>OX639993.1:71585740-74314069 GCA_951828415.1 Anomoia purmunda | reverse complement strand
AACCACATATCGTCCACATCCATATGTTCCAATTCGGGTCATAAAAAGTTCGTTATCATCTCACGATAGCGAACACCATTCACAGCAACTGCCTGACCGGCCTCATTTTGGGAAAAATACGGCCCGATGATGCCGCCAGCCCATAAACCGCACCAAACAGTCACTCTTTGTGGGTGCATTGGGTTTTCGGACAATCACTCTTGGATTATGATTCGCACCAAATGCGGCAATTCTGCTTATTGACGAATCCACTGAGGTAAAAATGTGCCTTTGTGAGGTGAAATGTGCATTTTGATTTGAACGCCCATAAGCCTGAATAACTTCAACACGTTGCTCGATTGTGTATCTTTCCATGTTCAAATTGAGTTAGTCTGAAATTGAGAAATGTAAAATGAAATGCAGAAAAAAACTTGACGTTTAGGTGTGGTTCACATTCAACATCGGCCCTTAAAATTTAGCCACCCTTTATATGCGAGCATGGCGACTGTGACAAAGTAACATTCGTGATAATGCGTACCGCGCAATTGTTTTACTCGCTTTTTAATAATCCTTTTGTTTGCTTTGGCTAAAAACCTAGTGCAGCTAGTAGGTGAAAACTCCTTTCATATAACCACGGAAGAGCATTGCCAGCTGGTATCGAAATATCTTAACGATACTAAAATAAACTTCTATACTTACCAGCTTAAAAGTGCAAAGGGCTTACGAGTCGTAATTAAAGTCATCGAGTCTACTGTAGAACCTGCAGTAACTAAAGACGCAGAACGGTTCACTAATACTTAACATACACTTTTAAACAAAAAAACACTTTTGGCACACTGGTAATATTTTTTCGTTTGTACGGCGGCAGCGAACGTGTTAATGCCCTGAAACTCAAAAGATTCAATGAATGGCTGTAATAAATATAATCAATTAGAAATAAAGTACCCAGCGTCTTGGAGATAATATTGTTCAACACATTTACAACTTAGGTATTTATTACTCCGCAGATTTACCATCGAAGAGCCTCATAAATGAAGCTACCCTGTCAAGTGCACCAATTACCAAGAAATTGGAGACACAAAAACATGTGGGTTAAGGAGGGCCTTCATGTCACAGAGTCATGTCGCATGAATATGAACGATCGCACCATGAAAAAATGCAACAATTGTGGGGGCAACCACACAGCTAACTATTGGGGATGCCCTGTGTACAAAGAATTAAAACAGCGACTAGTCCAAAAAACCAGTATTTCGTGGACAACCAACATATTTACCATCTCAACCCCTATGTTAGCCAAAGCTAACATTTTGGCGCATCATCTAAAAAACGTATTCCAGCAAAACCTGTTATCAAACGGATATGTTTTGCCTTTGCTCGCTGCTGTCTCACAAACTGAACCAATAGAAGTGCATTCAATGAGATTATGAAAGTTATCAAAGAACAACTAAAGAAAGTACCAGAACATTATCTAATAACCACACATATGATCAAAGACCTTCCGCGTCCTGCCATAACATACATACATCTCAAATCTTGTTAACGCTATACTGAGATGTGTCCATTTTGCGACACATAATAATGATACCCGAACCAGGAAAGGACAAAATCCAAATATGTTGAAACAGGACAATAAGCTTGCTACCTTGCTCTTTGAAATGGAATTATGTCTTCGCATCATTTTGGATTCTGGGCACAACGCGGGACTATTGAATAAGTTAACTGTCTGACATCTGAGATAAGGACGGAGTTTGAACGAACAGAGTACTACTCAGCAATTTTTCTGGACGCCGCTCAAGCTTTTGACCGCGTTTGCCTGAACGGTCTAATATATAAAGCACGGACGCTACTTCCTGCGAACACACACAGAGTTCTGGAAAGTTATGTTAGCTATTGAGTTTTTGCCGTTCGACAAAATGAGTTCATAATGGAAAAATTTGATATCGCAGCCGGAGTTCCTCAATGAACCGTTAATGGGCCATTCCTGTATATTATCTACACATCAGATATTCAGACAGATCCCCGTCTCACATTATCAACCTTTGCGGACCTAACCTAACAATGCCAGCAGAGTTCTAGGCCAGTATTTACTGCTCGTGGAGGAATGGTTGGCCAACTGGTGCATAAGGGTCAATATTCTTCACTATAAAAGGGAATTTCTGTCCGCCACTGCCCCTAAATAGCATTACGATTCCGCAGACCAATGATGTGGTGTATCTTTGTGTGCATCTCGACAGGCGTCTCACTTGGCACAAGCTCATTGGAGTACAAAGTACTTCTATACACTAGTATCATAGAGCAATGCTGGATCTACAGTTCACAGTTGTGGGGTAATGCATGTAATGTGGGCATCATTCAAAGATCTCAATCAAAAATCCTTAGGACACCAACTGGAGCTCCTTGGTATATTCGGAATAGCAACATCCATGAAAACCTAATGAAAATCAAGGAAGACTATTTGGAAACGCTACACGTGTACCCAAATCAACCAGCACAAACACTCACCGATCAAGCAACACAAACACGACTCAGATGAAATGATTTTCCAGCCCTGTAATTAATATAATGACCCTTATAACAGAAATATTGCTCCAATAGGGATAGGGTTTAGGAATCAAATAAGGATTTCTAAACTTATTGTTAGTCTCTCACAGAGCATATTTAATAAATAAATAAACATGTACAAAAAGAAACATACAAACAGACAGACAAATATTCTGCACATGGTCCAGATGTATTCTATTACATGCCCTGCATCACCTTTGGTATTTTTATTTAAAAAAATTTTCAATATACAGACATGCCTTTTCTACGGTTTTATTATAGCATAGATTATATTAAATGCAAAAACAAAACAATTTAATAGAAATGGTTTAGACTCATTTTCTTTTGAATATTTTTTCTTTCACCATCATCTTAGGTGTTGATTATTTGGTGTTGTTGAAAATTTTCTTATTAAATTGCTAATACACTAATTATTCAAATCTATCGATACTATAATAAAAAACTGTAGAAAACTCGTGTCTGTACATTGAAATTTTCTTTAAGAAAAATTACAAAAGATGATGCAGAGATTATAATAGAATATATTGGGAGAATTTTTAGATTTTTTGTCTGTCTGTTTTCATGTTTGAACGCAGTAATCTCCGAAACTCCTGAACGAATTTTATGGGGCTTTAACTAATGGCTTGCCAGCAACCTCAGGCATACATAGGATATATTTTATTAAAATATTTAGGAAATATGTTATTTAAATATTAAATGCAAAAAAAAATCAATTTAATAGAAATGACTCATTTTATTTTGAATATTTTTGTTTCAACGACAACAACGTAGTTTTTTTATCCTGAAATAAAAATGAATACCAGTTGTCTGTTAAAAAAATTCGTAATTCAATAGAATCCGTAATATAGTAGAATACCTATAGGAATCACGATCATCTTTCTGTCGCCAATACTCCGGTCGACGTAGCCGTCCGCGGGTTGGTTAAACTCCAAAAATACCATAGCTCACACGAGCCGCTATATCAGCAGAAATGCATTCACACAAGTTGCTAGCACCCAATACTCCACACGAGCCGCCAGGTCAGCAGAAGTGCGTTCGCACAGGCTGCTAGCACCCAACATTTCACACGAGCCGCCAAGTCAGCAAAAGTGCGTTCACAAGGTGGACTACCCAGTACTCCACACGAGCCGCTAAGTCAGCAGTTGTGCAATGGCGACGTCAATCACGCCGGCAGAACAATAGCAGCGCAGCGCGTCATCATAGCTTAGGTTTAGGCTAAGAAATTATTGTAAGTTCAGTTTTGAATACTCATTTTATCAGAACAGCCAGTGGCTTGGAATAAATTGTTAAACAAATAATTAACAAATTCGTTTAATTTACATAAGTATTTGGGTGATTCACAAGGTGTCATAATGTGTCATAAATCATAAAGTCAAAAAATTTTAAATTTCAAAAGTTATGTTTTTTGGATTGCAATGAAACAACTAATTAAAACTAAGCAATTTTGTATATTTTGAATTTTATGGCTTTATGATTTATGATTCGGTACATAAAGAGAAATTTTACATCATAAAAATGCTCGCATTAAAAGTTTATTCTATTCATTTATTTCTAACTAGCTGGCAACGGTTGCGCGAGTCTTCGCCACGCACTTTCTGTTAATGTATATGTATAAGAAATTACTAACTATTAGTTACTTTGGTTCTGAAATAGTTTGATTTTGCATTTACCTTAATTCCTAAATATACAAACTCATAAAAATAACAATTTTATGTTGCATACAATCGGAATTACAATTTTTTTTACAAACATCAAAAAATTTCTTTGTATAAGTTAACTCCACAAAAGTTAACAGCGCGGTCCCCACGCGCAACACATTTTCTGCTGACGCTATGTCTACGAATTTTGTATATCATACCACACGGTAAGCGTGTGAAACAAACCAGGCACATGTTGGTGCATGTGACAAAACGCCGGTGCAAGCTAACCGTGTGAAACAAACAAGACACATGTTGGTGCATGTGACAAAAACGCCGGTGCGAGCATAGGTTAAGAACAAATTGTTAAACTTAGTAGTTTTCAGTTTTTGTACTCAAATAAAGATGTGCTCATAGAGCACTAAAGAAAAAATATTTTTTTAAGTCTCGAAACTAATATCGAGTTAATTGGCGCCCAACGTAAATGGGACACGGTAAACGCGGTAGAACTTAAATATTTTAAAATATTTAAATGGCCAATTGCCTTTAAGGAGCAGAGTGCCAAGTGACTTAAGTAAAAAGTTACGTGTTTTATTTTCGCAAAAATTAATCGGCGGCTAACGTACCTAACCGTTCGCGAAAAAACGCTACGCTAACCTCGACGACCGTCTCCTCAGCAGGACCATTAGTAGGGCGGACGAGCGCAAAAAGGAGCAACCCAGCGGGAGCAGCGAGGGATTATCCGTAAGGAAAAATAGTCATAAGGAATTTTAAGTGATACGAAGTATAATAAGAAGAATAAAAATAAAATAAAAATTTTTTGTGAGGAAACTAAAATAAAATTAAATCAAATTAATACCAATTGAAGTATATTAAAAATAAAAAATTTTTTGTAAAGGAAATTAAATTAGAAACGAAATATTATTAAGAAAAATTTTGTGAAAAAATAGTGAAACAAAAAGTTAAATTGTGCTACAAAAAATAATTTAACAACAATAAAAAAGCCGTAAAATCATAACAGAATACAACAAAGTTGAAGTTTGTAAAATATCCTTCAACTTATAATATAACCCTAATTCCGCGAATCCTTATACGGACCCTCCGGAGTAGAAAGGGCCCTCTTCCAAGAAGAGGTCAATAAGAACCAAATAATAAAAAAAAAAAAAAAAAAAAAACCATAAATTTTTTTTTCTTCGAAATGACTACTAATAATAACGTTATTAGGCCACCAGTGTTGACAAGTAGTCTAACTCAACCAAATACCGAAAGGGACATGACTAGCCAAATAGCGGAACTAGTCGCTAGATTAGTGGACGCCAGATTAGGCCAAAAAGAAAGTACTATATCGGAAACAGACGAGACCATTTCCGTAACAAACGGACATAACATAGGTGAACTGTATAAAATACCAGATGTAGTCTGGAGCCTGAGGGAATTCTCTGGTGAACCAAGAGAATTCAGCTCTTGGAAGAAGAGCGTAGAGAGGATAATAAAAATTTATGAACCAATGTGCGGTACCCCAAAATACTTTGGGATACTAAATGTGATTAGGAACAAGATAATAGGCCAAGCAGACGCGGCATTGGAGTCGTAAAACACCCCATTAAATTGGAAGGCAATTTGCAAGTGTCTTACGCTCCACTATGCCGACAAACGAGACCTCGGAACTCTCGAATATCAAATGAATTCACTCTTACAAGGACGTTTAACCACGCAGGAGTTTTACCAAAGTGTTTACTCCCATTTATCTCTAATTTTAAATAAGATATCCTGTATGGATATGAGCCACGAAACTCTTTGCATTATGACCCAAACATATCGAAATAAAGCACTCGATACGTTTATTCGTGGTTTGAATGGTGACTTACCAAAATTATTAGGTATGAGGGAACCAGTGGACCTTCCACAAGCTTTACATCTCTGCCTAAAATTAGAAAACCAATTCTTCAGAACAAGTTATGCTTATGGAGTAACAAGAAACCTCCATAATCCTGCCCCAGTACGTCCGACAATAACCCCTGTCATTTCTAATAATCGAATTAATCCAAATAACAAAGGAAACCCCTATTTCTATCCAGAATTAGCATGCCTCCCACAACCGCCGAGGAATCCCAATCCAACTCCAAACCCTGGTCTTAGATATAATCAATACAACAATTTTAATAATTTTCGAAACAATCCTGTTCCTCCTCCTCGTCCTTTTGCTCCGAAACCACCGAATAAGCCCGAGCCAATGGAAATAGACCAAAGCGCCCAAACGCGTAATGTCAATTATATGAATCGACCGACACAAAACAATACTTATCAAACTAAAAGACCAGCTTCAACGCAGCTCCATACAGACAAAAGACAACGAAATTATAATATTGAGACACAGGACTATGAAGACGTTATAGACAAAAATGAAGAAGCAGGGCAATCATTACATGACTATGTTTATTCCTCTGAAAATCTAGAAGACAATTACCAAACGGAACCCGATTCCTCTGAAAATATCGATTTTACGGACATTCATTTTTTAGGATGAATAACTCTTCATTGCCTTATATTGAAGGAAAAACCAGCAATGGAGAGATAATGAAAATTTTAATAGATACCGGGTCTAACAAAAATTATGTGCAACCTCAGTTTGCAATAAAGCCTATTAAAAACGAAACTCCATTTTTTGCATCCTCTATCGGAGGAAATATTCAGATCACTCACCACACTTTTGCAAACGTCTTCGGACTGAAAGATACCACCATAAAACTCTTCTTGATGCCAACGTTGAAATCTTTTCGCACCATTATAGGAAACGATTCATTAAAAGAACTAGATGCAGTAATACATGCAAAAGACAACTATATGTCAATAGGCAAAAATAGAGTTAAAATCAAATTAAAGCAACAATTCTCACAGGACGTAAATCTTATAAATATCAGGACAGAACATCTAAATCAAATACAAAAAGAAAAATTGCAAAAATTAGTTAACAATTTCAAGACGCTATTCGCAGATCCCGAAGAAAAATTAACTTTTACTACTACAGTGAAAGGCGAAATTCGCACCAACACAGATAGGCCAGTTTATACCAAAAGTCACCCTTATCCAATGTGTCTAAAAGAACAGGTGGAAAAACAAATTAAAGAATATTTACGCGATGGAATCATTCGACCATCTAGGTCACCATACAACGCCCCCGTATGGGTGGTTCCAAAAAAATTAGACGCATCAGGAGAAAAAAAATATCGTATAGTGGTCGATTACCGAAAGCTAAACTTAGTAACAGTACCTGACAAATATCCTATCCCTGAAATCAATGATGTATTGGCCCAGCTTGGTAAAAATAGGTACTTTTCAACAATTGATTTAAAAAGTGGATTTCATCAAATTCCACTAAAAGAATCAGATGTTGAAAAAACAGCGTTTTCTATAAATAACGGCAAGTACGAGTTTACTCGGCTGCCTTTTGGGCTGAAAAACGCCCCTTCAATTTTTCAACGAGCACTCGATGACATACTCAGAGACCACATAGGCAAGCGGTGCTACGTTTATATTGATGACATTATCATCTTCAGTAAGGGTCTAGAAACCCATTTTAAAGACATAGAAACAATTTTCGAAACTCTAAAAAACGCCAACCTTAAAATACAACTAGATAAAAGCGAATTTTTAAAATCTGAGGTCGAATTTCTCGGATTCATTATTTCCGAGAAGGGTCTTAAAACGAATCCAAAGAAAACAGACGCAATAGTGAATTTTACAGCACCCAAAACCTTGAAAGATCTTCGTTCATTCCTTGGACTTTCAGGGTATTATCGCCGCTTCATAAAAGATTACGCGAAGCTAGCAAAACCCCTTACAGTCCTTTTAAGGGGGGAAGATGGGCGTAAACCCAAAAACGTTTCAAAAAAGACGCTCATATCGCTAGACGACACAGCAATCGAAGCATTTAACAAAATTAAACTATCTCTAACAGCAGAAGAAAATATGCTTATTCATCCCGATTATTCAAAAGAATTTCAGTTAACAACGGACGCCTCTAACTACGAGATTGGAGCCTTACTATCACAAAACGACAAACCAATTGCTTTTATATCTCGAACACTAAGTCAGACAGAAGAACACTACGCCACGAACGAAAAGGAAATGTTGGCGATTATCTGGGCTTTAGGTAACTTACGAAATTTCCTTTACGGATCTGCGAAAGTTAAAATATTCACCGATCACCAGCCCTTGACCTACGCAATTAGTACAAAAAACAATAACAATAAAATGAAGAGATGGAAAGCCATCTTGGAAGAGTACAACTATGAGTTGCACTACAAACCAGGAAAGGCAAACGTGGTTGCAGATGCACTTTCGCGACCGCCCCACATACGGCCTTTTCGTCTACGTTAGAGGGACAAAAGTCTGAAAAAGTGTTATCTATTTAGCTCATATTAACCTCAGCAAAGTTTTCTTAGACACCTTATCTATAGAACCCAACAACAAAAGGTCGCCTGCGCATTCCCAATTCCCGCTAGACTCAGGTAGAAAGAGTTGTGTTAGCTGCTTTTGGTGTTGCGATCTTCACAGACGTATTTGACAACGAAACTTGAGTGATTATTTTAATCATTGGTTAATCATTACAGTTAGTTTTGTATGCGAGTATGGAGGCTAGTGGTATGTATTTCAATTCCCTATATTTTATTTACATTTTCATTATGTACTTTTTTCGTAATAGTGTTATCAATACGAATATGATTTCTTGACAAAATTTTACGTTTAAAGTTCTTCCAACTTAGGAGTTTACGTTGCTTGAAAGCGAATAGGATTTTATTATGTGTATAAACAATCCATAATTACAAATAAATGAAATTTTCCTGCTCAAAACTGCCTCACTTCTTATAAAATCGGGATTTGTTACAGGTAGTGACTTTCCGCCAAACGACAATGTAAACAATGGAGTGTCCGTTACTCGAATGGAGTTGTTTACGCATCTTCGAGGCAATAATTTGATGAACTCAAGACAATCAGAATGCGTTGAACATTTAAGTGAATACATATTCAACATGTTCCGTGACAAAGAAGATGTTATTTTGAAAAATAGTCTTAAACTCAAACTTAAAAGTTTTGTAACCAATTTATTTGTGAAATATACCCAGTGCAATAGATTTGGCAATAAGTTGCTTGTGAAACACAAATCATGGATAGAACAACTGTTATCAATACCTTTAAAGGAAACAAGCGATCGCTTTACTGAGTCAAACCATACAAAACAAGGACGACCAAGAAAAACGTTTCAGTGCAGTTCTATCAAAAGCAAAAGGAGAGCTGTCTCTTCTCTTGTCTGTCATGAAGATTCAAGTAAATTGGTATATGCCACACAACAGTCATTACACTTGCTTGGTAAGAGAAATGCAGCAAAAGTAGTAGAGATAGCATCAACGGCGACACCTAGAAGTTTAAAACGCATGAAGATAGCAGGATTATCGGGCGAACAACAAAATGAGCACAGTACTTATACACCGGATGAGGCGCTGGCTTTGATGGTCGACAACGACATGACTAAAGACGACTATATAAGAATGCAACAAGGAGCTAAGCATCGAGGTTGTAACCTTTACCCACCATATAAACAAATTCAAACATCCAAACTGCTGTGCTATCCGGAACCTTGCCATGTAATTGTATCGGAGGATGGCGTAGAAGTTAAATTACAATGTATATTGGATTTTACATTTGACCGTTTATTCTTAATCCAGAAAGAGGTTTTTGAACGAATCCAAGAAAATGACCTACAGTGTGTGAAAGTGTTATGTAAATGGGGCTTCGATGGAAGTGGAGGTCACAGTGTATATAAACAAAACTTTAACAATACCAATGTATTGTATGGTGACTCAAATATAATTTTATGCAGTGTAGTGCCACTAGAGATATCTAATGATGATTCAACAAACAGATTAATTTTTTGGAAAGCAACTAGCTCATCATCCACTCGTTTTTGTCGTCCATTGATGTTTAAAATAGTCCATGAAACAAAAGACAACGTTTTGGACATGTACAACCATGTTTCGTCTCAAATTCAAAGTATATTGCCAAAAATAATGAATATAAACGGTACACCTATTCAGTTTAATTATATCCTTTTACCAACAATGTTTGATGGAAAAATTATAAATATACTTACCAATAACAAATCCACTCAAAGCTGCTATGTATGTAAGGCTAAAGCTAGCGAGATGAATAATATAAAATTAGTTGTGAGTAAAACTTGCGATCAAAGTTCCTTTCAGTATGGTTTGTCGGTTCTTCATGGCTACATTAGGACCATGGAGTTATTGTTGCATATAAGCTATAAAATGCAACTAAAAAAATGGCAAGCTCGTGGAGAGTCAGAAAAGAAGTCGGTGGCAGAACGAAAGAAACTTATATCGCAGAAATTTTACAAAGAAATGGGCCTTGTCGTTGATATACCCAAACAAGGAGGTGGTAATAGCAATGACGGGAATACTGCTAGACGTTTTTTTAATAATCCCCAAAAAGTTGCTGAAATAACCGAGCTAGACGAAGATCTAATTTACAGATTTTCAGTAATTTTGGGCACTTTAGCCAGTGGTTACATAATTAAATTGAAAATATTTAGAAAATATTGTTTGGATACTGCGCAAAAATATGCTTCATTGTATAATTGGTACAATATGAGTGTTACAGTACATAAATTATTAATTCACGGGGCAGATATCATTAATAGCTTAGCGTTACCGGTTGGTACTTTAACAGAGGACATACAAGAATCTCGACAAAAAGATTTTAAAAATTACAGGTTATTTCACACCAGAAAAACCTCAAGACTTAATACTAATACTGACATATTTAACACTTTGTTGGTTACAACAGATCCCGTCATTGTTAATTTCAGGCAGAAACCAAAAAAAAAGAAAAATCCTTTTAATAGAGATATCGTTGAATTTTTCGAAAAACCGTTAAAAGAAAATATAGATGGAAATGAGATCGAAGAGAGCGATGATGAGCTAGATGATTAACAACCAATTACTTAATTTAGTACACATGTATATTTTAGAAGAAGTAGATAATATAATTTTTCTGTAATTTCTCTGGTTATAATTTGGATAAACAATCAAAAAATGACTTTTATTTCTTTATACAAACTATCATCATAATCAGTTGTGAGTATAAGCACTACGTTTTAGTCGCGCAATTGATTATAATACTAACTAGGTGATTTCATACATTGATAACAATGAAACTATTCCTCCTAGTCAGGTCATTTAAAAATACACAAAACCCAAAAGAACGCGTCTTCCAGAAGCAATTAAGAGTTTGTTTTTATGTATTTTAGATTACTTTTCTCTAAAATATAAATGATATTTAGCTATTGGCAACAGCGCTCATATACGAGTATGTTAGTTACTGCTAAATAAATGCTCGTCAAGCTATACTCGTACACTGTAGGTACAAAAACATTTTTAATGCGGCCGCATAAGGTACCTCGTGCATAGCTTGACGTGCACTCGACAGTACTATAAACCAAAAAAGTACAAACAAAACATAAATTAGACATAATAGACCACTTTTAAAGGCATATTCAATGAAAAATATTTTTGTCCCCGTAAAACATTAAAAAGGCCGTATGTGCGCCCCAAGTAAACTCCCTGACAGAAACCATACATAGCGACGAAAGCTCCGAACATAATCTAATACCTATAACGGAGGCTCCCATAAATGCCTTTAAGAACCAAATCTTCCTAAATGTAGACGACATTTCTACATACAGGTTCAATATAGTTTTTCCCACCTACCACAGACATACTGTTACTGAAAGCGACTACCCTAATGAAAAATTAATCCAAATATTAAAACGATATTTAAATCCATCAGTGGTGAATGGCCTAAGCACCGAGGAGCATATTCTTGGAAAAATACAAGAAATCTACCCCCTTCACTTCAGAAACTATAAAATCAGATTTACACGCAAAATGTTAAAAGACGTAACGGATACAGATGAGCAGGAGAACGAAATCTTAAAGGAACATAAACGCGCACATCGCAGCGCACGCGAAAATAAAGAGCAGCTCTTACGAACATTATATTTCCCAAGAATGCAATCAAAAATATAATCAATAATAAAGCAATGTAAAATTTGTAAAACGGAAAAATACGAAAGACACCCTCCAAAACCCATTATTCAACCAACTCTGATTCCACAATATCCTGGACAGATCGTACATTTAGACATTTACTTCACAAACGACAGAGTCATCCTTACTGCAATAGATAAGTTTTCTAAATACGCACAAGCGGCATTAGTTAGATCAAGAGCCACACAACACATTAAAGAACCTCTAAGAAGACTATTAATGTGTTTTGGAATACCAGAAAGAATAGTTATTGATAATGAAAAATCACTAGGATCAGCTTCAATAGTACATCTCTTAGAAGATGAACTAAATATAGAAATATTTAAATGCCCACCTTATACTAGTACAGTAAACGGACAAATCGAACGCTTTCATAGTACGTTATCAGAAATAATGCGCTGCCTGAAGGCAGAAAAAGTTCATTCATCCTTCACCGACCTCCTCGATAAATCCATTTGGAAATACAATTATTCTATCCATTCTACTGTAAAACGGAAACCCGTAGAGCTTTTTTTTGGACGACGTGTAGCCACTGATCCTCTTCAAGTTGAAGTCGAAAAACAAAAGAATATTCAGAGACTTCAACGTAAACAAGATGCCGATCTAAATTACCACAACAAAAAAAGAAATCCTTACAAAAACTATAACGTGGGCGACGTGATATTTGTGAAAGTCAATAAGAGAATAGGGAATAAACTTACATGCCGCTACAAAGAGGAAACTGTAGCGGAAAATAAAAACAGCACAGTTATCACAGACTCTGGAAAAGAATAGTCCATAAAGGATTAATAAGAAACTAAAACAAAAAAAAAAAAAAAAAAAAAAAAAAAAGAAAACTAAATCTTTAGATGATAAAAGTTATCTTTTCGTTTTGCAGGAAGCAACATGACAAACATCATTAGATACATACCGTTTATATTAAAACTATTGACGACTGGCCACGGTGACACCCAAATTTTGGATTACAGCAATTCCCAAATTATTGCAATCGATGAGGGAATTGCACTGCTACAGACCGGTACATTCAGACTCATACATAAAATGAACCTAAATCAATACGAGGACGCAATCTTGGACATTGAATCTACTATCAAGACCTACGTGACACCCAAGGACAGCAGTTACCTTTTCCTCAACCATGACATTGAATTAGTAAAAAACATACTTGATGGACTCAAACCTAGACGAAAACGATCGCTGAACATACTAGGGACAGCCTGGAAATGGTCGGCAGGTACTCCAGACCACGACGATTTTCGACTGTTATCCGACCATACCAATAACTTATTGACTAATAATGACAAACAGGTAATAATTAACAGGATAACGATCAACCGATTGAACGAAATTTCGAAAACGACAAATACCCTCTTAAACACAGTACAGTCCAGTGAAATAGCAAAAAGAGAGATTATCCGCAATATAGAACGCAAATTGAAAATAATTAAAGAGGAATTGGTTCAGATAGATTACTCAATACAGTGGGCCAAAGCGAATATAGTCAGCTCCTTTATTTTATCAAATTTTGAAATTAACATTACAAAAACTCTTTTCGAAGAACAAAAAATGCCTTTTGTAAATCTAATAGAAGCCTTGGAATTTAGCGAAGTTAAAGTCGCATCCAATCAATCAACTGTGTTGTACATTGTTTCACTACCAATAACAGAAACAAATAGTTGTAAAAAGTTGTTATTAAAATCTGTAAAGATGAAAAATGTTAGTATTAAGTTGGAATTTGAAAACATAATATTTTGTAAAAATCAAATTTTGGGAATCAGAAACAAATGTAGTACTTTAGATGAGATATCAATTTGTAAAGCCTCTAACTTTGCAAATATAACTAGCTCTAAGTGCATCCCTAATCTAATTAAAAGCTTGCCTTCAACATGCACCACTACCAACAATCAACATTTACCGACGATCGAAGAAATAACACCCAACATCCTTCTACTAAATGACCATAGAGGAGAGGTATCAATAGATAACAGATCTGTATCCTTACAAGGAACTTTCCTTATTCACCATAGCAACTCTAAAATATTGGTGCAAAACCAATTATTTAAAAGTAAACAACTATCAGCTGCCAAGCCATTACCCGCAATAGCGCAAATTTCGAATGCGACCAATACATTTAAAGAAGCCCTGTCCTTACAGATGCTGAAAGAATTACAGATAACGAACACCGAACAACTGAGAGGAATTAAGTACAAATACAGCGCAACAAATAACCACTAATTTCATCATCCTTGGTGTAATTATCAGTCTACTGTCATACAGGACTTACATATCCCGAAAGAACTACAAAATCACCATACAAACTCCAAAAAATTTGGCCGAAGACCCTTCTGGTACCCCAAATCACAACAACGAGGACACTGTTGAACTTAAAGGGGGAGGAGTTAACTCCACAAAAGTTAACAGCGCGGTCCCCACGCGCAACACATTTTCTGCTGACGCTATGTCTACGAATTTTGTATATCATACCACACCGTAAGCGTGTGAAACAAACCAGGCACATGTTGGTGCATGTGACAAAACGCCGGTGCAAGCTAACCGTGTGAAACAAACAAGACACATGTTGGTGCATGTGACAAAAACGCCGGTGCGAGCTTAGGTTAAGAACAAATTGTTAAACTTAGTTCAGTTCAGTTTTTGTACTCAAATAAAGATGTGCTCATAGAGCACTAAAGAAAAAATATTTTTTTAAGTCTCGAAACTAATATCGAGTTAATTTATACAATATTATGCGTACCTCCCTCTGCAAGGACATAAAGGTTTCTTTTCGATGTAACACGTGATAGGGCTACGTACAGTTGTCCGTGTGAAAAACATGGCTTATTCAAATGCACTCCGGTTGCATTAAATGTTTGCCCCTGTGCCTTGTTTATGGTCATTCCAAAACAAACCTTTACCGGAAACTGATGTCTTTTAAATCTAAATGGCAAATCTGTAGGTATCATCGGAATTCTAGGTATTAAAGTAGATTTTCCAGTACCACAACCAGTTAAAATAGCACATTCAACCAGATAAAAATGTAACCTTTTTACCTGCAGGCGAGTTCATTGCATAACAGTGGGGGACTTAAATTTCGCAATAAAATTATTGGAGCTCCAACTTTTAAAGTAAGTTTGTGGGGAGGCATACCTGAAGGGTTCATAGAATTTAGAAATTCCGTTGGGTAGTGCACAGCTTCTTCACCGTCGACTACTGTATCCACCGAGCAATATTCTCTCGTTTGTGCGTGGAATTTTACCAATACCAATTCGTTAATTTTTTCGACTTGTTCATTAGTAGGTGTTAATATTGCTCATTCCTTTAACCAGGATACAGGTTTATAAGCAAGTTGGTCTATTGTGGGATATATTTTGTCAATCAGTTGATGATGGTCGGTGACTGAAACGCATATATCATTATTGAAGGAGATTTTCCCACAAACTGTTGGAAGCTCACTTGAGTGCTAATTTTATTACATGGGACCAAAAGTATGATCGTTTTAATGACGCATTCACCTCATCAGCCCTGGTTCCTCTAGATATAACTGGCACTATTTGACGGAAATCTGAAAATAATACCGTACAACCACCCATAGGTGTGTTCATACTTCTTAAATCGCGCATGGTCCTATCTAGGGTTTCAACTGACGCTTTATGTGACATTGTGGCTTCATCCCAAACTATCAGTGAGCACATCTGGATAAGCTTAGAAGTATTACTTGGCTTAGAAATGTTGCATACGCTGGCACAATCGTCAGAAATATTTAGAGGAAGTTTAAATGTAGTATGCCCCGTTCTTCCACCTTCTAAAAGGGTAGCTGCGATCCCAGAAGACGCTACCGCAAGGGCAACGTTACCGCCAGATCTTACTTTAGTGAGAAGTAAATTTATTAAAAATGTTTTTCCCGTGCTGCCAGGAGCATCAAGGAAAAATGTCTTTCTTTTGATGTTTGTCCAATAAAAAGTTTTAATTGACATTGTATGCAACATAAAATTGTTATTTTTATGAGTTGGTATATTTAGGAATTAAGGTAAATGCAAAATCAAACTATTTCAGAACCAAAGTAACTAATAGTAAGTAATTTCTTATACATATATGTTCATACATAAACAGAAAGCGCGTGGCGAAGCCTCGCGCAACCGTTGCCAGCTAGTAAACACATAAACAAAACTAATTTTTGTATGGAAGAAAATGCGCAACACCGTAAGCAAAACACTAAAAAACTTTTAAAAATTCAGCTGTAGTTTCTAGTTTCTTGTATGATGACAAAGCATCTGAAAAACGAACATATCTAACAGTGTGGATCAAAGTTATCATTTCGCCTTGCATCGGTTTATCAACGAAGTCAACAGCACAGCTCTCTGCGCATAGCCAAACGAAGTAGCAACTACTCACACAACTACACATCTTCCCGCTACGACATTCGGTTGTAGCAATGCAACAAAAAGAATTTTACACTTAAATATTTCAGAAATGAATAGGCTATTTTTTAATTTTTTTCTGTTTTATACCTTTTGTTGCGTTTTCAGAGAAAATTCACCACAAATATGGGGAAATCACCCTTACAAGTACGCGGCATTCTATTAAATAAAATTATATATATATATACCCTACTCTTAGAAAAATACTACACATAAAATACTTCAATTAAATACATACTACGTTGATTTTGGGCAAAACTTATTGAATGTAAACAATAAAAAAGATGTTTTTAGTTAACTGAGCTCGCGCATATATGTATACTATCATTAAAATCAATTACGCACTTATCAGCTCTGTATGGACCCCGCTCTTGGTATACGCTAAGTAATTGGATGTGTACATTTTTATAAAATATTAGTTTATTCTATAACAAAAAGTAAATACTAAAATATCAAACATTTTTAATAAAAACAAAAATACTAGTAATGATGCTATACTATTGGGCTACGGTGGAGATTAGGTAAAACCGCTATAAGAGTTTTCTGAACAAATGTACATATAATATACTAACTGATTTGAAATTAAACCTTAATTAAATACCTAGTGTCTGGTTAAGCAGCCAAAAGGGTCATCGCAATCAACAGAAGCAGTTATATATAAAATTAATTTATTAAATTAACTAAATCAAAATAATAGGAGTATTTTGATATTTGTATTTATGGATAAGCGAAATCAAATAGTTAATTATATTAGCTTTATATTATATATTATGTTAATATAAGTTGAATATAGTATAAACTTGATTAGATAATTTTTAAATAATTTATTAAGTATATAAATTATTCATTTCAAATTTAAATAATAGGGGTTCTTCAAATTATTACTTACCTTCATACGCATTCATACATATTATAACTTGCTCTGCGGAGCAAGAAAAACAAAATTATTCTCATTCAAATACATATGTATGCATTTATCACGTTAGCCCTTGCTGGCCCTTCGCTTTATGTGTAGGCGTCAGCAGGTCTCTGCCGTTTTGTTAACAGTTTTGTTTTGTTAATTTCATTAGTTTTTGGATCGCCTATTATACTACAGGCTAATTCGAACCCGCTTGCAGTCATAATTACTCGCAAATTATTAGCTTCCGAAAAAGCTCGTGATTTGTTGTCGATAATCGCTTTTAATTAAATATAAAATATTAAAACCTAATTCGCAAGTTTTGGGTGAAATTAACAGCAGCCAACAATAATAAACAAGTGGTTTTAGACATGCAAATGCACATACAGTACGTTGATTAAAATGGCAGTGTGAAAAATGAAGAATGTTGAAGACATTTTCTGGGTTGCCTGCTAAGTGTACATAAAAAACTGTATAAGTTACACAATCACTTTCGTGAGAGCGAAAAAAAATACAATTTTTAGTTTTTAGGCGGGCAGCGATTCCGCGTTTATTGAGAATCAATAACCAACTCTAACTCTAGTTTTACAAGTACTTATATTTATATTAAAGCTAGGGCTATGCACTTAACTATTTGCATCATCAGCTTATTGTACTGAGCAGACTGCTGCAGCAGCAATATTGTTTCAGCTTGCGCCTTGCGCAAGCTATTCTTTGGAAAGTTACTATTTGTGCAATAATGCAATATTATTGACTTCCGTCGTATAGAAATTGGCACAACCAATATTGCAATTAATTCTTGGAATTTAAATGCTAAATATTTTAAGGACACGTGCCAGAAGTTGGCTGTGGGGTTACTAACCATTTTGGTGTTAACTCTTCCCCTCTTAAATCGATTGTCCCCAATCGGTGTTTTTGTAAAATATTCTATGATATTGCGACTTGTAAAAAAGGACCGTTTTTTAAATTTGAAACGTCTTCAGTTTTTCCTTGCGATACTGGTGATACATATAGCTTGGGCTTGTGCTTAATTATGAGTACAAAAATGAATATCACTGGTACGGCAATAAATACTAGTGCGACGTCGGTGCTTAGACTAATTATATGCGTTTTATAGTTTTCGTTCACTAAGAGTTTTATATGATCATCTTGATTTAATTGTTTCAAGTACAAATATTTCAACTTTAGATCTGAAAAAGATGTATTTTGGTATTTAATTTTTGTTATCATATTTGGCAAAATAAATTGATCGAATGCTTTCATTTTTACATTAGAAAAGGTTTTATTCATTACTTTAATTTCACAGTTCTCGAATTTTATTAGAAAATTTCCTTTAATTTTTATTTTCATCTTATTACAATTGTGTTCAATTTCAGAATAAAAATTCTTAAATATTAGTATGCCAGGTAAAATTTCGTTTACAATGGTTTCTTCAAGGGTTTGCATATCGCAGTATGCTTCCTCGAAATTTAGTATATTTTTTAAACAATCATCTACAATTTTTTGCAAATTTTGTTTAAGATTTTCCTTAATATTTACATTAAATATATTATTCATAGTATTCACTAATATTTCATAATTTTTTAATATGATTGTTTTATTTTTGTCATTAGGGATAGGTTCGAACAGGATTTTGGATAGGATATCTTGTGAATAGTGAGGAAGTTTAAGGATTATGATAATATTCTGTTCTTGTACGGGGACGGAAACTTTGATGTTAGAATAGCTGTCAAAGTCATTAATCAAGTTGAGTTCTGTCTCTGTTAAAATATCGGTGGGAATTATTCCAAGTTTGCTTGAAAATATTATTTGGCCAATGTCGTCAATGTGGTCACGTAAAAGGGAAATGTCATTGTTAACTTGGTAAATTTCCTGCATAAATTGAATTTCGTCTTCTACTGTCATTATTTTGTTTTGTATAAAGTCCTTGAATTTTTTCAAATAGTCACTTATTACAATCTGTTTGTTATTTATGTGATTAGTAATGTTTTGTATTTGGGATGATAGTAAATTATTTACGAATGTCAGATTATGGATTCTGTCCGTCAAGATTTTTCCGTTGTTTGAGAGGTATTCTAAAGAGTTTTTTATTTTGGTTTCGTCGTCACTGTCCATAGTACCTGTTAAGTCCTTTTCCTAATACATTTATTAAGCCTCTTTTATGTCTAAAGTGTGGGTTGAGATTCTCAATCTTCTTTTCTAATAATAAAAAATTCTTATTGACTGTATCCAGTAAGTGCTTGCTTTCTATTCTATTGGCGGTTAGTCCTTGTATGTTGTGTTGGATTAGCGTCACTGTGTCTTCGTACGCAGTTACATATATTAACAATGTGAAGAATTCTACTATAGTGGTCGATTACTTTTACTTCTTCCGTCTTGATGGGAATATACCCGTTATTATTTGTCAAATCTTGTATGTCGATTTGTTGTGCTACGGTCGTGAGTATCGTCATTGTTATGGCCAAAAGGATTATTGCTGTGCTCATCTTACTAGGGAAAGAAAAAAAAATTAAGCTCTTATGATAACCTAATATTATTTTTATGAATTATCCTTCCTGACTTTGTTTTGACTGTAGTATTATAATTTTGTGCTACGATTTCTTTCTTGTATCTAGCTGACAATTTATTTCCTAATCTACGATTTATCCTTGCGAAAATCTCGTCTCCTTCCGAATATTGTTTCGGTATCAACCGGTTTTTGCTATGGAAAGAAAGGTCGGCGGTTTGCTTGTCTTTTAGTTTTCTAATTATTTCTTGTCTATCGATATCTAGCAGTTTGGGATTGCTACTAACGCGTCTTCCGAAAAATATTTCTATCGGTTTCCTTCCAGTGGTAGAGTGTATAGAACTATTATATTCTTTTACCGATTTCTCTAAAAGTTCATGAAATGTTCGATGTGTTTTTTCGACCTGAAGGCAACGCATTATTTCTTGTAGAGTTGAATGAAAACGCTCTACTTGTCCATTTGAACAACTCGTATATGGGGGTGTTCGATGTATTTCAATACCAAACTCATTTTCTACCATAAAATTTATTGTCTCCGAGTTAAAGGATTTCTCGTTGTCCATTACTATTGTTTCCGGTACTAAGGTGAAAAGAATATCCCTCATTGGTTGTCTAATATCTTCCGCTGCTCTAGACCGAATGGGTTTTGCTACGGCATATTTCGAAAATTTGTCTACAGCAGTTAAAATTAGTTCTTTACCGGCCACGAATATGTCTATATGGACTATTTGTCCTGGAAATTTCGGGATGGGAGTATTTTGTAGTTGGGGTTTGGGTGGGTGTCGTTCGTATTTGTTCTCTTTACAAGTGGCACACATTTTAATAATTTTCTTGATTTTGTTTGCCATTCCGGGAAAATAGTATTTTTCCAAAATCTGTGCCCTATTCTCTTTGCTGTTTCTATGGGCTCTGTTATGTGTTCTAATTATGAGTTCCTCCTGTTCTTGTTCACTAGTTATGTCTTCGACTTCTGCTTGAGTGAATCTAATGCGATACTTACTTGTATTTTTCCCATTATGAATTCTTCTGTTTTAATACAATTTATTACCGAAGGGTTGAGATATCTTTTTAGGATTGAAATCAGATTTGCTGAGAATATTCTGGTTCCGTTATTATATGGCGATGATACGTTGGGAACACTATTTTAAATTGGTAAGTAGAGGTTTCGCATCTCTTTAAGAAGATTTGATTTTTGAAAGCGTTAATAGGGGCTTCGATACTATAAATTAAATTATGGAATGAGCTATCATCTGAATTTGTTGCTATAGATAAAGTGTTAATGTGCACCTCCTTTGGTGGTATCCTCGATAATGCGTCGGCCACTACGTTTTGTTTGCCCGGTTTGTAAAAAAGTTCATATGAATATTCCTCCAAAGTGGCTTTCCACCTCTTCATTTTAGAATTATTATTTTTATTGCTCAGCGCATAAGTATGTTAACGGCTGGTGATCAGTAAAGATTTGCACCTTGGCAGATCCATACAAATAATTCCTGAATGAATTTAAAGCCCAAATTATAGCTAGCATTTCCTTTTCATTGGCTGCATAGTGCTCTTCGGCTTTATTTAATGTCCTTGAGATAAATGCCAGGGGCTTCGAATCTTGGGATAGAACAGCTCCAATAGCAAAGTTGGAAGCATCTGTTACTAGCTCGAATTTTTTATTGTAATCTGGGTATGCGAGTACAACATCCTTTGAAGTAAGTGAGCGCTTGATATTATTAAAGGCTTCTATCGCTTCCTTGCTCAAAGTTATTTTTACTTGCGAGGATTTGTTTTTGGAAATTCTACCTTCTTCCCCTCTTAAAAGAGTTGTTAGGGGTTTTGCTAATTTCGCATAATCTTTGATGAACTTACGGTAATATCCTGACATACCGAGGAAACTACGAAGATCTTTCAAAGTTGTGGGCTGTGGGAATTTGTTAATTGCCACAACTTTTTCAGAATTGGTTTTTACGCCATCCGGGGTGATAACGTAGCCAAGAAATTCTACTTCTTTTTTAAAAAAATTACATTTGTCCAACTGGACCTTCATGTTAGCTTCTTCCAAGGTTTTAAATATTCTTTTTATGTGATTGAAGTGTTCTTCTTGGGTTTTACTAAAAATGATGATGTCGTCGATGTAGACATAGCAACATTTTCCAATGTGTTCTCGGAGTATATCATCCAGCGCTCGTTGGAAGATAGATGGGGCATTTTTTAAGCCAAATGGTAACCTTGTAAACTCATATTTACCATTGTTAATAGAGAATGCAGTTTTCTCTGTATCAGATTTTTTTAGTGGAATCTGGTGAAAACCACTTTTTAAGTCGAGAACAGAAAAGAAATTGCTGTTTCCCAGTTGAGATATAACTTCTGATATCTCGGGTATTGGATATCTGTCCGCGGTTGTGACAGCATTTAGCTTCCTATAATCTATGACCATGCGGTACTGTTTGTTTCCCGCTGAATCCGCTTTCTTAGGTACAATCCACACAGGGGAGTTGTACGGTGACCTAGAGGGTCTTATAATACCATCCTTTAAAGGTTTTTCTACTTGCGATTCTACCTCACTTTTTAATGATATTGGATAGGGGTAGAATCTTGTGTAAACAGGAGAGTCATTGATAGTCCTGATTTGTCCGATGACCTTAGTCGTATAAGTAAGTTTCTCGTCGGGCTCGGAGAAGAGCCTGGGATGTGTATTCACGATATTCCTCATAACATCTCTCTGTTTAAGAGACAAATTTTCTTCTTTTATGCTAATAACGTTGACACTTTGCGAAGGAAGCTGTTTAAAGCCAACAGTAAAGCCGTTTCTAAATACCATATAATTTTTGTCTGTGTGTATTATTGCTTTTAGTGCTCTAAGCGTATCGTTCCCTAAAATACCATCAAATGTTTTCAATGAAGGCATTAGGTAAAGTCTTATTTTATCCTCGATTTTGAAAAGTTTCACGTATGTATGCTCGCTGATTTTTATATTGCCAATAATAGATCTAGCATAGAAGGGATTCTCGTTTTCTATGCGTTTCTTTACTAGTTCAGGTTTAATGTAATTTTTAGAAGATCCCGTATCAACTAAAAACTTCAGAATGTTACCGCTCTCCGTCTTCACTTCAAAGTAAGGGAGCGAAGAGCTAATCATACTAAAAATGGATGTCACTTGGTTCCCCGTATTGAACACTTCCATCTTCGCTTTGCTCAACCGCCGTTGTATCTATGTGGAAAGTCCTTTGATTTTTGTTTGGCTGATAGTTAGTGACCGATGGCGGTCTCTTGCCTTGAAGTTGGTTCCGATGTGACCTATTCATATAATTAATTCTGCGCGAGTGTATACTCTGGTCAACTTCCATAGGTTCTGGCCTTGGTTGAGGTCTAGGTGGCCTAGGGGGAGCATTTATATTTGGGATTTGGGCAGGTGATTGTTGCCTGTCTAATTGGTATATTTGTGGCATATGTGCCAATTGAGGGTAAAACTCTTGCCTTTGAGTTTGTATTGGATATCTTCTTGAAAAGGTTTGATTATTATTATTTGATTTAAAGAAAGGTGTTTGTATACTAGCTGGTAAAATTCGGCGACTGTATTCTTTCCCTGTATTAGAGTGGTCATTTGGTATTCTAATGTGGACAGGTCGCGTTTGTCGGCGTAATGCATGGAGAGACATTTTGTTATAGCAGACCAGTCGAGAGGCGTGTTATAGGATTCTAACGCCATGTCAGCGTTACCTTCTATTTTGTTCCGAACCACGCTAAGGATTCCATAATATTTTAGAGTTCCTTTTAATGGTTCGTATATTTTTAGGATACGATCTACGCTTTTCCTCCACGAATTAAATTCGCCTGAGTGACCGGAAAATTCTTTCAAACACTTAACGACTTCGGGTATCCTATCTAAGTCTACCAAGTTTGTCCTGTGTCTTTCTTCTATATCTTGGTCGGTTGCTAAAGACAAACTAGCATTTGGATTAAGAGCTGCCTGTACTACTTGTGGTCTTTGTTGCCTAACAATGTATGTATGTTGCTATGTTTGCTATAAGAGCCGTTAAATCGTCAATGCTCAGTTGAGCGTTTCGCGCCGCCTGAGGAGCAGGTGGTGCATTATTTTGGAGAATGGGGGGGGGCGGATAAGATTGTCTGGATTTGCCATTTTATAATAATTAATATAATTTGTATTATTTAAATTTCTAGCTTACTTAAATACTGATCTTGCTTCCTGGATGCTGATGTTCTTCTTTCGGATGTTCTCCTCGTGGCTGATGTCCTCTTGAGATGAATTTGTTGCCGTTGGCTCGTATTCTGGGCGATTTTTTGTGGTGACGATATATTTTATTAGTTATATTCGTTTTTTTTTAAATTTTTTTATATATATATATCAGTTTTGATTTGTTTTATATTTTTCTCTACAGTGTAGGCTGGTACATAATACCACCTTTTTGCCGAAGCTACTAAGGGGCCTTTACAACTGCGGTTTTACGTTTTTCAGTTTTGTGTAATTTGCTGCGAGGTGGCACTAGCACACTGTCACTTTTGTTGTTAGCACACAACGATGATGTTGATGATGGTTCACGCCGTGGCATTTTCAAACTTTTCTGTTAAAGTTTTGCACACCAAATTTGCACAATTGTTAGCAGTTTATAACTAAAAGGTCTTGCTCTTTCACAGCACAAAGTTAACGTTTTTAGATGCTATTGTATGTCACTTGAATGATTTTACCATTCGCGCACTACCAGTACTTTTTATGTATACGACGTTAGCTGTCACACTTATGTGAGCCGCGATATACTCGGGTGCGTTCTATGCTTTACGCATTACAGAACTTTTAAATTCAACGCTTCGCGCGGTACAATACTTTAGATTTTACGTTTTACGCGGTACACGATACAAAACTTTACGCTTTTGTCCCTGCTCAGACGCCAGTTACGCAATCACTTGCGTGAGAGCGAAAAAAAATACAATTTTTAGTTTTTAGGCGGACAGCAATTCCGCGTTTATTGAGAATCAATAACCAACTCTAACTCTAGTTTTACAAGTACTTATATTTATATTAAAGCTAGGGTTATGCACTTAACTATTTGCATCATCAGCTTATTGTACTGAGCAGACTGCTGCAGCAGCAATATTGTTTCAAGGCGCAAGCTATTTGGAAAGTTACTATTTGTGCAATAATGCAATATTATTGACTTCCGTCGTATAGAAATTGGCACAACCAATATTGCAATTAATTCTTGGAATTTAAATGCTAAATATTTTAAAGACACGTGCCGGAAGTTGGCTGTGGGGTTACTAACCATTTTGGTGTTAACTTATATATCTACATATGTATGTGTTTGTAAGCACATAGAAATTCGTGGCCGGCATAACGTGTTCGTAGTTAATCATGCCTTTTTAATAAAAATAATTTGAGCTGAACTAATACGCTATAAAACAACAAAAAAGAGCAATTAGAAGAGTGAAGCTGTGTATATGCATATGTATGTATGTACATATATACTTATACAGGAACTAATGCTTGTAGGGCGTTTACGTTTGCACATTCTGATGAAGACTTGGTATATACATATGTTCCGCTAAGATCATCTAACTGGCTATTTCATATAGTAGATGGCGAGTAAACAGAAACAGTGCTTATTGGTACATAATTAGCTACTGTGCGCACTGCGTGTACATGCCAATGTACATCCATATAAGTACATAACTACCTAATACAAAAACGTTCGCTAATTTTATTCCGTTAAGTAGACAAATACACTCGGTATAAGGGCATTTGTGTTCCGTTGTAAAGTTCGCGCATTATTGAACCCGTTGATTTTAAAACATTTATTTACCGCTGCCTAATCAGGCGATATTTTCGAACGGTCGAGTACAGCAACTTTAATTAGTTTTCTTGCGCATTTAACATCGACTAGCGCATTTATCATGGCAACGAATGAAGCTGCGCGGTTGTCACTTGAAAACATGGTGATTTTTTACAAGCGCATGGCACAATCCATTTACTTATATGGAGGGGCAGGCAATTGATCGGGCACTTGAAGGTGATCACATAAGTTCGCTCACTGAGGCCGATATGAATGTACGCCTGGAAGAGCTGTCAGATAAGTTGAACGCAAATAGCTGGGTGCATAATCGTAACATTCTTTTGCAGAAAGTGGACAGCGCCATACAGGCCAAATGGGAAGAAGCTCTTGTGAGCAATTTACTGCATTTCTGAAGGAGGCCAAAAAACAAGCATTATGTTTAAATTGCCTCCGAAGAAGCCACCAGCTCAGAGCGTGCAATGCTGGTTTATGTCGCTCATGTGGTGTAAAGCATCCTAGTCTATTGCATAGAGCAGAATTCCCAATAGTCGTCGAAAACTACTGCACAGCCGCCACATTGTACTTTGGCTGCTACCGCCCTAGAAGCCAGTATGCATGTCTGCCCAGAATCTCAGCCATGATGCTGTGCTCCTGGCTACTTCAGTTGTTAACGTTAAGAACAATGTAGGTGATGGTGACCGTGCCGTGCGCTGCTCGACTCCTGGTCGCAGTTGCACATCATCACATTTCGTCTCGCTCAGCAACCGATCCAGATTTTTATAAATCTCAGCGGATCGATATGCTTATCGATGCGAGTCTTTTCTATGAACTTTTTGTGTTTTGGACAAAATAAGCTCTCGCCTGGCCTGCCGATACTTCAGAATATCATATTAGGGTGGGTGGTTATAGGTGGCGACTCTTCGCCCTGAATTGCATCGGCAATGGCCGCTCTATCTACCTCTGACATCGACAATGAATACTTTGTTCAACTATATCAGCCGGTTCGTCGATTTTGGGAGCTTGAGAGCTGCAGCTCCTCCATCGTGGAATACACTAAAGAGGAATTGGATTGCGAGGCACACTTCAAGTAACTTTATTCGATTGCCAACTGGTTATTATTCTGTCAAATCCGACATAGGCGTATTAGGTGAGTCGTATCAACAAGAGTTTTGCCGTTTTTTGAATCTTGAGCACAAACTGGAGCGCCAACGACAGCTTAAAGCCCAGTATACTGCATTCATTCACGAATACTTGGCTTGGAAATATATATCATTAGTCAATAAGGACAACGTCATCTTTGTATATATTTTTTGCCTCACCATTGCGTCTTGAAGGAAGAAAGCACCACTACAAAAATCCGGGTCGTGTTCGATGGTTCTTCGACTTCATCGTCCGGGCACTCGCTTAACGACGTGCTTATGACAGGGCCTACCATACCACTTAAACTTTCCAACATATTACTACGGTTTCGAACATTTGCAGTGGCCTTGACAGGAGAAATTTGCAGAATGTATCCATGTATTCGAGTGTCGGAGCCAGCCAGCTACTTGCAATGCATTCTGTGGTGGATATGCTACCATGGTTCAGGTTTTCAGATTCAATACATTTCCCTACTGCACTCGTCCGGCCTCATTTTTGTTGGTGCGAGCAATGCATCAATTAGCGTTTTACGAACAACTCTCGTGTCCTATAGGCTCTGAAATATTGCGGCATGGTTTCTATGTCGACGATCTCATCACAGATGGCAGTTCAAGAAGTCAAAGAGATCATGGAGCAAGTCACTAATCTGTTGGCCAAAGGGCGTTTCAAATTGCGTATGTGGTGTTCTAATAACTCTTATCTTCATCAAGGTATACCAGCCGAGGATACGAAAACCTTTCTCAAGCTCGACGATGGAAGTACCATCACGAAAACTCTTGGTTTAGCATAGGACCCTATGTCTGATTGCTTACTTTTCGTATTTTCGCCAACACAGCATGGCTACCGCTTGGTTTTGTCAACGATTGCTCACTTCTACGACTTACTTGGTCTTATTGGGCCAATAATTTCCAAAGCAAAGATATCCCTCCAGGAGCTGTGGAAAGATAGGCCCGAATGGGATGAAAGCTTGCCCACATTGTTAGATTCATCGTGGAATAGTTTGTGTGCAGAACTTGGGCGCATACCACAACTTAGTTTTCCTCTATTATCAATCCTACCAAGTGGTGTTGTTGCAGTTCACGGGTTTAGCGATGCCAGTGTAGATGCGTACAGGCCGTGTGATTATGTTGTGTCTGGCGTTGGGAGGAGAGGTACTTTGTTGGAAGTCTCGCGTGGCCCCTCTCAAGACGTTTACTGTGCCCAAGCTGGAGCTATGCGGTAATGCATTGTTGGTACAACTCATTCATTCAATTTGCTCTAGGCGGCTGCGTTCTTGGACATCGTTTGTGATGGCAACAATGCCGTTGATCACCTGCAACAGTTCATGAGTGGTTTTGAAGATTTCTGAATTTACCTGTAACTGTTGGTCGTCATTGTTTATAAGGGCACCCTGCCGAATCTGCTGAAGTTAAGGTTGGGGATGGCCTCCTCTAGTCTGTTCACGATTTTGATCGAAGCTCGCTAAGTCTATGGTATGAATCAGCTTGAAGTGTCCATCGATGACCCAGCCATATCCGTCACGGATAGTCACAAGCGGTAAGTCAAATTTGAATAGATCATAAGTTTGCGCGGCTCCGCAGAGGCTAATGCTGTGGGTGTTAAATTTATTGTTGGTTTTCTTAATTTTATGTATTTCCTCCAGATATAAAATATTTTTATGTTAAGTATATACAAAATTTAATTCACCTAAGCTTAACTTGTAGGTATAGATTGCAATTGGATTCGTCCGGAGGACACTGTCTTAACTATTTTTATGTTAAATTGCCTTATATTACAATTGTTGCGCAACTACCTTATTATTCTTTTCATGTGATTAGTGGCTTGCTTACAAGATATGGAATTCTTATGACTATAAGGTATTCTATATTATTAGCCTAATTGAGTTGGTTGGAGCGTTGCAAGAAATGAAGGAAAATTAAAGGAAGGATTCGATGGGATCCAGCAGTGTTGATTAGTAATCAGCGTAACATTAATAATTTTTTTTTGTTTTTAATTTTTAGTTGTTAGTAATTTGTTAAGTGGTTAGCATTAGTAATTATGTTAGTTGCTATTAGTAATTTTCCTTTTTCTTTTTGCTTGGGAATGATTCCACTTTTTTTTGTGTTTTTTTTTTTAATACTAAAATAATTATTTCTTTTTAAATTATTTAAATAAAGCATTTGTTTGAAATTATAATTTTAAATTATTTATTTTAAATTACACTGGTCAACAACATTTTTGTACATGGGTCGTGCGTATATTTGTTTTATTGCTTTTGCACCCAGAAATAAGAATATGAACATAAAAAAGTTTTTGATTTGGTTTTGTTCGAAAAAAATGAGAAAAACGAAAAACATGAAAATACATCAAAATTTGGCATAGATTTGATTTATTCTAGTATAGTAAAAATCAATTTAAGATTTATTCTTATAAATTTAGTTTTAGAATACAGTTTAAATGTTTAAAAATGCTTTTTCCTGCTTTTCCTGCCATATTCGGTAACATTTTCTCTTATTAACGTCCAAATATAGTCCCCCATCATGCTTTCCGTATACTGGCCTTGGTAGCGTTTCTCAAACTCCATTATATCTTGATGGAATCGCTCCCCGTGTTCTTCTGAATAAGCTCCCATATTATCTTTGAATTTATCTAGATGTGAATGTAACATGTGCATCTTTAGCGACATTCTACATCCGATGGCGGAAAAATTCGTAATCATGCCAGTTATCAGCTCATCATAATTTTCATCCCTATGATTTCCAAGAAAGCCATGAACTACTGCCTTAAAACTGTTCCACGCTAGTTTCTCCGCATTGCTAAGTAGGTCCGGGAAAATATCGCAGTTCATAATTTTTTTTATTTGAGGGCCAACAAAGACTCCAGCTTTAATTTTCGCCTCTGACAGCTTTGGAAAAAAAGTCTGCAAATATTTGAAAGCTTTAGACTCAATATTAAGAGCCTTCACAAATTGTTTAATAAGGCCCAATTTAATACGCAATGGCGGCATCAATATGTTTTTAGGATCGACAATTGCTTCATGTTTAATATTAAATCTTTCCACTCCATACTCAGTACGTTCAGGCCAATGTTTTTGGCGATAGTGGGCGGCATCATTTCTGCTGTCCCATAGGCAAAGATAACAGGAGTGTTTGGTATATCCACCTTGCATTCCAGTAAAAAAACAAACCATCTTGAAGTCTCCAATAACTTCCCACTTGTATTCCGTATATTTGATTGCAGTTAATAGCATTTTAATACTGTCATAATTTTCTTTGAGATGTATAGAATGTGCCAGTGGAATAGATGGAAATTTGTTCCCATTGTGTAGTAGAACTGCTTTTACACTTTTTGTTGAGCTGTCGATAAAGAGGCGCCATTCATTTGTATTACAAGGAATACCAATTGCTTCAAATAACCCTTTCACGTCATAGCAAAAACAGAGTCCATCTTCCTTACTGTGATTGAAACTCGCTCCTTTGGTGTGAGCCTACTAAATTCATCTGCGATGTAACGATATATTTCTATTAGTGTAGAATGCACACGTTCAACTTGACCGTTGGCCTCACTTCGCTGAGTAGGAGTCTGGTAAATTTCTATGCCCAATGAACAGATATAATTCAAGACTAATGGCGTTAAAAATCCCCTCTCATTGTCCATTACTAGTATCTTAGGCACGGAAAAATAATGCAAGAGACTGATTAATTTCCTACGTAAATTAATCGAATATTTATTTTTGATTGAGAATAATTTAGCGAATTTCGAGAATTTGTCGAGTGCACTGAGGTCTTTTTGCTTGTCAATCTCGAAAATATCGATATGCTATATTTCGCAGGGATAGCTTGGAGTTGGGGTAGGCTGGAGGAAGGGTTTAGATGGATGCCTATGGTACTTATTCAACTTGCAGGTATTACAATTTTTAACGTAGTCTCTTATTTGCCTAGCCATTGCGAGGAAATAATATTTTTCGAGTATCTGCAACCTGTTCTCACGAGGGTTCCTATGATCCCTTTTGCGCTCGTTCTCGATAATAACAAATACTCTATCCATGACAGTTACATCTTCCACAATTCTTTGCGTTATTCTTATCCGATATCTTTGGAAGTTTTCAATATAAACATCCTGTAGCAGAGTAAGAAATCTTTCTGGTATTTTCATGCCATTAATAACATTTGGATTCAGGCAATTGTGGTGAATGCACCACTGTCATGTTCTGGCAATGAGATATAAAACCTGCGGTAGTCTTGATGTGGTTCCTCAAGGTATCAAGGGCTATCCCCTTCCCAGAATATCAATTGGTTCCTAAATACGTTGATGTGGGCTTCCACATGGGGTATGGGGTCAGAATTATCCTGCTGGGCTAAGTGCATTGTGCATTCAGTGGCAGTGTCAGTTTCCGATCTCACCTCATCCGCAGAGATCTCCATAGGATTATCCTCGAATACCGATGGTGGATGAGCTACAATGGAGTCGGTGAGTACATTAACGTCTGTTTTCAAGCGAGAAAGTGTGTCGGCGACTACATTTATTTTACCTGGTTTACAAATAATTTCGCAGTTGGTGCTTTCCATTTCCAGACAACCGGTCAGGTACAAGCATGATTTTTAATTTCGACCAAACTCAAATACATTGTTTGTTGGTCCAAATAATGAGACACGTATTTTTTCTTTTGGCTCTCAAAAATTTTTCGCCCGAATTAAACGCAATTTTGTTTTTCATACAAAAATCGATTATTCAAGTTGACAGTGAGAATTTTTTTTTTTAAATGCCCATAACTTTGTCAATATTCAATGGATTCTAGCAATGTTTTTACTAAAATGTCAGTTATTCTTGGTACTTTAGGATAGAATGATTGATTTCCATTATTTGAAATTTTTTATTTAACAATCAACAAAAAGTGAAAATTTTTTTTAACTTTTATTTTCTAAAAAAGTGTATCTTTTTTTTCTCTGAAACTTATTCACCGGGAAATAGACACTTTGAACTACAATCAGTATAAATCACCAATAGCAAAGATTTTTTTTTCGGAGTTATGATTTTTTGTAGATATAATTCGTTTTTGTGGTACATACTGTAATATTCTTATATTGTTAACAACCAAATTTTTCCGAGCCAAAAGAAAAAATACGTGTCTCATTATTTGGACCAACAAACAATGTATTTGAGTTTGGTCGAAATTAAAAATCATGCTTGTACCTGACCGGTTGTCTGGAAATGGAAAGCATCAGTTATCTTTTTCGATTCGGGTCTTCCAGCGCTTCAGCTTAGCTTTGTAATTTCGGCAACTTAAGGAAAACGTTAATGGTTGGTGGTCAGTATATATTTTTATCTTCCTTTCTCTATACAAATATGACCTGAGGTTGTCCAATGCCCATACTATATTTCTTTCGTTGGTGGCATAGTTTTCCTCTGCTTTGTTCAGAAAACGAGATATAAAGTCGATGGGGTTATCTCTTCCTATTTACCCTTGAGACAGAACTGCACCGTTCGCAAAATTTGAAGCATCGGTTGTTTAACTAAATGGTTTATAAAAATCTGGGAATGCAAGGACGTCTGCAGAAATAAGTAATTGTTTTAATTCGTTAAATGCCTGTGTTGCCTCAGTATCAAGTCGAATGCTAACTTTCTTCGACACATTGGCTTTAACTTGGGCGTTTTGCCCCCGCGTCAGATTTGTAAGAGGATTCGCTACCTTAGCATAGTCACGAATAAATTGCCTATAGTAAGAGGTCATACCTATGAAGCTCTTTAAGTTCCTTAAATTTCCAGGCGGACAAATTTGTTGTATAGCCTCCACCTTCTTGGGATCCGCCCGCACCCCCTCCGGCGTAATGATGTACCCGAGAAATTCTATCTTCGCTTCGAGGAAGCCTGGTTTTTCCAAATTTACTTTTAGGTTTGCTTCAAGTAATCTAGCGAAAATTTTTTCGGCATTATTTAGATGGTCCTCTTCGTCTTTACCAAAAACAATAAGGTCGTCGATATAAACGTAGCAAATCTTGCGGGCGCTTTCTTAAAAGCAAATGGTAACTGCGAAAACTCGTATTTGCCATTCATGGTCGAAAAAGCAGTCTAGGTTATGTCTGAGGGTTTCATTGGATTTTGGTGCAATCCTGACCTTAAGTCAATCGTCGTGTAGTATTTGGCTTTTCTTAAACTAGTTAGAGTTGCATTTGTGTCTGGTATCGGATAGGTATCGGCTATTGTTACTGCATACAATCTTTTGTAGTCATAACCATACGATACTGTTTCTCTCCGCTTGGCTTTGGTTTTTTTGGGGCCACCCATATTGGGAAGTTATAAGGACTCTTAGATGGCCTAATTACACCCTCGTCAAGAAGTTCATTGATTTGTTTATCTACTTCATCCCTCATGCAGCCTGGATAAGGGTAACTTTTCCTATAGATAAGATCAGAAGTAGAGGTTCGTATATCCGCTCCAACGCTAGTATCAATCAATTCGATACTATTAAGTGGCATGAATAGGTCTGCATAATTTTCTAGTATAGTGCCTACGCGTTGTCTGATTTTCGTAGACGCACCACTTCCTACAGAATAGTTTACTTGACTGGAAATATTGGCCTTTAATGGCAGTTTAAATTCATTAGTTTTTAAATAGCTGTTTTTTCTATCGATCACGGCTCCTAGCATCCTAAGAGTATCATCTCCAATGATACCGTCAAAGGATTTTAGTCCTGGGAGCACGAAGAAAGTTATCTTAGAACCGTGGCCAACATCCTTAAAAAAGTTGGGGGAAACTTTCTTTTCTACCGGCCTATTCATATAGTTGACCGCACGTGTTTGCACATACCCATCCACGTCCATTTTTTCCATAGGTGGGTTTTTTGTTTGTGCAAATGATTGAGAGGAAGGCTGAACACTGACATGTCCAGAAGATCGTTCGCGAGGTTGGAATTGCTGACGGCGATCCTGTTGTCGCCAGGTAGGCCTCGGAAGTATTAATGGCGATCTGCCACCGTGCGTGACATTTGGTTTTGGAACAGTATTGATGGGGGCAACTACTTGATTGGTTGCCTGAGAGCTTTGAAAAGAAAAGTTGCGGAAATTCACGTTTCTAATTTCCAAACATGCAGAATATGTTTCTGGCTGGGTTTTTGGCCCTTGTATCAAAAGCATTTTTGCCAATTAACCGTTTAATCCCCGTATAAATACGTCGAGAGCCCTATTTTGATAGGTATCTACGAGGACTCTCACCGTCTCTTCCGTGTAGGATTCCGTCTTTATTTTATTAATAATCAAAGAAAATTGGTGATTGACGGTGGCATAGAATTCGTCAATTATGAACCCTCTTTGTTGCAATTGATGCAGGATACATACTCGACAGGATTGCCATCGAAAACCCTAAGCTCCTTCACACAGTCAGGGAGCCTACTAATCTCTTTAAGCTCTAACTCATTGGCCGGAGCCTGGAGAGGTATTTCTTTTGCACTATTAATTTCCCCTGGACTAGCAGCCGAGCCGGCTGAAGCACTTGTCCTGATGGAGTCTAAGTGACACACTCGTCTGTCGAGCGAGTTCAATTTTTCCAGGTTCGCGTTGATAGCGCCTGTCAGGTTGGTGACGGTCGTCTTTAATTCTTCCATCTTCAAGTTTTGTTAAGTAAAGAAAAAGGATACTCTCAAGTTGTATACTTACAACCAAAATCTTTTCATATATGGCCTCTTTAATTTTCGTTAAATCTGATGGTCTCGCTTGTAGTAGATTTTTTGTTTACTGTAATGGCCTCGTAGCCTTCTTTCCTGGCATTGGCCTTGACTTCCCAGCGGTAGCATATTTCGGTGGAATGCGAAATGCATACGTTTCGCAACCGTGTGAAATGCAATTATGCTGAATTATGGGAGCAGCGGAAGTGGGCAGTAGCCAGCCGCGTTAACTTATATATATATATGTATATATATATATATATATATATATATACTTATGTACAAACGTATTGTCGCTGCACTATTACTTACAGAAGGGTCCAAAAACTTTTCGGACCATCTTTCTCTCAAACACTCCAAAGGCGATCTCATCTGATGTTGACAGGGTCCATGCTACTGCGTCGTACAATAGCATGGGCATAATACGGTATTTATAAAGCGTAGTTTTCCTTCGTCGAGGCTCATTTGCCTACTCAGCCCAAAGTAGCAATTGTTGCCAAAAGAGATTATTCGATGGGTTTTAAAGCCGAAATAATTGTTGGTGTTAATGCTGGTTCTAAGATAAACAAAGTCTTCCATTTCGTCAAACTAGTAACTGTCATCAGTGACCCGGGAGCAAAGACGCGTCTGGGCTGACTGTTGATAACAGGATACACTTCATTTTGACCTCGTTCACCTCCGGACCCATTCACTTCACTTTGTTTCTTTATACAGCTTGGTTGTACTAGCGGCACGGTTGTTGAGGCCGATGATATCGATGTCAACTGCATACGCCAGTATTTGTACACTCTTACAAAAGACGTTACATGATCGGTTAATTATGCACCTTCAATTATATTTTCCAACATAATGTTAAATAAATCACACGACAAGGATTTGTCCTGTCTGGAAACTCGTTTGGTATCAAACGACTCGGAGAGGTCTTTCCCAATTCTGCCTGAGCTTGTGGTCTTGCTCATCGTATCAGTTGTTTTTTCGGGGTCGCCGAAAGCCAATGACTTCCTCAGCGGCGGTACGTAGTGATAGAGAAATGTGATCCCAATGCTCGAGTAGCGAAATTAGTAGCTGTCGTTTGTGATTGCAGCTCTCCGACGTCTTGCGCATCCTTGTGTATGCGCATCTTGGTTGCGACATGATAATGAGCCGAGTCCGTATTCGGTCTTTGGAGGGTACGTACGTCTAATACACTGGAAAAATGCCTTCAGCAAGCGCAATATAATCGATTCGGTGATGTCAGCTCTTACTTTTACGAGGATTTCAACCATCCGGCTCGTTCCCATTTAACTATATGGACAATTCAGGTGCATGCCCTCAAAGCAAAAAAAGGAGATCACCAAGGATTGTTGAAAGTTTTCATTGGCTTTAGTGTTTCATGCGGCAGGTCCCAAACACAGCGTTGGCGTTACTGATACTGGTGTTTTTTGTTTTTGCTTTTAAAGACACATTTATATAGCGAGCCGCTTACTCCAAGACTGACGTCCGCTGGCAGCCGCACCTACTGGTGAACAGACGCTGCTGACTAACTAAGTATGTCATCCACATATGGGTTGGCACTCCATTACAAAGTTTTTTATATTTTTTTGTTGCAATATTTTAGTTTCCATTTCCAATATTTAAATTCTACCGTGTGAAAACCCGGTGAAATTCTAACCGCATTATCGTATAAATTGCTGTAATACTTAATGTAATCTTTTTTATAGGACGTATGCCGCTGCTGCGTATTTTATTCAAAAAGGATATCGCGTCATGTGGAATCTCAAGCTATATACACTGACTTATTTACTGTTTCTACAAAATGGTGCTTCGCAATTAATAACATAGATTATATAAGACAGAGCCTACCTACTTTTATTAAGGTTTGATTTTTACTTATTTTCCAGGTGTGTAAAGAAGTAATCTTCACTTTTTTGCAGGAGCTGGGAACTGATGATCTAATAAAAAAAATATCCGATTTCCGAACGAGTCTGGATGCAGATCGTTGTACCACTACAATTAAATGTTTAATCGACAATGCCTTAGATACGCAAAAAAATCAAATCTCGGAGCTCATTGATGTTATAGCCAGGAGAATGGCTCCGTCAATTAAACGATTTTTAGCCGAAGGTGCTGACGTTTTACATACAAACTCCAATTCCATGGAAAAACTTATGATGTATATGGAATCGTCGTTAAAAACACTATATGCAACCTTAAATGAAGTTAACTTCGCACGAATTTTAGATGTGATTTGGACTGAAATATCTGTTATAATGTACGACCTTATACAGTTTAATTTAGATGTGAGTAAATTTACTTTAGTGCTCATTAGGAAGACTGACAAACATATTTTCATATACGTACATATTTTCTTAAAAAAAGGCAACTTGTTAAGAAATTATTTTTAAGCTGGTTTAGGCTTCTAATCAATTTTAATCCAAATATATGTATTTTGTGGATATTAGCAAAGACATTGATATATATATTATATTTAAATACTTAAATTGGCTGAAGAAACGTAATTTTAAACATAGGTTCTGAATTTCTGTTTTGTTCTGATTTTCGGCTCTACCTTGGACCCAGACTGCAATTGGGAATTCAAGCGTGTCCCTGCGACCCTCGCTTTTAGTGGCCACCCATTGGAAATGAGCAGTTGTTGAATTTTGATGCGTTTGATTTTGCCCATGTAATTCGGTATCCGGGGCACACTCGAACTGATTCATAGATTTTGCAAAGAATAGTTCTCCATTTTTGTTCGACATTTACCATGTTTCTGCGACTTACAAAAATACGGGTATAAGAGTCTGGAAACAAAAGTTTTGTTCGACAGATTTTGAGCAACCAAAACGAATTTTAATGCAATGGTAAACCGCCGAGTGTATTTCTGCCATGAAAAACTTCTCACAAAAAATCAAATGTTGATGTTGTAACATAAATAATTTACGGTTCCATCTCTGTTCAACTTTCGAATAGTAAATTTTGGCAATTCTACTTTTGATCTCCCTAAACGAGGCTCCTATGTCCTCTTCGTGGGGCACACCCTTTGCAGAGCAGTCCCTCGACTGCTCATCCGCTGGCTCATATCCGTAAATATCTTTGTGAACCGGAACCTTTATTAAGGTAATCTTGTAGTGGCCAGAGATCTAGGCCAGCTCTCGCCTGCACTCATCCAATAGTTGAGATCTGACCGATGATGAAGAGAGAGATGGAATAGCCGCATTGTGCTCCTAATTCGGCATGAATTACCCTACTTCTTAGAAGAGAGACGATCCATGGCTGGAGCAGTGATCAATACCTACTTCCATGAGTGCTTCAGGTATAGAATCTGTACCGACATTATAAACTGGACATTTTGTCTCTGATATCCATGTATAGAAGACTCTCGAACGTATTGAGTAAAAGGACATTAGGCAAATTGACCTGAAGTATTTAGCTTTGTCATGTCCACGTTTCCCTGCATTAGGATACAAATTACCTTAATCTTTCTCCAACTTAGCAGAATTTGGTTCAATATTAAGCAGCAAGCTGCTGCCAGGATCGAAGTAACCATTTCTGAGGTTTCCTGAAGCTTGAATAATATATTCCTTCCATACCTGGCCGTTTAAAGGGGGAAGAATGTAAATATATAACTTTTATCTTTTCCGTGTCCAGTGATTCCCCATCCGACTCGATCCACGAGCTAACTGACATCTTTATATATGTTTGCTGAGAGTGCCCTTTAGCCAGGATTCTACATAGCCTAGTGCACTCCCTCGCATTCTCGATGGATTCACAAAACTCCTACCTGGTTATATACTTATACCAAGGTTATCTGATACTCTCCATTTAGAGATCTTCAGGTCCCCCTTGGTTATTAACTTTACATATATAACTTAATAGTAAACTGAAACAGTGACTCATCGCTCTCGTTAATCTTGGCGCTGCCTCCTAATATATGCCAGTCGCAGGAAATAAAACTGGGCTAGTACCTGCTAGCTTCTGTACTTTTACAACTTCATTAGCGGCCACGGCCAGTCGCGGGCCATGTATACTGAGGATACTAAGCAGCATTGGTTATTCCTCACTTTCAAGTTGACAACAGTAGTAGTTCTTTTTATATGAACGCGCAAGGAAGCTATCCGAGGCACCCTAAGGTCGGGATTAATTTGATCTTTAAAATTAAAATGTATCTCTAACACGTCCAACCTATTCACATACTGCAAGATATACTGCTGAAATAATTTGTGGGCTGCATTCCTTCTGAACATCAAACCTTTCACACTCACGTTTTGCTGACTTTTTTCTTTCCCGGTGTTGCTTAATTATTAATCGCGTAGTAATTGTCTGCAGGGTGAGCTGCGCTGTGTATTTATCTGCAGCAACAATGCTACACTTCATTATGGGAAAGGCTTTCTCAAGTGAGCCTCGAATTTTCCAAAGGTTCGAATAATCAACAAATTCTGTGCCGAATGAGAGTCTTATAAGAGAGTAGTACATCCTGTGAATTTCGTTCCAAAATTCTTCATGGTTAATTTTTTATTAACAATTGAATTTTTCCGCATCAAATCAGAAGAAAATTTTTTTCTCAGAAACTACCTGATCGATTTTATTAATTTTCATTTTACACGTTTATAAAACAATGCACTCACTTGTGGATTTTTGTTGATACACAAATCAACAATTTGTTGTTGAAAAACAATTATTGTTATAAACAAATTATGATATACCTAACTTCTGACTAACTTCTGCGCCTCTGAAAAAAAATTAAACAACAACAAATTATCTGGTATGTAATAATGTTTTTATTTCAGGAACAAAAGTGGGTAGATCGAAGTAGTTTATTTATAACAACGATATATGTGCGAGTGCGCCCGCCGCTTCTCAAACTACACGTCGCATGTTCTGAACAGTTTTTACACCCTGATACTATATATCACGTTAATTTTGTCAATAGCTGAAATATGATGGTTGTTAACGATTTTTTTTTTTGTTAATTATACATGATAGCACAACAATAATATAGTAAATATAGTAGACATTTACGCCGCTGCCGCCGCCGATTTTTACCAGTTCAAACGCGCCGCCGCCGAGTTAACAAGAAAATGGCGCGGCGGCGGCGGCGGCGTGGTTCGGCGTACCATAACGATTGGTACAATCTAAAATTATTTCCATGATAAAAAGGAAACTATGAAGATTTAGCGTAATTTTTTTGAATATTTGGCTATTAATGCTATAATAACATGATCTCATCGATATATGTACATATACATAACTGGTAATTGAACTGTGAAGTTTTTTTTTGTTTTACTTTATTAAATAGGCATTTACGCCAATTGTACTACGACTTTTTTTATAACTATGTTTGAAACATCTTTTTTCAATAAAAAAATTTTCTCCAATTTCATTTAGTATTTATTTTGTTTGTAATTCTAACTATTGTATTTAGGAAAATTTCAAAAATTTGTTGCAAAGAAAGCCGGCTCGCCGCCGCCGCCGGTTCTATTAGTGCTTTACGCCGCCGCCGGAGCGAAAGCGCTCGGCGTAAGCCTCTAAAATATAGTCAATATTATGTATTATACGTTAAAAAAATTAAATTTTTTCTGGACAGTATCTCAACCGTTAACACGCATAAACCAATAGTATTTACAACTTTTTCCCAGCTTTCTACTTCATGCTTAAAATTACAGATTTTTCGTGAGCCGAGAATATTTTACAAAATTGGCAGCTAATGTTGATAGAATATTATACTATTTGTTTACAGATTCAAATTGGAAAAAAGAAGAACAAACAGAGATCTTTCTGAAGAATCTACCATCTGAATTAGCTGATGTTCTGAAACACGATTTTCTTGCGAATACTCAAGTTCAGTATTTAACTGATCTTAAAGACAAATTTCGTGACAATGAATATGTCGTATGCTTGGATTTTTCTGAAAATTACTCCTGTCGTGTACAAAATTCCATTCAGTCCGAGTACTGGAACACAACTCAAGCTACTATCTATCCTTATGTTTTTTACTATAAAGAAAACAGCGATGTACAGCATAAAAGTTTCGTAATAATTTCGGACGTTGTAGATCACGACATCACTGCGGTGAATTTACTCAATTCCAAACTGATTTCGTTCATGATACAACTTTTCGGAAAACAGAATGTAAAAACATTTTGTATGCTTAATCACAAAAAACATTTTGGAGTTGACGCTGAGTGGCATTTTTTAGCTACAGCGCACGGGAAGGGCGCTTGTGACGGGATCGGCGGCGTTGGTAAAAGATGTGCATATCGCTCAAGTATCCAGAACAACAATGAAAACAAAACACTGGACCAAGAACTATTTAATTTGGCAAAATCTTATTTCAAGTCAATCGATTTTGAATATTGTACTAAGATAGAACACGAAATTCATGCCGTTAAACTGAAAAGGCATTATTCAGTGGCGAAAACTTTGAAAAACTCCCGTCAATTTCACTGCTTTGTCCCTAGGAATAAAAATGAAATCGAATGTAAAATATTATCGGCTCACAAAAAATCTGTAATTTTAAGCATGAAGTAGAAAGCTGGGAAAAAGTTGTAAATGCTATTGATAACGGTTGAGATACTGTCCAGAAAAAATTTAATTTTTTTTACGTATTATACATAATATTGACTATATTTATTATATTATTGTTGTGCTATCATGTATAATTAACAAAAAAAATTCGTTAACAACCATCATATTTCAGCTACTGACAAAAATAACGTGATATATAGTATCAGGATGTAAAAACTGTTCAGAACATTCGACGTGTAGTTTGAGAAGCGGCGGGCGCACTCGCACATATATCGTTATTATAAATAAACTACTGCGATCTACCCACTTTTTTTCCTGAAATAAAAACATTATTACATACCAGATAATTTGTTGTTGTTCAATTTTTTTTCAGAGGCGCAGAAGTTAGTTATATCATAATTTGTTTATAACAATTATTGTTTTTCAACAAAAAATGGTTGATTTGTGTATCAAAAAAAATTCCACATTGTAGTGCATTGTTTTATAAACGTGTAAAATGAAAATTAATAAAATCGATCAGGTAGTTTCTGAGAAAAAAATTTTCTTCTGATTTGATGCGGAAAAATTCAATTGTTAATAAAAAATTAACCATGAAGAATTTTGGAACGAAATTCACAGGATGTACTACTCTCTTATAAGACTCTCATTCGGCACAGAATTGGTTGATTATTCGAACCTTTGGAAAATTCGAGGCTCACTTGAGAAAGCCGTACCCTTATACCAACGTTTTCTGCATAACTGGTGGTGGCCAAGTGTCCTTTTGCCAGCTCTCCGCAGCTCTGTAAATAGATTGGATCACACTACCCATTTAAATGTACGCGTCGAGGAGTTGGTTGATTAAACAGGATATAAATTTTCAGCAGTCTGCTGTTATTGCAGCTTTTCGACGCTCACGCTTTTCATTTGCCAATGCACCGAGGCACGAAGAAGTAATCCGAATAGAAAAAACCTACCATGTTTAACGAGCGTAAAAAGAAATTATAATCAATATGACATCAAAGCTTAAGTGGGATGCTTCATGCGTATAACTGTTTCCGACTACAACAAGGCGGTCGAACCCGATGCAAAAAAACTAGAAAGATGTCAATAAATATTTTATAATGATTAATATCTTTATATTACTGTTTCGGTTACCTTTAATGAAATAAATTGAAGAACCGTCTTCCTTTTTTCCTTCTAAAAACAGTTTTATAAAAATCAATATTAATATTTTATACTCTTTTCGCCGGATGGGTATTTAAAACCCATACTACCCAATTTACATGATCCAGTTTTTGGTTCTTGTTGTGTTTAGAGAATATTATAGTCTAAATTTTATCCTAATTCATCCTGACGTTTTACCAGGTTTTACACATCTTTTAAGTTTTTACGAATTAGCAAATGTAATTTTTTAATTTTTTTTTTAATAAAAAAAAAGTCAAAACCCATCTGGAATTTTATTTCATACAAATAGTAAATTAAAAACCTTGCGAGACAAAAAATGAGTGTGGTAGTTATTATAGCTTTTGAGGTATGACTCTGTTTTTGTGATATTTAAATACCCTTCGTCGTTATTGGGTTAATATGCAATATTGAAGGTCAAGTAGTAACAGCTTTGTGGGCTTTTTGTGTCATTTTCTCTCGACTAAATTCGATTAGTTTAAAAATAACACTTTGTTTTTAAATAATCGGCATACAAAATGGCAATTCAAAAACCGAACAATACTTGACTATGCGAACTGTAACATTTTTCATATTATATTGAACCAAGAATGTAGAATCTATTTCATTTTTATCTTACATTTATTCTGTGAATTTGTTATTTTAGAAACGACGACCACCTTCGTTTTTTCAAAACTTAAAACAAACCTTAGGGGTGATGAAATCATGTTTTAAAATTGCAAATGTAGAAGCTTCGGATATCGAGGTATTGAAAGAAGTTGAAAAGGCATTGGACTTGCATGGTTTTGAAACCGCTGATTTAATTCATCAGTATTATATTGAACTGTTAGGATATCAAAAAAATATTTCGAAGTCTGAATTCGGTCAACTGACGATAAAAGCAACCTTTTCAGGATCAGATTTACTGGTAAGTATGCTATTTAAATAAAATGTTTAATTCGATATAACAATACTATTTTAATATCCATACCAGCTTCATATCTTAAACGGTAGAAATTTGTTGCCTATGGATCCGAATGGATCTTGTGATTCTTTCGTTAAGGTGCACTTCTTCCCAGCAAGCAGATTTTTAAACGTGCCATCATATAAAACCGCTGTACACCATAAAACTCGGTTTCCTTTATATGACGAATTATTTACAGTGTGAGTATGAATTGAGATTTTGGATTTATAATTTTATTTGTATAATAAGAATATTGATTCTTAACACGATGGATGGTATTGTTTGATATACTGTATGGAAATTGGGGTTTTCATGTCTTCGACTATTAAGCTTTCTCGGTTGAAAATTGCAACGATTTAGAATTTCCTTATATTTGCGTTTTCAAGGAAGTTTTCTATTTTGCCTAAAATGGTTTCTGTAGTTGTATATTCTGGTGTAAAGTCTTCCAATTTTTTCAATATGTTTAAGTAACCATAAGAATGATAGAATACAAGATAGCACCTTCTCGCAGCGAAGTGACAGATCACGCCATGTGTAGACAAGTATAAGGGAGGAAAAAGAATGAATAATTTCCAATATTTTGTGCTTAACTGTTGAAAGATGATTTATAGGCAAATCTATACTACTTATAAAATAAAGTCGCTAAAAAGCTATGTACGGAATTGGCTTCGCACAGAATGCTCCGATTTGAAAGCGGTTTTTTGCATTTTAAAGCTTAGCTGTGTGAGATGGATTTTTTTTATATAATGTGAAGGAATATATAAAGGGGCGTGGCAATCGGACAAAATGTGGTAAAAAAACATAAATTTTTGGTTTACACAGCCATACATCATAACCTAATCAACCGATTAGAATGAATCTTCCTTGAAGTTAAACTTTGAAATATTTACTTTCGTTCTGCATCAAAAAAAATAGTTGATTTCTTTCTAATTTAGCCAAAATTGTTTAAACAAAAGCAGCACTTTTTCCAAAAAAATCTGTTTGTGTGTTTGTGCGCTGCCAACCGAATAAGTCAGCGTGCTTTAAGCGACAGCTGTGGTGAGCTATTCATTTGATGAATTCGCGAGAGCTCGGTAGCGTTACTTCACTTCGGACGTATGTATGTATGTATGTATGTTACATAATTTCGCTTTTATTTCGGCTTCACATACATATTTATGCATGGTGCCAGATTAATGCAACAAATAAGGAAAAGAATGCATGCATATTTTTAAACATACATATATACTCCTAAAGTTTAAACAAAATTTCTATGTTTTCGTATGTTTTATGTACATATATACTATGCATATATGTATGTACTTATTTGTGTAGTAGGGAGATTGAATTCTACAACATTTTGTTTTATCCAAATTTGTATGACGATTTCCAAAGACTGAGTACCGATCCATTTTAATTTTGTTTGTTCGGCAACCATGAACATCTTTCTTCAAAAAGAACCGTTGCTTTTCACGAATTATGCTATTAAAATTTGTATGTTAGTTGCGGGAGTACATTAAAACGATCGCAGTTCATAAAGTTTTATTTTGAAGTGATTTTTATTAATCAAAAGTGCAGATTTAATAAATAATTTGACTTTTGAGTGGTAAGTACATTATAGTGCAATTTTTTATATTATTTAGTGTAATTTTACAACCAAATTTTCCTTAGGGCCATTTTCACAGTTGCGAGTTAACTTACATTCCACAGTTAACTATGAATTTTCGATTCAATTTTAGTAATTTAACTAAATATTCACTACCCAATGTACGATAGACAACATTTTTTTTCTAACAAGAGGTTAACTCACCAATATTGGGCAGTTAAACTTGAGATAAGTCGACATGAAAATCGAAAATCGAGAGTTAACTGTGGAATGTAAGTTAACTCGCCACTGTGAAAATGACCATTAGAAAAATAAGTGATTTCTATGAAACATAGTTGTTACTCAAAGCTTAAAGACTTCTATAAAATTTATAAAAGTTCTCAAAATGAGATAAAAATATAATTTCGTATTTTTTATTATAAAAGTTCTCAAAATTAGAAAAAAAATTTGCGTTTTTATACGAAATTTTAGTAAGTTCTTAAATATGCAATTGAAATAGATTATAAATTACTAGCAAACCGGGCAAGTGTTTTTCTTTTCAACCATTTTCTTCTCAGCTTTGACATTTGACCAACTTTCCAGAGCAAAAAATATATATCTGTGGCAATTTACCAAAACATCTTAAGTCGACTTAAGTCAAAATCGAGTTAAGGTCATATTCTAGTTCTCCTACTCATAATCCATATTTGTGTCCAATCCGATTTCAAAAATTCCAATTTTAAAGAAAGTTATCGCCTTTTGTATTTTTCTTATCTTTATTTTTGAAAATATTACATACATTAAAACATTTGATTTTTCTTAACTTTCCGTTTTTTAAAATATCTTATGTACAACCCAACGAATAAAACATACTTCTTACTAAATATTTTTTCAAAATCTGCCTATAATGTCTTAAGGAATAGTTTTACTTTTTCCTTGATTAAAAATAACTCATTAAATTTCAACACAATAGATTTGAGAGAAAATCGCCAATATCTCACAACTCAATTTTAAGACTTAAGATGTTATGGCAAAACGCCACAGATATGTACGTTAGAGTGCTTCAAAAAAAATGTTTGTTTCTTTTTTGAACACTTACCTTTGATGAAAAAAAATCCTCACCAAATATGGCGGCCGCCGTGGTATGGTGGTAGCGCGCTCCGCCTACCACACCAAAGGTCCTGGCTTCAAGCCCCGTGCAAACAATCATAAAAAATTTAGAAACAGTTTTTTCAATTAGAAAACAATTTTCTAAGCGGGGTCGTCCGTCGGCAGTGGTCTAACAAACACTCCGAGTATGTTTCTGGCATGAAAATTCATATGCCTAGCAGATGCCGTTCGGAGTTGGCATAAAACATGTAGGGGACCCGCCAGTTTGTAGGAAAAATTAAAAAGGAGCACGACGCAAGAGAAGCTCGGCCTAAATCTACTCGGAGGTAAATCTTGCCAAGTATTTATTTTATTTCAAAGATGGGGCCTATAGCTGAACTCATAGGGGTCGCTATTTTTTTTTAGGTTCCCATGTAAAATTGGCTTTTTGATATGTAAACATCTTTGCTCACGGTATGGGGGAATACAAAATGAAAGATGTAAGATATGAAGTGTGAATTGCAAGGTACGGTGTGACGACTCTCCAATTTTTTACAAATTTCACTCTTAATAAAATCTCCATATCGCCGCCCTTACCTACATATCGCTTTTCAAAATTACGGTCATTATCCCCAAAACCGCTTTATTTTGGTGTTCTTTAATCCACATTTTCATCCATATCTCCAGAAAGGGTTAACATCGGCTTGAAAGAGGCTATTCATTCAATACTTGAAGTGTGAAAAAAGTTATTTTCCTTGAAACTATTTCATTTGGCAGCTTCCTCAAGTATGCAACTTAGCAACGAAAAGGTATCCATTTTTAAAATTCCCACGTTTTGTTCTGTAAGCTTACTGAAAGCCCTTTTACCCTTTAAGCTTGTTTTTATATTAAAAGCCACACGAATGGGTAAGCATCCCATAACGCATCTCTGAAAATGTCTTATTTTTGGCCGTATATAAATAAAGTACAGCTCAAAGAAAATATGAGAGTTTCTACTTCCGGACAAGGAAATGCACTTTTTGCTAATAACTTGCTAAAAATTGGTAACGGACAGTTCCCTACGACATGTGGGCAAATCAATCTGACAAATATTTGTAATTTAACCCAAACTATTGAAGATCTAATTGGGAAAGTATACCCCGGAGTTGGTGGTCTTATAACCAATTCATTGGACTGGTTTAAGGAGCGGGCAATATTGTCAGCTACCAATGATCAGGTGGATGCAGTAAATGCCTTAATAATTTCAAATTTTACTACGGAAGCACAAGTTTTCCACTCAATAGACACAATAATAGATATTAGCGAGGCAGTACATTACCCAATAAAATTTTTAAATTCTCTAAATCTCCCCGGAACGCCACCACATAAACTAATTGTTAAAGTAGGAGCTCCTGTAATATTACTACGCAATTTAAATCCACCAACTTTATGTAATGGAACTAGGCTGCTGATCAAAACAATTAGAACGCATTTGATTGACTGTTCAATTTTGACTGGCTGTGGTGCTGGAGAAAACGTCTTGATTCCAAGAATCCCGATAATACCAACAGATCTTCCATTTCAATTTAAACGGCTCCAGTTTCCAGTCAAATTATGTTTTGCAGTAACAATAAATAAGACTTAAGGTCAAACACTTAAGGTGGCCGGTTTGGACCTTAGATCTCAATGTTTTACGCATGGCCAGTTATATGTTGCTCTATCCAGTGTAAGAAACAAAGACAATTTATTTGTTTTGGCTCCTGATGGGAAAGCTGCGAACATTGTATACAATGAAGTGTTATAAAACTGAAAATAAAAACTAACTGAATATGAATAATTAATATGTATGTACATAAATATATCTTCTAATTGGACTTTATTTATTTATGAAATTTTCTTTATTTACTAGGGTCATTATTCCGAAATATTACAAAAAATTACTTTTATTTCAATTATAAAGTTGTTTTAAACATTATCAACCTGTGTGAAACAAGGTGCGGGTTGCTAGTATTTATATATTTTGTTTTAATTCAAGGTAACCTAAATACTTCATTATCACAACTATTGTAATCCAATTGCGCAATAGAGCGACTACAACACGATTTATGAACTCATCTGATTTTTAGAATATGAATTTTGTATACTAGAGTTTTGCTGCTAAATTTTCGATTTTTGACCATTTACGCATCCTTTCGAGCAAGTGTTGATTTCTTTGTTTATATTGGGTAAATAACACTTCTTGATTGTTTGTGGGCGTATAGCCTCGGCTACAGGATGTGGGATTCCATAAATTATTTCAAATACTGGTTTACGCAAATAGTTTGGTACGAGTGGCTGAGAATTATCACCTGACATTTCATATCGAATATTAAAATTTAGAATGGGAATGGCTGAGGATTATCACCTGACATTTCATACCGAATATTAAAATTTAGAAAGGGGATTTTTTACTGATTTATGTGATTTGTGATAATGCTATATGCCATTAGTGAGCTGTGCTATAAACTCTCCACATTCCGTTTTTGAATTGAAAGCAAATTTCAAAGGCTTATGTTCTGTAAACAGTAGTCCTTTTAATATATAATTAAAAAGTACGGCGTGAATGCGTGAACGAATATATGTAAATGTTAGCGCTTTTTATTATATTTGATTTAAGGGAAATAAACTACTAGTTTATTTCAAACTACAAATATCTATAATTATTTTTATATATTTCTATGCTTAATTATAGCGGAATTTCAGGCTCTGCTCTGGTGGATTTGGTAGAGGAGTCATCAAGAACGACTCATGGGGAACTTCCGTAGCTTAAACAAACCATTAACACGATCTACTCCACGCTTTGCTAACTGGGGCCAGCGAGATACCCCAGATGCTTCGGGTTTTTCCAGCGTAGACAATGATTTCCACGTCCTCTGCCCCCATCAGCGGTTACCGCGTTGAACACTTTCAAGACAGTATCATTTTCTTCCATACGTACAACATGAACTAGCCAAAGCTTACACGCCTCATCGTTCCAGTGTCTGACACATTCGCCGTGGTAAAGTCGTAAGGGTCCAAAAATCCTTTGGAGGGTATTTCTCTCGAACATCCCAAGTGCGATCTCATCTGATGTGGACAGCGTCCAAGCTTCTGCTCCATACAATAGCACAGGCATGATATGGGACTTATAGAACGTGGTTTTCGTTCGTCGAAAGAGAGATTTATTGATCATTTGCCTACTCCACCCAAAGTTGGAGTTGTTGGCAAAAGAGATTCTCGTTGAATTTCGATGTCTGACATTGTTTTTAATGTTAATGCTGGTTCCAAGATAAACAAAGTCTTCTACTTTATCAAAATTACAACTATCAACAGTGACTTTTCATTTATGTCTTCAAATGTTCGTTTTGCTCTCGTTCACCTCCAGACCCATTCGCTTCGCTTCTTTATCCAGCTTGAAAATGGTAGAACTAACGGCGCGGTTGTTGAGGTCAATGATGGTGACGTCATCGGCATACGCCTGTAGTTGCACACTCTTATAAAAGATGGAGCCTGAGCGGTTTAATTCTGCAGCTTGAATTGTCTTTTCCAACATAAAGTTAAAGAAGTCACACGACAGGGAGTCACCCTCTCTGAAACCTCGTTTGGTATCAAACGGATCGGATAGGTCCTTCCAATTTTGAATGAGCTGATCTGGTGGTGTTGCTCGGCGTCATTTTTATAGCCGTATTAGTTTTGCAGGGATACCAAATTAAGACATCGTGGCATATAGACAACTTTTTCTCGTGCTGTTGAAATCTGATTTAAAGCCAACAAATAGATGGTGGGTGTCGATCCTTTTCTTGCCGGGTATTCCAATATTTGGCGTTTTGTGAATATCTTTGTGAATATCTGGGCGATGATAGATTTACCAGTCGGCCGCCGTAGCCGAGTGTGTAGCGGGTGCGCCCTTCATTCGGGGAGTCCTGGGTTCGAATCCTGCCCGGGGCAAGTAACATCAAAGATTATAGAAAAAGTTGCTTCTTATAGCGGCCGCCCCTCGGCAGGCAATGCCAAACTTCCCAGTGTATTTCTGCCATGAAAAACTCCTCACAAAAAACATTCGCCGTTCGGAGTCGACATAAAACTGTAGGTTCCTCAATTTGTGGTACAACAGCAAGACACACACCACAAATTGTAGGAGAAGTTCGGCCAAAATCGGTTAAGCGGTTATAGCGCCAATTAAGTAAGTAAGTAAGTAAATCCACACTGATAAGGTCCAATCAGTTCGTTGATGGTTGACTTCAGTCTTTCACATAATACACTCGATGGAACCTTCTATGAAATATTGAGCTGGCTGATCCCCCGGTAGTTGGCACATATTGCAGGATCACTTTTCTTGTGGACCATATTCTGGAAATGTGTTGGTGCATCTTACCATATCTTTGCCACCACCTTACCAGATCTTTGCCACCATGCTTGAATACTTCAGCTGGTAACCCGTTAGCTCCAGCGGCTTTGTTGTTTCGTAGCTGCGCTATTGCTAATCGAAATTCATCGAGGTCGGGTGACGGGATGTTAATGCCGTCATCAGCGATTTGGGGTTGGGAAACTAAATATTCTCCGCCGACGCATTCGCTGTCACCATGAGTGACACCTGGTCGCCGTTCTTGTTCTTACAGGAAACGTCTTACGCTCATGGATATTGCCTATTATTCACTTTCGTATCGTTGATTACAACCAGCGCCTCAAATCAACTATAACCTACCAATATGAAATTGGAATAAGCTGCAGTGCAAACGCCTGGATATTTGGCACTTGCAGTAAGGGGTAACCGAGGGAAGGGTTCCACCTTGCTTTAGCAGCAGATGGAACACGTGGATACATCTGGAAGCGTTCGCTGCATCAGCACGCATAGTATTTGCTTAAACTTTGCCTTGAGTGCGATTGTGAAGTCATCGGCGTATGCAATGAGTTTTGCACCTCCCCAATCCGCTTCCGGCAGAAGTGTATGTACTGTTAGGTTCCACAAAAGTGGGACAGAATACCCCCTTAGGCGATTCTCTCGAGACGTGCCTCGACAATTCGCCCGCGCCCAGCCTTGCCTACAGCACTCTACAGCAGAGTAGTTGACCGATAAACCCCACCATTGATTTATCAATCCCTAACCCTTGGAAGTACGCTGTTAAACTTCTCAGTAGTCGACTATCGATGGCTTCAGAGAAGCTACTAACAATTCTTTCAAGAGTCTTAAGAGCAAAGGAGAATGGCCTAAGACCCTTGTTTTTAATATGTGAGGTCTTTCCGGCTTTAGGAATAACAACGGCCTTGACATTTTAGTTGACAACGGCGCAGACAATCCCAGTAGTTGAAAAGTGACTCAACTAGATCATTTATGTATGTGCTCTCCCACCTCGCAAGCATCCTGTGTTTTGTTGGTACATAATTTGTTTGAGAGGAGGCGGAGAGCTCTGGATCCGGTTTTGGTGCTTCAATGTCCGCGTTCATTTCTATACCCGAACTAGAGCGCGCTGAGCGTGACTGGGATACACTTTTATTACGACCTCGTCGTTTACGTAATAAACTTAGCCTATTCTCCAGGAGTTCAATAGACTCCTTGTTTAAAGACAAGATCACTTGTCTTGAAGGTACCCGGATAACCCTCCGATCGTTAGTGGGACGGGCCGGGTTCATTACCTGAAGCGTCTTAAAGATACTTTCTGGTGCCGATGGTGTCAGAGAAACCCATGCCCTTGCTAGGCGTCTGACTAGAATATCCATCAAGTTCACCTCCTCTACCTATTCCCCAGGGTGAACAGAGCCTCACAGGCGACCACTTTTTGTGGCCCTGATACCAACCAGCGTCCTTGTAGGCCGCAGGAGTTCCGGTAGTCTTCATTCAAGAAAGCTGCCACCACCCACCTCCACTAGTATTTCGGTGTGGACCTGGGCTCGTTGCCTCGTTCATAAAACATACCTTAAAGAGACACCGTTATGTAAATAAACCTACTTACTTACTTAATTGGCCGAACTTCTCCTACAATTTGTGGTGTGCGCCTTAATGTTGTAACACAAATTGAGGGACCTACAGTTGTCCGAATGGCGAATGTTTTTTTTGTTAGAAGTTGTTTCATGGAAGAAATACACTCGGAAGTTTGTTATTGCCTGTCGAGGGGCGACCGCTATTGGAAAAAACTTTTGTGTAATTTTGATGTTACTTGTCCCGGCCAGGATTCGAATCCAGGACCTACCGAATGAAGGGCGCACCCGCTACACATTCGGCTACGGCGGCCGCCAAGTACATAAACAGTTCATAAAATATTTGCACTTATTACTAATACGCAAAAAATATTTTGTCGATGGAGAGTGATTACTCTTTGCTGGTGAACTAATGAGCGCGGGTCATATGAAAGTACAATTTTTGTTTATGTTGATCTCTAACATGGTAAAACCGAATTTTACTCAAGTTTGTACTTAGTTGCGCCGTCAACACATTATCGGCAGATGATTATCGTCATAAGTGAGCCATGTCCTGAATAGCTTTTTGTTCTGTTCTTAGTGAAAATGAAGAACGGTGAAGCATCCGCGAAAATTTTCTGAAAAATGTTCCATTTCGATCGGAGGGGCATGAATTACCCTAACGTCGTAGCATGTGCTGATATGTTAAGTTATTTTACTCAGGGTTTGGGTCAGTTAAGTGACGAGCAAGATGAGAGGGTGCATTAAGAATTGCAAGCGGTAGAGAGAAAAGCATGCTAGCAGATTAATGGTGGTCTTTGAGAAAAATGCGACATTTTTTACAAAATAAAGCTATGTGGTCGTCTTTGTGCATTTTTCCACAAAGGTAATCCACATCGAGCTGTGCTCCTCTAACTCGCGAAGAGTTTCTAGCGGCCTTTGTCCACGTCATTATCCCGAAAAGATGATAAGCGAGAAAGGGAAAACCTGGATAGGAGCTAAAATAGTACCGAACGTGAGGTCTCCATCTTAATTAGGGAGCATGAGAGTCTTTTGTCTGAGCTTTCATTTGTATTTTGTTTTAAACTTTTGTTTAGAATTTTAATTTTATAACAATAATTTCACCTTTAGTTCAATTTCAAAAGGTTAGAAAAACGCGCGTGTGCAAAATCGATAAGTGTAAAAAAGAAAAAGAAGCCGATATTCATATTAATCTGGCAGGTCGCAGATCCCGACTCGGAATTGCTTTTTGTCGGAAATGTAAGCCGATATCGGTTTCATTTGGTGTACGCGAAATTATATCGTAATTTGCTTTTTCGAACATGAGCAAACCCAACACTAGAGTAAGGTTGTTTGACCTCTGAACAGGATGGCGTACACCTCCGCTTGGAAGATGCTTGGCGTCCTTCCTATTGGTAGCGACATGTGTGTTGTAGGACCAAAGACCGCAGCTCCTATGTCTTCCAGTGTTTTAGAAGCGTCAGTATAGCAGTGCAGGAGGTTGCTAGCTTGGAGGTGTCGTTCTCGTGCGGAGACGCTCCATGTTACTTTGTTTCCTAATTCAATTTTAAAATTCCTTTCGAAATTGGAAACCGTGATGATATCATCCCTGGGGAGTTGAGCTAGTGATAACCGCGTGCTCAGCGTATCCATTTTTTTAGACGATATATCTTTCCCTTTTTCTTAACCTTCCTTAGCTATGTTAAGTACGGTTCTATCGGCCTTACTATCATGGTGTACATCCATCTAAGAATATTAAGGCTACAACCCCAGGATCTTCCCGCTAGACCTCCGCACACCATTATTGCTTTGGTTACCTTAGATGCCGTTGCATCGACATGCCTCCTCCAGAGTAACCTAAGACCGAGGGACTTCACCTTGCTTACTTCAATCCCAGCCAAGGGGATAGTTCCCATCCATGGTAGCTTCCTTCTTCTGCGGAAGGGTACGATGGCCGCTTTGTGCGGATTAATATTGAGCACAACCCTTCGCACCATACCTTCGTCAGATGATTCTTTGTACAATATCACTTAATGTACTCTCGTATTTTTCTCTTGCTATAACGACAATGCCATCCGCGTATCCTTGGCAGCGAATTCCATTGTCGCTTACCAACTGCAGCAGTTCATAAGGCGCAAATTTCAAGTAGCAAAAAATTGTTTTTAATATTTGATAAATGCATAAATGAATTATGTATCGAAACAAGAATGGAAGTTTTTTTATATTATTATTATTAAAAACACCTGCTACAGCACATAAAAAAGCAAAAGCGGTAGAGTTTGAGTGACAGTTTTACTTCCGATAAAAAACACTGGCAAACTCGGATTCTGTGTCACATAAAACCAAAAAAAAACTCGAACATAGAAACCGACAAAATCGGATTTCGCGATACCTAACGTACAAAGTTGACGGTTTCAAATACGATACCGAGTAGATCAGATTCAACGACATACCTGAAAATATATATAAATGTGTGTGTGTGTTGTAAATGTCAGCGAGCCAGCTGAATATATTTGTCATGGACCGCGTTGCCAATGACCTTGGCAATTTTCCCTAAGCAGGGTACAGATGTCTTGCTCGTTTCTCCGCCCTAGGCACATTAGTCTGCTATTCGCTCCTGCAACTCTTGCCTCTGTAGACTGCGGTTCGAATCCGATTAATCTACGCCGTACGCAACGATCGGTCACTCGAGGCCTTTGGACCACTTCTTGCCATCACCCGCTGTGAACGGAGGGAGGCTACAGGTTCACGTGCGGTGCGTGGCTGAGCAGGGTGCTTGGGAGATGATGTCCTCTGGCGGTTGTTGATGCACCGGAGGGGCGTAGCGACTTTCGGAGTTGATACATGGGTTGGGCCGGCTGCTTATCCCGATGAAGAAAGATGTGGTGGTTTGAACCTCACACTCGGCATCTCCCATCCCAGTTACATTTGGTGGAGCAGTGCGATCGCACCAAGCAGTTCGTACAATAATGGTGCGCTCTAGCGAGCGAAAAACGGTGTTGTGGCCGCATGATCCTGAATACCCGGGACAGTTGTAAAGAACGTCGCCGAGTGCATACCTCACATCTGTGCTAGTTTGCTTCGGCTGCTTCCTGTAGGACCCATCGCATCGGATGGTGCCGTCACTCCAGAGAGCAGGAATCTGCGTGATGCTGGTGTAGGTACATATACTTCCGTATGTAAAGAGAAATGTGAAAACATACATCAGTACGATTGATGTAAGTGTAGAGTGTTGCTGTCCGCATTTATTTATTTATTTATTTATTTATTTATTTATTTATTCAGTCTAAAAAATACAGGATTTCTTACAGACTATACAAGACTACGGGAATACAAATAGTTTTGCAAAATAAGGTTTATCTAATTAATTCATTTAATAATAACTTGAAATTTTGCTTAGTTAACGAAAAATCAAGAGCGTGAGAATTTGAGACTTGATTAAATTCTTTCAAAGTTCTAAGAAAAGGTGCATAAGAAGCATAAACAGTCCTGGCACGCTCCAAGAAGAACAAATCATTACTCCTCAAGTTTCTTCGAGGAATATGGAAGTAAATACGCTCTAGAAGAGCTGGAGAGTCGATTACTCCACTTACAACATCAAAAACAAAGCAGATTGAAAGTATACTGCTCCTACTTTCTAAAGATTTTAAGTTTATCAATGCACATCTTGAACTATACGATGGAATCGGATCAGAGAAGAATAATGATCTAAGAGCAAAACGCAGAAACTTCTTCTGAATGTTTTCTAGTCTATTAATGTGACAACGGTGATATGGCCTCCATATAAATACTGCATATTCTAACTTAGATCGCACAAGCGAAGTAAATAGTACCTTTAAAGTGTATGGGCAAGTAAAATCAGCACCAAAACGACGAATGAAAGCAAAGGTAGAATAAGACTTGGCGATGATGAAATTTAAGTGATTGAGAAACGTAAATTTCGAATCAAAAATTACTCCTAAGTCCGAGACCACATTCAAAGTAGTGAGTCGGGAATTATTAACAAAATACGAGGTAGAAATAACTTCCCTAGACTTTGAAAACGACAGATGAGAGCATTTCTTAATGTTTAAATGAAGTCGATTCCGATCACACCACGCCACAACATTATTAAGATCCAGCTGGAGCTTGAAAGAATCCGAAAGGCTTGAGATTGTGTTAAATATTTTCAAATCATCTGCATACAGGAGGAAGTTAGAGAAGTGAAAACATTCAGAAATATCATTAATAAAAATTATAAATAGCAATGGGCCCAAAATACTCCCCTGAGGAACACCGGAAGTAGCTATAAAAGAATGCGAAGAGTTGTCGTCGACAACAACTACACATTTACGACGAGAGAGATACGACTTAACCCATTTTAAGAAAATGGAGTGAAACCCAAAACTAAACAGTTTAGAAACTAAAATCGAGTGACTAACTCTATCAAACGCCTTAGAAAAATCCGTATACACAGTATCTACTTGAAGTCTATTATTGAAGGCAGACGTACAATATTCAGAAAAAACAGCAAGATTGGTGACGGTTGATCTACCAGCCATGAAGCCATGCTGGTTATTAGAAATACAGCGCTTTACTGCGAAATATAATTTCTGTTTGATGATATATTCAAATAATTTTGATGTTGTAGAAAGTTTCGAAATAGGCCTATAGTTAGAAATATCACATTTATTACCACTTTTAAATACAGGTGTGATACTTGTAACCTTCCAGGCATCTATGAATTCACCACAACCTAAGGATTTATTAAAAATTAGCAAAAGTGGATAGGCCAAGGCCGAACATTTCTTGAAAAGATGAGATGAAAACCCATCAACATCAACTTGCCAGGAGCTTTTGATTTTCTGAATGCCTTCATAAACATCATCAATGACAAGCGATAAAGACCCAAAATTAATAGCAGAGTTGACGTTACAAGTGTCAACCATTAATGCTTCAGACCCAGGATCAAAATTTGAACTAAAAAATTTCGCGAAGAGATCAGCAGCGTCTTGAGTTGAGGAGGCATATTCTCCATTGTAAAATACATCCGAGGGAATACTAGAACAGGACTTTTTGGATTTCACATAACGCCAAAAAGCCTTTGGATTTAATTTGATTTCATTTTCGAACTTACGAACATAGTTTTGCTGAAGCGTTTTACTTAAAGACTTAAACTTTTTGGAGTAATGAAGATATTTGTATTTATATACTAAAGCTCCTGAAACTTTAAACTTTTTAAAAAATTTATTTCTCAAATTCTTAAGCTTTTTTAATCTTTTTGTATGCCATGGAATTTTGTAGTGATTCGCATTATTACGGGGTACATATCTCTAGCAAATTTCATTAATCTTGGATTTAAAAGTGTCAAAACAATCCGAAACCTTAATGCCAGCAAAAATTGAGTCCCAATCTATCAAAGAAATTGCATTATTCACACTGTAGAAATTACAACTTTTAAAGCAAAAATTATTAGATTTATTATTAGATTTATTATCACCCCCAATACTTTTAAATCTGTAAGATTTTAGATTAATAATAAGCGGTATGTGATGATAGCCAGAACACGATAAGGGATCAAGACATTCACTAAGTGAAAAGTGCAGGTTATCATTAATAAAAATAAGATCAAGAATTCTAGAAAGCTTGTTTGCAAAACTATTAATTTGAATAAGATTAAAACTTAAAAAGTTATCTACTAAGTACAACTCCGGAAAGCTATTAATATTATTAGGGGTTAAACCATAATGATCGCCATGTGACCATTCAATATTAGGTAAGTTGAAGTCACCAAGAATACAAAAACTGTCATTATGATAATTAGAGACGAGAGCAGTTATATTGTCCACATGCACTTTGTAAAGACTATCTGGACTAGACGGAGGAATGTAAGAAGCACAGATGTAGATATTTGTGATACCATACACCAAGACGCAAAGTTGGTCCAAAAGTGAATCCATATTTACTAAACGCACGAATGATGAGCGTAGTCGCCTCTGAACAGCTATTAAAACTCCACCACCTCTTGAATATCCAGTTTTACTTGCATCACGGTCTTTCCGATAAACATTAAAAAGATTGTGGTCAAAATATTCGTTATCATAAAATTCCGCATTCAACCATGACTCAGTAAGAACGAAGACATCATAGTCCAGGTGAGCACTCATATTAAAAAGTGCCCTGGACTTAGTTCGGAGTCCAGATACATTTTGATAGTATATTTTAAGCGAATTGATAAGAGGTTTATGCATAACGGAGTCAGTTACGGTTTTGGTAGTATAGCACCCTCGTTTTGAAAAAACTTAAACGGACGTACAGTAACATCAGCAGGCCAAATCGCTGAATTCAAGAGAGTCTCAAAATATATAGACGGTACTCCGATCTTGAAATTGATTCGCTTTAAAGTTTTTACAGCAACATCTTTTTTTACGAGCATATAACAGGAAATAAAATTACGATCAATAGACGCATGTTTAGAAACATATGTGACAACATTGTCAGAAGTGACCGAGTTCTTAAATGACGATAGATGTAGCCATTTTATCCTATGTGCAACCTCAAGTTCACTACTCGTATTACATCCAACAATACTCTTTGATTTCTTACTGGGGCGTTTATCACCAAGAACGTTGGCAGAAGTAGTATTATTTGAGGCAGAAAATACAGATGAGCCAGCAACATTAGCATAAGTCAAAGGCATAAAAGCTTCAGCATTAACATTAACAGTAGCGCCAACATCCGACGTAACAGGATAGGAAGCAGCAGGCGAGAGACATTGCTCAGTCGGCAGCATACGCACAGCAGCGACAGTGTCACCTTTGTCATTCGGCACAACAGCATGAGGGCGATCAGTAACATCAGATTGATCAGTATCAGCAGAGCGAGAGCAATTAGTAGCAGTATTAGCGGGGGCATGAGAATGTGATAACGCAGTCGTCACAGCAGCATGTGAGCACACAGCAGCGACAGTGTTGACTTTATCATTCGGCATCGCAGCAGGTAGGCAATCAGTAGCATTAGATCGATTATTATCAGCAGAGCGAGAGTAGTTAGTAGCAGTATTAGCAGGAGCCGAAGAATGTGATAATGCAATCGTCACCGGAGCATGTGAGCACATGGTAGTCTGATGCTTTGTTATTGTGTTTGCACGTTGCTTTTTCTTATGACAAACACAAGCAGTTACACACGCACGCAGGTCATTTACCTCAGCCGTAAGCAGCGCAAGGGCCGAGGAGATCTCTTTCGATTGGTTGAGCTGCATCGTTTTCAACTCCTCGCGTAAGTCTTCAGTTTTTGCTATCAGCAACTGTTTATCTGCCCGCAACTCACTTATCACGGCAAACACACGATCATATTCAGATTTGAGAGCAGAAATTTCTACCAAAACAGTTTTTAGTGAAATTGCTGAACTCTCAATATTAGTATTGTCTGTTACACCAAACTTTTTTGTTACAGCTGTCATATGCAAGTCTTTGAGGGTTGACATATTTACGCTCGTACTAGTTGAAGTAGCCTTCGTTGCACTGTTAGAAACTTCACTCACTGTCTCACAAATTGAGAGAGGAGGGGAACGAATAGACCTTCGGCGAATAACCGCACAACCCTTGCAAAAAAACTTATTATTAGAGCTGAGCAAGAACTCTAAATCAGCTGCTGAGACACTAGCACAGTCCAAATGAAATAGTTCATTGCATTTAGCACATTGAACTTTGGCTTGGTTGCGGTCAACCTTTTGCCCACACAAACAAGGCATTTTGCATGTATTCGCACTTTATACTTTAATAGAGTCACTTTCTCAAAGGCATCAAATTGTTTATTAAATTTCGATTAATAACAAGTATACAATTTGCATAAGAAACACCAATATCGCGGAGCGCAAATAAAACACGTCCGTGATGGTACGCAGTACGTCGCTTTTGCGAATCATAAGTATAGTAGTGTTGTGAGAAGGTTGATAATCTTTTGTGATAGAGATAACGTATCGACAATTAGTCTAAGTTGTACGGGCTTCGATTGGGAGTAAAGCGCACAGCTTTGATATGGGTCTTGTAAATATGCACTCAACGAGCTTTAGGGGGACTGTGATTGCACTACCGCTTGTTCTTTGAGTTTTGTCGCTTTATCATTGGATAATATAGTTAGGGAACCAAGTTTATTTTGAAGTCTGAACTATTCTGCCATCCATTTCTGAGATTTTGAAATTTGAGTGTTGGCATGGGAGCCTAAGTTTTGTCTGAGCTTTCGAGGAGATGAAGCTCCTTTCGGATCCCTGATTAATGAGGAATCTTAACCAACAGAGTTCCCCTCTTATGTTCTACGGACAAAATGGCAGTGGTTAGTAGCGCTTGAGTAGTAAGCTTGTACGCGTGTGGTGCTTGAAGTAGAATGTTGATCTTCCAGCATTTCAGACTGGCTGGGGGATGGTATACTAGGGCTAGTGCTTGTGATTGCTGCAAACTGTGAAGATTTCCTTAGTGGTCCTGGATTTTGTATGCTCGGCGAGGATGTTTCGCTATAGTGAAGCGTTGTGTGAAGCCGTTTTTTGCAGTGAAGGCACGTTTTTGGGTCAGTTGTCACACATATTGTTGCCCTTTGCAAACTTAATGCGCTCTGGCACTGGAAACCTGTTGAATCGGATACAGTTTCTCAGTTTGTGAAGAGTGATTACAAAGGTTGTTCAGTAATATGAGAGTTTATTTGAGTGATATTCAGTTTCGAGCACTGAATCTGTTCCAGAAATTATCAATGTTACATTCTTTGATTTTGAGACTTCCTTCTGAGTTTTCTTGGATTGGGGCAGAGGCACATCTTGCTCAATAAACCATGAAATTGTCAGTTTCTGAGATGAATTTGATTGCAGATAATGTATTCTATGGAAGCTGAATGTCACAGAAAAATATACCTGTTATTATATAGTGTGATATATATGTGTGCTAGAAAAGTATTAAATATTTATTACACTTCTTCAAACATTTTTTCAAAATAGAGAAACAAAAAAAATTACTTTTATTTATATTTATTTATGTTTTTTTTAAGAGCATTCACTGTATCAAAGCGTTTTGAGAATGGGGAAAACAAACACAAAACATTGGGATTTATTTCACAATTTTTATATTTTATTATTACATTTACCACAGTACCGCATTTTTCTATACGTATATGTAAATGTATGGGATATATAAATCTTTATGTATGTAGGGTATAAGCAATGTGCCCATATTGTGCCTTTGTGATATACATATCACTGAGGAAACTATATACATATGTTAGAGACTTTGGCCCGTAGTCATAGTAAAATTAAAGTCGGCTCTAAATACGTTAAAGCATACTTTAGCTTAAAGTATACTTTATCTTAGTCGTAGTCGAGTTAAAACCGGCTTTTTCGGTTAAAGTCGACTTTAAAGTTAGAGTGCCGAAAAGCTCTAACTAAACCATTTAGTAAACTGTCAAAATAATTATAAATCTGCATCTTCGGGACTAAAAGTTGTGTTTTTTTGGTGAAACTTAAATTAAAGGAAAAAAATTAACCGTTTTGATAATATTGAACGGGATTTTAGCATCATTAGTGATGCTACTTTGATTAGACGTCCAAAAATGTATAAAACCAGAATCAACCCTTTTGAATTAGACGACAGTGATTTCTATTCTCGGTATCGGTTCGACAAAGCCTCGGTGGAGTTCATTATTCGAGCTTTAAATATGGTAAATCCGAGAAATAATAGAGGTATTCCGGTACCTGTGAGCACACAAGTCTTATGTACTCTTAGATTCCTAGGAAGAAATATCCATCAAAGTGATGTTGGTATGTTAATAAAGTGTAATTTAATTTTCTAAATGAAATTCCATGCATATTCTTGTATTATAGCTGATCTGCACGGTTTATCCCATAATTCTGTAGGAAGGATAGTAAAAGAAATATCCAAAAGAATTGCAATGTTACTGCCACACTTTCTCCGAACTGAACTGAACGATATAAAGAACAAATTTTACCGATTAGCTCGGTTTCGGACCGTGATCGGAGCAATCGACTGCACCCATGTGCGAATTAAATGTCCTTCAAAGAATGTGGGCCCAACTATGGCAGGTCACTTTCTGAATAGGAAAGGATACTATTCCTTAAATGTTTATTAAATAACCAAAAATTCGCCATAATTATAAGTGAATGCGACAATAGCGTATATATATTTCACAGATCGTATGTGGTGCAGAACACAATGGTGTACTAGTGGGAGATGCAGGCTACCCTAGCTCATCTATACTATTGACACCAGTTAGAAATCTGTCCACAACCAAAGAAGAAAGGTAGTAGCTTTCAAAATTATTCCTGAAATATTTCATTTCTGAATGTTTCTTTGAAGATATAATAGAAGCCACATTGCAACTAGTTCCAAAATAGAATGCTTGAATGGACAGATAAAATCTAAGTTTCGTTCAGTTTTCGAGAGGTTGAGGGTTGACCTAGATTCTGCAAAAAATGTAGTTGTCGCTGTTGGTGTACTTCATAACACCGCCAAAGAAAGAAACTTTTCATGTGAGTCCTCCATTTTAACTAAGCAACTGCACAATTAATTATACTGAAATATATTTTCATAGTTTTGGATGTGGATAGCACTACTAATGGCGTATCAATTGCACAAAGCAGCGACATTCTTGAAACGACTTCAAATTCAGGGAGAGCATACAGAACTGCATTTATTAATAAATATTTCTGACTACTACCTCACTAATCTTAAGTAGAAAACAAAAATTATTCATATATATATGCATATGTATATTTATTTCGAATTTCAATAAACATGTTCTCTTTTTTGTACTTCATATCAAACTTACAAGTGGTGTATAACTTTTAAAACTCCTTACTTCGGCAACTGCTCTCCTCGCGTTCACTTTCATACGCATCCACTGCTGCTTTAGCACATCGCGATCATAGCCCGAAGCTACCATATCAATTTTTACAGCTTCCCAAGCATCCTCCTTGCGTTTTATCATGCGAAGGTCGTTTTGCCTGTTTTCTATAATGTCGATGTGCCCGTTGACTAACTCCCTCAAACAATCTTTCTCGCATTCAACCCAATTGCTTTCGCGTTTCCTTGCCTATAGAAAACCACTGTTAATTATTCAATCGCTAATAAATATTTAAAAACTACTTACACTTGCTTTGCCCTCCATCGTGTTTAATTTTTCATTTGCAAATAATAAACAAATACCAGCTGATATAGTATGCATCTTGGAGATGGGGTTTCTTTTAACAGTAATATCGCATAAGAAGTACAATATTCCACATAAATTCTGGCTTTTATCTTTATATAAAAGCATAAAAAGTCTTTTCAAACTTATTTTAACTATTAATAGCAATAAAATCACTATTTTATTGTGAAATTATCAAGTTACAAAAATTTTGTTCGATAAAATATATCCATTAGTTCATTTTCTACATTTTTCCCTCCAAAATGTCATCTCTCTATTTGCAGCATTGCCATTTCTGCAAATTTACTGATTGACAATGTTGTTATTAGTTACTACCATGTACTAAACTGACTATGTCAAGACGAAAAATAAAGTCGGCTTTATCTTTTTAGTATTTTACTAACTAAAGTCGGCTTTTATGTTGGACTATGACTTCGGGCCTTTAAGTTTTATGTCTGTGAGAAATATAGAAACCGCGAAAGTTATTTATTCACATATTTTTGTTGAAAAGGTCAGTTGTTAATTTCTATTATGGAATATTAACACTTCGATTGGTAGGTGCGGCAACCAAAATTGTTTGAAATATTTTCGAACCCAATCCCATTACTGAATTTTTGAACAAAGTGTTCACGTAAGTCGCACAACATATATATATATACTAGTTGACCCGGCAAACGTTGTTTTGCCATATAAATAATTTCCTAGTAATTTCTAGTGTAGACAAAAAATAGCTTACTTATTGTAAGTATGTATGTATGTTAGAATGTGTATATTGTATGTATATAAGAATGTGGTATATGCGTGAAATAAGCACGGAGCGCTGTGGACGATGAGGGAATATAAAAATAACAAAAGGCAAACATTATTTTTAAGTTATTATAATTTATTCCTTAAAATTATATATCATTAATTAAACAATTACGACAGTAACACTATTAAACAATATCAATCTCTTAATGCTATAGCGTGAACAATATTTTTTGTTAGTCCATCTTTAGCTAACACAAACAAACTGGATGGTTTTCCCACTCGAGAGCATGCCACGTATAATTGTCCGTGTGAAAAACATGGTGTTCTCAAATCTAATCCACAAACAGACATCGTTTGACCTTGGGATTTGTTGATAGTCATTGCAAATGCCAATCTAATCGGAAACTGAATACGTTTGAATTGAATTGGCACATCTGTAGGTATAATAGGAATCCGTGGTATGAGTATATTTTCACCTCTGAACTTGCAATTTAAAATCCTGGCTTCGATCACGTTTTTCATTAATTTTTTAATGACTAATCGCGTACCGTTGCACAGCCGGGCGGGTTCAAATTACGAAGCAAGATAATTGGAGATCCAACCTTTAATTGTAAATTATGCGGTGGCATGCCTGGCAAATCCAGTGAGTTCAAAAACTCTGTGGGAAAATTTACTGCTTCGCTGTCGTCGCAAACTGTATCAATAGATTTATATGATACCAAGTTCCCTGGCAACATCTTCAGATTTAAATTGTCAACGTCTACATTTTTTGCCGCTAAAATCGCTCTTTCTGCACTACTACACTTGATGCAAAAACAATAATGATGGCCGACAACTGTGTAGGGAGTGAGAAAGAAAGGAGACCGGCTTCGTAAGATCAACAACATTTTCGATATAAATAAAAAAAAGTATACTTACAACACAAAATCCGTTGTTATTGGAAGCTCGTGTCACGTGTTGAGTACTTTTGAGGTTATAAAATAACTTGATTAACTAATCGTGCAAAATACACTCAAAATTGATAATTTAATTATTATTGATAAAATAGGAATGATTAAAAGTGAATATGAGAGTTACACTGAGATAGCAAAATAATAATTGTCAACGTTACTACTACACTTGATGCATAAACAATAATGATGGCCGGCAACTGTGTAGGGAGTGAGAAAGAAAGGAGACCGGCTTCGTAAGATCAACAACATTTTCGATATAAATAAAAAAAAGTATACTTACAACACAAAATCCGTTGTTATTGGAAGCTCGTGTCACGTGTTGAGTACTTTTGAGGTTATAAAATAACTTGATTAACTAATCGTGCAAAATACACTCAAAATTGATAATTTAATTATTATTGATAAAATAGGAATGATTAAAAGTTAATATGAGAGTTACACTGAGATAGCAAAATAATAATTGTCAACGTTACTACTACACTTGATGCAAAAACAATAATGATGGCCGACAACTGTGTAGGGAGTGAGAAAGAAAGGAGACCGGCTTCGTAAGATCAACAACATTTTCGATATAAATAAAAAAAAGTATACTTACAACACAAAATCCGTTGTTATTGGAAGCTCGTGTCACGTGTTGAGTACTTTTGAGGTTATAAAATAACTTGATTAACTAATCGTGCAAAATACACTCAAAATTGATAATTTAATTATTATTGATAAAATAGGAATGATTAAAAGTTAATATGAGAGTTACACTGAGATAGCAAAATAATAATTGTCAACGTTACTACTACACTTGATGCAAAAACAATAATGATGGCCGACAACTGTGTAGGGAGTGAGAAAGAAAGGAGACCGGCTTCGTAATAGCCCTGCCACTTAGAGTACGTTGCGTGCATTCCGGCGAAGCATGCGACTGACAGGGCGTACGCAGCGTAAAGGCAAGCCACAATGAAACGTTTTCGCAAGCAAACAAATCAGCTGTTTTGTATTGGCGGGAAATTTTTCTTTCTGTACAAAGTAATCGTATTTTGTTAATTTATTTATTTATTAATAATTAAATATGTATACCACTGACGCGTTGTCGCCACCAAAGACAATGTTGCCACAAACAAAATAAAACAATCAGCTGTCTTTAGCGACGGATTTGAATGCGCCAAAAGTAGAGAGTAGAGCGACTGTCGTACGTTGCGGTATTGCATGCGTTGCGAATGTGGCGATCTGCATACAGATACACATAATTTACTCAGCTGTCAGTCGAATGTTTCGTCGGAATGCACGCAACGTACTCTAAGTGGCAGGGCTATAAGATCAACAACATTTGCGATATAAATAAAAAAAAGTATACTTACAACACAAAATCCGTTGTTATTGGAAGCTCGTGTCACGTGTTGAGTACTTTTGAGGTTATAAAATAACTTGATTAACTAATCGTGCAAAATACACTCAAAATTGATAATTTAATTATTATTGATAAAATAGGAATGATTAAAAGTTAATATGAGAGTTACACTGAGATAGCAAAATAATAATTGTCAACGTTACTAGTACACTTGATGCATAAACAATAATGATGGCCGGCAACTGTGTAGGGAGTGAGAAAGAAAGGAGACCGGCTTCGTAAGATCAACAACATTTTCGATATAAATAAAAAAAAGTATACTTACAACACAAAATCCGTTGTTATTGGAAGCTCGTGTCACGTGTTGAGTACTTTTGAGGTTATAAAATAACTTGATTAACTAATCGTGCAAAATACACTCAAAATTGATAATTTAATTATTATTGATAAAATAGGAATGATTAAAAGTTAATATGAGAGTTACACTGAGATAGCAAAATAATAATTGTCAACGTTACTACTACACTTGATGCATAAACAATAATGATGGCCGGCAACTGTGTAGGGAGTGAGAAAGAAAGGAGACCGGCTTCGTTCTACTCCCTACTCCGTGCTGTTTACTGGGTCAGAAGTGACACCTGTAGACATCTGGCGGGGATAACTAATTAAATGACGATTGATCAGTTTTCGACCGAAGAGGAAAAATGATTAAATTACTAAAATGGCTATTAAAAAATAAGGGTTGATCGTAGAAGGGTGAAAATTGAGGATTGTATGTTTTTTCGTATGTTGTATCATAAAAAAATAGAAATTAAAAATTTTGTCTAAAAAAAAAATAAAAAAAAATTTAGGGGTGGACTACCCCTAACATTTAGGGGGATGAAAAATAGATGTTGGCCGATTCTCATAGATACCGGATAAGCACAAAAAATTTCATCAAAATCGGTCAAGCCGTTTCGGAGGAGTACGGTAACGAAAACTGTGACACGAGAATTTTATATATTAGACTAGTTGACCCGGCAAACGTTGTTTTGCCATATAAATAATTTCCTAGTAATTTCTAGTGTAGACAAAAAATATATTGTATGTATATAAGAATGTGGTATATGCGTGAAATAAGCATGGAGCGCTGTGAACGATGAGGGAATATAAAAATAACAAAAGGCAAACATTATTTTTAAGTTATTATAATTTATTCCTTAAAATTATATATCATTAATTAAACAATTACGACAGTAACACTATTAAACAATATCAATCTCTTAATGCTATAGCGTGAACAATATTTTTTGTTAGTCCATCTTTAGCTAACACAAACAAACTGGATGGTTTTCCCACTCGAGAGCATGCCACGTATAATTGTCCGTGTGAAAAACATGGTGTTCTCAAATCTAATCCACAAACAGACATCGTTTGACCTTGGGATTTGTTGATAGTCATTGCAAATACCAATCTAATCGGAAACTGAATACGTTTGAATTGAATTGGCACATCTGTAGGTATAATAGGAATCCGTGGTATGAGTATATTTTCACCTCTGAACTTGCCATTTAAAATCCTGGCTTCGATCACGTTTTTCATTAATTTTTTAATGACTAATCGCGTACCGTTGCACAGCCGGGGCGGGTTCAAATTACGAAGCAAGATAATTGGAGATCCAACCTTTAATTGTAAATTATGCGGTGGCATGCCTGGCAAATCCAGTGAGTTCAAAAACTCTGTGGGAAAATTTACTGCTTCGCTGTCGTCGCAAACTGTATCAATAGATTTATATGATACCAAGTTCCCTGGCAACAACATTTGTATCTTCAGATTTAAATTGTCAACGTCTACATTTTTTGCCGCTAAAATCGCTCTTTCTGCACTACTACACTTGATGCAAAAACAATAATGATGGCCGGCAACTGTGTAGGGAGTGAGAAAGAAAGGAGACCGGCTTCGTAAGATCAACAACATTTTCGATATAAATAAAAAAAAGTATACTTACAACACAAAATCCGTTGTTATTGGAAGCTCGTGTCACGTGTTGAGTACTTTTGAGGTTATAAAATAACTTGATTAACTAATCGTGCAAAATACACTCAAAATTGATAATTTAATTATTATTGATAAAATAGGAATGATTAAAAGTTAATATGAGAGTTACACTGAGATAGCAAAATAATAATTGTCAACGTTACTACTACACTTGATGCAAAAACAATAATGATGGCCGACAACTGTGTAGGGAGTGAGAAAGAAAGGAGACCGGCTTCGTAATAGCCCTGCCACTTAGAGTACGTTGCGTGCATTCCGGCGAAGCATGCGACTGACAGGGCGTACGCAGCGTAAAGGCAAGCCACAATGAAACGTTTTCGCAAGCAAACAAATCAGCTGTTTTGTATTGGCGGGAAATTTTTCTTTCTGTACAAAGTAATCGTATTTTGTTAATTTATTTATTTATTAATAATTAAATATGTTTACCACTGACGCGTTGTCGCCACCAAAGACAATGTTGCCACAAACAAAATAAAACAATCAGCTGTCTTTAGCGACGGATTTGAATGCGCCAAAAGTAGAGAGTAGAGCGACTGTCGTACGTTGCGGTATTGCATGCGTTGCGAATGTGGCGATCTGCATACAGATACACATAATTTACTCAGCTGTCAGTCGAATGTTTCGTCGGAATGCACGCAACGTACTCTAAGTGGCAGGGCTATAAGATCAACAACATTTGCGATATAAATAAAAAAAAGTATACTTACAACACAAAATCCGTTGTTATTGGAAGCTCGTGTCACGTGTTGAGTACTTTTGAGGTTATAAAATAACTTGATTAACTAATCGTGCAAAATACACTCAAAATTGATAATTTAATTATTATTGATAAAATAGGAATGATTAAAAGTTAATATGAGAGTTACACTGAGATAGCAAAATAATAATTGTCAACGTTACTAGTACACTTGATGCATAAACAATAATGATGGCCGGCAACTGTGTAGGGAGTGAGAAAGAAAGGAGACCGGCTTCGTAAGATCAACAACATTTTCGATATAAATAAAAAAAAGTATACTTACAACACAAAATCCGTTGTTATTGGAAGCTCGTGTCACGTGTTGAGTACTTTTGAGGTTATAAAATAACTTGATTAACTAATCGTGCAAAATACACTCAAAATTGATAATTTAATTATTATTGATAAAATAGGAATGATTAAAAGTTAATATGAGAGTTACACTGAGATAGCAAAATAATAATTGTCAACGTTACTACTACACTTGATGCATAAACAATAATGATGGCCGGCAACTGTGTAGGGAGTGAGAAAGAAAGGAGACCGGCTTCGTTCTACTCCCTACTCCGTGCTGTTTACTGGGTCAGAAGTGACACCTGTAGACATCTGGCGGGGATAACTAATTAAATGACGATTGATCAGTTTTCGACCGAAGAGGAAAAATGATTAAATTACTAAAATGGCTATTAAAAAATAAGGGTTGATCGTAGAAGGGTGAAAATTGAGGATTGTATGTTTTTTTGTATGTTGTATCATAAAAAAATAGAAATTAAAAATTTTGTCTAAAAAATAAAAAAAAATTTAGGGGTGGACTACCCCTAACATTTAGGGGGATGAAAAATAGATGTTGGCCGATTCTCATAGATACCGGATAAGCACAAAAAATTTCATCAAAATCGGTCAAGCCGTTTCGGAGGAGTACGGTAACGAAAACTGTGACACGAGAATTTTATATATTAGACTAGTTGACCCGGCAAACGTTGTTTTGCCATATAAATAATTTCCTAGTAATTTCTAGTGTAGACAAAAAATAGCTTACTTATTGTAAGTATGTATGTATGTTAGAATGTGTATATTGTATGTATATAAGAATGTGGTATATGCGTGAAATAAGCATGGAGCGCTGTGAACGATGAGGGAATATAAAAATAACAAAAGGCAAACATTATTTTTAAGTTATTATAATTTATTCCTTAAAATTATATATCATTAATTAAACAATTACGACAGTAACACTATTAAACAATATCAATCTCTTAATGCTATAGCGTGAACAATATTTTTTGTTAGTCCATCTTTAGCTAACACAAACAAACTGGATGGTTTTCCCACTCGAGAGCATGCCACGTATAATTGTCCGTGTGAAAAACATGGTGTTCTCAAATCTAATCCACAAACAGACATCGTTTGACCTTGGGATTTGTTGATAGTCATTGCAAATACCAATCTAATCGGAAACTGAATACGTTTGAATTGAATTGGCACATCTGTAGGTATAATAGGAATCCGTGGTATGAGTATATTTTCACCTCTGAACTTGCCATTTAAAATCCTGGCTTCGATCACGTTTTTCATTAATTTTTTAATGACTAATCGCGTACCGTTGCACAGCCGGGGCGGGTTCAAATTACGAAGCAAGATAATTGGAGATCCAACCTTTAATTGTAAATTATGCGGTGGCATGCCTGGCAAATCCAGTGAGTTCAAAAACTCTGTGGGAAAATTTACTGCTTCGCTGTCGTCGCAAACTGTATCAATAGATTTATATGATACCAAGTTCCCTGGCAACAACATTTGTATCTTCAGATTTAAATTGTCAACGTCTACATTTTTTGCCGCTAAAATCGCTCTTTCTGCACTACTACACTTGATGCAAAAACAATAATGATGGCCGGCAACTGTGTAGGGAGTGAGAAAGAAAGGAGACCGGCTTCGTAAGATCAACAACATTTTCGATATAAATAAAAAAAAGTATACTTACAACACAAAATCCGTTGTTATTGGAAGCTCGTGTCACGTGTTGAGTACTTTTGAGGTTATAAAATAACTTGATTAACTAATCGTGCAAAATACACTCAAAATTGATAATTTAATTATTATTGATAAAATAGGAATGATTAAAAGTTAATATGAGAGTTACACTGAGATAGCAAAATAATAATTGTCAACGTTACTACTACACTTGATGCATAAACAATAATGATGGCCGGCAACTGTGTAGGGAGTGAGAAAGAAAGGAGACCGGCTTCGTTCTACTCCCTACTCCGTGCTGTTTACTGGGTCAGAAGTGACACCTGTAGACATCTGGCGGGGATAACTAATTAAATGACGATTGATCAGTTTTCGACCGAAGAGGAAAAATGATTAAATTACTAAAATGGCTATTAAAAAATAAGGGTTGATCGTAGAAGGGTGAAAATTGAGGATTGTATGTTTTTTTGTATGTTGTATCATAAAAAAATAGAAATTAAAAATTTTGTCTAAAAAATAAAAAAAAATTTAGGGGTGGACTACCCCTTACATTTAGGGGGATGAAAAATAGATGTTGGCCGATTCTCATAGATACCGGATAAGCACAAAAAATTTCATCAAAATCGGTCAAGCCGTTTCGGAGGAGTACGGTAACGAAAACTGTGACACGAGAATTTTATATATTAGACTAGTTGACCCGGCAAACGTTGTTTTGCCATATAAATCATTTCCTAGTAATTTCTAGTGTAGACAAAAAATAGCTTACTTATTGTAAGTATGTATGTATGTTAGAATGTGTATATTGTATGTATATAAGAATGTGGTATATGCGTGAAATAAGCATGGAGCGTTGTGAACGATGAGGGAATATAAAAATAACAAAAGGCAAACATTATTTTTAAGTTATTATAATTTATTCCTTAAAATTATATATCATTAATTAAACAATTACGACAGTAACACTATTAAACAATATCAATCTCTTAATGCTATAGCGTGAACAATATTTTTTGTTAGTCCATCTTTAGCTAACACAAACAAACTGGATGGTTTTCCCACTCGAGAGCATGCCACGTATAATTGTCCGTGTGAAAAACATGGTGTTCTCAAATCTAATCCACAAACAGACATCGTTTGACCTTGGGATTTGTTGATAGTCATTGCAAATACCAATCTAATCGGAAACTGAATACGTTTGAATTGAATTGGCACATCTGTAGGTATAATAGGAATCCGTGGTATGAGTATATTTTCACCTCTGAACTTGCCATTTAAAATCCTGGCTTCGATCACGTTTTTCATTAATTTTTTAATGACTAATCGCGTACCGTTGCACAGCCGGGGCGGGTTCAAATTACGAAGCAAGATAATTGGAGATCCAACCTTTAATTGTAAATTATGCGGTGGCATGCCTGGCAAATCCAGTGAGTTCAAAAACTCTGTGGGAAAATTTACTGCTTCGCTGTCGTCGCAAACTGTATCAATAGATTTATATGATACCAAGTTCCCTGGCAACAACATTTGTATCTTCAGATTTAAATTGTCAACGTCTACATTTTTTGCCGCTAAAATCGCTCTTTCTGCACTACTACACTTGATGCAAAAACAATAATGATGGCCGGCAACTGTGTAGGGAGTGAGAAAGAAAGGAGACCGGCTTCGTAAGATCAACAACATTTTCGATATAAATAAAAAAAAGTATACTTACAACACAAAATCCGTTGTTATTGGAAGCTCGTGTCACGTGTTGAGTACTTTTGAGGTTATAAAATAACTTGATTAACTAATCGTGCAAAATACACTCAAAATTGATAATTTAATTATTATTGATAAAATAGGAATGATTAAAAGTTAATATGAGAGTTACACTGAGATAGCAAAATAATAATTGTCAACGTTACTACTACACTTGATGCAAAAACAATAATGATGGCCGACAACTGTGTAGGGAGTGAGAAAGAAAGGAGACCGGCTTCGTAAGATCAACAACATTTTCGATATAAATAAAAAAAAGTATACTTACAACACAAAATCCGTTGTTATTGGAAGCTCGTGTCACGTGTTGAGTACTTTTGAGGTTATAAAATAACTTGATTAACTAATCGTGCAAAATACACTCAAAATTGATAATTTAATTATTATTGATAAAATAGGAATGATAAAAGTTAATATGAGAGTTACACTGAGATAGCAAAATAATAATTGTCAACGTTACTACTACACTTGATGCAAAAACAATAATGATGGCCGACAACTGTGTAGGGAGTGAGAAAGAAAGGAGACCGGCTTCGTAAGATCAACAACATTTTCGATATAAATAAAAAAAAGTATACTTACAACACAAAATCCGTTGTTATTGGAAGCTCGTGTCACGTGTTGAGTACTTTTGAGGTTATAAAATAACTTGATTAACTAATCGTGCAAAATACACTCAAAATTGATAATTTAATTATTATTGATAAAATAGGAATGATTAAAAGTTAATATGAGAGTTACACTGAGATAGCAAAATAATAATTGTCAACGTTACTACTACACTTGATGCAAAAACAATAATGATGGCCGACAACTGTGTATGGAGTGAGAAAGAAAGGAGACCGGCTTCGTAATAGCCCTGCCACTTAGAGTACGGTGCGTGCATTCCGGCGAAGCATGCGACTGACAGGGCGTACGCAGCGTAAAGGCAAGCCACAATGAAACGTTTTCGCAAGCAAACAAATCAGCTGTTTTGTATTGGCGGGAAATTTTTCTTTCTGTACAAAGTAATCGTATTTTGTTAATTTATTTATTTATTAATAATTAAATATGTTTACCACTGACGCGTTGTCGCCACCAAAGACAATGTTGCCACAAACAAAATAAAACAATCAGCTGTCTTCAGCGACGGATTTGAATGCGCCAAAAGTAGAGAGTAGAGCGACTGTCGTACGTTGCGGTATTGCATGCGTTGCGAATGTGGCGATCTGCATACAGATACACATAATTTACTCAGCTGTCAGTCGAATGTTTCGTCGGAATGCACGCAACGTACTCTAAGTGGCAGGGCTATAAGATCAACAACATTTTCGATATAAATAAAAAAAAGTATACTTACAACACAAAATCCGTTGTTATTGGAAGCTCGTGTCACGTGTTGAGTACTTTTGAGGTTATAAAATAACTTGATTAACTAATCGTGCAAAATACACTCAAAATTGATAATTTAATTATTATTGATAAAATAGGAATGATTAAAAGTTAATATGAGAGTTACACTGAGATAGCAAAATAATAATTGTCAACGTTACTACTACACTTGATGCATAAACAATAATGATGGCCGACAACTGTGTAGGGAGTGAGAAAGAAAGGAGACCGGCTTCGTAAGATCAACAACATTTTCGATATAAATAAAAAAAAGTATACTTACAACACAAAATCCGTTGTTATTGGAAGCTCGTGTCACGTGTTGAGTACTTTTGAGGTTATAAAATAACTTGATTAACTAATCGTGCAAAATACACTCAAAATTGATAATTTAATTATTATTGATAAAATAGGAATGATTAAAAGTTAATATGAGAGTTACACTGAGATAGCAAAATAATAATTGTCAACGTTACTACTACACTTGATGCAAAAACAATAATGATGGCCGACAACTGTGTAGGGAGTGAGAAAGAAAGGAGACCGGCTTCGTAAGATCAACAACATTTTCGATATAAATAGAAAAAAGTATACTTACAGCACAAAATCCGTTGTTATTGGAAGCTCGTGTCACGTGTTGAGTACTTTTGAGGTTATAAAATAACTTGATTAACTAATCGTGCAAAATACACTCAAAATTGATAATTTAATTATTATTGATAAAATAGGAATGATTAAAAGTTAATATGAGAGTTACACTGAGATAGCAAAATAATAATTGTCAACGTTACTACTACACTTGATGCAAAAACAATAATGATGGCCGACAACTGTGTAGGGAGTGAGAAAGAAAGGAGACCGGCTTCGTAATAGCCCTGCCACTTAGAGTACGTTGCGTGCATTCCGGCGAAGCATGCGACTGACAGGGCGTACGCAGCGTAAAGGCAAGCCACAATGAAACGTTTTCGCAAGCAAACAAATCAGCTGTTTTGTATTGGCGGGAAATTTTTCTTTCTGTACAAAGTAATCGTATTTTGTTAATTTATTTATTTATTAATAATTAAATATGTTTACCACTGACGCGTTGTCGCCACCAAAGACAATGTTGCCACAAACAAAATAAAACAATCAGCTGTCTTAAGCGACGGATTTGAATGCGCCAAAAGTAGAGAGTAGAGCGACTGTCGTACGTTGCGGTATTGCATGCGTTGCGAATGTGGCGATCTGCATACAGATACACATAATTTACTCAGCTGTCAGTCGAGTGTTTCGTCGGAATGCACGCAACGTACTCTAAGTGGCAGGGCTTAAGATCAACAACATTTTCGACATAAATAAAAAAAAGTATACTTACAACACAAAATCCGTTGTTATTGGAAGCTCGTGTCACTGGTTGAGTACTTTTGAGGTTATAAAATAACTTGATTAACTAATCGTGCAAAATACACTCAAAATTGATAATTTAATTATTATTGATAAAATAGGAATGATTAAAAGTTAATATGAGAGTTACACTGAGATAGCAAAATAATAATTGTCAACGTTACTACTACACTTGATGCAAAAACAATAATGATGGCCGACAACTGTGTAGGGAGTGAGAAAGAAAGGAGACCGGCTTCGTAATAGCCCTGCCACTTAGAGTACGTTGCGTGCATTCCGGCGAAGCATGCGACTGACAGGGCGTACGCAGCGTAAAGGCAAGCCACAATGAAACGTTTTCGCAAGCAAACAAATCAGCTGTTTTGTATTGGCGGGGAATTTTTCTTTCTGTACAAAGTAATCGTATTTTGTTAATTTATTTATTTATTAATAATTAAATATGTTTACCACTGACGCGTTGTCGCCACCAAAGACAATGTTGCCACAAACAAAATAAAACAATCAGCTGTCTTTAGCGACGGATTTGAATGCGCCAAAAGTAGAGAGTAGAGCGACTGTCGTACGTTGCGGTATTGCATGCGTTGCGAATGTGGCGATCTGCATACAGATACACATAATTTACTCAGCTGTCAGTCGAATGTTTCGTCGGAATGCACGCAACGTACTCTAAGTGGCAGGGCTATAAGATCAACAACATTTTCGATATAAATAAAAAAAAGTATACTTACAACACAAAATCCGTTGTTATTGGAAGCTCGTGTCACGTGTTGAGTACTTTTGAGGTTATAAAATAACTTGATTAACTAATCGTGCAAAATACACTCAAAATTGATAATTTAATCATTATTGATAAAATAGGAATGATTAAAAGTTAATATGAGAGTTACACTGAGATAGCAAAATAATAATTGTCAACGTTACTACTACACTTGATGCATAAACAATAATGATGGCCGGCAACTGTGTAGGGAGTTCTACTCCCTACTGCGTGCTGTTTACTGGGTCAGAAGTGACACCTGTAGACATCTGGCGGGGATAACTAATTAAATGACGATTGATCAGTTTTCGACCGAAGAGGAAAAATGATTAAATTACTAAAATGGCTATTAAAAAATAAGAGTTGCTCGTAGAAGGAAAATTGAGGATTGTATGTTTTTTTGTATGTTGTATCATAAAAAAATAGAAATTAAAAATTTTGTCTAAAAAATAAAAAAAAATTTAGGGGTGGACTACCCCTAACATTTAGGGGGATGAAAAATAGATGTTGGCCGATTCTCATAGATACCGGATAAGCACAAAAAATTTCATCAAAATCGGTCAAGCCGTTTCGGAGAAGTACGGTAACGAAAACTGTGACACGAGAATTTTATATATTAGATATAAAACAATATTGTAACACTTCATTTATCTTTTGAATTTAGATGAAATTAAATTCCGTAAACAGGTTGCAACCCTCTACATTTTTCGAAAAGGGCTTCCTTAAACTTTTTTTTCGTTTGACTCCAGTATAGTAGAATTTCCATTATTTTACCAGGTTATTTGAATTAACGTTTCAGAGTAATAGTTCAGTACGCCTATAAATAGCATTAAATTAATGTTTTTTAACACGTGGCAATACTCATTAACTCCCTACTTAATTTGAATTGCATTACTTCCTTTATCTTAAAAATTTAATTAAATTTACTCTTTTAATCAGGTGGCAACTCTACAAAAATATTTTCGAAATAAAGCTTTTTTCAAACTTTTTCGTTTGAGACCCATATTTCAATTTTGATTTCAATAAATTTTTTAAACCCTCTTCAAAAGTATTTTTGAAATTTAATTTTCTTATCACTTTTAGCTTGTTGCTCTTATTGTCTAATGTCATTTATTTTTTAATTTAACTGAATTGATGGCATTTCAACAGGCAACCTGATTTCAAAACATTTGGAAAATGAAGCTTTATTAACACTCTTTCATGTGATACCCATATTGCAATATTTTATTTCATTCTTTGTTTTAATTGAGTTATTACCTTTTAAGCAGGTGGCAACAATTTAAAACAAAATCAGTTCTGCTGTAGCCCACATAATGGGTTATACATGTACCAAATCTTACTCTAATCTATTTAGTCCCTATATAGAAATATGTGATTTAATTTAATTATTTTTTTAAATGACTATAACTTATTAATTATTGTCCGTCCAGCAGATTTGGGGTTGAATAACAAGTATGACACACACCCACAAACTTTCGCATTTATAATATAAGTGGGATATTTAGTACCCAAAAATTCAATCAAATCGCCTGAAATATGTTTTAGTAGCTTTTTACGCATTCAATATCGGTTGGTCCCATACATGTTGTGGGAACATGAGCAAGTTTTGACAGTAAATTGCTTGCTTGCGTGAATATTTGGTTGAGCAAAGTGTATTTAACAAATTGAAATAAATATATGACGTTTAATTTTTCTAGATGCATATTTGACATCTATATTGTCATTCGTTGTCATTAACCCTCTCTCACTTTGTTTTTTTTTTTCAATCAGAAAGTTTAATCTTAGAATTGAAAAACATATAAATTTTTAAACAAAAACTCAATTATTTGAAAAAAGTAAAATAAAAATCTAATGCCGGACTTTTTTTGTTTGTGCAAGGTCAGTCACGGAAACAATGTGCCAATATCTTGTGCTCCATCCTATAAGTCACAATGAGTGGAATGAATAATAGCGCGTGACGTGCAACTAACTTCGTTGTCAAAAATATGTGCCCTGCACTTTAAGGCGAAAGAAATAAAAAACTCCTTAAAAAAGGATGACTAATCTCCTATGCCTCGATATTATATTAACTTGTTTGCGCAAAGCTCATAACGAATAATCGGGGTTTTTTTGTGGAACTGGTACACGTTTCTATTGCACAGGGGAATCAAGCGTTCTTTAATACTGTTTGCACCAGCACAGAAGTTCAACCCGAGTGAACGGATTTTTTGCCACTATTTTACAGTTCCAAATAATATATATGTATATGTATATATAAAACAAGTAGCTTGGTAGACTGCTGGTTCAAAATAGTACTTCAAGTACAAAACGGGTTAAAAACACAAATTGTTTACATATTTTCATGTTGTCAAATAAGCATACATCAAATATTTTTTCTACTTTGATAAATAAATTTTGAAGTTGAGCTGTTATGTATAACCTTTCCAATGATACCACATTTATACAAACAAGAAAGTTTTGAGTTATGTATGTATATACGGTTTTAGGGACCTTTTGATTTTTGCCACCTCCATAAGTTCTGAGAATGGTAAAGGCAAATTTTTGTAAGCTCATTTCCGTCAGTTTGATCATAAATTTAGTCCTTGCGCAAAATTTGAGCGTAAGTGAAGAACAGGTTTAGGAAATTACCATTTTTTGTTACATTGCATTGTTACATGGCTACATATGTATGTATGTATACATTTATGTGCTTGTTTAATCGATTTGGGCTGTCAAAGTTACCAGTGGATACTAATCTACTTTCAGAAGTTCGAATCCCCGATACAGAGACAATGTCCTAAAACATCGATGTTTTTTACACCAAGAAATTTATTTACTTGGTTTGATATTGAATCTGTATTGAGAGAGACGCTGTAAAATAACACCGAGCTCTTTAAAATGATCCGATATGCATCCATTCGTAATTAATACATCATCAACATATGAACATACAGTGGCTCACATAAGTATTTTGCATGTGAAAAAAAAACAAACCAAACGATAATATTTTTGCATTTGTTCCTGTTCAATTCAATTCAATAACATATCCACTCTTTACTTCGCTGAGACTTCATATAACACTTAAACAATCATTGCTCATAGGAACAAACTGTAAACAATTCAGAATATGTATGTTGCATCATTAGACTACGTTCAGACAGGGAAACTTTTGTCGCGGCAACTCGTTACTTGTGGGAGAGAGAGGGACGGGGAAAAGGGAACGGCACCGAGTTGCTCGTGCTCAGGCGACACGCTTTGTGTGCTTATTCATCTCAGTCGGCAGCTAAGAAATTTGACATTCCTTTTCATTTATAAATTCTTTCAGTGGTTGCAGTTTTCTTGAGTTTTAAGTGAATACATACGGTAAGTTGGGAAATAAGATTTTGTTCTTATTTCTTTGCGATTAAATAACACATGTGTATGCCTATACTATACATATTAACGTAAATTACGTTAAAACTTAATTTTTCAACTCACCTTTTACTTATAATCACAAAATTTATCAGAATGTGTAAATGCCGCTTAAGCGAAGCGTACAGAAATTTGAGAAAATGATATAAAATGAAATGCCAGAAAATTGTCTGAACAGAGTTGCTCTGTGTGAACGCGACGAGCAACACCAAAAGGGAAATCGCCGATAATAAGCAACAAAAGTTATGGTTACTAGTGCGTATTTCTAACAACCATATCGATGGCACCCCCATTCCGATGGTTAATCACCCGAGGATTATGGGGGTTACATTTGACAGCCTGATATCCTTCTCCGCGCACTACCGCAATCGCCAACAAAGTACAGAGCCGCAACAATGTCCTCAAGTCGCTCGCCGGCAGCTCTTGAGGCAAAGACAAAGAAACGTTGTTGGCAACATACAAGGCGATTGGACGGCCGGTAATTAACTATGCTGCACCAGTGTGGTCGCCGGGAACCAGTAGGATACAGTGGATGAAGCTGCAGACCTGCCAGAACCTCCCACTCTGCACGGTGACGGAATGCCTGCTGAGGTCAATGTGCTCCACGTTAAGGAGCACGACCTCATGCTCAGCAAGCAGTTCCTTGCTGGGTGTCACCGCTCGGGACACCCAAACAAGCATCTGCTTGCAATTGAGCCACCCCAGGCACATCAGAAGGTATTTCTTAGAACTGAAGGATGAGATCCAGCCATATATAACGCAGCCGCTGGATCCGGAGGCGTACCGGCGGGTCCTAAGCAACAAATGCCGTAATAGGAGCCCAACCACCACCAATATCAGATGAGGAGTCCCTGCTGCCTCGCGAGTCCCGCGTCACTCTGGCACAATTACGATCTGGATATTGTAGTAGGCTCCACTCCTACCTACCCAGATTCAACCTTGACATACCCAACACATATCCGGCATGTGGAGAATCTCTGCACGATACCAATCGCCTATTCACATGGCCTCTCAAATCCACTCATCTAACCCCCCTCTCCCTCTGGTCCAACCCAGTCAAAACAGCATGTTTCCTTGGCCTCCCCCTAGATGAGTTTGACGACAACGACCATGGGTGAATCCCCTCCTTACAGGGCTTGACTATCCGCTACAATAACAACAATAGCGTACACTGATTGTTCCTAATTTTTGTACTCAATATTTTAATAATTATTTAAGCTGCAAGTAGTTTTAAGACATTTAAATTTAAGATTTACTGTGTATTTACCTTTACCGCAGGTATATGCTTTCTCACAAATACATATGTAACGGGTGTTTTTTTGGACTGATAGAACTTTCGATAGGGATAGCGGTCACTTGTAAATGACATTTCGTTTTGACACTTTTGTTCAGTAAGCATTGACAAATCATCATGGAAAGAATAACGCCGCAACAGCGTCTACAAATTGTGGAAATTTTGTTTTAAAAATCAGTGTTCTGTTCGCCAAAGTTATAGAGCACTTCTTGAATTTTATGGTCCACATAATCGAGCAGCAGGGCAGCTTATTCGTCGAACTGTTGATAAATTTCGAACAACATTTACTCTACCCGATGAAAAACCAACAATAAGAAAAAGAACTGTACGTACAGAAGAAAATATTGGTGTTGTAAGTGACAGTCGTGGCGGACATCTGCCAGAAATCGCTTTTAAATATTAAATGTCATGAAAATATATTTCAAATAAAAAAAATTTTGGCATCATACTTAATTTTTTATGTGTTTTATTTCAATTTAAAGTTCTATCAGTCTAAAAAAAAACACCCGTTACATGTACTTTTATATATGTAAATATATATCTTTTATTTGATTTCAAGTAAACGTGTTTATGGCTTCGTCGTCCAAATGGATCCCAAGGCCCGCGGAAAACAATTGATTAGCGCAAATGGGAGCATTTTTATGTTTTCTCTATATTTGATGTATCTATTATCAATCATGCTTGGGAATAGGGTTGCCTGAATTTGGTTTTGTTGGATGCCGGTCATATTTAGATTCTTTGTGTGCTCTGTTATGCACATTAATTATGATGTGTTGCTGCTGTTAATTGCTTATTATATTGTCTACTTGCATCTGAGAAAATCTTACTTTGTATTTGCTAAAATGCATTCCCATTATATCCTCTTCGGCTTTGATGCAATTTTTATTTATAGGTTGAAATGCATTTTCAGGATCTGAAGTAGACTTTGTTGTGAATAATTTGGTATAAAGGGACGATGATGGGTAGGGAAATAATATTTTAAATTGGTATTACTGGTTTACTCGAAAAAAGCAGTTAATTAAAAAAGTTGCATTTGGCTTATAAGAGGATAAGCGCTGCAGAACGACCGCTTTACGTGTTAATTTATATTTATTTTTTAACCTCAGTGCGGCAGAGAATATTTTTTAAGTTAAGAAGTTGAGATGCATGCTCGGAAATAAGGGTTGCTTGTGAGCCCTGGTCCAGAAGTGCTCTGAGCTCAATCTCTGCAGTGGTTGATTTGACTAAAACTTGTATTTTATCAATGAACGTTGGGATACACTGCCGCGCTATTGTAGGCTATAAAAGGTGATATTGAGCTCTCGGCACAAATAGTACCAGACCTTACTCGACCGCTGCCGTGGTACGAAGTATCATTGAAGTATCGACCTCAATGTTTTTCAACGAAGCTAAGCATTCTTCGGAAAGATATTTTTAATTAGGGTTTCAACAATCAATCGCTATTCATTATTATTTTTTAAGCATATGCCAGGTAAAATGGTAATTAGACTCGGTAATCACCATGGCTTTAATTAAATTGGCAGCTTCGCTTTTCAAATAAGGAAATTTTTGTATTTTTGAAAGTAAGGGTACATCATGCACCAATGATTTGTAGACATCCTTTAAAGAAACCCAGCCCATGTAGTCGGATGAGAACTTGGGCAACTTAGCTTCGGCTATCTCCGAGCGGCTGTGAGATCCCACAAAGGTACTTGCGAGCATATCCGACCTCGCTACTAGCATGCCTTGTAAATCATCCAAAACAAAAAAAAAAAAAAAATTTCGTCGAATTTATCTAAGCACCCTTCCGATAAATACGGCACATCGGACGTAATAAGATAATTTTCGGATATGAAATCAAAGATTTCTTCGTGGTTTTCGTTAAAGCGTTTTTGCTGACTTCCCAGCTCTTGTAAAAGAGACTTGAAAACACCACATGTTTTTTTCCATAATAGTTTTCACTTTATAGCGATCGTACATATCTGAAAGGCGCTTTAAATAACCACGCTAACGATATAAGTTTATCGCTCATAGTGATAAAGATCTAAAATTACTTGAATACAGATTCATATTTGTGGCACCCAAATTCATCCATCACACCTAAATTTTTGTTGAAGTTTCTGCATCGGTTTGTCCCCCAACATAGGTGGACTCTTTCGACGAGCCATTTTTATTTTTTTTACAAAGTTTATTCACGAAAAAGGGGGATAAAAATTAATTGAATAAGGTTTTTATTAGGAAATAAAATGAGAAAACAACAATTTTTCAAAGTGGCAGAAGTGACAGCTGCTATTTCGGAGATCACCACATCTCATCAGACTTCTTTCTTTCTAGACTTTACCTGGCTTTAACCATGGTACACGGAGTTGCTAGGCGAGTACGCAGACACTCAGCCGCTCTAACCGGGTGAAAATTGTTGTTTTCTCATGTTATTGTAGTTAATCGTTTAGGTTTTTACAACTATCCGTCTAGTTTAGGTATATATTACTTGACAATCTAGTTTATTTAATGTTTTCGTAAGTTTTTACGATTGGTAGAGTTTGCCAAGGGGTCAACGTTGACACAATTTTAGTGGCTTGAACGCGTGCGCGTTGATTCACGTTTGTAGCTGAACTAACAACTGCTGTTGCCCGGCCGTCGTTTAGCCTTATGGTGCCCACAGTCACCGACGCAAACGTACGTTGCGGGTCAGCTGACACGATCAAACTTATGAGAACGCCATGTAAATGAAAACTCATCAACGTGTTCGTGTGACGGGTACGTGCGACGTGTACGTGTGTAATCAGAGAAATTTAGATTTTTGCCGTGAAGCCGTGTCAGCTGAGTGCTCTCACCGCACAGTGTAGCCAAGCAGAACTTTTTAAAATCATTAACAAAATAACCTTATAAAAATTTAAATTTTTATTAAATTAATTTAAAATCGATGTTTAATAATGTTAATTATAGATAAATGAACTATTTGCATTTGTTGGTTTTTGGCTTTGGTTTATTATACAATGAAAAATTGTAATTGACAACGCGGATGTGTGTAAAAGTATGTATGCAAACAAAGGAATGGCAACATTGTGTTGATGCATACAAACACAGTTTTATGTACGCAAAGTTTGTTTACAAAACATACGCACGGGCACAAGTTTTGCTCAATTTTGTGTATCTCCCGACAAACAGACACGGCAAACGTACACGTCGGTGACTGTGCGCACTATTAGCTGTTAGGCGGCCGTGTGGGCATTGATATTCCGAATTCGGAATGGTATTCACGGCCATGAATTTCATTTAGAGGTGGCTTAAACATCGTCCCCACCCAGCAGGGATGTATCATTAAGCACATTCTGCAGTTCTTAGAGGGCGTTGATGGGTTGCCAAGGACACGATTGCCCCTGATAGCTTGTTGTTTGCAGGCCGTTTGGAGTGTGCTCGGTCGTTGCTTGGGAGGTCGTCCTGCGCGGCGGTTGCGGCACCTGCTGGGCACGGCTGTTTGTCACGAGACTTAAATTTATATTTTCTTTGGAAACTAAAAAAATTAAAATGTTAAACATAACTTTAGGCTTGGAAATATAATCTTTATTTACAATATTTTAGAACTTAAACACAAAACTTCATTTCATGAGAGTTCAAATGGGAGCTTATCATTAAACTGAAGCTAGATATATATTTTAAGCGTGTAACTGCCCGGCAGTCGTTACTTCTCCTCGATTTTCGGTTTGCTCACACTGTATTCTTTAATATAAAAATGCAAAATAACAATAATTCCGACTATTCAAATTTCAACTTTTGCCTCACGATAAATGGTGACTTGTCAAAAGTCGATTTCGGCGAATTTAGCATTTTGCATGACTAAATCTGAGAAATAATGCAGACGTTCTTTCTACCACCTGCAAATTGTTTACAGTTAAGTCACGTTTATCCAAAAATTTCTGAATGCTAAGATATCTCCCTTTGCCCATGCCAAAAAGCGTTTTACATAAGTGTGCATTCAAATATCGAATTAAGTATTCTTTGTTTAATTGCTTGTTATTAAGGAAAGAAAATTAAAAATAGCAAGAGTAACGAAAGCCAGTGCAACATATTTACTTATTAACACTTAGTTAAATTTTAAAATGATGGAAATCCCAATTTGTCTGTTTTTGGGTTTCTGTAAGTATGTGTGTGCTCTGAAGCAATACCCAAATCGAAACATACAATCATAGACATCTATGATTCGACATGGACATTTCTTGTGACACATGCCAAGCTGAGACTTCTGAAGTCACATTATTGATGGAGAGCGTTAGATCAAGGTCTCCTCCTCTTGAACCGTTAATAAATCATTGTCGTTCAAGTAAAATTGTTGCGGGGTGCCAATTAACATGAAAGCAGTGAAGTGGACGTAAATCTACGTGGTTACATTGCAGATAGCTGTAAGACAAAAAAACTGCAACGTATCTGAGACACTGGGAAGTAAAAACGCAGGTTAACAACAACTGTCGCAATGGTCTCCTTGGGCAATCGCTTGTGTACAATGGTAATTAAAATGGCAGTGATTAGTATTACAAATATACAATAAGGTCAATTTATTCGGTCAAAATTATGTATTCGAATACAACTCAAATGTAAGGTAACTTACGATTTATATGTATCGCTTACAATACAAAGCTGGTGCCGCATCTTTTGTTGCTTCGTGGAATCTCCTTCTGCATCCATTGAAATGGAATATGCAGAGTGGTACTTGGTCATTTTCCACCGAACCGAAAAATTGATTAGGTGGATGATTGGAAGGTATCCGTTGTATGCTGTTAATAAATTAATGATGTCCTAGGTTAGGTTTGGTTGGGATGGCTGGAGGTAGAGAAACCTCCTGCAATTAGGCCAGTAATAGGCCCATCGTGTTGCCATATGCAAATTACGTTCCCCTACATTGTTGCGCCGCTCACACGGGATCGAGCTATTTCGTTAACGTAATAAACTTTAGAACTGCTCTAATTTGATTTCTGCTATTTCTGCAAGATCTTGCAGAAATGATTTTCCGAGCGTTTGCATTCGACCTTTCCGTACAGTTTGGAGCCATCAGTACATAAACAAGTATGGCATTACGTATGCGGTGGAGCCTCGTGTTCAAGTCTTGGCGTGTTGGCATCGTAATTTTATAGTTCCTAGGAAAAGTATTTGATGGTATACAATAGTCTGTGCTAGTAGGGATAGGAAGGGGTGACATTTTCCATACAATTTTCGAGTGCCCAGATGTACCATAAGTCCAGAAACCTGCCTCTCTGAGTCTTAGATCTGCGTTAACAGCTATTTCTCGAGCCACTTCGTCAAGGTGAGGGAGATGCAGAATTGCATTCAGAGCCTCAGTAGGTGAGGAGCACGTAGCTCCACTTATACATAGTTCCGCGTTTCTTTGTACCTTGTGAAACTGCTTAAGCGCTGTTTAATTGCTAAGTGTTAACCAGCAGACTAGGGCTCCGTAGAGCAGGATCGGACAAACGATGGCCGTGTAGATCCAGTGGGCTATCTTGGACGAAGGTCCCAATGACTACCAATCGCCTTTTTGCAGGTGAATAGCGCATTTGTAATTTTCTCAATTCGCTCTGGTTTGGTGTCATTCCAGAGAAGTTTATCGTCGATACTCCAAGATACTTAGCGGCACGTTTAAACTGCAGGCACCATCAAGTGTAGTAAGGGTCGGTATTTTGTGCAGTCAGGTAAAGAGGACGTATTCAGTTTTGGCTGCGCTTGCAACCTGCTGGTTCACCGTAACTACCCATAGGAGTGGAGAGAGAACCCCTCCCCGCGGAGTGCCCCTCCTGACTGACCAGCGAGTTGTCCGCCAAGTTAGCTCAGAGCTCACCATCCTGCTGGTGGATGAGCCCGACCAAAGTTTTTTTCACCCGCAGTTCCGCCAAGGCAGAGGTGATCGCACATGGGAGGACATTGTTGAAAGCCGTTGCTATGGCCAGGAATGTTACTACCGCGAATTCGTCTGTTCCTAAGGATCGTTCATTTTTCGAGACTAAGAAATGGAGAGCTGTCAGGCTACGCATTAGATAAATAAACTGAAGTCTTTCCGGAGTGTTTAGTAAAGAGGAGAGACTTATAGGTCTACAATCGCCGGTCTTGTAGTAGGAGGCTCTGCCCGCCCTCAGTATAAATACTACGCCCACTTCCGTCCAGATCAACGGAATGTAGTCATGTCTTAAGCAGCTTCAGAAAGTGGTATTTAGTCATGGTTTTGTGCGCTCCATAGTGTGCTGTAGCTGAGCCGGTTATACTCCTTACGGTCCTGGCGACTTGTAAGGCTTAAAATTGGATCGAGCCCAACAGATTAGTCTAACGCTTATTATTTCTCTGCTAAGCTGTGGTGGAGCTTCAAACGGTTCTGGAGCATTTGCCAGGAGATTTCGCGAGAATCTTTCGGAGCCTAGAGGCTCGCTTCATTTTTCTAATGGCGTTCTTATAGGTACTCAGGGTAAATTTATAAAGCGCCCAGGATAATTCTGTGGAGTATTGCTTAGCAGTATTGAACCCTTTCCTACATTCTTTACGAAGTTTGTTTAGATCCGAGGACCACCAAGGAGGCCTATGTGTAACCTTTGTTCTTTTCTTGGGGCATGTTTTGGTTAGTGCTGCCTGTCAGCTTTTAACAAAGATGCTGACTAAATTATTAAGTTCCTTCTGCGTTACGGTATGTTAGGTGGCTCAGAAGGCAGATTATTTAGGACAAGTTTTATGTAATACCCCAAGTTAGTTTTTCTGATATTTGTATCTCCCTAGGGACGGAGGGCAAGTCTAGTATACTGAATTCAATGATCATGTGGTCGGAGAAAGAGTGCTCTTTCAGAACTTTCCAGGCCGAAATCTGATCATTGAAAGTATCATTTACCTGAGGCCAGGTGAAGCAGGAGTGCAGCAGATGCTGATTTGTTATGATGAAGGTTTATTTGTTCATTGCTGCTTTAATAGCTCAACCGATCTGCTACCATGGCAAGCAATCATTGATTCCTAGGGATCCTACCTGCTTCATTGATTTCGTCGATAACGCTTATGACCTTCTGGTACTTCGCTATCTCTGAAAAAGGCCTTGATCAGGCGCCATGTGTATTTCGGTGCCAAAGTAGGAATTTCTCCTATTGACCTTCGGACGGGTGTGTTCGGACGAAGTCCTTGACCCTATTGCAAGTCATCGGGTTCTTGGGGTCACCCACATTGTTCTAAATACAGGTATAAGTTTAAGTCATCAGCCGCGGTGTATTGATAGCGACGATACCTTACATTTTTGTGGTGAGAGACGTTTGTACGTCGAACCTAAAGATCTAATAATGCTTCCCGGCAATAAATCCATCGAGGCGTTCGGTAGTGGGGATGTTGACTTATATACCGAACACATTACAACGTAAATTTTCGTTCAAATTACTTCACATAAACCAAGGCGTCCACACTTGCCATTCCTAATTAGAATTGGCAGCTCTGTAGCCAGCTTCTAAAGGCAGTAAACATCAAGGAACAATTGAGCGAAATGCTAGTATTTCCAAATGCGTTGATCAGTTTGGTTTTGGGAAACACATTTTTCAATTATTATCGATAAAATTTAGAGCTGACACTATTTTTTCCTGATTTCGTTCTTGATTTATGCCGTCTTAATTTATTGCCAGATTTTAAAAGGTGAAATTACTTAGTTTCATTGTAATTTGCTTATAAATTAAGAATGTACCATAAATTACGATGAAGTGTCCGGCTTTTAGAAGAAATATGTAGCTATACGTATGGCTCAAAAACACCATATCAACGAGCTGCCAAATAACGGTATTTTGGTTAGTAATCACTCAGTGATGTTTAGTATAATACGGTAGCAAAAACATAAAGAAAAACGTGCAATCGAACATTTCATTACCGAAAGCTATAACCACTTCTAGTAACTGTAATTATGGCGCAAATAATAACGCGGGCACGGTTGCCTCTTTTACGCAAAGCCAACTGCAAATATTACGGGTCCAAGTTGTGCGATAGATGAGCATTTGACTTACAATGTGGGCATAGCGGTGATAGTCATTTTGCTGGTGCTGGTTTTGTCTATGTGGGCAGACGATGGCTGCGGGCTTAGCACTCTAACTCGCCTCTTCGTCGACTTATTGATAGGAGCTAGTAACGCTTGTTGTGTAAGATTTCGCATTCGCTACATAGCGGAAGTTTACCGCAATCCAGCAATTCTCATTTAGAACGCCTAGTGGGGCCTGACAGCAATGAGTCGCGATAAATTGAATGAGCGGAATTTCACGGCGTTGACGTTGTGTAAATATAATCCAGGCGTTAACAACAGCTACCATAAAATTCTTAAAAAAAACCGTTTTCCATCATTTTTGCGACTTGCGATCCATGTCGTATATTGCAGCCTTCTGATTTGCTAAAACTACGCCTCCCATTATGCGATTGTAGTCTGCAATAGCTACTGGACAATAAACTTCTAATTTAGAACCATATTTTTGTTTTCGGTAAACTTTAGTTAGAGTAGGCATCTGAGAGTTAGAAGCAAGTAGGACTTCTTTCGAATCCATCCAACGAGTGGCCATCACACCATCGCAGTTTATTTGGAATTGACTTTCTGAACGTTTTAGATGTCCACTAAAGACAGGAGTTTCTTTACGCGTTCGAATATAGTATGTACCAATCGCAGCGAATGGTATGGTCTTCAGAAAATTCATTGAGGTGAAAAACTTATCAAACGCTAGAACAACATCTTGTTCACGAATGTCTGCTGTTAAATTTTCTTCAATTCGTTCTCCCAGAGTGTCATTTAGATTAGAGGATGTGTCTCTTCCAGTATATAGATTCAAGTCATAAATATAATCTGTCTTGAAATCACAGCGAAACCATAATTTTATGCCTCTCTTTATTGGTTTCAAAAGCATATATGGTTTCAAACTCGAGCAACCTTTGAATTTTGCCATACACTCGTCTATGGATTGCACACTGCTTTCACTTAGCCCTGCTGGGATTGTTTTTTTGATGCATGATATAACTTCTGATATATAATAATCTATAGCAGCATTATCGGGCTTATTACAATTATTGAAGTTCATCTTGGACATCAATAAAGTGAAACGATCGCGAGAAATACTCTCTGTTATCATATCGTTCCCCATAGATACATTTTTACTCCAATAATCAGCAATTGATGGTAAGTGGTTATAGTCCATTACTCAAGTTACTCCTAAGAACATAATAATTTCGTACTCATCCGTAAAAGCACGCCTTGCAGATTTTTCTCTGTTTAGTGTTTGAATCCTTTGGTTTGTGCACTGTGCAATACGTAGAAATATTTTTCGAAAAATGTCGAACTCTGTAGCGGGCATTTTATACTTTGGTTCGAAAGTGACGTCGTCGTCAAACTTTGTCTAACTACATTTATTACCCAATTGTTGATTCTCTCTATAACTTGACCGTCATCGTCGTCCAGCTCTGATTCAGAAAAATATTCATCATCGGGTGCACTTATATACTTAGCTTTTATAAAGGAACTTCTGCGTCTTCGTCGTCATCATCCGGTTGTTCATAGCTTGACTCCGATGCACTGAAGTCATCGGCCATATCGTCGCTCTCGTAATCTAAAAAAATAATTCGCGATTTCGTGCTCATTAAATTTCTTTCTTCCCGATATTTAAAGGTATAAACAAATATTGGGATATTATTATTCCAATTAAATGTATCATTGGGATTATATGTCCCAATGTAGTTACAAATGTAAAAAACTTACATTTTTTACTTCAATTTATTTCCACTTTCGAAGCAATAGTCTTTAGTCACGCCTAATTCATACCCAAGGGGAATATTACGAAAAATCCGAATAGTTAGACGCTTCACACTGAAATATAAAGCGCGACTGACAAAATTTCGCGGAAAATTTATTTCAATAATAACGGGACGCGTTTACTGGTCATCAAAGGAGACTTCGAGTTTTTATTGGGATCTTTTCAATGAGTAATTGGAACAAAACTAAAATTGATACACATATTTGAAGTTGTCTGGGACATATTGTCGCAGTAGGGGCGGAAGGGTTAAGCTGTGAGGCGCTATGTTTTATTTGGATTCCGTTTCTACATTTATGCCCTTGATTGATATTGGATTACTACTTTCCACATTTGTTTTCTTTAACTCCAACTCCCGTCAATATCTTTTATACGCGACTGACATTTTATTACCTCTCGTTATCAGAGTACGTCAAGTCAACGCTACAAATCAATTGGATCTAAAGATATGATTTTCTCGAGTTGGTTCGTTTTTTATGCGAAATATACTCTTCTTCGCAACGATTTTTTGGTGTCAACTTATGTTGCGAAGATTGGTGACTTGAACTGTTCTTATCTTTGCTAATACCTGATTGGAGCAAAAATACTTATGTTAAGAAAATAAGTTATCTGTTTTTTAAGTGAAGACAATGATTTGTTAACATCTTAGCTACATGATGTCAAAGAATTAAATGCTTATTTTTTTTAACAAAATTTTGATTTCACGTCCACTATTGTCGCACTTTTTGTTCGCGAAATACCACTGCCTGTATGTTTTTCAAAGGTATCAAAAAAGTACGCACGCCCAATAATTATTTTTAATACGCAATACGGGAGCCAACGCAATATGTGTTGGAAATGTCTCAACAACACAGGTGCGAATGCCTACAAGCCAGAAAAGTTGTAATGGTAGAACAATCGTCAAACTTTCATTCAAGGTTGGTCTAGGCTGCTTGGGTGTCTCATACATACATCCATTTTTTTTTTCTTTCATTAAAATTCAGAACACTTAAAATGCACAATGCTTTTTTTGTACTAAAGCATCGATGACTTTTTGGTTCTCTTCTTTCTTTTAAATATCTGCTTTTTCTTTGGTCCATATGGAGCCCTAATCGCGAAAAAAATTAAATCGACACTATTTTTCAAGTAAAACTTCTTGGGAGGCAACCGTAGTGTAAAAGAGTATCCAAAGAAAACGACGTATACACAAAAATACAAAGCGAAGATGTGCGGGAACTGTTGCCCCTTTTATTTGACTCTGTTTTTATTATTATTTTTCTATTTGAACACTGAGCAAAGCATTGCTACGTTCGTTTTTATAGGCAGGACAAAGCCATAGAGATCAAAGAAGTTTCATACTTTCACCGTTCCACAAACAAAATATTTTAGCTTTTTTACCATATCAATGCAAGTTAAACATCATCTGATTGATATTAGAGTCTAATTTCATATAATCACGTTTTTACTTAAGGGGATATATGTAGATATATGTTGAAGTCGGGCAAAAAATCGAAATTTTTTTTATTCTTTCATCTCAAAGCATAGGTTCTTAAGACTGTTATCTCAAATTTTTACAGAAATTTAAGGAGTAGAAGCGAAGTTATAGCGTTTTGCATCATGCTTCCTTACGAAGTCGTGGCGCGTACTTAAAACTTTAAACGCGATTATCTCGAAATCATGTTTTTCCGAAAACGTCGTTGCGGTGACTTGGATTGCCGAAAGAGTTCTCAACCGATTTCAGATTTAATTTTTCGTTTCAATTTTCATATCAATGTTATGAATTTTTCAATACATTTCATAAGATGAAAAAGTAGCCTTTTTGAGAAAATCGCCCAGTGTGCAGACAAATTTTTTTTCTCATTTCAATGAATCGTTCAAGGGCACCACAAGTCCCCATACTAACGAAATTTGTTTGGTTTTATGCTTTCAGTTCAGCTGATGGACTGGAATCTTAGTCTCGTCAAGCTTCTTTGAAAAAACGCGTTTTGCGTAAAATGTGATAACTTTGACAATTATTAGTATTTTTTTATGTTCTTGAGCTGATTTTACAAATTATACATTGCCCTACGCAAGACGTATAACAAGTATTTAATAAAAATATGGCTACATACCTCTAAAAAACTCAAAGTTTTCCCCATTTTCCCGCACCTCAACATATATAACCCCTTAACGTTCTTTAGGCAGAGCAACAGCACACTATCGTAATTTATGGCTCATTCTTAGTTTAAAATCTGTCAATAAACTAGGATGAAATGAGGTATTTTTATCACAAATTAAGAACAAAATCACGAACAAATAATGTCGGCTGTAAATTTTATCGACAATAAGCGAAAAATGTACTCTCTCCCATAACCGCATTGAACGATGCATTTTGAAATATTAGCATTTCACTCAACTGTTTCTTGGTTTTTACTGTCTTTAGAAGTTGTATTTCATGATCGTAAATTAAAAAAGGAAATTATCCCACTAAAATTTAAATAAGTTAAAAATCGAAGAACTAAGCAACTCTGTGGCCACAGAGCTGTCAATACAAATTCGAAACAAGTGTGGACCACAGTATTAGCAATAGACAACCTTTTTGGTTTGTTTACTTTTTGTTTTTGAAATTTTTGCAAAACGCACCCCTGTGCAAGGCTTGTAGGGTTGCAGTTGCGAGTTTTTGTTTTTTATCGCGTTGAGCTACTAGAAAACAATCAATAATTTTTAACATTTGTTATCGAATAACTAGTTTCAAATAAAGCGATGTTTTACGATGTAAGAATGAACTTTAAAGCATTTTATTATGAAATATACATACATGTATGTACATACATATATACAAAATTTATTGAAATACAGAAATACCCATGTATGTATATCAAAACACACTTCGACTTGGCAATGATAAAATGTTTTATTAATGCATCAGAACTGAACATTAATTCATCACAATTTGCCCAATTCTGTCTCCGGCACATTTCTCATTATTTTTAAGGAAAGTTCTGAGAAAATACAATGTTTATCGTCTTTATAGATTTGTTAAAAATCTAAGGGACAAAATATTTTCCATTTTAGTAACATACACATTAAAGGAAAGGACTCAGATTATAAAGAAAACATATCTCCCCATTAAACCCAAATCAAATCTTAACATTTTAGAATATAATTCGAATTCAATGCCGCTTGATCAAAGCAAACAAAAAATCAACCTGAAAGTTAGTTGCGGGTTAATTTGATAGACAGCCTATTAAAAATTATGGGGTGTATTCATAAACAAAATTAAATTGGTATGCACTTAAACTTAGTTGCAGCTTTTTGACCTTGGGTCGTATTTATAGTCAAATTCAATTGCTACTTAAAATTAGTTGAAGGGTTTTCAACAGATAACCCCTTGAAAATCAGGTCAAAAAGCTACAACTAACTTTAAATATCAACTTAGATTTTAAAATGAATACGCTATGTCATAAAGCTGCAACCGACTATAAGGTCGACTATAATTATGCGCCAATTAAAAGTATCAAAATGTTCGGAATGAAAAGATAAAACGATAAAGTCTTGTACGTGGGTTCTTCCGTCCGTGGGTTGGAAAGGTCGACTATAATTATGCGCCAATTAAAAATATCAAAATGTTCGGAATGAAAAGATAAAACGATTAAGTCTTGTACGTGGGTCCTTCCGTCCGTGGATTGTAAAACTCGAATAAATATTAAGATATACCAACGTACATGCATTGTCCTCGGCCCCAAAGTAACTTTAAAAGTAACTAACTATCAGAGGGGATCACTGATATATAGTATTAAAAAATGTTGGACAATTGGCGTGGCACCGCCGAATGTAGAACAAATAGGGGCTCCAACTAAACTATTGTATAAATTTTTCGAAATTTGATGCACATTATAGGTTTTAACTTATATTACAAAAAATTTAAATATTTGGTATTTTTTTACATCATATCATAAATGCGCAAAAATGGAGATTTTATAAGATCGGCGTGGTACGTTATTAGAATAATAACTTGTATTTAAATATAAGTCCTTTATATTTTTAAACTAAAGTGTATTATATTAACTGTTTTAATTTTTCACACATCAAGCTAGTACCAGTTAGTCTTTTTCTAAAGGAAAATTGTTTCGCGCATTCGTAAAATAACTGCGAAAATCGCTGGGAATAAGTGCACTGGCATGATGAAATATATACATGCGTATCTAGTGTATATAAAACGACTGCACCAATCAAAAGTTTATAGATAGAATATACATGTAAATACATACATATCTACATCATCATAACCATACTTTCATGCATGGAATGAATTTAGAAGTTATTTACAGGGGCGAAGAAAACGTAAATTGTGCATCAAATGGTTCATTACCGCTAACTAACTTTCTTTGTGAAAAATGTCGTACAGACATATTTTATTTAGTTCCCAGACAGGAATCATATATGAAAGAATTGTACACAAAACATAATATAATTTTCACACAGCATTTAAAACAGTAAAGAACTTATGGCAAATCCTAGGGACCAGCACGAATACAGAGGTTTCACTAAACAGGCAAGGTGTATACAACCTGACCTGGGAATATCAACGCAACTACATAGGACAAACAGAACGTAAAATAAGAACAAGGTTTGACGAACACTTACAAAATTATCCGAAATCCATTGCAACAAGTGAGTCCGACTTTGCAAACCATGTGTGCAACAATAAATATTAACTAGCAAACATTACAAACAAATTCTGCATTTGCAATAAAATGGACGTTGCCTGAACGCACTTGAGAATATACAAATATACAAACAGGAAACATTTAACTGATGAAACGAAGAGACGAACACAAACTCAGACATAATGGTTAGCCCTTAAAACTTGTTTATGAAAACAAAAACTTACTTTTACCTACCTATCACAGAAAGGGCCGCGAAATAACCCAAATTTGTATGGTCCATACACTCACATACAATAGTTTAGGTATTTACATGTCGAGCTACTACAACACAAACCTTACTACCTGTTAAATACGAAGCAGTAGACGCTAACTGAACTATACGAATCATTTTCACTGAAGATGCCACTACGCCGAAACCGGTTTGTCTCCAAATCAAACTTAACAAGGGATGACGGAAAATCAAAATCAATCAAATACATAAACTGTTGACCCTGTCGAAAAAACAGAAGATAAAAACGAAACCTCACTGTTATATTTTTCAGCACCCCGTCGTAAAACTAATCAGCACATCAAAGAAATGGATGGTTATTTACGACGCGTCATGCCGAACCACAACATAGACCCCACTCAAAAAGGTGAACTAGTACTTCTTCTTCTTCGTTTTCAATTAATCGATTCTCTGTGACTGCAGATTTCATTAAAACCTGCAGGTCAATGTGAGACAAGATCCCCGAAGATTTCAATGTATTTTATTGAGAAGTACACCACAAGAGGATAATCGGACGTTTGAACTAAATACGATCATGTATAGGATGTCATCTGAATCTTACTGTACGAAGTCTGTGATCCCTGTATGAGTTGATTCAAATATCGTTAGGTTATCATTTTACGTTGACGATTTGTTGTGTGGCGACGATCCTCTTTCGGTGCTAGTACGCATAAAAGACGCGATTGTGACTATTAGGCGGATTCTTAAAAATGAAATAAACACCACCAGCACTTTAGAAACGAAGGTTCAGCAAAGGACTTAAACATGGATACGATTGTTACGAGTAAATCTGGCTATGGATGAAATCAAACACGTGACTCTTTCATATTTTCTTTTGAATCTAGGAAAATCACTAATAGGCGAATTGTCACTTGGTTTCTTTGTATCAATCATCGTCACCGCTAAAATTCTTCCTCAAGAACAATGGCTGCTGAAACTCGACTGGGATTAATTTGATCCTCAGAAATCTTCCTTGCTGGTTTTTGGATATAGTTAATATTGTCTGTGAACAAATGTAAAACCCCTCCACCTTCATGGGGTCTGTGATTTCCCATTCGTTGGGCACTGATAAGGTCCAATCATTGACGCTCCATAGAACTTAGTTCGGTATCACATTATTTGTGAATTCGGCAGAGCACACTTATTGGTATTCGAAATTCATCGAGGTCGGGTGAAGGGATGTCAATACATACAATGTCAAAGACTGTATTGTACTTTTGACTTTTCGTTTTCACTTACATTTGAGTATACGGCTTCCGCTTGCTTGATATTTGTGATGTGTATTTTTCGTGTCCCTAACGTCCTCGATGTTTTAGTTATTTTAACCAATTTTTTGGTTTTGGTTTGTTTTTGGTTATTTTAACCAATTTGAAACTTTATTAACACATTGGAAGAACTCTTTTATGTAATTTTCTATAAAAAAGGCACAATACAAATTTACCGTCTTAGGTTCAAAAAAATTATAAATTCATACCATTTTCCTCAATCTTATTACTTGTCGATTCACCCGGGACCACTAGGAGTCAGCGGAGGGCTTTGAAAATATCTTCGTATTTATTTCTATACCCAACATCATATTATCCATGCCAACACCTTTAGTTTTCGAAAATCTAACTATCAAACTATTCAATTAAGGAATTAAATTGGTATACAATTTTAAGAATATTTTCCTTTTTGACTAATTGAATTCAAAAGTTAAAGTATTTGAAGTATGAATGACAATCTTTCGTGTATTACGTAAGTGTAGTGTTTTATCTATTAATTATAAATTATCGTATGGGTTCATATCAGCAAATCCCAGAATTTTTACAACTTCAAAAACACTGGGGCCACTGTAGCTATTTTGCAAATCCGCATTGTAGAAAAATATGTAAGAAGAACAAATCCCGTATTGACAAAAATAATAGTTTCTTCTAACAATATCTAAGCTGGGTAAAAATTCCTGAAGTGGGCCACCCAAACATTTTCTGACTCCAGTTTTTGTTGGAAATACACCATCAGAAAAGAAAAAGCGGAATGTTATTTAAAACTATTGTTCGTATTGAGTAAAAACACGTCAAGTGGACCCCCCCATTTTCCACTTGATCATCGAATTTGAATGTGAGTATTTTTTCATAAAGTAGTCACCATGAACAAATAATCCCCCGCCCAGTTTTTTTAAATTTTAATTTTAACAACAATTTTTTTTTAATTGAAAATTTTTACTACTTTTAGTTAAAAAATTAATAATTAAAAAACTATTGGTGATTTTTTGATAAAATTTTCAGGAGTTATAGTTCAATACTTGTACTTTGAGAAAATATGCATGAATTTTAATTATTTTTATTTTTCCATATTGTTTATTAACTTTTAAGTTAACAAACGAAAATTTTAACGACTTCTCCCTCAAAAAATAAAAATTTTTTTTTAGTATTTTGCAATAAACATTTAATTAACGTAATCCGCAAAAAAATTTGACTGATCGCAATTAGATTACGCAAAAAAAAATTTTTTATGAAGGGCGGTCAGCGCTGCCGGTATAGCGCGCTGCCGCGTATCATTGACTTACCTTTAGATTTACTCCGTTATTATAAGTAAGGAATAATAGTTAATGCTTTAATTAAAAATATCATTATTTTATAGTTAATTTTATTTAAACAAATGACAGAGATAATAAATCATATATTTTTTTTATAAATAAAAAACAAATATAGTAAATTCTAGCAGTATTTTGCTATTTATTTTATTTATTGTTTTTAAAAAACTTTACGAATCGTAATTATATTAGTTTTTTTAAGTATATTGTTAATTTAAAAAAAAAATACAAAATATGTTACTAGTTACCCAAACTTGGAAAAAAAATAGCGTTTAGTTGTTTTATTCATTTGTTATTCCCTTGCGTATACGTGAAAAACAAAAGAACAATGAGCCATGTCAGTTCATTTGCTTAAACTGTTTATAACCAACATCAGTAAATAAATAGTTGTGACTAGACGTTTTATTTAATAACTTTGAGTTAAATTGTTTTTATTGTTCTAAATTTAATTTGTTTCTTCCGAATTAGTTTGAAATTTTATTACTGTATTGAACTTTATTGGTGTTCGTATTTTCGTTAAAAATTAAAGATGAGCCGTGTAAATAAATGCTGCAATCCATTTAACAAAAAAAATCATAAAAAAGTCATTAAAAACTTAGTTTTAATAACAAAAAATCGCGCTCATTGTTTCAAAGATTTTATTGGCAATTATATGTGCAATTCATGTGAACGGACTATTTATTTTGGTCGAAACCCTGAAATTCTTGGTGAATTATCGGGGAATGCATGTCCTGAAGTCAACAATCCTGAAGAGTCGAATGATGTGATCGAAGATGACGAAGAAAATGATCCCACTTTTCAATGCAAACCGGTATATAACAAATTAAAAATTGATAAGGTTAATAAATTATTAACGGAACTTGGTGAACCTCCAATCTAAATCAAGAGAGTCTCGAGTGATAAAGAATGTCAAAAAGTTTTAACAAATGTTGTGAGGAAATTTACAGATAATATTAACAATATAAATAATGAAATATATCCAAAAGAGCTTTTACTTAATAACTTCAAATCTGCTTTTAATGATAAAACTAGTAGAGCTGATAAAATTCAGGTTTTGACTACGCTTCCTACAGATTGGTCGATGAAAATGATAAGATATTTTACTGACAAGAAGGAATCTGTTGAGGATGGAGAATTTATCGTTTGCCTCGATTTTTCTGAAAATTATACATTTTCTGTTCAAAATGCCATCCAATCTCATCATTGGAATAACAGTCAGGCTACAATTCATCCTTACGTTGTGTATTATAGAGAAAATGGAGAAATGAAACATATAAACTACGTCGTTATTTCGGAAAAAGTTAGTCACGACGCGAGCTCTGTTCACGTTTTTAATTTTAAATTATTGAATTTCTAAAAAAAAAGTTTGGAGCAGATAAGATAAAAAAAATTTCCTACTTTTCGGACGGAGCTGCTTCTCAGTACAAAAATAAATATAATTTCGTGAATTTAATAAATCATAAAAAGGACTTTAACGTGAACGCGGAATGGAATTTTTTTGCGACTTCTCACGGGAAAGGGGCATGTGATGGTTTGGCAGGAAGTTTTAAAAGGCAAACTTTTCGTGCAAGTCTTCAACGGGAAAGCGATAATCATATAACCAATGCAACTTCATTATTTGAATGGGGTAAGAATGCATTTAAAAAAATTAACTTTGGTTTTTGCTCCCAAGAAGATCACGACTCCCATGAGAAGAAGTTCGAATCTCGTTATGACCAATGTGTAACTATAAAAAATACACGTCAATATCACCATTACAGAGCTGTTAATAATACATCACTCGAGTGCAAAGTTTTCTCCAAAGCCCTTAAAATCGTTACCAATAAAGTTTTAAAAAAAAAGAAATAAAGCAATTAGTATGAGTTATAGAATTAATTTAAAAATTATTTAACTTCTTTGTTTTTTATTTATAAAAAAAATATATGATTTATTATCTCTGTCATTTGTTTAAATAAAATTAACTATAAAATAATGATATTTTTAATTAAAACATTAACTACAGTCTGTGTAGTAGAAGCGTGATCGGCAAAATTTTCACATAGAGTGCCGTTATCAAAATAATTTGAATGCACCTTGGTAGCGACAGCATTTTTGTAGTACGCATTGCAAAAACTGTCAGTTTCGCGAAACTATTACAAAGTGCACGTTGTTTTAAAAAATGAGTTCCGCGTACGAGAAGCGATTTGAAGCTGTATTTCTTTGTCTACACCCTAGAGGGCCGAAAATGTCACGTTTAGCTGCAGCAAAATATATGAAGAAGTTGAAGTCATTCGTAACGAAGTGGACGAATCGGTATTTAGAAGTAAAAAATGTCGACGATTTGCCTGGGCGGGGCCCTGAAAAAAAGACCTCACCAAAGCAGGACAAGAAGATCCTTGATTTGTTTGCGACGAAGCCGGGCTTATCGTTGCGTAAAGCTAAAGAAGTTGTAGAGAAAAGTGTTGCTCAAATATCGGTAGAGACGATTCAAAAAGGTTTAGGCGCTAACGACGTCAAATACCGCAGCTCTCTTAAAAAACCGTTGCTCTCATCATCACACGTTGAAAAAAGACTCGCCTGGGCCTGCGCCAATTCAGAACGGAATTGGAATAATGTAATATTCACGGATGAATCTTCATTTTGGGCAAATAGTAACATAAATCGATCTTGGTGTACCGCTAACAATCGATTGCTCCAACGAACTGTTAAACACCCAGTGAAGGTCCATGTTTGGGGATGATTCTCAGAAAAAGGATTTGGACGCCTTTTCGTGTTTACCAGCAACTTGAATGCGGTTTTGATGAACAAAATTTATCAAACTGCTTTATTACCATCAACTGCGACGATGTTCGGGAGAAGAGGATACTCTTGGATTTTGCAAGAAGACAATGACCCCAAACATCGCAGTCGCATGTGTGCAGAGTGGAAACAGCCAAATGGTGTTGAGGTGTTAGATTGGCCTTCACAGTCGCCTGATGCCAATCCGATAGAAAATGTGTGGGCAATAGTAAAGCAGAAACTCAGAGGAAAAACGATAGGGACAGCAAAACAGTTGTCAAGACAAATTCGGCGGATTTGGAAACGATTGCCTCGGCAACTTGCTCAGAACTTAGTGCAAAGTATGAGTCGGAGGTGTGAGGCCATAATAGCGAATGACGGTGACTATACATGTTATTAAAAGTATTGCGTACAATAAATATTATAAACGTGTAAAATGTTGTTTATTTGAAACGAATCGGACAAATAGTTTCCAAGTTATAGCGATCACGCTTCTACTAGACAGACTGTACTATTCCTTACTTATAATAACGGAGTAAATCTAAAGGTAAGTCCATGATACGCGGCAGCGCGCTATACCGGCAGCGCTGACCGCCCGTCATAAAAAAATTTGTTTTGCTTAATCTAATCGCGATCAGTCAAATTTTTTTGCGGATTTCGTTACTTAAATGTTTATTGCAAAATACTGAAAAAAAATTTTATTTTTTGAGGGAGAAGTCATTAAAATTTTCATTTGTTAACTTAAAAGTTAATAAACAATATGAAAAAATAAAAATAATTAAAATTCATGCATATTTTCTCAAAGTAGAAGTATTGAACCATAACTCCTGAAAATTTTATCAAAAAATCACCAATAGTTTTTTAATTATTAATTTTTTAACTAAAAGTAGTAAAAATTTTCAATTAAAAAAAAAATTGTTGTTAAAATTAAAATTTAAAAAAACTGGGCGGGGGATTATTTGTTCATGGTGACTACTTTATGAAAAAATACTCACATTCAAATTCGATGATCAAGTGGAAAATGGGGGGGTCCACTTGACGTGTTTTTACTCATTGCCAGTTTCTTTTTCGTCGAAAAATTCGATGAAGAACGCTATGTTTTCGCAATATGTTATAAACAACTTTAATAAAAATTTAGTAATGCATTAAAATTAATTTCCGAAAGAATATAATTATTGAGTATATTCAATTTTGAATTGACAGGTGGTTGAATTTTTCAAATCGGTTCAGTCTACTGAAAATGATACGTTATAGAAATAAAAGTGGCGAAAATATTTGTTTGTTAATATCAGCTACAAACAATTTTTTTTTCAAAAATCCTTCAGGATATCAATGTTTCAACTCAAACTTTACCAAACTAATATATTTCCAACAAAAACTGGAATCAGAAGATTTTTGGGTGGCCCACTTCAGGAATTCTTACCCACCTGTTTAAATGTACATACATAAGTTTGCACAAAATTCATTTTTTTAATTTTATTTTCAGCAATTTAACAGAAGAGCAACTTTCTAAACATAATAGCGTAATTTTATTCAGCATTAAAGACAAAGATCTGTTTGGAATGACCAGTCAATACATTGCTGAATGCTATATTACATTTGCGGACCTCATGGCAAATGATAATAATCAAATTCATATGGAGTTATCTCGGCCGCACAACGCAGGTTTGTCTGAAATATCCAATTTCAGTTCTAATATTCTAATAAACACTTCATGTGTTTAATTTTAGAATCTGAAGCTATTCGCGCATTGGAATATCGACAAGGCGACAAGCAAGCAAGAGATTTTTTAAAGAAGATAAAAAGTAAAGTGTAAAACTTAAAGCAATGTATGAATCCAGCAACGAAGCAAACACTATATATAAATTTATTAGATTCTGTTTTGTTAAGTTCAGTCGATTAAATAGTTTGTTTTTAATGAAATCGAAATGGGATAAACTGCGTTAAACATATTTCTATATATCGCGCGATAGCTGGAATATATAAAATCAAATATTCGAGAAAACCACGGTTGATAAGTCCCAGACGCTGGATGCCCTTAGCGGTGGTCACTTAACTGATATCAATTTGTGGACTTATTGAAATTAAAACATCAAATAAAAAGAACCCAATAGCAGTACCAAAGTTTGTTATTCATAAAAAATTACGGCCAAAGGTCATCGAGGGCACCTTTTACGTCATCTTGCACTATTAAAATTTTATATAAATCCGGAGATAATTGTGGAAACGAAAAAAACCCCTAATTCATTATTTCCTAGTAAGAAAAATAACAAAGCAAACAGATTTGGACTGAACTAAATATAACTTCAGGTAAATAAACGCACAAAGATTTGGAAATTGTTTATTATTTTGTTTTTTATTCCGCGCGTTTTATTAAGTAAGACTAGAGCCCGATGCCGATACACAGATAAAACTAAACAACCTAACAGTTGTCATGTTTACTTTGTCTAAACTATGTGACAAACATAAGTTTCTGCCCTCTAGTGATGACAACAGTGATTGTTATTGTTATGTTCTACTGAGTACGTGACAGAGATGCAAACTAGTTCTACGCGCTGTAAGCATGACAACTGTCAGGTTCAGGGCTGTAGCCAGGAAAAAGACTTCAACATCTCAGACCTAGAATCTCCAGAGTTATCCCTTATCAGCTTAGCTTTTACATTTCAATGGCGTGTTAAAAAATGCAGCAAATGCGTAATTTTTTAATGAATCGAGTTTAAATTTACATACAAGTTTTGTATAGTAAATCGTATTCTTTTGCTACAAAAAACCAAGACGCCTTAAGGGGTTATATATGTTGAGGAGCGGGAAAATGGGACAAATTATGAGTTTTTGTAGAGGTATGTAGCCATATTTTTATTAAATACTTGTTATACGTCTTGTATAGTACAATATCTAATTTGTAAAATCAGCTCAAGAACATAAAAAAATACTATATAAAACCAAACAAATGTCGTTAGTATGGGGACTTGTGGTATCCCTGAACGATTCATTGAAATGAGAAAAAAAAATTTTTGTAAACGGAGACGATATTCTCAAAAAGGCTACTTTTTCATCTTATGAAATGTATTGAAAAACTCATAACATTGATATGAAAATTTAAACAAAAAAATGAAATCGTTCAAGGACACGGCAAATAAATAACGAACAATTTGAAAAAAAATTGCAATCGGTTGAAAACTCTTTCGGCAATCCAAGTCACCGCAACGACGTTTTCGGAAAAACATGATTTCGAGATAATCGCGTTTAAAATTTAAAATCGTCGTGTCGTGCGCTACGCTTGACGCGCCACGACTTCGTAAGGAAGCATGATGCAAAACTATAACTTCGCTTCTACTGCTTAAATCTCTATACAAATTCTTAAGAACCTATACTTTAAGATGAAAGAATAAAAAAGTTTCGATTGTTTTTACCGATTTCAGCATATATAACCCCTTAATTTGATTTTATATTAAGTTTTCATAAATGTGTTTAGTAGATATTTTGTACTTGAACAATAACTTTAAGATTGCTTTTATGTTTTGTTTATGTGAAGCATTTAATTGTGATTAATATTTGTTTAAATTGAAATACATTGAAACTAAACTGAAAAAAGACACTTGTTTTATGGAAAAGCAATAAGGGACTACGTAAATCACACTAAAAGCAATGCCCCACTACTCGTCACCACGTCTAAGAACTGTATTTCAGCATAGTACTGCTTGCAAAATTAAAATGTTTAATAAGCTATAGCAACAAAGTAAACTTTGCATCACACGAATAATGAAAGTAGCACATGTAAGCTTAGCAGCAGCGACGTTAAGAAAAATTAAGTTATTTATTTAGTTTCAAATTTTAAGGTAAAAATATCCATGCGAAAATTATTGAATTATTATCTAAGTTTAGATGCGCTGTATGGAGCTCAAGACATATGTATTACGATTTATTTCTTATAGGTTAAAATAGGAGTAGGAAACTATTTTTACGTTTGTTTATGCATGGTCATTGGTACACAATAGAAGAGGAAGAATAACAAAATGTAAACAAAAAATTACTTAAAAGCAATCAATTACATTTTATTATTTACTTTTATTAAATTTAAGAGAGATTTGGTAACACAGAGCTTGCCATAATGGAAATACACCACTTCAGGAAAGCTTCAACCTGTCGCGTAAGTTCGAGCCTCCAGGAAAGGAATAAAACGGGTAGGTTCGAGATGGATTTTGAAAACATGAACAGCTCAGCTACGCTTTTTAAAGAAAAGTTTAGAATGACTCCTGCCACTTTTGAAGAATCGGATGATATATTACTCTCAATTGGCTGCTCAAAAGAAATAGCATGTTCCTTAAAATTCTGTTTGTTATATTAAAAATAAGTAGTGATATAAATGAACAGATACTTTGCAACGGAAGATTTGTGTCGATATGTAGCTCCCTGATACAGAACAAGTAAGCAGCATTTTAGTACCATAGTATCGCAAGTGTGCCAAAGCTTTAAGGGCCGAAATGCCGGAATGTAATGAGCAAACCATGTACCTAGTCGCGAAGAAGGATTTTCCAAACTGCGTTGGAGCTATCGATAGCAAACACACCCCCATTAGAGCGATCCCGGAAAGTGGAAGTATTTTCTACAATTATAAGGCAAGTTACAAACAAATGCAAATATAAGCATACTAGAGACATGCTCAAGTATGAGCATGAGCATTGAGTACATTTGTTAGTTCTTTTTATGTCATCCTAATAGTTTTGAATGTTTCCTCCAAATAATTTATATAATTATAAATGAAGTCTAGGAAGTGTTTCTGTGTAAAATCAAATGGGTTATCATGTCAGCATCTAACACCGCAAATATGAACTCCTGTCGTGTGTACACATGTTATTGCCATGATTTTAAATTTAATTTAACTAGTTCAACTAGGTTCTTAAACACACATTAATTTATCTGTAAAATTATACTTATATTGATATGTATTTTATATATGTATATATTAGTTTATATTTATATATGCACTTATTTGTAAATTAGTTTTAGTAGTAGTTGTACATATGTATTACCAATTTAAGATTCGTGTACACATCTTAACCAGCATCGGACATTAACTAGCCGAGTGTCTAAATTCAACAAAACTCGAGAAAAGGGATTTAATCTTTAAAGTTTTGCTGAAATATCTCGGTAATTAAAGAAAATTTAAAAATGCAATTTTTCACTCAAATTTTGTGAGTTAAAAAACGTTGGACAATTGGCGTGATACCGCCCAATGTAGAGCCCAATGTGAACGAATAGAGATTTTTACGAAAGAACTGTATAAACTCTAAACTTTCCAAATTTGATACACATTATGGATTTTAACTTAATAAGCTTAATTTTGAAAATTGTATATTACAAAAAATTTAAATATTTGATATTTTATGAAATTATAAATGCGCAAAAATGGAAATTTTATAAGATGGGCGTGGTACGTTAGTAGAATAATAATATGCATTGGTATTGAATAATATATAGATGATATATATGTACATATATATATATATACGTATCTATTATATAAAACGATTGCACCAATCAAAAATTTTATACATAGAATATACATATACGTATCTACATCATTATAACCAAACTTTTATGCATATATCTATCTAACCAAACAAAAAAATATTTATAAGCCGTGCTTACCTTCCAAACGCCTCGCATTCACCTGACGTTTGGCATTTGAACTTGACATTAGTAAGTGCCTACATTTACGCTTTCTTTCTCTGGATTACATCTCAGCCGTGTGGACGTGAAAATTGAAGCACTGCTCATGTTTACCAGATTTGGCTTCATTTTAGGTTAGGATAGGTTACTGTGGTAGTTCCCGCAGTGGGAACTCACTAAGACATAGTAGGAGTTCATTGTGAAAGTCAGGAAAGATTAACCTGAGAAACGTTGCTTGCCCCGAATGAAGTCACGCAAATTACTAATCCCCACCCCAGAGAGCTCCTCTGGAGTCCTCAAGAAGTACGAGCCTAGGTACTTGAACCTCAGTCTCGCAAAGGCAGGGCAGCTGAGCCGAAAATTAAAAGATGAATCCACCTCATCCTCTTCCATACAGCTGCGGCAGAAAGGGGCAGAGACTATCTTCAGCCTAACCGCATGAATACCCAACGGACAATGCCCAGTCAAAACACCTACGAGGGTAGTAAGCGACCTCAGCTTCTTTGAGCGCCCACGGCCAGAGGGTCCTTGCAATTGTGCATGTCATGGCAATTTCACAGCGCTTGCTGATACGACAGAGAGCCCATCTGTTCAGGAGAAGTCCGTAGGCAGCCAAAGAAGCCCCCACCTCTTCCCTGCAAGGAGAAATGACTTCCAGGATACCCTGCCGAGCGGTACCCAAATTAGTCTAACGTTGAGATACTCTGAGACGGCTGCGAGAGAAGTCAGGCACTCCCTGACAAGTTCTGATCTCACCATTAGTGATCCGAAGGCCTTAATAGCGGCCTGACTATCCGAATAAATGTTAGCCCGTCTAGAGGGCATTACATTGGTTAGTAGCAAATCGGCGGCCTCCTTGATTGCGGCCACCTCTGCCTGAAACAAACTGCAATAGTCAGGAAGCCTAAATTTGCGGCTGAGGGAAAGCTCCTCGCAGAAGACCAACCTCAACCTTACCTTCCAGCTTCGACCCATCCGTGAACAAGTTCACCGTCCTATCACCCCACAAGCTACCCTCCTTCCACTCCTCTACGCGGGATGTGAGTGGAAAAGGAGCTATCCCGAGCTGGAGCAGGCAGACAGCAATCTGTTTCCGGAGGGACAAAATTGAAGCTGGCAAGAATCCTAGAATGCACACAGGCCGAGTTGAATCTGTATCCATTGCAATCTAGCCGGGCTGCGGCACAGGCTGCTGCAACCTTGCCTGCAATGCCCACAGGTAACAAGTTAAGCATAACATTGAGCGCAAGAGTGGGTGCGGTCCTAAGCGCCCCACTGATTCCAATGAGCGCGGACCGCTGCACCCTCTCTAGCTGCTTAACCTTTGATACCCTATCTAGCGAGTTCCTCCAGACCACCACTCCATAAAACATTATAGATAGTCTCATAAAGCCAGTAGTTTCCCTTGGGAGAGAGGCCCCATCTCTTCCCAATAGCACCCCGGCAACAGTTGTCCGCAACCGAAGCCTTTATCACCCTTTCCTCAATATTTGGCCCCCAGGAGAGCTTCCTATCCAGAATCAGACGAAGATACTTGACCCGGTCAGAAAGCACCAGCGGGACCCCACCTATTGAAGGGGGTGGGCATCCGGTACTTTGTACCTCCTGGTAAATAGGACGAGCTATGTCTTGCTAGGATTGATCGTGAGCCCACACCCTGCAGACCATTTCACGATCAAATTAAGGTAACCCTGCATGATATCAAAAAGGGTGCTCAAAAACTTTCCCCTGACAATGAGAGCAACATCGTCTGCATAGGCAATAACCGTGCAGCCTTCATTTTCCAGCTCCTTCAGGACGCCATTGAAAACAAAGACCCTAAGGAGTGGTGAGAGAACCCCTCCTTGTGGAGTGCCTCTACTCACCTTTTGCTGGATGGATGCGTTGCCCCACTCCGCCATGACAGTTCTGTCCCAGAGGAGGTGTTTGACGAGCCTTACAATACCCGGTTCAACCTAAAGCTCCGTCAGGGATCCGACTGCCTGTGGCTGAATGTTATTAAAGGCACCTTATATATCCAGAAAGGCGCCAACTGCAAAGTCTTTGTGTTCAAGAGATTCTTCAATGACGTTAACAACCGTATGCAGGGCCGCTTCTACAGACCTGCCCTTCGAGTAAGCATGCTGAGCACGCGACAATCGCTCCCGCGGTATCTCCTCCCTTATATGAAGATCAATCAGCCTCTCCAGGGTCTTCCAAAGAAAAGAAGAGAGGCTGATAGGCCTAAAGTCCTTTGGGGATAAATGAGAGCTCTTGCCTGCCGTGGGAATAAACGTAACCCTCACATTCCTCCAAAGTCTGGGAATATAGCCCCTATTATACAGCTCGCGTAAATAGGCGCCAACCACCGACAAGAGGCCCGTTCGGACTTCTGCAACTGAGCGGGAAAGATGTCGGCAGTCCCGGCGACTTGAACGCTTTGAAGGAGCGTATCGCCCAGAGTAGGCGACGCTCTTCCAACAGGTCACACGGCAGTATCCTTACATGGCTCAGGATTACTGGGGAAATGGAAATCGAGGAGCAGTTTGAGCGACTGAATTGCGAATGCCAACGCAGCTACATAGGACAAACAAGATGTAAAATACGAACAAGGGTTCACGAACACAAGCAACATTATTACAAAATTATCAAAAATCCATTGCAACAAATGAGTCCAACTTTGCAAACCATATGTGCAACAATAAATTTTAACCAGCAAGCGTTAAGGAAACAGCTAAAATTCTGCATTTGCAACATAACGAACGCCGCCTGATCGCACTTGAGAATATGCAAATATACAAATAGAAAAGATTTGACGGATGAAACAAAGGCACGAACACAAACTCAGACAAAACATTAGTTACTTTTACCTACCAAACCATACCACAGAAACGACCGCGAAATAACCCAAATAGTAAATACACGCACATACAGTAGTATAGGTGCTTACATGTCGAGTTACTACAACACAAACCCTTACTACCTGTTTAATACGAAGCAATAGACGCTAACTGAACAGAACGAAAATCATTTTCATTGAAAATGGCACAACGCCGAAACTGGTTTGTCTAAAAATCAAACTTGATAAGGGATGACGGAAAATCAAAATCAATCAATATACATATACTTTTCACCCTGTCGGAAAAACAGAAGATAAAAACGAAACCTCACTGTTATATTTTTCAGCACCACGTGGTTAAACCAATCGGCACATTAATGAAATAGAGGGTTATTTACGACGCATCATGCCGAACCACAACATAGACCCCACTCAAAAAGGTGAACTAGTACTTCTTCTTCTTCGTTTTCAATTAGTCGATTCGCTGTGACTGCAGATTTCGTTAAAACCTGCAGGTTAATGTGAGACAAGATCCCGCAGATTTCAATGTATTTTATTGAGAGGTACATCACAAGAGGATAATCGGACGTTTGAACTAAATACGATCATGTATAGGATGTCATCTGAATCTTACTGTACGAAGTCTGTGATCCTTCAGCAAACAAGCCGTATCTCAGAATGAGTTGACTCAAATATCGTTAGTTCATCATTTTACGTTGATGATCTGTTGGGCGGAGACGATCCTCTTTCGGTGCTAGTACGCATAAAAGACGCGATTGTGACTATTAGGCGGATTCTTAAAAATGAAATGAACACCACCAGCACTTAAGAAACGAAGGTTCAGCAAAGGACTTAAACATGGATACGACTGTTTCGAGTAAATCTGGCTATGGATGAAATCAAACTAGTGACTCTTTCTCATTTTCTTTTTAATCTAGGAAAACCATTAGTAGGCGAATTGTCACTTGGTTTCTTTGTACCAATCATCGTCACCGCTTAAATCCTTCCTCAAGAAAAGTGGTTGCAGAAATGCGAGTGGGACTAATCTGATCCTCAAAATGTTGAGATCGTGAAACAAATCCCGCCCAAGATTGACAAAATTGGTAGTTTCTTCTAACATAGATATTGTTGTTTAAATGTACACACATAACTTTGCACAAAATTAATTTTTTATTCTATTTTCAGGAATTTCACAGAAGAACAACTTTCTAAACATAATAGCGTAATTTTATTCAGCATCTATACATATTATAAAAAAAAAATCTAAAATTTTGGAAAGAGCTAATCTCGGGCACTACTGAACGGATTGGGATGCAACTTTTTTTAAATTAATGCTTGCAGTTAGCACTACAATGATAGCTACTTAAATTAAAAATTAGCCTATTCATTTCTGAAATATTTAAGTGTGAAGTTTTAAAAAATTTTACACTAAGTACAGCATTGCTGCAACCGAATGTAAAATCAGTGTCGTAGCGGGAAGATGTGTAGTTGTGTGAGTAGTAAATCAACTGCTCTTCGTTACTACTTCCTTTGGCTATGTATGCGCAGAGAGCTGTGCTGTTGACTTCGTTGATAAACCGATGCAAGGCGAATTGATAACTTTGATCCACACTGTTAGATATGTTTGTTTTTCAGATGCTTTGTCATCATACAAGAAACTAGAAACAACAGCTACCCTTTTACAAGGTGGAAGAACGGCGCGTACTACATTTAAACTTCCTCTAAATATTTCTGACCATTGTGCCAGCGTATGCAACATTTCTAAGCAAAGTAATACTTCTAAGCTTATCCAGATGTGCTCACTGATAGTTTGGGATGAAGCCACAATGTCACATAAAGCGTCAGTTGAAACTTGACCAGACCATGCGCGATTTAAGAAGTACGAACACACCTATGGGTGGTTGTACGGTATTATTTTCAGGAGATTTCCGTCAAATATTGCCAGTTATATCTAGAGGAACCAGGGCTGATGAGGTGAATGCGTCATTAAAACGATCATATCTTTGGTCCCATGTAATAAAATTAGCACTCAAGATTAACATGAGAGTGCTTATAGCCTCAGAAGATAACAGGATGTTTGCTGACATGTTACTGAAAGTTGGTAACGGTGAGCTTCCAACAGTTTGTGGGAAAATCTCCTTCAATAATGATATATGCGTTTCAGTCACCGACCATCAACAACTGATTGACGAAATATATCCCATAATAGACCAACTTGCTTATAAACCTGTATCCTGGTTAAAGGAACGAGCAATATTAACACCTACTAATGAACAAGTCGAAAAAATTAACGAATTGGTATTGGTAAAATTCCACGCACAAACGAGCGAATATTGCTCGTAGGATATAGTAGTCGACGGTGAAGAAGCTGTGCACTACCCAACGGAATTTCTAAATTCTATGAACCCTTCAGGTATGCCTCCCCACAAACTTACTTTAAAAGTTGGAGCTCCAATAATTTTATTGCGAAATTTAAGTCTCCCACTGTTATACAATGGAACTCGCCTGCAGGTAAAAAGGTTACATTTTTATCTGGTTGAATGTACTATTTTATTTGTGGTACTGGAAAATCTACTTTAATACCTAGAATTCCGATGATACCTACAGATTTGTTATTTAGATTTAAAAGACTTCAGTTTCCGGTAAAGGTTTGTTTTGGAATGACTATAAACAAGGCACAGGGGCAAACATTTAATGTAACCGGAGTGGATTTGAGTAAGCCACGTTTTTCACACGGACAACTGTACGTAGCCCTATCACGTGTTACATCGAAAAGAAACCTTTTTGTCCTTGCAGAGGGAGGTACGCATAATATTGTATACAAAGAAATTTTTTGATGTTTGTCCAATAAAAAGTTTTAATTGCAATTGGATGCAACGTAAAATTGTTATTTTTATGAGTTTGTATATTTAGGAATTAAGGTAAATGCAAAATCAAACTATTTCAGAACCAAAGTAACTAATAGTAAGTAATTCCTTATGCATATGCATAAACAGAAAGCGCGTGGCGAAGCCTCGCGCAACCGTTGCCAGCTAGTTAAAGATAAAGATCTGTTTGGTTTGACTAGGCAATATTCTGTATTTACGGACCTCATGGGAAACGATAATAATCAAATTCACATGGAGTTATGTCGGGCGCACAACGCAGGTTTGTATGAACTAGCCAATTTTAGTTCTAGTATTCTAATAAACACCTCATGTGTATAATTTTTGAATCTGAAGCTATTCGCGCATTGGAATATCGACAAGGCGTCAAGCAAGCAAGAGATTTTTTAAAGAAGATCAAAAGTAAAGTGTAAAACTGAATCCTGCAAAAAAGCAAGAACCATACATAAATTTATTAGATTTTGTTTTGTTAAGTTCAGTCGATTAAATAGTTTGTTTTTAATGAATCAAAAATGGGATAAACTGCGTTAAACATATTTCTACATATCGTACTCTTGCTGGAATATTTAAAATTGAATATTTGAGAAAACCACTGTTAATAAGTCACAGACTCTGGAAGCCCTTAAGGACCACATTGGCCTAGATATCCAGAACTTATCGCAAAAAACAATGAAAAATGGCATTGAATGGGCCCAAATGGTGATTGAATAGCGACGGTCACTTAACTGATATGAATTTGTGGACTTAGTGAAATTAAAACATCAAAAACACGCAACCCATAGTGGCTCGTAAAACTTTCTAGAAATCAAACCCAGGGATTTCAATGTATGAATATAAAATGAATCTTTATTTCGGAAAATTAAAAAATTTGGTATTTGCAAATAATCCGATGCAGAAAAATCGTCATTGAAACAATTAAATTCAAGGTTGGAAATTAATTTATATCTAATATATAAAATTCTCGTGTCACAGTTTTCGTTACCGTACTCCTCCGAAACGGCTTGACCGATTTTGATGAAATTTTTTGTGCTTATCCGGTATCTATGAGAATCGGCCAACATCTATTTTTCATCCCCCTAAATGTTAGGGGTAGTCCACCCCTAAATTTTATTTTATTTTTTAGACAAAATTTTTAATTTCTATTTTTTTATGATACAACATACAAAAAAACATACAATCCTCAATTTTCACCCTTCTACGATCAACCCTTATTTTTTAATAGCCATTTTAGTAATTTAATCATTTTTCCTCTTCGGTCGAAAACTGATCAATCGTCATTTAATTAGTTATCCCCGCCAGATGTCTACAGGTGTCACTTCTGACCCAGTAAACAGCACGGAGTAGGGAGTAGAACGAAGCCGGTCTCCTTTCTTTCTCACTCCCTACACAGTTGCCGGCCATCATTATTGTTTATGCATCAAGTGTAGTAGTAACGTTGACAATTATTATTTTGCTATCTCAGTGTAACTCTCATATTAACTTTTAATCATTCCTATTTTATCAATAATAATTAAATTATCAATTTTGAGTGTATTTTGCACGATTAGTTAATCAAGTTATTTTATAACCTCAAAAGTACTCAACACGTGACACGAGCTTCCAATAACAACGGATTTTGTGTTGTAAGTATACTTTTTTTTATTTATATCGAAAATGTTGTTGATCTTATGTGTATCTGTATGCAGATCGCCACATTCGCAACGCATGCAATACCGCAACGTACGACAGTCGCTCTACTCTCTACTTTTGGCGCATTCAAATCCGTCGCTAAAGACAGCTGATTGTTTTATTTTGTTTGTGGCAACATTGTCTTTGGTGGCGACAACGCGTCAGTGGTAAACATATTTAATTATTAATAAATAAATAAATTAACAAAATACGATTACTTTGTACAGAAAGAAAAATTTCCCGCCAATACAAAACAGCTGATTTGTTTGCTTGCGAAAACGTTTCATTGTGGCTTGCCTTTACGCTGCGTACGCCCTGTCAGTCGCATGCTTCGCCGGAATGCACGCAACGTACTCTAAGTGGCAGGGCTATTACGAAGCCGGTCTCCTTTCTTTCTCACTCCCTACACAGTTGTCGGCCATCATTATTGTTTTTGCATCAAGTGTAGTAGTAACGTTGACAATTATTATTTTGCTATCTCAGTGTAACTCATATTAACTTTTAATCATTCCTATTTTATCAATAATAATTAAATTATCAATTTTGAGTGTATTTTGCACGATTAGTTAATCAAGTTATTTTATAACCTCAAAAGTACTCAACACGTGACACGAGCTTCCAATAACAACGGATTTTGTGCTGTAAGTATACTTTTTTTTATTTATATCGAAAATGTTGTTGATCTTACGAAGCCGGTCTCCTTTCTTTCTCACTCCCTACACAGTTGTCGGCCATCATTATTGTTTTTGCATCAAGTGTAGTAGTAACGTTGACAATTATTATTTTGCTATCTCAGTGTAACTCTCATATTAACTTTTAATCATTCCTATTTTATCAATAATAATTAAATTATCAATTTTGAGTGTATTTTGCACGATTAGTTAATCAAGTTATTTTATAACCTCAAAAGTACTCAACACGTGACACGAGCTTCCAATAACAACGGATTTTGTGTTGTAAGTATACTTTTTTTTATTTATATCGAAAATGTTGTTGATCTTATAGCCCTGCCACTTAGAGTACGTTGCGTGCATTCCGACGAAACATTCGACTGACAGCTGAGTAAATTATGTGTATCTGTATGCAGATCGCCACATTCGCAACGCATGCAATACCGCAACGTACGACAGTCGCTCTACTCTCTACTTTTGGCGTATTCAAATCCGTCGCTAAAGACAGCTGATTGTTTTATTTTGTTTGTGGCAACATTGTCTTTGGTGGCGACAACGCGTCAGTGGTAAACATATTTAATTATTAATAAATAAATAAATTAACAAAATACGATTACTTTGTACAGAAAGAAAAATTTCCCGCCAATACAAAACAGCTGATTTGTTTGCTTGCGAAAACGTTTCATTGTGGCTTGCCTTTACGCTGCGTACGCCCTGTCAGTCGCATGCTTCGCCGGAATGCACGCAACGTACTCTAAGTGGCAGGGCTATTACGAAGCCGGTCTCCTTTCTTTCTCACTCCCTACACAGTTGTCGGCCATCATTATTGTTTTTGCATCAAGTGTAGTAGTAACGTTGACAATTATTATTTTGCTATCTCAGTGTAACTCTCATATTAACTTTTAATCATTCCTATTTTATCAATAATAATTAAATTATCAATTTTGAGTGTATTTTGCACGATTAGTTAATCAAGTTATTTTATAACCTCAAAAGTACTCAACACGTGACACGAGCTTCCAATAACAACGGATTTTGTGTTGTAAGTATACTTTTTTTTATTTATATCGAAAATGTTGTTGATCTTACGAAGCCGGTCTCCTTTCTTTCTCACTCCCTACACAGTTGTCGGCCATCATTATTGTTTTTGCATCAAGTGTAGTAGTGCAGAAAGAGCGATTTTAGCGGCAAAAAATGTAGACGTTGACAATTTAAATCTGAAGATACAAATGTTGTTGCCAGGGAACTTGGTATCATATAAATCTATTGATACAGTTTGCGACGACAGCGAAGCAGTAAATTTTCCCACAGAGTTTTTGAACTCACTGGATTTGCCAGGCATGCCACCGCATAATTTACAATTAAAGGTTGGATCTCCAATTATCTTGCTTCGTAATTTGAACCCGCCCCGGCTGTGCAACGGTACGCGATTAGTCATTAAAAAATTAATGAAAAACGTGATCGAAGCCAGGATTTTAAATGGCAAGTTCAGAGGTGAAAATATACTCATACCACGGATTCCTATTATACCTACAGATGTGCCAATTCAATTCAAACGTATTCAGTTTCCGATTAGATTGGCATTTGCAATGACTATCAACAAATCCCAAGGTCAAACGATGTCTGTTTGTGGATTAGATTTGAGAACACCATGTTTTTCACACGGACAATTATACGTGGCATGCTCTCGAGTGGGAAAACCATCCAGTTTGTTTGTGTTAGCTAAAGATGGACTAACAAAAAATATTGTTCACGCTATAGCATTAAGAGATTGATATTGTTTAATAGTGTTACTGTCGTAATTGTTTAATTAATGATATATAATTTTAAGGAATAAATTATAATAACTTAAAAATAATGTTTGCCTTTTGTTATTTTTATATTCCCTCATCGTTCACAGCGCTCCATGCTTATTTCACGCATATACCACATTCTTATATACATACAATATACACATTCTAACATACATACATACTTACAATAAGTAAGCTATTTTTTGTCTACACTAGAAATTACTAGGAAATTATTTATATGGCAAAACAACGTTTGCCGGGTCAACTAGTATATATATACATATATGTTGTGCGACTTACGTGAACATTTTGTTCAAAAATTCAGTAATGGGATTGGGTTCGAAAATATTTCAAACAATTTTGGTTGCCGCACCTACCAATCGAAGTGTTAATATTCCATAATAGAAATTAACAACTGACCTTTTCAACAAAAATATGTGCATAAATAACTTTCGCGGTTTCTATATTTCTCACAGACATAAAACTTAAAGGCCCGTAGTCATAGTCCAACATAAAAGCCGACTTTAGTTAGTAAAATACTAAAAAGATAAAGCCGACTTTATTTATCGTCTTGACATAGTCAGTTTAGTACATGGTAGTAACTAATAACAACATTGTCAATCAGTAAATTTGCAGAAATGGCAATGCTGCAAATAGAGAGATGACATTTTGGAGGGAAAAATGTAGAAAATGAACTAATGGATATATTTTATCGAACAAAATTTTTGTAACTTGATAATTTCACAATAAAATAGTGATTTTATTGCTATTAATAGTTAAAATAAGTTTGAAAAGACTTTTTATGCTTTTATATAAAGATAAAAGCCACAATTTATGTGGAATATTGTACTTCTTATGCGATATTACTGTTAAAAGAAACCCCATCTCCAAGATGCATACTATATCAGCTGGTATTTGTTTATTATTTGCAAATGAAAAATTAAACACGATGGAGGGCAAAGCAAGTGTAAGTAGTTTTTAAATATTTATTAGCGATTGAATAATTAACAGTGGTTTTCTATAGGCAAGGAAACGCGAAAGCAATTGGGTTGAATGCGAGAAAGATTGTTTGAGGGAGTTAGTCAACGGGCACATCGACATTATAGAAAACAGGCAAAACGACCTTCGCATGATAAAACGCAAGGAGGATGCTTGGGAAGCTGTAAAAATTGATATGGTAGCTTCGGGCTATGATCGCGATGTGCTAAAGCAGCAGTGGATGCGTATGAAAGTGAACGCGAGGAGAGCAGTTGCCGAAGTAAGGAGTTTTAAAAGTTATACACCACTTGTAAGTTTGATATGAAGTACAAAAAAGAGAACATGTTTATTGAAATTCGAAATAAATATACATATGCATATATATATGAATAATTTTTGTTTTTTACTTAAGATTAGTGAGGTAGTAGTCAGAAATATTTATTAATAAATGCAGTTCTGTATGCTCTCCCTGAATTTGAAGTCGTTTCAAGAATGTCGCTGCTTTGTGCAATTGATACGCCATTAGTAGTGCTATCCACATCCAAAACTATGAAAATATATTTCAGTATAATTAATTGTGCAGTTGCTTAGTTAAAATGGAGGACTCACATGAAAAGTTTCTTTCTTTGGCGGTGTTATGAAGTACACCAACAGCGACAACTACATTTTTTGCAGAATCTAGGTCAACCTCCAACCTCTCGAAAACTGAACGAAACTTAGATTTTATCTGTCCATTCAAGCATTCTATTTCACTTTCGCATTCACTTATATATTATAGCGATTTTTTGGTTATTTAATAAACATTTAAGGAATAGTATCCTTTCCTATTCAGAAAGTGACCTGCCATAGTTGGGCCCACATTCTTTGAAGGACATTTAATTCGCACATGGGTGCAGTCGATTGCTCCGATCACGGTCCGAAACCGAGCTAATCGGTAAAATTTGTTCTTTATATCGTTCAGTTCAGTTCGGAGAAAGTGTGGCAGTAACATTGCAATTCTTTTGGATATTTCTTTTACTATCCTTCCTACAGAATTATGGGATAAACCGTGCAGATCAGCTATAATACAAGAATATGCATGGAATTTCATTTAGAAAATTAAATTACACTTTATTAACATACCAACATCACTTTGATGGATATTTCTTCCTAGGAATCTAAGAGTACATAAGACTTGTGTGCTCACAGGTACCGGAATACCTCTATTATTTCTCGGATTTACCATATTTAAAGCTCGAATAATGAACTCCACCGAGGCTTTGTCGAACCGATACCGAGAATAGAAATCACTGTCGTCTAATTCAAAAGGGTTGATTCTGGTTTTATACATTTTTGGACGTCTAATCAAAGTAGCATCACTAATGATGCTAAAATCCCGTTCAATATTATCAAAACGGTTAATTTTTTTCCTTTAATTTAAGTTTCACCAAAAAACACAACTTTTAGTCCCGAAGATGCAGATTTATAATTATTTTGACAGTTTACTCTACTCTCGGCACTCTAACTTTAAAGTCGACTTTAACCGAAAAAGCCGGTTTTAACTCGACTATGACTAAGATAAAGTATACTTTAAGCTAAAGTATGCTTTAACGTATTTAGAGCCGACTTTAATTTTACTATGACTACGGGCCGAAGTCTCTAACATATGTATATAGTTTCCTCAGTGATATGTATATCACAAAGGCACAATATGGGCACATTGCTTATACCCTACATACATAAAGATTTATATATCCCATACATTTACATATACGTATAGAAAAGTGCGGTACTGTGGTAAATGTAATAATAAAATATAAAAATTGTGAAATAAATCACAATGTTTTGTGTTTGTTTTCCCCATTCTCAAAACGCTTTGATACAGTGAATGTTCTTAAAAAAAACATAAATAAATATAAATAAAAGTAATTTTTTTTTGTTTCTCTATTTTGAAAAAATGTTTGAAGAAGTGTAATAAATATTTAATACTTTTCTAGCACACATATATATCACACTATATAATAACAGGTATATTTTTCTGTGACATTCAGCTTCCATAGAATACATTATCTGCAATCAAATTCATCTCAGAAACTGACAATTTCATGGTTTATTGAGCAAGATGTGCCTCTGCCCCAATCCAAGAAAACTCAGAAGGAAGTCTCAAAATCAAAGAATGTAACATTGATAATTTCTGGAACAGATTCAGTGCTCGAAACTGAATATCACTCAAATAAACTCTCCTATTGTACTTCATAACACCGGTGTTATGGTGTACTTCATAACACCGCCAAAGAAAGAAACTTTTCATGTGAGTCCTCCATTTTAACTAAGCAACTGCACAATTAATTATACTGAAATATATTTTCATAGTTTTGGATGTGGATAGCACTACTAATGGCGTATCAATTGCACAAAGCAGCGACATTCTTGAAACGACTTCAAATTCAGGGAGAGCATACAGAACTGCATTTATTAATAAATATTTCTGACTACTACCTCACTAATCTTAAGTAGAAAACAAAAATTATTCATATATATATGCATATGTATATTTATTTCGAATTTCAATAAACATGTTCTCTTTTTTGTACTTCATATCAAACTTACAAGTGGTGTATAACTTTTAAAACTCCTTACTTCGGCAACTGCTCTCCTCGCGTTCACTTTCATACGCATCCACTGCTGCTTTAGCACATCGCGATCATAGCCCGAAGCTACCATATCAATTTTTACAGCTTCCCAAGCATCCTCCTTGCGTTTTATCATGCGAAGGTCGTTTTGCCTGTTTTCTATAATGTCGATGTGCCCGTTGACTAACTCCCTCAAACAATCTTTCTCGCATTCAACCCAATTGCTTTCGCGTTTCCTTGCCTATAGAAAACCACTGTTAATTATTCAATCGCTAATAAATATTTAAAAACTACTTACACTTGCTTTGCCCTCCATCGTGTTTAATTTTTCATTTGCAAATAATAAACAAATACCAGCTGATATAGTATGCATCTTGGAGATGGGGTTTCTTTTAACAGTAATATCGCATAAGAAGTACAATATTCCACATAAATTCTGGCTTTTATCTTTATATAAAAGCATAAAAAGTCTTTTCAAACTTATTTTAACTATTAATAGCAATAAAATCACTATTTTATTGTGAAATTATCAAGTTACAAAAATTTTGTTCGATAAAATATATCCATTAGTTCATTTTCTACATTTTTCCCTCCAAAATGTCATCTCTCTATTTGCAGCATTGCCATTTCTGCAAATTTACTGATTGACAATGTTGTTATTAGTTACTACCATGTACTAAACTGACTATGTCAAGACGAAAAATAAAGTCGGCTTTATCTTTTTAGTATTTTACTAACTAAAGTCGGCTTTTATGTTGGACTATGACTACGGGCCTTTAAGTTTTATGTCTGTGAGAAATATAGAAACCGCGAAAGTTATTTATGCACATATTTTTGTTGAAAAGGTCAGTTGTTAATTTCTATTATGGAATATTAACACTTCGATTGGTAGGTGCGGCAACCAAAATTGTTTGAAATATTTTCGAACCCAATCCCATTACTGAATTTTTGAACAAAATGTTCACGTAAGTCGCACAACATATATGTATATATATACTAGTTGACCCGGCAAACGTTGTTTTGCCATATAAATAATTTCCTAGTAATTTCTAGTGTAGACAAAAAATAGCTTACTTATTGTAAGTATGTATGTATGTTAGAATGTGTATATTGTATGTATATAAGAATGTGGTATATGCGTGAAATAAGCATGGAGCGCTGTGAACGATGAGGGAATATAAAAATAACAAAAGGCAAACATTATTTTTAAGTTATTATAATTTATTCCTTAAAATTATATATCATTAATTAAACAATTACGACAGTAACACTATTAAACAATATCAATCTCTTAATGCTATAGCGTGAACAATATTTTTTGTTAGTCCATCTTTAGCTAACACAAACAAACTGGATGGTTTTCCCACTCGAGAGCATGCCACGTATAATTGTCCGTGTGAAAAACATGGTGTTCTCAAATCTAATCCACAAACAGACATCGTTTGACCTTGGGATTTGTTGATAGTCATTGCAAATGCCAATCTAATCGGAAACTGAATACGTTTGAATTGAATTGGCACATCTGTAGGTATAATAGGAATCCGTGGTATGAGTATATTTTCACCTCTGAACTTGCCATTTAAAATCCTGGCTTCGATCACGTTTTTCATTAATTTTTTAATGACTAATCGCGTACCGTTGCACAGCCGGGGCGGGTTCAAATTACGAAGCAAGATAATTGGAGATCCAACCTTTAATTGTAAATTATGCGGTGGCATGCCTGGCAAATCCAGTGAGTTCAAAAACTCTGTGGGAAAATTTACTGCTTCGCTGTCGTCGCAAACTGTATCAATAGATTTATATGATACCAAGTTCCCTGGCAACAACATTTGTATCTTCAGATTTAAATTGTCAACGTCTACATTTTTTGCCGCTAAAATCGCTCTTTCTGCACTACTACACTTGATGCAAAAACAATAATGATGGCCGACAACTGTGTAGGGAGTGAGAAAGAAAGGAGACCGGCTTCGTAAGATCAACAACATTTTCGATATAAATAAAAAAAAGTATACTTACAACACAAAATCCGTTGTTATTGGAAGCTCGTGTCACGTGTTGAGTACTTTTGAGGTTATAAAATAACTTGATTAACTAATCGTGCAAAATACACTCAAAATTGATAATTTAATTATTATTGATAAAATAGGAATGATTAAAAGTTAATATGAGAGTTACACTGAGATAGCAAAATAATAATTGTCAACGTTACTACTACACTTGATGCATAAACAATAATGATGGCCGGCAACTGTGTAGGGAGTGAGAAAGAAAGGAGACCGGCTTCGTAAGATCATCAACATTTTCGATATAAATAAAAAAAAGTATACTTACAACACAAAATCCGTTGTTATTGGAAGCTCGTGTCACGTGTTGAGTACTTTTGAGGTTATAAAATAACTTGATTAACTAATCGTGCAAAATACACTCAAAATTGATAATTTAATTATTATTGATAAAATAGGAATGATTAAAAGTTAATATGAGAGTTACACTGAGATAGCAAAATAATAATTGTCAACGTTACTACTACACTTGATGCAAAAACAATAATGATGGCCGACAACTGTGTAGGGAGTGAGAAAGAAAGGAGACCGGCTTCGTAAGATTAACAACATTTTCGATATAAATAAAAAAAAGTATACTTACAACACAAAATCCGTTGTTATTGGAAGCTCGTGTCACGTGTTGAGTACTTTTGAGGTTATAAAATAACTTGATTAACTAATCGTGCAAAATACACTCAAAATTGATAATTTAATTATTATTGATAAAATAGGAATGATTAAAAGTTAATATGAGAGTTACACTGAGATAGCAAAATAATAATTGTCAACGTTACTACTACACTTGATGCAAAAACAATAATGATGGCCGACAACTGTGTAGGGAGTGAGAAAGAAAGGAGACCGGCTTCGTAAGATCAACAACATTTTCGATATAAATAAAAAAAAGTATACTTACAGCACAAAATCCGTTGTTATTGGAAGCTCGTGTCACGTGTTGAGTACTTTTGAGGTTATAAAATAACTTGATTAACTAATCGTGCAAAATACACTCAAAATTGATAATTTAATTATTATTGATAAAATAGGAATGATTAAAAGTTAATATGAGAGTTACACTGAGATAGCAAAATAATAATTGTCAACGTTACTACTACACTTGATGCAAAAACAATAATGATGGCGGACAACTGTGTAGGGAGTGAGAAAGAAAGGAGACCGGGTTCGTAATAGCCCTGCCACTTAGAGTACGTTGCCTGCATTCCGGCGAAGCATGCGACTGACAGGGCGTACGCAGCGTATAGGCAAGCCACAATGAAACGTTTTCGCAAGCAAACAAATCAGCTGTTTTGTATTGGCGGGAAATTTTTCTTTCTGTACAAAGTAATCGTATTTTGTTAATTTATTTATTTATTAATAATTAAATATGTTTACCACTGACGCGTTGTCGCCACCAAAGACAATGTTGCCACAAACAAAATAAAACAATCAGCTGTCTTTAGCGACGGATTTGAATGCGCCAAAAGTAGAGAGTAGAGCGACTGTCGTACGTTGCGGTATTGCATGCGTTGCGAATGTGGCGATCTGCATACAGATACACATAATTTACTCAGCTGTCAGTCGAATGTTTCGTCGGAATGCACGCAACGTACTCTAAGTGGCAGGGCTTAAGATCAACAACATTTTCGACATAAATAAAAAAAAGTATACTTACAACACAAAATCCGTTGTTATTGGAAGCTCGTGTCACTGGTTGAGTACTTTTGAGGTTATAAAATAACTTGATTAACTAATCGTGCAAAATACACTCAAAATTGATAATTTAATTATTATTGATAAAATAGGAATGATTAAAAGTTAATATGAGAGTTACACTGAGATAGCAAAATAATAATTGTCAACGTTACTACTACACTTGATGCAAAAACAATAATGATGGCCGACAACTGTGTAGGGAGTGAGAAAGAAAGGAGACCGGCTTCGTAATAGCCCTGCCACTTAGAGTACGTTGCGTGCATTCCGGCGAAGCATGCGACTGACAGGGCGTACGCAGCGTAAAGGCAAGCCACAATGAAACGTTTTCGCAAGCAAACAAATCAGCTGTTTTGTATTGGCGGGGAATTTTTCTTTCTGTACAAAGTAATCGTATTTTGTTAATTTATTTATTTATTAATAATAAAATATGTTTACCACTGACGCGTTGTCGCCACCAAAGACAATGTTGCCACAAACAAAATAAAACAATCAGCTGTCTTTAGCGACGGATTTGAATGCGCCAAAAGTAGAGAGTAGAGCGACTGTCGTACGTTGCGGTATTGCATGCGTTGCGAATGTGGCGATCTGCATACAGATACACATAATTTACTCAGCTGTCAGTCGAATGTTTCGTCGGAATGCACGCAACGTACTCTAAGTGGCAGGGCTATAAGATCAACAACATTTTCGATATAAATAAAAAAAAGTATACTTACAACACAAAATCCGTTGTTATTGGAAGCTCGTGTCACGTGTTGAGTACTTTTGAGGTTATAAAATAACTTGATTAACTAATCGTGCAAAATACACTCAAAATTGATAATTTAATTATTATTGATAAAATAGGAATGATTAAAAGTTAATATGAGAGTTACACTGAGATAGCAAAATAATAATTGTCAACGTTACTACTACACTTGATGCAAAAACAATAATGATGGCCGACAACTGTGTAGGGAGTGAGAAAGAAAGGAGACCGGCTTCGTAATAGCCCTGCCACTTAGAGTACGTTGCGTGCATTCCGGCGAAGCATGCGACTGACAGGGCGTACGCAGCGTAAAGGCAAGCCACAATGAAACGTTTTCGCAAGCAAACAAATCAGCTGTTTTGTATTGGCGGGGAATTTTTCTTTCTGTACAAAGTAATCGTATTTTGTTAATTAATTTATTTATTAATAATTAAATATGTTTACCACTGACGCGTTGTCGCCACCAAAGACAATGTTGCCACAAACAAAATAAAACAATCAGCTGTCTTTAGCGACGGATTTGAATGCGCCAAAAGTAGAGAGTAGAGCGACTGTCGTACGTTGCGGTATTGCATGTGTTGCGAATGTGGCGATCTGCATACAGATACACATAATTTACTCAGCTGTCAGTCGAATGTTTCGTCGGAATGCACGCAACGTACTCTAAGTGGCAGGGCTATAAGATCAACAACATTTTCGATATAAATAAAAAAAAGTATACTTACAACACAAAATCCGTTGTTATTGGAAGCTCGTGTCACGTGTTGAGTACTTTTGAGGTTATAAAATAACTTGATTAACTAATCGTGCAAAATACACTCAAAATTGATAATTTAATCATTATTGATAGAATAGGAATGATTAAAAGTTAATATGAGAGTTACACTGAGATAGCAAAATAATAATTGTCAACGTTACTACTACACTTGATGCATAAACAATAATGATGGCCGGCAACTGTGTAGGGAGTGAGAAAGAAAGGAGACCGGCTTCGTTCTACTCCCTACTGCGTGCTGTTTACTGGGTCAGAAGTGACACCTGTAGACATCTGGCGGGGATAACTAATTAAATGACGATTGATAAGTTTTCGACCGAAGAGGAAAAATGATTAAATTACTAAAATGGCTATTAAAAAATAAGGGTTGATCGTAGAAGGGTGAAAATTGAGGATTGTATGTTTTTTTGTATGTTGTATCATAAAAAAATAGAAATTAAAAATTTTGTCTAAAAAATAAAAAAAAATTTAGGGGTGGACTACCCCTAACATTTAGGAGGATGAAAAATAGATGTTGGCCGATTCTCATAGATACCGGATAAGCACAAAAAATTTCATCAAAATCGGTCAAGCCGTTTCGGAGGAGTACGGTAACGAAAACTGTGACACGAGAATTTTATATATTAGATATATGTAGTATATGCACAATTGTATGTATTACAAAGTGAGCAAATTGAAAGAATTCGAACATTGATTTAGAAAATGAAAGTTAATAACATATGGTTGAAATCATATTGATACAGAGTTGCACTCATACAGGTAAAATTATTAATTAAGGTAGTCACGCAGTTAGGTAGGTAGGTAGGTTGGAGTGGCAGCCGCCTACAGCGGCTCACTTAGCCCAATATTAGGAGGCCCATTGTGTTACCACAAGGAAAAATTTGTACCATCCAAAAGGAAAAATTACCCCTCACCAAACCATTTTGCCTCGCTGATGAACTTCAACTGACAATTTACCTCGGTGCTTGAAACCTCACTAAGGTCATCCAAAAACGGTGATCCCAGATATCGCATTCTGCTTTTACACAGTGCAGGACACTTACAAAGTAAATGCAAGATCGTTTCCTCCTCCTCGTCGTTCTTGCAACTCCTACAGCATCTTCGGAAGGGTACTCCCAACCTTTCAGCATGTTTCCCTATCAGACAGTGCCCTGTTAGAGCCCCGATGACGTTGGAAATGTTTTCCCTACTTAGAGAGAGAACGCTGCGCGACCGTTTCCGGTCCCATTTAGGCCACATCTGCCTTGAGGTTCGACAGGTCGTGTTTTGCCTCCATCTATTGTCAGCTTGCTTATATGTACAATCTCTGAGTAGCAGTTTGCAAGTGGCAAACGGCATACCATTGCGTTCTTTATCTTGAAGAATCTGCTTGGTCGTACCTTGTCTTGCAAGTTCGTCTGCCATGCAGTTTCCCTCTATGTCCCGGTGACCAGGGACCCAAATGAGGTACAGTCTGTTCTGCTTGGCCATCTCCTGCAGAGATAGGCGGCAGTCCAGCGCGATGTTAGAGTTAAAAGTGAAAGAGCTCAGAGCTCTGATTGCAGCCTGGCTGTCACTAAAAATGAAGATGTCTCTTCCTATAATCCCGGTCCCAATCTTCTCTACTGCCTCCCTGATAGCTGAGACCTCAGCCTGAAAGACGCTGCAGTGATCTGGTAACCTAAAGGAAATTTGCAGGAGAGGGTTTCGTGAGAAAACGCCTCCTCCTACCTTATTATCGAGTTTTGAGCCATCTGTATAGATGACAATGCTATCAGGTGGAGTATGAAACTCAAACTTCCACTCCTCCCTGCTTGGAATACGTGTAATATAATTACTTTCAGAAACCGATGTCAAGGCGCACCGATCCGTGCTGCTCGGAATAGAGCAGAACTTATTCAAAATACAAGAGTGCCCTTGGCTTTCAGGGTGCCACTGGGATGTCTCTCTTAGTCGCAAAGCAGTCATCGCTGCCATTTGTTGTCCAACCAAATCTAAAGGAATAAGGTCTAAAATGACGTTCAAGGCCTCATTTGGAGTGGTTCTGAGCGCCCCACGTATGCAGATCATACTAGATCTTTGCACCTTGGTGAGTAGTCTAAGGTTAACCTCTTTTTCTAATGCAGGCCACCACACGATCACCCCATATAGGAGTATTGGTCTGACGACCGCTGTGAAAATCCATCGACAGATCCGGGGATCAAGACCACATTTCTTGCCTATGGCTCTCTTACATGTGTAGAGGGCTACGGAAGCCTTCTCATGACGTTGAACTAGATTCTCCTTCCAGCTCAACTTCCTATCTAAAATAACGCCTAGAAATTTGGCACTTGTAGAGAGACTTAACCGGGTACCGTTTAGTACCGGTGGAGTCACCGAAGGCACTTTATACCTTCTCGTGAAAAGTACAAGTTCCACCTTTCTTGAGCTGACCCTGAGCCCGCAGTGGGTGGACCACTTGGATACCTCCCGAAGTGCTCGTTGCATCAGCTCGCATAATGTCTGCGGAAACTTTCCCCTGATTGCAATCGCGACGTCATCAGCGTACGCGACGACTTTTGCGCCACCCCATGCCGTATCTCGCAGTAGCGTATTTACGGTGAGGTTCCATAGGAGTGGGGATTGGACGCCTCCTTGTGGCGTCCCCCTCGACACGTGCCGTGACAATTCGCTCGCACCCAGCTTAGCCCTTACTACTCTGCAACAGAGTAGCTGGCCGATAAAGCCAACCAGTGAGTGTTCAACCCCTAGATCCCTAACGGCGCCAGTTATAGCTTCTGGAAATACGTTATTAAAGGCGCCTTCAATGCCCAGGAAGGCTACAAGACAGAATTCCTTGACGCTGAGAGACTTCTCAATATAGCCGACCAAGCTATGGAGTGCAGTCTCAGTAGATATGCCTTTGCGGTAGGCATGTTGGTCATTAGACAGTAGTCGACTGTCGATGGTATCGGACAGGTAGCTACTAATAATCCTTTCAAGTGCCTTAAGAGCAAAGGATGACAGACTGATAGGCCTAAGATCCTTTGGATTAGTGTGTGAGGCCTTACCGGCTTTAGGAATAAAGACAGCCGTGACATTTCTCCATGCCGACGGTATGTGATTTAGTTTGAAACAGGCCCTGAAAATAATAGAGAGCCATTTTGCAGACAGCTCCAGTGTCTTAATTAGCTGGGCAGGTATTATCCCATCCGGCCCAGCAGATTTGTATGGTTTAAAGCTTTGGATAGCCCATTTAACCTTTTCTTCCGAAGCCGGTATGTTAACGGGGTTGGAGGAGATGAGCGGAGGAGTTCCTTCCTCCGCAGTTGTACTACCAGGGAAATGGGTATCTAATAGCAATTCAAGGGTTTCCTTTCCCGTTGAGGTCCAGGAACCGTCTTGCTTTTGCAAGAAACCTATCGGGTTAGGGGATCCTGAGAGAATCTTCCTTTGCCTGGCTGTCTCGGAAACACCCTCGATGCCGCCGCAGAAGTTCCTCCACGAGGATCTCTTTGCCACCCTTAAAGCTTTTTTATAGGTCTGGAGAGACTTTTTGTACTCTAGCCATACCAGCTCGAGACTAAGTCTCTTGGCTTTGTTGAAGTTTTTCCTACAAGATTTTCGTAGTGAGTCCAACTCGCGTGACTACCAATGGGGTTTACGTTTGCCCCACTGCTTTGGTTAAGGGCAAGCCTGATTTAGGGCATTTGAGCAGGTCAGCGTAAAAACGTCCACCATGTTCTCTAGATCCCCGATACAATTAGGTTCAATTAGAGGTTCGCTGTTTAGCCTATCCTCAAATAACATTTTGTAAGAGCACCAATCCGTGTTTTTTAGGTTTTTTCGCACCTTTGGGCTGGTAATAGAAAAGTTCAATACGATTTCAATATAACGATGAGCAGAGAAGGAGTGTTCATCTAGAACCCTCCAACTCTCGATCAGTTCAGATAGACTATCACTGCATAGAGTTATATCTAAAACTTCTTTACGATTACTAGTAATGAAGGTGGGATCCCTACCTTTGTTGCATATAAGTAGGTTAGTAGTTAGAAGGTAGTTGAAGAGTAACTCACCTCGATCATTGATGTCCGTGCTCCCCCAGTTGACATGGTGAGCATTTGCGTCGCTGCCGACCAACATGTGTCCGCTCTCGAATTTGGACACTAAGTTCCGCACCATAGAGGGAGGGGGGTACTCGGCTTCGTACGGCATGTAAGCCGATGCCAGCACCAGTGACATACCCCCTATCTCCGCGAGAATTGCCGTGACGTCGCCATCACTGTAATTAGGTAAAAGAAAGATATTTAAATCTGCTTTAGCCAGAATGCAGGCTCTAATTTTACCTTTATAGTCACGCAGTTACATATATCGCATGTTAAAGGCAGAAATTGACGGCGCTCAAGCGGTTGCATCAATACCAATAGCAGTACCAAAGTTTGTTATTCCCTTTTACGCCATCTTGTACCATTAAAATTTTATACAAACCCGGAGATAATTATGGAAACTATGGCAAATATTTAGAACTTGTTTATTAACTTGTTTTTTATTCCGCGCATTTCATTGAGTAAGAATTTCAGCCCGATGCTGATACACTGATAAAACTTAACAACCCAACAGTTGCTATGTTTACTTCGCCTAAACTATGTGGTAAACATGGGTTTCTGCCCTCTAGTGATGACAATAGTGATTGTAGTTGTTATGTCCTACTGAGATCAAACTAGTCTTACGCGCTGACATTTGTCAGGTTCAGGGACGTAGCCAGGGAAAATTTTTCAACATCTCAGACATAGAATCTTCAGAGTTATCCCTTATCAGCTTAGCTTTTACATTTCAATGGCGTGTGAAAAAATACTGCAAATGCATAATTTTTGAAGGAATCGAGTTTAAATTTGCATACAAGTTTTGTATTGATTTTATTCTTCTAAATGATCTTAATATATGTGATCGCGGAAACGATCCCACCTTTGAGACCTCTGGCAGAAGGGAAATGCTAGACATCTAACTAGTATCGAGTAGTCTCTCTGACCAGATTATAGGTTGACAAGTTTCAAAAGAACACTCCTTTTCTGATCATCTCTAGGGGAGACTAAGATTTCTGGGGTGCCGCGACTTGATGACTGATTATGGTAGAAATCTAGGAATGTACACTTATATACGCTGACACTACAAATTCTGACAAGCAGGAGCGCGAAAGCCGAAATGGACATACCACACGGACGCACGACGCGAGGTATGTGGTGGTGTAATGGGGCACGCGATACGAGACGCTCCTGAAAGTGTTTATTTCGTCGAGTTCTACCAGAATCAGTTATCAAATCGCCACAATTTTTTTATTTTTATTATTGAAAATGGGTTTTTTTATTCTTGAAAAAGTGTTTATTTCGTCCAGTTCTACTAGAATCAGTCATCAAATTTCGATATATCGCTTAGTTTTCGAGATACAGCGGGTTACATTTCAGGATCGTCTCGTATGTTGTTGTTGTTGTGACAGCATAAAACATTCCCCATAGAATTTTGGGGAATGCTGATGAAGTGACAGTCCTTGGCCGGATATAGATCCGGGTCGCTCCGGTACCGCAGAACCGACTGTCGTGGGAACGAAAAGTTCCCATATCGCGTACCCCGTTTCTGCACCACGTACCTCGCGACATGCGTCCGTGTAGTGCCAGCGTAAACATTTTTTTTACTTTTTTCGCGCCGCTGCCGAGTGCCGAATGCCGTGTCGCGTTTTGAATTCCTTGCAGTAGCAGGTCAGCGAACACTTTTTTCTAACTTTGACTAGCTTTATCTCGGAAACGAAGCGAGATATCGAAATTTTGTATTCTTAAAACAGTGCCCCAGAATTCGTAGTCTCCCCCATCTCTACATTAGTTTTAAACTTTCTCTGAATCCTAGGCTAAATATAAAGATGAACTGTCGGCCTATCTAAGTAGGAGGGCTTCTCACGATAAGTCATGCTTGTCGCTAAGATCTGATGAAGCGGCTTTCTCGGACACGAAGGTTGTTCTCTCGGTAAGCAGTGAACTTTCTGACAGGTTCCTGCAACGCTGGTTTTAAGGCAAGCACCTTTCTGAAGAAAAAGAATAAACCTCATTGGTGGAATCCGGAGATATCAGCCCTGAGGAAAAAAGCTGGATGCTCTTTAGCCAATCTAAAAGAACAGATTTTCTGACAACTTATAAGGATGCATTAAAAATTTTGAAGAAGGCTCAACGTGAATCTTGGCAAAACTCCTGCAACATTATTGAAGAATACTTTGAGGCCAACGCGCTGCGAAAAGTGCTTTCGAAAAGTGAACTCTATCCAACGGTGTTTTATTTCATCTTGTACCGAAATGCTGGAGATACTTGTTTGCTTCCATTTCCCGGGATGCTCAGACGCCATTTCTAAAACTTCAACAGACCATAAGACCTACTCTTTCTTATGAAACACAATAAAGGATATCGTAAGTTTCGCTAGGGTGGAATGGCCTGTATTGGCTTCTCAACCCTTTAAATTTATGGGACTGATCGAAATATTTCCCTCCCAAATGCAAGCAGCTAAGGGCATAATGTGCCTGCTGCTCTCACAGATCTTTAAAGCTTGTTTTACCCTAACCAATGTCACGAGTGGACAAGGGCGAGGGTGGTCTTTCTACCAAAAGGAGGCAAAGCAGCTCATATGAAACCGAGGGAGAGGCTCTTACTTACTTAATTGGCACTATAACCTCTTAAGAGATTTTGGCCGAGTTCAACAAATTTCGCCGGTCACTCCTTCCTGCTAACGTAAAAATGTAAAGGTATATAAATCTTACAGAGAATCTTTCTCTCGAACACTCCAATGACCATCTCATCCGATGCTGAGAGTACCACTGCTTCAGCACCATTCACTAGCATGGACATGACGAGAGAGTGGGGCTTACTGCGCAGTCCCTTACTCAGCCCAAAGTAGCGCTTATTGGCAAGAGAGATTCTATGTTGGATTTCCAGGCTGACAATATTGTAGGTTTTAATGCTGCTTCACAGATAAACAAAGTCCCCCACTTTTTCGAAATTGGCTCGGAGAGGTCCTTCCAGATTCTGGCGGAGCTCGTGGTGTTGCTCAACGTAATTTTACATAGCCGTATTAGTTTTGTTGGGATACCAATTTCAGACATTGCGGCATAAGGTGGCTTCTTCTCGTGCTTTCGAAAGCGGATTTCGAAAAAAAGATGAGTGTGTACCTGTTCTTATTTCTCAGACCTTTCTCAAGATTTCACGTATTGTGAATATTTGGTCGATGGTAAATTTGCCAGGTCTAAGCTACTCTGATAAGGTCCAATCAGTTCGTTCACGGTGGGCTTTAGTGGTTCATACAATACGCTCGACAGAACTCGCGGTAGTTGGCGCATATTGCAAGATCGCTGTTTTTGTGGATTGGGGAGAGTACACTTCAATTCAAATCAGCAGGCATGCGTTCGCCCGACCATATTTTGCAAAAGAGCAGGTGTATGCATTTTACCAGCCCCTCGCCGCCGCACTTGAATTACTCTGCTGTCAACACCAGCGTTTGTCGGGTAACGGTATTTCTTCTTATTGATTGGAGGTTCGGGCTCATCAACTTCGATGTTTTCCGCGCCACTACCATTAAGTAGCGTGAAGAATTGTTCCTTCCACAGTTTGAGTGTACTCTGGATATCGGTCATCACGTCGCCGTTTTCATTATTACAGGAAATTGTCCCGGTCTTTGAACCTTCTGTAAGCCACCGTACCTTCTGATAAAATTTCGGGCGGACGCTCGACCACCAGAGTGAACGACAGTACTTGACCAAAAATCCAACACCACACATTCCAGATGCATGCCCTTAAATGGTAGTCCTTTAAACGTTTGCCGTGGTCGTCATCAGAATAGAGGGGTGCCATCCTAGGATTTTTGCTGAAATTTTTCATTGAAAGCTGTTCTAACGTGGCGGGTACCAAGCCCAGCGCACAACCAGATTCTGAGGCATGAAAGGCCGCCTGCTCCAAGTCAGACATCCGCTCGCAGCCGCACCTACTGATGAACAGACAAGAGTCAGCAAATCGGCTGGCACTGCATTCCATGAAGTCGTTTCAACAATTGGTTGACAAGGACAACACGCTGGGAGTTTTCGTCGATATAAAGGGTAGGCTTCGACAATGCAGCAGGGAGTGGTGAACTTTGTTGGGCTCCTTCTCAAAAAGAGAACTATTCTTTCCGAGGTAGGGGATAAGTCCATTACTAAACATTTGACCAGATGCATTCTCTAAGGGGTCGTTTTTTCTCCTCTAGTATGGAATCTAACCGTTGATGCCCTGATTTGGAACCTGAAGGGCACTAGTGGGGAAGTAGTAGCGTGCGCCGATGATAAGAATCCCAGAGATAAATGAATGGGAAGATGATATAGACGTGGACCCAGAGCTAGCGGATATGTTGGCGGATGGTTCCAAACTCAACGAAAGAGTGGACAGCGGGATTCGCTCCAACGAATAAGCGCTGGGCCTCAGCTTTGGCATACCGGACCACAGCAGCGTTTTTCAGGCAGAGATAAATTTCATAATGGAGGCTGGTCGGTGTCTGGCAGTACTCGCTCCTACAGACAGACCTGCCACTATATATTCCGATGGTCAAGCGTCTATTAAATGTCATAATTCTCACAAAACAACATCCAAAGTTGCCATAAAATGCAGAAGTTCTCTCAATCTGCTCGCGTCTAAGCGTTACGTGACTGCGGCATGGCCACTGGGCCCAGTGACGTTCCCGGCAATTCGCGGCAAACGAGTTAGCAAGGAAAGGGACGGAATTCTCTAAGATAAATTCGTAAAACCCTGGAGTAGGTGTGGGATAAGCTGGAGGGTAGGGAGGGATGGAAGATATACGGAGGGATACCAGGCAGGCGGGAATGAAGAAAGTTGTTCGGTAATCTCCACATAAGAAGCCGTGTAATATCGAGTCATAGTGATTCTCATGTCCTTCCTTCCTCTTAGTTCGTGGTAGCATAGAAATTCCCGAAAGGAACAACCATGCCAACACATAAGCGTCATCAACGTCAAGGCGGCCAACGACATTATACATTTTACATTTTATTATTTACTTTTACTAAATTTAAGGATAGATTTGTTAACAATCTTAAATATTATTTTGTTGATAGACGGCACAGAGCTTGCCATAATGGAAGAACACCACATCAAGAAAGCTCCAACCTGACGAGTTAAAACGACTAAAAAGGGTAGGTTCGAGATGGATTTTGAAAACCGGAAGAGCTTAGCTACCCTTTGCCACTTTTGAAGAATTGGATGATATATTACGGATTATTTCATTTCAGAAATGGCCAAACTGACAATGGTTTTGGAGCATGTATCTTGAAATTCTGTTTGTTTTATTAAACATATTTAGTGATATAAATCAACAGGTACATTGCAGAGGCAGATTTGTGCCGATATGTAGCTTCCTACTACGGAACAAGTAAGCAGCATTTTGGTACCATAGTCTCGCAAGTGAGTCAACCTATCAGCAAAGCTTTAAGGAGTAAGATACCGGAATGTGATGAGCAATGAGCAAATGGAATTTTCCGAACTGTGTTGGAGCTATCGATCATCGCCATTAGAGCGCTCCCGAAAAGCGGAAGTATTTTATACAGTTATAAGTTACAAACAAATGTACAAATGTATAAACATACTAGAGTCATGGCTTGAATACATCTGTTAGCTCTTGTTATATCATCCCAAAGGTTTTAATTTTTTTCCAAAAAGTTTACATGATTTTTAATAAAGTCTAGGAAGTGTTTATGTGTGAAATCAAATGGATTTATCATGTCTATTGGGCATGTGCTGGAAATCCCGCGATTTTATTCCGAAACCGAAATGGCAAATCGCACGAATTGGTGGGATGAAATTCACGCGATTTAAATGAGGTTCGAAGTTGAATTCGAAACAGCTGATTGCTAAGCAAGATACTTTGCTATTTAAGTCTGAATAAAAGATTTTCATTTCTTTATTTCGTACTACAGGATAAATAAAGAAGCTTTTCAAAATATTATAAGAGACATAGAGACTTTAGTAAAACAAACAACGGTTCCATCTATGATATCAAAAACTCTAAAAGAAATGTTAATTATTTTAGAACGAACGCAGTGTCCAAAGTGGATCAAGTTCGAAAGGAGGCAGTGTGAAGAGTGCTTGGCTGCATCGACGGAACCCACGTCAAGTTGATAAAACCTTGCGATAATGCACATTTGTATTTAAACAGAAAACGTTGGTTTAGCGTTAACGCGATGATAGTAAGTTAAATAACACTGGTCAACAACATTTTTGTACATGGGTCGTGCGTATATTTTTTTATTGCTTTTGCACCCAGAAATAAGAATATGAACATAAAAAAGATTTTGATTTGGTTTTGTTCGAAAAAAATGAGAAAAACGAAAAGCATGAAAATTCATCCAAATTTGACATAGATTTGATTTATTCTAGTATAGTAAAAATCAATTTAAGATTTATTCTTATAAATTTAGTTTTAGAATACAGTTTAAATGTTTAAAAATGCTTTTTCCTGCTTTTCCTGCCATATTCGGCAACATTTTCTCTTATTAACGTCCAAATATAGTCCCCCATCATGCTTTCCGTATACTGGCCTTGGTAGCGTTTCTCAAACTCCATTATATCTTGATGGAATCGCTCCCCGTGTTCTTCTGAATAAGCTCCCATATTATCTTTGAATTTATCTAGATGTGAATGTAACATGTGCATCTTTAGCGACATTCTACATCCAATGGCGGAAAAATTCGTAATCATGCCAGTTATCAGCTCATCATAATTTTCATCCCTATGATTTCCGAGAAAGCCATGAACTACTGCCTTAAAACTGTTCCACGCTAGTTTCTCCTCATTGCTAAGTAGGTCCGGGAAAATATCGCAGTTCATAATTTTTTTTATTTGAGGACCAACAAAGACTCCAGCTTTAATTTTCGCCTCTGACAGCTTTGGAAAAAAAGTCTGCAAATATTTGAAAGCTTTAGACTCAATATTAAGAGCCTTCACAAATTGTTTAATAAGGCCCAATTTAATGTGCAATGGCGGCATCAATATGTTTTTAGGATCGACAATTGCTTCATGTTTAATATTAAATCTTCCCACTCCATACTCAGTACGTTCAGGCCAATGTTTTTGGCGATAGTGGGCGGCATCATTTCTGCTATCCCATAGGCAAAGATAACAGGAGTGTTTGGTATATCCACCTTACATTCCAGTAAAAAAACAAACCATCTTGAAGTCTCCAATAACTTCCCACTTGTATTCCGTATATTTGATTGCAGTTAATAAGCATTTTAATACTGTCTTAATTTTCTCTGAGATGTATGGAATGTGCCAGTGGAATATATGGAAATTTGTTCCTATTGTGTAGTAGAACTGCTTTTAGACTTTTTGTTTAGCTGTCGATAAAGAGGCGCCATTCATTTGTATTACAAGGAATACCAATTGCTTAAAATAAACCTTTCACGTCATAGCAAAAACAGAGTCCATCGTCCTTACTGTAGAAACAAGAAAATTCTTCATGACGCTTTCTTTGCCGAGATATTCGAACATCAGAAGTTGTAAGTAAATTTCGTTGTTTAAGCCGCGATGCTAATAACTCTGCTTTGTCTTTTGATAGATTTAAGTCTCTTATTAAGTCATTGAGATCTTCAGAGTTGATGAGATGTGGTATTCCTGGTTCAATTTAAGGAACAAATTCGGAATGATAAACTCGGTGTTTCAAACCTGCCTTGAGGGAATACTAGTTGCTTTTCCAACACAGGTGGATCAGGTACAGGATTTTGTTCCGAATGTGGTACTGGAGCGGATGTCGATGGTAGTTCCGGATATATTGTTTTCCTTAAACGTTTCCCTTTCAGTGGTTTCACTACACAAAAATAGCAATCAGTGTCATGATTACTCGGTTCCCTCCAAATCCTCGGCACTGCGAACTTCATAGCTCTTTTCTCACCCTGGTACCAAACTATAATAAAACGGAAAGCATTTTAAAACAACTTCAGTTATTATGCAATTATATATAGATATATGTATATATATATAAAACAGTTAGTACAATAAAAAAGAGAAAATAAACTTACGCTCCAGAATCCTTCCGCAAGAGTTACATGAAACATGTGGAGCCCATTTTTTGTCCTGGTTTTTAACAGGTAGAACGAAGTAGGCTAGGTAGGTCTCGCAAATCCTTGTGTTTTTAGTTAAATCAAACTTTTTTTGTCTTCTTTTAATACATTCGCCACATATATGTATAACAAAACGAATTAGCCGCTCGTTTACAACTTCTCGAAGACATCATTCCTCTGTGATATGCAAAAACATAGTGTCGCCCACAACGAGTGACCCAAGAAACTGCAGCTTCTTAATAAAACTTTTACTTACAAAAACGCTATCAGGTAGCTGGCATGCTTTATTGCCAGACCTGCCAATCCGTCAGTAAAAGTTTCGATGAATTTCTTAATATGTACTTAACGAATTGCCAAATCTACCTAAAATCATGTGTATCTGGGACCTTTTATCTCTCTTTACTGTTTCTCAGCCACATTTTTTTGTTTTTTTTTTTTAAGATGAGTATGTTGTGCTTTAAGTTGATCTTTTCTCGATGCATCGCTGCATCACGTAGCTACCCGCCGCCCTCTATCGACCGAAATAGCGCGAAAGGTCCTACATTAGCCTGGTGCAAAAATTTAAAATTTTCAAATCGCAATAACTTCTACAAAACCAAAAATTTTTGATTCGTAATTGCATTTTTTTTTATAGAATTGAACATAGAATCCGAATATATAGGGCAAAACCCATGTACAAAAAAATAATTTTTTTTTGTTGATCTGTGTAATGCCTAATATTATTTGTGTCTATAACAAAATGTCGACACATTTACAGATATGTGACTATAGAATGTTTATAAATGCTGTGGATGCACGTCATCCAGGATCGAGTCATGATTTCTTCGATTTTAGCTTGAGCAGTATAAAACGGTATCTATTATCAAATTTTGAAAGCGGGGACCACAGCTCTTGGTTACTGGGGGATTCCGGCTATGGATTGGAACCCTTTTTGCTTACTCCTTATCGAAATCCAGAGGCTGGCTCCGCGAGACATAAATTTAATCTGCAACACTCAAAAGCACGGAACATCGTTGAAAGGGTAATTGGAGTACTTAAAAGTCGCTTCAAATGTTTGCAAACTATTTTGCCATACACGCCGCAGAAAGTTGTTCAAATTATTAACGTGTGCTGTGCTTTGCATAATATATGCCGATTTCAGAATTTAGATTATGCCACGGAACAATTTTCTGAAGAAAATATCGATGATGAGTTTGAGACTGATCTAAATATCAGCCAATTTCAAACTGCTGCGACAAATATAAGAGACGAAATTGCAAATAATTTAATGAATAAAATGTGTTTTACATATGTTATTGTCGATTTAAATGTTTTTTTATTAAATATAAAACCTTAAATACAAAAAGTAAATGCATTTCATGCTTTGATAACAAAAATACTTCACTGAGATCAAATATGTATGTATGTATGTAAGTAAACATTTGGTTGCACATTTATATGTACATATGTATGTAAATAAAAGAATTTAAAAATGCAGTACAATTTAGTTCAATTCTTTTTTACTTCATCACTTCCCACTTTTCTTCTTCGATCTGTAGCATTCGAGCTTTTATTTGATTCTTAGTGTGAGCGATTCTCTCCATGGTCGAAAAATGGTCTCGAAAATATTGGTTGTGCTCAGCTGCTAAGGAATTTTGTTTAGCAATGAGGTCACATAAATGTTGCATCGATTTAGTCAGGGTCTCATTGCTTTCTTTCAAAATATGTGTGGTTTCTTGGAAACTGTGAAGGATTTGCGTCAAACTTCCTGACATATCATCAACCGCACCTGCCTTTTTTGACATGTGTTCTTTAAGGCAGTCTTGCATGGAGTTCTGTTTCGGTCGTTTACGCGGTGTTCAGAATTTGCAGATGTACTTGGTGCCCTGTTTTCCTCATCCGATGAATTTGAGCTGCTATTTTCGCCTACACCAAATGAAGCAGTTTTTGGAATTCCCTCCACACTTGTGTATATCCCGCAAAGTTCTGCAGTCCTTTCCTCCGTGCAACTTAAAACGAACTGGCTGAATTGACCGCTTCCAGTGGCTCTTGTCTCGCACTTATTGTGTGATATTTTTTTTGCGCACACATCCCTTCCAGTCCGAGCATACCTGCTCAAAGTAAAAATATTTCTAGTCACATACACACATATAAATAAATATGTACATATGTGCATATATAATTACGCACAAAATATTGAAAAATTCGTACTTACTTTCTTCCAGCCATTCACATCTTTTTGTGGAGGACCCTGGCTGTTTAGTTGCTTAGCTAGATCAGACCAAAGAGCCTCCACGGCGATCCGGTCGCCCTTCACGAAATTCTTGGCCACATCAATGTGCTGCTCCATAAAATTGATGAAGGTATCTTCTTGCACTTGTGTTTTATGCTTGCCTCTGAAAATAAGCGTTTACTTAATTAACTTTAACAAACAAAATCTAAAAACTTACATTTTTCGAGTTTTCCCGCTATATAAAAATATTAATTCGCGTACCTGCAGCCGTACGATTCCAAAATGTCAAAATTATGGCGATTTCGATTTCTAGCACATGCCAGATCGTTGTAATTTTATGTTCGAAAAAAAATTCGGAAATATCAAATTCAGAACAGGTCCACCCGGTTTTATCAGCAATTTCATGCGGAAACGAATTGCAGCACATGCCCGTATATTTAACAACACAGATATGTACGCATGTATTAATATAATAAAGGGTCTTGCAATAGAGACGCTACAAAAGTAGACCGAAAGTGACAGCAAACGACGCCATATTTTTCCCCGCTCTTGACATTTCTCTTCAGTAAGGTTTGCCATTTCATCATGGAAAGATATACGATCCAACAACGAGTCGAAATTATTCAAAATTACTACCGAAATTCGGAGTCAATGGCCTCAACTTTAAGAGCGCTACTTCCAATTTATGGTCGTCGTCATTTCTGGCTGAATGGTTTCGTCAATAAGCAAAATATGTGTTGTTGGACAGGCAGCAATCCACACGTACTCCATGAGTCAACATTGCATCCCGAAAAAATTACGGTTTGGTGCGGTTTATGGGCCGGAGGCGTTATTGGGCCGTACTTCTTCCGTGATGATCAAGACCGTCACGTTGCTGTGAATGGGAATCGCTACCGCACAATGATAACTGAATATTTTGGGCCCGACTTGGACAATATGTGGTTCCAACAGGACGGCGCCACAAGCTACATAGCGAATGTCACAATCGATTTATTGAAAACCAAGTTTGGTGAACGTGTTATCTCACGAAATGGCCCAGTCAAGTCAGTGGTCTATGCCAACAAGCCAGCGACGATTGATGAACTTCGTACGAATATCGAACGTGAAATTGCAGCAGTATCGTCCGATTTATGCTTGAAAACCGTCGAAAATTGGGTTCAGCGTCTGTACTTCTGCAAGCGTGACCGTGGTGCCCATGCAAAAGGAATCGAGTTCCATACATAATGGCATCGAATGTACTTTCACAGGAATAAAGAATTTAGTTCCTATCCCAAACCGTTTTTGTTTTATTTAAAAAAAACTTTTGTAGCGTTCCTATTGCAAGACCCGATATATAGACCCGATATATAGACCTCATTCTATCTAGCAATTACAGAACTTGCCATGTTTTTAAATTTAATTTAACTAGTTCCACTCGATTCTTAAACCTACTTACTTACTTAATTGGCGCTATAACCGCTTAAGCGATTTTGGCCGAGCTTCTCCTCCAATTTGTGGTGTGCGTCTTGATGTTGTGACACAAATCGAGGGATCTACAGTTTTACGCTGAATCCGAACGGCCCATGTTTTTGTGAGAAGTTTTTTCATGGCAAAAATTCAGTCGGATGTTTGCCGTTGCCTGCCGAGAGGCGACCGCTATTAGAAAAAACTTTTTCTATATTTTTTGGATGTTACTTGCCACGAGCTGGAATCGGACCTGGGACCCGCCGAATGAAGCGCGCACACGCTACACACTCGGCTACGGCAGCCGCAATTCGTTTTACGCTGAATCCGAACGGCGCATGTTTTTGTGAGAAGTTTTTTCATGGCAAAAATTCACTCGGATGTTTGCCGTTGCCTGCCGAGGGGCGACTGCTATTAGAAAAAACTTTTTCTATATTTTTTGGATGTTACTTGCCCCGAGCTGGATTCGGACCTGGGACCCGCCGAAACACATATGATTTTATCTGTAAAGTTGTATTTGCATATATATGTATATTTATATTTTAGTTTATATTTATATATATAGATACTTATACGTAAACTAGTTTTCGAGTACATATGTATTTACAATTTTAGATTCGTGTACACATTTTAACCAGCATCGGAAATTTACTAGACTAGTGTCATAATTCAATAGAACTCGAGAAAACGGGTTTAAACTTTAAAGTTTTGAATTTATTTTTTTGTACAATGAGGTAGTCACAAATTATAAAATGTTTTACCCGTGCGAACTAGTACCAAGGGTATTATAACTTTCACCAAACGGTTGTCTGTAACAGGGTACACCAACCGAGATAGGTTTACAAAACAAATATATACATATATAGTCTATCAAAATTTTCAAAATGAAAAGATAGATCGATTAAGTCTCGTACGTGGGTCCTTCCGTCTGCGCAGCGGAAAACTCGAACAAATATTAAGATAAATCAACGTATATTAATTGACCTCGTCCTAAGAGTGGTTGGTATTGAAAATGGGCGAATTCGGATATTAATCACGCACAGTAACTGTAAAAGATAGTTTGCTTAAATTTGATATAAAAAGGATTACGCGTGAAACCGCCCAATTTAGAGCAAATATTTAAATCACCGAAACTATCTCGGTAATTGAAAAAAATTGTAAAATGCAATATTTCAACTATTAAAGGGGATCATTCATTGGGTAGGAGAAAGTCAGTTAGGCAATTGCCGTGGTACCGCCCAATGAAGAACAAATAGGGGTTTCTACGAAACTACTGTATAAACTCTTCGAAATTTGATGCACATTATTGGTTTTAACTTTATAAGCATAATTTTGAAAATTGTATATTACAAAAAATTTAAATATTTTGTATTTTATTAAATAATATCATAAATGTGCAAAAAATGGAAACTTTATGAAATGGGCTAAAGTGTATTATATTAACTGTACGTATATTGCATACAACAATCACTGTTCATTTGAAGTAAAAACTTGCGCCCGGTAGTTAAATTTCGCTTGCACCTGAAATCATACTCTTCTTTACTTGTTCTAAATTAAGAATCGATTTCCTTAATTATCTTAGGTTGACATGTGTTTGCCAAGCGTCATTAATTCCCACTTATTGTAGTGTTCGCAATGACAATCAATAAGTCTCATGGCTATACCCTGGTAAGAGTTAGCCATGTATGAAATCAAACTCGTGACTTTTTCTTATTTTCTTTTGGATCTAGGAAAGCCATTAATAGGCGCATCGCCACTTGATTTCTTTGTACCAATCAACGTCACCGCTAAACTCCTTCCTCAAGAACAGTGGTTGCTGAAACTCGACTGGGATGAATCTGATCCTCAGAATGTTCAGATCGTGGAACAAACAGACAAAAAGAGTAGTTTCTTCTAACATAGATATTGTTGTTTAAATATACATAAGTTTGCAAAAAATTCATTTTTTATTTTATTTTCAGCAATTTTACAAAAGAACAACTTTCTAAACATAATAGCATTAAATCTCATTACAAATGATAATAATCAAATTCACATGGAGTTATCTCGGCTGCACAACGCAGGTTTGTATGAAATAGCCGATTTTAACTGTAGTATTCTAATAAATGCCTCATATGTTTAATTTTAGAATCTGACGCTATTCGCGCATTGGAATATCGACAAGGCGTCAAGTACGCAAGAGATTTTTTAAAAAAGATCAGAAGTAAAGTGCAAAACTTAAAGCAATGTACATGCATACATGTATATACATAAATTTATTAGATTCTGTTTTGTTAAATTCAGTCGATTAAACAGTTTGTTTTTAATGAAACAAAAATGGAATAAACTGCGGTAACTGGAATATATAAAATCAAATATCTAAGAATATCACTGTTAATAAGTCCCAGACTCTGGAAGCCCTAAAGGACCACCTTCGCTAAGATATCCAGAACTTATCGCAAAAACCATAGATAATGCCATAAAATGGCGTAATTACATAGCGGTGGCCACTTAACTGATATCAATTTCTGGACTTATTGAAATTGTTATTATTATTTAATTGACTACAGACATAGAATTTCCAGAGTTATCTCTTATCAAAAAGCATTTAGCTTTCGCATTTCAATTGCGTGTAAAAAAATGCAGCAAATGCATAATTTTTGAAGGAATCGAGTTTAAAGGAAATAAAAGTTTTGTATAGTAAATCGTATTCTTTTGCTGCAAAAAATCAAGACACCTTAATTTGGTTTTAGATTATATTTTATAAATGTGTGTAGTAGATAATATGTACTTGAACAATAAATATAAGTTTGCTTTTATATTTTGTTTATGTGAAGTATTTAATTTTGAGTATTTTTTTTTAACTGAAAAAATACACATTTTTATTTGGATAAGCACTAAGAGGCCAAACACAGTAAACGGAATGTCTCGCTACTGTTCACCACTTTTAAGAACTTTATTTCCGCATAGCACTGCTTGCAAAATAAACATGTTTAATAAACATTGCATCGAATAATGAAGGAGCACATGTAAGCTTAGCAGCATCGACATTATGAAAAACTAAGTTATTTATTTAGTTTCAAATTTTGAGCTAAATATATAGCGAAAATTGTTGAATTTTTATCGGAGTTTGGATGCGCTGTATACAGCTCTCAAGAAACGCCTCAAGAAATATTATGTTTTATTTCTTTTGGGTTGAAATAGGGGTAGGAAACTATTTTGACGTTTGTTTATACATGGTGGTTGGTCCACAAGAGTTTGCCATAATGGAAGAACACCACATCAGAAAAGAGCCAACCTGTTGAGTTAATCCGTACCTCCAGGAAACGAATAAAAATTGTAGGTTCGAGACGGATTTTGAAGAATTGTATGACACTTTTGAAGAATTGTATGATGAATTACTCCCATATTAGCTGCTCAAAAGGCCGGATGATTTCATTTTAGTATAAGCCAACCTGAAAATGTTTCAAACCAATTTTTCTTAAAATTTAGTGTGTTATATTAAAAATAATTAGTGATATAAATCAACAAGCACCAACGGGAGATTTGTGTCACAAGTAGCTTCCTGCTACAGAACAAGTAAGCAGCATTTTGGTTCCATAGTGTCGCAAGCGAAATACTGAAATGTGAAGAAACCATGTACATATGCATATAGTTAAGCAGAGGTTTGAATAAAAACGGAATTTTCCAATTTTAGATTCGTGTACATATTTTAACCAGCATCGACATTTACTAGACTAGTGTCATAATTCAAAAGAACTCAAGAAAAGGAGCTAACGGACAGTTTTGCATACTTAAGGCGATGTTCATTTTGTTTGATTATGTCACTCTTCTAGTAAGTGAGCGCTATGTATATATGTGGCACCCTGTTGTAATCTATGGCAAAAACCCGTTTCTACATATTTGTTTAAAGTCCATCTTCTCATCTTTTTCGCTCTCTTCTATATTCGCCATAAAACGATTCGGACGTACTCAAAAATTGTAATTTGATTTCAAAATCATAAAATATAGTTTTAATAAATATAAATTAACTTTAATATTTCGGTTCGTCATTTAATTGGAACTTGTAAGGTAAGGCGTGCTACTTTTGGAGCAATTCTACCCTGCTACCAAAAACTGGTGACCCCGACGTGATCTGTTGCCGACGTTGGGAACGGTTCTTCGTTTAATTGCACAATCTCCTTGTTAATCACGCCACCATTTTCTCCTCATCGGCAAACACGTATTTTAAGAGTTTGAGGTTAGAGAATCATGACGAATCCAAATGAGGACAGCGGCGTTTCAGAAACGCATCCACTAAGTGTACCTCCCGCCGCAGGCACAGTTGCCGCCGTTTATGCCAGATTACCCATACCGCCCATGAGCAACACCAATATAGAAGCGTGGTTCACAACTATGGACTTCTGGTTCACCGCTTCCGGAATAACAACTGACAAACAAAAAACAGCCACTGTCTTGGCTGCACTAGATCCCAATGTCATCGCTCAACTCACCGACGTTATTGCTTCACTACCGCAGGTCGATCGTTTCAATTATGTAAAGGGCAAAATTATAGAGCACTTTGCAGACAGTGAGCAAAGGCGACTCAATCGACTTTTATCTGAATTACCATTAGGAGACAAGAAGCCCTCGGAATTGTACTATGAGATGAGGCGTGTAGCGGGCAGCACACTAGGAGAAGCTGCGTTAAATGGTTTATGGACAAAGCGCCTACCGGAATTTGCACAACCTGTGGTAGCTGCATCATCCGGCACGGCCACAGAATTTACGAAAATTGCTGACTCCATCGTAGACGCCATAGCACCAGGCCAAATTAACAAAATCAAAGCAGAGCAACCTAACGAAATCGCAGAGCTACGTACAGCTGTTATGGAACTAAATAAGAGATTCGAAAAGTTTACCGTTCGCTCACGATCGCGTAATCGTGGAACGCCCAATTCTCGTCGCCACGCCCGCAGCCGCGACCACTCTTGTGGCGCTAGTGGATCTAACCCGTCTTCCGGCGAATGCTGGTATCATCAAAGGTATGGTCGCAACGCCCGAAAAGGCAGAAGCCCTTGTAATCGAAAGCCAGTGACTCCGTCCGGCAAACCAACAACAGATTGACTATCTACTCTCGCCTCGGATAATACCATCATTTCAACAGAAGCCCCAAAAATATATAGACTGCAAGTGCAAGACAAAAAATCGAAGCGAAATTTCCTTATTGACACCGGTGCTGATGTATCTGTCCTGCCGCTAGCCGCCTAGTCATACGATGTTCGACCAACAGCAACAACACTGTATGCAGCCAACGGATCGCCTATTAAAGTAATCGTGGAGAAACGTATAAATTTAGACCTTGGACTTCGCCGCAACTTCGAATGTTATTTCGTAATTGCCGACGTGACAACACGAATGATTGGCGCCGATTTTGTCCGCCACTACGACCTTCTCATCGATTTGCGTAGGAACCGAGTCATCGACAACATAACACAACTCCGTGCTCCACTCTCCGCGTACACAGCGCACGAAGCGATCGAAATAAAAACGTTTGATTCACGCGATCCCATTGCGTCCTTATTAACGGAATTTACAGACATCACCAAATTATCAACGCAGAAATCGACATCGAAGTGTACAATTACGCATCAAATAAAAACGACCGGCCAACCCGTATCTTGCCGACCTCGACGATTATCACCTGACAAATTAGAAGCTGCACGAAATGAGTTTGAATTTCTTATGAAGGCAGGTATCTGCCAGCCATCCAGCAGTAATTGGGCAAGTCCATTACATCTAGTGAAAAAGAACAATGGAACGTGGAGACCATGCGGCGACTATCGTGCCCTCAATGCACAGATGCTGCCCGACAGATACCCGCTTCCACACTTAACAGATTTCACTGCAAATTTACGAGAGACGACATCGCAAAAACGGCAATAACAACTCCTTTCGGCCTATACGAATTCACTTTCATGACGTTCGGCCTCTGCAACGCCGCCCAAACTTTTCAAAGGCTAATCGACGAAGCTTTACGAGGACTACACTTTGTGTTCCCTTACATCGATGACATTTGCATTGCATCAAAGTCAATGGAAGAGCATCGTCGTGATGTAAGAACAGTTTTTCAACGCTTGCGCGATTTTAATCTAGCAATTAACACTTCGAAATGTGAGTTTGGAAAAACGGAACTGAAGTTCCTAGGCCATCTGGTCGACGCTCGGGGAATACATCCATTGCCTGAAAAAATTTCTGCAATTCGCGACTTTGCTAAGCCTACAATAGCAAAAGAGTTGAAACGTTTCTTAGCAATGGTAAATTTTTACCGGAAATTCTTGCCAAACGCAATGTCGTACCAATCGTGTCTACATAAACTCATCGTGGGTAACAAAAAGAACGACATCACACCAATATTATGGAATGCCGAAGCCGAAGCTGCATTTGAACGCTGGAAAGAAGAATTATCAAAAGCAACGCTACTAGCACATCCCGATCCCAGCGTAGAACTAGCTTTATTCGTTGACGCCTCAGATACGGCTGTTGGCGCCGCACTTCACCAAAATGTTGATGGGGGTTTGCAACCGCTCGGATTCTACTCGAAGAAATTAAGCAACGCGCAACGAGCATACAGCGCCTACGACCGTGAGTTGACCGCTTTATACCAAGGCGTTTCCCACTTTCGCCATATGGTCGAGAGACGTAAATTCTACATCGTAACTGACCATCGACCACTTACTTATATACGCTTTTCAACAGAAGCCGGAAAAAGCTTCACCCCGTTGCCTTCGTCAGCTGGATTTCGTAGGACAGTTTTCCACGGACATTCGTTATACTCCCGGAAAAGAAAACGTCACCGCAGACCTACTATCACGCATCCAATCTCTCGACGAAATGGTTGACTACAGTAAAATCGCTATGGCACAGAAAAACGATACACATCTGCAAAATTTTCTTCGCAAATCAGGTACGCTTAAAAACTCACTAAATTTAAAACTATTTCCTATTCCCAACAGTACTGAGCAGCTGGTATGTGATACTTCAACAAAAATCATTCGACCGTATATTCCAGAAGAATTTCGCAAAACGTTTCTGCAAAAAGTGCACAGCCTATCACATCCAGGTGTACGTGCAACGGTACACCATCTGCCTTTAATTCTTCTTGGTCTTCGTGTTGTATTCAAACCGGATATTAATGCTTGTGCGGCCTCACTCGTGTATGGAACAACATTACGCATCCCTGGTGAATTTCTACAAGAAACCAAAATCACAAAAGTCACAACCGAAACGGTAGCACAATTCCAATCAGCAATGCTAAAGCTGCGGCCAACGCAAACAACGCATCACACAACTTCGAAAGTATTTGTATCACCGTCTCTGCATTTAGCCACACATGTGTTCTTGCGTAACGATTCGATCCGCCCATCACTTACTCGGCCGTACGACGGACCATTCCAAGTACTTAAACGATCGTTTAAACACTTCAAAATATTAGTACGCGGTCGAGAAACCAATGTCAACATAGATCGGCTCAAACCAGCCTTCATAACAAACGACGAAAGCAGTGAGATTATCGACCCTACGCAAAATCACGAAGAGATACAAACAAGGCAAATTGCAGATCAACATGAACGAACTTGTGTTGCCAACAAGGAGTTCAGCGAAATAATCATGTCTCCACAAGTTGAAGAAGAAGTTCCAACAACGACAGCAAGTAAATCCACTCGCAGTGGTAGACGAATAAACATTCGACTTCGCTTCAGATAACTGTATCTAGAGGGGGAGTACTGTGGCGCCCTGATCTAATCTATGGCAAAAACCCGTTTCTACATATTTGCTTAAAGTCCATCTTTCTTCTCATCTTTTTCGCTCTCCTCTTTATTCGCCATAAAACGATTCGGACGTACTCAAAAATTGTAATTTGATTTCAAAATCATAAAATATATTTTTAATAAATATAAATTAACTTTAATATTTCGGTTCGTCATTTAATTGGAACTTGTAAGGTAAGGCGTGCTACTACCCTGCTACCAAATATATACTTGCTTTCGTACATGTTGTTTTGCATCGCCGGTTTGTGAGTTTAAGTAGTTCCGAACAGCTACATAAATTTATTTTCCACATAGTATTCTAATAAATTCAAACATGCATAGCTCGGCTATTGTTTTTCCAAAAAAATAACTCTTTGTTCTCTACGCAGGGTTTTCAGTCAATTGTTCTTTTGGCTACATATGATGTTTCATACAAGTTTACCTACATAGATGTAGGCGCTTACGGCTGTGAAGGTGGTTCGAATATTTTAAAAAACTCGACATTTGGTTCTACAAAATTTCAGCATGTTGCTCGCTACACAGTTTCTTGTTGAACAAAGCTCGAGAAGGGTATTGTCCAAATACATTATCCGTATATGAGTATGGAAAAGAAGACAATATGAAAGTTGGGAAGTCATTGTCGGAGATCATTGCATTATGGCAAGTATGTACGCGTATTATTAAAGGAGAATGATAATTCTGAGCCCTTCTGTTTCATGGCAGAACAATCCTGCGTTTGTTCAATCCTTCCACGCCAAGGGACTTATTTCTATCTACATATTTATATATGTAATTAAATTGGCATACATTTATAATATTGTTTGCCACTCACGTTTATTAATTTACTTATAATAATTTTTTTTAATAGTATTTAAATTTGGTTCATACGTTATATAGAAGACAATACGCTATAGGCAAAAAATTATCAAAAATCAATGACATAGTGCACCCCCATCTTTCATCCCCAGTCCAATCTTTCGTATTAAATTTGAGCGAATTGTCTTTAATGCTGACTTAAATATCGCGTGTTTTGGTAAATTACCGTAATATGAAAGTTGGGCGTGGGTTTCGTCTGATTTTAAGAATTTTCGAAATTTTACGTACTAGTTTAAAATGCAATATGTGTACAAAATTTCGTAGAGTTTGGTCAAATAGTTTCGGAGATATTTGTTTTTCTTATAAACTGGGCGGGCCATGCCCATTTTTCAAAAATAAATTTACACACATTTGATTTTCACAAAATACCGGTATATGTGCGTGGTTATTGTCAATTATGTCAATTAGTAAGTGTAACGTCGCCACTACGTGCTTAAAACGTAGTCGGAAATGTTAACAAATCAATAAATAATATGCAATCTATCGTGCTCCAATTTAAAAATTTACATATGCACATTAGGGTGTCTTATTAAACAAAGTAGAGGATTTTTCACAGGAGTTATAAAATGTATTATGTGTTAAGACTTCCGCCAAAATATTTTAAAAAACATGTAGATTTAGGTGAGTTGGCCCGAATTACACATTTTCAGTTTGAGCATGCGAACAATTTGATGCGTCATTTGCTTAATTCATGTGTATAGAAAACATTTGAAAACCAAATTGGTGAACGATACATTGCATATTATAATCACGTTGCATTTAGGAACTCGATGCTTTATTCAAATGCACCGCAAGATTCAACTTGGAATTTTTCCAATGAATACTTACAGGGCTCAAAGTTACAATGCCCTTCATCAAATTTTGTTCCATTGTGTCTTTATAAAAACATAGTTTATTATGGTGTATAAACCATCTAAATCATAGTTTCAAGCTTTATACCAAATTCACAAAACTTCAACTATTTAAAAAAATTATCAACGAATTTTTCAACGTTCAATGCAATGTGCGACACCGTCACCAAAAAAGAAATTACCAAAAATCAACGGTAATTTTTAGCCAATTGAAACTTACACCTATTACCCTAAAATTTAATGAACTATATTTTCATAAAAATATATACATATGGCTATTGGCAAAATATAATTTTCTAACATACAATAGCAACTCATATATATCAAATGAAATAGGTTGATGAATACAATCGGGCAAAACTATCAAATTACAAATTGGTATATTCGTTCCTGGAATATTTGGATGTAAACTTACAAAAAAATACCCAGACTCGCCAGCATTGGACTATTTGGTCGCCAAGTACAGCGCATAGCGAATCGAAAATTCTGTGCATCAGTGCCGATCAAACACGAACTCTAAATGCGATCGAAATGTGTGTGACCGCCGTTACTGCGCTCTACTGCATCCATGCATAAACGGAATTGAGCTAAACAGCGATCAATTGAACTTGCTAAACACGTACATATGTCATTCATATGTATCTATAAAAGTTAATATGTATTAACGAAAGACAAATTATACCTTGACACAACAAATTAATTGTAGGTACTTATGTATGTGAGTGTATATTCGTATATACTTACGTAATATTATTTTCTGCTTTGTGCTACTGGTTCCTGCAGCATTGAACCAAAGAACGTAGATTGCACAGAAGTTGGAGGAGAGCTCTTGTCACAGGAAACGAAACGCTATGCAACTTCTTTGGAATCTACGTTCTTTGATTGGACATACAAAGTGCAAAAGTACTACTTAACCGGGAAGATTGAAAGATCCATAAATACGACAACTGCAATATGCGTTTTAAAAGCAGATAGTTATAACTAAAAATTAAAAATAAATAACAATTAAAAAAAAAACTAAAAAAGCAAGCTTTATTGGTAGAAGGAACTAGAAGCAGAAAATTATGGTTAATATTAGTGTAAAATAAATGAGCAGAAAAAATCGATACAATTTTTAAAAAGAGCTAGAATCTATCTAGCGCGTTTTTTTTAGTTTTTTAAATTATTATTTATTAGATTTGTCTTTTTCTTCATGCGCTTTGTTTAGCAGCGTTTACATGAAGGTGCAACATGCTTCTTCAGCTACGGTTTCGGGAGCTGTTTCAAAATAAATTCCCGGCTACGCTTGCTTAAATTGGTACCCTGATTCCAAACTGCGAAGTTTTATTGCGTCTTGCTGTTTTTCCCGCAGATCGTCAAACTTTTCCCAAATCTTTTGGGTTTGTGAATAGCTAGAAATAAACAATTAAGTACAGGCTGACCAGGCTGAGGAATGGAGCTGATAAAGCGACGGGAGAGTCCACTAGACTAAACTGGTATGTTTTATCATGGGTAGTGACTATCTTCTTTCGACGACTTTAAGTTACCAGGCCTTGAGGGCGTGTATCCGAAAATGTGGGTAACAAGCTCATTAGGTCCTTGTTAAGAATCTTTAGAGCTTGTCTGGCTTTTGGTCGTCTTTGGAGAAAAGTTAGAGTAGTCTTCATTCCCAAACCGGAAAAAGATGATTACGCACTAGCAAAAGCAAAAGCCTGGCAGTCATGAATTAACTGAAGAGCCTGGAGCGCACGGTCGAAAAACACATCTGATCAAAGGTTTTGGGCAGTCCACTTAGTATGTATCAATATGCATATCAGAGAGGAAAATCCTGTGAACCAGCTCTACATGATCATGTAACAAAAGCAAGACAACCCTGGTATTGTTTACGAGAAAAAGAAACTGTTAAAATTTGTTTGTAAGGTTATCAGACCAATACCCTTTGTTTTTGGTCCCAAATGACAAACTGATACCGAGAGTCTCTTATGGAAGAAAGTATACCATGAGCTTTGCTACAAGAGAACAATGAAGAGATCCATGTACTCTGTTGGGAGGGTCGGTGAAAACTTTTTACACTGATGGCTCCAAAACAGAAAACGGGACTGAAGCTGGTTGGCAGCTGGACGGCGATTTCAGATGCTTTTCTGCTGTAGGTACAATGACAATGGTTTACCAACCGGAAATATTTGCTATGCTTAAGGTTGTGGACTCGATAATTAACGAAAGGTGACGTGGGTACCAAATCAGAGTCTGCAGCGACAGCCAAACTGCACTAAAGGCCCTGAACACTGCTCGCACCTCTTCAGAAATTGTCCAGTTGGAAAATGGAATAAGTTTGAACTCATTTGGGTGCCGGGACAAAGCGTTGTTCAAGGTAATGAACTGGCTGACGAATTGGCAAATTACGGGGCATTGGTATACCCCATTGTGCCGCAGCCAATTATTGGACCAAGCTTATCAGGGAAGGTTAGGTGAATCAGGGAGGTCATGCATAAGATGCATGAGGACCGTTGGTGCACTTCCGGGACCTGCAAAAGAACCAAGTGCTTCCTGGAAAGAACTCACAGGGTGGTGGTGAAACTCCTTCTTACACAGAAGTTGCGAGCACAATTCATTGGGACAGTATTCAGCCACCATAGGCATCATCGATGACCCGATGTGTAAGTTAACATACAACAGTAGAAAAACAAAAATTTGCAATCGCAGCGTGCAATAACAGCAGAATATTTAGCACAGCGACTGAATCGAAATATTATATTTAACGCAGACATAACAACGGAAGCGCTTGCCAGCAACAAGCACCAGTAGCAGCCCAAAATCGTGGTAATCGACAGGTCAGCAATTGAGAGTCACACGGCAGTCTACGTGAGGTGTTTACAGTTAGGGGGTTAGGCATTCAGCTGCAGTCACCGCAATATTTAGTCATAGTAACTCGCTCGGCATTAACGGGCCCTTGCATAGCAAGGGAAATAAAAGATTAATTTAGGCCCGTTTTAATGTAACCTAGTTGCAAAAAAACACTAGGTAGGATAACAAATAGCATGTAAAACAACAACACTAACTCGGAAAAATATGCGAGTTGAGCCAACTCGGTTATATGATATCCGACCTGAGATGTATTGTTGTGAAGCAAAAAAAACCGCTCTATTGTGAATGGGCTCTGGAAAAATACTTGGGAAATTTCAATCAACTGTCAAATCTTGTTTGTTTTATGGATACATAAACAAAACAAATAAAAATGGAACAAGGGTAAGAAAAATTTGCGGTTCGTATATTTCACATAAAATCATGAATTAAAACATGATTGTTATTTCAGAATGCAAGAAAAAAGGCGAAAGAGATGGTCCCGTGAGGAGACAACAGGGTTTTTGAGATGCTACCTCACCCGGAAAGCGGATTTGAGCACCCAAAGTGAAAGAGGTTGGTCTACGCGAACGTGTTAAAAGACATGGTGTCCATGGTCATCACGGTAGGTTCAAGAAATATATGTTTGAAGAAATTATATTTATTAATCTACTTCCAGGACTTTGAAAGGACGCCGCAGTGTTTGGAGTCGAAGATGCGCAGTCTTCTCCAGGTCTATAAGGCAGCACGAGACAACAACAACAGAACCGGCGCCAGCTTGTGCTTTGCCCCCTATATGGAGCAAATGGACGAAATGTTTGGGAGTAGTCCGATTATTTCAAACGACCACACGGTGGATGTGCGTTATAGACCTTTTGAAACACTTTCGGTAAATGTGCTGTCTTATTTTATTTTACTTGTAATTAGAATATGAATTGATCTGAATTTAATTGTATATGTTATACTCCTTGTGAATTTGTTTTTGGTTTTCAGATTTTAAGTTGAATGAAATGCAGTGAATTCTTGTAAATATTTTTATTAGTGAATTTAAAGATATAAATATATATATACATATGTATTTGCAGTGAAATTTTTAAATAATATTTTGTTGTCTTAAATAATTAAAAAGGGTTTGCCTTCTGTCAAGGGCTGCGTCTAGGTTTCATTCTTCAAAACCTTCAACCGTTGATATCGCACAAATTTGCTAGTTGCCTAAATGCCACTGTATTGCGTATATACCAAATGTACATATGTATATACGGATTTTTTGTGGTAATATAGGCGTCCTATCAGCACCAGATGTGGCAGGTACGTAGTTAAGAATCCGAATACTTCACTGAAAATAAAATGGCATTAAGTTTATGCATTTCTTTTACACACATTTTGTTATTACTTGTAAGATATTCCACCGTTTGGCGTCTTGGCCTCATGTGCATTTTGAAATCTGCCTCACTCATTGCATCGAGCGTACCTTCAAAATTGGAGTACTTTTCATGGGCCCCGTTTTCACTCTCCGACTCTTTAGAAGAGCTGGAGCTGGCATATATCGTTTCCAATACTTTTAATACTTCTTGCATCTCTCTATTACGACGTGATTCACAATGCTCACCCGTGTACAAAGACATCATCTACAAAAGTAAAAGGCTATTTAATGCATTGTGTACAAATGTCCAGACGCACGGTTGGATATTTGAAAATAGAAATTAAAAAGAGTTGAATGTAATTGAAATTTATTCAAAGGTATATATGGAGATATACATGAATGTTGCTTTACCTGTGGTGTGAATCCGTGGTAGACCTGTGTCGCTCTTGAAATCCTGTGAACGAGTGCAAGTATGAAAAAACGTACGGTTGCCGTCAACCGCAGTTTTATTGGAAAGCAATTAATGGAAATGTTAGCAAAAGGAATTATCCGGCGGGAAATACGGAGTAATTCGCAGTTGCATGTGTATGCGTACATACACGCGTATTAGGGCGGTTAGAAAATATTTACGCTGCGGCGTAAACATGCCGGCCCCCTTGCGGTAAGCAAAAATCCTGAGCGTTGACAACAGTCTACTACCAGTTCACACCACATCACATATTTGATTAAAAAATATTATTTTGTTTGTTTGTTTGTTGAGCCGCTTTCTTGTTGTTTCCTTGAGCCGCTCCGTGTTCCTCCGTCATCGTCTCCTGTTCTCTACTAGGAAGGACGGTAATAAAAAAATATTAAGCTGAACATACGTGTGTTGTCGCGCTAGTTGGGGTAATTATATGGGGCGTTTCGTCGTAGTGATCGGGAAGGACGTGTTCCCGAGTCAACTCGCCGCCAATTCTTTTGGATATCAGATGGTCGGGAAGAACGTGTTCCCGAGCCACCCGTTGAAAGTGGTCGTAATATTGGGTGGCAAGTGATATGGAACAAAATAACCAAAGAAAAAAAAAATGATTTTATTTTATGAAATTATGGCATGACAAAAATTGTATGCATATATATATATGTATTTTATTGTAAATTTTATGTATTTATGTATTTATGTATTTATTATGTATTTGGTGCATTTATGCGCCAAGTGTCCAAAAACTTTTATCACCCACTGTAAAAATGGTATTTGGGTGTGATCGCATCGGTACACTTGCGCTCCCAATCGGTAGATGGTGCCTAACTTAAGGGTGGTGGACTTGGCTATGTTCCACTGTTGCGAACGATATGCAAATATATCGTAAAAACACCTGATTGCATATGATGTTTTTAATATTAAAAAGAAATAAAAAATGGATATGAACTACCTATTCCTGTATTTTTGTAATCGCGGAAAGTGCCCCCCACCATGAAATGGCTCAACATTCTGTTTTTTTGTGTGGTTTATGTATGTACATTAGATATTTGATTGTGGTGAGGTAGGTCAGCAATCTGGCATCCAGCAATCTGGCCTACCACCCACAAACAGGTTGTATGCCACTGTGCTTAATTTGCTGACCACAGTGGCTGTTCCAAAAAAAATTATTTAAACGTGAATTTTGACGCGAGTGGTAGTGAAAATTTGTAAATTGAATAACAAATGTGTTAATATAGAAAATAAGTGAACAAATCTTTGTCGTGCTCGGACTTGACGTTGCTCTGCTCAATGCAAACAAGTTTTCGGAAAATTTTATAAGGAAATACCGTGTTAAAATCCATTCCAAAAGTGTTACAAGATTTTTTTAGCATTTCCGTTTTGCTTGTGAATAAAATTAAAAAATTAATAGAATGGCTGGAGGCAAAGCAGGCCAGGATTCTGGCAAAGCAAAGGCGAAGGCAGTATCTCGTTCAGCACGAGCGGGGCTTCAGTTCCCAGTTGTGGTGATTTTGAGGTTGGCGTACATGTCGCCATGTGCAGCTGCCCAACAGTGCCTGTCGTACATATGCGTACATCGCATTCATGGCGATGGTGGACGCATGCATGTGTACGGCGGCGATGATCAGGTAAGTGGTATTTATATATTTATACTAATAATAATATAATAATTTTTTGTACATAAATTTTTGAGTTTTTTACGTACATAAGTAGGTACATGTGTATGTACATATGTATATCGATATATACATATCTACATGCACATGGTGGCGTGATGCTTTCGATTGCGTGGGCACAGTCGGAGGGATGAGGGGTATGCCATGCGAAGATGGCGGATGATCGGAAGCAAAGAAAGGAGTTTGTAAAGTATTAATGTGGATCGACATTTTTTTTTTTTTTTTTTTTTGTTTAATCAATTTTGTACCCTGAACTAATTTGCTTTCTTTCCCAACAGGTGAACAATTAAATGATTTTCACGATGTGAGGAGCAGGACAACAGTGGAGCTGTAACCAAGTAACTGTTTTGTTTTTATACGTATATACATATATATATATATTTAAAATTTTTATGTGTATAGGGTAAACATTAGTACTTAGATGTTTCCAAAATTTTTTTTTTTTTTTTTTTTTTTAGCGGATAAATTGGAAAGATCTAAGTACTAGCCAGAATTTGCAAGTTGGATAAAAAAATCATTGAAAATTATTGAGTTGATCCAAAAAAAAATATAAAGTTGTAATTAAAGTTATTAAAATTTGAAAAATGATAAAATATTTAAATATACAAAATGTTTAAATACTATATCAAAATATTTAAAATATATACCTATATAAAAAAACTTGCAACTTCTCATTAGTTTAACGTTCTCTCCGCTTCTTGCGTCTTTCTTTCATTGAAAGCAAATTTTCTTTACGCTCTGAAATTTAGTTAGTGGATAGGGTTTTTAGGGTTTAGGGTTTTCACAACTAATGTTAGGTTTGGACCGGGCTGATTTTTGACAATCGGTCATAAATACCGGAAAATTAACTCGAGCTATTGGTTAGTTGTCGGTTAATTTTGAAATAGTTTCGGGTATTAAATGACCACTTTTCAAAATTAACTCAAAACTATTGTTTAGTTTGTCAGTTAGTTTTGTATAGGTATCGGGTACCAAATAACCACTACTTGATGTATGTAAAAAACATGATTTCGCAGATTTATTTATTTCTGTACGCCATCGTCGTAGGTAATCCATCGGAACATGTTCAAGTTAAGTACTTATATTATTAGAAACAATGGCAGTGCAGATTTCTTTATTCTTCACGTACTGTTTATGAATTTTTTTTTTTTTTTTTTTAAGTACTTATCCTTGGGTAGGGGAAGTAGCGTTACTTTCGATGAAGGGCAGTAAAACCAATTTCGTTATTGGTCTGCTGGTTTGTCCCTTCGTAGTATAGATGTCGACGACGCGTACCCGGTTATCCGAGCCTGGGTGTAGGTTGATGACTCGTCCCAGTCTCCACATGTTAGGCGGTAGATTATCCTCTTTTATAACCACAAGATCTCCTGTTTTGGTGTTAGTTTGTGGATGTTTCCACTTTGTGCGTTTCTGCATTTCCAGCAGATATTCAGCTTTCCATCTTTTACAAAATGTTTGATGTAGGGCTTTAAGTTTCTGCCATCGGTTTACGATCGAGGCAGGGCTTTCGTTGATTTCTAGTTCAGGTGGAGCTAATAGGTGTCCACCTACTAGGAAGTGACCGGGGGTAAGAGGCTCCAAGTCAGAAGGCTCATTCGAAGAGGGGCTTAACGGACGGGAAGCAATCTTTTTAAAATGGGGTTTTAAAACTTTTTACCCCTGCTTCCCACAATCCGCCCATATGAGGCGCTGCAGTGGGTAAGAAATGCCATGTGATTATCTGATGACTATATTTAATCATTGTATTATTTCGCGCTTCAGTTATAAATGCTTTGAATTCTGATCGTAGATATCGCGAAGCTCCGACAAAGTTGGTGCCATTGTCGGAGTAAACATTTTTTGGGCATCCTCTCCTGGCTATGAAAAGCTGCCAAAAAAGATGCAGTGCTAAGGTCATTGGTAGCTTCCAAGTGTATAGCCTTAGTGGCGAAACACACAAACAGGCAGACGTAACCTTTTGAGATGCGACAACCTCTGCCGCGGAAGTTTTTGATATCGAAAGGTCCTGCGAAATCTACACCCGTGTTTGTGAATGCACGCGAATAGGAGGTGCGTTCCTGAGGGAGCACTCCCATAAGCTGCGTTTGGGTTTGTCTTCTGTGGATTGTGCAGACCTTACAATTATGGATGACAGCCTTTACCATATTTTTGACTCGGGGAATCCAGTATTGAGTTCGAATGAGACGCAGCATTAATTGATTCTCGCCATGCAGGGAGATTTTATGGATAAATTAGACAACAAGATGGGCCAATCGGCACTTATAAGGAAGGATTATTGGGTGACGCTCGTTGTACGCTAAATCTAGCGATGCGCCAAGACGACCTCCAGTCCTCATAATCCCAGTTTTATCTAAGAAAGGGTTAAGGGGTAGCACTTCGCTTTTTCTATCGATGGGTTTCGTTGACTCTAGGTTCGAATATTCATCACTGTAGTATTGCTTCTGATAAAGGATTATTAAGCGTTGTGTCGTTGCCTTAATTTCATCGGATGAAATTAAACAAGACTCTGCTCGAAAGGAAGCTTTTTTGTTCGGATGAGTGCTATGGTAGAATCTCATGATATATGATAAGACTCTCAAAGCTTTCGGTAAATCTGAAAACCTATCGAGAATGTCATCAAAATTTTTTATTGTTATGGTTGCACATAAATGCGCCCTTTTTCTTCGATGTTGGTGTTATAGCTTGTATCTTGTCTTGGCCAATTTTCCTTGTCTTCTTGCAATCAAGAAGGGCCATGCCACCACAGAGTGTTATCTACAAATTCGTAGGCGAGAACTCCTCTGCTTGCCATATCTGCTAGATTTGATGCCGACTCCACATGAAGCCAGTCCGTATTTCCGACTTTGTCAACAATTTTGGTTATACGATGTGCTACGAACGTTGACCACGAGCATGGAGGTTTGCGTATCCATGCAAGTACAATTGTGGAATCTGTCCATAAGTGTACTTGTACCTGTCCTAGTGGTAGGTTGCCAAGTACCGACTCAATGCTTTCGGCGAGCAATACCGCCCCGCAGAGTTCTAATCGGGCAGGGAAATAGTTTTAACTGGAGCAACTTTTGTTTTTGCTACCAGCAGATTCACTAGAACTTCACTACCCTGCTTAACGCGTAAGTATACCGTAGCTGCATACGCTTTTTCTGAAGCATCGCAGAATCCATGTACTTCGACGTCATGGGCGGGAGAAAAATAGACCCAACGCGGTATCTTAATCCTCTCTATCTCGCGGTAGTGTTTGGTGAAATTTTGCCATTTTTCCAAAGTAGTTGAAGACACAGGTTCATCCCACTCTGTGCCTTCCAGCCAAATGTGTTGCATCAATATTTTGGCTACTATTACAATGGGCGCAAGCCATCCTAGCGGATCGAACAGCTTGGCGATGGATGACACTATCGACCTTTTAGTGATTGTGTCACTATGCTCCATTGGTCTTGTTAGGAAGTAAAAATAATCTGAATGGGCGTTCCATCTTATTCCAAGAGCCTTAACTGTGCTGGTGTCTTCGAATTCCAAAAAATCTTTGCTTAGTAGATCCTTCTTTGGAATGTCTGCTATTACATCCTCGCAGTTGGCCGTCCATTTTCGTAAGGGAAAACCTGCTGACCGCAGTACCGTAGAAATTTCGTCCCTTGCCTTGATGGTAGATTCGATGCTATGTCCTCCTGCAAGTACGTCATCTACGTACATGCATTTTCGCAGAATATTAGCTGCTATTGGATGTGAGCTTTCTACGTCATCGGCCAACTGCAACAGTGTTCTTATCGCGAGGTAAGGAGCACAGTTTATTCCAAACGTAACCGTCTTTAATTCATATAGGCTCGTTGATTCGTTCGAGTTTGCCCGAAAGACGATGCGCTGATATTTCGACTGGTTATCGTTTATCCAGATTTGTCGGTACATTTTCTCAATGTCACTGTTGAAAACATATCTGTATAATCTCCAGCGTAGAATCAGTATCGGAAGATCTGATTGCAGTACTGGACCTGGTAGGAGGACGTCATTTAAGCTTTTCCCATTAGCGGTTGCACTTGAGGCGTTGAAAACCACGCGAACTTTAGTTGAGGTACTCTCTGCCTTTGTAACGGCGTGATGAGGCAGGAAGTAATTTTCACATGAGTCCGCTGAAATGTTACTATTTATTCTCGTCATGTGTCCTAGTGTCTCATACTCTGCTAACACCCTATTATACTCTTTTTGTAGGACGGGATCCTTGGCTATCCGTGTCTCATTCCGGAAGAATTGAGAGCGGGCTTTTTTAAGAGAAGGGCCTAGGTATGGTTACTGGAAATTACTGTCGGAATGGTAACGAGACTATGTATTTTCCCTCATTAGTTCTGATAGTGGTCTTTTTATAAAGCTCTTCGCAATATTTATCATCTTCATTGAGGCTTTTGGTTTTGGGTTAATCTTCTAACTCCCAGAATGCCGTAAGTTGCTTATCCAGCGAAACTTCGCTGAAGCACGAAACTATATTTCTGTTTGTATTTGTAGTATCCGTACTACCAGTTATAATCCAGCCGAATACGGTTTCTTGGGCTAGAAGTGTCCTCAAGACGTTTTTCTTTATCCCACTTAATATGATTTGTGGATAAATGTCTCCACCAAGAATGAGGTCTATTTGTTCATTAACAAAAAACCTTTTATCCACTAATACCAGGTCCGGAAATTCTTGCCTAGTCGTCGCGCTTATATTTGTTGTCGGCAGATTTCTGGTTAGTTGTGGTAAAACCAGGACAGTTGCAGTCAAGCTAAACAATGGGTCGACGGGGGACCGCAATTGTATGTTGCATGCTTCTTTAACCTGGGCATTTACCGAGTTTGTGATGCCCGAAACTTGGGCATGCATCTTTTTTGCAGATAGATTGATTCTGCGTTTGAGCCTCTCTGTTATAAAGGAACACTCAGAACCAGAATCAATCAGTGCTCGTGCAGCAAAATCTGTGTCATTGAGACGTATATTTACGCGAGCTGTTCCTAATAGCACACCTGTACTTGAATTCGCACAGCCGGACTTAAAATTTCTGTTTGCGTTTTCTGTTGCTTTATCGGAATCACGTTGTGCTTGCGCCTGCCTAGATGTCGATGGAGAATCATCGGCAGGCCTTGAAGACGTCCAACGCGTCATTGCCTTTGGCTGAATTGCATTTAGATGCAGGAGCGTGTGATGTCGCGAGTGACACGTATTGCAATTGTATGAACTTGTGCATCTTGACACAGTATGTCCGGAACTAAGGCAATTCAGGCAACAATTATTTTCCTTTAAAAAGTTCAGTCTGTTTGTAGGTGTTAGCTGTAGGAATCGGGAACAGCTGCGCAATTTGTGCTCGTTTGTATGCCACATTTTACAAGTAAAATTGGTCACGCTTACTTGGAAGGTGCCAACTCTTTTTGTTGGGGTTTCGAAAGGATGACGTGTGATTTGTGGCGGCTTTGACACTCTCACAGCTCTACCATCCTTCAACCCTGACAATGTCTCAAGGGTCTGAAAACGATTGGACAGGAACTTGTCCATATCGTCCCACTTGGGTATGTCGTTTTTATGGTATATGGTTTGTTCCCATAGAGCCAATGTACTGTCAGGCAGCTTCGTCGAGCAGAGATAAACTACAATTGCGTCCCAGTTCGATATGTCAATTTGATGACTCTTTAGGGCTGATAAGCAATTGTTTATCTCCCGCTGCAAACTCTATTGCCTTTAGGTTAAACATTAGTTTTAGTTGCGTGTTGACTAGAATACGCTTGTTTTCATAGCGTTCACACCCCTTGTGTCTTATGGTTGAGATGAAAAAGTTTCTCAACCAGGGTGAGGCGCTTATTGAGGATGTAGATGGCCGTGAACATATAACGGAATGTTGGCCATGAAAGATAGTCGCTCTTGAACACGTCTGTATCGCACGGTGGAAGGTGGATATTGTGTTCGCGGGCGGACTGCTCCGCTACATCCTTTTGTGAGTTAGTTAATGCTTCTGCTTGAGTAGCCATAGCAGACATGCATTTCACATACATATGTCGAGAAACATATTCTATATTTCTTTTTTATCGCCCTAAGATCTTCCTTACTTAAACCTTCTGAGCTCGTTAGCGTATCGTACGCTACCTTCGTCTTCTCCCATAACACTTTTAATTCGTCTTGCTGGATAGCAAGACCGTGCTTATTTTGTTCGGAGGCGGGAGTGCTGTTGAAGTCAGCATCGAACTCTGCGACAGATTCTGCTAAACGGATGTATGAATCCATAGTGAAAGCTAAGAAGGATTTACAGAAGTAACCTAAATCTGATATTGTTAAAAAAGTCCCACAAAATGACAATCACCAGTAAATTTTTATATGTCTGTATCTTTATTTAATGATTTTCTTTTAATTTCAGACAAGTGGTTAATTTTTTTTTTTTTTAAATGTGTGTGCAACCCTAATGTGTGAAAATGGCACTTGATGCAAAAGAAAAAAAACACTTGCCACCCAAAATGTGTCGACGTATATATATAACTGTGTTTTAACAAGTAAAGTAGGTACTTAATTATGTACCAGTGTTATTGTTGATTTACTTGTTAGTTATGGTATACATACAAAATTACAACAACGGCTCAAAAGTGATTATGTGAAAACGCAATAGTGCAATAGAAATAGTGTTTCTCGAATCAGTGAAATAGTGACTTGCAAATAACCAATTGTGCTAAGCCAATGAACAGTATTGAACAAGGACATTATGCCGATTTACTTTAAAGTAAATAAAAGTGAAAAATCCAAAATAAAACTTTAAATTAAAATTCGATGGATTGAACTGTTGCAATACCGTACCACTGTTCACTGTTGTGCGTGTGTGTGTACGACCGTTAGTGTTTGTTGTTGTCGCTCGCGGACAAACGGAATTAGCACTGTATTAATTTTACTTGAATTGTAACACTATTTCGTTTTCACACAAAAAAAAATCACTTGCCTTGTAAGGCGTTGTTTCACCAAAAAATTTATTAACGTGTTATAAAATGCTATTGGAAAATATAACACGTACCTTAATGTCTGTGATTTGTGGTGATGGCAATTGATTGTGTTTGCTGTTGGTGTGTATGCAGCTGGTATATGTGTGCAGCTTGTGTATATGTGCGCAGCTGGTAAATGTGTGATTGCCTTGTTTGGGTGGTTGATTGTGCGGCTGTGTCTTGTGCGGCTTTTTGTCTTGTGCGGCTTTGTTTTAAATTTTTGATTTTTCTCGGGCTTTGCTTTGCTTTTATGATAATTAAGTGGACTGTATCTTTATCTCGGCGCAGAAGGACCATGTACAAATGTCCAGACGCACGGTTGGATATTTGAAAATAGGAATTAAAAAGATTTCGTTTAGTTTTGAATGTAATTGAAATTTATTCAAAGGTATATATGGAGATATACATGAATGTTGCTTTACCTGTGGTGTGAATCCGTGGTAGACCTGTGTCGCTCTTGAAATCCTGTGAACGAGTGCAAGTATGAAAAAACGTACGGTTGCCGTCAACCGCAGTTTTATTGGAAAGCAATTAATGGAAATGTTAGCAAAAGGAATTATCCGGCGGGAAATACGGAGTAATTCGCAGTTGCATGTGTATGCGTACATACACGCGTATTAGGGCGGTTAGAAAATATTTACGCTGCGGCGTAAACACATTGAATTAATGTTTTTAAATAAATTTAATAACTTACCACAGAATACACAGAATTGCTCATTTTGTTTTACCTCTTTAAAATTTCACTAAACAAGTCATAGTATGTTTAATGACAGATTTTGCCAGTGTTGTGAAGTAACGAGTTGGAGTGTTTTTTTGCAACTAGGTTACATTAAAACGGGCCCTATAATAAATTAATCTTGTTTTATTTACTTGTACACCTAGCCAGGAGGATGGGGATGGCACAGAGCATTTCCTCTGTATCTGTATATTTGGGTCAGATGTAGTGAGAATGAAAAATGTCCATCCTCTAACCCTCGGCAAGCTTCTCAGGTTCATAAACGAATCTGGAAGATTTGTCGAGGATAAATTAAGTTCAATTTCCACCTTTTTCCCTATCCCTTATTTTATTTATCCTTCCCATGCCTTAAGCGATAAGGAATCGTACCCGACCTACGGAAAGTAAAGATGCTGCCTACAGGTCCACGCTACGATCGGTCGCAACGAGAGCTGCATAGGAACGCTACCAGGAGTTTAGAAAGGAAAAAAGGCGTATTGTTCGCAACAAGGAAAGAGAGACCGCAATTCTTGAGTACAAAGGGCGTGAAATCCCGAAAGGAAAAGAAAGCGCCCGAAAATTTTGCCAAAAGATGCGACGACTTACGGAAGCTTTTAAGACTTATAAGAACAAGAACGGCGATCTGGTGACTGATGTTCAAAGTACACCCAAATTGTGAAGAAGATGGAGATCCCGAACACCAAATCGCTGATGACGGCACCCATCACCCATCACTCGATGAAGTTCGAAGCCACTGGAGCTTATTGCTTACCAGCTGTACTATTTCAGCATCACAAAGTGGACGCACCAGCTCATCCCCAGAATATGGTCAAAGGAATGCTTGTACGACGATTGGAATGTGCTCTGCCCAATTCACAAGATGGATGATCCTGCAACCATCATCGAACGGATTGGGCATTATCAGTGAGGCTTTATACCGGGCATCTCTGCCATCGACCACTTTTTCACGATATGCCAAATATTGCAGGATCTCCTTTTTTGTGGATAGGGTAGAGCACACTTAAATTCCAATCAGCTGGCATGCGTTCGTCCGACCATATTTTGCAAATAAGCTTGTGCATGCACTTTACCAGCCCCTCGCCACCGCACTAGAATAGCTCTAATGGCAGTCTGTCTCCACCAGCGGCCTTATTGTTTTTTAGCAGAGCTATTGCCGTTCGAGTTTCGTCTAGTTCGGGTAACGGTACTTCGACTCCATCTTCATTGATTGGAGGTTCGGGTTCATCATTTTCAAGGGTTTCCGTGCCACTACCATTAAGCAGCGTGAAGAAGTTCTCCCTCCACAGTTTGAATGTACTCTGGATGTCGGTCGTCAGGTCGCTATTTACATTCTTACAGGAAATTGCCACTTGTACTCGCGCATCTCGCGCATCTCGATCTTTCTCTTTTTTTTCGGAGGCTGCGCTTCGCTTCGTTCTTCAACTCTTGATATCTCTCCCGCACAGCTCACGTTGCGCCCGATCGCAGCGTGGCCTTGTAGGTGGAATATTTCTTTTCCATGGCGGCGCGGCATTTCTCATCGCACCAGTCATTTTTTCGGGCTCGCGGAAAACCAGTGACCTCTTCAGCGTCGGTACGCAATGAGTGAGAGTGATTGTGGTCCTATTGCGCGCAGATATCTTTTTGTTGAACATTGTTCTCAGGGAGCTGGAGTACAAGGCGAGGGGCGAAACGGTCAGCTATTTGTTGTGATTGCAGCTTTTGAACGACGAGCTTACCTTGTGTCACTTAGCGCGCGCTCTTTGCTGCAAGAAGTTTATAATCCGAGTCAATATTAGCTCCTCGAATAGCGTGCACGTCTAAGACACTGGACGCATGCCTTCCGTTCACCACAATATGATCTATGTGATTTGATGTATCTTTTCATGCCTGAATCTGGTACTACATACTACCATGTTTCGCGACCGATGAAGTTGATCAGCCTCAGCCCATCAGTGGATGTTTTGTCGTGTTGGCTGAATATACCGACTCTGGGACCAAAGATCCCTTCCCTTCCCATCCTGGCATTAAAATCGCCTAGCACGAGTTTTATATCGTAACGAGGGTAGCGTTCATAGGCGCGCTGAAGGCGCTCTAGAAGTGATCAAACTCGCTCGGGTGCGGATTACGGCGAGACGTTTGTCCACTGGATTGAACAATAATACCTGGTGGCACAATCTCTCTCCCAGCACAAATCCGACCCCGAATTTGCGCTCCTTTACATCGCAGCTGTATTGACGTTGCAAGGTCCGATCCTCTTCATTCCGTGACCGTCCATCGCATCGCTTGGATGGCGGTGATGTCAGCTTCGCCTTTACGAGGAAATCCGCCAGCCGGAGCCGGACATTCCAGGTGAATGCCTTTAAATCATAGTCCTTGAAATGTTTGCCGTGGTCGTCATCAGAATAGGCGGGCCTCATCCGAGGCTTTTGGTTGCAATTTTTCATTGGAAGCTGTTTGAACGTGGTGTGGATACCAAGCCCAGCGCACAACCAGATTCTGGGCCAGTTTTCATTTTCGACACATTCATATAGCGAGCCGCTTGCTCCACGTCAGACGCTGGAATGGAATGATGAGCTGGCTATAAAAGTGAATGCTCCAGCGTTGAAAGTATTCAACATGGTAGTCGCTGGTAGTGGGAGAGGAAAAGAAAAACCTCCTCTCCGTTGGAAGGACTAGCCGGAGAAGGACTTGGTTTCACTTGGTGTCTCTTGCTGGTGCTAGTTAGTAAAGCAGAGGAGCAATTGGCTCGCGATGTTAGGTTAGGTTACTGTGGTAGTTCCCCAAAGGGAACTCACTTAGACATAGTAGGAGTCCGTTGTGATACAACCTAATTTATGAACGGTAACGTGAATCGGAAAGTCAGGAACGATTAACCTGAGAAACGTTGCGTGCCCCGAATGAAGTCACGCAAACTACCAATCTCCACTCCAGAAAGGTCTTCTGGAGAGCTAAAGAAGTACGAGCCTAGGTACTTGAACCTCAGTCTCGCAAATGCAGGGCAGCTGAGCAGAAAATGACAAGATGAATCCACCTCATCCTCCTCCATAAAGCTGCGGCAGAAAGGGTCAGAGACTATTTTCAGCCTAACCGCGTGAATACCCAACGGACAATGCCCAGTCAAAACACCAACCAGGGTCGAGAGTTGCCACTTAGTAAGCGACACCAGCTCCCTTGAGCGCCCACGATCCACTCTCGGCCAGAAGGCCCTTGCAATTCTGCATGTCGTGGCAATTTCCCAGCGCTCGCTGAGACGACATAAAGCCCATCTGTCCAGGAGAAGCCCGTAGGCAGTCAAAGGAGCCCCAACCCCCTCCCTGCAAGGAGAAATGACTTCCAGGGTACCTTGCCGAGCAAGCTCATCAGCCATGCAGTTCCCTGCAATGTCGCTATTTCCCGGTACCCAAATTAGTCTAACGTCGAGATATTCCGAGGCGGCTGCGAGAGAAGTCAGGCATTCCCTGACCAATTTTGATTTCACCATTAGCGATCCTAAGGCCTTAATAGCGGCCTGACTATCCGAATAAATGTTGGCCCGTCTAGAGGGCATTACATTGGTAAGTAGCCAATCGGCTGCCTCCTTTATTGCGGCCACCTCTGCTTGAAATACACTGCAATAGTCCGGAAGCCTAAATTTACGGCTGACGGAAAGCTCCTCGCAGAAGACCCCTCCCCCAACCTTACCATCGCGATGTTGAAATCGGCCAAAATCGCCTATGCAGTTATAACGTCAATTAAGAAGAAGAACTTTATATTGTTGTACATATATACTTGCCGCAGATTGTTAAAGCTAAGCAACTAAGCAGATTCTAAAGCAGCTTTGGTCAATCCGGGGCAAAAATATACTACATATAATATCAAGAGCTGACAACAAAACAAAATATTGTCGGATTTGAAAAGATTTTAGTACGATTTAGATTAGATAAGATAGATTAAAATATTATCAGCTCTCCTAGATTTTAATACGATATCGTGTCATAGAGAATAACATCGTGTGATCTTTGTAATTAATATCTGCGTTGATTGAATTAGAAATCTCAAGATGAAACGTGCAGCACAAATGGGCGTCGTCTCTCCCAAGGGGCAATCCAGACGCACAAGGGGTTTTTCAATAAAATATGAAAATACAAATGGATTAGTTGGAAATTATATTTAATCAAATATAAAAAGCAATGCTTGGTGGTTGAATACAATGATAAGTTATAATAACTTAAACCTTGTGGTGCGATGTGGTAGTCGACGAGTTCCTCTAGTATCCCATGAAGAAGTGTTTTTTAGAAAAAATTTACGGTCGTCGTCAACCGCAATTTAGTGAAAAAAAGAAAAGGAAAACCTTAACGAAAATAATTATCCGGCGGGAAATACGGAGAATCGGAATAATTCGCGATTCCATATGTATGCGTAAGTGTGTGTGAGTATGAACATTAGGGCGGTTAGAAAAATATTTAGGCTACCGTCCTAAACATGCCGGTCCACTTACGGTAAGCAAAATCCTGAGAAAAAACATCATCCAACTATCAGTTCACACCACATCACATGTTAAATTTAAATTTTTCATTCTGTAACAATTTCCAATGCGCTTTTTATTTCCAGTGTCCGGTTCCTTGACCCGCAATCGTCGCGGCTTCATATTCCTCTATCATATAGCTATGGGAGATAAAAATACTGATTACGGAAAAAGACGTGGGTTTCAATTCAATGCACTTCAACATTTATTTAGATGCAAACAAACACATACTTATAAAAATATAAATGTATCAGATAATTAAAACTATGAGCTTCTCTCTGTTTGATCACTGTGGAGGGGCTGCTACAGCGGAGCTTTATCATGCGCAGAAAAGAGCGCAGTCAAAAATTGTGCTTTGTGCCAGAAATGGGCCAAACGACGTTGACTGTGTTCCAGGCATGATGATGTTCGCATAGACATCTACGCCCAGCACGAGCCTGATGGGAGTGGTCCCATATGGCATATGGTGCCGCCAAAGCTGTGTCCACCTGACTGGTAGAGCTGATTCGCCGGAAATTGGCAGCCACCGCGGCATGTGTGCTTACGCGCTTGTTCGTCCCATGTTTTTTCCTCGGAGGCACAACAAACACCCGCGTTGACTCCCAATGCGGCTTTTTCTGGCTGAAGCTCCCGAGCTAAGTCTTCCGCTATTACCGAGGTGGAGGCGCATACGTCGATCAGAGCGCGGATGAGGTGTATCTGCTCTCCAGTCTCTATCTTGACTACTGCCGTTGGAGCGATCGGAAATATGGGTCGGAGGGTTGACCCCAACCCTACGCTGCTTCCTGACATCCCACTCCTAAAGTGGCTCGATCTGATGAGCTGGTGAACACCGTCTATCTCTCTACCGACGTGAGCGTAAAGTCTGAGTTTCCGCTCCGAGTCTTTGACTTCGTACTCCGTTTCCTCCACCTGCTGGCTCCACGACTTGTATTGCTCCTCCAAGTTTAACGTAGTGTGGCGCTTCTGGTTGGATACCCCCCTCGCTCGTGCACTCTTCTGTCTTGTGTGCCATGGATAGGCAATTGCCGCAGTAGCGGCTTAAAAGTGCCTCTCGACGTCTCTCTTCTGGCGCCTTATCGCGAAACATAGGGCAGACACGTTAAGTATGCCTCTCCTGGGATAGGTGGCACGGTATTACAAATCTTTGAGGGTTTTGTTCGGTCTTCTTCCCCATCGCTATGTAGCAAGTCATGTCTGAAACTACGTATACGTATATACCTATATATATATGTAAGTAAGATATGTTAGGTTAGGTTAATGTGGTAGTTCCCGCAGTAGGAACTCACTTAGTCGTAGTAGAGGACTCCACTGTGATACCACCTGTTTTATTTATTTATTTATTTATTTGTTTATGTAATCAATGAATACAAAATTCTTACAGACTACACATATTAGAAAGTATTACATATTCATTTTTTATTTATTTAGTCTACAGAAAGATATTTCTACAGACAACTTATTGATTAATTTGTAAATACATATATGTTTGGAGTTAAAAAAGGTATAATCTTTATAATGGCTGACATCGAATATAAGTGTGCAACCAGTGGAGACACCAGTAGGGACGTCGGTGATATACTTTTAGATACGCCAACAGAACGCCAGAAGGGACGCCAATATGAACTCAAGTACGGACGTCAGTAGGGACGCCAGTTTGGGTGTATATTCTTCTACATTATTTATAAAATTCATTTAAAAGCATTTTAAAGTTATATTTAGAAGAACCAAAATCAATGGCCTGAGTATTTGGAAGCAAATTGAACTCTTTTAATGTACGAAGTAAAGGAGCGTGAGAGGCATAAATAGTTCGGACTCTTTCTAAGAAGAAAGGGTCATGATTTCGAAGACTTCTTTGCGGAATGTGAAAATAAATTCGTTCGAGAAGGAACGGAGAATCAATCTCACCACTTAAGATGTCAAACACGAAGGAGAGTGAGAGAATATTCCTCCTAATATGTAAGGATTTTAGATTAATTAACAGACATCTAGCATTGTACGGAGGTATTGGTTCTACAAAGTTAAGAGATCGGAGAGCAAATTTTACAAAAATTTTCTGAATACGTTCAAGTCTTTTAATGTAACAGTCGTGATACGGTCTCCATATGAATACAGCATATTCCAGCTTAGAGCGAACAAGCGAAGTATATAACAACTTTAGAGTGTAAGGATCTGTGAAATCTGTACAAAATCGGCGAAGGAAGGCAAGCATTGAGTAAGCCTTAGCGATAGTGCAGTTTATGTGACTATGGAATAAGAATTTTGTATTAAAGACCACCCCAAGGTCGGAAATTTCATCAAGAGTGGTGAGCCGAGAGTCATTAATGAAATATGTAGTAGGAATGAGGGAACGAGACTTAGAGAAAGAAAGATGAAAACATTTACCAATGTTTAATGGCAATTGATTTTTTCTACACCACGTTATTACATTATTTAGGTCTGATTGAACCTTTAAGGAGTCTGAGGGCCTCGAAATTGTAGTAAAAATTTTCAAGTCATCCGCATAAAGAAGAAAATTAGAGTTAACGAAGCAATCAGATATATCATTTATAAACAATACAAAGAACAAAGGGCCCAAGATACTACCTTGGGGAACCCCAGACGAGGCAATAAAAGGATAGGAGGGAACGTTATCAACAACAACTACACAATAACGAAGGGAAAGGTAAGACTCCACCCAAGACAGGAACACAGAATGAAAGCCAAGACTAGCTAATTTGGAAATTAAAATTGAGTGGTTGACCTTATCAAATGCTTTGGAAAAGTCAGTATATACCACATCAACCTGGAGACGATCATTAAAGGCGGGCATACAACATTCTGTGAATACAGCTAGGTTTGTTACCGTCGACCTACCGACCACAAAGCCATGCTGGTTGTCAGATATTAAACGTTTAACTGAAAAATACAACTTCTGCTCAACTATGTATTCAAATAGTTTAGAAACTGTCGACAGTTTGGAAATAGGCCGATAATTTGCAACGTTATTCTTATTACCATGTTTAAAAATAGGTGTAATAGAGGTTATCTTCCAAGCTTCAATGAATTCTCCGCATAACAGGGACTTATTGAAGATTAACAACAGTGGATAAGCAAAAGCTTCACACTTTTTTAGAAGAATAGGGGATAACCCATCTATATCAGTTTGCGAATTAGACTTGATATGCAAAATTCCATCCATAACGTAACCAAGGGATAAAGACAAAGAACCAAAGTTGATCGGGGAACTAACATTTGGGATAATATTACTGGCGGGGTCAGACTCCTGTTCAAAATTAGACTGAAAGAAATCAGCAAAGAGCTTGGCAGCATTTTCAGGGGTTGACGCATGGGAATCACCATTGAAAATGTCGGATGGAATACTAGAGCAAGACCGTTTGGTCTTAACAAAATTCCAGAAAGACTTGGGGTTGGATTTTATGTCACATTCATATTTACGAATCGAGTCCCTATGAAGATTTTTACTCATAACTTTAAATTCACTAGCATATCGCAGGTATTTGTCCTTATGCACTATCTATTTCTCAGATTCTTTAACCTCTTCAGATCCTTAGTATGCCAAGGAATTTTATAATTATTCCTTTTTAATAGCGGAATATTATTGATACAAATCTCCCTGGTTTTGTTTTTAAAAACATCAAAGCATTCCGCGACACTGGCCCTTTCAAATAATATGTCCCAGTCTAATGCTGAAATCTCACTGTTGACAATTTGAAAATTGCAACGATTAAAGCAAAAACTTGTGGGTTGACTAATATTTCTGCTTTTAAAATCGTAAAATTCAAGATTAAGAACGAGCGGGACATGATGCATACCGACAACAGATAATGGGTCTGGACATTCATGTAAAGAAAAATGCATGTCATCATTAATGAAAATTAGGTCAAGAAATCTGGCAAGCTTGTTAGCAAAACTGTTTACCTGAAAGAGACTAGTACTTAGGAAATAATCTATTAAGTAAGATTCGGAAAAGGTGGTAATATTTTTTGGACATAGCGCCACGCTATTATCTATATGCGACCATACTACATTGCAAAGATTAAAATCTCCAAGAATGCAGAACTTACTACTATCATGCTTAGATACCATATCGACTACATTATCCACGCGCGCTTTGTATAGAAAATCCGCACTGGACGGGGGTATATAGGACGTACAAATAAAGATATCCGAAATTCCGTGAATTAATACACAAAGTTGGTCTAAAAGAGGGTCATTATTATCTAGTGGCACTAGCGAAGATCGAAATCGTCGCCGAACGGCAATGAGCACACCACCACCTCTTAAGAGTCCAGTCTTCACAACATCCCGGTCTTTTCTGTAAACATTGTACAACTTATGTACAGTCAAAAAATTCGTTCTCACAAAAATCCGCATTCAACCATGTCTCCACTAGCACAAACACGTCATAGTCCATATGAGCGGTCATATTAAAGAGGAGTTTAGATTTAGTCCTAATACCAGATACATTTTGATAATAAATCCTCAGGGACTTAAAGTGAGATTTAACCTGAGTAGCGCCAATTATTGAATTTGCGGTGGAGCGTTGCTTTTTTGAAAAAAACGGAAAGGACGAATCTTTACATTAATGGGCCAGATATTCGCGTTTAATAACTTATCATAAAAACATTCCGATACACCTAATTTAAAATTAATCTTTTTAAAATATTCCACTTGGGCATCTTTTTTTATAAGCACATAACAGTTAAGATACTTTTTATCAATTTCAGCATGTTTAGCAACGTAAGTTAAAATGTTATCCACAGTTAAGGTAGGTGAAAAAGAAGATATGTGTAGCCACTTCATAGAATGAATAACGGTTAATTCATTATTGTCGTTAGAACCAAACCGAACCAATGGTTGTTTGGGATTCTTGCGTGGATTTTTGGCTACAGTTTTCCATTCTGGATTACTGCGATTAGAAGGAGAAGATGATTGAGCTGATAAGGGAAAATCCGACATATCAGGTATTGACAGTTGTACACGTTGAGATGTAGGAGCAGAAGAGTTCGGCATTGCGGACACTTTACTAGCTGCTGACTTCATGAACGGTAACGTAAATCGGAAAAACAAACAGGAAAGCTTAACCTGAGAAACGTTACGTAACCCGAACGAAGTCACGCAAGTTACCAATCCCCACCCCAGAGAGCTTCTCTGGAGTCCTAAAGAAGTACGAGCCTAGGTACTTGAACCTCAGTCTCGCAAAGGCAGGGCAGCTGAGCCAAAAATGAAAAGATGAATCCACCTCAACCTACTCCATACAGCTGCGGCAGAAAGGGTCAGACACTATCTTCAACCTAACCGCATGAATACCCAACGGACAATGCCCAGTCGAAACACCTACGAGGGTCGAGAGTTGCCGCTTAGTAAGCGACCTCAGCTTCTGTGAGCGCCCACGGCCAGAGGGTCCTTGCAATTATGCATGTCATGGCAATTTCAAAGCGCTTGCTGAGACGACAGAGAGCCCATCTGTTCAGGAGAAGTCCGTAGGCAGCCAAAGAAGCCCCCACCTCTTCCCTGCAAGGAGAAATGACTTCCAGGATACCCTGCCGAGCGAGCTCATCAGCCATGCAGTTCCCTGCAATATCGCTATGGCCCGGTACCCAAATTAGTCTAACGTTGAGATACTCTGAGACGGCTGCGAGAGAAGTCAGGCACTCCCTGACAAGTTCTGATCTCACCATTAGTGATCCGAAGGCCTTAATAGCGGCCTGACTATCCGAATAAATGTTAGCCTAGTGGGCATTCCATTCGTGAGTAGCCAATCGGCGGCCTCCTTGATTGCGGCCACCTCTGTCTGAAACAAACTGCAATAGCCAGGGAAGCTGGCAAGAATCCTAGAATGCACACAGGCCGAGTTGAATCTGTATCCATTGCAATCTAGCCGGGCTGCGGCACAGGCTGCTGCAACCTTGCCTGCAATGCCCACAGGTAACACGTTAAGCATAACATTGAGCGTAAGAGTGGGTGTGGTTCTAAGCTGCTCTCTAGCTGCTTAACCTTTGATACCCTATCTAGCGAGTTCCTCCAGACCACCACTTCATAAAACATTATAGATAGTCTCATAAAGCCAGTAGTTTACCTTGGGAGAGAGGCGCCATCTTTTCCCAATAGCACCCCGGCAACAGTTGACCACAACCGAAGCCTTTATCACACTTTCCTCAATATTTGACCCCCAGGAGAGCTTCCTATCCAGAATCAGACGAAGATACTTGACCCGGTCAGAAAGCACAAGCGGGACGCCACCTGTTGAAGGGGGATGGGCATCCGGTACTTTATACCTCCTGGTAAATAAGGCGAGCTCCGTCTTGCTAGGATTGATCGTGAGCCCACACCCTGCAGACCATTTCACGATCAAATTAAGGTAACCCTGCATGATATCAAAAAGGGCGCTCAAAATCTTACCCCTGACAATCAGAGCAACATCGTCAGCATAGGCAATAACCGTGCAGTCTTCCCTTTCCAGCTTCTTCAGGACGGCATTGATAACAACGACCCAAAGGAGTGTTGAGAGAACCCCTCCTTGTGGAGTGCCTCTACTCTCCCTTCGTTGAATTTAGGCGCTGCCCCACTCCGCCACGACAGTTCTGTCACAGAGAAGGTGGTTGACGAGTCTTACAAAGCCCGGTTCAACCCCAAGCTTCGCGAGGGATCTGACTATTGCCTGTGGCTGAATGTAATTATAGACACCTTCTATATCCAGAAAGGCACCAACTTCCAAAGTCCTTGTGTTCAAGAGACTCTTCCATGACGTTAACAATCGTGCGCAGGGCTGTTTCCACAGACAGTACTCGAAGCCTTAAGCTCCGAAACATCTAACGTTCATCAGTACGGCTTAGATTTGCCCGTAGGCCTCCTCAGCGGACACGAGATCTCTATCGCTTTATTACAAGCTTCGGTGAATTTCTGCACCAAGCTGTCGAAAAGGAGTAAATTTCCCTGAGGTTCCTAGAGATGGCACCGTCTTCGTTACTGCGATCCACGACACCTGGGATAATGGAGCCCGACTGCTTAGCGACTTCGCTGAACGTTTTGGGAGCGACCCCAGTCCTTGGCCGTTTGACTGAAGAGGTCTACGCCTCCTGAACCCGCTTTCTCTTTGAGGCTGAGCTTTTCGGAGGCGCACTCGCGCTCTCCCTCAGCACCCCCTTGGCCCACTCAAGCAACCTCGCATGCTTTTCAGAGTGGGCCCTCCGTCCCGTGCCCACCCGCCGCTTAGGTCAATCGGCGGGCGAATTTTGGGTCGTCCTCAACTATACCGGTACGCTGCAGGAGAGACCCTTGCTAGTACTAGCAATCTCGTCGAATTCCCCCTCCAGAGGCCGCGGGCGATTTTCCCTGCAACCAACCTGCGCGCCCAGCCCAGGTCGGCTTCGACTCTCCACCTATAGCGTTGGCCACAACGGCCGTGCCCCGTACAGAGCCAGCGGAGGGGGGCGGTTTTCCCTCCCCCTCGTTAGCGGAGGCTGCCACCCGCAGCGATGAGCCAGCTTGAGTCGGCTTCGACGCCCCTCCACCGCTATCGAAAACCCGAAAGTGTAGTCGTCCTAAAGAAATTGTCCCAAGGTTGTCTATGCCGAAGCAGCGAGGCCACGCGAGGGTCGACGCACACCTTTATGAGGTGAACGTTCAGAGCCAGATGCAAAGATGGGAGTCTCCTCAACCGCACCTACACCACCAACTTAATGGCGACTGGAATTGGAACGTACTCTGAGACTTGCCAGATTTTAATGGGACGGATTAGCCTATCAGCCATTTCTGCTGAGTTTCACCCCAGCATACTGAGTTGAAAGAATACCTCAGCCGCCAGCCCAAAACAAACAGAATCAAGAAAACGTAAACAAAAGTGTAGTCTATGGACAAAGCAAGAATTGCTACCGTTCAGGTTAGGCCGTCAAGGCCGGACGATCATTTAGCGTTACCCAGGATGCACCACGAGGAGGCGACCATGCGTTTACATCCCAAGTAGGAGTTATGTACATACTATATAGTAAACCAGTTAATCTCACTTGCTCAGAATGGCAGAAGATAAGCAAGCGAAACCACAAACCCTCCAAACTCTGGCAGGCCCAAGGACTACATCCAAATCCCAGGTCGACGAAGTGGAATTAAGCCACATTCACAAAAAAATTCTCTTCGAAATCTCAAGAATGAACAAATATTGCGAAAAATGGTGGAGCTTAGGCGAAGCGGACCACACCGAGGCCGGACTCAAGACGTATAGGGATCAACTCGAAAGGCATATAGTACTGGTGGACGCAGCCAACGAAGCAATGCAGATGAGTAACGCAGACGAAAAGACTCGGAAAACGTGCGACGCTGCATACGATAACGCCAGCGACAACGGATTGAACACAAGGTTGAGGATCAACGAGTTACTTAGCCAACTCCAGCCAAACGCAGAACTCAGTAGAATCAATACGTCTGCCATGCAAATGTCCCAAATTCAACCCGATACGCATAACTACCTCATAGTACCTGCTTGTGACACGGAAGTCTTCCATGGCGGATATGAAGACTGGCCATCTTTCAGAGATATGTTCACAGCAGTGTACATTAATCATCCAAAATTATCTCAGGCCCAAAAGCTGAGACAAAAAACTCGTGGAAAAGCAGCTCTGCTCATTAAAAATTATGCTTTGAACGATCTCAATTTTCAACTCGCTTGGGATGCACTCAAATCCCGCTACGAAAACCGTAGAATTGTCGTTGACAATCAAATAAAAACTCTGTTTAACATTCAGCCCGCACACACAGAAAATGGGGAAAAACTCCAACAAATTCAAACGACAATAAATAATTGTCCAGCAACACTAAAAGCAAATGGAGTCTCTACTGAAAGTTGGGACCCAATGCTCATATATCTCTGTTCCTCAAAGCTTCCTGACGAAACACTCACGTTATGGGAGCAGTTTCTTAACTCAAGAAAGGAGTTACCTCTCTGGTCTGAAATGGACCAATTTCTCACAACTCGGTATGAAGTGGTAGAACGCCTTAGTACTTACAGGCCGAATAAACCGAAACCACCTCAACCCACTTTCATTCCCCGGTCATCATTAACGACTCCACAATCGTTCAACTTCCGGAACAAAACTCAATCGTTCCACACTGAGCAAAGAAAGCCAGTCTCGTGCAAATTATGCAACTCTAATCACTCCATGATGAGTTGCGTGAAGTTCAAAGAACTATCCGTTTCCGATCGGAATAAATTTGTTAAAGACAATAATTATTGTAAAAATTGTTTAGCGTACTCTCACTTGGAAAGGGAATGCCCTAGCAATTTCACTTGTGTGTATTGCCAAAGGCGACATCATTCACTTCTCCATTTCCCAGCAAAATTCCAAGCGCCAAACAATCAAAAGCCCATAAAAAACTATGTCACATCTCAAGTGACAATCGATCAAGAAAGCCCTTGTACTCAAAACAGGCCGCATTAGCAAACTCAGCAAATGCACCTCAAAGCAACACTGATAAGGTACTCTCACACTTCTCAAGCAGTAGAGAAAGAACCTTACTCCCCACGGCAATCATTCCCATTCTCCACAATGGAGAAACAACTAAAATTCGCGCTCTCATAGACCAAGGGTCCCAAAAAACGTTTGTAACCCTCGCGTACAAAAGCTACTTGGTCTACCGACAATGAAAACATATTACGATATTATTGGAATGGGCGGACGAATAGTCCAGAACGCGAATAAAATTTGTTCAATCACAATCTGTTCTCCTGATCTCACAATAAAAATTGCAACTCACGCAATAATACTCACCCAGTTGACACAACTTTTACCAACATTCAAGGCGACAAATGTTGATCTCCAAGAATACGCTTCATTACCTCTAGCAGATCCAAACTGCTTCGCCCCCGCCAGAATTGACATGGTCATTGGTAGCGACATACTCCCGAAAATACTCGTTCCAGGTCTCAAAAGCAACGTTGGCGGAAGCTTGATAGCCCAAAACTCTATATTTGGGGGGATATTAAGTGGCCCAATATCTGAACAAGTCTCGACATTTTCCACCCAAGTGGTCGAAAGTTCAGCCGACTTCCTAGGAGATCTACTCAAAAGATTTTGGGAACAAGAAGAGGTTCCACATGCTCCTACTCACACAGACGATGATGAATTTTGCGAGCAACTATACAGAAATACTACCTATCGGAGAGACGACGGCCGCTACGTAGTAAAACTCCCATTCAAATCAGCATTTCCCGACTCAATCGCCCTAGGCTACTCAAGACCCGCAGCTCAGCAGCAATACCTCGGCATCGAACGGAGCATTGAGAAGAAGGCGGAACTAAAAAAACACATACTCGAAAGTCCTGGAAGAATATTTAACCCTAGAGCATATGGAACCCACAAATTCCCACGAAGTAATACGTGATGGGAAGTATTTCTCTTTTTACTTGCCACATCACGCGGTGATAAAACCTGACAGTAAAACTACTAAAGTCCGAGTAGTTTTCAATGCGTCAAAACTCTCTCACTCCGGCCTCTCTCTCAATGACGTACTTCACACAGGTCCCGTTCTCCAAAACGACTTGATGTTAGTCATCCTCAAATGGCGATTATACAAATATGTTTTCAATGGCGACATTGAGAAAATGTATCGCCAGATATACGTTCATAAAGTAAATCAGGATTTCCAAAGAATCCTATTCCGCAGATCCCTCGAAAGTCCTATAGAAGACTTTAAACTGAAAACAGTTACATTTGGCGTCAATTGCGCCCCATATTTTGCTATAAGAACACTCCACCAGTTGGCCAAAGACACTCAAGAAAAATTCCCACGAAGCTCTGAAATTTTGGTTAAAGAAACTTATGTTGACGACATTCTCTCAGGTGGGCATGACCTGAACTCAGCAAGCGAATTGATATCTCAAACTATCGATGTCCTAAAATCAGCTGGATTCCCTTTGAAAAAGATCACTGCAAATCACAAATCGCTTATTAACAATATTCCCCAATCGGATCTCCTAGACTCGGAATTTCTCCAGTTCCAAGATACGAGCTCCACTAAGACCCTTGGAATAAAATGGAATGCCCTCACCGACACGTTTTCATACTCAGTAGACCCAATCTCTGACACAGCAACTGCCACAAAGCGACAGATCTTGTCATCTGTCGCGAAACTTTTTGACCCGGCAGGATGGCTATCGCCCATTATGATAACAGCGAAAACTCTCCTCCAACAGCTGTGGATGGAAGGGACATACTGGGACGAAACTGTCAAGCCTACGCCACTTCTCAAATGGAACTCCTTCCGAAAAAATCTCTCAGCTATCAGAGAAATAGAGATACCCCGTTGGGTTCAGTTTAACCTGGATAACTCAATCCAGTTGCATGGTTTCTCCGATGCCTCTGAAAAGGCTTTCTGCGCTTGTATATATCTAAGAGTTCAACATGGCGAAACTGCAACTTCTCACCTACTCGCAGCAAAGAGTAAAGTTGCACCCCTACAAACCGTCTCTCTCCCAAGGCTGGAACTCTGCGGTGCAGTCCTCCTCACAAAATTAGTGAAACAGATCCGTTCCCAACTAGATCTACCCTCTCATGAATTATATCTGTGGACTGACTCCTCCATCGTACTAGCCTGGCTTGAAAAACCTCCCTGGATGTGGAAGACGTAAGTAGCAAACAGGACATCCCAGATTCTTCAGAATGTCAAAAATGCTACCTGGCGTCATGTCTCCAGCCCAAACAACCCAGCCGATCTGGGTATACGAGGAATTATACCCCAAGAACTTGTAGACTGCTCACTTTGGTGGAAAGGCCCAGAATGGCTAACAAAACCTCCCTCTCTCTGGCCGAAATGCACACCAAACCACACATCTCCACCAGAACAAAGGCAAATCAAAGCATTTCACGCAGCTGAAAGCACCGATCTCTTAGACCACTTCTCCTCCTCCTCAAGAGCTCTCAGAGTGGTAGCGTTCATGTTAAGGTTTATAACCAAGGCTAAGAAACTGCCTATCCCCCAAACAGTCACTCTAACGCATGAAGAAATAACCCAGGCGAAAGTACGTCTCATATTGAATGCTCAACACAAATATTACGGAAAAACGATGGCAGCATTAGAAGCAAAAAATCCGATAAACAAAAGAGATCCATTACTCACCTTGAACCCATTTGCAGATAAGTCAGGACTATTACGCGTCAACGGGCGTCTCACTTATGCCGACCTTAGCTATAATGAGCGTCACCCAATTATAATCCCAGATAACTCAAAGCTCTGCTCTCTAATCCTGGAATTCCTCCACTCAACACTACTCCACGCCGAAAAACAGTTGATGATCCGCATGGTCCAGCAGGAATATTATATCCCACGCCTAAAACAAAAGGTAAAATCCTGCATATTTCGGTGCAAAATGTGCACCATTTACAAGCAAAGGATTAGGTCGCAAATGATGGCCGCATTACCCCCAGAACGCTCCACTTATTCACTCCCGTTTCAAACAACAGGTGTTGATTTTGCTGGCCCATTCGTGGTGAAAACTTCTACTCTTCGCCGAGCATCTCATGCCAAAGCATACGTGTGCGTATTTGTATGCTTCTCCACAAAAGCTACACACCTCGAACTATGCTCTGATTTAACTACAGAAGCATTCAAAGCTGCATTTACACGATTCGTCGGACGCCGAGGCATACCTCATAAAATCATGTCCGACAACGGAAGGCCGTTTGTAGGGGCACAGAGAAGCCTCAAAAAGGAATTGTCCTCTTTCCTTGCAAAAGTATCGGCTGATATTGCAAACAAATATGCCGTACATGGACTCTCGTGGCAATTTATTCCGCCCTACGCCCCTCACATGGGTGGACTCTGGGAAGCAGCTGTGAAAAGCTTCAAAATTCACTTCACTAAAGTTGCCGGGAGTCACAAATTTACCTATGAGGAGTTCAACACTCTCCTCATTCGTATTGAGGCGGTATTAAACTCCAGACCACTCTCTCCTGCAAGCTCTTACGCCAGGCCATTTCCTACGAGGAGCCCCACTGCTCTCCATACCCGAACCGAACTCCGAGAATATCTCACTAATAAACAAATGGCAGAAACTAAGGACACTCCACCACCAATTCAGTAGACGCTGGAAAAATGAGTACCTGCAAGCGCTTCACAAACGGTACAAATGGAAAAGTCAGCAACCCGATTTAAAGGAAGGAGACCTAGTTGTCATCAAAGACGACCTCTTACCGCCCAATGAATGGCGTCTAGGTCGAATCACCACACTCCATATCGCTCCAGATAAAAATGCCCGCGTAGTAGACATCCGCACTAAAGGCGGAATAGTCACACGCAATATCACAAAATTATGCTCATTACCACCCGCATAACTCAAGTCCCACTTATCGCGTTCGTTCTATGAATATTTAAACTGCATGTCTCATTTCCTTTCATGTGTTCCCTCATGCACTAACAATGTCTTTCGAATGTAACTATATTTACAGATTCCAGGACTTCCGCAAGTGTCGGCTGTGCTGCCAAATGCACTCTCTCCGCTACTGCCACGCATTTATGGCAATGACACCGGACGAACGGTACGAGTCGGCCAAGGAGCATCGTTATTGCATTAATTGCTTGGCTACCTCCCACGTAACGGGCGCCTGTGATTCGCCAGATAGCTGTCGTCGCTGTGGATTAGCACACCACACCTTGCTGCACCGATCCCCCTCCACACTGCCAGTTCAGAAGCGACAAAATCAGCACACATTTGAGCGCACTCAGCCCTTTAAGCGCAAGCAAATCACGCAGCGCCAACCACGAGTAGACCGGAATGAGTCCAAGTCGACGGGGCGAAACCAACAACGTGTAGCCAAGAGACCGTCAGAACAAAAGAGTCGTCCCACCTTCCAACGCCGCATCCGTGGTCTGTTTGACCAAGCCAAACTCGCTATGGAAAAGCTTCAAGAGCTGCTGCAGTTTACCTCGCCGCAGCCCGCCGGCATGTCGAGGACATGAGCTACAATCTAATCGATCTCGACTTGAATTAATGTAGAATGAGTTAAACTTACCTTAATACTTACCTTAATACTTACTTGTACTCACCCTGTATGGTGTACTCACCTAAGCTCCCCATTGTAAATGAGCTTATTTTCGAACATTTTATGTACCGAGCAACGTGATCCTTTGAAAATAATTTCATTCGTTGTTCGCCACTCCAGCTGCAATCTCCTACAATAAAATACGCGGAAAGCAAATTGCAAAAAAACCTTCTAAATTTAATTTTCTTTTTATTTTTCTCTGCCAGTGCGCGGTAAGTTTTTCTTCATTGTCCGCAGTAGTGCGAACAACTTACTTTAAAAGTTGGAGCTCCAATAATTTTATTGCGAAATTTAAGTCCCCCACTGTTATGCAATGAACTCGCCTACAGGTAAAAAGGTTACATTTTTATCTGGTTGAATGTACTATTTTAACTGGTTGTGGTACTGGAAAATCTACTTTAATACCTAGAATTCCGATGATACCTACAGATTTGCCATTTAGATTTAAAAGAATTCAGTTTCCGGTAAAAGTTTGTTTTGAAATGACCATAAACAAGGCACTGGGGCAAACATTTAATGTAACCGGAGTGGATTTGAGTAAGCCATATTTTTTACACGGACATCTGTACGTAGCCCTATCAAGTGTTACATCGAATAGAAGCCGTTTTGTCCTTGCAGGGGGAAGTACGCATAATATTGTATACAAAGAAATTTTTTGATGTTTGTCCAATAAAAAGTTTTAATTGCAATTGTATGCAACATAAAATTGTTATTTTTATGAGTTTGTATATTTAGGAATTAAGGTAAATGCAAAATCAAACTATTTCAGAACCAAAGTAACTTATAGTAAGTAATTTGTTATACATATACATAAACAGAAAGCGCGTGGCGAAGCCTCGCGCAACCGTTGCCAGCTAGTATTTTAATAAATGACGCTTAAAGTAGCTGAAGCTTGTAGCTCATCGAAAATTAATTATCTCACAGATAATAATATGACTGTCGTATTTGCATCGATAATGGCACTTTGGGCTGTACTCTATCTAGAGCTTTGGGAAAAATGCCGTAAGCGGATTTTAAACATAACTTGCGAAAGCTAGATTTCCTTGCTTGCGCCAAAGAGGCACTACTGCGCATAGAGAGCATTGTTGTGAGCCGTAGCAAACTGAATTTCGCCATTGAACTTATCTCGGAGTTCATATTCATGGAGCGCTCGAAAGATTCGATAGACATCCGCATCCCTTATTCTCAACTCATTCCACTTACAGTAATTTACATTTAAGGCTTTCGCAAACAATGATGCAGATAGTAAGCTCTGGTTCGCCGATAGCGTTAAGTGCACAACATATTGCACTTGAAACGTTATTCGGACATTTTAGTTCATCGTTGGGGATTGACCAGCTTCTCGCAACTTGTCATCATGATGGTCGGCAAACGGGCGGTAAATGCGATTGGGGAAATGCGCTGTATGCGCAAGTTCTCTGTACTTCTCAGCAGGAGAAAAGTGGAAAATGTATATGTATTTGTTGACTTTTGGTAAACGAGACAACTGTAGTGCGTTTCTGTAACCCATTTCGATCGATGTTCTCGACTCAAATTCTCGATTTGACGTCACTCGCACTCAATGTGTTTCTGTAAAATAAGTACTCGATTCAATCGGTAGTCAGCTGATATGTTCCATTCCATTTCAGTAGGAATGCTCGATTGAATGTGTTTCTGTAACCAAATTGAATGAAATACTGTCGATTGGTTTTCTCACTTCCATTTGAGGTGATGACAAACAAATTGTTCGTTAAATTCAAAATGGAATTAGTTGAATTTAAAGCAAATGTTTGTTTAAAAAAAAAAAGTTGTTAATATATTATATATGAATAGTTAAAAAAGATTTGATGCATTTTCTTTACAGAGAAGTACACAGAGCGTTCGCCAGACGAACTGGAAACCTGCCGTTGCAGGACGGTCCAAAACCGTTGGATGCCATGGACCGGGAAATTCTGGAGTTTTTTTCCAGCGACATGGTGGACGGTGATGGGCTCACTCCCGAAATTGGTTTGTCGGTGAGTAACGTCTGTCAAAATTTAAAGTTGTGATTATAAATGTGATAATAAAATTGGTGTATATTGCTGACAACTGCTGAAATGGTCGATGTTACCATTGAGGATGAGGGTGATGCTACTGCCAACATTGGGTTGGACGTAAGTAACATATTACAAAACTAAAAACGAAGCTGGGATGCTTTAGGAGCTTTTCGGTCGGTAATGTATTAAAAGCAAACAAAAAGTTTCTTTTTTTCTCCTACGCGTTTCGGCATCTTCCGCGCCTTCATCAGGGAGTCTGCATTTTATTGTACATAAAACATAAAAACAAGTGTTAACAAAATAACAATATTTTTGCTTACAACAATAATTGCACTTACATTTTTAATTACATTGAAAACAGTAACAACATCAAAACAAATAAAAATATAAAAACGAAAATAAAACTCCACATATTGAATTGTACACTACGTTTTTGTCTCTCTGTTTATCCATCACTCGTTATTGCTGTTCTGTATGCGCAGTTTATATTGTCTACGTCCTCCTTAAAATTCATAGTGTGTCGTATTTGTTGTTGTATTCTCAGCCCTTCTAATGTTAATCTTGTCCTCTCTTTTTTCTCCACGTCTAATATTTTTGTATTTTCGAAATCGGCTGAGTGTCCGCTATTCGTTAAATGTTGTGCCAATGCTGTTGTTGTCGTTTTGTTCTTCGCGTCCGTTTTATGTTCGCTAATTCGAATTCCGAGTGATCGCTTTGTAGTGCCTATGTATACTTTATCGCAATGTTCACCCAATTTACCATTGCACTTGATTTCATATACTACGTTGTGTTGTTGTTCCTTGTTAATTCTGTCTTTTGTTTTGGTAAACACCGAATTTAGCGTGCGATGGGTTTTATGTGCAAGGCATATTTTGTCTGTCTGTATACTTCTGCTTATTGTTTTTTTGTCCGTTAGTCCTGGTATGTATGTGATACCTGTGTATTTTTTGTTTTCGTTTTTGTTTGTGGTTACAATATTTGTGTGCGCCAATGCCCTTTTGTTGTTTGCAGTTGCTAACAGACTCTCTATTGCTGCATTAGGGTATCCATTTTTGTACAATATATTTTTAATTTTCTTGGTGTTCTCATTTTTGAATTCTTGGTCACTTAAATCGTAAATTTTATTTATTAAATTGATAGCTGTGTTTCTTTTTTGCGTCCACGGGTGGTTTGAATGATAATTAATCATCCTTGACGATGCTATCGATTTTGTATACCAGTTTGTTGTGATTTTATTGTCAATTCGCTGTATTTCCATGTCTAGGAAGGCTAACTTTTTCCCGTGTTCTGTTTCCGTAGTGAAATTTATTTTAGTATGTTGTGCGTTTAGTGTTTTTAGTATGTCTTCCACGTCCTTGATCTTAACAATAGCGAATATATCATCTACATATTTGTTAATGTATTTGATATATATGTCCTTTTGTTTAAGTTTAGCGATGCTGTCGTCCAGTATTTTATCTAATACAATGTCAGCTACGGTGGGTGACAGTGGAAAACGTTCTCGCCCATACATTTGATCGCCGACATAGAGCAAGGAATTCAAACTTTGGAAGACGAAAAAGAAAAGGACACTACGAGATGTAAAATTGCGACTAAAATTAATAATTATAAAAATAAACTCAAAAATTCCCCAAAAGACAAATTTATATTGAGAGTTTACGAAGACACAAAAAAGTTTATCGCACAACAAAAGGACCAAATAATAATAACGAACGCAGATAAAGGTAACAAAACGGTGATGATGAACAAGGTGGAATACAGACAAAAAATGAAGGATCTTCTAAGCGACAAAACTACATACATATAAAACCATCCGTATTGAACCAAACACAAAAGCTACAAAGAAAAAACAACACCATAGTTAACGACATCTACAAACAAAAGAAAATTGACGCAAAACTTAAATACTACTTGACATGCAATGCAGCTACAGCACCAAGACTATATGGCCTTCCGAAAATACACAAGGAAAACTCCCCTCTCAGACCAATTTGCTGTTCAATTGGTGTACCGTGCTACAATCTTTCGAAAAATATTGGAAAAATACTGAGGCAGATAATTTCGAAGGACTACAATATCAACAATTCTTTCCAACTCAAAGAAAGATTACAACACATAACGATAGAAGAGGATGAAATTCTTATTTAATTTGACGTGGTGTCGCTATTCACGAATATACCGATACAACTAGCAATACACACGATTATGCAACATTGGACCATCCTAGAAGAACATACCACTCTCACTAAGAAGCAATTTTTGACAATACTACAATTCTGCCTACGGGAAAACAACTATTTCAAATATGACGACACTCACTATCAACAGATACAAGGAATGCCAATGGGCAACCCACTGTCACCCACCGTAGCTGACATTGTATTAGATAAAATACTGGACGACAGCATCGCTGAACTTAAACAAAAGGACATATATATTAAATACATTAACAAATATGTAGATGATATATTCGCTATTGTTAAGATCAAGGACGTGGAAGACATACTAAAACACTAAACGCACAACATACTAAAATAAATTTCACTACGAAAACAGAACACGGGAAAAAGTTAGCCTTCCTAGACATGGAAATACAGCGAATTGACAATAAAATCACAACAAACTGGTATACAAAATCGATAGCATCGTCAAGGATGATTAATTATCATTCAAACCACCCGTGGACGCAAAAAAGAAACACAGCTATCAATTTAATAAATAAAATTTACGATTTAAGTGACCAAGAATTCAAAAATGAGAACACCAAGAAAATTAAAAATATATTGTACAAAAATGGATACCCTAATGCAGCAATAGAGAGTATGCTAGCAACTGCAAACAACAAAAGGGCATTGGCGCACACAAATATTGTTACCACAAACAAAAACGAAAACAAAAAATACACAGGTATCACATACATACCAGGACTAACGGACAAAAAAACAATAAGCAGAAGTATACAGACAGACAAAATATGCCTTGCACATAAAACCCATCGCACGCTAAATTCGGTGTTTACCAAAACAAAAGACAGAATTAACAAGGAACAACAACACAACGTAGTATATGAAATCAAGTGCAATGGTAAATTGGGTGAACATTGCGATAAAGTATACATAGGCACTACAAAGCGATCACTCGGAATTCGAATTAGCGAACATAAAATGGACGCGAAGAACAAAAAGACAACAACAGCATTGGCACAACATTTAACGAATAGCGGACACTCAGCCGATTTCGAAAATACAAAAATATTAGACGTGGAGAAAAAAGAGAGGACAAGATTAACATTAGAAGGGCTGAGAATACAACAACAAATACGACACACTATGAATTTTAAGGAGGACGTAGACAATATAAACTGCGCATACAGAACAGCAATAACGAGTGATGGATAAACAGAGAGACAAAAACGTAGTGTACAATTCAATATGTGGAGTTTTATTTTCGTTTTTATATTTTTATTTGTTTTGATGTTCTTACTGTTTTCAATGTAATTAAAAATGTAAGTGCAATTATTGTTGTAAGCAAAAATATTGTTATTTTGTTAACACTTGTTTTTATGTTTTATGTACAATAAAATGCAGACTCCCTGATGAAGGCGCGGAAGACGCCGAAACGCGTAGGAGAAAAAAATAAACTTTTTGTTTGCTTTTAATACATTACCGACCGAAAAGCTCCTAAAGCATCCCAATTGGAAATTCAACTTTGGTTCCAAGAAAAATACAAAAATAAAAACTAAGCTATTTAGTGATCCGTTCGGAATTCTAGGCAAACGCGGACAGTTTGGACATCTTCGAAGTGGAGGCACTTGAAGAGGTTGCAATGAGTCAGGTGCTTGAGGTTGTGCCAAACAAACAGCAACCCAAACAGCGCACAAACCAAAGCTGTGTGGAAGAGGCGAGCAGTCTCATTGAAAATCACCATGCGCAGCTGAAAGAGATTTTGGAGAGACAACACAAGGAGCTCATGGGTGTTTTAAATGGAATTCACGATACACTGGAAATAAATGTTCCACTTTTTACCGATGCACCTGAAGATTCAGTTAAATTATAACAAAATGATTGAATATTAAAAAGAATATAAAACAAAAATATTATAAAAAATAAAGAGTTAAACATAATTTGCAAACAGTATCATTTGGAGTGTTCCTCATATTTTTCTGAACACCACTGTATGTGAATTAACTACAAAAGTGGTTTCTTAAAATAGTATTTCGTATAGCTCTTCCTTCATTTAAAATGTTAAGTAATGAACCATTGTCTCCATGCGGAGAATTTTCAAGTGGATTAACTTCAGGAAGTGGAAAATTATTCGGATATTATGTAGAGTACAGCATGCATTAATTATTGATCCTGCAAATGAGGGGTTCACCATTAGGCCACGGTCTTGGGAAAGGCACCCAAATAATTTTTTTAAAACTCCATTAAGGCGTTCCACACAATTTCGAGCTCGTGCGTGAGAATCGTTGTAGCTTTGCTGACTAATACTCTCTACATTTCTGAATGGAGTCATTAGCCACGGCTGCAACAGATATCCAGAGTCTCCAAGCAACCATCCTGTGGACCCATTGGCAGTGTACTCATTCAGCATATGGGACTTTAGTGTACTGCTTTCCCATATGTAGGCGTCGTGCGTACTTCCCCCATATCTTGCAAAGCACGCCAGGATATTTAAATCAAAGTCGCACACTAATTGCACATTTTTGGAAAAGTATCCTTTTCGATTAATGTAGCAGTGTTCTACTGCAAGTGGTGGTTTCTTAATTTTGACGTGAGTGCAGTCAATCGCTCCTAAGATGCCAGGAAATCCAGTAGCAGTGAAGAACCTTGAAGTGAACATAAACATAAGCCAGCTATAAATAACCATTAATCTTCAAGATTATAACACTTCACTTGCCGTTGCTTCACAATATTCTGCTGCTCTAAGGTAGTTGGAAAAATGATGTAACGTTGCGCCATATGATTTTGCAAAATCTCTGTAATTTGATGCACTATGCGGCTTACCATGGTCTTACTTATAGGGCAAACAAAATCCTGACCTACGTCCCTAAGAAATGATCCTGTAGCATAGTAATGCAGCGCTACACACAACCTAGTGGAGTTTGGAATAAATGTACTTCTTACTGCTGTGTCCATAAAAGGCTCGATTTCCACAAGGAGTGCCCGTACTGCAGTTCTGCTGAAGCGGAATAACTCAAGAAAACGCGGCTCGGGAATGCTGAATGGATCTGTCGAGTCCCTTAAAGTGCGCCTTTGTATTCGCAACATATTCCTTCTGTCATACCGTATGGCGAGCGTTATTACCAATAAACTCATAGCTGAAACACAATCAATTTTTATTTATTAATAAGAATTAAATATTTGTGCACACATTTCTATAATGCTTACTTTTCTCAATAATAGTTTCTCAAACATGAAGTTGTCAGTCCGATTCGATAGATTTCTTGTCGATTGGCGTTCCATTTCTCTCACTGTTTCATATTTTGTCGACTTATGCTTACAGAAACACTCGTTCTCGATCAATCGACTAATTTGGATCGAATCGAAATGACGTCACTATAATCGAGTATATTGTCGATTCCTTACAGAAACGCACTACTGACATCGGCCAACTTGTCAACGAAATCGAACAGTTGACTTATTTCGTATGTAATAGTAGGTGTATTTGTAGATTTTCCAAACACCTCCCATGCATTCGTTGACGCTCTCATAGTCGCTGTATGTGCGAGTCTCAGGACGCGAAGCCGGCTGTACTAGCAGAATTGTGTGGGCCATGGTGGTTTTGCGACAGTGTGTTTCGTATGAAGTTGAAGTATAGTCTGGAATCTATTAGGTTTTATCAAAATATTCGCTGTAAGTTTAGCGTATGACCGGTACTGTGACCCTGGTACGAACGTTTGCACAATAGCCTTTATTAACTAAAAATATTCTTCCTGACCTTTAAAGCAATGTTATTATAATCGCAAGCTAAAATTACCAAAGATACTGAATTATCTTCTTTTTTTTTGCTCTCAAGTTTACTCGTCTTCCGTGTGGCTGTTGTAAAAATTTACAAATTCTGTTGAGATCTTTGGCGATCTTAGCAAGTTTCCTTAGATGTAGGTTACACACGTGGGTGTTGGACTTTACCATATTTCTGACTCGGGGGATCCAATATTGAACTCGAATTAGATGCAGCATTAGTTGATTTTCACCATGCAAGAAGACTTCATGGATAAATTGTACAATAAGACGGGAAAATCGGTTTTATAAGGAAGGATTATTGTGTGACGCTCATTTTACGCTAAATCTAGCCATGCGCCAAGACGATTCCTACTCCTCATAATCTCATTTTTATCTAAAAACGAGTTAAGGGCCAGCACTTCGCTTTTTCCATCGATGGGGTTTTCAGACTTCAGTTTAAAATATTCATCACTATAGAATTGCTTCTGGTAAATGATTATTAAGCGTTGTGTCGATCGATTAATCGAATCCACATGAAGCCAGTCCGTATTTCCGATTTTGTCGACAATTTTCGTTATGAATGTTGACCACAAGCATGGTGGTTTGCATATACATGAAAGCACAATTGTTGAATCTGTCCACAGGTGTACTTTCACCGGGCCGCAGAGTTCTAAACGGTATAGGGAAATAGTTTTAACCGGAGCTACTTTATTTTTTACCATTTTTTACAGCGCGGTGTCCGTATGTTGTCGATATTGGGCTAGCTCTGCATAAAATTCTGCCACCATCCTAGAGTAGTTGACGACACCTTCTCGTCCCAATGCATAGGCATATTTGCAACTACGATGATCGGAGGCAGCCAGCCAAGTGGGTCAAAGAGTTTGGCGATAGCTGATAGTATCGCCCTTTTCGTAAGAAAATCTCGTGGTTCCTTTGATATAAAATAGAATTGATCAGTATGAGCGTTCCATATTATACCATGAGCCTTTATGGTGCTAGTGTTTCCTCAAATTCTAGGAAGTTCTCACTTAGTAAGTAGTTTTAGGAATATCTTTGAGTATTCTGGCTGTCGATTTACGTAGTGCAAAACCTGCGGATTGTAACACTTTAGTTATCTCATCTTTAGCTCTTACCGCCGAGTTGATCCAATGCCCTCCAGCGAGACCATCATCCACATACATATATTTTCATTTGATTCTAGTGGATAAGAGCTTTTAGTTTCCTGAGCTAGTTGTAGAAGTGTCCTAATAGCCAGATAAGGAGCACAGTTTATACCGATGAATTATGTGTTAGTATTTTGTTTGACTTCTATCCACTAAAATTTGCCGATACATCTTTTCGATGTCACTGTTGAACACATACTTGAATAGTCTCCAGCGTATGATGAGGGTAGCAAGATCCGCCTGCGGTAGAAGGACGTCGTTCAAACTCGTCCCATAAGCGGTCGGGCTGGAAGCAGTAAATACCACGCGAACCTTGGTGGTGCTTCTTTTATGACAGCATGATGGGGGAGAAAGTAGTTGTCATAGGAATCAGCAGGAACATTGATATTGATCCTTGACATTTGACTTAAAGTTGCATATTTTACTAATACTCTATTATATTCCTTTTGTAGAACAGGATATTTTGCGATCCGTGTCTCGTTCCGGAAGTATTGAGAGCAAGCCTTCTTCAGTGAAGTCGAAAAATCGTGTTTAAACGGGAGTGAAACGATGCACTTTCCTTCTTTGCTCCTGCGTGTCATCCTCTCATATAGCTTCTCGCAGTACCAATCATCTGCATTTAAGTTTTTGCTGCCGGGTAATTCTTCCAGCTCAAAGAACGCGGTTAGTTGTTTATCCGAAGTAACTTTGTTATAGTAGGATACGATATTAGTGGTGGGATTGCACTGGTCTGACCGACCAGCCAGAATCCAACCAAACACGGTTTCTTAGACCAGAAATAATTTGGGGATAAATGCCTCCACCAAGCACATGGTTTAGTTGTTTGTTCATAAATAAATTTTTTTCCTCCAGTACTAAATCTGGAAATGTTTGTCTCGTTATTGCGCTTACATGACAGGTCGGCACATTTCCGGTTAACCGCGGTAAGACAAGAACGATGAAATTTATAGAAAATAATGGGTCGACTAGTGACAGCGGTTCCATATAACCCGCCTCTTGAACTTGCTCAGAGACATGGTTGCTTTTGCCTGATATTTGGGCATGTATTTTCTTTGACGGCAAGTTGATTCTGCATTTGAGTCTTTCGGTTATAAAAGACCACTCAGAACCAGAATCAATCAGTGCCCTTGCTGAAAAATTAGTCCCGTTGTGGTAAATGCTGGCTTGCCCTGTTTCCAGTAGTATACCGGAATTGGTATTTGCAAAACAAGAGCTAACATTTTTGTTTGTTTGATTGTTTGCATTTTCAACTTCGCGCCTAGCTAATGCTTGCTTTGAGGTGGGTGGCATGGAGTCCTCAGGGGCGAGGAGGCCCATTTTCTTTGGCTGACGCGTCTGTAGGGGAAGGAGCGTGTGATGTCTCGAGTGACACATGCGGCAGTTAAAGCAGCTAGTGCATCGTGACACCGTATGCCCGGAAGAGAGACAATTTAAACAGCTCGAGTTGCTCTTGACGAAGTCAATTCTAGCTGCAGGGCTAGCTGACCAAATCTTGAACAATTCCGCAACTGATGCTCATTTGTTCTGCATAATTTACAAGAGAGCTTTACTACACTTGCGTGAAGAGCGCCAAGTCTCTGGTGAGGGGCCTCCACGTCCTGCCTAGATTTCTGTGGCTTTGCTGCCTTAGCAGGTGTATGCCTATTAAGTCCGATACCATTTTCAAGGTTTGGAATCGGTTGGACAGCAATTTGTCCATATCTTCCCACTTGGAAATGTCACTTTTTCTGACAATAGTTTGTTCCCGTAAGGCCAGAGTACTTTCTGGTAATTTTGTTGAGCAGAGATACGTAATTATTGCACCCCAGTTTAAAATGGTGAATGGTTTAAAATGGTTTGGTGACATTTTAGGGATTACAGACAAGTATTTATATCCCGCTGCAATTGTTTTAATGAGCTACCACACTCGCTTTCAACCGCCTTTAAATTAAATAAAATTTTTATTTGTGTGCTGACGAGAAAACGTTTATTTTCGTATCTGTCACACTAATTTTTCCAGGCTGTTAAGAAGCCCTCATTTGTCAATGGACACTTTTCTCACTATGTCTTTAGCCTCACCCTTCGTTTTTTGGTTGAGATGGAAAAGCTTCTCAACCGGGCTGAGGCGTTTATTTAAAATGTATATGGCCGTAAATATATCGCGAAATGTTTGCCAGGACAGATAGTTACCTCTGAAGATATAGGTGTCGCTCGGAGGAAGGTGAATATTATGTTCGCGGACTGAGTGATCTTGGACTTCTTTTTCATTCTTCGATATTTTTTCCGACTCTCTTGCCATAGAAGACATAACCTTAATGTACCCCGCGAAACAACTTTCAAATTTCTTTCTAATCGCGCTAATATCTTTGGGGGATCACCCCTCATTGCTTATAAGAGTGTCGTACGCTAATTTTGTCCTCTCCCATAAAGCTTTAAGTTCTTCTTGCTTATATCAAAAGAATATTTGACTGTCGGGATTGTAGCACTGTAGTTAGGGTAGATTTAATGTGGTTTTCTCTACAAACATAGATAGAAATCTTGGGGTAGATTTAATGTGTTTTATTTTATCATTGCGTGCCCAATGTAATCTAAATCACACGTAATAAAAATAGGTTGGAAACGTAGAATAGAACAAACGCCCAACAAGTAAAAAAAAAAAACATGTGAGTGTTTGAACTCAAGGTAGATGTGTAAACTGTTAATTTTTTATTTAGAAATATTAACCCCTATATAATACTTTACAATCTCGTTAATAATGGTTGTATCTTTAAAGGTATCATGGGCATTCAATAATAATTAATATTAGTATTTGACCTGTAATTTATTTAGAAACATGAATATTACCTGCATTTCGGTTATATACCTCCAGTTTAAACGTTTAATTTATTGTTTTAAAGAACACCAATCAGCTGAGTTGTAGAAACACAAAGCGATCAGCTGTTCAAATGTAGTACCAACGCAAAGGGAATAAGGGAATTTCAATCAAAATTTAGAGAACACGCTGTGCTCTAATTCACTCAGCAAAGAACGTAGATAATGTACGTTCTTCGCACACAATTTGCAAAAATTTGCGCCTAATTGCATGCAACTCAACGGGACAGGGTGCTCCCGATTAAATATAATTAATTTTGCTTTTTGTGTCAATACCAAAGAACGTAGATAATACCCAAGACAGACATGGGAGCTTATCTGCATTAACAGCCTTTATTGGCATTAACTCGTGCATTATTCTCTTCACTGCATTTCTATCTGGCAAAGCTGTCAAGTGGACAGGTGTATGTTCGGACAAATCAAACAGGTTTTTTGTTCCATCAAACCAAGAATGATAGAATACAAGATTGCGCAATCCCGTTGCGGATGAAATATCTTGAGTAATAATAAACAAAGAATAGGGGGAGAATAGTGGGAAGAGAATAATGAGCAATTTGCAATTTTTCAAGGAGAAATTAATTTTTTTGGTGCTTAAGTATAAAACTATGAATAATAGAAAGAATGCATCAAACAAAAATTTATTGAGTGGTACCGCTTCTGCTTCCGCGAAATTAAAATTAAAATCTCCACCCAAGATAAGTGAATGCCACTGAAAATTGTTTCCTAATTCCCGTGCACCAGCAAACCGATTAAACTGTGTCAATCTAAATTTAGAGAACACCCTATGCTTTAAGCCGCATAGTTTATAAAAATTATGCGCCTAATTGCATGCAACGCAAAGATAATTGATTTTGCTTTCTGGGTCAATATAATACTAACACATACGTCAGACGGCACACGCATTTTCACACAGAGTCGTTCTTGACCAATCAAAAACGTCTTACTTTTTTTATATGGAGTTTTTATGGTAGTATTAGCGTAAGAGATTTGCCCTACCGCGGCTATAGATGTTTACACATCAATAACGCCTTACGAGTTTTCACCAATGATTGTTTTCTTTAATGTGTAAGAAGAACAATACGCGAAACCCTCGCCAACCAACTGTTGGCAAACTAAAGTGTGTGTGTGTGTGTGGAACGAAACTTCGTTCCACTTCACGAAATATACAAGAGTGATTAGGTGGACAAAATTAAATGAGGTTAAAATCGTCCTCGAATTAAAGACTGAATATGTGAACCACCGTGCAACACGTATACAATAATTAATAGAAATTTAAAACAAAATAAGTACTGCGACTTAAAAGAATTGTGAAAAAGGAATTGTATAAAAAAATGTACAAAACGTATTTATTTTTTCGCAAAGTCACTCCCGGTGTTTCTAAGTGTACAGGGGCAACGAAATATGGATTGTGCAAAAATGTGTCGTGTCTCCAAAGGGGCAGCCCAGACGCACAAGTTTTTTCTGGCTTTTTTGAAATGCGGCTGTGCGGATTTTGTATCTTGCGGCGTATGTATTTTACGGCTTTGAAATTTAAAAAAAAAATAATCGATATGAACTGTATAAAAGACTCGGCTCGAAGGACCAAATGTACAAATGGACGTCGTGTTACCCAATGGGGCATTCCAGACGCACAAGTGATTTTTAAATAAAAGTTGAAAATACAAGTGGATTAGTTGGAAATAATATTTAATCAAATATAAAAAGCAATGCTTGGTGGTTGATTACAATGATAAGTTATAATAACTTAAGCCTTGCGGTGCATGGTGGTAGTCGACGTGTTCCTCTAGTATCCCATGAAGAAGTGATTTTTAGAAAAAATTTACGGTCGTCGTCAACCGCAATTTAGTGAAAAAAAGAAAAGGAAAAACTTAACGAAAATCACCGGCGGGAAATACGGTGGACCGGAATAATTAGCGATTGCATATGTATGCGTAAGTGTGTGTGATTGCATTAGGGCGGTTAGAAAAATATTTAGGCTACCGTCCTAAACACGTGTTTATCCTAGTGGTGCTGCGAAAAGGCGAGAAAAAAATATAAAACCGAATCAGCCAAAAGCAGCCAACGAATTACTTCGTGGTTATCAAAAGCCGAAAAAAGTAGCATGGAAAATCAAGGTTTGTATCACGAACTCACATTATCTTCCATCTTAATCACTTTTTGCAAGTCAAATATTATAATATTTGGTATCAAAAGAACTGTTAAACATTGTTCTTGATACGCAATTTCTATCATTATTATTCAGTCATGTTTTTGACCTGAGTCAGCATGATTTAATAGAACCTTCCAATATAATCTGTGATTTCTCTTCAGAAATACTAGAAGAGAAGGAAAATTCAGATGCTAATGGAGAGAACGAAGAACTTCAAGAAATAATAAAAAGTTTCACCGCGAGCTTTGAACCAGGTAGAACTCCTAACAATGTGAATAACTCAAATTCTAATGAATTTATCCTTTTAGAACAAAATGAATTCGCCGATTCAGTTACTGGTTCATCAGTAAAAAAGAATTTGATTGCTTCCGAGCCTCTTCAACCGCGAGGACCTTTCCCAAAAATCTTCAGCAGAATAATCGCAGTTTCTAAAGGAAGTATTATTCTGTGGTAACTAAATCAGGTCTAGGGATCTGAAGGAACTGGCTTTCATATTCTGTCGAGAAAAACGTTGTTTATTGTCTGCCTTGTTGGCTATTTCCTCAAAAGGGATTGTCTGAAAATTCGTGGAGTACTATCGGCGTCAGAGATTGGAAACACCATTAAATCTCACGAATCATCTGGATGTCATGTAGAATCTTGGAGAATATGAAACATAATTTTTGGCGCAAAGTTCTCGAACGGATCAGAGATGTGACAATGATGCAGGCAACGTGTAATCTCGCTTTTCGAGGTTCGAAAGAAACTATCGAGGATTCAAATAATGGCAATTTTTTTCAGTCATCGCACTGTTGGCCAAATGTGACCGGTTTTAAGCGAATTGTTAGCAAAACCTATAAGTTCTGTTTAATATTTAAATCCTCATAGACAGAATGAATTCATTTGTCTCTTGGGGCAAGAAGTTCATGAAAATATTGATCGCGACTTGAAAGATGCTCCATTTTCTTCATTTATGTTGGCTACAACTCAACACGACAGAAAAATTAATCAATTGAGTCAGGTTTTTCGTTACTTAAGTATCATTTACAATGATAAAGGGGAGCCAGTTGATATACAAGTCAACGAGATATTTACTTATTTTACTGCTGTAAAAGATCAATCTGCTTCAGGCCTCTAAAAACTTGTAATCGATTCTATACAGAAGAAGGGTCTTGATCTTCAAAAAATATCAAGGTCAAGCTTTCAACGGTGCAGCAGTCATGAGTTCATAACTTGAACCTTGTTTTGAAAGACGCAGTATCGTGTAATAGAGAAATTGAAAAATTCTTCGGAACTGTTGAATCTGTGTGCAATTTTTTCGGTCACAGTATAAGTCGCACAGACTCTCAAAACCTTAAATTCAACTCACTTTGCTGGAAGGTACGACACGGTTCATGCTTTGAAACTGAGGTTTTGCGATGTTCTCAAATGTAATGATATTAAAAACCCAAAAATCTGCTGAACGCCGCGTTGGGGATTTGGAACAAAATCGTCAATTTTAATTTTGTGCTCCTTCTTGTTCTTCAAAATGAAATTTTGCGAACAATTAATTTACAATAATAATGATTTTTTCGCGACCTTTCCAATTTTAATTTTGTGTTTTGCCGGTTCGAGATCAAGGGGTGTTGGTAGAGTAAAACAAATGATTTACTTATTTTTCTTCCAATATATTTCGGTTACACTACGGTAACCGTCTTCAGGGCAACTGATAATAACATAAAACATAAATATTAACAACAATTTCACATACATACAATTTTTGTAATTCATACATACATGATTTTACACGTCCGCACCGTCCGACGTGGAGCTTTGTACTAATTATTTCTTTCCTAGCAAGTGTCTATACAAGTGAGCACAATTGTCAGTATCCATACATGATTTTACACGTCCGCACCGTCCGACGTGGAGCTTTGTACTAATTATTTCTTTCCTAGCAAGTGTCTATACAAGTGAGCACAATTGTCAGTATCCGTTTTGTAGTTTAGTCTTATGTTTGTCGGTGTATTGTAGTGTTGTTCTTGTTGGAGAATAGTTGCTTTGTCGAAATTCGGCGAGTGACCGCTGCTTGCACAGTGGGCCATGAGTGCTGTTTTTTGGAAGTCTCTATTATGGCATTGTTTTAAGTCCGATTTATGTTGTGCAAGTCTAGTTTTTAATTTTGATTTTGTTATCCCTACGTATATGCTGTCACATTACTCGTCACTTTTACCATTACAAGGAGTTTGATTAATGACGTGACTTTTTCCGTTGGAGGTATTATTGATTTGGTTTTGTTGAAAATTTTTATGGACATAGTAAAATTTTGTATAGTAGAAAACAAATATTTAAAATTTAATGACACGATATACACACAATTAAAAGGCATGCCGATGGGATCCCCTGCCTCTCCGGTCATTGCTGACATAATAATGGAAAAACTGTTGGACGATACAACTAATAAATTAGAACGAAACCCGAGATTACTCACAAAATATGTTGATGACTTATTTGCTATAATAAACGAGAACGAGGTACAAAACACACTTGACGCACTAAACTCTTTCCACAAAAATATCAAGTTTACAATAGAACTAGAAAAAGAATAAAAATTACCTTACCTGGACTCTATTTGGGATCTTTGTTGGGGTTCTGGACCAGACAACCAGCTCGGGTCCATACCAAAAGACCAGTGGAGATGGGTGAATGCAGCTCTGGTGAACGCGTCGTCCGGGACGAGGCCGTGGAAGTGGTCTTCTCTTTAAACAAGGAGTCCATCGGGCTCCTGGAGAAGAGGCGGGGACGCTTAGCGCACCTCTAGTGGGGGTGCAGCAATGGACGTAGACATTGAGGCACCCAAACCGGAGTTGCCAGCGTCACGTTCCAGACAAACTATGCGCCAACAATGCATAGGATGTTTTCGGGGAAGGAAGTGCTTCACAGCGACATGGGCTGCGAAGCTGACGTCACCGTCATAGCCGGGGAGGAGAAGTCGGTTTTCTCATATGAGAATGCTGCAGATAAACCTCCATAGATCTAAAGCTGCCTCAGCTGCTCTTCTAGGTCGCCTGAGCAAAGGCAGCGTTACGGTGGTACTCATACAGGAACCATGGGTGTATAGGTTACGGCTCTGTGGTTCAGCAACGTCACGGCTATCCTCGTCGAGCTAGGGGGCACGTCCATAGTGCTGACATCGGTATACATGCCGTACGAAACCGAGCCCCCTTCTCACTCTATGGTGTCCCCACGTTCAGTGGAGGAGCACGGCCATAAATGATCGGGGTGAGTTACTTTTCAATTACCTTCTACCAATTAACCTACTCATATGCAACAAAGGTAGGAATTCACCTTCATTACTAGTTACCGTAAAAAAGTATTAGATATAACTCTATGTAGTGTTAGTCTATTTGAATTGATTGAGAGTTGGCGGGCTCTAGATGAACATTCCTTCTCTGACCATCGTTATATTGAAATTTTACTAAACTTTTCTCTTACCGTCACGCAAGTGCGTAAAAACATAAAAACATGCATTGGAGCTCTTATAAAAGGTTATTTGAGGATAAGCTCACCATCCATTCTCTTAATGAGCCCAATTGTATCGGGGATCTAGAGAACATGGCCAACGTTTTTACGCTGAACCTAGACTATGGGCAAACGTAACCCCCATTGGTGGTCGCGTTGGAGTTGGACTCACTACGCAAATCTTGCAGGAAATAATTCAACAAAGCCAGGAGGCTTAGTCACGAGCTGGAATGGCAGGAGTACAAAACGTCTCTCCAGACCTATAAAAAGGCTTAAAGGGTGGCAACGAGACCTTCGTGGAGAAACATCTGCGGCGTCATCGAGGAAGCTTCCGAGAAAGTTCTCTCTCGATCCTCTAACCGGATAGGTTTCTTACAAAAAGAGGACGGTTTCTGGGCTTCAACGGGAAAGGAAACCCTTGAACTGCTACTAGATACCCACTTTCCATGGAACTCAATTGTGGAGCAAAACATCACTCCTTTCATTTTTTCCTACACTGTCAACGAACCGGTTTCGGAAGAAAAGGTTAATTGGGCTATCCAAAGCTTTAATCCAAACAAATCTGCAGGACTGAATGGGATAATACCTACACAACTAATTAAGACACTGGAAGTGTCTGCAAATTGGCTTCCAACTATTTCCAGGGTCTGTTTCAAACCGAATTGTATACCGTTGGCATGGCGTTGGTTTATGGCCTAAGTGTGCCTTCGGTTAACAGACGTGGTCACTGAGTTTGAAAGTGACTGCATAATTGTGTCGCAATAAGACCACACTAAGTTCGCTTTAGCTATAGAACAAAAGAAAAGAAACGAATATTCTCTTCCAAGGCGTCAATCGTCACGGGTTTGTCTGCGTAGAAAAGCGACTTTACATTACCCAACATATAATAGTCAGCGGTGTTAAATTGCACGCTCTTGGAGGCCACGCCGCGAGATAATGCGCTCACCAAAAATTTCCTTCAACAAATTTATTTTTTCGATGTCTGCATGGCATGTAGCGCCGTCTTGTTCGAACCAAAGGTCGTCCTCATCAACATCCTCCAATTTAGGCACGAAAAAGTCTTTAATCATGGCTCTATGGCGTTCCCCATTGACTGTAAGATTATGACCGGCTGGGTTTTGAAGAAATATGGACAAATGATTCCCTCTGGCCATAGAGCACACTTGATTTTTGGAGTATGTAACGTCGTCTCAACAATGGCTTGTGGATTATCAACACTCTAAATGCGACAATTGTTTTTTGTTAACGTACCCGTTAAACCAGAAGTGATATTCATCGCTGAACAAAATTTTCTTGCGATACGTCGCGTGATCCGAACCATTATTTTGGTAATAAATTTGCATGGTTTGCAAATGTTGTTCCGGAGTAAGTCTGTTCATATATAATGGCAAATTAAACTGAGTATAAATCAAGTAACAACTGTCAAAAAGACCAACTCCAAAAAAAAAAGAAAAAACACCATTTTTTAGGGGGTATAAGAAAGAATGTACTAGTTAAACTTTTGGCTCAGGAAACTGTATTCGGTTGGATACTAACTTGTCAGGCGGAAGCAACTTTCCCAGTTAACAAATGCGTATCATTTTTCAATGAAGTCAATTTAGATAACCGCTTAGCGTTCTTTGGGGAGTTAGAGGATGTAAGAAGACTACCAAAAGTACTTCCTATGGCAAATATACAGTGTAGTTGCCAGGATGTTCCAATAAACATCCGTTTGGGGCTGTTACTAAAGAGTGCGTGCACACAATTTTTCAGGGACGAAACGCGGCTTGCAAAGGACACACTTCTGCTTCAACAGAGTATTTTCAGAATACGAAACAAAAGGACATAAATATGTCGCGAATCTCCAATTACATTCCAGGAGATAACTACTACAATTATTTCCTCCCCATCACGCTGCCTTAAAGGTGGAAAGTACATCTATTAAGGTGTGGGTGGTATTTAACGCTTCATGTCCGACTACAAATGGTCCAGTATCAACGAGTTTTTCGCAGAAGCCCGAATGAGCCTATCAGTATTTAGAAACTAAATGCTGGTACGTTCGGCGTTAATTGTGCGCCTTCCTTGCCATTAAGACGCTTCTACAATTAGCTGACCTTGTAGAAAGCTCTTTTCCAATGGCATCTAACATTCTCAGAAAATGTATGTATGTTGATAATTTTTGGCTGGAGAACACTCCATCGACACTGCAATTAGCCCCAGAGATGAGATATCGGAAATATTAAACTCATCATCATCATTTAGGAAGTGGGCAGCGAAAGGATACTGAATGGCATATCAAAATCGCATTTACCCAACCAAGACTTTTTGGAGTTTGAGGATACCAGAAAGGTTAAGGCGCTTGGCGTGCGACGGAATGCCCACTCGGATATATTTTATTTTGCAGCCAAACCTATAGATCATGAAGGGACAGGCTGGGATGAAAGTTTATCTCAAGCTTCTTTGGACCACTGGGGTGATTTCACGATCAACTGTGATTTGAATGTCATCAAGTATACAATCATACATATGTACATATGTATTCATATCTATGTACATATGTACATATATAAATACATAAATTCATATGCATCCATGTACATACATACATACACACATATGTATGTATTTACTTACGTGCATGTGCATAAATTCAACCTTGACCTACGCTAAATCAAAGTCAAATCACAGCGCAATCAAAACCGCAGCTGCACCTGTGCCTGCGCCAGCGCCTAATATTCTAAAATATCTGAAACTACATACAACAACAAAAAATTCATTCATAAATGCGTGCGCGTATTCCTAAAAACAAATGCCGTTCATTCATAAGCGTAAGCATTTCATCTCCCCGCGCACGCAAACGTTCCCCTCAACGATCTTTTTCTCGACGAACACAAAAATGCTAAAATTTTCAATTTTACAAGCCATCGACGGTCATTGAAAATTTCAACACCGAAATATCAGACAATAATGCAATTTGCCAACGTAGTCTGACAAATTGCTGGCATTCTAGAATGTTCTAGAACATTCTAGAACTTCTGACCAAATGCGCATCAATTCATTTGCGTACACGTGCACGCGCAATTGGCGAATCGACACAAAAATTGCCGGAAAACAGAAAAGAATATTCTTTTGCTTACCGTTCCCTTTCCCTTTCAACCCTTCTCTTATCGACAATTGTTGCATAACTCCTCTTCCGTCTCTACTTGCCCCGCTGACAATAAAAAAAACAGATTTTTTCTCGGGTTACTACTTTTTCTTCTTTGTTTCATTTTTAGTTGAATTCGTAAATTGTTATTCTTCTTTGCGTACACATTGCTATGATTTGCATAATTAGCCGTTTAAGCAACAATTTTATAGTGTCTGCTGTGGCTTAGCGCGTATAGTCGCCTGCCACATTATCATATTGCATGTTTTAGCTTTTGGTCCATAGTTCGAGTCCCCGATTTCTAGTGCCAATTCTTATTTTTATGTTTTTTTTAAATTCAATAAAAAATAAAGTATCATATAATTTATCCTTCATTTTATGGAAATCTTTTTTCATTCAAATTTCTGCTCTGATTCTATTTCATTTCAAATGAATATACAAAATCGTGTACAAGTTTTCATATGTCGAATTTTTTGGAATAGTCTGAAATGCGTTATGCAAGCACATTACATATTTTATTTATTAAATAGAATATAAAATAAAATATTAACTATCCGTGCATTTTTTGTTGTTACAGCGATCCCTGAAAACAGTTGCATCACTTCACAAAAGTTCTGATCTGATTATATTTAGGCACAAATGAATATGGTGCTGTAAAAACTCTAAAACTAAGTAAGAAAAAAAATTTTGCGAAATGAAATTTCAAAAATTTTACATCAGTTATAAAAAAGTAAAACGAACCAAAATTATAACAATAATATTGGTAGGCACGCTGGTAATTGTCACATCTTAACATAATAAATATATGTTCACGACATTTTCTTACTGACTTCTCTGTTAGAATGTTATGTGGAAATGTTAAATAGCTGTGGGGAAACCCAGTTTGGAAACGTTTCAGACAACATTTTTTGCAGTCCACAAATTTGCAGCTTCTCATACTTCTAAGTTCTCTGATATTACCTGCATTTCGGTTATATACCTCCAGTTTAATCGTTTAATTTATTGTTTTAAAGAACACCAATCAGCTGAGTTGTAGAAACACAAAGCGATCAGCTGTTCAAAAGTAGTACCAACGCAAAGCGAATAAGGGAATCTCAATCAAAATTTAGAGAACCGCTGTGCTCTAATTCACTCAGCAAAGAACGTAGATAATGTACGTTCTTTGCACACAGTTTGCGCCTAATTGCATGCAACTCAAAGGTACAGGGTGCTCCCGATTAAATATAATTAATTTTGCTTTTTGTGTCAATACCAAAGAACGTAGATAATACCCAAGACAGACATGGGAGCTTATCTGCATTAACAGCCTTTATTGGCATTAACTCGTGCATTATTCTCTTCACTGCATTTCTATCTGGCAAAGCTGTCAAGTGGACAGGTGTATGTTCGGACAAATCAAACAGGTTTTTTGTTCCATCAAACCAAGAACGATAGAATACAAGATTGCGCAATCCCGTTGCGGATGAAATATCTTGAGTAATAATAAACAAAGAATAGGGGGAGAATAGTGGGAAGAGAATAATGAGCATTTTCAATTTTTCAAGGAGAAATTAATTTTTTTGGTGCTTCAGTATAAAACTATGAATAATAGAAAGAATGCATCAAACAAAAATTTATTGAGTGGTACCGCTTCTGTTTCCGCGAAATTAAAATTAAAATCTCCACCCAAGATAAGTGAATGCCACTGAAAATTGTTTCCTAATTCCCGTGCACCAGCAAACCGATTAAACTGTGTCAATCTAAATTTAGAGAACACCCTATGCTTTAAGCCGCATAGTTTATAAAAATTATGCGCCTAATTGCATGCAACGCAAAGATAATTGATTTTGCTTTCTGGGTCAATATAATACTAACACATACGTCAGACGGCACACGCATTTTCACACAGAGTCGTTCTTGACCAATCAAAAACGTCTTACTTTTTTTATATGGAGTTTTTATGGTAGTATTAGCGTAAGAGATTTGCCCTACCGCGGCTATAGATGTTTACACATCAATAACGCCTTACGAGTTTTCACCAATGATTGTTTTCTTTAATGTGTAAGAAGAACAATACGCGAAACCCTCGCCAACCAACTGTTGGCAAACTAAAGTGTGTGTGTGTGTGTGGAACGAAACTTCGTTCCACTTCACGAAATATACAAGAGTGATTAGGTGGACAAAATTAAATGAGGTTAAAATCGTCCTCGAATTAAAGACTGAATATGCGAACCACCGTGCAACACGTATACAATAATTAATAGAAATTTAAAACAAAATAAGTACTGCGACTTAAAAGAATTGTGAAAAAGGAATTGTATAAAAAAATGTACAAAACGTATTTATTTTTTCGCAAAGTCACTCCCGGTGTTTCTAAGTGTACAGGGGCAACGAAATATGGATTGTGCAAAAATGTGTCGTGTCTCCAAAGGGGCAGCCCAGACGCACAAGTTTTTTCTGGCTTTTTTGAAATGCGGCTGTGCGGATTTTGTATCTTGCGGCGTATGTATTTTACGGCTTTGAAATTTAAAAAAAAAATAATCGATATGAACTGTATAAAAGACTCGGCTCGAAGGACCAAATGTACAAATGGACGTCGTGTTACCCAATGGGGCATTCCAGACGCACAAGTGATTTTTAAATAAAAGTTGAAAATACAAGAGGATTAGTTGGAAATTATATTTAATCAAATATAAAAAGCAATGCTTGGTGGTTGATTACAATGATAAGTTATAATAACTTAAGCCTTGCGGTGCATGGTGGTAGTCGACGTGTTCCTCTAGTATCCCATGAAGAAGTGATTTTTAGAAAAAAATTACGGTCGTCGTCAACCGCAATTTAGTGAAAAAAAGAAAAGGAAAAACTTAACGAAAATCACCGGCGGGAAATACGGTGGACCGGAATAATTAGCGATTGCATATGTATGCGTAAGTGTGTGTGATTGCATTAGGGCGGTTAGAAAAATATTTAGGCTACCGTCATAAACACGTGTTTATCCTAGTGGTGCTGCGAAAAGGCGAGAAAAAAATATAAACCCGAATCAGCCAAAAGCAGCCAACGAATTACTTCGTGGTTATCAAAAGCCGAAAAAAGTAGCATGGAAAATCAAGGTTTGTATCACGAACTCACATTATCTTCCATCTTAATCACTTTTTGCAAGTCAAATATTATAATATTTGGTATCAAAAGAACTGTTAAACATTGTTCTTGATACGCAATTTCTATCATTATTATTCAGTCATGTTTTTGACCTGAGTCAGCATGATTTAATAGAACCTTCCAATATAATCTGTGATTTCTCTTCAGAAATACTAGAAGAGAAGGAAAATTCAGATGCTAATGGAGAGAACGAAGAACTTCAAGAAATAATAAAAAGTTTCACCGCGAGCTTTGAACCAGGTAGAACTCCTAACAATGTGAATAACTCAAATTCTAATGAATTTATCCTTTTAGAACAAAATGAATTCGCCGATTCAGTTACTGGTTCATCAGTAAAAAAGAATTTGATTGCTTCCGAGCCTCTTCAACCGCGAGGACCTTTCCCAAAAATCTTCAGCAGAATAATCGCAGTTTCTAAAGGAAGTATTATTCTGTGGTAACTAAATCAGGTCTAGGGATCTGAAGGAACTGGCTTTCATATTCTGTCGAGAAAAACGTTGTTTATTGTCTGCCTTGTTGGCTATTTCCTCAAAAGGGATTGTCTGAAAATTCGTGGAGTACTATCGGCGTCAGAGATTGGAAACACCATTAAATCTCACGAATCATCTGGATGTCATGTAGAATCTTGGAGAATATGAAACATAATTTTTGGCGCAAAGTTCTCGAACGGATCAGAGATGTGACAATGATGCAGGCAACGTGTAATCTCGCTTTTCGAGGTTCGAAAGAAACTATCGAGGATTCAAATAATGGCAATTTTTTTCAGTCATCGCACTGTTGGCCAAATGTGACCGGTTTTAAGCGAATTGTTAGCAAAACCTATAGGTTCTGTTTAATATTTAAATCCTCATAGACAGAATGAATTCATTTGTCTCTTGGGGCAAGAAGTTCATGAAAATATTGATCGCGACTTGAAAAATGCTCCATTTTCTTCATTTATGTTGGCTACAACTCAACACGACAGAAAAATTAATCAATTGAGTCAGGTTTTTCGTTACTTAAGTATCATTTACAATGATAAAGGGGAGCCAGTTGATATACAAGTCAACGAGATATTTACTTATTTTACTGCTGTAAAAGATCAATCTGCTTCAGGCCTCTAAAAACTTGTAATCGATTCTATACAGAAGAAGGGTCTTGATCTTCAAAAAATATCAAGGTCAAGCTTTCAACGGTGCAGCAGTCATGAGTTCATAACTTGAACCTTGTTTTGAAAGACGCAGTATCGTGTAATAGAGAAATTGAAAAATTCTTCGGAACTGTTGAATCTGTGTGCAATTTTTTCGGTCACAGTATAAGTCGCACAGACTCTCAAAACCTTAAATTCAACTCACTTTGCTGGAAGGTACGATACGGTTCATGCTTTGAAACTGAGGTTTTGCGATGTTCTCAAATGTAATGATATTAAAAACCCAAAAATCTGCTGAACGCCGCGTTGGGGATTTGGAACAAAATCGTCAATTTTAATTTTGTGCTCCTTCTTGTTCTTCAAAATGAAATTTTGCGAACAATTAATTTACAATAATAATGATTTTTTCGCGACCTTTCCAATTTTAATTTTGTGTTTTGCCGGTTCGAGATCAAGGTGTGTTGGTAGAGTAAAACAAATGATTTACTTATTTTTCTTCCAATATATTTCGGTTACACTACGGTAACCGTCTTCAGGGCAACTGATAATAACATAAAACATAAATATTAACAACAATTTCACATACATACAATTTTTGTAATTCATACATACATGATTTTACACGTCCGCACCGTCCGACGTGGAGCTTTGTACTAATTATTTCTTTCCTAGCAAGTGTCTATACAAGTGAGCACAATTGTCAGTATCCGTTTTGTAGTTTAGTCTTATGTTTGTCGGTGTATTGTAGTGTTGTTCTTGTTGGAGAATAGTTGCTTTGTCGAAATTCGGCGAGTGACCGCTGCTTGCACAGTGGGCCATGAGTGCTGTTTTTTGGAAGCCTCTATTATGGCATTGTTTTAAGTCCGATTTATGTTGTGCAAGTCTAGTTTTTAATTTTGATTTTGTTGTCCCTACGTATATGCTGTCACATTACTCGTCACTTTTACCATTACAAGGAGTTTGATAAATGACGTGACTTTTTCCGTTGGAGGTATTATTGATTTGGTTTTGTTGAAAATTTTTATGGACATAGTAAAATTTTGTATAGTAGAAAACAAATATTTAAAATTTAATGACACGATATACACACAATTAAAAGGCATGCCGATGGGATCCCCTGCCTCTCCGGTCATTGCTGACATAATAATGGAAAAACTGTTGGACGATACAACTACTAAATTAGAACGAAACCCGAGATTACTCACAAAATATGTTGATGACTTATTTGCTATAATAAACGAGAACGAGGTACAAAACACACTTGACGCACTAAACTCTTTCCACAAAAATATCAAGTTTACAATAGAACTAGAAAAAGAATAAAAATTACCTTACCTGGACTCTATTTGGGATCTTTGTTGGGGTTCTGGACCAGACAACCAGCTCGGGTCCATACCAAAAGACCAGTGGAGATGGGTGAATGCAGCTCTGGTGAACGCGTCGTCCGGGACGAGGCCGTGGAAGTGGTCTTCTCTTTAAACAAGGAGTCCATCGGGCTCCTGGAGAAGAGGCGGGGACGCTTAGCGCACCTCTAGTGGGGGTGCAGCAATGGACGTAGACATTGAGGCACCCAAACCGGAGTTGCCAGCGTCACCTTCCAGGCAAACTATGCGCCAACAATGCATAGGATGTTTTCGGGGAAGGAAGTGCTTCACAGCGACATGGGCTGCGAAGCTGACGTCACCGTCATAGCCGGGGAGGAGAAGTCGGTTTTCTCATATGAGAATGCTGCAAATAAACCTCCATAGATCTAAAGCTGCCTCAGCTGCTCTTCTAGGTCGCCTGAGCAAAGGCAACGTTACGGTGGTACTCATACAGGAACCATGGGTGTATAGGTTACGGCTCTGTGGGTTCAGCGCCACCGGCTTTAAACTTTTCGAGGAGTTCGGTGAAGATAAAATTAGAGCCGATTTAAATATCTTTCTTTTACCTTATTACAGCGATAGCGACGTCACGGCTATCCTCGTCGGGCTAGGGGGCATGTCCATCGTGCTGACATCGGTATACAAGCCGTACGAAACCGAGCCCCCTTCTCACTCTATGGTGTCCCCACGTTCAGTGGAGGAGCACGGCCATAAATGATCGGGGTGAGTTACTTTTCAATTATCTTCTACCAATTAACCTACTCATATGCAACAAAGGTAGGGATTCACCTTCATTACTAGTTACCGTAAAAAAGTATTAGATATAACTCTATGTAGTGTTAGTCTATTTGAATTGATTGAGAGTTGGCGGGCTCTAGATGAACATTCCTTCTCTGACCATCGTTATATTGAAATTTTACTAAACTTTTCTCTTACCGTCCCGCAAGTGCGTAAAAACATAAAAAACATGCATTGGAGCTCTTATAAAAGGTTATTTGAGGATAAGCTCACCATCCATTCTCTTAATGAGCCCAATTGTATCGGGGATCTAGAGAACATGGCCAACGTTTTTACGCTGAACCTAGACTATGGGCAAACGTAACCCCCATTGGTGGTCGCGTTGGAGTTGGACTCACTACGCAAATCTTGCAGGAAATAATTCAACAAAGCCAGGAGGCTTAGTCACGAGCTGGAATGGCAGGAGTACAAAACGTCTCTCCAGACCTATAAAAAGGCTTAAAGGGTGGCAAAGAGACCTTCGTGGAGAAACATCTGCGGCGTCATCGAGGAAGCTTCCGAGAAAGTTCTCTCTCGATCCTCTAACCGGATAGGTTTCTTACAAAAAGAGGACGGTTTCTGGGCTTCAACGGGAAAGGAAACCCTTGAACTGCTACTAGATACCCACTTTCCATGGAACTCAATTGTGGAGCAAAACATCACTCCTTTCATTTTTTCCTACACTGTCAACGAACCGGTTTCGGAAGAAAAGGTTAATTGGGCTATCCAAAGCTTTAATCCAAACAAATCTGCAGGACTGAATGGGATAATACCTACACAACTAATTAAGACACTGGAAGTGTCTGCAAATTGGCTTCCAACTATTTCCAGGGTCTGTTTCAAACCGAATTGTATACCGTTGGCATGGCGTTGGTTTATGGCCTAAGTGTGCCTTCGGTTAACAGACGTGGTCACTGAGTTTGAAAGTGACTGCATAATTGTGTCGCAATAAGACCACACTAAGTTCGCTTTAGCTATAGAACAAAAGAAAAGAAACGAATATTCTCTTCCAAGGCGTCAATCGTCACGGGTTTGTCTGCGTAGAAAAGCGACTTTACATTACCCAACATATAATAGTCAGCAGTGTTAAATTGCACGCTCTTGGAGGCCACGCCGCGAGATAATGCGCTCACCAAAAATTTCCTTCAACAAATTTATTTTTTCGATGTCTGCATGGCATGTAGCGCCGTCTTGTTCGAACCAAAGGTCGTCCTCATCAACATCCTCCAATTTAGGCACGAAAAAGTCTTTAATCATGGCTCTATGGCGTTCCCCATTGACTGTAAGATTATGACCGGCTTGGGTTTTGAAGAAATATGGACAAATGATTCCCTCTGGCCATAGAGCACACTTGATTTTTGGAGTATGTAACGTCGTCTCAACAATGGCTTGTGGATTATCAACACTCTAAATGCGACAATTGTTTTTTGTTAACGTACCCGTTAAACCAGAAGTGATATTCATCGCTGAACAAAATTTTCTTGCGATACGTCGCGTGATCCGAACCATTATTTTGGTAATAAATTTGCATGGTTTGCAAATGTTGTTCCGGAGTAAGTCTGTTCATATATAATGGCAAATTAAACTGAGTATAAATCAAGTAACAACTGTCAAAAAGACCAACTCCAAAAAAAAAAGAAAAAACACCATTTTTTAGGGGGTATAAGAAAGAATGTACTAGTTAAACTTTTGGCTCAGGAAACTGTATTCGGTTGGATACTAACTTGCCGACTACAAATGGTCCAGTATCAACGAGTTTTTCGCAGAAGCCCGAATGAGCCTATCAGTATTTAGAAACTAAATGCTGGTACGTTCGGCGTTAATTGTGCGCCTTCCTTGCCATTAAGACGCTTCTACAATTAGCTGACCTTGTAGAAAGCTCTTTTCCAATGGCATCTAACATTCTCAGAAAATGTATGTATGTTGATAATTTTTGGCTGGAGAACACTCCATCGACACTGCAATTAGCCCCAGAGATGAGATATCGGAAATATTAAACTCATCATCATCATTTAGGAAGTGGGCAGCGAAAGGATACTGAATGGCATATCAAAATCGCATTTACCCAACCAAGACTTTTTGGAGTTTGAGGATACCAGAAAGGTTAAGGCGCTTGGCGTGCGACGGAATGCCCACTCGGATATATTTTATTTTGCAGCCAAACCTATAGATCATGAAGGGACAGGCTGGGATGAAAGTTTATCTCAAGCTTCTTTGGACCACTGGGGTGCTTTCACGATCAACTGTGATTTGAATGTCATCAAGTATACAATCATACATATGTACATATGTATTCATATCTATGTACATATGTACATATATAAATACATAAATTCATATGCATCCATGTACATACATACATACACACATATGTATGTATTTACTTACGTGCATGTGCATAAATTCAACCTTGACCTACGCTAAATCAAAGTCAAATCACAGCGCAATCAAAACCGCAGCTGCACCTGTGCCTGCGCCAGCGCCTAATATTCTAAAATATCTGAAACTACATACAACAACAAAAAATTCATTCATAAATGCGTGCGCGTATTCCTAAAAACAAATGCCGTTCATTCATAAGCGTAAGCATTTCATCTCCCCGCGCACGCAAACGTTCCCCTCAACGATCTTTTTCTCGACGAACACAAAAATGCTAAAATCTTCAATTTTACAAGCCATCGACGGTCATTGAAAATTTCAACACCGAAATATCAGACAATAATGCAATTTGCCAACGTAGTCTGACAAATTGCCGGCATTCTAGAATGTTCTAGAACATTCTAGAACTTCTGACCAAATGCGCATCAATTCATTTGCGTACACGTGCACGCGCAATTGGCGAATCGACACAAAAATTGCCGGAAAACAGAAAAGAATATTCTTTTGCTTACCGTTCCCTTTCCCTTTCAACCCTTCTCTTATCGACAATTGTTGCATAACTCCTCTTCCGTCTCTACTTGCCCCGCTGACAATAAAAAAAACAGATTTTTTCTCGGGTTACTACTTTTTCTTCTTTGTTTCATTTTTAGTTGAATTCGTAAATTGTTATTCTTCTTTGCGTACACATTGCTATGATTTACATAATTAGCCGTTTAAGCAACAATTTTATAGTGTCTGCTGTGGCTTAGCGCGTATAGTCGCCTGCCACATTATCATATTGCATGTTTTAGCTTTTGGTCCATAGTTCGAGTCCCCGATTTCTAGTGCCAATTCTAATTTTTATGTTTTTTTTTAAATTCAATAAAAAATAAAGTATCATATAACTTATCCTTCATTTTATGGAAATCTTTTTTCATTCAAATTTCTGCTCTGATTCTATTTCATTTCAAATGAATATACAAAATCGTGTACAAGTTTTCATATGTCGAATTTTTTGGAATAGTCTGAAATGCGTTATGCAAGCACATTACATATTTTATTTATTAAATAGAATATATAATAAAATATTAACTATCCGTGCATTTTTTGTTGTTACAGCGATCCCTGAAAACAGTTGCATCACTTCACAAAAGTTCTGATCTGATTATATTTAGGCACAAATGAATATGATGCTGTAAAAACTCTAAAACTAAGTAAGAAAAAAAATTTTGCGAAATGAAATTTCAAAAATTTTACATCAGTTATAAAAAAGTAAAACGAACCAAAATTATAACAATAATATTGGTAGGCACGCTGGTAATTGTCACATCTTAACATAATAAATATATGTTCACGACATTTTCTTACTGACTTCTCTGTTAGAATGTTATGTGGAAATGTTAAATAGCTGTGGGGAAACCCAGTTTGGAAACGTTTCAGACAACATTTTTTGCAGTCCACAAATTTGCAGCTTCTCATACTTCTAAGTTCTCTGATATTACCTGCATTTCGGTTATATACCTCCAGTTTAAACGTTTAATTTATTGTTTTAAAGAACACCAATCAGCTGAGTTGTAGAAACACAAAGCGATCAGCTGTTCAAAAGTAGTACCAACGCAAAGCGAATAAGGGAATCTCAATCAAAATTTAGAGAACACGCTGTGCTCTAATTCACTCAGCAAAGAACGTAGATAATGTACGTTCTTTGCACACAGTTTGTAAAAATTTGCGCCTAATTGCATGCAACTCAAAGGTACAGGGTGCTCCCGATTAAATATAATTAATTTTGCTTTTTGTGTCAATACCAAAGAACGTAGATAATACCCAAGACAGACATGGGAGCTTATCTGCATTAACAGCCTTTATTGGCATCAACTCGTGCATTATTCTCTTCACTGCATTTCTATCTGGCAAAGCTGTCAAGTGGACAGGTGTATGTTCGGACAAATCAAACAGGTTTTTTGTTCCATCAAACCAAGAATGATAGAATACAAGATTGCGCAATCCCGTTGCGGATGAAATATCTTGAGTAATAATAAACAAAGAATAGGGGGAGAATAGTGGGAAGAGAATAATGAGCAATTTGCAATTTTTCAAGGAGAAATTAATTTTTTTGGTGCTTAAGTATAAAACTATGAATAATAGAAAGAATGCATCAAACAAAAAATTTATTGAGTGGTACCGCTTCTGCTTCCGCGAAATTAAAATTAAAATCTCCACCCAAGATAAGTGAATGCCACTGAAAATTGTTTCCTAATTCCCGTGCACCAGCAAACCGATTAAACTGTGTCAATCTAAATTTAGAGAACACCCTATGCTTTAAGCCGCATAGTTTATAAAAATTATGCGCCTAATTGCATGCAACGCAAAGATAATTGATTTTGCTTTCTGGGTCAATATAATACTAACACATACGTCAGACGGCACACGCATTTTCACACAGAGTCGTTCTTGACCAATCAAAAACGTCTTACTTTTTTTATATGGAGTTTTTATGGTAGGATTAGCGTAAGAGATTTGCCCTACCGCGGCTATAGATGTTTACACATGAATAACGCCTTACGAGTTTTCACCAATGATTGTTTTCTTTAATGTGTAAGAAGAACAATACGCGAAACCCTCGCCAACCAACTGTTGGCAAACTAAAGTGTGTGTGTGTGTGTGGAACGAAACTTCGTTCCACTTCACGAAATATACAAGAGTGATTAGGTGGACAAAATTAAATGAGGTTAAAATCGTCCTCGAATTAAAGACTGAATATGTGAACCACCGTGCAACACGTATACAATAATTAATAGAAATTTAAAACAAAATAAGTACTGCGACTTAAAAGAATTGTGAAAAAGGAATTGTATAAAAAAATGTACAAAACGTATTTATTTTTTCGCAAAGTCACTCCCGGTGTTTCTAAGTGTACAGGGGCAACGAAATATGGATTGTGCAAAAATGTGTCGTGTCTCCAAAGGGGCAGCCCAGACGCACAAGTTTTTTCTGGCTTTTTTTGAAATGCGGCTGTGCGGATTTTGTATCTTGCGGCGTATGTATTTTACGGCTTTGAAATTTAAAAAAAAAATAATCGATATGAACTGTATAAAAGACTCGGCTCGAAGGACCAAATGTACAAATGGACGTCGTGTTACCCAATGGGGCATTCCAGACGCACAAGTGATTTTTAAATAAAAGTTGAAAATACAACTGGATTAGTTGGAAATTATATTTAATCAAATATAAAAAGCAATGCTTGGTGGTTGATTACAATGATAAGTTATAATAACTTAAGCCTTGCGGTGCATGGTGGTAGTCGACGTGTTCCTCCAGTATCCCATGAAGAAGTGATTTTTAGAAAAAATTTACGGTCGTCGTCAACCGCAATTTAGTGAAAAAAAGAAAAGGAAAAACTTAACGAAAATCACCGGCGGGAAATACGGTGGACCGGAATAATTAGCGATTGCATATGTATGCGTAAGTGTGTGTGATTGCATTAGGGCGGTTAGAAAAATATTTAGGCTACCGTCCTAAACACGTGTTTATCCTAGTGGTGCTGCGAAAAGGCGAGAAAAAAATATAAAACCGAATCAGCCAAAAGCAGCCAACGAATTACTTCGTGGTTATCAAAAGCCGAAAAAAGTAGCATGGAAAATCAAGGTTTGTATCACGAACTCACATTATCTTCCATCTTAATCACTTTTTGCAAGTCAAATATTATAATATTTGGTATCAAAAGAACTGTTAAACATTGTTCTTGATACGCAATTTCTATCATTATTATTCAGTCATGTTTTTGACCTGAGTCAGCATGATTTAATAGAACCTTCCAATATAATCTGTGATTTCTCTTCAGAAATACTAGAAGAGAAGGAAAATTCAGATGCTAATGGAGAGAACGAAGAACTTCAAGAATTAATAAAAAGTTTCACCGCGAGCTTTGAACCAGGTAGAACTCCTAACAATGTGAATAACTCAAATTCTAATGAATTTATCCTTTTAGAACAAAATGAATTCGCCGATTCAGTTACTGGTTCATCAGTAAAAAAGAATTTGATTGCTTCCGAGCCTCTTCAACCGCGAGGACCTTTCCCAAAAATCTTCAGCAGAATAATCGCAGTTTCTAAAGGAAGTATTATTCTGTGGTAACTAAATCAGGTCTAGGGATCTGAAGGAACTGGCTTTCATATTCTGTCGAGAAAAACGTTGTTTATTGTCTGCCTTGTTGGCTATTTCCTCAAAAGGGATTGTCTGAAAATTCGTGGAGTACTATCGGCGTCAGAGATTGGAAACACCATTAAATCTCACGAATCATCTGGATGTCATGTAGAATCTTGGAGAATATGAAACATAATTTTTGGCGCAAAGTTCTCGAACGGATCAGAGATGTGACAATGATGCAGGCAACGTGTAATCTCGCTTTTCGAGGTTCGAAAGAAACTATCGAGGATTCAAATAATGGCAATTTTTTTCAGTCATCGCACTGTTGGCCAAATGTGACCCGGTTTTAAGCGAATTGTTAGCAAAACCTATAGGTTCTGTTTAATATTTAAATCCTCATAGACAGAACGAATTCATTTGTCTCTTGGGGCAAGAAGTTCATGAAAATATTGATCGCGACTTGAAAGATGCTCCATTTTCTTCATTTATGTTGGCTACAACTCAACACGACAGAAAAATTAATCAATTGAGTCAGGTTTTTCGTTACTTAAGTATCATTTACAATGATAAAGTGGAGCCAGTTGATATACAAGTCAACGAGATATTTACTTATTTTACTGCTGTAAAAGATCAATCTGCTTCAGGCCTCGAAAAACTTGTAATCGATTCTATACAGAAGAAGGGTCTTGATCTTCAAAAAATATCAAGGTCAAGCTTTCAACGGTGCAGCAGTCATGAGTTCATAACTTGAACCTTGTTTTGAAAGACGCAGTATCGTGTAATAGAGAAATTGAAAAATTCTTCGGAACTGTTGAATCTGTGTGCAATTTTTTCGGTCACAGTATAAGTCGCACAGACTCTCAAAACCTTAAATTCAACTCACTTTGCTGGAAGGTACGACACGGTTCATGCTTTGAAACTGAGGTTTTGCGATGTTCTCAGATGTAATGATATTAAAAACCCAAAAATCTGCTGAACGCCGCGTTGGGGATTTGGAACAAAATCGTCAATTTTAATTTTGTGCTCCTTCTTGTTCTTCAAAATGAAATTTTGCGAACAATTAATTTACAATAATAATGATTTTTTCGCGACCTTTCCAATTTTAATTTTGTGTTTTGCCGGTTCGAGATCAAGGGGTGTTGGTAGAGTAAAACAAATGATTTACTTATTTTTCTTCCAATATATTTCGGTTACACTACGGTAACCGTCTTCAGGGCAACTGATAATAACATAAAACATAAATATTAACAACAATTTCACATACATACAATTTTTGTAATTCATACATACATACATGATTTTACACGTCCGCACCGTCCGACGTGGAGCTTTGTACTCATTATTTCTTTCCTAGCAAGTGTCTATACAAGTGAGCACAATTGTCAGTATCCGTTTTGTAGTTTAGTCTTATGTTTGTCGGTGTGTTTATTATGTGTAGCATTTTTAAGGTAAAGCGTTTATTGTAGTGTTGTTCTTGTTGGAGAATAGTTGCTTTGTCGAAATTCGGCGAGTGACCGCTGCTTGCACAGTGGGCCATGAGTGCTGTTTTTTGGAAGTCTCTATTATGGCATTGTTTTAAGTCCGATTTATGTTGTGCAAGTCTAGTTTTTAATTTTGATTTTGTTATCCCTACGTATATGCTGTCACATGACTCGTCACTTTTACCATTACAAGGAGTTTGATAAATGACGTGACTTTTTTCCGTTGGAGGTATTATTGATTTGGGTTTGTTGAAAATTTTTATGGACACAGTAAAATTTTGTATAGTAGAAAACAAATATTAAAAATTTAATGACACGATATACACACAATTAAAAGGCATGCCGATGGGATCCCCTGCCTCTCCGGTCATTGCTGACATAATAATGGAAAAACTGTTGGACGATACAACTAATTAGAACGAAACCCGAGATTACTCACAAAATATGTTGATGACTTATTTGCTATAATAAACGAGAACGAGGTACAAAACACACTTGACGCACTAAACTCTTTCCACAAAAATATCAAGTTTACAATAGAACTAGAAAAAGAATAAAAATTACCTTACCTGGACTCTATTTGGGATCTTTGTTGGGGTTCTGGACCAGACAACCAGCTCGGGTCCATACCAAAAGACCAGTGGAGATGGGTGAATGCAGCTCTGGTGAACGCGTCGTCCGGGACGAGGCCGTGGAAGTGGTCTTGTCTTTAAACAAGGAGTCCATCGGGCTCCTGGAGAAGAGGCGGGGACGCTTAGCGCACCTCTAGTGGGGGTGCAGCAATGGACGTAGACGAGTGGCCAACAATGCATAGGATGTTTTCGGGGAAGGAAGTGCTTCACAGCGACATGGGCTGCGAAGCTGACGTCACCGTCATAGCCGGGGAGGAGAAGTCGGTTTTCTCATATGAGAATGCTGCAGATAAACCTCCATAGATCTAAAGCTGCCTCAGCTGCTCTTCTAGGTATAGGTTACGGCTCTGTGGGTTCAGTGCCACCGGCTTTAAACTTTTCGAGGAGTTCGGTGAAGATAAAATTAGAGCCGATTTAAATATCTTTCTTTTACCTTATTACAGCGATAGCGACGTCACGGCTATCCTCGTCGAGCTAGGGGCATGTCCATCGTGCTGACATCGGTATACATGCCGTACGAAACCGAGCCCCCTTCTCACTCTATGGTGTCCCCACGTTCAGTGGAGGAGCACGGCCATAAATGATCGGGGTGAGTTACTTTTCAATTACCTTCTACCAATTAACCTACTCATATGCAACAAAGGTAGGGATTCACCTTCATTACTAGTTACCGTAAAAAAGTATTAGATATAACTCTATGTAGTGTTAGTCTATTTGAATTGATTGAGAGTTGGCGGGCTCTAGATGAACATTCCTTCTCTGACCATCGTTATATTGAAATTTTACTAAACTTTTCTCTTACCGTCCCGCAAGTGCGTAAAAACATAAAAAACATGCATTGGAGCTCTTATAAAAGGTTATTTGAGGATAAGCTCACCATCCATTCTCTTAATGAGCCCAATTGTATCGGGGATCTAGAGAACATGGCCAACGTTTTTACGCTGAACCTAGACTATGGGCAAACGTAACCCCCATTGGTGGTCGCGTTGGAGTTGGACTCACTACGCAAATCTTGCAGGAAATAATTCAACAAAGCCAGGAGGCTTAGTCACGAGCTGGAATGGCAGGAGTACAAAACGTCTCTCCAGACCTATAAAAAGGCTTAAAGGGTGGCAACGAGACCTTCGTGGAGAAACATCTGCGGCGTCATCGAGGAAGCTTCCGAGAAAGTTCTCTCTCGATCCTCTAACCGGATAGGTTTCTTACAAAAAGAGGACGGTTTCTGGGCTTCAACGGGAAAGGAAACCCTTGAACTGCTACTAGATACCCACTTTCCATGGAACTGGGGAGCAAAACATCACTCCTTTCATTTTTTCCTACACTATCAACGAACCGGTTTCGGAAGAAAAGGTTAATTGGGCTATCCAAAGCTTTAATCCAAACAAATCTGCAGGACTGAATGGGATAATACCTACACAACTAATTAAGACACTGGAAGTGTCTGCAAATTGGCTTCCAACTATTTCCAGGGTCTGTTTCAAACCGAATTGTATACCGTTGGCATGGCGTTGGTTTATGGCCTAAGTGTGCCTTCGGTTAACAGACGTGGTCACTGAGTTTGAAAGTGACTGCATAATTGTGTCGCAATAAGACCACACTAAGTTCGCTTTAGCTATAGAACAAAAGAAAAGAAACGAATATTCTCTTCCAAGGCGTCAATCGTCACGGGTTTGTCTGCGTAGAAAAGCGACTTTACATTACCCAACATATAATAGTCAGCGGTGTTAAATTGCACGCTCTTGGAGGCCACGCCGCGAGATAATGCGCTCACCAAAAATTTCCTTCAACAAATTTATTTTTTCGATGTCTGCATGGCATGTAGCGCCGTCTTGTTCGAACCAAAGGTCGTCCTCATCAACATCCTCCAATTTAGGCACGAAAAAGTCTTTAATCATGGCTCTATGGCGTTCCCCATTGACTGTAAGATTATGACCGGCTTGGGTTTTGAAGAAATATGGACAAATGATTCCCTCTGGCCATAGAGCACACTTGATTTTTGGAGTATGTAACGTCGTCTCAACAATGGCTTGTAGATTATCAACACTCTAAATGCGACAATTGTGTTTATTAACGTACCCGTTAAACCAGAAGTGATCTTCTTCGCTGAACGAAATTTTCTTGCGATACGTCGCGTGATCCGAACCATTATTTTGGTAATAAATTTGCATGGTTTGCAAATGTTGTTCCGGAGTAAGTCTGTTCATATATAATGGCAAATTAAACTGAGTATAAATCAAGTAACAACTGTTAAAAAGACCAACTCCAAAAAAAAAAAGAAAAAACACCATTTTTTAGGGGGTATAAGAAAGAATGTACTAGTTAAACTTTTGGCTCAGGAAACTGTATTCGGTTGGATACTAACTTGTCAGGCGGAAGCAACTTTCCCAGTTAACAAATGCGTATCATTTTTCAATGAAGTCAATTTAGATAACCGCTTAGCGTTCTTTGGGGAGTTAGAGGATGTAAGAAGACTACCAAAAGTACTTCCTATGGCAAATATACAGTGTAGTTGCCAGGATGTTCCAATAAACATCCGTTTGGGACTGTTACTAAAGAGTGCGTGCTCACAATTTTTCAGGGACGAAACGCGGCTTGCAAAGGATACACTTCTGCTTCAACAGAGTATTTTCAGAATACGAAACAAAAGGACATAAATATGTCGCGAATCTCCAATTACATTCCAGGAGATAACTACTACAATTATTTCCTGTATACGCTGTCTTAAAGGTGGAAAGTACATCTACTAAGGTGTGGGTGGTATTTAACGCTTCATGTCCGACTACAAATGGTCCAATATCAACGAGTTTTTCGCAGAACCCGAATGAGCCTATTAGTATTTAGAAACTAAATGCTGGTACCTTCGGCGTTAATTGTGCGCCTTCCTTGCCATTAAGACGCTTCTACAATTAGCTGACCTTGTAGAAAGCTCTTTTCCAATGGCATCTAACATTCTCAGAAAATGTATGTATGTTGATAATTTTTGGCTGGAGAACACTCCATCGACACTGCAATTAGACCCAGAGATGAGATATCGGAAATATTAAACTCATCATCATCATTTAGGAAGTGGGCAGCGAAAGGATACTGAATGGCATATCAAAATCGCATTTACCCGACCAAGACTTTTTGGAGTTTGAGGATACCAGAAAGGTTAAGGCGCTTGGCGTGCGACGGAATGCCCACTCGGATATATTTTATTTTGCAGCCAAACCTATAGATCATGAAGGGACAGGCTGGGATGAAAGTTTATCTCAAGCTTCTTTGGACCACTGGGGTGCTTTCACGAAGATCTATGATCATATCGATGAAATACGCATACCTGTTGAGCACATTATTCCCGGCGTAAGGATACATGGATTTTATTTATTTGGTTATTTGTTTATTAACTTATTAAGTACTTACTGGATGAAAACAACAAAATTCGTATAAATTCGGAATACAATACAATAAATTACAATATTAATAAAATAAAAGATAATATTAATAAAATAAAAGAAGTTAATAAAATAAAATAAAAGAAAAACGAGGGCGAAAATTAACTATTTATAAAAAAGATCCTAGCAACTCCTGATGAACATTCCTTCTCTGACCATCGTTATATTGAAATTTTACTAAACTTTTCTCTTACCGTCCCGCAAGTGCGTAAAAACATAAAAAACATGCATTGGAGCTCTTATAAAAGGTTATTTGAGGATAAGCTCACCATCCATTCTCTTAATGAGCCCAATTGTATCGGGGATCTAGAGAACATGGCCAACGTTTTTACGCTGAACCTAGACTATGGGCAAACGTAACCCCCATTGGTGGTCGCGTTGGAGTTGGACTCACTACGCAAATCTTGCAGGAAATAATTCAACAAAGCCAGGAGGCTTAGTCACGAGCTGGAATGGCAGGAGTACAAAACGTCTCTCCAGACCTATAAAAAGGCTTAAAGGGTGGCAAAGAGACCTTCGTGGAGAAACATCTGCGGCGTCATCGAGGAAGCTTCCGAGAAAGTTCTCTCTCGATCCTCTAACCGGATAGGTTTCTTACAAAAAGAGGACGGTTTCTGGGCTTCAACGGGAAAGGAAACCCTTGAACTGCTACTAGATACCCACTTTCCATGGAACTGGGGAGCAAAACATCACTCCTTTCATTTTTTCCTACACTATCAACGAACCGGTTTCGGAAGAAAAGGTTAATTGGGCTATCCAAAGCTTTAATCCAAACAAATCTGCAGGACTGAATGGGATAATACCTACACAACTAATTAAGACACTGGAAGTGTCTGCAAATTGGCTTCCAACTATTTCCAGGGTCTGTTTCAAACCGAATTGTATACCGTTGGCATGGCGTTGGTTTATGGCCTAAGTGTGCCTTCGGTTAACAGACGTGGTCACTGAGTTTGAAAGTGACTGCATAATTGTGTCGCAATAAGACCACACTAAGTTCGCTTTAGCTATAGAACAAAAGAAAAGAAACGAATATTCTCTTCCAAGGCGTCAATCGTCACGGGTTTGTCTGCGTAGAAAAGCGACTTTACATTACCCAACATATAATAGTCAGCGGTGTTAAATTGCACGCTCTTGGAGGCCACGCCGCGAGATAATGCGCTCACCAAAAATTTCCTTCAACTTTGATTTGATTTTTGGAGTATGTAACGTCGTCTCAACAATGGCTTGTAGATTATCAACACTCTAAATGTGACAATTGTGTTTATTAACGTACCCGTTAAACCAGAAGTGATCTTCTTCGCTGAACGAAATTTTCTTGCGATACGTCGCGTGATCCGAACCATTATTTTGGTAATAAATTTGCATGGTTTGCAAATGTTGTTCCGGAGTAAGTCTGTTCATATATAATGGCAAATTAAACTGAGTATAAATCAAGTAACAACTGTCAAAAAGACCAACTCCAAAAAAAAAAGAAAAAACACCATTTTTTAGGGGGTATAAGAAAGAATGTACTAGTTAAACTTTTGGCTCAGGAAACTGTATTCGGTTGGATACTAACTTGTCAGGCGGAAGCAACTTTCCCAGTTAACAAATGCGTATCATTTTTCAATGAAGTCAATTTAGATAACCGCTTAGCGTTCTTTGGGGAGTTAGAGGATGTAAGAAGACTACCAAAAGTACTTCCTATGGCAAATATACAGTGTAGTTGCCAGGATGTTCCAATAAACATCCGTTTGGGACTGTTACTAAAGAGTGCGTGCTCACAATTTTTCAGGGACGAAACGCGGCTTGCAAAGGATACACTTCTGCTTCAACAGAGTATTTTCAGAATACGAAACAAAAGGACATAAATATGTCGCGAATCTCCAATTACATTCCAGGAGATAACTACTACAATTATTTCCTGTATACGCTGTCTTAAAGGTGGAAAGTACATCTACTAAGGTGTGGGTGGTATTTAACGCTTCATGTCCGACTACAAATGGTCCAATATCAACGAGTTTTTCGCAGAAGCCCGAATGAGCCTATTAGTATTTAGAAACTAAATGCTGGTACCTTCGGCGTTAATTGTGCGCCTTCCTTGCCATTAAGACGCTTCTACAATTAGCTGACCTTGTAGAAAGCTCTTTTCCAATGGCATCTAACATTCTCAGAAAATGTATGTATGTTGATAATTTTTGGCTGGAGAACACTCCATCGACACTGCAATTAGACCCAGAGATGAGATATCGGAAATATTAAACTCATCATCATCATTTAGGAAGTGGGCAGCGAAAGGATACTGAATGGCATATACAAAATCGCATTTACCCGACCAAGACTTTTTGGAGTTTGAGGATACCAGAAAGGTTAAGGCGCTTGGCGTGCGACGGAATGCCCACTCGGATATATTTTATTTTGCAGCCAAACCTATAGATCATGAAGGGACAGGCTGGGATGAAAGTTTATCTCAAGCTTCTTTGGACCACTGGGGTGCTTTCACGAAGATCTATGATCATATCGATGAAATACGCATACCTGTTGAGCACATTATTCCCGGCGTAAGGATACATGGATTTTATTTATTTGGTTATTTGTTTATTAACTTATTAAGTACTTACTGGATGAAAACAACAAAATTCGTATAAATTCGGAATACAATACAATAAATTACAATATTAATAAAATAAAAGATAATATTAATAAAATAAAAGAAGTTAATAAAATAAAATAAAAGAAAAACGAGGGCGAAAATTAACTATTTATAAATAAGATCCTAGCAACTCCTGAAGCAATTTTTTTTTAAGTGAAAAATCAATCTCGACAAACCGAGCTGTTCTATTGAACTCAATGAAGACCCTAAGAATGGGTGCATTTCGTGCTTACAAAGATTTAAAAACTCTAACATAGAAAAACTCCGGCTACCGAAGAGGTCTGGCAGGTATATTAAAGAAAATCCTCTCTATGAGTACAGCGAATAGATAGGAGGTCTGAATGACATTACCACATTTAGCCAAGTTTACCTGAAAACATTTATTAATATTCAGCGAGAGGCGATTTTTGTTGCACCAGCTACTAACGTTTTGAATATCAATCTGCAACAATTGAGAATCACGAGGGTTACTTACTCTTAAGATCATCTGCAAAAAGCAGAAGCTTGGCAGAGGGGAAACACGTATTGATGTTATTGGTAGGGACCTTATCAACGACAACCATGGAAATACAATTACATAAATATGACGTTATCTAAGTGAGGAAACCTGTATTAAATGAACAAAAGCTAATTTATTGAATATAGTAACGAAAGCCTTAGAGAAGTCGGTATAAATAGTGTCAACCTGAACCTCATATTGAAAAGCTACAATACAATCGTCTGAGAACACGGTCATATTAGACATGAAAATCCACCAAAAGCATGTTGATCCGTGCATATTATATTTTTAACAGCAGGTAAAAGTTTTTCTTGGGTAGTGCATTCAAACAGCTTTGGCATTGTGGAGAGCTTGGTGATGCGTGTATAATTACTGACGTCGCTTTTATTACCAATCTTGTGGAGGAGTGATGAAATCCAATTTCCAATCATCTACAAAAATGCCCGATGAAAGGGACTTGGTAAACATTTTCGAGCTGAGCGATACCATTGAGCATGCCATCAGGCGGCGACGTTAAGTTCTCAAAATTTACGAAGAGATTGTTGTATATTGAATGAAACATTATGACCAACGTTAGAATCAGTAACAATATTTGACTGAAAAAAGACGAAAACAAATTCGCAGCAGCTGTAGGTCTATTATTATAGACTTCATCACGGAAAAAGATTGTTGAGGAAATACTTTAAGTTTCATTCGAAACTTAAGACTTAATTTCTGTGCAGAAATTTATCCAAACAAACAAATTTCTTAGAGTATGGTTTATGCAGATTAAATTATTATTGTTACTTTTATTAAACTTACGAATACACTTGTTCCTCTTGTTTCGGAGTTTCATCAACCCAGCGTTGTGCCAGGGAACTTTGTACCTCTTTTTACATAAGACTGGAACAATGCTTTTGCAAATGCCGACAACATTGGATCTAACGGCATTAAAAAATTTCGAAACATTACGATGGTGGAATTAGGTATCCCAATCGATTTCCGATAATACATTGTTGAACTTCAAAAAATTGCATAAACTAAAATTGAAAGGCAAAGTAGAATTAGCGTTACGAAATTTAGCATATCGATAAAATGCAAGATTAAGAATTAGAGGCGTATGAGGAATGTCTGGCATGGATACAGGAAATTCACATTCATACACAGCAAAATGTATAAGATCATCCTTACTTAAGAAAATTAAATCTAGAGTAGGACCAAACCTGTTTGGGAGACCATTAATTTGCATAAGATCGATACTTAAGAAGCTATCAACAAGGTAAGTTTCACTATCACTATTAACATCAGAAGCAATAAGAAATGATTTGGAAATAGTACTTGACCGGTGGGGTGCAATAACGTCACATGAAATAACGACACAGTGTCTTTATATCCATTTGAAAGTGAAATAAAGTCACGTGTCGTTATTTCCATTAGTAATTGAAATAAAGTCACAGTGACTTTATTTCCCTTTAGGTAAATTTTCAACAATTTAAAATGTGACCTTATTTCCTTTTAACAAAAATTTTATTTCAATCAAGTACACAAAAATGAAATTGAGAAAATAACAAACATAATAATAATACAAATTTGCCTTATTGCCGTTTGCCTTATTTCATAGTTGATTGAGAAATAACACAAAGTTTTATATTTTACAATTGAAAAATAAAGCAAAACATATGTACATGGTAACACACATGCATTTGACGGTGGGGTGCTACGAAATGAAAATAATAATCTTTTTGTAAAAGGGAAATTTCCCTGTGACTTTATTCCCCATTTGCAATATGTGGAATGTGTCTTTATTTCTCATTTACAGTCAATTTTTATGTGTTCTTATTTCCATTTCAATTGGAAATAAAGTCACAGTGACGTTATTACCAGTGACGTTATTGCACCCCACCTACTTGACCATGTATTATATAAATACAGTTTTACGCCGACTCCGAATGGTGAATGTTTTGTTGTGAGAAGTTTTTTCATGACAGAAATACACTCCGTGGGGCGACCGCTATTTGAAAAAACATTTCTGTAGTTTTTGATGCTGCATGCCGGCCAGGATTTGAACCCGCGACCGCGCGATAAAAGCACACTGCCTCGATTTTTCACTTTTTTGTGGCTCTTACGAAAAGACGTACGCAGCTACGGTGTACCTTTGCGTCAAAGATGATGGAAAAGCTTTCGTGACAAAGGATATCGCATCTCGAAATACTACGCGTACTTTTTCGTATGTTTTGAAGCTAAAGCTTTCCATCTTGGGGAACATTTGCTAGATTTGCTTTTATACGATGATGCCGGAAAATGTCTGCTAAGGCAACAGTACAAATTTTGTCGGAACTTATCGGTCTTTATGATCTGCATTGAAAGCCTTTATGACTGAAGCAGGCAGTAAAGCCCTAAATAAGTATACTCATCAATCGCTAACATGGTATTTATACCATCTCCTCTCCTCAAATCGGCTAAGTTTGGGAGTCGGTGCTAAGAGCTTCAAAATCCACTTTAAAAAATCGCATCCGACTATAAATAAACTTTCGAAGAGTTCTCAACTCTTTAGTGTCGAGTTGAATTTTGTCTCAATTCGCGACCACTATTCCCATCGTCAAATAGCCCATCCGACCTGGATCCGCTTACCCCTGGTCTCTTTCTAGTCGGTGGGTTTCTATAAGCCCACCAGAAATTGATACCAACGAGAATCCTGCCTCGATTGTAAATCGTTGGCAGAAATTAAAGGAACTACGTCATACATGCTAAACGCATGAGTGAGGAGTTTTTACACCAAAACAATAAAATTTGTTTTTCAAATTATTCGAATTAATTAATTAACCCGCCACCAGACTAGGATTTTTATGAATATATATACAAAACGTCTACGTATTTCAGACAATGCTCGCTACATCGCCATGAGGAAGAAGGCTGAACAAGAATCTCAAAGGTTCGCAGTGTCATCTATGTGAGGAGAATCGCCCCATATGGATCTGTCCTGTTTGTCGCGCTAAACCATCAGGGAAGTGGCTACGGGAAGCATTGCCGTGCCGCTACTGCGGTAACTGCCTATCAATTGCCCACACGACGATGATTGTACCCTTCATGACGAACAAGGCACCACAATATGCAGGCACCTCGGCGAAGTACAACTTTGCCAAAAACAGACAAAATTGTGGATAAAGGTGAATCGTCCGATAAACTGATCTCGATCCGCGCCACAGACTCGGGGACTAGTCCTCACCAACCAGAATTAAAGGAAGTTGAGGTAGTTGAGTCTGGAGCGGAAACTCGGACGGCATAAATTTGTTAAAATAATTTTACCAAACATCTTGCCAACTCTCACCCATGTGTGCTACCGATTGCTAAAAGTAAGCATGCATGTATTCCCTGTGATTTTCGTCCTATAAGCATTTTACCTGCACTCTCTAAAGTCTTTGAATTCCTGAATTGAATTCCTGATGGCTGAACAAATTTATGGTCATTTAAACAAATTTAGTTTACTATCACCATCTCAGTCTGGCTTTAGAGTTAATCATAGCTGCTCCACAGCTGTTATTAAAACTTTGCACGGCATAAGAATACATTTTGACAAAAACCAACTGACGTTATTATGCCTACTTGACTTATCTAAGGCTTTTGACTCTGTGATCATAACATACTTTGCTCTATATTAAAAAACTATTTTGGTTGTGGGGACTATGCAGTGCGTCTCATGAGAAGCTATTTGGTAGGTAGGACTCAGCGTGTGAAAAATGTTGGATAATTATCTAGTCTTAAACCACTGCTAATGGGTGTGCCGCAAGGTTCTATCTTGGGACCGTTATTATTTAGCTTATTTATAAATGATATTTTTAATACTTGTCAGCATGCACACATGCATGCTTATGCGGATGATATACAACTCTATATGTCGAGAACTACAGATAGTCTATCCATCCATCTCCCATCTCACTTTGGGCGTCTAAAAACAGTATTTGTCTTAATAGAGAAAAGTTGTACGTTCTTCCCATATCTAAAAGTCGTATCGATTTCTCTGATATTTCGTCCCTATATATTGATGAAAAGAGTCTTAAATTTGTCCCTATCCGCTTGAAATTAGGAGAAAGCTTGCCGTACAATTAATGTTACCAATTATCTTTTATCCAGAACTAATCTATATTAAATTGATTTCTCAATCTGCTCACAAAATTGACGTAGTTTTCAATCATGTAACACGGTATGTGTTTGGACTAGCGATATTTCGCCATATTTTTGGATGGAGATCGCGACTTTTGGGGTGTGAAATTTCTGACTATCTGAAAGCTAGAAATTTTATTTTCTTATTTCGCCTTTTGCGGAATAAAGAACCTAGTTATTTATATAGTTAATTATAATTCCCAAAGTCTGCACGGATAACTGACCTTATAGTGCCTAAATATAATTATCTAATTTCTGCAAGGTTATTCTTTGCCAACGCTTTTCGTATTTGGAATTATATTCCAGCTTCTGTTCGCAGTAGTTTAAACAAAAGCAATTTTATGAATGTTCTTTATGAGTATTTTCGTTAACCTATCTATAAATTTAATATAATTATCTATAGCATAATGATGAGATTCCCTACCTAGGCACAAATGTACATACATGCAATATAGCAATATATGAATACTGATTGTCTATATGTTAAACTTAGTTTTAATATCTTTTGTTACTTTACTTTTTCTTTAAAACTGTTGTACTATAAAAGATCGTATTAAATCTTATTGTACTAATGATTTTTTATTAATAAATGAACTGAAATGAATTTTATTTAAATCAGCATTAATTTTTTTAGCTCAAACCAGGTAAAAGGTTAGTATATATAGGAAAATCAACAACAGTCAGAGTGGTAGAAATTATAGCTGCTATTTCGGAGATCACCACATCTCCTCATCAAATTTCTTTCATGACTCCACTCTGTTATGAACTCATAACCTACGACTTGTTGGTCAAATACGTAATCAATGAACCACAGCGGGCTTGCGAACTGCTGTTGCTTTTTTCCTTATTCTTTATATCTTTCCGAAACAATTCAAGAATGTCAGTCTGCCGCTATTACAATGAATGTGTGATTGTTGTTGCTAGTTAACGCAAATCTATTTTATTTTATTATTGTTTTCGATGGTGTGCTCATCCATTACATGCATCTATTATTTTTTGGTCAAATTTATTTAAATCAACATAAATTTTTTGAGTTACCGCTCTGAGGAAAATAAAAGCAGATTAGAAACATCGCAACTATTAACATTTGACTTGTTTTCTTCTCTATTTCTCCCCATCAGTGGTAAACTATAAAGATTTGAAAGACTTAAATATGTTTGACCTTTCCATCAGTGGAAAAGAGTATAGATTTTTAATATTTAAGTACTACTTAAGTTGATGTAGATGATAAGCATTTATTGCCCCCCATCCGAGGTAAGAAATATGTACATTAGCATACTAGGTAAAAGTAAGTCGGCATATCTATCCGCATTTTCAAACTAGGGAAATATAATCCACATTTTTTATCATTTTGGGGCCAAGCGATTCTTAATTTTGACAAAATTTTGTATATCGTATTTTATGGTTGGCCCCGAACAAAGCGTTGTCGGCAGTAAGAAAGCGGAAATGTGCGTCAATTATCTTCGTTATCTAAAAAAATGAGAAAAGGTCAATAGATTTTTGAGATTGAAAAGGGCGGCATTTGCCTAAGGTAAATCTGGTCCTGGCATCAACGTGTGCCGAAGTTTATATTTTGCGTCCAATCAATTTTCTCTTAATTCATCCGACATGAACTAAAATTTTTTGTAAATCTTGAGATTATTTAATTATCTTTGAATTAAAAAAATTGGATTATATTAACAAAAAGTCGTAAACCAGGAGTATGTTATAAACTTTTTTTGAGACTATAAACGATTTTAATGCATCTCCTTAGCTAAGTGCGAGTTTAAATATGTTTGCCATTTAAACTAAGTTTCAACTCCTTATGCAGTTTTTCAGTCAATTTTATACTTGGTGTAAACTTACCCAATCTGGCGGGCCTGGATTGAGTTTAACTAGTCAGCTTTTCGGCTGCCTCATCGACTTTGGTAGGAAAAAATTCAATTGAAAGCATTCAAAAGTATTTCGTATTTCGTCTTTTACTGTATACTTGTCCAAATTGTGAATTAAACTTTATCTTCACGTTTTTCGTTTAAGTTTATTAAATCTATTTCTTTTTTTGTTTGCTATTTCTACTCTCTCTAGTAAAAGCTTGACTTATTTCATTTGTAGAAAAAATATTACTTCTCACCTAAATCATTTTTATTTTTTGGCAGCGCATTAAACTGTCCACAGCTTAAACTGAGTTTTAATGTAATTCGGGTTTAAGTAATCCGATTTTAACCCAATAGTGCCCACAGTTACATATGTGTAACGCAGCGAATTTGAATTTGAAATACCTGTTAATCATAGGACGCAAGTGAAATTTAAAATTTTTGCTTTCCCAGGAATGTAATAAAACATAGAAAACCATGTCAAATCAAGCACTGAGTTATTTGCATTATTGATTTCATCACGGTTAGTCCTTGTGTGAACAAGAGTTTTTTAAAAGTGGCGCAAACGATAAAATGAAATGACATCGCGACGAATGTAAGAACAAATATTAATATATTTAAAAATATTTTTGGTAGTCAAAGTAAGAAATATATATAATAGTAGTAGGCAGCTAGGGATAACTGACAATCGGTGCGTTACATATGTACATATATGTGTTTCCGTGTTTTCTCTTTATAAGTTTACGTAAGTGATAAAAGTTATATTTACACTAGTAGACCTGTCCACGCGTTGCTAAGTAATTTAGGAAGGATTTAAAAGACAAAACTTATCACAAATTAATATAACGTTTTTAATTTTATTTTATTAATGAATACTCTGATTTCCTTTAGTTATAATAAATCTCAGTTAAAGTTTACTGTAGCGCCAATCGATGTACAATAATTTTGGTCAAGCTGTCTTTTGTTAACACAAATAAACTGAATGGTCTTTCTACACGTTAATTATACATATCAGGTGTGAAATCTAGATTTGGACAATGGTTTGTTTGTTTAAGTCTGTATAGTAAGTTTGTTCCTTTACTCCAAGAACTTACAGGTTTTTACCCAAACTTACAGGTTTTTACAGGAAAAGCGTTCCCCTTACACCAAAAACCTGTAAATGAGAGCCACTTTTGGAGAGTTGTGTAGAGAATGAAGTTGCAAGTTTTTACCCGAACTTTTTCTTTGGGTAAAATCCTGTAAAGTGTCAAACGATCAGCTGTTGCACAAAAGTAAACAAAAATGGTAGTTTGCCAAGTACATTGCGAAAAATATAAAATTAACTTTTAATCATTTAACGAAATGAAAATGGAAGAAAATAACGATTCATTTGACGGTGTAAGTAATTCCCAATATATTTAAGATATTTTGATGTTATTAATTAATTCACAGCAAGAATGTGCCGCTGGTTCTAGTACTCCTGTAGAAGACACAGGCTCAGAGACTTTCAGCTTTTTAGTGGATGAGCTAGTAAACTCTTCAAGCGACTCGGATGGCTTCCTAAATTTAATAAGGGAAAACTCTGACAGTGAAGATGAAGCGATAATACAAATATTAACGCACATACGGCAAAGAAGAAATAGCATTAAAAACTATTTTGAAGAAGTAGTTCCCACATACACTGACGAAGAGTTTTTAAAACATTTTCGGATTTCCAAGGAGCTATTCGCTACTTTAACAACGCGTATGAGCAATGGGATCCGTATAAAACACTTAGAGATGATAAGCGTTTGCCGGCAGCGAAAAATCTGGCTGTGTTTTTGTGGTTTGCTGGTCACGAGGCTTGTAGCTTTCGTGATTTATCCGACCGATTTAATTTAACAATTTCAAGTATTTCGAGAGTAATTGATAGGGTGACAATGTTCATAAACAGCTTGAGCCCTGAAGTTATCAAATGGCCCAGCAACGAAAGTAAACAAGAATCTGCCAATTACTTTGCTCAGCTTGGTTTTCCGAAAGCAATAGGTGAAAGTACATTGTGTGAATTTGTATGTATTTCATTTAATTTTTCTTTTTCTTTTAATTAGCTTGCATAGATGGGACGCATATTAGAATTAATCCACCTTCGGAACGCAAAGATGATTATATTGACCGAAAAGGCCATATAACATTAGTTATGCAAGGTATTTGCGATGAAAGAAGAAAGTTCATCAATGCTTTCGTTGGTTTTCCAGGATCCAGTCACGACAGTTGGGTTCTTCAAAATTCTCCTGTTTATAATAACCTAACAACATTGTGCGGAGGTAACATTTTTTAGGCCTACATCCCTACAATGAAAATATGTAGAAGCATAGGGCGAGTTCCAAGTTTCATGTAGCTTTGCATTGATGCGAAATACATATGTATATACACAATGCATACACACAAAGTCACTACAACAATTTAGCTGCTTTGTTTCCATGAATTATTCATTCATGCGCATATTAATCGGATGAAAAACAATTTGGGACACGATGCATTGCTTACTATAAACATCCTGCATTAAGGAACTATACTTTATACAAATGCAAAGCAACTGCAACTTGGAAAATTAACATACTTTTATATTTAAATATTTAAAACTTTTTAGATTACTATTTGCTTGGGGACTCGGCTTATCCCTGTAGTGATTGCATCATAACCCCATTCAAAGACAATAGTCATTTGACAAGAGACCAGAAATATTTCAATAAACAACTAAGCAAAGGTCGCATTTTAATTGAGCATTCATTTGGCATACTGAAACAGCGATTTTGGCAACTGTATTACTGCAAGTTGAAAGGTATAAAAAAACTATGTTGTTTCATCGGAGCGTGCTGTGTCTTACACAATCTTGCGAGCGAAAACGATTTCAACTTTTCCTTAGATAGTGAGGATGAAGAAAGGAACGAGAACGGGGAAAACATTATGCCCACCAGAAACAACAATGTTCGAAATCTCATTTGTGAGAAATAGACGACGAGAGGTATAAATTTGAATTTCATGTTTAATAACAAAAAAACAAAAACAATTCATTACTTATCAGTACACATGAGTTAACTATAAATAAATGACTTTTTAAACTAATCATAAATATTACTAGGTACTTCTTATTTATTTATTTTTTTCTGGCTAAAATTTCCAGCAGTTCAATTTTTCTCTTGTCTCTCTCTGCTTTCTCTATATCCCTTTCTTCTTTTCTTTTTAAATATTCCAGCACCTTCGCGTGGTACTCCTTTCTCTCCTCTGCCATTTCCACAAGCGTTTCGTTGCGTTTCTGTGACGTAATTTTTTGACGACTTGTTGAGCAACTTGGAGTATCATCTACATAAAATATATTCAAAATATATAAAAAAAAAGTGACACAAGCTTATAGCATTATGCAAGGCGAATTTATAGAAGGTGTTTTCTTCCGATCAGCTGATTGCTTCTTCTTTTTTCGCCTTGAATGGTGAAAGTGTCAACTGGTTTGTTTTTTGTTTACATCTTCATTTTCTGTTTACATTTTCATTTAAAAATATTTTTAAATTCAAATTGATTTGAATTCATATATTCAAATTTTCAAATATTTCGCAAAAAAATGGGAAAGTGCGTATTATGCGGGAAGACAGTAAAGCGTGGAACGGGTCCGTTTTTCTTGGTACCAAGTGAAGAGTCGGAGCGGTTAGTGTGGTCCCGATCATGCCGGGTGCAGTTGGGGTGTAAAGATGTCATTTGCGCCGATCACTTCCGTCGTGATGATATGGTTCTCGGAGGAAAAAGGGCTCGATTACTAACTAAAGCCCTTCCATATCCAACATTTGAGAATCCCAACTGCACTGCGGCTATTTCGGCTGTTCAAAGTTTAAGGATGTGGCAAGTTACCACGGTACTTTTTTAAAATCATTTAAGTTTTGGAATTCTCTATTAATTCGCTTCTTTTTTACATAAAAAGATTGTCGGAACTATCAACAGACGCGAAACCACAGGCACATTTGTCTTTAGATGTGGTGACAACGCATGAACCAGAGTATACACATTTCCAGTAAGTTTTGTAGTTATTTGAAAAAACAAAGCTAATTTTCTTTGTTTCCACTCAGCGTTATAGATGTTGGTAATTATGAAATGATAGACCCTCCATCATATCAGCATTATCAAGTCGCCGAAAAAGTCCAAGTGGAGCTCAAAGATTGCCAATTACAGACTGAGTAAGTTAGTAAAAAATCGTCTTTAGATAGTTAATATGTACTTCCGGATTATAATTTTTGATCGTACATACAGATATGAAATTTTTTGTAACCGCAACGAGCTTGAGCTATATAATCTGCGTAAGGAAAACGCAATGTTAAAAAATGAAAACGAAAGTTTGAGAAGTGATCTTGAGGAAGCGAAAGCTACCATCAACAATTTTAAGAGTATATTTACTGAAGGCCAGATGAAAAAAATGACTCTACCAGGTATTATCTTCTATAAACTTGCTTAACGATCGTTAATGTTAAAATCGCATTTATCTGATTATAGATAAAAGAATCCGATGGCATTGGAAGGATATATCCAATGCCATATGCATACACGCAGCCGGGCCGCGGGCATACAACCACTTGTATGAAAAAGGATTTCCGCTTCCCCACGTGTCTACGTTACAGCGTTGGTATCGTAAAACCAATATTAATGAGGGTCTCCTGACTGAATCAATTCAGTCTATGAAACGCATGTCAGAGCTTTCTGATGACGATAAATTATGCGTTCTAGCCTTCGACGAGATGAAGGTAGTCGAAACCTACGAATATGATCAGCCAGGAGACTATGTTCGAAAGCCCTCAAATTATGTTCAAGTGGTGATGGCACGTGGGTTACGGAAATCCTGGAAGCAACCCGTATATTTCAATTTCGACACACCGATGACGAGAGACATATTGTTGGCCATAACTTCGGGGCTGAGAAGCGTAGGTTTCCCTGTTGTGGCGGTAGTTTCAGATATGGGCCCAACCAATCGAAAACTATGGAAAGAATTAAATGTTTCGGAAGGTAAACATTCCTATACCTTATAAAGCAAATATATAGTATATTTTTAGTTTTTAACCCCATTAAACCACCATCACCAACATTTTTGATTGCTTTTAGATAAACCATGGTTTTCAGTCCCAATGGATGATACTTCGAAAGTTTTTGTATTCGCGGATCCTCCCCACCTTTTGAAAAATGCTAGAAATCACTTTATTGACAGTGGTTTATGGTGGAATGGCGTACTCCTAACTTGTCGGACAATTTGCGACTTGTTGAAGCTTACGTCCGGGTCTGACATGTCGATTGCATACAAAATAAGCGACGAGCATCTCTCAGTTAAGGGAATTGGTTTGTTAGCTATCTCTTCTAACAAGTAAGCGCGTATTATATATCTGAATGTTATTTCAGGACGTCAAAAAGTAAAACTTGCTGCGCAGTTGTTTTCAAACACAACTGCAAACGCTATAAGGCGCTGCTATAGCCAAGGTTTCGACCTTTATCAGGCTGTTGAGACTGCAGATTTTATACAATTAATGAACGATTGGTTTGACGTTTTGAATTCAAGTATAAACACCTTTGGTTATCCTGGAAAGGTATTATATATAAGTTTAAAATATCAAAAAACATTTACAATTTAAAAAAAAAATAAAGGAAGCATATGGAACGGCCCTTAAAACACAGTTAGATGTTTTGGAAAAAATGAACACATTTATGAGTTCTCCAATTATACCAGGCAAAAAAAGTTTAGAATATTTTCAAAAGGGCATATTAATGACGAATAAGGCCTTAGTAATGCTTTACGAATACACAAGCAAAAATTCAAATCTGGAATATATACTCACGAACCGGCTAAATCAGGATATTTTGGAGCACTTTTTTGGTGCTATTCGTAGCAAGGGTGGCCTTAATGACCACCCCACTCCAAAAGAGTTCATATATAGGTTGCGAAAGTACATGCTAGGTATTATTGTTGAGTTCCTTTTCTAAAAACATAACTTAAAGCTTTTGTTTTATATTTAGCACGGAATACAGAAATTTTAAAATACGCAGGGAATGTTTCAGCAGATGAAACAGAATGGCTCGCTTTCTCTGAATCTGAAACGCTGCCCATCGCTTCGAGAGTTTTGGAAAACTCACAGTGCCTGGTAGAGCTTCCTATTGATGAATGTGCAGTTGAAGCTGGTGGAGGTAACGTAGATGGTGGAATTGATGCTGAACTAGTCGAAGCGTTAAATACCCCACAGTCAGACGATTGCGGAGCTCTTCAAGAAGATGCTTTGGAATACGTATCGGGGTATATAATTAAGAAGTTGAAGCTTGAACACAGTCGCGGATCCGAAAGCGACTTTACTTATGTGGATCAGCTTTCAAAAGGATACCTCCACAAGCCACCGTCAAGTTTTTTGAATAGCATAAAAAACCTGGAAGCTATATTTAACCACTTAAATGCCGAAAACATTGTTCATTGCAAAAACATTCACAGGGAGTTGTTGGCAAGGAGTTCAGAAGTGGATATTTCAGAAGAAGTGAAGCGTTTGTTTTTTAAGTGCAGAATTTTTTTCCGAATTCGAAATTTAAATAAGCGACTTAAGATTAAAAAAGCCAAACAGCGCATAATGGGCTTCAAAAAGTTTCTAAAAGTAAATCTATAAACATGGTAAGCAAGATAAATAATCCATTTATTTTGGATGTTCGAATTGGTAAAGCATTGAAATTAATTTTAACTTAACTATTTTTAATTTTCACTCTCAGCTTTATATGAACATAAAATCTTTGCACAAGATACAATCAGAGATATTATTTCATTCGGCCATAAGGGCATTGAGCTGGGAAAATGTACCTGAAGTAATTTCATATGATTGATCCCTCCACAAAGAGACTAATTTATTTTCCCAAAGTGAAATGCAAACAGTAACAAAAGTTTACTATTAAATATGTACACACATTCGTATATATATATATATATATATACATACACAACGTGGCGTTTTTTATTAGTTGCAAATTTGCTTATAATTATGAGTACAAATTGAATTTAAATAAATAGTTTTCAATTGTAACAAATTTTAATTTTAGAGATAAGTTTAGTTAGCTGCATATACTACGCATGTTTAAATATATGAGCTTCAAGAAAATTATGTTATGTTTATGTTTTGTAATAGAAATCAAATTGCGCTAAAAAAAACTAGCTTCTTATACTAAAGATAAATAAATTTTAAGTTAGATATTAAAAAACAAATGCTTTTTCTTTGGTAATCTTTATCCCACAGCTAAAGCTAAAGAACAATACACTACCTAACAAAAAATCAAAAAACACGATAAACTTAATGCCGCATCCATATGGGCTGAAGGAATTTTTCGTTTTCAGAAAGCTTTTTTCGTTCAATTTGCTCTTTTCTACACCATCCTCCAAATCAGAATCAGATGACTGCAAAATATTTCACTATTATCTTCATAGACCATTTACATTAGCACTATTTTATTTCATTAATTAACAATTCTAAACGGTCATGTACTCTGTAAAGAAAAATTTTCTTTTAACAATGGAGTTGCATTTTATGGAATTTAGTATACACTTTGATAATTCACTAAGGCAGTGCAATCGATGTTTTTTCATACAAAACCATTTAACAAACCCATAAGCAGTGTTTTAGCAAAATAACTTTGGGCCAATCAACTACATTTGCTTTTGCTGCATTAATTGTGGCAGTTCATTTACTCGCATATTGCACCGGCACTTTATGCGGTCGCTATTGTAAATTTTAATTTAAATATATTTACAAATATAGTTTTGGCCAACTGAATCAAAAATAAACAATTTTGTTGTCAAATTCGTTCCTATTTTGGCATTCTCTCTGTTCAAAATTATTGTTCTATATTTCATTTATCTGACATTCTCACCATTCAGAAGCAAAAACAAAACATGTGGAGTTTGTGTGTATGTGCTCTTGCGACCACCTTATATGAATTCGCCTTGGCATTATGCAAGAAAAAAAAAATACATATTTAATTCACAAAAGCCCTACCAACAAATTTTTCATTTATAGGAGAGTAAAAATCATATGTAAAACTTCCAAAATCATGCCGATACGGCTTTTAAAAATTCCAATTTTTAATAAAAGGGTATTTTAATAAATCCTACCAAAAAAGTGGAAAACGCAGTTTCGTAAATTGTTAGTAGAGCCTTTAAATTATGGTAACAAAAAAAATTTTCAAAAATCAACCCGAATTTTTAGGTATTTGAAACTTGCAGTTTCTTATAGTAAAATGAAATGGGCTACAAAGCTGCATTCTTAAAAAGTTTTTAAAAATTCTGGTTAAAACATTTGAAAACTTTTTTAACGTTATACTACTATTATTTTCACCGTATTTTGTAAGTCGTACCTGAACTACCAGCCTGCAAATCAGGAACCACCTCACTACTTGTGGTCCCATTCGAGACATTTCGGGATCCTCGCTGCTTTCCCAGAGGAAGGTCGGGTTAATCGAGCGCTTTTCGGACAAAATAGCATCCAGCTCGCTAGAATTACATAGTTTCTTAGTTAATAATAATAATAATTAAAATAATTTAAAACAACAATAATAACAATAAAGCTAATAGGTAATCCAAAAACTAACCTTTGGTAAGGACATGTTTGCCTACTCCTTCCACTTTGCCTGTTATTCAACACGACTTTCCTGTACTGCCGCTCCATTCCTCTAAATTTATTCTCTATTTGAAGAGCGCTAAATGGGTACCCTTCTGTTTTTAGCCTTTCTTCAATAATTTTCCACATCTTTCTTTTATTGCATAGCTCCGCAGACTTCCCTACTTTGGGTCGGAGCTCTTCTAATAGAGACAGCATTAATTTTGTTGGCGCTTCCAGCCAAACAAGCTTGGGCTCTATTGGTGTGAAATCTTGACTATCCTCTGTAAAAACATAACCCTTTTAAATAATCAATCTGTAAAGATATCGCTTTCTGGCGCATGAACTCTTCATCTGCAATAAAATTCTACTTTAACACATTTTTGCTTTATAAATGTTAGAAGTATTACCGTTTCGTATGCGATTTAATGTTCCTGGTGAGCAACCAACTTTTAACGAATTTCCTTCCATTTTTCACTTTTTATTTTTAAATTCAAATACCACTGTTTGACGTTTTTACAAGAAATGTGTATTTTTCTGTTCCCTTACTTTTTGGAGAGATTAACTTTTTACTCTCATTCCAGAGAGGAACTTTGCCGTTTGACAGTTTTACAGGATTTTACAGGAAAAGTACTGGATCAAAGCTAGTATATCTTCAGTCATGTAGTTTTTATATTTTTCCCACATTATAGATGACTGGGTTGGAAAACATGTCAAAATAATGGCAAACAGTTGACGAATACAACTTGGCGAAGACGTTAAAGCAGCATCAGCAAGTGTCAGATCCCAATGATTGTCATCTTCTAAAATATTGCAAGTCGCAACATGCATCTTGATATGTACTGAACACTCGACCATTAACTGTTCGTAGAAATTGAAAAGAGATTGGTCCAGGAACATTTATTTTAGATGTACTGTAAGTCGCCCCATTGACTTAGCTTTAAATATACCTGCTATTGAGGGATGTGATTCTCCTTTTTTACGTGGCTCCCATTTTTTAGCTGACGTATTCCACATAAAATAACATGGAATATCGGTATATAATAATATTTTTGCGAATTCACCGAAAACAATCATTTGGTATCGTGCTATTTCATCATTTTCATTGATGTTTTGTACTCCAAATACTACCCTTGTTGACGTACTTAATTTAATGGAACTACAAAGCTCAACATCAATATGAGCCTTGTACGTTTTTGAGAGTAGCGGTGAGTATGGTACCACCCATTGATTGTCAATTTCTAATTAGTTAGAATTTGACATTTTCATTTTGAATGTGTGGACACCGTTATCAGCGTTTCTGCGGCGATACTATGAATAACCGTCGATATTCGTAATAGTATCGTTCGTGAATTGCTTAGGAAACTTTTTCTCAGATTTTCCATTTTCCATGCATGATGATGTCATATTGAGGTTCAGGTAACTTTGGGATCTGTCGAGTAATTAATGTCTGGTGCATAAATAAATGCAAGACGAACAAATGATTCGCGTATTAATGCACGCCTGGTCTGCTCGATCTCGTTCTCTAAATGAATCAATGTGTTGTTGACGTGTCACTCTTGTTCTCGATAAATGTTCTTGTAGAGGGTTAGCACGCCGTTCTCGTGATTCATGCCCACGAATATCAGCTATGCGAATTCTTTGAGCTGCATTTCTTTCTCCTCTTTGTTCGGCTGATTCGTGAGCGCTTTAAAAAATGTCGATGTCAAGCTTTTCTGCTACGGGCATTGTTGAGGTTATTTTTTTTTGGTGGCATTTTACTAAAAATATTCATTGAGTTAGTTATACTCACAATTTATTAATGTGTATAAAGTTTGTTGTACTTTAACTTTGCTATTCATATAGTGTGCAGCATTAATGAAACTGTGAATTAGTAGTTGAAAATACATATCCAAAATAATATAAAACACATGAAAATAAAATGAAAAGTAATTCAGAAAATGAGATGAGATGATGATCAAAAAATCACATTGCATCTTGTGAAGTTAAAAAAAAGCGATTCAGATGTGGCGCCATCTATTAGAAATTCATGACAGATGGTCTGACAGTTTTCTGTAAAAAATCTGATTTGAGGTGGCATCTGCTCGATAGCTACGAAACTTACGATTAATAACAGCAATCAACATTGATAATCACTTTATTGTTAATTTTAAATTTTTAAGACCATTAATCGTAATATAAACTATCCTATCTCTCAAGTTGGACCAAATTACATATAAATGCGAACTTTTGTGAATATTGGTAGCCTTGGTGAAGAGTTCACAGGGAACATAAGTATATCATGACACTGGATTTTTATACATTAAGAATAAGGATTAGACATTTGACTTTGGAAGGAGCCACAAATATTCTCGAAGAGTTGATGTTGGATGAAGAGGGTAATGCTCGTTTAGACATTAATTATTGAACCGCCAAACGGCCAAAATATTTAAACTGATGAGGATTCTAGAGAAGAAGATGGTACTGGACGACCAGACAATTTTTCCAAATCTCAGTTAACATAGCCATGTGAAGTCATCAATAGGTACCAAGTGTCTTACATCAGGTTCAAAAACGATTTCATGCAGGAAAACATTTACAAAACCTAAGGAAAAAATTAAAAAAACGAACAAAAAAACTAATCCGTGCTCGGCACCGGTTATTCAGATGATGATAATATAACGCATCATACTATTTTTCCTGGGCCCAACTATGTAGACTCCCCTCATGAACAATTTCAAAAAATTTTCCACGACGAACATATAAATATGATATGCAAAGAGAGTAATAGCTGCGATATGTATTGTGGTATGGTCAATCCAAATACAACTGCAGAAAAAGTCCGAGTTTAGCTTCTACTATATATGGCAAACTACCAGTTGCCACCATTGGTAAATATTCGTGTTTGGAAAAAAACGTACAACAAACCAAACCAAATAGTAAATGCCTATAGAATTGGAGCGGGCTTTAGGAAATGGTGGCACTAAATTTTTACTTGGCTAATAGAACTATCAATACAAAACGCATGGATTTTATTTCGAAAAGGAGGAAAACACAAGAGCCAACTAAACTTCCAGCGAGCTATCATAATTTTGATAGTAACTAAAAACTAAGTCCTAATTCAAGAACAAATTTATTATTATTTATTATATTTAAAAACATATTTGACTGTCGTTGAGTTCGGACGTGTTTTTCATTTGCTCCGCATTAATCTAATAGTTCTATTATCATTGCAAATTACTAACGGCTTAAGTACTTTTATTATTTTTCGTCCATTGTGGTAAACAACAGCGACGCAGTCTGAAAATCTTTGTTTTGCGTTTTGTGCTGATTCAACGTCTTCTTTTTCGCCTACCTAATACATATTGCGAGCATATAACAATGGCAAGCGCAACGCAAACATCACTGAAACGTCGTGCTAGCAGAGAATCGTCTTTTGCAAAGGCAGCAAAAATCCAACGATAATGTCGCTCTTCCCGCTAAATTGGCTGCAGTAAGAGAACTGGAAGAGAAAGTTATGCAACAAATGGATCAGCTGCACTCTCTCTTTGAAGGGCTCTCTTCCAAAATTTCGCAGATAGAGGAGAAGCTTTCTAAAAAATTAGAAAGAGAAATCACTGCACTGACAACAAAAGCAGACGATTCAGCGGAGCGGATCGCGAAATTGGAGGCTGAGATGGTAAAGCAAGAAGGTGAGATTAAATTTTTACGGACGTCTCTTGAAAGTGTGCTGTCGCTGAAGGCAACTTCTGACCACGCTGCTGATGCTATTGTATATGGTGTGCCGTATATGGAAGGTGAAAACCTTAAGAGCATTTTTAACCAAATTTGTCTTCAAAAATTCAACGGTGAACCCAAATAGGGCTATAGTTATAAAATTCTATTATCCCTTGGACCGCAACCGTTCTCTTCGCGCATTCTCGGAATGTCGTAAAAGAATTAAATCGTACGTAATATACGTATAACATATAATACGTTGCGAAAAGAGTACGCCTGCTATTAAAATCTCCTCTGAGGAAGACTTACTGCGATTTCGCTGATGTTATGCACTCACTTTGTATGTGTTATTCTATTTTCAGCTGTTATTTTTATGATACTCTTAAGTATGCAATTAAGGTTATGTTCTGATCTATTCTGTTATTTCTTCTCAATGTTTCTGTTAAACTTAAAGTTGATTTTTTTATTATTCTCATGAATATGCAATGCATGGCTTTTGTCGTTACTGATAACAGCCTTGCTAAGATTAATGTTTTATGTAAATGCTGACAGGCTTGACTGTGTTAGAAATGTGTTTGAGTGTTTGTCAATTGATATTATTTGTGTGCCTGAGACATGGATTCATGTTAGTTTAAGTGATACCTTTGCTGGTATATATAACTATTATATAATGTGAAATGATAGGATCGACAAGAGAGGTGGTGGAGTTGATATTTATTGTAGATGCAATCTTCATATAAGACTCCTATTTAAATCAGGGGGTAACAACACAGAATTTATACTAGTTGAGGTGTCTGGTAAGCATTTTAAAGCCCTTGTCTGCTGCGTATACAATCCTCATAAATCTGTATGCCTAAACTCATTGTTTGATGTCTTATCTGATTATATTGTTGATTATAGTAATACAGATGTTTGTGGGGAGTTTAATGTCAATATTCTTCGATGTGATTGTTGTAGTGATATTTTTCTTGGTTGTGTTGCTAGCAGCGGACTTCCATTAGTAAATACTATTGTTTCAACAAGGTATGCCATGAACTGCAACCTTAGTTTACTTGACTATTTTATTGTTTTCCGACTTGGCCAGTGTTCTAAAGTTTCACCTACTTACCTTACGCCTACCTTGGAAAACTGGGAAGCTTTCAAGACTGCTAGAAATAAAGCAACGCGTATTATTAGATATGAAGAACAGGCTTACTTCTGTGTAAAATTAAATATGAATCCAACTAAAGTCTTATGGCGCAATATTTATAATCTAAAGGTACGAAGGATGGAGGACGTGCGTTGTACCTTACCTCCGAACTTAGTTAACGATGCTTTCCTCGAAAGTTGTACGTCAAGTGCAGTGTCACCATCATTTGTTCTGTGTAGTGATTTATGTTTTAACGGCATACCGTTTCAAAGACAGTTCGCAAATTTACTAATTTAGGTGTTGTTATAAACTCTTATCTCACTCTTGCTTTACTCTTATCTCACTTGTACTGATCATTTAAACAAAGTAGTAAGCAAGGTATATGTCACACTGAGGAATCTACGGCAATTCAGATTATATACCCCCTTGCAAACAAGACGTCGTCTTGCTTTACAGCTAATCATTCCAGTTATAACGTATTCTGATCTGATATGTAGCAAACTGGATAGAAGCTCTGCGCGTAAAATTGGGACATTATTTAATAACATATTTCGCCAAGTCGTCACTTTTTGTGAGAGACCCAATGGGGATCGTCGATTGTACTTTGGCGCCAACGAATCATAAGGAGGCTTGTGCCAACCACCACATCTACCATTCAACTAATAGGCACATGGTAAAAGTATAAAACCTGAAATATAAAGAAACATGATCCTAATTAAAAAATTTTAAGTATAAAATCTAAATACCTTGGAGCACAACACGATTAATAATGGAGTGATTTTTGAAAACGAAAACCATGGTATATTTTCAGGTGTTTCCAGATATTCCTTGGAGTCGAGTTGATGACTATTCCACTTAATCACTCAGAGGATAGTCCGAAATTCTGCTTCAATGGAACATTGCAATATATAAAAACTATTGTATATAAATATTTTTAGTTTCAAATAAACTGGTATCTTATTTTACTTTAATCAAATATAATAAAAACGCGCCCATTTTGACTTTGCAATGTTTTTGATACTTTGAATAAATACAACGAGACAGCTGTTAAGTGCCATTAAGAAAAAGTTAGTGAACAATCGTTAGTGCAAACGAAAAATATTGTCGACAAAAATTGCGATTGTGGGATGGTTTAAAGTTAGTGAATCGCACTACTGGTCAAAGCAAGATTTTGCGTACATTTCATTCTACAACTGAACCAGCGAAGCCACAGCAGACGTTGTAATTTGCTCGCTTAAAGGGCTAATTATTCAAATCTCTACTCGAGAGCATTTGAACAAAAATTTTACAAATCTTCTAGGAAAATGGCGGCACTTTGTCAACGTAGTTTAATAATATGACAATATTGTCTGATATTGCGATGTTGAGACTTTTCAATGACCCTCGATGGTTTCTAAAATTGAAGATTTTAGCATTTTTGTGTTCGCCGCGATAAAGATTGTTGAGGGGAACAGTTGCGTGCGCGGGGAGATGAAATGCTCGCCCTTATGAATGAACGACATTTGGTTTCAAATATACGCGCGTGCGTTTATAATGACATTTTACTTAGTTATGATTGCACTTACAAACGAAAACCAAACCAGAAACCAAGTGAAATAGTTAATTGAAAGAAAGTAATTTTTTAAATTAAATTACTTTAAATCGTGAAGTGAGATAAGAAAAAAAAAGTTGAAAATAAATGATAGAAAAATTTCTGAAAATAAATAATAATAAATATTTTAGTACATAATTAATATTTTAAGCAAAAAAATGTAAACATGCTTGAACACGATTTACGAATTTGCCATCTCCCTTATGGCAAATTTTCGCACGACCATATCAATGTTGATATCGATTGGTAATTTTAATATTTCACGATTCACATCGTCATTTAAAAAACTTGACTCATGTGTACAAACTTACTAGATACCTATTAACCATCAACGAGGTGCCTGTTTTAATTCCGAAATTAATTCAAAATACTGCGGAATGGGAACCTAGTTCAAAATTAATCTTTTTCTAACATATAATCAGTAATATTTGTTTGTGTTTTTTTATTTCATTAAATCTAATATAACAATATCGTTACGGAGGGCCAGAAGATTGGTCATGTGCTTAGTGGAAAACAATTCACTCTTGCTGCACCATTTTATTAAATTATTAACGCTTTCAAAGGCTATAGTATTTGAAATAACTGGTGTGTCAGCAACAATATCGTCTTGACAACTATCAGAATACTCACCACCGCTACTCAGTTCATACTCAGATCCCGATTCTCGATGTCATCTATACAGATGCATTTGCTAGGGTCAATTTCTGGTAAAAGAGTTATCCCATCCCAAGCTTGTTGGAAAAGTCGTAATGAAGTGGATTATTAAAACCTTTGAAGCACCTTATATTTTTTGCTTTTCCAATAACTAAGGGAACTAATTTGTGTGAGCCATCAGCATTTGAGCCAAGTAAAATTGAAATTCGTTTTTTTTGGATTTTGTATCCAGGGTAGAGATGGGCAGTGGGAAAAAACCCAACGGGAAAAAACCGGGTATTTATGTGGGAAAAAATCCAATTGACGGGTATTTTCGTTATAGAACGTAATTATCACGACCTTAAAAAAATTAACATTTTTTTATTATTTTTAGAACAAATGCAGCGAAAAATAGGTACTTTGCGATGCGCACATACTTTGCGCCAGCGTATATAGGGCACTAGCAGTTGCCTGTTGTTCGAAAAGTGAAAATGTGTAGCCTGATTCAGGAACTAAACTAAAACCAGCAGTTTATTATAACAACAAAAAGACGTCTTCTTGTTTTTTATAAGATTTTTTCTGCGCATTGTGGTGGTGAAAGAACCTTTGACCAAAAAAAAAATAAAACAACGAGAGATACTTACTAACAAATATTTATTACACTTTACAAAAGTTACAAAAGTGTTTTTTTTACAATTGAAAATTTTTAGTCACTATCGCTACTGTCATGATCATTAAATATATTATTAATATTGCTAAATTCTATTAGTTTTGTGTTTTCACGAGATGTTGAAGGTCGTTCTTCATTTATTGGGATACCAAACGGACTTGACAATTGCCTGGGTGTAGATAACGGCTCGTCATCATCGTCATTGTCATCAACTTTATGTTTGTGTAACAAGTTCCAATTATACGATATAAAAGCTATTTTTGCTGCCCTGTCTGTAGTCAATCTATTTCGTTTGTGACTATGTATATGCGCATGAGTGCTAAAAGATCGTTCAGTGGCTGCTGAAGTACAGGGAGCAGTTAGAATACGCACTGCAACCCTACTCAGCAATTTGGACCTGCAGAGTCCTCTCCACCAAATTACCGGGTTCATTTCGGCGACATGTTTCCATATAAATGATCTACTCCATAAACCCTGTTTAGCTCTATAATTGGCTAAATCAACACCAACGTCAATATTGAGCGATTGGCTCACGTCGTGTATAAACTCCATGGCATCCACTTCGTGTTCTTCTTCTAATTCAATGCCTTGCGATCTTGGATCTAATAAATATGCAGCATAATGAATGGGTTTCAAACAATTATTTGTTCGCCTAATTACAGCATTTGTAATATCTTGTTTATGATGCTCATTTAGAATGGATATATCCGGAAATGCAAAATTAAATGTAGACTTAATATCTTTGAAGGCTATATAAACTTCATTTATAAGTATTCCATTGCCTTCAAGTTTGAAAATTTTATCTGTTATAGGTTCCAGTAGTTTTATACAATTTTCTACCATGGTCCAGAAATTTAAATCCAATAATTTTGATTTTATTTCGCTTGAAATATTGGCATCTTCGTGAACTGCTAATGTCTGTAATGCAACTTAGGATTTTTTTAAACTTTTTAACGCAGTGCAGTAACTGCCCCAGCGGGTTTTCCCAGGCAATTTGAATGTTTCACCTGAACCTTTTTCTTTTACAATCTGAGCTAATAAAACGCTCATACTTTGGTTTCTTTTTATTGCTTTTATCGTATCTGTGGCGATCGATATAAACGCATTAATAGGTTCTTGTTTTAAGCAATCTTCGCATAGCAAATTCAATGTATGTGCTACACATCTCAACGGTATTATATGTATATAGACTTCAGTTCGTCTGTAATTTCATTGACCATTTCATTATAAATAGTTTCCAAATGTGTTGTGGAGATAGCTTTTCTAGATGGTAACTTATAAAGTGGTTGCAAATCGTCAAAAAATCGTACCCACAGCGGATGTTCAACGATGGATAAAGGAGAACCGGTAACAAATATTGCCTTCGATAAGAGCTGATCTAGATAAAGTTTTTTTTCTGTTAAAACTTCTGATGAAGTCGTAATATTAGAAATTGTATCCGTCAAACTGTTATCCTGTGACATTTCATTATGTGATTCAGCTTGCAAGGGCAGATTTGTGGCAGTTGTGCTAGTAACAGGTATTTTCTGTAATTTGTTCTTGATAACAGTTGGGCATCTATAACATTTTAACAGATGGCTGGTCATCTTGCTGACATTGCCAAATTGGTAAACTTTTTCACAGTGTTTGCATTTCACTGTTTTACTGTTTGCCGAATGAAAATAGTTTTCCCATACATCAGTATTTTTCTTTCTGGGCATGATGTGATCTAAGGAAAAAAAAACAGATAAAAAAACAGTAGAAATGCATAGAGTTGTTCTAAAGTATTGTATATTAACAGAGTAGGTATACCTACGAAACTAATATGAAATAAGTATAAATTCCAAAAGAAGGAATTTATACTTTGCCCAATTTCAATGAATAAAAGTACAAGGTTTGCAAGGAATATAAAACTTCTATAGTCTAATATAACAAATATTAAAGCTCAAACTTACCGGTAAGTTACCGTTCATAAAAAGAAGTAGGTATCGAAGTCCGTAAGAATAGCAGTAGTTGTCAACCCAAAGTAAATCACGTATTTAAGCACTAGGCAATCAAAAGTCCACAAAACAAAATCCAAGTCGTCAATTATACCAACAAATTAACACAAGTGCGCACAGTACGAAGGCAAAACAACGTGTGAGATAGATAGATCACCAACGCGTACACCACTGCTCATTTTATTTAATTAGAGAGCATGGAGTATATGTATATAACGTATTTATTGAATTATGAAAATAAACAAAGTTAGATTAGCTCTAACTAGTAGTAATAGTACGTACTATTTGATATACACATGTATCTACACATTATCTAGATGTTACATATGCTAAGTATGAAAAAACCCGAATATTATCCCATTCGGTAATTTTCCCCGGGTTTTTTCCCTATTTTTTCCCACATTGGGGTTTTTTCCGGGTAAAATCCCATCTCTATGAGAGACCCAATGGGGATCGTCGATTATACTTTGGCGCCAAAGAATCATAAGGAGGCTTGTGCCAACCACCATATCTACCATTCAACTAATAGGCAAATGGTAAAAGTATAAAACCTGAAATATAAAGAAACATGATCCTAATTAAAAAATTTTAAGTATAAAATCTAAATACCTTGGAGCACAACACGATTAATAATGGAGTGATTTTTGAAAACGAAAACCATGGTATATTTTCAGGTGTTTCCAGATATTCCTTGGAGTCGAGTTGATGACTATTCCACTTAATCACTCAGAGGATAGTCCGAAATTCTGCTTCAATGGAACATTGCAATATATAAAAACTATTGTATGTAAATATTTTTAGTTTCAAATAAACTGGTATCTTATTTTACTTTAATCAAATATAATAAAAACGCGCCCATTTTGACTTTGCAATGTTTTTGATACTTTGAATAAATATAACGAGACAGCTGTTAAGTGCCATTAAGAAAAAGTTAGTGAACAATCGTTAGTGCAAACGAAAAATATTGTCGACAAAAATTGCGATTGTGGGATGGTTTAAAGTTAGTGAATCGCACTACTGGTCAAAGCAAGATTTTGCGTACATTTCATTCTACAACTGAACCAGCGAAGCCACAGCAGACGTTGTAATTTGCTCGCTTAAAGGGCTAATTATTCAAATCTCTACTCGAGAGCATTTGAACAAAAATTTTACAAATCTTCTAGGAAAATGGCGGCACTTTGTCAACGTAGTTTAATAATATGACAATATTGTCTGATATTGCGATGTTGAGACTTTTCAATGACCCTCGATGGTTTCTAAAATTGAAGATTTTAGCATTTTTGTGTTCGCCGCGATAAAGATTGTTGAGGGGAACAGTTGCGTGCGCGGGGAGATGAAATGCTCGCCCTTATGAATGAACGACATTTGGTTTCAAATATACGCGCGTGCGTTTATAATGACATTTTACTTAGTTATGATTGCACTTACAAACGAAAACCAAACCAGAAACCAAGTGAAATAGTTAATTGAAAGAAAGTAATTTTTTAAATTAAATTACTTTAAATCGTGAAGTGAGATAAGAAAAAAAAAGTTGAAAATAAATGATAGAAAAATTTCTGAAAATAAATAATAATAAATATTTTAGTACATAATTAATATTTTAAGCAAAAAAATGTAAACATGCTTGAACACGATTTACGAATTTGCCATCTCCCTTATGGCAAATTTTCGCACGACCATATCAATGTTGATATCGATTGGTAATTTTAATATTTCACGATTCACATCGTCATTTAAAAAACTTGACTCATGTGTACAAACTTACTAGATACCTATTAACCATCAACGAGGTGCCTGTTTTAATTCCGAAATTAATTCAAAATACTGCGGAATGGGAACCTAGTTCAAAATTAATCTTTTTCTAACATATAATCAGTAATATTTGTTTGTGTTTTTTTATTTCATTAAATCTAATATAACAATATCGTTACGGAGGGCCAGAAGATTGGTCATGTGCTTAGTGGAAAACAATTCACTCTTGCTGCACCATTTTATTAAATTATTAACGCTTTCAAAGGCTATAGTATTTGAAATAACTGGTGTGTCAGCAACAATATCGTCTTGACAACTATCAGAATACTCACCACCGCTACTCAGTTCATACTCAGATCCCGATTCTCGATGTCATCTATACAGATGCATTTGCTAGGGTCAATTTCTGGTAAAAGAGTTATCCCATCCCAAGCTTGTTGGAAAAGTCGTAATGAAGTGGATTATTAAAACCTTTGAAGCACCTTATATTTTTTGCTTTTCCAATAACTAAGGGAACTAATTTGTGTGAGCCATCAGCATTTGAGCCAAGTAAAATTGAAATTCGTTTTTTTTGGATTTTGTATCCAGGGTAGAGATGGGCAGTGGGAAAAAACCCAACGGGAAAAAACCGGGTATTTATGTGGGAAAAAATCCAATTGACGGGTATTTTCGTTATAGAACGTAATTATCACGACCTTAAAAAAATTAACATTTTTTTATTATTTTTAGAACAAATGCAGCGAAAAATAGGTACTTTGCGATGCGCACATACTTTGCGCCAGCGTATATAGGGCACTAGCAGTTGCCTGTTGTTCGAAAAGTGAAAATGTGTAGCCTGATTCAGGAACTAAACTAAAACCAGCAGTTTATTATAACAACAAAAAGACGTCTTCTTGTTTTTTATAAGATTTTTTCTGCGCATTGTGGTGGTGAAAGAACCTTTGACCAAAAAAAAAATAAAACAACGAGAGATACTTACTAACAAATATTTATTACACTTTACAAAAGTTACAAAAGTGTTTTTTTTACAATTGAAAATTTTTAGTCACTATCGCTACTGTCATGATCATTAAATATATTATTAATATTGCTAAATTCTATTAGTTTTGTGTTTTCACGAGATGTTGAAGGTCGTTCTTCATTTATTGGGATACCAAACGGACTTGACAATTGCCTGGGTGTAGATAACGGCTCGTCATCATCGTCATTGTCATCAACTTTATGTTTGTGTAACAAGTTCCAATTATACGATATAAAAGCTATTTTTGCTGCCCTGTCTGTAGTCAATCTATTTCGTTTGTGACTATGTATATGCGCATGAGTGCTAAAAGATCGTTCAGTGGCTGCTGAAGTACAGGGAGCAGTTAGAATACGCACTGCAACCCTACTCAGCAATTTGGACCTGCAGAGTCCTCTCCACCAAATTACCGGGTTCATTTCGGCGACATGTTTCCATATAAATGATCTACTCCATAAACCCTGTTTAGCTCTATAATTGGCTAAATCAACACCAACGTCAATATTGAGCGATTGGCTCACGTCGTGTATAAACTCCATGGCATCCACTTCGTGTTCTTCTTCTAATTCAATGCCTTGCGATCTTGGATCTAATAAATATGCAGCATAATGAATGGGTTTCAAACAATTATTTGTTCGCCTAATTACAGCATTTGTAATATCTTGTTTATGATGCTCATTTAGAATGGATATATCCGGAAATGCAAAATTAAATGTAGACTTAATATCTTTGAAGGCTATATAAACTTCATTTATAAGTATTCCATTGCCTTCAAGTTTGAAAATTTTATCTGTTATAGGTTCCAGTAGTTTTATACAATTTTCTACCATGGTCCAGAAATTTAAATCCAATAATTTTGATTTTATTTCGCTTGAAATATTGGCATCTTCGTGAACTGCTAATGTCTGTAATGCAACTTAGGATTTTTTTAAACTTTTTAACGCAGTGCAGTAACTGCCCCAGCGGGTTTTCCCAGGCAATTTGAATGTTTCACCTGAACCTTTTTCTTTTACAATCTGAGCTAATAAAACGCTCATACTTTGGTTTCTTTTTATTGCTTTTATCGTATCTGTGGCGATCGATATAAACGCATTAATAGGTTCTTGTTTTAAGCAATCTTCGCATAGCAAATTCAATGTATGTGCTACACATCTCAGCGGTATTATATGTATATAGACTTCAGTTCGTCTGTAATTTCATTGACCATTTCATTATAAATAGTTTCCAAATGTGTTGTGGAGATAGCTTTTCTAGATGGTAACTTATAAAGTGGTTGCAAATCGTCAAAAAATCGTACCCACAGCGGATGTTCAACGATGGATAAAGGAGAACCGGTAACAAATATTGCCTTCGATAAGAGCTGATCTAGATAAAGTTTTTTTTCTGTTAAAACTTCTGATGAAGTCGTAATATTAGAAATTGTATCCGTCAAACTGTTATCCTGTGACATTTCATTATGTGATTCAGCTTGCAAGGGCAGATTTGTGGCAGTTGTGCTAGTAACAGGTATTTTCTGTAATTTGTTCTTGATAACAGTTGGGCATCTATAACATTTTAACAGATGGCTGGTCATCTTGCTGACATTGCCAAATTGGTAAACTTTTTCACAGTGTTTGCATTTCACTGTTTTACTGTTTGCCGAATGAAAATAGTTTTCCCATACATCAGTATTTTTCTTTCTGGGCATGATGTGATCTAAGGAAAAAAAACAGATAAAAAAACAGTAGAAATGCATAGAGTTGTTCTAAAGTATTGTATATTAACAGAGTAGGTATACCTACGAAACTAATATGAAATAAGTATAAATTCCAAAAGAAGGAATTTATACTTTGCCCAATTTCAATGAATAAAAGTACAAGGTTTGCAAGGAATATAAAACTTCTATAGTCTAATATAACAAATATTAAAGCTCAAACTTACCGGTAAGTTACCGTTCATAAAAAGAAGTAGGTATCGAAGTCCGTAAGAATAGCAGTAGTTGTCAACCCAAAGTAAATCACGTATTTAAGCACTAGGCAATCAAAAGTCCACAAAACAAAATCCAAGTCGTCAATTATACCAACAAATTAACACAAGTGCGCACAGTACGAAGGCAAAACAACGTGTGAGATAGATAGATCACCAACGCGTACACCACTGCTCATTTTATTTAATTAGAGAGCATGGAGTTTATGTATATAACGTATTTATTGAATTATGAAAATAAACAAAGTTAGATTAGCTCTAACTAGTAGTAATAGTACGTACTATTTGATATACACATGTATCTACACATTATCTAGATGTTACATATGCTAAGTATGAAAAAACCCGAATATTATCCCATTCGGTAATTTTCCCCGGGTTTTTTCCCTATTTTTTCCCACATTGGGGTTTTTTCCGGGTAAAATCCCATCTCTATGAGAGACCCAATGGGGATCGTCGATTATACTTTGGCGCCAAAGAATCATAAGGAGGCTTGTGCCAACCACCATATCTACCATTCAACTAATAGGCAAATGGTAAAAGTATAAAACCTGAAATATAAAGAAACATGATCCTAATTAAAAAATTTTAAGTATAAAATCTAAATACCTTGGAGCACAACACGATTAATAATGGAGTGATTTTTGAAAACGAAAACCATGGTATATTTTCAGGTGTTTCCAGATATTCCTTGGAGTCGAGTTGATGACTATTCCACTTAATCACTCAGAGGATAGTCCGAAATTCTGCTTCAATGGAACATTGCAATATATAAAAACTATTGTATGTAAATATTTTTAGTTTCAAATAAACTGGTATCTTATTTTACTTTAATCAAATATAATAAAAACGCGCCCATTTTGACTTTGCAATGTTTTTGATACTTTGAATAAATATAACGAGACAGCTGTTAAGTGCCATTAAGAAAAAGTTAGTGAACAATCGTTAGTGCAAACGAAAAATATTGTCGACAAAAATTGCGATTGTGGGATGGTTTAAAGTTAGTGAATCGCACTACTGGTCAAAGCAAGATTTTGCGTACATTTCATTCTACAACTGAACCAGCGAAGCCACAGCAGACGTTGTAATTTGCTCGCTTAAAGGGCTAATTATTCAAATCTCTACTCGAGAGCATTTGAACAAAAATTTTACAAATCTTCTAGGAAAATGGCGGCACTTTGTCAACGTAGTTTAATAATATGACAATATTGTCTGATATTGCGATGTTGAGACTTTTCAATGACCCTCGATGGTTTCTAAAATTGAAGATTTTAGCATTTTTGTGTTCGCCGCGATAAAGATTGTTGAGGGGAACAGTTGCGTGCGCGGGGAGATGAAATGCTCGCCCTTATGAATGAACGACATTTGGTTTCAAATATACGCGCGTGCGTTTATAATGACATTTTACTTAGTTATGATTGCACTTACAAACGAAAACCAAACCAGAAACCAAGTGAAATAGTTAATTGAAAGAAAGTAATTTTTTAAATTAAATTACTTTAAATCGTGAAGTGAGATAAGAAAAAAAAAGTTGAAAATAAATGATAGAAAAATTTCTGAAAATAAATAATAATAAATATTTTAGTACATAATTAATATTTTAAGCAAAAAAATGTAAACATGCTTGAACACGATTTACGAATTTGCCATCTCCCTTATGGCAAATTTTCGCACGACCATATCAATGTTGATATCGATTGGTAATTTTAATATTTCACGATTCACATCGTCATTTAAAAAACTTGACTCATGTGTACAAACTTACTAGATACCTATTAACCATCAACGAGGTGCCTGTTTTAATTCCGAAATTAATTCAAAATACTGCGGAATGGGAACCTAGTTCAAAATTAATCTTTTTCTAACATATAATCAGTAATATTTGTTTGTGTTTTTTTATTTCATTAAATCTAATATAACAATATCGTTACGGAGGGCCAGAAGATTGGTCATGTGCTTAGTGGAAAACAATTCACTCTTGCTGCACCATTTTATTAAATTATTAACGCTTTCAAAGGCTATAGTATTTGAAATAACTGGTGTGTCAGCAACAATATCGTCTTGACAACTATCAGAATACTCACCACCGCTACTCAGTTCATACTCAGATCCCGATTCTCGATGTCATCTATACAGATGCATTTGCTAGGGTCAATTTCTGGTAAAAGAGTTATCCCATCCCAAGCTTGTTGGAAAAGTCGTAATGAAGTGGATTATTAAAACCTTTGAAGCACCTTATATTTTTTGCTTTTCCAATAACTAAGGGAACTAATTTGTGTGAGCCATCAGCATTTGAGCCAAGTAAAATTGAAATTCGTTTTTTTTGGATTTTGTATCCAGGGTAGAGATGGGCAATGGGAAAAAACCCAACGGGAAAAAACCGGGTATTTATGTGGGAAAAAATCCAATTGACGGGTATTTTCGTTATAGAACGTAATTATCACGACCTTAAAAAAATTAACATTTTTTTATTATTTTTAGAACAAATGCAGCGAAAAATAGGTACTTTGCGATGCGCACATACTTTGCGCCAGCGTATATAGGGCACTAGCAGTTGCCTGTTGTTCGAAAAGTGAAAATGTGTAGCCTGATTCAGGAACTAAACTAAAACCAGCAGTTTATTATAACAACAAAAAGACGTCTTCTTGTTTTTTATAAGATTTTTTCTGCGCATTGTGGTGGTGAAAGAACCTTTGACCAAAAAAAAAATAAAACAACGAGAGATACTTACTAACAAATATTTATTACACTTTACAAAAGTTACAAAAGTGTTTTTTTTACAATTGAAAATTTTTAGTCACTATCGCTACTGTCATGATCATTAAATATATTATTAATATTGCTAAATTCTATTAGTTTTGTGTTTTCACGAGATGTTGAAGGTCGTTCTTCATTTATTGGGATACCAAACGGACTTGACAATTGCCTGGGTGTAGATAACGGCTCGTCATCATCGTCATTGTCATCAACTTTATGTTTGTGTAACAAGTTCCAATTATACGATATAAAAGCTATTTTTGCTGCCCTGTCTGTAGTCAATCTATTTCGTTTGTGACTATGTATATGCGCATGAGTGCTAAAAGATCGTTCAGTGGCTGCTGAAGTACAGGGAGCAGTTAGAATACGCACTGCAACCCTACTCAGCAATTTGGACCTGCAGAGTCCTCTCCACCAAATTACCGGGTTCATTTCGGCGACATGTTTCCATATAAATGATCTACTCCATAAACCCTGTTTAGCTCTATAATTGGCTAAATCAACACCAACGTCAATATTGAGCGATTGGCTCACGTCGTGTATAAACTCCATGGCATCCACTTCGTGTTCTTCTTCTAATTCAATGCCTTGCGATCTTGGATCTAATAAATATGCAGCATAATGAATGGGTTTCAAACAATTATTTGTTCGCCTAATTACAGCATTTGTAATATCTTGTTTATGATGCTCATTTAGAATGGATATATCCGGAAATGCAAAATTAAATGTAGACTTAATATCTTTGAAGGCTATATAAACTTCATTTATAAGTATTCCATTGCCTTCAAGTTTGAAAATTTTATCTGTTATAGGTTCCAGTAGTTTTATACAATTTTCTACCATGGTCCAGAAATTTAAATCCAATAATTTTGATTTTATTTCGCTTGAAATATTGGCATCTTCGTGAACTGCTAATGTCTGTAATGCAACTTAGGATTTTTTTAAACTTTTTAACGCAGTGCAGTAACTGCCCCAGCGGGTTTTCCCAGGCAATTTGAATGTTTCACCTGAACCTTTTTCTTTTACAATCTGAGCTAATAAAACGCTCATACTTTGGTTTCTTTTTATTGCTTTTATCGTATCTGTGGCGATCGATATAAACGCATTAATAGGTTCTTGTTTTAAGCAATCTTCGCATAGCAAATTCAATGTATGTGCTACACATCTCAGCGGTATTATATGTATATAGACTTCAGTTCGTCTGTAATTTCATTGACCATTTCATTATAAATAGTTTCCAAATGTGTTGTGGAGATAGCTTTTCTAGATGGTAACTTATAAAGTGGTTGCAAATCGTCAAAAAATCGTACCCACAGCGGATGTTCAACGATGGATAAAGGAGAACCGGTAACAAATATTGCCTTCGATAAGAGCTGATCTAGATAAAGTTTTTTTTCTGTTAAAACTTCTGATGAAGTCGTAATATTAGAAATTGTATCCGTCAAACTGTTATCCTGTGACATTTCATTATGTGATTCAGCTTGCAAGGGCAGATTTGTGGCAGTTGTGCTAGTAACAGGTATTTTCTGTAATTTGTTCTTGATAACAGTTGGGCATCTATAACATTTTAACAGATGGCTGGTCATCTTGCTGACATTGCCAAATTGGTAAACTTTTTCACAGTGTTTGCATTTCACTGTTTTACTGTTTGCCGAATGAAAATAGTTTTCCCATACATCAGTATTTTTCTTTCTGGGCATGATGTGATCTAAGGAAAAAAAAACAGATAAAAAACAGTAGAAATGCATAGAGTTGTTCTAAAGTATTGTATATTAACAGAGTAGGTATACCTACGAAACTAATATGAAATAAGTATAAATTCCAAAAGAAGGAATTTATACTTTGCCCAATTTCAATGAATAAAAGTACAAGGTTTGCAAGGAATATAAAACTTCTATAGTCTAATATAACAAATATTAAAGCTCAAACTTACCGGTAAGTTACCGTTCATAAAAAGAAGTAGGTATCGAAGTCCGTAAGAATAGCAGTAGTTGTCAACCCAAAGTAAATCACGTATTTAAGCACTAGGCAATCAAAAGTCCACAAAACAAAATCCAAGTCGTCAATTATACCAACAAATTAACACAAGTGCGCACAGTACGAAGGCAAAACAACGTGTGAGATAGATAGATCACCAACGCGTACACCACTGCTCATTTTATTTAATTAGAGAGCATGGAGTATATGTATATAACGTATTTATTGAATTATGAAAATAAACAAAGTTAGATTAGCTCATGTATCTACACATTATTTAGATGTTACATATGCTAAGTATGAAAAAACCCGAATATTATCCCATTCGGTAATTTTCCCCGGGTTTTTTCCCTATTTTTTCCCACATTGGGGTTTTTTCCGGGTAAAATCCCATCTCTATGAGAGACCCAATGGGGATCGTCGATTATACTTTGGCGCCAAAGAATCATAAGGAGGCTTGTGCCAACCACCATATCTACCATTCAACTAATAGGCAAATGGTAAAAGTATAAAACCTGAAATATAAAGAAACATGATCCTAATTAAAAAATTTTAAGTATAAAATCTAAATACCTTGGAGCACAACACGATTAATAATGGAGTGATTTTTGAAAACGAAAACCATGGTATATTTTCAGGTGTTTCCAGATATTCCTTGGAGTCGAGTTGATGACTATTCCACTTAATCACTCAGAGGATAGTCCGAAATTCTGCTTCAATGGAACATTGCAATATATAAAAACTATTGTATGTAAATATTTTTAGTTTCAAATAAACTGGTATCTTATTTTACTTTAATCAAATATAATAAAAACGCGCCCATTTTGACTTTGCAATGTTTTTGATACTTTGAATAAATATAACGAGACAGCTGTTAAGTGCCGTTAAGAAAAAGTTAGTGAACAATCGTTAGTGCAAACGAAAAATATTGTCGACAAAAATTGCGATTGTGGGATGGTTTAAAGTTAGTGAATCGCACTACTGGTCAAAGCAAGATTTTGCGTACATTTCATTCTACAACTGAACCAGCGAAGCCACAGCAGACGTTGTAATTTGCTCGCTTAAAGAGCTAATTATTCAAATCTCTACTCGAGAGCATTTGAACAAAAATTTTACAAATCTTCTAGGAAAATGGCGACACTTTGTCAACGTAGTTTAATAATATGACAATATTGTCTGATATTGCGATGTTGAGACTTTTCAATGACCCTCGATGGTTTCTAAAATTGAAGATTTTAGCATTTTTGTGTTCGTCGCGATAAAGATTGTTGAGGGGAACAGTTGCGTGCGCGGGGAGATGAAATGCTCGCCCTTATGAATGAACGACATTTGGTTTCAAATATACGCGCGTGCGTTTATAATGACATTTTACTTAGTTATGATTGCACTTACAAACGAAAACCAAACCAGAAACCCAGTGAAATAGTTAATTGAAAGAAAGTAATTTTTTAAATTAAATTTCTTTAAATCGTGAAGTGAGATAAGAAAAAAAAAGTTGAAAATAAATGATAGAAAAATTTCTGAAAATAAATAATAATAAATATTTTAGTTTTTTATTTAAGCAAAAAAATGTAAACATGCTTGAACACGATTTACGAATTTGCCATCTCCCTTATGGCAAATTTTCGCACGACCATATCAATGTTGATATCGATTGGTAATTTTAATTTTTCACCAGTTTTTTAAATACGATTCACATCGTCATTTAAAAAACTTGACTCATGTGTACAAACTTACTAGATACCTATTAACCATCAACGAGGTGCCTGTTTTAATTCCGAAATTAATTCAAAATACTGCGGAATGGGAACCTAGTTCAAAATTAATCTTTTTCTAACATATAATCAGTAATATTTGTTTGTGTTTTTTTATTTCATTAAATCTAATATAACAATATCGTTACGGAGGGCCAGAAGATTGGTCATGTGCTTAGTGGAAAACAATTCACTCTTGTTGCACCATTTTATTAAATTATTAACGCTTTCAAAGGCTATAGTATTTGAAATAACTGGTGTGTCAGCAACAATATCGTCTTGACAACTATCAGAATACTCACCACCGCTACTCAGTTCATACTCAGATCCCGATTCTCGATGTCATCTATACAGATGCATTTGCTAGGGCCAATTTCTGGTAAAAGAGTTATCCCATCCCAAGCTTGTTGGAAAAGTCGTAATGAAGTGGATTATTAAAACCTTTGAAGCACCTTATATTTTTTGCTTTTCCAATAACTAAGGGAACTAATTTGTGTGAGCCATCAGCATTTGAGCCAAGTAAAATTGAAATTCGTTTTTTTTGGATTTTGTATCCAGGGGCACTTTTTCACAGGCAGAGACATACGTTTTATCTGGTAGGCAACTATAAAATAATCCGGTTTCATCCACATTATATATTTGTGACTCCATTAACCCCATTTCAGCGAATTTTTCACGAAATTTGTGAATAAATGGAGTGATCGAAGCTTCATCACTAGAAAGAATTTCACCACCAATTTTTAAAATGCGAATACCGTGTCGCTTTTTAAACTTAGTAAACCATCCATCACTTTTCGGATATTCAGCACTACGTATAGATTTATTTGCTGCTTCCTGGTAGGTGTTGGAAACAGCACATAGATTACATAGATGATCTATTTGACTTGATATACATAGCTGATGGAAGATTTAGTCACATTGAAATCTAGCGCTAGGCGGTTCCCTTGAACTCCTTTGTCCAGCTTTTCCAATATATTTACTTTGGTTTCTAAAGGTAAAGTGTATTTTTTACGCTTATTTGATTTTTAATAAGTTGCTTCACTTTTCGATAGAGTCTACCAAAATATGTAGACGCGTATCTAATTTCACACGCGAATGACCAAAATGCACCAAAAATATGACAAAAAAAAAAAGCAAAAGGAATCAAATACATAACTTGGTGATTCCCCTTTTTATTTTAACTTTGTTGAATGAAATAAAAGCAAAAAGGGAATTCCTTTGTGTTAAAAGTTAAAAAAAAAAATGTTCAGAAATTAGGACCTCAAGTTTTAATTTCAGAGCGTTCAATGCATTAAAATCACTGGTTCTAATTCATGAATATTCTAATTTCTGAGAGTTCTAATTTGTGAGCGTCTACTGTATAGGGTCTTGCAATAGGACGCTACAAAAAAAGACCGATAGTGACAGCAAACGACGCCATATTTTCCCCCGCTCTTTTGACATTTCTCTTCAGTAAGGTTTGCCATTTCATCATGGAAAGATATACGATCCAACAACGAGTCGAAATTATTAAAATTTACTACCGAAATTCGGAGTCAATGGCCTCAACTTTAAGAGCGCTACGTCCAATTTATGGTCGTCGTCATTTCTGGCTGAATGGTTTCGTCACTAAGCAAAATATGTGTTATTGAACAGGCAGCAATAAACACGTACTCCATGAGTCAACATTGCATCCCGAAAAAATTACGGTTTGGTGCGGTTTATGGGCCGGCGGCGTTATTGGGCCGTACTTCTTCCGTGATGATCAAGACCGGCACGTTGCTGTGAATGGGAATCGCTACCGCACAATGATAACTGAATATTTTTGGCCCGACTTGGACAATATGTGGTTCCAACAGGACGGCGCCACAAGCTACATAGCGAATGTCACAATCGATTTATTGAAAACCAAGTTTGGTGAACGTGTTATCTCACGAAATGGTCCAGTCAATTGACCGCCTCGGTCGTGCGATTTGACGCCATTAGACTATTTAATGTGGGCTACGTCAAGTCCATGGTCTATGCCAACAAGCCAGCGACGATTGATGAACTTCGTAGGAATATCGAACTTGAAATGGCAGTAGTATCGGCCGATTTATGCTTGAAAACCGTCGAAAATTGGGTTCAGCGTCTGGACTTCTGCATGCGTGCCCGTTATGCCCATGCAAAAGAAATAGAATTCCATACATAATGGCATCGAATGTATTTTCACAGGAATAAAGAATTTAATTCATATCCCAAACCGTTTTTGTTTTATTTAAAAAAACTTTTGTAGCGATCCTATTGCAAGACCCGATACATACATATATGCATACAAACTAAACTATATAACTATAATTAAACTATATATATCAATATCTTCTTTTACTACTAAACCATCTATAACCTTCCTAATAATTCATGTTTAATTTTTTTTTCATTTTTTTACTACTACATCTATAACTTAATTTTTTAATTTTTTTAATTATTCAAATCTGTCATCAATACCTTAATAATCAATTTATGCATTAGTTTTTTAAATTTTTTATTTTTTTTATTACTACGACCACTACCACTACACCATCTACCACTATATCATCAATAATTTAATATTTTAATATGTTTTTTGTTATTCCACCCTAAAAATATAAGACAAAATTTGTAAATGCATTTTAATGGTTAGTAATTACATTTTAGTTATTGGCCCCGTTTTAATGTAACCTTGAGTTGCAAAAGCAACCCTGTTAGCCTCTTTCTTGTAAGTTGCGATTGTTTAGTGCTATTGGAACGGAAAATATTTATGCAATTTTTAGGTTTATGTAGTTATATATTTAAAAATACAATGCAAATAAAAACGAATTAGGTTTTAAATCTAAATTTCCAATGTATTTTCTCTAGGGCTAATTCACAATAGCGCAGTTTTTCACTTCCTAACACAACATCTCAGTTCGGATATCATTTACCCGAGATGGCTCAACTCCCATATTTTTCCGAGTTAGCGTTGTTGCTTTACAAGCATTTTGTTATCCTACCTAGTGTTCTTTTACAACTAGGTTACAAAGAAACCGGTCCATTATAACTTATTATTGTATCCCACTCCCTCTACGTACACATAATTTATTGAGTCTTACGCCTGCAACTACTATATTAAGATGATTTTATAAAAAAAATTCTCAAGGGCATCTTGGTTTAATTTACCTAAGAGGATAAAGGAAATACTTTTATAATCATCGAAGATATCGCGAGAAAGACCAACCATGGCGTTAATTTTTAAAACGAAGCCCTCAAAGCATATAACGGTGGGGCAAGTTTCTTACTGCCCTTGATGAAATTAAAGCGTTTCCTGAGGCTATCTATTTTATCAGCAGAGTTTCAAAAAAATGGGCATATAATGGGGTTATTGTGGAAGAGCGTTTGGCAGTCAAGTTCATCGAAAACATTATAAATAAGCACAAGTGAAAATTCTTAGCCCATAGATGTCAAAATTCGACACAGCTGAGATCACCACTGAGCGAATTTCTATGTTCTGCCATTAATATTGGCTATTTGTGGCATTTAATATCAGCCGCCGTCTTCTTTAATTTAGAAGATTTCTCACTTGTATACATTCACAATGATAGAAAAGATCGTTCATACGCTTACAAAACATTTGGGTTGTCTTGGCACGATCTTTGATATACCCTACATTGTCGAAAAAATTTTGATCATAAGCCATTCCGATTCCGGCTGCAACGGAATTGCTTAAAAGTTGGATGGCTCTAAAGACGCTCATTTTATCAAATGGCCCAGGAGAAATATGGGATTATATTGCCAATGATTCACTCGCGATGACTATCTAGTCTTATTATAGATAAGATCACTTTTGACTGCGATATCATGGGCATGTCTTTCACATTTTTTCTAAATTGTCTATGGCTTTTTGATCGATACCAGGGGCTACATAGCGGATTGGACGCCATCTTTCCGTCTTGCTCCGTCAAGTAATCCTTGGACCACTGTCGTTAAAACTGTTGCTTGAGACAGCAAACAAGTTGCCATCTATCGCAACAGCGAATTGAGCCCATTGACAACTGCGCTGGTGGTAGCGTCCGTAGCGGCACCCATTCAGCAGGTGCGCTGGCGTTAGAGCCTCGCCATCGTTGGGGTCCTGACTCAGTGGTACTAGAGGCCGCGAGTTGAGAATCACCTCGATCTGGAGAGCAGCGTTTGCAGTTCTTCTACGGTAAGCAGCGCGTTGCCGATTGCGCGCACGAGTAAATGTTTGGCGGACTTCACTACCGCCTCCCACAACCCGCCGAAGTGCGGTGGTATAAAAGCGAAGCTGAACCTTTCGCCCGCTGTGTATTTCTCTAGTTCTGCTTGCTGGGACAGGAACGCTTCTCTCAGATCCCGAAGCTTGCGGTCGGCACGGACGAAGATGGTGGGGTTGTCCCTGTATATCTTCTGCGACATCCCTCAGCGTCCAATTAACCTTTTTTTGGGCGAAAATGAAACAATTAGAAGCCAAGTCTGATACTAGTTCTGGAAGTACTGCTTTGGAAGTGAAACAAATGAGCACTGCGATATATGTTTTTATTGGCGGTCGACCGCGTATTATTAATGTAGTGTATATGGGACCGCAAAAGTCTACTCCACATATCAGAAAGCGTCGTAGAGCGCGAAATCGGTCGGCCGGGAAATTTCCCATTATTTGGGACTCTAACTTCGGCTCATAATGAAAGCCATGTGTGCAGTTTCGAACGATACGACTACAGGCTTCTCAAGCATTAATCAACCAAGTTCGTTCCCGTTGAAGCGCGACCAATGCTTTCGCCCCCGCATGGTGACTTCGAAAATGTAGGTACCGCAAATATGTTTTAACGAAGTGCGAGTCCTTGCTTAAGAACAATGGGAATTTGGAATCGTACGGGAGAGGCGCATTTAATAAGCGGCCTCCTACTCGGAGCAAATTAAACGAAAGAGAATGTTCCGAGTAGTCGTGCAAAAACGGATTGAGCTTATGCAAGCTGGCGGGAGGATGACACCTTTTGTGACTTTCAGAATTTCTTCTGTATGTTGAATCATCTGTACAATTTTTAAGGAACTTAAGATTAAGTCTTCTGCCGTCAGTTCCTTTGTCAAGACCGCCGTAGGGTCCTTAATGCGCCTGACCCAGAAGAAAACCTTCCAATCAGGTCTATGATAAAGCTGTGTTCTTTTATTTGAGCAACTAAAACTCCAGTATTCTTCTTCATCTCTACCCCTTCGTCCTCTAGAGAGAGTTCGAAGTGAGTATTTGTAGGCCATCCCGCTGGGTCTTCTAAGAGAAACTGTGGACCACTAAACCAGATTGAATTATTTAATTCGTCCACGTTATAACCCCGAGACATTTGATTCGCATGATTTTTTTTCGTAGCCAAGGGACATTGCCAGTAAATTCTTGGACTTCGGACACTTTATTGGCTACTAAAGTTGGTAATGCAGATGGATGCGTTTTGATCCAATGCAGAACTATTTCGGAGTCCTTCCAGAAATGTATATTTTCAATCTGTCGACAGTTGTTTGGGCAGAAGGTGGGATGTCTTTAGCGGAGCCACTCTAGACTTTGCAGTAAGCAGCGTACATTTGGTGTCACTAGCGAATTTGCTACGTGTGTATACGCAGCACCCGTAAGCTCTTATCGAGGCGTTGGCGAAACAATGTTTTTGCTTGTACTCGACTCTGTATTAACATACCGAGGAATGCTGATTGACGAAAGCTGCAGTAAGTTGGTTTTAAAATTTTCTCAGCTAGTGTCAAGGTGCAATGGAATCGATTCATCCCAATCTAGCTTCTGAAGCCAAAACTCTTGCAGTAAGATTTTGGCTTTGGTGACTAGTGGGGTCTGTAGACCAAGAGGATCGAAAAGACGAGCCGAAGCTGATAATATGTTTCGTTTCGCAGCTCGTAAATCTGTGAACCTATAGTCCAACAGGAATCGAAACAAAACCTCCTTCGGCATCCAATGATTCCGAGTGGAATCTGTGTCATGGAAACTAAATGACCTTTTAGAACTTTCACTTTCAAAAAATGATGGATGGTTGGAAAAGCGCTTGGTTAATTTAAATCCTGCCGAGCTTAGTATTGTAATTATCTCACTTCTAATAAGATCTAGAGACTCAAAATCGTCTGAGCCTGTAAGTAGATCATCAACGTAAAAGTCTTTTTTTACAACCTTTGAACCGACTGGATACGTATTTGTATTAGCATCGCTGAGCATTTTTAGGCACTAATATGCTGGCTAATATGGCGGCCGCCGTAGCCGAGTGTGTAGGTTTTGCGCGCTTCATTCGGTGGGTCCCGGGTTCGAATCCTGCCCGGAGCGAGTAACATCAAAAATTAAAAAATTATAGCAAAAGCTTTTTCTAATAGCGGTCACCCCTCGGCAGGCAATGGCAAACCTCCAAGTGTATTTCTGCTATGAAAAATAACTTCTCACAAAAAAAAAACATTTGCCGTTCGGAGTCGGCGTAAAACTGTAGGTCCCCCAATTTGTGTTATAAAATCAAGACGCACACCTCAAATTGTGGGAGGAGTTCGGCCAGAATCGCTTAAGCGGTTATAGCGCCAATTAAGCAATCAAGCAAACTAATATGCTGAATATCCGTAAAAACAAAAAAAAATCTGTTTAATCTGTGGCTGGCTAGAAAAATGTAAATGAAAACTAGCTAAATAGCCTCTACAAGAATTTCAGCCAGAAATTTAAAAGCAGCTGAAAATTTTATCAACTACGGTAGATAAAATGCAATAGCGTGGCGAAAATTATTCTTACGCAAACACAATTTTATTTATTTATTTTATTAAATAATGAAAATAAATTTAAATTTCTGACAGAAAATAATTAAAGTTCAAATTACGATTTCGCGTCCCTATTGGCACACCCTTTATTTGTAAATTGTTGTCACCCCTTTATGACCCTTTCATTTCCACAGAACGTATGGTATGTACACTTATGGATGAATGTACACATGTGTATATATGGTTGTATATAGGCAAGTAAATATGGAAATATACGTATGTAATAAAAGTGGACAAGGAGATGCCAATAATTGAAAATGTGATAATTAATAAGTTGGTCTTGATTTGAAAATCGAAATTTTAGAATTTAGAATAAAAACAACAAAACTTTCAATAGTTCGCACTCGTTACCTTATGTGAATGCATAGGATTTTTGCCTGCTTTCACTTCCCTCTGGAATCAGGCAATTGCAGCTCATTCCCGGCGATAAAACGGCAGCAGTGGCGGCAGCAGCGATGTTAACGAGAAACAGTGGCAGCGAGTAACAGCGTTAGCACCGAAATTGAAGGTAGCTTTTTTATGGGTGTATGCAAAGAAATGCATGTGGTTTTATTTTTTATTAGAAAACTTTGTTTCGTTTTACGTGCACCACACTGTCTATGCGTAAATGTCTAAATTATGTTTAACTAAGTAACCAGCACTCGGCGCGAAAGCGGACTTGTAAAATCCGCGGGCAATTGTTGTTGCGAAGAAGATAAACGATTAATGTTAATGTTTTTTATCAAAAATTTGTTATTATTTTATTTTTTGTTTTTTTTTTTGTGTGTTATTATTTGTAACGGATTCACGCAATATGCTCGGGCGCCATGGAAATTCTCAATAGTTTTTAAGAAATAAGTTTTCCGGTGTTTTCGGGAGTGTGCGATAGCAACAACAAAGCCTATAGTATACGAAATAACGCTGCGCTCGGTTTCAAGTATACTTTACAAGTGAATTTTATTTATATACTTAATTTCAGTTTACTTAGTGTTAGTCATCCTGTGACATTTGATCAAGAGTCACAACGAAGAGGACGGTGACAGAAAATTCCTCTTTCTTTTTGATATTGAGCAGACAGACAAGCAGACGTACAAAAAACACAATTTGGAAACCGAGCGCCGAACGCCAACCACAGCACCGGCCAACAATAGCACAAACAAATTTTGAACATAGTTTAAGTAACATTAATTTTAAACAAATAAACATCCTTAAATCTCTAAAATATAAAGTTTCATGTTTTAGTTTTTGCATTAACATAAAGTTTTCCAAATTATTGGTACGTCTGCGTGTCTTAAGAGAGTAAGTCTGGGAACACACGTGGACAAGGTGAAAACGGTGGATGTCGAAAGCCGACAAATATTTCTTACGAAGTCGAGCGGTGTATAGATTGCGTAGCAGCAAAAGGGAGTCGTCGTTCGAGAGTACGATTATGGAGGATTCTAGGCAGACAGCCACGGCCGGAGAGGGCCACATGAACGCCATTATCGTAACGTTAAATGCATTGAGGGCGTCCGTGGAAGAACTACGGAATAGCACCATGGAAAGCCAAAGAGACATCGTACGCTTATACGAAGGCATGCAACCGCAAAGCCAAAGCGGGCATAGTATAACATTGCAGCCAGCACAGGGCGAATCAAGCCAAGTAGTCGTGCCAGCGACTGATTCGCAAGTTAGGTTATACGATTTGCCAACGTTTGGCGGGAATGCTGAAGAGTGGCCACTGTTCTTCGCCAACTTTAGTGACACTACAGAGACATTTAGAAACAGCCATCCACAAATTTTTATGTGTTTGCAGAAATGCCTGGTTGGTTCGGCAAAAGAAGCGGTTGCATCCATGCTAATTTATCCCGACGATGTGCCGAACGTGTTAAACGAATTGCAATTTAGGTTCGGCAGGCCCGACATATTAGTAAAATGGCAGCTAAACAAATTACAGCACATTCCGATTATATCCGAACATAAACCTGAATGGATAATTCCGCACCGGGTGCGCAACATAGTCGTATTTCTAAAATCAGCAAAATTTCAACAGCATTTGGCAAACGTCTCATTGTTGAAGCAAATGATATGCAAATTGCCGCAAAACAAACAGTTTGACTGGGCAAAACACGCAGTTGACATTCAACCGTACCCGACAATCGAGGACTTCTCCACATGGCTCAGCGAACTGGCAAGAATTGTGTGTTTAATGCCGACGACCAGCACATACAGTCACAAGACTAATGCGCTAGCAGCCAATCATCGGCGTGTGATGCACCTCCAAGACGAAAGGCCAGCTGAGGCGGCGGTGTGTATTCGATGCGGAGGCGATCATACGATTTCAAAATGTGAAGCCTTTGAGAGGTTGGGGGTGCAAGAGAGATGGGAAGTTGTAAAGAGCCGGCAATTATGTTTTGCTTGTTTACGCGGAGATCATAATACGGTAAAATGCCGCTCCAAGAAAACGTGTGGTATAACCGGCTGTTAACGGTACCATAACCAATTCTTGCATAACGACGAGGCTCAACCAAACATGTCACTACAGGTTGTTGCGCGAGATGGAGATGCGCAACCACTGCTGAACTGTCGTCAGGCACAAGAAGAATCTAAGCAACTTTTCAAAATCTTACCAGTTAACCTATACGGGCCAAATGACAAGTATACCATTTTGACCATGTTTGACGAAGGCTTATCGATTACCATACTGGAAGAAACCGTCACCAATAAGATTGGGATTAAGGGGCAGTACCCCATGCTACAGTGGTACGACAGCAGGATATCGTTGGAGATTGGAAGCTGCTCTGACAACAAGAGGTTCACTATGGGAGATATGCGTACCGTAAAGACTTTGAATTTACCTGAACAGTCTTTCGCAAAAGAAGACTTTGAGCATTTAAATGATTTACCGATACAAAATTATCATCGCTCGAAGCCTGCATTGCTTATAGGTCTACATCATGCGCATTTAAGTGCCACTACAACTATAGTGCAATTTGACGTGACCAGTCCGCTAGCTGTAAAAATGTCGTTGGGTGGCTTATGGTCCGACTAAGCTTGCGGCAACGGCAGGTGTGCGAGTGCTACATATGCGAGAATGCCAACAGCTGCATCAACTGGTAGCAGACTACTTATGAATGCAACAACACTACTGATAGGTAGACTGTACGAACCCGAACTTCTTTGGAAAGCGCTTCCACCGCAACTTCCGAGCAGCAAAGATATGGCGGAAAAGCGTTTGCTATCGATAGAAAGACGTATGAAGCAAGACCCAGAATTTGCTCGGCGGTATAAATGCGAAATGGCCAAACATCTGGAGAAAGGTTACGCCAGAATATTAACCAACGAAGAAATGGTAACCCCCCATCCAAAAGTGTGGTATCTACCACATTTTGCGGTTTTCAACATCGATGATTTTTGGTGCCGTGTGCTCTCCCTGCATTGCGGAGCATGTGAAGAATGAAATCGCAGAAAGATTTAAAACGAAGTGTCCCGAAGCAGCATCGATCATAATAAAAAAGCATTATGTCGATGATCTGGTTACCAGCTTTGACAGTCCTGAAGAAGCCTTCAAGATATGTCAGCAGACTGCCGCTATTAATTCAGAAGCAGAGTTACGAGGCTTCGTATCCACATCGTAGAGAAAGCAATGAATAAAGTTCCACGGGTAACCCGCGAAGCTGTTAATATGGATCATGGTCCGACGACGGAAAAAGTACTTGGCATGTAGTGGAGCACTAAAAGCGATACTGTCGAGTTTCATACGAAGTTTCATAATGTACCGCAACCAGTCCTAGAGCTCGCACTCCTACAAAAAGAGAGCTACTTGGCATTGTGATGTCCGTATTCGACCCATTCGGTCTACTAGCGAATTTCTTAATATCTCCACAAATCATCGTACAAGACACTTAGAGATGGGAGTTGCATGCGGAACTGGCAGCAAAATGGTTTCCATGGTGGGAACAGTTCCAGCACATTAAACAGTTCCAGATTCCAAGATACTACTCACCGAATATTTCACACAGCAGGCAAATAGAATTACACTTCTTCGTCGATGCGAGTCAAGCCGCCTTTGCCGCGGTTGGTTATTTTCGAGTGGTGTTTGGACAGCGCAGTCGACCTGACATTTATAATCGGTAAAACTCGTGCTGCTCCTAAAATGCTCATGTCTATACCACGCCTTGAATTGCAAGCCGCAGTTTTGGCTACGAGACCTAGTAATACGCTTGTCAACAGTCATGAATTAAAGATCAGTCGCGTTCTGTTCTGGAGCGACTCACAAACAGTTTTGTAATGGTTAAATTCATCAGAACGAAAAAATAAGGCGTTCGTGGGTCATCGTGTTGCTGAGACTCTAAGTTCGGCGTTGGGTACCCACAAAGCAGAATTCAGCAGATTCAGCTATACGACCTCCAAATCCACCTAGATTCCATGAGGATAGTCATTGAATTAACGGTCCAGATTTCCTAAAACACGACGAACAAGTCTGGCCGAACACTAACATCGAGCGCCCAACAATGTTGCCGGAATAAGTTCTAATCAGTCGCGTATTTTATTGTCAGGCAAGTAAATCCTTAATTTATTTTACTAAATTCAATTCGTATTTAAAGATCGTACGAATAGTCGCTTGGATTTTGCGAACCAAGAAGTTATTTCAAAGAAAATGCACTAAGGACAAGCTGTACTCGTCAAATATTCTAACCTCAGCAGAGATCGGAAAAGCGGAGCATATAGTTTACAAACATGTTCAGCAAGAGTGCTTCGCAGGTGAGATTACAGAGCTTTCCTTATCACGTAAAGTAGCTAGACAAAGAGCGGTGTGAAGTCATTCTCCATATCTCGACGCAAGTGGACTTTTGCGACTGAGTGGTCGCATTGACGAGGCGACATATTTACTATTTGAGACCCGCAGGCCCATCTTATTACCACCAAAGCACGTGGTGGCAGCATTAATTGTCCAACCCTACCACGAGAAAAATCTTCGCCAGAATTTTGCAATCACAATTAAAACAGTAATTCAGAAAGTCTGGATTACGCACATAAAAACTTGGTTGAAGAGAGTACAGCAAAACTGTTTAAAATGTAAATTACGAGAAGCCAACCCGGTTGCTCCGATGACGGGTCAACTGCCGCCTGATCGCTTAACCCCGTTTGTACGCCCATTTTCATACACTGGAGTTGATTTATTCGGACCGCTCAATGTTACAGTCGGCCGAAGAAGGGAAAAAGAGCAGCACACATTTAATTGGCGGAGAATTTGTCAACAAATGCTTTCATTCTTTGCCTTCGAAATTTTATAAACCGGCGTGGCACGCCAGTGAGAATCAGGAGCGATAATAGCACTAATTTTATCGGAGCGTAAAAGGACCTAAAAAACGCTAAAACCCTCTTAGACACCTACCGAATTCAAGCAGAAGCCACTAGCCATTACATAGAGTATATATTTAACTGTCCGGCCAACCCCAGCGCAGGCGGTTGCTGGGAGCGTCTGATAAGGATCGTCAAGTCTTTACTAAGCCAAACTCTGCGTGAAGTTGCCCCGAGGGTAAGCACCCTGCAAAGCGTACTGATTGAAACGGATAATGGAATGAGTGTTAGTCACCCTGTGACCCTGTGACAGTTGATCAAGAGTCACAAAAAAGAGAACGATGAAATTGGGTGCGGGTAGGCCCGTCACAAGCTACCACAAAATTCCTCTTTCTTTTGATTTTGGGCAGACAGACAAGCAGACGTACAAAAAAATCAATTTGGGAACGCCGAGCGCCGAACGCCAACCACAAGCGCCGGCCAACAATCGCACAAACAAACTTTGAATATAGTTTAAGTAACATTAATTTTAAACAAATAAACATACTTAACTTTCTAAAATATAAAGTTTCAAGTTTTAGTTTTTGTATTAACAAAAGGCTAAGTCTAAAACTTAAACTAACTGCTTAGGGCGAACTGTGGTTTCTAAGCAAACGGAGGAGAAGATGTTTAATATGTATAACTATAAACTGTAAGTAGAGATGCAAAAGGATGGTAAGTATTGAGTATGTATGTATATGAAGTGTGTATATAAAGTAAACAAATTATAAGTATATATAGTGTATATAGCGGTAAGTAGGTATGTGTAATTTTGCATTTCATGTATTTGTAGTTTTAAGTAGGTATTATCTTACAAACACAATACGTTTTAAATTCAAATTTTAACTTCATGTTATTATATTGTTTTTAAATTTAAATATGTATATAAAATGTAGTTACCCGTCAAGAATGACGTAACAGATAGCGCATATTAATTTAAGTTAAATTAATTAATATAAACTGCATGCGTGGAATAAAAAAAGTTTCCAAAAATCTTTTAAAAATTGTGGTAAAAAAAAGGAAATTTTATAGAAAAAAAATTGTAAAATGACCACTGTATACAATTATTTGTGATCCCCACTGTATAAGTATGTACATAAATTAACTCATATGTTCATATGTATGTATATCTATTATAATTGCATCATACACATCAAAAAAAAAATTCTTTAAATCTACATATGTATATGTATGTATACATATTCGTCATACCCTACATATTTCAGACCTACTCTAATATTCACATCCCTCATATGTGCACGCATATACATACATACATATATATGCAAGTTAAATAAATGTATATTTATTATTTATTGCGGGCTGTATAGAAGACAACATAACCGCGTTTATTAGTTGAGAAAGAGAATCTAAAGCTAAGTTACAATTAGTTTAGTGCACGTTGACGTTGGATGTTGCGGGTGGTCGCCATGTGTTGTTGCGCTGGTAATGTTTACGTTTGCACTTCGTTTTACAAGTGCAGTTCAGCTGAGTTGGTTGTTTGTTGATTTCCGGTCCACATAGCTGTATGCCACTTAGCTTGATCGTCTTACGGTGCATTTATTGGTACGGCCGAATTATTTCGACATATTTCGGGCACTTGTGCATTTATTGGCTTTTCTTGAGTTGACCATTAAATAGTTTGATGTAGGTCAGCTTGGTGTAGACGATGGTTGGTAATCGAATAACGGGATAACATATGGGTTATTTGTTTTCTGGAATGTGAGTCCGCTGTAAATGCCTAATTTATGACATCTTGGCTGAGTGGTTGGTTTCGGGTTCTGCTGTAAATTTATGGTGGCTATGCGGGTGGTTCTAATGGGTTAGCTTGGAGTAGTTGATTTATGACGGCTGGTCATATGTCACGCGGCTTAGGTGGTATTAACTTACCCTAAGTTAACTCTTCCCCTCTTAAATCGATTGTCTTCAATCGGTGTTGGTGTTGTAGAAATGAGTTATGCTATTGTTCTTAATTGCAGAAATGGGCCTTCTGTTATTTTTGCAGTGTCTTGGTTTGATGATTGCAGTTCAGGTGGTATATATAATTTTCTTCTTTATTTATTAATATATATTAAAATAAAAATTACTACAATAATGGAAATTACAAGTAATAAGTCTGAACCTAAACTAATTAAATGAACATTTTTATTATTTCCAAACAATACTTCATTGTGTTCTTGTTGGTTCATTTGTTGTAAGTACAATTTTTCTAATTTTAACTCTACTTGGATAATATTTTTAGTTTGTTTAATTTTCGTGATTTTATTTGGAAGTATAAATGAATCATACATTTTAATTTTGATATTTGCAAATGTTTTGTTCATATATATTACTTTACAATTTTCGAATTTTATTACAAAGGTTCCAGTTTGTTTAATTTCTAATTTGTTACAACTGTGAGTTATAATTGAGAAAAAAATTTTAAATATTAATATTTCTGGTAATACTTCTTTGATTGCTGTTTTACTAATGGCTTAAATTTACAAATAGCTTCTTAAAATTTAATGATATTTTCCAAACAATTGTTATCTAATTTAATTAAATTTTTTTCCAGGTTGTCTTTTACAATTTCGTTATACAAATTATTATTTTCGTCTGTTAATATTTCATATTCATCTAGTATTAATGATAAATTTTTTTGGTCGGGAATAGGTTCAAAAATAATTTTGGATAGGATATTGGAGGAAAATTGGGGTATTAGTAAGGTTATAATAATATTGTCATTATAAAAAATTACTGCTACCTGTATGCTGTTGTACATGTCAAAGTCATTGATAAGGTCAAGTTCGGTCTGCGTTAATATGTCTATGGGGATTATACCTAATTTACTTGAAAAAATTACCTGTCCTATGTCATTAATGCAGTGCTGTCCAGAATGAAAAATGTGAATGTATGAGTGACAACGAGAGAATGGGAGCAGCCCAGTAGGAAATTTAAACCAAAATAAAAGCATGTTGGATTAGAGTAGAAATAAAAAACTCAAGTGTGTTATATGTTAAGCCTACACATTGTTAAATAAGGGCGGTATTTTACAGATTATGTATTTGGTAAAATTCTTGTACCAGCGATATTAATTATTTGATGCAAATTAATTTTTATAAGTGTGTGGACTGATGGGAAAACATTATGACTGGTAATATAAATGCTTTGTAGGTCAACTGAACAATTCAATTTTTTAGGCACATTGCGTCAATATGAATATTTTCGTGGCAGCTTCTTAATAAAAGTACATTCGATAAATGACTTGATGTTAAACTGTGGCGCTGCTTGGAGCAAATGAACTTTAAGTCCGAAAAAATTTTCTCACAAAAATATGTTGTGGGAAAAAGTGAAAGGCACTGATAAGATATTCTTTTCAATATTGGATATGATGATTCTTCTAAATTTTTCCAGAATTCAATATTATCTCCGTGTGGTGGAACGTTTTCGCTTTGCAAGATGATTAGCTCGGACTGAATTGCAAGTTCATACTTACTTATATCGCATTTGAAGGGGTTTTCAAAGATGTCAAGAAATGGTTGAAAAGAAACAAAATCCTGAAATCTGTCTTCAAAATTTATAAGCAATTGTTCGAGAAGTGCAATATGATCACTCGGCTTAACACCCTCATGTTTCGTAATAATAACCGAAGTTTTCGGAAAATGAGTATAATCGCCAGATTGAAGTTTCCTTAAAAGCAAAAATAGCTCTGTTTGGAATTGATGCACATTTTTCACAGCATCGTTTATTCCTGTTTCTTTTCCTTGAAGCTTTAAATTGAGTTTGTTCAAAAAAAAGGAGACATCAGCCAAAAATGCTAAATCCAAAATAAAATTGTCATCTTTTAAAGATCGAACTAGGGTGTCTTCATTACAATTGATTTCAAGAAATTGTAAAACTTCTTCCTTCAACTCAAATAACCTGTTGAGACAATCACCACGACTTAGCCAACGAATGTCTGTATTCATTTTTAGGTCAATATGCCGAGCAGAAGTTGTTTTTAAAAAATTTACAAACTTTCTGTGGGTGAGGGAATGGTGCCCTCCCCGTATTTCATTGATAATCTGTTCTGCACGTTTCATGACAGGATGACCGCTCAAAAATTTTGAAGCGAGTGCAACTTGATGAATAATGCAATGAAAATGTCTCCCAGAAATTCCATTTTTATTCAATTGGCCAATGAAGCCTTCATTCTTGCCGGTCATAACGTTTGCACCATCCGTGCATACTCCTGCAAATTTGTTTGTATCGAAAACTGAAAAAAACTTTTTCGTTTACTACGTCGAACAAGATCTTTCCTGTCACATTCCCACAGAATGTTTCAAGAGAAAACATTGTTTCAGTTATTTCATAATTTACGTTAACTGTCCGAACACATATCGCCAGTTGACATAAATCATTAATATCGGTGGCTTCGTCCAAGCACAGAGAAAACAATTGGCAATCATTAATTTTTTCCTTTACTGCAGATTGAATGTGTATTCCTAGTTCATCAATCCGTCGGGCTACTGTTTGGCGGGACAAGGGTATATTTTTAACTAGTTCTGTATCAAGATTCAGTTTTTTAAAAATTTTCAGACAAATGTTTTTAACAAAAACTCCATCTACAAAAGGCCGGCCTTGTTTAGCAATGTCTAAGCTGATCACGGAAGATAGCTCAGCTTTCAGTTTCAGTTTTCGATTTGATTGCTTACCAACTTCCTCATTTTCTACTTTAGCCAACCACCCTTTGAATTTTTTCAAAAAGACTAACTTTTTTGCTTCATATAATCCCTGGCTAGCTTTTTTGTCTAAAACTTGTATATTTTTGTGGGAGGAATCGAAATGCCTTCTGATATTAGATATTTTGCCTCCTTTGAACGACTTGTAACATAAAAGGCATTGCAAGTCGCCAAAGGCATTTTCTAGCATAAAGAAGTTCTTACAGGGCATTGTATTGCATACACGATTGCATACACTAAGCGTCGCGGACAAGCTTGGTGTTTATTCGTTGCTGGTTCGCTAACGACTGAACGATGGAGAGTAAGCTCAATTGAGCTATGGGATGGACAGCACTGCATTAATGTGACTTTTTAAAAGTGAAATATCGTTATTAATTTGATATGTATGTCTCATGAATTCCAATTCGCCCTCTATGGTTTTAATTTTATTTTGAGTTCTTTCCCTAAATATGTTTATATAATTTTGAATCAGAGTTTGTTGTCTGTTTATGTGACTAGTAATGTTACTAATTTGGTATATTTAAATGAGAAAAAAAAAATGTAGCTCTGTTTAATATTGTTTTTATGTACTAATCTCCCTGACTGCGTCTTAACTGTAGTATGGAAATTTTTTAACACTATTTCTTTTTTAAACCTAGATGTTAGTTTATTTTCCAATCTTTTGTTTATCTTTACAAAAATTATTTCTCCTTGAGCATATTGTCTTAATGCTATTCTATTTTTATTATGATATGTCAGATCAGTAATCTGTTTTTTTTTTCTAAGTTTATTAGCTGTATCTAGTCTATGTTTATCTATAAGTAGCGGGTCGCTATTTACTCTTCTTCCAAAAAATGATTCTACTGGTTTTTCCTCCGTGGTGGAATGCACAGAGTGGTAATATTCCTTGACCGATCTTTCCAAAAGTTCGTTGAAGAATTTATGAGTTTTATCGCACTGAAGGCATCTCATTATTTCTTGCAAAGTGGAATGGAAACGTTCTACTTGGCCGTTGGAACAACTTGTGTATGGAGCCGTACGGTGAATTTCTATACCGAATTCGTTCTCCATTATAAAGTTTATTGTTTCAGACCTAAAAGATTTTTCGTTATCCATAACCACGGTTTCTGGTATGAGAGAGAAAAGAATGTCTCTCAAAGGCTGTCTTACATCCTCCGCTGCTTTGGATTGGATTGGTTTTACGACTGCTTATTTGGAAAATTTATCTACTGCAGTTAGGATTAATTGTTTTCCCATATGGAGTATGTCAATATGTACTATTTGACCTGGGAATGTGGGAATAGATGTAGCCTGAATTTTTGGCTTTGCCGGATGTCGGCCCGTCCTCCCCTCTTAAGAGCGATGTCAGTGATTTAGCTATTTTCGCATAATCTTTTACGAATTTGAGGTAATAACCTGACAGTCCTAGGAAGCTGCCAAGTTCCTTTAAATTTTTAGGTTGTGGAAAGCTTGCAATAGCTACCACTTTTTTTGGATTGGTACTTATGCCATCCGGAGTAATAACATACCCTAAAAGTTCTGTTTCTTTTTCAAAGAAGCTACATTTGTCCAACTGAACTTTCATGTTGGCCTACTTTAATGTTTTAAAAATGTTTTCGATATCTGTGCAATGCTCCTTTACGGTTTTGCTAAAGATAATTATGCCATCAATATACACATAGCAGCGTTTGCCGATATGTTCTCTTAGTATATCATCTAATGCACGTTGAAAATTTGATGGCGCGTTTTTAGGCCAAATGGTAAACGTGTAAATTCGTATTTACCATTATTAATAGAATGGTATCTGATGAAACCCACTTTTCAAATCTAATACAGAGAAGTAATTGCTATCACCTAATTGTGATATTACCTCTGATATTTCAGGAATAGGGTACCTGTCTGAAATTGTAACCGCGTTCAATTTCCTATAATCAATAACTATACGGTATTGTTTGTTACCTGCTGAATCGGCCTTTTTTGGTACGATCCATACAGGAGAGTTATAAGGTGATCTGGATGGTCTTATTATGCCATCATCCAGAAGTTGTTTTACCTGTCGTTCTACCTCAGATTTTAAAGCTGCTGGATAGGGGTAAAATTTAGATTACACCGTCGTATCTGTTGTTGTTCAAAAACTTTAGTTGTATACGTAAGCTTTTCGTCTGGCTCAGAAAAAAGCTTGGGGTGCCTCGTTGTTATCTCCTCTACAATGTTTTTCTGTTTAGAGGACAAATTTTTTTCGTTAATTGCATTAATGCTTTGGGTAGGAAGTTGTTTTAGCTGGACTTTATATCCATTTCCTAATATCATACAATTTTCGGCTGTATGTATTACCGCTTTCATGCTTCGAAGGGTATCGTTTCCTAAGATAAGTATGCTCAATTATTTTATTTCTCCTGCTATTGATCTTGCATAGAATGGCGCTTCATTCGGTATGCGTTTTTTTTGCTAGTTCTGGTTTAACATAATTCTTGCTGGACCCTGTGTCCACAAGAATTTTTAATGTTTTCCCGCTCTCCACCTTAGTTTCAAAATATGGTAGTGAAGAGCTCATTATGCTAAAAAATTAAGGTTTTTGCTTGTATAATCATCCGAGGGCTCTTCGCTCTGCTCGTCCTTTTTTATTGATGCCTCTAAATGGTACGTCCTTTGGCTTTTATTATTTTTCCTGTTGTCCTCATACTGATTTGGTGTTTTCCCAGCTTGAGGTGCTTGCTCAGGTCTATTAATGTAATTTACTCGGCGTGAATGCATGGTTTGGTCTACATCCATGGGTTCTGGCCGAGGTTGTGGCTTAGGAGGCCTGGGTCGCGTATTAGCATAAGTATTATGCGGTGCTCGATTGGCTTGCCATCCTTGTTGGTTTACTATTGGTACATGTGCCAACTACGGGTAAAATACCTGTGGTTTTGTCTGTGAAGGGTATTTCCTTGGGGGTATTTGATTTTTTTGCTACGACTGCACTCTGTTATAGGCATAGTTCGTCCTAAAATTTTGGTTGTCCAATTTTTGGCACAGGAGAAGAGCTTGGGGTAAGTCAACTGGCTCCTTCATACCTAGCAGTCTTGATAAATCTCCATTTAATCCGCTTATGAATGTTTCCAACGCTTTGCTTCTGTAAGATTGCGTTAACATGTGTAGAGTCTCATTGCTCATATCTTCGCAACCTAATTTATTTAAGGTCAACGAGAGGTGTTTATACACCTGTTGATAAAATTCATCAATTGACTTATTACCTTGTACCAATGTAGTCATTTGGTACTCCAAGGATGACAAGTCGCGTCTATCGGCATAATGCATCGATAGGCATTTAGTTATCGACGGCCAGTTCAGTGGTGTATTATACGATTCCAGTGCCGTATCGGCCTGGTCAGTAATTTTGTTACGAATTACACTTAGGATTCCATAATACTTTGGAGATCCTTTGAGTGGTTCGTATATGTTTAGTATACGATCCACACTCTTTTTCCAGGAGCCAAAGTCCCCTGCGCTTCCTGAAAACTCTTTTAAGCATTTAACCACATCGGGTATTTTGTCTAAATCATTCAGGTTTCCTCTGTATGATTCCTCTATGGGTTGATCGAATGCAGTGGCTAAAGAAGAGCTTGGATTCAAGATGGTCTGAACCACCTGTGGTCCTTGCTGCCTTAGAACGTTAGCTGCAATTTCAGAGATTAAAGTTGTCAGCTCACTCATGCTTAACTGTGAATTATTTGGTGCCTGAATAGGGGGGCAACCTGATTCAGTAATGCAGGCCTAATTAAATTATTAGGGTTTGCCATTTTAAAATAAATTGAATTTCTATGTCTTCTTTAAATGAGGAAAAATGTTTTTGAATAAAATAAATTTTATTATTATTTTTTTTTATGTATTTTTTATTTTTTTATTTATAAATTTGAATTAGAACGCATTTATTACTTAAATAATTTGTTTGTCTTATTTAAATTCTTTGGAACAATTTGTTTTTACATGCAATATTTATGTGTTTTGTCTTTTCGACTTCCTTTCGGACGCGCGAATAAGTCGAGCTGTTTCTTCTTCGATATTATCCCTATTGTCAAAGTCAAGATGTGTGGCTACTCTATTTTCTCCTATAAGATTGAATACCCATTGCATAGCGCTAGCTTTTTCTTCATTACTAATACCTGTAATTACGAGGGGTTTGATTTTTTAGGTCACTATCTATTTCCACCTGTTCCAAAATTTTATTCAGCCCATCGTAGTCGAAGTCGACTGGTAATGCGTCCATGTAATTTTAAGGGGTTATTAGAGGGGTATTTAAAATTAATGAACAGAGATTTTAACTTAATATGCTTAATATTATTTTCTTACTCTACTATTGCTGCGTTTGATGCTGGCGTCAATATGAACGTTGTAGCTGCGGCCGTTGAGGGTAATAGTTGATTGATGTTGACTTGACAGCTGGTGACTACAGATGATTTAAGCACTTTATTTATTTTGTGTGTCCTTGTATTGTATTTTATAGTTTATTTTAATGTTTTTATTTTTATTTTTATATATCGTAGGCTGGTACATAAAATACCACCGATTTGCTTTAGCTACTAAGGGGCCTAGTCGATATAATCGTGATTTTTTTTTTCACGAACACTCGTTTTACAATGTTTTTTAACCGCGCGGGTCCTTACTTTTTTATTTTCAGGATTTTACACCGGTTGTTCACTCACGAATCCTTACTTTTTGATTTTTCAGGAGTTTACTTTACTCGGGCGCGCGCGAGTCCTTACTTTGCGTTTTCAGGACTTATCTTCACGTGGCTCGAGACTTTTATTTATTGCGGGCTGTATAGAAGGCAGCATAACCGCGTTTATTAGTTGAGAAAGAGAATCTAAAGCTAAGTTACAATTAGTTTACTATTTATACCTAGCTATGCCTGCGCTGCAACTGCATTCTGCTGCGTGGTAAATGCTGCTATGCTGCGACTGCACGTTGACGTTGGATGTTGCGGGTGGTCGCCATGTGTTGTTGCGCTGGTAATGTTTACGTTTGCACTTGGTTTTACAAGTGCAGTTCAGCTGAGTTGGTTGTTTGTTGATTTCCGGTCCACATAGCTGTGTGCCACATAGCTTGATCGTCTTACGGTGCATTTATTGGTACGGCCGAATTATGACGGATAAACATATTTCGGGCACATGTGCATTTATTGGCTTTTCTTGAGTTGACCATTAAATAGTTTGATGTAGGTCAGCTTGGTGTAGACGATGGTTGGTAATCGAATAACGGGATAACATATGGGTTATTTGTTTTCTGGAATGTGAGTCCGCTGTAAATGCCTAATTTATGACATCTTGGCTGAGTGGTTGGTTTCGGGTTCTGCTGTAAATTTATGGTGGCTATGCGGGTGGTTCTAATGGGTTAGCTTGGAGTAGTTGATTTATGACGGCTGGTCATATGTCAAGCGCCTTGGGTGGTATTATCTTACCCTAAGTTAACTTGCACATCAATAAATATCTACATACATATGGATGTATGTACATATACGTGCGTGCATGCCTTTGAACGGACACACAAATAAATCATTTATGCACTCAACTAAATAAGTACTCACCAAACTGTAGGGTTGGGACCACATTCGTCTTCAAAAATTTCGGTCCAATAACGTCTTCCGGAAAATGGTGCAAGTTCTCCCTCCACTTTTCGGACAACGCGGGTTCCCCCGAGAAGCCAAACAACTTGCTGCCACCGCTTGTATTTCTGCAACATCAAACGCGACACTTATTTGATTTAAATTTTATTAAAAAATGTATTATCCGAACGCGAAACACTTCACTTTCACGACAAACTGATTCACAAATGTCAATAGTTTTTTCATATCTTTGCGATGTACGGCGAGGTAACAATAAAATTCATTGAAATACGTGTACATACATACATACATATGCATATAGAATATCTTGTTGACAAAAATTAATTATTGATGAAGTTATGTAAAACAAGGTACTTCGTGTTTAGCGAATTTCTTCAAGGCTAGCTAAACCTTTCCTACAATCCAAGAATAGTTTTTGAAGTTTTAATCAACGCAGTATTAAGTCTCGTCGCTTTCTTCACTAAATTGGATTTTTTCGTACTTCTCCTTTCATTTTCGTTTTCCTTACTTTTTTGGGTTTATTGCGTTTTGTTTGCTTAAAAAATTGTATCTTCTGGCGTTGGAAAGCTGCTCTCAAAGTCTCATCTGGTGATTTGCTGGAGGTTGATATGACATCTGGTTATAAGAAAAGAAAACGTTGTTATTAAAGACTCAAGATGAGTTCATATGAGGTGGTGTAGAGCTAGCAGCTAAAATATACACTTACATACGGATCTGCTTGAGTAGCTGAAATATTGTAAAATTCCTTTAATTATTCATCTGAATTTATATGAAAAATGCTCATAATATTTTCCACCGCAACGTTTTGGAAAAAGCAGGTCCAACAATACTTTGTGCTCCGCTAATATATCGATGACGGTGTTTTGTTACTTTTCCACAGTATCTGAAATATCAAACAATTGCATTATTCTACAAACACTTATGATATATGTGGCTTTAAATGTCTTATAACTTTTACCTTTAACCTTTATAAACTTTCGCGATAGAATGCACAATTCGTAGTAGGAAAATATTTTAATTTTTCTTTCGCTAGCTCGTTCGACATTTTACAGGGAGGCAATCAAGGTGAATTTATATAAGGTGAAGTTGATCAAGCAGATGATTGAATTCGCTTAGTGAACGTTAAGTCAAAATGCTGTGTTTATTATAAATTATTCTGTAACTGTGCGTTTGTTTTGTTTGTGTTTTCATGTACGTTGTTAAATAGTACAATAGGGCCCGTATAAGAATGAAATTGGTGGAATTCAGTCGCTTTCCAATGGTATATTCCCTCTAAACTCCTTTGGTACATGTTTTCTTAAATTTAAAAGCTCGGAAGATATTTTCGAAATGTTATTCTTTGTCGTTTTTTCTTCCGTTTTATTTGGTGTTAGAAGAAGCATATTTTTTAATAGCACCTAGCTTATTCAGGTTTGAAGCTTTGATTATGATGCTTTGGATATATTCTTAAAGTGAAGTCATAGTCAGAAATTAAATTACCGCTAGCCGTGCTGTATGTAAGGACATTGCATTTTTTTTAGCAACTTATGTGCATTTTGTGCAAACATGCGCTGAAGTATGACCAGGAAAGAGAAAAGCAAGGATGATGGTTTTTCTATTTAAAATCAAACAATTTTTGAGAAAAAAAAATGTTCCCAAAAAATATCGACTTTGCTTGGTTTGGCATCACCGACATAAATTCATCCAGGAAAAGTCACTTCCTCTTGAATATTCACGATCCCCAAAAGAATTGGCCACAACTGAACGCGAGAAATTTTAAATGGAGGGATTCCGTCGATATTTATGTCTACTGTGATTTCATCATACTTTTTAACACTTCGTCTATATTTCTCAATTGGGTGAGACATTCAGACCTTTGTCACGCAAAATTTTTGCGAACGTTCTCTAGTAAGAGCTGTTTCTGTGTACCACTTTTACTAATGCCAACTTTGGAGCCACAAAATTATATCTATGAACATCGCTGCTCTCGGGCTGAAACTTTCATTTTCCAAAAAAAATCGACGACCGTGTTGTGAAGTGTTTCATCATGATAACTGTAATCGTGGGTCTGTTGAAAGCAAATTCAACGCTTTCAATTCGAACTAGACTAAAGCAAAGAAAGATTTTAATGGAAAAACGGAACGGAACGGTTTATTTTGATGTGTGTTACTCCGGCTGCTGACCAAAGATTTATCATGGCAAAGGCAAAACGAAGCCAACACACAGCATCAAATATATATACATGAGTTCAAATTCTTACAATCAGGATAACGGCAAATTGTACATATGTGTATGCATATAAACAAACGGCGAAGTGTGCATAGCAAAATGCGATAATGAAATAAAGAACACAAAGAAATACGATAAGTAAAGACTACAAATATGAATCAGTCACAATGGATGATATGGTAAGCGGGCGTTCTGCGACATTCCCACGCCCGTGAATCAATCCGATTCACTAACTTTAACATCAAGAACGGCCAGCTTGGACACGGCGAATTTCACCATCGTGGCCAGGGTATACCTCCTCTACTACGCCACGACACCATTCTCCCCTCGGCACGTTCGGATCACATAGGAACATCAGATCTCCTCTTTTTAATGGCTTTGGCACCATTTCTCGCGACGTGTTAACTTAGGAAGATACTCCCCTATCCACCGCTTCCAAAAATGGTCTCGCAGTTGGCGGGCGACACGCCTCTGTTTTCGTATAGCACGTTACGATTTCGGCTGCCCCTGGCGTCTGTGCGGTCCCAATAAAAAATCGTTTGGCGTTAACGGCTGTTCCTGATTTACGTCGATTGGCAAGTGCGTGAAAGGGCGAGAGTTAACGATATTCTCCGCTTCGATCAAAAAATAGTTAAGTGTATGTTCCTTCGGGGCGACCTATTTAACTGTCTGGCGTAAAACTTTCTTGATGGGCTGGACGGCTGGATTGAATGGTGAGTTGAAGACCCAGTCGATACCCTGGTTTGACAGTTCGCTTTGCACTCGCTCGCAGTCGAAAACTTCGTTGAACCGCTTGGCTTCGTTGTCACTACCGACAAAGTTCTTTCCGTTGTCGGACCTTATTCTCTGTGGCACTTCTCGTCGATTGATAAAATTTCGGATTACCGTTATGCAAGAGTCAGTAGTCATGTCATGGGCTATCTCCAAATGTACTGCTCGTATGGTAAGGCATATGAAGAGAGCACCCCATCTCTTTTCTGTGCTGCGTCTGCACTGATACGTTTAAAGGGGCGAAGTAGTCCAATCGCGTGCATGTGAACGGCTTTTTGTAAGGAGTTACTCTGTCAACGGGAAGCGGTCCCATCAGCGGGGAAATCAGAGTCGCCTTGCCAATGCGACACACTCGACAACTGTTAACGACGCTGCGTAGTAAGTTTCTTAATCGTGGCACCCAATAACTACGTCGTATGGAACATATCGTTCCTTCCGTGTATGTCAACTTTTTCGGATAATACAGTTATACTTAGTGTGTACTCGAACCCAATCGAACCCCTGGTATGTTAAAAACTCCCAAATTCACAGCGAACTTATGACTAACACGGTTATGGACGAGATAGGTTATTTTAGGTTGGAGTGGCTAGCGCCTGCAGCGGCTCATTTTGGCCAGTAATAGGAGACCCATTGTATTGATACCATCTGAGGAAAGATTACCCCTTACCAAACCATTTTGCCTCGCCGATGAATATCAACAATCAATTAACCTCGGTGCTTGAAACCTCAGTAAGGGCATCTAGAAACGCTAATCCCAGATACCGCATACTGCTTTTACACAGTACAGAACATTTACGCAGAAGATGCAAGACCGTTTCCTCCTCCTCGTCATTCGTCCAGCTCCTGCAGCATCTTCGGAAGGGTACGTCCACCTTTTCAGCGTGTTTTCCTTGACTCCATCAATTTCTGAGTAGCAGTTTGCAAGTGGCAAACGGCATACCAATGCGTTCCCTATCCTGAAGAATCTGCTTGGTCGTACCTTGTCTTTCAAGTTCATCTGCCATGCAGTTTCCCTCTAGGTAGAGATAGGCGGCAATCCAATACGATGTTCGAATTACACGTGAAGAGCTCAGAGCTTTGGTTGCAGCCTAGCTATCACTAAAAATGAAGATGAAGAATTCCGGTTCCAAGCTTTTCTACAGCTTCCATGATAGCTGAAACCTCAGCCTGGCAAACGCTCCAGTGATCTGGTATCCTAAAGGAAATTTGCAGCCCTCTGTATAGATAACAATGATATCAGGTGGAGTATGAAAATCAAGTTTTCACTCCCATCTACTTGGAATTCTTGTAATAAAGTTATTTTCAGAAACCGATGTCGAATCACATCGATCCGTGTTGCTCGAAAAAGAACAAAACTTGTCCCTAGCTTTCAGTCGTACGGTCTATGCTGACTCTGACAAGTAGGGCATTTCCGCTGCTGCTGTCTTTCGTCCAAGTGTAGCAGCACTCGAGGTTTCGTATCACGACTGGCGAACTGGCTTTCGTCATATATTGAACAGATAATATCGGCTAGTGAGGTGAGCCAATTACTAAAATGCACTGTAGTAGCGCGCGGCTGTACGGTGATGGCATAACGACCCCACTCGATTCGCTTACTCATAGGCAGCTAAGAGATTAAGTCATCGAGTAACATTGGGTTAGCTAGATGATGATCGGCGTTGGCTGAATGCAAAAAAACACAAATATTTTTCACCTTTGTTGCGGATGGAATAAGCTTATTCAAAGCGTTCTCTTGAATAGGCGCGATATCCTTAACCTGCAACAGTTGGCTTCGGATGCGCTGCTCCGGCCGACCAAATCGACACTTTAGTTGCTCTATGATACAGCTAACATTGTTGAGAAGTATCAGCAATGACTGTACCATCTCACGAGCATCACCTTTTAAACATTTTTGCAACCTCTGGTTATTATCGAAGTTAGTATAACCATAAGTTGCCCTTAGTTTCGCTAAAGGCTTTATAAAACACAGGCCACCCTTCTGGTCGTCCACTAAATTCAGGTAAATCTAGCAGCTTTCAAGGCATAAAGGCGATTTGCGATGAATACGGCGTGTGCGCGCTGGCGTGGATAGGCGGCCTTGATAAATTCGGAGAATGCGATGGAAACGCCTCATTAATATGAAACGCACTGTATACATTATTTCCCGTTGGAACTGTACTGTAAGTAGTTGGCTGTGCGCCAACACCATAACGAGGCTCGGGAATTGGCTGACTTGCACCAGACTGTGCGTATAACGGCAGTGCTGGCTGCGACTGCGCGACTACGCTGCTGGCATAAGTAACGGCGGAGCTACCGCTCCTGTACAGCTCTGCACTGAGTGACCCGTTCTGTAAGTCACGCTCCTTTAGCTGTGACTGTGTGGCTTTTAATTGGCTTTCAAGCATCGCTAATCGCTGCTCCATGGCTTGAATGTTGAAAGCAGGGTGGGCTGGCATAACCGGCGTAATTTCTAGTGAAGATTTGGCGGCAGTAGCATCCGTGGCGAAGGCAATAATAACTCCCACGTCGGCATCAGACGTGGTGGCATTCGCGGTCGACTCGTTGGCGATCGACTGTAAACCCACTAAATTGGCGTTCAATTTTCTCTGACTGGAGATTGACGACTTTTCATTCAGGCGAGTACCTCTTCGTGGCGGAGTCCGTTGCATTTATAAAAATGTGGCGGGAATAAATTTCCCGAAAGAAATACTTATACGTTCTTCGGCGTGGCAATTACATTTAAGTAAAATTCGCTGACAATAAGACTTTACGGCAAAAAACGCAAGCAAACAAATTGCAAAACAAACTGTTGAAAGCAAATTTAACGCGTTCAATTCGAACTAGACTAAAGCAAAGAAAAATTTTAATGGCAAAACGGAACGGAACGGTTTATTTTGATGTGTGTTACTCCGGCTGCTGACCAACGTTTTATCATGGCAAAGGCAAAACGAAGCCAACACACAGGATCAAATATATATACATGAGTTCAAATTCTTACAAATAGGATAACGGCAAATTGTGCATATGTATATGCATATAAGCAAACGGCAAAGTGTACATAGCAAAATGCGATAATGAAATAAAGAACACAAAGAAATACGATAAGTAAACAATACAAATATGAATCAGTCACAATGGATGATAGGGTAAGCGGACGTTCTGCGACAATTACTGTTTTCACAAAGACATGTTGGTGATACAGTCAGCCCGCTGGAGCTAGAACATTTATGTATATATGAATTTATGATGCAAGAATTCATTAGAAATCAAAATATATCCGCCGGATACTGCCCTGCCCGTTACAACATATCTAAAACGCAATTCACGGAATATTTTTTTAAGTTGGGTAAGAGATTTTTAGCAGCAGGTGACTACAATGGAAAACATTCATTCTGGGGATAAAGTTAATATATCCAAAGGGAATAAACTTATATAAAACTATCCAAAATAACAAATTTTATGTTATTTCCACCGGACAGCCAACATACTGACCAACCGATCATAGTAAGACACTTGATCTAATTGACTTCGGAGTAACATGCGACCTCGATCAGGCGCGAACTTAGATAAAATCTCTTTTTGAACTATCCTCTCATCATTCAATGTGTTTACTAACTCTTAACACAATCCCGACTTTTAATGCATCTGGTTTAAGGTTAATTAATAGGTTTACTGATTGGCTTAAATATAAAAAATATATATACACGCAAACACTCCACTTAAATCATTAATAGGCATGGACCATGCAGTTATAGCCTTTACTAACTTACTTCATATAGCAGCTCAAATTTCAAGGCCTGCATTGCTTAGGAGTAATCATAGATCCATTGCAACAAAACAGCTACTTTAAATTTTCAACAGCATAAAAACTTTTTTCCCAGAAAATAAAACCCATTTTAGAATTGAGCCGAATTATATTACACCACCAATTCGATTTAAGGGAAAATCACAGTACAATTGAGCATGAACGAGATAGGTTATTTTAGGTTGGAACGAGATAGGTTATTTTAGGTTGGAGTGGCTACTGCCTGCAGCGGCTCATTTTGGCCAGTAATAGGAGACCCATTGTATTAATACCATCTGAGGAAAGATTACCCCTTACCAAACCATTTTGGCTCGCCGATGAATCTCAACAATCAATTAACATCGGTGCTTGAAACCTCAGTAAGGGCATCTAGAAACGCTAATCCCAGATACCGCATACTGCTTTTACACAGTACAGAACATTTACGCAGAAGATGCAAGACCGTTTCCTCCTCCTCGTCATCCGTGCAGCTCCTGCAGCATCTTCGGAAGGGTACGTCCACCTTTTCAGCGTGTTTTCCTATCAGACAGTGCCCTGTTAGATCTCCTATCACGTTAGAAATGTTTTCCCCATTAGGCCACGTCTGCCTAGAGGTTCGAGAGGTCGTATTTTGACTCCATCAATTTCTGAGTAGCAATTTGCAAGTGGCAAACGGCATACCAATGCATCCCGAAAAATCTGCTTGGTCGTACCTTGTCTTTCAAGTTCATCTGCCATGCAGTTTCCCTCTAGGTAGAGATAGGCGGCAATCCAATACGATGTTCGAATTAAACGTGAAGAGCTCAGAGCTTTGGTTGCAGCCTAGCTATCACTAAAAATGAAGATGAAGAATTCCGGTTCCAAGCTTTTCTACAGCTTCCATGATAGCTGAAACCTCAGCCTGGCAAACGCTCCAGTGATCTGGTATCCTAAAGGAAATTTGCAGCCCTCTGTAATAATGCTATCAGGTGGAGTATGAAACTCAAGTTTTCACTTCTACTTGGAATTCTTGTAATAAAGTTATTTTCAGAAACCGATGTCGAATCACATCGATCCGTGTTGCTCGGGAAAGAACAAAACTTGTTCAAAATACAAGGGTGTCCCTGGCTTTCGGGATGCAACTGGGATTTCTTTTAGTCGCAAAGCAGTCATCGCTACCATCTATAGTCTAACCAAATCTAAAAAAAGGAGGTGTAGAATAGAGTTCAAGGCCTCACTTGATCTTTGAAGCTTGCTGAGTATCGTAAGGTTAACCTCATTTTCTAATGCAATCCACCATACGATCACCCCATATAGGAGTATTTTACACCGCCTCGTAAAGAGGACGAGTTCCACCTTACTTGAACTGACCCTAAGCCCGCAGCGGGACGAGATAGAGAGAATGCCAAAAAAAAAAATTACTCGTTCAGGCTATTTAGCCATCCGAATAAGCTTGCTAAAAATCTACTGAAACAGATCTACCCTAGGCGTTTAGAGAGAAAGGAATTAAGATTAAATTGTGATTAGAGGCTGTGTCCTACTAATATTAAAAGAAAATATTTTGTCGATATTTTGTAACATATATGTAAATTTGAGCTAATATCGACACTCCTTCCGCTAAACCACACCAAACCAACGACAAATAGAAAAGTTCGAGGTGACTTTTCTAACAGGCAGCGGCTCGCAAACTGGGCCTTGTCGCCCTGAGGGAGTTGGCGTCGAGACCCGGTCTTTTCACCCTAAGCCAAGAAACCCGAGATAAGGCAGGATAAGCGGGGTTCGCGGAGCAGATTCTTTGAGGCTTAGACGTATAACTGTAAGGGCTTCCGTTATCTTGGAATACCTGAGGGAAGATGTGGGCAACTGGGCGATGGGCAGTGAGGAGTCACTTAAACTTCTTCTCGGTGGTCACTTTCCCGGCTTAACGATGATTCCTATGAGCGGATTTCATGTCATTGGTTGGTGTCTATCTATGCAAGCTGTGTAGGTACGCGATATATTCCCAGGTTTTGGAGGGTTTTGAGGGTAACGTTCATTTCCAAGGCGAGTAATAGCTCTGTAGTATTCCCTAAAGACTTCAGGAAACCCGAAAGGCTGATTGACCTTTATATAAGAAATGGGATTCCGCGTAAGCGTTTCTCGCGTGCTCATCATACATACTCGAAGGATAGATCAGTAGAAACAGCCCTGCACGCAGTTGGTAATGTCATAGAGGAGTCTCTTGAATACGAAGACTTCGCATTTGGCGCCTTTCTCTGGATATAGAGAGGGCTTTTACTAGCATCCATTGTCTCAAACTAGCCAAATTCCTGGGTGAGCTTAGGGTCGATTCCGTCCTAACTTTATGAGCCTTATCTTCCGCCTGCTCTATGATACTACCGTCGTGGCAGAGTGGGGCAGCACCTACATACAGCAAAGTGGAGCTCTCACGACTCCTTTGGGTCGTTGTTATCAACCGCAACCTGATGGAGTTGGAAAGTGTTTGCCTATGTGGACGATGTAGCACTTCTTTTCAGCGCAAAGTTTTTGGATACCCTGCTTGACATCATGAATGAATATCTAAACATGAACAAGACGGATCTCGTTTTGTTCACTAGAAAGCACAGGGTCATTGGTGGATGTGTACTGTTGCCGGGGTGTTATTAGGAAGAGATGTGGCCTATCTCCCAAGGTAAACCACTGGCTCGACGAAATAATAATTAGGCCAATAATGTTATAATGTGATGGTCTGGAGGAAAATTAAGAAGCCGTGGCGGGCGTCTTTTGCAAGGAGCTCTCCCTCAGCCAGAAATTTAGGCTTTCGCACTACAGGGTGTATTTCAGGCGGAGGTGGACGCAATCAGTGAGGCTGCCGATTGGCTATTCATCAATTCAATTCCCTTTAGGCGGCTAAACATCTATTCTGACAGACAGGCTGCTATTATTGCCATATGAATGGATATCTATGTATGTGCATTCGGATATATATCTAAATACATAAATTCATATTCATGTGCATAAATTCAATCTTGAACTGCGCCAAAACTAAAACAAATCACAGCGCAATCGCAACCTGCAGCTGTACCTGTACCTAAGCCGGCACCAAATATTCTGAAATATCTGAGACTAAATTCAACAAGAAAAAATGCATTCATAAAGCTACGCGCGTATATCTGAAAGCAAATGTCGTTCATTCATAAGCGCGAGCATTCCCTGTCCCCGCGCATGCAAATGTTTTCCTCAACATCGCAATATCAGACAATAGTGCACTTTGGCCAACGCAGTCTGACAAATTGCTGGAATTTTTCTACAAGATTTTAGAATTTTTGTACAAATGGTCTTGAGTAGAGATTTTAATAATTGGGCCTTTAAGCGAGCATATTAAAACGTCTGCTGTGGCTTCCCTGGTAAAGTTATTGGATGTAATTTGAAATCTTGCTTTGCTCAGAGTTCAAATTCCACAGAGGCTTTTTATTTTAATGATTTTATATTTTTTTATTAAATTTATTATATGTAAACATGATATGTATGCACATTGATATAAATATTATAATCTATATTAATAATATGCATCAATATGCTTGCATTTATTAAATAATTCATGTGCCCATCAATTCATTTACGTACACGTGCACGCGCAATTGGCAGATAGACACAAAAATTGCCGAAAAATAGAAAAGCATATTCATCTCTGCACTAGTGCAAATGTCGACAATTGCTTCTAATGAATGACGACGCTCCACCATACGCCTCCTCCGGCGCTGCCCCCAATCTCCACCAGGCAGCAACCTGCACAGCGGCAAGCGCAACTGAAGCAAGGTGGACAACCGCACTAGTCCCTTACACCCACCATCGCGTTGACTCATCCTGGGCGGATTAAGCTTCTGCAGATGAACTGCCACGGACTCCAGAGCAAGATCGACGGGATAACCGACTTTATGAGAAGACATAGTCACTTGATAGCTGCGATCCAAGAGACGAAACTGCACTGGATACAATGTGCATCGGAAGGACCGCGAGCGTGATGATTGTGGTGACATAGCATTCATCACACACCACACAGTGCAATATCGTCTTATCGAAGAAGACATTAGCCGCAGGGATACCACCCCTGAATGTCAGGGCATAGCTATCCGGTCAGGCAATGGCGAGCTCGAAATATTAAATATACATACCCCCTGTTATCTACTGCCCGGCAGGATATCACCCTGACATGGGTGCGCTCCTCAGAGGTGAAACCCATTTGGTAGTAGGTGACTTTTATGCGCACCACAGTCTATGGCATTCAAGCCTGCCTGCAGATCGTAGGGGAAATTAATTGGCTGAGCAGACATTCTGCCTAATGAATGATGACGCCCCCACCAGGATTAGGGGTAGTTGCAGTAGCTCGCCTGACCTAACAATAGCTAGTGCAGGTCTGATAAATGGCATAACGGTGCGACCTATGTAATCGCTTGCATCAGACCACCTACCCATAGTCATCACGTTTGACAGACCTGTCGACTTTGTCTCCGCGGATCGAAAAACTTTTATCAACTTTAAAATAGCTGATTCGCTGAGAGTGCCTTCGGTGCCCTATTCACACCAACAGATGTTCGCGCTGACGAACGACAGTTCCACAGGGTTGTCACGACCGCTACGACCCGCTTCGTTCCCGCTGGACGAATACCGGAAATTCGTTCGAATTTCCCAGCGAAAGCGGCAACACTAGCCAATGAACGTGACCACCTTCGCCTGTCCGATTCCCAAAATCTAAGCATCAGGGATTTAAACGCGGAGATTCGGACTCTGGTAGACGAACATAAGCGAAACAAGTGGAAGGAGCACCTGAAGTCTTGCAACTGCAGGTGTGCGGTCCTTGTCCAACCCGCCGAAGCGTGATAATCGAGTGGAGATTTCATTCGGTGACCGCGTTTCGTCGGACCCGAAGAGATGCGCGAGCTTTTTTAGCCTACAGTTTATACTGCATCCTTCGGTGGATGGGACTAAATGAAGGTGTCCAGAAGGCTACGCAAATTGGCAAAATATAGCGTGCCTCTTGCCTTCATTTGTGGCGAGGCTGCAGAAGCCATCGGGAAGGCGAAAGCCTCCAAGGCGATTGGTCCTGATGGACTAAGCGTGTTGATGCTGAAAAATTTGGGCCCCAAGGGAGAAGCATACCTTACGAAATTTTTCAACATGTCGATGACAGCATTCTAGAGATCTGGAAGACTGGGAGGGTGATATCGCTGTTGAAACCAAGGAAACCGGCCGAACAGGTACCTGCTTGTTGAGGATCCGCCTCCGAGACACGTCAGGAGGCGTCCCTTTGATATGAGCACTGAGCTCCAGTCGCACACCACCAACGGACGGGACCCTGTTGCCTACCGGGTAGTCCTGAACGACATTCACCGCGAGACAATTCCCACCTTCTTCGACTCTCGCCCCGTAAATGCCGTCCTTGGGGTCAACCCACCACCCATAGCAGAGGAGAAGCTCCAAATGCCTTGTGAATCCCGCGCCACTCTGGCTCTGGCTCACGATCTTCCGAAACTGCACGTTTCTTAGGCCTCCCCCTAGATGAGGTTGATGATAACGACTATGGTGGAACCGATCTTGCAGAGTCTGAGTAACCGTTACAACAACCACAACAATCAAAATCAGTCCGATATTAAAGTATTCCGAGGCGGCAGACAGAGAAGTCTGGCACTCCCCGACCAGTTTTGAACTGACCATTATATACCCTAAGGCAATAATACCAGGCTGACTATCAGAATAGATGTTTGCCCGTCTAAAGGGAATTGAATTGATGAATAGCCAATCGGCAGCCTCACTGATTGCATGCACCTCTGCCTGAAATACACTCTGTAGTCCGAAAGCCTAAATTTCTGGCTGAGGGAGAGCTCCTTGCAAAAGACACCCGCCACGGATCATTAATTTTCCTCCAGACCATCACATTATAACATTATTGGCCTAATTTTAATTTCGTCGAGACATTTGTTTACCTTGGGAGATAGGCCCCATCTCTTCCTAATAACACCCCGGCAACAGTACACAGCCACCAATGACCCTGTGCTTTCTAGTGAACAAAACGAGATCCGTCTTGTTCATGTTTAGATATTCATTCATGATGTCAAGCAGGGTATCCAAAAACTTTGCGCTGAAAACAAGTGCTACATCGTCCACATAGGCAAACACTTTCCAACTCCATCAGGTTGCGGTTGATAACAACGACCCAAAGGAGTCGTGAGAGCTCCACTTTGCTGTATGTAGGTGCTGCCCCACTCTGCCACGACGGTAGTATCATAGAGCAGGCGGAAGATAAGGCTCATAAAGTTAGGACGGAATCGACCCTAAGCTCACCCAGGAATTTGGCTAGTTTGAGACAATGGATGCTAGTAAAAGCCCTCTCTATATCCAGAGAAAGGCGCCAAATGCGAAGTCTTCGTATTCAAGAGACTCCTCTATGACATTACCAACTGCGTGCAGGGCTGTTTCTACTGATCTATCCTTCGAGTATGTATGATGAGCACGCGAGAAACGCTTACGCGGAATCCCATTTCTTATATAAAGGTCAATCAGCCTTTCGGGTTTCCTGAAGTCTTTAGGGAATACTACAGAGCTATTACTCGCCTTGGAAATGAACGTTACCCTCAAAACCCTCCAAAACCTGGGAATATATCGCGTACCTACACAGCTTGCATAGATAGACACCAACCAATGACATGAAATCCGCTCATAGGAATCATCGTTAAGCCGTTCAAGCTTGAAAGAACGTATCTCCGTTACCGGGAAAATGACCACCGAGAAGAAGTTTAAGTGACTCCTCACTGCCCATCGCCCAGTTGCCCACATCTTCCCTCAGGTATTCCAAGATAACGGAAGCCCTTACAGTTATACGTCTAAGCCTCAAAGAATCTGCTCCGCGAACCCCGCTTATCCTGCCTTATCTCGGGTTTCTTGGCTTAGGGTGAAAAGACCGGGTCTCGACGCCAACTCCCTCAGGGCGACAAGGCCCAGTTTGCGAGCCGCTGCCTGTTAGAAAAGTCACCTCGAACTTTTCTATTTGTCGTTGGTTTGGTGTAGTTTAGCGGAAGGAGTGTCGATATTAGCTCAAATTTACATATATGTTACAAAATATCGACAAAATATTTTCTTTTAATATTAGTAGGACACAGCCTCTAATCACAATTTAATCTTAATTCCTTTCTCTCTAAACGCCTAGGGTAGATCTGTTTCAGTAGATTTTTAGCAAGCTTATTCGGATGGCTAAATAGCCTGAACGAGTAATTTTTTTTTTTGGCATTCTCTCTATCTCGTCCCGCTGCGGGCTTAGGGTCAGTTCAAGTAAGGTGGAACTCGTCCTCTTTACGAGGCGGTGTAAAATACTCCTATATGGGGTGATCGTATGGTGGATTGCATTAGAAAATGAGGTTAACCTTACGATACTCAGCAAGCTTCAAAGATCTAGTAAGAGATCTGCATAAGCGGGGCGCTCAGAACTACTCACAATGAGGCCTTGAACTCTATTCTACACCTCCTTTTTTTAGATTTGGTTAGACTATAGATGGTAGCGATGACTGCTTTGCGACTAAAAGAAATCCCAGTTGCATCCCGAAAGCCAGGGACACCCTTGTATTTTGAACAAGTTTTGTTCTTTCCCGAGCAACACGGATCGATGTGATTCGACATCGGTTTCTGAAAATAACTTTATTACAAGAATTCCAAGTAGAAGTGAAAACTTGAGTTTCATACTCCACCTGATAGCATTATTACAGAGGGCTGCAAATTTCCTTTAGGATACCAGATCACTGGAGCGTTTGCCAGGCTGAGGTTTCAGCTATCATGGAAGCTGTAGAAAAGCTTGGAACCGGAATTCTTCATCTTCATTTTTAGTGATAGCTAGGCTGCAACCAAAGCTCTGAGCTCTTCACGTTTAATTCGAACATCGTATTGGATTGCCGCCTATCTCTACCTAGAGGGAAACTGCATGGCAGATGAACTTGAAAGACAAGGTACGACCAAGCAGATTTTTCGGGATGCATTGGTATGCCGTTTGCCACTTGCAAATTGCTACTCAGAAATTGATGGAGTCAAAATACGACCTCTCGAACCTCTAGGCAGACGTGGCCTAATGGGGAAAACATTTCTAACGTGATAGGAGATCTAACAGGGCACTGTCTGATAGGAAAACACGCTGAAAAGGTGGACGTACCCTTCCGAAGATGCTGCAGGTGCTGTACGAGTGACGAGGAGGAGGAAACGGTCTTGCATCTTCTGTGTTAATGTCCTGCACTGTGTAAAAGCAGTATGCGGTATCTGGGATTAGCGTTTCTGGATGACCTTAGTGAGGTTTCAAGCACCGAGGTTAATTGGCTGTTGAGATTCATCGGCGAGGCAAAATGGTTTGGTAAGGGTAATCTTTCCTCAGATGGTATTAATACAATGGGTCTCCTATTACTGGCCAAAATGAGCCGCTGCAGGCAGTAGCCACTCCAACCTAAAATAACCTATCTCGTCCATAACCGTGTTAGTCATAAGTTCGCTGTGAATTTGGGAGTTTTTAACATACCAGGGGCTTCGAATATTGCCCTCAAAGTTTTAGACTGAAGTTTTTAAATTCGTTCTAATCTAGATTTAGACGCTGTACCCCAAAGTTGCATCCCATATGTTCAAGATGGTTGTATCACAATTTTAAACAGTAGGCGTGAGTATTCAATCCAACGTAACCCCAGGTAAGTAACGCAATCTTTCTACGGAATAGTTCTGTCGATTGACACCAAAGGACACGGGTTTTTTTAGAGTCGATGCTACCTATATACTCTTAGACTAATTGACTTTATTTCTCCAATTGTTTAGCCATTCTTCTACTACCTTTAAATGTTGTTGTAAACTATTAGCGGCTACGATTGGGTTCGAGTACACACAGCTGTATCATATCATCCGCAAAAGTTGATGTAGCTAGACTTAAGTTTGTTGAGAGAACACTTTTATAAATTAAATATAATACCAACCCTAAAACGCTACTGTGAGGAACATAACCAAAAATGGGGTAACTTCCAGTTATATAACTACTTTGCCTAATACGAAATTTTCTGCCAACAAGGAAGTAGGAAATTAGGATCTTTGCCTGGTTTAGGAATCATAATGATCTCGGAGAGTTTCGAGGAGTTAGGAAAGTAGTGCGATCGTAATATGCTGTTGAAAATTTAAAGCAGCTGTTTTGTTGCAATGGACCCAAGCTTTTTTATCATTTATCCTGCTATCCTGTCATAACCGGATGGTTTGCTTTTCTGAATTTCGTTGGTTATAGTTTCATTTAGGGTTCTAATATTAAATTTAATTGGAGCTGCTGCAAATGGGCATAAGTTTCTGGAAGGGCATTGTTACCGTGATTAGGTGTAAATACATTGGAAAGATGAGTGGCAAAAGATATTCTTTTTCATAATCGCTTCGAACCCATTCACCATTTTGATTTCGCAGAGGAGGATTGGGGGCACTGGTATTTTGAAACTTTTAAGTGACCACCACAAGGAGTAATTAGTATTGGGTGTTGGTGGCAAGGATTGGAGTTTGTTTTGGGAATTAGTTTCTCTTTTTTTCAGTTAAAATGCTGTGAAGCTCTTTTGTGCATTTGCTGAGTTCACGTTTCAAAGCAGGGGAACGAAACCTTTGCCAATCTCTTCTAAGTTTCCTTTTCATATTTACTAGGTTGGTGATGTCTTTACCTCGTAGACCGTTAAAACTTTGTCTATGATTAGTCCTAGGCAATGCAGGAGTTGAAATTTGACCTGCTATATGAAGTAAGTTAGTAAAGGTTGTAACTGCATAGTCCACGCCTATAAATGATTTAAGTGGAGTGTTTGCGTGTATATATTTTTTTTATATTTAAACCACTCAGTAAACCTATTAATTAACCTTGAACCAGATGCATTAAAAATCGGGAAAGTGTTACGAGTTAGTAAACACATTGAATGATCAGAGGATAGATCAAAAAGGGATTTATCTGAGTTCGCTCGTGATCGAGGCCGCAGGTTACTCCGAAGTCAATTAGATCAAGTGTCTTACTACGATCGGTTAGCCAGCATTTTGGCTGTCTGGTGGAAATAACATAAAATTTGTTATTTTGTATAGTTTTATATAAGTTTATTCCCTTTGGAGATATTTACTTTATCCCCAGAATGAATGTTCTGGATTGTAGTAGTTGTAACGGGTAGGGCAGTAAACGGCGAATATATTTATTCCACCAGAGCTATTGTAGAGTGAGGTAGAGCGAATGTAGTTTTTACAATACTCTTCTAGTGGATGATGTTTAATATTTTTCCTTATAAGTATTTCAGTTCCTCCGCGAGCTTTTCCTCCTAAATGTTTGGTGTCATAAAATACGAAGCCTTCTATACTAAAATGATTAAATTTAATCAAGTGATTTTCGCATATAAGCGTTACATCTATTGCCTTCCTTTCTAGAAAGACTTGAAGCTAATTTTTATGTTAACTTTAGCTGTTAGCGTTCTAAAAACATATTTTAGACTGTTAATGGTTTCAACAAAATTGTTTGTAGCAGAAGATTTTGATTTCTAATCAATTCTTGCTTCATAAATTCATATACACTTAAATGTTCTAGCTCTTGCGGGCTGACTGTATCACCAAAATGTCTTTGTGAAAACAGTAATCATGATGAAACACTTCACAACACGGTCGTAGATTTTTTTTTGGAAAATGAAAGTTTCAGTCCGAGAGCAGCGATGTACATGGAAAGTAAAAGCAAGAATAGGCCTTAAGGCTGCTGGTTTGCGATGATGCTAGAGCGCTTACGCTGGTAGCGGCGAGCTGGTGGCGGTAGAACGTACAGGCCACAAGGTGCGTATATGTAGGAGCGGTGGCGATGGCTAGGATTGCATGTACCATAGTGTTTATGCGTTGCGGAGACATATGGGCTACTGCCCTGGGATTTCTTTATTAGCTTGAGGGTTTCTTATACCACACCTGCTAGACTTCAAAAAAGGAACAACACACGGTAGCGCTCACAGAGTTTCGTTTAATTGTTTTAATAAATTTATTTTCCCTTTAACGTTTTACAAAATTGAATGTGGTGACTGCAATTACACATTTAGTTCAATTAGCGGTATTTATTGCTAAACTTCAGAAAACAGGTATATGAGAGCAAAAACACATGCGTTTAAATCGACTTAGAAAAAGTAAGTAAAAGTAAAAGCCAGTATCTATGCAAGAATGATAGAAAACAAGATTACGACAACGCCGGCAGCGTACACGTCACAGAAATCCTCTGCCAAGAATAATGAAAAAAGGAGGGTGATAATTTGACAATAACAAAGCAATTACAAAGAATTTGCGAAATCATTGCCTGCACTAGAGAAATGGTAAATATTGATTTTATTTCATTGTAGATTTATAAAAGGTAAAAGTCCATTGATGGTTGCGATGGAAGTGCTAAAAATGAGTGAAAAGTGAGGCCAGTAGCAACATTTTAATATCTTTAAATCTGATTTATGCGCTCTGCAGATATGATCACAGCTTGCAGACCAAAGTTGTACAACTTTGAAGGTGGCAAAGGATTCAATATCGAAGATAGTTGTGCCATTACCAAATCAGGTAATATGCCTCCGTCATGCTTTTGTAATAATATTATAATTAATTACTTATTTTTTATAGCTTCCTCGCCCTCCGAAAGTTTCGTCAAGTGGAAAAACTAAAGCTATGTAAATGCGATCACGAGTAAATTATTAAGAGAAGTGAATTAGGTGTTTTATAAAAATTAAAGAAAGAAATGTGGATTGTTAATAAAATTTTTAAGTCAGTGCTAGCAATACAATAATCTAATAAAGTGTAAATAAGTAATAATTTGAAAATTTATCTACGGTCATGTGCTGAAAATCGAACGATTTGCGAAATATTTTTAAATCTATAAGGTGTTGTGCATATCATTTATATGAAAACTATAAAATAAGCATCAGTCATGTAATATAGTTTTAAAATTTTTTCGAGTTTCAGAACATGTCTGATAGATTTTATGATTTGTGTTTCAAAACTAACGTTTATCATAAACAAAACGCATGACAATCTGTATTTCTCGGTCTGTATTCGTAAACAAACACTCAGAACATCTTGCTACGTCATTCTGTCAAACGAAGCAAGTACGAAGTAACGGAAGTGCTTTTGTCGTCACCTTTTTTTCTCTGCGCCGTGGTATCTACGTATAAGCTAACGCAACACCTTGCGCTGCTGACATACAGACGGGCAATCCAACACCCCACACGCGCAACCCAACAGACCAGGCTGACATACAGACGGGTAATCCAACACCCCACACGCGCAACCAAAAATTGGCTAACGCAACAGACCAGCGACTGGCTTTCCCGTGGGAAATGCCAATTCAGCAAAACCAGCACGTCGCCTAGACACGGGCTTAGAAGTAAGAATAGAAGTAAGAAATATTGTAAAAGTTAGTCTTAAGTTGAAACTGAAAGAATAAAGACCGGTCTCGTCCGGTAAACATTTTTTTAAAAACTATTCGCGATCGATTAGTTTAACTGGCGCCCGAGCAGGGACCGCCAGCGCGAGTGAAAACGTACCAACCAATAATTAATCACTGGACATAAGCTCCCTCAGGAAAAAGAGGCAGCAGGATCCGTGTGCGGTACTTTCATTGGACAGAGACTGCTTTACGAAAAAAAAGCAGCAAAGTCCTTACGCGTCTGGTCGGGTAGCTGAAATTCTGGGAAGAACGCTTTCATCGTTGGACAGGAGCGTGTGCGGAGTCCAGGATCCGCAGTAGTCGCAGGACGCGCACAAAAAGGACAAATCCGGACCCGTCGCCAATCGGAATGGTTATCTGCTTTCTACTTATGTATGTTATTTAGTTACTTGTTAAGCCATTGAATAATTGTGAAAAAAAAAATATAAAAGAATAAAAAGAATTGAAAGAGTAAAATAAGCATTCGCGTAAACGCATTAACGCAGGAATTATAAATATCAAAAAAAAAAAAAATATATATATAAGTGGGCAAATTACTTTTGTTAAATAAATGAAAATAAATAAGTGAAAAAATTTAAATATTGAAATTTAAAAGATAATAATTGAGAAAAAAATTTGTTTTTGATAAATAAATAGAACATAAATAAGTGTTAAGATTTAAGTGAAACAAATTTTTTGTGAAAATTAAAATTCTTTTCAGGAATTAAGAAACATAGCAAGTTATAATAAGAATAATTTTTGTGAATAATTTAAAAAAAAGGAAAAATAGTTACAGTACAAAATAGACAGAATGCCTGACGATATACCTTCTATAATTAGACCCTCTATACTTACCACCAATACTACTAGTACTACTACTCCCCGGTTAGAGGAGACCATAAGAAATATAGTAACCACAATATTTCAAACTGAAGGACAGAAATTAGTAAATAACATAATAAATCCAAACCATGAATTCCTTAATTTAAAAGACGAACCGCTAGTTGCTCAGGGCAATTCGGACTCAGACCGTGTCCCTGAAATAGCAAGGACGATCAGGGAATTTTCTGGAAACCCTAGCGAGTTCAGCTCTTGGCGGAAAAGCGTAGAAAGGCTTCTAGATTATTATGGCCAATTCCAAGGGACGCCTAAATATTTCGGAATCCTTATGGCCATCAGGAATATAATAGTTGGTCACGCAGACGAAGTGTTAGAATCATATAATATACCCTTGAATTGGAGTGGTATTCGGTCATGCCTAACGTGGCATTATGCCGACAAGCGAGATCTGAAAACTCTTAAGTATCAATTATGCAGTCTGGTTCAAGGCCGATTGCAAGTTCGGCAATTTTATCAGACAGTATACTCCCACCTTTCCTTAATACTAAATAAGATATCTTGTATGGAAGAAAGCCCAGATTCACTTAGACTCCTCACCCAGATGTACAGAGAAAAGGCTCAAGATGCATTTATCAACGGACTTAACGGCGATCTACCGAGACTTTTAGCGGTAAGGGAACCAAAGGACCTTCCACACGCCCTCCACCTGTGCGAGATCCTAGAAAATCAAATAAATTATTCACCTCATAATAGAATAAATTCACGTATTCCACCAACTTCCCAGCGACAGAATATTCAGAAAAACGCACCATTAAACGTGCGTCCCTCACATTATTACCACCAATCATATCATCCTTCACAGGTTCAACCTCCACCAAGGACGGATTTCAGGACCCAACAAGGAGCGCAATATGTTCCACCTCTTTGGAATAGGCAATCTGTTCAGACCACTCCTCAATCCATTCAACCTCCTTGGCAGGCACGCACTGCCCAACCTTATCCTCAACCCTACGTTAACCGTGCACCTCCACGCCCATTTGCGCCTAAACCATTAGCTAAACCAGAACCTATGGACGTCGACCAGTCCATGCAAACAAAGGCAATTAATTATATGAACCGGCCAGGACCAAGCAGGCCAGCAGAAAAAAGGACATCGAATTTTTCGCACCAAATACCTCACAAATATCAAAGGAATTTTCATATTAGTACCGCGACCGAACAACAAGACCATGGTCAAAATCAAACACCAACAATGGACGAATACCAAACAGCGTACGACGACAACGAACAGTCGTACCCAGAATATGATCAACCACTTTCAGATTTCACAGACATACATTTTTTAGAATGACAAGTTCTTCGCTTCCATACATAGAATGTAAGTCGAAGAACGGAAGTATCCTTAAAATACTTATAGACACTGGTTCGAGTAAAAACTATATTCAACCACATTATGTTTCGAGACCACTTCCTAACGAGCAACCATTCTTTGCAAACTCAATAGCCGGACAAGTAAAATCACGCACCACACTCTAGTTAATCTTTTTCGAAAAACGGATACGAATTTAAAATTTTTCCTTTTACCCACGTTAAAATCTTTCGACGGCATCCTTGGCAACGACAGCCTTAAGGACCTATCCGCTATAATAAACATACACGACAACACCCTCATAGTTGGCAATGACGTAAAAGTTAAACTAAAACAAAAAAATTCACCAGACGTTAACAAAATTGACATCAGGACAGATCACATGACCAAGATCCAAAAACAGAATATAAACCTCTTGACGGAAAGGCACTACAACTTATTTTCAGAACCAAATGCGAAACTCGCATATACTACTACGGTAGTTGGCGAAATAAACACTACTTCCGACTCGCCCGTTTACACCAAGTATTACCCATATCCTTTGGCAATGCGAGAATTCGTAACCCAAGAAATCGAAACCCTATTACGAGATGGAATAATTCGACCCTCTCGATCAGCTTATAACTCACCAGTTTGGGTAGTGCCCAAAAAACTGGACGCCTCCGGACAGAAAAAATATTGACTGGTCATTGATTACCGAAAACTGAACGCAGTAACCAGAGCCTATACCCGAAATTAATGAAATCATCTCACAACTAGGAAATAGTCAATATTTCTCGGTTCTGGATCTGAAAAATGGATTCCATCAGATTCCATTGAAGGAATCTGACGTCGAGAAACCCGCTTTCTCAGTCAACAATGGGAAGTACGAGTTTACGAGACTCCCATTCGGCTTGAAGAACGCTCCAGCGATTTTTCAAAGGGCTCTTGACGATATCCTTAGAGACCATATAGGAAAAATTTGCTACGTCTATATCGATGATATAATTGTACTCGGTAAAGACGAGCGCAGCCATCTGAAGAACCTAGAAACCATTTTCCAAACACTCGAAACCGCTCAAATGAAAGAACAATTAGACAAATGTGAATTCTTCAAGGACGAAGTTGAATTCCTAGGCTTTATAATATCACGGACTGGTATAAAGACAAACCCCGCTAAAGTTAGGGCAATCCAAGATTTTCCTTACCCAAGGCATTCGAAGGACTTAAGATCCTTCCTCGGACTCTCTGGCTACTACCGACGATTCATTTGCGACTATGCTAAATTAGCACGACCACTGACCTCACTCCTTAGAGGAGAAGACGGCCGAGTTTCGAAAACCGCTTCTAGTAAAAAATCAATCACACTGAATGACGAAGCCATACAAGCTTTTCATCAAATTAAAAATTCCCTTATTTCTGAAGAAGTCATATTAACATATCCAGATTTCAAAAAAGAATTCCAACTTACTACAGATGCATCAAATTACGCTCTAGGTGCAGTCCTAGAACAATCAGGCAAACCTATCACATACATATCGAGATCATTAACAAAGACGGAGGAAAACTACGCCGCCAATGAGAAAGAAATGCTGGCGATAGTTTGGGCATTAAATACGCTCAGGAATTATCTGTACGGTACGGCCAAGGTAATAATTTACACAGACCATCAACCACTTACCTTCGCCCTAAGTAACAAGAACCATAATGCAAAGATGAAAAGATGGAAATGCAGGCTGGAAGAATACAACTACGAACTTTACTATAAACCGGGAAAAACTAACGTCGTCGCTGACGCCCTTTCTCGCCCACCAAAATCAGAAACAAATGTGCTTACCACAACTTGCCATAGTGACGAAAGCTCTCCACATAGCCTCATACCTTCTACAGAAGCCCCTATAAACGCGTTTAAGAACCAAATATTTCTGCTACTTGGAAACGAAAATAGTTATACCTTTGAACTGACATTCCCCGGTTACCACAGACACAATATTATTAGGACAGAATACTCGTCCCAGGACGTAATTGACATTTTTAAGCAACGGTTAGATCCAGCCCTAATTAATGGACTGTACACGACAGAAGCCATAATGGGTAGAATTCAAGAAATTTATCCGCTACATTTCAGAAATATAAAAATCCGCTTCACACAAACCCTTGTACAGGATATTACAAGAGAAATCGAACAAGAAGAAATAATACTGAAAGAGCATCAACGTGCTCACAGAAATAGCCGCGAAAATAAAACCCAAATTCTGAAAAAATATTATTTCCCCAGCATGTTTGCCAAAATAGAGAAAAAAGTCAAACAATGTTAAACTTGTCTTCAGCAAAAATATGACAGACACCCTCCAAGACCAAAAATCCAAGCCACTCCAATTCCACAAAATCCCGGAGAAATTATTCATGTCAACATCTACTCAACAGAGAAAAGATTTATCCTAACTTCCGTCGATAAATACTCTAAGTATGCCCAGGTAAAAATAATCCATTCAAGAGCAATAGAACATATTAAAGACCCAATACGTGAACTCATGATTGCATTCGGAATCCCTAAATTAATTGTAATTGATAATGAGAAATCCCTGAACTCCGCCTCCATTTCAGCACTATTGAAGGACCAAATGAATATTGAAGTACACGTTACACCACCTTACGCAAGTACAACAAACGGACAAGTGGAGAGATTCCACTCAACCCTTTCCGAAATAATGAGATGCTAAATCTGACAATAATAGCTTAACTTTTGAAGAACTTCTTTTTAAATCAGTTCAGGAGTATAATTCAACAATACATTCAACCACCAAGAAAAACCCTATAGAGACATTTTTTGGTACTAGGTTTAGTACAGACCCTCAAGAGCTAGAAAGAAATAGGCAACAGAATGTAGACTTACTTGGAAAAAAGCAACAAAAGGACCTTGAATATCATAATAAAAAGAGAAACGCAATAAAGGACTATTCTGTAGGCGAAGAAATTTTCGTCAAAATTAACAAAAGGTTAGGTTCAAAACTATCGTCGAGGTTCAAAAAAGAAATAGTAGCAGAAAACAACAGGACCACAGTTAAAACGCGATCAGGCAGAATTGTTCATAAAAGTAATATCAGAAGCTAATTGATAATTTCAGGACCTACCGGACATTAGAAAAAAAAAGAGGAAAAAAAAGACATATATAACGGAAAACATAAAAAGAGAGATAAAGTAACATAAGTAACACACAAAAATTTAACCAGTTTAATAAAAATTTTTTTTTTTTTTAGGGACAAATTTTAATTAAATTTACATTTAAGTTGTTTTCGAATAAGGATTTAAAATCGTTTAAAATGCCATAGGCGTTCGATTCGTAGATGATAGATAAAATCGTTTAAAATGCCATTGGCGTTCGATTCATAGATGATAGATAAAATCGTTTAAAATGCCATAGGCGTTCGATTCATAGATGATAGATAAAATCGTTTAAAATGCCATAGGCGAACGATATAGGAAAAAAAACAAGGTTAGATTATATAATTTTAATTACATAATTATAACTTTAATATTTTTTTTACAGTTTATTTGTCTTTACGGCTTACGCCGAAACACAAATTCTTGACTATACGAACGCACAGCTGATAACACTGAGAGACGGAAATGCGAAAATACAGGAGGGAACCTTTAAAATAATTCATATAATAGAAATGACGCAATATGATAAACTCACTAAAGAACTTGAAACGAGTATTGTACAAAACATTCCAACCAATCACCCACTGCATCCATTCCTTACTCACGAATTAGCTCAAATTTGGTCACTCCTTTCAAAATTAACTCCTAAAATAAAAAAGAAACGTTCACTAGATTTTATCGGCACTGCATGGAAATGGATTGCCGGTAGCCCTGACCATCATGACCTAGAGATAATAAGAGAAAACTTTAAAAACTTGTTAGAAAATAATGATCGGCAGATAGTAATAAATAAAATTTTTTTAGATAGAATTAATGAAATAACCAACAAAAGTAACGAGATACTTAAACATATTAAGGATAACGAAAACATGAAGTTAGAAATTGGCTTAAAAATTAAATATAAACTACAATTGATAAAGGAAGAACTTATTAACATTGAATATGCCTTACACTGGGCAAAATCTAACATTATAAATTCATTCATATTGTCTAATTTAGAAATAAGTACAATCGAAAAAATTATTGAAAAGGAAGAGATTCCATACATTAATATCGAAGAAGAATTAGAGTTTACGGATATAAAAATAGCCACAAATGGCACATCTATTATTTATATTTTAAGTTTGCCCACTACCAATAAAGAAAATTGTGAAAAATTAAGACTCAAAGGAGTAAAGAAAGATAATAAAATTAATAAGATCGATTTTGAGAATGTAATAAAGTGTAAGAACAAAATTTACGGATTAAATGAAGAATGTAAAACTTATAATCGAATAACAATTTGTAATGAAAAGAATCTTATTGATATTAGTAACAATAGTTGTATTAGCAGTCTTATTAATAGTAAACGCCCAAACTGTGTCCAGGCTAACGCTGACCACATCAATATGATAGAAGAATTACAACCCGGAACTTTATTCTTAAATGACTACAATGGCTCCATTACAATAGACGATCAAACACTTGAACTTATTGGAACATTTATTATCAAGCATCATAACTCCACCATAAAGGTACAGAATCGAAATTTTTACGTGCGCGAAATTAGCAGTTTACAACCATTACCAGCCGTCTTACAACAGAAAAACCCAAAAACACCCCTCGAAGAGATTCTTTCCTTGGAAATGATGAAGGACCTTCATATAAAGAATATAAAGAAGCTTAACATGATCAACAAAGTCAATAAAGTTGGTCTAACGTCCTCTATAGCACTCATCACATTTTTGGCAATAGCAGTTATATTACTCGTTCTAAAAATCCCAGATAAGATGGGATCAAGAAAGGACAATGGAATAAATAGCAACACCCTAACAGTAATCAGAAGGCGAACGGGGACGCCCGCGCTTGAGGAGGGAGGAGCTAACGCAACACCTTGCGCTGCTGACATACAGACGGGCAATCCAACACCCCACACGCGCAACCCAACAGACCAGGCTGACATACAGACGGGTAATCCAACACCCCACACGCGCAACCAAAAATTGGCTAACGCAACAGACCAGCGACTGGCTTTCCCGTGGGAAATGCCAATTCAGCAAAACCAGCACGTCGCCGAGACACGGGCTTAGAAGTAAGAAATATTGTAAAAGTTAGTCTTAAGTTGAAACTGAAAGAATAAAGACCGGTCTCGTCCGGTAAACATTTTTTTAAAAACTATTCGCGATCGATTAGTTTAACTTATATAAATAAATATAGATATGTGTGTGTGTGTTTCAGCGAGTGAGCTGAATACATCTGGCATGGACCACGTTGCCAATAACTAGGCAACTTTCCTTAAGCGGGGTACCATTCTCCCCCCTAGGCGCATTAAGCGGCAACTCGTTCTGATCTCACATTACCTCATTTACCAGCAGCCTTGTAATCTTGCCTCTGTATAATATATACGGTTCGAAGTCTGGTTGATGTACACCTACGCAAAGATGGGTCACTCGAACACTTCTTGCTATCACCTTCTGTAAACGGTGGGAGGCGGCTAAAGGTTCCCGTGCAGTGCGTGGCTGTTGTCGTTGATGCGGGGGTCGGACTGACTGCGTATCCCGGTGAAGAAAAGTATGTGGGCTTAAACCGCACACTTGGCATCTCTCATCCGAGCTAGTACATTCGCTGGAGCAGTTCGATCGTGTCAATAATGGTGCGCTCTACCTATCAAAAAACGGTCTTGTGGCCGCATGCTCCTGAATACGGGGCACAATTGTAGAGGACGGCGCCGAGTGCATACCGCACATCCGTGATAGTTTGCTCCTGCTGCTTCCTGTGGGAGACTTTGCACCTTGCATCGGATGGCATGGTCACTGCAGAAAGCAGGGGTCTGCGTGGTGCTGATGTAGGCACATATACTTCCATCTCTAAAGAGAATTCCGAAAGTATGCATCAATGGATGGGAAGCAGACTGATGTACATAAGTGTAGAGCTTTGCTGCGCGCATTTACAGCAATCATGGGTACAGTGGTTTGACGAGAAGTGTGGTAGTAATTTCTGATAACTTATTGAGGATTAGTCTAAATTATAGAAGCTTTGATTGGTGGTAAAGCACAAAGCTTTAATATGGGTCTGGTGAATATGCCAATCTGAGTGCGTTCTTCGACCACGCAAATGTGGCCGTCGGGACCGGAATGAGTATTCTCAATGCGTTCGTTCCAGTTAGCCCCTTGAACAGCGTACTTTTGCGTGAAATTATGCGAGAGGTCCTGGAGGAAGGTGGAGAGCCCTCGTTCTAGCTCTTTTGGCGCCTATGAAGGTTAAGGTATGAAAAAAACGTGTATAGAGGACAGCAAATCGAAATTTCTCGGCAATGATGACGCAGAGGGGGTCATCTTTATCTAAAAACGCGTTGAGCACTAACGAAGCTCACTCGTTTGTCGATTTGCAGCTAATATTCCAAGCCCGCCTTTTCGCTGGGGAAGTACCGGGATTGAATTAGAGCGATAAGACGCTGCTTGGTGGTACGAATGTCGGCATGAGATTAAAAAAAACCGATGGGGTCATGAGGACTCCGTTGACTTTATTCTTTAGCTTACTTATAAACCTAAAGTTGTATGCCATCACTCTTATAGCGCATGAGAAAGAGGAAAACCAATCCAAGATGTCCGGATCTTCTACAGCTGCATGAAGAGCTTCCACTTGACAGACCCCTGGTGGGGTGATGTATCGGATTATGGGCATCGGCCATTCCTCGGGGGCTTTCCAACGAGGTCCATGATTTGTGCGGTTAGGTTGGAGACATAGATTTCCAAGGAGTGAGGTGCTTTTACAATTGACACCAAATGTGACAGTTTCCAATTTAAAGTCTTTAATAGGGCTGTTTTGGGAAGATCGGAAAATGATTAGTTGGTAATCTTGGTCATCAGGACGGAATTGTATCAGACAATACATCTTTTCAACGTCCCCATTAAAAACAAATTTGTACGTTTGCCATATGAGTATCAATAACATCAAATCGGGCTGGGGAGTTGGTCCGGTATGTAATATATCATTAAGAGAATTACCGGAGGCTGAATCCTTTGATGTATTGAAGGCGGCGCGTACTTTTGTCGTTCATTTTTCGGGATTTATTAACACTTGGTGCAGGAGATAGAATGACGTTTGCTTGCTCTCTGAGACTTGTTCACTGGAACTTGTTTCTTCCATGTGATTAAGATGTATACACTCCTCCAAGACATTGTCGTACAGTCTTTCGCCTTTTTTAGGATAGCTGCTGTGCGGGATTGGCCAAAGGCGACGCAACCGAAGGATGTAACGACCATCATTGGAGCGAGTGGTAGTGGATATATAAAAACTTTCACATTGGTCTTCTTCGGGGTTATGAATAAGGTTTTTGGAATTTCCTCTAGTCCCCAGAACATTCTTAGTTGAGAGTCGAGGTTCTCATTTGAGACTTCTTATACTGGAGTTGACAAGGCTGTGACAGATAATTTGGCCAGTCAAACTCCATCCGAATATAGTATTTTGAGCCAGTATCCAGGTCAGGTTTGGCCTGGGGAATGGTAGTTCGGATCTGCAAGCTTATGATGTACCCATTTTTTACGTTGGTTATAATAAAGTAGGAATTGTGGGAGCACTATCGCTTGTGCTTTGATTTTTGTCACTTGAACAGTGGATACTATGGTTAGGGAGCAGATTTTATTTGATCTCTGAACTATTCTGCCTCCCATGCCCGAGACTTCGAAATTTGAAATCTAGCATGAGAGTCTTAGTTTCGTCCAAGCTCTCGAGGAGCTCCTGATCAATTAGGGCTCTTAATTTAAAGAGTTCCCCTCTGTATTCTACGGGACACCATGACAGTGAGTAGTAGCACTCTGCTTTCATGTACTGAGTAGTGAGCCTGCACTCGTGTGGTGTCTGAAGTAGAAGGTGCATCTTCCAGCGTTTCAAACTGGCGAGGGGATGGTATACTGCAACTGCTGTAAACTGTGAAGATGTCCTTTGTTGCCGGGCATTTTGTGTATTCGGCGTGAGGGTTTCGCTATAGTGACGCGTTGTATGATGCCGTTGTTTGAAGTGAAGACCACTTGGACATTCTTTTATTAAGTGTGTTTGCGCAAGACAGTTTTCACACATATTGTTGTTCCTGACAAACTTTGTGCGCTCTGGCACTGAAAACCGCTTGAGTCGGATATAGTTCCATAGTTTGTGGGAAGAAGAGGAAAGGTTACATCTGTAATTTTTTCTTGTTCAGTCATATGAGAATTTATTTGAGTGGGTGGTTTGTGGTACGCATTTTAAGGTGACATGGGTTTGAAAAACGGCTTGTTATGTGAGTTGGGTGGTTTGTAGAAGTTACTATTTGGGGAATTAGTTCGGAGTTTTTCTGGTCGCCATTAATCCACCCTATCTATCACCTCATATCAAGTAGTTAGAAACTCGTTCATTTGTGACCAGCTGGGAAGGTCCTACCAACACCTTTTATTCTCATATCGGGACCTAAGGCCTTCCTTCGCTAATTCGAAATTACCATCGCTTAAAGGGAACAGCTTTACAATCTGTCCCGCTTTCTTTTGCGTTTCGTACGGGAGGTAATATAACTTCTGAGCTTTTGTGAGTTTTGGGTGGTTAGTATAGACCACTGTGAACATGTCACGGAAGGATGGCCATTGGTCGTAACCCCCACAAAAAACTTCTGTGTCGCAAGCCGGGACCCCCCTTAAGCTTAAGCCTGATTGCTCATGAGTATGTGATATACATAGTTGGGGCAGGGGCAGTAGTGCTCATTTGCTTAAGCAAATGGAGCTAGTCCCCGATTTGGGCTTTCGTGTCCTCATAGATTATGAGACATGACCTTTTTATATTTGCAGAAGGCTGACGACCTGAAATCGTCTGGCAGGCCCTGATCTTCAGTTTTCATTACCGATTCGTGTGAGGACTGAGCTCTGTTCCAGATACTGTCAATATTACTGTCTTTAATTTTGAGACTTGATTCTGTGTTTTCTTGGATTGGAGCTGAGGCAAATTTCGTACAATAATCCATGAAATTGTCAGTTCCTGATATACATTTAATTCCTAAGAATGCATTTGGTTTCTTAGCCGTTTTAGACGAGTGGTGCTTTGTATCTTGGAGAAGGTACCCTGCATTCTTTCTTCGTCACTCAATTTTAAAGCTGAAATTTTTGACTTATTGTCAGTTTGGGTTGATATATTTTTTTTATAACGAAAATTTAATAAAAATAATTCAACTTTAGGAAATGTCACAGAAAATTTGAGAAACCAATTCTATACACTTACATACGTTTTTTAGAATCAATTAGTTTTAAGTTTGATGTCATTTTGTTTTAATGAAAAATTTTTCGTATTAAAAACAAATTCTCAATAAAGTGTTTGTTCAATAGGTTATGGGCCCAGACACGACGGTCCTGTGGCTTTATGATATGTTTTTTGTCGGTAACTTGAGAGAAAGGCAGCTTTGTGTGCGATCACCATGAGTTCCATGTACCAGATTGAGAAATTGGATAAAGAAAATTATGATTCCTGGAGCATTCAAATGCGCAGTGTGTGGGTGCATGCAGAGGCGTGGAAGGTGATGGACAGACAGCGGACAGTAGCTGAAGCTGCTAGCTCGGTTGCTTTCGATGAAAAAGCATTGGCAATGATTACGTTAAGCGTAAAATCGTCGTAGTTGTGATACCTGAAGAACTGCACGTCTGCATCAAATGCCTGGAAAAAGCTCAAAGATATGCATCAACCCAATGGACCGGTAAGAAAGGTGTAACTTTATAAACAGTTGCTTGGTTTAGGGATGATAGAAGGTGAGGCTATGTTTAGCTATATAAATAAGTTTTACTCAACGATAGACAAGCTGTCAGAGGTAGACATTAAGCTCAGCGAGGAGCTGGCAGTCATAATGTTGTTGTCAATCTTGCCTAAGCAGTACGAGAACTTTGTAATAGCTACGGAAACACGCGACAATTTACCTACCTTAGATGTTTTAAAAATTAAGCTACTGGAAGAAGGAGGGCGCAGAGGCACTGAATCCAAAGCTGTACATTGTAACGAAGAACAGGCCTTGCATGCAAATACAAAGTCGATACGAAAAAAGAAAGTAGATACGAAAGATATTGAGTGTTATAGACGCGGGCAGTATGGCCATTATAGAAATCAATGGAAAAATAAAGTAAATTAAGCATCGAAAAAGACGCAGCACCCGCAACGATCTTTTATAGTCCTAGCAGCAGCAGATGTGGGGGATCTAGAAGTTTCAAGGTGCTGCCTGGATAGCGGCGCAACAGCGCAATATGAGCTACGTGCGTAATATCTTCAGGAATTATGTTTCCCATGAAGAGGATGTTGTATTAGCTGGCAGTAACGTTGTGCATGCGGTAGGCAGAGGTGACGTCATACTTCAAACCAATTTGTGTGAACTGAAGTTGGAGAATGTTTTGCATGTTCCAGGAATGAAGGAGAACTTTGTTTCGGTTAGTCAAACTGTAGAGAGCGGTTGTACACTAAGTTTCAACAATAAATATGCCATTGTAAGCCAGCAAGGCAAGATGATTTATAAAGCAGAAAAGCAAAACAAGCTTTTTGTGTTTGAGAGCAGAAGCAACATATGTTTTGGAACAACGCAATACAGTGCAGTATTGTGGCATAACAGATATGGTCATTTAAATTATGGCAGCCTTATGAATCTAGCAAAAAAAAATTAGACAATCCCATCAGCATCGGAAAATCCAGCAAAACAGTTGTTAGAGTTGATACATACTGATGTGTGTGGTCCGTTTGAGAAGCGTTCTCTTGGTGGTTCGGCTTATTTCTTAACTTTTATTGATGATATGTCTCGACGCATTTTTACATTTTTTCTCAAGTCAAAAGGCGAAGTCTTTGAAAAGTTTGTAGCGTTCAAAAGTATAGTGGAGCGTCATACGAAATTAAAGCATTACGTGGTGACAATAGCCAGGACTACCTCAATAAGCAGTTTGACGATTTTTTTTAAAGAAAAATGGCGTAGTTCGTCAACTGGCGGTGCCGTATAGTCCTCAATAGAATGACGTCGCAGAACGAGCAAATCGCACTCTACTCTAGTTGAGAAGGTAAGAAGTTTGCTTGCATATTCTGATATGCCAGAGTTTCTTTGGGTAGAGGCATTACAGACAGCGTGTTATATTCGCAAGAGATCACCAACTGAAGCCTTGGTTGGTATGACACCGTTAGAAGCGTAGACTGGCAGAAAACCCAATGTGCAGAATATGCGACAAGACACGCCACAGTAAATTTCAGGCGAGATGCAAAGAGCATCGCCTGTTAGGGCACTCGTTGGTATCAAAAGCGTACAGACTCTATGACAAGGAAACCCCCCAAATTGTAGAAAAACGTGATGTTTTATTTGATGAACGTTTCGACGACGCTCTTGTTGATGACCTGATCGTGTTTGATTTACCGCCAGAAAACTCACCATCTGATGCATCTGTGGGTGATACATTGAAGCTTATTTCAAGTACTGATGATGATGAGCAGCAAAAAGATACGTTCAGCGACAACAATATGGGGAGCGATGAATATGCTAGCGCAGAAGAGCCAGAGCTGGAGCAGAAACAGGGTTTGAAGATGGGACCCGGTAGGCCAAAACTGATTCGAACCGGAATGCCAGGGCGTCGGAAGAAGAGCTACAATGTCATACACGCAGTACAAGCGTAAGAGATACCATTGCCGCAAACGTTAAAGGAAGCAAGGAGCATGCTTCGTACAGACAGCCCTTGATGCAGAATATAAGGAACTGGTGGCAAATGGTATGTGGACACAGACAGACTAAGGGCCAGCAGGTAATTGGCTATAAATGGGGTTTATAAAGTCAAGAGGAACAAAGCTGGTGCTGTTGAACGTTATGAAGCTCGTTTGGTAGCCAAAGGGTGTGCTCAGAAGTTCGGCGTAAATTATAGAGAAAGTTTTCATCGGTGTGTTGGTATGAAACGATACGTCTGGTTCATGCCCTGCCCCTTGAGTTGAAGCTATACTTGCATCAAATGGACGTGTGCACGGCTTATCTAAACAGCGAGGTAAAAGGTGTAGTGTACATGAAGCAGCCTGAAGAATATGCAGATAAGACCAATGGCGAAAAAGTATTGAGGCTCACCAAAGCTATATCTGGCTTGAAACACGCTGGAAAGGGAGTGGAACTTCAAACTCAATGCTGTACCATGTGAAATTGGTTTAGCTCAGTGTCAGAACGACCCATGTTTGTATATGCAGGATATAAAAGTTAACCTTTGTTTGGTACTAATTTATGTAGATGACATACTTATAGCGTGCCAAAAGAAGACGGATTTGATACAACATATCCATTAACCAATCTCTTTATATCAAAGATATGTTACAACGCCACAGCATGGAGCAATGTAGAGTTGCCGCAGCGCCATTAGACACAGGATTTCAAGTAGCTTGCGAAAGTGAAAAATGTGTGATTAACTTCAAGACCTAATATCTACCACTCGGTTGTGAAGTTGGAAAAAAAAGAAATAATAATCCACATGGTGAATACGTCACAGGCGTGAAGCATGTAATGCGGTATTTAGCAGCTACAAAAGATTTAAAGTTGAACTACCGAGTATGTGGGCAGGCGCTTGAAGGTTTCGTGGAAGTCAGAGAAGCAAGGATGCGTGACATTAAGCAGCATGGAGGCCGAATACGTGGCATTATCATCAGCAGCGAGAGAAGCATTGCATTTGAGACCTATAATGATTGAAATTGCCTGTGGTAAAGCTGATACACCTACTGTCCTGTATGACGACAATCTTATCGCGCAAAATCTGGCAAAAAATCCAGTTTATCATGCAAGATCAACGCCCATTTATATCAGGCATCACTTCGTCCGAGAGGTTGTACAGAATGGCGATGTGGGATTAAAACATCTTTCAACTGAAAATATGAAAGCGAAGCTCTAACAAAAAATCTGTCGAAAACAAAAAGCATTGTCATTTTGTGAAATTAATGAGTTTATATTAATTAATAGAAAAAATGTAATGTAAACAGATTCACATTGAGAAGGGTGTTGAAAAATCTATCATTCTATTTCAATGTGATAATGTAGCAAAGAACAACTTGTTATACATTTACTTACGTTTTTTAGAATCAACTAGTTTTAAGTTTGATATCATTTTGTTTTAATGAAAAATTTTTCGCATTGAAAACAAATTCTCAATAAAGCGTTTGTTCAATAAATCTGACAAATTAAACTAATTTGAATATAGCTTAAATTATACAAATTTTAATCGGACTCAATTTGATTCAATTTTAATATAATAAGGATTATAATATAAAATAGACAAAATCGGTTAATCTTAGTAAGACTTAAAAAATAGACAAAATCGGCCAAAATGCCATAACATCCTTTCCTCACCCATGAACTAATCCAAGTTCGCACACACCTATCAAACTTAACTCCTAGGATTAAAAGTAAACTTTCATTAGATTTTATTGGCACAGCATGAAAATGGATTGCTGGTTTGTTTTGTAGACGAAGCCATGCCTAATTGGTTTTTATGAATAAGTTGAGAATTTGAGGGTGTTTGGAAATTTTCAAACACATTTTTGTGAACCACTCGAACAGATCTACGAACTCCCCTAGGTCACTTGGAAAGTTCTTGCCTTTTTTTCGTTTTGTAGCACCGCGTAATTAATAAAAATATAATACCAACAAAACTAACGATATTCTTAAACATTGAAAAGAAAATGTAAAGTTAAAATTAGAGTTAGGACTTAGGATCAATTACAAATTGCAATTTATTAAAGAAGAGATAAGCACAATTGAAAAAATTATTGGAAAGGAAGAACAAGATTACTTAAATATTGGAGAAGAATTAGAATTTTCCGATATATGCCTCAAATGGCATATCCATAATTTATATTTTAAGTTTACCTTGTGAAAAAATTAAACTCAAAGAAGTAACAAATGATCAAACAAACAAATCATCCTTTGCTTTAAGACACTTGAAAGGATTGTTAGTAGCTACTTTCCGACACCATCGACAGTCCACTACTGTTTAATGACCAACATGCCTACCGAAAAGGCAAATCTACTTAGACTGCACTCCATAGCTTGGTTGGCTATAATGAGAAGTCTCTCAGTGTCAAGGATTTCTGTCTCGTGGCCTTCCAGGACATTGAAGGTGATTTTAACAACGTGCCTCCAGAGGCTATAACTAGCGCCATTAGGGATCTAGGGGTGGAACACTCACTGGTTGAGTTTATCGGCCAGCTACTCTGTTGCAGGGTAATAAGGGCTAAGCTGGGAGCGAGCGAATCGTCGAGGCACGTGTCGAGGGGGTCGTCTCAAGGTAACCAATCCACACTTTGTGGAACCTCACTGTAAATACGCTTCTGCGATATATGGATAGGGGTGGCGCAAAAGTTGTCGCGTACGCTGATGACGTCGCGATCGCGCTCACGGGAAACTTTACGCTAACATTATTCGGGAGGTATCCAAGTGGTCCAACCGCTGCGGGTTCAGGGTGGAACTTGTACTCTTCACGAGAAGGTATAAAATGCCTTCAGTAAATCCACCGGTACTAAACGGTATCCGGTTAGGTCTTTCTACAAGTGCCAAATTTCTAAGCGTTATTTTAGATAAGAAGTTGAACTGGAAAAAGAATTTAGTTCAAAGGTCCTAATTAAAGATATATATTACCTTTTAATTAAAATATTTGATTTTATTTAAATACCAACTTAAATTCTCGAAATTCGGTATGTCCACCCACATTGGCAAGGTAACGTTGGCTGTGCATACGATCACAACGGGAAATAAATCCTATAAAGAAGTGTTCACTAATAATTGTAGCATACTGATTACAAGTACTTGCGCGTTCCCAAAAATATATGGAATAGCAAAGACCTTGCTAACTCACGCTCGCTCACAGGTGGAGATAGAAATGACACCGATAGGACACCGAGCTTATCATGATCTAGATGCACAAATTACCTACTAAATTGCAAAAAGAATCGCATATTTACAATATATAAAATATTTATATTTTTGTAAAATACTTACTCAAATTCCATGATTCAATAATGAAAGGTTTGATACATAAACAGCTTAGCTCCTCATTCTTCACATGATGTCTCTTTTAGCTAAAACAATGTTATTTCTTTGAACATTTTTGCATGAATCTTATCAAATATTTTTAAATAGTAGTAAATTTCAAAAAAAAAAGAGTAGGTTTCACTGGTTCGTTTGTTTTGTTTTGATTCGTTGACTTCTTTTGAAAATTGTGAAAATTTGAGTAAGTATTTTTTAAAAATTTCAATATTTTCTAATTAAACCACATATGTATTTGCTATTCATAAGGAAACTTGTGCGCCAAGATCGTGACTTGTATACTAAGTGAACGTTTCTGTGTATCTTAGCCCTGTTGGCACGCGTAAGTACTTGAAAACAGTATGTTACGATTATTAGTCATCACTTTTGTTTATAGGTTTTTTTTGGCAAAGTTCGTCGTTCGTTCGTCCCTGCTCATTTTCACCTCCACCCCTGTGCGAGCACTCTTTTGGATCGAAGCCCGTGAGTGAGCAGCCTCCGCTATTCCCTGTCCTTTCAGCATGGGTAAGTACTTGCCAGCAAAATTTAATTTACAAGAAAAATCTCTATAAGAGCATGTGAAAACATTAATGCCGACCGTTGTCTCTGTATATGTACATAGGTTGCTATTAACGTCTGTTCCTGATCTTCGTGAACGGCGACGGTTTTGGGGTATTTTTCTCCTAATCATATCACGTGTCGCGTTTGTATGTAAGTTATTTAAAGTATAACTAAAATACATATACATACATATAAAATACACATAAAATACATATCTAAACGAAATGTAATCCAGTGATTACATATTACATATTATTTATCCTTAACGGAAGTACGAGTTCTTGCGTAGCATTTAATTAGTTTATATAGGGTAAAATATAACAGCAGTTGTCATCTTTTGTAAGCGACCTGAAAAAGAACACTAGGTAGCTTATCGAATTACATGGTAAACAACAACACAAAATAAGCGGGTTGAGCTGAATAAGCGGTTTGAGCAGAACTGTCTTAAAAAATACCCGACCTGATTCACAGTGTTGCAAAGTAAAAAAATGGTACTATTGTGAATGAGTTGCTGGAAAGTGCTACGGAAAATTTCCAATAAACGTCAAACTGTTGGAAAATTTTCGCTAAACATCAAAACAAACAAATAAACAAAATGGAGCAGGCGTAAGTAAAATCGCTCCACATAAGATTTTAATTAAAAAACATATAAAATACCATTTATTTTTCAGAAACCAAGAAAAAAAACGAAGAAGATGGACTCGCGAAGAAACGCATGGGTTTTTGAGGTGCTACATTGCACGGAAGGAGGAGTTCCAGCACCCGAAAAAGAAGAGGCTGGCGTTTACCAACGTATTGGAAGACATGTTGTCTTTCGGCATTACGGTGCGTATAATAAGTAAAAAATTCTGAATGAAAATAATTACCAATGCTTTCAGGATTCGGAGAGAACACCACTCCGCTTGGAGTCGAAGATGCGGACGCTGCTTCAGGCGTACAAAGCGGCGCGCGACAACAACCGCAGTACGGGGGCCAGCCCATGTTTTGCTCCATTTATGGAGCAAATGGACGAAATCTTTGGAAGGAGTCCAATCATTAGCAATAGCCACACGATACACCTGAGCTCCAGGGCAAAAACGACTCTGCTGCCAACGACACTACCACCACTGACACCATCACCACCGACACCATCACCACCGACAGCATCACCACTGACACCATCACCACCATCACCATCGACACCATCACCACTGACACCATCACCATCGACACCATGACCACTGACACCATCACCACCGACACCATCACCACTGACACCATCGCCACCATTACCATCACCGCCGACACCTTCGCCACTATCACCGCCGACACCTTCGCCACTACCAACTCCGGCTGCATCGGTGCGAAAAAGACGGTCTGCTCGGGAAGTATATTATAGTAAAAAATTGGAAATTAGGAAGTGGCAGGCACAGGAAAAACTGCGATTGAAGGCTGAATCCCTCCAGCAATTCAACACTTTGTTGAAGGCAAAGTTCGAGAGAGATGCCGAGATGGAAAAAAAGATTGGACTTGCTAGAAAAAATAGCTAATAAGTAACCAATGTTTTGAAACAAATTTGAATTTAATTTTTTATTTTTCTGAATTTCACCCTTATTTTTTTAAGTACCTTAGTATGAAGTTCTTGTTTTCTTTTTGGATTTAACCTATTTGAATTTTATTTACTTTGATACTTTTTTATATTAGCTTTTAAACATACTTGTGATATTTCTGTATATGTCAATGAATTTAAAAAATATTTATTTATTTTATTAGTTCTTAGGAACTATATGACATACTTGTGATATTTCTGTGTATACGAATGAATTCAAAAAATATTTATTTTAATAGCTCTTAGAAAATATATAACATACTTGTGATATTTCTGTATATGTCAATGAATTTAAAAAATATTTATTTATTTTATTAGTTCTTAGGAACTATATGACATACTTGTGATATTTCTGTGTATACGAATGAATTCAAAAAATATTTATTTTAATAGCTCTTAGAAAATATATAACATACTTGTGATATTTCTGTATATGTCAATGAATTTAAAAAATATTTGTTTATTTTATTAGTTCTTAGGAACTATATGACATACTTGTGATATTTCTGTGTATACGAATGAATTCAAAAAATATTTATTTTAATAGCTCTTAGAAAATATATAACATACTTGTGATATTTCTGTATATGTCAATGAATTTAAAAAATATTTATTTATTTTATTAGTTCTTAGGAACTATATGACATACTTGTGATATTTCTGTGTATACGAATGAATTCAAAAAATATTTATTTTAATAGCTCTTAGAAAATATATGACATACTTGTGATATTTCTGTATATGTCAATGAATTTAAAAAATATTTATTTATTTGATTAGTTCTTAGGAACTATATGACATACTTGTGATATTTCTGTGTATACGAATGAATTCAAAAAATTTTTATTTTAATAGCTCTTAGAAAATATATGACACACTTGTGATATTTCTGTATATGCGAATGCACCTTAAAAATTAGTTTAAAAAATTTTTATTAGCTCTTAGGAAATATATGAGATTATTTTTGTGAGAAATGAAACAATGTTGATATAGATTCGTTTTAATTTTTAGGTAGTTTTGAAATTTTTTTATTTAAGAATAAAAAAGGAGATACAAATAAATCTAAGTTCTACATATTTTAAATTAGATTTTGTTGTCTTAAATAATTAAAAAGGTTTTGCCTCCTATCAAGGTTGGCATCTACATTTGACTCCTCGATATCATCTTCCAATAGAAATGGACTCGTTTCGTTGGTGTCATCTTCTTCATTGACTTCGCACAAATCGTCAAAAGTTATGCAAATATTATGTACCACACATGCACTGACTACGATGCTGGTTATCATTTTTATATCCGTTTGCTCTGTAAATTTCATGAGTCTTCGAAAACGGCCTTTTAACAGTCCAAACGCATTTTCAACCACCATTCTTGTTGAAGAGTTATTTCGTTGAATTTTCGCTGGCTTTGGGTTAAATTGCCGTAGTCTTTATATGGCGGCACCAGCCACTTCGTCAATGGATATGCCGAATCACCGACAATAAAGTAGGAACTTGAGAACACTTCCTCATAATTACTTTCAGCATCGTAAAAGAGTTGAGATCTTCTCAAAACTCTGAAATCATGGAGCGACCCAGGTTCACCACAAGTTATGTCAGTGAACTTTTTATCGGCATCCACTACAGCTTGAAGCACTATGCTGTACGCTTTTTTCCGATTAAAATACATCTCTTTTTGTTCTTTCGGACCTTTTATAACAATATGTGTGCAATCTATAGCTCCTATTACGCCAGGAATACGTTTTTTCAAGTAAAACTTTTCTGCTGTATTCTGCAAAGAAGCACCTTCCGGCCATTTAATGTATTCATGGCCAATAGCTACCAAGAATAAGGTAACTCGTTGCACTGTTGTCCATGCGGCGGATGAGGCCACCCCAAACAAATTCGCCAGTTGCCTAAATGTCACGGTGTTGCTTATGTACCAAATATACATATAAACAGCCTTCTTTGGTGTAATACGTGACCTACCACCACCACATTGGTCAGGACAAAATGTAGATGACGAGTATTTTGCTAAAATTGGGGAAATAAATACTTTCAAGTTGCTGAATGTTAAATGCTTGCATTTGCATATTACTTGTTAGATACTCCACTGTTTCACGTTTCAGCCTCATGTTAATTTTGAAGTCCATCTCACTCATTGCATCGATAGTACCTTCAAAGTTGGAACACTTCTCATGATGCTCAACTTCGCTTTCTGAGTCTTCAGAGGATGAACTGGAACTCGCAAAAATGGTGTCCAATATTTCATTGACTGTTTCCCATGCCCCAGCCTGGCCTAATTCACTCTGCTCAGCACACATTGACACAATCTAAGCAATAAATACACGATAATGTATTATTTATTATTATTTTTGATTAAATTAATATATTTACCAACGATTCTTCTGAATTACTCATTTTGTTTTGTTTTTTGTTCACAAATTTCACAAACATACAATTTATTTTGACAGATAACAATAGTGTTGTAAAGTGAATGTTAAATATAACCTACTTGAAAATAAGCGAGTCGGGCGTTCTTTTGCAGCTCTCTTACAAAAGATGACAACTAGCATAGATAATAGAAACAATAAATTGCTTTTCCAACAGAAACAGTGCCCACATTTTTCAATTGTGTTAAATGCAGCCTAAAGGCGCTGTGTCGCAAAGAACAGAAACAGGAACATAATGTAATTGATTCTGTAGCCGTTTTTGGCTGTTTTCGGGTTGGTGCAACAAAGGACAGAAACAGAAATCTGACGCTTTTATTTCTGTTTCATATCATAGCTTTTATGAGGATGCCCTTGAGTATATTCCAGGTTTCATTGTCAGAAAACTTGGCTTAACGCAACACGTTTCGAATGAGTCAACATACTCGTGGGTCGATGAGGTGTCCAGAGGAGCACTCACAAGGCCGACCACTGAATTTTTAAGCGATGTGAAAAACCTGGAGGCTGTATTGCAGAAATTTAATGGCGGCCAAATTAATACGTGTCAGCAATATTTGCAAAAGCTTTTAGTAATTTCGGAACACATAATTGCCAGCATGGACGTAAAAAAACTGTTTTTCAAAACTCCCATGTATCAGCTTTTAAAAAATCTGAACAAGAAAATAAAAAATTAATGAAGAGGCCCATTCTCTTGTGAATGTGGGATATTTGGTTCCAGAGTTTTACAAACTATGTACTACATCTACATATGTCACTGGAATTTATGCAATAGTGAAAACTATTTTTTTTTATAGATAAAGAAGTAATATACATACATATGTACATATGTATAAGATTCCTTATAAAATTACCGAACAATTTCTAAGTTCTTTGTAAATGTTATTGACTGAATGTTCAGTTTTTTTTTAGATTATTCCTGATGAAACGCAAAGATGTTATGATATAATAATATTTAAATTTTCAAATATGGTGGCGAATTCCACATCTCGATTTTTATTAAGCTTGAAATGCACTTAAACTAAACTAAACCATTGTACCTTAATTTTTAATGATTTTATGTTTTATGTTGATATGTACTTTTTGAACCATACGTTTTTCTGTACGCAATATAATTAAAAAGTACTTTCCCTTGTTTGAACCCATCAATAACCTTGTCTTTGAAATCGTAGGGAAGACTAATAATTCGGTTTACGCCGTTTTGACTAATGTCGCGGTTTTCGAAATGGACTAAAACGTATGTAAATTAAACGTATTAAAGAGTTTGGCGAGTTCAGGTGAGTTTTGGGGAATCAATTCATATGGCTCAGTATATATAACATGGCTTTCAAACGAGTTTGTGTTGTTTGTTTTTTTATAAGAACAAATAACGTAATCACATGTTTTTTTATATTGTGACCAAAAAAATTTGATTTTTCCAACAATTTCATATATTTACCACTAAATGAAGAAAACCAATTTTACTAACTTATAATAATGGTGTTTGTCAATTAAAATAACGAAGGAATTTCCAGTCAGAAAAATTCATCAAATATTTCGTAGACTTCCAATCATATTTCGATTTTGTGCAATTTACATTTACCACTAATTACATTCATACTTTCCGTACTTGTTAACTACTTTTTCACAAAAAGGTATTACATTCTTCCCTCTTTCTACCTCCTTCGCAAATGATATCTTTTACACGAGAGGTAGAAATTAGCTGTCATTATGTATCAAACCTTTAACAATTGAATCAGGCTCAAATTGTTACAAGTTTCAGGAAAAATGTCAGCGAATTAAGACAACACAAATGAATCAGTGAAACCTACTCTTTGTTTTTTTTTTTTTTTGAGTTTTACTACTATTTAAATATATTTGAAAAGATTCACACATAAATTTTGCAGCATTTGAACGAAATGGAATTTATTTTTAATTTTAAAGAAAACCTGATGTTTGACACAAAAAATGTTGTTTTGTTTTCCCGTACTTTTTGGTTATTAGTCTCTTTTTAATTTAACTCTAGAGAGTAATTTTGCTATTTGACATTTTTAAAGCAGTTTACTGAAAAAGTACTGGATCAGAGCTAATACCAGAACCTAATGGTAATGTTCGATTGTGCGTGGACTATAAAGTAGCTGTTAACTCTCAACTAGAAGGCGTTCATTATAGAATCCAAAGAATAGGTGGATTTTTAACAATTAAAAGAATTAAAAATATTTCTACAAATTGGACAGCAAAGATGTTCAAAATATTTCAAGACAACTAGGTATGTCATTATCGTTTTTATTTTGGAATTAAAAATGCTCCAAGTAAGTATAAATTATTCTATACCAAATATTATAAAACCTCTAAGGTACTCGTAAAATCTCATATTTTGACTATATAATTATCCATGATGCATCTTTGAAAGAATGTGAAGATCGAATCATCAAATGTTTCGAAAGATTAAATAAATACTAAGTGTATATCAACAAAATAAAATGTGAATACTTTGCAAATAAAATCCAATATCTTGGATATGTAGTGAGCCTTAACCATATAGCAAAATGTCCAGATACAGAACGGCGATTGTAAATATGACAAGACTTAAAGTATTGAAGAAATAAGAGGATTCCATGGAATGATTACATATTGTTTAAAGTTGTTAAAAGATGTCTGAACAATTGCATTTCCTTAAAACAATCTTTTAGAAAAAAGTTGAGAACTTAATTGGACAGCAAAATGTGAAAAAGCCTTTAAAAATATCAAACACGAGATACTTACAGACAGGGTTATAATACCTTTTAGTGAAGCATTGCCGGTAAAGTTACCGGAAGTCCCACGGATATATCTGATGTATTTATTATCTCTTAGTGTTGGTGAGGAGGGTCGTTCCATTGGATTTAAGGCCCGCCCACATAGGACTTTCACGTTGCCGTTGACAATGCTGACTATGAACTTGTACCGATTTCAATGACGCCGCCAACGCCAAAGTGAACGCATGTGAAAAGATGGGCAACTCTCATATTTTTGCGCGCGTTGGCATAAACAAACATGTAAATACTTGTTTATTACACATTTACACACACGCACTTTAAATTCTACTTTCACTACAAAATTTTCGCTTCATTTATGACAATGAAAACAACAGTTATTAAAGCGCTCATTGTAAAAAACATACTTCAACCGCGCGTTCTGTCCAGCCAACGCCAACGTTGGGCCGCCGTTTATATCAAAAGCGTTAACTAAAGCAAAACAAAATTACAGATAGCTGGACAAAGAATCGTTAGCAATTATTTTTGTTTTTGATATATTTTTTATGTATTTACAGGGAAGAGAATTTACGATATTTTTCACCAAAATAAAAAACAACATGCGAGATATAACATCAACAAAATTACTTCGTTATGCTTTATACCTACAAGGGTTCAAATATAAAATAGGTCGTAAAGATGAAGATAATTAGTTTGCAAATAGTTTGTAAAAGGGTGTTACGCGATACCATGCCTACTGGACGGTTCGCAACCATGAGGATGCAGGCGAAACCGCATAACGCTCCCGTAGTAGCGAGTACCAGCAAGGGCCCTCTATCCCGAGGATTTTTGACGCACTTGCAAAGGAGAGCTAAGGTAAGCCTAAACGGAACGTTCCCCCATATATGAAGGCCTACTCGGATCGTCGCATGGCCAATAAAACCGTTTAGCATTTCAATGGTAAGTGTGTGGATCGGTTAACTGAAAAGCATTCGAAACACTTAAGACAGGAAGATACTGGAAGGTGTTCCGGGTGGGGCCAAGGGGTCGGGGACGGGGAGGGCTGAGGAATCTCGGCCACTTCTGCTGGAGAGGGGAAATGGGTTGCGTTGGAGAACCTTGGGGCGCCACCTCGGTGCGAATGTGCCGGATGGCTCTGGTTAGAAAAGTACGGCACAGAGCTGGGCTGGAAGATAAGGAGGATATCCCCCCTCTGTCCACGGGCCCGGGTCTAAATTCCTTCGGAACCTTCTGTCCTGGAGGAGATTGTAAACATAATCTCGTGTGAGGGCTGTTGAAGATAATTGTTCGACAGATCAATCTTCAGCACTCTAAGCAAGGCAAAGCTGATGTATTTATAATCCAGGAACTGTGGCTGAACAGTGATCGGATATCGGGACGAATAAGTACAAGCTTATGGTGCAGGCGCATTCAGGTAAACCCATGTATGCTCATTAGGTATGATTTGAAAGCTTTCACTTTGTCGAATTTTACCGATCGGGACGAAATCACGGTGATCCTAGATCTGGGAAAATTCTGGCTTATCTCCGCTTACATGGTCAGTGAGGGGAAGCACCCCCACTATTGTTGCAAAAGGCAGTGGCGAACCAAAGAAAGACCGTCGCTATTATAGGAGCCGAAGCGAACTCCCAACACCAAATCTGGGGGAGCACGAATGCCAATACTACAGGTAAGTCTCTTTTTGATTATATTACATCTGCCACTCCTTTTACTTGGTTTACCGCCGTGCTGGGATAAGGAATACCAAGAGGGAGGGGCTTCTATGAAAGAGAGCGCTAGAACAGCTACTCGATGCTCATTTTCCAAGGAATCCAGTATCGATGGTATGCGGGAACCATCCTAGCGTAGCCTCGTCCCTACAAATCATCTTTCCAACCCTTTAAACCGTCAAACCCCGACGAATAATACCTCCACAGCTTCAAAAGGCTGAGTGGGTTGCGTGTCGTTGGCTCACCCCGATTTATACGGGCTGCTAGCGCAGGGGATATATTACCGAGGGCTGGAGACAGACCCAGGTAGTTTTCTTACATAAGGTGGGCTCTTACCCCATATTACATCTAAGGACTTCGGGCCAATCAGCCATTCATCCTTTATCTTGAAAATATTGCATATTAGCATGCATGAAGATTGAAGATGATCATTCGAGGATATTACAAAGCTTCGACTTCAATCCAGATACGACGGACCCTTGCGTACCTTCCATGACTCACGGGAGTTTCTACGGTTATCCAAGCCACAGCTCTCACTAATTATGGGGGTGCTGACAGGGCGCTGCCCAATAGAAATCCGTGCGGTGCTCCTCAATATCAGCACCGGCCCTATCTGCAGCAATTGTTTAGAGGGGCGTTGCCTTGCTTTCGCGAGAATAAGACTCAGGTATCTGTGATCGCACCTTATTCACTCTCCTGCGGGCATAGTGGAAGTGGAGATTATCCAGGTTCGCAGCTTTATTGCAATCACGCGGCGCATTGCACATTACAATTAAGAACTTGCCGTTCTGTTGAATGGTCTGTGGAACAAAGAACATGGAGTTATGTATAAGAATGAACAACACGTTACTTTTGAATCCCATCTAAAATCTCTTAGGGGAAAAAGGAAAAATTATTCTTGAATTGATTCTAGCCGATCTATGTGAACTTGATAACGTAGGTTCCAAACTACCGAACCGTTTTTAGTATCGTTCTTACTAATGTTACATATGGGTCCTTGAATTTTTTAGAACATCGCTTAATAAAGCATATACACTTCTTGTCTTTTTGGCTATAGCACTAACATGATTAATAAAATTAAGTTTGGAATATATTACGTCTACAAAGTCAAACACTTGATCCAAAGTATAGTTGTTTATTGTGTATAAAGCTGGCTGAATAGTTTTAAAATTTAGCTCTTCTTTAAACGCAATTTCATTTCCTCAAGTGCCTGCTATGTTTATCCCGCCACCAAATTTGGCATTCAGTCAATTATCCGGTTAACATTTGTCGCTTCGACAAATCCGTCTGTTTTGTTTTGTGAACATAAACCATCTTATTGGTTTGAGGTATTCAATTATAATGCCCTTTTTGCATTTGCATGTTTTTTATCTGAAAATATATGGAACGCAAGAAAATTACCTGGATTTACTTATTTTGTTAAAGGTTGATTTTGACTTTTTATTTTATTTTCTACTGCAGCGCTATCAACTGTTCACTGGAGTTAGGTAAATATTTTTCAGGATATTGAGATAATTAAATCGAATTTATCCCTTTGACAAGTTTATAAACCGGTTGCGGGGCAGGCAAACGAGGAAACGGCCCTAAGTGGCATACAATTTATGTTGTATGATTTAAAAAGTTGTACGTCATTGGCATTATTTAATAAATATTTATGTGATTTGTTGCGTGGTTCGTAAAATCATGTTTTTGGTGAACTTGTAAGCTAGTCTGATCTAATGTTTGATGGTGCAAATAAACACTTACATATTTCACCTTTTCCCCAACCGTTTCAACAGAAATTCTAGCATATTCAGGGCACTTTTTTTTGAACCAATGAAATATCTAAACAAAAATAAAGATTACAAGAAACTAGTTAAAAAATTGTTGATAACACTGTGTGTGATAGTATTTTTATACCTGATGTTTATTTCACGATTGTAGCAGCATAAAGCAACCGAGATAGATATAAACATACACATATACACCAAAATTCGTACAATAAAAAGCGGAATTGATTAAGCAACCATGAGAGTAAAATCAACATTCGTAGAACAAATATTTCTATGATCTCTTTGAATAAAAGATTAAAATTGCATCTAAGAAGATTGTCATGAGAGGTTTTGCTTAGATAACATGAAAAAAACTGTTGGTAAGGAAGTGTCAAAAATCGAATGTCACTAGTGAGCAAACCTTTATAATTCAATCATTCCAAATTCAATAAGCAAAATTTCGAAAATTTTGAAACCCGAACAAAAACCGCGCCCACCTCTCATATAACGTAATTTTCAAAAAATAACAGAAATAAGTATTTAAGACAGCATTAAAGGCAATTCGCTCGAATTTAATATGGAGGAAGAGGCTACACTAACAAAAATTGGAAACGGTTACGGTACTCCCCACTTCAGAGCAAATAACTATATCTCCGAAACCATGCTGCCAAAGTCTACCAAATTTGGTGGAAACATCACATTTGACATAAAAAGCTTTAGAGCAAACCTGATGTTTTAGTCAGCATTAAAGACAATTCGCTCAAATTTAATATGAAGGATGGGGGTACACTAACAAATATACCAAAAAATAAATGTGGAAACGGTCATGGTGCCCACCACTTTAGAGCAAATAAGTAAATCTCCGAAACCATGCAGCCAAAGTCTATCAAATTTGGTGGACACATCACAAAAATTTTATAAATCGGACTAAAACTACGCCTACCACTCATATTACGGTAATTTCCAAAAATCAAACAAACGCGATATTTAAGTAGCAATTAAAGAGAATTTGCTTAAGTTTAATAAGTAGAATAGGATTACACAAGCAAATACACGGAACAAAAAAGGTAATAGGTGTGGCACCACACACTTTCGAACTGCTAGGTATATCTCAAAAACTGTGCCACCAAATTTGGTGCTCACATTCCAGTTCAAGTCAATAAGCAAAATTTCGAAAACTGTAAAAATCTTAAAAAAACATGTCCACCTCTCATAAAACGGTAAAAGACAAAACTCAAAAAAATACGATATCTATTAACTATTCAAGCTAATTTGCTCAACTTTGATAGACATGAGAATGAAATAAGTGGACTTATAAATGTTGGGAATGGGTATGGTATCGCCCACCTTAGATCAAATAGGCATATCTGCGAAACATCTTTCTCAAATTCTACCACATTTTGTGTACTTTGCATTTCTAGTCAGAAAGCACAATTTCGAAAATTATAGGAATCAGACTAAAGCCACGCTCATCTCTCATATAACGGTAAGTTACAAATCAAAATATTCAATATTTCACTAAATAATGTCGCGAATTCTTTCAAATTTGGTATAGAGAATTTAATTGCGGAGAGAAACATTTAAAGAACCAAAATTTTGGGAAATGAGTGTGTTACGTTAAAATCATACTAACTTCCTTTTGTTTTTATTCAAATCAATAAACGTTGTGTAAGGTTAAATGATGTAATACGAACATAGCCGGCTTGCTCTGATGAGCCAATTAAGACATATTTTTTTAGATATTGAATAGTGCTTTTGGGATTATATATTATACCTTGATCTAAAGAAAATATGTATGTATAGAATATCATATATCTACCAAATAGCTGGGAACAAATCGTGAATAGAAGTTTCGTATTAAATTAGGGCGTGAGTCCACCAGGTTCCCAACCAATATTATATAGCCTGTTATATAGGATCTATAGCTGGGAACAAATCGTGAATAGAAGTTTCGTCTTAAATTAGGGCGTGAGTCCACCAGGTTCCCAACCAATATTATATAGCCTGTTATATAGGATTTATATAGCAAATATAGGGCTTTTTTATTGACTAGGGCGTGGCACCGCCCATTTTTACAAAATGATACACAGTTTGACACCGGCCCACTTTTCCAAATTTATATACATATACCTTACGTTTGGCCCGCAGACCACATGCACCTACTGTAAAAATTTCATGAAGGTCGGTTGAGTAATTTGGACGCCTATAAAGGACTCACACTCATTTTTATATATAAGATTAACTTTGACATAAAATCCTGCACCGGATTTTTAAGGTTCGGTTGAATCCGAACTTAGACTCTTCTATACTTTTCACACCCGAGCGTAGTGGTGCCCAGGGTTTTATTACTTTATTCACTTAACGGTTTTTTTTTGTAACTGCATAAAGCAACCCAGATAGATACATACATATATAAGTAAACATAGGCACGCTTTACATTTCAACTCAAAAAGAAATCTTTTGAAAATTATATAAGTCGAACAAAGACTACGTCTATTTTTTAGTAACAATACAATGTAACTTGCTCACTTTTGATATGCGATATTTGGTTTGAGAATAAAATATATAGAATGAAACATGTAGGGATAGGCGTGGCCATGCCCAGCAAAGAGGTGCATAATCCAAATTCAACCAAATTTCGTATACGCATTGCATTTCTAGTAAGAAAGCACACTTTAGAAAATTGTAGAAGTCAGACGAAAACCACGCAATCTCTCATATAACAGTAATTTACAAAATTTAAAAAACCACGATATTAAATCATATAACTATACGTAAATACTATTTTATTTTAGTTTTCATTAAAATAAAGAAGTCATTTAGTTTTACCAAAATAAGGATTATTACTTTCACTGGTTTTGTTGCATACAACAAGCACGGTTTATTTGAAACAAAAGCTTGCGCCGAGTATTTAAAGTTCGCTTACACGATATGAATTAAAAAAATATAATTTAATGTTACGCCGAAATGCGTACTCTTTATTGATATTCTTAAAACTGCCTACATTTTGAATTCTTAGTTCTATTTATACTATTGAGATGCAGCGGTGGTTATCGCAGTGGATTATTCCATTGCCAGTAGTTTGCCGTTTACATGTTGAGAATGCATTATTCGATAATGCATGTTTATCTGTTGTTTATTGTTGATAATGCATTTTTTGATAATGCATGTTTGGTTATTATGGATGATGTTAATGGAAACGTTGTGCCTTGTGATGACGTCATTAACTTAATATGTGCTGGGATATGGCTGTGGTGTTGTTTTGTTTCTTTATGTCTGCTTCATGTTCAGCCATGCGAATATCTAGGGCTGTTTTGTCTTTTATTAGCTTAATATCACAAAATAGTTGGGGGCTTAACGTCTGTATCTTGTGCACAAAATGCTTCGCTGTGTTAATTTTATATTTTGTTGGTTGCTTTAATAACATTCAGCCACAGGGAATAGTCGGATCCTTGGCGGAACTTGGGGTTGAGTCGGGTCTGGTAAGGCTCATCAATCACCTTCTCCGGGACAGAACTGTCGTGGCGGAATGGGGCAGCGCCTCCATCCAGCGAAAGGTGAGTAGAGGCACTCCACAAGGAGGGGTTCTCTCGCCACTCCTTTGGGTCGTTGCTTTAAATGGTGTACTGAAGGAGCTGGAAAGGGTAGGCTGCACGGTTATTGCCTATGCTGACGATGTTGCTCTCATTGTCAGGGGTAAGTTTTTGAGTACCCTTTTTGATATCATGCAGGGGGTACCTTAATCTGATCGTGAAATGGTCTGCAGGGTGTGGACTCGCGATAAATCCTAGCAAGACAGAGCTGGTATTATTCACCAGGAGGTACAAAGTACCGGTCGCCCATCCTCCTTCAATAGGTGGCGTCCAGTTGGTGCTTTCTGACCGGGTCAAGTATCTGGGCTTGATTCTGGATAGGAAGCTCTCCTGGGGGCCAAATATTGAGGAAAGGGTGAAAAAGGCTTCGGTTGCGGTGTACTGTTGTCGGGGTGCTATTGGGAAGAGATGGGGCCTCTCTCCCAAGGTAAACTATTGGCTTTATGAGACTATAATAAGGCCTATAATGTTTTATGGAGTGGTGGTCTGGTGGAACTCACTAGACAGGGTATCTAAAGTTAAGCAGCTAGAGCGGGTGCAGCGGTCCGCGCTCATTGGGATCAGTGGGGCGCTTAGGACCACACCCACTCTCGCGCTCAATGTTATGCTTAACGTACTTCCTGTGGACATTGCAGGTAGGGTTGCAGCAGCCCATGTAGCAGCACGGCTAGAGTGCAATGGATACAGATTCAGCTCGGCCTTTGGGCATTCTAGGATTCTGGCCAGTTTCGACTTTGTACCTCCGGAAACAGATTACTGTCTGCCTGCTCCAGCTCGTAGTTGCTCCCTATCCACTTACATCCCGCGTAGGGAGGAGTGGAAGGAGGGGGGGTTGTGGGGCGGTGGGACGGTGAACTTTTTCACGGATGGCTCGAAGCTGGATGGTAAGGTTGGGGGAGGGGTCTTCTGCGATGAGTTCTCCCTCAACCGTAAATTTAGGCTTCCGGACCACTGCAGTGTATTTCAAGCAGAGGTGGCCGCAATAAAGGAGGCAGCCGATTGGCTACTTACCAATGTAATGCCCTCTAGACGGGCCAACATTTATTCGGATAGCCAGGCCGCTATCAAGGCCTTAGGATCGCTAATGGTGAGATCAAAACTGGTCAGGGAATGCCTGACTTCCCTCGCAGCCGCCTCGGAATATCTCGACGTTAGACTAATTTGGGTACCGGGCCATAGCGACATCGCAGGGAACTGCATGGCTGATGAGCTTGCTCGGCAAGGTACCCTGGAAGTCATCTCTCCTTGCAGGGAGGGGGTGGGGGCTCCTTTGACTGCCTACGGGCTTCTCCTGGACAGATGGGCTTTATGTCGTCTCAGCGAGCGCTGGGAAATTGCCACGACATGCAGAATTGCAAGGTCCCTCTGGCCGAGAGTGGACCGTGGGCGCTCAAGGGAGCTGATGTCGCTTACTAAGCGACAACTCTCGACCCTGGTTGGTGTTTTGACTGGGCATTGTCCGTTGGGTATTCACGCGGTTAGGCTGAAAATAGTCTCTGACCCTTTCTGCCGCAGCTGTATGGAGGAGGATGAGGTGGATTCATCTTGTCATTTTCTGCTCAGCTGCCCTGCATTTGCGAGACTGAGGTTCAAGTACCTGGGCTCGTACTTCTTTAGCTCTCCAGAAGACCTTTTTGGAGTGGAGATTGGTAATTTGCGTGACTTCATTCGGGGCACGCAACGTTTCTCAGGTTAATCTTTCCTGACTTTCCGATTCACGTTACCGTTCATAAATTTAGGTGGTATCACAACGGACTCTTACTATGTCTAAGTGAGTTCCCTTTGGGGAACTACCACAGTAACCTAACCTAACCTAGGAGATATAATTGATCAGGCGTCCAGACGATGTTGGTTTAGACTATCAGCTTAGAATAATGCTGTTGTTATATCTATGTACACGGATATCGAGGAAAGGGATCTCGCGATTTCTTCCATTTCTATGGTAAACTGAAGCTTGAAATGGTATTTGTTTAGCGTCTCTTGAATTGTATTCACGTCGCTTCGTTTCGTTATTGCAAATATGCCATTTACATATTTGTTGATAAATTCAATGTCTATTTTTAAATGTTGTTTCAATTCTGAAATAGTGTAGCTAAGAAGGTCGTCCATAACAATGTCGGCTTTCGTTGGGGAGAAGTAATCACCCATTGGCATACCGAATGTTTGTACAATTACAATTTGTTGTTGCACATGAAATAATTGCTGTCTTTAAGGCAGGAGTCGGGAATTTGTTGGAATTTGGGCCTTGGAAGCTAAAGGGCGTAAAGGAAGTAGATTATCTTTGTCGGCGTCCGCTATAATAATGTTTTCGTGGATTTCGGAAAAGTCTTTGTTTTATTGAGCGCTGCTAGTACTTATGATTTTTTCGGCAGAGTTGTGTCTAATGATCCCGCTTGAAGAGTATGATTCCGTTCCTCAACTTGTTTTTCGCTATTTCTTTGTCCTTTTCGTCTTTTTTATCTGTGAGTACTTGTTCCATTTCAGTGAGAAGCTTGTGATTGTTGCTGGTAACGCGAACCTTTTCCCACGAAAGAGTAACCACCTTGCCTCCTCGGGAAATTGGATATTCGTTTCGTTTAGAAACCAATTATTGGTTTTGTGTATTCCCATCTTCCGCATCTGTTCGTGATTTAGTCGCTCTATTTTTGAAGTTTGTATTCATTGTTTTTCTTCAGCTGTTTTTTGGTTTTGGACGGTCTGCTTGCTGATGTTGTGTATGATATAATAAATCCTTCGTTATTTTGATGTTGATATATTTGTTTGTGTTATCTCATTGCTTGGTATTTTTACTAGTACTAGTGTTGTTGTTGTTTTGTTGGTGAAAATAAATAATACACAGTACTTCGGCACGTCTCCGGCCACTTGATGCGCGAACTAATCAGGCAAGAGCCCAACAAAAATGCCCAAAGCAAAACACCGAACAAATCAGGCAAGAGTACAAAAAAAAAATACAATCACTAAAGCAATTCGCGAATCGAAACAACAACTAATACAACAAAAAAATACTCCAGCGTCACAACATATTAAAAGAACAAAATATAAGACTAGCATACAAATCAAATCGCTTACTTATATAAAGGGTGGTTAAATTTTAAGGGCCGATGTTGATTTTGAATAAAACACAAATTATTTTGGAAATCATTGTAGTTTCTTTTTATTATGATAATATGGTGTGGTTCAATTACGTATGGAACAAAATATTGGCCAAATGTCCGCCGCGACCTCGGCGGCACACCTCCATCCGATGGTCCAAATTTTCGATGACGCTGAGGCATAATTGAGGTTCTATGCCGTTAATGTGCCGAATTATCTCATCCTCTAGCTCTTGAATTGTTGCTGGCTTATCGACGTACACCTTTTCTCTCAAATAACCCCAAAGAAAGTAGTCCAACGATGTCAAATCATATGATCTTGGTGGCCAATTGACATCGCCACCCCGTGAGATAACACGGATTGAATTTGTCTCGCAAAAGAGCCATTGTTTCGTTGGCTGTGTGGCAAGTGGCGCCATCCTGTTTGAACCACATATCGTCCACATCCATATGTTCCAATTCGGGCCCTAAAAAGTTCGTTATCATCTCACGATAGCAAGCGCAATTCAATAAAAAATACGGCCCGATGATGCCGCCAGCCCATAAACCGCACCAAACAGTCACTCTTTGTGGGAGCACTGGTTTTTCGACAATCACTCTTGGATTATCATTCGCCCAAATACGGCAATTCTGCTTATTGACGAATCCACTGAGGTGAAAATGTGCCCCATCACTGAAGATGATTTTTGTCGAAAATTGATCATCCACCTTGCAAGCGTGTAAATGCAAGTCTTTATGCATGAGTTGAGGTGTAGGCTCTTCAGCCACACTCACGCGAACAGCAGCAATATTTTCTGCAGAACGAGCAGTACGAGCATGCTCTGGTGTTTGCACATCTCCTACGTACCCGGTTTGCTCAAATTTATGCACGATTTTCACGATTGTACGCACATTTGGACGATTAAATTGACCGAAAGAATTACGAAGTGAACGATATGCATTTTGATTTGAACGCCCATTTTCATAATAAGCCTGAATAACTTTAACACGTTGCTCGATTGTGTATCTTTCCATGCTCAAATTGAGTCAGTCTGAAGTTGAGAAATGTCAAATGAAATGCAGAAAAAAACTTGACGTTTAGGTGTGGTTCACATTCAACATCGGCATTTAAAATTTAATCACCCTTTATAATCAGATCAGAACTTTTGTGAAATGATGCAACTGTTTTCAGGGATCGCTGTAACTACAAACAATGTACGGACAGTTAATAGTTTATTTTATATCCTATTTAATAAATAAAATATGTAATGTGCTTGCATTTCGCATTTCAGACTATTCACAAAAAATTCGGCATATGAAAACTTTTTAACGATTTTGTATATACATTTGTAATGGAATAGAATCAGAGCAGAAATTTAGATGAAAAAAGATTTCCTTAAAATGAAGGATAAGTTATATGATACTTTATTTTCTATTGAATTAAAAACAAAACATAAAAATTACACATGGCACTAAAAATCGGGGATGCGAACTATGGGGCAAAAGCTAAAACATGCAATATGATAATGTCGCAGGCGACTATACGCGCTAAGCCACAGCAGACACTGTACGATCGTTGCTTAAACGGCTAATTATGCAAATCATAACAATGTGTGCGCAAAGAAGAACAATTTACGCAGAAAAATTTATAAAATATTTAAATTTACAACCAAAAGGAAAAAAGCTTGCAACTTCTTTCCGGTTAGTTTTGTACTGGTTTCGCGTATCAAATGCCCACTTTTTTTTAAATTCACTCAAACTATTGGTCAGTTTGTTAGTTTTGTTAGTTTTGTAGAGGCATCGGGCATGAAATGACCACTACCTTTTGCTGTATGAAAATGAATTCACAGAATTCTTTATTTTCTTGTACTACATATAATGTGTTTACCTAATGTACATCGATACACATTATTCAAATATTGTTGATTGATGCATAGCGTGCATAGTTGATGCATTAGTGCTATAAATTCATTTTGAAATGTAATGGTAGGTCTTAAATCTGTTTTAACCTTTATGAATAGGGCTTTGAAATTAGGAATATATTCAAAATCCTGTTTCGGTTTTCAAATTTTTTTTTAAGGTATTTATCCTTGTGTAGGGGCGGTAGCGGTATTTTCGCAGGAGGGCAACAAGACCAATTTCGTTATTGGTCTGCTGGTTTGCCCCTTTATAGTATAGATGTCGACGAAGCGTACCCGGTTATCAGAGGCTGGGTGTAGGTTGAAGACTCTTCCCAGTCTCCACATATTAGGCGGTAAATTATCTTCTTTTATAACCACAAGATCTCCTGTTTTTACGTTGCATTGTGGTGTTTCCACTTGATGCGATTTTGCATTTCGAGCAGATATTCAGCCTTCCATCTCCTGCAAAATGTTTGGTGTAGGGCTTTAAGTTTCTGACACCGGTTTACGATCGAGGCAGGGCTTTCGTTGACTTCTGTTTCAGGTGGAGCTAATAAGTGTCCACCTACTAAGAAGTGACCGGGGGTGAGAGGCACCAAGTCGGAAAGTTCATTCCAAGATGGGCTTAACGGCCGAGAGTTGAGGCAAGAATCGATTCGACACAAAAGAGTTGTAAACTCTTCGAATGTGTGACTGAAACCGGAAGCAATCTTTTCAAAATGGGTTTTAAAACTGTTTACCCCTGCTTCCCACAATCCGCCCATATGAGGCGCTGCAGTGGGTAAGAAATGCCATGTGATTATCTGATGACTATATTTATTCAGTGTACTATTTCGCGCTTCGGTTATACAAATTTTAAATTCTGATCGTAGAGATCGCGAAGCTCCGACAAAGTTGGTGCCATTATCGGAGTAAATATTTTTTGGGCATCCTCTCCTAGCAAAGGCTGCCAAAAAGGATGCAGCGCTAAGGTCATTGGTGGCTTCCAAGTGTATAGCCTTAACGGCGAAGCACACAAACAGGCAAACGTAACCATTTGAGATGCGACAACCTCTGCCGCGGAAGTTTTGGATATCGAAAGGTCCTGCGAAATCTACACCTGTGTTTATAAACGCACGCGAATTTGTCCCTGTCGATTGTGCAGACCTTACAATTATGGATGACGGACTTTACCATATTTTCGACTCGGGGAATCCAGTTTTGCGTCCGAATAAGACGCAGCATTAATTGATTCTCGCCATGCAGGGAGATTTTATGGAAAAATTGGACAACAAGACGGGCCAATCGGCACTTATGTATGATGAGGTGACGCTAAATCTAGCGATGCGCCAAGACGACCTCCAGTCCTCATAATCTTATCTTTATCTAAGAAAGGGTTAAGGGCAGCACTTCGCTTTTTCCATTGATGGGGTTTTTAGACTTTAAGTTCGAATATTCATTACTATAGTATTGCTTCTGGTAAATGATTATTAAGCATTGTGTCGTTGCCTTAATTTCATCGGATGAAATTAAACAAGCCTCTTCTCGAAACGAAGCTTTTTTGTTCGGATAATTGCTTTGTTAGAATCTCATAATATATGATAAGACTCTCAAAGCTCTCGGTAAATCTAAAACCTATCGAGAATTTCATCAACATTTTTTATTGTTATGGCTGCACATAAATGCGCCCTTTTTTCTTCGATGTTGGTGTTATAGCTTGTCTCTTGTCTTGGCCAATTTCTACAATGTCTACTTGCAACTAAGAAGGGCCATGCCACCACAAAGTGTTGTCGACTAATTCGTAGGCGAGAACTCCTCTGCTTCCCATATCTGCTGGATTTGATGCCGATTCCACATGAAGCCAGTCCGTATTTCCGACTTTGTCGACAATTTTTGTTATACGATCTGTTCTAATCGGGTATCTTGATCCTCTCTATCTCGCGGTAGTGTTTGGTAAAATTTTGCCATTTTTCTAAACTAGTTGCAGACACAGGTTCATCCCACTCTATGCCTTCCACCCAAATATTTTGCATCAATATCTTGGCTACTATTACTACAATGGGCGCAAGCCATCCTAGCGGATCGAACACCTTGCCGATGGAGGACAATATCAACCTTCTAGTGATTGTGTCACTATGCTCCATTGGTCTTGTTATTCCAAGAGCCTTAACTGTGCTGGTGTCTTCGAATTCCAAAAAATCTTCGGTTAGTAGATCCTTTTTTGGAATGTCTGCTATTACATCCTCGCAGTTGGCCATCTATTTTCGTAAGGGAAAACCTGCTGACCGCAGTACAGCAGAAATTTCGTCCCTTGCCTTTAAGGTAGAGTCGATGCTGCGTCCTCCTGCAAGTACGTCATCTACGTGCATGCACTTTCGCAGAATATTAGCTTTCTACGACATCGGCCTACTGCAACAGTGTCCTTATTGTCAGGTAAGGCGCACAGTTTATTCCAAACGTAACCGTCTTTAATTCATATAGGCTCGTTGCTTCGTTCGGTTTTGCCCGAAAGACGAAGCGCTGATATTTCGACTGGTTGTCGTTTATCCAAACTTGTCGGTACATTTTCTCGATGTAACTGTTGAATACATATCTGTATATCCTCCAGCGTAGAATCAGTATTGGAAGATCTGATTGCAGTACTGGACCTGGAAGGAGGACGTCATTTAAGCTTGTCCCATTAGCGCTTGCACTTGAGGCATTGAGAACCACGCGAACTTTAGTTGAGGTACTCTCTGCCTTTGTAACGGCGAGATGAGGCAGGAAATAATTATCTTGCAATAGGGACGCTACAAAAGTAGACCGATAGTGACAGCAAATAGCGTTCCTATTGCAAGACCCGATACTAGCTGCAGCAAAAAATCTAACGAATAACAATTATTTAATCGTCGCCGCGAATAACGGTGTAAACAACAAACCTGCAAAAATTCTCTTGCAATTTTGTTGCTTTAGCTGGAAACAGACCGTTTGTACATTTAAACAAATTTCACTCACTTGCAAGCTCACTTGCTTTTCTTTCACTGCTATTCCTAGAATCGACCGAAAATTCTTTGCAAATAACAAATTTTTACAAAATTACCAAAGTTCATAAGTCCATTCGCGATTAACAGCAGCTAATCCGAGGGATTGTGCCGTCTTTAGAACTTCAGTCCAACCATCTTGCTTTTGCGTTTTGCAAGTTGCATTATTTTGGAAAGATCCAAATAAATAATCCTTAAATGTAGAAAAATATATTTATTGCATATTCATGTATACATTCTACATACCCGTATGATAATCAAAATAAACTTACTTTTTCCCCTTTATAACTTGTAAAATGGCCAATTTATTGGCTTTGTTTTGTGCACGCGACATAACACTCTAAATAATAAAAGAGAAACTGAAAATTCTTATTGAAACGTACATTACTTTGCTCCACCTCTCATTGAGAGCGCTTAGCACATGATTGGAAATGTTTTCTCTATTTGCAAAGTAAAAGAAATTGTTGGTGCAACACTTATCAAATCAACTTATCCAAAGAGCTCGTAAGTTTTGACAAGTTAATAAGCTTATTGATAAGTTTAAAGTGCAACACTTATCAACTTTACTTTTCGAAAAAACCTGTTATCAAGAATTTGCAAAGTGAAAAGTGTTAAGTGGTTGGTGCAATAGGGCCCAGGAAATTCTTTCCTCGTTGTCTCGCTGATATTTGTTCTCGGCAGATTTCCGGTTAGTTGTGGTACAACCAGGGCAGTTGCAGTCAAGCTAAACAACAGGTCGACGGGGGCCCCAATTGTATGTTACATGCTTCCTTAACCAGGGCATTTACCGAATTTGAGATGCCCGAAACTTGGGCATGCATCTTTTTTTGCAGATAGATTTATTCTGCGTTTGAGCCTCTCTGTTATAAAGGAACACTCAGAACCAGTATCAATCTGTGCCATTGAGACGTATATTTACTCGAGCTGTTCGTAATAGCACACCCGTATTTGTATTTGCAAAGCAGGACTTAACATTGCTGTTTGCATTTTCAATTGTTTTATCGGAATCACGTTATGCTTGCGCCTGCCTCGATGTCGATGGAGAATCATCGGCAGGCCTCGAAGATGTCCAACGCGTCGTTGCCTTTCGCTGAATTGCATTTAGATGCAGGAGCATGTGATGTCCCGAGTGACACGTATTGTAGTTATATGAACTTGTGCATCTTGACACAGTATGTCCGGAACCAAGACAATTCAGGCAACAATTATTTTCCTTTATAAAATTGACTCTGTTTGCAGGTGTTAGCTGTAGGAAACGGGAACAGCTGCGCAATTTGTGCTCATTTGTATGGCACATTTTACAATTAGGATTGGTCACGCTTACTAGGAAGGTGCCAACTCTTTTTGTCGGGGTTTCGAAAGGATGGCGTGTGAGTTGCGGCGGCTTTGGCATTCTCACAGCTTTACTATCCTTCAACCCTGACAACGTCTCAAGGGTCTGAAACCTATTGGACAGGAACTTTATGGTCTATGGTTTGCTCCCATAGAGCCAGGGTGCTGTCAGGCAGCTTCGTCGAGCAGAGATAAACGACAATTGCGTCCCAGTTTGAGATGTCAATTTGATGACCCTTCAAGGCTGATAAGCAATTGTTTATCTCCCGCTGCAAACTTTTTATTGAGCTACCACACTCAAACTCTATTGCCTTTAACTTAAACAATAGTTTTAGTTGTGTGTTAACTAAAATACGCTTATTTTCATAGGCCCGTAGTCATAGTCCAACATAAAAGCCGACTTTAGTTAGTAAAATACTAAAAAGATAAAGCCGAATTTATTTTTAGTCTTGTCATAGTCAGTTTAGTTCATGGTACTAACTAATAACAACATTGTCAATCAGTAAATTTGCATAAATGGCAATGCTGCAAATATATGACATTTTGGAGGAAAAAATGTCGGAAATGAACTAATGGATATATTTTATCGAAGGATATTTTTATAACTTGATAATTTCACAATAAAATGGTGATTTTATTGCTATTAATAGTTAAAATAAGTTTGAAAAGACTTTGTATGCTTTTATATTAAGATAAAAGCCAGAATTTATGTGGAATATTGTACTTCTTATGCGATATTACTGTTTATCGATTAAAAAACCCCATCTCCAAGAGGCATACTATGTCAGCTGGTATTTGTTTATTATTTGCACATGAAAAATTAAACACGATGGAGGGCAAAACAAGTGTAAGTAGTTTTTAAATACTTATTAGCGATTGAATAATTAAAAGTGGTTTTCTATAGGCAAGGAAACGCGAAAGTCAGAAATATTTATTAATAAATGCAGTTCTGTATGCTCTCCCTGAATTTGAAGTCGTTTCAGGAATGTCGCTGCTTTATTTACCTGAAGATTTAAGGAATAGTATCCTTTCCTATTCAGAAAGTGACCTGCCATAGTTGGGCCCACATTCTTTGAAGGACATTTAATTCGCACATGGGTGCAGTCGATTGCTCCGACCACGGTCGGAAACCGAGCTGATCGGTAAAATTTGTTCTTTACTTCGTTCAGCTCATTTCTGCTTGGGAATCGAACACAGTGTAGCAGTAACATTGCAATTCTTTTGGATATTTCTTTTACTATCCTTCCTACAGAATTCTGGGATAAACCGTGCAGATCAGCTATAATACAAGAATATGCATGGCATTTCATTTAGAAAATTAAATTACACTTTATTAACATACCAACATCACTTTGATGGTACCAGTAGACCTCTATTATTTCTCGGATTTACCATATTTAAAGCTCGAATAATGAACTCCACCGTAGCTTTGTCGAACCGATACCGAGAATAGAAATCACTGTCGTCTAATTCAAAAGGGTTGATTCTGGTTTTATACATTTTTGGACGTCTAATCAAAGTAGCATCACTAATGATGCTAAAATCCCGTTCAATATTATCAAAACGACTCATTTTTTTCCTTTAATTTAAGTTTCACCAAAAAAACACAACTTTTAGCCCCGAAGATGCAGATTTATAATTATTTTGACAGTTTACTAAATGGTTCAGTAACAGCTTTTCGGCACTCTAACTTTAAATTCGACTTTAACCGAAAAAGCCGGGGTTAACTCGACTATGACTAAGATAAAGTATACTTTAAGCTAAAGTATGCTTTAACGTATTTAGATCCGACTTTAATTTGACTATGGCCCGCAGTTAAACACAACTTTTAGCCCCGAAGATGCAGATTTATAATTATTTTGACAGTTTACTAAATGGTTTAGTAACAGCTTTTCGGCACTCTAACTTTAAATTCGACTTTAACCGAAAAAGTCGGGCTTAACACGACTATGACTAAGATAAAGTATACTTTAAGCTAAAGTATGCTTTAACGTATTTAGATCCGACTTTAATTTGACTATGGCCCGCAGTTAAACACAACTTTTAGCCCCGAAGATGCAGATTTATAATTATTTTGACAGTTTACTAAATGGTTTAGTAACAGCTTTTCGGCACTCTAACTTTAAATTCGATTTTAACCGAAAAAGTCGGGTTTAACACGACTATGACTAAGATAAAGTATACTTTAAGCTAAAGTATGCTTTAACGTATTTAGACTATGGCCCGCAGTTAAACACAACTTTTAGCCCCCAAGATGCAGATTTATAATTATTTTGACAGTTTACTAAATGGTTTAGTAACAGCTTTTCGGCACTCTAACTTTAAATTCGATTTTAACCGAAAAAGTCGGGTTTAACAATGTTTAATGTTCAAGGCCATTATAGCTAGGCTAGATTTTACCTATGCAGATAAACGATCAATTTATTTGATTGAGCAGGAGCTTAGTACTTTAAGGCAGGGGAATCTTACGGTTATACAATTTTATGATGAAGTGGAGAGAAAGCTCACACTTCTTACTAATAAAACCATAATGACCTACGAGGGCAATTTAGCGGACTCCATAAATGAAAAATACAGAACGGATGCGTTACGCGTCTTTATTTCTGGCCTCAGAAAACCCCTGTGTGACATTTTATTTTCTTCAAGGCCAACTGACTTGCCGTCTGCTTTGGCCCTTGCCCAGGAGCTAGAAGCGAATCATGAACGCTACACCTTCGCGACACTTTTTTCAAAGCGTTTTGATGATAATAGCAGAAGCCAACCTTCTGGCAGAAGGTCTCTTGAAAACAACAATAGTCAGTTGGAATATTTGAATACCCATAAGAATCCACATTTCCAGCATAATTACAATAGGCAACAAAAACGTAGTTTTACTCAAAACGGTACGCAGGAAAGACCTGAACCAATGGAAATAGATCCGTCAACGTCTCGCTTTCGTCGTCCATCAAACTTTGAGCTCAAAAATTCACCGAACGATACTTTAGATCAAACCAAAACCAATAATTTTCAAGGGTCTAGGCAAAGACAGTTTCCTCAAAATACTGGTAACCTAGGACAACAACCTAAGCGTCGCTCTGATTTTGAAAGGAATACAGGGCCTAAAATGCAAAGAATTAACCATATTACCCAAGATAGAGCCGATAAAATTTCTTACGATGACTTGGTAAGGAGTGAAGTTGAGGATATTGAGGACGAGATAAATTTTTTAGGGAAAGGTCACTGATGCCTTGGGTTGGCAGAACAATAGGAAATGAGAAAAGAATTATAAAAATGTTAATAGATACAGGGGCTTCAAAAAGTTATATAAGGACCTTTAAGGAGCTAAAAGGAATCGTACCTTTAGCCAAAACATTTTTAGTTAAGTCAATTCATGGCGAAACTAAAGTAAGTGAAAAATGTAAAGTACATTTATTTGGAATAAATTCTGATTTTATTATTCTGCCAACATTAATAAATTTTGATGCGATAATTAGGCTTGACTTACTAACGCAGGTTAATGCCATTGTGGACCTGAAAAAAGGTATTGTTACCCACGACTTTGGGATAGAAAAGTTATTATTCAGTGAATGTGAAAACATAAATATTATACAAATTAAACATGAAAGCGTACCCCTCGCAGTGAAAAATGAGTTTTTAAAAATGATACGTAAACGATCAAACGCGTTTGCTGATCCAAATGAGTCTTTACCATATGACACTAATATAGGCGCAACCATTCGTACAAAACATGAAGAGCCGATATACTCTAGGTTATACCCTTATCCACTAGGCGTAGCAGATTTTGTGAAAAATGAAATAAAAGAACTTTTGCATAATGGCATTATTAGACCCTCTAGATCTCCCTACAATAATCCAATTTGGGTGGTAGACAAAAAAGGCTTCGATGAGTTAGAGAACAGGAAAAACGCCTGGTGGTAGACTTCCGAAAGTTAAATGAAGTTACCATCGATGACAAGTATCCAATACCTAATGTAACGTCGATCTTGTCTAACATGGGTCAGTCACAATACTTTTCAACACTTGACTTAAGCAATGGCAAATATGAATTTTGCAGACTGCCATTCGGTTTAAAAAACGCTCCTAGCATATTCCAGAGGGCCATAGACTACGTACTACGGGAACGAATAGGCAAAAGCTGTTATGTTTACGTAGACGACGTCATAATATTTTCGCAAACAAAAGAGCAACATGTTGAGGACGTAAACTGGGTTTAAAAGAGCTTGTATGATGCCAATATGAGGGTATCAGTAGAAAAGTCTCAGTTCTTTAAAAATGAAATCGAGTACATCGGGTTTATCGTTTCCCAGCCCCGAAAATTTATACTCTCTTAGATCATTTTTGGGACTGGCAAGCTATTATAGATGTTTCATCAAAGACTTTGCCAGCATAGCCAAACCTTTGACCGACATTCTAAAAGGTGAGAATGGAAAAGTCAGCGCTAATCAGTCGAAGAAAGTAAAAATAACATTAGATTCAAGGCAATTCCAAGCTTTTGATACTTTGAAAAGTATTTTAATATCCGAAGATGTAATGCTCGCCTACCCTCATTTCAAAAAAACCGTTTGATTTGACAACCGATGCCTCTAACCATGGCCTGGGTGCTGTTTTGTCTCAGGATGGCAGGCCAATCACCATGATATCTAGAACCTTGAAAGGTAATGAGCTTAATTTTGCAACAAACGAAAGGGAGCTCCTGGCCATAGTATGGGCATTAAAAAATCTCAGAAACTATCTCTATGGTGTAAAGCACTTGAACATATTCACAGACCATCAACCACTAACATTTGCAGTTTCCGATAGAAACTCGAATGCAAAACTCAAGCGTTGGAGGTCATTTATTGATGAGCATAACGCAAAATTGCACTACAAACCGGGAAAGGAGAACAATGTCGCAGATGCTTTGCCGCGACATCAGGTTAACTTGGTGGAACAGGATTCGAATTCCGATTGCGCAACAATTCATAGTGAACGGTAAATTGTTTCAAAAACCAGATTATTATTGAAGAAGCTGAGAACCCATCTAAACGAACTTTTATTGTATTTGGAAATAGGACAAGACATGTTATTCATTTTCGTGACAAAAACACTCTGTTAGGAACTATTCAAGACCTTGTAAACACAAACGTAGTGAATGCAAATCATTGCAGCCTGCCTATTCTAGCCCATATCCAACATGATCTTGTACTATTATTTCCAAATACCAAGTTCAAATATGCTAAGAAATTTGTGGCTGATATCTTTAATCCAAATGATCAGATGGAAATAATAATAAAAGAACATAATCGCGCTCACCGCGCAGCAATTACTTTTTTCCAAAACTGGAAAAGAAAGCAAAAGAAGCGGTAGGAAACTGCAAAATCTGTTCAAAATCAAAATATAATAGACATCATCAACGGCATAAAATAGCTGAAACACCAATCCCCTCATATTTAGGAGAAATATTGCACATTGATATATTTTCAACAGATTCAAACTTTTTTTTAACATGTTTGGACAAATTTTCCAAATTTGCAGTTGTGCAAACTATACAATCTAGAACTATTGTGGATATTAAGCCCCAGCTCATGCAACTTTTGAACATATTCCCTAATGCTAAAACCATTTATTGTGATAATGAGAAATCATTTAATTCCAATACTGTGAGATATCTCCTTGCCAACAGTTTTGGTATTGAAATTGTTAACGCACCACCTCTCCACAGTGCATCTAACGGGCAGGTGGAACGGTTCCACAGCACATTGATAGAGATTGCTAGATGCATTAAATTGGAAAGGGGCATTGAGGACACGCGGGATTTAATTTTATTGGCGACTATCGAATACAATAAAACAATTCATTCGGTAACCAACAAAAGGCCAATTGATATATTTCGACCTATGACCGAAGATACAAATATAAGCACGGAAATACCGGCACGTTTAAAGCACGCACAGCAGCTAGAGCTAAATACTCATAACAAAAAAAGAATAGAACGTAAATTTCATCCAGGCGAAAAGGTACTGGTAAAAAGAAACACCAGACTTGGTAATAAATTAACCCCCTTTTACGCAGAACAGATAATAGAAGAAGACTTGGGAACTGCAGTTCTTATTAAAGGGAGGGTGGTTCACAAAGATAATTTGAAACAGGTATAACTTTTACCTGAATCAGAAACACAAAATTTGTCTTTATTGTTACATTATTATGCTGCTTTATTCGGTCTAAAGCCATAAAGTAAAATTAAAATCAACGGCACAAAGCTGAGCATTTCACAATTTTGTTTTCATTTCAAAGTCATTTAGTATTTCATTGAAAAAAGTTTAATACATATTTGGTACTCAACAATTCAGTTTTCAACAAATAGTGTAAGCTATATACAATCTAGTAAGTAAGGAAAATTGTATGAAACCTCTACCGCTTACTCCACTCACTTATGATTTAAAGCAATATACTCAATGCATACGGGTATATCATTAAGAGATCTTACGGCGTGACGTAGGAAACTTTGTTAGCTGCGTCGTAGATTATTACTCTGCATTCAGTATATTGGCCACATTGAGCTGCTACTCCCTCATACGCATTGGAGGCAACATGTCCTATCAGATTGTGGATTTAAATTTTTGCAACACAACTTAACTATGTCGCAATAAATATATTATTTGTAAAGACAAATCAACACACAAGATATCCAGGGCCGAGGACGTCCCTCTTTAAGAAGGGGAGGAGTTAAGCCACAATAGTCCAGCAGCCACCCTCGTAATCATTTCTGTTCTTCATTAACACCTGACAGCATCGCCAACACTTGCAAAGCAAGACTAAGTTGATTGCTGGGAGAGCGATCTGTCTGTATGGCAACGTAGAGCCAGCAAGTAATTTCATTCTTAAGCTAATAATGAAGTTTAACATTTGCGGTTAACAAGTGAGAGAGTTGTTTGACTGGTATGTTGAGCAGAGTCAGATACCTTAACTTCTGAGTTGCTCTGGTAGAGCAAGGAAACGATCACCTGATTCTTATTGGAATGATAAGTTGCGGATAACAAGAGAGATTGAGTAAGCGGTATGTTTATTCTTGTTGGAGGGTTTTCTAATTAGAATAGTGTTGCAATTGGATTACGAAGGTCGTACAACAAGAAGTACTTAGCGGCAACAGTATATTTGATTAATAAATTAAATTAATATTAATAAAAAGTTTAAGACTTTTATTCACTTGTATGTCTATACAGTGATAAATCGTTTGTACTGTCAGTATCTTCAAAATGTATAAACGTTTATCCGCCCATTATATATTGTTGATAAGTCTCTAAAACTCGTGTCAAGATTGAAAAATATCGGGTTCATTATTAAATAAAGCTTGACATGAGACGATCATGTTAACACAATAATTGGTAAAGTGTACAATATATAACAAATTGAGAATTTCTGCAACCGTTTCACCGATCCATGTTAGGAAAAAGCTTGCAGTACAACTAATATTGCCAATCATATGATGCCCCGAACTAGTCTACAGTAAACGGAGTTCTTCAGTTGCTCGTAAAATCTAATCTAAGTCAGCTCGAATTAATGATTTGAAATGCAAACGCAGGGACGCCAATAGAACGCCACCACCTGTAACAGCAATCTTATAAATATACAGAAAGCCCGATTCTTTACAACCGACGAGCAAACGAACGCTTTAGTAGGCAAAGCAACCCTATTAGCGTTTTTCATCAAGCATGCAATATTTTACCGCTACTTAACGGAACGGAAAATAGTTGTGGGGGCAAATTTTAGGTTGATGTAGTTATTTATTTAAAATACTAAGATTTTCCATGTCGTTTTTTAGGCACAATTCACAATATCGCAGTTTTTTCACTACCCAACACTTAATCACAAGTTGGATATAAGTTTTCCCAGTTGGCTCAACTCGCGCACTTTTCCGATAATGGGTTGTTGCTTTACATGCAGTTCGTTATCCTACCTAGTGTTCTTTTGCCAGTCGAAGAAAAAGGCCTCGAGTTAACTTTTTGACAAACACGACGTGACGCATTCACCGCTGAGCGCATGCTGTGTACTTTGAAGACCCGTTGGCTTTTCCGTGCGAACAATCTTAAGGTCAGTTTTTTTGTGCAAGTTAGCAGTTCAACTAAGTCTAAACACCTAATTTTTCGGGGTTAAACACAGTTTAAGATATTCACTAAGAATAAATTTGGACTGCAAACTGCCCATTATTATACCTTTTCTTACAAAGAATGATAGAATTACAGATTGCGACAATGCTGGCAGCGTACACGTCTCAGATGTTTCTTCAACAAGAATAATGAGTTAAATTTAATGTAAAAATTACTCAAAACTTAGAAAAAGCAACGTTTTAACATTTAATGACATAATCCTTCAAAGGAGGCAAGCAATAAGTAACGGAAGGGCTTTTCGTGCCTTTTCGTGTTTTCTTGCCGCAATATGGGCACACTCGTTTTAACCTTCAAATTTTGTACGCATTTAAAACTATTAACACTTTGACGCAAAATCTTAAAAATATCGGTCCGCCTCCCCAACACCATTTGTAAATTTCTTTAAAAAAATCCTCGTTTCCAATGTTCATTCGCAGTAGTCTAATATGGGCTTTCGATCCTCGCACCAAGAAGTCTAACCTATAACTATCGGTTATATTAGCAGGAAAATTAGTTCAAGCTATAGACCAGTTAAAAGTTACTTTTGTATGGGCGTCGTGTATCAAACGAAACATACTATGTATATGGAAACCTAAATAGCTACTGTTCATACTTTTTATAACACTGAAGATGGCACAACGCCGAAACTGGTTTGTCTCCAAACCAAACTTGACAAGGGATGACGGAAAATCGTTCCAATATACATCATTTTAGAACTTATTCCTATGATTCGACAAAAAATAGTTCCAATAGTTCGCAGACTGGCAAAAAAACACTAGGTACCATCACGTATTTCAAGCTAGTAAAAATGCGCGAGGGAGCCAACTCGGAAAAATAATATCCGACTTGAGATGTAGTGTTGTGAAGTAAAAAAAACTTCTCTATTGTAAATGAGGCTTAATAAAATAAATGGGAAGTTACAGTTTAGAACCTAATCCTTCTTTATTTGTGTAGTATTTTTAAATAAATAACTACATCAACTTAAAATTTGCCACATAACTATTTTCCGATCTTAAAAAGCAGTAAAAAAAATCGCATGTTTCATGATAGACGTTTCAAAGAAACGGGCCTTCTGTTTATTTATATGATTGTTGTTACAGGCAACGGCATTGTGATTGCGTCAACGCCGATAACAAAGAACGTAGTTTACAAATAAGTTGAATGGCGTTTCGTTTCCTCTGGCCAGAACTCTCGTCCAATTCACCACACACAGAAACCAATTGGATCTAATGACATTCTAATATCAATCAGCAAAAGTCAAATTAATTCTGGAATAGTGAATCGGACGAGATTTTATATTAGAGGAACGATGGGAAGGGATGCAACTTCTTTGTAATCTACGCTCTTTGCCGATAACATCCAACGTAGGTCAACTCCGTACTTTTCTATGGCGTTCATGCATTGACATCGGTTGACATTTGAATTTTAAAATGATACGCTTTTTAATAGAAATTAGCTGCGCATAAAATTGAATACATTTAGAAAATCCTCAAAGGTATTAAAATTATTCATGTTATTAATTTAGAATAATCTAAAATGAATGTGTTCATTGGCTGTCGTCGTGAACGCGTGAGCGCAGACACACATTCGCAGCTGAATGCATGCTGTGTAACTTCCAGCTATATTTCTAATACCATGTTCGGACCGATAACGAAAAAAAATTAAAAACACGTTTTGTGAATTGGAGCCGCAAAGGTATTGGCACCGACTCATAAGGGCGGTCCACATAAGACTTTGGCGTTGGCGTTGACTTGCCACAACCCGCGTCAGAAATTTGCTTGTTACGATGAAAACTTTAACAACATTGTCATCACCAAAGCGAAAATTGTTGTACAAATGTAATTTAGTTGTGTTTGTTTTTTTAAAGCTTCTAAAACTAAAATGTTGTCTTAAGAAGCGAAAGTTTGCGGAAAATAATTTCCTGCCGTCTGTACAGTATATAATGTGTAACAATAACAGTGTAGAATGAAAAAAAAAATTGATTCGAAAGCGCAAAGAGATGTTTGATCATCTCCTCGGACTTGTTGACTTGTGGGTGAGTGTCTTACGAAGCATTTTAATAGACCATCAATACCGACTGCATTAAGACTATTTCAAACATTGAAGTAAGGAAGTTGAAGTCATTAGCCAATAATCTTTAGACTAAATAAAGAAGTGAACTTTGTATATTTATGGCTCTTTAGTACATGAAGATAGTGAACACATGCTCGCTACATCATATCAAATGTGCTTGTCTATACCAAGCCGACATAAATGCAAACGTATTGCAAACGATTTTCATTCGATTTTGAACTTTTCTAATTGTGTAGGCGAAAGCATCCATTGTTCTTTTGGAATGTTCCGATGCTAATTCCAAGTTTACTTGCGTAGATATTGGGGAAAATGATGGTGGTGTATTTTGCAATTCGGACTCTGGCAGAAACCAACAACTTCAACAACTAATTAGACCAGCCAGAGGGTGATTTTTTGCCATACACCATCCTTAAATTTCCTCATTTTCTTGTTGGAGATGCGGCATTTTCTTTAAAGAAGCTATCTTACGCGCCCATATTCAGGTTTGGATACCTTCAATATTCAATTTTTAATTTGTTTTTCTAAAAATACATATGCGTTGTTTACGTGCGTAGGAATACGTTTGTTACACCACGAACATTTCAACAGGCTTCTGTCAAGACCTCGACGGGTTATAGAAAACGCTTTTGGAATTCTGGCAGCTTGGCAGCCCACCAGAATTCGTTGACCAATACCAAGGAGACGATATTATCAGTGGATTAGGGCGACAGGAAATTACGTCACCCATTCGAGGAACTAATCGATTAATGGCGAACAAGTGAGGGATCAATTAAAAGATTGCATCACCGCGCCCCATATTAATTAAGCAAAAATGTTCTCTTTCATCCATTTATTCTTTAACTTTACTCTAAGGTGTGCCTTTTCTTCGTTCATCAACTCCTTAATCGCTATTATTCTAAGGATTTTTGTATATATTTCTATATCTATCTCGGTTACTTTACAAACAACCGTTAGGTAAACAAGGTTATAATTCCCTGGGGACCACCAGTGCTCTCTGGTATAAAAAGGGTTTCAAATTTTCAAATCTTTTATAGTGATGGTAATATCTGTTTGATTATCATGCTAAAATGCAGTTAGAAAAATTGTAATTACTGAACATCGCAATTGTTAATTTTCCTTGTGTAAGAAGGCATAGGAGTATGAGAAAGGGACAGGGAGTATTTGGTGCACCAATGACCATGGATGAGCACCAGGCGCTGCACCACCACCGGTAACGCCAGTATATTCGGCCCTGTTTTTTTCTTGTCGTGGATGTAGAAGTTTTTTGTATTCAGTACTTGGGGGCATGACTTTTCTCTACTCTGGCACAGGGAACAGTGGTATGAGCGAGAAACACACCCAGCGGGCATGACTAGCCGCAGTGCACCCAAATGGCATACCAACTGCTCACATTGCTGCTCCCAATTTGGTGTGTGCCATAACGGCTGGCTCCCGACGTGTAAATTGAAGTTTTGGCGCACAATAACCGCTGTCGCGACAGATGGCGCCCAACGGGTTAGCTTAGACCTTTGGCCATGTTGACCGGTGTGGCTGGCCCGTGAGGGTTCACCATCCGGCAAGTCCCAGGCAAGGCTGGCCAAGAAGCCGCTTCCTGCGTTGCGGTGGGATGAGTGGGACTGAACGGAGCGAACGACTTCTCCAAGACTTTTGCGTCAGCCGTATTGCCTGCATTGCGATCGGGTGTTTTGGGACTAAACTTATGTTTATTTTGAGTTGTTTTTTGGCCTGAGCCTTTGTAGTATAGGGGTGTCAGCAGCCGGATTTAATGGGAATATATGTAGCTACATTTTACAACTACATAAACCATGGAACAGTTTTAATATACGTATATTTATCACATGTTTATATCATTTTTGCTTTATAAATTGGATTTTTAAGGCGTATATTAATATTCAATATGCATATTGACTTTTTTCACTTTCACATTTTCACATTTAATTATTAATTTTTTTTTGCTACGGTTCATATTACGAAAGAGCTCTGTCGGGTAACCATTTTTAAGTGATAATTCTTGAATGTTGAAATAGCGACACCCTTTTGAATTGAGCACGCACTTCATGCACCAGCAGAGTTAGCATATGAGTTCAGTAAGAGGTGCAAGAATTACGGGAAGAAAAACTTCAGTATTGGCATCTAATCGACCAATCCGGACGAGCTCAAACCAAATTGATTCCCCACCGCCTGGGCTATCGGTACATAATTTTTCCGCTACCTCTATTAATATGTCGTCAGATCAACAACAAGAAGAAGCAAGGACATTAGGTAATGATATGGATGGGACTAATAGTCTAATTTCTTATGAAATGTCAGCAGGAGAACCATGGGTAGGCGTGCTGTACCAACTCTTTCGTACTTCTCAAGAAGAAATGAGGACGGAGATAAGAACCATGAAGAAGAACATCGACAACTTAAGCGCGGTATAATAACATCGCACAAAGCACCTAGTAACTTCAATTCAATAAGGGGCAACCACACCCAAGCTTCTCTAAATCGTCAAACTAGCTTCGACCCTACCGAGGCGCATCTTCCGAGAAAAGAAGAGAGAGGCCGAAATGCGCGAGTGCGAGGAGCTTGTGATGCTAGCCGATAGGAAAAACATTCGAAAATTTTATCAGAAGGTACAGCGGCTTACAAAAGGTTTCAAGATCGGGGCAATTTCCTGTAAGAATGAAAATTTCGAACTGATGACCGACTGTACTCTGGATACACTCAAACTGTGGCGGGAGCACTTCTTCACGCTGCTTAATGGTAGTGGCGGGGAAAACAAAGAAGCTGATGAACCCGAACCTCCAATCAATGAGTCCAAGTACCGTTACCCGAACTGGACGAAACTCATACGACAATAGCTCGGCTAAAAAACAATAAGGCCGCTGGTGCTGACGGACTGCCAGCAGAGCTATTCAAGTGCAGCGGCGAGGGGTTGGCAAAGTGCATGCACCAGCTCATTTCCAAAATATGGTCGGACGAACGAATGTCTGCTGATTGTAATTAAGTACATTCTGGCCAATCCACAAAAAGGGCCACACTGCAATGTGCGCCAACTACCAAAAGTAAATAAGGTTCTGTCGAGTGTATTGTGTGAACGACCGAAGCCCGCCGTGAACGAACTGATTAGACCTTATCAAAGAATGCCGTTGAGCAACACGCATCACCACCAGCTTCGAATCGCGAAGGACCTCCCTGAGCTCTTTTAAACCAAACGAGGTTTCAGACAGGGTGACTCTCTTTCGTGCGACTTCTTCAACCATATGTTAGAAAAGAACTGGATAAAGAAGCGAAGCGTATGGGTCTGGAGGCGAACGAGGGCAAAACTAAGTACCTCCTGTCATTAAATAAACAGTCAGCGAACTTGTGTCTTGGCTCCCGCATCACTGTTGACAATTAAAATTTCGAAAAAGTAGGGGACTTTGTTTATCTGGGAACCAGCATTAACACCTACAATATTGTCAGCCTGGGGAAATCCAACCTAGAATCTCTCTTGCCAACAAGTGCTCCTTTGGGCTGAGCAAGCAAATGCGTAATAAAGCTCTCTCTCGACAAACGACACAAAACCAATAAGTCAGACCACGTGGAGAAGGACTTGATGTTACCTGGCATTTCCAATTGGCGCCAGTTAACAGGAAGAAGGAGTGACTGGTGCACTTTGTTGAACTCGGCCAAAATCTCTTAACGGGCTATAGCGCCAAATAAGCAAGTAAGTAAGCATAGTTAATTTAAAATATTCAACGTATAGCTTTCATCATATATTTCATTTACCAGATTTTTTAAACCCCATATAATTGAATTAATAATGTAATGAATAGGATGAATTCAAATTACTTAATTATATAACTTAAATATGTTAACTCGACTGGTAACATAATTTAATAACTAATATTTTAACAAAACAACTAATGGCCGACGATAACAACTAATAAATAATTTAAATAATCATATTAATTCAAATTTAAAAGGAAAATTAAAATAGGGCGCAATAACTTATTGACCGAAAGAATATTGCAATTATACACCTTTGTCAAACTACATAAGTATCCTTAGGAAGTGATTTATATTGGAATAATAGTAGTGTGCTTTTGTTTGCGGGTAAAGTTAAGGACGCTTGACTGTGATAAATTACGAAAAAAGTAAATTAAGGATTATATAGTAATTACAAATAAAACTTTACGATAAAATGGGAATACTAGCATCGTGTATATGTCTTGCATATTTATTGTGTCCTCTGTATTCGTGCCGGTACGTAAGATTTGCCCTAAGTTATTAACTGTTTTAAATGCTGTCTGAATGTTATTATGGACCTCATTGGTAAACTACAAAACGGCACCAAAATATATAAAGACGATTCTCCAAGATAGAGCTGTGCAATGACCATACAATAACGAACACAATGGAACCGATTGACAAACTGAGGTACGTAAAATTCACGAAAGACAGCAAAATGGTATCGTTTGACTAAAGGACGTATGTATTATACATACGTTCATACCTCAACCAGAGACAGAGCATGGTACACAAAACACTACTAGAAAATGCGAAAAATTAGGTTAAGGCTGCACAGATCACAAATATTCTAAAGACAACGCTACGCCAAAATAACTTTAAATGTAATAATAAGATATACAAACAATCGAACGGACTGGGATCGGAGACCCAACCTCGGCGATCCTCATTGAGGCGTTCAATCAAACCCTATAAAGTCAATATATTGAGGAACTAAAGACAATATTAGGTGTGCCATTCTAAGCAAGAAATGTTGATGACATTATATGCGTAGTAACCAACAACAACGAAGAAGATATCTTAGATTACATCAACAACCAACATAAAAACATAAAATTTACGATAAAAAGAGTAAACGAGAGAATAAACTATAATAAACTATCTGGATCTGGCAATCGCGACAAGATTCCAGGAAAGGTTGATTATGAGTTCTAAAGAAAACAAACGGCCATATACACGATAATATACAGCACGTCGACCCACCCACAGCAAAACAAAAAAGCAGCACCCAGAAAACTAGTAGATAGACTAGACCGAACACCTCTAATACAGGAAATATAAAAGAAAGAATACAAAGATAAAATAACTTAGAGCAAATCCTACAGCCCATCACAAATACAAAGGCCCCACTAAACAGATAAGGCTTATACAATCTGACTTGCAAACGCCAATACAGCTATATAGGAAACGCACGACGTAAAATAAGAATAAGGTTTCACGGGACTATAACAAAAATATACAGAAATCCACTGATACCTGAGTTTAACTTTGCAAACCAAAATATACAAAACAGAAAACATTTGACGGAAGAGTAATAAACGAGCAAACTTGGACGTTATATTGCTTGCTAAAGTCAATGACCTGCAAGCTGAACTGTGCTCTTTACAACGAGCAAACTTGGACGTCATATTGCTTGCTAAAGTCAATGACCAGCAAGCTGAACTGTGCTCTTTACAAAAAACTATGTGTGACTCTAACATTGTTGCTGTTAACGACATTAAAGACTTAAAAGCGGAGATCGCTCAACTAACACTGACAATAAACAATAAAACAGTTAGTAAAAACAAAGCCACAAGTGTAAGTGATAATAACAAAACATTAACGCGCTCTAATTCAGAGCAGAAGCTCTCTAAAAAAACTTGCTACCTTGGTAAGCCAGCCACAGTTAATGCTTATGATAATAACAACCGCATTATTGACAGCGGTAACCCCACTGCTCTCTCGTATGCCGAAGTTGCTGCCGGATCTGCCACTGCTGCTCCCGCTATCATTACTACTCCTACTGCTTATGCTGTCGCTAACCGTATTTTGTATACTAACGGCGATAATACTGGTGCTGCTGCCGCTGCTGTTGAAGTCGACGTGAATTCTGGTGATGCTGCTGTTAATAACACTTTTAATAACACTGAATCGGTCGCTGTTAAAAACTTGTCAAATGTTCGTAACAATACCATTGGTGCCAAAATGATAAGCAAACGTCGGCCTCTTGCTGTAGGATGTAATTCTAATGCTGAACTGGACGTAAATATTCGTTTGAAGTGGGTCCATCTGTCCTCTTTTAAGCCATCAGTTTCAGCGGAGGATATTGTCGAATATGTTTCTTAACATACATGTATTGACAAGTCTTTGCTTTCTTGCTTTAAACTTATAAAAAGTGGTAAAGTTATTGAATCACTGAAAAGAGTAAATTTTAAATTGGGGATATCGTCTTCGCATTACAATAAATTGCTCGATCCGAATCTTTGGCCATCCAGCTTTGAAGTGCACCCTTTCACTTTTTTTCCAAAGCCCATAGAGTTAACGCCAACCACATGAACTCAACTCACAACCTCAATGCAAATACGTTACAATACGCTAATTATACATTGTATTACCAGAATGTTGGTGGTATGCGTACAAAATCTTCGCAAATTCGGCGTGAACTATCTTTGCATGAGTATGGTTTTATTGCCATCACGGAAACTTGGCTAAATGATGCTATATCGTCATCCGAATTTTTTGATGACTACTACGTTGTGTATCGCACTAATAGGTGTCCGAGAGCATCGGGCCTGGAAAGAGGTGGCGGTGTTCTTTTTGCGGTGAGAGCCGACTTATTTAGTAATATTATTAGCTTACATATTGTTGATAAGCTTTTTATTATCCTATATTCCACCGAGCAGTGATATCAATATCTATCAAAATCATTTGGATAATTTTAACTTTATTGTCAATAATTTTAAGGATAGTGATGAGATTATTTTCCTTGGTGACTTCAACTTACCTAACATCTCTTGGTTAAGATCTAAAAATAGTCTTATACCATCTAACGTTAAACCAGACATCGATTTGCAAGTCATAAGTACACTGTTTTCTAATGGCCTGAACCAATGTAATCCCATTTTAAACGATAATGATAAAACTTTAGATCTCATATTTGCAACGTACGATTTGAAGATCAACTGCGATTAATGTCTAGCACCAATATTAATAAATAGCATTCAACTCAAAGCACTTGCTCTTAAGTTTTCATTTTATAAATTTGCCAGTGCAACAGCCGACATTAAGCGGGAATATGATTACTCCAAGGCAAATTGTACTGCAATCACGGATAATATTGATTGGATGTTGTTAATGTCTTCACATTGTCTTATTTCCTCCTATGACGTCATGCGACAGAAATTTGCGGAATCCATCCATAACTTTGTCCCAATGAGATACTCGACGATTAGGAACAAACCACCCTGGTTTAATCGCAGACTTTGTCATTTAAAAAATGTTAAAAATAAGGCCTTTAAGAAGTTTAAATCAAACAATAATGAAAATGAGCGTTGTAATTTCATAAACTTGAGAAAACAATTTGACTGTTTACATAATTTTCTGTTTAGGCAATATATACTCAATGTTGAATCGAAACTGAAATACAACCCTTCTGGTTTTTGGCACTATGTTAATTGTAGAAGGAAAATGACTGATCTTCCATCTACCCTCGAGAATGATGGTATAGTATCCGACAATGTGTTGGACTCGTGTAATCTTTTTGCAAAATTCTTTCAAAAAGTGTATGCTAAGTATGATACGCCCTTTATTAACAATAGCTTGCCATGAAAGAAATATAAAAGATCTGGCAATTAGCTGTGCGAGAAAAAAAATTTTTTTCTGTGCCACGTCATTGGTCGCGAGCAAAATAGAAGACTTGTCAAATTACCTGCTTTTTCGTATCGCAGAACGTAAACATTGCAATTAATTCGAAATATTACAAAATTTATAAGTTTTAATCGCCGCAAAAGTGTTTAAGTGCTTACCATAATTATTTATCCATCTATTTTCATATTGAAAGTGATCCTGTGAAATGAAAATACTAAATAAAACAAAATACAAAATTTGCTTGATTATGTTTTTATTAAGTTGTTATTTTCTTTAGTTTTCTCTTTCTTTGTGAATTATTGTTGTACAAATCTCTGTTTAAACTCCTTATCTTTAAAAACATTCTAGTGCGAAAGAAAAGTTTTTTAATTTTATCGTCGCACATAACATGTGCAGCCGCAGCAAGGTGCAACTGCAAATAGTCTTTTGCAACAAGCAAACCTTCGCCATTTATGTCGATGAAAATCTTTTGCAGCGCCGTAATATGCTCCATAAGCTCTTGCGTTGGCTTGGACAATCCGCCCTCATTCAGATGGTCCACCCATGTATAAGTTGTGAACGCTCCCTCTTCCACTCGCGTATTTGGCACATCCTTATGAAGCTGGTGGCAAATGTAGCCCGCAAGATTTTCCAGACCATCGTATTCTAGTCCGTCTAATGGGATTTCCTAGTTCCATTCACCCCATTCTTCATCCGATGGAGATTCTGGAAACCCTTTTAAGATGGAGCCTGTGCAAATAAATAAGAGCAGTGTGAATAAAATTCATAATTAAAACCAATAAAGAATTGTGTTAATACCTGTAAGGGTATGTGGGATTACGTCTAAATCTGGTGTGTCGTCTATGGATACATTGGCGCTTTCAGATAAAACACCTTCGTTGCGGCCAAGTGTGTGTGAACGCAATCGATATTTAAATTGCAACCGATCCGGATGTTCACCACCACCCTTTTCTCTGATGGACCCGAAAAAATTCTCCAGCACATCTTGGTTCAACCTGTATGTCAGCACATAGTCGATGTTAAACTTCGATTTTAGGTCATCGTAAAGCAATTTCAACGCTTTATTCGACTGAATGATCCCTGCATAAGAAAATATATATTGTTGTTATTTTCAAATTATTCGTTTTGAAGTATTTACCTTTTTGAAATGGTAATAAACTGGATTTTTTGATTACCCTCATATCTTCTACCATTTCGCTCATTTGGTTCAGTATACGATCTTGGACATCCAAAGCCAATCCGTATGCATGAGTCCTCTGCCTACCGTCTGAATACGGAACTCTCGAATTCATCACGTCGAACCAGTCATTCGTCTTAAAATGAAAAACACAGTTTATATATGTATGTATATATATATATATATATATATGCATATTCTAAAAGTGAAATTCAAAATGCTTATGTACTTAATTACGTAGTTTAACTTACCAGCTTGAACAGCATATGGCACTCCTGCCAGTTGGGCCCACTTAAGTGGCCCAAACTAGCAGCTCTCGTTATCGCTTGGGCTACGGTATGAGAAAAGAGTTTTGTAGCTGTCTTAACTTTCTGCCGCTGCGTACCAAAAACAGTGAGGTGACTCAGCAGTTTTATCAAATGTGGCACATCCGCAAAAACGTATACCATTCTACCATCGTAAGTAAACCTATAAAAAATTATTTTAATGATTTAAAATGCATACATATATATTTACATGCATTCACTGCTACCTACCAAGGTCGTTCATAGCTAACTCCTAAAGCCGTGTACAAAGCCCGGTTGGTTCCACCCAAATCGCTCACAATAGCAGCAACGTAAAAGCCGCAAGATCTCACCGCATCCAGGATCTCCGTCAAAAGTTCCGGTAACATACGCGCATCAAAATCATAAAAAAATGGCTGTTTCCACTTGGATATCAATCCTATAAAAATATACGTTTTATCACACATACATATGCTAATGTAAGGAATGTACTAAATTACCTCGCAGCATAACGACCTGTACGTAATCTACGGGAGCATAAACGGTGTCCGAAGGTTTGTCGTAGCAATACGCTTTACGCACCTTCATCTCGTTAAAACTCAGGATGCAACTTTTTTGTTTTTCGTCGAGCAGGGTAGTGGCAGACAAGAGCTTTTTCACCGGCTCTATAATACCTGGCTCAAAGTTAACTTTTTGCGCCCAATGCTGTAAAGTTCGCACCGCAGGAAATGGGAAATTCCATTTCCTTAACAGCTTGTACACCTTGGCGCTCGTTGAATAAAGGGTGATGGAATGCGATATGTCTTCCTCAGACCAGGTTCGCCTTTTCTTACCGCTCTTTAGTTTCTTAATCTGCCCAGGAGTGAAAATGGTTCGCAGTTTTTCTTCAATTATTTTTTCTTCAAAATGTGCTTTTTGAACTCGTTCTTGCAGCGTACACTTTTCTTTCTCATGCTTGATAGCAGCCTGCCGCAAGGAAAAATGTTCTTTCTTTAACTCTTCACTACATGCATAAAAAATATTTAAAAACTTTGTTATTAGTGACATCTTATGGTACAAATGTGCATAGATTTACTTACATCTGATCCTCTGGCAGTTTAATTTTTTCCTGCAGCTGAACTAGAGACGGATCACAAACAAACTCCTGTCTATTCTACCTCTTGCTGTTGTTTCTCCGCGACGACCGACTCACGCAACAAAGCGTTAACTAGTTTTTTGCTTTCGCGTTTTTTGCCACATTGACATCGCGCTGCGTTTGCTGGAGAAACAGTCTTGGTAAACACCGTTGGTACAACGTCCGACTTAAGACGCATAGCTTTACCAAAACCTATAGAAACATTGTTTTTAAAATGATTTTCGAAAAGAACTTTTAAGTACTCACCCATTTCAACTTGAAGCCGTCTTTCAAAATCTTCCGGCAGAAAATGATCACCACATATTCTTGCCGTTGCGGGATCAACCTCTTGTCGGCAAAAGACGACCCATTGCCTGCATAAATTTTCTTTTTTAGGGAAGCGATAAAAACCTACTTATTGCTTGTTTCTGTTGTTGCAATTTGCACAATTTGCCACGGAACACTTCATTTCTTTAATTTAAAAAATCCGAAAAAAACGTTTAGCTGAAAAATATTCACTTTTAATTACAAATTGTAAACGCAAAATGTAAACAAAAATTTAAATCAAAGCTCTTGCGACCAATGACGTCACAGCCAGTCAGCTGTTTTTGACGTCGAATCTAAATGCGTGATCTGGTTTCTTGGTTCATGATAGCTTGCCTTCTGCAAATACTTTGAATTTTCTTGATATCTCTGCGGACGACGTACTATCTCCAACCTCAAATCTGAAATATAGCCCGAAAGTTGATGTAGAAGGACTCTCTCCTATATTTTTCAAAATTTTTTCAGAGGAAGTAGCTAAACCAGTTGCTTTCCTTTTTCAAAACTGTCTAAATAATGGAATTTATCTCCATCATTGGAAACTATGCTCCATAGTCCCTATATTCAAATCTGGCGATCGTAATGACATTAATAATTATAGACCTATTGTCAAACAAAGCACGCTGGCAAAATTGTTCGACTTTATAATCAATAATAAATTATTTGATCACGTCCACAGTGCCATTTCAGAATACCAGCATGGGTTTTTTCCGGGTAGGTCAAAAGAAATCAACCTGACTCTTATAAGGAATAATATAATAAGTTCTCTGGAGCAACAAGCTCAAATCGACGTTGTTTACACGGACTTTTCTAAAGCGTTCGATAAAGTAAACCATACGATCCTCTTGGATAAATTGTGTAGATACGGTATAAGTGGGATGCTCCTTGATTTTTTCTTTAGTTTCCTGAATGATCGTAAGCTTGTTGTTAAAGTTCACTCATTCGAGTCTAAAGTTTTAGTTGCCGCATGGTCAAGCATACCACAAGGGACTCTCCTCGGTTCGCTGCTATTTCTAATTTTTATTAAGGATTTGCCAAACTGTTTTGAGTCTTCTAAATGTTTAATGTTTGCCGACGACGTCAAGCTGTTCCTGAAAGTTCGCCTTTTGGCAGATTGCATCAATCTTCAAGCCGATCTTATAGAATTTGAGAAATGGTGTATCAACAACCATCTATCCCTTAATATTAATAAATGTTGCGTTGTGACTTATTCCAAGAAGCCAGTATTCTTTATAGGTATGTTCTAGGCCATTGTTCTCTTAAACGTAGCTATGAAGTCAAGGATCTGGGGGTTATTTTTGATTCGAAACGTTTATTTTCAAAACATATTGATTACGTTGTCTCCAAGTCATTCGCTATGCTTGAGTTCATACGAAGAAATTCTGAAGACTTCAAGGACCCCACTACTTTAAAATCTCTTCTCTCTTCTTTAGTAAGAAGTCGTCTGGAATATTGTGCCTTGGTCTGGAACCCCTACTATTGGATCCACTCAAATAAAATTTAAAAAGTTCAAAGGATATTTACTAAATTTGCTTTGTTGAAGTTGCACAGGCAGAATGGTCCTCCTTCTTATATTGGTAGAAGGAAACTGCTTGGTATGCAATCTCTCCACGAGAGAAGAATTTTTCTTTCATTATCCTTAATGGCAGCATAAATTGCAAACAACTTAGTAAGTTTCTCAATATGTATAATTCTGAAAGAGATCTTCATAAGAACAATTACTCATATAACAAGCCGATAGCTAGATGCCTGCGTTTATGTAATACCTACAATAATGTTATTGATTTTAATGTTAACTTAGACAGGTTTAAATTAAGTTTATTCTCTTTATTTAATTAAATTCTTCAATTAGTCTGTAAGAAATTTCTTTGTAGACTGAAAAAATAAAAAAAAATTAAATAAATAAAATAAATATTTGAACCCTTAAAACTTGTTTACAAAAAAACAAAATAAGAACTTAGTTAGATCAACGGTTATCAATGTACAGAACTAACGCAAAATATCCCACCAGGCCACAATTACCGACTTCTACCTGCCGAAACACATCACGACACGACCGCGAAATAGTCCAAAATTTGTATAATATATGTTCGTACAAATATAGGGTTCAAGAACCAACAAAAGAGGCCCCAATAACACAAACCTTTACTACCTGCTAATACGCAACAGAATACTTAAATTGAACAGAACAAAAAATAAAACTAAACACGGCACAATGCCGAAACCGGTTTGTCTCCAAACCAAACTCAACAGAAAATCGTTCCAATATACATCAACTTTTTACCCTATCCGAAGAGCAGAAGATAAAAGATAAAATAAAAGATACATTAGAATAAGAAACAAATGGTTCGATCGGCAATTAGTTGAAACTAATAAAAAAATTTTAATTGTATAGAAAAGCCAAAATATTGTGTAGGATATAAACAGAAGTATAACAAAATGATAAAAGGGAAAAAAATGCAATACCCGAGGCAGAAAATTAAACTTAACAGAGGTGAAAGTATATTAACGTGGAAATATTTGAAAAATGTAGTCAATAATGGATGCGGCAAAGAAGAATTAAATGTATGTATATAAACAGCATTGAAATTGCCGATAATTGAAGCAAGTTCTTTGTATAGCATTGTTGAAATAAATAGAAATATAGAAGATACTGGCTTTGACTCGATCAGGCAGACTAACCAAGTCACTTCGTTTATATTTGAAGAGATTAAAAGTGAAAATATTATGTTAGAAAATTTAAGGGAAAAATTGGGGGAAGAGTCTCATTATCTGAGGATAATGTCAAAGACTCAGTAGAATATATTTGGCACTTTTACGCGTTACTAAAACATAAAAGTCTTGAATCAGAAACACTGCCGAAAGAGTGGAAAAGCTCGACTATAGTACTTGCAAAAATGAGAAAACCCTTAAAATACGAGGAAATATTACCAATTAATACATTGCCTGCCACGGAAAAAATCTTGGAGACTTATTAAAAATCAATTTTTACACCATATTGAAAGGAACGCACTAATAAAAGAACAATCAGGGGGTCAATTCTCGTTCTGTGAAACTGTGAAATGTAAGCTTTTTTATCGTTTTCACAACCGTTCCGATTCTCGTTCGATGAAAAAATTAAAAATTATGGTGACATGTGAAAAAGCGGAACGAAATGGAATAAAGTTTTCACACCACTGATTTTCGTTCAGTGTAATAGTGTAAACAACTGTCAAAATGTTTTCATATGAAAATTTTTTTTCACTTACTATTTACCGCCGCAAACCACGCAATCTTGTATTCTACCATTCTTGGAGAAGGAGATCCGAGGAAAGCGTGCCAGCGAAAACCAAAAGGAGTATCTGATAAATTGGCTTGAAGAGAACTTGGACATAGCTAACGACAAGTAAATATTTTTACTGTATGAATATATGTATATTCATATGTAGTTATATAAGTATGAATAACTACTAGCAGAATCTTCAGGGCGAAAAACCGCAAGGCGCGCTCCCAACCCGACGACTTTCTCCAAATCGAAGAAAAGAAATTAAAGGAGCAAAAATTGGCGAACAATCTGGAAAAGGAAGAAATAGCAGCCATAAATTGGCAGACCGAAGCCATTAGAAAGAGTGCAGAGGTGAACGAAGGCATCCTGCAGGTGCTGCAAAATATTTTACATCTAATGCAGGAGAAAAAATAAAAAACATTGAGTTATGGTTTCTAAATTTTATGTTATATTTCAATTTTATTTATAATTAATGAATTTTTTTTATATTTAATGATTTTTTTTCTTTACAAAATTTTAAAAGAAATGTAAGTTACCAAATGGTACCGGAATTTGTAATATAGTGGCATAGCAACATCACAGCCACCGTGTGTGATCACTATGCATGCTATTGATTGCAACACTTTGCGCATGGGAGTTTAGCAACAGCAAAAGGTCATCCCCATGCGGACCAACAACAGTAATAGCCTGCACATGTGTTTCGGAGCCAGCTTGCAACAGGCATCGTGATAACGGCGCTGCTTAGCAATTAACAACGCAGCCTTAGAACAACCACACCTTGCGCATAGGCTTCTCAAGGACTTTTACAATGTTTGCGCGTGGCAAAGAGTATTTTAGCGGGCAGAATAGTAATAGTGGGAGAGATATGTATATGACAGCACGCGATGCGTCAACATGATGTTAAATAAACAATTCTAAAATTATGAAATAATAAAGTGTGTAAATTAAATCAAATAAAGTGTTTCATTACAAAAGCGCGTTTATTAGATCACTTGCTTAATTTGTATAATAATTACGATGTATGAATAAGTGATGAATGTATACTGAATAGTTTAACAAAAGCATTTTGAACAATTTCTAATCGTGTCCTTTTCGCAATAGCAATGGTCTCGCGAGATGAAACGGACAATGAGGGGTTGTCGGGTTCTTCTGACTCAATCTCTATTTCTTCAAAATATAAATTGACATGATTTTTGTTTTGTGTGCATTCAGCTTTTCCACAAATATTTCAAAATAACAAAGTTGATAAATTTGTTTGGTACAAATGAGAATGGAACTAATTTTTTCACAACCTTTTCACAATGAAAAGTAGTTATCATGAAACATATAAGAATCGCAAAATATGATAAAGTGAAAAGTAGGTGCCAAAATGAAAATGAAAACTTAGTTTACATTTCACAGTTTCACAGAACGGGAATTGACCCTCAGATTTCAGAGCTGGCCACTCATACGAGACTGCGTTAAATTTAGTGATATCCCAGTAGAAGGAAGACCTTAACTCGAAGATGCATATCGTTGCAGTTGTTATTTATCTTAAAAGGGCTTTCGAGACTATCGACAGGGAAATTATGTTATGAATATGTTGGCATTAAAAACACTGAGCTTAATTGGTTTCAAAGTTTTCTATTTGACCGCATACTACATAGTATGTATGCACGATTGTGCGAAAACAAGGTGACGACAAAAGCACTTCCGTTACTTCGTACTTGCTTCGTTTGACAGAATGACGTAGCAAGATGTTCTGAGTGTTTGTTTACGAATACAGACTGAGAAACACAGACTGTGCTGCGTGTTGTTTATGATAAACGCTAATTTCGAAATATTTGTGTAAAGTTATCTTAAAAATAAAGCAAATAAAGTGCCGCGTTTTAAATTGTGCAATTAACAGCAAAAAACAAAGATAGAAAGTGCAGTTTTTTCAAATTTCCCGCTGATGATGATGTGGCACTGCACTGCGTGCGTGCAACTCTTTGTAAATGCTTTGTTATTGTCAAATTATCACCCTCCTTCTTTCATTATTCTTGGTAGAGGATTTCTGTGGCGTGTACGCTTCCGGCGTTGTCTTAATCTTGTCTTCTATCATTAGGCCTGTTCTTTTGTAACCTAGTTGCAAAAAAACACTAGGTAGGATAAAAAATAGCATGTAAAACAACAACACTAACTCGGAAAAATATGCGAGTTGAGCCAACTCGGTTATATGATATCCGACCTGAGATGTAGTGTTGTGAATCAAAAAACCCGCTCTATTGTGAATGGGCTCTGGAAAAATACTTGGGAAATTTCAATCAACTGTCAAATCTTGTTTGTTTTATGGATACATAAACAAAACAAATAAAAATGGAACAAGGGTAAGAAAAATTTGCGCTTCATATATTTCACATGAAATTATGAATTAAAACATGTTTGTTATTTCAGAATGCAAGAAAAAAGGCGCAAGCGATGGTCATGTGAGAAGACAATTGAATATTCGAGATGCTACCTCGCCCGGAAAGCGGAGTTGGAGCACCCAAAAAGAAAGAGGTTGGCCTACGTGTTGGAAGACATGGTGTCAATGGCCATCACGGTAGGTTCAAGAAATAAGTATATGTTTGAACAAATTATATTTATTAATCCACTTCCAGGACTTTGAAAGAATGCCGCTGTGCTTGGACAACAACAGCAGAACTGACGCCAGCCCGTGCTTTGCCCCCTATATGGAGGGGTTCATGTGGGTTACAGACCGTTTGAAACACTTTCGGCAAATGTGCTGTCTGGAAAAAATAGCTAACAGAAATTACTCTGTCTAGCAACAACTTTTTAAAACGTAACAGTGAGTTTCAGTGAAAACCTTGTAGTGAATTTTTTGCAATGTTTTTGATGTAAATTCTTTGCGCTCGTTTTCATAAAACCCGTGTACATGTGGAAGAGCATCAACTTTACAATTTTTCAAAACACATCGGTAACATTTTGCTGTACAATGTACAAGGGTTTTATAAAAGCGAGCACGAAGCATTTACATCAAAAACATTGCAAAAACTTCACTAAACTGCTTTCACTGAAACTGGATTTTTTTTTTTTAATTTGCTTTTGGTTTGTTATTTTATTTGTAATTAGAATAAGAAGTGATCTGAATTGAATTTTATATGTGATACTCCTTGTGAATTTGTTTTAGTTTTATAGATTTTAAGTTGAATGAAATGCAATGAATTCTTGTAAATATTTTTATTTTTGAAGATATAAATATATGTATGTATATGTATACGCATTGCAATTTTTAAATAATATTCTGTTGTCATAAATAATTAAAAAGGGTTTGCCTTCTGTCAAGGGCTGCGTCTTGGTTTCATTCTTCAAAACCTTCATCAAGTGCAAACGTATTTTCATCACTCACATCGTCGATATCGCACAAATTTGATAGTTGCCTAAATGCCACTGTATTGCTTACATACCAAATGTACATATACACGGATTTCTTTTGTGGTAATATACGCGTTCTACCACCACCAGATGTGGCAGGTACGCAGTTAAGACTCCGAATACTTCACTGAAAATAAAATGGCATTAAGTTTATTACATATTCCACTGTTTGGCGTCGTAGCCTCATGCGCATTTTGAAATCTGCCTCACTCATTGCATCGAGTGTACCTTCAAAATTGAATCACTTCTCATGTGCCTTGTTTTCACTCTCCGAGTCTTTAGAAGAGCTGGAGCTGGCATATATCGTTTCCAATACTTCTAGTACTTCTTGCATCTTTCTATTGCGACGTGATTCGCACTACTCACCCGTGTACAAAGACACCATCTACAAAAGTAAAAGGTTATTTAATACATTTATTTAATGTTTTTAAATAAATTTAATAACTTACCACAGAATCCTCAGAATTACTCATTTTGTTTTGCTTCTTTAAAATTTCACTAAACAAATTGTTTTGTGAAGAGCCTCCAAGTGCCACCCTAATATGCTGACATACATATGTACATACTTAAGCTTTTATCTATTCAATACTTGCTCTCTCAAACTAAAAACAATTTGAAATACTGTTACTTATTTAAGCTCCTGTTTTGCATTCAAGCTAGCATATGTATACATACTTTGAACATATGTACAATTTTTAAGTAGTATAAATTGTATGCACTCTAAGTTTTTCGATCTCTCTACTTTTGGATTTCGTTGAATAAAGACATCTGTACAGTCAAGACAAAATAGTCTCCTGACTTCAAACATTGGTGACCCTGACGTGATCACATTCGATGAGACGTTAAACAAAAACAAGCATTGTTTAACGCTATTTTGCGCGTTAATCGAGAATCGCAGGCAGCATCACAGTCTGCCAAATCGTATGATTTCACCGTTCATTTAAACACGGGTTTTCGCAAGTTCTTTTTGTTGCTATTCATCATTCATTGGGTGATATTCCGCGACTGCATAATTCTTTTCTAAAAAGAAAGTGTGATGCTATCTTTCGACAAATCGTGGCTATTCAGCACCAAAGTACACATGAAGCGCTTCAGGCCATGGACCATGCAGAACTTTCGACGCGCATCGAGCTTCTGAACCACATACTGGGCAATTTTGAGGCCGCCCAGACTAGCTTGGAAGAAGAAAATCCTGATGAACTGGATAGTAGCAGCCGTACTGATTTTCTCGCCATTTATGTATCCATAAAGGCAGTAATCACTCGTGAACTAAAATCACAACGCCTTGAGCCACACCCTCATTCATCTACAGCAGTATTTTCTCCGCACGATTCCCAGTCAGTACTTGTATTTAGGCAAAATAAATCGCGTTTGCCCGATCTTCAGCTGCCAACATTCGCAGGTGCTTTCACGGAGTGGCCAAATTTCATTTCAATGTTTCAAACTGTGGTCGATAATGAGCCGGAGCTTACAAAGATAGAAAAGTTCCAGCACTTGCGGACCTGTTTGAAGGGCAGCGCCTTAGATGTTATTCGTTCCCTAGAAATACGTGAAAGCAATTACGACAAGGCCATGAATTTACTTAAAAGTCGCTTTGATCATAAACGCCTTATTTTTCAGGCTCACATTCGCGAATTATTTGAACTTAAAAGTGCAGAAGCCAACACTGTAGGCAGTCTTCGCGTACTTGTTGACAAATTCAGATGTCATATTCGAGAACTTCAGACCCTAGGGAGCAAGATACAAATTGCCGACTGTCTACTCATCCTTATCATGACCCAAAAGCTGGATCCATCTACGCAAATAAAGTGGGAAGAATCAGCCGCATGCAGCAACATACCTACGTGGGAGAGTATGGAAACATTTCTCGAGAAGAGGTGTCAAACATTGGAGAGCATTAATTTCGCTACGGTACAGAAAACACCTAGCGCTCAGGTGAGCAAAATACAGTATCAGAAAAAATGTAGTAGTTTCCAAATCCATGCACAAAGTGTGTATATTTTGCAAAAGAGAAGACCATTCTATTTACACGTGCCCGTCATTTATTAAAATCACTCCGGCTATACGTTGGAAAGAGGCCAAAAAGGCAAGCCTTTGTTTGAATTGCCTAAAACATGGGCATCAAGCTCAGCAATGCAAATCTTCCAATTGTCGTCGTTGCCTATCTCAGCACCATACTCTCTTGCATTTCATTCCGGCACAACAGTCAACCTCTGATTGCACGCCCGATGAGAAACCTGAGTCAAGTCTACCTGCTGCGCAGGCAACAACACTTGTGTCAAAGTCTAACAATATTTCACCAGACCAACCGCTAGCCGAAAGCGTACTTATCGCAACTGCAGTCATATTAGTGAAAAACAGAACTGGCTCTTTCATTCCGTGTCGCGCTGTATTGGATTCTGCTTCGCAGTTAAATTTTGTAACATCCAGGTTCGCTAACCAAGTAGATTTGAAAATGTCGAAATTTTCGTACTCTGTCTCAGGTATTGGCGAATCAGACCTTAAAATTAGCCACTGCGCTAACATAAAATTTAAGTCCATGCATAATGACTACTCAACGAGTATAACAGCAGCGGTTACCCCCACCATTACTGACATTCAACCTAATTATTCATTTGCTACATCCGACTGGAACCTCCCTGCAAATATAAAGCTTGCTGATTCATTGTTTTATAAATCTCAGCGTGTTGATATGTTGCTTGGGGCCGGGATATTCTTTGACCTATTATGTGTTGGGCAAATTCGGTTAAAAACTATGCCATACGTTTTGCAAAAAACTCATTTGGGTTGGGTTGTTTCGGGTGGCCTGCAGAAATTATCAATTTCGTCATCGCTTGTCACTGCGCTAATCGGTAGCGAAGAGCAACAACAATCGTTGAGCCAAATAGTTCGCTCATTCTGGGAAGTAGACAACTGCTTCAAACCTATCGCAAAAACCACAAAGGAAGAGATGGAGTGTGAGGAGCATTTCAAAAACAACTATCATCGCTTAGATACTGGAGAATACTCTGTTCGTTTACCATTAAAGCATAGTCTCGATTTACTCGGGAATTCATATGAGCAAGCACTGAGACGGTTTCTATCTCTGGAGCGCCGACTCCAGCGTAATATAGCAGTGAAGGCTCAGTATTCAGCATTCATTAAAGAGTATGCACAACTAAAGCACATGTCTTTTGTTGAGCAACCAATCACAAATACAAAGGTTTATTATTTACCTCATCACTGTGTCTTCAAAAACGACAGTACAACAACAAAACTTCGTGTTGTGTTTGACGCCTCAGCAGCTAGCTCTTCTGGATACTCACTCAATGAAATTTTGATGGCTAGGCCAACGATTCAAGCCAAGCTTGCTGATATTCTCATTCGTTTTCGTACTCATCCCGTAGCTGTAACTAGTGATATATGCAAAATGTATAGGTGCGTTCGCGTTACATCTCCTGATGACTATTTGCAATGTATACTTTGGAGAGACGATCCAAACAGCGAAATTAACACCTTTAAACTCGAAACAGTCACTTATGGCACGAAGCCGGCGTCATTCCTTGCTATACGTACAATGCATCAGCTCGCCATTGATGAGAAAAAATCCTTTCCTCTTGGGTCTCAAATTGTTTTACGGGACTTTTATGTCGACATCTTGATTACTGGTGCAAAGACTGTTGACGATGCCAGAGCCATTGTTACACAGACAACTCAGTTGTTGGCTAAGGGTAACTTTCAAATTCGTAAATATTGCTCAAGTCAGAAAGATGTGCTCTCAGAAATTGCTATCGAGAATAAAGAAAGTGTTTTAAAATTTGATGATGGAAGTGGCATTTCTAAAACGCTTGGGCTTTTGTGGAATCCTCAAACAGACACATTTCTATTTTCGTTCTCGTTAGAAAGGCCGCCTCCAAAAATTACAAAACGTTTTGTGCTGTCTATCATAGCGCGCTTCTACGATCCACTTGGCTTGATAGGGCCAACAATTTGTAAGGCGAAAATATTTTTTGCAGCGACTGTGGATGCAAAAGGTCAATTGGGATGAGAGTTTGCCAATTTCTCTTCATACTGCCTGGCAGCAGCTATATAATGAACTTGAGTCAGTCAAAGGTTTTTGTTTTCCTCGTTTTGTCTCCATGCCAGACGCTACAAGCGAAGTACATGCATTTTGCGATGCTAGCATCTCGGCATATGGGGCATGTGTGTACATACGTTCGATCAATAAATACAATGTACAGACTTCACTTCTCTGCTCCAAATCTCGTGTCGCGCCGCTCAAAGCACTCACCGTACCGAAACTGGAGCTGTGTGCTGCCACATTACTTGCACAAGTTGTGCAAACAATTTCAAAGCTCGACATTTTCGATTGCAAGTTTTACTGCTGGTCTGACTCCGGTATAGTTCTGTCGTGGCTCAAGGAGGAACCGTTACGCTTTAATGTTTTTGTTGCTAATCGAGTAAGCAGTATCCAACAGCTTACAAAGGGAATGGAATGGCGTTATATTCCATCAGCACTCAACCCAGCAGATATATTATCTAGAGGGGCTACCGCCACGGAGCTGCTCAAATCGTCGTTGTGGAAGCATGGCCCATCATTTTTATCTCAACCATCAACCACTTGGCCGACATCATGTGTGCAAGTAAACAGTCTACCTGAGATGCGTAAAAGTATATTACTTTCAACGCATGTATTTTTTGACTCGTCTACTGACTGCAAGTACATAAATTCGTTCGATACAATGCAACGTATTTATGGTTATGTGTACAAATTCCTCAGTAAAGATCAGTCAAGTATTTTGTCGACGTTACATATTCAGAAAGGGACCTACTATCTTCTGCGAATGATTCAAAGGGTTCACTTTTCTACCGAGTATACCACACTCCAACGAAAGCAAGCGATCAGTTCATCAAGCTCATTTTTTTCGTTATCACCATTTATGGACGATTTTGGATTACTTCGTGTTGGAGGGCGGCTAAAAAACGCAGGTTTGGATTTCAATTCACGTCACCCCATCTTGCTTCCAAAACGGCAACCGTTGACCGTTTCCATAATAAGTTATTTTCATAAAAAACTGTTGCATGCTGGACCACAAGCTCTCCTAGCTTCTATTCGTTTACATTACTGGCCCATCGGTGGACGCAAAACGGTATCATATGTAGTCAACAAATGTATTATGTGTTTCCGCTGCAGGCCAAGGCTTATGGAGCATATTATGGCTGACTTGCCAAAAGAAAGGGTTCAGGCAGCGCGTGCATTTCTAACCACTGGGGTTGATTTCTGTGGCCCATTTTATTATAACGCTGAAGTTCGAAACCGGCCTCCCACGAAGTGTTATATATGTTTATTTATTTGTTTTACTACCAAAGCGAACCACATGGAACTAGTCAAGGACTTGTCAACGTCTGCATTTCTAGCTGCTTTACAACGATTCGTAAGTCTACGTGGAAAGCCCAAAACCATCTGGTCGGATAACGCCACCAACTTTGTTGGAGCGAATAATGAGCTCGGGGAACTGAAGCAACTGTTTCTCAACAACGATAATCAGCGAATGGTACGGCAGCAATGTTTAGATGATGGCATCGATTGGAAATTTATTCCACCTAGGTCACCGCACTTCGGTGGCTTATGGGAAGCCGCCATTAAATCAGGGAAATATCATTTTAACAGAGTAGTAGGGTCGTCAATTCTAACCTACGATCAACTACGTACTTTGATTTGTCAAATTTCAGCAATTCTTAATTCGAGACCTTTAACTCCAATTACAGAGCACATAGACGACCTAGATGTTCTTACACCAGCCCATTTCTTAATAGGCGGTCCCTTAACTGCGATTCCTGATCCAGATGTCACCGGCCTAAAAATTAACCGTCTTAGCCTTTGGCAGCGTATATCTAGCATGCAGCAAATTTTTTGGAAGAAGTGGTCTGCAGAGTATCTGACGCAGCTTCAACAGCGGCCTAAATGGCGTTCTGAAAAGACTCCAATTCCTATCGGCGCTCTTGTCTTAATAAAGGACGAAAATCTCCCACCGCTTCGATGGCCACTCGCTAGGGTAATTGAAACGACTCCTGGATCAGATGGCGTTGCTCGGGTGGCAGTGTTGAAAACAAGTACCGGCGTTACGAAAAGAGCCACCAGCAAGTTATGCCTTTTACCGATGGAAAATTCTGTTGAAAGCGTTTGCCTTCAACGGGGGAGGATGTTTTGTGAAGAGCCTCCAAGTGCCACCCTAATATGCTGACATACATATGTACATACTTAAGCTTTTATCTATTCAATATTTGCTATCTCAAACTAAAAACATATGTATACATACTTTGAACATATGTGCAATATTTAAGTAGTATAAATTATATGCACACTAAGTTTTTCGATCTCTCTACTTTTGGATTTCGTTGAATAAAGACATCTGTAGGTAGGTAGGTAGGTTGGAATGGCAGCCGCCTACAGCGGCTCACTTAGGCCAATATTAGGAGGCCCATTGTGTACTGTCTGTACTGTCAAGACAAAATAGTCTCCTGACTTCAAACACAAATCATATGTTTAATGACAGATATTGCCAGTGTTGTGAAGTAACTAAAAGGAAATTTTATCCGAGTTGGAGTGTTTTTTTGCAACTAGGTTACAAAAGAACGGGCCTATTCTTGGTATATATGTATGTACCATAGTAGAGTCAGCTACGTCAAATAAAGTGCTAGTCAATATTGGTTTGCCCCAACGATCGGTGTTTGCTCCAATACTTTTTAATATTTATGTTAATGATATAAATATGGCACTCAAGCACTGTAAGATAAAACTGTTTGCTGATGATACGCTTTTAGCGATGAGAGACAGAAATTTAATTAATGCATTTACTAAGCCGCAAGAAGATCTGTATTCCGTACATAAATCGTTGTGTCTAAATAACCTTACATTGAAAAGACATTTTATGACTTTAACAAGGGTAGTTAATCTTGGTTCCTACACATTGTGAATAATTACAAGTGAAAAATCTTAGGCATAGACGTCAAAACTAGGCCCAGCTGAGATCACCTGATTTGGAAGGATGTATTTTTTGGACACTAGACACCATTTTTACACAGAGTAGTTTTCACACTGTCGAAAAAAATGTGTAGTAGAAACTGTTGGCGAAGTGAAAAAAATTCAATTGTATTGAAAAAATTGCAATATAAAAGTGCATGGCATAGAACCTTACGTACATTATAAATGTTGTTAAAATTCGAGTTGAATAACATTTTTCATTAATTTTACAAATATTTTCTTAGCTACCACACAATACAACATTGTGTTCACAAATTTTCCCAAAACTACATCAAAATACAACAGTGGAGTTGATGTTTTTTCATATTTCTCTTTCACAATTTCTTTCATGTAAAAGATTATGCTGCTCAGTAAGACAAGGTAAGATACAATTTTAATTTTGCTAAAATTTAAACCATAAATTACCACATTTCCCCCCTCCCAACAATAGGGATACTCAACCTAGGCGATTTTAATGTAATAATTACCAGGTGTGGCTGTGTCGGCGGGGGTGGTGGTGGTGGTGGTAGTAGTACTGGTCAGGAGCTTTTCTTCTCCATGGCGTATCAAGGCTTCGTGGAATACACAACCAAGAAAGACTCGAATCATGATCCGAGTGGTAAAAATAATGTATGCATACTTGGCCCGCTGACATACCAAGGTAGGTGTAAGCTAAATTATTGTATAACAACGTATCTAATAAAAATTATTTGCAGCCCATTGGCTTATAGCGTGCTCATACTTTGGAAACCGTTGCATTGCTTGCTATACCATGCACAAACTATGCCGTGGCTCAAAATAAATGAGGATTTTAACAATTTAGGGGTCAGGTAAGCTTCACGCATACTTATATGTCAATATTGGTATTAAATGGAATAAATTTAAGGCTAATTACATTTTGTTGCAGTTCGTACAAGAAATCGACTATGTAATTATGTTCAAGAAGCTCACTGAGATAGATTCACCGCTGCAATATATGTAATTGTTTTAATACCATTTTAGAATCACAACTTTTTAACAATTTCTTAATTATAAGAATTTTTAAAAGTTTTGTGAATTTGCGTAGGTGTTTATTGCACATGTATAAGGCATTGTATGAAAATGAAAATTTACAATTATTAAATAAAAAATAATAAAATTATATATGTACATATATAAAAGTAAATAACATGATATTGCTTGGGAATAGCTGCAAATATATAAAAAAATATAGATATTAAAAAATCCGCTGTTTCAATTGAAATGGCCTCCTGCATGCAAGGTTGCATTACACTGGTAACTTTGCAGAAACTTTGTTCATGATAGTTTGTACCAATTGGTGCAAACTCTTGGTGGAAAACAACAAATTGAGTATAGCTGATCCCAACATTCTTAACTCAATGAACATATAAAATATTATTTCTTGAACTAATTTAATAAAACAAGAGACAGAAAAACGAATTTGAAAAGGAAAAAATGAGTTAAAATACATAAGCAAAAATTGGATATTACTATAAGTTTCTGTCTTATTCTTAAGAGCATTACGCATTTTCTGACTGAAACTGGCATATTCGGGTGACAATATTTTCAAAGCATCAATTTCAATTGAATTGACTGACCACATTTGCATTTTCAACCTATTTCATTTAAATTTAATTTAAATTTTCCGATGTAAATATAACATATGTTATATATGCACTACCTATATATTTTTGGAACTATTTTAGCATGTTTTACCTTCCTTCTATGTTTTTAATACAAATAAGTCATATCAATTGTGGATGTCTACTTCAAATATATGAATGCCTTCCAATAAAATTAAAAGCTGGACAGGAAAGTACAATATGCAAACAATTTACAGAAATATTTATCATAAAATTTATTAAACTTTTGTTTTGTATTTTGTAATCAGAAATGATATGTAATTACAACACGGCAACACGTATTGGTTTTTTTGTGCACACGGGTTGCCTTTCAGGAAACTGTGATCAAAATCAGTATTCGCCACCCTGGTTTTCCTGCCTTTTTATTACTCGAATTCTTGTATTCACATATCATTTATCGTGCAATTTCTACGTATGACAGTTCTTATTAGCCCTTATGTGACATCCCGTATTAGCTGTGACCATTCATAATGAGAAGACTTTTCACTTGCATTTATTCAAATTGCTTCGACAGCTACAACTTAATAATTAAAGATGATACAATTAGATGAACATGTGGAGTATACAGTTAAAAAAATTACGAATAATATGGTTTGATGAACCGATCATGTAACTACCTGGGCAAGGCGAATTCTGGTGAAGGTAAAGTTGATCAAGCAGATGATTGAATTCGCTTGGTGAACGTTAAGTCAGAATGGTGTATTTGTTGTAAACCATACTGTTATTCTGCATATAATTAGTGAACATTTTTGTTATTGTACGTATAACACCACCTGATATGAATTCGCCTTGTACCTGGGTAAGATATATAAAACCCTACTATATAGGCTTATAGTGGAACCACATTATATATAGTGTTCAACGATATTCTTTACAGCGAGCGACACACATAAGGATAAATTACTGAAATGCAAAACAGCGCTATGCGGTTAATTTTAAATAAGTGTTACGAAACAATAACAATAAGTTTTCTATTATACTGGGATATTTGCATTTACCATAAAGAACGGTATGCTTCCAGACTATCTGCGTGACAATCTGCGATGCAAGAATGAAACGCATGCATACATACTCAATGAAAATAATAGCTTTACACTCCGCTTTATAGATCTGAAGTGGATAAAAATAAAATATATCTTACAAAGGCTTATACCGGTATTCTGTAACTCACACTTATTTCAAAAATTTCACCAAAGACTGTGGTGAGAAGCAGTAGAGACGATCAGCTGAAAGGATGTTCAGCTAGAGGTGCACAATCAAACTCAATATGTTCATCGATAGCATACAATATTCTTTTTCAATTCTCAGTCACCAGCATTATTGCCCTTTAAATATTAAAGCAATACGGTATGCGTAAAACTAACATTATAATTAACCGTTCGAAATTCTTATTACTCCATTTTATGTGAACCGATTATTCAAAATATGTGTAAAAATTAGAAATATCAGCAATCGATAAATGCAGCATATCATCCTCATCTCATTCTATCAAAATGGCAGAACAAGATACATACATAAACAAATGTAAGCAAATGGTTTTTTTTTATGCGTTGTGAAAATTAATGATAATTTTTACAGATTTAGTATTGTATATCGTACGACCGATCGACAGATCGAGTGCTACTCTATTTTCGCGTTTGTTCTCAATTTCTTTGTTTTGTGACTTGGTCAGGCTGACTTTATTTTCAGACTAGATACTTGTAGTGCGATTCACTAACTTTAAACGGTACGACAATTGTTATTTTTAGCGGCAATATTTGCCGTTTGCGCTAACGATTGTGCGATTCACTAACTATTCCTTAACGACAATTAACAGCTGTTTCGTTGTATTTATTCAAAGTGATAAAGAGTGGCATCTCTGTCAAACTAAATGTCAAAATGAGTGAAAAGCACAAAGAGGAATAGAGAAAAAACAAACGAATACATGCTAATACGGAGAACGGAGTAAATTTTTGGCGTGAGTTGCAAACATTTGAATTACGTAATTAAAATAAATCATTAATATAATATAATTTCTAATTTTGTATATATTGCTTTACATAGAATGACGACAACTACTATTAAAAGAAGCCGCGCCACAGCCGAGAAACTTAATTGTATGACGGATTTTTTTCTTGAAAACCCAGGGTTAGCCGGATCTAGGTTCCAGAAGCTACACGGAAAATTTGAGTGCGACAGGAAGTGGAAGGAATTGGCGGCAATTTTGAATAGTCTTGGCGGAGCAGTAGAGACTGTCGATCAATGGCCCACGGTGAATGTTTATTGAGTGTAAGTTACAATAGATCTTACTCTTAGGAATTTCAACTTCGTCTCCAAGAAGGAGACGTAAGTTTACTTTTCGAAATACCGCAAAGCTCACCTATAGTCGCTGAAAGCTTCGACTTGCGGTCACCAGCATTAAACACCCCTGCCAGAACACCGCGCAGAAGTTTAAAGAGGAAACGTGCGGAGGAGGACAGCGATGCACTTACGAAATTTGTGGAGATCGCTGAAAAACAAGCAGATGCTTTAAAGGTAAATTGCATTCAAAGTTACAGTTTAATGTTTCTTCTTTTTTTCTGTTTGGGATTCTCTTCTTATAGATGTTAGCTGAATCTAACAAACAAAGTGTCGAAGTTGCCAAACAACAGGCAGGCAAACAACAAAGGTACGTAACATTTGCCTAGCACGCATACATATCTTTCTTTAATAGATCTTAGCCGAATCCAGTGCAGCGCGTGTCGCTGTTGAGAAAAATATGGCGAAGGCAATAAGCACTTTGAGGGAAGGGTTGAAAGCTAGGCAGATGCTTTCAACGATCTAACAAATGCCATCTACCGCGCGAATTAATTCTAATTTTTTGTTTGTTATGAAGGATGCTTGTACCTGAATTCCTGTTTTTATTTTCTTTTATAGTAAGTAAGCTTTAGTTATAAGTTTGAAGTACTTTTAATATTAATTTAATATTCAATGAATTTAATCTTGTATTTTTTAAATTTTTGTGATAATTTATATTGTTATAGTGAAATTGAATTGAAGTGAATTTTTTTGATCACAATGTACAATTTCATTTAATTTTAATTTAATGAACTTTTTTGAAATAGCTGAATGTTCCTCTATGTGGCGATTAGTTCCACGTTTTATATATTTTATATAGTGATTGAAATGTGATAAAGTATATATACATATGTACAAATGAGTTCCAAACTTGGACTTAATATCTCCTGAATTAAAAGACTTTATACTCGTATGTAAGACTGGATAGAAAATGTTATTTAAATTTTCATATAAATATGTAACAATAAAAATTAAACCATAAATATTTTGCAAAACCACAAACGCAATAATTTTACTTTTATTGAGAATTCTTGGACATGGATGTAAAAAACTATTGAGGTAAAGAAATTTACAATTAGTCGCTCTTGGATGCGTTTCGTAATTGAGGATGGCGCATCTTGCGCTAAGAAAATGCTGTGCGTTGTGGACTCTGAAAACTCTTCCTCGGACACCTCTATCTGCTCATCTAAACTAATGTTGTGCAGCACTGTGCACACATTTACTACTTTTCCTGTAAATCCGGGATCATACAAAATAGTTCTTTGTTTCGATAAGCATCGCCAAGTTCCTTTAAGAACACCAAACAGTCTCTCAACGGGGTTGCGTGCTTTGCACAATGCCTCGTTATAGTGTAATCTCGGACTCAGCCAGGAGTCATCAGCCACGGCTCCAATGGATATCCAGAATCGCCTACAGACATTTTCAATTTCAAATTAATACTTTTTATTTAGTAGGATTGATTTAAAAAAACTCACCAATGAGAAACATGTTCTGACTTCCGTTTTCAAAATTTCGCTGCATAACTCTTCGCGCGGCGGAGGAGCTCCAAATATAGGAATCGTACCATGCCCCCGGAAACCTGGCATTCACATTCAAAATTTTTAAATTTGAATCACATATCTATGTATAAATGAAAAGAAAAGTAGCTAGTAATTTTATATTTGAAACATTGATAACACTTTGAATTTACCATTTGCACATTAATTGAATGGTAGCTATGGTGGTTGACATAAGCCTCTTCATGATTCTTTGGCGCCAAAATTGAAATATGAGCACAATCGAGGGCGCCAATAGTGCCTCTCACATAGGGAGATGACGCTGAAGCAAAGATTTCGTTAGCTACTTGGCGCTCCACTTAGGTCATAGGAAACCCCAGTTTCTGGCGAAACAATGAATCATTTATGCTGTTACAACAACAACAGCATCAAACCCGGCGTTCCCACGGCAGTCGGTTCTACGATAACGAAACGAACCGGATTTATATCAGGGCAAGGACTGTCACTTCATCAGTATTCCCCAAAATTTTATGGGGAATATTTATGCTGTTACAACAATAACAATATCGAACGCGGTGGCGATTCTGATTGGCTGTGTAATCGTCGCTTTAGATGGTATTTACACGATGCGTGTCCACCCTGCGTTTTTTTGTCAATTCTCTTTTAAAGTTGCAACGAAAATCTTGGTGGTGTTTACACGAAGACTTTTTGCCTGCAGCTTTGCTTGCGTTTTTTTTTTGACATTTAAGCAGCCAATCTCGTTTCGTCGTGTTTTCGTTGCTTAATAAAAATGGAAAATAGCAAAGAAGATATTATTGAGGAAGTTATGGAAAATACTGCATTGGCTGCGAAAACCTTAAATTTAAGCAATAACGAAGATGTCGAAATAATTTTTGATCGAGTTAATTGTTACGAAAGTGCCTCGAGATTGCCAAAAAAGAATAAGGACACAATGGGTGGCACGTGGAGGTTGGAGAGAAAGGAAAAAGGATCATTTTCATTTATGACGAAAGAGCTATCTATTGACAACAACTCCTTTTTGGAATACATTAGAATGAATCCAGAAACATTCAATTATATTCTCGCTGCCATTGAGTCCGACATCGAACGGCAAGATACGATAATAAGGAAATCAATACCGCCATCAGAGAAATTAGCTGCTACTCTTCGATATCTTGCTACAGGTGAAACCTTGAAAAGTACAAATTTTCAAACTCGATTATCAAAATCAAAGAAAGTAGTCCAACGGTGTCAAATCACACGATCTTGGTGGCCAATTGACATCGCCACCACGTGAGATAACACGGCCATTGAATTTGTCGCGCAAAAGACCCATTGTTTCGTTGGCTGTGTGGCAAGTGGCACCATCCTGTTGAAACCACATATCGTCCACATCCATATGTTCCAATTCGGGCCATAAAAAGTTCGTTATCATCTCACGATAGCGAACACCATTCACAGTAACTGCCTGACCGGCCTCATTTTGGAAAAAATACAGCCCGATGATGCCGCCACCAAAACAGTCACTCTTTGTGGGTGCATTGGTTTTTCGACCATCACTCTTGGATTATCATTCGCCCGAATGCGGCAATTCTGCTTATTGACGAATCCACTGAGGTGAAAATGTGCCTTTGTGAGGTGAAATATGCATTTTGGTTTGAACGCCCATTTTCATAATAACCCTGAATAATTAGCACGTTGCTCGATTGTGTATCTTTCCATGTTCAAATTGAGTTAGTCTGGGATTGAAAAATGCCAAATCAAATGCAGAAAAAAACTTGACGTTTAGGTGTGGTTCACATTCAACATCGGTCCTTGAAATTTAACCACCCTTTATTATCACTTTTACAGTTTCCAACAACAATTACTGAATGGAAAGTTATTGCAGAAAACTTTCCGATGAAGTGGCAATTTCCCCACTGCTTAGGAGCATTAGACGGAAAACTCATTCAGCCCTATCGGGAATTCCATGTGAACAAATACTCTCACAAATTTACAAGCGAAACAAAAATAATTTTCCCCATTTTGTTTTTGTTTTGCTTGTAAATTTATGGGAATGGTTTGTTTCCGTGAAGTTGGCGATAGGGCCGATGGTTTTTCAATCTATGCGAAAAGGTGGGTCGTATTTCTATAATTACAAGGGGACTAATAGTATTGTGCTATTGGCGTTAGTCGATACAGATTGCCGTTTTATATATGTATGTAGATGTAGGATGCAATGGATTACCCATGATGGAGGCGTTTTACTGCAGAGCGACTTAAAGAAAGTTATTAATGAAGCCGACAAACAATTTCCCCCGGACGGCTTGGCATTCTGACAAGCAGATTCAGAATTTTGCAGCATAAAATGCACATGTCCGTTGAAAATGTTGAGCTTATTGCGGAAACATTTTGTGTTTTACATAATTTGTTAAGTCGCAAAAGTTCGAACTATTTACATATGCCATCATCAGCAATCGGTTCTACATCAAGTGCTTTAGCAAATGAACTTCAACAATGAAGGCTAGTTAGGTTGACAGCAATACAAATTGTAATACTTACTCGTTTCCTAGTAGATGCCGGTCTTTCTATACTGCTATTATCAACCGATTCAGCCATAGTTGGATTTTGAGAACTTTCATCATTCTATAATAATAAATGTAAATGTAAAACATTAACATTCTTTTTAATAAAAAATATAACTTACGCTGCGAATGTTTGATGTTGATTTCCTAATCTCACAACGCACCTTCAGAAACTTTAACTGATCAAAACACCATAGCTTTGGTATGTAAACGTCTTCAATTCCAACACCAACTCGCGCAACTCTCTGACGTACTGGCTTCTCAATGTGTGAATTTTTTTTTTTTGTATGTCGTCCTCTGTTGTTTTATTATTTTTTTCTTTTAATTCATGATATATTTCAAATAACGTATCAGATCTTTTTGTGCGATCTAAATAATCTTTTATGACGCACATTATATACATTTTTTTATGTACCACAGCATTACGAAATGTCAACACAAAAGCAATGCGAATTGAAAGCGAATACAAACAAAGCAAAATGTCAAAAAAACCCCTCAATTTCGCTTACCGTGCGTGTCTGCCTACCCCCCTGACTTCTCTACACTTCTCTTCCACAAGCACGATACGCATGCCTTTCCACTCAGGGCATTGTGAATGAATACATGTGAGAAGTCTTCTAAATTAAAGATGGCGGCGACTGATATTGAATGTCGCAAATAGCCAATATTAATTGTCAAACATAGAAATTTGGGCAGTGAATGACACAAGAATGCTGTGAATTGCCCCTCAGGTGATCTTAACTGTGTCGAATTTAAACGTCTATGGGCTAAGACTTTTCACTTGTATTTATTCACAATGACCCAAGGTGAACACGCAGCATGTAAACAGCGTCTTAGCTGTTCACTAGTTATACGGTAAAACAATGCATGTACTCACCACTTAAGGGCTGCTGTTCAATTTATTTATGCAGCCGATGTGTAACGTCCATACCTATAATGAAGGGTACTGGGAAGCCACGGTTTTTGGGAGAGTGCTTCAGTATTTCAGAATTACTAAATACTGGGCTTACTCCAGGGACTTTGGATATTTGCGTCGAATTAATTGAAACTGGTGTCCATCCACATGCCTTATCTGAAGTCATCTTCAAGGTGGGAGGCGCCGTTTTAAATCCTGTGAACTTTACAAGCCCTAATTGTTGATGTACATATATACATGTGTGGATATACGATAATATATGTATATTGTATTGGTAGAAATCTGCATAAAGTGTTTTTCGTTGGCTAAAATCAGTTAATAGGGATCAAGGCAAGGGGCAAGGTGTATCCATAGAAGGTGATAGCAAGATAAAGCGAACCCGCTGTGTATTTTGTTTGTGTAATTTTGCGTGTCAATTGTCAAAATCTGAATTCGCTCAGTTTGCTCATGTGTTTTGTTAGTGTGATTTTGCGAGCGAAATGTCAAAAGCTGAATTCGCCCAGTTTGCTTATGTATTTTGTTTGTGTATACAACCTATCGAATTCGGAGAGATGAACAAGCATTCAGCTAGTGGGATGCTATCACCTTGTATGAATTCGCCTTGGCAAGGGGCTTCATATGAATTCGCCTTGAATCAAAGTTTGAAATATTCATATATACATATGTACATACATATATGTATATGAATTCGCCTTGGTTTGAAATCATGGATTCAAGGCGAATTCATGTAAAGTGGTTTGGCTTTTATGGAACAAGTAAAGAATAGGGTCCACTGAGCTAGAAAAAAATAAAAAAGTGGGCGTGGTCCGCCGTTATGGAGGGGTAAAGGGGCTATTTTCAATATTTTTAATAGCTTATATTTCAAAAAATATATAACTGATTTCAAAAATATTGACATCGTTGGATAGGTAATTAAGAGATCTTTCACCCAATGCGTATATTTTTATATATTATGTATATGCATATATATCGAGAAAATCAAAACACAAACTTACTAATAGTTAATTACTAACCAGATTCTTGTTGGTTGGCCCAATTCAACATTAACACAGCAGACCGCTGATCTCGTCTGCAACGACCTTCAAGCGCGAAGCCAAATAGAGCACAAGTCGCCTGAGTATTTCCTGCCGAAGATGGCAAATCATGGAGGGGCGCGGTGTAAAGGCACCCTGTTGGTATTCTATTCAAGCATGAGGGTATTTTCGTAATGTGTCAATGACAATACAAAGGACAGTGATAGCGAGGAAGAGCCAGAATATTCAGCACAATAGGCAAGAACGAAACATCACAATTTGAAAATGACGAACACAGCGAGCAAATAATTAAAAACAGCGTAAATTGGTTTTACCACAAAACTTTAAAGTTCTTTTTGATTGACTTTGTTCATATTAAAACTTTACAAGTAATTTGATATCCACGATAGTCATCTCTCACAAAAGATTCTCTTAGTTTTACTTTATGCAGTTTCCTTAGCTCCTCAATTTAATTTTCATTTCATTTATTTGGTTGCTATCAAAATCAACACAATTCCATTTTTTCCTAAATTTCTTCAAAAGACCACGACTTCAGGAATCTTTGTTTGAAAGCACTTTTCAAAACGAGTTCATAAATGTCATGACGGCTTGAAAAAAAATAAGAACTCTCGTTGGAGCGCACGCTACATCAAAACGACCTTTACTGAAAAGTACCGTATCGCAGCATATTAGTTCTTCATTTTCATCTAAGTAGATCCCATTGATGAGGTACGTTTAAAACTCTTTACTTCAAAATTTGAGATAGTGCTGTTGCGTTTTATTTGACAAACGCTTAAATACACTATCACCAAAGAACTGGACACTGAACATTCCGACTATTGAGCTCCAGATGGCAGCCAGTAGTGCGATTCACTAACTTTAAACGGTGCGACAATTGTTACTTTTGACGACAATATTTGCCGTTTGCACTAACGATTGTGGGATTCACTAACTTATTCTTAACGACACTTAACAGCTGTTTCGTTGTATTTATTCAAAGTGATAAAGAGTAGCATCTCTGTCAAAATGAGGGAAAGCATAAAGAGGAATAGAGAAAAAAACAAACGAATACATGCTAACATAGTAAACGGAGCAAATTTTTGGCGGGATCTCAAGAGTAGAACCAGCATTAAGGCGCGAGACCGGCGAAGGAAGCTGGCACTGACTGGAAACAGGCCAGTCAAGGAGGCTCTCCCAGAAATAGGTGAGTTAAATGAAGTAAATGTTTATTGAGTGTAAGTTACAATTGTTCTAATTCTTAGGAACTTCAACTTCGTCTGCAAGAAGAGAACGAAAGTTTTAATTTTCGAAATACCACAAAGTTCACCTGTAGTCGATGAAACCATCGACTTGTCACCAGCATTAAACACCCCTGCCAGAACACCACGCAGGAGTTTAAAGAGGAAACGTGCGGAGGAGGACAGCGATGCACGTACGAAATTTGTGGAGATCGCTGAAAAACAAGCAGATGCTTTAAAGGTAAATTGCTTTCAAAGTTACATACAGTGTAATGTTTTTTCTTATTTTCTGTTTGGGATTCTCTTCTTATAGATGTTAGCTGAATCTAACAAACAAAGTGTCGAAGTTGTCAAACAACAGGCAGGCAAACAACAAAGGTACGTAACATTTGCCTAGCACGCATACATATCTTTCTTTAATAGATCTTAGCCGAATCCAGTGCAGCGCGTGTCGCTGTTGAGAAAAATATGGCGAAGGCAATAAGCACTTTGAGGGAAGGGTTGAAAGCTACGGCAGATGATTTCAATGATCTAACAAATGCCATCTACAGCGCGAATTAATTTTAATTTTTTTTTTTTATTATGAAAAATGTTTTAAAGGGGTTTTCAATAGGGACGCTATAAAAGTAGACCGATTGTGATAGCAAACGACGCCATATTTTTCCCCGTTCTTTTGACATTTCTCTTCAGTTAGGTTTGCCATTTCATCATGGAAAGATATACGATTCAACAACGAGTCGAAATTATTAAAATTTACTACCGAAATTCGGAGTCAATGGCCTCAACTTTAAGAGCGCTACGTCCAATTTATGTTCGTCGCCATTTCTGGCTGAATGGCTTCGTCAATAAGCAAAATATGCATTATTGGACAGGCAGCAATCCACACGTACTCCATGAGGCAACATTGCATCCCGAAAAAATTACGGTTTGGTGCGGTTTATGGGCCGGCGGCGTCGTTGGACCGTACTTCTTCCGTGATGATCAAGACCGGCACGTTACTGTGAATGGGAATCGCTAGCACTCAATGATAACCGAATATTTTTGGCCCGAATTCGATGATATGGACTTGGACAATATGTGGTATCAACAGTACGGCGCCACAAGCCACACAGCGAATGCCACAATCGATTTATTGAAAACCAAGTTTGGTGAACGTGTTATCTCACGAAATGGCCCAGTCAATTGGCCACCTCGGCCGTGCGATTTGACGCCGTTAAACTATTTCCTGTGGGGCTACGTCAAGTCAATGGTCTATGCCAACAAGCCAGCGACAATTGGTGAACTTCGTACGAATATCGAACGTGAAATTGCAGCAGTATCGGGCGATTTATGCTTGAAAGCCGTCGAAAAATTGAGTTCCATACATAATGGCATCGAATGTACTTTCACAGGAATAACGTATTTAATTCATCTCCCAAAAATTTTTTGTTTTATTTTAAAAAACTTTTTTAGCGTTCCTATTTGTGGAGAACCGCACCAGAGAGCGGACAACGAGATCCTACCAATACCGAGTAAATTACGTACATGTATACTAGCCTGTTCGTTAAAAATTTTTATTCGAAATTTTTATCACGAAAGCTGAAAATAGTTGAGACTTGATAAGAAAATGAATCTACGAAACTTTCACGCCTCTCGGACCACGCCTTATAGTGCCGATAGAAAATTGTATTGTTAATTGCACGTCACTCATACCCCAATGGTACATTCGCTGAATTATGTATGATACATTACACAAAATTATAATTATTTACAACTTTTAAAAGTTTGTTTTGAACAATTCGGATACATTTTCCTATGTTCTTGTATGCATTGCAAACTATAACCCCAATCACTTTCATTTTTGGTTAGCAATCCGTGGTAATCTTGCATTAGTTTTACGGCTCTTTCTGCAGTGTCGTTAACTACTTTTAGAGAGTTTATTATTTTTTTGCCATCCATATATGAAGCCTGCGTCTGCCATGTTTCTGGGTTGAAATCCAAGAAGCTGGTATCTATCTGCAGCCTTGAAAACAATTTGAGACTGTTGGAAGATATGAAATGCTCCATGGTCTCGTCTGTAAGACAATAATTTAAGAATAAAATAAGAATTTAAGAGTATTATTCTCATATTATACCTAACAATTGTCCCATGTCTTGTGAACTTAGAATAAGTTTTTTGCATCCATTGCATTTTTTAAGAGCACTGACCATTTTGACCTTTGTCTCTACTGATAGTCTGTCATCAAAAAAGGCTAAAGCGGCTGCTTCCTCTGTCAAATACCATAAATGGTTAGACAATTTTCGCAGTGCAGCATCGCTGGTTGTAAAATCAATGCTTTCATAATATTTTAAACTTTTTATTATATTTAAATCGTCAACGGGAGCAGCAGTAGCGTCGGAGCATTTGAACCAAATCTTAATATAAAATCGCACTATGAAAATGCAGACATCAGCTAGTGCTGCTTTTTGTTCTTCCTGCATAGGATATTGAGCTCGGAACAGGAATATTTTTAAACAGTAAATAGCGCGTGCCATCCATCTGGCTTGATGCATTGCTCCTGGAGGACGAAGTCGGATTCGTGTATCGCTCTTTATATCCAAGAAGATTAATGTCAATTCTAAAAGCTCTCGATAGTCTTCTCTAACTAGACTTTTTTTTAATTGTTGTGCAGCAAAATCTGCAATGTCATCGATTACATCGTTAATGCTTTCACGGCAATGTTCATCCTCCATACCACTTTGATATTTTTCTCTGTCAAGCTTTGACCAAGATTTCTTAAATTCTTTAAATAACGGAATATCGGGGCTTGATGTGAAGTGTGGAAGTTTAGCTTCAAACACTCCTCTCAGTACTATCTCAAATATATGGTGTCGACAAGGGAGATAAAGCAGCTCTATCAAGCATTTGCTCTAAGAGCACACAGGCACCACTCAATCGGCCAGTGTTTGAAGCTGTAGTGTCACAGCATAATGCCTGCACTTTCTCCGATACATTCCACTTCTCCAACGCATTATATACTGCTATTGCTTGTTCTTTGCCCGTTGAATTTGGCAGTTTTGAAACGACAAGAAGTTGGTCATGGTCCATTCCTGAAACAACTATTGGCAACCGCTCAGCACTCTTATCATGGACATCTTGATTATAAAATGTATGTTATTTTTAGATGCCTGCCTCTAATCTTTGTAAATATAATCAAATTTGTACTTACTTAATGATGGCAGCATCTTACCATCCCAATGCACAACAAGGAATGGCGGAAGTGATGATTTAAACTTCTCTTTAATCAGCTCAGCTTGCACAGAGCGCAGGTGTTTTCTTTGCTGATAAATTGACGTTTGAGTTATAACCAAGTCGTCAACATTGTGGCCAAGAGCTTCTGCAGCCGCTTGTAATATATAAACTGCATTCCGTACACTAACTTGGCATCGATCTAGGACAGAAACTAATTTTGCCGTTATAAAATGTTTTTGGCCTCTCTTGACTACTCTCGACTTCTTCAGTGACGGTATAGCTTCGGCTTGATCACTATCCACTTCGTTTGAATCATCAGAAATACTGCTAAATGATATTTCTCCCGGTTGAATTTTTTGTTCAGCAATATTTCCCTCCCGACGTTCTTCTTCATCATGCCTTCTTTTTTGCCTTTTTTTCTCTGCTTGACATAAATTAAAATCGACTGATCCAAGGTAACCAACACGACCCTGCTGTCTTTGTCCGAGAAGAAAAAGCCTATCTTCTTCAACCTTTACGAGTTTCATAACATCTGCATGCGCAACATCAAATAAATTGTCCAAATTTTTAACAAAAGCTTTTTCTTTTTCACGGTAAGAATCACCGGACTTTTTATTATTTTTCTGCAGAAAACGCCACTCGTCATACAATTTTTGCAATTTTTTAGGGCAATGGTGCTTTTCTTTAGTGGGCAAACGAGCCTTTTCCCAAAATATTAGTACTTCTCGAATTACAAGATTTGAACTTTCACACACAGATAACTTTACTACACGAATATTAAAAAAAAGTACCTGTAGCACTTGCTTATTTGATGGTAGTTTCGAGCCCAGAATACTCAAGTTGATCGAACCAACCAAAAATATTTTATTTTTATTTCTTAAATCCATTTCACTTCAAATCACTCTTTCTTGCTTGTAAATATAAACAGAATGAGCTCACCGTAAAATGAGAAACGCCAAAAAGCATTGACGCCGAGACGGTGTAACGGTACTATCTTGCTCATCAAAGAATCATAGTGCAAACAATACCAAAACAATAACGTAAGTGTTAGCAAAAGGCGTCTAGACGAAACGGTAAGTTGTCATCAATTGAGAAATATAGTTTTTGGAAATTGATTTTAACAAAAAAAATGTTTTCTTAATTCAATGCATTGATAATTTGATATAGTAAGAGACGAAATAAACTCGAATGAAGCAATATAAAATAATAATTTGTGAAATGTAAATAATTTTTTGTAATGTATCATACATAATTCAACGAAGATACCATTGGGGTATGACTGACGTGCAATTAATAATACAATTTTCTATCGGCACTATAAGGCGTGGTCCGAGAAGCGTGAAATTTTCGTAGATTCATTTTCTTATCAAGTCTCAACTATTTTCAGCTTTCGTGACAAAAATTTCGAATAAAATATTTTCCCATACAAAGTAAGAACAGCCTAATATGTATACACACATATCGCTCATTTACTTGAACGTCATAAAAATCCCAAACGAGTTAAGTACACATCAATGACTGTCTTTTATGTTGTGTTAAAATTCCAAAGCTGTATCGATTACCATTAGCTTGTTAGAAAACAATATGCCCACATTTTTAATATGGGATTTTAGGAAAACTTTAAACCATTTTCCTGAAACTATGACAATATTGAAGTAAGTAAGCGATATGTTTTTATAAATATTCTATTGGATCTTCAAAATACATTTTTAGCTTTATCTAGTTGCTTCCATACATTTTTCTTATTATTTAAGGAGACTCTGGATATCCCCTTGAAATATGGCTGTTGACACTATTTAGAAATGCTTCCGAAAATTCCGATGAATTATTCTTCAATCAACAATTCTCAAAAGGCAGATCGATAATTGAACGGGTTTTTGGGGTATTAAAAGGCAGATTTCGATGCCTATTATCTGCAAGAGAGCTGTATTACGCCCCTGAAAAAGTCGTTCAAATATTGAACGTTTGCTGTGCTCTTCACAATATTTGTATTTTGTACAAGGTTGAAAATCCTGTAAATCTTGCATTTGAGCCCGAAGAATTATCTATTGGTAATGCAAATATTGCAGAAAGCGGCAGTATTTCAAATATCGCTCGAAACATAAGAGAACAAATAAAAAATAGTATGGTTGTTTGACGTCATTCCACCTAAGCTTATTTCTTTAAAATAAACGAATATTTACAATATAAATTAACGATTTTCAGTCTTTTATTACGAACTAAAATACATTCATTTGTATGTCTGCATGTCTGCATTAAGTGAAGAAAAAGGAACATTTTTAAGTTTAAATATACATAGATATTAAAACTGGTTAGCATTCTTATTAATATTATTATTATTAGCATTCTTATTTGCTATTAAATCTTTAGCTCTCATTTCTATTTCTAGCGCTTCTTTTTGGAATTCTAATTTGCTTAGCTTTAATTTAAACTTTTGTTGATGTCTATTTTGATTGAACAGAAATTTTTCTTTTTCAAACTCTAGTTTTCGTTTTTCTAGCTTCCTATTTTTTTTGCTTGTTTTAAATATGTTTTTTAAATTAAAGTTTATGTCGTACAGCGCTTTAACAGAGTTTTCATGAAACATAATTTGGTTTTCAACTTGACGTTCAAGTAGACTCTGCTTTTTGCACGGATTGTGTGCCGCATTTGAACAGTGTGGTAGTTCATCTTCCTGTGTATTTGGTTCGGTAGACAATGCATTTAGATGTGTACTGGGTTCCGAATTATCACACTCGTTGGGAGTTTCCAAAGGTTGTTCCGGCACAGTACTTGGTGCTGAACCAAACGCCAGCGTTCCACTTATCCCGCTTACTGATTGGTCCATGAACAACAACTCACTTACTTGCTGCTCCAACTGCGTTAAGGATACGTACGTTGAGGGGCCTCCGCCAGTTCCTGAAAAATTATGTTTATTACGGCGCAGTTTCGCCTTTAAATGTACCTTGTAGTCAGCCCACACCTAAAATGAATGTACTTTATCATGTTATACTTATACATATGTACATATGTTTATGAGTTCATATAACCTTTTTCCAACCAGCAACATCGCGCATTGGTGGGCCAACTGTATTTAACTGCTCACTCAACCTTTTCCAAAGATTTGCAGAAGCGTTTCTAGCGTCTGCAGTTTTCAGCAAGCCTTTGGATAAATCGGGGTGAGCCTTCAAAAAGTCCACAAGGATTTCGAACTGCTTTGGCTGCGTTTGCTTCGTCTTTGGGCTTTCCCTATAAAATTAGAAATATTGTTAATATATTTTACTTATGCTCATAGAAATTCTTACATTTTTGTACGCTGCGACTGGCGTTTGACTGTAGCGCGGGAATTGCGAATGTCACGTTCGTTTGACATTTGCTTTCGAAATACAGAGTGGTACCAATGCGAAGGGGAAAAATAAATGCGAAAATGTTAAATTCCTTTGCGATTGTCGAACTACAGGGTTTCAATATTGCAAATGCGAATATTTGTTCTCTCGCAACGCATTACGGAGTAACCCCCCAGGACAAAATATTAATAAATGCAGTATACTGACATGAGCATCACAAAATGGGCACTAACTAGGTTGCCTCCCTTGCAGAAGGTGAGCAGTAGTGAATGTACTATGATCAATGCGTAGCCGAGTGTAGGGCGTAGTATAGTTAGGTGAGAGAGATGATAAGTAGTTTGACTTGGAGCGATTAGGATTTATCCTGGAGTAGTGATGGCTATAGTGGACCCAATCAGCTAAAAGTTGGATTTGCCTTTCCTGCTCCATGAATCGATACACATCACTTTTACATATTAGGTTTGAAGTGATGGCCAGAGTAATGCTCATTTTCTTCGCAGGAGAGCCCGCGAGCGTATTGCCATTAATACATGAATGTCCTGGTACCCACATGATTCTGATCTTATTGGGATGAGAAATCAAGATATCTCTTATGCTTCCGACAATATAGTTAGCGTTATGGCAATTTTGCATACTCTGATAACAGGACATGCTGTCTATGCATATGGTGAGCTTCCCCTTGGATTTTGACGCAAACTGCATGGCGTGGAGAACTGCGGTTGCTTCAGCAGTAAAAATTGAGCAAAACGGAAATAATAATCCATACGATGTGGGATCACCACTTTCTTTCACAACTGCAAAGGAGGTGTAATTAGCTTTGGACCCATGGTGTAGATCAATGGTTTTCAAACTGTGGGTCGCGACCCCCTGGTGGGTCGCGGCGGCCTTTCTCTAGTTAATTTGAATAAAACAATTTTCTTTTACTTTTTAAGAACAATTAATTTTTTTATACAAAACTTTCTATTTTAATGCGACCGATGGGCTTGTTTATTTTTTACTAAAAGAGAAAAGCGTGGTTGCATTTGTGACACACAAACAATCAAATCGTTTTCTAACTCTTGTTTATTTCTTTTTTGGTTTTGATGTTGACCATTTGTGAAAAAATCATTTCACACAGATAGGACGTTGAATGTTGAGTTAGTATTCGCAGTGCTTTTTTAGCTAACTCAGGGTACTCTAGCTTTCGCTTTATCCAAAATGTAGGACTATTTTGCGATAGATATTCCATTTTGAGCATACTGTCCGCGGCCAGTATATTCAATATATTGTCAAGATCGGCGAGCTCAATGCAGTTACTTATGAAGGGATTTAATACCCAACAATCACCCTTATCTTCTTGCATCTCTTTTGGAAAATAGCGGTATAGTTCTTTTTTTTTTAATTTTGCAGCGCTTCAATCATTGTAGGAATAAAATCGCTCACCAATTTATCGGATGAAATTTCTTCTGCAATACCTTCAAAGCTATAGAATGAATGAAATTGTTGCAATGATGTTGACCACATTTCAATTTTTTAAATAAATGCCTTGATTTTATCTTTGGCTGATATAACGTTTTCGTCTCTCCCTTGCATACTCGTATTTAAGATGTTCAAATGACTAAAAATGTCTGCGATAAATGCTAATTTCAAAAGCCACTTTGGATTATTAAACAGATTTACATATTCTCCGTCTTCAAAAAACATGTTCAGTTCCGATTTCAATTCAATTACTCTTGTCAACATATTTCCTTTGAATAACCACCTCACCTCTGTGTGATAAAGTAGATTTTGATGGAGCGCCATGTCATCACATACCGTGCGAAACAACCTTGGCTGTAAGGATTTTTTTTTAAATGAAATTAAGAACTTTGATGACATTATTTAGCACATCGCCTAAATTTGACGGTAAAAACTTGGCCGCCAAGGCTTGACGATGGAGAAAACAGTGCGTCCACTTCACATTAGGCATCATTGTTTTTAGTCTAGTGACGAATCCACTTTTATTGCCAGTCATAGCCAAGCACCGTCAGTGCAAATACAAACAGAAAGTTCCCAGTTAAAATTCAAATCTTTGGTGCTTTCCATAAACATTTCATACAAACACTCGCCAGTTGTATTTCTCGGTAAAGATTTGCAAAACAAAATTTCTTCGGAAATAGTATCATAGGTTTCAAACTGGACAAAACACACAAACTGAGCACAACCAGATATATCTGTTGATTCATCGAATTGTAATGAAAAAGATAAGCTGTTTTTTACTATTTCTATTACTTGATCGCGAATGTCATTAGCTAAATCGCTTAATCTGTCTGTCTTGTCTTGTTGTCTTTTTTTTAAAGAAAACAAAACACGTTACAAAACTAAATAATTTCATAATATAATATTAATCGTACCTGAGTTCAACTGTTTTTTGACGTCCAAGCATGTTAAGTTTTCTTTGGAAATAATCCAGTGGCTTATCTTTGTCGTTTCCATGTTTTGTTGTAAGATGTTGTAGTAGTTTTGAAGGTTTAATGCTTTCACGTGCTAATAGTTCGCCACAAATCACACACTGTGGTTTGTTATCAATAGCAGTGAAACCGTATTTTAAATATTCATCGTCATAATTTCTTTGCTTTTTTGTTTTTAAATCATTTGCACCTGAGGTAGACGGTTCCACAGGTCTTTTGAGATAATTATCCATTTTATTTGAAATGCGGCTTCTCTCGCTCTCTGTTAACAACTGACTCTAAACACACGACAACTTGTTGCAAATAATCGCCTTCACACAAACAAACATTAAACTTAGGGAAATCCCTTGATTCGAGAACATAGGAAAACTAAAACACTGCGTAATACAGTGTTGCCAGCGCAAAGATATGTTTTATTCATAGCGCCACTTATGGGTTCGTTTTAACCGAAAAATAAACAAATTTTGTATGCAAATAAAGTTCGTTATAACCGAAAGTTCGCATTAAACGGGTTCGTAATAAGCGACAAAAATTTCATGGTTTATTAGAAATAAAGCGTGTACTTTTGAAATTGGTTCGTTTTAGGCGAAAGATCGTTTTAAGCGGGTTCGTTATAAGCGAAAAATACTGTATTACTTCCATAACTATAATATTTCCAAAAATTTGGGAAAAGACAAGGTATTGAGTGGGTCGACAGATTTTTTTAATACTCTTTCGGGTCGCGGGTTAAAAAAATTTGAAAACCACTGGTGTAGATTAATTGCCAACCAAAGTTTTTAAGTTGTGATGCAATTTCAAATACACGTGCGCTGTTCTCTGCTAATGTAGTACTAGATTTGGGAAGGTAGCTTAAGTTATTTATAAACGATGTTTTTTTTTAGCATCCAAGGTGGCTGGCAACAGCCTCTCGTCCAGGAAATTCCTAATGGAAACCCATTTTCTTTCGCAAAGGTTGCGCATTTGTAAATGGCTGAAACTATTTTAGGTTTTCTAGTGCGGATAGCGGCCGAATGAAAATCTTTTTGGAGGAAAGTATTGGAGGTGAGAACTAGCTTGCAATACATTTTTCTTATACTATCCTCAACATTGTCGGCTAACGGCAGTAAACCTGATTCTGCAAGATTATTCTTTACTAACGAAGTAGGAAAAGTGCGTATGGAACGACGAACCGCAGTATGATAAGGGGAAGCCAGTAGATTGAGGTTGTTTCTGGCATGCTGCCCACATATTTCTAAGCCATAATTGATCGAGGATACGATGAGCGCTTCTGTGACCTTGATCAGCAATTCCGAGTTGATAAGAGAGCGTTTGCAAGATATGTAAGTATTTAACAATGTTTAACTTAAGGAATATTCTATCTCTAACGTATTTACAGTGCTGTTTAAATGAGTACCTAAATCTAATACTAAACCTAGAAACTTAAGACTATCTGTACAAGTTATATTTAAATTGTTAAAAGTAAGCTTAGGTATATTACAGTTTTGTTTCTTACAAATATGTAGAAGTTTGGTTTTATTAAGAGAGATTGAAGCGCCTGAAGAAAGGGACCATGAGGAAATGCGGGACAGGATGTTAGAAAAGGTTACTACTACAACATTTAAGTTCGAGGTTTTGGAAAAAAGCAGCACATCATCCGCATACATCTGGTGGTAAACATTAGGGAACTGGGAAAAAATGGTACTAAGCTCGCCAAAAGCTGTAGTAAAGAGGATAACAGACCACTTGTCGAGCTGCCTTAAAACAACTTGCATACCTATCCGATCAAAAGCTTTCGCAAAATCTATAAAGAGAAACGAAATATGATTTTTTATTGGCAAGGCATCGGATACGAAATGATCCAAATGTAACAGGGCATCGTTCGTACCATGCCCCCTGGTTGTGATGAATGAACAATGATTTTTTCTAACAATTTACCTAAGCAGGGAAGAAGTGATATGGGGCGGTAGATATTCACTTCGTATCGAGACTTGCCCGGTTTTAGGATAGGAATGATGGAACTAGTCTTCCAAAGGACAGGGTAAAAACCAGTAGAGAATATATTGTAATGTTTGAGGACCCGAGCTAGAAATGATAAGGGAACATGTTTTATAATGGGATAGGAAATTTTGTCAAACCCCGGCGTTCTATCTTTAACTGCTAAGAGGGCGTAATTCAGTTCCTGCATAGATAAATCGGCGTCCAACTGATTGCGGAAGGAGATAAACTTGGAGGGATGGGACGGTCGAAATGGAGTTGGGACATTTTGCAAGCGGAAAATTCAGGAGGGAAGCTGGAATCCGAAGAGACTTTGGAGAAGTGAGTGGCTAATTTTAAGGCTATATCCTGGGGATGTAGTAGAATGCCATGGAGTGAGTTAAGGGAAGCGATAGGGTAGTGGGAGGAAAAGCCAGAGAGTCTTTTTATGTCTGCCCATATTTTTTTAGTATAAGATGAAGCAGTAAATTTTTGAAAACACCAGATTTTAGCATTTTTGGCATTGCGACGGAAAACAGCATTGTGTTTTTTGAACAGGATAAGATTTGCTTGAGTAGGATTCCGCTTAAACACATGCCAGACATTCTGCTTTTTATCTCTTAATACTGAAAGATCGTTGTTCCACCACAGCGGAGCAAACCTGACGGGTTTAGTTATAGAAAGGGGGATGGATTGGTTTGCAGAAGAACGAATGATTTTTGGATGTTGGAAGTTTCTTGGTGGATGTTGGATGAAATAGGGAAGGAGGAGGAGGTTTTCACAAGCCGCCTCGAAATGTAGCCAACCTGCGCGATTGGTTTTGAAAAATATTCGGGGTTTGAAAAGTTTGGGGCGGTAAATTTGGATTTTGGTAAGGATAGGAAAATGATCACTACCATGAAGATCATCAATGAGTTGCCAGGAAACTTTAGAAGCGAGGGATGAAGAAGAAAGGGTAAGGTCAATATGAGTAAAGGATGAATGGGTAGAAAAATGGGTAGGCGAACCATCATTTAGGACAACAACGTTGGACACTAGGATGGAATCTTCAATTGATCGACCTTTTGCATTGGTGGATTCAGATCCCCACAGAGGGCACCAACCATTAAAATCCCCAGCTAAAATAAAAGGGTTGGAAGAAGAAGGAATTATATTGCTAAAATCAGTTGCAGAGATCATTTTATCAGGAGGAGAATATCCGCACACTATTGTAATTTTATTGGAGATGAGCAGTTCAATGGACAGGGAAGAAATATTGGATTGGGGGAAAGATGGTACGTGGGGAAGGGTCCTTTTGACAAGTACGGCAATGCCCTGTTTGTTAGATAAAATATGTGGAAGATTATAAAAATGGCCTACGTAAGCTTTTGTGGAATGAGGAGTGGCGTTGTGGGCTAGGTATGTTTCATTTAATAGAATAATGGAGGGGTTATAATTTTTTAATAAAATTTCCAAATAAATATAATTATTAAAGTAGCCATTCATATTCCATTGTAAAATAGATAGCATAAGCAGACTGCAATAGAAAGGAAAAGAAAGTGATGTAAAAATTAAATTAAAAAATATGAGATTTTAGAATTGAATAGGAAGAACCGGTATTACAGGTTCAGAGGTGAGATGGGGAAGGGGTAAAATTTCTACATCTGGAGGACAGTTGGAGGGGGATAAACCAATAACTGACAGAGGGGGAAAAAGGAGGAGCAAGGGGAGAGTCAGTAAGCGATTGCGTGGAAATAGGAGGGATTGTATTTGAAGTAATATTTATGTTTTTGGAGTAGATTCATTAATATTGTTGTTTGATTCTTTTGCTGCACTAGCAAAAGTGAGGTTGGGAGTTGAAGGTAGATGATCGTTGTATTTTTTGATTGCGTCGCGCATATAGAATTTATTTATGGTTTTAATTTTACGAATTTCTTTAGTTTGTTGAAATTTAGGACAAAAAATTGATGAAGAGAGATGAGGGGATTGGCAGTTAGCGCACGTAACTCTAGTGCATTCAGAAGGAGAATGGGGGGGAAGATTACAAGTGGCACAAGTTGCAGAGTTGCGACAATTTTTGTCGGTGTGGCCAAGAATCTGACAAACCTTGCAGCGCATTGAATTCGGGAAATACGGACGGACGGATAAAGTCCTCCAAGCGACTTCAATTTTGTCTGGGAGGTGGTACTTATCAAATGTTAGTAGGATGGCGCCAGTATACTTGCGGGAACCTTCGATGATCTTGGAGAATTTGAAAGCAGCTGTAACACCATTTTCCTCAAGTCCTTCAACTATTTCTTCCTCAGACAGATGAGAGAGGAAAGGCGCATATATTGTTCCTTTGACGCGGTTTAGGGAATCATGTAATTTAATTGTAATATTAGTTACACCAGGCAACGTGTTAGCAGCAAGGAATTTATCAGCTATTTTCTTGTTTTTTACAAGTAAAGGTATAGAGCCATCGCGAAGCTCAGAGATGTTGATGACTTCTTTGCTTATTGCTTGTATGCCCTTGTAGATAGCAAAACATGATAGCGATGTTAGAGGGGGTGTGTTCGGGCTCGATTATTGCGGCAGTGTTACCTTTGATGATAGAGCATCACGTTCTTCGGCGAAATTTCGGCAACAGTGGCAACGTCACGCGTTCGTTGAATAAAATGTTGACAATCTGATGATCATCACTAGCAAATCAAACGCAATATAAAAATTTTTACTGCGCAATTGAGATGGAGGAAGAAAAGTAAGTAAAGTTTTTAATAAGTGTTATTTTAATATGTAATATTGTTTATTATTTGTTTTTAGCTTAAAATTAAGCGTGACTGAAACCAAATTATTGGTCAGATGTCGATTGGAAAATTAATAGCTTACAGCAAATGTGCGCCGAGTCATCCGAAAATGGGTGAAAAAGATGTCATCTGGGTATAATACAATAGTTTTAAAAAAGTTTTTCGCTTTCCTCACTTTTCTTCTTTTGGAACACTCTTCAAACAAGAAACTTTTTATCTTATGTCTTCTCCGCCTTCTTTTGTCCATGTTTATCAAAAATTTATCACCGCCCCTTTCCATCATCTCATCAGCCATCAAATAAGTTAAAATTTCCATATTTCCCAATTACGCGTTCTGTGTAAAATAAATGCTGCAATATTGCTGCAGATTATCAGCTGAGTATCAGCAACAGAGTATCAAGTAACAGGGTTGCAATATTGCTGTAATTATTGAGCGGCTCGAACACACCCAGGCTTCTTTTCATCAAAGGCTCTGATGACCAAGAACCTAGGATCATCCTTATTTGCAATTGGTAGTTCCGGAAATATATTCAATAAAGATGTTTCAGGTTTTTTGCGCTTCACTTTAGGTGACAGGGACAAAAGGACGAACCTATTGTTCCCAAATTTAGTGGCCACAAAGGCCATAGTCAAAAATTGATTTAACTTCAGTAGTATTTATACATATATGAAATTAACTGTAAATACAAGCGACCGACGGCTGAAAAAATAACTGCACAAACGCGGTCGATGAAAACAAAAAAAAAAAAACTCAGCGAGAACACTGTATAAGTTAATCACTGCGGAACGAGAAAGCGACTGTACGCTGCGAGAGTTCGTAGGTGACTGACTGACGAACATTTATCTAAGAGTGAAAGCTTCTGGAATACCGTAATTTTTGCAGATGAGAATAAATTCAACCTGTTTAGATCGGATGGAAAGTGCTATGTATGGGGAAAAGGAAATGTTGAGCTACAACCGCAAAATCTAAGTACTTAGCACCGTAAAACATGGTGGAGGGCATGTAATGGTGTGGGGATGCATGTCGTCTTCTGGAGTCGGTAATTTGAAATTCATCGATTGTAGTATGGACATACATATGGATATTTTGAAACGAAATTCGCTACAAAGTGCCGCGAAATTTTCCGACAACTTTCGGTACTATCAAGATGATCCGAAACACAAATCCGGAGTTGTGCAAAGTTGGGTTATTTGAAACTGTCCACACATAGTACAAACACCAGCATAGTCTCCAGATTTAGATGTAATCGAGAATCTGTGGTCAGTTTTGAAACGATATTCGAAAATACGAGATTCGAAATAAAACCGACTTCAAAAACGCCCTGCAAGCAGAATGGAATAAACTTGCTCCTAACTATACAAAGAAATTGGTGGAATCCATGCCGAGACGTATTAAAGCAGTTATAGATAGTAAGGGATATCCCACAAAGTATTAATCGGCCTAAAATTTTAGTTGTGTCATTAAAAAATGCAATGTATTCTTTTTTTTTGTTACTGCATCATTTTCGCTGAGATGTAATTTAATAATGAAGTTTGTTTTTGTTGTTAATTAAATAAAATAATTATATAATCTGAATTTTTAAAACCGCTGTTAAGTGGTATTTATATTTTTTGAAAGATGTATTTAGTTTTCAGGTAATACTTGCTTTAGTATTTCTTGTACTGTTGCATCCCTTTGGCTGTGAGCCACTGTGTTTCTAGCCCCTAACAATTCAAGTTGGAGTATATCGTTTAGGAGGTTTTAAACACGTTTCTTTCTTTCGATTGCCGGTGCACAAAACATTGTACTACGGGCGAATCACCAGCAAAGCTACTGTTCGGCTGAGAGCCCATGATAATTTCAGATAAACAAAGGGAGCAGACATGTTAGTTTCAAAAACGAGGCAAACGCTTTTGGCCGTGACTACGCGAACCCAAACCAAACTAGTTGGCAGGAAGCCATAGTCGACAAACGTATTGGATTTGTTGTTGGGTTTGTTGTTATTATTTTTGCTTTCTTAGAAACATGTTATTCAGATAAGAACAAGGAGAATTCATTAAAGGCGAAGTTACTATAGCAGCCGATTTGATTTTTTTTATTCACCTACATGTATTTTAATTTTGCTCTTGCGTATGAGCTTTCAAAAGCTGTAAAAGCAAAAACAAAATGTATGTAAATTTTGACAACTCTTACGCAAAAGCAAACACAAAATACATTAGGATTTTGTAGTTGTTCTTATAGCACCAGCTTATATGGATTCGCCTTGGATAGGAGTCGAATACAATCAAATTTAATTACACGTAAAATAACATACTATAAATTTTATTTACTCGATAAGCTTTTTAGCTCTAAAATATCTGCGTAAATATAACACCTGCCACGTAGCTAAACCGAGTAAGCAGCACATACTAAAAATGCTAAAAAACAGTACCCGACTATTCGTTTTCTCTGCAAAAAAATTGTTAAAATTAGGTAAGAATTATGTAGTATTAATAGCATATTTTTTGTACCGTTTGTGTCTCTCATTTCTTCCTCTCTTTTCCTCATTAAAGCGAAATCCCGCACAATCGAGTCTGATAAGTCTTCCAGACGCTTCAGCTCCACTTCCATTGGTTTTAACTTTGCTGCTTCTTGAATCTAAAAAAACAGGTATTACTATAAATCAAGAATGATAGGAAACAAGAATGCGCCTTCTACGCTGAGAGCAAATGATAGTGGCGCAATATAGAAAAAATTCTATAAAAAGAAGAGAAAGAAGCATAGAAGAGGAGACAAACTACAGAATGATTGAAAAGTTTTCTTAACGTTGTTTGTGTAAAAATGGGTGGATGCTGTCTATTCGACAAAGAGATCAGTATCGATCCCCGGAAAGCGATCATTCTTGGCTATATACATATCACATTTACTGTCATACAAAATAAAAACTGAATTTTATTACTGAAGCCAGTCGTTCCCACGACAGTCGGTTCTACGTACCGGAATGACCCGGGTTTCACCCGGCCAAGGACTGTTGTTTCGGCGATCTAACCCTGTTTAGATCGGCCTACCCCATAAGTTGTCTGTCTCTCCTGGAGCAACTCCTTGCAGCAGGGTTGCTTCACCTCCTGGTCAGGGCTGGCATCGAGCCAAACCCTGGTCCAGAAACCTATTTTTGCTGCGTTTGCCAGAAAAAGCTCCATCCGAACTCCACTTCGGTAAGGTGTAATTCGTGCGACGGATGGAGCCATCTTAAGGTCTGCTCAGGCCTTAAGACCCATAAGGAGTGGTCCACAAATTATGTGGCCCCATGTTGTTCGCGCCCAAAGGCGCCCATAGCCTCTACGGCTCCCCTAGTTGCACCTAGTGCACCGGTGCCTAGCACCGGCAGAACGTCTACGGTTCGCAGGAGCACACAACAACATGGTCGCTCCCCTCCCCCCCCCCTCAACCTAGCTCCGCCCCCCGTGTGGGGAGTAGCCAGCAGCTCCTGGTACCCCACACAGTCTGTTCCGTGTGACAGGCTAGGATATACCGGAATGCGGCATCAGTCAGGTGCAATTCGTGCCAAGGCTGGTGTCACTTTCGAGTGTGTTCCGGCCTGCGCACCACACGTGAATGGTCGGGTGACTACCTGGCTCCCTGTTGTAGAGCCTTGCAACCGCACGCGCCAGTGGCGGCGCTGCCAAACAACACCATAAGGCAGCCCAACGTGCCAATGCATGTGCAGCAGGGTCCAGGTGGGCAACATCACCCTTCCCTCACACCCCTCTCCACGACGACTCTACCGAGGCAAACGAGACTCCTTCAGCTGAACTGCAATGGGCTGCAGGGCAAGATTGAGGAGATAACCGACTTTATGAGTCGGCATAATCTGTCAATAGCTGCGATCCAAGAAACGAAACTGCACAGCAACTCAACAAATGGCTACAATGTGCATCGTAAGGATCGCGAGCGAGGTAATGGTGCTAGCTTAGCATTCATCACCCATCACACAGTGCAATATCGTCTTATTGAAGAAGACATCGACCGCAGGGACACTACCTTAGAATGTCAAGAAATAGCTGTCCGGTCAGGCGATGTCGAGCTCGAAATATTTAATATTTATATACCCCCTGTCACCTGCTGCCCGGCAGGATATCACCCTGACATAGGTGCGCTCCTCAGAGGTGAAAACCGATTGGTAGTTGGTGACTTTAACGCACACCACGATCTCTGGCATTCAAGCCTACCATACCAGCTGATCGTAGGGGAAATGATTTGCCAGAGCAGATAGACGATACGACATTCTGCACGATGAATGATGATGCCCCCACCAGGATTATGGGTAGTTGCAGCAGCTCGCCTGACCTAACGATAGCTAGCGCAGGTCTGATAAATAGCATAACGTGGCGACCTATGCTATCGCTTGCATCAGACCACCTACCTATAATCATCTCGATTGACAGACCTGCTGACTTTGTCTCCGCGGACCATCGGACCTACATCAACTTTAAAAAGGCTGACTGGGTCAGGTTCGCGTAGTTCACCGAAAATGCCTTCAGGTCTCTTCCCGCACCCACTGACGTTCGAAAAGGCGAACATAAGTTCCGCAGGGTGGTTGCGTCAGCTGCGGCCCGCTTCATTCCGGCAGGGAGGATCCCTGAGAACCGTCCCAACTTCCCGGCTGAAGCGGCCGCCCTAGCGAACGAACGCGACCCCCTTCGCCGCTCCGATCCCCGTAATCCTAACATCCAGGATTTAATCGTAGAGATTCGGAGGCTGGTGGACCAACACAAGCGGAACAAGTGGGAAGAGCATCTGAAGTCCTGTAATCTGGTCACGGGTGTTGGTAAGCTTTGGTCTACCGTGAAGTCCTTATCCAACCCGACGAAGCACGACGACCGAGTGGAAATTTCATTCGGGGATCGTGCCTCGTCGGACCCGAAGAGATGCGCGAGCTATTTTAGCCGACAGTTTATACTGCATCCTTCGGGGGATAGGACCAAGCGGAAGGTGACCAGGAGGCTGCGCAAATTACCGAACAACAGCGCGCCTCTTACCTTCACTTGTGGCGAGGTAAAGGGGGTCATCGGGAAGGCGAAAGCCTCCAAGGCCATTGGCCCTGACGGGCTAAGCGTGTTGATGCTGAAAAATTTAGGCCCCGCGGGAGTTGAGTTCCTCACTGGGATCCTCAATTTGTCCATGGCCACCCTCATCATTCCAGACATCTGGAAGGTTGGGAGGGTGGTCCCACTACTGAAACCAGGGAAACCGGCCGACAAGGGTGATTCCTATCGGCCGATTTCCCTGCTTTCACCTGTGGTAAAGACACTTGAGGCCCTACTCCTCCCGTACTATACATACCACCTTGGGTCAGCTAAGCATCAACATGGCTTCCGGAAAGTGCACAGCACAACAACAGCACTTAATGCCATAAACACACAGGTGAACCGTGGTCTTAACCAAAACCGCCCCTGTGAGAGAACCGTCCTAGTAGCGTTGGACCTGTCGAAAGCTTTCGACACAGTTAGCCACTCCACGCTACTAGCTGACGTGGAAGCATCAACTCTCCCGCAGGGACTGAAACGGTGGACCGCGAATTACCTGTGTGGTCGTCAATCATCGGTATGGTTTAGAGACAGAACATCGAAACCAAGGAGGATTAAACAAGGGGTACCGCAAGGTGGCGTCCTGTCCCCATTACTGTTTAATCACTACATCTCCAAGCTCCCTCAACCGCCAGAGGGAGTCACGATTGTCTCCTATGCTGATGATTGCTCGATAATGGCAACCGGCAATGCAATTGATGATCTGTGTTTGAAAGTGAACGGATATCTCTCTGATCTTGCCCACTTCTTCACTAGCATCAACCTGGCGCTGTCCCCTGCTAAGTCCTCGGCGACCCTTTTTACCACCTGGACGAAGGAGGTCAGGCTGGATCTTAACATCCATATCGATGGCACCCCCATTCCGACGGTTAACCACCCAAAGATTCTGGGGGTGACTTTCGACAGCCTGCTCTCCTTCTCCGCGCACACTACCGCAATCACCAATAGAGTACAGAGCCGCAACAATGTCCTCAAGTCGCTCGCCGGCAGCTCTTGGGGCAAATACAAAGAAACGTTGCTGGCAACATACAAGGCGATTGGCCGGCCGGTAATAAATTATGCTGCGCCAGTTTGGTCGCCGGGAACCAGCAGGACACAATGGACGAAGCTGCAGACCTGCCAGAACGCCGCACTCCGCACGGTGACGGGATGTCTTCTGATGTCGCCTGAGGAGCATCTCCACCAAGAGGTCAATGTGCTCCGAGTTAAGGAGCACAACCTCATGCTCAGCAAGCAGTTCCTTGCTGGATGTCACCGCTCGGGGCATCCAAACGGGCACCTGCTTGCAGTGGAACTGCCCCCCAGGCACATTAGAAGACATCTTCTAGAACTAAAGGACGAGATCCAGCCACTCATCACACAACCGCTGGATACGGAGGCGTACCGGCGGGTCCTAAGCAACATCCACAGAGACACAGTCACTAACATCATTGACTCCCGCCAGGCAAATGCAGTCATCGGAGCCCAACCACCACCTGTAGCAGATGAGGAGTCCCTGCTGCCCCGCGAGTCCCGCGTCACTCTGGCACAACTACGATCTGGATACTGTAGCAGGCTCAACTCCTACTTATCCAGAATCAACCCCGACATACCCAACACATGTCCGGCATGTGGAGATTCTCCGCACGACACCAACCACCTATTCACATGCCCTCTCAAACCCACTCATCTAACCCCCCTCTCCCTCTGGTCCAACCCTGTCGAAACTGCACGTTTCCTGGGCCTCCCCCTAGATGAGTTCGACGACAACGACCATGGGTGAATCCGCTCTTTACGGGGCGCGACTAGCCGCTACAACAACAACAACAACAACAACAACTGAAGCCAGTCTCTCTAATTTTAAGAAAACAGAAATCTGGTATGGGACACTATACTAATGAGCGACACCCTGCTGAATAAGCTCATTCATGATTGTTATCTTCACTATCATCTAAGGGGAGGCCCACGACTGCAGACAAAAGGCGTGTTAGATGAGTAGGGAAGGGGTGTTAAACGAGTACGAGAGGGGTGATAGATGAGTAGGAAAAGTGTGTTAGATGAGTAAGTTTTGCAGGAGCATGTGAATAGGTGACTGATAGGCGAGGCAGCTACTGGAAGCGGTTTGACTCCAATGGTATTTGGTATTTCTGGGCATGTGAAGAGGTAGTTGGTATCATGCAGAACTGCTCTTGGCGTAAATGTGCCTCAGGTGGTATCCCTTTACAGCATCCCCAAAATTTTATGGGGAATGTTTTATTCTGCTACAACAACAACACCACACTGCATAACGCGACAGTCCACCGCTTCAAATTTTATTTTATTTATCTTGTAATAAAAAAGATGCAGTTTCGACAGGGTTGGACCAGAGGGAGAGAGAGGTGTTAGATGAGTGGGTTTGAGAGGGCATGTGAATAGGTGATTGGTGTCGTGCGGAGAATCTCCACATGCCGGACATGTATTGGGTGTGTCAGTTGATTCTGGGTAGGTAGGAGTTGAGCCTGCTGCAGTATCATATCGTAATTGTGCCAGAGTGAGGCGGGACGCGCGGGGCAGCAGGGACTCCCCATCTGCTACAGGTGGTGGTTGGGCTCCGATAACAGCATTCGCCTGGTGAGAGTCAATGGTGGTAGTGACTGCGTCTCTGTGGATGTTGCTTAGGACCCGCCAGTACGCCTCCGGATCCAGCGGTTGCGGTATGAGTGGCTGGATCTCGTCCTTTAGTTCTAAGAGATGCCTTCTGATGTGCATGGGGGGTAGCTCCACTGCAAGCAGATGCCTATTTGGGTGCCCCAAACTGTGACACCCAGCAAGGAACTGCTTGCTGAGCATGAGGTTGTGCTCCTAACGTGGAGCACATTGACCTCTTGGTGGAGATGTTCCTCAGGCGACATCAGAAGGCATCCTGTCACCGTGCGGAGTCCGGCGTTCTGGCAGGTCTGCAGCTTCATCCACTGTGTCCTGAATGTTCCCGGCAACCATACTGGCGCAGCATATTTTATTACCGGCCGCCCATCGCCTTGTATGTTGCCAACAACGTTTCTTTGCCTTTGCAACAAGAGCTGCCGGCGAGCGACTTGGACATTGTTGCAGCTCTGTACTCTATTGGCGATTGCGGTAGTGTGCGCGGAGAAGGAGAGCAGGCTGTCGAAAGTCACCCCCAGAATCTTGGGGTGATTAACCGTCGGAATGCGGGTGCCATCAAAATGGATGTTGAGATCCAGCCTGATCTCCTTCGTCCAGGTGGTAAAGAGGGTCGCCGAGGACTTAGCAGGGGACAGCGCCAGGTTTCTGCTAGTAAAGAAACGGGCAAGGTCGGAGAGATATCAGTTCAACTTCGAACATAGGTCGTCAATTACATTGCCGGTTGCATTTTTGAGCAGTCATCGGCATAGGAGACAATTGTGAATCCCTCTGGCGGTTGAGGGAGCTTGGAGATATAATGATTAAACAAGGGTGGGGACAGGACGCCACCCTGCGGTACCCCCACTTGTTTTATCCTCCTTAGTTTAGATGTTTTGTCTCTAAACCATACCGATGATTGACGACCACACAGGTAATTCGCCGTCCACCGTTTCAGTCCCTGCGGGAGAGTCGATGGAGTGGATGACTGTGTCAAAGACAGGTCCAACGCTACTAGGACGGTTCTCTCGCAGGGGCGGTTTTGGTTAAGACAGCGGTTCACCTGTGTGTTTATGGCATTAAGTGCTGTGCACTTTCCGGAAGCCATGTTGATGCTTAGCCGACCCTAGGTTGTATGTGTAATATGGGAGGAGTAGAGCCTCAAGTGTCTTTACCACTGGCGAAAGCAGGGAAAGCGGCTGATAGGAATCGCCCTTGTCGGCCGGCTTCCCTGGTTTCAGCAGTGGGACCACCCTCCAGGAATGATGAAGGTGGCCATTGACAAGTTGAGGATCCCTGTGAGGAACTCGACTTCCGCGGGGCCAAATTTTTCAGCATCAACACGCTTAGCTCGTCAGGGCCAATGGCCTTGAAGGCTTTCGCCTTCCCGATGACCTACTTCTCCTCGCCACAAGTGAAGGTAAGGGGCGCGCTGTTGTTCGGTAGTTTGCGCAGCCTTCTGGTCACCTTCCGCTTGGCCCTATCCCCCGAAGGATGCAGTATGAATTGTCGGCTAAAATAGCTCGCGCGTCTCTTCGGGTCCGACGAGACACGATCCCCGAATGAAATTTCCACTCCGTCGCCGCGCTTCGTCGGGTTGGATAAAGACTTCACGGTGGGCCAGAGTCTACCAACACCCGTGATTAGGTTACAGGACTTCAAATGCTCCTCCCACTTGTTCCCCTTATTTTGGTCAACCAGCCTCCGAATCTCCACGTTTAAATCCTTTATGCCAGGGTTTCGGGGATCGGAGCGGCGAAGGTGGTCGCCTTCATTCGCTAGAGCGGCCGCTTCGGCCGAGAAAATGGGACGGATCTCAGGGATCATCCCTGCCGGGTTGAAACGAGCCGCAGCTGACGCAAACACCTTTCGGAACTTCTGTTCGCCTTTGTGAACGTCAGTGGGTGTGGGAAGAGATCTGAAGCCATTTACGGTGAACTCCGCGAACCTGACCCAGTCAGCCTTTTTAAAGTTGATATAGGTCCGGTGGTCCGCGGAGAGAAAGTCAGCAGGTCTGCCAATGGAGATGATTATGGCTAGGTGGTCTGATGCAATCGGTAGTATAGGTCGCCACGTTATTCTATTTGTCAGACCTGCGCTAGCTATTGTTAGGTCAGGCGAGCTGCTGCAGCTACCCATATTCCAGGTGGGTGCATCATCATTCATCGTGCAGAATGTCAAATCGTCTATCTACTCTGCCAAATCGTTTCCCCTACGATCAGCTGTTAGGCTTGAGTGCCAGAGATCATGGTGCGCGTTGCAGTCACCAACTACCAATCGGTTTTCACCTCTGAGGAGTGCACCTATGTCAGGGTGATATCCTGCCGGGCAGCAGGTGACAGGAGGTATATAAATATTGACTATTTCGAGCTCGACATCGCCTGACCGGACAGCTATTCCTTGACATTCTAAGGTGGTGTCCCTGCGGTCGATGTCTTCTTCAATAAGACGATACTGCACAGTGTGATGGGTGATGAATGCTAAGCCACCACCATTACCTCGCTCCCGATCCTTACGATGCACATTGTAGCCTTTGCAACTCAACAAGGTTGAGTTGCTGTGCAGTCTCGTTTCCTGGAGCGCAGCTATTGACAGATTATGCTGTCATAAATTCGGTTATCTCCTCAATCTTGCCCTGCAGCCCATTGCAGTTCAGCTGAAGGAGTCTCGTTTGCATCGGGAGAGTCGTCGCGGAGAGAGGTGTGAGGGAAAGGTGATGTTGCCCACCTGGTCCCTGCTGCACATCCACTGGCAAATTGGGCTGCCTTGAGGTGTTGTTCGGCAGCGCCGCCACGGGCGTGTGCGTTTGCAAGGCTCTACAGCAGGGAGCCAGGTAGTCACCCGACCATTCACGTGTAGTGCGCAGACCAGAACATACACGGAAGTGCCACCAGCCATGGCACGAGTTGCATCTGATTGATCTCGCATTCCGGTATATCCTGGCCTGACACACGGAACAGACTGTGTGGGGCATAAGGAGCTGCTGGCTACTCCCAACACGAGGGGTGGAGCTAGGTGGGATTGGAGGAGGGGAGCGTCCATGTTGTTGTGTGCTCCTGTGAACCGTAGAGGTTCTGCCGGTGCTAGGCACCGGTGCACTTGGTGCAGCTAAGGGGGCCGTAGGGCGCGAACAACATGGGGCCACATAATGGCTCCATCTGTCGCACGAATTACACTTTACCGAAGTGGAGTTCGGATGAAGCTTTATCTGGCAAACGCAGCAAAAATAGGTTTCTGGTCCAGGGTTTGGCTCGATGCCAGCCCTGAGCAGAAGGAGGTGAAGCAACCCTGCTGCAAGGAGTTGCTCCAGGGGAGACACAAGACATATGGGGCCGGGAAAAACCCGGGCTATTCCGGTACGTAGAACCAACTGTAGTGGGAATGAAGCAAATACAGCAAATGGCGTTAACTGCTGTAATTTATTTATTTATTAAGTTATTAATCTACAGTACAAAGTACCTTACAGACTAAGAAAAGTAATATAGACAGGCCCAATTTGGTTAATATAATACTAGCAATTAATATCAATACCATGCTAAGCAATTAAACTTAGAATTTTTACAAAATTTTGTCTAGATAAAGCGAAATCCAGCAGGCTCGAATTAGATAATGCATTAAATTCCCGAAGTGCACGAGCTATTGGTGCGTTACTTGCAAAGTTAGTCTTAAAGTTCTCTCCATAAAAAGGGAAAAAATTGCGAAGACTTCTCTGTGGAACATTAAAGCTAATCCTCTCAAGTAAAACAGGACAGTCAGTGATGCCATTAATAATATTGAAAGGGAGCGAAAGTGAAAGGACCGTCCTTCTCTTTTCTAGAGACTCCAGGTTAATTAGCATAAGCCGCGAAGCGTAGGAAGGAACAGGAGCCTCAAACCGTAGGGAACGTAAAGCTTGCTTAAGAAAGATTTTTTGAAACACGCTCAATTCTGCTTATCGAAAATTGGTCATGAGGTCTCCAAATTATGACTGCATACTCTAAGTGTGACCGGACCAGAGCAGTATATAATAGTTTGAAGGTATATGGATCGGAAAATTTGGATGTATTGCTACGAATGAAACCCAGAACTGAGTATGCTTTTGTAAGAATAAAATTAATATGATTATGGAAAGAAAATTTTAAGTCAAATATAACTCCGAGATACAATACATAATTAGCAATGGTGTTTGATGTGCTAGAAACGTTACGTCGCCTCGAGAAGGATAAATGAAAACATTTTTTAATATTCACGGAGAGACGCGACTTAACGCACCAACGATGAAGATTGATCAAATCTCCTTGCAGCCTCTGAGCATCCGATGAATCTTGCACAGTTGAAAATATTTTCAAATCATCAGCATAGAGCAAAAACTTTGAAGAAGAAAAGCAACTGCTGATGTCATTGAGAAAAAGAACGAAAAGTAGTGGACCCAAGATGCTCCCTTGGGGAACACCTGAAGCAGCAACAAAGTGGTTCGACATAACACCATCGATGGACACCACACAACATCTGTCCGACAGATATGATTTAAGCCATTGCAGAAAGGTGGAGTGAAAGCCCAAGCAAGCTAACTTATTTATAAGAACGCTATGCGATACACTATCAAACGCCTTAGAGAAGTCCGTATATATACAATCGACTTGTAGTCCTTTCGAAAACGATGGCATACAGTATTCACTAAAAACAGCAAGATTAGTGGCTGTGGAGCGACCAGTGACAAAACCATGTTGTTCTGGTATGATTAAAGATTTCACCGCAAAACAAATCTTGTCTTTGACAATCCATTCGAAAAGCTTTGAGATGCTAGACAACTTGGCAATTGGCCTATAGTACCGAACATCATTTTTCTTTCCAATTTTAAAAAATGGTGTAATGGCTGTAAATTTCCATTCATTCAGAAAAATACCTGAAGACAGAGATTTATTAAAAATAATCTGAAGAGGAATTGCTAATGCCGGACAATTTTTGAGCAAACTAGCTGATAGCCCGTCAGAGTCTGTTTGAGTCGAAGGCTTCAGGGAAACCAACCCCTTGGTAATGTCTTCAGATGAAAAAAGTATCGTGCCAATGTTTAAAATTAAAGAAATCTCCGAAGAAAAGCCCAGGGACTCATCTTCGTCAGAAACGTAATTTGACATAAAGAAATCGGCAAATAAATTAGCTGCTTCGGCAGGTGTACTAGCAAATTTCTTATCCAGACACACCGCGGTAGGTACACTAGAGCACGACTTATTTGACTTTACGAACTTCCAAAACGACTTCGGATTAGCTTTGGTGTTCCGCTCAGCGCGACTTATATAATTTTTGTAAAGCAGGTTATCCAATGACTTAAATTCCTTCTGAAAATGTTGGAATTTTACAAAGAGTGCGTGGTTATTAGTTGCTTTGAATTTCTTGAATTCACTGTCATAAAAGTCCGAGGTCAGCCACGTCTCAAAAATGACAATGATATCATAAGCCTCTTCGGCGCTAAACTGGTTGACAATATTTGATTTAGTTCTTATGCCTGAAGTGTTGTGATAATAGACCTTCAGCCATCATTAGTTACGGTAACTTCACTAAAGTCATTCCGTGTCACGCTTGTTGTACTATAACTGGCTGTTTTTGAAAAAAACGAAATGGCCTTATTCTGACGTTAGCTGGCCTTGGAAGCTTACGCATTCACGATTGCCTCCTTAGTTTCCCCACTGGTGAAGGTGAGTGTCGTGTTGTTGTTGTAACAGCATAAAACATTCACCATAAAGGTTTATGCCGTTACAACAGTGCCGCGCTTATTTTTGGCGGTATGCGCAGACTCCTAGTCACTACGCTTTGCCTTGTCCAACATATAATAGTTAACAATAAAACCTAATACCGAGACAGGCAAGATTACGATTCCTGGGGCGCCGCGTTTTGACGACTATTTCTTGTAGAACTCGACAAAATAAACACTATTTCACAAGTAAAAAAAATTGATATCTCGCTTGGTTTTCGAGATACAGCGAGTTGAAATTTGTCGATTTTGGTATACATGGTGCATAATATACGTCGCGTGTAATGCACTTTACGCATGAAATTCTTTGAATTCGTTATTTGTTTTATTTTACTTTTTCCAATTGCCCCTCTACGCAGTTCCCATTATTTTTGCGTGCAATACCTTTCTGCGTAGGCGGCCTTCGGCCGCGCTTTAAAAAAATAACCCTGGCCGGTCCAACACCGGCTACGCTGACCACAGTATTTTTGCGTGCAACACCTTTCTGCGTAGGCGGCCTTCGGCCGCGCTTTAAAAAAATAACCCTGGCCGGTCCAACACCGGCTACGCTGACCACAGTATTTTTGCGTGCAACACCTTTCACATACAGTTTGTGTCATTAATGCCTTAACAATCGAATATTGAAATCTAGTGAGCACGAGCGCAGTGCCGAGATGAAAATACAAGTTTAAAAGTCAGAAAGCGTGTTTCGGGTTTCATTGATTTATGAAAATAGTTGTAATTTTGAGAAAAGTGAATAGTTAGTACAAACAAATAACGAATTCAAAGAATTTCATGCGTAAATTGCATTACACGCGACGTATATTATGCACCATGTATACCAAAATCGACAAATTTCAACTCGCTGTATCTCGAAAACCAAGCGAGATATCAATTTTTTTTACTTGTGAAAGTGTTTATTTTGTCGAGTTTAATTTTTACTCGTGTTAATTTTTTTACTTACTCCTTCATAGTTCCTTGTTTCCACGCCCTTCTTTGTAATAATGTTGACTTCCTGGTCGATACCTCTTTGATCTGAAATATACTTTCAATAAAAAAAATGCTTACTTAACGATGTAATATCTTACGCGGCGGAACTTTTGATATGAAGCAGATCTCATATGTGTCGTACACCTCAGACATAAACGTAAATTTTCCTTTAGTTACATGTTCTCCCTTTGCCAAAATATGCCCCTTGGTGTCCCGAGCCTTGAAATATTGGAAACTTTTTATTTATATAATTTATATTTATATACGCTGGGTTGACCTACTATATAATCAATTAGCTGTCCAGGTATGTTAGATACCTCGTATTCACCCTTGACTAATTGGTTTGGTTGAATATCCTCCTTAAGACACTTTTGCGAATTGGGCTTTAAATTAAACATCACCCCTCTCACAAAGTGAAATACGGATATTAATAAAACTAGTCGCAGAAACATGGCCCCAAGCGCGATAAGAGAAAACAAACCCCTAAACGATCTGTAACTCAAGGTGATGTGGCGGTTCATAGAAATAACAGTAATTAATTATTTAAATGTAATAATCGATTACATCTGCCACATTGCAAGCTTTTTCTAATTTTAGTCATATACTATGTTTATGCGTAGGTGTGCGACAAATGGTATGCGATAAATGGTATGCGATAAATGGTATGCGTCGATCTAAACAGGGTTAGATCGCCGAAATAACAGCCCTTGGCCGAGTGAAACCGGGGTCATTCCGGTTCGTAGATTTTTTTGCTGCTAGATAAATTTTTCCGAATAAACGCAGAAGCAAGAGTCCTTTGTTTTATTTTGAAAACAACTATAGACCGTTTTCCGTGAGTGTTTTTGTATTCTCGCTCATGACTTCAATTTTTTTGTCCAAGTCGTATGGCAACTTCATAATCAAAAAATGTACCATTGTGAATGGTTCGTTGAATTTCAATCAGCTGTTTGGTGTTTGTTTACATTTTTACATTGGCGAAAAATTGTTCAATTCAATTTAATTTCATAAGTGATAACTTAATAAATAAAAAGAACTGTGGTTTAGTGATAGTGAAGAGAATGAAGATGCAAGTTCAAAGCTAGCGGACCTAGCTAGAGAGAGGAGAAAGTTGAGAAACTCCTCCAATCCTCTGGAGTTTGAGGAAAAAATGTTTCTATACGATATATATGTTATATTTGCTGTGTTGAAAAAGTATTAAAAAGAGCGGACTCTTTAGATTTTTGCAAAACTTTCGTCTGCCAAAAGCTGCATTTACGCATTTGCTTGCATTGTTAGATAGCAAACTACAACCAGGTCTGAGAAGAACCTCAGTTCCGACGATTTTAAAGCTTGCAGCTGCTTTGAGGTTTTGCGGGCAGGGATCTTACTAATTAAGTGTAGGGAACGATTCTAATATTGGACTTGGCCAATCGACGGTATCCCTAATTTTGACTGAGGCGTTTACAGTATTGGAAGAACTTATGTATAGGGACTGGATATCCATTCCATACTCTGAAGAGGAGAGGCGTAAAGCAAAGCTTTATTTCTTTGAAAAAAGCGGAATACCAGGCGTAAAAGGTTGTATAAATGGAACGCACGTCAAAATCATTGCTCCAAAAAAAAATTGCAGCATTTGTACTACAATCGCAAGGGATATTTTAGCTTGAATGTAATGATAGTGAGTATTTACAAATGAATGAAAATTCGGCATATAAATGCGAAGAATCCTGGAGCAACGCACGACGCTAACGTGTTTAATATGTCTGAATTGAAACCACAACTTGAAGACGACTACCGTAGGGCGGGTATATTATGGCAAAGAACATGAAACTATAAGAAGAGACAACACGTTACTTTTGCTTTACTCGTTAATCAACAGGGCAGCTCCATCTCTTTTCATTCAATCATTTACGCATGCGGTCGAAAGTGTAGGCGCTACCCTGTTGATCAACGAGTAAAGCAAAAGTAACGTGTTGTCTCTTCTTATAGTTTTATGTTCTTTGATTATGGGTATTGTTGTATATTAATAGGCCCGTTCTTTTGTAACCTAGTTGCAAAAAAACACTAGGTAGGATAAAAAATAGCATGTAAAACAACAATACTAACTCGGAAATATAAGCGAGTTGAGCCAACTCGGTTATATGATATCTGACCTGAGATGTAGTGTTGTGAAACAAAAAACCCGCTCTATTGTGAATGGGCTCTGGAAAAATACTTGGGAAATTTCAATCAACTGTCAAATCTTGTTTGTTTTATGGATACATAAACAAAACAAATAAAAATGGAACAAGGGTAAGAAAAATTTGCGCTTCGTATATTTCACATAAAATTATGAATTAAAACATGTTTGTTATTTCAGAATGCAGGAAAAAAGGCGCAAGAGATGGTCATGTGAGAAGACAATCGAGTATTCGAGATGCTACCTCGCCCGGAAAGCGGAGTTGGAGCACCCAAAAAGAAAGAGGTAGGCCTACGCGAACGTGTTAGAAGACATGGTGTCCATGTGCATCACGGTAGGTTCAAGAAATATATGTTTGAACCAATTATATTTATTAATCCACTTCCAGGACTTTGAAAGAATGCCGCTGTGCTTGGACAACAACAGCAGAACTGACGCCAGCCCGTGCTTTGCCCCCCATATGGAGGGGTTCATGTGGGTTACAGACCGTTCGAAACACTTTCGGCAAATGTGCTGTCTGGAAAAAATAGCTAACAGAAATTACTCTGTCTAGCAACAGCTTTTTAAAACGTAACAGTGAGTTTCAGTGAAAACCTTATAGTGAATTTTTTGCAATGTTTTTGATGTAAATTCTTTGCGCTCGTTTTTATAAAACCCGTGTACATGTGGAAGAGCATCAACTTTACAATTTTTCAAAACACATCGGTAACATTTTGCTGTACAATGTACAAGGGTTTTATAAAAACGAGCACGAAGCATTTACATCAAAAACATTGCAAAAACTTCACTAAAATGTTTTCACTAAACTGAATTTTTTTAAATTTGCTTTTAGTTTGTTATTTTATGTGTAATTAGAATAGGAAGTGATCTGAATTGAATTTTATATGTGACACTCCTTGTGAATTTGTTTTAGTTTTATAGATTTTAAGTTGAATGAAATGCAATGAATTCTTGTAAATATTTTTATTAGTGAATTTGAAGATATAAATATATATGTATATGCAGTGAAATTTTTAAATAATATTTTGTTGTCTTAAATAATTAAAAAGGGTTTGCCTTCTGTCAAGGGCTGCGTCTTGGTTTCATTCTTCAAAACCTTCATCAAGTGCAAACGTATTTTCATCACTCACATCGTTGATATCGCACAAATTTTCTAGTTGCCTGAATGTCACTGTATTGCTAACATACCAAATGTACATATACACGGATTTTTTGTGGTAATATACGCGTTCTACCACCACCAGATGTGGCAGGTACGCAGTTAAGACTACGAATACTTCACTGAAAATAAAATAGCATTAAGTTCATGCATTTCTTTTGCACACATTTTGTTATTACTTGTTAGATATTCCACCGTTTGGCGTCTTAGCCTCATGTGCATTTTGAAATCTGCCATTCTAATTGCATCGAGTGTACCTTCAAAATTGGAGCACTTCTCATGTGCCTTGTTTTTCACTCTACGAGTCTTTAGAAGAGTTGGAGCTTGCATTTATTTAATGTTTTTAAATAAATTTAATAACTTACCACAGAATCCTCAGATTTGCTCATTTTGTTTTGCTTCTTTAAAATTTCACTAAACAAATCATACGTTTAATGACAGATATTGCCAGTGTTGCGAAGTAACTAAAAGGAAATTTTATCCGAGTTGGAGCGTTTTTTTGCAACTAGGTTACAAAAGAACGGGCCTAATATACTTATATTTATTACTTAATATCTACATACAAACTCAATACTGTATAACGAGACTAAGCAACCCTAGTTTGGCTATCGACACACAGACACATCACTAGAAACAGAATAAATTCATTTTTGGTCATTGTATAAACACAAGTCATCGTCGTCTTTCCATTTTACAACATGGTGTCAGGTGTCTGAACCATTTAATTGAAAAATAAGAACGTTGTACAAATTTAACAAAGACGGCAAAGATAACAACTCGCAAAATACTGCGACTCAAAAGCAAATTATGAGTTTCACCATAACGATTGGGCCGATTAATTTGAGAGCCAGTAATCTAGCAGCCGAATGAAAAAATTGGTGCACACAATTTAAAATCTTTTTGCGCGCTTCAAATTTGGAGGACCAACCAGACTCTCGAAAGGTTGCGCTACTAATCTATCATCTTGGACCAGAGACGCTAGAGATTTTCACCTCCTTCAATGAAGACGTTGACGTAGTCACGTATACAGTGTTGCTGAAGAAATTTGAAGAATATTTTGTGCCGAAAGCCAACATCGCTATGGAACGCCACAAGTTTTTCACTCGTAGTCAATATTTAGGTGGGTCAATTGGGGAATATGTGGCTGTTTTAAACAATTTGAGCTCCACATGCGAATTTGGCAACCTCCGTGAGGACCTTGTCCGCGACATATTTATATGTGGTCTATCACAGCAATTTTCTAAAATAAAAGAGAGGCTTTTGAGCGATGGGGATACTCGTTTGCAATAAGCACTTGACATTGCTAAAAGTATAGAGTTGGAACCAATTCACAAAAATATAATAGAGGGTTCCGACGAACGGGAAATAAGCACCGTTGCTGCACTAACGCGACAAAATAACAAGTACCACAAGCATTCCAAGCATCTGAACGAACCTCAGGGCCAAACAATAACAATAAAATGTACGAAATGTGGCAAATTACACAAAAACAAATGCCCAGCTTCAGGCGTAAAATGTCATGCCTGCGGTAGGCTAAATCATTTCGCAAAATATTGTCTCAGCAAACAACAACAAAGGAAATACGTAAATAAATTGGAAGAAAATGAAGGTGAAAGCGAAGATGAGAGCGACGATCTCTTTGTGGGTGTAATGAAAAACTCTGAACCATGTTCGGCAGATAGGGAATGGAATATAAGCATACAGATTGGTAGCAAAACGTTGGCTTACCAGATAGACACAGGAGCATAGGCGAATATTATGTCTTTAAATATGTATAAAACATTGAACTTAAAAAACTTGAAAAAGCATGTCACAAATAAAATATTAACTTTTAGTGGTGAAAAATTGCCAACTGTAGGTACATATATGTAACTTTAAAGTATGTAGTTTTCAAACAGAAAGAATATTCAATTGATTTCTATATATTGAATATGAAATGTAATAATATTATGGATTTAGTTAAAAACATTAATATTATTAATTGTGTAAATAAAAAGTTTGAAAAATATTCAAATGTTTTCGAAGCTTTAGGTCTACTCAAAGACGAGTGCCATTTAAAAATTAATCCGGAGGTAGAACCCGTAAGGGATCCTCCTGGAAGAATCCCGTTTTCTCTGTACGATCCTCTTAAAAAAGAACTAAACCGAATGGTTGACTTAAAAGTTATTGCACCTGTTAAAGAACCAACGAAGTGGGTGATTTCAATTGTCTTGGTTACAAAGCCCAATGGTAACTTACGTTTCTGTTTAGATCTAAGAAACTTAAATAAAGCTATTTTGCGCCCACGTTTTGCATTCCCAAACATTGATGAATGTAAATCTAAATTAGGCGGGTCTAAGGTTTTAAGTACACTGGATGCGAATTCAGGGTTTTGGATGATGCCGTTGAATGAAGACTCCTCAAAGCTATGCACGTTCAATACACCATTCGGTAGATATCGGTTTTTACGTCTACCCTTTGGTATCAATGCAGCACCAGAAATATTTCATGCCGAGATGGTAAAATTATTTTGTGACATTGATGGGTTAATAATACACATGGATGACTTTTTGATACATGCGTGCACCATCGCCGAACATGACAAAATCTTAAATAAAGTATTGGAAAGGGCTCAAAACGTAGGTCTAAAGTTTAACAAAGCAAAATCTATTTTTTTTTTAAGTGAAATCAAATTCGTTGGGCACATTTTTAATGAAAAAGGGATTATGCCTGATCCAGCACCACGTTCAGTACCTGAATTACAGAGATCATGGGTATGATAAACTATCTTGGGGCTTTTGTAGAAAATATATCGGCTAAAAACAAAAATTTACGAGAATTACTGAAAAAAGACAAACAGTGGCATTGGAATAATGCTCATGAAAAAGAGTTCAATAATTTGAAAATACAAATTTCCAAAGCACCAGTGCTGACGTATTTTGATGCCCGCAAACAGCTGAAGTTGTCTGTAGACGCCTCTAAATTTGCAGTCGGTGCAGCTATTTTTCACGAGCAGAATCCAATTGCATTTGCTTCAGCCCCTTTGACAAGTTCACAGATTAATTATGCACAAATAGAAAAGGAGCTTTTTGCTATTCTTTTTGGCTGTGAAAAATTCCACCAATACGTTTATGGATTAAAAGTTATAGTGGAGACTGACCATAAACCCTTAGTATCGTTGTTTAATAAACCCATTGTGAATATATACAAGTGAAAAGTCTTCTCATTGTGAATGGTCAGAGCTGATATGGGATGTCACATAAGGGCTGATCAGAACTGCCAGACATAGAAATTGCACGATACATAATATGTGAATACAAGAATTCGAGTAATAAAAAGGCAGGAAAACCAGGGTGCCGAATACTGATTTTGATCACAGTTTCCCGAAAGGCAACCCCGTTTGCACAAAAATAGCCAAAAAAGATTGGCGTGTTGTAATTACATATTATATCTGATTACAAAATACAAAAACAAAAGTTTAAGAAATTGTATGATAAATATTTCTGCAAATTGTTTGCATATTGTACTTTCGTGTCCCGCTTTTAATTTTATTGGAAGGCATTCATATATTTGAAGTAGACATCCACAATTGATATGACTTATTTGTATTAAAAACACAGAAGGAAGGTACAACATGCTAAAATAGTTCCAAAAGTATATACATACGTAGTGCAATATATAACAAATGTTATATTTATATCGGAAAATAGCTATGTAGATATTAAATTTAAATGAAATTGCTTGAAAATGCAAATGCAAAAGTGGTCTGTCAATTCATATCTGACCATAATTCATGGTAAAACTGATGCTTTGAAAGTATTATCACCCGCATATGCCAGTTTCAATCAGAAAATGCATAATGCTCTTAGAATCAGACAGAAACTTAAAGTAATATGCATCTTTTGCTTATGTATTTTAACTCATCTTTTCTTTTTCAAACTCGTTTGCTGTCTCTTGTTTTATTAAATTAGTTCAAGAAATAATATTTTCTATATTAAGAATGTTAATACCAGCTATACTTCTCAATTTGTTGCAAGTAAACATTTTTCCACCAAGAATTTGCACCAATTGGAACAAACTATCATGAACAAAATTCCTGCAATGTTACCACTGTATTGCATTGCCCTGCATGGAGAAAGCCATTTAAATTTAAACCAAACGTAACAGCGTAGAAGGATAATATATTGAACATTTCCTAAAATTCTATATTTAAACTCATTTTTTTAATAATATATCTATATTTTTTATATATTTGCAATTATTCCCGAGCAATATCAAGTTATTTACTTTTATGTATGTACATATATAATTTTGTTATTTATTATTTAATAAATGTACATATGTACTCAATTTAACATTTATTTAATTTAACAATTTTACGTATTTTGGAAAAAATTTTAATTTTCATAGAATAAATTTAAGCAAAATTAAAATATATCTTACCTTGTTTGACTGAGCAGCAGAAATTTTTACACGAAAGAAATTGTGAAAGAGGAATATAAAAAAAAACCTCAACTTCACTGTTGTATTTTGATGTAGTTTTGGGAAAATTTGTGAACACAATGTTGTATTGTGTGGTAGCTAAGAAAATATTTGAAAAATGAATGAAAAATGTTATTCAACTCGAATTTTAACAACATTTATAATGTACACATGAAGTAAGGTTCAATGCCACGCACTTTTATATTGCAATTTATTCAATACAATTGAACTTTTTTTCGAATTTGCTACTTCGCCGACAGTTATTACTACACATTTTCCTGGACAGTGTGAAAACAACTCTGTGTAAAAATGGTGCCGAGTGCCCAAAAAATACATCTTTCCAAATCAGGTGATCTCAGCGGGGCCTAATTTTGACGTCTATGGCTAAGATTTTTCCCTTGTAATTATTCACAATGAATAAACCTCTCTTTAAAATACCACCACGACTTCAACGGTTTATGATGCGCTTACAACGTTATAATTTGCAAGTTGTATACAAGCCCGGTAAATATTTATTTGTAGCAGATACACTGTCAAGAGCGCCACTAAGTGAAAAAACTAACACTGATATTGATAATGAATTGAATTTACAGTACAACTTGTTAATGTCTCACACAGACCTCTCAGAAGAGTTCATAAAAGAAATAAAAAGTTGCTCGCAAATGAATGAAGTTCTGTTAAAAGTACAAAAGTATGTTCAAGACGGATGGCCGTCAAATAAGAAAAAAGTTGAAAAGTCAGCAATGCCATACTATAACTCTAAAGATGACCTTCCAGTTGTAGGTGATTTACTTTTTAAAAATAATCGCATGGTTATTCCAAAACAGCTTCGTAAAAAGGTTCTATTTAATATACATGAAGGCCACATGGGTGTGCAGCGCTGTCAAAGTCTAGCAAAGGAATCGGTGTATTGGCCTAATATGAATAACGATATCTTTAATGTAGTTTCAAATTGTGAGACTTGCATGAAATATAAAGTCGCAAATCCAAAGCAAGAACTTATGAGTCATGAGATACCAAATATCCCATGGTACAAATTAGGCTGTGACTTGTTTGAGTGCAACAAAAAAACTTACTTATTAGTCGTAGACTACTATTCAAAATACATTGAAATTGAATTTCTAAACACGGGTTTCTCATGCTTGGCAGTGTTAACTAAACTAAAATCTATTTTCGCTCGCCATGGGATACCGGGCATCCTTATTTCGGATAACGGTCCGCCATTCAACTCAACTGATTTTAAAAATTTGTGTGTCGAGTGGAATATCCAACATATAACCTCCAGTTCATATTTATCTAGGTCGAATGGTCTTGCAGAAAGGTCAATTCAAACAGTTAAGAAAATGTTATATAAATGTACCTATAGAGGAAAAACCCGATCCGTATACAGCACTCTTACATTACAGAACAACTCCGAAAAATAACTTGCCAAGTCCAAGCGAGTTACTCATGTCTCGAAGACTGAGAACGAAAATTCCATCAATATCCAAAAATTTTGAAACAAAAATTGTAGATAAGTGTGCTTATAGAAATAAAGTCGATAAGCAAAATCAAAAATCAACGGAAAATTTCAACAAGAAAACTAAAAAACCTTAAACCACTTAATGAAGGGGAGAAAGTTATGTATAAGAAACATCCCACGTCTGTTTGGTATCCAGGTGTATTAATAGAAAAATGTTCAGAACCAAGGTCTTATTTAGTTCAAGACACAAAAGGTGGTTTATATAGAAGAAGTCGGGAACATATTCTCAAAAGACCTTCACTTGAAGAAAATGTAAAAGAAAATAAGGCAGAAAACAGCCATACTAATGTAAGTGAAAAAAATGAACTACAAATCCACAAAGAAAACAAAAATAGTAACTCTGAGGAGTTCTGCATAACTGACCAAACGAAAAAGTCCAAAGAAATGTATACAACTCATAGAGGAAGAAAAGTTAAGCCTCCAAACAAACTAACTTTGTAACTATCTATTAATCATGTTAATATATATATCTGATATATTAGTTTTATCCAACATACCTATTTTTATAAAAGGAAGATGTTATATATTAGGCCCGTTCTTTTGTAACCTAGTTGCAAAAAAAAACACTCCAACTCGGATAAAATTTCCTTTTAGTTACTTCACAACACTGGCAATATCTGTCATTAAACATATGATTTGTTTAGTGAAATTTTAAAGAAGCAAAACAAAATGAGCAATCCTGAGGATTCTGTGGTAAGTTATTAAATTTATTTAAAAACATTAAATAAATGCATTAAATAACCTTTTACTTTTGTAGATGGTGTCTTTGTACACGGGTGAGCATTGCGAATCCCGTCGCAATAGAGAGATGCAAGAAGTACTAGAAGTATTGGAAACGATATATGCAAGCTCCAACTCTTCTAAAGACTCGTAGAGTGAAAAACAAGGCACATGAGAAGTGCTCCAATTTTGAAGGTACACTCGATGCAATTAGTGAGGCAGATTTCAAAATGCACATGAGGCTAAGACGCCAAACGGTGGAATATCTAACAAGTAATAACAAAATGTGTGCAAAAGAAATGCATAAACTTAATGCTATTTTATTTTCAGTGAAGTATTCGGAGTCTTAACTGCGTACCTGCCACATCTGGTGGTGGTAGAACGCATATATTACCACAAAAAATCCGTGTATATGTACATTTGGTATGCAAGCAATACAGTGGCATTTAGGCAACTAGCAAATTTGTGCTATATCAACGATGTGAGTGATGAAAATACGTTTGCACTTGAAATGAAACCAAGACGTAGCCCTTGACAGAAGGCAAAGCCTTTTTAATTATTTAAGACAACAAAATATTATTTAAAAATTTCACTGCATATACATATACATATATTTATATCTTTGAATTCACTAATAAAAATATTTACAAGAATTCATTGCATTTCATTCAACTTAAAATCTATAAAACTAAAATAAATTCACAAGGGGTATCACATATAAAATTCAATTCAGATCACTTCTTATTCTAATTACAAATAAAATAACAAACCCAAAGCAAATTTAAAAAAAAAATCCAGTTTCATTTTAGTGAAGTTTTTGCAATGTTTTTGATGTAAATGCTTCGTGCTCGCTTTTATAAAACCCTTGTACATTGCACAGCAAAATTTTACCGATGTGTTTTGAAAAATTGTAAAGTTGATGCTCTTCCGCATGTACACGGGTTTTATAAAAACGAGCGCAAAGAATTTACATCAAAAACATTGCAAAAAACTCACTACATGGTTTTTACTGAAACTCACTGTTACGTTTTAAAAAGCTGTTGCTAGACAGAGTAATTTCTGTTAGCTATTTTTTCCAGACAGTACATTTGCCGAAAGTGTTTCAAACGGTCTGTAACCCACATGAACCCCTCCATATAGGGGGCAAACCACGGGCTGGCGTCAGTTCTACTGTTGTTGTCCAAGCACAGCGGCATTCTTTCAAAGTCCTGGAAGAGGATTAATAAATATAATTTCTTCAAACATATACTTATTTCTTGAACCTACCGTGATCGCCATTGACGCCATGTCTTCCAACACGTTCGCGTAGGCCAACCTCTTTCTTTTTGGGTGCTCCAACTCCGCTTTCCGAGCGAGATAGCATCTCGAATACTCAATTGTCTTCTCACATGACCATCTCTTGCGCCTTTTTTCTTGCATTCTGAAATAACAAACATGTTTTAATTCATAATTTTATGTAAAATATACGAAGCGCAAACTTTTCTTACCCTTGTTCCATTTTTATTTGTTTTGTTTATGTATCCATAAAACAAACAAGATTTGACAGTTGATTGAAATTTCCCAAGAATTTTTCTAGATCCCATTCACAATAGAGCGGGTTTTTTGCTTCACAACACTACATCTCAGGTAGGATATCATATAACCGAGTTAGCTCAACTCGCATATTTTTCCGAGTTAGTGTTGTTGTTTAACATGCTATTTTTTTATCCTACCTAGTGTTTTTTTGCAACTAGGTTACATAAGACCGGGCCTATTAATATACTTATATTTATTACTTAATAGCTTTGATCCAGTACTTTTCCTGTAAAATCCTGTAAAACTGTCAAACGGCAAAGTTCCTCTCTGGAATGAGAGTAAAAAGTTAATCTCTCCAAAAAGTAAGGGAACAGAAAAATACACATTTCCTGTAAAAACGTCAAACAGTGGTATTTGAATTGAAAAATAAAAAGTGAAAAATGGAAGGTAATTCGTTAAAAGTTGGTTGCTCACCAGGAACATTAAATCGCATACGAAACGGTAATACTTCTAACATTTATAGAGCAAAAATGTGTTAAAGTAGAATTTTATTGCAGATGAAGAGTTCATGCGCCAGAAAGCCTGCGAGGTCCTTGAGGAAGAGTTCCGGACACATGGTACCTCGTTTGATGAGGTTATATTTGAAGAAAACGGTAAGAAGGTACCTTCTTTTAATAAGTAAATACTTCATAAATTTATATGTTTGGTTATGTTCTCAGTTCCGGAAGAACAAACACATGCGACTCCTGAAAACGTGGAATTACCAAGTGAAATGGTGATTTCCTCCTTCGGTAAGGTAAAAGTGATATCTTTACAGATTGATTATTTAAAAGGGTTATGTTTTTACAGAGGATAGTCAAGATTTCACACCAATAGAGCCCAAGCTTGTTTGGCTGGAAGCGCCAACAAAATTAATGCTGTCTCTATTAGAAGAGCTCCGACCCAAAGTAGGGAAGTCTGCGGAGCTATGCAATAAAAGAAAGATGTGGAAAATTATTGAAGAAAGGCTAAAAACAGAAGGGTACCCATTTAGCGCTCTTCAAATAGAGAATAAATTTAGAGGAATGGAGCGGCAGTACAAGAAAGTCGTGTTGAATAACAGGCAAAGTGGAAGGAGTAGGCAAACATGTCCTTACCAAAGGTTAGTTTTTGGATTACCTATTAGCTTTATTGTTATTATTGTTGTTTTAAATTATTTTAATTATTATTATTATTAACTAAGAAACTATGTAATTCTAGCGAGCTGGATGCTATTTTGTCCGAAAAGCGCTCGATTAACCCGACCTTCCTCTGGGAAAGCAGCGAGGATCCCGAAATGTCTCGAATGGAGACCACAAGTAGTGAGGTGGTTCCTGATTTGCAGGCTGGTACTTCAGGTACGACTTACAAAATACGGTGAAAATAATAGTAGTATAACGTTAAAAAAGTTTTCAAATGTTTTAACCAGAATTTTTAAAAACTTTTTAAGAATGCAGCTCTGTAGCCCATTTCATTTTACTATAAGAAACTGCAAGTTTCAAATATCTAAAAATTCGGGTTGATTTTTGAAAATTTTTTTTTGTTACCATAATTTAAAGGCTCTACTAACAATTTACGAAACTGCGTTTTCCACTTTTTGGTAGGATTTATTAAAATACCCTTTTATTAAAAATTGGAATTTTTAAAAGCCGTATCGGCATGATTTTGGAAGTTTTACATATGATTTTTACTCTCCTATAAATGAAAAATTTGTTGGTAGGGCTTTTGTGAATTAAATATGTATTTTTTTTTTCTTGCATAATGCTATAAGCTTGTGCCACTTTTTTTTTATATATTTTTAATATATTTTTTGTAGATGATACTCCAAGTTGCTCAACAAGTCGTCAAAAAATTACGTCACAGAAACGCAACGAAACGCTTGTGGAAATGGCAGAGGAGAGAAAGGAGTACCACGCGAAGGTGCTGGAATATTTAAAAAGAAAAGAAGAAAGGGATATAAAAAAAGCGCAGAGAGACAAGAGAAAAATTGAACTGCTGGAAATTTTAGCCAGAAAAAAATAAATCAATAAGAAGTAGTAATATTTATGATTAGTTTAAAAAGTCATTTATTTATAGTTAACTCATGTGTACTGATAAGTAATGAATTGTTTTTGTTTTTTTGATATTAAACATGAAATTCAAATTTATACCTCTCGTCGTCTATTTCTTAGTTCCTCACAAATGAGATTTCGAACATTGTTGTTTCTGGTGGGCATAATGTTTTCCCCGTTCTCGTTCCTTTCTTCATCCTCACTATCTAAGGAAAAGTTGAAATCGTTTTCGCTCGCAAGATTGTGTAAGACACAGCACGCTCCGATGAAACAACATAGTTTTTTTATACCTTTCAACTTGCAGTAATACAGTTGCCGAAATCGCTGTTTCAGTATGCCAAATGAATGCTCAATTAAAATGCGACCTTTGCTTAGTTGTTTATTGAAATATTTCTGGTCTCTTGTCAAATGACCATTGTCTTTGAATGGGGTTATGATGCAATCACTACAGGGATAAGCCGAGTCCCCAAGCAAATAGTAATCTAAAAAGTTTTAAATATTTAAATATAAAAGTATGTTAATTTTCCAAGTTGCAGTTGCTTTGCATTTGTATAAAGTATAGTTCCTTAATGCAGGATGTTTATAGTAAGCAATGCATCGTGTCCCAAATTGTTTTTCATCCGATTAATATGCGCATGAATGAAGTATATAGCCCATCAATAATTTTTGGAAACAAAGCAGCTAAATTGTTGTAGTGACTTTGTGTGTATGCATTGTGTATATATGTATTTCGCATCAATGCAAAGCTACATGAAACTTGGAACTCGCCCTATGCTTCTACATATTTTCATTATAGGGATGTAGGCCTAAAAAATGTTACCTCCGCACAATGTTGTTAGGTTATTATAAACAGGAGAATTTTGAAGAACCCAACTGTCGTGACTGGATCCTAAAAAACCAACTATTTGTTCGATTCGTGGCCCTGGAGAATAAATAAAACTTTCACGCTTCTTTATTTCAGTTGGTGAATTATCGTTTTGTTTCCTATAGAAGGAATATAATTAGAATGTATAAAGTTACAATTTTTAGCTACTTACACTTTTGTGTTCCTTCTCCAATATGTCAACCACGAATGCCGGCAAAGATTTTTTACATATAACGGCAAGCATATCGGGTACATATTTGAAGGGCATTGCCATTTGCAAATACAATATTTAGAAATCGATTACATTATTGAGTTGCCACATTAATCTTATTTTAACTTATAACTTATGTAAATAGTAAGCTACGCCAACATCGCCGCCTCCGTGAATCTAACTAGATTCACCAACATCCAGTCTGACCAATATACATGCTGGGCGCTTGAATGTACCATCGTTGGCTTGTACTCGCGCAGCTCTTACTTGCCCATCGACGCCTGGGAATACTTGTACAACTCGTCCCATTGGCCATTTTGCCCGATGTACGCTGCTGTCACAAATGAGGACGATGTCATCGATTGCTAGGGGGCTCTGCGCTGTGTACCACTTCGTTCTCCTGGTTAGATCTGGGAGGTACTCGTCTACCCACTTCCTCCAGAACTTATGCTGAATCTGCTGCACCTTGAGCCATTGTTTTCTTGTTGCTCTTATTTTTTTTTCGTGTGGATGTGGCGTTTGCTCGGAATTTGCAGTACCTAGGAGAAAATGATTAGGAGTTAGTGGTTCGTCAGTGTGATCGTCCAGTGGTATATGCGTCAGTGGTCTTGAATTAACTATATTTTCGGATTCGCACATAAGGCTAAACAGGCAGTGCTCTTGTAGATTTTCGTTATGCAATGCGTGCCCTATGGCTTTTTTCACGCTACGTACGAGTCGCTCCCTACATCCACCAGCATGAGGGTTCAGTGGGCAATTGAACACCCACTCAATATTTCTGTTTGCTAGTACATCAGATATTTTTCCAATGTCGAATTCTTTCTTCTGGCGTTTCAACTCCCGGTCAGCTCCAATGAAATTCGTGCCATTGTCTGAACGGATGCGTACGGGTGTTCCACGGCGACTCATGAAATTACGTATGCACATCAGACAAGTATCGGTGGACAAGTCCTTGGCAAGCTCCAAATGAACTGCGCGGATCGTAAGACACGTAAATAACGCAATCCAACGCTTTTCACTTCTCCTACCGTTTGCAACGGTGAACGGACCCATGTAGTCCAAACCAACATACGTGAATGGCCTTACAAACGGCGTGAGTCTATCTACTGGCAGTTGACCCATTAGCGGTGGATAAGGCGTAGCTTTTTCTTTTTTACAAACTTGACATCTTTTTGCAGCACGCCGAACTTCAGCTCTTATTCCTGTGACCCAATATCGGCGCCGTATCTCTGAGACTATCGTACCTTCATTTTGGTGCTTCCAGACTCTGTGATAGTTGTCTACTATTAGTTCCGTGAAATGATGACGTTTCGGCAGTATTATAGGCCGACGTGAATGCTGAGGAATAGCACTGGCGGCATCTATTCGCCCACCAACACGCATCAATTTTTCTTCGTCTAACATAGGCGTGAGTAATCTTATCGAACTGTTCCGTTCTACGTTGTTTCCATCAATAAGCGCCTGGTACTCATCCGCAAAACTCTCCATTTGAACTGCACGAATTATAGTTGTCTCCGCTGTTTTTATTTCAGCCGCACTTAGCCCTTGGTACTGTCTCTCACTCACATCTGTTTTGCAGTTGTTTCTGAATCTCAAGATCCAGCCTGTCACCCTCGTCAATCGTATCAACGTTGAAAAACTCGCAAATATGGAGGTGCTAATTTTTGTGTTTAAAACCGCGTATTTTGCTCGAACCTCTTCCATCGTTCACTTCGTGCTGCGGCCAAAAATGCTGGATTGCTGTAAAAACTTAGGCCCGCTAATCCACGAAGAGTTCGCTCTGTCTACCTTCGGACGAGTTCCCCAGTCAGCTGGATTTAAGGCACTAGGAATCCATCGCCACTCGATCAAATCGCTTGCCTCCAAAATTTCATTTACGCGATGCGCCACGTACGGTTTATATCGCCTGTGATCATACTTGATCCAAGCTAACACCGTTTTGGAATCACTCCCCATAAAAACTCTTTCAGGAATCTTGTCGTGACACTCGAGAATGTTCTGTCGTAGTCGCGTTGCCAACACTGCTGCCTGTAGCTCGAGACGGGGTACCGACGTGAGTTTCAACGGTGCGCACTTAGACTTCCCGGCAATAAACGCGGGATGCATGCTGACTCCTTCAACCGACGGTCTCCAGTATGCTACTTCAGCGTACGCTCCCTCGCTCGCATCTGCAAATATGTGCAGTTCCACTGGTGTCTGTTCGAATAACGGTCCATAACATCTCGGAACTTTGACGTCTTCCAAGCGTTTGATTGCTTTCAACCATATCAACCAATCGTCGTATAATTCATCGGGAATATGCTCGTCCCAACCAATACCTTTATGGATCAAATGGATCAAATACTGACATCGTAACACTCAGCAGCTCTCGCTTGGTCGGTCTTCTCTTAATGGCAAGCACGGCTGGGTCCACTTTTGTGAATGAGAGCACAAACTTTAAAACGTCTGTGTTGGTGTCCCAGTGTAGGCCTAGCACTTTCTGGAACATGCCTTCGTTATCTCTATCAAGATTCACATCGGACGAGCACGAAGTTTTGTCGTTTATCTTCCGGGTGAGCCGCTTCGAGTTGGATACAAATCCCCTCAGTTCAAAACCACCCTGTTTGTGTATATATGCCACCTGCTCAGTGACCCGCATTGCCTGTTCTTCCGTGGAGAAACAATGTACAAAATCGTCCACGTAATGATTATTAATTATGGCCTCTGCCGCCTCGGGAAACTGATCTTTAAACTCCCCCGCATTCTTATTCTTCACAAATTGTGCTGAGCTTGGCGAGCAGGTCACTCCAAATGTCATCACGCTCATGGCATAGACATCCATGCGTTCACCGGGATCGGTTCTCCATAAGAAACGTGTTGCAGCTTGATCTTCGGCGCAAATCTTAACTTGGTGGAACATTTCTACTATGTCGGCGCATACACCTACCGGTCTCTGTCGAAATTTCATCAAGATTGTTGACAACGGCTGATTTAGATCTGGACCACTAAGTAGAACCGAGTTTAGTGAAATGTTGTTAAATGTCGAGGCTGCATCGAAGACTAGTCGCATCTTGCCTGGCTTGTTCGCATTCCAAACTCCGAAGTGTGGTAGATACCATGTACGCTTACCTCCTTCAGCAACTTCAGCCTCTGTCAACTTTCTGGAATACCCTTTAGCCTCATACTCTTTTATTGTGCGTGTATATGCCAATTTAAGGTCATTATCTCGTTTGAATTTCGTTTCCAGACCCAGCAACCGTTTTTCTGCCACCTGACGATTGTTTGGAAGTTCTATATTTCCTGGCTTCCAGAGTAAGCCTGTCTCAAAATGTGTACCTTTTCTAACGGTGGTGCTCTCCAGCAACTGTTTGGCTCTGACCATATCTGAGGCTTCACATACCTGAGCCCCTTCTCGTGCACCAAGGTTTTCATTAACTACGTAGTCGCTCACCAAACGCTCAAGCCTCTCCAGACCACTGTCCACTTTGGCAAAGTGCACGTAATTGCTTTGTTCTCCCACACCTCGGTCTCTTCTTCCGTAGACAATCCAGCCAAGCTTTGTTAGTGTTACTGAGTAACCATTTCTTCCATCGTCGACAGTCTTCTTTGAGATACTTAGGTGTGCATTATCTAGCCCCACTAACAATTCAGGAACCGCTCTATCGTAATTCTTGATCGGCAAGTGACGGTTTTTATATTTCTGATAGCTGAAGTGTCTGCGCGGGCAATTGAAGGTTAGCTACTGTTCTGACATTCCGCAACAAAAATTTCTTATTAAATCTGCCTGTTCCTGATATTTGTACGTCAACCCTGCTGGACTGCTCCGTCACTGTGGTGTTATCAAACCATTGCAACCTTAAATTCTCGTTCTGCCCCTTAAGGCCGAGGCGCTTGGCTAAATTAGTGTTCATTATTGATATCGCTGAACCGTCATCAAACAGGGCAAAGCTATGTATGACCTGACCATGTGCATATAATTTCACCGGCAATATCTTGTACAACAATCTGGAACTCGGATTCGGTATAATGACACTGGTGAGGACTTGTTGCTGAGTTGCTGCTTCCATCGAACATTGCTTAACCATGGATCCTCTCGAGCGCGGGTGTAGCAGCTCGTGCCGCTTTAGATCACAGCGATCTATATTGCATTTATGCTGTTCGGTGCAGTTATTACTCCTATGGCCATTCCGTAAGCAATTGAAGCATACCCCATTTTGTCTGACTAGACGCCATCACTGACCCACCTGCATACCGAGGAACCTCTTGCATCGGCTTACGATGTGCTTCGCTTCACAAACAAAACATTTGCTTCCTTCGCGGCTGCCGCTGCCAACGTTCTGGGTGTGGAAGAGATGCGCACGACCTTCCGCTCTCGCATATTGCCTTCGCTCTGCATTCAAGTTTACACAAGCACTAGCGACCAACTTAGAAAGCTCTTGCAACCAATCGCTGAAGTGGGTTATGTTCGGCCTCGGTACAATAGTCAAAGCGTGTCTTGCCCAGTCAATTCGCTTTTGCACCGGCAACTTCGCTAATAGTTCATCCATAATCGTCGGGTTCGCCAAGTGGTGATCGCAATTCGCTGATTGTAGAAATGATGATAAATTTGCTCGATGCGGTTTTCCATTATGGGCGCTACGCCCTGTATTTTCGCGATTTGGCTCTTCACTAGCAACTCTGGTCTACCGAAACGATCTTCAAGTGTACTGATAATGCGGGGTACATTGCTGCTATGTATCAACAGGCACTCAACTACTTCCCTGGCCTTACCTTTCATAGCCTTCTGCAAACGCATCATATTTTGGCGGTCACTGTAGCGATATTCTTCAGTGGTCATAACAAACGCTTCCTTAAACATCGGCCAATCCTCCGGACGCCCATCAAATTCAGGTAGATCATACAGCTTTCGCCCTTGACTTAATCTAGAACCTACCAACGTTCGATTCAGATCACTCAACACTCCTGCCAAAGACCCGTTCACACTTTCGACTTCCACATTGCTTGGTGCCCTAGAGCTTGCTGCTAACATCTCTTGTTGCTGTTGTTGATTTTGTCTTAACTCGGCTTGTAGATCTTGCATCTGCTGCATCATCACGTTGAGTTTTGCTTCTATAGACATTTGTGGTGCTCCCACCTTTTCTACTGCCTGTGGTTGCATTGTTGTATTCAAATCGTCTAACCATTCGACATCACCCATAGCTGGACTATCTTTGCTTCCTGAACGCGTACTCGGCATATTGAATGTCTTGATGTCAACGGTTCTCCTTTAGGACTGCGTTTACTGGATGCCCCTAAAGCCTCAAAGGTGTGCTTGATGATGATATCCCTCGGTATTATTTAAATTAATTTTCAAAATTGTTAACATGCAAATATCTTGAGTTGAGACGCTACCCGATATCAACGTACGCCACCAGTCATTCGACAACGATTGGTTTTTATTCAGATTCTAAATAACTCGCAGGAATCAACAAAACGTAGCAAATGAAACGTGAATGGATGACAGGAATCAAACGTAGTAATCGACGTGAGTGGATGATAAGGGTATGCACATAAAGCCAAGATGTTCAAACCAAGACTGAATCCAATACCAGTAAAAAAGTTAACAATCGCATAAATTAACAGAACAAATAATACGAAGTTCGATGGTAAAAATCCCCAATTCTAAATATTAAAGATGAGGTGTACACGGAAGCAGACCAGCTATCACCCAACAAATGATTTTAGTTTTGTATTAAATCGTTCAACGAACATCAATAGTAAACTCACACTTTTTTGACATCGAAAAAGTATTGGAGTGAACGTAACTCAGTATATAAACTGCTTGCCAAGGATTATTTTAAAACTATTTTATCTTCAAATAATGGATAAGTAATTTATTTATAAAATCGAAAACATGTGACTGATGGAATTTTTCTTTATGTTGTTGCAAATGGTACACCCTGTACCTCAGCGCTCCGCTACTATATTTGCTATGTGGTTAACTGAATAGCTGTTTTTATCCCGTTATGTTTAACCACCGTTATGTCTGGTCGCATCACACTAACAAACGAACTAACCCCTAATAAAGCACTCCATGGTACTCACCTGATTTTCCAAATTCGTTTATCGACCCAAGACGCTGCCTTCTATTGCTCACCGCTTCTATTTTATCGTCTCAAGCAGCTCTCCAGCTTGATCCTCAATTGTGCGTACCAATGTTTATTAAATGTGTGTGTGGGTGCTCGCTTTACGACTCAAGACGCCTCCTTTAGTTACTTTTGCTGTGATATTTCTGCTAACTCACTTTGCACTCTTATACATACATATTTCAAAATTAGCTTGCTGGTATCACCAAAGGAAAAGTTTAATAAAAGCTATTTGTTCGATTCGTGGCCCTGGAGAATAAATAAAACTTTCACGCTTCTTTATTTCAGTTGGTGAATTATCGCTTTATTTCCTATAGAAGGAATATAATTAGAATGTATAAAGTTACAATTTTTAGCCTACTTACACTTTTGTGTTCCTTCTCCAATATGTCAACCACCAATGCCGGCAAAGATTTTTTACATATAACGGCAAGCATATCGGGTACATATTTGAAGGGCATTGCCATTTGCAAATACAATATTTAGAAATCGATTACATTATTGAGTTGCCACATTAATCTTATTTTAACTTATAACTTAAATAGTAAGCTGCGCCAACACCAACGAAAGCATTGATGAACTTTCTTCTTTCATCGCAAATACCTTGCATAACTAATGTTATATGGCCTTTTCGGTCAATATAATCATCTTTGCGTTCCGAAGGTGGATTAATTCTAATATGCGTCCCATCTATGCAAGCTAATTAAAAGAAAAAGAAAAATTAAATGAAATACATACAAATTCACACAATGTACTTTCACCTATTGCCTTCGGAAAACCAAGCTGAGCAAAGTAATTGGCAGATTCTTGTTTCCTTTCGTTGCTGGGCCATTTGATAACTTCAGGGCTCAAGCTGCTTATGAACATTGTCACCCTATCAATTACTCTGGAAATACTTGAAATTGTTAAATTAAATCGGTCGGATAAATCACGAAAGCTACAAGCCTCGTGACCAGCAAACCACAAAAACACAGCCAGATTTTTCGCTGCCGGCAAACGCTTATCATCTCTAAGTATTTTATACGGATCCCATTGCTCATATCGCGTTGTTAAAGTAACGAATAGCTCCTTGGAAATCCGAAAATGTTTTAAAAACTCTTCGTCAGTGTATGTGGGAACTACTTCTTCAAAATAGTTTTTAATGCTTTTTCTGCTTTGCCGTATGTGCGTTAATATTTGTATTATCGCTTCATCTTCACTGTCAGAGTTTTCCCTTATTAAATTTAGGAAGCCATCCGAGTCGCTTGAAGAGTTTACTAGCTCATCCACTAAAAAGCTGAAAGTCTCTGAACCTGTGTCTTCTACAGGAGTACTAGAACCAGCGGCACATTCTTGCTGTGAATTAATTAATAACATCAACATATCTTAAATATATTGGGAATTACTTACACCGTCAAATGAATCGTTATTTTCTTCCATTTTCATTTCGTTAAATGATTAAAAGTTAATTTTATATTTTTCGCAATGTACTTGGCAAACTACCATTTTTGTTTACTTTTGTGCAACAGCTGATCCTTTGACACTTTACAGGATTTTACCCAAAGAAAAAGTTCGGGTAAAATTTGCAACTTCATTCTCTACACAACTCTCCAAAAGTGGCTCTCATTTACAGGGTTTTGGTGTAAGGGAACGCTTTTCCTGTAAAAACCTGTAAGTTTGGGTAAAAACCTGTAAGTTCTTGGAGTAAAGGAACAAACTTAATATCTACATACACACTCAATACTGTATAACTAGACTAAGCAACCCTCGTTTGGTTATCGACACACAGACACATCACTAGAAACAGAATAAAGTAAATTTTGGTCATTGTATAAACACAAGTCATCGTCGTATTTACATTTTACAACAGGTATGTTATGCTTAATTAGGTTTCACATTTGGATGGTTCTAATTAAAGTAAACATTTATCCATTTAGCTGATGCAGGTTACGCGTTACAGCCATACATGCTTACGCCATACCGAAACCCACTATACGCGCCATTTGCTTCTGTTAGTAACAATTTTCGTTCTGTAATTGGGGAAAACTTTCCAATAATATCGCACGTTTTGAAAAAGGGACTTATAAGGGGGGATAGAGTGAGTGGTCTTGATTATATAACTGTAAGTTCCGGGCTCCGAAGGCTTATAGTTTTTAAGTTATTTGTTGTTAAAGTTGCAAAAATAGTCAAATTTAACCTCACTTTTTCCTTTGTAGTTGAATTGAACTGGAAGTTGGTGCTGCCACACAGTACTAATAAATGTCCAAAAGTATTTTTGTACCGAAAACCTTTCTGCGTTGGCGGCCTTCGGCCGCGCATCTAAAGACTAACCCTGGCTGGTCCAACTTCGGCTACGCCATCCACAGTATTTTTGTTCAGAACACCTTTCTGCGTTGGCGGCCTTCGGCCGCGCTTATAAAAATAACCCTGGCCGGTCCAACTCCGGCTACGCCATCCACAGTATTTTTGTACAAAACATCTTTCTGCGTTGGCGGCCTTTGGTCGCGCTTATAAAAAATAACCCTAGCCGGTCCAACTTCGGCTACGCCATCCACTGTATTTTTGTTCAGAACACCTTCCTGCGTTGGCGGCCTTTGGCCGCGCTTATAAAAAATTTCCCTGGCCGGTCCAACTCGGGCTACGCCATCCCCAATATTTTTGTACAGAAAACCTTTCTGTATTTTTACAAAAAAGTGCATAGCCAATCGTAATTTTTTAATAAATTAATGTTAAGAAATTACTGAGTTCGATTTACTTACGCCACTCAAGTTTTAGAGGCAAAAACATATTTCAAATTTGAAGGATCTGGCATCACCAGCAATGAAGGTTCGGAACCATCTTTGAACATTTGTGTGTTTACAATTATAAGAAAATAGCGATAGATTTGGAAAATAGTGTTAAAAGTATTAATTCTTACACATTTTGTAAAAAAATATGTGTGAATTAAGTTGCTTGCGCATGATAAAGGTCAATAGTGCAGTGTTTATATTAAAATTTCGTTAAGTAAATCTATAAACTTTAACAGCAAATAACTTTAAAACTATTATAATTTTTGACCAAAGTGTTATATATATTGGTCAACGAGCACCTTCATTAAAAAACTCCATGTAGTTTGGCTAAAACAGCCAATGCTATATTATTGGAAAGCCGACCCTGTAATTGAGATGTTGATATTTTACTACCATTATTTATATGTATTATTATTATTTTCACTCAAAAAACTCAGTTTTTATCCATTATTGTATAAAACTTCTAAAATCGACACGCGCAACAACTATAAAATGGCTGTAGAATGATGATCGACAGAGAAGTGTTCACAGTCGCTTGTTGAGCGAGAAGTCGACACTCGCAATACCACGATAGTCGATAATCGCTCAATAGTCGATTATCTATTTTTGATCGACACTCACAATAGGGGTGAGAGTTTGCAAATACATTTTCGAGTTTCGTTGTACAAAGTATCTTCCGCAATTAACTAGTGAGTAATTTTCACAAAAATAGTTTGAAGCATTGCGGTTTATCGAACCATAGAAAAGGCAACAAATTCCATGGAGATTTCGTCCACGAAATGATATCAAACTAGAAGATGATGCAACCATTTATCTTGAAATGAAAATGCCCGTAGAAGATGTGTGAGTTATTTATTTCTTTCAAAACTTTTAAAGAAGACAACATCTCGAAAGTACAATTGACTCTCGAGGTGATTGCTGCCTACGTCACAGAGTTGAAGACACACCTTTTAGACAAGCAGTATGTGCGTTCAACTTGATAGCCATTTTTTGATAATGCAATTGCAAGGCTGAGGCAGCTCTCGCTTACTTTTACCAGTAATTTTCGTACTTTGACAGGAACTTCTCACTGCATAGCGACTTTCACTGTGGCAACATACGTAATCGTACTGTCCATTCGTGCAACATAGCGCGCAGGGTTCAAGCCATTGTGAATGAATACTAGTGAAAAGTCTTCTAATTTAAAGATGGCGGCGGCTGATGTGAAATGTCACAAATGGCCATTATTAACTGACAGACACTGAAATTCCCTTAGTAAATGACACAAAAATTGCGATGGTAGCTACATATATCAGGTGATCTCAGCTGTGTCAAATTTTGCCGTCCATGGGCTAAGTTTTTTCACATGTATTTATTCACAATGTGGCTCGCACCATCTTACTTGGCATGTGGGAAAAATAAAAGGTATGCTTTCAAAATGTTCAGTGAACAAAACTCTCTGCTCGCCAGAACAAAAAGTAGGAGGCGAACAAGAATTTCAAGCAGGAGAAGACCGCCTATGACTCTGATTATGCCTAAACTAAAATACCTCCAATATAAAAGCATTGCCAAACTGTCGCTGTGCCAACATGGCCACACATGGGGGAGTTCAGTTTTTAAAGGACCATGTTGCTCCTCGAAGGTAAGTTTATTAATAAAACATATACAAAAAAGGCCTATCTTTAAAATTTTTGATGCGTGTTCTATATTTCACTTCCGCGAGAACTTCTTGTTAGTGCCTTTCTAAACTGGCGGGTGAGGTGAAAATTTCTGAGAGAAAGTGAATTGCAGAACATGTGTGGTTAACTAAAATTATTGTGATCTTCACACTGAGCCGTAACGTTATATATGTTTGGTTGTTTTGTTGTATTGCAAAGAAATTAACACTGTGGTTAATGCTTAGCAACCAATTTATTGATAAAAAGAACTTAAACTACCAAATTCAAATGATTATTTTAGTTGTGCCGGCTAAGTCCGCTAATTACAAAAGTCGAGAGAATATTAATAATGTTTTAGAATAATTGTGAAAAAGGAAAGAGCGAATTTCCAATCTATGCCTAAAACTGTCAAATAATACCTTAATATATATACTGTATCCATAAGCTTTCTCCAGTTTGCCTTCATAAGTCACGGGCGAAACGCCGATTCATACCTCCGCCGTTATTACTTTGCAGAAACGCAGGCGGAAATACCTAGTTTCCGCTCCGCTGTTGACCAAAATCGGAGAGGCCAAGTCTTCCATCTATGCTTATAGTCTATCACGTGTGGAGGAGCTTCTGCTTCTGGAAAGGCCCAGTTTTCATTCCGAGTCGCTCTACCTTACAGCTAGATTCTAAAATGATTAATTAATCGTTTGTTAAAGCTAGAAAAGTTGTCACAGTTTTTTTTACCTGTGGCTGTAGTTCGTTAAAACTCTTCGATGCCGGTATTCTCTAAGCAGTCTCTAGCCACTAATTGAGACTTTTCAGTTGTGAGACTGATTTTCAGACTATATATTCAGTAAGCCACTTCAGTGGTGCGATTCACTAACTTATTTTAAAGATATTCGTTTGGTTAACTCAACTTAACCAAAATTTTAGCAACCCTGCTATTCAGTAGCCATTTTTTTAACGATTTTCGCATTCGCCGAATCAGATGTTGATGTTAGCTAGCCGATGACCGAAAACTAAACGACAACAAATTTTATGTTGTTAACTCAATCGAGAAAAGTGAAATTCGTGATTTCAATTTAAATAAAAGAAAAATTTAAAATTCAGTGATTTGTTTTCTTGTAATTAAAAAAAAAAAACATTAAATAATGTCGTTTGAATATTTGGCATATGATTTATCACGAGGTGATGAAGAAGTAAGCGCTCCAACAGTGGATCGACGTTTACTCCGAGATGTGGACAATCCCTTTCATCTAAATGCAACAGAATTTCAAAAACTGTATCGGTTAACTCCAGACTTGGCTGAATACCTAATTTATCAGCTTGACAACCAAATAAGAGGATCTAGAATAACAGCAGTATCAACTGAGAAACAGGTAGCTCGTGTAATCTTTAAGCCTGTATGCAATTTTAAATTTTACTTTTATAATGGTAGGTTCTAGCAGCGTCAAGGTTCTTCGCAACTGGTTGCTATCAACGACCCGTAGGTGAACAATGGGGAATATCCATGAGCCAGTCATCCGTAAGCCGTAGCATTCAACGGATGCTATCAATGATTCATTGTTTCGCCAGAAAGTGAGGTTTCCTATGACCCAAGTTGAGCGCCAAGTAGCTGAAGAAATCTTTGCTTCAGCGTAGTCTCCCTTTGTGGGAGACACTATTGGGGCCATCGATTGCACTCATATTTGAATTTTGGCGCCAAAGAATCATGAGGAGGCTTATGTCAACCACCATAGCTACCATTCAATTAATGTGCAAATGGTAAATTCACAGTTTTATCAATGTTTCAAATATAAAACTACTAGTATACCTTTCTTTTCATTTATACATAGATATGTGATCCAAATTTAAAAATTTTGAATGTGAATGCCAGGTTTCCGGGGGCACGGCACGATTCCTACATTTGGACCTCCTCCGCCGCGCGAAGAGTTATGCAGCGAAATTTTGAAAACGGAAGTCAGAACATGTTTCTCATTGGTGAGTTTTTTTTAATCAATCCTACTAAATAAAAACTTTTAATTTGAAATTGAAAATTTCTGTAGGTGATTCTGGATATCCATTGGAGCCGTGGCTGATGACTCCTCTAACAAACCAATCAGAAGGAAGCCCGAGATTCCACTATAACGAGGCATTGTGCAAAGCATGCAACCCCGTTGAGAGACTGTTTGGTGTTCTTAAAGGAACTTGACGATGCTTATCTAAACAAAGAACTCTTTTGTAGGATCCCGGATTTACAGGAAAAGTAGTAAATGCGTGCACAGTGCTACACAACATTAGTTTAGATGAGCAAATAGAAGTATCCGAGGAAGAGTTTTCAGAGTCCACAACGCACAGCATTTTATTAGCGCCAGATGCGCCATCCTCAATTGAGAAACGCATCCAAGAGCGACTAATTGTAAATTTCTTTACCTAAATAATTTTTTACATCCATGTCCAAGAATTCTCAATAAAAGTAAAATTATTGCGTTTGTGGTTTTGCAAAATATTTATGGTTTAATTTTTATTGTTATAGATTTATATAAAAATTGAGATAACATTTTCTATCCAGTCTTACATACGAGTATAAAGTCCTTTAATTCATGAGATATTAAATCCAATTTTGGAAATTCATTTGTACATATGTATACATACTTTATCACATTTTAATCACTATATAAAATATATAAAACGTGGAACTAATCGCCATATAGAGGAATATTCAGCTATTTAAAAAAAGTTCATTAAATTAAACTAAATGAAATTGTACATTATGATCAAAAAAATTCACTTCAATTTAATTTCACTATAACAACATAAATTATCACAAAAATTTAAAAACTACAAGATTAAATTCATTGAATATTCAATTAATATCAAAAGTACTTCCAACTTATAACTAAAGCTTACTTACTAAAAAAGAAAATAAAAACATGAATTCAGCTACAGGGTTTTTCAATAGTGTAAGAACCTAGTTGTTTGCGTGAGTAATAAGACAATCGTGTATGGTATACTACTCCGGTAATTTATTGTCCCGTCTTCACAGTTTCACAGTATAAAGAGTACTAAACTAGAATGTGTATACATGTACGTAATTTACTCGGTATTGGTAGGCTCTCGTTGTTCGCTCTCTGGTGCGGTTCTCCACATCCCTCCTTCATTATAAAGCTTCAAACGTATTTTGGATCCATCGTCAGGCTTGCAACTTCCAGAGGTATTGGACCGATGATCGTTGTGACTGTCAGTGGTTGATGGTTGAGGGAGAGGTGTGGATGTGTCAGGGGGTGTTATTCCAGACACTGCAATTTGAGTTGAGTTTTCGCCTTGGACCTGAAGTGGCACCTTCTTAACGTGGCTTATAGCCGCTACTATCACTTCATTTTCACAACACTCCACGACTGCGTATTCCGTGGAGTCAAACGTGAGCGTAAGTTTATGTGAGGTCACAACGTTGCGAAGTAATACTTTGCCTCCCGGCTTTATATCAGATGGTGTTGCTCTGCGGGTCGTATCCCCCTTCCTTTTCCCTTTTTGTTCATTTATCATATCCAAGTCTCGCGCTGCCGAGTCTAAAATATCATCAGATATATCTTGTATCCCCGGTATCTTGTCTCGAATCGTGCGGTTAAACATCAGTTCAGTTGGTGCGGATCCGGTAGTACCATGAGGGGTAACGTTATACATTAAAATAAATTTTTCAAGTTCTTTCAGATAGTTAAGTTTTTTTGAATGGGCGATTTTCAAACGTTTCACCAACGACTTATTCATATTTTCAACTTCGCCGTTTGCTTGAGGCCAATAGGGTGGTGTCGTGATTAGGGTGATGTTGTTATCTTTGCAATATTTTCTAAACTCTGTGCTAATAAATTGCCTTCCATTATCTGCTCCTAATGACTTAGGTAATCCTAAGCGACAAAAAATTGCTTGTAAAGCGTTAATTATTGCATCAGAGATAATTAATTAGCGTGAATAATAATCAACTAAAACAAGTAGATATTCGATATTCGGTAGGGGTCCCAACAGGTCTGTAGCTACACATTGCCAAGGGCCATTTGGAAATACATGCTTTTGCATCGGCGCAGGATTATTTGGACGTGAAACCATTAAACAGTCACGACAATTTTTCACAAAGGTTTCTACTTCTCTGTCAATTCAAGGCCACCACACTTTTGCCCTCAGCCTTCTTTTCATGGCGGATTCACCAGGGTGTCCTTCATGAGCTAGCTCCAAAACCTTCTCCCGTAGATCTGTTGGTATAACTATCCGGGTGCAGCGCAAGATTATATCACCAACTGTTGTTAATTCGTGTCTAAATGGAAAGTATCTATTGATAGTATTTGATGGCCAGCTGTCACATTTAATATACTCAATGGCTTCAGTCATTTCTTTATCCCTTGAACCCTTCTCTGAGATCTCGCTTATGGTCAATGCTGTTGGTGTTGAATTGGAAATTATTTGAAAAATAGATTGGTCTACGTTGTCATCAAAGGACTTCGCTCTTTCCAATTTGCATAACCTCGAAAGGGAGTCCGCAATATTTTCTTTTCCTGAGCGGTATATAACTTTAAATTTAAACGACTGAAGCCTCAAGAACCACCGTTCAATTCTCGCAGGTGGTTTTGAAGTTGGCTTAAATATGGTTTCAAGGGGCTTATGATCGGTGACCAATTCAAAGTCTAGTCCTACTAAATAGTAATAGAACCTCTCGACAGCCCATACAAGCGCCAAACTTTCTTTTTCTGTTTGAGAATATCTTTTTTCCACCTCCGAAAGGCTTTTACTGGCCAAAGAAATAATATTCGGTTCATTGTTAGAATTGAACTGTATAAGGACTGCACCCAAAGCCACAGGACTCGCATCCGCAATGACCCTTGTTTTATTTGAGGGATCAAAATATGATAAGGTGGGTATGTTTGATAAAAGATGTTTCAGTTTTGCAAAAGCGTTTTGTTGTGTGGGGCCCCATATAAATTTTGCATCTAACTTAAGTAGCTTTCTCAGCGGCTCTGTCGTATCAGCCATATCCGGTATAAATTTTCCGATGTACGTGATGAGGCCAAGAAAGCTTCTTGTTTCTTCTTTTGTTTGCGGCGCTCTAAACTCCAAAATTGTTTTAATTTTGTCCGGGTCCGGAAATATACCTACATCCGACAATACGTGACCCAAAAATTTAAGCTTTCTTGCCTTCCAAACGCATTTTTCATCATTGAGTAAAACATTGTTTTTCTTCAAAACCTTAAGTACATCTTCAACGGCTGAGTCTTGATCTTTTTCCGATTTTCCATATACGATAATATCGTCTAAATAGTTCAAACAATTTTTACACGTCGAGAGTAGCTCCTCGAAAACCCGCTGAAATATTTCTGGGGCGGAATTGATGCCTAACATTAATCTTTTGTAACGAAACAAACCTTTATGTGTTATGAATGTTGTAATTTCTCGACTTGATTCTTCAAGTTCCAATTGGTGATACGCCCATTTAAGATCAAGTCGAGAAAATATTTTTGCATCGCTCAGTTTCGTCATAAAGGTATCGAACGTGGGCAGAGGGTAGTTTTCTCTTAGCACAGCTTTATTGGCCCTACGCATATCGACGCAAAGACGCATTTCACCATGATCTTTTAGAACTACGACAATTGGTGAAATCCATTGAGTTGGACCCCTAACTGGCTCTATGATATCCTTGGCGAGCGCTTCTTCTAATTTCTTCTCAACTTGTTTCTCTAGGGCAACTGGAATGCGACGTAAAGGCTGTTTGACTGGTTTAATGGACTTATCAAACGATAGCTTTATCTTAATATTGGAAATTTTCGGAAACGGTTCTATTTTCTCAATTCTATTTACGTCAAGCCCCAATATCAATACCTTGAGTTGAATGGCAGTATCTCGGCCGAGAAGAGATTGTTTCCCATCTTTTATTACATAAAAAGTAGCTATAACTTCCGTACCCTTTCTCACCCCTATTGGTGCCTCGAAAACATATAAGACTGTTAAAATTTTATTAGCTGCATAACCCTTAAATTGATTTGCTGACTCCGTGCGGATGTTCCACATGGTTGCTTTACTGGCATTCAACGCATTCCAAACGTTTTGACCTAACAAGTTAAACCTAGATCCTGAATCTATTATCATAGGAACAGTATGTCCACCAATGTGGCAACTTATCAACTCGTTCGTCGATTCGCACGATTCCACTTGAAGGCAATCATATTCTAGGGAATCATCTGATGAGTCGTTGTTAGCTTTTTCGATACACCTAACTTTTGACGGATGTAATCGGCGCTGTTTCGAATTATTGTATTTTACATCGTCGAGTTTTCTTTTAAAACTCTTTGTTTTACATTTGCGTGAGTAATGCCCTATTAATCCACATTTATTGCATTTAGCATTTCTTGCTGGACAATTAATGTCAGAACTCACGTGCCTCGCCTGACCACATCTACCACACTCACCCCCATTATTCCTGCTCCCTTTTGATTTTGCAACCACCCTGTTTACTTCTTCACCCTCTTTTTTAGGCAACATGTCCTGCGATTGTTTATATATCTGCTCATGAATCTGGCAAGCATCAATAATTTCTTTCAAGTCGTGTTCTTTTTCAAGTAAGCGTTTTTTAAGCTCCACTGGAGCCCACGACTCAATGAGTTTATCTTTTAGAGCGATGTCTTCTATTTCGCTTTTTGTTTCGCCAAAATGACATTTAGAAGCTTGGTACCTCAAACGCAACAAGAAATTGTTAAAATTTTCGCTCTCCAAAGGCGCTATGTTTCTATATAAGTGTCTCTCAAATGACGAGTTTCGTTTTGGCGAAAAGAAATTATTTAATTTCTCGACTAAAATATTAAATACATCGACCGGCTGTTCAGTGTCAACTTCCACAATGGCCCCAGGGATATTATAAATTACCTCTTGTAGTTGTGGTCCACCTAAGTGAAGCAGTTTGTTTCTTCGCTTTACCTCATTTGTAATATCTTCCGATTGAAGATACAGAGTAAACGACCTCAGCCATTTTTCCCACTCGCTTCTCAATAACGCCCTATCAATGCTTTCGCACAGGAATGGTTTAATTTCGCTCATCTTGCTTGCTTTTATTTCTTCTTTAGCCAATTTAATGCCCCGGACAGAAGTATATTTTACCAGTTCAGTGGCCTAAACAAAAGAAATTCAATATGCATATATGTAAGTCAAATTCTCTTCTTTTTTTTTGTATCATTATGTGTTACTTTTGATTTCCAATTAAATGCTTTCCCAATTTAATGGCCTCTGTATTTGTCGCTCAACAAACCAATTTAATGGGCAGCCTGTTTACTTATTCAGTTGCGCCAATTGAATGGCCTAAACGAACGATTATATCGTTTACCCGCCAATTGAATGGTCTAAAAAAAGGAAACGTCAAATGTTTATTTCATTTTCTCGCCAAATTTCCAATCTAATGGAAGAACCTTTGCTTATTAAATTGTTTACTTTTTTTTTTTTTTTGTTTGCTACGTCTCTTATTGACAGTTGTGCTGGTTCCTCATTTTGTGATCACATATCTGAAGTAGGTTTTTTGTTAGTTAATTGCACTTAAATTCATCTTTTTTATTTATATAATTCCTTACCACCATTGCATTAATGCTGTGCTTTAGCTTCCGATTAAAAAATAGATGCTCATTCCTCGATGGTCTTATCAATTGGATGTGTGTCCCATCTACCACTCTAATTACTCCTGGGATCCTCGACGCCAAGTAAAAACTTCTCATAGCATCAACTTTTTCTTCATCGGTCAGCGGAAATATTATATGCTTTGGACAAAGCACTTTCTCGATGGATTGACATACTTCCAAAATGCAACGGGAAACCGATTGTTGGGCAAGCCCCAAGTGACGATCTTGGCCAATTAAGTGTTGGTAGCTGCCTTGTGCAAGAAACTTTAAAGTTGTAGAAAGCTTCACAATTTCAGGAACTGCCGTGGACCTTTGGGGGGCTTTTAACTCGGGTTTTATACTTTCCAAAACATATAAAAATGCAGTTTTGTTGAGACGGAAATTTTGTATAAAACTAAAGACAAAAAATAAACTTTTTTTAGCTGACTAACTTTTGAACACAATCATTTTCTCACACCTTTTATCGCTGAGACTCATGATGTTAGAGTTATCTCGAATAATCCTCCTTTCAATGCTTTCCTCATTGTTAAACTCACTCCACAATGCCACAGAATCCATTTTAGTTACAAAAACCCAACATTCAATTTAATTTTTGCGGCAAATTATTATTATTTTCTTTGTTTTGCTCTCATATTCTTTGACATTTCTGGCAGTGCTGCTAACGCTACCGTGAAAAATCCCATAAACCGAAGTAAGCAACACTGTTGGGGGTGCGAAAGAAATACAGAGTGTCAATTGCTTATCGCATCGGATTTAGTTGTCGCGTCGCATTGCCTTTCGCAACGCATTACGGAGTAACCCCCCTGGACTGGATCTACAAAGCCATAAGCATTTTGAAGGACATGACCCGCTATCACTACTAGTTACTCCCTCTGATGCTAGCATCTCCAAAATATATAAATTTCTTAAGGATTCTGATCTCCGGCGTATCTAAGTCAGCTAATCTTCACCAGACAGCTGAAAGCCTCCGTTTACTTAATAATGCAATTATTATTTAAGCTTTCATAAAATAGAAAATAAAAATAAATAAATATAATAAATGTTCGTTTGAAAACTTCAACCTTGCATTTCGATTTTTAGCTGTTGTTGACGCTGTCGTAACAGCATAAAACATTCCCCATAAACTTTTAGGAAATGCTGCTGAGTTGACAGTCCTTGACGGGTTATAAATCCGGGTCGTTCCGGTATCTAAAATCTATGCTAAATAGTTGACTCAGTTCCACGATTTTGCTTTGACTTTTGCCGTCTTTATAATTTCTTACTTACTTAATTGGCGCTATAGCCGATAAGCGATTTTGGCCGAACTTCTAAAATTTGTGGTGTGCGCCTTGTTGTTGTAACATAAATTGAAGGGCCTACAGTTTTACGCCGATTCCGAACGGCGAATGTTTTTTGTGAGAAGTTTTTTCATGGCAGAAATACACTCGGAAGTTTGTTATTGCCATTACCATTCTCACCGAATGAAGCGCGCATACGTCGTGTTTATAATGCTTTAGTATTAATTCGCACACTTCAATACTTGCTTGGCGACCCATTTTGAACTACACTTTATGAACGACAATACTAAAATGTCAAAACTATCAAATACTATTCGAGGATTGCTCACATTTATAACAGTATTTACTTTGCATTCGGAAATCGACGCCAAGCTGTCGCTGCTAACGGTTAACATTTGTGCATCATTTTGGATGTGAGCTTGCATTTCGATATAGGAACATGCTTTTACTTTACGTTTGTAAAAAATAAATATTTTTGGCGTTTTTTATTTTACACGATTTAACATATATATTTTAACGGATTCTTACTGGATAGCGTTTTCGTACGCCAAAACTAGCAAGAAACTAGCAAAGTAGGGGAAATTGAGAGAGCGAAAATGACAGCTGAACTTGGAAGTGTTACTGGATTTTTACTGGATAAATTTCCACTAGCAAGAATTTGTAAGATAAAATGCTGATTGAAAGTATTTAGTTGATTACTCGTAGGAAACAATTCTTAAAATTGCAAAGTATTTTCATTAAAAAGGGTGAAAAGTAGGAAAAGTGAGTAAATAAGTAAACGTACATTAAGTTTATGAAGTTTATCGTGAACATATGTATGTATATCAGTAAGACGCCCATAATCTGTGTGTTTGCAAAGATAGTCCTGAATTTTTAACCGCAGTGACTGCAATTAGCAATTGTGGGGCGTAAATTATGAATTGTGGATCTATTTTTTTTTATTTAAAGTACGCATTTTTTAAATTTCGCGCCAAATAAAAATCAGCGGTAACAAAAACTAGCAACTTTTTGGTGGGTTTGAGTTTTCGCACTTTCTTGCATGTTTCTCTCATTGAGAGCAAATTTTGGTTACGCTCAGTTACTGGATAGTTTCTTACTGGAGAATACGAACAATAATATTAATTGTCATACAAAATGTAGCAAAGTTGCAAATTAAAATTATTTTCAGAGTTACTTGTCAAAACCGCAAACCCTGCGCATTTCTCTACACTGACTTCAGTAGATACACAAGTAGACCAGCGACTATACTCTAGTAGCCTGACGTAACATCGGTATAAACTAATTCTTATAATTGAGGTTTAGTACTTTTATCCATTATTACGTCAATGTCTCAAATGTAGGAGATCGGTGCACACCAGAGAACTGCAACGGATACAGAAATTGTGTGTATACTCGCGCATGTAGCCGTATTTTGCATGCTTTGTTGTTTTCGTGTACAAACCGTCGCTTGTCTGTTTGCTCATAGATCAATACGATCATGACGATGCATACATACTCGCTAAATTTTCCGTCGGACAAATTTGTGTCAGCATATAAAGTTGCACGTACCTAACACACTCGCCAGCGCCAAACACTCGCGACACTCGAGTGTTGTTTGCGAGCCACTCGGGTTACCCGTAAGAATATTTTTCTTTGCAAGCAGTAGTTGATTAGCGATCATTGTGTTTACTATCATATTTTTTGTATTGTTTTTTTGTACGTGAGATGGCAGATACTGCAGATATTGTTTCTGAACAAATTATTAGTGGGAATTACACTTTGTCCAGAAAACGTAAAGGGAAAAGTTTTGTATGGGATGTGATTTCGGAAATCTTGAAGCCAGACGAGAGTGTTGTGGCTGGATTTGTTTACTGCCGCATTTGTCGTCAAGTTCTAAAGTATACTCATAGCCAGACATCCAATTTGAATCGCCATAAATGCTGCAAAAACATGAAGGAATCACAAGTTTTCGAACCAGTCACAGAATTGGATAAAAAAGAGGCCACTGAGAAATGTACGCTATGGGTCATCGAAGATAGCCAGCTATTTTCGTCGGTAAATGGTGTTGGATTTTCCAAATTGGCAAAGTTTTTAATTAATATCGGCGCAAGGTATGGCGAAAATGTCAACGTGGAGGATTTATTGCCAGATGCAACAACGATTTCCCGTGAAAAAGTATGCTGAAGAAAAAAAACAAAAACTTAGTGAAGAAATAAAGGGCGTTGTGAGCAGCGGTGGAGCTTCAGCTACAATCGACATGTGGACAGACAATTACGTGAAAAGAAATTTTTTAGGTGTAACATTTCACTATATGAATGATTTCAAAATATTTGACATTGTGTTGGGTATGAAATCAATGGATTTTGAAAAGTCAACCGGTGAAAATATATTGGGAAAACTTAACAGTGTATTTAGTGAATTTGGAATTGAAGACATTAGTTTAATTAAGTTTGTAACAGACAGGGGTAAAAATATTATTAAAGCATTAGAGCGTAATGTACGCCTGAATTGCAGCAGCCACCTATTTTCCAATGTCTTAGATAAATCCTTCACTGAAACAGCTGAGTTAGCAGACATTTTAGAGTCGTGCAAAAAAATTGTGAAGTATTTTAAAAAAGCTAATTTGCAGCATTTCCTAACCACTTCTTTGAAAAACCAATGCCCTACACGATGGAATTCTCACTATATATGCTTAAGTCCATATGTGATAATTGGTTAGAAATTAATAGAATAATGAACGAAAATGGACAAACCCAAAGATTATTACATGTAAATATATCGATATAATGTCCTCGAATTTTCTTCCTTACAACTCACGAACGAAATGTTTTTTAATAAGGAAGAAAATGCTCAACACCCTTGGCCAAAAAAGTTCTAAAAAATCAACGGTAATCTTTTGCCACTTGAAACTTGCACTTTATTAGACTCAAATTGAATGGGTTACAAAACTGCATATTCGAAAATTTTCTAAAGATTCTGATTGAAAGGTTTGAAGTTTTGATGACAATTTATTAAAGTCTGATTAATTTTGGTGAAATGTGTGCAAGCTTTGAAACGTTTATTTATGTGGTTTCTGTTATAGATTGAATTATATTTTAAATGAAAATTATTAAAAATAAACAAATAAACATAAGTTGGAAACAATATCATTTTGAACTTTCGTGCTATTTCTCCTTCCATAGCTGTAAATTGCGAGTTTTTGAAATGTGATTTTTGTTCCTATAACTTTAATTTTCTATGTAGCAGATTAGGAACTTTTAAATAAAATTAAGTCTTATGAAATGTTTTTTTTTATTTTAAATTTAACTCCAACTATTTAACATTTTTTTTAAATACTAACCCTACAATGTGGATCTCATGAAATGTTTTTGTTAAATAAATGTATACAATACATATGAATTAAAATGAACTTAGTCGTTACTTTCATCTCTAAATAATAGGATAAATACTGCCGTTTTCTTTTCTACAAAAAATGTTGCCTGAACATTGCCCTCTGCGCACTTACGCCATTAGTAGATACCCGAGTGCACTCGAGTGTTTACGTGCGCGAGTATGCGCCTTCACATGCACGGCTAATCATGTGAACTACCACACTCGAAAATGTAATGATATATCCCGCACATGTCAGCCTTATGTTTATGTGTGAGCATGAATGAGCGCATAGCAGCAGACGGCTGTGCTTACTTGTATCAAATTTTAAGGATGATGAATATGCAAACTCGAGCGCACTCAATGCCGTTCTCTGGTGCACACAATGAACGGTGTTTAAAGTGTGGGAAGTAAAGAGGTTGTACCCAAATCAACAAAGATGCAAAGTGCAATCTGTTTGGTGAAACTGATCACCTGGCAAATGAAAGGAAAAATTGCTCCAGATGGAGTAAAGAAATTGTTATCAGCAAAATAATGGCAATTAAGACACAAAAGGAGGAAAGTAACAACAAATTTTAAGCCGTTTGCTTTAAACCGATTTAGTTTGTTGGATAAGGTGGATTTCCCAGAGATTGGACAAAACAAATTTTTCGCTAAAGATAGAGATGAGCAAGTGAATACAATTTTGACACCCATAGCTAAGTATGCAGAAGTAGCTAGAAATAAATTAAACAGAAATAATGAGTCACCAAGAAAAATAGTAAGCAAAGCGAATGAGAAGAAAATCACCGTTCCCATCGCAGCCGGTTCTATGTACCGGAATGGCCACGGTTTCACCCGGATGAGGGCTGTTATTTCGGCGATCTAACCCGGTTTAGATCAGCGAATACCATTTGTCGTGTATCATTTCTGGAGCAATGCCTTGCAGCAGTGTTGCTCCACACACTTCTGCTCAGCGCTGGAGTCGAATCCAACCCTGGCCCAGAAAAATATTTTTGCTGCGTATGCGAGAGAAGGCTCCATCCAAACTCCACCTCGGTAATGTGTAATATGTGCGATGGATAGAGCCATCTTAAGCTCTGCTTAGGCCTTAGGACTCATAAGGAGTGGGCCACACGCTATGTGACCCCGTGTTGCTTGCGCTCCCAAGCAACGCCAACGGCCTCTACGGCCCAAAACATCGCGCCAATTGCGCCGGTGCCATCCAGCACCCAGGTGACCTCCACGGCTCCAAGAAGCAATCAGCAACACGCACACTCCCCATCTCTCCCAACCCATCCATCCTCATCCTGCTCCCACCCAAGTGTTAGGGCTACCCAGCAGTTAGGTGCAATATGTGCCCAGGTGGGTTTCACTTTCGGACGTGTTCTGGTCTGCGCCCCACACCTGAGTGGCCCCATTTTGCAGTGCTCTGCCACCGCATATGCCTCCTCCCGCGCTGCCCCTAATCTCAACCAGGCAACAACCTGCAGCGGCAAGCGCAACTGAGACAAGGTGGACAACCGCACCTGTCCGTTACACCCCCCATCGCATCGACTCATCCTAGGCAGATTAACTCCGTTGAATCGCAACGGATACAATGTACATCATAAGGATCGCGAGCGTGATAATAGTGCTGGCTTAGCATTCATCATACACCACACAGTGCAATATCGTCTTATTGAAGACGACAGTGGCCGCAGGGATACCACCCTTGAATGTCAGGGCATAGCTATCCGGTCAACACAATGTCGACCTCGAAATATTTAATATATGTACATACCCCCATTTACCTACTGCCCGGCAGGATATCACCCTGACATAGGTGCGCTCCTCAGAGGTGAAAACCGTTTGGTAGTTGGTGACTTTAATGTGCACCACGATCTATGGCATTCAAGCCTGCCAGCAGATCGTAGGGGAAGTTAATTGGCTGAGCAGATTGACGATTCGACATTCTGCACAATGAATGACGACGCCCCACCAGAGTTAGTGGTAGTTGCAGTAGCTCGCCTGACCTAACAATTGCTAATGCAGGTCTGATAAATAGCATATTGTGGCGACCTATACTATTGCTTGCATCAGACCACCTACCCATAGTCATCACGATTGACAGACCTGTCGACTTTGTCTCCGCGGATCGAAAGACTTTTATCAACTTTAAAAAAGCTGATTGGTCTGGATTCGCGGAATTCACTGAGAGTGCCTTCGGTGCCCTACCCACACCAACAGATGTTCGCGCTGGCGAACGACAGTTCCGCTGGGTTGTCACGGCCGCTGCGGCCCGCTTCGTTCCCGCTGGACGAATACCGGAAATTCGTCCGAATTTCCCAGCAGAAGCGGCAACACTAGTCAACGAACGTGACCACCTTCGCCTGTTCGATTCCCAAAATCCCCGCATCAGGAATTTAAACGTGGAGATTCGGACCCTGGTAGACGAACATAAGCGAAACAAATGGAAGGAGCACCTGAAGTCCTGCAACTTCGCGGCAGGTGTGGGCAAGCTTTGGACCACCGTGAGGTCCCTGTCCAACCCGGCGAAGCGTAATGATCGAGTGGAGATTTCATTCGGTGACCCCGCCTCGTCGGACCCGAAGAGATGCGCGAGCTACTTCAGCCGAAATACTTCTATACTGCTTCCTTCGGTGGATAGGACTAAATGGATGGTGTCCAGAAAGCTACGTAAATTGCCAAACCCTAGCGTGCCTCTTAACTTAACATGTGGCGAGGTTGCGGACGCCATCGGGGAGGCGAAAGCTTCCAAGGCAATTGGTCCTGATGGACTAATCATGTTGATGCTGAGGTAAAGACACTCGAGGCTATGCTGCTTCCCTTTTTCACACACCACCTGGGCCCGGCTAAGCATCAATACGGCTTCCGGAAGGTGCACAGCACAACAACAGCACTAAACGTAATAAACACCCGGGTGATTCGTGGCCTCAACCGTGAGAGAGCCATCTTGAAGATGGTGGGACATCTACTCTCCCGTAGGGTCTGGAGCGGTGGACTGCGAACTACCTGAGTGGTCGACAGGCGTCGGTGTATTTTAGAGACTCAACATCTAAACCGAGTAGAATTAAAAGAGGTGTAACTCAGGATGGCGTTCTCTCCCCGGTTCTGTTTAATCAGTATATCCCGAAGCTTCCTCAACCACGAGTGATTGGTTACCTCTCAGACCATGCTCGTTTCTTCACTGGTCGGAACTTGTTTCTATCCCCTACTAAGTTCTCGGCGACCTTATTTACCACCTGGACGAAGGAGTTTAGGATACAATTAAATATACACCTGTACCGACAGTAAACAACCCAAAAATCTTGGGTGTTACTCTTGACAGCCTGACCTCTTTCTCTGCGCATACAGCTGCAGTCGTCAATAAAGTACAGAGCCGCAACAAAGTCGCCAAGTCGCTATCCGGCAGCACTTGGGGAAAAGGCAAAGAAACGTTGCTGGCAACATACAAGGCGATTGGCGGGTCGGTTTTAAACTACGCCGCTCCAATTTCATTGCCTGGGACAAGCAGGACCCAGTGGATAAGATTGCAGGCTACCCAGAATGCAGCCCTTCGGACGCCAACGGGATGCCTTCTGATGTCTCCTGTCGAACACCTACACCATGAGGCTTCAATGCTCCCGTTGGTTGCCATCGTAGTAATCTAGTCACACACCACCAACAGACTGGACCCTGCTGCCTACCGGGTTGTCCTGAACGACATTCACCGAGAGACAATCACCACCTTCATCGACTCTCACCCTGTGAATGCCGTCCTCAGGGTCAAACCACCACCCATAGCAGAGGAGGAGCTCCAGCTGCCTCGTGAATCCCGCGTCACTCTGGCCCAACTACGTTCCGGGCATTGTAGTAGGTTAAACTCCTACTTATCCAGAATTAACCCAGACATACTCAATGTGTGTCCGGCATGTGATAACTCCCCGCACCATACCACTCACCTTTTCACATACCCCGTTAAACCGACTCTTCTAACCCCCCTTTCCCTTTGGTCCGACCCTGTCGAAACTGCGCGTTTCTTGGGCCTCCCCCTAGATGAGTTTGGTGATAACGACCTTGGTTGAACCCATCTTTGCATGGCCTGAGTTACCGTTACAACAACAACAAGAAAAAATCACAAGAATAGAGAGAAAAGCAGCTACAGTGGTATCTTGTAGTGTGGCTATGAGGACGAAAAACATTCACATAGTGTCAGAATTCGAGAAACTTGTTTAAGAAATGATTAAGTTCTTAAACTTTTGACTTTTAGGAACAGTTGCGAGAAAGCAGGTTATCTATTTAACTAAGAGTTTGTCGGTTAAATTGATACATTTGCTTGCACAGCATTAGCCTAGGAATCAACCCTAAGTTAAAAACATAAATATTTAACCTAGAAGTCATTCAGGGTTAAATTGTTAAGTTTCTGAAATAAGCATAAATATTTGAAACAAATCGTTTTTTCGACAATGATGGGGGGCTTCAATTTATTAAACAGAGCTTTGGCAATGCGAAGTGATCACTTCCACGACATTATAGACCATAAAGAACATTTTGCAGTTTTATAAAAATATCCAAAAATTACTTTGATTTTAAACTTAAAAAAATATAAAATTCAAAGAAAAAAAAAGAAATGCACCATGTCTGGGTTATGAAATTACAAATTTAGCTCTGAGTTAATTATCTTTTTATTTATAAATTTAACTCTGGCCCACTTGCGAGAGCCTTAGAGTAATAGATTTTCCAGCAGTTGTAACTGCTTTTGCCCACTTTGTTGACAGGCTCTAAAAATTCTGTTTATATTTAGATCATAAGTTCAGTACGAACAACCCACTTGACAATATAGCTCAATATGAGGATTCTACAACACAACCGTATTGCTGTGCACTTCACTTTATTAGTTTATCGTAGCATAACAATTTAACAATTATATTACAGTTGCTTATATTACATAAGTATGTACAGTGGATCCAAGCCAAAGTCGAACACCGTAGAAAAAATGTTCCTTTCTAAAAATATTTCAACCAAAGCAATTAAAAAAAGGTAAAATATTTTTTCAATTACTCATTTATTGCATTATTGCACTTTCAAAATATAAAAACAAAACATATAAATTAATTCTGTATTATAAAATATTCTAGTAAAACATCAAATCAGAGTAAATTCAATGCGCAAGCCAAACTCGGACAATCAACAAGTTTTTTGAAATATCGAAATATATTTTAAAATCTAATATTTTGTATGAATACTCTTATTTTTAATAACTATTTTGAGCCGGGTAGGCATTGATTTAACCAACTTTTCGCAAAAACTAGGCACAATTTTTTTCCATTCTTGTAATAAGATAGATTTCAAGTCATTTTTGCTTGAAACGGAATGCTGTCGAATTTTTGTGTTTTGTTTTGGGTTTCGAGCTGATTAAAATATGCGATGTATTACGAAAGTAGGTTAGTTGCGAACTTATCTTATTTATTCTGAATGATTGACAGTTCACTTAACCCTATAGGGGGCTCCCTTCTTAAGCTTAAATATATAAGTACATATACGGATTACATAAAACTATTCAAAATTCTTTAATTTACATATGTATGTACCTTGAACGCTGCCCCAGAGCGCGAAGGAAGCGGTGGAAAGGGCGAAAGCCCTGCTGCCTAACTTCCGGGTCACTGGGGCTTCGGTGGAAAACAGGGTGCCTCCGTCTAAACGACAGAGATAGGCGGAGGAACAAACTCCGGCCTCGAAAAGAATCCGGCCGCACTTCTGGGCAGCTTTTCCGAGGTTGCGAAGGACGGGATCCTTATTAGGGTCCTGGACCGAGGCAACGGGCTCGGGTCCATACTAAACGACCAGTGGAGGTGGGTGAAGGCAGCTCTGGCGAACGTCATCTTTGACGTTCTGCTGGAGAATCCCGGAGCCCCCCGGCCTGTAAGGATGCTGGTTGGTACCAGGGCCACATTAAGGGGCTAAGTTGGAGGTGATGGACTGGAAGGACAATCCAGTCAGACCCCGGGTGAGGGCATGGGTTCCGATGACACCATCGGCACCGGAAAGCATCCTAAAGATGCTTCAGGTGATGAATCCGGCCCTCCCGACGAGTGATTGGAGGGTCGTCCGGGTCGGCCCTTCTAGACAAATGGTCTTGTCCCTATATAAGGAGTCCATCGAACTTCTAGAGAACAGGCAAGAATGAATCTCATATGGCCTCGATGAGGTCATCATTAAGGTGGCGACGTTACGGTGGTACTCATTAAGAAACCATGGGTTTGCAACTCAAGGGTGTGAGGGTTGAGTACCACCGGTTTTAAGCTTTTCGTGGAGCGCGGTATAGGTCAAATTAGAGCCTGTATTCTGGCTAAAGCAAATTTAAATATTTTTCTTTTACCTAGTTACAGTGATGGCGACGTCACGGAAATTCTCGTGGAGATAGGGGGTATGTCAATCGTGCTGGCATCGGCTTACATGCCGTATGAAGCCGAGTACCCTCCTCCCTTTATGGTGCGGAACCTGGTGTCCAGGCATGAGAGCGGACACATTTTGGTCGGCAGCGACGCGAATGCTCACCACGTCCAATGGAGGAGCACGGATATAAATGATCGAGGTGAGTTACTTTTCAACTACCTTCTTACAACTAACCTACTTATATGCAACAAAGGTAGGGATACCACCTTCATTACTACTGGATCGAGAGTTGGCGGGTTCTAGATGAACTCCTTCTCTGATCATCGTTATATTAAAATCGTATTGAACTTCTCTATTACCAGCCCAAAGGTGCGTAAAAACCTAAAAAACACGGATTGCTGCTCTTATAAAAGGTTATTTGAGGATAGACTAACCAGCGAACCTCTTATTGAACCAATTGTATCGGGGATCTTGAGAACATGGTGAACGTTTTTACGCTGACCTGCTCAAGTGCCCTAGATCAGGCTTGCCCTGAACCAAAACAATGGGGCAAACATAAACCCCATTGGTGGTCACGTGAGTTGGACTCACTACGTAAATCTTGCAGGAAACAATTCAACAAAGCCAAGAGGCTTAGTCATAAGCTGGTATGGCTGAGATACAAAAAGTCTCTCCGGACCTATAAAAAATCTTTAAGCGAGCATCGAGGATGCTTCCGAGACAGCCTGGCTAAGGAAAGTTTTCTCAGGATTCTCTAACCCGATAGGTTTCTTACAAAAGCAAGACGGGGCCTGGACCACATGGTGAAAGGAAACCCTTGAATTGCTACTAGATACCCACTTTCCTAGGGACGCAACTGCGAATCAAAGAATTCCTTCTTTTATTTCTTCCAGCCCTGTCAACGTACTGGTTTCGGAAGAAAAGGTTAAATGGGCTATCCAAAGCTTTAAGCCATACAAATCTGCTGGACCGAATGGGATAATACCTTCGCAGCTAATTAAGACACTGGAGGTGTCTGCAAAATGGGTCTCTTTTATTTTCAGGGCCTGTTACAAACTGAATCACATACCGCTGGCATGGAGAAATGTCACGGCTGTTTTTATTCCTAAAGCTGGTAAGGCCTCACACTTTAATCCAAAGGATCTTATTCCTATCAGTCTATCATGGTTTGCTCTTAAGGAACTTGAAAGGATTGTTAGTAGCTATCTGTGCGATACCGTCGACAGTCGACTACTATCTAATGATCAACACGCCTACCGCAAAGGCAAATCTACTCAGACTGCACTCCATAGCTTGGTCAGCTATATTGAGAAACTTCTCTGCGTCAAGGATTTCTGTCTCGTAGCTTTCCTGGACTTTTAAAACGTGCTTCCAGAAGCCAAAACTGCCGTTAGGGATCTAGGGGTGGAACACTCACTGGTGGAGTTTATCGGCCAGCTACTCTGCTGCAGAGTATTAAGGGCTAAGCTGGGTGCGAGCGAACTGTCGAAGCACGGGTCGAGGGAGAGGCCCCAAGGAGGTGTCCTATCCCCACTTCTGTGAAACCTCCCGTAAATACGCTACTGCGAGATACGGATTGAGGTGGCGCGAAGCAATTGCAACCCGCTTTTCGTTCATATTCGACCATTCCGTGAAGAAGTTCACCAGCCCGTCATCATTCGATTCATTCCCGCTGTCCTACTCTCCTCCCGTAATTTCAGCGTCCGACCTGACGGAGCCAGCACACATAGGCCCACAATTGAGCCTGGTCTAATACCACTTGGATCTGAATTTTGACCACTAAGTCCCGTTGAACTAGTCTGTCGAATTGACGAACTCGAGCAGCTGCCTTGATTTCACTGCCGCAACTGCGTCTTGGTTATTTCAAACTCCCACACGCAGAAACTTTTATCGCCTCCTACAAAGTTCGGCCGCTTAATTCTCGTCATAAGAGCGTGTAATTGTCGTGGTAACAGCGTCTCCCTATAAGAATATCTCCTGTAAGTAGTCCCATAACTAGGGATTTTCGTTTCGAATTGTTCAGAGTAGACGTCCACACCCATTCTGTTATCTTGCTTAGATCCATTAGAAAGAATGGTGTCGAGTCGTTAGATCCGGGACCATTATCGGCCCATGACTCCCTGCCTGGTATTTTCATGCCAAGTTTTTTGGTGAAAGTTAGCCTTGGCACACAGTAGTCCGTTATGTTCAGTATTTGCTATTGTTGTTGTTTTTAGCGGTGATTTCTTGTACTCTTCACAAGAAGAAGCCCTACCTACCATTTTCCTTAGGCCATAATGTCACATAATGTTTGTGAATATTTCCACCTTATTACCAAGGCAAGATTGTCCGCATAAACAATAATCTTACAGTTACCCACCCATGCTACTCAGAAGTGGGTGTTGTGACCCCTAGAAATGGGGATAGAACTTCCCCTTGCAGGGTGCGAGATATTTGTCCACGCCTAGATTGGCCAGTGACCGTTATTGCGCTGGCATGACATCTATAAAAGCTAAGCGTGTATTTCTTGAGGGCTAGTGATTTGTGCATTTGATCGATTTTTTGTGATAGATTCCCATTAGTTTTAACTGAAATGATGACAGGGTAATGGGTCTCAAGTTTTTTGGGTTAACATCAGAGGTCTTACCGGTTTGGGAATGAATACTACTTTTGATTCCATAAAGTTCTTAGGTTACGCTATCTGCTCCTGAGAGGATCCTCCTGAGGCCGAACCCCTTCGAGACTGATTCCACACTACAACAGAAGTGTGTCCAATTTGTTCGCTTTGACTTCCGAATGAGTTTGTTATACTCTATTAGAAGTTGTTTATAGATCTCCCAGTGTGATCCGTTGCCTGATGCTGTGGACTGGTTGAAGGTTTTCCTGCATACCTTACGCGAATCGGCTAAGTTTCTTACAAACTATCTCAGGTATAAGATATTTTATAATAATATACGACTTGTCTCTGTTTTGTAAAACTTTAATTCTTGGCATTCCTTATATTTATACTGTTTTTATCGCTTTTATCTAACATTATAGAACTAACTGAATTTAGTTTAACTAACGTTGGTACAGCTTGTAATTTGAGGATTATTATCCAGTTGCAAGTATCGTTTCATATAGGTGGTCTATATCTATCTCGTCTTGCTTTCCGGGGTAGTAATGAATTTGTCTAGTTTTCCCGTGATTTCCAATATCGTTTTTAACATGGGTACTAATCCGATATTGTTTTTTGTAGAGTTTTGGTAGTCATTGACCCCGAGGGTGCCAGCAATAACCTTCAGTACCGTACCCAAAAATTCAAACTTCGTACTTGTCGGTGCTGGATGTCGACAGTTCGCAGTAGTGTTTCGATATGCGATATATCGGAGTCTAGTAGCTTCTCAAGTGCGACTGAATATGCCCCTTGTCTATATATGTATGTTTCTTGTCTCATCGTTCATTTTTGAGTACAATGTTAAGTTAGTGATGCGTCAGATAGCCGCAATGTTCCCATACTATAGCGTCTTCGTCCAAAATTGGGATATAGTTGACATAGTGTAGTCCGGAGTTTTTCCGTCAAAATGGTCATTAATAGTAATGTCATCCATGTTGTCCTGTAATTAGAAACCGCTACTTAATTGGTCTGCCAAGGGGGGTGAAAGTTGTCCTTGTGAACCCTCCTCCCCTTTATAAGAATGGTCCTATCCGATTTTGGCCCGTACCTTAACGCCATCGTTAAATACTTTATCCTTACGATCTTTATTATAGTACTCGCGGTCTACAGCCTGTGTTTTTCCCATATTTTGATGTCGGATTGGATGTCGATAAGTTTTTTGTTGGTTACTAAGTGAATTTACCAATTGTATTCAATGTCGGCTAACAGAATCAAAACAAAAGTTTTTCTCATATATCTTTCGAGTTTTAGACACTTAGCTATTTCGATCAAAGTACTCCACCTGTCCATGTGATGTATTAAAGAGGGAATGAGCATTCGCAATTTTCACATTATTGTAGCGGCTTTTCGGTATCTCAGTAAATGATGATTTTACGGTATTTTCTGCACCATAATGATTTTTGTGGAAAAAATACCGATGTGAAATATTTCACCGGTATTAACTTCTTGAAGTGTTTTTTGTAGCGATTCTACATGGCATACATTTTTTTAGCTAAATATGGAAAGAGACTGTTTCGATAGTCTCAAGGTTACTTGAAGTGCTGTCTGGTTACTGAGGCAATTGACCAGCTTATTAAACGTTGCAATAGTAGCACAGTTAAAGCTTGCTTCCATTTCAATTTTCATCACATTCTTGTTATAATAGCATATTTTAAGGAACAACTGCTTTTTATTAGTTCTTCCATATGTCACTCAAAGCTAAGTATAATACAAGAGTATAGTATTAGATAATACAAGGTGATCATCCTTTTTTTTGTTATTCGCAACTTATTTGTTTTTGAGACTTGACATTTCTTCCTAATTTAGTAACATATAGTCCATCTTTTTTCTTTAAAAACTTTTAGGGTTTTTTTCTAACACTATTCGAAGCACTAGATTTTGTAGTTCACTTTCTTTCGAGTTCTGTACTCCTGTTTCTTTTACAATTGTATTCACTTCGTGTGACAATAGATACCATTTAATTTAAAAAAAAAACCCTGCCTCTCCTGTAATTTGATGTGTCTTCATCTTTTACAATGCATGATTTTGGTTCTTTAAAATATTATGTTATCATACCTGGAGTCCAATAGGACATTGGTTTTCTTTCGAACATAACACGTTGATCTAGATACACCTGATCTAAGTACTTTTTAGTTTTATTATAATATTCAGCAGACTTCAGTTTTTGATTATTTACTTCCTTTTGATATTTGTTTAATGTAAAATTTTTGGCTTAGAATTTTTTTATTGAAGCTATTTGTGTTCTCAACTGCCGCGACATTAACAACAGCAGGGTTTGCACAGAGCTAAAAAGTTCACTTATAATTAAGTGATCGACGTCTAAAAAAGCTTCATGGTCAAGGAGTGTGAGAGGGGACAAAATCGAAGAAATTTTCACTAGAATGTCTTTTTAATATTGGATTGAATTTCTTCTCAAATTTATTGAAAAGGATAGCGGGTGGATATAAGGAGATAACTTCTTGTTCATTAATTTTTATGGGACTTTGTTTGTTTGTAGAAATCTCCTCATTTTTACGTTAAAAATCATATAAAGGAAATGAATAAGGAAATTCTCTTATTTTTACTAGAATCTTAGTGAATTTATTAATAAGTAAAACTTCTTATTTTCAAAAGAACCCTTTTTAATTCAAATTTTGCTTTTAATGCCTTAACATATGTACATCTGTACTTTGCGAATAATCTACTTTATATTTTGATTTATATGATACCTTGTGAATCACCCAATTGTTTGTAGTTTAATATAGTTCTTTGGAATTTTTTAATTTCAAAATGAAAATTTTTGATTCCCTTATTTAGTGTACCAGAAATTTTCAATAAATGGAGTTTGAAATATTCCAAAAATAAATTATGATTCATGAATAAGTGTTTCCAAATATATATATACATATATATATCTTTATCTGTCTTGAATTTATGTTCAAGGAATGGTACGTGCCATGCTACTTATACGCATAATTTGGCAACACTAGTTATTATAAAAACTTATTTTAATTGTTCTTATATCTTATAGACAAATAAGTATGTAAAACCTTTTATAATAATACATAAGTGCTTAAAATAATTATAATTATCTATAATCTACTTAAAAAAAAATTTAAAAAATTTAGGTGCCAATAGTTTTAAATTGATAAAATCCTCGGCTTATTAAAATGAAGAGGAGATTCTAATAAAAACAAGTCCCTTCTTAACCTTATTGAAAAGTATTTCATCTTAATTTTACAGGTTATCTACTAGAATTTATTGAAAAGGGTTTCATCTTAAAGAGGGTCTCATTCTTAATTACATTGAAAAGTTCTCATCTCAGTTTTACAGATTATCTCCTTGATTTTATTGAAAAGACATATCTAGTCGTAATAAAAAGGTCATCTTATTGGAAAAAAATCATAGAGAAAACGGCTAAATTTTATTGTGATTTATGTGGCATTTTAGGTGGTATTTTCGCTATATGTGTATATCCTGATTTTGGCATTGTTCTGTAATAGAGCAATCCAATTTAGGGATCAGATTTATTTTTTAAACAATTTGCCAGAATCAATTTGAATTGAACGACCAGCCATTTCGTTTGAATTGAGCAAATATCCAGTCCATATTTGCTCAAGTCAGGGGTTCTATTTTTCAATCCTGAAAAAAAATATTATTTTATTATTATTATTATATGTTAGATATAACAAAACGCTTATATCTAAGAATAAAAAGAGTACTAGCTGCCAGGGCTAACGACTCTATCTTATGGAGTTTGAATGTTAATACGGGTTTTTGGTGCATATTTAAAGATTGAATTAAATGAATTTTAGGGAATTACTATTTTTAGGAAATACGTTAATTTTAATTATATTTTCTAATGTTGGCTTTTTCAATAGTGTGGAACGTTTTTTCTCCTTGAATGTTTTCCTTATGTTGCCTTGGAGAATGGTGCATTCGTCTACTAAGTGGTCAACTGTAACACCACGGACATGAATTAATAGTTTTCCCTGTGAAGATGTGTTCGTGCGTTAATAATGAGTGTCCAATGCGAAGTCGTAGGAATGTTGATATTTGCCCGCGAGTGGCGTTATTAGGAAAATGCGGTTTTTGTCCAGTGGTGTTGTATTGGCTGTATCTGAATTTGGCTTCTTTCCACTGCTTCTGCTTACTATCCCGGTTGTATGATGTGACGGCTCTATTTAGATCATGTTTTTCGAGAGTGGGAAAAGTGAAGCATGGATGATTGAACATTTCCTTGGCTGCTTCGTTGCCTTTTATTCCTACGTGACCAGGAACCCGTAATAAGACGAGTTTGTTGTTATGCTTATGTAGTGTAGTTTTGATAGTTTGGACCAACGTGCTGAAACTTTCTGTGCTTATAATAGCTTGTAAACATGACAAACTGTCAGAGCAGATGGTAAATTTTCCCTTATGTTTGATCGCATAATCTATTGCTGTTTAGATGGCAAATGCTGTGCTGTGAACACTGAGGTGCCAGGGAGCAACAAACCCCCTGCTATAAGAGAGCTTGAATGGGATAATACGGCGAAACTGGTAATATTGTTGGTTTTTGATTAAATAACATTCCACTTGTCTTCGGTGTACTTTGTGAATTGTTCGTGAAATAAGTTCCTATATACTTCTGCGCCGATTGCAGATTTTCTATATCTATGAAGACTCATATTAATAGTTGATTGGTAGAAACTCCACCATGGGTAAGGGGCTATTTTGTTGCCAGCAATTTTTAGCGTGATATGTAGTTTTTAAAACAGTTAAAAAGTACCGGGTTCTTTGTATTTGCCAGTAGAGGGATAAGCTTGGTTGTAGATTCAAGTACTTTTTGCTCAATCGAGGGTAATCCGGCTTCGGCTAGAATGGCTTTGGTTGGTGATGTTGGAAATGCATTCAGGCTCCATCGAATTGCTGTGTGGTAGGGAGAGTGTAGCTTCTGGACGTTATTTTTAGCACACAATCCATAAATTGGTAGCGCGTAATCTAGTTTTGATAGTATCAGCGCTTGGGTAACATTTGAATTTGACATCTTTTTGCTAGTTTCTTCCTTAAGTCTAAACAATGTGTCTTAAAGTCAAGCTGTGCTCAAAAATTACACTAAGAATTTTTAAGTTATTGGTTGGCTCTATTGGAATGTTATTAAGTGTTATATTAAGATTAGGACAGAAATGTATTTTTTTACAGATATGCAGTGTTTTACATTTACTGATTGATAACTCTGCTCCAGAAAAGTTTTCCCAATTGTCTATATCGGTGAGGATTTTTGAAAATGTTTCTTTGACTAGTGATAGGTCAGACAGTCTTGTGTAAATGAAGGGATCGTCTGCATACATTCTGTAATCGATCTTGCTATACTTTGATAGTATTTTGTTGATTTGGTCAAATTCAACAGTGAACAAAACTGCAGATAGGGGTTACCCTTGCGGAATGACATTGTGTAAAGGGAAAAGCTTGGAGGATTTATTATGGACTCGGACGAGAAATTTGCGTCTGGTCAGAAAGGCTTTGACGATTCCAAAGATTTTAGGACCTACGTTCCATACCAGCAACTGTTAAAGAACAGTATGTACTCCTACACGGTCAATTGCTTTTTCAAATTCTGTCGCTAAGATTGTGGCATGACCTTTGGATGAAAGTGCATCGACCGCAACATGCTGGATTTGGAGTAGCACGTCCATAGTGCTGTGCCCTTTCTTGAAACCTACTTGTTTTGGGGTTAGGATATTTTTTGTGTTATAAACCACGATATTATTATATATAATTTTTTCAAATATTTTAGCTAGGCATGAAAGAAGCGAAATCGGACGATAGCTACTAACATTGTCTACGGGTTTGTTGGGTTTGGGTATTGGTACTACCACTGAATTGGGCCAAATGTGGGGGTAGACGCCTTCTTCAAACATTTTATTAAATAGGTCCAAGAGTTTTCTTTTTCCATTGGGAGTGAGGTTTTTGATCATTGGGTATCAAATACGATCGAATCCAGGTGTTTTTCCTTTTGCATGTGATATTGTGTACTCAATGTTAGTGATTCTTAGATCGAGATTCTTGGCAGTAACCGGCAAAAGATTGGGAGAGCAGTTAGCTCCTAAAACCCTCTTTTTTTAAATAAATATTCATTAGAAAAGTTGGAGTCTTCAGAATATTTGGACCATGTTTCGGCAAAAAAAAAACTCTTCGAAAGCACTTCTTTTGGCTTCCCTTAACTGCTGTCGCAAAATGGCGTTCAGTTTTTTTAACTGTATTAGATTCGATTTAGTTGGGCTTTCTTTAAACATTCCCCAACATTTTTGTTTTTCATCCTGCATTTGCGTTTACTTTTTTAGTCCACCAGTGAACTTGCTGTTTGACGGGAAAAGGCTTCGTTTGTGGAATAGATTTGTTAACGGCAGACCTGATGGCTTTCGTTATTTTAGAGGCTTCATGATGAATATTTTTGAAATTCCACGTTCCGAAGTTTTTGGTGCACTCTAAGTGGAAGGTCTCCCAATTAGCCAAGTATGTTTTAAATTTAGGGGTCGGCCGGCAGTTTGAAAAATTTCCGGTTTTGCGAATTTTCGTGAGGATAGGAAAGTGGTCACTGCCAAACAAATCATCAAAAGCTTTCCAATTGCAATGCGTACATAAAGCTGTGGAGCAAAGTGAGAGGTCAACCTGTGTGAGGGAATTATTTGTAGAGAGGATAACATCTTTGATTATCTTACCTCTGGTGTTGGTTGTTTTTGAGCCCCAAAGAAGACTCCATACATTGAAATCTCCCACTATTAGGAAGGGGGTTGGTGCAATATGGATTAATGTCATAAGGTCTTGGGATGATAACAATTTATAATCGTATGGGGAATGTGCCGCTTAATCAGTATCCCAATGCCTTGTTTATTTGAGCTTGAAAGGTTATGAAAATAAGATTTGTATGCTTTTGGAACCATTGTTTGAGTGTGGGTATTAGCCAAATGGGTGCCCTGAAGGCAGATTACGTCAGGACTAGAGTCTTTGATTAGAAAACTGAGTTCTGCATAGTAGTTGTAGTATCCATGAATGTTCCACTGTATTACTTTAAAACATTAAAACATTTCTAGGGTATGAGTGAGATAATTTTGTTAATGTTATATTTGATGCGTTTTTTTTTAAATAAATATTTTTGAGACGTCGGTTGGTTTAATTTTGTATCATAATTTTCATCTGTACTGTAAAGGGTTGATTTTATTGAATTTAGGAATGGTGTTAAATTTTGTAGTTGGGATTGTAGCGGCGTTCCAGATCTGTCTATGTTTGATGGTTCAGCGGTGTATGTAATATTATGTGGCGAGTTATATATATAGCGAAAGTAGAAAGAGAGGAAATGGAATTTCGATCGGCTGAGAAAATTTGCTGTTAGTTATAAATGAAATTTCGGGTGCTGGAACAGGTGTTATTTGAAAATAATTGATGCTTATTGGTTGAATTTTTTTGTATTTGCCTTTCTTCATTGGTGAGTTTTGCATTGTCGTTATTGTGTTGTATTTTTGCTTCGCTAGAGGAAAGATAAAGCTCACTTGTTGAGTTGAATTTGTTGTATTGTTCTTGTTGATGTTGTTCTTTTATGGATGCTGTGCGGGAGAGTGATATTGTGGGTTGTGGAGAAGTTTTCTTTTTGGTGTGTTGTAATATGGGAGTAGGATTGTGCAATATTATTACTGGAAAATTCATTGGAAGCGATACGTCTGGCTCCTCGCATCGTACATTTATTTGTGGTTTTTATTCTCAATATTTCTTTAGCTTGCTGATATTTTTTGCATTCCCTTGATGAAGCTGGCAACTGATTCGTGTACATTGCGTTGGAGAGTGGCGTGGAAGATTACAAATACCACAGTTAGGTGAGTTCTTGCAATGCATTGCAGTGTGACCAAAAATTTGGCATGAGTTGCACCGCATTGGGTTTGGTATGTATTCTCTTATTTTAACAGAGTGCCACGTGATGTCGATTTTTGTAGGTAAGTTGTAGCGGTCAAATGTTAAAAAAACAACACCACTTGGGTATGATTTACCTTCTACAGTCTTGCGGAATTTGAAGGCTTCTACCACACCTTGGCGGCTTAGTTCGGAAACTATTTCTTCCTCGTCAATATTGTTGAATCAGGGAGCATATAGGTTAACACCAACTACGTACTCATCTGCCTGAGCTTGCAATCCCACGCAAAATTGACGCTCTTCATTCCAGCTAATTTTCAAGTATCAATATGTAACGAGAAACGCACTTGCTTGCACAACTGTAGCGGCAGCAGTAAGAGAATAGGGTAGTAGTAAGCTATGTTGTCCTACAATAGCAATAAGAAAAAACATGTAATAGTTTTAGATAATTTTGGTTAGCCAACCACAAAATATCACTCTTTGGCGAACAAGCGACCTTAACTGTTGATCACGGCTACTCCTACATAGTAGGAGGAACAAAATATAATAATTTGAAAACAAACCAAATTGTTTACCTGGCGCCCAACGTGGGGCCACGCGATAAAAAATCCTTATAAAAGGATAACGAGTTAATGCAAAAAATTCCTTATACAAGGATAATATGTTACGCAGAAAGGTCTTCATAAGAAGATACATTGAGTGACGTGCCCGAGGGTTCGATCGCCACGAAAAAAACGGGTAGTGAAAAATTACGGCAGCGCAAGTCCAGCCAAAGTGGTCAACTCAAATAAATCTATGATTTAAATCTGTAATAAAGCTTTGCACGTCACGTCGAGACGTAACCAGCGAGGGACCGCATTAAATAAAATTGAATTTTCGAAAAGGCTTTGCACACCACGCCGAGGTGTAGCCAGCGAGGGACCGAAAAATAATTATAGTTATACCATATAAGATGCAGGTTTCCAGCATGCAAGTTAAGTGTTTGGAAAATACTAGTTGCTTGTAATATTTTTAAATTTTCACGCCTTTATATAAATAAAAAGTGACAGTGAATGATATTGTTCCATTTTTAAATTTTAATTTGGATTAAACATCACACCCCCACCAAGCTGTGCAAAAACCAGTTCTCAACCCTCCTGGCTACTCAATCAACTATGCCTCAACACCAGCCTACACTCACATCACAGATCCACCACAAACAGTCAGATATACCAACAACTCTTTCTTGAACAACAAAGGCACTACCCAAACAGTGAATGGCATTTTTTATACACAGACGGTTCAAAAACCGATAATGAAATCACATCATTCGCTATAGTGGACCAGGAAGAAAACTAACCAGCGGTGGCCAACTGCCAAAATATTGTTCGGTCTTCGCAGCAGAAGCTATGGCAATATACAAAGCTGCTGACCATGCGCAGCATAGCAAAGGTAAATTTGTTATCTGTACAGATAGTATGTCAACCATTTCGGCAGTACAAAACATATACAAAAGCGATCACCTTATAACGAAAATACGAGATATCCTGATTAAACACCCAAAAAAGATTAATATTATGTGGGTACCCGGGCATAAAGGCATAACTGGAAACGAAAACGCCGATAAAGCAGCTCGCCAAATGTCAGCTCAAACAGATGTCTTATATCAAGCATATCCAGAGAAAGACTTGAAAAGATTTGTAAGAAAACCCTTGTGGGTCAAAAAGAAAAGGGAATGGGCTAATTTTAACCATTGGTACACTAATTTTAATCAGACATGCGAGGCAGCATCATACCCCATTGATATACCGCGTCAAGTAAGCAGCTTGTACATCCGACTCAGGATTGGTCATACAAAACTTACACACGAACATCTTCTCTCAAATGGTCCCCGAATGCAATGTCCTTTCTGCAATCAAACACCTTCCATCAAACACCTCCTTGACGAATGCTGCGGTATAGCTAGTACGAGAAGAAAACACTTTGGATCAATCACCCCATCCGATTTATTAGCTCAAACTTCCAGCAGCAACATACACACTATCTTTGCATTTTTAAAAAATTGTAACCTAGCAAATAAGTTATAACATTTTTATTTCCTCCCTATTAATAATATAACATACACACAATCATCTATCCTCCTATTTTCACTAATCATCGAGTCGTAGGCCATATCAGCTAGTACTCGTATCTTTCACAATTAGTTTTAGTATTGTATATTAAAGCTAATAAATAATAATAATAATAATAATTTGGATTAATTAAATAATTTAATTGAAAGTGTTGGTGAATGGAATTGTGTCCATTTGACATTGTCTTAATAAAGAGGCGACGCCATTACTGTCCAGTGAAGTCCTTGTCAGGAGCATAACCAACATTTTATCAATTTTTTATAGTTGCGCCAAATTTTCTATTTTTTCTTTCTTATTAGTGTTTACTTGAGTGTGAATAATTATTACTTAACTATGGACGCACAAACGTTGCAAAATTTAATGGCAGTAGCCATAAGGACTGCCACAGAACAAACCAAGAAGGACTTCCAAGGTACCATTGACAGATTGACAAACATACTTGCAACCCAGAAAACCCTACTACAGCTATAGAATACGCGCCGGTGACAATCACAGGAAACGTTCAGTGTGGGGAATCCCTCGATGTAATAAAATCACTTCCCGAATTCAACGGGACTCAATCACGATACGTTTCATGGAGGAACGCCGCTCAAGCCGCGTACAAATTGTATGAACCCGACAATTCCCGCCATTACCAAGCGGTCGCTATTATCAGGAACAAGGTAACCGGAATAGCCGACACTGTCCTTGCTTCCTTTAACACAGTTTTGAATTTTAAGGCGATTATCGCCAGGTTAGATTTTACATATTCTGATAAACGACCTCCATATGATTGATCTCTGATCTTCTCCACTTCCCGAAACTTAAGTCATCTTGGCTAATCTAGGGAAATCATAACTTTTTACCACCCTTGATCGAAAATCTGGATTTCATCAGATTAAATTGGCAGAACGAGATAGAGAAAAGACAGCATTGTCTGTTAATAACGGAAAATACGAGTTTTGTCGACTTCTGTTCGGTCTTAAAAACGAGCCTAGCATCTTCCAGCGGGAAATCGATGACGTTCTCCGAGACGAAATTGGCAAGTGTTGCCATGTTTACGTCGATGACGTCATTATTTATTCAAAGAACGAAGAACCGCATGTTACGGACGTTAAGCGAATTCTTGAAAAACTCTATGAAGCAGGCATGAGGGTGTCGCTTGACAAAACCAGGTTCCTGAGAAATGAAGTAGAATTTCTTGGATTCATTGTTTCTGGGGATGGAATTAAAACTTGCCCAGACAAAGTTAAAGACATTGTCAAATATGAAACTCCCTAAACACTTCGAGCTCTGCGGTCGTTCTTCGGACTCTCAGGGTACTATAGACGATTTGTAAAGGACAACGCGTCTGTCACTAAGCCGTTAAAAAAGAATACACATCACTAGAACTGCGCTCAGCCACACTAAAAGTTAAATAAAATTTGCTCTCTTTGTGTTTACAATATTGAGATTGATGATTTCGCCAACCACAGTGAGAACACGCAGACTTCTTTTCACCCTCTCGTTTGTTGTCTCTACCACTGCCAAAGTTACCTCTGTTACTGTTACTACCAGCGCCTCTGCTGTCACCGCCATTGCCGTTAGTTTTATTTTAAAATATTTGCCGATTGACAAAGTTCACTGCACTTTGTTCTCTCCCTGCTGATTTTGTTAAATTTTTCGTTTCCATAATCATCGCCTTCTTTAATGCACTTTGCACGCTTCCAAATTAACACCAAATCTACAGTTCAATGCCAGGGTTTTAACTCGGGCGTACCATTCCGCAACCGATTCACCATCGTTTTTTGTTGCTACGTAAAATTTCTTCCGCTCACTGAACACAATTGTTGGTAGTGTGTACTGTGTGTCCACTATTTCACAAATCTTGTCAAAATTCTTCGAAACAGGAGAAGCTGGACTACACAAGCCATGCAACAGTTTATACGCTACTGCACCAATTGATTTTAACAAAATTGACTTTAAGTTTTCTTCAGTGCAATTAATTTCACAGAAATGGATGCCAAGGCGCTCTTTCCACACCTTCCACGACTCTACATTATGGTTGAATTCAGCCACATTGGATGTCTGGAACACAGCACTTTGGTTGGCGTTGCAACTTTGAAATTCTATTTTAGGTGGCATTTAATTATTATTTGTTTTTTGTTTAATTTGTTCAATTACATATGTTGTTATATATATTTACATATATTATTCGTTTTTGGTGATACATGTGTTTACATATGTACATGTATTCACTTTCAAACACTCCGTCATTTTGTTGTTGTTGCTTTTCGTTTTATTCTCGTGGCCAAATATGTAATGTATTAGCAAGACCAAGTGAAAAAGAAGATACTTGCGGTTCTTGAGGTCAAATGCTTACTGACCATTGTGAACGAATACAAGTGAGAAGCCTTCTAAATTCAAGATGGCGGTGGCTGATATTAAATGTCACAAATAGCCAATATTAAGTGTCAACCATAGAAATTCGCTCAGTGAATAACACAAGAATGTTGAGGGTTGGTACATCAGATGATATCAGCTGTGCCGAATTTTGACGTCTATGGGCTAAGATTTTTCACTTGTATTTATTCACAATGTTACCGACCATTTATTAGAAATCTATTACAATATAAAGAGTGGCTTAGTACTAAAAGAATGTGAACATATGTGTGTATAGTTGTGTGTTGTTCTTGTGTGTGGAGTTAACAAATGAGAGTGAGGGTGATTAACATATCTTTTATACCAAGCCACATAGCAGGAGTTAATGTATGTATGTATGTTAGGGTGACTCGTATTTACAAATACTCTATATTTATATATGTATACATGGTTATAATTTCCAAGTTGTATACGGCTTTGAATTGATTTGAAATGTATGAAAAATACATAGAATGTCGCTAAAACAATTTTGTTGCTTTATTTCGGTTTCAGCACAACAAAAATTATTCATCAACCATATGATTGATTTATCGACATCGAAAACGTATCTAAAACAAATAGGAAATCGACAATAGATACAATTGCAAAGAAATGCACATCTTAGAACTTGCCCTATATACATACATGCTGACGTGATCGCGACGAGGTCGTTTCCTTAAAAGTTTACGAATGTAAAATTTGAATGAGATTGATTTGCAAATATTTGTAGTTCAATTTGGCACTCATTAAATATTTTTACTTTATGGGCTATTTGATGATTCTAAACTTTATACATAGTAAATCTGCGTTGAAAATGTTTGAACCTCCAATCCGCCGTGCGCACAGGTCTGTGGTCAACCGCGCTCAATGGGTTTGAAAAATTGTTGGTTTGCTTGATTTGACATCGACATAAATAAATTCACCAGACTACGTAGCCCCCTATGTTGACATAGAAAGCGTAGCCGGGAAAGATGAAGCAGCAGTGGTGCTGCTACGTAACGTCAAATCAGCTGTCGCTGGTAGAGCTATACATTTCATATAAGGTTATATTCTTATTGTCTGAAAGAGTGAAGTCAAGCGTCAACTTACTGATTGGACCTTATAAGTGTGACTTTAGAGATGGAAAATCTACCATCGAACAGATATTTCCAGTACGCCAAATATAGGAAAAGACCCGTGAACAGGGGATCGACAGACACCTTCTATTTGTCGACCCTGAAACAGCTTGCGACAGCACGAGAAATCTCCTATATCTCGCGACATCCGCATTTGGTATCCCTGCAGAACTACTTACTACGCCCATGTTAAATTACGGTGAGCAAAACCACCTCACTTGAAATTGGGAAGGACCTTTCAAGCCGTTTGATACCAAACGAGGTGACTAGCTATCGTGCGATTTCGTTAACATTATGTTACAAAAATAATTCCGGCTGCATAATAAAATTTGTCAGGTATCATTTTTTATATGAGTGTTCAATAGCTGGCGTTTGCTGATGATATTGACATCATCGCCCTCAACAACCCGTCAGTTCTGCCTTTTCCACGCTGAACAAAGTACCTCCTGTCATCAAATAAACAGTCAGCGCAGTTACATATTGCCTCCATTATCACTGTTGTTGCGCAGCAATATAACGCCGGAGTTTGGAATGAACATGCCAGTTTTGAGTTTGCAAGTTTATTTCTGCGTATGTGCATAAGCGCATATTAATTAACAATATATTGTATTTAAATGAACAAATTACTTACCCCAGTTTCTCACTCCGTCTGTTCGCTACGCGTGGCTATTCGAAATAACGCAAATGGCGAAAATTGCCCTTTTTATACACTTTAAAATAACGGAGAATGCGAAAGGCGAAACAAAGATGGAGTAATCGGTAGATGCGTAAGCGGACGAGAGTTCACAACGTTCTCGGCCTCAATCAACAAACTCTGAAACGTGTGTTCCTTTGGGTTCAATTCTTTTATGGTATGTTGCAGTACCTTCTTCACGCATTGCACCATGCGTTCTCAAGCGCCACCTGCTGAAGGGTTCTCAGGGCAGTTGAAAATCCATTCCACACTCCTCGTCGACAGCTCGCTCTGCAGAGCTTGACAGTCAAACACGTCCTCAAACCGGTTTAACTCCCCGTCCACGCCAACGAAATTCTTTCCATTATCCGATCGTATTCGTTTCGGTACGCCTCTTCTATTCATAAAGTTGCGCAATGCGATGATACATGCATCCGTGGAAAGGTCATGGGCCATTTCAAGGTGAATGGCTCTTACTGTTAGGCATGTAAACAGGGCCACCCATCTCTTCTCGATCCGCCTCCCAATCGTGACGTGTACAGGACCAAAATAGTCGAGTCCGGTGTAAGCAAACGGTCGCACATATGGTGTGACTCGATCCTCTGGTAGCAGTCCCATTAATGGCACGATCGGCCTCGCTTTCTTAATTTTGCATACGTAGCACTTCGCGATGACTCCGCGCAGCACCTTTCTCAAGTTTGGAATCCAAAATTTCTGTCGTATCATACAAACTGTTGCCTCAGTATTCAAGTGCATCATACGTCTATGCTCATGGGCAACTATAAGATTTGTTACGTTGTGTTTAGGCGGTAGAATTATGGGGTGTTTTGCGTCATATGCAAGCCAGCTAGCCTTCTCCAAACGCCCACGAGCACGGAGAACTCCGTCAGCATCTATCCACGGCGTAAGCGAATATAATGAACTGTCGTTTGTTAGTGCGAGGCCCTCCTTCAGCTGATTTATTTCGCTTCCAAACACTTCCCTTTGCGCTTGGCGACACAGCAAAATTTCGGCTGAAACGAGTTCTGAAGCTGTCAAGCCATACTTAGATGCAATGTTGGACCGTTGAATTGTTGACTTGCAGACGGTAGCGAAGCGAAAGATCCATGCAGCAACTCTCTTAAGTTTAGTATACGTTGAAAACCTTTGGAAATCAATTACAGACTTTGTATTAATTAAAAATGCAAATTTCGGACGCAGTTCTTCGCAGTCATCAATATAGTCGTCGCTTGTGGTACCTTTTGGCCACAGATCTGCATGTCGATAAAGAAACGGCGGACCTGTAAACCATCGCGAGGACGGACTTAAAGTTACGTTTGTGTTGACTCGAGTAGCTTCATCGGCTACATTTTCTTTTGTGGGCACCCATCTCCAATCAGACGGCTTAGACACACTAAGGATTTCGAAAATCCGATGGGCCACAAATGGTTTATAGCGGCAATGTTCGCTGGCTATCCATTTCAGAACCGTCCTTGAGTCACTCCAAAACACACATCGATTTACGTGCACTGTATGCGCTCCAACAATGGTTGACATCATACGAGATCCTAACAATGCAGCCTGCAATTCAAGTCTGGGAATTGAAAGCGATTTAAAAGGTGCACTTCTCGTTTTTGCGAACACAATCGATAATTCGACATCACCGTTAGTAGTCTTTGATCTCCAAAATGCTACGGCTCCGAACGCATCTTCGCTCGCATCCACAAATATATGTAGCTGTAAGGATTTTGGATTACCCTTGCGGAAGTAGTGACGTGGAATTTGACACTCGGAAACTGTCGACAGTTGTTTACGAAAGCGACTCCAAATTGCAAAAACATCCGCAGTGACTGGTTCGTCCCAACCCCAATCTCGCTTCCAGATCTCGCACATGATTAATTTAGCAGTTATGGAAAAGTGGCATAGAAATCCTAGTGGATCGAAGATGGACATAATTATACTCAAAAGCAATCTTTTCGTTGGGACGACTTCACCATTTATGACGGACGCACAATTCCCATAAAATTCCAGACGGTACGTAAATTTATCAGTTGTGGGCTGCCACATCATTCCCAGAACTTTTTCCATTGCCGTGGATTCCTTTGACTTGATGGATAATGTTGTAGTCTCTCCATCCAATGCAGCTGTGACTCCGGACAGGTTCGACATAAACCTTCGTAGATTAAAACTTGCCCCTTTATGAATGTCTCTAACCTGTTGTGATACTCGTATAGCATCGGAAGCCGAGGAAAAACTGTCTACAAAATCATCGACATAGTGGTAGTCCGTTATGGCCTGAATCGCACGTGGATCATAGGTTTTGTGCTCCAAGGCATTCCTCACCTTTACGTAGTGGGCTGAGCAAGGAGAGCATGCCGCGCCGAAGGTCATAGCCGTAATCTCGTAAACATCGGGCGTTTTCTGACTGTCACCATTGCGCCACAAGAACCGCTGGGCACATCGGTCTTCAGGGCGTATAACGATTTGGTGGAACATCTCCTGTATATCAGCACAAACAGCCACCGGACCTTCCCTAAAGTGAAACAAGACTGACACCAATGAGGGGGCCTGCTGTGGACCCTTGAGTAGTTGTGAATTCAGCGAAAACCCTTGTGATGTCGCTGCTGCGTCGAAAACCAATCTCAGCTTACCCGGTTTGTGGGGATTTACCACTGCAAAATGGGGGAGATACCATGTTTTTGGAGTTGTTTCAGCTACCTCGTGCGGCTGCAGCTTTCGGGCGTAGTTTTTCTCGACGTACATCTCGATGATGTTCTGGTAGGATTTGCTAAACTCCTTATCTTTAGCCATTCGCCGTTCGATACTCGTTAGACGTTTCAGTGCCATTCCGTAACTATCCGGCAATTCAGCAGAGTCTCGGCTCCACAGTAATCCGGTTTGAAATCGACCACACACCTTCACCGTAGTTTCTTCCAGAATCTTTTTCGCACGTACATCTCCTGGACTCTCTATAGGTGGCGCGGCCCTCACTCCAAACGATTCGACGCTAAAATACTCCTTTATCATATTATGCATCCGGCACTCTGATGTGCTTACATGCAGACAGGAAGGCTTCCTTAGTGGCAAATCACACGATGGTCCAAATATGACACAACCTAAATCTGTAAACGCGGCATATGGTCCGCTGTGGTTAGTTGATATCGGCTTAGAAGGTAGTCCAAGATGGCAGTGGTCGAGGCCAATCAAGATTTTCGGAATAGCGTTTTCGTATTGTTGTATTGGCAAGTTACCCTGATATATAACGGCGTTGTGGATATCCCTTTGGCTAAGGCTTTGCATGGGTAAGTTTAAATTCGCTACACCGTGGACGTTGCGAAGCGTATAACGTTTCTTCATTCCTAAACCACTTACAGATAAATTAACAACAGCGACGGCTTCATCTACTGATTTACCCCCAAACCACCGGATCTCTACTTGGCGTCGTTCAGCTTTAAGTCCAAGTTCCTGTATTAGAACGTCGTCGATCATCGTGATTGATGAGCCTTCATCCAAAAGTGCGTAGGTGTTGATTCGCTTATTTGGTCCATACAGAGTGACGGGGACCATTCGAAATAAGACTTTACCATCAGCACGCGCGCGACAGTTTAGGACCGGATTATTAGTACTTGGTGATTGCGGGCCGTTACGAAAGTTGACCGATTAACCATCATCATCTTCATGCAGCAGACGATTGTGAAATTTAGTGCATCCATTTGCTGGACAAATCTTTCGACGGCGACAATCACGGGTGGAGTGACCGGGCCAGAGGCAACTAAAACAAAGACGTAATCGTTTGACCATTTTCCAGCGATCCACTAGGGTAGCTGCGAGCAACCGACGACAATCAGGAACTTTATGGTCACCTTGACAAATTGTGCATTTGCCGGCACGTCGCTGATCCGATGTGTGCAATACTGCACGACGCTTCGTTTCTCGTGTTTCACTGTCCTGAACCATCTGAACTAGGTTCGCAACCTCAGACAACCAATCGCTGAAGTTGACTATCGTTGGAAATGGCCGGATGCTGACAGAATTTCGTGCCCAATCCAAGCGTTTACTTAGAGGTAACTTTGCCACTAGCTCCTCCAACAGCGTTGGATTGGCCAAGTGCTTCTCTTCACCTATGGATTGGAGGAATACTGTGAGGTTCTTTGTTATCGTCGCAAAGGGAATCAATTTACTAAGCGCATTTTCTGAAATAGGGGGCACGTCTCGTACCACTTTCAGTTGACTTCGTACGAGTTGATCAGGGCGACCGAACCTAAGCCGCAGTTGATCCATGATGCAGCTTACGTTGTTTGGGTGTATAAGAAGGGACTTAACTACATCCCTCGCTTCTCCCTTAAGACATTTATTCAAGCGCTGATTATTTTCAAAGTTAGTGTAGTTATAGACCGAGGTTGACTCTATGAAGGCTGCTTGAAATATTGGCCAGTCTTCTGCATGACCCGAAAACACTGGCAAATCCAATAACTTTCTTGGTGGCGGCATGGTATTTATTGGCAAGGTGTGACTAGATAATATCGGCAATGGATTTTCGACTTGCGTGGTGATGGGCGCTCTGGCAATTGGAGAGGCATCGCTGTGTAACGTAGCAGGAGAGCGGGATGACTGACCATAGCTCCGCGTGGAACCCAAAGAAACGGCAGGCATGGTGTCTGGCGACGTACTAGGTCGTTCCCTGAAAACTTGAGGCAGAATACCATTTGGAGCGGCGAGGTAACTGTGCGAGGTGGGCGTTACAGAAGTAGACTGCCCATTTAATGATTTGTCTGGGTTGGCCATGAATGACTGTCCACTGAGGAACGCGGCGCGATTTATCGTGGATGACTGTCCGTCGACTAATACGTCGGAATCGACCGTGACAGGCTGCCCACTGGGTAACAAGAATGCATTGGCTGGAGCTGGTTCTAAATTGGGAGACTTGAATGCATTCCTATAGGACGCCACGGTACCGCTGCCCAATACTGAATTACCGATTGATGGTACTGTTAAGTTATGCGATGTGACGGTTGACTTCGCGGACGACGTCATGGCGTAATGATGCGGTAATATTGCATTGCTACCAGCTAGCGACACTAAGTGCGGTAATCCCCCTATAGAACACTGTCGTTCATTTTCTGCTATTTTAACTTGAGCTTGTTAGAGTTGCAGTTCTAATCTAAAAATTTGTCGCTGCATAGCTAAAAGGATGTTCACTTGTGAAACGTCATGTGTGGATTGCCCTATGCCTCTAGAGGCCTGAGTATTTACTATATCGGTTGGCATTGTGTTGTTATGCAAGGTGGCGTTTGCGCTTTCGGCGCTGGCAGTAGCGGTTGCGTTGGCGTTGGCGTTGGCGTTGGCGCTGACAGGTACGGCGTTGACGCAAGAGAGAAATTGACGTTGGCGTTGGCAGCAGAAGCGGCGTTAGCGAGATCGACAATGACCGGGGTGATATTACCCGGACCAATACTGACATTGGCATTATTAAAAAGAGTGGCAAATTCGCTTACCTGTTGATCCTGGCTAGGATTCGGACAGAAAACGTTGGTGCTCATTAATGGTATACTTGTTACTGCTGGTGTGGTGTTCGTAAGGTAGGTAGTTACTGGAACGCTGTATGGCGGCAGACTTGATGGAACAATAGGCGGCGGCGAATTCGATGGTGCTCTGGGTGCAGCACTTGATTCCGGCTTACTTGACGTGGCACTCGATAACTCAGGAAGTGCGACTGTTGCCGACTGAACACACGGAGCACTATGCGTATTTGGCTGAACACAATATGAAAAAGTTGCTGATGTACTATGTTGCGGTACAGTTAACGGGTCACTTGGCACATCTATTGGAGCGTTATGTAACGGCGCTTTGAACATTTCATTTGAAGAATGTAGTTTTGGCACACCTGGTGGGTCGAACGATATACTCGACTTGGCGACACTTAATTGAGCTTTAGTAGTCGTAACAGCAATCTTCTTGCTGGTTGTTGGGTCTTCTGGCTGAAGGCGTTGGCTTCGACGCACCGGTGACCGTTGCATATTACTTGCAGCTCCGAACAATTAACAAATGCTTACAAACTGGCGGCTGTCCCACTAAATGGGAAATAAAGGTGTTGCGCAGCAATATAACGCCGGAGTTTGGAATGAACATGCCAGTTTTGAGTTTGCAAGTTTATTTCTGCGTATGTGCATAAGCGCATATTAATTAACAATATATTGTATTTAAATGAACAAATTACTTACCCCAGTTTCTCACTCCGTCTGTTCGCTACGCGTGGCTATTCGAAATAACGCAAATGGCGAAAATTGCCCTTTTTATACACTTTAAAATAACGGAGAATGCGAAAGGCGAAACAAAGAGTGTAAGAGACTGGGTTTACAAATTGAACAGAGTTGCCTTTTCTGGCATGCACTAAAACAGAAATGTATACGACAAAGATTAAATCAATCTATTACAACTGTTGACAATTAGAATTTCGAAAAGCTGAAGACATCTGCTTATTTTGGGGCCAGCGAAATCCTATGGAGAGTATCTATTGTCAAAAAGTGCAAGTTTAGGCTGAGTAAGCAACTGCGTGGTAAAGCCCTCTCTAGACTAACCATATCCCCATCCCCTTGCTATTGTATGGCGCAGAAGCATGAATGGTAGTTACCAGTACCCACTTTTGGTGGCAAAGGAATAAGAAGATTTTCTCTAACATCGCCACACAGCCAACAACATATTCGCAGCACAAAAAAATATCAAAATTGTGTTTGTTAAAAATCGCGAGTAAAAGTGCTGAGATTAAAATGATCCAACGCACCATTTTTTGATTGACTGCGTCGAAATTAATAAAATTAAATTTTGTGCGTCCGTACACCTACACGGCGACCACAACAACCAGTTTGTAACACCTTCATTAAAGCACACGGAAGTGTTTGTAAGCCTTATTCATTCTCGTCTCCGACTAATTCCCAACCCAAACAGTTGTATGTACGATAGTTCCTCTTTTTTAGGCTCTCACTTTTTGTATATAATTTTCGTACACTTAGTGTCCATATTAGTTATTAACTCTTTCCTCACTAGCATACAATTGCAAACTACATACTAAAATAGGTGAAATTCAAATCTAACTGAATCATCAGAAAATCGGTCTACTGAACTAAGTCGTTCTTCTCCAAAGTCTGAAAGGTAAATGTAGCCAACTTAAAGAAGGAACAATGACAAAAACATACGCCCCTAAATGTGTGACAAAAAAATCAACAGAAGCCGCCTAACCTTTATCAAGTTACAGCGTCTGGGCATTCTGGGCATTTGCATACAATCAGTACTGAAATAGACTCAGTAGTATGCTTCACGATGCAGCATGGTAGTTCTTACAAGATCTCAAAAAAATCTGAAAAGTTTACCAGATCTAAAACGATCTCAGCCTCTGTCCAGTTCCAATCACACTCTATGATAAACTGAATTTAATTCCTACCTCTAAAAGCGAAATTTTAGACAGCCCTTAATAACAAAGAGGAACTAAATTATAAGTAAGTTTACATAATGTGAAAATAATGCAAATTTACCAGCTGGTCTAATCCTACTAATATTCGATCACTACACACCACCAAAAACTATTGTTGTTGTAACAACATAAGACATTGCACATATACTAATGCTGAAGCAACAATGCGATGCAGAAATTGTCATCTCTTAGGTCACACCTAAAAAAATTTTAAAAATGTAATTGACAGAGTTGCGCAAGAAAAATGATTCCCCCAGGGCCTGGCGTTCTCGAAAGGGCCCGTATTTTCCAATGCTCGAAAATTAGAAAGACTTTTCCCAAATATCTGCATCGCTTTGAGAATATATACTTTACCCGTTTCTGTTTCAAGTAGTGAACGTTCGTTTAGTGCTTTAGCAACGATCAAAAATTTTCTTTTCATTTTTTTGTTCGTCGCAGGGCAGTATTTCAGTACTACCTACACTATGCCTAGAGGCAGAATTAGCCAAGAAGTTGGATTTCGAGACTATTATCGACGCATTCGCTGCCGCCAAAGCTCGGAAAGCTCAGTTCTAAGATCCAAATAATTGAAGATTGGAAGATTTTAAACTGCATGTTCAAACACTTAATCATGATAGTCAACAGACTTCGAAAGAACTGTTTTTTAATTAATCAGATCGATAACTAAATGTTTGAATAAGACGTTTCTGCCTTCTTATTAACTGTCAAGTCCTGCTATCCATATATTCGTATATTCCGATATAATCTGAATACATATTTACATCGTATTTGACTCATTCTTTAAAAACATTGAAGTAGTAAGTAGAAAGATAGATGATGAAATGGATGACGTATTCGAAACTTTTATGTTGAAAGGGGGCCCCACCTTCTTACCCCTGGCCCCAGATTTCCCTTCGGCGGCGCTGCCCCTTGCTTATGCTTATTACGGCAAAGCCTAAATGAAATGAGCCAAGTAAGTTGTGTATGCTGTTATTGCTTTTTCTTCTTCCCATTTTTGCAAATACAATTTCAATTACGGCAGTCTACCGCTTTTACATGGATGTGTGGTTGTTGTTGATTATAACAAATTCTATTTATACTACTATTGTTGTTAGAGAAATTTTTATAGTTAGGTGTGCTAATCCATTACATATACATATATTAATATTTTTTTGGCCTTTTTATTTTTATATCAAACAATAATTTTATTTATTTATTTCGATGTACTCATTTGACAATTAAATTACAAAAATGGAACTTAAATTAGTTAAACTTAGGATGAAAATAATAAATAGGTAGCATACTAAATTTAAGACTAAAGAACAAATGTAAAATTGAGAAAAGAAAAATGATAGCTTTTCAAACTGAGACGAAGCAAAGCAAATGGAAACAAAAAGATTTGTGACTGCCGTTTTGAAGCATTTAGCAGATTTAATAGATTTAATTGACACCGGTAAGGAATAGACCAGTCGAAAGGTAGTTTAAGTTTGCGCTGGTATGCACGAATTTAGATGACAATAAAATATGAAAAGGGGTCATAAGAGAAGCTTAAATTTGACTTTGCAGGGTTGTGCAAATTTTTTTTGCAAAGTTATGCGAAAATATACATTGCTTCAGTTTTTCGAATATTTCTTTAACTGCTAGTCGCACATCAAAATTTAAATAATCATTATTCTTGTTATAAAATTCCCTACATTTTTTGTTCAATAAATTTTTTTGTTCAACAAATATCGGGGTGCAAACTCAAAATTTTCATTTTTTATTTCGCTGCATTTCATTTTTTCGTAAGTTTTTGAAGTACACTCAATTATCTTTTATTTGATAAATAAAACGTTAGAATACGGCTAAACAGTGCCCAGCAATCCACGCATGAACATGGTCATGTCGCATTGTTTTATAGTTTTGTACATATCTCGGCTGTAATTTGTCTCGCATGAAAAATTATATGCGCATTTTGTTCGTTACACAGTTGAGTGGCCAATATATTGTTTACATAGAAATTTTTGTTTTACAATAAAAAAAACAAACAAATATCATGCTGCGAAAAAAAATGTTCGCCGTGAAAGCTTATGTTCCGACAAAGATATGTTTTTACCGCAACGCACGTTCAGAGCTGTTTTCTAGAAGAATTTCATCGAACGCGCATTCCAGCAGGCCGAATCGCACTTGCAAAACACTTTTTTAGGAAAGGCACACTTTGGAACGTACCTTCTGGCATGTAAAAAAATCCCGTGACTCATCGTTTTCCCTTAAATTGTATATTTATTACCCTGTAATACTCATTTTATTGTTTAAAGGCAAGAAAAAGTCGAAGTCATTGCCGAAATTGAAAATTAGAAGCAAATAAAATAAAATTTATCTTTTTCTTACGTAATTTCAATTGATCTCTATTTGAAAAACGCGTAATTTGAGTGAAATCACCTAAAACTATCAATATTACGAAAAAAGCTTAAATTATAAATTCACTTCATCAATAATTATACAAAAAACAGCATTGGTCTTACATTACACTGGAAAACCAATCGTTTGCTCCTAAAGTGTGTGCAAATAAAAGATAATACAGGATAATTTAGTTACTTGATAAAATATCCTCAGCCGCTAGCTCCGCCAGAGAATGTAAAACTACCATTTACTATACAGGTAAGTGACATTAAAAAAAATAATATTATATATGCAGCGTATCTGTTTATTTATTTGTTTCACAAAGTTTCTTTAGTGCACAACAATATGTAGTCCACTTAACTGTATAACAAACAAAATGCGGATTTAATGTTTCGTATGAGACAAACTATGGCCAAGATATGTACAAAAATAAATATAAAACAATACTTTGCTTGGCGTAAGTTTAAGAATAAATTTTAATAATTTCGCGAATTTAAATTTAAGTCCCTTGGAAAAGTTCTTAGAAAAGTTCTTGAGACTCAGCTAAAAGGATGCGAATCACTTTAATATAATGATCTTTCTCTCATTAGGGGATACGAGAGTAATTACTACCAATGTCAACATGACCCTGTTGAAGCGTGGATTGCGGGGCACTGCTTGGCCGTATTGTAAAGTTTTATATATCAAATGAAAGATAATTGAATTTTCTTCAAAAACTTACTAACTTTGTTTACGAAAAAATGAAATGCAGCAAAGTAATTTGCAAAAAAGCAAAATGAAAAATGAAAATTTTCAGTTTGCAGCCCGATATTTGTTTATGCATTTGTTGAACAAAAAAATTTATTGAACAAAAAATGTAGGCAATTTTATAACAATTACGACTAACAGTTACCGAGATATTCACGAAAAACTAAAGCAATGACTTTTTTCGCATAACTTTGCAAAAAAAATTTGCACACCCTGCCAAGTTAAAATTAAGCTTCTCCTATGACCTCTTTTCATATTTTATGTTCATCTAAATTCGTGCATACCAACGCAAACTGAGGCCTATTTTTACGACGATTCGGCTGGACTAGAATGCCATAATCTGACTACACTAACAAATAATAATCTCGACGCAGTTCATGTTTTATACTTTGGAACAACGATGTTACGAGTGCGAGATGACAGAACAAAGTTCAAAAATGTTTTTAGTATATAGCGAAATGTAATCATACTTTCCTTTAAAATATATGAATCAAGATTACTATATACCACTTAAAAGTATGATATTTGAGGAACGATAAGGGTCTTTACAAGGTTAAGTTTTGTGTATAATATATCTTTGATATGTGCAAGTCAAACGTGAGTTTATTTTACATCCTAAGCTAGTGTTCCGTTCAGCAAAATTGGCGCTAAGCAAGTCAGGTTAGAGAGTTATGCGATACAGGTAGTGCTTGCGTTTTGGACGCGTTTAAACAAAAGCCATTTGTTTTGGCCCAGACAAGATATTCTTCTTAGGTCATCATTTAATCTAAACACTAAGTCTTCACCAAGCCCAATAGCACGTGAATAGTATATCTGAGTATCGTAAGCGTAAATTTGACAGCAATGGATAACGTCATTCACAAGAGCAGAAAATAGTATCGGTCCTAGGATTGATCCTTGAGGTACACCAGAAGAAATTTTACTGCGTTGGGAAAATACATCTCCACACTGGACTTGTTGCAACCTATTCGATAGATAGCTTTTCATCAATTTAACTGAAGTTGTATGAAAGCCGAAATAATGTTTCAATTTCAATACCAAATTATTATAGTCTACGGTATCAGAAGCTTTAGAGAAGTCTAAAAGTACTAATATAGTAAGCTGTTTACTATCAAAGGCGGGGGGCCGTCATCCATTACCTTTAGCATGGCTGTTGAACAACTGTGACTAAATCTAAAGCCAGATTGAAACTCACTCAAGAGATTGTTTTCATTCAAATGCGGTTTTATTTGATTGGAAATACATTTTTCGAACGTAAATTCATAAGCTGATTTGGGGATTATACTCTGATTAATTGTAAATGATGGAATATTTGTTTACCTGTTTACTCCCATAAAATATGAATTCATCATATTGGCATCAACCATACAGATTTTCTTCTTCTTGGCGCAGACTCCCAATGAATTTATACTCTTCCACAAAACCTTGGACGTAACGTTAGCATTAAATTTAGATTCAAGATACGCTTTTTTTGTCTGACGCAAACTTGTGGTTATATTATTTCTAAGACTTGTATATATACCCCACCGATTATTAATAAGATTTCGTTTCCAGTATTTATCAGCCATATTTCGCTTTTGGTGAACCATGGGTTTCTTTTGTTAGAAATTTTAATATTTCGTGTAGGGACATATTTATCATACATACTTATATTTCACCAGTATATTAAAATGGCCTAATTTATCGTTGATATCTGAAAAGAGCCAACAAGAGTTCTAGACCAGTGAGGCACTTTCGTCAAATAGCGCAGATATATTTCTGTTCTAGTAATCTCTAAATGTCAAAACCGTAATTGGTTTCATTTCACAAAATTCTATATTGGGCCCGTTTTATTGTACCCGACTTACAAAAGAACGCTCCAACTCGGATACAACTTCCTTTAGTTGCAAAAGCAATCCTGTTGGGATCTTTCATGAATGATATTTATGAACAAAAACTTGCTGTGCAAACAAATTTTAGGTTAACGTAGGTATATGTTTAAAAATACTACGCAAATAAAAACTTAAATTTCCCATATATTTTCTTCCGACTCATTCACAATAGTGCAGTTTTTTCACTTCCCAACATTACATCTCAGGTTGGATATCATTTTACCGAGCTGGCCAAACTCGCACATTTTTCCGAATTAGTGTTGTTGCTTTACATTCAATTCGTTATCCCACCTAGTGTTCTTTTGCAACTAGGCCCATTATAATATAAAAACATTAATTCGTGGTCAGACACTCCAGCTAAATAAAATTGGTCAATATGGATTACATTACTAATGACACTTGCACCAAAATGATCCAACATACTTGGCTTTCTTTGAAGAGAAAAGCGCGTTGCATACTTATTAGCAGTAATAATGCCACTTCCATTAAAGCTGTTCAACAAATGTTTACACCTATTGATTGAAATATCTACATTAAAATCACCAAAGACAAAGATGTGCGTATAAATCACAGACAATTCAGATATTTTAGTGAAAAATTACAAAAAATCCTTACATTTATGGGGGTTGTAGATACAAGCAACAAAACATTTTTGAACATTATCACTAAACTCAACAATCTCACTTTCAACGAAATCATTACAGAGAGATTTATGCAAAACTTGACTTTCCTTAAAATAGAAAACTCACACAAAGCATATGCTGAGTCTGCAATGCAAGGTACAAACCAAGTCTAAGTTCACAAATCACAACAATTTTAAGATCACGAAAAATATCGTTTAGATATTCAAGTTTGTCAACTGTTAAACTTCGCTTATGAAAGTGGCATATATGGAATACTCTTTGATACTCCCATGTTAATTTAAGAGCTGACCTCAGATTATCTTCGTTAGTGGTCATACTCATGTCATTGCTCATGGTTTCGGTTTTCAATAGGTGCTTGTGAACGGCCAGTTACAAAAAGAGAACATAGAGCAGAAAGATAAGGAAATAAAGCAAACATGAAATAGACGGAGTATAGCTTAAAACTAAAAAATAACAAAGCCAACATTCGATTCAGTATGTTCCAATTTTGACAGTGTGTACCTGTCGGCCCGTTACCCGTTGTCCGTCGCAATTCTGTTTAAGGCATAAGGGTCCAAAAATTCTTCGTTCGATTTCGAGGCTAACACTGTTGTTGGTATTAATGCTGGTTCCAAGATAAAGAAAGTCGTCTACCGTGTCAAAACTTTAACAGTCAACAGTCTGTTTATTTGATGACAGGAGATACTTCGTTTCGCCCTCGTTCACCTCCAGACCCATTCGCTTGGGAAAAACAGAACTAACGGTGCGGTTTTTGAGGCCAATGATGTCGATGTTATCGCCATACGCCAGTAGGCGCCCACTCTTATAAAAGATGGTGCCCGACCGGCTTAATTTTGCATATTGAATTATCTTTTCCAACATAATGTGAAAGAAGTCACACAATAGGTAGCCACCCTGTCTGGAACATCGTTTAGTATCAAACGGTTCGGAGAGGTCCTTCCCAATCATGACTGAGCTGGTGGAGTTACTCTGCGCCATTTGATGCCAGGGATACCAAGTTCAGGCTTCGCAGCATTACGTGCTGTCGAAATCTGATTTAAAGTCGGCAAATAGATGGTGTGTGTCGATCCTCTTCTCACGGGTATTTTCCAATAATTAACGTATCGTGAATATCTGGTTTTACCAGGCCTAAAGCCAGACTGATCAGGTCCAATCAGTTCGTTGATGGTTGACTTCAGTCTTGCACACAATACGCTCTATAGGACCTTGTGTGATATGTTAATGAGGCAGATCCCGCAGTAGTTGGAGCATATTACAGGATCACCCTTCTTGTGAATTGGGCAGAGCAACTATAGACAGAATAGGCGCTGCTGACTTTAGTGGCGGAGTGACCCCACTAAAACTCCTTCTCATTCTGTCGGGACCTAAGGCTCCACACGGGTGGTTTACCGCATCACGCACATACTCATGTTGCCCAGAGTGCGCGAACGTGAACGTAAGAGTCGGGATTGAGTACAGTCGCTCAACAGTTACTGCATACTGCATGTTTATATCGACCTACCCCATAAGTCGTCTGTCTTCTCTGGAGCAACTAGCACCGGTAGAACCTCCACGGTTCAAAGGAGCACACAACAACAACATGATCGCTCCTCTTCCCCACCCAGCTCCGCCTCTCGTGTGGGGACTAGCCAGCAGCTCCTGGTATCCCACACAGTCTGGTCCGTGTGTCAGGCCAGGATATACCGGAATGCGGCATCAGTCAGGTGCAACTCGTGCCAAGGCTGGTGTCACTTTTGAGTATGTTCTAGTCTGCATACCACTCGTGACTGGTCGGGTGACCATCTGGCTCCCTGCTGTAGAGCCCGCACACCCCCGTAGTGGCGCTGCCAAATAACACCTCAAGCCAGCCTAATGTCCCACTGCATGTGCAGCAGGGACAAGGTGGACAACATCACCCTTCCCTCACACTCAGCTGAACTAACCTGTCGATAGCTGCGATCCACTACTCTTCCACACACTTAGAATGCCTTCAGAGCTCTTCCTACACCCACCGACGTTCGCAAAGGCGAGCAGATGTTCGGCAAAGTAGTTGCGTCTGAGAGATCTGCCCAAATTTCGCGGCTGAAGCGGCTACGCTTGCAAATGAGCGTGACCGCCTTCGCCACTCCAATCACCGTAATCGCTCTATTGGGGATTTCGAGCGCCTGAAGTTCTGCAACCTGGTCACAGGTGTCGGAAAGTTCTGGTCCACCGTGAGGTCCTTTTGCAACTCGATGAAGCGTGATGACCGAGTAGAAATTTCATTCGGTGCTCGGCCTTCGTTGGGCTCTAAAAATGCGCGGGCTATTCGAGCCGGCTATTCGTTCTGCATATTTCGGGGGATAGGGCTACATGGAAGGTGACCAGAAGGCTGCGCAAGCAGTGAAACACCAGCGAGCCCCAAAATCATCTACGGCCATCGGCCAGGACGGGCTAAGCGTGCTGATGCTAAAAAGTGTGGGTCCCGCTGGAATTGAGTTTCTGACAGGGATCCTCAATCTGTCCATGGCCACCCTAATCATTCCTGACATTTGGTAGGTTGGGAGAGTGGTACCACTGCTGAACCTACCTGAGACCTATCGGCTAATTTCCCTGCATTAGACCTGCCAAAGCTTTTGACACGATAAGCCATTCCACGCTGCTAGCTGACGTGGAAGCATCTACTCTCCCGCAGGAACTGAAACGTTGGACCACGAGTTACCTATGTGGTCGTCAATCATCGGTATTATTTAGAGACTCAACATCGAAACTAAGGAGAATTAAGCAAGGGGTGCCGCAAAGTGGAATCCTGTTTCCACTATTTTTTAATCACCACATCTCCAAGCTCCCTTAACCGCCAGAGGGAATCACCAAAGTCTCATATGCCGAGGTTGCTCGATAATGGCCACCGGCAATGTAATTGATGACCAGTTTTCCAAAGTGAACGGATATCTCTCCGATTTCCGCCTGCTCTCCTTTTCCGGGCACACTACCGCAATCGCCAATAAATTACAGAGCCGCAACAATGTCCTCAAGTCACTTGCCGGCAGCACAGACACAACCGCTGGATCTGGAGGCGTACCATCGTTTCTCGCTTTGTTAATACCACTAATTGTCGATGAAGAGTCTCTGCTGCCTCGCGACTCCCGCCCTACTGTCACCCAAATAATATCTGGATATTGTAGTAGACTTAACTCCTACCTGTCCAGAATCAGCCCTGACATACCCAACACATGTCTGGCATGTCGAGATTTTCCGCACGATTCCAAATACCTATTCATATGTCTTCTCAAACCCACTCATCTAACCCCCCTCTCCATCTGGTACGACCCCGTCGAAACAGCACGCTTTCTGGGCTTCCGCCAAGATGAGTTTGACGACAACGACCATGGGTGAATCCGTTCTTTACAGGGCGTGACTAGCCGCTGCAACAACGACAAGAAGCGCATTGGAAAACTTCTCGAATACCTGATCAGATTCATCGGTGCAATGTGGAAACTAACGGCATTGAAGGGTATTGTTGGATTTCTGCTTACCTACCATATCTGGATTTATTCGGAACTCATCTTGACAACCGTTCTTTAAAAGTCAGAAACTTCAACTCTAGATGAAGAAGCCTGCAAGCAATTATTTGAAAAATAGTCTCCGATTTTGTAGTATTTGTCGACGAAGTAAAACTTTGGGGGAGACGAATTTTGTATAAGGATATCCACAAGTGCTTTACTTGATGTCTGCAACGAAAATTCTTTCCCTAATGTTCATCAAATCTTGCTTATAATGGTCGAAGTTTTGAAACTTTAACTTATTCCTATTTACGAATTATGTAAATACATTTTTATTCACATCCATAGAATTATGGTTTCCTTATAAAATAAAATTAAAACCTCCTCAGGAACAAATCCCGCGCACAGGCCTGGATATCTAAACGCTATTCTTGATGTAATACGCTACCTGTATTTCAGATAAGTTTACACTTTTAGCCGCTAATATGAATAAAGTTTAGTATGCTACAATATAATATTATGGGATATTAAAGGTTAGTTCAATAATTACTGCGAATTATACATATTAGCAAAAACTCAACAATCCCACCTTATGCTTATGAGAAATACATCTTAAACATAACTCAAATCCACAACAGAGCTGCCAAACAAGGTGCGGATATTCTCGTTCACAAAAGCATAACGCACAAACCAACACAACTTTTAATAAAATTTACTAATATGCTATTCTTTGTATCTACCCAATAAGCAAAATACACATACTTTAAGTTTACTATAAGTTTACTTCAGTAAGCTTGAAATTTGGAAAGCGGTTACTCCAATTATTGTAAATCATTGAATATTAATTGTAGAATCAACAAAAGTGATCGCTTAGTAATCAATTGTAACACAAGTTTGTTAAAGAATTTTGTGAAAGGTAAAGGTAGGTTGACGAATGATTGAAAAAACTCCGATTTAGACAATACCGTATGTAGCAGGGCAATAGCCTAGAGAGTACGTACTAGCCTAGAGGTCAAACGAATGCAAGTTCGAATTCTCCTCAAATAATTTTTTGGATGAAACATTTTTTATACACGTTTGTACATATATTATTACATATTTTATATTTATTTCAATTTTTTTCTAAAACAGCCTCATGATTTATAAAAGTTAGTACGTATATACATATGTGGTTTCTAATGAAATAATATTAAATAATTTTTTTTTATTCATTCGGAAATTAAAAGTAACTTTATTTTACTTTCATTATATGGAAAAGATGAACGTACATATATACACTACATTTACGCATATAAAATAATTTTTTTTCATACGTTATGTGGGTGATAGAGCACAACACCCTCAGAAACAAAATGTACCAAAAATAAATAATTTTTAGCCATTTAACATTTCTGCTTTTTTATATTTAAATTGCATGGTAAAATATAAATATTTTGATTGAAAGTCTATGGAAATTTGCCGATTTTATTTTAATTTTTAACAAAGTTTGAAGTTGTGTAGTTTTTGTGTTGTATCAGTTTTATTAAGATGTTTGCTGCATTTCTAATAAATATTAATAAAAATTTGATAAGTAAATACAAATTCACAAAACTTGTCAATATGTCGTGCTGTTATTTTGGTTTTCACAACTGTGTGTGCATACATTTGAATGTGGAATTGTATATACTACATTTCGAGTATATAGGAATGATTGAAAATGATTATTCATTTAAATGACTTTGTAAAATTATAATAAGATTTTATTGAAAATTATGGTGAAGTGGGTACAGAGTAGAAACCTTAAAGAAATTAAGAGTACAGAATTTGTTTATTAAAAAGTAAGAGACCAGATTTCCTCTGTTCATCTTAGCTCTTATAATAAAGCTCACAACTACTAGAGACCGGCTTGCGCTGCTCATCTAAGTAACTGCTTGCACTACAATAACACATACATATCACCCATTACTAGTGAAAGAGACCAGCTTTGCGCTGTTCATCTTCCAACTAGCAATAACACCTAACTACTAAGTAAAGCTTACCTCTTGAGCGGACGCCTTCAGCCAAATGAGACGATCGCTCAGAGGAACATGCGTTTTTATAGGCGAAAGATCAAACTAATGTGGAACGTGTGTTTGTAAAAAATGTGGACCTTAAGTTAGATAGTGGACTGTGAGCTGTGGATTACAATTTATACAGCGCTGCCAGCTCCTTTAAATATTAAGCATATAAAACTATAAAATATACATATGTTTGCTTATGTCTATGTTTGTTTATTAACAATGTTGAAAAATATAATTAAATTATTAGTACGTATACTACAACTTACATATATACTAGATAAGTGATGAAATTATATTAATTTGGTCATTACAAAATTTGACGAGTCTGGTTTTGAAATTTTGAAATTATTTTAAAGCTACAATTGAAAAATAAATAGTTGTAAGCTCATACATAGCTATATCAATGATTGGCTGTTTACTAACTTTTACTTGCCACTGTTACATTTAAATCCCGAACACTCATTTTGTCTGCTCATTTGGGCCGTAGCAGTAAATTTCGTCAGATTGTTGAAGGTCGGAAGTGCATTTTATTCTCAGAAATTACGACTTTATTGGGTTTCCAAACAAATCGGAAAGATTCAAAACTCTTTTGCCATATATTTTCGGCTAAGGTTTGGAATATCCACTGTCCTTGCGGAACTTCTGTTCGCCTTTGCGAACGTCAGTGGGTGTGGGAAGAGATCTGAAGGCATTTTCGGTGAACTCCGCGAGCCTGACCCAGTCAGCCTTTTTAAAGTTGATATAGGTCCGGTGGTTCGCGTAGACAAAGTTGGCAGGTCTGTCAATCGAGATGATTATGGGGAGGTGGTCTGATGCAAGCGATAGCATAGGTCGCCACGTTATGCTATTTATCAGACCTGCGCTAGCTATTGTTAGGTTAGGCGAGCTGCTGCAACTACCCATAATCCTGGTGGGGGCATCATCATTCATCCTGCAGAATGTCGAATCGTCTATCTGCTCTGCCAAATCGTTTCCCCTACGATCAGCTGGTAGGCTTGAATGCCAGAGATCGTGGTGCGCGTGGGGTCACCAACCACCAATCGGTTTTCACCTCTGAGGAGCGCACCTTTGTCAGGGTGATATCCTGCCGGGCAGCAGGTGACAGGGGGTATATAAATATTAAAATTTTCGAGCTCGACATCGCCTGACCGGACAGCTATTCCTTGACATTCTAAGGTGGTGTCCCTGCGGTCGATGTCTTCTTCAATAAGACTATACTGCGCAGTATGATGTGAATGCTAAGCCACTACCTTTACCTCACTCGCGATCCTTACGATGCACATTGTAGCCGGTGCAACTCAACAAGGATGATTATCCTGCAGATCGATCTGCAGCACTCTAAGGCCGCGTCCACCAATCTGATGCTCCACCTTGAACAAGGTAGGGCAGATGTAGCCCTGATCCAGGAACCGTGGCTGAGCAGTAACGGTGTTTCTGGCATCGGGACGAAGAAGAACAAGCTTCTGGTGTCTAGTAACGCAGGTAAACCTAGGACTTGTATGCTCGTCAGGCGTGAAATAAATACATGTTTTCTGCCTAATTTCAGCAATGGAGACGTAGTAACAGTGAGCGGGGCTGGAGAACTTTGGCTCATGTCTGCGTATATGGCTCACAATGATGAGGTGGAACCACCTCCAGTGCTCCTGAGTAATATCCTGGCGGAAGCGAGGCGTAGGAAAGCCGGCGTCGTTGTGGGCTGCGATGCCAATTCGAGGCACTCCTGCTGGGGAAGCTCGGATATTTACGCAAGAGGTGAGTCTCTCTTTGATTTTATTCTTTGCGAAATTTGTCTATTTGTAATAGGGGGAGCGACCCTACGTTTGTAACTTCGGTGAGGGAGGAGGTCCTGGACCTTACCCTGGTTTCGTCTGAATTGGTATCCCGTATCTCGCTTAGGCTTAGGCGGGTGCTTCCCAGGGCTCTCGTCCCCTTAGGATGTCTCAGGAACGACCTGGGAAATTGGGCGATGAGCAGCAAGGAGTTGCTCATACTTCTCCTCGATTTCCATTTCCCCAGTAATCCTGAGCCATGTGAGGTTACAAGCGTGGAACCAGGTGCCATCTATGTCCCTCCTTGTGACCTGTTGGAAGAGCGTCGCCTACTCTGGGCGATACGCTCTTTCAAAGCGTTCAAGTCGCCGGGACTGACGGCATCTTCCCCGCTCAGTTGCAGAAGTCCGAACGGGTCTCTGTCGGTGGTTGGCGCCTATTTACTCGAACTGCATAAGTAGGGGCTATATTCCCAGACTTTGTAGGAATGTGAGGGTTACGTTTATTCCCAAGGCGGGAAAGAGCTCTCATGTATCCCCAAAGGACTTTAGGCCTATCAACCTCTCTTCCTTTCTTTTGAAGACCCCGGAGAGGCTGATTGATCTTCATATAAGAAAGGAAATACCGCGGGAGCGATTGTCGCGTGCTCAGCATGCTTACTCGAAGGGTAGGTCTGTGGAAACAGCCCTGCTTACGGATGTTAACGTCATTCAGAAGTCTCTTGAACACAAGGACTTTGCAGTTGGTGCCTTTCTGGATATAGAAGGTGCCTTTAATAACATTCAGCCAAAGGCAATAGTCGGATCCCTGACGGAACTTTGGGTTGAACCGGGTCTTGTAAAGCTCGTCAACCACCTTCTCTGGGACAGAACTGCCGTGGCGGAGTGGGGCAGCGCCTCCATTCACCGAAGGGTGAGTAGAGGCACTCCGCATGGAGGGGTTCTCTCACCTCTCCTTTGGGTGGTTGTTATCAATGGCGTCCTGAAGGAGCTGAAAACGGAAGGCTGCACGGTTATTGCCTATGCTGACGATGTTGCTCTTATTGTCAGTGGTAAGCTTTTGAGCACTCTTTTTGATATCACTCAGGGTTACCTTATCTTGAACGTAAAATGGTCTGCAGAGTGTAAGCTCGCGATCAATCCTAGCTAGACAGAGCTCGTCTTATTTACTATGAGGTACAAAGTACCGCACCCTTCCTGGGTGCCAAATATTGAAGAAAGGGTGAAAAAGGCTTTGGTAGCGGTGTACTGTTGACGGGGTGCTATTGGGAAGAGATGGGGTCTCTCTCCCAAAGTAAACTAGGCCCACACCCACTCTCGCGCTCAATGTTATGCTTAAGGTGTTACCTGTGGATATTGTAGGCCAGGTTGCAGCAGCCCATGCCGCAGCCCGGCTAGGTTGCAATAGATACAGATTCAGCTCGGCCTTTCAGGCAGAGGTGGCCGCAATCAAGGAGGCAACCGATTGGCTACTAACCAATGTAATGCTTTCTAGACGGGCTAATATTTATTCGGATAGTCAGGCCGTTATTAAGGCCTTAGGATCGCTAATGGTGAGATCAAAACTTGCCAGATGGGCTCTCTGTCGTCTCAGCGAGCGCTGTGAAATTGCCACGACATGCAGAATTGCAAAGACCCTCTGGCCGTGGGCGCTCAAAGAAGCTGAGGTCACTCCTGCGGTTACGCTGAAGATAGTCTCTGCCCTTTCTGCCGCAGCTGTGTGGAGAAGGATGAGGTGGATTCATCTTTTCATTTTCGGCTCAGCTGCCCTGCCTTTGCGAGACTCAGGTTCAAGTACCTAGGCTCGTACTTCTTTAAGGCTCCAGAGGAGCTCTCTGGGGTGGGGATTGGTAATTTGCGTGACTTCAGTCGGGGTACGCAACGTTTCTCAGGTTGATCTTTCCTGATTTTTCAGATTCACGTTACCGTTCATAAAACAAGTGGTATCACAATGCACTCCTACTATGTCTAAGTGAGTTCCCATTGCGGGAGCTACCTAACCTAACCTAACCTAGTCCCCCAGTATACCACGGAACTATATAACAATACTTTTTGATTATTGGTACGCAACTGCTACAAATTTAATTTAACTTATTCACATTCAATGAGAAAGAAATGCATATTGTCATTTATTTGCATTTATTCCGCATATACAATGACATATGGGTAAAAAGAGAACTCCTAAAAAGATAATCGGGGCTACAAAAAACAATGAATGTATGTAATAAAATCCAAACAAATTGATTTAACTCAAAATTCACCTCTTTGGATGTTAAACAACTACTCCTTTATCGAATAACAACTCCTTTATCGAAAAACTGACTTTGCGAAAGACGACTGAAGTCTACAGTCGGAAAGAAGACAAGCAGAACTTTTTATTTACCGACGGCCACAGAAATTGGCACAGTACAAGCACACAGTATTTTGCCGGCCAGTGCAATTTGATTTCGAAGTTCAAGCAGTAATTTCATGCTCAGTTGTGAAAAATTTGTAATTCGCATCGATTAAAATCTACAAATCAAAAACATCTACAAACCACCACTCCATAAATAACCTCAATACAATCGACCGTGATAAAGCAACCAAAAAAAGTGAAGCTAATGTGGATACCAGGACAAGTCGGTATTACTGGGAAGGATCATGCAGATGAAGCCGTAAAAGGAGAAACTTCCACTTCCAAAAGCTAAATGTTAATAAATAAACCAAAAACGAATACGTACCCTCACGCATATACGACCATAAATCCAGAAAAACATGCTCCCCAACTACCAACAACAACTACAACAGATAAGCACATTTGCTACCTCATGAAACGAGAAGGGTCACCTCTTTGCTATTTTTGCAACCTAACAGCACTTACAGTACCCTACATCCTATTCCAATGTCCCACTCTGAAAATAGTATGAGCAGCAATTCAAAAAACACCAACCCTCAAACTGCTCTATCAACATCCACCGAATCCAATATTAGGAAAATTTATAAAACTAAAATAAAATATATAAGACCAAATTAAACAAGTAATCTAAATTTTAACAATAACATTGACGCACTTATGTACATACATGTTTCTAAGGCGATATCCTTATCAGCTAGTGCACAATATTAATTGTAATTTTAATTATAATTAATAAAACACTAATACTAATTATATTCTCGTGGAAAAGCAATCATTTTTTGTTTTTTAAGTTAAGATGATCGAATTTTAATCATGTTTGATCGTGATTGATTCAAAACAATGGGCAGTTTTACACGTCTAGCAGACACAGTAGCAGAATTATAGTTTGACTACAGAAATGCATCTCCGTCAAAGCACAATAAACAACATATTGTCATCGAAAGAGGCGATTTAAAAAACATGTGTGAAAATACCAGTATGACGAACTCATCAGTTCAGATGGGGTTTCTTTCATTTTAACAGAAATATAAGATTTCCTCTAACAGTTTTTTAAGGTCCCAAAAAGCGATGGTTGAGCTCCCGTATATCTTCAAAGGAGACTATCTTTCATGGTCATCGTTTAGAGATGTGTTTACGCCTATCTATACTTTAAACAACGGCTAAGCCCGGTTGAAAAACTATGTCCCCTCAACCAAAAAACTGAAGGTGAAGCAAAATAAGTTGTGCGAAGGTACCCTTTAACAAATGAAGGCTTTTCAACAGCTTGGAAAAACATAAGCGACAGATAAACGCCTCTTAGTCAACACGCAGTTGAATATTGTATTTAATTTAAAGGCAGTTGGAAGTGAATTTTCAAGATATCTAGCTGCAAAGGATACGGCAAACTAACGATATTCCCACCAAATAATTTTACGCGTAGCCAAGTATTCCTGCAAAGCGAAATTTCCGAAAGCAATAAGCACAATTTAAGAAATTCCCAAATATTCCGGAATTTAACATGTGCCTTTTATGTTCGGATTATGAAAAACGAGTTCGCTGGAGAGCTTGGACTCGACTCCAATTCGGTACCTGAAGGTTGCTGAACTCAGTTTGTTCAAAAATGTAACATAAGCCATAAGGAATAAATAAATAACATTTCATTTCATTCCATTCACTTATATAATTATCGCTGCAGTGAACCTTGAAAAATTCTTTTTACCGAGCAAAGACAATTGCGCTTTCTTATCTATAAAAACTTCGACGCCATCCTTATTACTGCTTGGTCGAATTTATCTGCTAAAACAAATAATTATGCCTTAACTTCAATAATACTATATTTTTCGAATCAGATTTACCTTTTCTTTAGTTAATTCAAGGGGTAGGAAAGTCTATTGCAGCTATGCTGCCGCACGCCCACTATCAAATATCTGATGCGATTCATTGGCGGGCTGGTCTAAAAATAGTGATTTAGGAAATTATATTTAGTTTTCATTACTTATACTAAATATGTTTGCAATTTCATCACAAGATTTCCCTTTCTTACCAATGTGAGCTCTACGAGTGTGACAATAATTAGCGTCCTTTAAGCGCACGCACCGTCGCTGTAGCCACCACTTTTGTTAACATCTTTGGTATTCGTTGAAAAATTTAATTTAAAGTAGGTCTTGTTTATTTTATCCACGCACTTGTGATTTTATTCATAACAGAAGATTTTCTTAATCGTTTGTATAATTTATAGAGCTTGAGGCCAGGATTGTATTAGGGAATAATATTAGAAAACAACAATTTTTCAAAGTGGTAGAAGTGATAGCTGCTATTTCGGAGATCACCACACCTCTCGTCAGACTTCTTTCTTTCTAGACTTTACCTGGCTTTGAAACATGGCACACGGAGTTGATAGGCGAGCACGCAACCACTCAGCCACGCCAACCGTGTGAAAATTGTTTGTTTTCTCTTTTTCCCTTTCTCCAACCATACCGCTATCAGAGAACGTAGAAGAACGTAATGTACGTTCTTTGTCGCTATTAAGTGTGGCGTCGCCACTATGTGCTTAACAGCGTGGTTGACATTGTTCTTTTGCAAATCTATAAGCTTTTTGTTCTACTTATAGTTTGCTTTTAGGCGTGCTCATCCTTATGGAAATTATTATTATAATTAATTGAGGGACAGTTTTACGCCGACTCCGAACGTCGAATGATTTTTTGTGGGAATACTCGGCTACGGCGCCCGCCTTATATCACCAATACGATTATAGTTCATATTCCATCAGCAGTTCATATTCCATCATTATATGATTTTACATTTCCAAAATAAATTAAGGGTCTAAGGGGCCGAAGAACTTTGGCTCATGTCCGCGTATATGGCTCACGATGATGAGGTGGAACCTCCTCCAGATCTGCTGAGGAACGCTCTGGCGGAAGCGAGGCGCAATAAAAACCGGCGTCGTTGTGGGCTGCTATGCCAATTCGAGGCACTCCTGCTGGGGTGATTTTATACTTAGCGAAAACTTGCCTATTTGTAATAGGGGAGCGACCCTACGTTTGTAACTTTGGTAAGGGAGGAGGTGTTGGACCCTACCCTGGTTTCGTCTGAATTGTTATCCCGTATCTCGAACTGGAGAGTTCTTAACGATCACTCCTTCTCTGATCATAGGTATATTCAATTCTCCTTGGGCGATCCGCGTCCCCAAATTCGTCCCTTTAGGAATCTGAGGAACACAGATCGGGATCTTTACTGTAAGAAGCTGCAGGAGTTTCTTCCTGAGGAACCTCAGGGAAATTTACTCCTTTCGGAAAGTTCAGTCGACAGCTTAGTGGAAAAATTCACCGTGGCTTGTAATAAAGCGATAAATATTTCGTGTCCGCTGAGGAGGCCTTCGGCCGTACTGGTGGACTTTGGAAATTTCGGAGCTCAGGGCTTCGAGTAGAAGACTTTTTAACCAGGCGAGGAAGAGCAAAAAACCTCGGATTGGGAACTCTATAAGATCGGATTGGGAATATATAAGTCTGAAATAAGGAAGGCTGAGCGGGAATCGTGGAGAAGTTTCTGTGAGAACGTCGAAGGCTGCCACGAGTCCCCCAGGCTTAGGCGGGTGCTCGCGGGGGCTCACGTCCCCTTGGGATGTCTCAGGGATGATTCAGGAAATTGGGCGATGGGCAGTGAGGAGTCGCTCAAACTTCTCCTCGATTCCCATTTCCCCAGAAATTCTGAACCATGGGAGATTACAGGCGTGGAACCAGGTGCCATCCCTCCTTGCGACATGTTGGAAGAGCGTCGCCTACTCTGGGCGTTATGCTCCTTCAAAGCGTTCAAGTCGCCGGGACCTGATGGTATCATTCCCGCCCAGTTGCAGATGTCCGAACGAGTGTCGTGTCGGTGGGTGGCGCCTATTTACGCGAGCTGCATAAGTAGGGGCTATATTCCTAGACTTTGGAGGAATGTGAGATTACATTTATTCCCAAGGCAGGTAAGAGCTCTCATGTAACCCCAAAGGACTTTAGGCCTATCAGCCTCTCTTCGTTTCTTTTGAAGACCCTGGAGAGGCTGATTGATCTTCATATAAGAGAGGAAATACCGCGGGAGCGAATGTCGCATGCTCAGCATGCCTACTCGAAGTGCAGGTCCGTAGATACGGCCCTGCTTACGGATGTTAACGTCATTCAGAAGTCTCTTAAACACAAGGACTTTGCAGTTGGTGCCTTTCTGGATATAGAAGGTGCCTTTAATAACATTCAGCCACAGGCAATAATCGGATCCCTGACGGAACTTGGGGTTGAGCCGGGTCTGGTAAGGCTCATCAATCACCTTCTCCGGGACAGAACTGTCGTGCCGGAATGGGGCAGCGCCTCCATCCGGCGAAGGGTGAGTAGAGGCATTCCACAAGGCGTACTGAAGGAGCTGGAAAGAGAAGGCCGCACGGTTATTGCCTATGCTGACTATGTTGCTCTCATTGTCAGGGGTAAGTTTTTGAGTACCCTTTTTGATATCATGCAGGGGTACCTTAATCTGATCGTGAAATGGTCTGCAGGGTGTGGACTCGCGATAAATCCTAGCAAGACAGAGCTGGTATTATTCACCAGGAGGTACAAAGGTGGCGTCCCGTTGGTGCTTTCTGACCGGGTCAAGCACCTTGGCTTGATTCTGGATAGGAAGCTCTCCTGGGGGCCAAATATTGAGGAAAGGGTGAAAAAGGCTTCGGTTCCGGTGTACTGTTGTCGGGGTGCTATTGGGAAGAGATGGGGCCTCTCTCCCAAGGTCAACTATTGGCTTTATGAGACTATAATAAGGCCTATAATGTTTTATGGAGTGGTGGTCTGGTGGAACTCACTAGACAGGGTATCTAAAGTTAAGCAGCTAGAGCGGGTGCAGCGGTCCGCGCTCATTGGGATCAGTGGGGCGCTTAGGACCACACCCACTCTCGCGCTCAATGTTATGCTTAACGTGCTACCTGTGGACATTGCAGGCAGGGTTGCAGCAGCCCTTGCCGCAGCCCGGTTATAGTGCAATGGATACAGATTCAGCTCGGCCTTTGGGCATTCTAAGATTCTCGCCAGCTTCAACTTTGTCCCTCCGGAAACAGATTGCTGTCTGCCTGCTCCAGCTCGGAGTTGCTCCTTCTCCACTCACATCCCGCGTAGGGAGGAGTGGAAGAAGGGTGGCTTGTGAGGCGGTGAACTTTTTCACGGATGGCTCGAAGCTGGATGGTAAGGTTGGGGGAGGGGTCTTCTGCGATGAGCTTTCCCTCACCCGTAAATTTAGGCTTCCGGAATATTGCAGTGTATTTCAAGTAGAGGTGGCCGCAATAAAGGAGGCAGCCGATTGGCTACTTACCAATGTAATGCCCTCTAGACGGGCCAACATTTATTCGGATAGTCAGGCCGCTATTAAGGCCTTAGGATCGCTAATGGTGAGATCAAAACTGGTCAGGGAATGCCTGACTTCCCTCGCAGCCGCCTCGGAGTATCTCGACGTTAGACTAATTTGGGTACCGGTCCATAGCGACATTGCAGGGAACTGCATGGCTGATGAGCTCGCTCGGCAAGGTACCCTGGTTGTCATTTATCCTTGCAGGGAGGGGGTGGGGCTCCTTTGCTTGCCTACGGGCTTCTCCTGAATAGATGGGCTCTATGTCGTCTCAGCGAGCGCTGGGAAATTGCCACGACATGCAGAATTGCAAGGTCCCTCTGGCCGAGAGTGGATCGTGGGCGCTCAATTGAGCTGAGGTCGCTTACTAAGCGGCAACTGTCGACCCTCGTTGGTGTTTTGACTGGGCATTGTCCGTTGGGTATTCATGCGGTTAGGCTGAAAATAGTCTCTGACCCTTTCTGCCGCAGCTGTATGGAGGAGGATGAGGTGGATTCATCTTGTCATTTTCTGCTCAGCTGCCCTGCATTTGCGAGACTGAGGTTCAAGTACCTAGGCTCGTACTTCTTTAGCACTCCAGAAGACCTTTCTTGAGTGGAGATTGGTAATTTGCGTAACTTCATTCGGGGGACGGAACGTTTCTCGGGTTAATCTTTCCTGACTTTCCGATTCACGTTACCGTTCATAAATCAGGTGGTATCACAATGGACTCCTACTATGTCTGAGTGAGTTCCCTTTGGGGAACTACCACAGTAACCTAACCTAACCTAAGGGTCTAATCCTAATCCATTTCAACTGAATAAAGTTTTAATTAGAATATGGCTTCTTCTTCCCACTTGGTTCTACAACCGCCTAGGCGATTTTGGCCGATATCAACATAGCGCGTCAGTTGCTTCTCTACTTTTTGCAAGTTGCGGGCTGCTGCAACCTTGCCTGCAATGCCCACAGGTAACACATTAAGCATAACATTGAGCGCGAGAGTGGGTGTGGTCCAAAGCGCCCCACTGATCCCAATGAGCGCGGACCGCTGGACCCGCTCTAGTCTTATGAGGAGATGTGGTGATCTCCGAAATATCAGCTATCACTTCTACCAGTTTGAAAAATTGTTGTTTTCTCATATTATTCCCTAATACAAACCTGGGCTCAAGCTCTATAAATTATACAGACGATTCATAAATATAAGGCCAACAATAATAATAATTACAATAAGGATGAGCACGCCTAAAAGCAAACTATAAGTAGAACAAAAAGCTTATAGATTTGCAAAACAACATTGCCAACCACGCTGTTAAGCACATAGTGGCGATGTCACACTTAATAGCGGTATGGTTGGAGATAAGGATAATGAGAAAACAAGCAATTTTAACACGGTTAGCGTGGCTTTAGCCAGGTAAAGTCTAGAAAGAAAGAAGTCTGATGAGAAGATGTGGTGATCTCCGAAATAGCAGCTATCACTTCTACCACTTTGAAGAACTGTTGTTTTTTTTATATTATTCCCTAATACAAACCTGGGTTCAAGCTCTATAAATTATACAGACGATTCATAAATATAAGGCCAAAATTAATAATAATTACAATAAGGATGAGCACGCCTAAAAGCCAACTATAAGTAGAACAAAAAGCTTATAGATTTGCAAAACAACAATGCCAACTACGCTATTAAGCACATAGTGGCGATGTCACAATTAAAGCGGTATGGTTGGAAATAGGGATAATAAGAAAACAATCAATTTTCACACGGTTAGCGTGGCTGAGTGGTTGCGTGCTCGCCTAGCAACTCCGTGTACTATGGTTCAAAGCCAGGTAAAGTCTAGGAAGAAAGAAGTCTGATGAGGAGATGTGGTGATCTCCGAAATAGCAGCTATCACTTCTACCACTTTGAAAAATTGTTGTTTCTCATATTATTCCCTAATACAAACCTGGCCTTAAGCTCTATAAATTATACAGACGATTCATAAATATAAGGCCAAAAATAATAAAAATTCGGTTCTATTGTCACCGATGAGCGATGATGACCAGGTTTGGGAAGCTTTACGGTCACGATACGAAAACAAAAGTATCGTGGCTGACAACCAGATAATAACATCCGTGCATCCCACACTCAAGCATTTCATGCAGACATTGGCTGCAAAATCCGCCTTCCAACTGCCAGGGTCGCATTGGAGCATGAGAAGGAATTGTTTCGATTCAGAGCTTAATTGATCAAGGCTCACAAAGGACTTTCATATCCTCGAAAGTTAAAAAACGGTTGAAACTTCCATTCGAACACTCCAGGGAAGACACGCAGTCCAAAACTTATTCAAACTTTGTCCTTTAACACTGGCTGCATCCAAAATCAAGCAGAGGTGCTTTCCAATATTCACCATCAGCCGCGAAAACTGACAGCAATTCAAAATCCTTGAACTTGCTGACCTAACTTGCCACATACGAGCTCAAACCGATATGGTTATCGGTAGCGATATACTTCCTCAAATCTTGCTGGAAGTTACAAAAAAGATTTGCGACACAATACTTGCGCAAAAAACTATTTTTAGGTGGATACCCAGTGGTCCAATACCCGAAAATGTGGTCTCATTCTCGACATATGTAGACTCGTGCCGTAAAAGGGCGATACATTGTACGGCTTCCATTCCAGGAAGAATTTCCAAAAAACTCTCTTTCGGCCACTCCCGGCAAGCTGCGCTGCAGCAATTGTTTAGTATGAAGCGATCGCTTCAGAAAAAAGGAGAGTTAAGTACTACGTATATTCTATTTCTACTTGCCACATCATGCGGTTGTCAAACCATATAAGGTGACCACCAAAGTTCGCGTGGTGTTCAACGCCTCAAAAACTTATGGCTCAGGAAACTCCCTGAATGTCGTGTTGAACACTGGCCCCACACTCCAGCCAGATCTCATGCTACTTATTCTGCAGTGGCGTATGTAGAAATTTGTATTCAATGGAGACAAGGAAAAATTTATCATCGAATACTAATCCACGATTCGGTGTTATTTGAGCATAATATTTCACTATGCATACTCTACATAAATTAGCAGATGCCATGATAGCGACATACCCATTGGCCGCCACAATACTTACAGCCGAAACGTATGTGAACGACATCCTCTCGAGAAGTCATGACATTGAAAATTCCACTGAATCACTGGTTCAAGTCATCAAAGGACTGAAGTCAGCTGGATTTATTTAAAAAAAGGCTAACAGAAGGATAATAGCCTTCCATATTAGACAAATTTGCAAAGGAGGATCTTCTCGATGCCCGCTTTCTGAAATTTGAAAGTACTTCCACAAACAAAACCCTTGGCATCTAATGAAGCGCACTTACTGACAAAATTCAGCCAGCGTCGATAACAAATGACACCATAAAATGACAAGTTTTGTATTTTGTTGCACGAATTTTTTACACGGCAGGATCGCTCTCGCCTGGGGTGATTCAAGTGTAGATTCTACTTCAAGAACTTTGCCTTGATGCCATTGATTGGGATGAATGCGCCAAGTCCATAGCTTTATTAAGGTGGAAACAATTCGCGGAAAATGGGCCAGCGTACATGCTGATGACCAAATAAAATCCTCCTTTTGGTTGCGAAAGACAAGGTCGCTATACTAAAAACGGTGAGCTTGCCACGCCTAGATCTTTGTGGCGTGGTACCACTGGCAAGATTAGTCATGACTGTTCGAAACCCGCTCCACTTAGAGGCATGCAACACATTCTTATGGTCAGATTCGGAGATTGTGTTATCCTGTCTGGACAAGCCGCCATACACATGAAAGATGTCTGTTTCATACTGTACCTTCCAAATCCGGGAGCATCTTCCAAACGGTACCCGGCGTCATGTTGTTGGTACTAACAATCCAGCGGACCTCAGCACCCACGGTTGTAAACGGTAATACTTGGCGGTTTCCTCGCTCTGGTGGCGTGGACCGGAATGGATTTCGTGCCACTCGGATGCCTGGCTGAAATCAAAGGGGCGCAGCGCATCTCCTCCAGAGAAGCATAAGGTGGAAGTCTACCACGCAATCGAAGAAGAGTTCGATTTTCTTGATCGCTTCTCTTAGTTCTCTAGAGCTATCCCGTGACTGCAAGAAGACAGTAACCTTCTCCAGTTTATATCTGGCACCTGACGAATTCCATCAGGCGAACACGCGGCTTATCGATGCAGCGCAGACACGCCATTTTCCGAGCAAAAAGAGCGCGCTGCAAGATAAAGGGACCGTCAACAAAAAAGTCCTCTTCTTGTCCTCAATCCATTCGTGGATAAAGCCGTACTTTTATGAGTTAATGGCAGATTAGTACATTTCATGTTGTGATACAACGAAATATACCCAATTATTCTTCCCACAGAATCGAGGTTCTCGCTTCGTTGGCAGACGAGGGCCCCTTCAAAAATGATGAGGGATAACGGGCAAATGTCCATTGGCGCTCAGGGCACAACAGAACGCGATTTCGTTAAATTCCTTAACGAATGCCTATATGCTCCTCAAGACACTAATTGGCGGCTGCAGTGAAAAGCTTTAAAATCCATCTAAAGAAAACAGCTGGATCCACAAGTTCACGTTCCAAGAGTTCACGACGCTTCTGGTGCGAATTGAGGCAGTACTCAACTCGAGATCTCTGTCCGCACTATCCTAAGACCCAGCGGCTAAATCGCTTCACCACCAATTCATTCGCCGCTGGAAATAGGACTACCGTAAGGATTTGCAAAAGCGATATAAGTGGAAGGATCCACAACGCGATCCTCAACCTGGCGATCTCGTCGTCATTAAAGAAGATTCGCTGCCACCCACTAAGCGGCGATTAAGACGAATCGAAACATGCGATACGGGTCTGATAATAGCGTACGAGTAGTGGAGGTTAAGCGGTTATAGTGCCAATTAAGTAAGTAAGTAAGTAAGTGATGTCAAAAAATAACTAAAGAAACAAATTAAAACAAATACATTATTACAAACCTGGCCTCAAGCTCTATAAATTATACAGACGATTCATAAATATAAGGCCAACAATAATAATAATTTCCATAAGGATGAGCACGCCTAAAAGCAAACTATAAGTAGAACAAAAAGCTTATAGATTTGTAAAACAACAATGCCAACCACGCTATTAAGCACATAGTGGCGATGTAACAATTAATAGCGGTATGGTTGGAAATAGGGATAATGAGAAAACAAGCAATTTTCACACGATTAGCGTGGGAAGGGGTTACGTGCTCGCCTAGAAACTCCGTGTACCATGGTTCAAAGCCATGAAAAGTCTAGAAAGAAAGAAGTCTGAAGAGAAGATGTGGTGATTTCCGAAATAGCAGCTATCACTTCTACCACTTTGAAAAATTGTTGTTTCTCAAATTATCCCCTAATACACACCTGGCATCAAGCTCTATAAATTATACAGACGATTCATAAATAAAAGGCCAAAAATAAAAATAGTTACATTACCATATGGTCGAAAGTCATTGCATGCTAGTGACTTTCGACCATATTTTCAATTTTCTAAAGTGGACATTCGGCCATATGGCATACTGGCACACAGTGACTTTCGACCATATTTTCAATTTAATATTATTTCTTATTATTTCGTGTTGATGGCGTAGCCGGAGTTTGTCTGGCCAGGGTTATTTTTTTTGAAGCGCGGCCGAAGGCCGCTCACGCAGGAAGGAGTTCTGCACGGAAATACTGTTGATGGCGTAGCTGCAGTTTGTCCGACCAGGGTTATTTTTTTGAAGCGCGGCCGAAGGCCGCTCACGCAGAAAGGAGTTCTGCACGGAAATACTGTTGATGGCGTAGCCGGAGTTTGTCCGGCCAGGGTTATTTTTTTGAAGCGCGGCCAAAGGCCGCTCACGCAGAAAGGAGTTCTGCGCGGAAATACTGTGTGCCCTGTTCTTATTGTTGAATTTTATTAAATGCATACTTAACAATTATTTTGTAACAGGGCAAACTTAAATTTAAGCAACTGTTATTTTGGTACAATAGTTTTCCCTTTTACAAAATGCATACTTAACATATGGCCGAAGTCCCAAAAAAACTGTGTGGCGGTGGCATTGGTTGAATATACAGCAACAACAACAAGACAGAATGCTTGTAAGTGATATTGTGATTGTTTTTGGATTGGTTTTTATTTAAATTGAAATTTATTATACTTTTGAAAACATTTGGTGCTGTTGTTGTCTGTCTCAATGTTCGATCAGTAATTTACGGTGTACACAGCATGATTTTTTTATTTGGTTCTTTTTAAAACAACGGGTGACGTGCTACATAAATTTTTGTATGACTTCAAGACATTTTTAATAAAACTTATCAAGAAACGAAAAAACTAGCAAAGGAAAATGTTAACCACATACTAAGAGTGTTCTAAATAAACACAAGACGTCCGGAATAAAAGCGGAAAGCATTGCAAACGGAATGAATTTCACACCCATGCTCAAAACAGCAGGCTTTACGTACTGTAGTGACCCGTGGTTCTCCCTGTTTAGATCGGTGAACTTGAAACCTTTAAATGCGTATTTTGATGTAGATGGAGAAACTAACATTGCATCAAAAGTTATTACGTAGCTATAGGCAGACTTCACTGACTTGTCGACCGAACAAATCATAACATTTAGGCAGTGTGAATAACTAATGAAAAATTATAAGTACTTAAGTATAGAAACTGTGCTTTAAGAAAAAGTAAAAATTAATTGCAATAAACACACAACATGGATATGGGCGCAGACAATGAAAAGGAGGTGATGTGTGAGAAAACGCGTCTCAAGCAAGAAAGGATATACACTAAGCATTCTAAGCCGACGCTCATTTGCATTGTTATATGTAATTCAAGACCTATTGAAATAAATAATTATGGATTCGCCTTAAATCAATTGTTAAAGTATTCTGAATTATTGCAAGAAAATTGCAAGTGCTTGTTTAAACCACTTGATATTACATTTGCCAAGATTCTTTGAATTCGCTAAGACGGCGTCGAAAACAACGGGGTTTTTGTCGCCAATGCATTGTATTCTACTTCGTTTTGTGTGTAGTTTGTGAAGATTAACAATTGAATCCCAACTGAATTACGTATTTTGATTCATTTATTGATAAATCAGTTTATTTTTCAAAAACAGAAACAAAAAATAAGCCAAATATATAGATATTGGCGTAAGAAATGTGATCGTAAAGCTTTGAAAGAAAGGAATAAAAACAAAAGATCTGTCCGCACACCAAAATTAACTCTTAGAGAAGCACGTGGGGTTTTATCTATGACGTACATAGGAAAGTCTGAAAATAACTGTGTCTGGAATAGTAACCAACAACAACAACTGATTCCAAAACTTTATCAGTGTTCCTAGAGCTAAAAGAATTTTGAATAGAGCTGACTACCACAAACGAGTGGCTGGTAAGAAACTATCAATTTCGATAATAAACCGACAGAAACGAATTTCCTTCGCAAATGAATGCGTAAACAAGCCTCCAGAGTTTTGGAAAGATATTTTGTTTTCAGACGAAAGCTGAATTTAACACCCAAGCTCAAAACAGCAGGCTTTACGTACTGTAGTGACCCGTGGTTCTCCCTGTTTAGATCGGTCTACCCCATAAGTCGTTTTTCTACTCTGGAGCAACTCCCAACAGCAGAATTGCTTCCCATCCTCCCGTGTCTATAGCTTCTCCGTCTTCTATAGCGGCACCTAGTACATCGTAAGAACCTCCACGGTCCAAAGGTGCACAACAACAACATAGTCCCTCCCCTCCGGCCTACGTGTGGGGACTACCAGCAGCTCCTGGTATCACACACAGTCTGTTCCGTGTATCAGGCCAGGATATACCGGAATGTTGCATCAGTCAGGTGTAACTCATGCGAAGGCTAGTGCCACTTTCGATTATGTTCTGTCCTACTCAGCAACTGCTTTCGGGGAACTCCGAACCCTGCATGCGATATACCCTCTACTTCAGCCAAAGCACGGTAGAGACGAGATATTTATCCAAAGATCATTTTGTACGTCATGAGGAAGAATGTACTAAATGTGCTTCTTGAGTAAGCTGCTGAGGCAACCAAACTAACCAGCCGTATGGTTTCGTTTTATAATGTAATTAATGTGGACAAGTAGTTACATAGCTATTTTTTGGGAATTAGAGAGTGTCCCTAAAAGTAGCTCCAAATGAAGAACCCGTATATTTCGCGAAGCTCTTCAAACCGATAACAGAGTAAAATAAAGAAGGGAAATATTGGTATCTCTTCCGTTTAGTCCAAAGTTTGCTAAACACATCTACGACTAGCGAAAATCCAATTTTACAAAAGGAATACAATAGAGTAGTATGGGAATACTGAAAATTGGGCTGATAGGTGACGTTGGGGCCGGGATATCTCTGAATCTCGTATTTTCAGCCGGATAAATAAATAAAATATGTAATTTTAAGATTGAACTGATAAATAACGCTGATGCCGAGATGTCCCTAAACCCGCATTCACAACCCGATTTGATTAAACATGTAGGGTGGAAATTTATTCAGCTGTTTTTTTTATAACAGGGTATTTCGCATTTGGTCATTGAATCGAATTACCAATAGTAATAATAGTAAATTTATTATTATTAATAGCATATATTAATTATATTGTTGATAATAATATCAAATGATTTTTGTGAGAAGTTTTTTCATGGTAGATTTACACCACCAGGGATATCGAGAAGTTGTAGCGGCAAATTTGGTTAAGGATACTCAACCCAACTATCAGAGGATCGTTTTTCGCAAAAGTCCGAAGAAAACTATCAAGGGGAATGCCACCTCTACATTGGAAAGACCAGGAGAAGAACTTGGCTTCACTTGGTGTGTCCAGTTGACGCCAGTTCGAAAAGCAGGGAAACGACGGGTGTGCTCTATTAGAATCGGCCAAAACGCCTAGGCGGTTATAGCGCCAGTTTTTGATCGATTGATTGAAATGAGTATATTGTATATGTATATGGGTATATTTATTGGCTTAAGTGATGCTTCAGGAAAGGCATCCGCGGCTATTTAATGGTAAAAAAAATACAAGTTTTTCGAAAATTTACTTATGGTCAATACATGAGTTGTCTCAGTTATAGTACAATCTTTACCACAAGTAGAACTTTGTGGGACAGTTTTACTGACAGAAACCAAGGTTGCATTAGGGGACTGATTCCAAATAGGCCTCCCGTGGATTCATAAGCCCCCATGGAGAACTTTCATAACACTTCGTATAACGACAATTATTGGCAAGGTTGAAAACTAGCATCCCCTTCACGTGGATTCAGCGTCAAACCCCTGGCAAAGATGAGATTGGAAGATTCCCAGGTTGAAAACGCGCCACCTTCTGGCCGGAATTTCTCTATTAAAAGAAAATACCGGCTGGGAATCTCCTATTTGTCGCCAAGTTATGTGCTGAGGAGTAATTTTATGTTCGCATTTAGGGGAACACTACCCAGTAGTAAAACGATTTAGAACATTGACCTTGCCATGTGCAATATTTGGGTTGTAGTGCACCAGCCCACACAACTTTGGACTAGAAAAAAACATGAATTGCATTAAACATTAATAACACAGTTCGCTTCTTAAAGTATTTTACATATGTTGGGCTGGAAAAAAAAATCCTTGCATTAAATATTATTAACATATTGTGTTTCTTAAAGAATTTTACAAAACTACTTAAATACGGCGGTGCAAGCTTCATTAAAGTCCGGATATCCATAGGCCGCTGGCGACGCGGATCGCTCATTGCGATATCATTTGGGTACGGGAAATCTGGGAATTTGGTTAATAAGAGCTCTAGATGAGAGGAAAGAAACGTTTGTTCAGTCTGCACGTTTGTTTAAGTTTAAGTTTTTTGTTTTTGCCGTACACATCAAGCCCAACGTTAGCCGGATGGGGGATGGGGTGTAAAATCCAATCCTGCCAGCCGTATGAATTGTAGGAAAACAGCCAGCTTAGGGTCGAATTTCGATCAGTGGCTTACTCGGATGGGCTCCTCGACCATCTCCGCCTGCTCAGTCACTATTTCGGATACTTACCCCTTAGAATTACCGATTAGGTTTTCTGGTGCCAATGATGACGGTGGTAGAGAATTGATGGGATGGTCGGAAATTGCGTATTTCCGAGATACCTTGGTGTTAAGATACCGGCTAGGGAGGCGGTCTGAGTGGAAGTGATCCAGAGGACTACTTTCGAGGCCGCGCCGTCGCCTTTCATGTTGCAGCAGCGATCGGAAAGTACGAGCTCTGTGATGTCGTTGGTTGGACTAGATGACGAGCTCATGATTTCTTCGGACCCGTTACTTTGATGGACAGCACATTGTCGGAGCTCTCTTCATTCTCCCTCGGTTGGCTCGGCTTTGGGCTTTCGCTTCCCGCCACTATCGAACTTAAGGTGAAGACTCGTGTAGTATTTCTCACGATCTTAACTGCTGTATATTTCCAAGCGATGAATAGCACCTGTGACAGAATGAATAACGGACCGGCGGTTGACGACGGAGGCTGGATTCTCCTTGATCTCGATCTCAGGTGGTGCCAGCAGATGCGTTCTAACGACGAATTTCCTGATGTGAGTGACTCCGGACTCTTCAATTGACTGTTCACGAGAATTTTTTTCCACACTGTAGAAAAACCTTCATTCGTAAGAACACACTTGCGAAAGATGTCCTTTACTTTGATTTAAGTGTAACAGTTTTTAAACAGGGTTAAGATGCTTATTTAAAACGTAAGTGGTCGTGAAAATGTCACGAAATGTTGGCTATGCTAAGTAATCTACGTTAAAAACCTCGATATCACAAGGCGGAAGATGAATTCCTCTAGCTTCTTCATTTTTTTATTTATCGGTCTTTGTCAACTTTCTATCGATGCCATGCACTTCAAATGACAACAGTAAGCTTGCTTGTGTTTACACTGAGCCAGAGAATATCCTTAAACTTATTCGAAAAAAAATTTTTTTGTTTCGAAATTTAATATAAAATTTATTCGCAAAATATTTTTTGTTAAGAAATTTATAGCAAAAATTTGTAGATGCGCGATGTAACAACGTTGGTAAATCCAAAAATTTATTCGAAAAAATAAACATTTATTTTTCAGCGACATTTTTACTTTATTCACTTTATTTATATATAATTTCGGCTCGAGATCAGTGTGTTTTCAATAATAATTATTAAAAATTATAATTTTTTCAGTTCGTCCTCCTTTACTATGGAAAACACATCGTCTACGTATTTACTAAGTAGTATCGTGTTTGTCACTGTAGTCAGAATTTCTTCCATGATAATGTCGGCCAAGATCGGCGAGACTGGAGAGCTCATCGTATGTCCTTTTACACGTGTATAAATTCTTTCTTCATACTTAAAATATATATTTTCCGAGATGCAAAAAGTCAGTACTCCCACAAAAAGCATCCAGCACCACCGATCGTGTCGGACATTATCATGGAAAATATTCTGACCACACTGACCAAAATGAGGCTACTACTACACACTGAACTCATTTCATAAGGACATCAAATTTACAAAGGAGTTGAAAATGGACAACCAATTACCCTTTCTGGACTCTTACATGTACATCTTCAGGACGAATAATAAATTATAAATCAAAACACCCGAGAAAAATTATTATAAATACGGCAAACATCTTTATTGATACAAGGGCGCAGTGTTTCACACGGAAAACGAAAACCGTATTAAAGGCGAATGACCTTCGAACTGGACTAATATAGAGATGATAAAAGCAAACAATCAATATGGCACAAACCGAGAATTTGCATACCAGGCTTCTCGAACACATTAAACGATTCGGACGTATATGACAAAGAAAATATGAGGATAGCACACAATCCTGCCTATACGACAATATGTAGGAACAACAAAGAACAAACTTAGAACAAAAATATCAGGACACCGATCAGACATAAAATGTGGAGCATCGGTCAAAACACAGAAAACGGCGCTTACAGGACATTGTACAGATAGCGGATACTATCCTGATTTTAAAGCTGCGAGCATATTACAAGAAGAACAACACCATAATAAACGGTTCACATTAGAAATGATCGACATAATAAACATACCGTCAAATAAGAGACAAAATTTTTAAATGGACACAGGAAACTGCCCACACATATACGGACACCAACTTGACGCTTGTAATATTAGTTCTAAACTGCATGCCTAAGCAGACGATCGTGTAACTAAAATTGAATTAATGTATGTATTTTTCGTTTAAGGGTTTGTCTTTCTGATGTTGATAAGAGCTTTTGTGTTATTGTTGTAGCCCCTGAAGATGATCTCTGGAGGAAATTGAAATATATTGGGAAAATAAGAATAATATGATTATTATTAACAACACCATGACCTCGAGCCGAAAAAAATATTTTTGTAGATGCGCGATGTGTAAGCGCGGAGGAATCCAAAACCATCTTTAAAAAAAATATTGCGGAACGATGCGGAAAAATTTTAAAATTTTTTCGAACAAAATATGTTTTGTAGAAAAGCGCAGAAAAATTGTAAAATTTATTTTCAAAAACATTATTATTTTCTTTCCAGATACAGAATTTATTGAGTTGCTAAAATAGAATAGGCACCTGCCAATATCTTTGATGTACGCAGCCCGAAAAAACCAATCACCTCAAAAAAAGATGCTACACATTTACAACTATAACTACATAAATAAAAAACTGTAAAATTGTTAATTTTTTTGATAATTCATTTGTTAATTATGGAATTTAATTGCCCTACATAATTATCGTATTTAGTTTTAATTGAATTTAATTTTATTAATCCTTAATCTAGCTCGCCACTCAACAATTTATATAAATGCAGCTCTGCTGTTTTGACATGTTATTTGTCAAGTCTTTTTGCACAGAACGTAGATTCTTGTGTCAAGAGGCCTGATTTCACCACTCCAGAAACTAATTGGATCTAATCAGATTTTAATATCAATTAGCAAAAGGCAAATTAGTTCAAGTATGGTGAAATCGGACGAGATTTTCTGGTAGAGGGGCGGTGGAAGTGATCCAACATTTTGTAATCTACGTTATACGTTCTGTGCAATTAAACTTGACGAATAACAAGTCAACGCTAGAAATCCTAGGTTTCCAAAGTTTGGAACCGATTTGATAAGAATCGGTCCAAATCCTCACATTTAGATATATCTGTTTTGTTTTCTATGGATTGGTCCTATAGCGGCAGTGAGCATTCTGGAAATTTTATCAAACACAAGTGTATGACAATTGCATCTCAATTAGAAATATCTATTTGATGGCATTGAAGCGTTCACTCTCAACTGCCTTTAAATTAAATTAAATTTTCAAACAGTGCGTTGGCTACCACGGTGTACTGAATACTGAAGGTGACGCCTTTAGAAGTACCGCTACTTTGGTTTTGCCGGGTTTGACAATTCTCAACTTCAACTAGACAAAGCTTTTTTCACAAATTAAGAAAAAGAGACACTTTTTTTAGTATTTTGCGAATTTATTTATTAAATGTCTGCCTATAAATTCATACTTTGACACTTTAGAACAATTAGAACACGTTTTTCAATGAAATATTGGAAGTTGTTCAATTTTCTCTCTCCCGTATTCTTGTTTACTAAAGGCGAGATCTGTCATTTCACCGCGGGAAGGCGCAATCTTGTATTCTATCATTCTTGGTTGGCTACGCTACGCTCACTTTCATATATATCGCTGAAGGGTTTCCAAGCTGTTGAAAAGCCTTCGTGAGTTAGGAGGCACATTCACACAATTCGTCTTGTTCCCCTTGGGTTTTTATAGTTGAGCTGAAGTAATTTCTCAACCAGGATTAGCCGCTTAATTAAAATATATACTTATGAACGCCATACCCATAAACGATGCCCATGAGAGATAATCTCCATTGAAGACATCATGGGGGTAGGCGCATATTGTCTTCCCTCACCGGTGTGTCTTCAGGCTCCTTTTCAGGTTTTGCCAGTTTCTCAGAAAGCTCAGCCGTCGCCCTTTGGCACCTTACAAAACTGTAGTAAGCATTTTTGTATCTTTTTTAAGCGAGACTAAGTCTTTTGCCGACAGCCGTTCTGAACACGGGAGTTCATCGTAGGCATATTTAGTATTTTACCTCAAGGTTTTTAACTCGCCTTTTTCGATAACAAGGTAGCCTTTGTTGTGCTCTGAAGCAGATCCACCATTGTAGTGGAATTCAAGTACGACAGTCTGCCGCTGTGGTGATCTCCGAAATAGCTATCATTTCTATCACTCCTGACTGTTCTTGACTTTTTTCCAATATATTTGTTTTTGGGTTTTTCTGTTGTAAGACGGCTGGTAATGTTTGCAAACTGCTAATTTAGCGCACGTAAAAAATTCGATTCTGTACCTTTATGGTGGAGTAATGATGCTTGGTAATAAATGTTCCAATATGTGTAAGTGTTTGATCGTCTATTGTAATGGAGCCATTGCAGTCATTTAAGAATAAAGTTCCGGGTTGTAATTCTTCTATCATATTGATGTAGTCAGCGTTATCATGGACACAGTTTGAGCGTTTACTATTAATTTACTTTTAATAAGACTGCTAATACAACTATTGTTACTAATATCAATAAAATTATTTTCACTACAAATTGTTATTCGATTATAAGTTTTACATTCTCTCTAAACTCTAAACTATAATTCTTCTTCGATATTAATGTATGGAATGTCTTCATTTTCAATAATTTTTGCGATCGTACTTATTTCTAAATTAGACAATATGAATGAATTAATAATGTTGGATTTTGCCCAATGTAAGGCATATTCAATGTTAATAAGTTCTTCCTTTATCAATTGAGTGGCTCAGTGCCATCCTTGCCTAACCCTCGAAATTTCATATTTGGAGTTATTATGCTATACTACTTAGAAATACTCCAAACTTTCCGTGCCAAAGTTGCACATCCCTAATTTTTGAACGAGACAAGGCTGACATCTATGGGCAGTTTTGGCAATCTCAATATGTCAAAAGTTATTTGGGCCATTTCTGCCTAACCATCAAAACATGGCGGCCGCGAGCGACATGCTGTTTCCGTTATCCGACTTTTCAGGTGACGATAGTGATAAAGACAAAGACTACTTACCTTCAGATGAGGTCTCAGGTATGTCCCCACCTCTCTATAAATAAATATTATTATTCTCATTCTTTAAATATTGTTTTTTCGCATATAAAAGAGATTGTGAGGGTTAGGCATTTCTGGCCTTTCCTGAATGGTGAACTGTTAAAATTAATTGCATAAGAACGGTTAACAGCATTTATTCTTGTTATTGCGAGAAAAGAATTTTTGATACAATTTTATTATAGTTTCATTTATTCTTAACCAAGTTCATGGCTTACAAAATATTTTATGTGTTTAAGTTAGGTTATGTTCCATTGTTTTGCGTTACTTTGCATGATATTATTATTATTAGGCGTACAATTGTTAGGTGAAAGCCGATCGGGAGAGAATGACGAGCAGCTCGTGGAGAATAATAAAGGGCGAAAGAGAGTCAGGCAGCCTCACAAACATAAAAAATATATTAGAAAACTAAAGCGTGCACGTGGTGAAGAATTTCTATCTACAAAAGGACGACTCATTCCACAAAAAAGGTGTGACTTATCAGAATGTGGATGTGTACTTCACTGTTCTCAACAGATTTCTGAAGAACGAAGAAGAGATATTTTTAAGGAATTTTACAGTATGGATGGGCCCATGAAACACTCTTTCCTTGCAGGTCAAATTGTGGTTAAAGATATTAAAAGAAAATATTCCAAAAATGAAAACAGTCGTAGGGTTAACACAAGAATCTACAGGCTTCGAGATGAACAAGGGGAAGACAAAATTGTTTGCAAAAAATTCTTTAAAGGGACACTGGCTGTATGCGACGTAACCATTACAAATGCATTAAAGAGAAAGCAGCAATCTGGTACGCCGAGAGGTGACTTAAGAGGAAAACATACTCCACATAATAAAACTAGCTTGGCAGATGAACAAAGGGTTTGCGATTTTATACAACAATTTCCATCGTACGATAGTCATTATTGCAGGCGAGATAGTAACAGAAAATATTTAAATCCAGACCTAAACATGAAAATGATGTATGATATGTATAAAAATTGGTCCACATTTTTAATACAAAATTTAACCTGCATTTTCACCAACCGCAGAAAGACACTTGTCAAACATGCGACGAATTCAAGCTAAAAATAAATACTTTGCACACAGAAGCTGAAAAGCAGACTTCCAAAGTGCAACATGACATTCATTTACGACAAGTAGATGACATCCGGGATATGAAAAAACGAGATGCCGTTGCAGCCAGATCTAGCAATAATACAAAGCAAGCAAACGTCAACTCTGGGTTTATAACCTATGCATACATGATGAAGTAAATAATGTTGGACACATGCACGTTTGGGATGAACATATTGCATCAAGAGGCGCACAAGAAATCGCATCTTGTCTTTTGTACCACATAAAAAACTGCTTGCCGTCAACTACAGAAGAAATCACTCTTTATAGTGACAGTTGCGGGGGCCAAAACCGAAATATTAAAGTAGTTTTGGCTCTTTCTTATGGGGCACAGTTTTTCAACATGCGACCAAGATTTTGGAATAATAGAAAGGGAGAAAAAGCACCATCCCCATATTTTCCATCCCGATGATTGGTTAAATGTAATTAATTTCGCTAAGAAAAAAAGTCCTAAATTCAATGTTCATCAGATGACGAAAGATTTGTTTTTTAGTACAAAAACTTTGGAAGAATCTATTACACATAGGAAGATTTCAACTAAAAAAGAGAAGAACGAATGGCTTAAAATTAAATGGATTCAGTTGCGAAAAGGAGAGCCAAAGAAAATGTTTTATAAGTACAATTATGTTGCAAATGATTTACTTTTCAGTACACTAGACCTGACAAAAAAATCTGGTAGGGGTCGCCCTTCGCTTTATTTTCCATCTCAATTATCGGCCCTGTTTCCAAATGGACGCGCTATAACTAAAGAGAAGAAAAAGGATTTGATAGATGTTTTGAAATTTGTGCCTCCAGAGCATCACGACTTTTACCAATCACTTAATGTAGGGGTTGTTGAGCAAAATGAAGAATCAGAAATTGAAGGAAATGACGAATAGCAATTTTTCTCATTACTTCAAGGATGCCTAACCATCACGTCCTATTTGCTTAGTAAGCGCCAAAAGTGCCTATACGTTTGTACCAAAGTCATGATGAGACAATAAAATACTTATTTTCTTAAGTTAATTTGTAGTATTCAAGGAATGTATTTTCAGTTTAATTAAATGTTTCAAACCTTCCTAAAAAGGCTGTTTAATTTTTAATTACCTATTAACTTTGTCACTAATTATTAGGAAATGACTAAATTGAGGCTTAGGCAAGGATGGCACTGAGCCACTCAATTGTAGTTTATATTTAATTTGTAAGCCAATTTCTAACTTCATATTTTCGTTATCCTTAATATGTTTAAGTATCTCGCTACTTTTGTTGGTTATTTCATTAATTCTATCTAAAATATTTTTATTTATTACTATCTACTTATCATTATTTTCTAACAAGTTTTTAAAGTTTTCGCTTAATTTCTTAAGGTCATGGTGGTCAGGGCTATCGGCAATCCATTTCCATGCAGTGCTGATAAAATCTAGTGAACGTTTCTTTTTTATTTTAGGAGTTAATTTTGAAAGGAGTGACCAAATTTGAGCTAATTTGTGAGTAAGGAAAGGATGCAGTGGGTGTTTGGTTGGAATGTTTTGTGAAGTAGTCCTTTGAAGTTCTTTAGTGAGTTTATCATATTGCGTCATGTCTATTATATGAATTATTTTAAAGGTTCCCTCCTGTATTTTCGCATTTCCCTCTCTCAGTGTTATAAGCTGTGCGTTCGTATAGTCAAGAATTTGTGTTTCGGCGTAAGCCGTAAAGGCAAATAAACTGTAAAAAAATATTAAATTTATAATTATGTATCAATCTAACTTTTTAATCTATATCGTTCGCCTATGGCATTTTAAACGGTTTTATCTATAATCTATGAATCGAACACCTATGGTACTTTAAACGATTTTAAATCCTTATTCGAAAACAACTTAAATGTAAATTAAAATTGGACCCTAAAACAAAAAAATTTATTAAACTGGTTGAATTTTTTGTTTGTTTTTTTATGTGTGTGTTTTCTTATGTTACTTTATCTCTCTTTTTATGTTTTCGGTTCTGTCCTGTTGTTTTCTGCTACTATTTCTTTTTTGAACCTCGATGATTGTTTTGAACTTAACCTTTTGTTAATTTTGGCGAAAAGTTCTTCACCTACAGAGTAGTCCTTTATTGCGTTTCTCTTCCTATTATGATATTCAAGGTCCTTTTGTTGCTTTTTTTCAAGTAAATCTACATTCTGTTGCCTATTTCTTTCTAGCTCTTGAGGTCTGTACTAATCCTAGTACCAAAAAATGTCTCTATAGGATTTTTCTTGGTGGTTGAATGCATTGTTGAATTATACTCATGCACTGATTTAAAAAGAAGTTCTTCAAACGTTAAGCTATTATTGTCAGATTTTAAGCATCAAATTATTTTGGAAAGGGTTGAGTGGAATCTCTCCACTTGCCCGTTTGTTGTACTTGCTTAATGTGGTGTAACGTATACTTCAATATTCATTTGGTCCTTCGATAGTGCTGAAATGGAGGCTGAGTTCAGGGATTTGTCATTATCAATTACAATTAATTTAGGGGTTCTGAATGCAATCATGAGTTCACGTATTGGGTCTTTAATATGTTCTACTGCTCTCGATTTGATTACCTGTGCGTACTTAGAGTATTTATCGACGTAAATTAGGATAAATATTTTCTCTGTTGAGTAGATGTCGACATGAATAATTTCTCCGGGATTTTGTGGAATTGAAGTGGCTTGGATTTTTGTTTTTGGAGGGTATCTGTCATATTTTTGCTGAAGATAAGTTGAACACTGTTTGACTTTTTTCTCTATTTTGGCAAATATGCCGGGGAAATAATATTTTGTTTTTTTGGGTTTTGTTTTCGCGGCTATTTCTGTGAGCACGTTCTTTCAGTATTATTTTTTCTTGTTCGACTTCGCTTTTAATATCCTGTACAAGGGTTTGTGTGAAGCGGATTTTCATATTTCTGAAATGTAGCGGATAAATTTCTTGAATTCTACCCATTATGGTTTCTGTCGTGTACAGTCCATTAATTAGGGCTGGATCTAACCGTTGCATTAAAATGTCAATTATGTCCTGGGCCGAGTAGTCTGTCCTAATAATATTGTGTCTGTGATAACTGGGGAATATCAGTTCAAGGGTATAACAATTTTCGTCGCCAAGTAGCAGAAATATTTGGTTATTAAATACGTTTATTAGAGCTTCTGTAGAAGGTATGAGGCTATGTGGAGAGCTTTCGTCACTATGGCAAGGACATGTGGTAAGGACATTTGTTTCTGATTTTGGTGGGCGAGAAAGGGCGTCAGCGACGACGTTAGTTTTTCCCGGTTTATAGTAAAGTTCGTAATTGTATTCTTCCAGCCTGCATTTCCATCTTTTCATCTTCGCATTATGGTTTTTGTTACTTAGGGCGAAGGTAAGTGGTTGATGATCTGTGTAAATTATTACCTTGGCCGTACCGTACAGATAATTCTTGAGCGTATTTAATGCCCAAACTATCGCCAGTATTTCTTTTTCCTTGGCGGGGTAGTTTTCCTCCGTCTTCGTTAATGATCTCGATATGTATGTGATAGGTTTGCCTGATTGTTCTAGGACTAGACCGTAATTTAATGCATCTGTAGTAAGTTGGAATTCTTTTTTGAAATCTGGATATGCTAATATGACTTCTTCAGAAATAAGGGAAATTTTAATTTGATGAAAAGCTTGCATGGTTTCGTCAATCAATGTGATTGATTTTTTACTAGAAGCGGTTTTCGAAACTCGTCCGTCTTCTCCTCTAAGGAGTAAGGTCAATGGTCGTGCTAATTTAGCATTGGGTAAGGAAAGTCTTGGATTGCCCTAACTTTAGCGGGGTTTGTCTTTATACTAGTCCGTGATATTTTAAAGCCTAGGAATTCAACTTCGTCCTTGAAGAGCTCACATTTGTCTAATTGTACTTTCATTTGAGCGGTTTCGAGTGTTTGGAAAATGGTTTCTAGGTTCTTCAGATGGCTGCGCTCGTCTTTACCGAGTACAATTATATCATCGATATAGACGTAGCAAATTTTTCCTATATGGTCTCTAAGGATATCGTCAAGAGCCCTTTGAAAAATCGCTGGAGCGTTCTTCAAGCCGAATGGTAGTCTCGTAAACTCGTACTTCCCATTGTTGACTGAGAAAGCGGTTTTCTCGACGTCAGATTCCTTCAATGGAATCTGATGGAATCCACTTTTCAGATCCAGAACCGAGAAATATTGACTATTTCCTAGTTGTGAGATGATTTCATTAATTTCGGGTATAGGTATATATTGAATAAAGACATACCTATTTTATCACAACAGGTTATGGGCCTTAAGCCACGGGTATTTTGCTAAGTTAAAAGTAAAAATAGCAATTAACCACTGAAGGTTTAAATATAGTAAAATGGCAAGTTCATCATCGATTCCAGTGACATTCCAAATAGAAAAGTTGCGTGGCAGAGAAAATTTCGTCGTATGGAAGCGTCAAGCGAAATCCTGCTTAGTAATAAAAGGTGTGTGGAAAGTCGTCGAAAGTGGAGTCGTAAGCGAGAAGGATGCTGACTTAAATGAGCGAGCGTTAGCCGAAATTACCTTGATGGTGGACCCCAGCAATTTCGGCCACATCGCTAGTGCGACGACGGCGAAGGAGGCGTGGAGCGCTCTAATGAATGCCTATGAAGACAATGGCCTCACGAAAAAAGTAGAATTGCTAAAACAACTGGTTAATGTCAGGCTCGAAAACTACAGTTCCGTACAAGAATATATAAATGACATCATCATGATTGCTATAAAGGTAAGAAACGCCGGTCTAAACCTTGATGATGAGTTAGCTGCCTCGTTAATGCTTGCTGGTCTGTCTGAGGAATTCAGACCTCTTGTAATGGCAGTAGAAAACTCCAAACAGAAGTTAACTGTGGACATAGTGAAGAATGTACTACTGCAAGATGTTAAGATCGATGGTGTGGACAAAGAAAAAGCGCTGTACTCAAAACATTTTAACATCAAAAAATCAAATAAACAAAGGTGTCACAGTTGTAAAGCCATTGGTCATTTCGCTGGAAATTGCCCTCAAAAGCCCAAACAGAGCAACACTAATAAAAACGTAGAAAATTACAAAAGAAAAAACATCGAAAGAGCGGACGTGCTGTTTGCAACGAGTAGTAGTACTATTACAACCCAAGAACATAACGAAAGACAGGCATGCGCGAAAGCAACCAAAGGCGAAATGCGCGACATAATGAGTAAGAACAACGAGTACATAAATTGGTACATATGTAGATAGCGGCGCGAGCAACCACATGACAAACGAGGTTAACCTTTTATATAACAAGCACGAGATAAAAGAGAAAACTATTGTAATAGCGAATAATACCGAGCTCTCCGCAAATTTTGCAGGCGATGTAAATTTGTCTCTTTTTAACAAAAATAAACACACAAAAGCAATTGTCAAAGATGTCGAGTATGTTCCTGACTTATGTGCAAATCTTCTGTCGGTTCGTCAAATGGTACAAAATGGTAAACGAGTAGTTTTCGAAGGCGACACGTGCAAAATTTTAAACGAAAACAACGAAGTTGTCGCTACTGCGTCGGTCCATAATAATCTTTACCGATTAAATAGTAAAATTAACAAGACAAAAGCATCCGCAATGCTCGTGAAAAATGAATTCGAAATATGGCATCGACGAATGGGCCACATTTGCAACACTTCATTACACAAAGTGCAACAAAACAATGACGGCATATCATTTAGCAAATTAAATAGTAATTGTTGTAAAGTGTGCATAAAAGGGAAGCAAACACGTAAACCGAATAAGGAAAAAGGCACGCGCGCAAGCAATGTTTTAGAACTGGTGCACTCTGATGTGATTGGTCCATTAAAGACAAAATCGTTCTCGGGTGCTCGTTTCCTGGTTTGTTTCGTCGATGATTTTACGCGTAAAGTGTTTGCTTACCCAATTAAGAATAAATCCGACGCCTTTGAAACATTTAAAAACTTTAAAAATATGGTTGAGAACCAATGCTCCAAAACGATTAAAATTCTCCAAACTGATAACGGCAGAGAATATGTGAATGAAAGTTTCAAATCGTTTTTAAATAAAAGCGGTATCATTCACCAAACCACATTTCCGTATGCACCAGAGCAAAACGGTGTAGCGGAGCGAATGAACCGCACTTTGATCGAGCGGGTGCGCTGTATGCTTATAGACAGCGGAGTAGACGAGCGTTTTTGGGCAGAAGCCGCTGCAACCGCCGCGTATTTAACAAATTTTGTGCCTTGCAGAGAAGACAAGCGTAGTCCGGAGGAACTATGGTCTACAAAAAAACCAAATTTGAAACATATTCGCGTACTCGGCTGCACGGCAATGGTCCACGTACCAAAAGAGAACAGATATAAATTGAGTGAAAAGTCAATCGAATGCATTATGGTAGGGTACAGTGGTGAAAGTAAAGCGTACAGACTTTTTGATCGGCGTACCAACAAAATCGTGATTAGTAGAGATGTTGTGTTTTTGGAAAATCAACTTAATTGTAACAAGTCTAACGATACTTATCAACTTGTGGATTTATCTGGGGGCAAAAGTGTCAATGCAGAGGGGAATGGTGGCGAATTGAGCACTATCGACAGTGATACAGATTACGCTGATGAAGACCACGGCCGCGTTGACAACTTCGCAGTTAAAGATGAAGAAGGTATCAACAACATTGACTCCGAACTCCGTCGCTCTAAAAGAATTGCAAGTAAGCAAGCAAAGTCCTACACTTTTTGTACTGCACAGTTTAATTTATACGATCCTTCAACGTATAAGCAGGCGGTATCGTCAGTTCACGCGGATGAGTGGGAGTCCGCCATGCGTAGCGAAATTGATTCATTACATTTTAACAACACATGGACGTTGACTGATCTTCCACCTGGCAAGAAGGCGATAAATTCTATGTGGGTATACAAAACTAAATACGACACAAACATCGTTCCACTTCGCAGAAAAGGCATATTAGTGGCGAAAGGCCGCGCGCAAACCGAAGGCATCGATTACTTTGAGGCATTCGCACCTGTGGTACATAAGATACGAATCAATTCGTTTCTTATTGGCGCTCTCATGGCCGTACATCAAATGGACGCCGTGTGCACATACCTGAGTGGCACACTGCAAGAAGACATTTTCATGCAACAACCTGAGGGTTACAACGATGGTACAGGTAAGGTGTGCAAACTATCAAAATCTATTTACGGTCTCAAGCAATCCGGACGAGTATGGAACGAAACCCTTAATCGTGAACTTCTCAAGATGGGGCTCGTTAGAAGTGACGTAGACCAATGCATCTACTACAACGTCGACGGTGATAAAATGTCGCTCATTGCAATATATGTCGATGACATCTTGATTTTTTCCAATAGCTCAAACCAAATAGCATAGTACAAAGAGAAATTGGCAAAAAAGTTCGAAATGAAAGGCATGGGTGTAGCCACGTCAGTGCTAGGTGTGAGAATCAAAGTGAATGACAATTCTATAAAAATATACCAATCTCAGTATGTACTAGATGTATTGAAACATTTTGGTATGAGCGATGCTAATCCGCTGTCAACACCGTTCGACTCCAGCGAAAAATTATCATCTGATATGTCACCAAAAGATGTTAGTGAAAGGCAAGATATGACCGAAGTTCCGTACATGCAAGCAATCGGTTGCTTATTATTCACTGCTCAAGTCACTCGGCCGGACATTTGTTATGCTGTAAACACGTTAAGCAGGTACGCAGTAAATCCCGGAAGGGCTCACTGGGAAGCCGTGAAGCGCGTTATGCGATACCTAAAGGGTACTTCTGAAAAGGGACTAGTATATTGTAAATCTGCTGACAACATAATAGGTTACTGTGATGCGGACTGGGTTGGAGACACCGATGAAAGGCGTTCAACTTCGGGTTATACCTTTGTCTTTCAGTCAGCTGCTATAACATGGTCAACAAAAAGGCAGAGAACTGTTGCATTGTCGAGCACGGAAGTGGAATTAATATCTATTGTAGCTGCTATACAAGAGTTTGTGTGGCTGAAGCATTTGGAAGCTGAGCTGGTTCCGAAATACGAAACAACGATGACCATATTCTGAGACAACAAGTGGCATTGAGTAATTCCAACTCACCACGCACGAAACACATAGACATAAAAACGAAATTTATTCGTCAACTTATCGAACATAAGCAAGTAATTTTGAAGTGTTTACCTACTAACGAGATGGTTGCAGATATTTTAACAAAAGGCGTTACCGCTCAAAAGTTAAAGTATTTTGCCACTAAATTTGGTATAAATTAAATTAAATTAAGCAAAAATATTTTGTATTCCATTGTTCTGAATTACCAACATACATAAATATTTTTCTAATGTGAACGCATAGAAATTAGTCGTTCAGGAAGGGTGTTATAAAGTGAACAACTTATTAATATACATACTTATATACATAGATGGTCACCTTATTCACCCATACACTGTGTACAACCCTGTAATATATATACACACCTGTTATACATGCAATAGCAAGAATTTTATTTAATATCTTTGTACTTACTCTCACTTTAACCGCCATTGAATAAAGACATACCTATTTTATCACAACAGATATTTATCAGCCCTGGTTACTGCGTTTAGTTTTCTGTAGTCAATGACCAGTCTATATTTTTTCTGTCCAGGGGTGTCCAGTTTTTTGGGAACTACCCAAACTGGTGAGTTGTAAGCGGATCGAGAGGGTCGAATTATTCCATCTCGTAATAGAGTTTCGATTTCTTGGGCTAGGAATTCTCGCATTGCCAAAGGAAAGGATATGGGTAATATTTGGTGTAAACGTGTGAGTCGGAAGTAGTGTTTATTTCGCCAACTTCCGTAGTAGTATATGTGAGTTTCGCATTTGGTTCTGAAAATAAGTTGTAGTGCCTTTCCGTCAAGAGGTTTATTATGTGCTTTTGGATCTGGGTCATGTACTCTGTCTTGATGTCAATTTTGTTAACGTATGGTGAATTTTTTTGTTTTAGTTTAACTTTTACGTCATTGCTAACTATGAGGGTGTTGTCGTGTAATTTTATTATAGCGGACAGGTCCTTAAGGCTGTCGTTGCCAAGGATGCCGTCGAAAGATTTTAACGTGGGTAAAAGGAAAAATTTTAAATTCGTTTCCGTTTTTCGAAAAAGATTAACCAGAGGATGGTGCATGATTTTCCCTTGTTCGGCTATTGAGTTTGTAAAGAATGGTTGCTCGTTAGGAAGTGGTCTCGAAACATAGTTTTTACTCGAACCAGTGTCTATCAGTATTTTAAGGGTGTTTCCGTTCTTCGACTTACATTCTATGTTTGGAAGCGAAGAACTTGTCATTCTAAAAAATGTATGTCTGTGAAGTCTGAAAGTGGTTGATCATATTCTGGGTACGACTGTTCGTTGTCGTTGTACGCTATCTGGCATTCATTAATTGTTGGTGTTTGATTTTGATCATGGTCTTGTTGTTCGGTCGCGGTACTAATATGAAAATTCCTTTGATATTTGAGAAGGTTGAACCTGTGGAGGATGATATGATTGATGGTAATAATATGAGGGACGCACGTTTAATGGTGCGTTTTTCTGAATATTCTGTCGCTGGGAAGTTGGTGGAATACGTGAATTTATTCTATTATGAGGTGAATAATTTATTTGATTTTCTAGGATCTCGCACAGGTGGAGGGCGTGTGGAAGGTCCTTTGGTTCCCTTACCGCTAAAAGTCTCGGTAGATCGCCATTAAGTCCGTTGATAAATGCATCTTGAGCCTTTTCTCTGTACATCTGGGTGAGGAGTCTAAGTGAATCTGGGCTTTCTTCCATACAAGATATCTTATTTAGTATTAAGGAAAGGTGGGAGTATACTGTCTGATAAAATTGCCGAACTTGCAATCGGCCTTGAACCAGACTGCATAATTGATACTCACGAGTTTTCAGATCTCGCTTGTCGGCATAATGCCACGTTAGGCATGACCGAATACCACTCCAATTCAAGGGGATATTATATGATTCTAACACTTCGTCTGCGTGACCAACTATTATATTCCTGATGGCCATAAGGATTCCGAAATATTTAGGCGTCCCTTGGAATTGGCCATAATAATCTAGAAGCCTTTCTACGCTTTTCCGCCAAGAGCTGAACTCGCTAGGGTTTCCAGAAAATTCCCTGATCGTCCTTGCTATTTCAGGGACACGGTCTGAGTCCGAATTGCCCTGAGCAACTAGCGGTTCGTCTTTTAAATTAAGGAATTCATGGTTTGGATTTATTATGTTATTTACTAATTTCTGTCCTTCAGTTTGAAATATTGTGGTTACTATATTTCTTATGGTCTCCTCTAACCGGGGAGTAGTAGTACTAGTAGTATTGGTGGTAAGTATAGAGGGTCTAATTATAGAAGGTATATCGTCAGGCATTCTGTCTATTTTGTACTGTAACTATTTTTCCTTTTTTTTAAATTATTCACAAAAATTATTCTTATTATAACTTGCTATGTTTCTTAATTCCTGAAAAGAATTTTAATTTTTCACAAAAAATTTGTTTCACTTAAATCTTAACACTTATTTATGTTCTATTTATTTATCAAAAACAAATTTTTTTCTCAATTATTATCTTTTAAATTTCAATATTCAAATTTTTTCACTTATTTATTTTCATTTATTTAACAAAAGTAATTTGCCCACTTATATATATATTTTTTTTTTTTTTGATATTTATAATTCCTGCGTTAATGCGTTTACGCGAATGCTTATTTTACTCTTTCAATTCTTTTTATTCTTTTATATTTTTTTTTTCACAATTATTCAATGGCTTAACAAGTAACTAAATAACATACATAAGTAGAAAGCAGATAACCATTCCGATTGGCGACGGGTCCGGATTTGTCCTTTTTGTGCGCGTCCTGCGACTACTGCGGATCCTGGACTCCGCACACGCTCCTGTCCAACGATGAAAGCGTTCTTCCCAGAATTTCAGCTACCCGACCAGACGCGTAAGGACTTTGCTGCTTTTTTTTCCTAAAGCAGTCTCTGTCCGATGAAGGTACCGTACATGGATCTTGCTGCCTCTCTTTCCTGAGGGAGCCTATGCCCAGTGCTTAATTAGTACGCTCAACTGGCGGTCCCTGCTAGGGCGCCAGTTAAATTAATCGATGGCGAAGAGTTAAAAAAAATGTTTTCCGGATGAGACCGGTCTTTATTATTTGACTTTCAACTTAAGACTGAAATTTATAATATTTCTTACTTATATTCTTACTTCTAAGCCCGTGTCTCGGCGACGTGCTGGTTTTGCTGAATTGGCATTTCCCACGGAAAAGCCAGTCGCTGGTCTTTTGCGTTAGCCAATTTTGGGTTGCGGGTGTGAGGTGTTGGATTTCCCGTATGTATGTTAGCCTGGTCTGTTGGGATGCGCGTGTGGGGTGTTGGATTACCCGTCTATATGTTAGCAGCGCAAGGTGTTGCGTTAGCTTATAGCGTGTTTGCAATTTAGCAGACTGAGACACGGTCAAATGTGATTAGAAGTAAAAATCCGCTCGGTTTAAATTTAAAAAAAATTTGAGTGCTTTGCAACGGAATATGTGAAAAAAATAAAATGTGCTTACAGTTGTGCACTAATAACACTGTGAATTTTTTTGTTTTAGTTTAACTTTTACGTCATTGCCAACTGAGGGTGTTGTCGTTTATGTTTATTATAGCGGACAGGTCCTTAAGGCTGTCGTTGCCAAGGATGCCGTCGAAAGATTTTAACGTGGGTAAAAGGAAAAATTTTAAATTCGTTTCCGTTTTTCGAAAAAGATTAACCAGAAGATGGTGCATGATTTTCCCTTGTTCGGCTATTGAGTTTGTAAAGAATGGTTGCTCGTTAAGAAGTGGTCTCGAAACATGATGCGGTTGAATATAGTTTTTACTCGAACCAGTGTCTATCAGTATTTTAAGGGTGTTTCCGTTCTTCGACTTACATTCTATGTTTGGAAGCGAAGAACTTGTCATTCTAAAAAATGTATGTCTGTGAAGTCTGAAAGTGGTTGATCATATTCTGGGTACGACTGTTCGTTGTCGTTGTACGCTATCTGGTATTCATCCATTGTTGGTGTCTGATTTTTATCATGGTCTTGTTGTTCGGTCGCGGTACTAATAAGAAAATTCCTTTGATATTTGAGAGGTATTTGATGCGAAAAATTCGATGTCCTTTTTTCTGCTGGCCTGCTTGGTCCTGGCCGGTTCATATAATTAATTACCTTTGTTTGCATGGACTGGTCGACGTTCACAGGTTCTGGTTTAGCTAATGGCTTAGGCGCAAATGGGCGTGGAGGTGCACGGTTAACATAGGGTTGAGGATAAGGCTGGGCAGTGCGTGCCTGCCATGGAGGTTGAATGGGTTGAGGAGTGGTCTGAGCAGGTTGCCTATTCCAAAGAAATGGACATATGGCGCTCCTTGTTGGATCCTGAAATCAGTCCTTGGTGGAGGTTGAACCTGTGGAGGATGATATGATTGATGGTAATAATATGAGGGACGCGCGTTTAAGGGTGCGCTTTTCTGAATATTCTGTCGCTGGGAAGTTGGTGGAATATGTGAATTTATTCTATTATGGGGTGAATAATTTATTTGATTTTCAAGGATCTCACATACGTGGAGGGCATGTCGAATGTCCTTTGGTTCACTTACCGCTAAAGGTCTCGGTAGATCGCCGTTAAGTCCGTTGATATGTAAATGCATCTGGAGCCTTTTCTCTGCACATCTGGGTGAGGAGTCTAAGTGAATTTGGACTTTCCTCCATACAAGATATCTTATTTAGTATTAAGGAAAGGTGGGAGTATACTGTCTGATAAAAATGTCGAGCTTGCAATCGGCCTTGAACCAGACTGCATAATTGATACTCAAGAGTTTTCAGATCTCGCTTGTCGGCATAATGCCACGTTAGGCATGACCGAATACCACTCCACTCTAAGGGGATATTATATGATTCTAACACTTCGTATGCGTGGCCAACTATTTTATTCCTGATGGCTTCCGAAATATTTAGGCGTCCCTTGGAATTGACCATAATAATCTAGAAGCCTTTCTACACTTTTCCGCCAAGATCTGAACTCGCTAGGGTTTCCAGAAAATTCCCTGATTGTCCTTGCTATTTCAGGGACACGGTCTGAGTCCGTATTGCCCTGAGCAACTAACGGTTCGTCTCTTAAATCTAGGAATTCATGGTTTGGATTTATTATGTTATTTACTAATTTCTGTCCTTCAGTTTGAAATATTGTAGTCACTATATTTCGTATGGTTTCCTCTAACCGGGCAGTAGTGGTACTAGTAGTATTAGTAAGTATCGAGGGTCTAAGTGAATTTGGGCTTTCCTCCATACAAGATATCTTATTTAGTATTAAGGAAAGGTGGGAGTATACTGTCTGATAAAATTGTCGAGTTTGTAATCGGCCTTTAACCAAACTGCATAATTGATACTCAAGAGTTTTCAGATCTCGCTTGTCGGCATAATGCCACGTTAGGCATGACCGAATACCACTCCACTCTAAGGGGATATTATATGATTCTAACACTTCGTCTGCGTGACCAACTATTTTATTCCTGATGGCTTCCGAAATATTTAGGCGTCCCTTGGAATTGACCATAATAATCTAGAAGCCTTTCTACACTTTTCCGCCAAGATCTGAACTCGCTAGGGTTTCCAGAAAATTCCCTGATTGTCCTTGCTATTTCAGGGACACGGTCTGAGTCCGTATTGCCCTGAGCAACTAACGGTCCGTCTCTTAAATCTAGGAATTCATGGTTTGGATTTATTATGTTATTTACTAATTTCTGTCCTTCAGTTTGAAATATTGTAGTCACTATATTTCGTATGATTTCCTCTAACCGGGCAGTAGTGGTCCTAGTAGTATTAGTAAGTATGGAGGGTCTAATTATAGAAGGTATATCGTGAGGCATTATGTCTATTTTGTGCTGAATACTTTAAATTTCAAATTATCTGTAATTATTTTTCCTTTAAATTATTCACAATGTTTTGTTTCTTATATTTTTTCCTTTCTATGGCAAATTTTATATTTTCTACAAAAACTATTTGTATTATAACTTTTGAATTTTTTCCTATGTTTCTTAATTCCCGAAAGGAAATTTAATTTTTCACAAAATTTTTTCTCTCAATACTTAAATCTTAACACTTATTTATGCTTTATTTATTTATCAAAAACAATTTATTTTTCCAAAATTATTATTTTTTAAATCTCGATATTTAAATTTTTACACTAATTTATATTTTATTTATTTACCAAAAGCAATTTGCCCACTTATTTTTCCTTAGATAATTATAATTTCAACATTAATTCGTTTTCGCAAATACCTATTTTACACTTTCGCGTCTTTTTTTTTATATTATCACAATTATTTAATGAATGACTTAACAAATATCTAAATGACTTACTTAAGTAGCAAACAGATAATCATCCCGATTGGTGGCGGGTCCGGATGTGCCCTCTTTATGCGCGTCCGGCGACTACTACGGATCCTTGACTTCGCACACGCTCCTGCCCAACGATGAAAGCGTTCCTCCTGGGAATTTCTGCAAACTGACCAGAAAGGAAAGGCGGTCCCTGCTAGGGCGCCAGTTAAATTAATCGATCGCGAAGAGTTAAAAAAAATGTTTTCCGGACGAGGCCGGTCTTTATTATTTGACTTTCAACTTAAGACTGAAATTTATAATATTTCTTACTTATATTCTTACTTCTAAGCCCGTGTCTCGGCAACGTGCTGGTTTTGCTGAATTGGCATTTCCCACGGGAAAGCCAGTCGCTGGTCTGTTGCGTTAACCAATTTTGGGTTGCGGGTGTGGGGTGTTGGATTTCCCGTATGTATGTTAGCCTGGTCTGTTGGGATGCGCGTGTGGGGTGTTGGATTACCCGTCTATATGTTAGCAGCGCAAGGTGTTGCGTTAGCTTATAGCGTGTTTGCAATTTAGCAGACTGAGACACGGTCAAATGTGATTAGAAGTAAAAATCCGCTCGGTTTAAATTAAAAAAAAATTTGAGTGCTTTGCAACGGAATATGTGAAAAAAATAAAATGTGCTAACAGTTGTGCACTAACAACACTGTAGCCACAAAAAATGGCTGCATATTTGGTCGTTGTGTCGGTGAAGCCAATTACAGAATTAAAATTTTTTAATTTATCGCAGTAAATTCGAGAAAAAATGTTGCACGGAATCACTTGTTCCCCACACTTCTACACGAGAACTTAAATAAACACAATATTTTGTGTACAATTGTATTTCACTAAGTGCGAATGTATGCATTGTTATTGCTGTTGTATGCTGTAGTGTTGCGGTGGCTGCGTAGCAAGTATGTGGTGCTTTGTGCTGTGTTCCAGTGCGGCAGTGTTATTCCTGTTACATGTTGCAGTGTTGTGCTGGCTGTGTGGCAAATTTATTAATAAAACGCGCCTTCGAGGTAATGGTGGACTGTATTAATATTAGATGATGGGTCAGTTTCTAGGCTGAGAAGGACCAATAAATACCCAGGGGCGCGTATCGTGGAACAGAGCGCCACAAGTGTATTTGAAATAAACGGAAAAAGGAAAACAACAAATCAGTAGAAATGAATTTCGGAAAAATTCAAAATTGTTTATTTTGTGATAATCATGTTGAAAATTACAATCTAGTTTCAGTAGACAAGCTAGCTTCAAGGTAGTCAGACGTGTAAGCTAATTTGTTATCGCCTCACCCACGCTTCGCACTTAACCAAACCGGTTTAGCTAACTGACAAACAAGTGATTCACTTGAAGTGCAAAACAAATATAACAAGAACAACATAACACACATAAAACACACGAAGACACTAACAACATGCTCGACCCACCTGATATTTGGAGGATTGATTCAAAATGTTTAATGATAACAAGAACAGACAATCAAACGTGCACAAGCAAAAAAACTACTAAAACTAACAACAATGCACAACAACATACCAGTCAGTGTCACACTGCATAAATCACTTAATATTTCTAAAGGAGTAATATGCTGCACTGATTTACGCGGAATAAACGAATCTATCATCCTCGATGAATTAAAACCACAAAACATTGCAGAAGTTAAAAAAAATACTAAAATATCAAGACAGTGTACTAATAGAAACAGGACTTAACATTCTAACCTTCAACTCACAAAAACTTTCAGAAAACATTAATATTGGATATGAAAGCGTAAAGGTACGCCCATATATCCCACTCCTAATTAAATGCAATACCTGTTTACGATTTGGGCACATCAGCAAAATGTGCAAACGCACAAAGTTATGCAGAAATTGCGCTCAAGATTTTCACCTTAACCCAGAGTCAAATGAAAATTGCATTTCGCAACCCAAATGTGTTAATTATGCAGACAACATACTACAAGATACAGATCATGTATCCACAAGTAAAATTTGTCCGATATTTATAATAGAACGTGAAATACAAGCCATAAAAATACTACAAAAAGTTGATGACAAAACAGCACACTCAATATATAAAAGCCGACATCCCACAAACGACTTCCTTTATTAAAAGGTCGCCAAACTTCAATCGTTTTCCAATAAATACTATGGTACAACTACCACATCTAACATAAATCAACACCAACGGAACCCAATGTCATACAATGACCTGCCGGCAACAAAATATGATGAATACCCACAACAGAACATCCCGTCCACATCCATCACAACAACTTCACACAGTGAAAACACATCACCAAACTCTACCGTCACAAAAATCAAAATACTTCCCAAAAACACGTCCAGCAAGCTATTAGCTAAACTAAAAGCAGAAGCTAAAGCAAAAAATAATAGAACTAAAAGCAAAGCCACCAAATCAGTACTAAAAACAAATGATACTTCCGACATCGACAATAGTTCAGATTCGATGTCACTGGAACAAGACTTATAAACAGCTTTCTAACTAGTATATACTATATACTAGCCTCGACAGCTAACCAGATTATCTTCAATGAACCTCAAACTCCTTCAATGGAATTTGAATGGTTTTATAAATAACTTACATGAATTACAAATACTTATCAAAACACACAATCCGGATATAATAACTCTACAAGAAACCCATCACAAAAGCAACGAAATAAAAGTAAACAATTACATAACAGTAACAAACAAAACTCAATTTGCAACTCGCGCAAGTGGTGGCACCGCCATCTTAATCAAAAAAGGCATTCTGCACATATCACTTGACACACCACAGTCTATATACGTAGCTATAGTAGAAATAAACGTAGGCATTAAGTTCACAATAGTATCAGCTTACATTCCACCATCACAGAATATTCCACAAACAGAACTGGCCATGATTTTAAATCAAATCGATGGTCACGTAATTCTGGTAGGCGACTTCAACGCGCACAACACTCTATGTGGATCAAACAAATCAAACAAAAGAGGAAACATAGTAGAATCACTAGTAACACAATCTAACATAGTACTACTGAACAATGGCGCACATACCCAACTATCCACACACTCCACATTCACACACGTAGATATTTCGTTTGCATCTGCAGTTGGAATACTATAAACGACTTCCATGGCAGCGATGATTTCCCCATAATCATAAAATACAGCGATAATATTCAACAAACCAATAAGAAACACATTTCACATTTCAAAGTATCAGAAGCAAACTGGCTAAAATACCAAAATCTGCTAGACTCAAATCTCAACAGTTCAGATATCCCCAATAATATGAATAGAGAAGCTGCCAAATTTAAAAAGCTTATAATTGCCGCTGCAAACGAATCCATTCCTCACACCTATGCACACCGCACAACGGAAAAGAAGGTTCATTGGTGGAATAAAAATCTAACAAAGCTGAGATCTAGAAAACAAATCCTATGGCACAAATTTAAAAACAATATGACAAGCGAAAATAGAATATCCTACAAAACAGCAAGCGGTCTTTAAAAAAAATGCGAAAATAGCAAAAAGAAAATCCTTTTTTGATTTTACGACCAAAATCCACCCTACTACTCCTATTAAAACTATCTGGCATAACGTAAATAAACTATATGGAAAAAACACTTCAAAAATAATCAAACTAATAAACGACAACTCGGTACCGACTGAGATAGCAAATCTTTTCGGCAAACAAAGGTCCGCATACTCAAGCGATGGTAATTTCAATAGCGAATTAAACGAAAAACACGCATATTACACAATAACTAACACAAACTTCGAACCGATTAAGGATGCACAAAAGATAGAAACAGACATTACTCTAACCGAACTACATGCGGTTTTAAGTACATTGAAAGGTGTCACCCCAGGATACGACAAAATCAGTTACAAAATGCTCAAACACCTTCCGCCCACCGCAACACAACGCCTGTTAAATATATACGACGAAATCCTAATTTCGAGTATCATACCACATCAATGGAAAACAGCAATTATATTTCCAGTTCCAAAACCGCAAAAATCAAAAAATTCCACAGAAGGCTACCGTCCAATTTCTCTAATCTCATATGTCAGCAAAGTGATGGAAAAAATAATCGCAAAAAGGCTCACATGGTTCATGACAAAACAAAAATTACTCTCCCAAAATCAAGTCGCATATAAAAATCACAAAAGTACTTTGGATGCACTCCTTCTTATTGACTACATATCAAAAAAAAGCCCTATCAACCCAAAACCACATTGCTCTGATATCAATTGACTTCGAAAAAGCTTTCGACAGGGTAGGCACACACGCAATTTTAAACCAACTAATAAATTGGAAGATGGGTAAGAAAATAATTTCATATGTAAAATAATTTCTTAAAGATAGGCATTTTCGAGTGCTGCTAAATGGTCATCATTCCGAAACTTACACCCTACAAAGTGGTATACCTCAAGGGTCGCCACTCTCGGTGGGTGGTATTATTTCAAATTGCTTTCGAAAACTTAAACAAAATCATATTACAACACAAACAATTCAAACACTGCATATACGCAGACGATTTATACATTATAGCCAAATATAAAGCAGACCAAAAGTTACAAAACGACTTCAATAAACTATGTGCAGACATCGAGAAATGGTGTTTGACAAACGGAACCAAAATTTCAACTACGAAATGTAAAGTGCTGCACATATGCAGGAAAAGAGCATGCAACCTCACAACTATCACTATTAACAGCACAACACTCACACAAGTTAACAAATTAAAAATTTTGGGATTAACTTTCAATAAAAAATACAACTGGTCGGACCACATATAACACTTAAAACAAGAACTAACAAAAAGACTTAATTTAATTAAATGCCTTTCGAGCTTTCGCAGCAACACACACATAAATACCATCATTGACATCTTAAAATCCATACTCTTGTCGAAAATAGATTACGGACAAGCAATATACGGACGGTCTACTAAAGCCAACATAAACAAGTTAAAAGCGATTTACCATGCTGCAGCAAGATACTGTATTGGCGCTTTCACCTCCACACCAACTATTAACTTATTAACAGAAGCAACAACTAGACTTTATTTCAAAATTATTAATGCAACCGAAAAGCCATCCTTTTCAAAAATACAACAGCAAATACACATAAAGGCACCGACCGCCATTCACAACATAATAAACACCGCAGCAAGCTGCGGAATCACACTCCAGCAAAATCTAAAATACACGCCCAAAAACCCTCCGTGGTACTTCAAGAAACAAAGCGTAATAGATACTCTCGCAAATAAAACTAAGGAAAACACAAATGCAACAATATATGTATATACAATCTTTTTTGGAAATAAAAAATTCTTATATTAACTGGAACTTTCACTACACAAATGGATCAAAATCTAGCACAGGAGTCAGTTATGCAATAATAGACAACAATCTACAAATTATACAGCTCAAAAGGCTGGATGAATTTTGCACGATATTTACTGCGGAATCCGAAGCAATTCTATCCGCCCTTAGGATCTTAAAATCAAAAAAAGGCAAACACATAATCTGCACTGACTCACTAGCAACAATTCGTGCGACCTGCACGAGATATACTTATACAATTTCTACACAAATTGAAGCTAACGTGGGTACCCAGTCACATAGGAATAAAAGGCAATGAAGCCGCCGAAGCCGCAGCAAAGTTCGCTTTACCAGCCCCAATCCAGCAACAACAAGCAATATCTAAAACCGACATAAGCAATTTTTTCAAGAAATACTTCTATAGTTTACGATTAGAAGTTTGGCAGCACTATCAACACTACTGCAAACAGTTTAACATTACCGGCAAACCAACTCTCTTTCCCAAAGACTGTAAGCAGCTATATGTAAAGAAATACATGCGTTTAATTCTTGGACACACTCTTCTAACAAATCAACGCTTAATGGAAAAATCAGATACACCTCCCTGCAGACTCTGCAACCGAGAAATAATGTCTATCCAACACATCATTAACGACTGTAACATCATAAAAGAAGTACAAGAAAGCCTTAACCTACCACTTATAGCAGAGCTACTAAACTACTCCACCAAGCAAAACGTGTACAATGTAATGAACATTTTAAGACTTTGCAATATTTACATATGAAAAAAATAGAAAAAAAAGAAAAAATTTAATTCAATTTACTATTTTGTAATTAAATTAAATTAAACTAAAAAGGTCGATGGCCCCTAGCCGCCAGCACCTTAGCTTTAAGATTATTTTATAATTTACTTATAAAATGAACTGATAATAATAATAATAATAATACAATCTAGTTTTCCGTGTATAAGTTACCTCTGATATAGACTGGTAGCTGCTGCTGGTAACAAAGGCAATCGATCGTCCTTGGTCTTCTAACAAACTATACTCATAATAGTTGTAGTAACAATAGAAACTCATGTCTTAAAAACGAAGTATCCATGGTGAATAGTGTAATGAAAGCGGATGAAGTGGCAGCGACGGCGGCGACGCCAACGGTTACGTCAATATCTTCGACAACAACTCCAAACGCTACATAGCAGGCAAAGTGACACTATCGCCGATGCTGATGGAACTTCAACGTCGGCATCATCGTTAATGCAATGCGGTAGCGGACATTCCACCAGCGATAGTGGTGGTATCAGTCGTATGAACACACATTTGGCACACATGGTCAATTTTGCTGAACCTCCTGATACAAATAGGAATTACAAATACAAAGAAAACATAAACAATAAAAACAATGGTTTTCCTAGGCATATGATTAAAAGTTTAATTAAAAAGCATGAGCATTGATCGGAAAACCCGATAGCATTTAAGTCACTAACATCTTCTTCTTAATTGGCGCTATAACCGCCTAGGCGATTTTGGCCGATTTCAATATTGCACGCCAGCCGCTCCTCTGCTTTGCTGCCTGGCGCCAGTTAGATATCCCAAGTGTAGTCAAGTCCTTCTCCACCTGGTCTTTCCAACGTAGAGGAGGCCTCCCTCTTCCTCTGCTACCACCAGCGGGTACCGCGTCGAATACTTTCAGGGCTGGAGCATTTTCTTCCATACGTACCACATGACCTAGCCAGCGTAGCCGCTGAATCTTAATTCGCTGAACTATGTCTATGTCGCGGTACAGCTCATACAACTCATCGTTCCATCGTCTGCGGTATTCGCCATCGCAAAGACGTAAAGGACCAAAAATCTTTCGGAGAATCTTTCTCTCGAACACTCCAAGCGCCATCTCATCCGATGTTGATAGGGTCCATGCTTCTGCGCCATACATTAGCACGGGCATGATGAGGGACTTATAGAACGTGGTCTTCGTTCGTCGAGAGAGGGCTTTACTGTTTATTTGCATACTCAGCCCAAAGTAGCACTTGTTGGCAAGAGAGATTCTTCGTTGGATTTCAAGGCTGACATTATTGTTGGTGTTGATGCTGGTTCCAAGATAAACAAAGTCCTCTACTTTGTCAAAATTGTAACTGTCAACAGTGATGCGGGAGCCAAGGCGCGAATGCGCTGACTGTTTATTTGATGACAGGAGGTACTTCGTTTTGTCCTCGTTCACCTCCAGACCCATTCGCTTCGCTTCCTTGTCCAGCTTTGAAAAGGCAGAACTAACGGCGCGGTTGTGAGGCCAATGATATCGATGTCATCGGCATACGCCAGCAGTTGCACACTCTTATAAAAGATGGTACCTGACCGGTTTAATTCTGCAGCTCGAATTATCTTTTCCAGCATAATGTTAAAGAAGTCACACGATAGGGAGTCACCCTGTCTGAAACCTCGATTGGTATCAAACGGCTCGGAGAGATCCTTCCCAACTCTGACTGAGCTGGTGGTGTTGCTCAGTGTCATTTTACATAGACGTATTAGTTTTGCAGGGATACCAAAGTCAGACATCGCGGCATATAGGTAACTTCTTCTCGTGCTGTCGAAAGCTGATTTAAAGTCGACAAATAGATGGTGTGTGTCGATCCTCTTCTCACGGGTCTTTTCCAATATTTGGCGTATCGTGAATATCTGGTCGATGGTAGATTTACCAGGTCTAAAACCACACTACACTGATAAGGTCCAATCAGTTCGTTGACGGTTGGCTTTAGTCTTTCACATGATACACTCGATAGAACCTTATACGAAATGTTAAGAAGGCTGATCCCGCGGTAGTTGGCGCATATTGCAGGATCACCCTTCTTGTGGATTGGGCAGAGTACACTTAAATTCCAATCGGCGGGCATGCATTCGTCCGACCATATTCTGCAAATAAGCTGGTGCATGCACCTTACCAGCTCCTCGCCACCATGCTTGAATAGCTCAGCTGGTAACCCATCAGCTCCAGTGGCTTTGTGTTTCCGTAGCCGCATAATTGCTATTCGAACTTCATCGAGGTCGGGTGACGGGATGTTAATGCCGTCATCAGCGATTTGGGGTTCGGGATCTTCATCTTCTCCGGCGACGCTTTCGCTGTCACCATTTAGCAGAGTGGAGAAGTGTTCCCTCCACAATCTAAGTGCGCTTTGGACATCAGTCACCAGATCGCCGTTCTTGTTCTTACAGGAATTCGCCCCGGTCTTAAAACCTTCCGTAAGTCGCCGCACCTTTTGGTAAAATTTTCGGGCGCTTTTCATGTCGGCTAGCATCTCAAGCTCTTCACACTCACGTATTTCGGCCTCTCTCTTCTTTCTACGGACGATACGTCTCTCTTCCTTTCTCAACTCCCGGTAGCGTTCCCATACAGCTCCTTGTCCAGCTTTGAAAAGGCAGAACTAACGGCGCGGTTGTGAGGCCAATGACATCGATGTCATCGGCATACGCCAGCAGTTGCACACTCTTATAAAAGATGGTACCTGACCGGTTTAATTCTGCAGCTCGAATTATCTTTTCCAGCATAATGTTAAAGAAGTCACACGATAGGGAGTCACCCTGTCTGAAACCTCGATTGGTATCAAACGGCTCGGAGAGATCCTTCCCAACTCTGACTGAGCTGGTGGTGTTGCTCAGTGTCATTTTACATAGACGTATTAGTTTTGCAGGGATACCAAAGTCAGACATCGCGGCATATAGGTAACTTCTTCTCGTGCTGTCGAAAGCTGATTTAAAGTCGACAAATAGATGGTGTGTGTCGATCCTCTTCTCACGGGTCTTTTCCAATATTTGGCGTATCGTGAATATCTGGTCGATGGTAGATTTACCAGGTCTAAAACCACACTGATAAGGTCCAATCAGTTCATTGACGGTTGGCTTTAGTCTTTCACATGATACACTCGATAGAACCTTATACGAAATGTTAAGAAGGCTGATCCCGCGGTAGTTGGCGCATATTGCAGGATCACCCTTCTTGTGGATTGGGCAGAGTACACTTAAATTCCAATCGGCGGGCATGCATTCGTCCGACCATATTCTGCAAATAAGCTGGTGCATGCACCTTACCAGCTCCTCGCCACCATGCTTGAATAGCTCAGCTGGTAACCCATCAGCTCCAGCGGCTTTGTGTTTCCGTAGCCGCATAATTGCTATTCGAACTTCATCGAGGTCGGGTGACGGGATGTTAATGCCGTCATCAGCGATTTGGGGTTCGGGATCTTCATCTTCTCCGGCGACGCTTTCGCTGTCACCATTTAGCAGAGTGGAGAAGTGTTCCCTCCACAATCTAAGTGCGCTTTGGACATCAGTCACCAGATCGCCGTTCTTGTTCTTACAGGAATTCGCCCCGGTCTTAAAACCTTCCGTAAGTCGCCGCACCTTTTGGTAAAATTTTCGGGCGCTTTTCATGTCGGCTAGCATCTCAAGCTCTTCACACTCACGTATTTCGGCCTCTCTCTTCTTTCTACGGACGATACGTCTCTCTTCCTTTCTCAACTCCCGGTAGCGTTCCCATACAGCTCGCGTTGCGCCCGATCGCAGCGTGGCCTTGTAGGCAGCATCTTTATTTTCCGAAGCGGCGCGGCATTCCTCATCATACCAGTCATTTTTTCGGGTTCGCTGAAAGCCAAAGACTTCTACAGCGGCGGTACGCAGTGATCGAGAAATGTGCTCCCAGTGCTCGCAAATTCCGGTTTCTTGAGAAGTGCTCTCAGTGAGCAGGTGTGAGAGTCGAGTGGTGAAGTTTGCAGCTGTCTGTTGCGATTGCAGCTTTCCGACGTCAAGCTTTCGCTGTGTATTTGTATTTACACGCACGTTTTTTGATGCACAGAGGCGTATGCCCATCTTGGCTGCGACAAGATAATGATCCGAGTCGATGTTCGGTCCTCGGAGTGTACGTACGTCTAATATACTGGAAGCATGCCTTCCGTCTATCGCAATATGATCGATTTGGTTTCGCGTTTTTCGATCTGGAGACAGCCACGTAGCCAAGTGTATTTTTTTATGCTGAAGCCTGGTGCTACAGACCACCATGTTTCGGGCCCCGGCAAAGTCGATCAGTTTCAGTCCGTTGGCGGAGGTTTCGTCGTGGAGACTGAATTTTCCGACAGTGTGACCAAAGATCCCTTCCTTTCCCACCCTGGCATTGAAGTCACCAAGCACGATTTTGATATCGTAAGTGCGTTCTAAGCGCTCGTAGAAGTGATCCTTGATCACATCGTCCTTCTCTTCTGTCGGTGCGTGGGCACAAATCAGCGAGATGTTGAAAAATCTCGCTTTGATGCGAATCGTGGCGAGACGCTCGTCCACTGGAGTGAACGACAGTACTTGGCGACGAAGCCTCTCTCCCACCACAAATCCAACACCGAACTTGCGCTCCTTTACATGGCAGCTGTAGTAGATGTCGCAAGGCCCAACGGTTTTCTTGCCTTGCCCCGTCCATTTCATTTCTTGGATGGCGGTGATGTCAGCCCTTACTCTTACGAGGACATCAGCCAGCCGGGCAGCGGCACCTTCCCCATTAAGGGTTCGGACATTCCAGGTGCATGCCCTTAAATCGTAGTCCTTAAAACATTGCTTGTGGTCGTCATTAAAACAGGGAGATCTCATCCGAGGCGCATTTAAATTTTTCATTGGGTATAGTTTTTTACGTGGCGGGTCCCAAGCCCAGCGCACAACCAAATACTGGAGGGTTGTTTTGTTTTTGAAGACACATTTATATAGCGAGCCGCTTGCTCCAAGTCAGACGCCCGCTTGCAGCCGCACCTCCTGGCGAACAGACGCTGCTGACTTCAGTGAGCCCTTAAACCGAATATGTCGGAGTGGCCCCACTGAAGCTCCCTCTCTTTCTGCCGTGACCCAAGGCTCCACACGGGTTGGTTACCATATCTCACACAAGGGTTGCTCACGTTGCCCAGAGTGCGCGACGAGGACGCAAGAGTAGGGATTGAGTGTAGCCACTCATCTGTAACTGCAGACCCAGAAGAGTTACCACACCCCATTGCACTCTCAGTAACATATGTATCTCATTTATCGGAACGTCTAATTAAATCGAACTGCTACAATAAAGACGAAATAAAAATAGCCCATAAACCTACGAACACATTAAAAACATTTTCTATAAAACAAAATCAATAATACCTCTAATAGAAAAGTCATGTCATTCATCATATTCCTTGCAACGGCAAAAGTAAGAAGTCATGTGACAGGCTATACGTAGGGACAACAAAATCAAAATTAAAAGCTATACTTGCTTACTTACTTAATTGGCGCTATAACCCCTGAAGCGATTTTGGCCGAACTTCTCCTACAATTTATGGTGTGCGTCTTGATGATGTAACACAAATTGAGGGACCTACAGTTTTACGCCGACTCCGAACGGCGAATGACTTTTTGTGAGAAGTTTTTTCATGGCAGAAATACACTCGGAGGTTTGTCATTGCCTGCCGAGGGCATGATGTTACTTGCCCCGGTCAGGATTCCAACCTGGGACCCACCGTATGATGCCCGCACATGCTATATACTCGGTTACGGCGGCCGAGCTAGACTAGCACAACATAAATCGGACTTTAAAAGAGACTTCCAAAAAACAGCACTCATGGGCCTCTGTGCAAGCAGCGGTCGCTGCCGAATTTCGACAAAGCAACGATTCTCCATCAAGAACAACACTACAATAAACGCTTTACCTTAGAAATGCTACATATAATAAACACACCGACAAACATGAGACTGAACTACAAAACGGACACCGACAATTGTGCTCACTTGAATAGGCACTTGCCAACAAAAAATAGGTAGTACAAAACTCCACCTCGGACAGTACGGACATGTAAATCATGTGCATATGTATTTATTGTAAAATTTTATGAATGTGAAATTGTTGTTACTTTTTATGTTTTATATATGTAGTTAGCAGTTGCTCTGAAGACGGTTGCCGCCGTGTAACCGAAATCTATTGGAGAAAAAGTAAATCTTTTGTTTTTACTAATACCCAACACCCCCTTGACCTCGAGCCGGCAAAAGACACATTTGTAACTGGAAATGTCGCTAAAAAATCATTGTTATTTTATTATTATTATTAAAATTATTATTAATAATAATTTAAATTTATATAAATATATTTTATATATAAGTACATATATACGTGCATATAAGTTAAAGGACCCTTGATCCTACACTTAAAAAAAATAGAATTTAAGGGCCAACTTGCCCAAAAAACACTGATTAAAACATTATAAAAATATTTATATACTCAGAACTACACAATTTAGTCTTAAGAATACTAGCACTCCTGTGCAACTGACTTCATAGCTGCCACCAACCCCAACACCAGCCCTCGGTATGTCGGCAGCGACGCAACCCTTGCATAATGGTTTGCCATGGTGCCGACTGTGGCCTTGGTTTCCCACGGGCATATTTCGCTGCGTTGCGAAATGTTTCAATTGCGCAAGTATGGCTGGCGGTAACTGCCGTAGCCTTGGTTTCCCATAGGTGTTGTATTGCCCAATTGCATTATATGGAGAAATGCAATTCTGCTGACACAGCGGCACGTGTATTGGTTGGCTGTGGGAACTGTGTGTTTTAGGTGCTGGCAAATATGTTAACTCCTCTCCCTTTAAAAATCTGCGTCCCCCAGATTACGTGGCAAAGGAGAGTCCTCGATATGTTGGGCACTATTACGTCCAAGCGGAACGGATATCTTCAGCTCGGGAAGATTGACCTTCGCAGTGATTTTTCGCCAGATACCCCAAATCGTCACCACTGGTATGACCAATCCTAGAGTTTCGGTGATTGCGAACCAATTGGTCGTTTCTTTGAGGTAGCCAAGTAGCTTGATGTTGCCTTTTGTCATCTTGTGTACGAGATTAAGGTTCAGGGCCACGCTCCGATTTTTTATGCTAGTCAATACTGGCGAGAGTACTTGTGCTCCTGAAATGCTGGTGCTCAAGTAGCTTTGGTTATTGATTATTATGGTCAAATTGTCCTTCTAAGAATATAATAACCAGAAAGTTTATGGGGTGTTTTACCTGACCAAACCGTGCTATTGAAGTTATCCAGGAATATTGTATCGTCTTTGAGTACTTCGACAGTTGATTTGTACAGGTTATGTAGCGGCAACTTGTCTGACCACCCTTGAGCAGTCGTGGTAGGCAATCTTCTTCCGGTAGCAAATCCAGCTCTTCCTTTTTACAGACCATGGCAGTGGTAAGATGCATTCAGCTATCCTTGACCCCATACGTTTGTTGTTTGTTCATCAAAATGGTCTTATACTTCAGATCTACTCGCTGGCCTTCCTTCAAAATTGCTCGAGTGATTAGGTGGTTGAATCTTGTTTATGCCACCTTCGGCATGGACAGCGCATAAAGCAAAAAGGTGCCGTTTGTGCAGATCGAGGGTTCGCTGTATTCAATGGCTTCGATGACGTTGCTGCAAAGAAGCACTTCTATTTTGCTTATCAACTGGTTTATCTCCTCTTTATTCAGCAGGTTGCTATTTACTACTCCAGCCTTTGCCATTTGGCAGGCTCGAACCAATTCGCCGACATCATCCTTGAGGATCATCATTTTCTGCTGGATTTGTTGGAAAAACTTTACCAGGTGGTCATGTCCGCGAATGTCGTTCGTGGCCATCGCAATTCCGTTGACGGCCTGCAATAATTCCTGAGTTTTTTTGAATATTTCAGAGTTTACCTTATATTGTTGGTTGTTATTGGCAACAATTGCATTTTGGCTCCGCAGGACTTCATCCCAGTCTGAAGCATCGGGTGAGCCGGCAATCCATTTCCAGGCCGAACCGATCCAGTTGATTGAGCGCCTTGGTCTTATAGTTTTTGGGCCCGTTAGCTCATCAAGTTGAGTATGAATCTTTTCTAACTGAATACGACATATGCTTGTGCGGTTGCACAGAGGCAGATTCTAGGAATAAGTTTACATCTATTAGCTTAATTCTATTTTTATTTCCCAAATGGTTTAAAAAGGACATTACACAATTCTACTTTCTTAGAAATTAAATTTGTCTACCATAGTAACTCAATAGTTAATACATACTTATCTAACTAAATACAGCATATTTTTCATTATTTATATTTAAAATTTTTTAGAGGTATGCCGAAAATTTAACAAAAGAGTGTTTTATGCTAAGGTAGCAATCTTTTTTAATCGTTCTTCCTTAATTGTAGTATTATAGCTATTGAGTGGAGTTCGGGAGGATAAGAGTGAGATGGATTAATGAGGGCCCAGTAGGTGATGTTAAGAGTGGAATTTATTTGCAAATTTGCTTGTTCGTTTAGTTATTGTTAGTGCATCTTAGTAAGTGAGCATACTTATTTTTTATTAATCTTTTTGCTCATTGTAAGGTTTATGTGGATTAGTAAGTTAGTATATTTAATATTATTAGGTGTTAGTTTTTTATGTTAATTCTTGTTTTTTTTTTGTTTTTTTTCGTGGAACGCTTTCCCATTTTTTGTTTGTTTTTTCTTCATAATTATCCCTTTTTTTATTTTATTCAAATTTATTATTGTAAACATGATTAATTTTTAATAGTGAGAACTTTTCGTGCCCTCAATAGAAAATATTGTTAAAGTTTTATTTTTATTTAAAGCATCCCTCCTTTTTTGTAAAATTATGGAACTTATGAAACGCTAAACAGATCGACTTTACTTTTCAGTTCCTTTTCATCGGAATACAGGCATAAACTCAGGTGACATTGGAAGGCTCGCGTTAATACCTTTTAACCATAAGCGTTGATGATTGCAAATGGCCTAATCATGGATCGAGTGACTTCACGTCAGTTAAAGCCATAGTCCCCTGGAGGAGTTGAACCACTTCGATTGATATCGCTCGGACCACCGAGTGAACTGGAATTGAACAAATACGACTGATCGAATACAAAAAGAAAGATTTGTACCCAGACCGCTGGGGCTTAGGGATCTACGCATGAGTTTTTTTGCAATATTCAATTGATATTGTTGATATTTAATTTGGTTTTTCAGACATTCTTGATGTCCGATTTATGGAACTTTTTTCCACTTTGTGTGACAATAGTCGCATTTCTGTTTTCAGCGACAGCTTCATTTTTATAAAGCGGTTTCTGCTTGCTCTTTATTTGTTTGTTAGCGATAAATAATTGCTCGCCACTATTAAAATTGCGTGGGGGCGAGCGAGTTTTATTGTTTCTGGCATTTCTACTTTCTTGTTCATGTAATAATAATGCTTTAATGTTCTCATTTGTATGTTCCCTAAATCCGTCAACTCCTGATAGTTAATCCTAGCTGTTCTGTTCAGAAAAACATCCGCGGGTTTCCTTTTTGTCACCGAATGGATTATATTGTTATACCTATGAACGGTTATAGCAACGCATTCTTTGGTTGTTAGTCTAGGATATTCAGTGCAAAGGCAACGATACATTTCAATCAAAGAAGAGTGTAACCTCTCAACCTGGCCGTTGGCCTGGCTTCGTTGCGTTGGGGTTTGATATACCTCTATTCCTAAGGATCTAATATAGTTCAATACCAGTGGCGTTAAAAATCCGCGGTCGTTGTCCATAACCAAAGCTCATCTTTTCCACAGGTGGCCGCACTGTGGATATTTGGTTACTATCAAGCCCGGAAGGACGTTCATTCCGTGTATTTGAGTTACGATAATCCTGAGAGCGCCAATTCGCTTTCGGAGGTAGTGGGGGATTGTTACTTTTGTTCGGCTGGTAAGAGCCGCTCGGCAATTTCTTCAGAGGCACAACCACACGATTATTTATCGTGGTAGAGTGAATGGAAAAATTTCGGAAATCCACATTTTGAATCTCCAAACAGGCCGAGTAGGCCTCTGGCAGAGTTTTAGGACGCTGTATTAGGAGCAACCGCGCCCTCGATGTGTTCATCCGTGGTCTAAATGGTATGTCATCTTATCAATTTGCTGAGCGGCTCTTGCCAGCCGAACAGAAGTAACAATCCCACGTTTTCACCAGGACTCTCACCATTTCGTCCGTGTAGGACTCGGTTTTAATCTTGTTACTAATAAGAGAGAGCTGGTGGTTCACCCTCGCGTAAAATTCGTCAATCCTTGAACCTTTTTGATGCAGCTGATGTAACTGGTGTTCTAGGGTGCGGATATCGCGTTTGTCCGCGTAGTGCAATGAAAGGCATTCTTTTATTTTCGTCCAACTACTTTCAAAAATATTATAGGATATTAAGGTGGAATCAGCAGCACCCCGCACTTTTGCCTAATGTGCTGTAAAATTGCACGATAAAGAGGTTTGCCTCTAACGACATCGAAGTCGAAGAGGATCACCTCTACAGAGTGAACCCAAGATACGTACTGCACTGGATTGCCGTCAAAAATTTGAAGCTCCTGGACACAGTCAGGAAGCCGGCTGATGTCTCTTATATCGGCTTCAGTCGTGGAGGCCCGAGCCACCACTTCTTCTAGCTTCTGTTGTGGCAGACCTGGAGCTCACTACATCTAAATGTGCCACTCGCCTCTCCAGAGTGTTCATTTTCTCCAGAATGGCATTGATAGCCCCAATCAGGTTTGTTACAGTTGTCTTTAGGTCGTCCATACTGAAATGATAAATAAAATGTTGTGATTTCTCTTATATTTTACTTAAGAAAGTATATTAAAAGTTTTCATAAAATCCTTCATAAAAGTTTTATTTATATTTGCTCTTTTTGATTAAAAATATTCCTTCGTTGAATTCTTCCTTCAGGAAATTTTTCAAGTCACTTCCTTTAATATTTTTTGTTCACTTCTTCCCTCAGCAAATTTATCAAGCCGCTTCCTTTAATAGTTTATGTTCACTTTCCCTTTAATCACTACTGGGTCCCTGCTCGGGCGCCAGTTAAAGGATCTTTGATACTCCACTTAAAAAAATTGAATTTAAGGGCCAACTTACCCAAAAAACACTGATTAAAACATTATAAAAAAATTTATTTACTCAGAACTACACAATTTAGTCTTAAGAATACTAGCACTCCTGTGCAACTGACTTCATAGCTGCCACCAACCCCAACACCAGCCCTCGGTATGTCGGCAGCGACGCAACCCTTGCATAATGGTTTGCCATGGTGCCGACAGTGGCCTTGGTTTCCCACGGGCATATTTCGCTGCGATTTTTTATGCTAGTCAATACTGGCGAGAGTACTTGTGCTCCTGAAATGCTGGTGCTCAAGTAGCTTTGGTTATTGATTATTATGGTCAAATTGTCCTTCTAAGAATATAATAACCAGAAAGTTTATGGGGTGTTTTACCTGATCAAACCGTGCTATATAAGTTATCCAGGAATATTGTATCGTCTTTGAGTACTTCGACAGTTGATTTGTACAGGTTATGCAGCGGCAACTTGTCTGACCACCCTTGAGCAGTCGTGGTAGGCAATCTTCTTCAGGTAGCAAATCCAGCGCTTCCTTTTTACAGACCATGGCAGTGGTAAGATGCAGGCAGCTATCCTTGACCCCATACGTTTGTTGTTTGTTCATCAAAATGGTCTTATACTTCAGATTTACTCGCTGGCCTTCCTTCACAATTGCTCGAGTGATTAGGTGGTTGAATCTTGTTTATGCCACCTTCGGCATGGACAGCGCATAAAGCAAAAGGTGCCGTTTGTGTAGATCGAGGGTTCGCTGTATTCAATGGCTTCGATGACGTTGCTGCGAAGAAGCACTTCTATTTTGCTTATGAACTGGTTTATCTCCTCTTTATTTAGCAGGTTGCTGTTTACTACTCCAGCCTTTGCCATTTGGCAGGCTCGAACCAATTCGCCGACATCATCCTTGAGGATCATCATTTTCTGCTGGATTTGTTGGAAAAACAGTTGTCTTTAGGTCGTCCATACTGAAATGATAAATAAAATGTTGTAATTTCTTTTATATTTTACTTAAGAAAGTATATTAAAAGTTTTCATAAAATCCTTCATAAAAGTTTTATTTATATTTGCTCTTTTTGATTAAAAATATTCTTTCGTTGAATTCTTCCTTCAGGAAATTTTTCAAGTCACTTCCTTTAATATTTTTTGTTCACTTCTTCCCTCAGCAAATTTATCAAGCCGCTTCCTTTAATAGTTTATGTTCACTTTCCCTTTAATCACTACTGGGTCCCTGCTCGGGCGCCAGTTAAAGGATCTTTGATACTCCACTTAAAAAAATTGAATTTAAGGGCCAACTTACCCAAAAAACACTGATTAAAACATTATACAAATATTTATTTACTCAGAACTACACAATTTAGTCTTAAGAATACTAGCACTCCTGTGCAACTGACTTCATAGCTGCCACCAACCCCAACACCAGCCCTCGGTATGTCGGCAGCGACGCAACCCTTGCATAATGGTTTGCCTTGGTTTCCCACGGGCATATTTCGCTGCGTTGCGAAATGTTTCAATTGCGTAAGTATGGCTGGCGGTAACTGCCGTAGCCTTGGTTCCCCATAGGTGTTGTAGTGCCCAATTGCATTATATGGAGAAATGCAATTCTGCTGACACAGCGGCACGTGTATTGGTTGGCTGTGGGAACTGTGTGTTTTAGGTGCTGGCAAATATGTTAACTCCTCTCCCTTTAAAAATCTGCGTCCCCCAGATTACGTGGCAAAGGAGAGTCCTCGATATGTTGGGCACTATTACGTCCAAGCGGAACGGATATCTTCAGCTCGGGAAGATTGACCTTCGCAGTGATTTTTCGCCAGATACCCCAAATCGTCACCACTGGTATGACCAATCCTAGAGTTTCGGTGATTGCGAACCAATTGGTCGTTTCTTTGAGGTAGCCAAGTAGCTTGATGTTGCCTTTTGTCATCTTGTGTACGAGATTAAGGTTCAGGGCCACGCTCCGATTTTTTATGCTAGTCAATACTGGCGAGAGTACTTTTGCTCCTGAAATGCTGGTGCTCAAGTAGCTTTGGTTATTGATTATTATGGTCAAATTGTCCTTCTAAGAATATAATAACCAGAAAGTTTATGGGATGTTTTACCTGATCAAACCGTGCTATTGAAGTTATCCAGGAATATTGTATCGTCTTTGAGTACTTCGACAGTTGATTTGTACAGGTTATGTAGCGGCAACTTGTCTGACCACCCTTGAGCAGTCGTGGTAGGCAATCTTCTTCAGGTAGCAAATCCAGCGCTTCCTTTTTACAGACCATGGCAGTGGTAAGATGCAGGCAGCTATCCTTGACCCCATACGTTTGTTGTTTGTTCATCAAAATGGCCTTATACTTCAGATTTACTCGCTGGCCTTCCTTCAAAATTGCTCGAGTGATTAGGTGGTTGAATCTTGTTTATGCCACCTTCGGCATGGACAGCGCATAAAGCAAAAAGTTGCCGTTTGTGTAGATCGAGGGTTCGCTATATTCAATGGCTTCGATGACGTTGCTGCAAAGAAGCACTTCTATTTTGCTTATCAACTGGTTTATCTCCTCTTTATTTAGCAGGTTGCTGTTTACTACTCCAGCCTTTGCCATTTGGCAGGCTCGAACCAATTCGCCGACATCATCCTTGAGGATCATCATTTTCTGCTGGATTTGTTGGAAAAACTTTACCAGGTGGTCATGTCCGCGAATGTCGTTCGTGGCCATCGCAATTCCGTTGACGGCCTGCAATAATTCCTGAGTTTTTTTGAATATTTCAGAGTTTACCTTATATTGTTGGTTGTTATTAGCAACAATTGCATTTTGGCTCCGCAGGACTTCATCCCAGTCTGAAGCATCGGGTGAGCCGGCAATCCATTTCCAGGCCGAACCGATCCAGTTGATTGAGCGCCTTGGTCTTATAGTTTTTGGGCCCGTTAGCTCATCAAGTTGAGTATGAATCTTTTCTAACTGGTACGTGATGACATCTGTGATACCATTGGTCTCGTTTATCTCCGCAGCTTCGTCCTCTAAGCGATGTAGAATTTCTTCATAGCGGGTCAAGTCGATCCCGTGGATTAGCTTGAAGTATACGTTGACTATCCATCCGTACCCATCACGAACAGTTAAAACGGGAGAGCCTAGGTTGAATACGACATATGCTTGTGCGGTTGCACAGAGGCAGATTCTAGGAATAAGTTTACATCTATTAGCTTAGTTCTATTTTTATTTCCCAAATGGTTTAAAAAGGACATTACACAATTCTACTTTCTTAGAAATTAAATTTGTCTACCATAGTAACTCAATAGTTAATACATACTTATCTAACTAAATACAGCATATTTTTCATTATTTATATTTTAAATTTTTTAGAGGTATGCCGAAAATTTAACAAAAGAGTGTTTTATGCTAAGGTAGCAATCTTATTTAATCGTTTTTCCTTAATTGTAGTATTATAGCTATTGGGTGGAGTTCGGGAGGATAAGGGTGAGATGGATTAATGAGGGCCCAGTAGGTGATGTTAAGAGTGGAATTTATTTGCAAATTTACTAGTTCGTTTAGTTATTGTAAGTGCATCTTAGTAAGTGAGCATACTTATTTTTTATTAATCTTTTTGCTCATTGTAAGGTTTATGTGGATTAGTAAGTTAGTATATTTAATATTATTGGGTGTTAGTTTTTTTATGTTAATTCTTGTTTTTTTGTTGTTTTTTTTTCGTGGAACGCTTTCCCATTTTTTGTTTGTTTTTTCTTCATAATTATCCCTTTTTTTATTTTATTCAAATTTATTATTGTAAACATGATTAATTTTTAATAGTGAGAACTTTTCGTGCCCTCAATAGAAAATATTGTTAAAGTTTTATTTTTATTTAAAGCATCCCTCCTTTTTTGTAAAATTATGGAACTTATGAAACGCTAAACAGATCGACTTTACTGTTCAGTTCCTTTTCATCGGAATACAGGCATAAACTCAGGTGACATTGGAAGGCTCGCGTTAATACCTTTTAACCATAGGCGTTGATGATTGCAAATGGCCTAATCATGGATCGAGTGACTTCACGTCAGTTAAAGCCATAGTCCCCTGGAGGAGTTGAACCACTTCGATTGATATCGCTCGGACCACCGAGTGAACTGGAATTGAACAAATACGACTGATCGAATACAAAAAGAAAGATTTGTATCCAGACCGCTGGGGCTTAGGGATCTACGTATGAGTTTTTTTGCAATATTCAATTGATATTGTTGATATTTAATTTGGTTTTTCAGACATTCTTGATTTCCGATTTATGGAACTTTTTTCCACTTTGTGTGACAATAGTCGCATTTTTGTTTTCAGCGACAGCTTCATTTTTATAAAGCGGTTTCTGCTTGCTCTTTATTTGTTTGCTAGCGATAAATAATTGCTCGCCACTATTAAAATTGCGTGGGGGCGAGCGAGTTTTATTGTTTCTGGCATTTCTACTTTCTTGTTCATGTAATAATAATGCTTTAATGTTCTCATTTGTATGTTCCCTAAAGTCCGTCAACTCCTGATAGTTAATCCTAGCTGTTCTGTTCAGAAAAACATCCGCGGGTTTCCTTTTTGTCACCGAATGGATTATATTGTTATACCTATGAACGGTTATAGCAACGCATTCTTTGGTTGTTAGTCTAGGATATTCAGTGCAAAGGCAACGATACATTTCAATCAAAGAAGAGTGTAACCTCTCGACCTGGCCGTTGGCCTGGCTTCGTTGCGTTGGGGTTTGATATACCTCTATTCCTAAGGATCTAATATAGTTCAATACCAGTGGCGTTAAAAATTCGCGGTCGTTGTCCATAACCAAAGCTTGTGGAACTGTAAAATAGTGAAGCGCAACTGTTAGTTTGGTTCGGAAATGAGTAGAAGATTTATTCTTTATCGGAAAAAACTTCGCGAATTTTGAGAATTTATCAATATAGCGCAAATATTTCTGCCGTTCTATTACAAAAATATCAATGTGTAGGATTTCGCACGGATAACTAGGGATAGGGGTCGGCTGCATATACGGTTTTGCAGGGTGCCTATCATATTTATATAGTTTACATGTTTCGCATTGACTAATGTAATCCCTAATCTGTTTTGACTTAGCCGGAGTGTAGAATTTCCCAAGGATTTGCTGCTTATTATCGCGAGCATTTCGTTGAGCACGTTTATGCTCCTTCCCGATTATGCTGAATACTCTATCTTCCACTATGCGCTAAGTGATTCTAATTTTGTATTTACTGAAATTATTGATATACGAATTTTGCAAACTATAGAGCGAACATTCTGTTATTTTAACCCCGTTTATTACATTGGATTCAAATTTTTTTTGAGAACAGCTACCAGAGATTCGAAATTTAGTATGGGCAACGTACCCTGCCTGAGAATTGTTTGGTTCCTAAACACATTTACGGGTACCTCAACGTGTGGTATGAGATCTGAGCTATCTTGTTCAGCAGAATGCAACGATTGGTGGTGGAGCAACGATTGAGACTGTGAGAGCATTTATTTCCGTCTTAAGGCGGGAGAGTGCGTCGGCGACCATATTTGTCCTATCTGGCTTGTAAATTAACTCGCAATTATACTCTTCTATTCGCGCTTTCCATCGCTTGCTTTGTAATTGCGGTTACTCATAGAGAACGTCAGCGGTTGGCGATCGCGCGTTTGGTCCCCGAGTTAGGTTGGTCAATGGTTTTGCAACTTTGGCATAGTCCCTTATAAATTTCCTATAGTATGGGGTCATGCCAAGGAAGCTTTTTAAGTCCTTCAGATTCCTGGGGGGTAAAATCATTTTTATAGCTTCTACCTTTTTAGGATCAGCGCGTGCTCCATCGGGAGTAATTACATAGCCAAGAAAATCAACTTCTTTTTTCTAAAAACAAGTCTAAAAACAAGTGTTTTCTAAATTTATTTTTAAATTTGCTTGCAAAAGTCTTGAGAAAACTTTTTCTACATTATTCAGGTGTTCGTCCGCGTCTCTCCCAAACACTATAATGTCATCAATGTAGACGTAGCAAATTTTACCTATATATTTGTTCTGGACATCATCTATCATCCTTTGGAAAAAAGGCGGCACGTTTTTCAGGCCAAAGGGTATTCGTAGAAACTCGTATTTCCCGTTCATCGTTGAAAAGACTGTTATAGCTATGTCTGCATCCTTCATTGGTATTTGGTGAAATCCAGACGTTAAATCTATTGTGGTATAATAATTAGCTTGACCAAGGCTACAAAGTGTCGCGTTAGTATCAGGGATAGGATTTGTGTCTGCTATTGTCACCGCGTTAAGCCTCTTATAATCAATTACCATTCGGTATTGTTTTTCAGCATTTGCCTTTGGTTTTTTAGGCACCACCCAAATTGGTGAGTTATAAGGACTTTTCGAGGGTCGTATCACGCCTTCCGTAAGCAATTTATTTATTTATTTATTTATTATTATTATTCGTCTACAGAAAATCTTACAGACTACTAGATTAATTAAATACTTTAAAGAGATTTAATTTAAAAGTATACACACTTAAATTGAAGTTAATAGCCTCAGAATATGTATTGCATAACCGAATGCATCTCGATATTGGCTCACTATATCCGTACGTAGACCTATGCGCAGGAACAGTGAACAGACGAAATTGTCTGAGATCGCGTTTTGGATGGTTGAAATTTATTGATTCATAGATATGCGTACAATTAACTCTACCATTGATAACGTTATATATAAATAATATAGAAAAGTAACTTCTTCTGTCTGATGAGCTTGTCAGCCCTAACAGTTTGCGCCTGCCCAGATAATTAGGCATTCCATCAGGCCAGTGAAGTTTAGATAAAGCAAACCTAGTAACAATTTTCTGTACCCTTTCTATTCTTTGCGAGTGGATTTGGAAATATGGACTCCAAATAATGCAACAATAATCTAGAAGACTACGCACCAACGAGGTGTAAAGTGACTTTATAGTCATTGGATCAGAGAAGTCAGTGGAGTTACGGCGTATAAAACCTACCATTGAACAAGCTTTAGATACTATGTGATCTATATGCTTCGTAAATGTTAATTTTGAATCAAAAATAACACCCAAGTCCTTAAATAACGTATTCCTTCCCAAAGAATTGTGATCCAATGAGTAGGCGAAGTTAAAGAGGCTACTTTTTCTTGAGAATGAAACAACGCAACACTTTTGGATGTTAAGATGAAGGTTGTTCAAAGCGCACCATCTGTAAAGATTATCTAGATCGGATTGAAGATCGACGCAATCTGAAATATTCCGTATTTTCATAAAGAGCTTCACATCATCAGCAAACATCAAACATTCCGCTTTAGAAAATAGATTTGGCAAATCATTAATAAAGATTAAGAATAATAGTGGACCGCAATGCGTTCCTTGAGGTATTCCTGACCATGCATTTACGGCTGTAGATGAGCAGGTGGTGCCCATTTTGACATATAGTCGTCTTCCTGTTAAAAAGCTATGAAAAAATTTTAAAACTTTTTCTTTGAAACCGAATGCCCAGAGTTTGTTGATCAATATTGCATGATCCACTTTATCAAAGGCTTTCGAAAAGTCAGTATAAATTACATCAAGCTGTGCTTGATCTTCAAAAGCATTAATAATTTTATTTGTTAACAGCATTAGATTAGTGCAAGTCGATTTCTGTGGCATAAAGCCATGTTGAAATTTCGATAATGCGGGAAAGACGTGATCCATTAGTTTTATTCGAAGTACGAAATCAAAAAGCTTTGAAATCGTGCTTGGCTTAACAATGGGTCTGTAATTACAAATGTTATTGCGATCACCCGACTTGTAAATAGGGATTATTGAACCTACTTTCCAGCAATCTAGAAAGATTGAATTATCAAGACACATATTAAAAAGATTTGCTATGGGAGTTGATACGAACGCTGAATGCAGCTTAAAGAATATTGGGGCAAAGCCCTCATGGTCTACACAGGTACTTTTGTCCATATTGGAAATTGCAAGCTCTACTTCAACCGAGGAAATCGTAAAGCTGTCAATATTCTCTAATGGCAAGGGTGGGATTGCATGATTGCTAATAGCATCATATTTATGATATACTTTTTGAAAGAAATTTGCAAATAAATTGCAGGAACCGACAGGATTCTCAGACACTGAATTCTCAAAGAAAAAGTTAGTCGGATAACCATTCGTTTTGCGTTTAGAATTAATGTATTATCAAAACCTTTTGGGCTTAGATCTTAACATTGATTCAACTTTTAACAAATGTCGCTTATACAGAAATTTGTGTAGACTGTCAAATTGCTTTCTTACACGAGCGAAATTTTGATAATCTGAAACTTGCTTCGATTTTCTATATCTTTTGTACGCTTTACTTTTTGTGTTTTTTAATTTGCATAGCCCAGCATTGAACCAGGGTGGTTTATTTCTAGGTGACAATTTCCTGATCGGAATGAAACTGGAAATTATATCAGACATTCGCAAACAAAAAGAGTTGTACGAAGTTACAGGGTCACTCTGGGTGTTCAAGAATGACCAATCTATTTGTTCAATACATGCGTTAACTTCATCCACATTGTAATTACTATAGTCACGGACATAGGTGTAATTTTTCGACATTTTCTGGAATAAATAAAATCTGAAATCAATTTCGAGTGCGGAATGATGAAGTGTCTTAATCGATATAGGAGAAAGACACTCCTCACAAGATGCATTCAATTCGGCAGAAGTAAATACTAAATCTAATATTCTGTTCGAATCATTTACTACATGGTTCATTTGGTTAAAACCATGTGATAATAGTGAACTAGTTACTAATAAATCTATGTCAGACTTTATGTTAAATGGTAGCACTATTTTATTTTCTGGAACCCATTGTATATTACTTAGATTAAAATCGCCAAGATAAATTATTCCATCCAATTGATTAGCACTATTAGTTATAAATTCTAAATTAAATAAATGCTTTTCATAAATCTCAATATTACTGTTCGGTGGGATGTACGATACTAGTAGAAATAATGATTTAGAAGTTGAAAATTGTATTTTGACACAGATTTGCTCTATTTGAGTATGGCTTAAGTCTAAAGTAACAATATTACTCGAGAGGTCCGCACGTACTGCAATCAATACTCCACCGCCCAGCGATCCAAGCGATACACCTGGTAGAATTCATCGAAAAACTCCGACGAAGAAATACCGTCGTTCAGCCAAGTTTCAGTAATGGCTATAATATCATATTCATGAAGCGAGAGGTCGCGATAAACGCTCGCTGATTTTGTGCGCATACCACTAACATTTTGATAGTAGTAAATCTTAAAGTTGCCACAATTATAACGCTCTTGCTGAGATATTGGTACATTATTGTTTGTTGGGTGCTTCTTTCTTTTTTCGAAAAAAGCGAAACGGATACCAAGTTTGAAATTAACTCTCTTCGGAGATTCATCATTTTTCGTTAGCTTCACACACGAAATAACTTTGATGTTAACCTGCATATCTTTAGCAACATAATTGGCTATATCAGCAGCATTGACAGATGATTTAAATGAAGAGAGATGAACCCACTTCATAGGCACTGAAACATCCAACTCACCCCCCACATTCGTTCCAACCACAACATTATGTTTTCTTCTAATGCTTGCATGTGACGATGAGTTATCAGTAGGCTCAGTCACGGGAGCAGCAACCACAGTGGAGAGGGAGATGGGCGCATTTTCAATTGCAATTACTTGCGTATCAACAGCGTTGTCTATTTGAATGCCAACGTTAGCATTATTATCAGTCGAGTGCACAGTAGTAGAGTTGTTAGTAACAATAACTGACGCAGCAGCATCAAGCCCGAGAGTGCCATTATCAAGTGCATTTTTGCAAGCAGGTAGGTTCGTTGGCTGTGACGAATGATAATCCGAGGTGACACTCTTAGCAATGACATTGTATTGCTTTGGTGCTGGCGAAGACTGAAACTGGCGCGATGTTTGGGCAATGTCTTGTTTTTTGATCTCGCAGAGGTCAGTGCCCTTGTTTGTTTTCGATCTTGTAACGATGACATTTGTGGTCGCGTTGTTGTTAGCCACCGCTGAACCCTCAGCTGACGGAGAATTTAAAAGAGTAAGCGATTGCAAAAAACTACTGAGAGTGTTTATACTCTTCAACACATCAAAAGTATCAGCTTCTCTTAAGTTTGATAACAAACAATTGCAGTTGTCACATAAAAATTTAATATTATCGTTAATGTTAATAAGATTAACACTTTTGACATTTAATTTGGCACATTTAATATGTATTTTGGATCGGCAGAAGCCACAAATTACATGGTCCGCATTTAAGCATTTTTTAGTACACTTCCAACAATCAGACATTATGATTTATATTAAATCTCGCGGAGCTATTAAAAACACGTCTGCGCACGACAACGATACTTAGATTTACAATTCGTCAACCTGCTTTTCCACTTCGTTTCTCATACAAGCTGGGTATGGATAGATTTTGCCGTAAATTGGCTCAGGAGTAGAGGTTTTTATCTCGGCTTGGACACTGGTATCTATAAGCTCATTTCCGTTTATTGGTTTAAAAAGTTCGCAGTACTTTTTTAGCAAGATATTAATTTTTTGATGGACGTCAGGGGGCAAGCCCTTGCCCAACGTAAAATTAACATCGCAAGATTTGCGGGCTCTAAGTGGAATTTTGTAGTCCCGTTTCTGAAGGAAATTTAATTTCCTATCAATTACTGCGCCTAATCTTCTTAGAGTGTCATCGCCGATGATACCACAAAATCCGTTAAGTGTTGGTAATACAAAAAATTCAAATCCTGTAGAATTTCCTATGCCTTCAAATAAACTTATTTGTGCCTTGTCTTTTATCAAGACGGAGCCCCCAACAGATGAAACATTGAATAAGGTTTTTACTGGAATTGTTTTCGTCGCAATGCCTTCTTGAATAAAGTTTTTATTCGCACCAGTTTCAACTAAGAAATCTAGAACGCGACCATTGGGTAGCGTACTATATTCTAAGTATGGTACACTAGATGACCGGAGGATAGAAAACCCTCGGATTTTTCATCGTTAGCAGTCTCTAGATCATTGTCCAGATCCTCAGTCGCCCCCGGAACAGTGTGAAACAACCGTTGCTGTTTCCGTGGTAGGTTGTCAGACTTGGCGGTGCGTTTGAATGGGTTAGGCCTATTCGTGTAGTTCACGTTTCGTGTCTGCACTGAAAAATCAACCTCCATCTTTTCGACAGGTGGCCGCACTGTGGATATTTGGTTACTATCAAGCCCGGAAGGACATTCATTCCGTGTATTTGAGTTACGATAATCCTGAGAGCGCCAATTCGCTTTCGGCCGGTAAGAGCCGCTCGGCAATTTCTTCAGAGGCTCAACCACACGATTATTTATCGTGGAAGAGTGAATGGAAAAATTTCGGAAATCCACATTTTGAATCTCCAAACAGGCCGAGTAGGCCTCTGGCAGAGTTTTAGGACGCTGTATTAGGAGCAACCGCGCCCTCGATGTGTTCATCCGTGGTCTAAATGGTATGTCATCTTATCAATTTGCCGAGCGGCTCTTACCAGCCGAACAGAAGTAACAATCCCACGTTTTCACCAGGACTCTCACCATTTCGTCCGTGTAGGACTCGGTTTTAATCTTGTTACTAATAAGAGAGAGCTGGTGGTTCACCCTCGCGTAAAATTCGTCAATCCTTGAACCTTTTTGATGCAGCTGATGTAACTGGTGTTCTAGGGTGCGGATATCGCGTTTGTCCGCGTAGTGCAATGAAAGGCATTCTTTTATTTTCGTCCAACTACTTTCAAAAATATTATAGGATATTAAGGTGGAATCAGCAGCACCCCGCACTTTTGCCTAATGTGCTGTAAAATTGCACGATAAAGAGGTTTGCCTCTAACGACATCGAAGTCGAAGAGGATCACCTCTACGGAGTGAACCCAAGATACGTACTGCACTGGATTGCCGTCAAAAATTTGAAGCTCCTGGACACAGTCAGGAAGCCGGCTGATGTCTCTTATATCGGCTTCAGTCGTGGAGGCCTGAGCCACCACTTCTTCTAGCTTCTGTTGTGGCAGACCTGGAGCTCACTACATCTAAATGTGCCACTCGCCTCTCCAGAGTGTTCATTTTCTCCAGAATGGCATTGATAGCCCCAATCAGGTTTGTTACAGTTGTCTTTAGGTCGTCCATACTGAAAGGATAAATAAAATGTTGGGATTTCTTTTATATTTTACTTAAGAAAGTATATTAAAAGTTTTCAAAAAATCCTTCATAAAAGTTTTATTTATATTTGCTCTTTTTGATTAAAAATATTCCTTCGTTGAATTCTTCCTTCAGGAAATTTTTCAAGTCACTTCCTTTAATATTTTTTGTTCACTTCTTCCATCAGCAAATTTATCAAGCCACTTCCTTTAATAGTTTATGTTCACTTTCCCTTTAATCACTACTGGGTCCCTGCTCGGGCGCCAGTTAAAGGATCTTTGATACTCCACTTAAAAAAATTGAATTTAAGGGCCAACTTACCCAAAAAACACTAATTAAAACATTATAAAAATATTTATTTACTCAGAACTACACAATTTAGTCTTAAGAATACTAGCACTCCTGTGCAACTGACTTCATAGCTGCCACCAACCCCAACACCAGCCCTCGGTATGTCGGCAGCGACGCAACCCTTGCATAATGGTTTGCCATGGTGCCGACTGTGGCCTTGGTCTCCCACGGGCATATTTCGCTGCGTTGCGAAATGTTTCAATTGCGTAAGTATGGCCAGCGGTAACGACCGTGGCCTTGGTTTCCCATAGGTGTTGTATTGCCCAATTGCATTATATGGTGAAATGGAATTCTGCTGACACAGCGGCACGTGTATTGGTTGGCTGTGGGAACTGTGTTTTTTAGGTGCTGGCAAACATATTAATAATTGTTAATACATACATACGAGAAACATAAAATAGTGGATAAATTGTCAGATTGTACTGTGACGATAATTTGTGAAAATAAACGTATTTTTTTATTATATTTCATCAAAAATTTTGGTCGGGGCCAAACAGCTAACAGTGCGACGTTGATGGACATATTTTACATATCATTTAACGTTTTGCTGGCCAAAGCAGACATACCAGCATTAAGCAATATCACCAAGCTGACCCGGCTGGCGTCAGCAATGTAGCCGGAAGTAACGACCTACTGAGCGGTACTGTAGCGACGCACGTAATAAATCCGATGATGCAGGCGACAAACTCAACCCCAAAATGTATATGGGATGGCGCCTTGGTGCCAAGACTCAGTGAGAATGGTAAAGCGCTGGAAATATGACCCGAATATGAATGCCAGTATGAAGAGCGTAACACCACGCTAATAAATGTCGTTGTCATAATTGTTATTTGGATTATATCAATTCTGTTGATATACATGCTCTTCCTCAACTACTTGGACCCCTCACTCAACAAACGTTTTAGGGCTTGGAACCTGGGAACAACGATCGACTATGAAAATTTAACTTTCTTGTAAACCTTCGTATGGGAGCATGGTAGTAGCGCTAGGACTGTTTTATGGTCTTTTTCCGGTTTTTCTTCTGTTGCTTACCGTAAGGTTCCCGGTATGTTTAGGATTTCGACCTAGCTATTGGGTGCACCCTAATGCACGCGTTTAAATATTTCACGCCCCAATAATATTGTGAGTAGTGTATATAAACACTCACACTAGCACAGTGTGCCATGCCTCGACAGAGTAGTTGGCCGATAAACTCCACCACCTGGAACCCTGACGGCTTTTATAGCCTCTGGAAGTACGCTATTAAAAGCGCCTGCAATGTCAAGGAATTCTTAACGCTGAGACTTGTCAATATAACCGGCCAAGCTATGGAGTGCAGTTGCAGTAGATTTGTCGTTGCGATAGGCATGTTGGTCATTAGATAGGTCCTCCTCCGCAAACATCCTATGCATTTTTGGTCCATAATTTGTCTGGGAGGAGACGCTACTCTCAGCCTCGGAGAGCTCCGGCCCTGATACCAACCAGCCGGTCCGAGATTCTCCACCAGAACTTCAAAACCCGAGTTTTTTTCCTCGGTCCAGAACTCCAATAAGGATCCTGGGCCATTTCCGCCGCTTCATTGGCGCTCTGACTATATGGGGTATGACTATACACCATTTAGTTTTATTTACGGATCGATTTAATTTTGTTTTAAAGTCTAATGTGTCTCTAATGATTACAATCACACCGCCTATGTGCCTACTAATCGCATCGTACAATAAGATAGGTCGGAAAGTTTATTCCGATTTTTTTATTGCCTCTGTTGTGCATGTTTCGGAGTGCAGAAGTATATCCGGAATGGCAGTTCAATAAGCCTTAATATGAATAATATACTATTTATATTAAGATACACACAAAGTAAAGAACTACTACTCCTTTTATTTAGATTTAATTGCTAACAGCCTACTCGCTGTTTTTCAACTTTAAGTTTTCTCACATATATTGGGCAATTCCTACTAAAAACACTATGTTCTACATCTAAGTTTGGACCCAAGGGTTTATTAGCATCACTACACTTACCACATATTACAGCTATCTGATTCATGCTCACCCGCATACTTACTGCACTTTTTATTACAAATATTTGTGATATGGTTGAAACCTAAATATTTATAGCATCGTTTTACTGACTGCCCATAATAGATACATAGACTGCCCCCAAATGGACAGCGATCCCATCTAATATTCAATTTCTTTGATTCCATCACTTGGATAAATAATTTGTGCTATATGTATTTCGTTTAAAGGATTGAACGACGTTATCGTATCATTGCTACGTTTTGCTTTAAATATTTTTGTACATTTTAAATTTGCATCATTCAAGTAACTCAGCAATGCTGTTCTTCGTTAACGCTATCCGCATTTGGAACTCCATTCTTGCCAATATTAGAAAGCAGATAAACAAAAGCAAATTTCCAATCCAATCGATCTAATTTATTCATATTTTTGTAACTAATGCTTTTTTATAACATTAGTTATGTTTTCGTATTCTCCAGTAAAAAACTATCCAGTAACGAAATTTCTGAGCGTAACCAAAATTTGATCTCAATGAGAGAATTATGCAAGTACGAAAACGCAAAACCAACAAGAAGTTGCTAGTTTTTCTACGGCTGATTTTTGTTTGGCACGAAATTTAAGAAATACATACTTTAAACAAAGAAATAGCTCCACAATTCATAATTTACGTCTCACAATTGCTAATTGCAGTCACTGCAGCTAAAGATTTAGGACTATTCTTGCAAACACACAGATTCTGGGCGGCTTACTGATATACATATGTTCACATCAAACTTCATAAACTTAGTATTCGTTTATTTATTTACTCACTTTTTCTATTTTTCGCCCTTATTAGGGAAATTTTAATAATTGTTTTCTACTTGTGATCAACTGAATACTTTCGATCAACTGCTTATCTTCAGGGAAAATTATTGCTTGTAGAAATTTATCTAGTAAACCCTCCAAGTTCCAGCTGTCATTTTCGCTCCCTAAATTTCCCCTACTTTGCTAGTTTTAGCGTACAAAAACGCTATCCAGTAAAAATCCAGTAAAGTTACTGGTTCTTGCTGATTTTTACTGAATAGTGAATACGAAAACAGAACTATTGTTAACCCGACATTGCTTAGGTGATTATAACAAACCTCTCATTAATTTATAATTATTATTGCTTATTTATGTGTGTACTGCTTATTACCTTATTTTAAGATGTGTTATGCCTTGTTATTGTTACTTTGAAATTTATTGTACTATAAAAGATTTTAATACCTTATTGTAATAATTTGCCTTAATAAATAATGAAATGAAATAAAATGAAATACTATTAGCATTAATCATGCTCCATTATTTTTATACAACACCCTATAAATTTTTAAAACCCTTTGCGTCGGTCTTATTAAGGTCCACCCCAGTTTCCGGTTGAATTATTATTGGAGAGATACCTGTTCGGAGTCACAGCAGACACCTCATTAATACGCTCAACATAATCTGAAATAACACCCAAATTAATATGAATGTACACTCTAAACATGGTAACCATAGTTTCACTTGTAATCTGGTCACCGTAATTTGCATAGCTACTTTATTTACTTTATAAAATGTAACACCTAATTGTTGTAAATACTCTCATCAGTCACTCTGTGAACATAGGTATACATATCTGCATACATACTGTACAAATGTCCAGACGCACGGTTGGATATTTGAAAATAGAAATGAAAAAGATTGTGTTTTAGTTTTACAATGTAATGACGATTTATTCAAAGGTATATATGTAGATATACATGAATTTTGCTTTACCTGTGGTGTGAATCCGTGATAGACCTGTGTCGCTCTTGAAATCCTGTGATCGAGTGCAATTATGAAAAAACGTACGGTTGCCGTCAACCGCAGTTCTATTGGAAAGCAATTATTGGAAAATGTTAGCAAAAGGAATTATCCGGCGGGAAATACGGAGTAATTCGCAGTTGCATATGTATGCGTACATACACGCGCATTAGTGCGGTTAGCAAATATTTACGCTGCGGCGTAAACATGCCGGCCCCCTTGCGGTAAGCAAAAATCCTGAGCGTTGACAACAGTCTGGTTCACAACACATCACATACCACATCACATATTTGATTAAAAATATTATTCTGTTTGTTTGTTTGTTGAGCCGCTTGCTTGTTGTTTCCTTGAGCCGCTCCGATACGTGTGTTGTCGCGCTAGTTGGGGTAATTATATGGGGCGTTTCGTCGTAGTGATCGGGAAGGACGTGTTCCCGAGTCAACTCGCCGCCAATTCTTTTGGATATCAGATGGTCGGGAAGAACGTGTTCCCGAGCCATCCGTTCGCTGATGCTGAGCTGGTCGGAAAGGACGAGTTCCCACGCCAGTCGCTCGTCGTTTCTTTTTCCTGAGCAGACGGTCTGAAAGGACGGGATCCAAAGCCGCGCTGCCTGGGCCGTCGGAAAGGACTGGTTTCCGAGCCGCGCCTTCGCCGTTCATGCTGCAGTGACGGTCGGAAAGTACAGGTTTCGCCGCCACCCGTTGAAAGTGGTCGTAATATTGGGTGGCAAGTGATATGGAACAAAATAACCAAAGAAAAAAAAATGATTTTATTTTATGAAATTATGGCATGACAAAAATTGTATGCATATATGTATATATATGTATTTTATTGTAAATTTTATGTATTTATGTATTTATGTATTTATTATGTATTTGGTGCATTTATGCGCCAAGTGTCCAAAAACTTTCATCACCCACTGTAAAAATGGTATTTGGGTGTGATCGTATCGGTACTTGCGCTCCCCATCGGTAGATGGTGCCAAACTTAAAGGTGGTGGACTTGGCTATGTTCCACTGTTGTGATCGTATATGGCATTACGATATATTTTCATATATCGTAAAAACACCTGATTGCATATAATTTTTTTAATATTAAAAAGAAATACAAAATTGATATGAACTACCTATTCCTGTATATCGGTAATCGCGGAAAGTGCCCCCACCATGAAATGGCTCAACATTCTGTTTTTGTGTGGTTTATGTATGTTAGATATTTGATTGTGGTGAGGTAGGTCAGCAATCTGGCATCCAGCAATCTGGCCTACCACCCACAAACAGTTTGTATGCCACTGTGCATAATTTGCTGACCACAGTGGCTGTTCCAAAAAAAATTATTTAAACGTGAATTTTTGACGCGAGTGGTAGTGGCAATTCCTTTTGTTAATTAAATTTGTGTTAACATAAAAAATTAGTGAAAAAATCCTTGTCGTGTCGGGTCTTAACGTTGCTCTGCCCAAAGCACAAAAGTTTTCGTGCACGAAAAAAATGTATAACGAAAATATAGATTGAGTGTTAAAAGTGCATTCAAAAAGTGTTACAAGATTTTGCCAGCATTTCCATTTTGCTTGCGAATAAAAATTAGGAAAAGGCAAATGGCTGGAGGCAAAGCAGGCCAGGATTCTGGCAAAACAAAGGAGCAGGCAGCATCTCGTTCAGCACGAGCGGGGCTTCAGTTCCCAGTTGTGGTAATTTTTGAGGTTGGCGTACATGTCGCCATGTGCAGCTGGCCAACAGTGCCTGCGTACATATGCGTACATCGCATTCATGGCGATGGTGGACGCATGCATGTGTACGGCGGCGATGATCAGGTAAGTGGTATTTACATATTTATACTAATAATAATATAATAATTTTTTGTACATAAATTTTTTGAGCTTTTTACGTACATACTCGTAAGTAGGTACATGTGTATGTATGTATGTATATCGATATACATACATATGTATATCTACATGCACATGGTGGCGTGATGCGTTCGATTGCGAGGGCACAGTCGGAGGGAGGAGGGGTATGCCATGCGAAGATGGCGGATGATCGGAAGCAAAGAAAGGAGTTTGTAAACTATTAATGTGGATCGAATTTTTTTTTTTTTTTTTGTGTTTAATCAATTTTGTACACTGAACTAATTTGTTTTCTTTCCCAACAGGTGAACAATTAAATGATTTTCACGATGTGAGGAGCAGGACAACAGTGGAGCTGTAACCAAGTAACTGTTTTGTTTTTATACGTATATATACATATATATTTAAAATTTTTATGTGTATAGGGTTAATATTAGTACATAGATGTTTCCAAAAAAAAAATTTTTTTTTTTTTTTTTTTTTTAACGGATAAAATTGGAAAGATCTAGGTACTAGCGAGAATTTGCAAGTTGGTTAAAAAAAAAAATGGTTGAAAATTATTGAGTTGATCCAAAAAAATATAAAGTTATAATTAAAGTTATTAAAATTTGGAAAATGATAAAATATTTAAATATACAAAATGTTTAAATATATCGAAATATTTAAAATATATAAAAAAACTTGCAACTTCTCATTAGTTTTACGTTCTCTCCGCTTCTTGCGTCTTTACGATTTCCAAATTTTCTTTACGCTCTAAAATTTAGTTAGTGGACAGGGCTTTTAGGGTTTAGGATTTTCACCACTTATGTTAGGGTTGAACCGGGCTGATTTTTGACAATCGGTCATAAATTCCGGAAAATTAACTCGAGCTATTGGTTAGTTGTCGGTTAATTTCGAAATAGTTTCGGATATGAAAATGACCACTTTTCCAAGTTAACTGAAACTATTGGTTAGTTTGTCGGTTAGTTTTGAAATAGTTTCGGTTATTAAATGACCACTTTTCAAAATTAATTCAAAACTATTGATTAGTTTGTCAGTTAATTTTGTACGGGTATCGGGTCAAATAACCACTACTTGATGTATGTAAAAAACATGATTCGCAGATTTATTTATTTCTGTACGCCATCGTCGTACGTAATCCATCGGAACATTTTCAAGTTAAGTACTTATATTATTAGAAAAAATGGCAGTGCAGATTTCTTTATTTTCTTGCACTTCACGTACTGTTTAAGAATTTTTTTTTTTTTTTTTTTTTTAAGTACTTATGCTTGGGTAGGGGAAGTAGCGGTACTTTCGATGGAGGGCAGCAAAACCAATTTCGTTATTGGTCTGCTGGTTTGTCCCTTCGTAGTATAGATGTCGACGACGCGTACCCGGTTATCCGAGCCTGGGTGTAAGTTGATGACTCGTCCCAGTCTCCACATGTTAGGCGGTAGATTATCCTCTTTTATAACCACAAGATCTCCTGTTTTCATGTTAGTTTGTGGATGTTTCCACTTTGTGCGTTTCTGCATTTCCAGCAGATATTCAGCTTTCCATCTTTTACAAAATATTTGATGTAGGGCTTTAAGTTTCTGCCATCGGTTTACGATCGAGGCAGCGCTTTCGCTGATTTCTAGTTCAGGTGGAGCTAATAGGTGTCCACCTACTAGGAAGTGACCGGGGGTAAGAGGCTCCAAGTCGGAAGGCTCATTCGAAGAGGGGCTTAACGGACGGGAGTTAAGGCATGACTCGATTCGGCATAAAAGAGTTGTGAACTCTTCGAATGTATAACTGAAGCCGGAAGCGATCTTTTTAAAATGGGTTTTAAAACTTTTTACCCCTGCTTCCCACAATCCGCCCATATGAGGCGCTGAAGTGGGTAAGAAATGCCATGTGATTATTTGATGGCTATATTTAATCATTGTATTATTTCGCGCTTCAGTTATAAATGCTTTAAATTCTGATCGTAGAGATCGCGAAGCTCCGACAAAATTGGTGCCATTGTCGGAGTAAACATTTTTTTGGCATCCTCTCCTGGCTATGAACCTAGCAAAAGCTGCCAAAAAAGATGCAGTGCTAAGGTCGTTGGTGGCTTCCAAGTGTATAGCCTTAGTGGCGAAACACACAAACAGGCAGACGTAACCTTTTGAGATGCGACAACCTCTGCCGCTGAAGTTTTTGATATCGAAAGGTCCTGCGAAATTTACACCCGTGTTTGTAAATGCACGCGAATAGGAGGTGCGTTCCTGAGGGAGCACTCCCATAAGCTGCGTTTGGGTTTGTTTTCTGTGGATTGTGCAGACCTTACAATTATGGATGACAGACTTGACCATATTTTTGACTCGGGGAATCCAGTATTAAGTTCGAATGAGACGCAGCATTAATTGATTATCGCCATGCAGGGAGATTTTATGGATAAATTGGACAACAAGACGGGCTAATCGGCATTTATAAGGAAGGATTATTGGGTGACGCTCGTTGTTCGCTAAATCTAGCGATGCGCCAAGACGACCTCCAGTCCTCATAATCCCATTTTTATCTAAGAAAGGGTTAAGGGGTAGCACTTCGCTTTTTCTATCGATGGGTTTCTCACATATATTGGGCAATTCCTACTAAAAACACTATGTTCTACATCTAAGTTTGGACCCAAGGGTTTATTAGCATCACTACACTTACCACATATTACAGCTATCTGATTCATGCTCACCCGCATACTTACTGCACTTTTTATTACAAATATTTGTGATATGGTTGAAACCTAAATATTTATAGCATCGTTTTACTGACTGCCCATAATAGATACATAGACTGCCCCCAAATGGACAGCGATCCCATCTAATATTCAATTTCTTTGATTCCATCACTTGGATAAATAATTTGTGCTATATGTATTTCGTTTAAAGGATTGAACGACGTTATCGTATCATTGCTACGTTTTGCTTTAAATATTTTTGTACATTTTAAATTTGCATCATTCAAGTAACTCAGCAATGCTGTTCTTCGTTAACGCTATCCGCATTTGGAACTCCATTCTTGCCAATATTAGAAAGCAGATAAACAAAAGCAAATTTCCAATCCAATCGATCTAATTTATTCATATTTTTGTAACTAATGCTTTTTTATAACATTAGTTATGTTTTCGTATTCTCCAGTAAAAAACTATCCAGTAACGAAATTTCTGAGCGTAACCAAAATTTGATCTCAATGAGAGAATTATGCAAGTACGAAAACGCAAAACCAACAAGAAGTTGCTAGTTTTTCTACGGCTGATTTTTGTTTGGCACGAAATTTAAGAAATACATACTTTAAACAAAGAAATAGCTCCACAATTCATAATTTACGTCTCACAATTGCTAATTGCAGTCACTGCAGCTAAAGATTTAGGACTATTCTTGCAAACACACAGATTCTGGGCGGCTTACTGATATACATATGTTCACATCAAACTTCATAAACTTAGTATTCGTTTATTTATTTACTCACTTTTTCTATTTTTCGCCCTTTTTAGGGAAATTTTAATAATTGTTTTCTACTTGTGATCAACTGAATACTTTCGATCAACTGCTTATCTTCAGGGAAAATTATTGCTTGTAGAAATTTATCTAGTAAAACCTCCAAGTTCCAGCTGTCATTTTCGCTCCCTAAATTTCCCCTACTTTGCTAGTTTTAGCGTACAAAAACGCTATCCAGTAAAAATCCAGTAAAGTTACTGGTTCTTGCTGATTTTTACTGAATAGTGAATACGAAAACAGAACTATTGTTAACCCGACATTGCTTAGGTGATTATAACAAACCTCTCATTAATTTATAATTATTATTGCTTATTTATGTGTGTACTGCTTATTACCTTATTTTAAGATGTGTTATGCCTTGTTATTGTTACTTTGAAATTTATTGTACTATAAAAGATTTTAATACCTTATTGTAATAATTTGCCTTAATAAATAATGAAATGAAATAAAATGAAATACTATTAGCATTAATCATGCTCCATTATTTTTATACAACACCCTATAAATTTTTAAAACCCTTTGCGTCGGTCTTATTAAGGTCCACCCCAGTTTCCGGTTGAATTATTATTGGAGAGATACCTGTTCGGAGTCACAGCAGACACCTCATTAATACGCTCAACATAATCTGAAATAACACCCAAATTAATATGAATGTACACTCTAAACATGGTAACCATAGTTTCACTTGTAATCTGGTCACCGTAATTTGCATAGCTACTTTATTTACTTTATAAAATGTAACACCTAATTGTTGTAAATACTCTCATCAGTCACTCTGTGAACATAGGTATACATATCTGCATACATACTGTACAAATGTCCAGACGCACGGTTGGATATTTGAAAATAGAAATGAAAAAGATTGTGTTTTAGTTTTACAATGTAATGACGATTTATTCAAAGGTATATATGTAGATATACTTACATGAATTTTGCTTTACCTGTGGTGTGAATCCGTGATAGACCTGTGTCGCTCTTGAAATCCTGTGATCGAGTGCAATTATGAAAAAACGTACGGTTGCCGTCAACCGCAGTTCTATTGGAAAGCAATTATTGGAAAATGTTAGCAAAAGGAATTATCCGGCGGGAAATACGGAGTAATTCGCAGTTGCATATGTATGCGTACATACACGCGCATTAGGGCGGTTAGCAAATATTTACGCTGCGGCGTAAACATGCCGGCCCCCTTGCGGTAAGCAAAAATCCTGAGCGTTGACAACAGTCTGGTTCACAACACATCACATACCACATCACATATTTGATTAAAAATATTATTCTGTTTGTTTGTTTGTTGAGCCGCTTGCTTGTTGTTTCCTTGAGCCGCTCCGATACGTGTGTTGTCGCGCTAGTTGGGGTAATTATATGGGGCGTTTCGTCGTAGTGATCGGGAAGGACGTGTTCCCGAGTCAACTCGCCGCCAATTCTTTTGGATATCAGATGGTCGGGAAGAACGTGTTCCCGAGCCATCCGTTCGCTGATGCTGAGCTGGTCGGAAAGGACGAGTTCCCACGCCAGTCGCTCGTCGTTTCTTTTTCCTGAGCAGACGGTCTGAAAGGACGGGATCCAAAGCCGCGCTGCCTGGGCCGTCGGAAAGGACTGGTTTCCGAGCCGCGCCTTCGCCGTTCATGCTGCAGTGACGGTCGGAAAGTACAGGTTTCGCCGCCACCCGTTGAAAGTGGTCGTAATATTGGGTGGCAAGTGATATGGAACAAAATAACCAAAGAAAAAAAAATGATTTTATTTTATGAAATTATGGCATGACAAAAATTGTATGCATATATGTATATATATGTATTTTATTGTAAATTTTATGTATTTATGTATTTATGTATTTATTATGTATTTGGTGCATTTATGCGCCAAGTGTCCAAAAACTTTCATCACCCACTGTAAAAATGGTATTTGGGTGTGATCGTATCGGTACTTGCGTTCCCCATCGGTAGATGGTGCCAAACTTAAAGGTGGTGGACTTGGCTATGTTCCACTGTTGTGATCGTATATGGCATTACGATATATTTTCATATATCGTAAAAACACCTGATTGCATATAATTTTTTTAATATTAAAAAGAAATAAAAAATTGATATGAACTACCTATTCCTGTATATCGGTAATCGCGGAAAGTGCCCCCACCATGAAATGGCTCAACATTCTGTTTTTGTGTGGTTTATGTATGTTAGATATTTGATTGTGGTGAGGTAGGTCAGCAATCTGGCATCCAGCAATCTGGCCTACCACCCACAAACAGTTTGTATGCCACTGTGCTTAATTTGCTGACCACAGTGGCTGTTCCAAAAAAAATTATTTAAACGTGAATTTTTGACGCGAGTGGTAGTAGCAATTCCTTTTGTTAATTAAATTTGTGTTAACATAAAAAATTAGTGAAAAAATCCTTGTCGTGTCGGGTCTTAACGTTGCTCTGCCCAAAGCACAAAAGTTTTCGTGCGCGAAAAAAATGTATAACGAAAATATAGATTGAGTGTTAAAAGTGCATTCAAAAAGTGTTACAAGATTTTGCCAGCATTTCCATTTTGCTTGCGAATAAAAATTAGGAAATGGCAAATGGCTGGAGGCAAAGCAGGCCAGGATTCTGGCAAAACAAAGGAGCAGGCAGCATCTCGTTCAGCACGAGCGGGGCTTCAGTTCCCAGTTGTGGTAATTTTTGAGGTTGGCGTACATGTCGCCATGTGCAGCTGGCCAACAGTGCCTGCCGTACATATGCGTACATCGCATTCATGGCGATGGTGGACGCATGCATGTGTACGGCGGCGATGATCAGGTAAGTGGTATTTACATATTTATACTAATAATAATATAATAATTTTTTGTACATAAATTTTTTGAGCTTTTTACGTACATACTCGTAAGTAGGTACATGTGTATGTATGTATGTATATCGATATACATACATATGTATATCTACATGCACATGGTGGCGTGATGCGTTCGATAGCGAGGGCACAGTCGGAGGGAGGAGGGGTATGCCATGCGAAGATGGCGGATGATCGGAAGCAAAGAAAGGAGTTTGTAAACTATTAATGTGGATCGAATTTTTTTTTTTTTTTTTGTGTTTAATCAATTTTGTACACTGAACTAATTTGTTTTCTTTCCCAACAGGTGAACAATTAAATGATTTTCACGATGTGAGGAGCAGGACAACAGTGGAGCTGTAACCAAGTAACTGTTTTGTTTTTATACGTATATATACATATATATTTAAAATTTTTATGTGTATAGGGTTAATATTAGTACATAGATGTTTCCAAAAAAAAAATTTTTTTTTTTTTTTTTTTTTTAACGGATAAAATTGGAAAGATCTAGGTACTAGCGAGAATTTGCAAGTTGGTTAAAAAAAAAAATGGTTGAAAATTATTGAGTTGATCCAAAAAAATATAAAGTTATAATTAAAGTTATTAAAATTTGGAAAATGATAAAATATTTAAATATACAAAATGTTTAAATATATCGAAATATTTAAAATATATAAAAAAACTTGCAACTTCTCATTAGTTTTACGTTCTCTCCGCTTCTTGCGTCTTTACGATTTCCAAATTTTCTTTACGCTCTAAAATTTAGTTAGTGGACAGGGCTTTTAGGGTTTAGGATTTTCACCACTTATGTTAGGGTTGAACCGGGCTGATTTTTGACAATCGGTCATAAATTCCGGAAAATTAACTCGAGCTATTGGTTAGTTGTCGGTTAATTTCGAAATAGTTTCGGATATGAAAATGACCACTTTTCCAAGTTAACTGAAACTATTGGTTAGTTTGTCGGTTAGTTTTGAAATAGTTTCGGTTATTAAATGACCACTTTTCAAAATTAATTCAAAACTATTGATTAGTTTGTCAGTTAATTTTGTACGGGTATCGGGTCAAATAACCACTACTTGATGTATGTAAAAAACATGATTCGCAGATTTATTTATTTCTGTACGCCATCGTCGTACGTAATCCATCGGAACATTTTCAAGTTAAGTACTTATATTATTAGAAAAAATGGCAGTGCAGATTTCTTTATTTTCTTGCACTTCACGTACTGTTTAAGAATTTTTTTTTTTTTTTTTTTTTAAGTACTTATGCTTGGGTAGGGGAAGTAGCGGTACTTTCGATGGAGGGCAGCAAAACCAATTTCGTTATTGGTCTGCTGGTTTGTCCCTTCGTAGTATAGATGTCGACGACGCGTACCCGGTTATCCGAGCCTGGGTGTAAGTTGATGACTCGTCCCAGTCTCCACATGTTAGGCGGTAGATTATCCTCTTTTATAACCACAAGATCTCCTGTTTTCATGTTAGTTTGTGGATGTTTCCACTTTGTGCGTTTCTGCATTTCCAGCAGATATTCAGCTTTCCATCTTTTACAAAATATTTGATGTAGGGCTTTAAGTTTCTGCCATCGGTTTACGATCGAGGCAGCGCTTTCGCTGATTTCTAGTTCAGGTGGAGCTAATAGGTGTCCACCTACTAGGAAGTGACCGGGGGTAAGAGGCTCCAAGTCGGAAGGCTCATTCGAAGAGGGGCTTAACGGACGGGAGTTAAGGCATGACTCGATTCGGCATAAAAGAGTTGTGAACTCTTCGAATGTATAACTGAAGCCGGAAGCGATCTTTTTAAAATGGGTTTTAAAACTTTTTACCCCTGCTTCCCACAATCCGCCCATATGAGGCGCTGAAGTGGGTAAGAAATGCCATGTGATTATTTGATGGCTATATTTAATCATTGTATTATTTCGCGCTTCAGTTATAAATGCTTTAAATTCTGATCGTAGAGATCGCGAAGCTCCGACAAAATTGGTGCCATTGTCGGAGTAAACATTTTTTTGGCATCCTCTCCTGGCTATGAACCTAGCAAAAGCTGCCAAAAAAGATGCAGTGCTAAGGTCGTTGGTGGCTTCCAAGTGTATAGCCTTAGTGGCGAAACACACAAACAGGCAGACGTAACCTTTTGAGATGCGACAACCTCTGCCGCTGAAGTTTTTGATATCGAAAGGTCCTGCGAAATTTACACCCGTGTTTGTAAATGCACGCGAATAGGAGGTGCGTTCCTGAGGGAGCACTCCCATAAGCTGCGTTTGGGTTTGTTTTCTGTGGATTGTGCAGACCTTACAATTATGGATGACAGACTTGACCATATTTTTGACTCGGGGAATCCAGTATTGAATTCGAATGAGACGCAGCATTAATTGATTATCGCCATGCAGGGAGATTTTATGGATAAATTGGACAACAAGACGGGCTAATCGGCATTTATAAGGAAGGATTATTGGGTGACGCTCGTTGTTCGCTAAATCTAGCGATGCGCCAAGACGACCTCCAGTCCTCATAATCCCATTTTTATCTAAGAAAGGGTTAAGGGGTAGCACTTCGCTTTTTCTATCGATGGGTTTCTCACATATATTGGGCAATTCCTACTAAAAACACTATGTTCTACATCTAAGTTTGGACCCAAGGGTTTATTAGCATCACTACACTTACCACATATTACAGCTATCTGATTCATGCTCACCCGCATACTTACTGCACTTTTTATTACAAATATTTGTGATATGGTTGAAACCTAAATATTTATAGCATCGTTTTACTGACTGCCCATAATAGATACATAGACTGCCCCCAAATGGACAGCGATCCCATCTAATATTCAATTTCTTTGATTCCATCACTTGGATAAATAATTTGTGCTATATGTATTTCGTTTAAAGGATTGAACGACGTTATCGTATCATTGCTACGTTTTGCTTTAAATATTTTTGTACATTTTAAATTTGCATCATTCAAGTAACTCAGCAATGCTGTTCTTCGTTAACGCTATCCGCATTTGGAACTCCATTCTTGCCAATATTAGAAAGCAGATAAACAAAAGCAAATTTCCAATCCAATCGATCTAATTTATTCATATTTTTGTAACTAATGCTTTTTTATAACATTAGTTATGTTTTCGTATTCTCCAGTAAAAAACTATCCAGTAACGAAATTTCTGAGCGTAACCAAAATTTGATCTCAATGAGAGAATTATGCAAGTACGAAAACGCAAAACCAACAAGAAGTTGCTAGTTTTTCTACGGCTGATTTTTGTTTGGCACGAAATTTAAGAAATACATACTTTAAACAAAGAAATAGCTCCACAATTCATAATTTACGTCTCACAATTGCTAATTGCAGTCACTGCAGCTAAAGATTTAGGACTATTCTTGCAAACACACAGATTCTGGGCGGCTTACTGATATACATATGTTCACATCAAACTTCATAAACTTAGTATTCGTTTATTTATTTACTCACTTTTTCTATTTTTCGCCCTTTTTAGGGAAATTTTAATAATTGTTTTCTACTTGTGATCAACTGAATACTTTCGATCAACTGCTTATCTTCAGGGCAAATTATTGCTTGTAGAAATTTATCTAGTAAAACCTCCAAGTTCCAGCTGTCATTTTCGCTCCCTAAATTTCCCCTACTTTGCTAGTTTTAGCGTACAAAAACGCTATCCAGTAAAAATCCAGTAAAGTTACTGGTTCTTGCTGATTTTTACTGAATAGTGAATACGAAAACAGAACTATTGTTAACCCGACATTGCTTAGGTGATTATAACAAACCTCTCATTAATTTATAATTATTATTGCTTATTTATGTGTGTACTGCTTATTACCTTATTTTAAGATGTGTTATGCCTTGTTATTGTTACTTTGAAATTTATTGTACTATAAAAGATTTTAATACCTTATTGTAATAATTTGCCTTAATAAATAATGAAATGAAATAAAATGAAATACTATTAGCATTAATCATGCTCCATTATTTTTATACAACACCCTATAAATTTTTAAAACCCTTTGCGTCGGTCTTATTAAGGTCCACCCCAGTTTCCGGTTGAATTATTATTGGAGAGATACCTGTTCGGAGTCACAGCAGACACCTCATTAATACGCTCAACATAATCTGAAATAACACCCAAATTAATATGAATGTACACTCTAAACATGGTAACCATAGTTTCACTTGTAATCTGGTCACCGTAATTTGCATAGCTACTTTATTTACTTTATAAAATGTAACACCTAATTGTTGTAAATACTCTCATCAGTCACTCTGTGAACATAGGTATACATATCTGCATACATACTGTACAAATGTCCAGACGCACGGTTGGATATTTGAAAATAGAAATGAAAAAGATTGTGTTTTAGTTTTACAATGTAATGACGATTTATTCAAAGGTATATATGTAGATATACTTACATGAATTTTGCTTTACCTGTGGTGTGAATCCGTGATAGACCTGTGTCGCTCTTGAAATCCTGTGATCGAGTGCAATTATGAAAAAACGTACGGTTGCCGTCAACCGCAGTTCTATTGGAAAGCAATTATTGGAAAATGTTAGCAAAAGGAATTATCCGGCGGGAAATACGGAGTAATTCGCAGTTGCATATGTATGCGTACATACACGCGCATTAGGGCGGTTAGCAAATATTTACGCTGCGGCGTAAACATGCCGGCCCCCTTGCGGTAAGCAAAAATCCTGAGCGTTGACAACAGTCTGGTTCACAACACATCACATACCACATCACATATTTGATTAAAAATATTATTCTGTTTGTTTGTTTGTTGAGCCGCTTGCTTGTTGTTTCCTTGAGCCGCTCCGATACGTGTGTTGTCGCGCTAGTTGGGGTAATTATATGGGGCGTTTCGTCGTAGTGATCGGGAAGGACGTGTTCCCGAGTCAACTCGCCGCCAATTCTTTTGGATATCAGATGGTCGGGAAGAACGTGTTCCCGAGCCATCCGTTCGCTGATGCTGAGCTGGTCGGAAAGGACGAGTTCCCACGCCAGTCGCTCGTCGTTTCTTTTTCCTGAGCAGACGGTCTGAAAGGACGGGATCCAAAGCCGCGCTGCCTGGGCCGTCGGAAAGGACTGGTTTCCGAGCCGCGCCTTCGCCGTTCATGCTGCAGTGACGGTCGGAAAGTACAGGTTTCCGAGCCGCCACCCGTTGAAAGTGGTCGTAATATTGGGTGGCAAGTGATATGGAACAAAATAACCAAAGAAAAAAAAATGATTTTATTTTATGAAATTATGGCATGACAAAAATTGTATGCATATATGTATATATATGTATTTTATTGTAAATTTTATGTATTTATGTATTTATGTATATATTATGTATTTGGTGCATTTATGCGCCAAGTGTCCAAAAACTTTCATCACCCACTGTAAAAATGGTATTTGGGTGTGATCGTATCGGTACTTGCGCTCCCCATCGGTAGATGGTGCCAAACTTAAAGGTGGTGGACTTGGCTATGTTCCACTGTTGTGATCGTATATGGCATTACGATATATTTTCATATATCGTAAAAACACCTGATTGCATATAATTTTTTTAATATTAAAAAGAAATACAAAATTGATATGAACTACCTATTCCTGTATATCGGTAATCGCGGAAAGTGCCCCCACCATGAAATGGCTCAACATTCTGTTTTTGTGTGGTTTATGTATGTTAGATATTTGATTGTGGTGAGGTAGGTCAGCAATCTGGCATCCAGCAATCTGGCCTACCACCCACAAACAGTTTGTATGCCACTGTGCATAATTTGCTGACCACAGTGGCTGTTCCAAAAAAAATTATTTAAACGTGAATTTTTGACGCGAGTGGTAGTGGCAATTCCTTTTGTTAATTAAATTTGTGTTAACATAAAAAATTAGTGAAAAAATCCTTGTCGTGTCGGGTCTTAACGTTGCTCTGCCCAAAGCACAAAAGTTTTCGTGCACGAAAAAAATGTATAACGAAAATATAGATTGAGTGTTAAAAGTGCATTCAAAAAGTGTTACAAGATTTTGCCAGCATTTCCATTTTGCTTGCGAATAAAAATTAGGAAAAGGCAAATGGCTGGAGGCAAAGCAGGCCAGGATTCTGGCAAAACAAAGGAGCAGGCAGCATCTCGTTCAGCACGAGCGGGGCTTCAGTTCCCAGTTGTGGTAATTTTTGAGGTTGGCGTACATGTCGCCATGTGCAGCTGGCCAACAGTGCCTGCGTACATATGCGTACATCGCATTCATGGCGATGGTGGACGCATGCATGCGTACGGCGGCGATGATCAGGTAAGTGGTATTTACATATTTATACTAATAATAATATAATAATTTTTTGTACATAAATTTTTTGAGCTTTTTACGTACATACTCGTAAGTAGGTACATGTGTATGTATGTATGTATATCGATATACATACATATGTATATCTACATGCACATGGTGGCGTGATGCGTTCGATTGCGAGGGCACAGTCGGAGGGAGGAGGGGTATGCCATGCGAAGATGGCGGATGATCGGAAGCAAAGAAAGGAGTTTGTAAACTATTAATGTGGATCGAAATTTTTTTTTTTTTTTTTGTGTTTAATCAATTTTGTACATTGAACTAATTTGTTTTCTTTCCCAACAGGTGAACAATTAAATGATTTTCACGATGGGAGGAGCAGGACAACAGTGGAGCTGTAACCAAGTAACTGTTTTGTTTTTATACGTATATATACATATATATTTAAAATTTTTATGTGTATAGGGTTAATATTAGTACATAGATGTTTCCAAAAAAAATTTTTTTTTTTTTTTTTTTTTTTAACGGATAAAATTGGAAAGATCTAGGTACTAGCGAGAATTTGCAAGTTGGTTAAAAAAAAAATGGTTGAAAATTATTGAGTTGATCCAAAAAAATATAAAGTTATAATTAAAGTTATTAAAATTTGGAAAATGATAAAATATTTAAATATACAAAATGTTTAAATATATCGAAATATTTAAAATATATAAAAAAACTTGCAACTTCTCATTAGTTTTACGTTCTCTCCGCTTCTTGCGTCTTTACGTTTTCCAAATTTTCTTTACGCTCTAAAATTTAGTTAGTGGACAGGGCTTTTAGGGTTTAGGATTTTCACCACTTATGTTAGGGTTGAACCGGGCTGATTTTTGACAATCGGTCATAAATTCCGGAAAATTAACTCGAGCTATTGGTTAGTTGTCGGTTAATTTCGAAATAGTTTCGGATATGAAAATGACCACTTTTCCAAGTTAACTGAAACTATTGGTTAGTTTGTCGGTTAGTTTTGAAATAGTTTCGGTTATTAAATGACCACTTTTCAAAATTAATTCAAAACTATTGATTAGTTTGTCAGTTAATTTTGTACGGGTATCGGGTTAAATAACCACTACTTGATGTATGTAAAAAACATGATTCGCAGATTTATTTATTTCTGTACGCCATCGTCGTACGTAATCCATCGGAACATTTTCAAGTTAAGTACTTATATTATTAGAAAAAATGGCAGTGCAGATTTCTTTATTTTCTTGCACTTCACGTACTGTTTAAGAATTTTTTTTTTTTTTTTTTTTTAAGTACTTATGCTTGGGTAGGGGAAGTAGCGGTACTTTCGATGGAGGGCAGCAAAACCAATTTCGTTATTGGTCTGCTGGTTTGTCCCTTCGTAGTATAGATGTCGACGACGCGTACCCGGTTATCCGAGCCTGGGTGTAAGTTGATGACTCGTCCCAGTCTCCACATGTTAGGCGGTAGATTATCCTCTTTTATACCCACAAGATCTCCTGTTTTCATGTTAGTTTGTGGATGTTTCCACTTTGTGCGTTTCTGCATTTCCAGCAGATATTCAGCTTTCCATCTTTTACAAAATGTTTGATGTAGGGCTTTAAGTTTCTGCCATCGGTTTACGATCGAGGCAGCGCTTTCGCTGATTTCTAGTTCAGGTGGAGCTAATAGGTGTCCACCTACTAGGAAGTGACCGGGGGTAAGAGGCTCCAAGTCGGAAGGCTCATTCGAAGAGGGGCTTAACGGACGGGAGTTAAGGCATGACTCGATTCGGCATAAAAGAGTTGTGAACTCTTCGAATGTATAACTGAAGCCGGAAGCGATCTTTTTAAAATGGGTTTTAAAACTTTTTACCCCTGCTTCCCACAATCCGCCCATATGAGGCGCTGAAGTGGGTAAGAAATGCCATGTGATTATTTGATGGCTATATTTAATCATTGTATTATTTCGCGCTTCAGTTATAAATGCTTTAAATTCTGATCGTAGAGATCGCGAAGCTCCGACAAAATTGGTGCCATTGTCGGAGTAAACATTTTTTTGGCATCCTCTCCTGGCTATGAACCTAGCAAAAGCTGCCAAAAAAGATGCAGTGCTAAGGTCGTTGGTGGCTTCCAAGTGTATAGCCTTAGTGGCGAAACACACAAACAGGCAGACGTAACCTTTTGAGATGCGACAACCTCTGCCGCTGAAGTTTTTGATATCGAAAGGTCCTGCGAAATCTACACCCGTGTTTGTAAATGCACGCGAATAGGAGGTGCGTTCCTGAGGGAGCACTCCCATAAGCTGCGTTTGGGTTTGTTTTCTGTGGATTGTGCAGACCTTACAATTATGGATGACAGACTTGACCATATTTTTGACTCGGGGAATCCAGTATTGAGTTCGAATGAGACGCAGCATTAATTGATTATCGCCATGCAGGGAGATTTTATGGATAAATTGGACAACAAGACGGGCTAATCGGCATTTATAAGGAAGGATTATTGGGTGACGCTCGTTGTTCGCTAAATCTAGCGATGCGCCAAGACGACCTCCAGTCCTCATAATCCCATTTTTATCTAAGAAAGGGTTAAGGGGTAGCACTTCGCTTTTTCTATCGATGGGTTTCTTTGACTTTAGGTTCGAATATTCATCACTGTAGTATTGCTTCTGATAAAGGATTATTAAGCGTTGTGTCGTTGCCTTAGTTTCTTAGGATGAAATTAAACAAGACTCTGCTCGAAAGGAAGTTTTTTTGTTCGGATGAGTGCTTTGGTAGAATCTCATGATATATGACAAGATTCTCAAAGCTCTCGGTTAATCTGAAAACCTATCGAGAATGTCATCAAAATTTTTTATTGTTACGGTTGCACATAAATGCGCCCTTTTTTCTTCGATGTTGGTGTTATAGTTTGTCTCTTATCTTGGCCAATTTTCCTTGTCTTCTTGCAACCAAGAAGGGCCATGCCACCACAGAGTGTTATCGACTAATTCGTAGGCGAGAACTCCTCTGCTTGCCATATCTGCTGGATTTGATGCCGACTCCACATGAAGCCAGTCCGTATTTCCGACTTTGTCGACAATTTTGGTTATACGATGTGCTACGAACGATGACCACGAACATGGAGGTTTACGTATCCATGCAAGCACAATTGTGGAATCTGTCCATAAGTGGTCTTGTACCTGTCCTAGTGGTAGGTTGCGAAGTACCGACTCAATACTTTCTGCGAGCAGTACCGCGCCGCAGAGTTCTAATCGGGGCAGGGAAATAGTTTTAACTGGAGCAACTTTTGTTTTTGCTACCAGCAGATTCACTAGAACTTCACTACCCTGCTTAACCCGTAAGTATACCGTGGCTGCATACGCTTTTTCTGAAGCATCGCAGAAGCCATGTACTTCGACGTCATGGGCGGGAGAAAAATAGACCCAACACGGTATCTTAATCCTCTCTATCTCGCGGTAGTGTTTGGTGAAATTTTGCCATTTTTCCAAAGTAGTTGAAGACACAGGTTCATCCCACTCTGTGCCTTCCAGCCAAATGTGTTGCATCAATATTTTGGCTACTATTACAATGGGCGCAAGCCATCCTAGCGGATCGAACAGCTTGGCGATGGAAGACAATATCGACCTTTTAGTGATTGTGTCACTATGTACCATTGGTCTTGTTAGGAAGTAAAAATAATCCGAATGGGCGTTCCATCTTATTCCAAGAGCCTTAACTGTGCTGCTGTCTTCGAATTCCAAAAAATCTTCGCTTAGTAGATCCTTCTTTGGAATGTCTGCTATTGCATCCTCGCAGTTGGCCGTCCATTTTCGTAAGGGAAACCCTGCTGACCGCAGTACCGTAGAAATTTCGTCCCTTGCCTTTATGGTAGATTCGATGCTGTGTCCTCCTGCAAGTACGTCATCTACGTACATGCATTTTCGCAGAATATTAGCTGCTATTGGATGCGAGCTTTCTACGTCATCGGCCAACTGCAACAGTGTTCTTATCGCCATGTAAGGAGCACAGTTTATTCCAAACGTAACCGTCTTTAGTTCATATAGGCTCGTTGATTCGTTCGGGTTTGCCCGAAAGACGATGCGCTGATATTTCGACTGGTTATCGTTTATCCAGATTTGTCGGTACATTTTCTCAATGTCACTGTTGAAAACGTATCTGTATAATCTCCAGCGTAGAATCAGTATCGGAAGATCTGATTGCAGTACTGGACCTGGTAGGAGGACGTCATTTAAGCTTTTTCCATTAGCGGTTGCACTTGAGGCGTTGAAAACCACGCGAACTTTAGTTGAGGTACTCTCTGCCTTTGTAACGGCGTGATGAGGCAGGAAGTAATTTTCACATGAGTCCGCTGAAATGCTACTATTTATTCTCGTCATGTGTCCTAGTGTCTCATACTCTGCTAACACCCTATTATACTCTTTTTGTAGGGCGGGATCCTTGGCTATCCGTGTCTCATTCCGGAAGAATTGAGAGCAGGCTTTTTTAAGAGAAGGGCCTCGTTGTATGGTTACTGGAAATTCCTGTCGGAATGGTAACGAGACTATGTATTTTCCCTCATTAGTTCTGATAGTGGTCTTTTTATAAAGCTCTTCGCAATATTTATCATCTTCATTGAGGCTTTTGGTTTTGGGTAAACCTTCTAACTCCCAGAATGCCGTAAGTTGCTTATCCAGCGCAACTTCGATGAAGCACGAAACTATATTTCTGTTTGTATTTGTAGTATCCGTACTACCAGTTATAATCCGACCGAATACGGTTTCTTGGGCTAGAAGTGTCCTCAAGACGTTTTTCTTTATCCCACTTAATATGATTTGTGGATAAATGTCTCCACCAAGAATGAGGTCTATTTGTTCATTTACAAAAAACCTTTTATCCGCTAATACCAGGTCCGGAAATTCTTGCCTAGTCGTCGCGCTTATATTTGTTGTCGGCAGATTTCCGGTAAGTTGTGGTAAAACCAGGACAGTTGCAGTCAAGCTAAACAATGGGTCGACGGGGGTCCGCAATTATATGTTACATGCTTCTTTAACCTGGGCATTTACCGAGTTTGTGATGCCTGAAACTTGGGCATGCATCTTTTTTGCAGATAGATTGATTCTGCGTTTGAGCCTCTCTGTTATAAAGGAACACTCAGAACCAGAATCAATCAGTGCTCGTGCAGCAAAATCTGTGTCGTTGAGACGTTTATTTACGCGAGCTGTTCCTAATAGCACACCTGTTCTTGAATTCGCAAAGCAGGACTTAAAATTTCTGTTTGCGTTTTCTGTTGCTTTATCGGAATCACGTTGTGCTTGCGCCTGCCTAGATGTCGATGGAGAATCATCGGCAGGCCTTGAAGACGTCCAACGCGTCATTGCCTTTGGCTGAATTGCATTTAGATGCAGGAGCGTGTGATGTCGCGAGTGACACGTATTGCAATTGTATGAACTTGTGCATCTTGACACAGTATGTCCGGAACTAAGGCAATTCAGGCAACAATTATTTGCTAGTTTGTATGGCACATTTTACAAGTAAAATTGGTCACGCTTACTTGGAAGGTGCCAACTCTTTTTGTTGGGGTTTCGAAAGGATGACGTGTGATTTGTGGCGGCTTTGGCACTCTCACAGCTCTCCCATCCTTCAACCCTGACAATACCTCAAGGGTCTGAAAACGATTGGACAGGAACTTGTCCATATCGTCCCACTGGGGTATGTCGTTTTTATGGTCTATGGTTTGTTCCCATAGAGCCAGTGTACTGTCAGGCAGATTCGTCGAGCAGAGATAAACGACAATTGCGTCCCAGTTCGATATGTCAATTTGATGACTCTTCAGGGCTGATAAGCAATTGTTTATCTCCCGCTGCAAACTTTTTATTGAGCTACCACACTCAAATTCTATTGCCTTTAAGCTGAACAATAGTTTTAGTTGCGTGTTGACTAGAATACGCTTGTTTTCATAGCGTTCGCACAGGTTTTTCCACGCTGTATTAAAGCCTTCATTCGTTAGGGGGCACTTTCTTACTATTTCTTTGGCCTCCCCTTGTGTCTTATGGTTGAGATGAAAAAGTTTCTCAACCGTGGTGAGGCGCTTATTGAGGATGTAGATGGCCGTGAACATATCACGGAATGTTGGCCATGAAAGATAGTCGCCCTTGAACACGTCTGTATCGCACGGTGGAAGGTGGATATTGTGTTCGCGGACGGACTGCTCCGCTACATCCTTTTGTACGTTATTTAATTCTTCTGCTTGAGTAGCCATAGCAGACATGCATTTCACATATGCCGAAAAACATATTTTATATTTCTTTTTTATCGCCCTAAGATCTTCCTTACTTAAACCTTCTGAGCTCGTTAGCGTATCGTACGCTGCCTTCGTTTTCTCCCATAACACTTTTAATTCGTCTTGCTGGATAGCAAGACCGTGCTTATTTTGTTCGGAGGCGGGAGTGCTGTTGAAGTCAGCATCGAACTCTGCGACAGATTCTGCTAAACGGATGTATGAATCCATAGTGAAAGCTAAGAAGGATTTACTGAAGTAACCTAAATCTGATATTTTTTTAAAAAGTCCCACAAAATGACAATCACCAGTAAATTTTTATTTGTCTGTATCTTTATTTAATGGTTTTCTTTTAATTCCAGTGAAGTGGTTAATTTTTTTTTTTTAAATGTGTGTGCCACCCTAATGTGTGAAAATGGCACTTGATGCAAAAGAAAAAAACACTTGCCACCCAAAATGTGTCGACGTATATATATAACTGTGTTTTAACAAGTAAAGTGGGTACATAATTATGTACCAGTGTTATTGTTGATTTACTTGTTAGTTATGTATATATACAAAATTACAACAAAGGCTCAAAAGTGATTATGTGAAAACGCAATAGTGCAATAGAAATAGTGTTGCTCGAATCAGTGAAATAGTGACTTGCAAATAAACAATTGTGCTAAGCCAATGAACAGTATTGAACAAAGAAAATTATGCCGATTTACTTTAAAGTAAATAAAGGTGAAAAATCCAAAATAAAACTTTAAATTAAAATTCGTTGGATTGAACTGTTGCAATACCGTACCACTGTTCACTGTTTTGCGTGTGTGTGTACGACCGTTAGTGTTTGTTGTTGTCGCTCGCGGACAAACGGAATTAGCACTGTATTAATTTTACTTGAATTGTATCACTATTTCGTTTTCACAAAAAAAAATCACTTGCCTTGTAAGGCGTTATTTCACCAAAAAATTGCTTAACGTGTTATAAATGCTATTGGAAAATATAACACGTACCTTAATGTTTGTGATTTGTGGTGATGGCAATTGATTGCGTTTGCTGTTGGTGTGTATGCAGCTGGTATATGTGTGCAGCTTGTGTATATGTGCGCCTTGTTTGGGTGGTTGATTGTGCGGCTGTGTCTTGTGCGGCTTTGTTTAAAATTTTTGATTTTTTTCTCGGGCTTTGCTTTGCTTTTGGTAATTAAGTGGACTGTATCTTTATCTCGGCGCAGATGGACCATGTACAAATGTCCAGACGCACGGTTGGATATTTGAAAATAGAAATGAAAAAAATTGTGTTTTAGTTTTACAATGTAATGACGATTTATTCAAAGGTATATATGTAGATATACATGAATTTTGTTTACCTGTGGTGTGAATCCGTGATAAACCTGTGTCGCTCTTGAAATCCTGTGATCGAGTGCAATTATGAAAAAACGTACGGTTGCCGTCAACCGCAGTTCTATTGGAAAGCAATTATTGGAAAATGTAAGCAAAAGGAATTATCCGGCGGGAAATACGGAGTAATTCGCAGTTGCATATGTATGCGTACATACACGCGCATTAGGGCGGTTAGAAAATATTTACGCTGCGGCGTAAACACATACTAATTAATGCACGTAAATTTGTATTTGTGTACAAGTATGTATGAATGCCTATGATTTCTCATTAAATGACCGTTTGCAAATTATGCTCATATTGGAAGACTGCAGTTATAAAAATCAGGCGATTTAGGCAATCATTATATTAAGAAAAGAAGTTACAGTTTTGTCTTTGTTAAGCGCACGGTCACGTATATGCGTACATTTTCATACGGAAATAAATTTGTAAAAATTAAATTGGTTTTGCGTTTTTTTATTTATTCGGAATCTTTTTAATTAGCTGCCAAAAAAGCTTGGTAGTTTAACATTGGGGGCCCCGACGTGATAGCCGTGCGCTTTCACTGACAAAATTTCGTTTATCTTGGCGTCATTTTATTCGCAAATATAATCTACTAAATCACCTAAATTCGTTGTTGCATCACATAAAATCACCTCGATAAAAAACATAACTGTTGCACCCAGCTGCTTGCAAAGCAAGTAAAAATTGTTGAATTGTTCGTCTCAACAACTATACCACAAACTTCGTGATACTTAATTGATAAATATTATTTTCAACAACCACAATGGCCGAAAATGGTGGTCCAGTTAAGGACAGTTTGTCGAATTGGGGTGCAGGTGCAGAGGTGACAAAGGATCGTCTACTTTTTCTTCGCTTAAAAACTAACGCCATATTTAACCAGCTTGAACGTTTAGCTGGCGAAATGGATGCCGTGAAGCTTAATACGATGGATGAATATTGTCTAACAGCATCAGTAGAATCGTTGCATTAATTAAAATCAACTTTCACGGTCACACACACAAGTTTGGAGGAGCTAGAATTTGATGTCATTGCTAGCGAGCTACCCAGCAAATTCGATGTCATCTTGGTTAGTCTCAGAGCCACCCTGCAGCGCGAGATAGGCAAGCGCAATGCTTCGCAGCACTGTTCCACATTTAGGACGAACACCACTGAGACTCCATCAATCGTAGTGAATGCCAATCGTTCACGCCTCCCTTTGCTAACTCTACCAAAATTCAATGGTGCCTACACGGAGTGGGCAAATTTTTATTCGATGTTCATGTCTGTGATCGATAGAGACACCGACCTTACGCGTATCGACAAATTTCAGCACTTGCGTTCATGTTTGAGTGGCCCTGCACTGGATATCATTCGTGCACTTGAGATAAGCGAGAATAATTACATCACAGCATTCGATCTTCTTCAAAAACGTTTTAATAATAAAAGGCTTATTTTTGAGGCGCACATCAGAGAGATTTTTGGGCTAGAAAAGGCAGATGCTACGGTAGGCAAGCTGCGGGAATTAACCGACAAGATAACAGCACATATTCGCGCGCTTCCAACACTCGGGTCAAAGGAACAGATATCCGATTGCATCATAGTACAACTTCTGACTCAAAAGCTGGATAAAGTTTCGCAGGCAAAGTGGGAAGAAACTTCACCAATTAACGAGCTACCGTCTTGGGATCAATTGTCAGCATTTTTGAAGAAACGATGCAGAACCCTCGAAAATGTAGAACACTCAACACCACAGCAATCCAATCACGCAAGTAAGGTACCAAATTCAAAAAATGTGAGTACAACACAGAAAAGAACTTTTGTTGTTTCGAATAGCTCGTTAGGTAAATGTACGTTTTGTGGCTCATCTGAGCATTTGATTTACCAGTGCCAAAGCTTTGCCCATTTATCGCCAAACTTTCGCCAAAAGGAAGCTAAAAAACTTGGCCTTTGTATCAATTGTTTACAGAAGGGCCATCAGATGCGTGAATGCAAATCTGGGTCATGTCGCACTTGCCAATCAAAGCATCACACTATGTTGCATTTTGACCGTATTCCCGCAGCTTCGTCCACTGTTCCACAGCCAACCGTGGCATAATCAAATGCCATGACAGCATCAATGTCTCCCTCGCCTCATGCCTATTCTTCGCCTGATGTTGTGCTTCTAGCCACAGCGATAGTTCTTATTAAAAACCAATGCGGAACCTTCGTGCCTTGTCGTGCTCTTTTAGATTCGGGTTCACAGTTGCACTTCATCACAACTCGTTTCGCTAATCAACTGCAACTGCGCAAAACCAAATCCCTTGTTTCAGTTTCCGGCATTGGAGATGCCGACTTCTCCACTGACGGATACTCAGTCGATATCGTTCTGAAGTCAAATATGACCGCAGTCGTTGTCCGAACAATCACTGATAACCAACCTAGCTTGTCTGTTAGCACCGTTGATTGGAAGGTTCCGTCGAACATTCAGCTAGCCGATCCAAATTTTAATCGGAGCAGGGCTTTTCTTTGAGCTGCTTTGCGTGGGTCAAATTCAACTAGCGCCTGGGTTGCCTTTACTTCAAAAAACTCGTCTAGGCTGGGTGCTATCAGGTGGCAGTCAACAGCCCCCTAAATTGTCTTCCTTGGTGGTCAGCCGAAACTCATCGGGCGTTTCAGCTCCTCGCGACACAACATCTAGTTCTCGATTGGATAACCTAGTCCGCCGTTTCTGGGAGATTGAGCACGTCTTCGAACCGATCTCGAAAACCACCAAAGAAGAACTCGAGTGCGAAATGAATTTTAAGCAGAACTACTCGCGCTTGCATTCAGGTGAATACTCGGTTCACCTACCTATGAAATATGAGCCAGATTCTTTAGGAGATTCATATTTGCAGGCTTTTCGTCGATTTAAAAATCTTGAGAAAAAACTTAGTCGTGATTCTCATCTCAAAGAAAAATATTGCGAATTCATGAAGGAGTACCTCGATTTAAATCACATGTCACTAGTCCCCAGTGCCTTTGCTCTTGAATGCAAGTATTTTCTCCCACACCATTGTGTCACTAAGGATGATAGCACCACCACGAAGCTACGAGTCGTATTTGATGGCTCTGCAACAACAACCTCGGGTTCATCCCTGAACGACCTGCTAATGGCAGGACCAACAATCCAACCCAAGCTGTTTAACATTCTGATTCAATTTCGTACGTTTCCCATTGCTCTTACAGGAGACATTTGTAAGATGTATCGCTGTGTACGAGTCACACCTCCAGGCAACATGCTTCAGTGCATTCTATGGCGCGAGTCTCCCGAAGAAGATCTACGCATTTACAAGTTAGAACGGTTACATACGGCACAAAAGCTGCCTCTTTCTTAGCTATACGGGCAATGCACCAGCTTGCATGACGTACCCCTTGGGAGCGCAAATAATTCTTCGGGACTTCTATGTAGATGATTTAATATCCGGTGGCAACTCTGTAGAGGGAGCACTCGACATTAAGCAGCAAACAACCAGCCTTCTCAAGAAAGGAAACTTTCAACTGCGTAAGTGGTGTTCTAGGTTAGGTTACTGTGGTAGTTCCCCAAAGGGAACTCACTTAGACATGGTAAGAGTCCGTTGTGATACCACCTAATTTATGAACGGTAACGTGAATCGGAAAGTCAGGAAAGATTAACCTGAGAAACGTTGCGTGCCCCGAATGAAGTCACGCAAATTACCAATCTCCACTCCAGAAAGGTCTTCTGGAGTGCTAAAGAAGTACGAGCCTAGGTACTTGAACCTCAGTCTCGCAAATGCAGGGCAGCTGAGCAGAAAATGACAAGATGAATCCACCTCATCCTCCTCCATACAGCTGCGGCAGAAAGGGTCAGAGACTATTTTCAGCCTAACCGCGTGAATACCCAACGGACAATGCCCAGTCAAAACACCAACCAGGGTCGAGAGTTGCCGCTTATTAAGCGACATCAGCTCCCTTGAGCGCCCACGATCCACTCTCGGCCAGAGGGACCTTGCAGTTCTGCATGTCGTGGCAATTTCCCAGCGCTCGCTGAGACAACATAAAGCCCATCTGTCCAGGAGATGCCCATTGGCAGTCTGCTTGAAATACACTGCAATAGTCCGGAAGCCTAAATTTACGGTTGAGGGAGAACTCATCGCAGAAGACCACTCCCCCAACCTTACCATCCAGCTTCGAGCCATCCGTGAAAAAGTTCACCGTCCCACCGCCCCACAAGCCACCCTCCTTCCACTCCTCCCTACGTGGGATGTAAGTGGATAGGGAGCAACTCCGAGCTGGAGCCGGCAGACAGTAATCTGTCTCCGGAGGGACAAAGTTGAAGCTGGCAAGAATCCTAGAATGCCCAAAGGCCGAGCTGAATCTGTATCCATTGCACTCTAGCCGGGCTGCTGCATGGGCTGCTGCAACCCTGCCTGCAATGTCCACAGGTAGCACGTTAAGCATAACATTGAGCGCCAGAGTGGGTGTGGTCCTAAGCGCCCCACTGATCCCAATGAGCGCGGACCGCTGCACCCGCTCTAGCTGCTTAACTTTAGATACCCTGTCTAGTGAGTTCCACCAGACCACCACTCCATAAAACATTATAGGCCTTATTATAGTCTCATAAAGCCAATAGTTCACCTTGGGAGAGAGGCCCCATCTCTTCCCAATAGCACCCCGACAACAGTACACCGGAACCGAAGCCTTTTTCACACTTTCCTCAATATTTGGCCCCCAGGAGACCTTCCTATCCAGAATCAAGCCAAGGTACTTGACCCGGTCAGAAAGCACCAACGGGACGCCACCTTTGTACCTCCTGGTGAATAATACCAGCTCTGTCTTGCTAGGATTTATCGCGAGTCCACACCCTGCAGACCATTTCACGATCAGATTAAGGTACCCCTGCATGATATCAAAAAGGGTACTCAAAAACTTACCCCTGACAATGAGAGCAACATCGTCAGCATAGGCAATAACCGTGCAGCCTTCCCTTTCCAGCTCCTTCAGTACGTCATTGATAGCAACGACCCAAAGGAGTGGCGAGAGAACCCCTCCTTGTGGAGTGCCTCTACTCACCCTTCGCTGGATGGAGGCGCTGCCCCATTCCGCCACGACAGTTCTGTCCCGGAGAAGGTGATTGATGAGCCTTACCAGACCCGGCTCAACCCCAAGTTCCGCCAAGGATCCGACTATTGCCTGTGGCTGAATGTTATTAAAGGCACCTTCTATATCCAGAAAGGCACCAACTGCAAAGTCCTTGTGTTCAAGAGACTCCTCAATGACGTTAACAACCGTACGCAAGGCCGTATCCACGGACCTGCCCTTCGAGTAGGCATGCTGAGCATTCGACAGCCGTCCCCGCGGTATTTCCTCTCTTATATGAAGATCAATCAGCCTCTCCAGGGTCTTCAAAAGAAAAGAAGAGATGCTGATAGGCCTAAAGTCCTTTGGAGTTGCATGAGCATCGCAAGCATCATCACGTAGGACCTCAGGCATTGCTTGCTTCTATTCGGATGAAATCCTGGCCAATCGGTGGAAGAAAAACTGTTGCGAGTGCCGTAGGAAAGTGCATCATATGTTGCAGATCGAGACCACGACTTGTCCAGCACATAATGGCTGACCTACCCAAGGAGCGCATTCAGGCTTCGCGTGCCTTCATCATAACCGGCGTGGACTACTGTGGTCCCTTCTATTACAAACCTGAAATGCGTAACAAATCACCTCAGAAGTGCTACGTGTGTATTTTTATCTGTTTGCAGTGCATTTCTTCAAGAGCTAAAACGATTCATTGCCACACGCGGTGCACCAAGCTGCATCTGGTTGGATAATGCTACTAATTTTGTTGGAGCAAGAAATGAGCTGAAGGATCTTCGTCGGCTAGTCCTTAGCGAAAATCATCGTGAGGAAGTTCACAACCTTTGTTTAAACAATGGCTTCAACTGTCGTTTCATACCTCCCCGCTCACCACATTTCGGGGGGTTATGGGAAGCAACAAGCAACACTTTTATCGCTCGGTGGGCTCTTTACTTCTTGGCTATGACGAACTAAGAACATTGGTATGTGAAATCTCAGCTGTAATCAATTCTCGTCCTCTTGTATCACTTTCAGAAAATCCAGAAGATCTCGACGTACTGACACCGGGTCATTTTCTGATTGGTGGTCCACTCACAGCCTTACCAGAGCCTGATGTTACACGCCTCAATTATAATCGTCTCGACCTATGGCAACGTGTTACGCAAATACAACAGGTCTTCTGGAAGAGATGGAGTCAAGAGTAACACACTCTTCTCCAACAGCGCACAAAATGGTGTACACCACAAACCAACATCAAAGTGAATGATATTGTATGCATAAAAGATGAAAATACGGCACCCTAAAATTGGCCACTTGCTCGCGTAAAGGAGATCATTACCGGAGAAGATAGTGTTGCGCGGGTAGCTATTCTACGTACATCTACTGGTACTACGCGTCGAGCAGTAAACAAATTGTGCGTCCTTCCAGTGACGGATACTGTTGAAAGCCCGAATCTTTCAACGGGGAGAGGATGTTCGGAGTCACAGCAGACACCTCATTAATACGCTCAACATAATCTGAAATAACACCCAAATTAATATGAATGTACACTCTAAACATGGTAACCATAGTTTCACTTGTAATCTGGTCACCGTAATTTGCATAGCTACTTTATTTACTTTATAAAATGTAACACCTAATTGTTGTAAATACTCTCATCAGTCACTCTGTGAACATATGTAGGTATACATATCTGCATACATACTAATTAATGCACGTAAATTTGTATTTGTGTACAATTCTGTATGAATGCCTATGATTTCTCATTGAATGACCGTTTGCAAATTATGCTCATATTGGAAGACTGCAGTTATAAAAATCAGACGATTTAGGCAATCAGCATATTAAGAAAAGAAGTTACAGTTTTGTCTTTGTTAAGCGCACGGTCACGTATATGCGTACATTTTCATACGGAAATAAATTTGTAAAAATTGAATTGGTTTTGCGTTTTTTTATTTATTCGGAATCGTTTTAATTAGCTGCCAAAAAAGCTTGGTAGTTTAACAATACCTTTAACTGCGTTGGTTAATTATTTCATTCTTTTGTTTGCATAGCTCACTTGTAGACGGGTCAACCTTTGCTATTTGCTTTTGATTTGCTTTACATTGCCCGTCAACCTTATTTAATAATTCCAACTTTTCTTATGTATTCCATTAGCTCCCGTATCTCTCTATTATGTTCAGCCATCATTTTTTCAATATCAGACTTTTGCTCTTTTATATTTATTTTGCTTGTCATCACACATAAAACCCAAGAACCGAAATTTCGCCAAACCTTTCTTTCTTCAGAACTATTTTTGCTTATTATACAGTACGACAAAATCAAATTGTTTTTGGTACACATGATAAATGTTAACAGAATATGAAAATAGCTTCAAAGGACCGCGGAGGTTCACTTCTAATGAAGAAAAAACAAAAATGTATTATTAATAAAATAAAAGTATTACATTAGAAGCGAACCTCCGCGGTCCTTTGAAGCTTAAATATCGATTTTCTCAAAATTCTGACGTGCTACAGCAAAACGCCGATACACGTATTTTCGTACTGTGTTATAGGTTTAATTTTCTCTTTTGCTCTGTTTGTGCTTGTTTTGTTTTCGTTTACTTTTCACAAGTAACTGTTATTAATACTTTATTTCCTGATATAGAGTCACTGTCTCAATCTATCAATGTAATTGCGTTTGGTTTTATAAAATCACCATTAATTACATTTCTCGGGGCGATCAAAAACACGACCGTTGCCACCAAAACTTAAAAACTTATTATTATTATTATTGTTTTTATGCATATAAATGTACATATATGTATGTAGTCTGGTGTTAGTTGCCGGAACGCTGGTATGAGAAAATGTATGTATGTATGTTTTGTTGTGGCTTCTCAAATTTGATCTTTCGGCAAAGATGATGCTGTGGTCCATGGTGGGACGAGTCTGTTGCATACAAATTGTTTGATCAGACCGTTGCACTATTCGCAAAAAGTAATCAAACAATTAGTAATGCAAAAAGAAATCAAACAATTAAGAATGTTTTACAGAATTTAATAAATTCATTAGTCAAAAGAATTGAATTGTTTCTTTGGTTTGATAATATGGCATGTAAGGAACTTACGTTTAAAAATTGCTGGTCATAGCGTCACGCTGTGTGGACTGATTTCGGCCTCCGAAAATGTGGAATAAAGGCTGGATCCTGGTTGGTAATTGGCGCTGGTATAAAAATAGCTGGGTTGACTCAGTGTATCCTCCTAGGCTGCGAAAAATGGAATAGCCGAGGGGAAGTCTCCTGTTTTTATCTGCTATTTGAATCCGCAATAAAGCTTTTGAACGAAATTAAATAGTTGGTTCGGTGGACATTCGCAAGTAGGGGAACACTGCCCAGTAGTAAAACAATTAAGGACATTGGCCTAAACATTCGTATAATTCATGAATGCTACGCCCTGTTACACCGAATCGTAAAATAAATGTTTCATAAAATCTGGGACACAAATTTCATCAGTCGACTGGTAGAGACTTTGATGCATAAAGTTACTTTGACCATTTCGACCCTGAACACGAATTTTGTCCCTTTAATTTAAATACAAACTTTGAATAGCCTTTATCAATTAATATATGCCATTCCCAGTGAAAGAAATAAGAAACATGTATGTAGAGTGTTCGTATGTACATACGTGTACCAGTAGGGCTTTTATGTGGTACATACATATATGCACCAACAAGTAAAAATGAGCTAAAACTAAAACGCGTTTAATATATTTTCTAGAGCTGTCGGTAGATTTCGAGAATCAGCAGATACTACAAGGCATAAACCTACAACGCAACGGAAAATTTCTTTCCCATCAGGAACAGTTATAAATTTAAATAAAAAGTTTATTCTTATTAATAAGAAATATTGTGTATTAAAACTATAACCGAAGCACGGTTATGGGCTTAGTAGAAGCCGCAGTTGAAGTTGTCCAGAATGACCTCCAAAGGTAATTCGCGAATTAGACGCAAGCTCTGCAGAGCATTATACCACTGACAACCGAAAGATAATCCCCTTTAACAATACTTGCAGAAGTTCAAAACAGTCATTCGAACCTTTGTTTAATTAAATCATTACCAGAGTTTACGGCTATTATGATTGGGTATCCAGCATTGAGGGAAGCTGCAAGTTTTGCTCTTAGCTACTATATTGAAGGCTCTGAGGCAATCTATATCGCCATGGGCATTTTGCGTAATAAAATAACGTCAGTAGTCAACGAAAATTTGATCACTTTCAATACACCAGTATAAGGTCTTACTTGCTAGATTAGACCAATTGTATGCAGACAAGCACCCGACAACTTACCACTTTGAGGCAGGGGCGAATGTCTATCAATGGGTGTTGTGATACGGTTGACAAACAACTTATGTGCATTAATAATTAATAAAAATTGTATGGCATACTTTAATAATCAACAAATGGCCAAAGCATTTGACGAAAAGGCTAGAGAAAATTCTCTGAGGGTATTTATTTCCGGTCTCAGGCGACCACTTTGTGATACGCTTTTCTCAGTCAACCCCCACGATTTACCTAATTTCCTATATCGGAAGAATTGCAGCATAACCGACAAAGGTACGAGTTCATAGAGATACACACTGCGGGAAGGCTGCCACAAACTCTCACCTTTTTCATCGCGTTTCAATAACAACGCTCCTAATGTAAGTCCATCTTTCCAAAATAATACCTCTCAAAATCTTATTCCAGCTTTAGAAAAACAATCCAATGGATAAATCAAGCCACGGTTACTCGCAACATGAAATCCAAAAGCGAAGTAATCACGCGAATTCATATCAACAACGAACTCGCCCGCAAACCCATAATGTTTCCCAGCCGCATCATCTAGCGTGCCGTAAACGCTCCATGGCAACAACGAATTAACTCAATCTTCTTTTTATAAAATACAGCGTATCTCAATAGAAATGGGAAAATTAAATTTTTTCAAGCAAAATTTGAACTTTTAGGATTTCTTGTCTCACAGCAAAGTCGAAGCCATTCTAGATTACCAAACTCCCAAATCCCGAAGATCTCTATGCTCAGGATCTCTCAGCTTAAGACTTGCCAGTTGCTATCGGCGATTCATCAGGGATTATTCCCACATATCGAAGCCATTAAAAAATATATTACTCGACCGAGATGCAATGAAATCGTTTAATAAACTTAATATTATCTTAGCTTCGACAGACGTCCTTCTTCATCACCCAGATTTTACGAAGCAGTTCAAAATAATAACTGATGCTTCGTCAGTGGTGCCGTGCTCTCGCAAAAAACAATCGAAAACTTCTTGCCATAGTCTGGATATTACAAAATCTAAGGCATTACTTTTACGGAATAAAAAACATACACATATATACAGGCCATCAGCCGATTCCTTCCGCCACATCCGTCAGAAATCCGAATTCAAAATATAAATATGGACCGCATTTATCAATTCTTATACACCAAAGTATTTTTACAAACGCCTATGTAACAAGCTATGTAAAGTATATGTGGAAATCGGGGTCGAAAAAGACTTAGGCACAACTGTACTAATTAACTATTTTTTTACAATTTCAAGCATTATTTAACAAATGTATGATTTCTCAAATACTTAAGCTGAGGCTTATAATATTTTCTCATGTAAATTCACAAAAAGTTTATGTATTTAAATACAAATATTTTATATTTGACCGTGAACAGCATCTATAAGCTTAATAAAATAATACAAACCCTGAAACACTCACTGTAAGAAAATGTTACGTTGAAGATAAATTAATTTAGTTTTTCGCTTCGTTAGTCTATAAGCAAACTATCGGATTTGGGACGTACCGAATTCAAAATGCGGAGGAGTTATGGTGTCATCCCGGTCCGCGCTTATTGGGATCAGTGGGGCGCTTAGGACCACACCCACTCTCGCGCTCAATGTTATGCTTAACGTGCTACCTGTGGACATTGCAGGCAGGGTTGCAGCAGCCCATGCCGCAGCCCGGCTAGAGTGCAATGGATACAGATTCAGCTCGGCCTTTGGGCATTCTAGGATTCCTGCCAGCTTCAACTTTGTCCCTCGGGGGACAGATTACTGTCTGCCGGCTCCAGCTCGGAGTTGCTCCCTATCCACTTACATCCCACGTAGGGAGGAGTGGAAGGAGGGAGGCTTGTGGGGCGGTGGGACGGTGAACTTTTTCACGGATGGCTCGAAGCTGGATGGTAAGGTTGGGGGAGGGGTCTTCTGCGATGAGTTCTCCCTCAACCGTAAATTTAGGCTTCCGGACTATTGCAGTGTATTTCAAGCAGAGGTGGCCGCAATAAAGGAGGCAGCCGATTGGCTACTTACCAATGTTATGCCCTCTAGACGGGCCAACATTTATTCGGATAGCCAGGCCGCTATTAAGGCCTTAGGATCGCTAATGGTGAGATCAAAACTGGTCAGGGAATGCCTGACTTCCCTCGCAGCCGCCTCGGAATATCTCGACGTTAGACTAATTTGGGTACTGGGCCATAGCGACATTGCAGGGAACTGCATGGCTGATGAGCTTGCTCGGCAAGGTACCCTGGAAGTCATTTCTCCTTGCAGGGAGGGGGTGGGGGCTCCTTTGACTGCCAATGGGCATCTCCTGGACAGATGGGCTTTATGTCGTCTCAGCGAGCGCTGGGAAATTGCCACGACATGCAGAACTGCAAGGTCCCTCTGGCCGAGAGTGGATCGTGGGCGCTCAAGGGAGCTGATGTCGCTTACTAAGCGGCAACTCTCGACCCTGGTTGGTGTTTTGGCTGGGCATTGTCCGTTGGGTATTCACGCGGTTATTCTGAAAATAGTCTCTGACCCTTTCTGCCGCAGCTGTATGGAGGAGGATGAGGTGGATTCATCTTGTCATTTTCTGCTCAGCTGCCCTGCATTTGCGAGACTGAGGTTCAAGTACCTAGGCTCGTACTTCTTTAGCACTCCAGAAGACCTTTCTGGAGTGGAGATTGGTAATTTGCGTGACTTCATTCGGGCACGCAACGTTTCTCAGGTTAATCTTTCCCGACTTTCGGATTCACGTGACTGTTCATAAATCAGGTGGTATCACAATGGACTCCTACTATGTCTAAGTGAGCTCCCTTTGGGGAACTACCACAGTAACCTAACCTAACATATGGTGTCATCGTACTCAAATAGGTTACCTAATACAATTCCGTGTAATTACGGAATTTATATACACACACACACTTTGCATACTCTTCACCATTTGGCGAGGATCGAAGATGAAACAAGATTCGTAAAATTGGTCATTAGCACAGTAAAATTGCACAATCGACCTAAACAGTTCGTTAGAAAAAAATTACTTAAGGTGTAGCATTTTTCGTACGAGACAAGTTCAAAGTTCTGGTGTTGTGTAATATAAATTAACTAAAACAAATAAATAAGCCAAAGAGATCAAATCATAAATAAAAGTGTTTCATGCTTTAACTTGCATAGCGCCAAAAGTTCCGATATGTAAATATATTACATGGAAACTGGACCGATCGGTGAAGCTGGGGACGTATTTACAGTCAGATAAATAAATAAAATACATATATTGTTTGAAAATGTACCCTTTAAGTGACGCTGGCGCCGAGATATCTCTAAAGGCAGCATTTCGCACTCCGGTTTGAAACAAATTCAGAACATGTAGGGTGTAGCGAAACCCTACGGGTCAGCTGGTATTTTTATAAATAGGCTGTCCAATTTTCATCAAAGTTTTTAACAATGAAGAAAATGGAAGTTCTTAAACATGTTCAAAAAAAAAAAATATACGATATAATTTAATAATCCTTTTTATATTTTATAACATAGTATTTTGAATTCGCTTATTGAACCAAACTAACAATAATGATAATAATTCGGTGCTTACATCATACATACAGGTCGATATTTAGCCGAACTACAGTTTGTAGTGCGCATCTTGCTGTTGTAACATAGATTGAGGGACTTACAGTTTAACGCCGACTCCGAACGGCAAACGATTTTTGTGAGAAATTTCTCATGGTAGAAATACACTATCCTGACCTGCTCAAATAGATCTTCAATAGCGATATCGAAAAGTTTCAGCGGCAAGTTTGGGTAAATGATACTCTACCCAAATATCAGAAACCTGTCAGTCTGTATGGATTCGTCATAAAATGTGATCGAAAAAAATACTACACCAACTAGCCGATGACGTGGGAACTAGACTAATGCAAATATTTAGTAGGATGAATGTACATGTATGATGCATTAGGTGGCGGGCGTAGCATCAAAATGGCGATAAGAGCTGGAGAAGAAATATTGCGCGGGTATTGGACTTCAAATTGCCGCGCAATGCTGTAAGGAATACAAGTGTCTCACTTACTAAGAGAGGACTTTTTGGAATTCGAAAATACCGGCGCAGTAAATGCTCTTGGTATAAGTTGGAATGTCCATTCCGCCCAAGTGACATCACTTTATAGTAAAGACGATAGAGGAATGGGACGTACTCACAAAAAGAGTGATACTGTCTGCTGTCGAAGAACTTCTCGACCCACTCGGGTGTCTAGCAACCATAATAATTGTTGCCAAAATCTTCAAGCAGAACATTTGATTAGAGCGAACAGACTTTGTAACCCTAACCACCTAAGATCGTTGGCAAGCAATCATGCGCAATTATTCAGAAATTGGAAATATCCGCATACTGAAATGAGTATAATTTTTACCGACCGAGGAAATAGAGGTATATATCAAAAGTGTCAAAACAGAAGAAAAATTTGTCGAGAAATTACTTATGGCCAAAACAAGAGTTGTTCCAGCTAAAAGAAAATCTTTACTACAACTAGTACTTTGTTGTGTAGTTTTATACCAGAAACCACGGATTCCAGAAAAGTCCTCGCGTGGATTTGTAGGCTTCCATGATCAACCTTTGTAGCACATCTTGTAACGAAAATTGTTCACAAGGTTCGAAGCAAGTATTGGGTTCACGTGGATTCAGCGTCAAACCGTAGATAAGGATACGATTTTGAGAACAGGTGATCGTCTTGACGTCCTCTTACCTCCTGCAATCAGCTGATGATGCTTGGTTATTCTACCACCACACAAAGTAAGAAGCGAGATACCAACAACCTCTTCATAGGCAAACCTCACAACCTTTATAAATCCCACTTCTGTATCCTACAAAACCCCAACTCTGTTAACTCCAATGTATCAATGTCGTTTCGACATTACAAAATATCCACTCACACTACAACCTAGCTCTGGTCAGATACCAAGAAAACTCATATAATCTTTTCCCTTTACCCGTTATTCAATCACCACACAAAGAAACAAGCGAGCAACCAATAATCTCTTCATAGGCAAAACTAACAACCTTTAAAGATCCCACTTATGTCTCCTACAAAATCCTACCTCTGTTAACTTTAACGTATCATTGTCATTTCGACATTACTAAATATCCCCTTATACTATGACTCTGGGTCCTAGCAGAGGATCAAGAGAACACATATAATCTTCTCCCGGAAGATATGTTCGGTGTCACTCGCCCACGTTTTTTTTTAATATTGTTGAGGGCATAGAGTAATTAAGAGCACTTCCGGGTAATTAGCGTTGTGCTTATGATCTACTATCGGATGCAAGTTTGTCGCATCTATAAAATATTTACTTCAACGGCTACAGAAATCCGCTGAATATAACATTTTATTAAATTTAAAAGTCACTTTAAATTGCAACTACGCAAAGAGAAAGTATATTTGTACATAATTTTATAGTAGGTTTTTGGCTAATGCGCAGTGCTTTATCTGGGCGTAAAGTGCTGCTGTATTGCTGCGTTTATGGACGACCCCTTAAATAATAATTAATAATTTGGCACTTAAGTACACCATGTAGTTTGATGTTTGGCCGAACTCCTCCAACAGTTTGTGATGTGCGTCTTGAAGTTATAACACAGATTGAGCGTCTTCAGTTTTACGTCGACTTCCGAAGGGCTGTCGCTTTTAGAAAAAGATTTTCTATAATTTTTGATGTTACTTGTGTCGGTAGAGATTAGAACCCGGAACACACCTAATGAAGCGCGTACACGCTACTCATTCATCTAGAGCGGCCACCTAGTATAGATTTACTTCAAGCGCAAATTCTTCACGAAAAGAACTGACGGTCAGTTTATTTTTTTAGTTTTTTTTAGTCTGTTTATTTATATTTATGCCGTGTTTAGTGGTCTTGCAAATTTTTTCACAGCTTTTCTCTTATTGCTGTGTTTTGCTTCCTCGTGGCACTTCTTTATAGAAAGTTTCATAATCCAAAAAACCAACGACTTGAAAAAACTGTCTTTGAAGTTTTAAATTTACATATACAAAAATTAATACACATTTCATTCTAGTGAGGTACTAGTATTCGGTAGAGCTATACAATTTTTAAACAACATAGAATAAGAGGTAACGATATTTCTTCTGTTGACACATTATTATTTTGTAATTTACTTCTGTCGACGTAAGTTCATATAAAACTTGGTTCTCCAATACTGAAAATATTTACGGCTGTACGATCTACGCACCGATCAGGGTATCCTCATTCGCAATATCTATTTCAGTCATAACCAATAATGTGGTCAACAAATGAAGTATATCTCTTTGTATCTGGTTCCTATGATAATCAAAATTAGGAACCCTAAAGCGCCCTTTGCGATTTTTTATGACATGACGATAAATTGCTACATATTGATTGGTCAAATCCAAATCACATTGCTTCTGGTGGAGGCGATAACGTAGTAAGTGTTTTTAATTTTGGCAAAGTTGTGGCTGCCGAGCCCATGGAAGAGGCGAAATAAAGTTCTACAAACGCGGCATAGGCGTTTTCTGAGAAAACGTATATAAAACAGTTGTATAATGAATATTTTCCCCTAGCCACCGTCACTTTCTTAGTGGTTTAAATAAACGCCTTACTTTTCTTTTGCTGAATTATTCCATAGGTCTTTATTGAAGCCCTTAAGGTTTTTGTAACTCCACAGAGTTTATGCCTTTAAATATTTAAAATTATTATACATGAACTAAACCAAAAAACTCCTGGTCTTTCGCCTTCGCTCCATGGCGGCCGTGCACGCTCGTTACCATGGTCCCCCCTGCAATGATGTGACCGAGCGTAGCGGCAGCATATGATGCGCCAGCCCACAAGCCTTATACCAGCCTCTGGAATTGCATTCACCGGCGATGTGGGTAAGTGCAAGGCAGTTTATACAGTAGCCCTGTACTCGGGCTACCCTTAACCGCTGCGGTGGCTTCATCGCCTTGAAGGCTTGAAGTAAAATAACAAACAGATAAACGAGAAGTAGTTGAGTACAGCATTCACGGTGCTTTGGAGTAAGATTCCTCCATTGGAATGAAGCACAGTTTAACGAGAAGGCGCGTGACAATCCCGTTTTGAGCACGGACCTCCACTACTTGTACGCTATTATCAGACCCGTATCGCATGTTTCGATTCGTCTTAATCGCCGCTTAGTGGGTGGCAGCGAATCTTCTTTAATGACGACGAGATCGCCAGGTTGAGGATCGCGTTGTGGATCCTTCCACTTATATCGCTTTTGCAAATCCTTACGGTAGTCCTATTTCCAGCGGCGAATGAATTGGTGGTGAAGCGATTTAGCCGCTGGGTCTTAGGATAGTGCGGACAGAGATCTCGAGTTGAGTAGTGCCTCAATTCGCACCAGAAGCGTCGTGAACTCTTGGAACGTGAACTTGTGGATCCAGCTGTTTTCTTTAGATGGATTTTAAAGCTTTTCACTGCAGCCGCCAATTAGTGTCTTGAGGAGCATATAGGCATTCGTTAAGGAATTTAACGAAATCGCGTTCTGTTGTGCCCTCAGCGCCAATGGACATTTGCCCGTTATCCCTCATCATTTTTGAAGGGGCCCTCGTCTGCCAACGAAGCGAGAACCTCGATTCTGTGGGAAGAATAATTGGGTATATTTCGTTGTATCACAACATGAAATGTACTAATCTGCCATTAACTCATAAAAGTACGGCTTTATCCACGAATGGATTGAGGACAAGAAGAGGACTTTTTTGTTGACGGTCCCTTTATCTTGCAGCGCGCTCTTTTTGCTCGGAAAATGGCGTGTCTGCGCTGCATCGATAAGCCGCGTGTTCGCCTGATGGAATTCGTCAGGTGCCAGATATAAACTGGAGAAGGTTACTGTCTTCTTGCAGTCACGGGATAGCTCTAGAGAACTAAGAGAAGCGATCAAGAAAATCGAACTCTTCTTCGATTGCGTGGTAGACTTCCACCTTATGCTTCTCTGGAGGAGATGCGCTGCGCCCCTTTGATTTCAGCCAGGCATCCGAGTGGCACGAAATCCATTCCGGTCCACGCCACCAGAGCGAGGAAACCGCCAAGTATTACCGTTTACAACCGTGGGTGCTGAGGTCCGCTGGATTGTTAGTACCAACAACATGACGCCGGGTACAGTTTGGAAGATGCTCCCGGATTTGGAAGGTACAGTATGAAACAGACATCTTTCATGTGTATGGCGGCTTGTCCAGACAGGATAACACAATCTCCGAATCTGACCATAAGAATGTGTTGCATGCCTCTAAGTGGAGCGGGTTTCGAACAGTCATGACTAATCTTGCCAGTGGTACCACGCCACAAAGATCTAGGCGTGGCAAGCTCACCGTTTTTAGTATAGCGACCTTGTCTTTCGCAACCAAAAGGAGGATTTTATTTGGTCATCAGCATGTACGCTGGCCCATTTTCCGCGAATTGTTTCCACCTTAATAAAGCTATGGACTTGGCGCATTCATCCCAATCAATGGCATCAAGGCAAAGTTCTTGAAGTAGAATCTACACTTGAATCACCCCAGGCGAGAGCGACCCTGCCGTGTAAAAAATTCGTGCAACAAAATACAAAACTTGTCATTTTATGGTGTCATTTGTTATCGACGCTGGCTGAATTTTGTCAGTAAGTGCGCTTCATTAGATGCCAAGGGTTTTGTTTGTGGAAGTACTTTCAAATTTCAGAAAGCGGGCATCGAGAAGATCCTCCTTTGCAAATTTGTCTAATATGGAAGGCTATTATCCTTCTGTTAGCCTTTTTTTAAATAAATCCAGCTGATTTCAGTCCTTTGATGACTTGAACCAGTGATTCAGTGGAATTTTCAATGTCATGACTTCTCGAGAGGATGTCGTTCACATACGTTTCGGCTGTAAGTATTGTGGCGGCCAATGGGTATGTCGCTATCATGGCATCTGCTAATTTATGTAGAGTATGCATAGTGAAATATTATGCTCAAATAACACCGAATCGTGGATTAGTATTCGATGATAAATTTTTCCTTGTCTCCATTGAATACAAATTTCTACATACGCCACTGCAGAATAAGTAGCATGAGATCTGGCTGGAGTGTGGGGCCAGTGTTCAACACGACATTCAGGGAGTTTCCTGAGCCATAAGTTTTTGAGGCGTTGAACACCACGCGAACTTTGGTGGTCACCTTATATGGTTTGACAACCGCATGATGTGGCAAGTAGAAATATAATATACGTAGTACTTAACTCTCCTTTTTTCTGAAGCGATCGCTTCATACTAAACAATTGCTGCAGCACAGCTTGCCGGGAGTGGCCGAAAGAGAGTTTTTTGGAAATTCTTCCTGGAATGGAAGCCGTACAATGTATCGGCCTTTTATGGCACGAGTCTACATACATATGTCGAGAATGAGACCACATTTTCGGGTATTGGACCACTGGGTATCCACCTAAAAATAGTTTTTTGCGCAAGTATTGTGTCGCAAATCTTTTTTGTAACTTCCAGCAAGATTTGAGGAAGTATATCGCTACCGATAACCATATCGGTTTGAGCTCGTATGTGGCAAGTTAGGTCAGCAAGTTCAAGGATTTTGAATTGCTGTCAGTTTTCGCGGCTGATGGTGAATATTGGAAAGCACCTCTGCTTGATTTTGGATGCAGCCAGTGTTAAAGGACAAAGTTTGAATAAGTTTTGGACTGCGTGTCTTCCCTGGAGTGTTCGAATGGAAGTTTCAACCGTTTTTTAACTTTCGAGGATATGAAAGTCCTTTGTGAGCCTTGATCAATTAAGCTCTGAATCGAAACAATTCCTTCTCATGCTCCAATGCGACCCTGGCAGTTGGAAGGCGGATTTTGCAGCCAATGTCTGCATGAAATGCTTGAGTGTGGGATGCACGGATGTTATTATCTGGTTGTCAGCCACGATACTTTTGTTTTCGTATCGTGACCGTAAAGCTTCCCAAACCTGGTCATCATCGCTCATCGGTGACAATAGAACCGAATTTTTATTATTTTTGGCCTTATATTTATGAATCGTCTGTATAATTTATAGAGCTTAAGGCCAGGTTTGTATTAGGGAATAATATGAGAAACAACAATTTTTCAAAGTGGTAGAAGTGATAGCTGCTATTTCGGAGATCACCACATCTCCTCATCAGACTTCTTTCTTCCTAGACTTTACCTGGCTTTGAACCATAGTACACGGAGTTGCTAGGCGAGCACGCAACCACTCAGCCACGCTAACCGTGTGAAAATTGATTGTTTTCTTATTATCCCTATTTCCAACCATACCGCTTTAATTGTGACATCGCCACTATGTGCTTAATAGCGTAGTTGGCATTGTTGTTTTGCAAATCTATAAGCTTTTTGTTCTACTTATAGTTGGCTTTTAGGCGTGCTCATCCTTATTGTAATTATTATTAATTTTGGCCTTATATTTATGAATCGTCTGTATAATTTATAGAGCTTGAGCCCAGGTTTGTATTAGGGAATAATATGAGAAACAACAATTTTTCAAAGTGGTAGAAGTGATAGCTGCTATTTCGGAGATCACCACATCTACTCATCAGACTTCTTTCTTCCTAGACTTTACCTGGCTTTGAGCCATGGTACACGGAGTTGCTAGGCGAGCACGCAACCACTCAGCCACGCTAATCGTGTGAAAGTTGCTTGTTTTCTCATTATCCCTATCTCCAACCATACCGCTATTAATTGTGACACTATGTGCTTAATAGCGTGGTTGGCATTGTTGTTTTGCAAATCTATAAGCTTTTTGTTCTACTTATAGTTGGCTTTTAGGCGTGCTCATCCTTATTGTAATTATTATTATTTTCGGCCTTATATTTATGAATCATCTGTATAATTTATAGAGCTTGAGGCTAGGTTTGTATTAGGGAATAATATGGGAAACAACAATTTTTCAAAGTGGTGGAAGTAATAGCTGCTATTTCGGAGATCACCACATCTCCTCATCAGACTTCTTTCTTTCTAGACTTTACCTGGCTTTGAACCATGGCGTGGATGAGTGGTTGCGTGCTCGCCTAGCAACTCCGTGTACCATGGATTTAGAGAACGTTTGTGAGGGTTCCCTCTTTGCGCTTATGGTTTCGAGTGAAACATGGCAAGATTTGGTGGCGATGTTTGTGTTTATTTTTCTTGCAAATTACGTGGAATGTACATATGTATATTTGCGTTAATTTGGTTAAACATTATTTAACAGCAATAAAGAACGTGGAAACGGAGCGTAGTGGGAAAGTATTGGTATCTTTATTTCAATCTATACAGATGCACTCAGGAAAATTTCGCTGTTATGATATGTATGCAAATTATATATACATACATGTACATACATATGTAAGCTATGCTTTGTTAGAGCAGTGGTGAGTTGCGATTTACAAAAAACACTCTCTGTTGTTTGTTGTTACTTGTATATGTGTGCGAGAATGCACAATAGAATACAACTTGTCAAAAGCCGATCACTGCTGAGGTGAGTTCCGTATACCGAAGGTATTTAAGGGTAGGAATGCGTTTTCTTAGCTGGTGAGTGCAGCAGAGCGGACTGAAATTAAGATCAGCTAGAGAGCGTCTAATGCGCGGGGACTGTATGGCTATAAAAGTAGCTCTCTTAGCTAATATGCGAATAGTTACAGAAAATGCAACTGGTTAAAATTATTACAATGGCAAAAATTGGTGGTCAGCAGAAATAGAATTTTATTCGGCTGATATTCTGTTGTTGCACAGTGGGACGGAGTAGGTATAAACAGCAAAGGAAATGTATTCGTATTATGTATAAAATTTTTGCATATATGTACATATACTTAAGAACTTAAATTTATATTTTTTATTTTTTAAGGAAATTAAAAATTTGCCTAATCACAGATTTTCTGCTTTAAATTGTATTGTTGTTAGCGCTGCTGATGTTGTTGCTGAGGTTCTTGATGCGCTACCGGTGTCGTTGATGATGTTCTTGGTGCTACTGATGTGCTTGCTTATACTGTTGATGTTGGTGCTGGCTGCTGCTGTTCGTGCGTATAGACATATTCGCTGGAGAACAAGATTCGGGCTACTTAAAACATTCTAACGAGAATACAGACTTAAACTCAATCGGCAAAATAATCTTATGTGGATGTATTTTTCTCAACACTCAAAGTTTGGAATATGACAGCGTTAAACATAAAACATTAATAGACGAAAATGAAGGGCCTGTAAATAAAATACAGTATCAAGAGAATGGTATTTCAATTGGCAATCGGAGTAATATAAAAATTGAAGACCTAATCAATTCAAATGATACCAATTTGTATTATTACGCCTTATGTCGAAATAATATCAATGAAAGCTTTATCACGGTAATTTTCACTTTGTGGCGGTTTTGCTTGATTACTTGTGGCTCTTCAATTTTTTAAGCGTATCGTTTCCATCAGCAAACTTTTATTTAAATTGTATTTTCATTGTACAGAATATCACTATTTTCCCCCTTTCGCTGGCGGCAAATTTTGCGATTGTCCCACGCGAAGACTGCAAAAAGTAGGAAGTATGCTAGAGCTCGTCATTTGTAGTTGTAATGCCTAGTAAACAAAACTCTGTCTCGCTTGCGACAGCAATAAGCAGAAAGCAAGCGAAAATTTTATGGAGATGAAGACCCCCGTAATGGAGCATTTTATGAAAAAGAAAATGTAATTATTGATAAATCATAGTACATCGTACTTCTCCAGTACATTAATTTATCAAACTTACCAAAATATCTTGGCTATCCACATAAATATTTTCCATTACACTTTCTTTTGCGTGCATTGGTAAATTTGTCCTTTCTGCGAATGGCGCGAAATCGAGTTTTTAGACAAACTCGTTCGACCATATGAGCCCGTGTAGATGGCTACGCAGTCTGCAATGAACTGTAAGAAAACCTGTAAGTATCCTCAAGTGGTTTTTTGAGAGGTTAATAAACTGTCTAGATCGTTTATTGTTTTACCCTCCCAATAAACATTTCGCTTGGCGTAACCCTGTCATCTGGTGCCAGTTTCTTTCCTTTTAGGTACTTTCCTCTGTCCTGAGCACATCCCTTATGGTATGTCGACAAATCGGCAGCAAGAGCTCGGGTCCTATAGGGGTTTTTTCAGCCGCTCCTCTAGCCAATCGATCGGCCTCCTCGTTACCCTCAATGCCTTTGTAGCCCGGAACCAAGAGGAGCTGGATGTGATTGTGGATTGCTAAAGAGTTGAGTCTTTCTACACACTCAAGCACCAATGAAGATCTGATCTGATATGATGAGGCGTCGACCTCCGCTTGGAAGATGCTTGGCATCTTACCTATTGGGACAGATAAGCGTGTTCTGGGACCGAAGATTCCGGCCCATATACCCTTCGGAGTCTTTGATCCATCCGTATACCTGCGCAAGGTGCTAGCTCGGTGATGTCCCTCCAGCGAGGACGTACTTCATGAAGCTTTGTTCCTTAATTCAATTTTGAATCTTTACTCAAATTTAGTTACTTTAATGATCGCATCTCTTGGAAGATGAGAAAGTGGGTGCTGAGTGCTCAGCTTTTCAATGTTTTTGGATGATGTAATCATACCTTTTTCATGACCTTACCTAGTTATGTTAAGTAGGGTTCTATTGGCTGACTGTTGAATGTTTATGTGAAATGGTGTCAAGTCCACAATCACCTCCAATGCCTCCGTTAGAATGAACGCATTGCTCCCGTTATGCATACGCATGCCAGCCGTTGGAGCTTGGTAAGCGATTTTCTCACTGTTGACGGCGATGTCCTTGAGACCCATGCCACTGCACCATATGTTACTATCGGTCTGACTATCATGGTGAACATCCATCTAAGTATGCTCGGGCTGCGCTCCCAGGATTTTCGCGCTAGACGTATGCACACCATTATTGCTTCAGTTGCTCTGGATGTTGTTGCATCAACATGTTCTCTCCAGAGCATCCTGGAGTCCATGGTTAGACCCAGGTATTTCACTTTGCTTATACAGCCACTTGAGTACCGACCAATCAGATTGTTCTCATTGCTGGGAGTTTTCTTTCCTTCTACCCATCGAATGATAGGCGCTTGTACCTCCCTTCTCTCCAACGCCTGGCATACCCCCATATGTGAGGCGTTATCGAAAGCTCCTTCCAGAAATGCACATGTAACGGTCTCCCCACAGTCAAACACGCACTGTATTTCTGTCGTTAACTGGTACAGGGCAGTGTCAGTGGACCTTCCCGCTCTATACGCATGCTGACTGGAATGTAGTGGCTTCCACCGCAGAGTGTTTGATCTGATCTCATTGTCTATGATCTTCTTCAGTGTTTTCAGTACAAAGGAGGCTAAGTTAATTGGTCTGTAGGACTTTGCCAAGGAGTAGTCCCTTTTCCCAAGTTTTGGTATAAATATTACCTTGGCTCTCCTCCACACAGTTGGAATATATGAAAATGCAATATCTTCACCAAGTGTGGAATAATCTGTTCGCCGCCCTGTTGCAACAACACCGGCAAGATACCATCCACCCCCAGAGACCTATATCGTTCAAACGAGTTCGTGGCCCATCTCACTGAGTGTTGCCCAAATGACTTTTTAGCTAGTTCCCAGTCAGATTATGATGGTCTCATTTTCCCTATATAGGACTTAGTTTCAGGCGCAGATGCATCAGGGAAGTGGTCGACAACAGAGCCAGCATACTTTCCTCTTCACTAGCGGTATACGTACCGTTTGGTAGCTTGATAGCTAGTCCAGTCTCTACATTTTCTTTAGCTAGCGCTCTATGAAGCTTTTCCGATGCCGACGTGGAAGTGGTGTCTTCATAAAAGCCTCTAAAACTTTCTCTTTTAGCTTTCCTGATTTCCTTACCGTATGTTGCTGTACTCTTCGCAGCTTCCATTACGCTTGGCTCTGTTAAAAACCCTACGCACGACCTTGCGTGGAGATGAGAGGTGCTGAGACCACCATGGAGTCTTGGACTTCTCCTTCGATTTGGTTTCAGGGAAGCTGTAGTATAAGGCATCAATGACAACGCCATTGAATCTACGTACCCTGTTTTCTAATTCTATACAGTCTGTCTGCCTTTGTATGTGCCCTGTACTAGGCAGATTTAAGCTTAATGTGTTGCTGTACTTCTCCCAGTTCGTTTTCCTGGGGTTTCTATTTGAATTATTTCTTGTCTGTGCCCAACATTGTGTACGCTTAGATCACTGTTTATTATGTATTCTAATAAGGACTCACAGCATCGGTTGGTATCTGTACTGCCCCACATGCATAGAAACTTTGTCCACCTCCAATCGTGTCTGCACCGCTACAAGGCCTGCGTCAGATATTCTGTAATGCAAAAGTATTCAATATTGTTCTTAAGCACCATACAAGCTCTAGGCCTCTCAGATCAGATATCACATATTATCTTATTTCTATCTTTCTTTAGGACCCTTACCTAGCCTTTATAGACCCACGGCTCCTTCACCAGTAATATTCTTAGATCTTTTGAGGCTAGCCTCCTCGCTATAACGGACGAAGCCACTCTAGCGTGGTGGAGGTTGACCTGGGGTACTGTCCCGGGCGGGTTCATTGTTGCAGTGACTCGAGAGAGCTGTAACTCGCTCTCGCTCCTCCTGCGAGTTCAAGTTGGCTCAAGTCGAGATCCTCGATAAGCTCTGTGGGGAGGGAAGCTCCGTACTATCATGAGCAAAGTTTTTGGGAGGAGGGATGGTCGATGTGGATGCTGTAGTTCAGACGATAACCATCCCTCCTCATTCTGTTGAAGACTCCTCTCCTACACCAACGACTAGTCGTATACCGGTGTCCTCCAAGTTGCTGCTCACTACACGCCTGGCCGAGGTATGTATTCCCTCATTTTGGGCATTTAACAGCCCGATGGCGTGCTTGTTGGGCCCGTCCGCACTCCTCGGAATGAACACCATCATAGTGTGGGTTGGAGATATTTTTTCTCCCCTCCTAGTGCACAGCTTCGTGCTTTTCCAGCCTCCGAGTGCAGGCGTTACGTCTGCAAGCCATGTTGCGGTGTTCTCTTCCTTACAATCGACCAAGAGCAGCCCTGAACGAAAGTAAACTCCCCAAAACGCTAGCTGGTGGGTCCATCCTTTGAAGACCTCGTCCATTACCGCTTCCTGCAGATTTCTCGGCAGGTCGTGAGGGAACTCGGGATTCGGTGTTGCTGCCAGATAGTTCTCGGGAAACACCGCCATCCGGATACCTTTGAGGGCATCCGAGTAGCTGGTGGGCTGTCCAGTTCAATCCGCCAGCAATACCGAATCCCGAGTTCCCTCACGACCTGCCGAGCTCGATTGTGGAGGAGGTGGGTGGGCCCGCTGCCTTTTGGAGTTAGATGCCTGGGGTGTTATTTGCCCGCTTCTACGCTTAATAGCGGGTGCAGGTTGTTCATTTGTGGCTGCGTTTTTCTCGCTTCTTCGCTCTACAGCGGGCGCGGGTCTGTGATGATGAAATCGATTTTTAAGCTTCAAAGGACCGTGGAAGTTCACTTCTAGTGTAATACTTTTATTTTATTAATATTTAATTTTTCATTTTTTTCATTTTTATTTTTATTTTTTTTTTCATTAGAAGTGAACCTCCACGGCCTTTTGCAAAACGCCGAGGCACGTATTTCTTTATTCTAAGCCTATTTTCATATTCTGTTAACATTTAACATGTGCTTCTAGTGTAATACTTTTATTTTATTAATATTTCATTTTTCATTTTTTTTCATTTTTGTTTTTTTAATTTCATTTTTCATTTTTTTTCATTTTTGTTTTTTTAATTTTTTTCTTTAGAAGTGAACCTCCACTGTCCTTTTAAGCTTATTCGATTTTCTCAAAGCTCTGACGTGCTGCAGAAAAACGCCGAGACAGGTATTTCTTTATTTTAAGCCTATTTTCATATTCTGTTAACATTTAACATGTGTACTAAAAAAATTTGATTTTGTCGTACTGTGTTATAGACTCGTCCAGTTTGATCGTGAACTTGAAAGAAACAGGCGTGTGAAGTAGCCAGTGTGCTGGCAAATTAAAGAAAAAGTTCATAGATTTCTATGAAGTTGAATATCCAGTTAAATCATTGCAATCCTTATAGAAAATAAGGAAAAACAATTTAAAACAACAGGGGTGCTCCCCTGGAGAAGATGCTCCGCTGTGTCTAAAGCTTTAGTGAACATTATGTGATGCAAGACTTGATGGCTCCTAAGTTCCATCATTGCTGATATCAGGAAATACTAGTCGGTTACGAGGTTAGTTGAAAAATTTTTTTTTCGAATATATGAAAATTTTAAATTTCAATATTTTATTCAATTCTGTTACAATGTTTTAAAGGTAATATCAGCTTTCAGTCACGTGAATGTTGGACCTTCAACTTGAGTACCATTAAAGTAATAACAATTTTAATTTCAATTTAATTGTTAAAATAACAACATGATGTTAACCACAACGAAATCGATTGAAAAAATTATCACCGTATACGTGTGTTTATTTTCAGTATAGACTCTTAAATTTTTTTGTAGAAATCAAAATTATCAAAGTCAAAAAGGCGCTCGATTTGTAAAAGGAGGCCGCATATGGTTGGGAAGGGAGTGAGAAGGAGGCAACTAACACTAATGTCTCCTGATGATTTTTTTCACCGCGTTCCGTTGTCATCCTCGTTTTGCTATATTGTTCTTCTCCGTTTCGTAAGTTTTCTTTTGGGATCCTTTTTTAGTCTGACGTGCGTTTTGAGGTTGCATTTTCGTAGGTTTTATGCTTTTTATAAGGCAAAACTCAAGTTCGTGAAATAAATGGTTATGTGTGTGCATATGTATGTGCATATGTATGCAGTGGGAATACTTCATACAAGAATCCACTCACCTGAAGAGCTTAGACCTGGTTCAACTAGCATGCCCACCCGTATGACATTACACACACGTAGCACGTACAGTATCAGCCGAACACCACCCTATGCCGTAGTAAACAAAATTCGAGAATTATTGTCTCAAAAGATCGACTCCCAATATTTTTGATCCCGATTTCCAGAACTCAAGAGGAATTCTGGAGCCTGTCGCACCCCGCAATTAACATGGCCTTTCTACTTAAGACAATACCTGATACTTATTAGTCTATTTTCACTTTTTATTTCAATCTACTCCCGCCAAGCCCCACTTGTAAAGTTTTATATTTAGCTAACCCCAAAATTTATTTCAGCGGAGGCGCCGAAGTGCAGGGAAAATCTCTGAAGCAAGGCAGCAAAGTGTTTTGTAAAACTTGCTTAAAGTAGGGCAATGAGCGTTGCCAACAAGGACAGTGAGCACCGGCGCCAAGTGCCACGAGGCAAGGCGTTAAGTTATATTAAAAAGTTCATTGAGGCTTTGATAGCACTAGATTCTATACAGTCAGACGTCAGTGCACCTTGCTACACGACACGAACAAGCGGCCAGTCAAGTGGTAATTTTACTCAGTATAAATAGCGCTGGCAACAAGTGCGAGTGGTGAACGCCGGCAGTAAGTACCACACTCCCAGGCATAAGCGCGAGGTGCGGCAAGGGCCATACGAACGGCCTAACGAGTTGCAACAAGATCCATAAGAACGTCCCACCAGCTGTACGCTCATCAGCTGCTCACACACCGGCCACTTCACCCAATCAGAGGAGAAATCACCGTGGGAAGACCAAACCAAATTAAATTTTTTTATAAGTTTGAAATATTAAAAGTTTGCATTTGTACGTCAATTTTAAATAAATAAAAGAAAAGTTTTAAACGATGTTAACGCGCTTGTGCACCACGAGGAGGTGACCTGCATTACATCTCTAATTTCGCATAAGTTATTAAACAATAAAAAAAAGGCCAAAAACGTATAATTCGATTCAGATCAGTACATAAATTACAATCAAAAAACCTTCATAAATTCATTAACCAAAAGAAAAAAGAGTATCATATATTTAAATATATCGCGTTAAAGTAAACAAAGTTCACATAAGTTATAAAAAGTTATAAAAATATAATTCGTTTCAGAACGTATACAAATTGCAAGAAAAAATCTGCATAGCAAAGATAAAGAAAAGTATCATATATTTACATATTTCGCACTATAGTACAAAAGTCAACGTTAGAAAAATCATCTGCTTATATATATATATATGTACAACCGTTAGGTGGCGCATGAGTCGAGATATAAGGAAATCCGTAAATATGGTCCGATGTTTATAATAACAAAACTGTGTTGGTTCAATAAGAAGTACTTTTATGGTGCGGTAGGTGGTGCTAAAGGCCAGTTATCGTAAAAATCTGTATTTATGTTCCGATTTTGATAAATTTAGAAACGTATAATGGGATTTCCACTACAAATACTTTGATAAAACTTAGATCCATCCATTCTGAAAACCCGTATTTATAGTGTAACATTGAACACATTTGAAAAGTACTTATATAATGTTGGTGGGACGAAAAGTACTTTTATGATGCGGTAGATGGCGTTTCAGGCGAGTTATCGGACAAACCTGTATTTATGATACGATTTCGATAAATTTAGAAACGTGCTCGTATAATGGGAATTCGACGAGAAATATTTTGATGAAACTGTGGGTTTCAACCAAATTTGGACAATATGTTTCCTAGGCTCAAGACACGGACATAGGCCATATTTTATTCCGTTAGGTGGTGCATGAGGTGAGATATTCAGGAAATCCGTAAGCATGGTACGATGTTGCTTATAACAAAACTGTATGGTGTTGGTGCAATAAGAAATACTTTTATGATGCGGTAGGTGTTCTCGTCTCTAGGAACTATCGAGGAAATCTGTATTTATGGTCCGACTCTGAAATCGACTAGAAATCGATTTATTCAGAAAATACGTATTTATGGTCTGACCGAGGCGAGTTATCCAGGAAATCTCTGTTTCTGATCCGGCTTTGATGGAATTAGGACGTATAATGTTGGTAGGACGAAAAGTACCTTCATTAAAATTGGATTCGCTTGATAGCGAGAATAGAAAATCCGTGATGATATTAGAAATGTATGCTGCTGGTGCGGTTATAAATACTTTTAAAGTGCGGCTTAGATGACATATTTTCAGTCTCAGTAATTGATTGTTTTATTGTATACGTATACTATATTTCCAAGAACAAACACAATATGTATATAAAAATCCATTCCGTTCATTTTGTAGTTCAGGTTTTCAGAAACTCCATATTTATCGTTCGACTTAAGTAATTAAAATCCAATAACCTTTGTAAAGTTAAAAACAATGCTCAACAGTCTGGCGAAAATTGTGCCAATAGTCGTCTTCGGCTTATCGGATCACCATAATACGCAGTAGCTGGTAGGATCATCTGGGCATTTAGAACCTCATACCAAAACTCTACATGAATAATGCCAATATGCATCAATTAGTTCATAAAGTCAGAAAGTATAAACGTTTACCGAGGCGACAATCAGCATATCGATGCACGCTGGGAACAAAAAAGGCTGGACTTCATAATGACCCCATTTGTATGCTCCTGAACACTTTCTACCGTGGCACAAACCAAACTCATTCTTCTTCCTTGATTTTCATCGAAAAAATTGTAAAGTAAAATAACAATTTATAGTGTTTACGACGACATCGTAAATATTTTTCTAACCACCCTAATACACGTGCACATACACATACGCATACATATGCAACTGCGAATTATTCCGTATTTCCCGCCGGATTATTCCTTTTGATAATATTTCCATTTACTTGCTTTCCAATAAAATTGCGGTTGGCGGCAACCGTATATTTTTTCCTAAATTCACTTTTTCTCAGGATCTCAGAAGCGACACCCGTCAACTACCAATTCACACCACAAGGTAAACCATTCTTTTATCTCTACATGTATACATTTTATTAAATTCTAATTGAATTAAACTAACACCCAATTTGTTAAGGTCTGCAAATATTCACAATGGAAAACTGTCACAAGGAGATGTCGCTGTAAGCTACTCGCTGACAGGACTCGTTACTTGGTTTGCCTTTGCACGAGTCCTGTTAGCTGAACCCGTTGCCAGATAGTGGTGCTATAAAAGCGACTGGCAACCAGTAATCTTTCTTAATCTTTTGATTTTCATCACAGCGACAGCGACAACTTCAGGTGAGTGACACTCCTCCATTGGGTAATAGAAAATCCAGGTTTTTTTACAGCAATAAACGGCGATATATATATATATATAACAGAATTTCTGTTCTTCTTATTGTATCTGTGTATATGTATGTACACAAAGGAATTGAAAAAGTGCAGGTAATTATTTGCCTTAAAGGATCGGCCCCCATTTCTAAGATCCCCGTTTCCAGAATTCAAGAGGAATTCTGGACCCTATTTATCCCCGCCCTTAACATGGTCCTTCGAGCCGGATCCTTAAGGCAATAATTAATCTTTTTCAATTTCTTTTTAAAATTCTATCAACTCTCGCCAAGTCCCACTTGCTAGATTTAAAAGCAAAAGCCTATTGTGAACGAGCGCATGCACAAGAAGCAGCGCTTTGACGTTTTCTATGTGCTTTTGTATTGTGTTTTTGCTTGCAATAATTGGCTGCGATATATTGGTGGTGGTGAGCGATCTCACCAAAAGAAAGAAAAAAACACCAATCCCGGAGGCGAGCAGACTACCTGGACGAAGGCGTAGTTCCAGCAGTAGCAGCAGTAGCAGAAGCCACAAAAAGGAAAACCTGGTGAGTATTATAACTGATAACCACGAAATTTTAAAAATCTGTTTCAGCGGAGGAGACCTGCATTTATCCGGTTTAAAAACGGGAAGACCTAGCGGACCGCTAGCTAGCGGTGATAAACCGCTACCAGAAGCAGGCACTCCGGTGGACACGAGGAAGGAGTATACCACCTCAGGTAACAAAAGGTAAAGTGAAAGTGAAAGTGAAAAGCCACCGAATAGTAGGGCTGCAAATTAATTTGGGTGAAAGTGCAGTGTGCGCAGGCCACGAGGGCCATCAGATAAATCGCGCAAAAATTGTAAAAAAGCAGAAAAGACAATAAAAAACAAATTAATTTGTGTAAAAGCCGCTGAATAGTAGGGCTGCAAATTAATTTGGGTGAAAGTGAAGTCTGCGCAGGCCACGAGGGCCATAAGATAAATCGCGCAAAAATTGTAAGAAAGCCGAAAAGGCAGTAAAAACAAATTAATTTGTGTGAAAGCCACTGAATAGTAGGGCTGCAAAAAAAGCAGTGAAACAAATTAATTTGTGTGAAAGTCCCTGAATAGCAGGGAAGCAAATTAATTTGGGTGAAAGTGCAGTGAGCGCAGGCCACGAGGGCCAACGAATAAAGCGCGCTAAAATTATAAAATTTGATAAAACAGCCATACTGACAGTGAAAGGCCCTGAATAACAGGGTAGCAACTTCAGTTTGTGTAAAAGTCCCTAAAGGTAGGGCAGTGGGCGCAGACCACGAGGGTCATCAAATAAAACGCGCTAAAATTATAAAATTTTATAAAACAGCCATACTGGCAGTGAAAGGCCCTGAATAGCAGGGTAGCAACTTTTAATTTGTGTGAAAGTCCCTAAAGGTAGGGCAGTGAGCGCAAGTCACGAGGGCCAACAGATACAACGCGCTATTACAAAAAAAAAAAAAATAGTAATACAATACATCAAATAAAGGCAGTTGAAGTAAATTGCCCAGTCATCGTCAACGCGAAGTGCTGCAAGGGCCTTACCAACGCCCCAACGAGCTGCCATAAGGAGGTACGAGGTACGCTGAACTTTTGGCAGCACCAAACAATAACCCCGATACTAAAAACTGCAGAAAAGGTAAGCCTTTGAAATTCACCTCGTATATTCGCGTATTCGGGCGCGAAGCAAAACGTTCCGTGGGACTGGTTGAACGACGAAAATACCAGTCTCACATCTAAGTGATAATAACAAAAAAAATAAATAAATAAAAATAAAAGGAGAAAACCAAAGAAAAAGAAACCGGGATCACCAAGAGGAGGAATACACCAGGTGGCAAAGCCAGGCAAAGGCTTGAAGGAGTTCGTCATCAGCATACTCACCCGGACCCCCAGTAAGACGGATTTTTACCCCAATCAGAGGAAAATCAACAAAAACAAAAAAATTGTTTTTTTTTATTTATTGTAAATTTTTTAAAGTTGTTTATTTTGTAACTGGACTTTAAAGAAATAAAAATAAAAAAAAAAAGTTTGTTAACAATGGCTCACGCAAACGATTTTTCACGCGCCTGTAGTGCCCTGTTGGAATTTGAAGAGAGATACAATACAACTCCAGGGACAAGTCATTCCATATTTTCGCTTGAGATTCAAAAAGAGGAACTCAAAGCATTATGGACAAAGGTCAAAGAATCTTTTGATAGCCACTCTAGGGATTTGGCTGAAGACGAATCAAATAACGCTGCCATGAGTTTGGCAAAATGGTATCAGGATTGCTATACAGCATACCTGACGTGCGCTGCGTTGATGGGTGAAACCATTCATAATCTGACCTTTGTTCAGCAAAGCTCATCAACGGTAATCCTCTCAAACCGCGATTCTGAGCCACCACTGCGCTCAAACGAAAATCTTCCTCCGGGCGATACGGAAATTTTTTATGGGGATTATATGGCATGGCCCTATTTTCGTGATTTATTTACAGCCATCTACGAAAATAATTCGCGTCTTAGTCCGGTGGAGAAATTATACCACCTTAATCAAAAGACTCGTGGGGAAGCCAGGGACATCGTGAAGAAACGCCCCTTGACCAATGACGGTTTTGCTATTGCGTGGCAAAATCTCTCGGATAGATACGAAAACAAACGAGTCATGGTGAATAGTCAGTTGAAGATCTTGTTCAACTTGCCTACGGTGACAGTTGAACGCGGCACCGAGATAAAACATCTCCAGCGTTCAGTAAATAATTTCATCTCAGTTCTGCAAATGTATGGAATTGAAATCGAAAACTGGGATGCAATTTTTGTCTTTTTAGTTTCGAGCAAATAGCCGGACACTACATTAGCTTTATGGGAACAGGGAATCGTTCACAAGGCTGGGATTCCGAGGTGGTAAGATTTAGATAACTACCTCTCGAGCAGGTTCCAGACTTTGGAAACGGTATCCGATATCCAAAGTTCACGAGTAGTTAGGGCAGGACCAAGTCGTGCATCAGCCGGGATACACGACAGAAAAATATCGGCCCATCACAGCCAAATGACGCAATCAATTTGTAGGTTGTGCCCAGAACAGTCGCATTCTTTGAGAGCTTATTCAAAGTTTTTAGCGATGAAGGTAGATGATCGTTTTAAGGTAGTTAGGAAATACAATTTGTGTATGAACTGTCTAGCGCATTCCCATCTAGCGAAAAGTTGTAAGAGCACTTTTAGCTGTTTGAGCTGCCATCAACGGCACCACTCTTTGTTGCATCGCTCTCCTTATAGCAATCAACGTCAGTCTACAAAAGACGGAGAGGCTCGAATGCCTCACACCCCAGCGCCTACCGGAAATATAAATGCTATGTTCGCCGCAAGTGCCAAGAACGTTGTCTTGGGTACGGCCATGATACATATTAGTTACTTAGGAGTAGACTATGAGGCCAGAGCCTTCTTGATTCAGGTTCAGAAGGAACTTTTATCACGGAGCGGTTGCAGAGACGCATCAAGCTTCCGACTCGACCAGCTGACACACAAGTCTGTGGAATAAATGCGACAGCTTCGGCTAAGGTGCGAAAAGTCGCACACTTTGTTATAGGTTCTCCTGTCAACCCCCAGCTTAGAATTGAGGCAAGAGGTCTGATTCTACCCCAACTGACAGGAGACCTACCCCAGTTTTCGGTAGATCAAGCACATCTTGATCTACTGCCCCCAATGAACTTAGCCGTCGTTAATTTCCACAGAAGCCAGCAGGTCGACGTTATTATTGGTGCGGACTTGTACCCAGACATAATGAAGGGAAACATAAAACGAAATATTTTAGGCTCTCTCCTGGCACAGGAGACAGTATTTGGCTGGGTCCAGTCTGCGGCAAAGAAGCCAGGCTCATATGTTTCTCTACTTGTGGAAATTTCAAGTTCTCAGCTAACTCGCTTTTGGGAGCTTGAGCAAGTCCCGACTAAAAAGCAGCTCAGTCCGGAGGATGCGTTTTGCGAGCAACATTATACGAAGACAACTACAAGGAATGACCAAGGGCAGTATGTGCTGACATTACCATTTCGGAACGAATTTCCCGAAAACATCAGCCTTGGAGATTCACGAACCATCGCCGCGCACCAATTCGTCCGAAATGAAGCTACAATGATGAGAAGACCAGAGCTGAAGGCAGAATATCATCGAGTACTTCGGGAATACATCACACTCGGTCATATGAAGCCAGTGACCAGCGCCGATAGTAAACCACAAGCAGACACATACTACCTACCCCACCATGCAGTCATAAAACCGGACAGTACCACCACAAAGGTTCGAGTGGTATTTAACGCATCAAGTCCAACTTCAAATGGAGTAAGTTTTAATGATGCACTCTACCCTGGGCCAGTCCTTCAAGCTGACCTTATCGCACTGCTATTGAAATGGCGGTTTTTCAAATACGTTTTCAATGCAGACATTGAGAAAATGTATAGGCAGATTCTTCTGCACCCTGATGATACGCGGTATCATAGAATTCTCTTTCGAGAATCACAAGCAGAAGAGCTCGTAGACTATGAACTCCAAACTGTGACGTTTGGGGTGAACTGCGCCCCCTATTTAGCAATAAGAACTCTTCTGCAATTGGCGGAAGACGTTCGCCTTAAATTTCCGCTGGCTTCTAGGGTCTTAACGCAACATATGTACGTTGACGATGTACTGGCAGGAGCTCATGATTGCGAGACCGCCAGTCGCACCTGCGACGAACTCATCGAAGTACTCAAGGAAGCCGGGTTCCCCCTCCGAAAGTGGACGTCGAACTGCAAGGACATCCTCGCAGCCTTGCCAAAGGCTCATTTATTACAGGAAGATTTTTTGGAGATAGATGATCTGAGTGAAGCTAGAATGTTGGGCATTCGGTGGAATGCCGCTCGCGATATGTTCCATTTTAGCGTCCAAGAAATCCCCATTCGACCAAGCTATACAAAACGAGAGGTTTTATCTTGTGTTGCCAAGTTGTTCGACCCAGCCGGGTGGTTGGGCCCTATTGTCGTAGAGGCACAAATTTTAATGGAGGACATTTGGTTAGCCAAGATAGATTGGGATGACACTTTACCTCGAGTTTTGTATTTGCGATGGGAAAATTTTCTTAAAAATTACACGTTTATTTCAAACATCAAAATCCCAAGGTGGATCCATTTCACCCCGTGGAATGAAATTGAATTTCATGGATTTTGTGATGCCTCTGAAAAGGCATATGCAGCTGCTCTGTATGTGAGAGTTCACGATCGAAACTCAGACAGGGCCCCATACATAAATTTACTTGTAGGTAAGACGAAAGTGGCACCAGTGAAAACAGTCTCCCTACCTCGATTAGAATTGTGCGGAGCGCTGCTCTTAGCAGAATTAATTAATGCTTTACTTCCACAGTTCGACGTTGGCCAGCCAGTGATCTACAAATGGACTGACTCCACCATTGTGCTCTCATGGCTAAGGAAGCCCCCCTGTTACTGGACTACGTTCGTGGCAAATCGAGTTGCCAAAATAGAGGAGCTCGTCGGAGTGAAAGGATGGAATCATGTGGATTCAAGCGATAACCCGGCAGATTTAGGTAGCCGTGGCTTATCGCCCCAAGAATTGGCGAAGAGCACTTTGTGGTGGCAGGGTCCTAGTTGGTTCAAGGAGAAACCGTCTGGCTGGCCTCAAAAAACTGATGAGGTGACGGTGGAGACAGGGCTGGAGCAGAAGGTCGTTCGAGGCCATGGAGGTCAGATTTTCAAGGGACGGATATTTTAGAACGATTCTCCGACTTCTCTCGTGCCCTAAGAGTAATTGCACGAATTTTTCAATTTTATTATAAGACACACTATGGGAACGGAATCATGAGAGTTGGAAGGAGGCTTGCGTTAGCTGGGCTACCCTACAACGAACGATACCCTGTAATTTTACCGTACGATTGCCAATTTTCCCGACTTCTCGTCAGATTCTCACATCTGATTTCTATGCATGGGGGAAATCAACTCATGTTGAGACTCTTGAGATCCGAATATTGGATCGTACGAATGAAAAATTTGATAAAAAACATTATTCATAATTGTAAAATTTGTTTAATCCACAGAAAAAAGTCACGAGAGCAACTGATGGCATCATTGCCCCCTGAACGATCGGACTTATCTCGCCCCTTCGCCAACACAGGCGTGGATTTTACTGGCCCGTTCGAGATAAAGAATTTCACCGGCAGGGCGTGTCTAATAACAAAGGGTTATGTATGCGTTTTTGTCTGTTTTGCTACGAAAGCAATACATTTGGAGGCAACCAGTGACTAATCGACTTCTACGTTTCTGGCGGCATTTTCTCGTTTTGTAGCAAGGCGAGGCTGCCCCCGTAGCATGTACTCCGACAATGGGACGAATTTTGTTGGAGCCAACAAAGCACTAAGGCAAGATTTCCGACACTTTCTTGCCGAAGCCTCGCGTCTTACCACACAGTCATATGCACATCAAGAAATAACCTGGCACTTCATCCCTCCGGGAGATCCTCACATGGGAGGGCTTTGGGAAGCAGGTGCAAAGAGCTTCAAAACCCACTTCCGTAAGGTAGCCAACACTATGCGCTTCACGATAGAGGAGCTCTCGACGTTGCTGGACAAGATAGAAGCTTGTTTGAATTCGCGACCAATTAGTCCGCTTTCAGAAAACCCCGAGTCAACAGAACCCCTCACGCCAGGACATTTTTTGATCGGCAGTCCGCTACTCGCGATTGCGGAACCTGAGAGTAGAGGAAACCCGTTGACGATCATAAACCGATGGCAAAAGATAAAGGAAATTATCAAGGATTCTGCCAGCGGTGGAAAGAAGAATATCTGAAGGAACTACACAAGCGAGTCAAGTGGCAATACCCCCAACGAAACATTGAAGTGGATGATTTCGTGGTTGTCAAAGAGGACAACTTACCCCCGAACGAGTGGCGACTTGGCAGAGTTGTTAAGGTTTTTTCAGGAAAAGATAGCCGCGTACGAGTCGTAGACATACGTACGGCAAGAGGCATAATTACACGCCCAATCGTCAAACTAGTGCTATTACCTCTAGTCAAACCAAATTAACGATTTCTTTATTTTCAGAAAAAATATCCAAAATGATCCGTGTGGCCCGAGAGCATAACAGATGCCCAGTGTGCAAGCACAACCATAACTTACTTTTTTGCCGGCAGATGCGCCGTATGGAGCCAGAGGAGAGACTGCGCTCTGTCCTCCTACACGGCCACTGCTCGAATTGTATGTCACCGCGGCATACAACCAATGAGTGTCCGTCACCGCGAAACTGCGACCAGTGTCAGGGACGACACCACAGTCTCCTACACCTGGAGGAAACTCCCAGAAGGGAGGAAGACGTGTCGGAAGGACACAGGGCGGTAGACAAAGGGCACGAACCATCAGCCGAAGCAGCAACTGTGCCGATCGAAGAGGTGCTGGAGATCGATGCGAGCGATGACGACATCCAGCAGGCGCTTGAAGATGCGCACGCTACGACTGAGCTCCGGATATTCAGACCTCCTCTGTCGGGTATCCGGTCGGCAATTCAGCGCCCCCCATCTCGCCCAGAGAGCCGAAGATCTAATTCGCGACGTTCAGATGTACATAAACCCCGTAGACGAGTGAGAGACGCCCGAGAGCTAATCAAGGGACCTGGCCGAAGAGCTCTAGGGCAATCTGTCCTCACTCCGACCATATTGGTGAAGGTGATGACTGCCGGAAAAATCCATACAGTACGCGCTATCCTGGATCCTGGTCAGAGCACAACGACCATATCCAGAGCCCTTGCCCGACGACTACACGCCGTGCCACGAAGCGGAGAGAAGTGCTCACTTGTACTGAAAGGCTGGCACGAAAGACTGGAAGTCAGAGCGACGGTGCTAGCCAGCCTAATGCGGAACGCACCAGAACGCACCATCGATGCTCGCGTGGCCAACGAGTTTGACAATTTGCGATTGGCAGACAATACGTTCTACCGCACGAGTACGGTGTCGCTAATCCTGGGAGCAGAAGGGTATGGGGCCATAATGCGACCGGGACTGATGCCCGCAACCCCCACTAGACCAGCCGCGCAAAACACAATATTTGGATGGGTCATCTCCGGTGAGACCCCATATTGAAGGTGAAGTAGCAGACCCTAGAACGCGGCATTAGTTTAAGCATTTTTGTAAAATGAATTTTAAAAATTGTTAGAAATAAGAACAAAAATGAAAATATGTAAATAATAACACACAATAATATATTTATAATCATATTGTAACATGTAATATTGCAGTGATACTGCAAGGCGGGCGGCATGTTAAGGTCTGCAAATATTCACAATGGAAAACTGTCACAAGGAGATGTCGCTGTAAGCTACTCGCTGACAGGACTCGTTACTTGGTTTGCCTTTGCACGAGTCCTGTTAGCTGAACCCGTTGCCAGATAGTGGTGCTATAAAAGCGACTGGCAACCAGTAATCTTTCTTAATCTTTTGATTTTCATCACAGCGACAGCGACAACTTCAGGTGAGTGACACTCCTCCATTGGGTAATAGAAAATCCAGGTTTTTTTACAGCAATAAACGGCGATATATATATATATAACAGAATTTCTGTTCTTATTTTATCTGTGTATATGTATGTACACAAAGGAATTGAAAAAGTACAGGTAATTATTTGCCTTAAAGGATCGGCCCCCATTTTTAAGATCCCCGTTTCCAGAATTCAAGAGGAATTCTGGACCCTATTTATCAACGCCCTTAACACAATTCTTTCATTTATTTACAAAATTTCCAACTGGACTGCCCCCTTGAAAGACACGACACACGTTTTTGCAAAAAAAAAAAAAAATCATAAACAGTACGTGTAGTACAAGAAAATAAAGAAATCTGCGAATTAATGTTTCATACATGCAACAGGTAGTGGTTATTTGATACCCGATACCCGTGCAAAACTAACCGACAACCTAACCAATAGTTTGAGTTAATATTGAAAAGTGGTCATTTGATACCCGAAACTAGTTCAAAACTAACCCACTACTAACCAATAGCTTGAGTTAATTTTCGGGAATTTATAACCGATAGTCAAGAATCAGCCCAGTTCCGCTCTAACATTAGTTGTGTCTTCATATTCTCTAATAAAAAGCTATCCAGTGATGCAAAATTTTACATAAAAAACTCGGCAAATAAATTAGCGGCATCAACAGGACAGTTAGCCACTCTGTCGTAGAAGAACAGAGACGATGGGATATTGGAACAAGTTTTCCTCGATTTAACGAAATTCTAGAATAACTTCGAGTTAGATTTTAAATTGTCTTCAACCCTCAACACGTAATTTCTATGCAAAAATTTCTCCAAGCACCGGCAATCCCTATTATACTTTTTATACAAATTGAAATAAGCACAATTATTACTTTTTTTAAATTTATGAAGAAACTTGTACCAGGCCACTTGATATTACTTTTTTATTGCCAGAGTAATAATAGTTTTGCAAACTTCAACAACAGTAGACTTAAAAATTTCAAAACACTTAGAAACATCAAGAAGGTGAAACAAGCTATCCCAATTAATGTCCATAAGAAGATTGTTCAGTTTCAAAAAATCGCGTAGTTTAAAATTAAAAAACAAATTTGAGTTAAAATTACAAACTTTTGCAAATTTATAAAATTTAAAATCAATAGTTTTTTGGGAAAACAATTAATCTGCATGAGATCGATACTTAAAAAGCTATCAACTAAATATATTTCACTAGAGCTAACAATATCACAGGCAACTATAACTGGTTTGTAACTAGTGCGTGTCCAATTGACATTACAAAGATTAAAGTCACCAAGCACACAAAGATGACCATCACCAACTGTGTAGAGGCTATGGCTACTATTAGGTGGAATGTACGAGGCGCACACAAAAATACCAATATCGAAGCAAAAAGGGCGCATTTATGTGCAACCATAACAATAAAAAATGTTGATGACATTCTCGATAGGTTTTTAGATTTACAGAGAGCTTTAAGAGTCTTATCATATGCTATGAGATTCTACCAAAGCACTCATCCGAACAAAAAAGCTTCCTTTCGAACAGAGTCTTGTTTAATTTCATCCGATCAAATTAAGGCAACGACGCAACGCTTAATAATCATTTACCAGAAGCAATACTATAGTGATGAATATTCTAACCTAAAGTCAAAGAAACCCATCGATGGAAAAAGCGAAGTGATACCCCTTACCCCTTTCTTAGATAAAAATGGGATTATTAGGACTGGAGGTCATCTAGGCGCATCGCTAGATTTAGCGTCACCCAATCATCCTATCTTATAAGTGCCGATTGGCTCGTCTTGTTGTCCAATTCATCCAAAAAATCTCCCTGCATGGCGGGAATCAATTAATGCTGCGTCTTATTCGAACGCAATACTGGATTCCCCGAGTCAAATATATGGTAAATTCCGTCATCCATAATTGTAAGATCTGCACAATCCACAGAAAACAGACCCAAACGCAGCTTATGGGAGTGCTCCCTCTGGGACGCACATCATATTCGCGTGCATTTACAAACACGGGTGTAGATTTCGCAGGACCTTTCGTTATCAAAAACTTCCGCGGCAGAGGTTGTCGCATCTCAAAGGGTTACGTTTGCCTGTTTGTGTGTTTCGCCACTAAGGCTATACACTTGGAAGCCACTAATGACCTTAGCACTGCCACTGTTTTGGCAGCCTTTGCTAGGCTCATAGCCAGGAGAGGGTGCCCAAAAAATGTTTACTCCGACAATGGCACCAACTGTGTCGGAGCTTCGCGATCTCTACGATCAGAATTTAAAGCTTTTATAACCGAAGCGCGAAATAGTACAATGAATAAATATAGCCACCAGATAATCACATGGCATTTCTTACCCACTGCAGCGCCTCATATGGGCGGATTGTGGGAAGCAGGGGTAAAAAGTTTTAAAACCCATTTTAAAAAGATTGCTTCCGGCTTCAGATACACATTCGATGAGTTCACAACTCTTTTATGTCGAATCGAGTCTATTACCTCCACCTGAACTAGAAGTCAACGAAAGCCCTGCCTCGATCGTAAACCGATGGCAGAAACTTAAAGCCAAACATTTGTAAAAGATGGAAGGCTGAATATCTGCTGGAAATGCAGAAACGCACAAAGTGAAAACAGCCACAAACTAACATAAAAACAGGAGATCTTGTGGTAATAAAAGAAGCCAATCTACCGCCTTTTATGTGGAGACTGGCTCGGATAACCGGGTACGCGTAGTCGACATCTATACTACGAAGGGGCAAACCAGCAGACCAATAATGAAATTGGTATTGCTGCCCTCCATCGAAAATACCGCCACTTCCCCTACACAAGGCTAAGTACTTAAAAAAAACAAAACAAAAAAAATCATAAACAGTACGTGTAGTACAAGAAAATAAAGAAATCTGCGAATTCATTTTTTTCATACAAGCAACAAGTAGTGGTTATTTGATACCCGATACCCGTGCAAAACCAACCGACAAACTAACCAATAGTTTGAGTTAATTTTGAAAAGTGGTCATTTGATACCCGAAACTATTTCAAAACTAACCGACAAGTAACCAATAGCTCGAGGTAATGTTCTGGAATTTATGACCGATAGTCAAAGATCAGCCCTGAATCCACATGAATGAAAAGGTGGTCTTTCAGCATGCAAAATTTACGTAATCAAAATTTCAACTCCGGTTTCCCCTAACATTAGTTGTGTCTTCATCTTCTCTAGTAAAAACCCTATCCACTAACTAAATTTCAGAGCGTAAGAAAAATTTGCTTTCAATGAAAGAAGCATGCAGGAATCTAAGAGAACGTAAAACCAATAAGAAGTTGCAAGTTTTTTTATATTTTAAATATTTCGGTATATTTAAACATTTTGTATACTTCAATATTTTATCAATTTTTCCAATTTCGCGATGCATAATGGAAATGACAAAAAAAAAAAATAATAACAGTTTTCTACTTTTGATCGACTTAATACTTTCAATCAGCTTTTTTATATAACTTGCAAATTCTTGCTGGTAAAACTTTATCCAGTAAAAATCCAATAATGAAAAAAAAATAAATTAGGTAAAAATTATTATTGGTTATTTACTAGGTAGTGAATATGAAAACACAATTATCATTAGATAAACATTATCGTTTCCTTAAATCTAAACAGCTTGGTGTTTACCTTAAATATGATGGTAAATGCAGGTTTTATGTATAATAACCCCCGGGGGTCCCGCTCCTCACGACTTGGAGATTATCCAATTTGTTCACCTATTGAGAAAGAAAAAAAATTAGTTTCAGTGTACAAAAGTGATTAGGCAAGACAAAAAATCAATCCACATTGTTACTTTCACAACCTCCTTTTTGCTTCCGGTCATCATCCCCTAATCTTCAAATGGCATACCCCTCCTCCTTTCGACTGTGCCCACGCAATCAAACTCAGCACTACACCATGTGCATGTAGATGTAGTATGTATATCGATATACATATGTACCTACTTATGTACGTAAAAAACTCCGAAATTCATGTACAAAAAATGATTTTATTATTATTATTATATACCAATACTACTTACCATCGAATCTGTCCACATCCGCCTGCTCCTCGTCGCCGCATACCGGTACGCGTCTACCTTCGGCCGCGATGAAATGAGCGCCAATGGCTACATCGAATTCCCCACCCATTACGGGTTCTATGTAGTCACCTCGTGTTACAATAACCATTGTTTGATCTACATTGACCAATTTTAGCGTAAAAATGTGTTATCATCCGAAGAACGATAGTAGTAGTTTTTAGTAGTAGTTTTTTCTGTATAATTTAAAATGCAAAATTCTCAAATAAAAAGCAATATCGAAAAGATAAATTATCACCAACAAAATGTTATGCATACCACTGATTCATTGAGTGCATTAAAACAGCATCCGATAAATGATCTGTATGTTTTCCATTTAGTTTCAAAATATATTACTTTTTTATAATTTTACGCTATACTCGTAAGATTTCGTTTTTATTTTTCTTACTTTTTTGTCATAACCTTCGTCAACACAACACTTATAAATCGAATGTTTATATATTAAAAGATAAAGTCTAGTATGAACTAAAGATACAGACCAAACTAACTTACTCGTGTTTTTTGAAGTACTCCTTCGAATCGGCAACGTCCGGCGTGATGGTATCTGGGTTCTTGTCTGGATGCCAATTAGCTGGACACACCTCTCCGTGCTCATCGACAAACTGGAATGCCTTAATGAGGCGTAAAACTTCGCCCACAGAGCGTCCGACCGGTAAATCGTTTATAAAATACTGATTTCGTTTTCATTCTTTTTTTAATTTTTTTTCTCACCATTATAATTTGCCAGCGTTATCACATGTAACCCGAGCCGATATATAAGCTTAACTACCCGGTTTTACACAACCTTAACGGGCGCCGGTATACATACATACATACGTACACATATAAGTACCATATGAAATGACATTTGCATGCCAGCAAACATAGGCTCCACATAGTGATTGATAAGGGTGTCCTAAACTACCACCAGTTTCCGTGAATCATGGTTACATGATAGCATGGAAATGAATTTATGTCAATAATAAAGCAAAAAAAAACCATGGCGACATGAAGGTAGGACACAACTAAAACAAATTGCGTTGCTCCTATTGCATGCGCACCTCACTTCATGAAAAAAAAAAATAAAATAAAATACAATTTTTTGTAACACATTAAGTTACCGGTTGGCCCTGTGGTCAGCAAGTTATGTACAGTGACATGCAAACTGTTTATGGGTGGTATGCCAGATTGCTGGATGTCAAACTGACCTATCTCACCACCATTAAATAACCAATGTACAAAAAAAAAAACAAAAAACAGAATGTTATGCCATTTCATGGCGGGGGGCACTTTCCGCGACTACAAAAATACAAGAATATGTAGTTCATATTAATTTTTATTTGTTTCGATTTTTTTTAAACATCCTATGCAGTCAGGTGTTAGGTCACTACACTGACCAGTCTATCAGGTGTTTTTACGATATATGCAAATATATCGTAATGCCATATACGTTCTCAACTGTGGAACATAGTCAAGTCCACCACCTTTAAGTTAGGCACCATTTACCGATGGGGGCGCAAGTGTGCCGATACGATCACACCCAAATATCATTTTTACAGTAGGTGATGAAAGTTTATGGACACTTGGCGCATAAATACACCAAATGTTTAATAAATAGATACATAGATATATATATCCTCGAATGTATAGCAATGAATACCAACAACGAAAAATTAAAAGAGAATGGGTTGATTTGTACACGGTACAATTGTGAATGCCCAACCTTTATTGCGAGTTTTTGTTACAAAGTATAATAAGGGTTGCAATGTGCAAAACTAAAATATGTAGTGAGTGATGCCACTCGGTTAGGCAGTAGTGATCTGAACATCCTCCCCCCCTTGGCAGGACGTACCGCCAACCATGTCGTCATTGATAGGAAGAGCACATAGTTTTGCTATAGCTCTCTTGCAAATTCCGCCTTCAGTTTTGACTTCTGCTACACGAACCATGCCATCATTTCCCTTGAAGACTTTCGTTACTCGGCCAAGCGGCCATTTTAAAGGCGGTAGTAGTTCATCTTTGATAAGGACCAGAGTTCCAACTGTTACGTTGTCTTTTGAGATTCGCCATCGTGAACGCTGCTGTAGGAGAGATAGATATTCGGAACTCCACCTTCTCCAAAATGTCTGTTGCATGAACTGAACTTGCTGCCAGTGGTCAAGTCGACCTACGCTTAGTGTGGAGAGGTTTGGTTCTGGAATAGATGTTAGTGGAGCCCCAATCAAAAAATGAGCCGGAGTGAGCACATCTAAATCCTCAGGGTCCTCTGAAATTGGAAAGAGTGGACGGGAATTTATTATTGCTGAAATCTGACATATAAGAGTTCTAAGTTCGTCAAAGGTGAGCAAAGCGGAGCCAACTGTTCGCCAGAAGTGGAATTTTGCAAGTTTGACTGATGCCTCCCACAATCCACCAAAATGGGGAGACCTGGGAGGTATGAACTTCCAATCAATTCCCTCGATGATACATTGGCGATGAATCTTTTCAACGTGTTGCTGTGCCAGGAAACTCTTCTGTAGTTCAGCCATTTCATTTTTCGCCCCAACAAAGTTCGTTGCGTTATCTGACCAAATAACAGCAGGCTTGCCCCGAATGGAATAAAATCTGCGCAAGGCAGCTAAAAACGAATCTGTCGACAAGTCTTTAACTAGCTCCATATGTACTGCTTTCGTTGAGAAGCATATAAATATACATATATAGCATTTTGTTGGTGCTCTACCTCTAATTTCCGATCGATACTGGAATGGTCCGCAGTAATCAATACCGCTGGTGAGAAATGGTCGGCTGGGTCGAACCCGATCCTTTGGTAAATTTCCCATCACCTGTTCGCATACCTTTGGCTTGAGCCTGAAACACCGTACACATTTACTTATGACTTGAGTCACAGCCTTTTTTCCTCCGATATGCCAGTATTGTTGTCGTATTATTAGCAGCATAATGCTAGAGGGCCAGCGTGTAAGTTTTTGTGGTGAAAATACATTATGATTGAATTAGTTAGAGGATGCCCCTTAGGAAGCAATATTGGGTGCCGCGATTGATAATTTAACATTGAGTTTTTTAAGCGACCTCCTACCCGTATGAGCCCAAAAGTATCCAAGAATGGGCACAGAGATGCCAACGCATTGGACGAACATAGTGGTTTATTGGTTTTTAATGATTTATATTCTGAACAAAAATTAACCCTTTGCACCATACGGAGTAAGCACCAGGTTCCTTGTTGGATGTGTATTGCAGTCAAGTTCCCAGAGTGGTCTCCTTTAGTGAACATGTGTACATAGCCATATATGCGTTGCATTGCTGCAAAGGAATTTACGTATTTGCAGTTAAGTGACATATCGGTTACTGAAGTCGAATTCAAAAAAGCAGACCTTCGACGTTCAGGCAAGTTTCCAATTTGAGTCGTACATTTCGGCCAATCGCTTTCTAAGTTGCGTAGAAATTGCGGCCCGTTGGTCCAAAGGGTTGAATTTGCTAGATCGATAGGTGAAGCACCCCTCGATAGAATGTCTGCCGGGTTAATATTTGTTGGTACATACTTCCACTTCATACCGCTTGTGAGGTGCTGTATGCTGGTTATACGATTGGCAACGAAAACATTGAAACATGATGGTTCTTCCTTAAGCCATGACAAAACAATAGTTGAATCTGACCAACAAAAAAATGAGCAGTCGAAAATGTGTAAAGCGTTAATGGCACTAACTACTTGCGCTAAAAGTACAGCGGCACATAATTCCAGCTTAGGAACCGTTACCGTTTTTAAAGGTGCAACCCTGGATTTGGAACAGAGCAAAGTGACTTTCACATCTTCGTTTAGGCGAGCGACAATATATATGCATACGCCGTACGCTGAAAGACTAGCATCGCAGAATGCATGCACCTCAAGACAGGCGTTTGGGCGGGCCACGTATCGAGGAAATGCCAATTTACCTATGGTGTCAAGTTCACTTTGTATCTGCAGCCAAGCTGTCTGGTAAGACATTGGTAAACTTTCATCCCAATCAAATTTTTCGGTCCATAAACGCTGGAGAAAAATTTTTGCTTTGCATACGATGGGTCCAATTAGTCCCAGTGGATCATAAAATTTAGCTATTGTTGACAAGATTGTGCGCTTAGTTATCTTTGTTTTCATCTGCGGTGCAATAAACGAAAATAGAAATAGGTCTTCCTCTGGATTCCATTGTAGTCCAAGGGTCTTAGTAATATAGCTGCCATCATCGAATTTGATGAGCTTCTCTCTATCTGTGTCTGGTACGTTTCTGAGCACTTCTGGTGCGTTCGAGCACCATTTTCTTATTTTAAAATTTCCTTTGCCTAATAGTTCAGAGGTTTGCTGCATTATCTTATTTACGTGGTCAATGGTATCACCGCCCATAATGAGGTCATCAACGTAAAAATCGCGCCGAATAATTTGAGAGCCTAAGGGGTATGATCCTGCTTCATCAGCTGCAAGCTGATGCATGGTACGGACTGCCAAGTAGGGTGCGGATTTTGTACCGTACGTTACCGTATCAAGGGAAAATATTTGGATATCATCTCTAGGATCGTCTCTCCAAAGTATGCACTGCAAATAATTATCTGGCTCGGTGACTCGGATGCAGCGATACATTTTACAAATGTCTCCAGTCAATGCAACTGGATGTGAGCGAAACCGACCGTTGGGCCCGTCATCATCACCTCATTCAATGAATAGCCTGTGGACGTTGTTGCTGAGCCATCGAAAACTACTCTCAACTTGGTGGTTGTGCTATTGGCTTTGAACACGCAATGGTGGGGAAGAAAGTAAGTAGGTATGTTTGACGGAGGTTTTGAAATGCGGGACATGTGGCGGAGGTCCAGATACTCATTCATGAATGATGTGTATTGTGAGTTTAGTTCATAGTTGCACCTAAAACGCCTTTCCAGACCCAAGAATCTTCTTAAAGCTTGCTGGTAGGAATCTCCAAGAAGATGTATACTCGATCGCAAAGGTAGGCGACCGAATACTCGCCAGTTTCCATGCGACTGTAGTTTGCACTAAAATGAGCTTCGCATTCGATTTCCTCCTTTGTCGCTTTTCTAATCGGCTCGAAACTATTTTCTGTCTCCCAAAAAGAGCGAACCATTGCATTTGTTGATTCATGCTCTAAAGTTAATTCAGGGGAATTTGTTGTACCAACAAAAGATGATAGCTTGGGTGAAGTGCAACGTCCACCAGATACCACCCAGCCGAGTCGAGTTTTTTGTAAAATATGATTAATGTTTTTTAAGGTTATTTGGCCAATGCAAAGCAACTCAAAAAATATGCTTGCACCAATGAGGAGATCTACTCGCTGAGGTTTATGAAATGCCGGGTCCGCGAGGTTAATGTTTGCTGGAATATCCCAATGACTAATGTCAAGGGGATAATTAGGTTGACAATCGGTGATTGTGGGAGTCACGGCTGAAGTTAAGGTCGTAGCGAAGTTGTCATGTAACGACTGAATCGTTATGCTTACGCTAGAGTTGACAACGAGTTCTGAGTCTCCAATTCCTGAAACTGCTACTAATGATTTTGATTTTTTTAATTGCAACTGATTAGCGAGTTTTGTTGTGATGAAATTTATTTGGGAAGCAGAGTCTAGAATTGCGCGACATGGTACAAAAACGCCGATGGAGTTACGAACTAATACTATAGCAGTCATTTGGTTCTAAACTAGCGAAAGTTGGGCAGGAATAAACGACGTGGTTTGGCTTATTACATATAGCACAGGGTTTTTGAGCAGAGTTTGAAAGGATAAATGAATTTTTACGATACTTAATATTGCTCACCTGTGTGCTAGGTGTTTTCGTTACCATAGCATGATCCACGTTTTCCATCGTCTGACACCTTCTTTGTAAAAAGCTCACCATGTCCTGCCAAGTTGGCAACCTATCAGCAGAAACTCGTTCTTCCCATTTTGTGTGAGTCGTAGAATCTAATTTCTGGGCGGTAATATATTGGAGCAAGCCATCAGCTATTTGTTCTGGCGTGCCTAAGGACTGCAATGTTCGTACATGCGATACCACTTTGTCGACAAGCGACCGTAGCTCCGTTGATTCTTTCTCAGGACTAACCTTCTGTAACTTGAATAGCTCTTTAATGTGCGCCTGAAAAATTAAGCGGCGATTATCAAATCGTTCAATAAGTAGTTTTAATGCAGTTGCGTAGTTTTCATCACTCATTTCAAGTGATTGAATGGTGTCTAGCGCGGCACCTTTCAAATTAGAACGAAGGTGCTGGAATTTTTCCAGGTTCGACAGTTCAGAGTCGTTGTGAACAATCGTTTGAAACATGCTGTAAAAGTCCGGCCACTCTGTATATGTTCCTCCAAACGATGGTAACTTAAGTTCGGGTAAGCGTGATCTTGGTTGTTTCACCACAACTACAGAGTGCTGTTCTTGAGTCGCCGGATTTCGAGTTGACGACATTATTTGTGAGTCCATCTTGTTAAACTCTCTTGTATAAGCTGCTTTAGCGCGTATGAATGCTGTAGTAAATTGTTCTCGAGTGTCTGCTTCAAGCTCATCGGGGTTTTCCTCTTCCAGTTGAGATTGTGTTGACTCGAACTGGTCCTGGATGCGACTTAGCTGCTCCAATCTCACCGATAGTTCCGCATGATCCATGTGATGCAAATCTCCTACCTCAATTTTGATCGATGTCAGTTGGCGAAGCAATGCTGCACTTTTCTTTTTTAAGAACGACATTTCTTGAACAACGTCTGATTGACTTTCTTAACTCAGGCGAATTAATGTATAATTTTCTTTTTTAATGCGGTCCAATGCACACCAACAACGACAATGCCGAAAACGTTTAACTGTTGAGTCATCTGATATATGCACAGTTTCTATGTACAACCATGCAAAGCTATGCACTAACAAATCACATAGGCGGTTAGCGGTGCCTATGTGATCACGTCGGGGTCACCAAAAAATGTAGTCGTCGCGCAAGAGTTTTTGCGCTCGAATGTATAGCAAAAAAGAATGGGTTGATTTGTACACGGTACAATTGCGAATGCCCAACCTTTATTGCGAGTTTTTGTTACAAAGTATAATAAGGGTTGCAATGTGCAAAACTAAAATATGTAGTGAGTGATGCCACTCGGTTAGGCAGTAGTGATATGAACAACATCAAATTTACAATAAATTAACATGCATATACATACGTATACATTTTTTGACATGTCATAATTTCATAAAACAAAATGATTTTTTCTCCGGAAATCTGCCGACAACAAATATAAGCGCGACGACGAGCCAAGAATTTCCGGACCTGGTATTAGCGACCCCAAGGTCACGGTTCCGTTCCGACTCATGGGGTTGGCCGACCCAGAGTTCTACGTGGCGGCTCCTGTGCGCCTGACGTTGGGCGTCAACACACATGCCCAAATCATGCTTAGCGGCACCCCACCTGCATCAATCGGCGGCTTGTTGGCTCAGGCGACCATATTTGGGTTGATGCTCTCTGGAGCCCAACAAAAATGAATAATAAAATTATACACACATATCTACACTATACACAAGAAAAAATAAAGTTGCGGAAAAGAAAAAAAAGCCCACGTATATTCTTCCTTAACGTTTCTTTCTTTTACCATCCTTCCAAGTAGGGCACAGGAGACGATGACGGAGGAGCACGGAGCGGCTCGTGTGAAACAAACAAGAAATACATTTTTTTACTTAAACATCTGATGTGGTGTGAACTGGTCGTTGGATGATGTTGACTCTCAAGATTTTGCTTACCGCAAGGGCGCCGGCATGTTTACGACGGCAGCTTAATTATTTTTCTAACCACCCTAATTCACATGTACAAGCGACACTCGTCAAATACCAATTCACACCACAAGGTAAACCATTCTTGTATATCTACATGGATACATTTTATTAAATTCTAATTGAATTAAACTAAAACCCAATTCTTTCATTTATTTACAAAATTTCCAACTATGCGTCTGGACTGCCCCGTTGGGAGACACGACACAGATTTGTACATATAGAAAAAATAATAAATAAATTTTACTAAGATTCAAATAACTGCATATAACGCAGGTTTTTATACTTACATTTTATTTACATTATCTGTAGCTAACTCAGTTTAAATTGCCTTTCCGGGACTTTAAGATCTGTCTATGTAAATGGTTATTTTTTTTAGACGTGTGGTTTTCTATGAGGAAATACTTTTTTCGGAGTTGATCTTTTCGACAGTTGTTACTTGATTTATACTCAGTTTGGTTTGCCATTTCATAATGAATAGACTTACTCCGGAACAACGTTTGCAAATCGTGCAAACTTATTACCAAAATAATGGTTCGGTTTGCGCGACACATCGCGCTGCGTCCAATATTCGGTCGGTTCAGATGAAGCACACTTTTGGTTCAATGGGTACGTTAATACACAAAATTATCACATTTGGAGTGTTGATAATCCACTAGCCATTTTTGAGGTGCCGTTACGTCCATCCTCAAAAAGTTACTGCTTGGTGTGCTCTATAGGCAAAGGGAATCATTGCCTACTGTCATAGTCAATGGGGAACTCTATAGAGCCATGACTAATTACTTTTTCGTGCCTGAATTGGAGGATGTTGCTGTTGACGACCTTTGGTTCCAACAGGATGGCACCATGCCATGCCATACAGCCAACGAGTCGTGGGTCTGTGGCGTGGCCCCCAAACTCGTGCAATTTAATACCGCTGGACTATATTTTGTAGGGTTATGTAAAGTTGCTTGGTTACGAAGATAAGCCCGAGATTGGAAGAGAATATTCGGCGCGTTATTGCTAACATACGGTCCCAATTGCTGCAAAAAGTGGTCGGGAATTGGGCGTCACGGCTGGAATTTATTCGAGCCAGCCGCGGCGGTCACTTGCCCGAAATCATTTTCAAAACATAATGGCAAGCTCTTGTCATAAAATTATATGCATTTTATTTCTTCTTGAAAACAACATGTCTGCGTAGGCGTTTACAGTTTCTCAATAAAATATGTAAATAAATATACAATAAACAGCATATAGGCGACACGCATATATTGCCATTGAAAAATACGAACTTATTGCAGATAATTTGCTATAGACGTTTTGTGCAATCAGGATGGAGCTTTCCATGCATTTGCAGGCAACTTAACAGTAAATCTTTTTGCTCTTCTTCAGCGGTGATCAATCCGTGAAAACCTTGCATCAGTTTAACTGCGCTGTCGTGTACAGCTTTTGCTGCAGGTGCGATTAGAAATGATTTTATAGCCCGAGTTAATATATACGTATACTATATTTTCGGAGGATGGGGCCGTGTGTAGCAGTCCACTCAAGTGGGGAAAGTCTCTGATCGCCATTCACCTGGGAGTGGCCAGAACGATTATTTGTCATACGATTCAAGCAGTTCACAACTTCCGGGTGACTTCAGCCAAGTGCCCTCTGTGTAGCTCACGAACATCCGTTTGGGGGTGAGCTAAAGTGAGAAGGCGAACCTGGTGGGGCCATTCCGACGATTTCGGTTTAAGGACCCACCAGGGTTTTGCAGCGTCTGTTCATCAGTAGGTGCGGCTGTGAGCGGGCGTCTGACTTGGAGCAAGCGGTTCGCTATGTAAATCTGCCCTAACTTAAGAAATCCCCAGAATCTGGTTGTGCGCTGGGCTTGGTACCCGCCACGTAAAAACACCTTCTAATCAAAAATGTTAGCAAAAAGCCCCCGCTATTCTGATGACGACCACGGCAAACGTTTAAAGGACTATGATTTAAGGGCAAGCACCTAGAATATCCAAACCCTTAATTGGGAAGGTGCATCTGCCTGGCTGGTGGATATCCTTGTAGAGGCAAAGGCAAGGAATGAAGATAATCGGACCTTGCGACGTCTACTACAGCTTCCATGTAAAGGCTAGCAAGTTCGGTGTTAGATTAGCGGTGTGAGAGAGACTTCGTCGCCAAGTACTGCCTCGTCACGATTTGCATCAAAGCTAAATTCTTTAACACCACGCTGATTTGCGCCTGCTCCCCTACGGAAAGGAAGGATGATGTGACCAAAGGTAACTTCTATGAGTGCCTTGAGCGCGCGTACGAATGGTGCCCCGCCAAGATATAAAACTCGTGCTAAGCGATTTTAATGCCAAGGCCTACACGATGAAACATCCGCTAACGGTCTGAGACTGATCGATTTCGCCGGGGCCCGAAACATGGTAGCATGTAGTACCAGTTTCAAGCATACAAAAATCTACATGGATATATCCTGATGGAAAAACACGAAATCAAATTGATCATGTTGTGGTGGACGGAAGGCATGCATCCAGTGTCTTAGAGGTACGCACTATTCGAGGAGCTAGCATCGACTCGGATCATCATCTTGTCGCAGCCAAGATTCGCACTCGAATCTGTGCAGCAAAAAGCGCATGCTTAGTGGCACGAGGAAAGCTCTATGTCCAAAAGCTGCCATCACAACGGATAGCTGACCGTTTCGCACTGGACTTGCATCACAACCAGCTCTGTCAGAATCGGGAAGGACCTCTCCGAGCCGTTTGACAAGGTGACTTTCTTTCGTGCGACTTATTTAACCTTATGTTAGAAACGATAATTCGAGCTGCTGATTTGAACCATTCTGGCACTATATTTTAGAAGAGCGTGCAACTTCTGGCGTACGCTGATGATATGGATATCATCGGACTCAAAACCGCGCCGTTACTTCTGTATTTTCCAAACTGTATAAAGAAGCGAAACGTATGGATCTGGAAGTGAACGAGGGCAAAACTAAGTACCTCCTGTCATCAAAAAAATCGTCACCGCACTGGCGTCTCGGCTCCCGCATCACTGTGGACAATTAAAATTTCGACAAAATGGAGGACTTTGTTTATCGGGGAATCAACATTAACACCTGCAATAATGTCAGTTTGAAAATCTAACGTAGAATATCTCTTGCCAACAAGTATTACTTTGGGCTGAGTAGGCAATTGCGCAGTAGTGCCCTCTCGACTAACCAAAACCACACTCTACAAGTCTCTCATCATGCCCGTGCTATTGTATCGCACTGAAGCATGGGCACTGTCAGCATCGCATGAGACGACCCTTGGGGTGTTCGAGAGAAAGATTCTTCGAAAGATGTATGGACCTCTACGTCTTTGCCACGGCGAATACCGCAGACGATGGAACGATGAGCTGTTTGAGCTGTTTGAGCTTTACCGCGACATTGACATAGTCCAGCGAATTAAAATACAGCGGCTACGTTGGCTGGGACATGTCGTGCAAATGGACGCGGTACCAGCTAGTGGTGGTGGAGGAAGAGAACGGCGTCCTCTGCGTGGAAAGACCAAGTGGAAAAGGACTTGATGTCTCTTGATATTTTCAATTTGGGCCAGTTAGCAGGAAGAAAGAGTTACAGGCGCAATTTGTTAAACTCGCCAAAATCTCTTAAGAGGTTATAGCGCCAATTAAGTAAGTAAGTATACTATACTTTCCAATAAGTATTGAAAATATGCACAAAAATCCATCAGATGGTTCTGCAGTTGAGATTTCCAGAAATTCCATGCTTATGGTTTGACTTAAGGGGTTCAAATCTAAACGCTTTGTGCAGTTAAAAACAATGACCCTTAGTCATACTCCAGATGACTTTCGCTATTAAGTTAGTTACAGCTATTTCTAGTGGATACTCCACTAAAAATTACGTCAAAAAACTTCCACTAATTTTTACTGTGACTACGACTTCATTAAAGCCACACTTTTAATTTTTAAATCGAATGTAAGTATATCGAAAATCAATAAGCAACACAGGCGAAGTAGCGGGTGTCACTCCCAAGACAGCCGGTTCTACGCACCGGAATGACCCGGGTTTTACCCGGCCAAGGGCTGTTATTTCGGCGATCTAACCCTATTAAGATCGGCGCATACCATTTGTCGTTTATCATCTCTGGAGCAATGCCTTGCAGCAGGGTTGCTCCACACACTTCTGCTCAGGGCTGGAGTTGAATCCAACCATGTCCCAGAAACATATTTTTGCTGCGTATGCCAGAGAAGGCTCCATCCAAACTCCACCTCGGTAAGGTGAATACCGGAAATTCGTCCGAATTCCCCAGCGGAAGCGGCAACACTAGCCAACGAACGTGACCACCTGCGCCTGTCCGATTCCCAAAATCCCCGCATCAGGGATTTAAACGCGGAGATTCGGACCCTGGTAGACGAACATAAGCGGAACAAGTGGAAGGAGCACCTGAAGTCATGCAACTTCGCGGCAGGTGTGGGCAAGCTTTGGACCACCGTGAGGTCCCTGTCGAACCCGGCGACGCGTGATGATCGTGTGGAGATTTCATTCGGTGACTGCGCCTCGTTGGGCCCGAAGAGATGCGCGAGCTACTTCATCCGACAGTTTATACTGCTTCCTTTGGTGGATAGGACTAAACGGAAGGTGTCCATAAGAATACGCAAATTGCCTCTTACCTTCACCTGTGGCGAGGTTCCGGAAGCCATCGGGAAGGCGAAAGCTTCCAAGGCAGTTGGTCCTGATAGACTAAGCATGTTGATGCTGAAAAATGTGGGCCCCAAGGGAGAAGCATACCTTACGAGACTTTTCAACATGTCGATGACCACCCTCATCATTCCAAATTTCTGGAAGACTGGGATGGTAATAAAAACTATAATAATAGTAAAATCTCACTATAGAAACTGTTTAATAGGTGGAACATATCGGCTTCTAACGTTGTATGTTTTTTCACTTTCTAAATTTAAAATCATCATGTTCATTTAATCATCACTTTCGTCATACAAATACCACCTGCGGTGGCGAAACTTGTTCTATACTGATTTTGAAATTAACTTTTCAATTGTTTTCTTCTTTTTCAAAGCTTTCGAAAAACATAACTTTTTATATGATGCTTTGAATGACAACACTCGTTAACGCTATGGTTTAAAATAGGTTACTGCAATGTTCCTCGTTTTGCCTTGCACTAACTTTAATGCATAGATATAATAAATAGCTCTTACCATCCATCTTGCTCGGTATATAACACTAGAAAACCATAAAATACACCTAGCAAGATTGTAAAGGCATCTTGTGGACCTCTACCTTGTCATCATCATCATTTTTGCCACACAAATTTAAAATTCTTTTTGTTTGTTTGATTTTCTTCATATTAAAACCAAATAAATTGATGTTCACTGATCTTCGAATTAATTGATGTTATAATGATAATGATTTGGCACTTACATCAAAGCTTGACGTTTAATCAAACTTCTCCTACAATTTATATGTGCGTCTTGTTGTTGTCACACTCATTGAGGATCCTACACTCGAAGGTTTGCCATTGCCTGCCGACCGCTAATAGGAAAAACCTTCTATAATTGTTGATGTTACTTACCCCGACCAAGCTTCGAACCCGGGGCATAATGAATGAAGCACGCACATGTCGCACACTCGGCTACAGTGGCGGCTGGTATTTCGAAAGTTGCAGATTTGCAATAAGGTGAGTACGCAGTTATTGCGGAAAAAGGTTTTAGCCAGCCCTAAAACACTTACAAACCAGTCGCATAGCTTAAATCAGTAACATAGGAATGTCAGCGACATATTGAGTGATTGATGAGTGGCATTCAGCTTTAAGTGCAGTCGGTGCAGCCACAACATCCCATCGAAAATATGCAACAGAGTTCGTCAGCGCCGTTAAGAGCGCCTGTACAGGGTACCGTGTTAAAAGTCAACGAATCGGTCACAAAATTGTATAACCTGCCGATACTTTCTGGAAATTCTGACGACTGGCCTCTTTTCTTGGCAAATTTTAAGGGTACGACACAGGCGTTTTGTTTGTTTAGTTGGCTGCGGTAAGCAGGTATTGGCTTCAATGCTGATATATCCCGACGCTGTTCCAAATGCCATAGCTCAATTGGAGTTTCACTTTGGTCGGCCAGACCTTTTAGAGAAAAGCGTACTTTGCAAAACTCTGCAATTTTCAAATATCGGAGAAAACAAGGCTGTAATTGACGGTGGTAAATAAATGAAGCTTTAGATATACGTAAACTTACTTTATTTGATGATTCTTTGCACAACTGATATGCGTTTATTTAGCTTAAAAATGTGTGAAGATGATGACGATATAAGGCGTTACGACATTATTTTAAAATTATTGCTCTTGCTGAACGTCCCTTTTGCCTTTGAATATAACAATTATAATGAATGACAAATTAAGGATACCAACATAAATGTAAGTATGCATAAAGAACATATAAAACAATTAAAAAGCAAATAGTAATTGAATAAAAGATTCTACTAAACACTCGTAAACACCAACTTCAGGCTCGGCAAAGGCCTTCTCCGCAAAGACGTTCTTAAAATCAGCAATCGACGCTTTCAGAGCAGCTATCTTTGCCACCCAGCAAGCAATACGAGTGAACACGCCATTCAGTCAGCATTAAGCCATATACCACAATTAAAGAATTGTCAACCGTGTTAAGCGGTCTTGCCAAAGTAGCGTGCTTTATTTCGCCGCTACTGCAGCCAGGAGGAGTCAGCAAACTTCGTCTCAACAGCCCCCCCCCCCCCCCACAACTTATGATGCATGTTGAAAAAGAGCAGCAACCAAAACTCATAGAAGGCATCGAGGACTTCTTTTCCAATTGCCAAGCGTTTAAAGACATTACGGCAACACGTGTTTGAGCTTTGGTGTGATCGGACGTGTTTTGTTCTTCTCTGCATTTATTCGCGAATTTCCACGGTTTTCTATGCTAAAAAATGTTGTGTTGTGCCGAGTGTGCTGCACAATGTGTGCATGATTCGCCTTCTAAATCAAAGTTTATTCAAATGCTTTCCGATCTGGATAAAATCCGAGACTTTTCAATCTCTTTGGCTGGCACGGCAAGTGCCTGTACGGTTCCAGAATCGTCCGCTGTGTGTAATGGCAACAACAATGAAATAATTACGCGCTCAAAAACTAAATCGAGTGATAATGCTGCGTCAAAAGTGCGAAAAACAAGTTTTTCTCGCGCTAGTGGTGTTCATGCTGATATTCATACATCTAGTGCTGATGTTTTTGTTGCTGGAAGTTCTGACTCGTCAGCTAATACTAATGTTGTTGCCATATCAACGGCTAATACTGTGCAATCGTCTCGTGCTAAACTCTCTTATGCTGCGGTCTCTGCACCTGTTACTGCTGCTGAGTCGACAGTGCTTCCAGTAGCGTTGTGCTCTTCACCTACGCCTATTGTTGGTTTTCCAGCCGCCTCTCCTACTGTCTCGTTTGGTTTTGTTTCGCCGGCGGTAAATAAATCTATCGTTCTCACAAACAATGCTGCTCATTCTGCTATGCCTTTGGCTGGTAAAAATGCTTGGTCTACTGTGCGTCACAAAAAAGTTGCCAATTATAAAAATATCGTCGGTTGTATTAAGAACTCCGAACTTGCCGTTGTTGTAAGAAAGAAATGGGTGCATGTCTCCTCCTTTTTGCCGACCGTCACTGAAGACAGTGTTATTGCGTATGTTTCTAAACATCCGGGAATCGACGACAAGCACTTTGCATGTCATAAGCTTATCAAGAAGGACGTGGATGAGGATATTCTCCGTAGCATCCATTTCAAATTTGGTGTTTTGCCTGATTTTTATGAAAACATACTCAGTCCTAATGTTTGGCCAGCGGATATTAATGTGAGACCTTTTCGGTTTTTTCAAAAAGGGGCAAACTCAATTCCGACAAATTAGCCGCAATAAGGAGTAATAACAACTCAACGCTCAAAGGTCTTAAAATATACTTTCAGAACATGTCTGGTATGCGCACCAAATCAAAAAATGTATTTCTAGCAACGTCACGTGCTGAATATGATATTTACGTTTTTGTCGAAACTTGGCTTATGGATGGATTCTTCGATGAGGAGTACTTCGATTCGAGCCTGTTCCAAACATATCGCAAGGATAGAGATGCAGTGAAAACTGGTCACTGTAAAGGAGGAGGAGTTTTAATTGCTGTAAAACGCAGTTTGTGTTCAACGCTGGTTCAACTTAATAACCAGGATTCCCTTCTGGATCAATTAGGTGTTTGCATTTTTGGCTCTTTTGGTAAACTTTTTATTTGTGCATCATATATCCCGCCAAACAGCTCGGAAATTTTGTACAATGATCATGTAGACAATATTGTGTATCTATGCGAAAGTAATGACAATTGTAATTTTTGTTTTCTCGGAGACTTTAATCGGATCTGCAAAATAATGGAATTCTTACTCCTACTACTGTTAATAGGGCACACGAAATTAATTTTATTGATAGTATTTTTAGTTTGAATTTCATCCAAATTAATGTTGTACCTAATTTGTTGTCTAAATTGCTCGATCTTGTTTTCGTGGATGAAAATTTAATATATGAACTTTTTGAATGTGTTTCGCCGATTTGTAAAACCAATAAACATCATAAACCGCTTATCATATCTTTAGATTTCTTTGACAGCATTACATTAAAGCCAAATGATAGGGTATGCTTTGATTTTCGGAATGCTGATTTTAAAGATATAGAGTGTGCAATCTCTGATATAAACTGAGTTGCTCGTTTTGTTCAGGAGATGTTAGTGAGTGCTATGAAACCTTCTTGTTTTTATTATCAGATATAAGTTGCCTTGGTATACTTCGAAGCTCAAGAACCTAAAAAACAAAAGGAATAAATACCATAAATTGTATAATGCACATAAAAACGATAATAGCTTGAAAGGAAAATATATGTCTTACGTGAAGCAGTTTAACGTTCTCGATAAATTTCTGTATAATCAATACATTAGTAGGTTTGAATTTGAGCTAAAAGATAACCCGAAAGCCTTCTGGAATTTTATTCGCTCAAAAAGAGGGTGTTCAAATATTCCGACTAGTATGCATTTTAATGGGAATTGTTCTAAGTCTTTAGCTGATTCTGTCGAGCTTTTCGCTGAAAGCTTTAAGTCCAATTTTTGTGTTGACAATGAGCCTGTCGATACATCCTTCTCCATGTGTTCTTCTCAAGTGGTAGACTTAGGATCGCTCTCCGTTTCAGAGGTTGATGTTATCAATGCGATCTCATCGTTGAATTCGTCCCTAAAATGTGATATAGATGGTCTTTGCGCGTATTTCTTGAAACAGTGCAGTGCTTCTATTTGTGTTCCTTTATGTAAAATCTTTAATCTCTCTCTTTCTACCGGTGTTTTTATCAATCGGTGGAAGGTGGCCTCTATCACACCGATTTTTAAATCAGGGTGCAAAAATGATGTGGCGAATTATAGACCCATTTCTAAATTAACAGTTTGCTCTAAACTATTTGAAAAGGTAGTTAAAGAAAAACTTTCATTTGCTTGCAAAAGTTTAGTTGAGCCTTACCAACACGGTTCTGTTTGCGGTAGGTCCACTGTAACTAATTTAGCTGTTTTTTCAGAATATTGTATTTCTTCGTTTAAATGTGGATTTCAAGTGGACACAATTTACACTGATTTTTCGAAAGCGTTGGGTAAGGTTTCACATGCAATCCTGCTACGTAAACTCGAGTGTTTAGGTTTTCATTCTGTTTTTTTGTCGTGGTTGAAATCGTATCTTACAGAGAGAACTCTTGTTGTAGAAATTGAAAATTGTAAATCCAAGACATTTGTCGCTTCTTCAGGTGTTCCACAAGGAAGTATTCTCGGCCCCCTCTTATTTGTATTTTTTATTAATGATATTGGCACTTGCTTCAAACATTGCAAATATCTGCTTTACGCTGATGATCTGAAACTGTTTCGGAGAATAACATGTCCGTCCGATGTTAACCTATTGCAGCACGATCTTAGCAATCTAATCGGCTGGAGTCTAAGAAACAAGTTAACACTCAATATCAAAAAATGCTTCCATATGTCTTTCTCTAAAACCGCAAATACAGTAATCTCGCGTTACACAATCTGAAGTCATCAGCTCTCCGTAGTTAAAGATTTCGTTGACCTTGGCGTGGTTTTTGACTCAAGTTTTACTTTTGTAAACCATGTGTGTTATCTGCTTCCGAAGGCTTATAGGAACTTAGCATTTTTGCGCCGATACGCGAAAGATTTTAAGGACCCCTACACTAGGAAATCCCTTTTCAACTCACTAGTTCGTTCAAAGTTGGAATATGCGTCAATCATTTGGAGACCAATTTATAGCTGTCATGCTTCGAGAATCGAACGGGTTCAAAGAAAGTTTTTAAGATTTGCTCTTCAGCCTCTTCATTTTACGGAGCCGCTGCCACCGTATACTTCTCGATGCCAGCTTATTAAATTGCAAACATTGCAAAGTAGGAGAACTATTCAGCTTCTGATGTTTCTTTTTGACGTGGTCGGTGGAAACATTGACTGCCCTGACCTACTTAAGCAAATAAATTTCAATGTTCCTCACAGATTCCTGCGTTTTCAGCCTCCGTTTTATGTTAATAGAGCTAAGGCTAACTACTATTCTTTAGCGCCAATATTTAGGGCTCTTTCCGAATTTAATATTATTTCAAAGAGTTGCAATATTGAATTTTCGTCCTCTAGAGAAGTATTTAAGTACTCACTTTCTTCGTTTTACTCTTAGGCTAAGTTGTTAAATTTATGTTATATTTTATTTTTCGTTTTTGTTAAATCTAGTCTGTAAGATTTGTAATCATAGACCGAATAAATAAATAAATAAATAAATAAATAATAAATTAGTGGTCAGAAGTGCACAACAGACGAGCCATCGAAAGTCATCCACGAAATAAGAGATAAAAGTCGTCCGTCAGCGTATAGTCTTCGGAACGTGTGCACACTACGTAATCTGCGTTTGTCAGGGCAATCATTTACAAAAGCCGCTTATGGCCAATTTGAGTTGTCGCCGTTGGAGAACTCCCAATATTTTTGATCCCGATTTCCAAAACTCAAGAGGAATTCTGGAGCCTGTCGCACCCCGCAATTAACATGGCCTTTCTACTTAAGACAATACCTGATACTTATTAGTCTATTTTCACTTTTTATTTCAATCTACTCCCGCCAAGCCCCACTTGTAAAGTTTTAAGAGCACGGTTTATTGTGAACGAACCCTTGCACTAGAAGCAACGGTGTTGACGGTCCATCCGAAAACGGCCATGCGCACAACAATTTTAATAACCAGCAGTGATATACCTGGTAAGTTTTATATTTAGCTAACCCCAAAATTTATTTCAGCGGAGGCGCCGAAGTGCAGGGAAAATCTCTGAAGCAAGGCAGCAAAGTGTTTTGTAAAACTTGCTTAAAGTAGGGCAATGAGCGCTGCCAACAAGGACAGTGAGCACCGGCGCCAAGTGCCACGAGGCAAGGCGTTAAGTTATATTAAAAAGTTCATTGAGGCTTTGATAGCACTAGATTCTATACAGTCAGACGTCAGGGCACCTTGCTACACGACACGAACAAGCGGCCAGTCAAGTGTTAATTTTACTCAGTATAAATAGCGCTGGCAACAAGTGCGAGTGGTGAACGCCGGCAGTAAGTACCACACTCCCAGGCATAAGCGCGAGGTGCGGCAAGGGCCATACGAACGGCCTAACGAGTTGCAACAAGATCCATAAGAACGTCCCACCAGCTGTACGCTCATCAGCTGCTCACACACCGGTCACTTCACCCAATCAGAGGAGAAATCACCGTGGGAAGACAAAACCAAATTAAATTTTTTTATAAGTTTGAAATATTAAAAGTTTGCATTTGTACGTCAATTTTAAATAAATAAAAGAAAAGTTTTAAACGATGTTAACGCGCTTGTGCGCCACGAGGAGGCGACCTGCATTACATCTCTTATTTCGCATAAGTTATTAAACAATAAAAAAAAAGGCCAAAAACGTATAATTCGATTCAGATCAGTACATAAATTACAATCAAAAAACCTTCATAAATTCATTAACCAAAAGAAAAAAGAGTATCATATATTTAAATATATCGCGTTAAAGTAAACAAAGTTCACATAAGTTATAAAAAGTTATAAAAATATAATTCGTTTCATAACGTACATAAATTGCAAGAAAAAATCTGCATAACAAAGATAAAGAAAAGTATCATATATTTACATATTTCGCACTATAGTACAAAAGTCAACGTTAGAAAAATCATCTCCTTATATACATATATATATATGTACAACCGTTAGGTGGCGCATGAGTCGAGATATAAGGAAATCCGTAAATATGGTCCGATGTTTATAATAACAAAACTGTGTTGGTTCAATAAGAAGTACTTTTATGGTGCGGTAGGTGGTGCTAAAGGCCAGTTATCGTAAAAATCTGTATTTATGTTCCGATTTTGATAAATTTAGAAACGTATAATGGGATTTCCACTACAAATACTTTGATAAAACTAAGATCCATTCATTCTGAAAACCCGTATTTATAGTGTAACATTGAACACATTTGAAAAGTATGGACCTGATCCGATTTTAACGAAATTAGAAATATACTTATGTATATAATGTTGGTGGGACGAAAAATACTTTTATAAAGGCCAGCGCAAACAGGCGCGGTACGGTATAGAGCGGTATAATCCCGTACGATATGCGGCAACGATGTACGCCAAGGCACTCAAACAGGCGCGGTGCGGTATAGTGCGGTATAGTATAAAACATGGTTGCCATTTCAAACGTCATCTTTTATTACGAAGTTCTACATAATTTCCTTATATCGCATAACAGAGGAGATGCACAATATTTTGCGACCATCGAGACCCCAGAGTCACAAATTGCAGCATTTAGCAATTTAGAAGTTGATTCCCGGCGGGGAGTAAACATCGCTTTCCAAACACGGGAACGATTTGTAAATTTTTTCAATAAATGATAAAACGTACAGCGCAAATTTTGTTTCATTACACATAAAAGTAGTAGGCAATATTTATACGACAATACTTTCACTGACTTACAACTTTCGTTCAGTTCGTCAGCTAATGTTTTCCAAATTTCTTTTTTTTTTATGTATATTTCTGTATTCAAGATCTTTTAAATCATATAAAATTGGGTAGCATTTCACAAGTTCGATTAAACGTTCCATTTTCTCCTTTCTGTGAATAAATTTCAGCTTCTTGTAGTATATTAACCGTTAATATATCCAAAGGACAGAACTATAAGTATATTCAAAACGTTGCATTTGCTTTTTTTCGTTGAGCAACAGGGTGCCACCTTCTCTTTTCATTGAGTCATTTACGCATTTGATCGTTGGATCATTGCCATATTTTATTAATATTTTCCAACATAAACATAAGAATTAATTTATTTTACTTACTTTGTGAGAAATAAAACCAAAGAGATTTACAGCATATGAGTTACGAATGTTTTGAAACTGAATTGATATTTATAATATAAAAATAGTTCGCAAATAAAATATGTATGTATGTGAAACTCTAGCCCAAAAATACAACCCAGCTTACGATATATGTGCTTGTACCGCGCGGTCAATTGTGCACGCTGCGGTATTTTTTTAACCGCCCTGTACCGCACTTCCAATACCGCGTCTGTTTGCGTGCTCCCATATACCGCCATGGTATTTGATACCGCATATCGTACGGTCTGTACCGTACCGCGCCTGTTTGCGCTGGCCTTAATGCGGTAGATGGCGTTTCAGGCAAGCTATCGGAAATCCGTAAGCATGGTACGATGTTGCTTATAACAAAACTGTATGGTGTTGGTGCAATAAGAAATACTTTTATGATGCGGTAGGTGTTCTCGTCTCTAGGAACTATCGAGTAAATCTGTATTTATGGTCCGACTCTGATAAATTTAGAAACGTATAACGGGAAATCGACTAGAAATCGATTTATTCAGAAAATACGTATTTATGGTCTGACATTGAATATATTAGAAAAGTATGGGTCTGGTGCAATAAGAAGTAATTTTACGAATAAATGGATGCGGCAAATAGCGCCAGAGGCGAGTTATCCAGGAAATCTCTGTTTCAGATCCGGTTTTGATGGAATTAGGACGTATAATGTTGGTAGGACGAAAAGTACCTTCATTAAAATTGGATTCGCTTGATAGCGAGAATAGAAAATCCGTGATGATATTAGAAATGTATGCTGCTGGTGCGGTTATAAATACTTTTAAAGTGCGGCTTAGATGACATATTTTCAGTCTCAGTAATTGATTGTTTTATTGTATACGTATACTATATTTCCAAGAACAAACACAATATGTATATAAAAATCCATTCCGTTCATTTTGTAGTTCAGGTTTTCAGAAACTCCATATTTATCGTTCGACTTAAGTAATTAAAATCCAATAACCTTTGTAAAGTTAAAAACAATGCTCAACAGTCTGGCGAAAATTGTGCCAATAGTCGTCTTCGGCTGATCGGATCACCATAATACGCAGTAGCTGGTAGGATCATCTGGGCATTTAGAACCTCATACCAAAACTCTACATGAATAATGACAATATGCATCAATTAGTTCATAAAGTCAGAAAGTATAAACGTTTACCGAGGCGACAATCAGCATATCGATGCACGCTGGGAACAAAAAAGGTTGGACTTCATAATGACCCCATTTGTATGCTCCTGAACACTTTCTACCGTGGCACAAACCAAACTCATTCTTCTTCCTTAATTTTCATCGAAAAAATTGTAAAGTAAAATAACAATTTATAGTGTTTACGACAGCATCGTAAATATTTTTCTAACCGCCCTAATACACGTGTACATACACATACGTATACATATGCAACTGCGAATTATTCCGTATTTCCCGCCGGATTATTCCTTTTGATAATATTTCCATTTACTTGCTTTCCAATAAAATTGCGGTTGGCGGCAACCGTATATTTTTTCCTAAATTCACTTTTTCTCAGGATCTCAGAAGCGACACCCGTCAACTACCAATTCACACCACAAGGTAAACCATTCTTTTATCTCTACATGTATACATTTTATTAAATTCTAATTGAATTAAACTAACACCCAATTCTTTCATTTATTTACAAAATTTCTAACCTAAAGTCAAAGAAACCCATCGATGGAAAAAGCGAAGTGATACCCCTTACCCCTTTCTTAGATAAAAATGGGATTATTAGGACTGGAGGTCATCTAGGCGCATCGCTAGATTTAGCATCACCCAATCATCCTACCTTATAAGTGCCGATTGGATCGTCTTGTCCAATTCATCCAAAAAATCTCCCTGCATGGCGGGAATCAATTAATGCTGCGTCTTATTCGAACGCAATACTGGATTCCCCGAGTCAAATATATGGTAAATTCCGTCATCCATAATTGTAAGATCTGCACAATCCACAGAAAACAGACCCAAACGCAGCTTATGGGAGTGCTCCCTCTGGGACGCACATCATATTCGCGTGCATTTACAAACACGGGTGTAGATTTCGCAGGACCTTTCGTTATCAAAAACTTCCGCGGCAGAGGTTGTCGCATCTCAAAGGGTTACGTTTGCCTGTTTGTGTTTTTCGCCACTAAGGCTATACCCTTGGAAGCCACTAATGACCTTAGCACTGCATCTGTTTTGGCAGCCTTTGCTAGGTTCATAGCCAGGAGAGGATGCCCAAAAAATGTTTACTCCGACAATGGCACCAACTGTGTCGGAGCTTCGCGATCTCTACGATCAGAATTTAAAGCTTTTATAGCCGAAGCGCGAAATAGTACAATGAATAAATATAGCCACCAGATAATCACATGGCATTTCTTACCCACTGCAGCGCCTCATATGGGCGGATTGTGGGAAGCAGGGGTAAAAAGTTTTAAAACCCATTTTAAAAAGATTGATTCCGGCTTCAGATACACATTCGAAGAGTTCACAACTCTTTTATGTCGAATCGAGTCATGCCTTAACTCCCGCCCGTTAAGTCCCTCTTCGAATGAACCTTCCGACTTGGACCCTCTTACCCCCGGTCACTTCCTAGTGGGTGGACACCTATTACCTCCACCTGAACTAGAAGTCAACGAAAGCCCTGCCTCGATCGTAAACCGATGGCAGAAACTTAAAGCCAAACATTTGTAAAAGATGGAAGGCTGAATATCTGCTGGAAATGCAGAAACGCACAAAGTGGAAACATCCACAAACTAACATAAAAACAGGAGATATTGTGGTTATAAAAGAAGACAATCTACCGCCTTTTATGTGGAGACTGGCTCGGATAACCGGGTACGCGTAGTCGACATCTATACTACGAAGGGGCAAACCAGCAGACCAATAATGAAATTGGTATTGCTGCCCTCCATCGAAAATACCGCCACTTCCCCTACACAAGGATAAGTACTTAAAAAACAAACAAAACAAAAAAAATCATAAACAGTACGTGTAGTACAAGAAAATAAAGAAATCTGCGAATTCATTTTTTTCATACAAGCAACAAGTAGTGGTTATTTGATACCCGATACCCGTGCAAAACCAACCGACAAACTAACCAATAGTTTGAGTTAATTTTGAAAAGTGGTCATTTGATACCCGAAACTATTTCAAAACTAATCGACAACTTACCAATAGCTCGAGTTAATTTTCTGGAATTTATGACCGATAGTCAAAGATCAGCCCTGAATCCACATGAATGAAAAGTTGGTCTTTTAGCATGCAAAATTTACGTAATCAACATTTCAACTCCGGTTTCCCCTAACATTAGTTGTGTCTTCATCTTCTCTAGTAAAAACCCTATCCACTAACTAAATTTCAGAGCGTAAGAAAAATTTGCTTTCAATGAAAGAAGCATGCAGGAATCTAAGAGAACGTAAAACCAATAAGTTGCAAGTTTTTTTATATTTTAAATATTTCGGTATATTTAAACATTTTGTATACTTCAATATTTTATCAATTTTTCCAATTTCGCGCTGCATAATGGAAATGACAAAAAAAAATAATAATAACTGTTTTCTACTATTGATCGACTTAATACTTTCAATCAGCTTTTTTATCTAACTTGCAAATTCTTGCTGGTAAAACTTTCTCCAGTAAAAATCCAATAATGAAAAAAAAATAAATTAGGTAAAAATTATTATTGGTTATTTACTAGGTACTGAATATGAAAACACAATTATCATTAGATAAACATTATCGTTTCCTTAAATCTAAACAGCTTGGTTTTTACCTTAAATATGATGGTAAATGCAGGTTTTATGTATAATAACCCCCGGGGGTCCCGCTCCTCACGTCTTGGAGATTATCCAATTTGTTCACCTATTGAGAAAGAAAAAAAATTAGTTTCAGTGTACAAAAGTGATTAGGCAAGACAAAAAATCAATCCACATTGTTACTTTCACAACCTCCTTTTTGCTTCCGGTCATCATCCCCTAATCTTCAAATGACATACCCCTCCTCCTTTCGACTGTGCCCACGCAATCAAACTCAGCACTACACCATGTGCATGTAGATGTAGTATGTATATCGATATACATATGTACCTACATACTTATGTACGTAAAAAACTCCGAAATTCATGTACAAAAAATGATTTTATTATTATTATTATATACCAATACTACTTACCATCGAATCTGTCCACATCCGCCTGCTCCTCGTCGCCGCATACCGGTACGCGTCTACCTTCGGCCGCGATGAAATGAGCGGGTTCTATGTAGTCACCTCGTGTTACAATAACCATTGTTTGATCTACATTGACCAATTTTAGCGTAAAAATGTGTTATCATCCGAAGAACGATAGTAGTAGTTTTTTAGTAGTAGTTTTTTCTGTATAATTTAAAATGCAAAATTCTCAAATAAAAAGCAATATCGAAAAGATAAATTATCACCAACAAAATGTTATGCATACCACTGATTCATTGAGTGCATTAAAACAGCATCCGATAAATGATCTGTATGTTTTCCATTTAGTTTCAAAATATATTACTTTTTTATAATTTTACGCTATACTCGTAAGATTTCGTTTTTATTTTTCTTACTTTTTTGTCATAACCTTCGTCAACACAACACTTATAAATCGAATGTTTATATATTAAAAGATAAAGTCTAGTATGAACTAAAGATACAGACCAAACTAACTTACTCGTGTTTTTTGAAGTACTCCTTCGAATCGGCAACGTCCGGCGTGATGGTATCTGGGTTCTTGTCTGGATGCCAATTAGCTGGACACACCTCTCCGTGCTCATCGACAAACTGGAATGCCTTAATGAGGCGTAAAACTTCGCCCACAGAGCGTCCGACCGGTAAATCGTTTATAAAATACTGATTTCGTTTTCATTCTTTTTTTAATTTTTTTTCTCACCATTATAATTTGCCAGCGTTATCACATGTAACCCGAGCCGATATATAAGCTTAACTACCCGGTTTTACACAACCTTAACGGGCGCCGGTATACATACATACATACGTACACATATAAGTACCATATGAAATGACATTTGCATGCCAGCAAACATAGGCTCCACATAGTGATTGATAAGGGTGTCCTAAACTACCACCAGTTTCCGTGAATCATGGTTACATGATAGCATGGAAATGAATTTATGTCAATAATAAAGCAAAAAAAAACCATGGCGACATGAAGGTAGGACACAACTAAAACAAATTGCGTTGCTCCTATTGCATGCGCACCTCACTTCATGAAAAAAAAATCAAAATAAAAATAAAATTTTTTGTAACACATTAAGTTACCGGTTGGCCCTGTGGTCAGCAAGTCATGTACAGTGACATGCAAACTGTTTATGGGTGGTATGCCAGATTGCTGGATGTCAAACTGACCTATCTCACCACCATTAAATAACCAATGTACAAAAAAAAAACAAAAAACAGAATGTTATGCCATTTCATGGCGGGGGCACTTTCCGCGACTACAAAAATACAAGAATATGTAGTTCATATTAATTTTTATTTGTTTCGATTTTTTTTAAACATCCTATGCAGTCAGGTGTTAGGTCACTACACTGACCAGTCTATCAGGTGTTTTTACGATATATGCAAATATATCGTAATGCCATATACGTTCTCAACTGTGGAACATAGTCAAGTCGGTGGGGTGCAATAACGTCACTGGTAATAACGTCACTGTGACTTTATTTCCAATTGAAATGGAAATAAGAACACATAAAAATTGACTGTAAATGAGAAATAAAGACACATTCCACATATTGCAAATGGGAAATAAAGTCACTTTTTAATTTCGAACTATATAAAAATTTCGTAAAAGGGAAATTTTCCTTTTACAAAAAGATTATCATGTACAATTTACTATATACATATGTTATAAAATTTCCCTTTTACAAAAAGATAAATAAATACATTTCGTAAAAGGGAAATTTCCCTTTTACAAAAAGATTATTATATTCATTTCGTAGCACCCCACCGTCAAATGCATGTGTGTTACCATGTACATATGTTTCGCTTTATTTTTCAATTGTAAAATATAAAACTTTGTGTTATTTCTCAATCAACTATGAAATAAGGCAAACGGCAATAAGGCAAATTTGTATTATTATTATGTTTGTTATTTTCTCAATTTCATTTTTGTGTACTTGATTGAAATAGATTTTTTGTTAAAAGGAAATAAGGTCACATTTTAAATTGTTGAAAATTTACCTAAAGGGAAATAAAGTCACTGTGACTTTATTTCAATTACTAATGGAAAAACGACACGTGACTTTATTTCACTTTCAAATGGAAATAAAGACACTGTGTCGTTATTTCATGTGACGTTATTGCACCCCACCAGTCAAGTCCACCACCTTTAAGTTAGGCACCATTTACCGATGGGGGCGCAAGTGTGCCGATACGATCACACCCAAATATCATTTTTACAGTAGGTGATGAAAGTTTATGGACACTTGGCGCATAAATACACCAAATGTTTAATAAATAGATACATAGATATATATATCCATAAATACATCAAATTTACAATAAATTAACATACATATACATATGTATACATTTTTTGACATGTCATAATTTCATAAAACAAAATGATTTTTTCTCCGGAAATCTGCCGACAACAAATATAAGCGCGACGACGAGCCAAGAATTTCCGGACCTGGTATTAGCGACCGCAAGGTCACGGTTCCGTTCCGACTCATGGGGTTGGCCGACCCAGAGTTCTACGTGGCGGCTCCTGTGCGCCTGACGTTGGGCGTCAACACACATGCCCAAATCATGCTTAGCGGCACCCCACCTGCATCAATCGGCGGCTTGTTGGCTCAGGCGACCATATTTGGGTTGATGCTCTCTGGAGCCCAACAAAAATGAATAATAAAATTATACACACATATCTACACTATACACAAGAAAAAATAAAGTTGCGGAAAAGAAAAAAAAGCCCACGTATGTTCTTCCTTAACGTTTCTTTCTTTTACCATCCTTCCAAGTAGGGCACAGGAGACGATGACGGAGGAGCACGGAGCGGCTCGTGTGAAACAAACAAGAAATACATTTTTTTACTTAAACATCTGATGTGGTGTGAACTGGTCGTTGGATGATGTTGACTCTCAAGATTTTGCTTACCGCAAGGGCGCCGGCATGTTTACGACGGCAGCTTAATTATTTTTCTAACCACCCTAATACACATGGACAAGCGACACTCGTCAAATACCAATTCACACCACAAGGTAAACCATTCTTGTATATCTACATGGATACATTTTATTAAATTCTAATTGAATTAAACTAAAACCCAATTCTTTCATTTATTTACAAAATTTCCAACTATGCGTCTGGACTGCCCCGTTGGGAGACACGACACAGATTTGTACATATAGAAAAAATAATAAATAAATTTTACTAAGATTCAAATAACTGCATATAACGCAGGTTTTTATACTTACATTTTATTTACATTATCTGTAGCTAACTCAGTTTAAATTGCCTTTCCGGGACTTTAAGATCTGTCTATGTAAATGGTTATTTTTTTTAGACGTGTGGTTTTCTATGAGGAAATACTTTTTTCGGAGTTGATCTTTTCGACAGTTGTTACTTGATTTATACTCAGTTTGGTTTGCCATTTCTTAATGAATAGACTTACTCCGGAACAACGTTTGCAAATCGTGCAAACTTATTACCAAAATAATGGTTCGGTTTGCGCGACACATCGCGCTGCGTCCAATATTCGGTCGGTTCAGATGAAGCACACTTTTGGTTCAATGGGTACGTTAATACACAAAATTATCACATTTGGAGTGTTGATAATCCACTAGCCATTTTTGAAGTGCCGTTACGTCCATCCTCAAAAAGTTACTGCTTGGTGTGCTCTATAGGCAAAGGGAATCATTGCCTACTGTCATAGTCAATGGGGAACTCTATAGAGCCATGACTAATTACTTTTTCGTGCCTGAATTGGAGGATGTTGCTGTTGACGACCTTTGGTTCCAACAGGATGGCACCATGCCATGCCATACAGCCAACGAGTCGTGGGTCTGTGGCGTGGCCCCCAAACTCGTGCAATTTAATACCGCTGGACTATATTTTGTAGGGTTATGTAAAGTTGCTTGGTTACGAAGATAAGACCGAGATTGGAAGAGAATATTCGGCGCGTTATTGCTAACATACGGTCCCAATTGCTGCAAAAAGTGGTCGGGAATTGGGCGTCACGGCTGGAATTTATTCGAGCCAGCCGCGGCGGTCACTTGCCCGAAATCATTTTCAAAACATAATGGCAAGCTCTTGTCATAAAATTATATGCATTTTATTTCTTCTTGAAAACAACATGTCTGCGTAGGCGTTTACAGTTTCTCAATAAAATATGTAAATAAATATACAATAAACAGCATATAGGCGACACGCATATATTGCCATTGAAAAATACGAACTTATTGCAGATAATTTGCTATAGACGTTTTGTGCAATCAGGATGGAGCTTTCCATGCATTTGCAGGCAACTTAACAGTAAATCTTTTTGCTCTTCTTCAGCGGTGATCAATCCGTGAAAACCTTGCATCAGTTTAACTGCGCTGTCGTGTACAGCTTTTGCTGCAGGTGCGATTAGAAATGATTTTATAGCCCGAGTTAATATATACGTATACTATATTTTCGGAGGATGGGGCCGTGTGTAGCAGTCCACTCAAGTGGGGAAAGTCTCTGATCGCCATTCACCTGGGAGTGGCCAGAACGATTATTTGTCATACGATTCAAGCAGTTCACAACTTCCGGGTGACTTCAGCCAAGTGCCCTCTGTGTAGCTCACGAACATCCGTTTGGGGGTGAGCTAAAGTGAGAAGGCGAACCTGGTGGGGCCATTCCGACGATTTCGGTTTAAGGACCCACCAGGGTTTTGCAGCGTCTGTTCATCAGTAGGTGCGGCTGTGAGCGGGCGTCTGACTTGGAGCAAGCGGTTCGCTATGTAAATCTGCCCTAACTTAAGAAATCCCCAGAATCTGGTTGTGCGCTGGGCTTGGTACCCGCCACGTAAAAACACCTTCTAATCAAAAATGTTAGCAAAAAGCCCCCGCTATTCTGATGACGACCACGGCAAAAGTTTAAAGGACTATGATTTAAGGGCAAGCACCTAGAATATCCAAACCCTTAATTGGGAAGGTGCATCTGCCTGGCTGGTGGATATCCTTGTAGAGGCAAAGGCAAGGAATGAAGATAATCGGACCTTGCAACGTCTACTACAGCTTCCATGTAAAGGCTAGCAAGTTCGGTGTTAGATTAGCGGTGTGAGAGAGACTTCGTCGCCAAGTACTGCCTCGTCACGATTTGCATCAAAGCTAAATTCTTTAACACCACGCTGATTTGCGCCTGCTCCCCTACGGAAAGGAAGGATGATGTGACCAAAGGTAACTTCTATGAGTGCCTTGAGCGCGCGTACGAATGGTGCCCCGCCAAGATATAAAACTCGTGCTAAGCGATTTTAATGCCAAGGCCTACACGATGAAACATCCGCTAACGGTCTGAGACTGATCGATTTCGCCGGGGCCCGAAACATGGTAGCATGTAGTACCAGTTTCAAGCATACAAAAATCTACATGGATATATCCTGATGGAAAAACACGAAATCAAATTGATCATGTTGTGGTGGACGGAAGGCATGCTTCCAGTGTCTTAGAGGTACGCACTATTCGAGGAGCTAGCATCGACTCGGATCATCATCTTGTCGCAGCCAAGATTCGCACTCGAATCTGTGCAGCAAAAAGCGCATGCTTAGTGGCACGAGGAAAGCTCTATGTCCAAAAGCTGCCATCACAACGGATAGCTGACCGTTTCGCACTGGACTTGCATCACAACCAGCTCTATCAGAATCGGGAAGGACCTCTCCGAGCCGTTTGACAAGGTGACTTTCTTTCGTGCGACTTATTTAACCTTATGTTAGAAACGATAATTCGAGCTGCTGATTTGAACCATTCTGGCACTATATTTTAGAAGAGCGTGCAACTTCTGGCGTACGCTGATGATATGGATATCATCGGACTCAAAACCGCGCCGTTACTTCTGTATTTTCCAAACTGTATAAAGAAGCGAAACGTATGGATCTGGAAGTGAACGAGGGCAAAACTAAGTACCTCCTCGGCTCCCGCATCACTGTGGACAATTAAAATTTCGACAAAATGGAGGACTTTGTTTATCGGGGAATCAACATTAACACCTGCAATAATGTCAGTTTGAAAATCCAACGTAGAATATCTCTCTTGGGGTGTTCGAGAGAAAGATTCTTCGAAAGATGTATGGACCTCTACGTCTTTGCCACGGCGAATACCGCAGACGATGGAACGATGAGCTGTTTGAGCTGTTTGAGCTTTACCGCGACATTGACATAGTCCAGCGAATTAAAATACAGCGGCTACGTTGGCTGGGACATGTCGTGCAAATGGACGCGGTACCAGCTAGTGGTGGTGGAGGAAGAGAACGGCGTCCTCTGCGTTGAAAAGACCAAGTGGAAAAGGACTTGACGTCTCTTGATATTTTCAATTTGGGCCAGTTAGCAGGAAGAAAGAGTTACAGGCGCAATTTGTTAAACTCGCCAAAATCTCTTAAGAGGTTATAGCGCCAATTAAGTAAGTAAGTATACTATACTTTCCAATAAGTATTGAAAATATGCACAAAAATCCATCAGATGGTTCTGCAGTTGAGATTTCCAGAAATTCCATGCTTATGGTTTGACTTAAGGGGTTCAAATCTAAACGCTTTGTGCAGTTAAAAACAATGACCCTTAGTCATACTCCAGATGACTTTCGCTATTAAGTTAGTTACAGCTATTTCTAGTGGATACTCCACTAAAAATTACGTCAAAAAACTTCCGGGTTTTACCCGGCCAAGGGCTGTTATTTCGGCGATCTAACCCTATTAAGATCGGCGCATACCATTTGTCGTTTATCATCTCTGGAGCAATGCCTTGCAGCAGGGTTGCTCCACGCACTTCTGCTCAGGGCTGGAGTTGAATCCAACCATGTCCCAGAAACATATTTTTGCTGCGTATGCCAGAGAAGGCTCCATCCAAACTCCACCTCGGTAAGGTGAATACCGGAAATTCGTCCGAATTCCCCAGCGGAAGCGGCAACACTAGCCAACGAACGTGACCACCTTCGCCTCTCCGATTCCCAAAATCCCCGCATCAGGGATTTAAGCGCGGAGATTCGGACCCTGGTAGACGAACATAAGCGGAACAAGTGGAAGGAGCACCTGAAGTCATGCAACTTCGCGGCAGGTGTGGGCAAGCTTTGGACCACCGTGAGGTCCCTGTCGAACCCGGCGACGCATGATGATCGGGTGGATATTTCATTCGGTGACTGCGCCTCGTTGGGCCCGAACAGATGCGCGAGCTACTTCATCCGACAGTTTATACTGCTTCCTTTGGTGGATAGGACTAAACGGAAGGTGTCCATAAGAATACGCAAATTGCCTCTTACCTTCACCTGTGGCGAGGTTCCGGAAGCCATCGGGAAGGCGAAAGCTTCCAAGGCAGTTGGTCCTGATAGACTAAGCATGTTGATGCTGAAAAATGTGGGCCCCAAGGGAGAAGCATACCTTACGAGACTTTTCAACATGTCGATGACCACCCTCATCATTCCAAATTTCTGGAAGACTGGGATGGTAATAAAAACTATAATAATAGTAAAATCTCACTATAGAAACTGTTTAATAGGTGGAACATATCGGCTTCTAACGTTGTATGTTTTTTCACTTTCTAAATTTAAAATCATCATGTTCATTTAATCATCACTTTCGTCATACAAATACCACCTGCGGTGGCGAAACTTGTTCTATACTGATTTTGAAATTAACTTTTCAATTGTTTTCTTCTTTTTCAAAGCTTTCGAAAAACATAACTTTTTATATGATGCTTTGAATGACAACACTCGTTAACGCTATGGTTTAAAATAGGTTACTGCAATGTTCCTCGTTTTGCCTTGCACTAACTTTAATGTATAGATATAATAAATAGCTCTTACCATCCATCTTGCTCGGTATATAACACTAGAAAACCATAAAATACACCTAGCAAGATTGTAAAGGCATCTTGTGGACCTCTACCTTGTCATCATCATCATTTTTGCCACACAAATTTAAAATTCTTTTTGTTTGTTTGATTTTCTTCATATTAAAACCAAATAAATTGATGTTCACTGATCTTCGAATTAATTGATGTTATAATGATAATGATTTGGCACTTACATCAAAGCTTGACGTTTAATCAAACTTCTCCTACAATTTATATGTGCGTCTTGTTGTTGTCACACTCATTGAGGATCCTACACTCGAAGGTTTGCCATTGCCTGCCGACCGCTAATAGGAAAAACCTTCTATAATTATTGATGTTACTTACCCCGACCAAGCTTCGAACCCGGGGCATAATGAATGAAGCACGCACATGTCGCACACTCGGCTACAGTGGCGGCTGGTATTTCGAAAGTTGCAGATTTGCAATAAGGTGAGTACGCAGTTATTGCGGAAAAAGGTTTAAGCCAGCCCTAAAACACTTACAAACCAGTCGTTAGCTTAAATCATTAACATAGGAAAGTCAGCGACATATTGAGTGATTGATGAGTGACATTCAGCTTTAAGTGCAGTCGGTGCAGCCACAACATCCCATCGAAAATATGCAACAGAGTTCGTCAGCGCCGTTAAGAGCGCCTGTACAGGGTACCGTGTTAAAAGTCAACGAATCGGTCACAAAATTGTATAACCTGCCGATACTTTCTGGAAATTCTGACGACTGGCCTCTTTTCTTGGCAAATTTTAAGGGTACGACACAGGCGTTTTGTTTGTTTAGTTGGCTGCGGTAAGGAGGTATTGGCTTCAATGCTGATATATCCCGACGCTGTTCCAAATGCCATAGCTCAATTGGAGTTTCACTTTGGTCGGCCAGACCTTTTAGAGAAAAGCGTAATTTGCAAAACTCTGCAATTTTCACATATCGGAGAAAACAAGGCTGTAATTGACGGTGGTAAATAAATGAAGCTTTAGATATACGTAAACTTACTTTATTTGATGATTCTTTGCACAACTGATATGCGTTTATTTAGCTTAAAAATGTGTGAAGATGATGACGATATAAGGCGTTACGACATTATTTTAAAATTATTGCTCTTGCTGAACGTCCCTTTTGCCTTTGAATATAACAATTATAATGAATGAAAAATTAAGGATACCAACATAAATGTAAGTATGCATAAAGAACATATAAAACAATTAAAAAGCAAATAGCAATTGAATAAAAGGTTCTACTAAACACTCGTAAACACCAACTTCAGGCTCGGCAAAGGCCTTCTCCGCAAAGACGTTCTTAAAATCAGCTAATTGCGAAGATAATCTTACCAATCGACGCTTTCAGAGCAGCTATCTTTGCCACCCAGCAAGCAATACGAGTGAACACGCCATTCAGTCAGCATTAAGCCATATACCACAATTAAAGAATTGTCAACCGTGTTAAGCGGTCTTGCCAGAGTAGCGTGCTTTATTTCGCCGCTACTGCAGCCAGGAGGTCAGCAAACTTGAAAAAGAGCAGCAACCAAAACTCATAGAAGGCATCGAGGACTTCTTTTCCAATTGCCAAGCGTTTAAAGACATTACGCCAATAAATTAGTGGTCAGAAGTGCACAACAGACGAGCCATCGAAAGTCGTCCACGAAATAAGAGATAAAAGTCGTCCGTCAGCGTATAGTCTTCGGAACGTGTGCGCACTACGTAATCTGCGTTTGTCAGGGCAATCATTTACAAAAGCCGATTATGGACAATTTGAGTTGTCGCCGTTGGAGAACTATAGACAAGTCAAGCCGTTGTTATTGTTGGGCTTTGAGAATACGTCATTAAGAGTCCGGTCTAAGGTTGTACACGCCAGCAGTGAGAGCGCAGTAGCCATTAACACTAATTTGATTGGATAACTTACGGTCCAACCAGTTCGTCGCCACAAGCACCGCTCGTCTGACATGTACGAGAGTGTAAAAGTCTTATATCACTAAATGAGTTGAGCACCGATTTGCTACAGAAAACCCGTTTTGAAGGCGCGACGGGAACCAGTCCAACGCTACGTAATGCAGTCCACTTCCGAAGATATATCTTCGCGGAAAAATCGAGCAGTACGTGATGTTCGGAAATCAACCTTTTGTATTAAAATTTATTTATTTTCATTGGTATACGGATTTGAATTTTTTGTTGCGAAAGTATTTTGAAAAACAAGAACTACCAAAAAATCCAAATCGGAAAATTGTTTGCAAAATTATGAGCATTTAAAAAATCATGTTTCAAGCTCTTAATTGCTAGTATAACATAAAAGATTGCAAGAAAAATGGAATTGCAAAATTCAACCGGAATAACTAAATAGACTATTTAAAGTTCAGTAACGGTCACCTTATTTACATAAAATTACCAAGGATTTCAAACATTAAGAAATCCTGTATACATAAAATGTGAGCCGTCACGGTCTACTATGTCCTGCATTAACCACCTTTAAACTCGACAATGGAAATGCATCACCAAAGCCGTTGAGCGTGAAGTTTACTCCGAATAGTGTGCTGCCAACAGTAAATATGAACCACATCACAAACAGAGCAGTATTCGTCCATTGACGCTTCATCTAGTTATGAGAATCCAGGGTTGCATACACGATGCAGCGAATACAAGGTGACGACAAAAGCGCTTCCGTTACTTCGTACTTGCTTCGTTTGACAGAATGACGTAGCAGGAGTGTTTTTTACGAATACAGACTGAGAAACACAGATTGTGCCACGTGTTGTTTATGATAAACGTTAATTTTCAAATATTTGTGTAAAACTATGTTATAAATAAATAAAATTAAGTACCGCGTTTGAATTGTGCAAGCAACAGCAAAAACAAGGATAGAAAGTGCAGTGTTTTCAAATTTCCCACTGATTACGCTGTGGCTGTGCGTGCAATTCTTTGTAATTTCTTTGTTATTGTCAAATTATCACCCTCCTTTTTTCATTATTCTTGGCAGAGGATTTCTGTGACGTGTACGCTGCCGGCGTTGTCGTAATCTGGTCTTCTATCATTCTTGGGTCGCATATATGACGCGAAAATTTTGCCCATTGAGTCCAGGAAGTCGATTTTAGGGCCGTCCAAACACAGCGTCTCCAAAGTCATAATGCACATTTTTATTTACACCAGTCAAATCATTGTGCAACGTACTTGCGTAAAATGTCGCACTAACAGAGCTAATCCCACACCATCGCTGATAGACTAGTTGCCAGACGATCTGGTCACACTATATAGCAGGCTGTTCCGATATACAGGTGTAGATCGATTTGACCTGTTTAATGTGAATGTGTGTCAACGACGTGAGAAGCAATGGGCAGTTATATTACGTCTCTTACAAGAGGGGATTATTTAGAGCTTATATACAGGTGTAGATCGATTTGACCTGTTTAATGTGAATGTGTGTCAACGACGTGAGAAGCAATGGGCAGTTATATTACGTCTCTTACAAGAGGGGATTATTTAGAGCTTACACATTTGATGATCGATGCGTTATTCCCATGCCTGCAAAACTAAGTATGTTGTATGTCATGGTACACCGTTAAGAATCCGAAATAGCAATAGCACGAATTTCGAGCGCATATCCTATTAAGTCACTAGGCGCAACATCGACTGAAAGTTGCATTTCCTTTCCAAACCGATTTCAGAAGATTACTGGGAACGCCTGATCAGGGACACAAAGATATTACTGCAGAAGCCCCAAGGGAAGACACACTGCGTAGTGATTTTGGATTCGAGGCCCATGATCGAAGTGCCCTTGTCGTCTGAGGAAGACGACCCCATGACTCCTAACCAGATTCTTGTTGGTTGGCCCAATTCAACATTAACACAGCAGACCGCTGATCTCGTCTGCAACGACCTTCAAGCGCGAAGCCAAATAGAGCACGAGTCGCCTGAGTATTTCCAGCCGAAGATGGCAAATCATGGAGGGGCGCGGTGTAAAGGCACCCTGTTGGTATTCTATTCAAGCATGAGGGTATTTTCGTAGTGTGTCAATGACAATACAAAGGACAGTGATAGCGAGTAAGAGCCAGAATATTCAGCACAATAGGCAAGAACGAAACATCACAATTTGAAAATGACGAACACAACGAGCAAATAATTAAAAACAGCGTAAATTGGTTTTACCACAAAACTTTAAAGTTCTTTTTGATTGACTTTGTTCATATTAAAACTTTACAAGTAATTTGATATCCACGATAGTCATCTCTCACAAAAGATTCTCTTAGTTTTACTTTATGCAGTTTCCTTAGCTCCTCAATTTAATTTTCATTTCATTTATTTGGTTGCTATCAAAATCAACACAATTCCATTTTTTCCTAAATTTCTTCAAAAGACCACGACTTCAGGAATCTTTGTTTGAAAGCACTTTTCAAAACGAGTTCATAAATGTCATGACGGCTTGAAAAAAATAGGAACTCTCGTTGGAGCGCACGCTACATCAAAACGACCTTTACTGAAAAGTACCGTATCGCAGCATATTAGTTCTTCATTTTCATCTAAGAAGATCCCATTGATGAGGTACGTTTAAAACTCTTTACCTAAAAATTTGAGATAGTGCTGTTGCGTTTTATTTGACAAACGCTTAAATACACTATCACCGAAGAACTGGACACTGAACATTCCGACTATTGAGCTCCAGATGGCAGCCTGTAGTGCGATTCACTAACGTTAAACGGTGCGATAATTGTTACTTTTGGCGACAATATTTGCCGTTTGCACTAACGATTGTGGGATTCACTAACTTATTCTTAACGACACTTAACAGCTGTTTCGTTGTATTTATTCAATGTGATAAAGAGTAGCATCTCTGTCAAAATGAGGGAAAGCATAAAGAGGAATAGAGAAAAAAACAAACGAATACATGCTAACATAGTAAACGGAGCAAATTTTTGGCGGGATCTCAAGAGTAGAACCAGCATTAAGGCGCGAGACCGGCGAAGGAAGCTGGCACTGACTGGAAACAGGCCAGTCAAGGAGGCTCTCCCAGAAATAGGTGAGTTAAATGAAGTAAATGTTTATTGAGTGTAAGTTACAATTGTTCTTATTCTTAGGAACTTCAACTTCGTCTGCAAGAAGAGAACGAAAGTTTTAATTCTCGAAATACCACAAAGTTCACCTGTCACCAGCATTAAACACCCCTGCCAGAACACCACGCTGGAGTTTAAAGAGGAAACGTGCGGAGGAGGACAGCGATGCACGTACGAAATTTGTGGAGATCGCTGAAAAACAAGCAGATGCTTTAAAGGTAAATTGCTTTCAAAGTTACAGTGTAATGTTTTTTCTTATTTTCTGTTTGGGATTCTCTTCATATAGATGTTAGCTGAATCTAACAAACAAAGTGTCGAAGTTGTCAAACAACAGGCAGAAGCTTTAAAGGTACGTAACATTTGCTTAGCACGCATACATATCTTTCCTTAATAGATCTTAGCCGAATCCAGTACAGCGCGTGTCACTGTTGAGAAAAATATGGCGAAGGCAATAAGCACTTTGAGGGAAGGGTTGAAAGCTACGGCAGATGCTTTCAATGATCTAACAAATGCCATCTACTGCGCGAATTAATTTTAATTTTTTTTTTATTATGAAAAATGTTTTAAAGGGGTTTTCAATAGGGACGCTATAAAAGTATGCCGATTGTGACAGCAAACGACGCCATATTTTTCCCCGTTCTTTTGACATTTCTCTTCAGTAAGGTTTGCCATTTCATCATGGAAAGATATACGATTCAACAACGAGTCGAAATTATTAAAATTTACTACCGAAATTCGGAGTCAATGGCCTCAACTTTAAGAGCGCTACGTCCAATTTATGTTCGTCGCCATTTCTGGCTGAATGGCTTCGTCAATAAGCAAAATATGCATTATTGGACAGGCAGCAATCCACACGTACTCCATGAGTCAACATTGCATCCCGAAAAAATTACGGTTTGGTGCGGTTTATGGGCCGGCGGCGTCGTTGGACCGTACTTCTTCCGTGATGATCAAGACCGGCACGTTACTGTGAATGGGAATCGCTAGCGCTCAATGATAACCGAATATTTTTGGCATGAATTCGATGATATGGACTTGGACAATATGTGGTTTCAACAGTACGGCGCCACAAGCCACACAGCGAATGTCACAATCGATTTATTGAAAACCAAGTTTGCTGAACGTGTTATCTCACGAAATGGCTCAGTCAATTTGCCGCCTCGGTCGTGCGATTTGACGCCGTTAAACTATTTCCTGTTGGGCTACGTCAAGTCAGTGGTCTATGCCAACAAGCCAGCGACAATTGGTGAACTTCGTACGAATATCGAACGTGAAATTGCAGCAGTATCGGGCGATTTATGCTTGAAAGCCGTTGAAAAATTGAGTTCCATACATAATGGCATCGAATATACTTTCACAGGAATAACGTATTTAATTCATCTCCCAAACATTTTTTGTTTTATTTTAAAAAACTTTTGTAGCGTTCCTATTGAAAACCCCTGCAGCTGAATTCATGTTTTTATTTTCTTTTTTAGTAAGTAAGCTTTAGTTATAAGTTTGAAATACTTTTGATATTAATTGAATTGAATGAATTTAATCTTGTAGTTTTTAAATTTTTGTGATAATTTATATTGTTATAGTGAAATTAAATTGAAGTGATTTTTTTTGATCATAATGTACAATTTCATTTAGTTTAATTTAATGAACTTTTTTTATATAGCTGAATATTCCTCTATATGGCGATTAGTTCCACGTTTTATATATTGTATATAGTGATTGAAATGTGATAAAGTATGTATACATATGTACAAATGAATTTCCAAAATTGGATTTAATATCTCATGAATTAAAGGACTTTATACTCGTATGTAAGACTGGATAGAAAATGTTATCTCAATTTTTATATAAATCTATAACAATAAAAATGAAACCATAAATATTTTGCAAAACCACAAACGCAATAATTTTACTTTTATTGAGAATTCTTGGACATGGATGTAAAAAATTATTGAGGTAAAGAAATTTACAATTAGTCGCTCTCGGATGCGTTTCGCAATTGAGGATGGCGCATCTTGCGCTAAGAAAATGCTGTGCGTTGTGGACTCTGAAAACTCTTCCTCGGACACTTCTATCTGCTCATCTAAACTAATGTTGTGCAGCAATGTGCACACATTTACTACTTTTCCTGTAAATCCGGGATCATACAATAGAGTTCTTTGTTTCGATAAGCATCGCCAAGTTCCTTTAAGAACACCATACAGTTTCTCAACGGGGTTGCGTGCTTTGCACAATGCCTCGTTATAGTGGAATCTCGGAGTCAGCCAGGAGTCATCAGCCACGGCTCCAATGGATATCCAGAATCGCCTAGAGACATTTTCAATTTCAAATTAATACTTTTTATTTAGTAGGATTGATTAAAAAAACTCACCAATGAGAAACATGTTCTGACTTCCGTTTTCAAAATTTCGCAGCATAACTCTTCGCGCGGCGGAGGATCTCCAAATATAGGAATCGTACCATGCCCCCGGAAACCTGGCATTCACATTCAAATTTTTTAAATTTGAATCACATATCTATGTATAAATGAAAAGAAAAGTAGCTAGTAATTTTATATTTGAAACATTGATAACACTTTGAATTTACCATTTGCACATTAATTTAATGATAGCTATGGTGGTTGACATAAGCCTCTTCATGATTCTTTGGCGCCAAAATTGAAATATGAGTACAATCGAGGGCGCCAATAGTGCCTCTCACATAGGGAGATGACGCTGAAGCAAAGATTTCGTTAGCTACTTAGCGCTCCACTTAGGTCATAGGAAACCTCAGTTTCTGGCGAAACAATGAATCATTTATACTGTTACAACAACAACAGCACCAAACCCGGCGTTCCCACGGCAGTCGGTTCTACGATAACGGAACGAACCGGATTTATATCAGGGCAAGGACTGTCACTTCATCAGTATTCCCCAAAATTTTATGGGGAATATTTATGCTGTTACAACAATAACAATATCGAACGCGGTGGCGATTCTGATTGGCTGTGTAATCGTCGCTTTAGATGGTATTTACACGATGCGTGTCCACCCTGCGTTTTTTTGTCAATTCTCTTTTAAAGTTGCAACGAAAATCTTGGTCGTGTTTACACGAAGACTTTTTGCCTGCAGCTTTGCTTGCGTTTTTTTTTTGACATTTAAGCAGCCAATCTCGTTTCGTCGTGTTTTCGTTGCTTAATAAAAATGGAAAATAGCAAAGAAGATATTATTGAGCAAGTTATGGAAAATACTGCAATGGCTGCGAAAACCTTAAATTTAAGCAATAACGAAGATGTCGAAATAATTTTTGATCGAGTTAATTGTTGCAAAAGTGCCTCGAGATTGCCAAAAAAGAATAAGGACACAATGGGTGGCACGTGGAGGTTGGAGAGAAAGGAAAAAGGATCATTTTCATTTATGACGAAAGAGCTATCCATTGACAACAACTCCTTTTTGGAATACATTAGAATGAATCCAGAAACATTCAATTATATTCTCGCTGCCATTGAGTCCGACATCGAACGGCAAGATACGATAATAAGGAAATCAATACCGCCATCAGAGAAATTAGCTGCTACTCTTCGATATCTTGCTACAGGTGAAACCTTGAAAAGTACAAATTTTCAAACTCGATTATCAAAATCAAAGAAAGTAGTCCAACGGTGTCAAATCACACGATCTTGGTGGCCAATTGACATCGCCACCACGTGAGATAACACGGCCATTGAATTTGTCGCGCAAAAGACCCATTGTTTCGTTGGATGTGTGGCAAGTGGCACCATCCTGTTGAAACCACATATCGTCCACATCCATATGTTCCAATTCGAGCCATAAAAAGTTCGTTATCATCTCACGATAGCGAACACCATTCACAGTAACTGCCTGACCGGCCTCATTTTGGAAAAAATACGGCCCGATGATGCCGCCACCAAAACAGTCACTCTTTGTGGGTGCATTGGTTTTTCGACAATCACTCTTGGATTATCATTCGCCCGAATGCGGCAATTCTGCTTATTGACGAATCCACTGAGGTGAAAATGTGCCTTTGTGAGGTGAAATATGCATTTTGGTTTGAACGCCTATTTTCATAATAAGCCTGAATAATTAGCACGTTGCTCGATTGTGTATCTTTTCATGTTCAAATTGAGTTAGTCTGGGATTGAAAAATGTCAAATCAAATGCAGAAAAAAACTTGACGTTTAGGTGTGTTTCACATTCAACATCGGTCCTTGAAATTTAACCACCCTTTATTATCACTTTTACAGTTTCCAACAACAATTACTGAATGGAAAGTTATTGCAGAAAACTTTCCGATGAAGTGGCAATTTCCCCACTGCTTAGGAGCATTAGACGGAAAACTCATTCAGCCCTATCGGGAATTCCATGTGAACAAATACTCTCACAAATTTACAAGCGAAACAAAAATAATTTTCCCCATTTTGTTTTTGTTTTGCTTGTAAATTTATGGGAATGGTTTGTTTCCGTGAAGTTGGCGATAGGGCCGATGGTTTTTCAATCTATGCGAAAAGGTGGGTCGTATTTCTATAATTACAAGGGGACTAATAGTATTGTGCTATTGGCGTTAGTCGATACAGATTGCCGTTTTATATATGTAGATGTAGGATGCAATGGACTTACCCATGATGGAGGCGTTTTACTGCAGAGCGACTTAAAGAAAGTTATTAATGAAGCCGACAAATAATTTCCCCCGGACGAAATTTTAGGATGCGTACGCAAACTTCCTTATGTCATAATCGGCGACGATGCATTTCCTCTTCAGAGGCATATAATGAAGCCGTATTCGTACAACACAAATATTACAGAAAAAAAATTTAATATTCGCATTTCGCGGGCTCGGCATATAATGGAGCATCCATTTGGCATTCTGACAAGCAGATTCAGAATTTTGCAGCATAAAATGCACATGTCCGTTGAAAATGTTGAGCTTATTGCGGAAACATGTTGTGTTTTACATAATTTGTTAAGTCGCAAAAGTTCGAACTATTTACATATGCCATCATCAGCAATCGGTTCTACATCAAGTGCTTTAGCAAATGAACTTCAACAATGAAGGCTAGCTAGGTTGACAGCAATACAAATTGTAATACTTACTCGTTTCCTAGTAGATGCCGGTCTTTCTATACTGCTATTATCAACCGATTCAGCCATAGTTGGATTTTGAGAACTTTCATCATTCTATAATAATAAATGTAAATGTAAAACATTAACATTCTTTTTAATAAAAAATATAACTTACGCTGCGAATGTTTGATGTTGATTTCCTAATCTCACAACGCACCTTCAGAAACTTTAACTGATCAAAACACCATAGCTTTGGTATGTAAACGTCTTCAATTCCAACACCAACTCGCGCAACTCTCTGACGTACTGGCTTCTCAATGTGTGAATTTTTTTTTTTTGTATGTCGTCCTCTGTTGTTTTATTATTTGTTTCTTTTAATTCATGATATATTTTAAATAACGTATCAGATCTTTTTGTGCGATCTAAATAATCTTTTATGACGCACATTATATACATTTTTTTATGTACCACAGCATTACGAAGTGTCAACACAAAAGCAATGCGAATTGAAAGCGAAGACAAACAAAAAAAAACCCCTCAATTTCGCTTACCGTGCGTGTCTGCCTACCCCCCTGACTTCTCTACACTTCTCTTCCACAAGCACGATACGCATGCCTTTCCACCCAGGGCATTGTGAATGAATACATGTGAGAAGTCTTCTAAATTAAAGATGGCGGCGGCTGATATTGAATGTCGCAAATAGCCAATATTAATTGTCAAACATAGAAATTTGGGCAGTGAATGACACAAGAATGCTGTGAATTGCCCCTCAGATATTAACTGTGTCGAATTTTAACGTCTATGGGCTAAGATTTTTCACTTGTATTTATTCACAATGACCCAAGATGAACACGCAGCATGTAAACAGCGTCTTAGCTGTTCACTAGTTATACGGCAAAACAATGCATGTACTCACCACTTAAGGGCTGCTGTTCAATTTATTTATGCAGTCGATGTGTAACGTCCATACCTATAATGAAGGGTGCTGGGAAGCCACGGTTTTTGGGAGAGTGCTTCAGTGAAGATACGAAAGTGTGCCGTGGATACCTAAAATTGCGAGAATCACATACAATAAAATGTAATGTATACAGCATTTCAGAATTACTAAATACTGGGCTTACTCCAGGGACTTTGGATATTTGCGTCGAATTAATTGAAACTGGTGTCCATCCACATGCCTTATCTGAAGTCATCTTCAAGGTGGGAGGCGCCGTTTTAAATCCTGTGAACTTTACAAGCCCTAATTGTTGATGTACATATATACATGTGTGGATATACGATAATATATGTATATTGTATTGGTAGAAATCTGCATAAAGTGTTTTTCGTTGGCTAAAATCAGTTAATAGGGATCAAGGCAAGGGGCAAGGTGTATCCATAGAAGGTGATAGCAAGATAAAGCGAACCCGCTGTGTATTTTGTTTGTGTAATTTTGCGTGTCAATTGTCAAAATCTGAATTCGCTCAGTTTGCTCATGTGTTTTGTTAGTGTGATTTTGCGAGTGAAATGTCAAAAGCTGAATTCGCCCAGTTTGCTTATGTATTTTGTTTGTGTATACAACCTATCGAATTCGGAGAGATGAACAAGCATTCAGCTCATGGGATGCTATCACCTTGTATGAATTCGCCTTGGCAAGGGGCTTCATATGAATTCGCCTTGAATCAAAGTTTTAAATATTCATATATACATATGTGCATATATATGAATTCGCATTGGTTTGAAATCATGGATTCAAGACGAATTCATGTAAAATGGTTTGGCTTTTATGGAACAAGTAAAGAATAGGGTCCACTGAGCTAGAAAAAAATAAAAAAGTGGGCGTTGTCCGCCTTTTTCTACTGATTCTTATAGTGTACAACTTTTTTCCCGCAAACGAATAGGGGGGCGTTATGGAGGGGTAAAGGGGCTATTTTCAATATTTTTAATAGCTTATATTTCAAAAAATATATAACCGATTTCAAAAATATTGACATCGTTGGATAGGTAATTAAGAGATCTTTCCCCCATGTGTATATTTTTATATATTATGTATATGCATATATTTCGAGAAAATCAAAAAACAAACTTACTAATAGTTAATTACGTATGTATTTAAAATTTGATTTTCTCGAAAAGTATATACATATAATATATGTATATACAAACAACCACATCAAGTGAAATATCTCTTAATTGCCTATCCAACCATATTAATACATTTAACAAGGCAAACAGATGTTGACTCAACTCAAGGATCATAACCTTCAATATGACCAATTTTCCCTTTCACAAAAACACAAATAAATCAAAACATCTTATAATAGGCCCGTTCTTTTGTAACCTAGTTGCAAAAAAGCACTCCAACTCGGATAAAATTTCCTTTTAGTTACTTTACAACACTGGCAATATCTGTCATTAAACATATGATTTGTTTAGTGAAATTTTAAAGAAGCAAAACAAAATGAGCAATTCTGAGGATTCTGTGGTAAGTTATTAAATTTATTTAAAACCATTAAATAAATGCATTAAATAACCTTTTACTTTTGTAGATGGTGTCTTTGTACACGGGTGAGCATTGCGCATCACGTCGCAATAGAGAGATGCAAGAAGTACTAGAAGTATTGGAAACGATGTATGCAAGCTCCAACTCTTCTAAAGACTCGTAGAGTGAAAAACAAGGCCCATGAGAAGTGCTCCAATTTTGAAGGTACACTCGATGCAATTAGTGAGGCAGATTTCAAAATGCACATGAGGCTAAGACGCCAAACGGTGGAATATCTAACAAGTAATAACAAAATGTGTGCAAAAGAAATGCATAAACTTAATGCTATTTTATTTTCAGTGAAGTATTCGGAGTCTTAACTGCGTACCTGCCACATCTGGTGGTGGTAGAACGCGTATATTACCACAAAAAATCCGTGTATGTACAGTGGCATTTAGGCAACTAGCAAATTTGTGCGGTATCAACGATGTGAGTGATGAAAATACGTTTGCACTTGATGAAGGTTTTGAAGAATGAAACCAAGACGCAGCCCTTGACAGAAGGCAAAGCCTTTTTAATTATTTAAGACAACAAAATATTTAAAAATTTCAATGCATATACATACATATATATTTATATCTTCAAATTCACTAATAAAAATATTTACAAGAATTCATTGCATTTCATTCAACTTAAAATCTATAAAACTAAAACAAATTCACAAGGAGTATCACATATAAAATTCAATTCAGATCACTTCTTATTCTAATTACCAATAAAATAACAAACCAAAAGCAAATTAAAAAAATCCAGTTTCAGTGAAAACATTTTATTGAAGTTTTTGCAATGTTTTTGATGTAAATTCTTCGCGCTCGCTTTTATAAAACCCTTGTAAATTGTACAGCAAAATGTTAAAGATGTTTTTTGAAAAATTGTTAAGGGGTTATATCCACTTGGGTCTTGAAAAAATAGGGTATATTTACGATTTTTTATTTCATAGTTATAATATTATTTTCTGATACAATTTTGCATATATTTTAGTACATGTTTGAAGGTATTTGTAGTAATTTTTATGTTGAAAAATCTTGCAAAATGACAGTAATATTGCTGATGCCACGAAACGCCTCATTTCGTACCTCATGCGCGGTGAGCATGATTAATCAAGAACAGCTTATCTGCAATGGAAAAACCAACAATTTTTTTTAAGTATATGCTTGAACGCTCTTCGTGAACGAAGGATTTGGCAAAATTATCTTCTGTTACAAAATAGTGGAAATTTTTTTTAAAATTGTTGATTTTGAATGACTTAATGAGTTGGTTTTTTCGGCCTAAAAAATAGAAATTGACTCAAAATAAAAGGGTAAAATTTGTAAATCGATCGCTTTTGTTGTTGCCGAGAAATCGTGCTCACCGCAAAGCCGTTTTAGAAAAAACACGATTTTGAGATAATTGCATTTAAAGTTTCAAGTCAATATTGTGCAATGCCAAAATAAGTTATATTTGACTCACATAGAGTCATCTATTCCGTGGCCATACTGTATCTCTTCTGAGGCAGCAGTAGCGTCAAGAATGTCAATTTGGTGTTGCCGACGTGCCATTCTTCCCTCTCTAGTAGCCTCTTGCGCGCGCTGCTCAGCGATCGACACGCGTCTCTCGTCCTCCTTTGCGACGAACTGATGGGCATTAGGACCAGAAGATACCCCCAATGCTTCAAAAATCTTCAAGACTGCAATATTCCCTTCGTTAAAAATGCAAGCGGAAGCGAAAGATGCGATTTCCACTGGTAAAACACCTCCAGGAAGATTTTTCGAACTAATTTTCCAGATGAGTTGATTATAACTTTCATTATTGTTTTGCGTGAATCCGCCAACACATCTTTCAAGCAACTCACTTTTCGAAAGATCTTCATATACAGGCTTGATAGCTTTCAAAACATCTTCTGGCAAAGGTTGATAACTGTGCGAAAATCCGGTCATTTTTTTCCGATGACTGGCAGTGCTGCAAGTGCCCTTTGCCACTCACACCAAGAATCTTCGCCTGCGGGACATTTATCGTGTTGTGGATGTTTATTGGTAGAACTGTAGTGGTAGAATGTTGCCCAAATATCTTTAGCCATTGCTTCAGCAGAATCAGGATTTCGACGAATTGCCAAGCCGTAGTACACGGTCAGTTTATCTATCATTTTACCGGTCAGTTTTCCTTTCCCTCCAAGCCCTTTGTTTCTTTTTTTACATCACGTAACCGAGTGCCCATTCTTTTTTGTACATGTCCGATGCATTCCTTCTTTTTTACAACCAAATTTTTATAGGGCGATGAGTTTTTGATAGCGGAATAAGTTTTTGAATCCCCGTCGCCGATGTAATTGGCATATTTAACACCGTGCAACTTCTCAGAACGTTCAAACATTTCGATCATGGCATCAACTTCTATTTTACCGGCTGATCCCGAATGATTCGATGTACATACAGATTCATGGGCTTCCTTCCACTCTTCATACTCAGCTGCATCCTTTTTTTTCTCCCACGCTTGACACAGCTTGCAATACGCACTTTTAACAACGAGGTCCACGATTTTGCCTGTATAATAACCGATCAAAGAAGCAACTCCGTACAATGAAGTGAATCCGCGTTTTTTCCATGTTCCGTCACCAGATACTGTTAAATGGTTTTTTTTTTGGTCCATCGTTTTTGGCGTAGAATACGTCTTACCTTACGGTATGGGCACCAATGTCAGGTTTTTATTGTTGTAATCTCTATTTCTTTAATTATAAGGAAACGGCTCGATTAATTTTTTTTTTTTTTGTGTAGTCAAATGAAGATGTTAGCTTTCGTTTGACATACATTTCATGTTGGTTGATATCTTCCTAATATTTAAATTTCTCAAATGAAAATTGTATAAACACATGCACACAAATATGTGTGTGGTGTTTGGTTGAGTGTTTGCTGTTGGGCGATTTAAATGTACTCGTGCAGCCCTTTCCCTGTATTGCATAATTTTAGGCGGGCAAGTTAAAGTAGAGTAAAAGAAGAGAAAATGCTGCCAAGCACTGCAAAATAACAATGCTGATTGATGCTGTTCGACAACAGCTGGAAGTTGACGTTTAGTATGTTAAAAAATAAAGAAATTCATTTGCTTGTATTATTTATCATTTATTGTTACATATGTTTTCTGTCTTATCGGATGGCGTATTCTACGTTAAACTTAATGGCCGTGTCTCTGACACAGCCTGCTTCTTTTTTTTTCAATTTCCTGACGAACAGCATATTCGATCAGAGTTTTGAACACAGTTTTGACAGAAGTAGAGATGTTTTTCGAAATTATGTCATAAGTACTTTGAAACAGAAAAGGTGGCATATCCATGAACCCGCAAAATTTTGCACAACCCGCTGCGCCTAAGCCGAGCAATCTCATTGTGAATATGAAACGTCTGTTGATTTCATATGAATGATTGATCATAGAGCATGAATTGATTTTTCGCTCCTTACATCCGCCACAAGTTACTGCAATTTTAAAGCCAAGCCCACGTGTTTCTATTGGTGCAAATTTAACATTACCGTCACAATTGTTGCACTTCACGTATTGTGATAGCGTTGAAAACACCAAGAGAAAATTTACAATTCTGTACTCGATGGATTGATCAACCGGCACATTTATTACGTCACCCAACTTCAATTTTTTTCGCTTGGTCTTGATTCATAATAATCTGTTTCTGAAATTAGTTGGAACTGCGTAAATAGTATGCTCACGATGCTGCTTATTAGAAAGCCACGGTGCAACTGCTTTAGATACTTCCAAACGCAGCAGTGTGTCAAAATACACTAAAACGTGAATTCTGACGAACGTGACTTCCGGAAAGAACGAGCATTCGATACGCATTCCAAATATGAGCGCGTTTTGTCTTTTGGGGAAAACCCAGACGTGCTAAAACTGTACAGTCATTCCGGTTGCACGACACGTTCGGCTATTGATGTTGTAACTTCATTTCTGAGAGTCAGATTCTTTTGGAATTTTGCAAAAACATTCGTGAGGGAAGGTACAATAAGAAAACGCAAAAAAAATTTGTTCGCATTTTTCGACCCAATCAAGTGGATATAACCCCTTAAGTTGATGCTCTTCCGCATGTACACGGGTTTTATAAAAACGAGCACAAAGAATTTACATCAAAAACATTGCAAAAAATTCACTGCAAGGTTTTCACTGAAACTCACTGTTACGTTTTAAAAAGCTGTTGCTAGACAGAGTAATTTCTGTTAGCTATTTTTTCCAGACAGCACATTTGCCGAAAGTGTTTCAAACGGTCTGTAACCCACATGAACCCCTCCATATAGGGAGCAAAGCAAAGGCTGGCGTCAGTTCTGCTGTTGCTGTAAATATAATTTGTTCAAACATATACTTATTTCTTGAACCGACCGTGATCGCCATTGACACCATGTTTTCCAACACGTTCGCGTAGGCCAACCTCTTTCTTTTTGGGTGCTCCAACTCCGCTTTCCGGGCGAGGTAGCATCTCGAATATTCAATTGTCTTCTCACATGAACATCTCTTGCGCCTTTTTTCTTGCATTCTGAAATAACAAACATGTTTTAATTCATAATTTTATGTGAAATATATGAAGCGCAAATTTTTCTTACCCTTGTTCCATTTTTATTTGTTTTGTTTATGTGTCCATAAAACAAACAAGATTTGACAGTTGATTGAAATTTCCCAAGTATTTTTCCAGAGCCCATTCACAATAGAGCGAGTTTTTTGCTTCACAACACTACATCTCAGGTCGGATATCATATAACCGAGTTGGCTCAACTCGCATATTTTTCCGAGTTAGTGTTGTTGTTTTACATGCTATTTTTTATCCTACCTAGTGTTTTTTTGCAACTAGGTTACAAAAGAACGGCCTAATATTTAAACAACTATATTAAATTATATATCAAATGAAAGGTACTTTTATGGACTATTTCACAAATATATTTTAACATATAGTTAATTACGTATTTTTAAAGAAAAAAATAGTTTTTCTAAAAAAATGTGCATAATTTTTTTGTTTTTTGATTTTCGCGAAATATTAATATATAATACTATATTATATTGAGTAAAAGATCTCTTAATTTTCATCTATCCAACGATGTCAATATTTTTTTTTGAAATATAAACTATTAAAAATGTTGAATATGCCCCCTTATTCCTCTATAACGCCCCTCCTATTCGTTTGCGAATAAAAAGTTCTTCACAACAATAATCAGTAGAAAAAGGCGGACCACGCCCACTTTTTTATTTTTTTCTAGCTCAGTGGACCCTATTCTTTACTTATGCCGTTTTTATTTTTATTTGTCTACGGCTTTGTATGGCAAAGTTACTTGTTTTTTTACATCATGTGAGTTATCATTAACTTGCGATGATAATCTGTTGAGTAATAAATACGCCAAGATGGATGTTGTTGTTGTTGTAAAACATTGCCCATAAAATTTTGGGGAATGGTGCTGAAGTTCTTGGCCTGAAATAAATCCGAGTGCTACCGGTATCGTATAACCGACTGTCGTGGGAACGGCCAATAGGGATGAAGCAAGGTGGTTTCGGGGAATGTTTGGTTATTTGTGGAAGAATTTTGTGGCATTAGGTGGCGGCGGAGTGGGCGTGGACTCGGAAGAACGCTCCAATATAAAGAGTACAGTCACAGGTTCAAGAAAGTTTCCCTTCCCCTCTAACCCGCCCACATACCCGTGGAGATTTATTTGAAAATGGGGTATAATTACAATTTTTTCAGAGGAACTTTAAATTCTAAATTAATATTCGAGCTGGCGTTGTTCCCCCGAGGGCCCGCCCCCTGTTCTGTGTTCTAGGGGATTCAACATTTAAAAAACGTCGGCTAAAAAACACCTACTTACAGTGACTCGAAGCCAAAGTCGGACACCGTAGAAAAAACGATGCTTCCTAAAAATATTTCAACCAAGCAGTTAAAAAAATTTAAAATATTTTTTCAATTAGTCATTTATTGCACTTCCAAAATTTAAAAACTGTTGATTATAGTCTCCTCAGGTGACCGACCAATAAAATGACACACATCTATTTGGTTTCAAGACTTTAATTCAAGTGAAGTATTCAAAAATGTATAAATGTATAAGATATAAAAATGTGTAAATTAATTATAAAGTATTCTAGTAAAACATCAAATATTAGTTTTTAAAATATATTTCGTTATTTATAAAAAATTGTTGATTGTCCGAGTTTGGCTGCATTGAATTTACTGCAGCCAAACTCGGACAATCAACAATTTTTTTTAAATAACGAAATATATTTTAAAAACTAATATTTTGTATGAAGACCTTTATTTCTAATAATTATTTTAAGCCGGGTAGGCATTGATTTAACCAACTTTTCGCAAAAACTAGGTTCGGTTTTTTCCATTCTTGTAATAAGATAGATTTCAAGTCATTTTTGCTTGAAACGGAATGCTGTCGAATTTTTGTTTTAAGATAGCCCATAAATTTTCGATAGGATTAATATCAGGACTTTTGCAGAACATGGTGGCAATTATCAAGCAACCAAGAACACATTTTGTATGCATTATGCTTTGGATCATTGTGTTGGTAGAAATACTAATCATTACCGAGATCCAATTTTTCAAGACTTTTTCGTAAGTTTTCTTTTAAAATGCTAAGATAGTCATTCTGGTTCATTATTCCTTCAATAAAATGCAAAGATTCTGGTCCAGAAGCCGAAAATGAGTCCCAAACCATTACCGATCCGCCAGCATGTTTGCGTGTTGGTCTCAGATTGCGCACCTGCAGCACCTCATTTGATTTTCTCCAAACATATGGTTTTCCGTAGGAGCCAAAAACATTAAATTTACTTTCGTCAGTAAACATAACATTTTTCCAGAACGAAAAATCCTTATATTCTTGTTCCTTTGCAAATTTTAATCAGATGGTAGCTAGATTTCTTTCCCAACTCATTTTCAGCTAACTTTGGTGCACTAAGGAAAAGATTATCTTTAATTTTTCCCAACAGATATCGCGTATCTGAGTCAGTAAAAATCTTGTGGGAAGCTTTAGGTTTGTTTTCCCCTTGTTTGTTGGTTTTGAAGCACTTAATTATATCGTGCACAGTAGAATGACTTCTGTCGACAATTTCAGCAATTTCACGCACAGATTTGTCATAGCTGGAATGCTTAATAACCTACTTTCTCAATTCAATCCTTGTTTGGCCTCTTTGCCTAGACATTTTTAAATCACAGGCCGTAATTCCATTTATGTATGTATATATTAAAACACCATCCGGGGAATTTCCGTTAGTCAGTTGAACACCATACTTTAAGTTGGTTGCAATTCTTCAACAGACTTGCATTTATTTAGGGGATAGTTGCCACTGTCCGAGTTTGGCTTGTGCATTGAATTTACTTTTATTTGATGTTTTCTTAGAATAGTTTATAATTCTGAATTAATTTATATGTTTTGTTTTTATATTTTGAAAGTGCAATAAATGAGAACATATTGGGGCTCCTGACAGGACAGTGGTTGTTGTAGCAGTATACCAAGCCTTGCAAAGATCGGACTGTTCAACGTTTATATACCCCCTGTCATCTGCTAGCAGGCAGGATATCACCCTGACATAGGTACGCTAATCAAAGGGAAACCCGATTGGTATTAGGTGACTTCAACGCGCACCACGATCTCTGGCACTCAAGCCTACCAGCTGGTCGTAGGGGAAATGATTTGACAGGGCAGATAGACGATTCGACAATCAGCACGATGAACGATGATGCCCCCACCAAGATTATGGGTAGTTGCAGCTGCTCGGCTGACCTAACAATAGCTAGCGTAGGTCTGAAAAATAGCATAACGTTACGACCTATGCTATCGCATGCATCAGACCACCTAAAAAGGATGACTGGGTCGGGTTCGCGTAGTTCACTGAGATTACCTTCAGAGCTCTTCCTCCACTCACCGACGTTCGCAAAGGCGGGAAGAAGCTCCGCAAGGTGGTTGCGTATGCAGCGGCTCACTTCATCCCGGCAGGGTGGATTCCCAAGACCCGCCCCAATTTCCCGGCGGAAGCGGCTGCTCTACAAAAAAAGCTTGGCCTCCTTCGCTTCTCCGATCTCAGAACAAGTGGAAGGAGCACCGAAAGTCCTGCTACCTAGTCGCGAGTGTCGCCGAGCTCTGGTCCACCGTGAGGTCCTTGTCCAACCCCCCGAAGCTCGACGACCCAGTGGAAATTTCATTCGGGGATTGTGCCTCATCGGACCCGAAGAGATGCGCGAGCTATTTTAGCCGCCAATTCATTCGGCATCCTTCGGGAGATAGGGCCAAACACAAGGCGACCAGAAGACTGCGCAAACACACACCAGCGCGCTTCTTTCACTTGTGGCGAGATGAAGGAGGTCATCGGGAACACGAAATCCTCCAAGTACATTGGCCCTGACGGGCTAAGCGTGTTGATGCTAAAAAATGTTGGCCCCGCGTAAGTTGAGTTCTTTACAGGGATCCTCAATCTGTCCATGGCCACCCTCATCATTCCTGACATTTGGAAGGTTGGAAGGGTGGTCCCACTGCTGAAACCAGCGAAACCGGCTGACAAGGGAGACTCCTATCGGTCGATTTCCCTGCTTTCGCCAGAGATAGAGAGACTTGAGGCCCTACTCCTCCCGTACTACACTTACCACCTGCGCTCGGCTAAGCATCAATATGGCTTCCGGAAAGTGCACAGTACAACAACAGCACTTAACGCCATAAACACACAGGTGAATCGCGGTCTTAACCAGAACCGCCCTTAAGTCATTCCACGCTACTAGCTGACGTTTAAGCATCAGCTTTCCCGCAGGGACTGAAACGGTGGACCGCGAATTAGCTGTGTGGTCGTCAATCATCGGTATTATTTAGAGACCCAACATCGAAGTTAAGGAGAATTAAACAAGGGGGACCGTCCTGTCCCACTCTTATTTAACGACTATATCTCCAAGCTCACTCCACCGACAGAGGGAGTCAGAACAGTCTCATATGCAGATGATTGCTCGATAATGGCAACCGGCAATGTAATTGATGACCTGTGTCCGAAAGTGAACGGATATCTCTCCGACCTTGCCCGTTTCTTCACAGGCAGAAACCTGGCGTTGTCCCCTACTAAGTCCTCGGCGACCCTCTTTACTACCTGGACTAAGAAGGTCAGTCTGGATCTCAACATCCATATTGATAGCCCCATTCCGACGGTTAATAACCCGAGGATTCTGGGGGTTACATTTGACAGCCTGTTCTCCATCTCTGCGCGCACTACCGCAATCGCCAGCAAAGTACAGAGCCGCAACAATGCCCTCAAGTCGTTCGCCGGCAGCTCATGGGGCAAAGACAATGAAACGTTGTTGGCAACATACAAGGCTATTGACCGGCCGGTAATTAACTATGCTGCGCCAGAGTATTCGCCGGGAACCAGTAGTACACGGTGGATGCCAGAACGCCGCGCTCCGCACGGTGACAGGATGCCTGCTGATGTCGCCTGAGGAGCATCTCCTTCAAGAGGTAAATGTGCTCCGCGTTAAGAAGCACAACCTCATGCTCAACAAGCAGTTCCTTGCTGGGTGTCACCGCTCGGGGCACCCAAACAGGCATTTGCTTTCAGTTGAGCCAGCCCCCAGGCACATCAGAAGGCATCTCGGAGAACTGAAGGACGAGATCCAGCTATATATAAAGCAACCGCTGTATCCGGAGGCGTAGCGGCTTATTCAAATGCCTTTTCAAACCACTCATCTAACTCCCCTCTTCCTCTGGCCCAACCCAGTCGAAACAGCACGTTTCCTAGGCCTCCCTTTAGATGAGCTCTTCGTATGCAATGGGAGGCGATTGCACTCCGATAACGACATTCGTGGCGGGAGGTGATGAGGATGTTAATTGACGCTCGATGAATGTCGTTTACGATCTATCTATAGTACATCTGGTCCAGCGGTTGCTGTACGTATTGCTGGACCTAGTCGTTTAGTTCTATAAAATGGCACCTGATATGCCTGGAGGCGGCTCAGCCTATTGTAGGTGTTGGCAGGTATGTGACTATTTGAGAGAGTTGAGTCTTAAGAACATCAAAACAAGCAGGGAGACTACGGGCCAAGTACAAACATTCCCAATCCATCGTGAACATTAAATTATTTATGTATATACAACAACATGAACATGAACATGAACATCATGAGAAGTTAAGATTAAAGTTAAAGGAACTTTTTTGCGAGCAAGCAGAGTACTCATAAAACTCAATCTCCAGTATGAGTGGAATATGATAGTTGTCAGTTTGAGAAATTGGAATTGAATTCGATAGCTTAAACCACAAGCCATTCTAAATAAATATAAAATATAAAATTCTATTAGCTCATTTCAAAAGTGAAATGTATTTCGTAGTTCTAAACATGTGGACTATACCATTAGTGGAATTAACACCTGGATCATCTAACAGGCATGCCCAGATATTATACTTAGAAAAGAGAACTCCTCATTGGAAAAATTCGCATTAAGTCTCCACTAAAACAATAGCACCAAGATCTGAGATTGCTGTTGCAAGGAACAAACACATCATTCGCTTTGTGTCCCATTCGACAAATATCTTAAAAATATATTTTAAATGTTGTATTAAGCCTTGGATAAACACCTAACCTTTTCAAAAAAAAAAACGGAATGGACGAATATTTACGTTAGCTGGCCTGATGTTCTAGAATTCTCAATTTTGATTTTATGTAACTGAGGGATTTCTCACTTACGTATTTACTTAATTGGTCACATCTACAAGAAGAAAAAAACATTAGTGGCAGGACTCAGAGTAGCTGACATCGCAGTCGGCACTTGTTGAGACGGAGATGGCAAACCAGCAGAAGAAACATTATTCACAGTAAAGTCAAGATGAATTGTCGGCAATCGTAGAAGTACTCACATAGGATGGAGAGTGTCTGAAAATTGCAGTATTTGGGTTTGATGACTTCGCCTGCGTTTTGTGAAAGGATTACTTGGCAGTCTGCGGAGGTAACTGGTACATTGGTGTGGATTTTTGGCATATGTCCTAGTGTCTCGTATTCCATGACTACTCTATTGTACTCCTTTTGTAAATTAGGATTTTTCGCTGGGAGCGTCTCGTTCCGGAAAAACTGAGAGCAAGCATTTTTGATTTATGGCCCTAGGCAGATTTTTTTAGGATAATCTGACCTGAATGGCAAAGATACCACATATTTCCCCTCTTTAATCCGTTCAATTGTCGTTTTGAAGAGATTCTCGCAGTATGCATCTTCCTCATTTAGAACTATCTTCTTGGGGACTTCCTCTAATTCCCAAAAGGCAATTAACTGTTTGTCTAACGTAATTTCATTATGAAATGAAACCATATTGTTGGTTGGCTTGGTTGCCTCAGCAGTACCCAGCCAAACATACATACCGCCTAAAATGATTTGTGGGTAGATATCTCCGCCGAGAACGAGATCGACAGGTTCGTTTATAAAGAACCTTTTATCTGCTAGCATTAAGTATGGCAATGCTTGCTGTATCATTGCGCTGACTTGCCAAGTCAGCAGATTCCCAGTTAATTTTGGTAGTACCAGCACGGCAGCTTCTATACTAATTAGTGGGCCTGTTAGAGACCGCACCTGAATTGCACATGCCTCTTTTACCTTCGCCGATATTGAGTTGTTTATGCCAGGAGCACTGGGATCCGGAATCAATTAGGGATCTGGCTGAAAAACTAGTGTCATTGTAATTGATATTGACACCAGCTGCACTTAATAGCACACCAATATTAGAATTTACACAGCATGAGTTTACATTTTTAATAATTTTCTCATTGCCTTTTATAGATTCCCGTCTCCACCGTGCCTGTGCCGATATACAGAGTATATCGTCTGCGGTGTTCGGAATTCCTCTAGGAGCAGTTGCTTTTGGCTGAATTGCTTGAATATGGGGCCAGGTTTTGATGTTTTGAAATACACGCACTGCAATGGAATGAGCTGGTGCATCTTGACACCTTGTGTCCACCTGATAAGCAATTCAAGCAACCATTATTGCTCTTAATGTACACTATTCTATCGGCCGGGGTAAGTTTCTGGAACCTTTGCTGCGTAGGAAACCTTGCAATTTTATCGGCTCTAAGGCCTGATACCGTTTCCAAGGTTCGGAAACGATTTCATAAGAATCGGTCCATATCTCCCCATTTCGATATTTCTGTTTTGTTTTCTAAGGATTGCACCAGTGTGCATTCTGGAAATTTGTCGAACACCAGTATGTGATAATTGCATCCCAGTTGAAAATTGTCAGTTTGATGACATTGAATTGATGAGATGCAATTATTAATGTCGCGCTGCAGTCCCTTTACAGAGCTACCGCGTTCACTCTCAACTGCCTTTAAATTGAATAAAATTTTCAACTGTGTGTTGACTAAGATACGCTTCCTCATCATCGTTGGTCTCCTTGGCGTGGGGATGAGGCTTAAGTGTTGGCATGGTTGTTCCTTTCGAGGTTTTCCATGCCACGACGAACTAAGAGGGAGGCTCCATATAAGAATCAATGTAGGACTCTATCTTGTACGGCTTCTTATGTGGAGATTACCGTACCAACATCTCTATTTTCCGCATACCTTGTATCCCTCCTAGTATTCCCAGCTCCCCTACCTCTCTAGCTAATCCTCCCCCTAATCCAGGGTGTCAATCGTATTTTAACGGCGCCTCCCTGACACCGGGCCACCTCAGGGAGTAAGTTTGGCCTTACCGCGGCAAGGGGCGCTGTCGCAGTGTACCACCCATTCTTCCCCCTCTATATTTTTAGATCGCTGCGCTTGCCTCGTCACCGGGCCACCTCAGGGAGTAAGTTTGGCCTTACCGCGGCAAGGGCCGCTGTCGTGGTGTACCACCCATTCTTCCCCCTCTATATTTTTAGACCGCTGCGCTTGCCTCGTCGAGCAGGTGGTCGTACGACCAAGATTAATATAACTAAAATAACAAAAACACAATAAAACTTATCTTATCCATCTCGGTGTAAGACTATGCAGGCGCGAGCGCCTAGCATAAAAACTTCTTCCCCCTCTCGGGGTAAGAATGCGCAGGCGCAAGCGCCTAATGCGCCGCTTCGCTCCGATAGGAGCTATTCCGGGCTGGAGGTGAGTGTTGCACACCGGCTCGTGACTACGGGTGTTATGGCGGGGCCTAGCACCAGCAAAGCTGCGGGGATTGGGCTGGAAACGGCAGATCGTTCCGTGGCGGTAGGCACTAGGGGCCCGCCAAACACCGGCGCGGCTGCGAAGCCAGTCCCATGAAGACAGGGGTCTCACGGCCTGGCCCGAGTGGATTAAGGCGACAAGCAGCCGCACAAGATAATCACCGGCCTCGAAGAGAATCCGGCCGCAGTCATGGGTGGGCAGGCCTAGCTTTGCCGAGGTTGCGAAGGACAGGATCCTTATTGGGATCCTGGACCGAAGCACCGAGCGCGGGTCCATACCAAAGGACCAGTGGAGGTGGGTGAAGGCAGCTCTGGCGAACGTCATTTTTGACGTAAGGACGCTGGTTGGTACCAGGGCCACATTAAGGTGGTCTCCTGTGAGGACCTGAGATCGGTTGCGCTGTACAAGGCCGCCTTTGCAAAGGTGGGCCCTGTCTACCCAAGGGCTAAGTTGGAGGTGGTGGACTGGAAGGACATTCCAGTCAGACCCCGCGCGAGGGCATGGGTTCCGGTGACACCATCGGCACCGGAAAGCATCCTACAGATGCTTCAGGTGATGAACCCGGCCCTCCCAACAAGTGATTGGAGGGTCGTCCGGGTCGAGGACGCGGAGGGCCCTTCGAGACAAGTGGTCTTGTCCCTAAACAAAGAGTCCATCAGACTCCTAGAGAAGAGGCAAGGCCGCGTCTCTTATGGCCTCGATGAGGTCATCATTAAGGTGTACCGCCGGGACGCTCAGCGTGCCTCTGGTGCGGGTGCAGCAATGGACGTGGAGCCGGAACCGGAACTCTCCGACGCTGGAGGCAGCGTCTCCTCTCAGACAAACTTTGCACCAACAATGCACAGGATCTTTGCGGAGGAAGAGCTGCTGCTCAGCGACGAAGAGTGCGAGGCTGATGTCACCGTCGTGGCTGGAGGGGAGGTAGCGGCTATCTCGCATGAGAATTCTGCAGGTAAACCTCCATCGCTCTAAAGCAGCCTCACCTGCTCTCCTAGGTCGCCTGAGCAAAGGCGACGTTACGGTGGTACTCATTCAGGAACCATGAGTTTGCAACTCAAGGGTATGAGGGTTGAGTGCCACCGGTTTTAAGCTTTTCGTGGAGCGCGGTATAGGTAAAATTTGAGCCTGTATTCTGGCCAAAGCAGATTTAAATATATTTCTTTTACCTAATTACAGTGATGATATGTCAATCTTGCTGGCATCGGCTTATATGCCGTACGAAGCCGAGTGCCCTCCTCCCCCTGTGGTGCGGAACTTGGTGTCCAGTTATGAGAGCGGACACATTTTGGTCGGCAGCGACGCAAATGCTCACCATGTCAACTGGGGAGCACGGATATTAATAATCGAGGTGAGTTACTTTTCAACTACCTTCTAACTACTAACCTACTTATATGCAACAAAGGTAGGGATCCCACCTTCATTACTAGGAATCGTAAAGAAGTTTTAGATATGACTCTATGTAGTGTTAGTGTATCTGAACTGATCGAGAGTTGCCGGGTTCTAGATTAACACTCCTTCTCTGATCATCGTTATATTGAAATCGTATTGAACTTTTCTATTACCAGCCCGAAAGTGCGCAAAAACCCAAAAAACACGGGTTGGCGCTCTTATAAAAGGTTATTTGAGGATAGGCTAACCAGCGAACCTCTTATTGAACCTAATTGCATCGGGGATGTAGAGAACATGGTGAACGTTTTTACGATGACCTGCTCAAATGCCTTAGATTAGGCTTGCCCTGAATCTAAACAATGGGGCAAACGTAAACCCCATTGGTGGTCACGTGAGATGGACTCACTACGTAAATCTTGTAGGAAAATTTTCAACAAAGGCAAAAGACTTAATCTCAAACTGGTATGGCATACCTATAAAAAAGCTTTAAGGGCGGCAAAGAGATCTTCGTGGAGAAACTTCCGCGGCGGCATTGAGGATGTTTCCGAGACAGCCAGGCTAAGGAAGGTTCTCTCAAGATCCTCAACGGGAAAGGAAACCCTTGAACTGCTACTAGACACCCACTTCCCTGGGAACACAACTGCGGAGGAAAGAATTCCTCCGTTTATTTCTTCCAACCCCGTCAATATACCGGTTTCGGAAGAAAAGGTTAAATGGGCTATCCAAAGCTTTAAGCCATACAAATCTGCAGGGCCGGATGGGATAATTCCTGCTCAGCTAATTAAGACACTGGAGGTGTCTGCAAAATGGCTCTCTACTATTTTCAGGGCCTGTTTCAAACTGAATCACATACCGTTGGCATGAAGAAATGTCACCACCATTTCCTCTTAAGGAACTTGAAAGGATTGTTAGTAGCTACCTGGCCGATACCATCGACAGTCGCCTACTTTCTAATGACCAGGATGCCTACCGCAAAGGCAAATCTACTGAGACTGCACTCCATAGCTTGATCGGCTATACTGAGAAGTCTCTCAGTGTCAAGGAGTTCTGTCTTGTAGCCTTCCTGGATATTGAAGGCGCCTTCAATAACGTGCTTCCAGAAGCCATAACTGGCGTCGTTAGGGATCTAGGAGTTGAATGCTCACTGGTTCAGTTTATCGGCCAGCTACTCTGCTGCAGAGTAGTAAGGGCTAAGCTGGGTGCGAGCGAATTGTCGCGGCACGTGTCGTGGGGGACGCCACAAGATGTCCTATCCCCACTTCTGTGAAACCTTACCGTTAATACGCTACTGCGAGATTTTCAGCCACTAATGTGTAACTTACATATGTATGTATATGTATACTCGTATGTACGTACATACATACATATGTGCTGTGAAAAATATCACAAACCTAAAATCACTCGAAACCCAATAAATGTGCTATTGATATTTAAAATTTGGAGAAATTCTACTTGTGTATAAATTGAAGGTGCACAATTTTCCTTCACCTTAATTTGTTAATTTGTTTTGTGAAGGCGGGAACCAAGTGAAAAAGAAAAAAAAGTCAGTTCTCTTGAAAAACAACACAAGTGTTTGCGCTGGCTGATGTGACAAGTGTATTAATGTAGTGATTTGCGCTGTATTGCAGTGCGGCAGTGTTATTCCAATGAATATGGAGGAAAATCAATGCAAATTATAATAAATCTCACCTTCGATTAAAGGGTTTTCACCTGTAATATGACGCAAGACCAAGAAAGCGCATTGCTTACATCGGGTATAGGGTAGCCATCTGGAATGATTACAGCATTTAGCCGTTTGAAATCAATAAAAACCTTGTACCGTTTTTCCATGGATGGTCCGGCTTTTTTAGGGACTATCCACAAGGGTGATAGGGATTCTTCGGTAGTAGTTCTGTTATTTGTCTGTCTACCTCAGCTCTAAGATTTGTAGGATACGGATATGATTTTGTATATATTGGTTCGCCCATATTAGTTCAATTACTTCAAAACTGGCCCCAAAAATTTCGGTGTATTTCCCTTAAATTTCTTGTAGTTCGTTATCGCTATTTGATACGTGTTGCACATTACTTAATTCTTTCGACACTTTTACTTTTAGCTTGATTTTGGCCTCTCCTATATGCAGAATATCGTGCTTGCAATCAATTATGGCTTCTATCCACCTAAGTGTATCATCACCGATAATGCGATGGAAGGATTTCAAAACAGAGAGTACATAGAAATCAAACCGTTCTTTGATTCCTATGCTTTTAAAAAAATACCTTTTATTTTATGGGTAACGTCTAATGGTCCCGCATCCGTCTACGCTTTAAAAGGTTTATAAATCCTTTTGCAATTCCCTGCAATTGTTTTAGATATAAATTTTTTTAGCACCATTATCTATAAGAAACTGGAAAACTTTTCCAATTTTGATCTAAAGTTCTATATAAGGAACGCTAGAGAGGCTTCGTCTAAAAAAAGTTGACTCCTCACTTTCTTGGTTCTCATCGGCATTTTCGTTTTTTGTTTCTATATTAAAAAGTCTCTGTTGCGTTTTTGGTATATTAGATGATCTTGTGACAGGGTTATTTAGCTTGTTTATGTAATTAACTTTCGGGAATGGAGTGAGGGTCGACGTCTATAGGGACTGGAGGTTTCGGTTCTGTTGGTCTAGGTGGAGGAGTATATTGCGATTGTTTATAAATATAAATTTTTTTTCAATAGTGAATTCTTTGTGATAAAGAGTCTAATTCGTGCTCCAGGGTTCTAAGGTATCGTTTGTCTGCATAATGCAATGACAAATGAGCTTTAATTTGACCCAGTCATCATCGAATATGTTATATGAAATCAAGGCAGTGTCTGCAGGTCCTATGACCTTTTATCGTATGTGGCGTAGGATGACCATGTTCTAACTCCCTCGTAGTCCTGCAATATGGATTCAACACTACGAATCCAGGGCATATATTGCACAGGGTTACCCTCAAACCTTTGAAGATTTTTTACCCTGTCAGATAGCCTACTAATTTCATGTAAATCAGCTTCCGTTAAGCAGATAGGACTTTCTTCAAAATTATTCTCGTTGTGTGAGCTAACTCTGGTCTCTTAGCGAAGTAGGGTGATAGTAGATTTACTTACACGACTTAAGGTGTTCGCCCGTTCTCATTTTTAATCGTTATATTTTAAATTTTAAATTTTCGGTATAGTTTCTCCAAGTTTTTCTTATAGAAATATTGTATTTTCTCAGGATGGTTATTTGTAGTGTTTCACTCAATAACTCAATAATTTGATATAAATGGGATATTTTATTTATAGTTTTCGAAATATTTTTGTAAGAAAGTTCTTTGCTATATTTCACTTGATCCTGTATTTAATTTCATATAAGCAGAATTTTCCTTAGATTCAATGAGCGCACTTTTTAAAAACTCGTGTTCGGGCGCCACTTGTCACCTTTCACCACCAAGAAATAAACTCGACGCGCTAGATAGGCAAAGAAATTTACCCATTTAATTGAAATTTCCTTTTTATAGTACAACTTTTGCTTATTTACTAAACGTTGCCTTATTTACTATAAGCGGTCTTATTTACTTATTCTAAATTATATACTTATGCTAACGCTGGAAAATCGAAGTAACTCAGGTGACAGCGGCTTCACATTTCGTCAGCGCGGCTTCCGCTTAAAGTTATTGCTGGCGAAATATGAAGTTGCTGTTGTTGTTGCGCTTTACTTTAAAATATTGAACGGAATATGCGATGCTAACGCGGCGGTATTGCTAGTTACTACCAGTAAAATAAGAAGTTGTTGTTGTTGTTGTTGGAATTACAGACAACGAACTTTATTTAGTTAATGTATCGGAAGTGACAATGCAGCGGTAAGACTGCAATTTTGTTACTTGAGAAACATCGCGGTGTTGACTGCATTTAGTCACACGGCGTTCTTAATGCTGTACTTCAATAAATTTCCTTATTGGGCAGGCTATGGTGCTAACTTTTATGCATTTACCAATTAGCAAGTAAGTATTAAGCTGTGCTTTGCTAATATAAACAGTTTTCACGACTTCATTGGTTAACAAATTGATAATATTTATATATGTGATTGATGCATAAACATCTAAGCGAAGTTAAGATATATAATTTGATCAAACACGCTCTAGTTTGTCCTCAAGTTATCTAAATAAAATTTTGAAAATCTTTTTTAGCAAGCTCATTACCCAATTTCTCCATATGCATAAGAAGGAAGCATCGAAACCCAGAACCCGAACTAAATCCCACCGGTACTGCCGTCAATTACTTCGTCGCGAGGTGGTTTGAGCACTAAGCTCTACGTCCGTTACAGTTTGATGCATTCCATAGGTATTTGCGCGATCGCTAAATTTCGTGTTAGGCAGGTGGTCCATAAAAACTGATTTCAAGGCCGCGCTGCTTAGACGGTTGGAGTGGTCTGAATCTGAGCCGCACCTACGCTTCAATTTGCGCACTAGATTTATTGTTGGGCAGGCGGCCTAAAAGGACTAGTTGCAAAACCCTGCTACCTTTGCGGCTTAAATTGACTTCATTCCAAGTCGCACTAACTCTTATATAAAGTTCCTCTCAGGACCGCCACCAATCATATCTTTGTTGAAAGGAACGCGATGCATCGCCGCTGCTATGGCTTTGCCTTTCGAGAGACCTCAATCTTTCATCGTTTCGGCGATACCGTCGCTTGCCAGTTTCAAGGTTGTCCGCTAAATGACATCCAAAGCGTTGAAAAGCCTCCGTCTTGCATCACTGAAACGCTCAAATTCGAATAATATGTGCCTTACGTATGCTGAGTTATACCATCTTTGTTACCAGGTTTGCTTGCTGGCATATCTTGCCACGGGTCGTTCAATTTCGACCTTGAAAAGCTTTCCTGCTTCTTTCTATTGTATATCGATAGGGTAGATCCCCGATACAACCATTGTTGCATCATACGAGAATATTTTGATAACCAAACAGGAGCCCCGTACATAATTGGCTTGTAACGACGCCTTCGAGCAGCTGCCGTCGGTTCTGCTTTTGCCAATGCGTGTTTAGCATTATCTGCGATAATGCGCCACTAACGGTGATGCTTTTTTATTAGCATATTCCAGATGGTTTTCAAATGATAACCGTGTATCTAACATAATCCAGAGGTATGTGAAGGAGGGCAGATAGTGACACTATGTTCGCCAATTCTAATGGTAGCCTTTGCTACTGCGAGCATTTTGTTGAAGCCATGATTGTATTGCCTCTATAAATATGTATATTGCTTCCGTCGTAAATTATGCTTAGGTATTTCGAAGTAACAACTACATAGATGCCCGCGAAACCTATTATTTCAGTCGTATTTGGTAGCTTGAGGTGAAGGATTCCGTCGTACATAATATTCTAAAAACAAGGGTACGATTTATCATACCCGTTGATATTCGGTCATCGAAATAACTTTGTATATGTTTTCCAAGGTACAAGAATATGTTGATATGGTCCAGTGCATCTAGAATTTTTATCCATTAGCTATATTGAATAAATTTTTGATATATAGGGCTATCAAGCACTATTCCTTTGATCCTTCGAGCCAACGTGAACCGCCTACTGCATCGCGCGTCAGCTGCGCATCCAAGTTTATCGCGTGAACAGTCGATATCCTTTTTCGGAAGCCAAACTGATTATCTTATATGCCTCCTATAGCTTGAGCCTGGATTTTGTGGCGGTTACATATAATTCGCTCAAAGGCTTTTCCCGCTAAGTCGCGTAGGCATATTTCTCTACAACTTGAAGGCTCAGCTGTGGGTTTACCGGATTTATACAGTAATACCAGAGCTTCCCTCTTCCAAGCTGAGAGGAATGTTCCTTCAGCTAGGCAAGCTTGGCGATTGCCAGTTTAAGAATTAAAGTAGAAATCCCCTCTGCGCCCTTGGATTGATCTATGATCCTTTAGATGCTTTGAGAATTTTTTCGGTGGTCACTTAATAAAACGAGCTTAAGAGCTTCCTTGAAGTAATCATACTATTGGGAAATAGTGCATCCATGACGGATTCTAGGTGCACTGGCCATGTTGGAATGGCGTCTCTAGGAACTTTGAGATTTTTCAGCACAATTTTGTATGCTGATCCCCAAGGGTTTCTTACAACTTCGTCGCATAGCCCGAGAAATCATTGACATTTGCTATCGTTGATTGCCACTTTAAGTGTATAACAGACTGTTTTGTACCACCCTCTGAACTGGAGCTGTACTTGTGCTCGCTGGAAACGCCTTCTCATTTCTATGCACTAAGCGTAATTATGCGGTCGTTGTAGCATTATACAGCGCATTGCCGTTTCGTTGTTGGGTATTTAAATCAACAGATCTTGTGCGCGGCTTGGCAATGATTGAGGTTAAGCTGGATTAGTCTCATAGCTATTTTAACTTGTTCAGTGCTGCCTGGTATAGCGGTAGGGTGGTCCGAATGGCCGATTCATCCTTTAGCACAGATTATGCATTTTGGGCCGTTAGTACATGTCGTTCAGTATGACCTGCTACCCCGAATTCTGAAGTCATTGTAGTGGCATTCCCGTAATAAGTATTCGAATCAGTCGCAAACAATCGCTCGAACAATACGAACGTCTGTCCGAGAAAAGCAACCATAAAGCGAACGTAAAAAGTGTTTAAAGACGATCAGAAAAAAGTGACAAGCGAAACCCGATTAGTCAATATGCAAAAACAAGTAACTACATTTACAACATACACAGAGGTCTCACAACTTCTTAAAGCCTTAAAACTGTTTAAAACTTCAATGCAAAATGAATAAACCCCGGGACAATATAACAAACCTACCACCCAATTTGCCATCGCTCAAATGGAATAAAAACATACTTTCAAACTTCATATCAAATGAACCAATTTATCTGCTTATGTCTAGATCAAATAGTACAGAAGATTTAAATTACGTATCACCATTCCTAATACAAAAAGCTATCAATGCAACATGCGGTGAAGTCGAATATTGTAAAAAAATTAGAAGCGGTCAGATTTTAATAAAAAAAAAACGGCACGCAAGCTAACAAACTTACGTCTTTAACAGCGCTTTCGAATACAATCTTTGTTGAAATAACTGCTCACAAAACTCTTAACTTCTCAAAAGGTGTAATATATTGCAATGAGCTACGATCAATTCCCAACAGTGAAATCCTTGAAGAACTTAAGCCGCAAAATGTATGCGACGTCCAAAAAATGCTTAAAAAAGTTGATAATGACCTAACTGAAACAGGTTTGATCATTTTAACTTTTGCCACAACTACACTACCAACAAAAATAAATATCGGCTACATCAAGACATCAGTTCGTCCATACATTCCTCCACCAATGCGTTGCAAAAATTGCCTTAAATTTAACCACGTCGCCAAATTTTGTAAAAACTCAAAATCCTGCCCCGACTGTGCAAGTAATTATCATATTAATGACGAAAGCAATGAAATATGTAAACACCCAACAAAAGAGATTCAAACAATAAAAATCACCGCACAAGTCGGCAATAAAACTGCACGAGTAATACGAACGGTATCCACACAACAGCTCTACATATGCATCAGTCACAAGTCAACACAATGCTAAACCGACAACAATCAATACTCATCCGTATCATCGAAGCTCACCACACTTTAATCCGCCGTCTACAGTACAACTAGCAACAAAACCAACAACACCAACAACTCCTACTTCTACTCAAATAACCACTGACAGAGAAATTGTGCGATACTTAGACGTAATGAGCGAATCCGAGATACATAGATGACAGCCTACCGTCCACATCAACAAAGAAGATAAAATACTACCATAAAATACATCAAAGAGACTACAAACACAAATAAGAAAGTTAAACAACAAGAAGTAACCCAACTAACACTACACCTAACATGTTCAGTTATACTAAAATTTAAAACAATATTTACATTTATTAGTTTATACACAAATAACTTTAACATCTATTAAGGTTTAAATTTAACTTAAATTAGAAATTTAATACTTCCACTTACATATTATATTGGCACATGAATCCTTCACTAAAAGTTGTGCAATGGAACATACGTGGATATCAAAATAATTACAATGAATTACAGGTATTACTAAACGAATCGAAACCACACATAATTGCTTTACAAGAAACACACATACCGGGCTTGAGACCAACGCCAATTCCTATTAACTATAACCTCTACACATCCACAAACCCCTGCAACTCATTTGGAGGTACCGCTATCCTTATCCATAAATCTATTCAACCTAAACTAATAAATCACACCTCCAACTCTTTTGATATAGTTAGCATCGAAATCCAGTCATTGCTCAAATTTACAGTAAGTTCCATTTACATCACACCAAATAAAAACACCCATATCAAAAATTTACAAGACATTTTTGATAACTCCCAAACACCACTTTTAATCACTGGCGCCTTTAATGGCGGGCACCCACACTGGGGATCCCCCAAAGCAATAAAAGAGGTAACACGCTTTTTAAATCAGGCCTAATTCTTCTGAATGATGGCTCACCAACTCACTTCACGACACATCATACATTTACCCATGTTGATTTAACCATTGCTTCCCCAACATAGCCTTACAAAGTAATTGGCAAGTGGATCCCACCTTATTCGGCAGCTACCACTACCCAATAACCACAACCATTTTTAAAAACCAATCGAATACTACAACCATAAATCGACCCCGATTCAACCTTAGAAAAGCCAATTGGAACAAATTCAACCTCCTAGTTGACACATTAATCAGGTCCAAACCCCATAGCTATAATATAAACAAAGAGTCAGCCACAATAAATAAAACCATACTTCAAAGCGCAAACGAAGCTATTCCCCAAGCAAAATATTCCATGAAAAAATGTACACCCCGGTGGAATAAAGAACTGGAAGCAAAGAAAAAAGGCCGAAACCGATTGTGGAATAAATTAATAAGACACATAACATTAGAAAATATAGTAAACAACAAGAAGGCGAATGCCTTATTCAAAAGAGAACTCAAGTTATCAGAAACCAAAGCAATGCATAACTTCACCGCTACGATTCATCCACAGAACCCACCGGAGAAATATGGTACACTATACGCCGATTTTGCGGTTTAAACCCGCACCTACCGATACAGTGTATATCCACACATGATTCTACACAAACAACAACAGATAAACTAATAATTGCTAACTCCTTTGCGAAATATTGATCAGACGAAGCCAACGACAGCAACTTTTCACGGTCTTTTAGACATAACAAACACGTCTCCAAACTACTACATAGCCACCAAACCGGCTTCAAAAAGGGTAAATCAGTGTCTGATTGTCAAGTTTATCTAGACCATCAGATCACTCAGTCCCTTAACTTAAAAAAACATAAATCACTCATCGTACTTGACGCTTTAGCAAACGTTTGACAAAATCGGAGTTCATACTGTCCTACACCAGCTCACTACTTGGAAAATTGGACCAAAGAACTACACCAAAAACTTCATGAGAAACAGAATAATAAAAATAAAAATAGACTCACAATTCTCCGAAACATAGACACTCCAAAATGGGATTCCACTAGCCTACAACAAACTTAGCAACGTAATATCACTGGGTCAGAATTTCTCAAACGGATCACCTGAATGCGGTGAAAAATTATTTTTGCTCGTTTTTTTATTTTTTCTGTAGCCATTAATGATGCAAACAAAAACCCAGTTGGATTTTCTAAACAATTTTTTTTAAGATATTGTTAATAAATGTTTTTCGTCATTTTTTTTCAAACATCATTTACGAACGATCTATCAGACCGGTTTAGATGATTCGACCGCTATTTTAATCGTCATTTAATATAGATTACGTATGATTTCTTCTCTAGTAGCAACGAGAGATTCTAGCGGTAACGAGTGGCGGGCGGACACGCTATGGTGCGCTCCAAACGCTGCATCATGACGTTCAAGGCTAAATAACTTTTTTCCAGATTGCGGGCGATTTTTTTCAAAACGGAATTTTGTTTAGCGTGAAATGTAGTATATATGGTTTTTTTTTATGTCGAAATATGGCGCAGAAGACATTTTTTCTTCAATTTTTTATAAACAAATATATAAACAATTGACTCAGATTCAATTTTTTTATTCGGAAAAAATCACACGTAATCTACATATATTAAATGACGATTAAAATGGCGGTCGGATCATCTAAATCGATCTGATAGATCGTTTGAGAAATTCTGAAACCACTACATAAAGAAATAGAATTCCTCGCCTACGCAGACGAATTCATTCTCATAAAAAAACTGAATAAACAAAAAAGCACAGACATAAATCTCAACGACATCCACAATGACATTTTAAATTGGTGCAGCTACTCAGGCGCCAACCTCTCAATGGATAAATGCAAACATTTACACATTTGTACGAAATATAACTGTCACCCAATTATTACATGCAACAATAGTTCAATAAATAACACCGACAATCTTAAAATATTAGGAATTGAATTCAATAAGAGATATAGATGGGAAACACATATTTCGCATCTCCTTGACTCACTAAAGAAACGATTGAACATCATTAAATGCCTCTCGAGCCCAAAACTCAACGCCAACACCATTTCTGTAGTGATGGCTGTCAAATCCCTAATCGCATCAAAACTGTATTATGGACTATACCTCTTCGGATATGCCCCTAAATCCACTATCAATAAACTAAATTCAGTACTCAATTCCGCAATACGAACTGCTTTAGGCGCATGCAGAACCACACCAATCCACAATATGACATTTAAAACAGACATTCCAACTTTGACACAAATGTCCACTTTCCAAACTAGCAAGCAACCTAGCAAATTCGAAATAAAAACTCAAAATTGAATCTACAATCCATCGCATAATAAAAAAAGCTGAAGAACTGAATATTCCCATAAATAATAAACTAAAAACTACTACCCAATGCCCTGAATGGCAATTACCCCTTGATTCCATAGACTTATCACTTCACCAATGTAAAAAAGACAACACTCCAACAATAGTATTTCAAAAACACTTTTCAAAAATAACCGAAAATCTTACAAATAAAAAATTTAAACTAATTTTCACCGACGGCTCAAAAACCGAGAACATAATAAGCTTCAGCGTTATACATAACAATCAAATATTAATCTGCAAACTCCTCCCTTCCTACAGCACAAATTTCGCTGCTGAAACCATAGCCATCTTCGAAGCAGTACCTACAATTTGCTAACAAAATGCCTGGAAAATTCGCGATTTGTTCCGATTCCCTTGCATCTTTAAAAATTATAAAAAACATAAGCAACAAAAATTATTATTCAGACCATATCCAAAATTCTTTAATAAAACACAAAAATAAAATCAAACTAATATGGATACCTGGGCACACACTTATTAAAGGTAATGAGTTGGCAGATAGAGCCGCAAAAGAAGCACAAGAGCGACTACTAGCTATTTCTCTAAACCTCCTATACACAGATATACAAAACTACATAAAAACTAATTTCAGAAATGAAAAATATTCTTCATACGAAAATACAACAAGCTGGGATCGATGTTTCAACACAAAAAAAAGTTCAATCAACGAATCCAAATCTGTACATAGTAACGATATATCCAGAAGGGAAATTACAAAAATAATTATATTGCGATTCGAACATACAAGACTAACGAAATACGAATACCGAATAAAAAAGTCGCAAATACCTGCAAATATTGCGATACCTTAAACCCTAGCATCAAACACATTCTAGACGACTGCATACATTTTTTAAACCATCGAAAATCACTTAACAACACCAAACCAACAGACCTACTTTTGAATGACTCCACAGACAACACTTTCAAACTAATAAAGTACCTAAAATATTGCAATATATTAAATGAAATATAAATAGTACATAATGTATCTGCACCCATGCACACATATTTAAATCGCTTAAGACCACTGTAGCCATAGCGTTAAGTTATTGTATTTATTAGTGTGGCGGTAGATAGCGTTTGCGGGTTTAAAGCGGGGAAAATTAAGCGGATTAAGTAAGATAAATAAAAAGCACGTCCGAATTACCTTGAGTCTATTTAATAGAAGAAGAGAGAAAACGTCAAGTTTGACAGCATGACTTGACTTAAGGCCTAATTACAAAGTGCGTATTGGGCGCGAACATGCCGGCCACCTTGAACAATTTTTCAAAACTTAGTCCTAAATGAAAATACAAATGTACAGAGTAACAAATATTTAAATTGAAAACATGTCCGTCTTCGTTGGCAAGAGCGATAATTTTGCAACAGGTCGCAACAGCTCTCCTTCGGATGTCCTCAAGCTAACTACTCGAACGTGGGAATCAGAGCCAGGATTACAACCGAGAACACTCTCAAGCTTCCATTTGGTTGGCGGTGCATTGCTATTATGAATGACAACCACATCATCCTTTCGTAAGTTCTCCGTTGGGCGAAACCACTTCGTGCGTTGCTGAAGATTCGCTAGGTATTCGTCTCGCCAGCGCTTCCAGAAATGCTGTCTTATTGCTGTGATAACTTGCCATCGTTGAAAAAGCGTTCCCTTGAAGACTTTCAAATCAGGATCAGGGAGCCCTTTTAATGGTTCACCAATTACAAAATGGTCTGGCGTTAGGACCTCAAAGTCGCCAACATCCGATGGTATCCAACAAATAGGTCGAGAGTTTACACAGGCCTCGACCTCTGTTAGAATCGTTGCAAGTTCTTCGTATGTTAGAAGAGTGGAGTCCAATGCACGCTTCAAGTGGTATTTATTGCGCTTTATGCCAGCATCACAATACCCACCCATATGAGGAGCGCTAGGGGGGCTGAAATGCCAAGTCGTTTGAACGTCAGCAAAGTAGGGCACCAGTTTGTCGTCGCTAATGCGGCGTTCGTAAGCAGCACGAAACTCTCTTCCCGCTCTGACGAAATGTGTGCCATTGTCGGAATAAATATGCTGGCAGAACCCTCTTCGATTTGTAAAGCTTTGGAAAGCGGCGATGAAGGTAATGGAAGAAAGGTCTCCCGCCAACTCCAGATGCATTGAGCCTGTGCTCATACATATGAATGAGCAGATGTACGCCTTCGTAGATTTGGCGCCTCTTCCATGGGCAAAATTTTATGCTGTACGGTCCAGCAAAGTCGACTGCACTATGAAGAAAACTTCTCGCGCTTGTTACACGGCTGAGTGGTAGATCGGACATCAATTGCTGCAGTGGTTTGTGATTCAACCGCTTACACCGGACACAATGACGATACGTCCCTCGGACGATGTTTCGGATACCGGGCACCCAGAATCGACGCTGAATTACAGCTTGCATCATTTGTGGGCCAGCATGTAACATAGTGATGTGGACTGCAGCGGCAATTAGTTTGGCGAGCGATGAATTCTTCGGCAATATCATCGGGTGCTTAACGTCACCTGAGCATGTTGCGTTCCTAATACGACCCCCTACTCGAAGAATGCCTTCGTTATCGAGGAATGGCTGGAGACGTATGAGACTGCTGCGGATCGATATTGGTTTCTTTGCTCTGCAATTAGATATTTCTTGTGCGAAGGCATTAGATTGTGAGTGTCCAATGCTAACCCTGCTTTATGTATCTCTAAGCAAGTTAAAGGACCCAATAGTCGTTTATCTGCATTAGCGTGAAGAGAGGACTTCCGCGAGTTACTGCTAAACCGAATTATGTATGCGGTCATTCGTTTGAGCTTGTTGTATGAATGGTATCTGGTTAACAAATCCCATTCGTCAGCGGTTTGTGCTAAATGCGAAATAGCTTTGATGGATTTAAATTCCAGCTCTGTTGTATGTTGGGTGGAAGGTTGAAACCAGAACCGATTGCATTCTCGAAGCCAGGCTGGACCATGCCACCATAGAGTGTGAGCAAGAAGTTGCGACGGTGTAATGCCCCTCGAGGCGCAATCCACGTGGTTGTGTTCAGAGGCGACATGCCTCCACTGTGCCGGCGGTATGATCTCCTGTACGTCGGCGGCGCGATTTGCGACGAACACTGTCCAACGACTTGGAATTCCTTGTAACCAAGCCAAAGCAACCATAGAGTCCGCCAAGCATAGATGCTTTCGAGTTCGTGGCCGAAGCTTGATTCTATCTTCAAAGGTGCGACTTTAGTTTTCGCGTAACTTTGATCCCATCGTCAGGAGTAAAACTTCTACAATAAACAGCGGGTGCGTAGGCAACTTGGGAGGCATCTGTGAATACATGGAAATCAGCATTTGCAACGGAACTAGTGCCAAGCCAGCGACTTAGCTTGAGAGACGAAAGTGTTGCCAGTTCACATCTATGCGACATCCATTCGGCGACTATGCCAGCTGGTACCAATTCGTCCCATTCTACATTTGAGCGCCAAATTTTCTGCAACCATATTTTGGAGCGGATGGTACACGGGGCGATAAGCCCAAGCGGGTCGAAAATCTTACTCGAATCGGAGAGGAAACTGCGCTTTGTCAGCTTGTTCGGCAACTTATCTAAATTAAAACTAATTGAAAGCGAGTCGCTGTCTGTATGTCAAATGCAGCCCAGTGTTCGAATATCATTCCCATCAGATAAAAGATGTGAAATTTGTGTGGATGCGTCCGGTATCTGTGCTTTTAATGGTTGGCAGTTTGTCGCCCACTTCCGAAGCTCGAAACCACTTTTCGAAAGTACGTTTGAAATATCTCGTTGAAGCGCTGCAAGCTCTTGAAGAGAGTTCGAGCCCGTCAACAAATCGTCCATGTAAAAGTCTGACTTTAGCTAAATTTTGGTATGCGTCGCCTGCCCGCAGCGCTGCGCGATGGAGCGATTTAACGGCGAGGTGTGAAGCGGCGGCTACCCCATAAGTAACCCTCAAAAGGCGGTAATCACGCAACAGCTCTGATGAACCGTCACGCCATACGATGCTCTGATAATCGACATCCTGTTTAGCGACGTAGACCTGTCGATACCAAATTGAGAAGAGGTCCTGTAGCAGCTGCGGGCCTACCATTAAGGCGTCGTTTAGTGAATACCCGGATGTTGTCTTCATGGACGCGTTGAACACCACCCTAAGCTTTGTCGTGGCGCTCGTCTCTTTCACCACTGCATGGTGTGGCATATAGTAAGCGGTTTGCATTGCTGGGCCAGCCGGCTCCATATAGCCCAAGTCGATTAACTCTTTCATAAAATGTTTGTACTCCTCTTGAAGGCTCTTGTTGTTGGCAAACTTTCTTTCCATGCTTAGTAATGCACGAACTGCTGCGTTTCGCGATTCGCCAAGCGGAACCTCCTTTTTGAGCGGCAGGCGTACTATGAAACGACCGTCTTCACTACCGTTGGGTAGTGTTGTCATATAACTTCTCACAATGAATCTCTTCGGCTGTCTAAAACTTTCTCGTCGGCAGCTGTTCAAGTTCCCAAAACTTGGGAAGGAGTTTGGTTAGCTCGGTGTCACAGTGCAGCGTTGAGATTGAAACAGGTTGCCTTTGGGAAGGCGTAACGTTTCCGAACAACACCCAACCACTTTGTCCTTTCTTCAGACCTTCAAGCAAAAACTTGTCCATCTCTTCCACGCCAATCAAAACATCTACTGGTCCGGGTTTGGAGAAGTGAGGATCCGCTGGCGGTAAGTCTCGAACATGCGCCCATAGAGATTCAGGAACAGCGTTAGTTGGAAGGTCATTAGTGATTTTGGGTAGGATATGCGTACTCACGTAAAAGGTTGAGTCTAATGACCTCGGTGACAAGCATACCTTGACTTCTCCTTTCGTACGACCTCCTTGAATCGACCCAATACCTGTAACACAAGCTGACGATGACTTTCTAGGTAGACGAAGGCGTTGGACACAGGATTCAGTGATGAACGAGGCATGTGACCTATTGTCAAGAAGAGCCCTAGCGGGTTGCCAGCGGCCCGCATGGTCCTGCTAGTAAACCTCAGCAGTAGCCAGTAAGATAACGCGTTCAGCATTAGCGTAATGCGATGTTACATTAATGGTTTGACTGGTGTCGTTGTTAGCGGAGACAGACTGTTGGCTGAATTTTGTGCATGTGTAAATTCTATGCTCACCATTGCAGTATGTACAGGTTGCAGTGTTAGGGCTGTTCGACGAAGCATGGTTTTTTGATTCCTGCTGGCTGCATGTTGTATGAAGAACGTTCCTTGTGTTCGCCCTTGAGCAGTTAGAAATCGCCGGCAACATCTCCAAAGACCGCGCTCGAATTTCGAGAACGTCACGAAGCGCAGCGAACGTCGGCAAATCGTCGGACACTAAAGACAATTTCCATTGCTTGCGGGTCTCATAGGCTAATTTCGACTCGGTTAGATGAATAAGCCAGTCATCCCAAAACTCAACCGGCCGACCAAGAGCACGTAGTGCACCGACATGCTACAAGGTTAGGTTGGGCACATGTTTAATTGCCTTAGCAGAGTCCTTAGTTGCTTTTTAAATCGATATTAAAGCCTTTATATGGCTGTCGACAATGATTCGCATGACCTTATAGCGTGAGGTCAGTAAGTCCCAGGCCTCACTGTAGTTACTGTCGCTCACTGCTAAACTGCTTACCAATTCCAGTACTACACCCTTTAAACAATTGCGGAGCCACTTCAACTTCTGTCCTAAACCTGCTAAACTGCTTACCAATTCCAGTACTACACCCTTTAAACAATTGCGGAGCCACTTCAACTTCTGTCCGTCCGACAGATTTGCGTTCGCATTGACGAGCGAACAAAATGCGTCATGAAAAGTGAACCATTCGGTGGGATCGCCCGCGAATGATGATAAGTGCAGCTTTGGAAGTGGCGCAGGTGGCCTCGCAGTTTGAGTTGCTTGAGCAACAGGTACCTTGAGCGGTGCAATTAGGCGTTTGAAATTCGCCTTTGCGATGGTGTACCACTCTTCACCCTGGATGCGTGATTGCTCCTCCAACTCGAGGTTTCCCTCGCCGCACGACAGTTCCACTTCCTGCTGAGCTTCACGAAAGCGCACCCACTGTTCCTCCAACAACTGAAAATACGAAGACACAACTTCTACGTCGACTGCAAGCTCATCGGTTTTGCTCGATTGCGTTTTATGGCCTTTAATGCGGAATCACGAACTTTAATCGTTGACATTTTGCGTGTGCGGTAAAACTTTTGTTATATTAAAATAACGCGTTGTGGACTATATAAAGGAAATATTGCGAAATTTGGCTCGTAGGACCAAAAATGTGGCGGTAGATAGCGTTTGCGGGTTTAAAGCGGGGAAAATTAAGTGGATAAGATCAATAAAAAGCACGTCCTAATTACCTTGAGTCTATTTAATAGAAGAAGAGAAAAAACGTAAAGTTTGACAGCATGTCAACAGTGCTGACAAGCCAGACTTGGCTTAAGGTCTAATTACAAAGTGCGTATTGGGCGCGAACAATTAGTTTACTAAAAATACAATTGTTAATAAAAAATAGAAATAAAGTGTTCGAATTCGAAGCATTTAAACCAAAGCCGGAATTGCAATTTCGCGAATGTGGCATATAACCCTACTGATGCGAAATTTACCGATACCTATCATATTTTTTTTTACAGTTCCGAAGCCAGCGAAATAGTTGCACTCTGCGTACCGCCGTACGTTTTCCGGAATATGCGTACATTCAAAAAGTTTATTTCGAAATCAGAGAGCTGAGAGTTTAAGGCTAAGCAGACTTTTTCAACCGTGATTACCTCGTTGCCTGACGGCTGCTTTCAATTTGTCCGTATTCCCATCCGACGGATTGGCAAGTTGGAAAATCAGGCCGCCGCTTGCAGTTTGACGTACTTTTTGAACCATGATATTCATCCCTTTCAAGGCATCTTCACTGTTGGCCGAGTAATTACATTCGCCTGTGCATCATTTGACCATTTCGCAAAGGCATTCAAAACGTCCTTTTTGGTCTCATCAGGACGTGCATTTTGCGGTAACTGCTCCATCTCAGGGTCACCTAAGGTAGCCGCTACCGCGTTTCCGCCAAACGTTCGCAAAGCCTGACTTTTAGCCAAGACACTAATGCTTGTAGTCTGAACACTTTAATTGCCGCAAAGCCACACACCCTTTGCTTAATTAGAGACATTCAGGCCTCGGATTTGATAGCTGTATATCGCAAATAATAAAATTTTCTATTCAGTAGCAAAATATAAGACATACTTTGGAAGTTAAAACTAGTATAATACTCGTAAGGGAAGCATTGTAATGGGCTGGATTGACACGAAGCGAACTCAAGTTATTAGGTTAGTACTATTATTATTTTTTAGATATATGTACTTACGATGATGCTTATATTGTCCGAGAGAATATTATATGCGTTATGTTGCTCTCTGGAGAAGCCAGAAATTAAGTATGGGTGAATAATAAGAAGTGTAGAAACCAGACGTAGATTATGTTAGATTTGACAGAAGTGGAATTTTGTAGGGACTAGAAGTGGCATTTGTTAAGGACGCTAGTTTCGCTGATGAAGTGCTTGTTTGTTTCTCGCTTTCTTCATTGTATTTTTACGAGTAGTCTCGTAATTTGGCCCTGTTAGGGTGGGACACACACTACTCGTCAGAACCTGGGTTCAGTTTTACGATTCATTCTGTTATCCACGCATTAGATTATCTTATTTAGTTTGTTTATTTCAGGGCGATTCAATTTGATGCACTTGGTTCATAAAGTCTTTTGAGATGCAACACTCTGGGGCGAATATTATTAATATCTGCACGTGAGAAAATGGTGCGTTCCTGAAGAAGGTTAGAAGGGAGGTGTGTTTGGGTACGCTTTCTGTGAATAGTGCTGATCTTACAGCTGCGCATGACAGAACGTATAATATTTTTCACCCTGGGAATCCTGTACTTACTATGAATCATGCGCAATATCAGCTGATTTTCCACGAGCAACGAGATTTGATTGCAGAACTTCAGTTTTAGCATAGATGAGTTTCTTAGATTAGTTTTTTAAGTACAGCGCCGTTGCTTTAGTTCCATCAAGGATGCCATTAAAATTATTTGTTTGTGTTATACGGACATACACCCCTTTTTCCTCAATCACTGTCTGGTAGTCGATGTCTTCTGTTGGCCAATCTTTTGAAACGCCTTTTTGTAGCTGTCTTGGTCACCATAATGAGTTGTTGACGAATTTATTAGCACGGGTTTGCTTGACCATGAACACGTAGGCTTACGTATCCATGCGAGGAATATTGTGGAATCCGTCCAAAGCAGCAAATTAACTTGTCCTAGGTTGAGGCTTTCGGTTAATGTATTATAGTTTCTGTCAGTAAAAGTTACGCAAAGTTCTAGTGGCGATGGCGGTATCGTTTTAACTGGGACAACTCTTGTTTTGGCCGTAAGTAAATTTACAAAGACCTTGTCTTCAGTTTTGACTCTTACATAAACCGTAGCTTAAGAGTCACTACTTCCAAGTACCTGTAAAATGTACCCATCTGAGGGGTATCATATATTTTGCATGAGGGTTTGACAACTATTATTATGGGTGCCACCCATTCGAGCGGGTCGAAAAATTTTGCGATAGTAGACGGTATCGCCTCGAGCTCTTATCACTGATTTGATGCTGTGTCCGCCGGTCAATTCATCATCCACATTCCTGTAAATGTTTGACACTGTTTGATGAGAGGTTTCCATCGGCTAATCGGTGTACTGTCCTTATCGCTAGGCAAGTAGCACAATTTATGCCAAGGTTACAATATTTATTTCGTAAGAACTGATAGGTTTCATCGGGCGCGTGCGAAAATACTTGACACTTGAGCATACTTACATATACATATATTACATACTTTTCCCGAATTTGTAATAATGGTAAAATCAACCTGTAGTTCTGGTCCAGGGAAGAGCACGTTATTTAGATTATGCGATTCGCAGTGGAACATAAATCATTGAAAGACACTTGTACTCTTGATGAGGTACTTTCTTCCTTCAAAAAAAGAATGATGCGGTAAGAATTAGCAGTATGTAGAGTTAGCTGACACGTTGGCGTGAATTTTGAGCATCTGCCTTAGCTGCCCCCTCGTATTCCAGTACTACTCTATGATATTCCTTTTGTAAAATTAGATTTTTCGCTAGACGCATCTTGTTCTGGAACAACTAGCGAAATCAGGTCTGAATGTTAGAGATACCACATATTTCCCGTTTTTAGTCATGAGGGGCATCCTCTAATTCCCAAAAGACAGTTAACAGCTTGTCCAAGGTAATTTCTTTATAAAAGGAAACTATGTGGTTGTTTGGTGTGGTCGCCTCAGCAGTACAGGTTGGAATCCAACCGAACATGGTTTCATGGACAAGAAGCGTTTTAGTACGTTACTCTTAATGTCGCCCAAATTTATTTGGGTATAAATATCCCCACCGAGATCGAGATCGGCAGGTTTGTTGATGACGAACCTTTTGTTCGCTGACGTTAAATCTGGGAATGCTTGCTGTGGTAGTACGCTTACTTGGTATGTCGGAATAATAGTAATAGTAATAGCACCGTAGCTTCTACGTTTATTAGTGGGTCTGTTGGTGGTCGCAACTGAATTGCGCACGCCTCTTTTACCTGCGCCGATATTGAGTTACCAATGCTCAAGAAATGCGCATACAGATATTTTGCGGCAGGTGAATTCTGCGTCTTAGTCTCAGTAATTTAAGAGCACTCAGAATCACTAAGGGATGATTTTTTTTCTCATTACCTTTTGAAGATTATAATCGCCACTGGACCTGTGCTGACGTGGAGCGCATATTGCTTGCATGGTTCGCAATTCTCCAAGGAAATGAAATGCCCGTATGTTCAGCGGATAAGCAGTTCAATCACACCCCTGTTGCGAGTGTCGACTGACAGTAGATAAACGACTACTGAGCGATTATCGATCGATGGCGCTATTGTGAGTGTCGATTAGTCGCTCAACTGGCGACTTTGAATAGTTTTTGATCTATAATCATTCTACTGCCATTTTCTAGTCGTTCAAGTTTGAGTTTAGTGAGAAAATTTACAATTATGGATAAAAAGTAAGTTATTAGTTTAAAAAAATATATAATAAAGATAAATTACATATCAAAAGTTGTGAGCAATAAAAAGCAGTTAGCGGGGTTGGTGGAACTTATGCAGGAGAATCAGCATATAGTCGGGCAAAACCAAAATGGGAAACCATTGCAGTTGAACTTAGTAGCTTGGGACCACCACTGCGTTCATGGGAAAAGTGGTTAAAGGTAAATAATTACTTTTATAGATCTAATGAATGAAAAATGTATATTTTTATGTAGGTATGGACATATGGGTTAGACGAATCTCCCAACCTCCTTCTCAATTTCGCCAACTCTGATAAACTTTTACTTTCATCTTCACTATCGTCAGTTAACCATAGCTCCACAGTATCCATTTATTTATTTATTACCACAAAAATATTAAGTTTACAATATCGCTTTGAGCAGATATCAAGTAAATGAAATAGTTGACAAATGTAAATAAATACCCAAACAGCCGTCAATTCAGTTCACCATTCACAATAGAGCAAATTTTGTCGATCAAGTTACACAATACAAAATTCAATTATAATCGACTCGATCGACAAATGTCTATTCTATTGTCAGTCGACACTCGCAATAGGGGTGTCAGAGTTGTAAAACTATCGATAGTGCCACCATCGATAGTTTTCATGTTTCAGAAAAAAAAATATCAAGTCTCGTCGACATTTTGCACCAATACTATCGATAATGTCAATTGCTACTATCGACAGTCAATGCAATTTTATCAACAGCTCCAAATTAATCGGGACGGCATCGAAATAAACAAAATCATTGGAAAAATAAACACAGGAGGAATCACAATGATAGAGCCCGTACCCTGTAGATTTTACAGATCTGAAAAACTAATAAATGCAAACATAAATTTTTCCATTACTTGATTATTAAAACAAAAACAAAATTTCTTGAATAATTGTATAGAATTTATAATAGATTTTTTAAAGAATTGCCTTCGATGTGGCGTGGTAGCTGCTAGAGGCAAGGCTTATGTGTACGGTACACTGTTTGAATGCGTTAAATACACGACACATATTACCAACCCCATTTACGATTATTTTTAGAACGCACACGTTCGAGTGGCACGAAATATTTAGGCCGGAAGCCTAAACAGTGTTCGCATATGGAACTAAAAAATCTCTGAGTGATATCCCTTTCTCGCCCTGCGGACTTACCTACAGCCTTAGCGCTGGCACACGAGGTAAAAGCTAATCAGGAAAGATACAAATTCGCGGCAAGCTTCCCAAGCAAGAGTCCCAAAAAATGGTCAAAGCCAATTATAATCAAGAACAGGTAGAGAACATGGAAATATACCCAAGGTCCAAAATTTCAGAGGGTAAATCACCCAGAACATGAAGATCGGAATACAAATCAACAAAGTAAAAACTACAGAGATATAGCTAAGGAATCGACCGCAAAAATTCGTGATAATAACGCGGACGATGATTATGCAAATTTTTTTAGGAGGAGCTCCCTGCACCGTTAGTAGAGAGGACTTTAGCGGCGACGATCATAAAACTTTAAACTGATGCTGGTGCCTCAAGAAATTATATGTGTCCTTTAAAATTACTGAACGGCATAATATGTACCAGTAAATAGTCCGTTCCTAGAAAAATCCATTCATGGCTTTAGTAATATAGGGGATGATACACTACATCAGGACTTTTGGCAAAGAAATCACATTTTTTATGTTTTCCGGCCTAACAATATTTGACTGGAGAATTAGGTCGCAGACGGGCAATAGACAAAATGTGCTGGCAGAGCAAATTGAGTTCAGACTCACCCATTATCCAAAGTAAACCGGTAATTTGCATCAGAAATCAAATAATTATTAAGGAGGCAGAAGCTCTGTCTAATCTCTTTCTTTTATTATGTTTCATGAAGAAAGGGGGCACATTTTATCAAATAAGCAAACACTATTTGACAGAAGCTCTGTCTAATCTCTTTTATTATGTTTGATGAAGAAAGGAGACACATTTTATCAAATAAGCAAACACAAAAGCAGAAACCGAAAATAACTGGTCCACATTTATTTCAATGTTTTTTCTGATTTACCATATATTATTGCCCTTTTGTGATACATACTTATATCACTAACAGAATGATTTGTGTTAACATAAATAACAACCGATGTCATTTGCCATGTCATTGCTAGTTTGCATTATGGAATGAAAATACTTCACCTGACATTATTCACATAAAAATATAACTAATTCCGTTAGAAACGTAAAAGATAAAACAAATCAAATAAAAGTCCAACCGAATCAGATATATGTACATACGAACAACTTTGTATACCAGTTATGGGCAGTGATTTATTTTTTATAACATAAAAAAAGTGAACCGGTTATTTTCGGTCTTTGGGTAAAATACAGAGTTGTAAAGGTAATTCACTGCAATTGCCCATTATCGCTTTCATCCAGATGGAGCATACTTAGATGATAAACAATTTTTGTTGGAATTTATTTATATGTATATGCAAATCGTTCCCATCATTATGGATAGCTAAAAGCAAGGAATTGGTAATTGCCTATTAAAAAAATGCCAGAAAATTAATAACAACGGCAAGCAGTACCACTGCAGCACATTCAGCGTCCGCCGTCATCGCCTTTTGAATATCTGTATGGTATATGGCGAATTGTGTTGTGGAAGTTACCGTGATGCGCAGACATACTGTGACAACAAACATGACTAAACATGAAAACATAAGTTGTCACAGCGCTCATTGTATCAACCATACTTTTAACGCGCGTTCTGTCAAGCCGACGTGAAAGTCTTCTGCGGACTGGCCGTTAGTTTCATACAACTCTCTATTATAACATACAAATAGCACGTCCTTGTGAATTCGCAATTTATTTAAACGCGCTTTGCTGGTGAATTTCGTTGGTTTGCGGGGAGTGGGACTGTGCTATCACGACCGTAAGAAGCACTGTCAAGTACTCGCTAGTTAAGTTTAGTAGTCTATTCTGAACTTTAATAGTAATTTTTGTAAGATATGGTCGTTTTGTCTCTTGCTGAAATCAAGACGCAATCGCGGTAAGAAAATCTCATAAATCTGCAATTCATTACTTGCATTTCTAACATTTCATATTGTCTTAATATTCTTTGATACATAGAAATAAACGTGCCATACAATAGAATAAATCCTCGCCTTAGCCTTCAGCCTTTATGGGCCGTTTACATAGAACTTTCCTCGCTTTGCTTGACAGTTCGAAATTTAACAACAAAGCGTGAGGCGTAGAAAGTCAGCTATGTACATAGAACGCTTTGCTAGTTTCTGCGTTAGTAGTTTGTTATGAGTTGCGATTTGTGTTTGTTCAGAGTGTTTTGTTTAAAGATAGAATAAAAAAATGAATTTTACTGATATGATGGAAGTAGTAGTAGTCATGCTACTAATGTTTGAAATTCGCGAGTGTCTGAGGCAAATGAAATCGAAGCGTCGTATATGGGTTAGGAAACTTTATCAAGACCGCGATGAAAAAGGTATTTTTGCAGCATCTTTCGACGAAATGTATGCAAACGATCCAGAGGAATTTAAGAAAACGGTCAGGGTGAACAAGGATGTGTTCGATTTGCTATTTGGACTTGTTCAGGAAGGATTGACCAAAGATTCGAACAGACCACCGATAGCAGCAAAATGCAGATTGTTTCTCTCGCTTGCGTAAGTAATGTAGCAAAAAGCAGATGTTGCAATAATGATTTAAAACTTATTTATGCTTTTCCATGCAGGTATTTGGCACATGGAGGTAGTCAGCACATGCTCTCAGCCGCTTTCAAAATGGGCCGCTCAACCGTCAATAAAATTGTAAAAGAGACTTGTGAGTCAATTAGGCTGCATATATTTGTCAGTTCTGCATTGACATGAGTGGAAATGGATTGCCAACGACTTCTACACAATTTGGAATTTCCCCAACTGTGTTGGCGCCATCGACGGGAAGCATGTAACAATTAAATGCCCACCTAACTCTGGGTCTCTTTTTTATAACTATAAGGGTACCTACTCCATCATCCTTTTGGCGAGTTGTGATGCGAATTATACTTTTACAAGCGTAGACATTGGAGCGTATGGTTCACAGAGTGATGGTGGGGTTTTGTGGAATTCAGTCTTCGGGCAAAAGTTGTTTAATGGAGAACTAGATCTACCAGAAGATGATTTTTTACCCGGCTCTAACGTAAAGTTCCCCTATTTCATGGTTGGCGATGCAGCATTTCCCTTAAAGAGGTGTATAATGCGACCATATCCAGGTTTGTATATACATAAGTTATCTATGTCAGTAAAAGTCATAGATTAACTTCTTTTTTCGTTCAGGAACGCTTTTGTCAACAGATCGGGAAACTTTTAACAAACGATTGTCACGTGAACGGCGAGTAATTGAAAACGCCTTTGGAATATTGATAGCTCGTTGGAGAATTTTGCTGTCTCCTCTTCATATGCTTCCGTCATCTGCAGAAAGTATCGTTTAAGCCACAGTTTTACTACACAATTTTGTGAAAATGCACGATAACAGCTACTGTCCCCCGGACTATGTTGACCATTACCAGGGAGACACAGTTGTCAACGGTCTATGGCGACAAGAAGTTGCGACACCCCTGCGAAGGCATGGCAGAATGATGGCTAATAATGCAACAAGGAGTGCATTTGCAATGAGAGACCAACTCAAGGAATATATTTGTTCTAACCCTCGTTGACTGTGCAAGTATGTCTATGACGAATGGCGCTTTTTCATTTCGAATATCTTTATTTACCGAATATTCTTATTTACTTACTTTTTTTGTAAAAAATCGCAATATCTTAATAAATACAAAATATTTCATGATTTTATCTTCAATTCATTTGGTTGTTAATAATTTATTTAATACTTTAGTCTCAATTTTTATGTAAATAATTTACATATAAGTTACATAATAAAATATCACATTTCATATGTATTGTATAAACAGGTACGATTATATCTACTTAAAATTATTGCTTTTATCACAACTGCATGTCTAAAACTATCAGTATTCAAAGATTAAAATTTCAATCAACAAAAAAAATTAATTCAAAATAACTTAAAACTAATTCCAAAAGTAAAACTTCAATATCCAAAACAATTAAATTCAAAATAACATAAACCTAATATAAAATTCGAAATTTAAATTAATATATATACTTAAAGACACTTCGTTGGTAAAAAAAAAATCAAAATGCTAAAATACTTAAAAATTAACCTGTATGTACAAAGTTCAGTATGTCTATCTTCATTTGGTCCTGCTGCTCCTGTGTGTGTTTCTGCAGGTACCTGTCAAGCACCACAAAGAACTCAGCATTGGGGCTGGGTTGATGGCCTTGCACTTTGTTGTCGACGAACTTTTCAACAGCGCCACACAAACGGTTGAATCGCTCATCGACATCAGACTCCAATCGTCTACGCTTGCCTCCGGGCGTAGTTATTGTTGAAGCTGTTGAAGCGCTGTTGCTCGTGCTTGGCGACAACACCTGCGACTCCAAGGCTTCCACTGGAGAGCTACCGCAGCTTGCGTCTTCCTCCTGAAGACTCCATTGCAAATTGGAAACCGTTCTGCAAATAAAAAAAAATGTACAAATGTGTATATGTACATATACATCTCTTCAATAACATATAAATCTTACTTTCGAGGAGCTACGTGGGTTTTAAGGAACATCAAAGGCTCCAAATAACACCACACGCGTTCAAAATCATCCGCAGCAGCTCCAGATTTTTGCTTCTGCCCCGCTATTTCTCCCACAAATCTGCCCCGCAGTGACTTCCATCGTTGTTGGCAATGTTCCACTATTATCAAAAAACACTCATTACTTTTATGTATGTATGTACGCAAATGAAAATAGAAACCTTACCAGGCACCCCAACAGCTTTTGAAACAACTTGCCATGCCATCTCCTTAACGAATTTGTTCCGGAATAATGTAGTGCTTTTATCGAAGAGGCAACTGTGGCACTTGACAGCTTCAATTAATCGTTCCTCCATATTAATCTTCTGTGTAAAATATAGAATACATATAATATGCAATAATAATAGAAATAATAATTCATACTTACGTTTTCTTGTCTTTCCAACTCAAATGTTCACGCAATAATGATAAAATACTCTGCATTTTCCAAACAGTATGTATACGCACGCCAAAATAAAAATATTATGGAAATGATAACAGCTGATTGCCAAAGCGTACAAAAGTTGAGAGTTGCTTTGCTTTGCTTTACTTTTCTCGCCTTGTATTTAGCAGGACTCATATAACATCATTTATTGAACTTATCTGTCAAAGCGAAACTCTGAAGCAAAGCAAAGCAAAAGTCCTATGTGAACGGGCCTTTACGCTTTCCATCGCTGGAGATATGGTCCGCCATACCACGCACTTAAGATGGTTTAATTATTTTTATAATTGAAAATAGATTAAGCAAATTGTAACTAGTGGGTTTTTCAGTAATACTGCAAGGCAGGGAACTGTTGACTCCGTTGCTAAAGGAGCGTGTTTGCCCTTTACTTACCGCTTTTGTCAGAAAGCACTGCTTAACACTAAAACTCCACGCAAGTCTCTGATTACCGTTCACCTGGGAGTGGTCGTACCAATTTTTCCGCATGTACAACGACTTCTGAGTTTTTTCACCCAAGTGTCCTCTGGGTAGCTCCCAAACATCCTAAATTGATTAGGTGAACGCAGAAAGAAAAGATAGACCGGAATACGCGAGTGCAAAGAGCTTGAGATCCTAGCCGACAGGAGAAGCCCACGAAAATTTTATCTGAAAATTTGACTATGGAGGAATGCATGCCCGCCGATTACAATTTAAGTGTGCTCTGCCTGATTCACAAGTAGGCTGATTCTGCAATACGCGCTAATTATTGCGGGATCAGCCTGCTTAACATTTTTTATAAGGTGTGGCTTTAGACCTGATAAAAAGAGTCGTGAGAACAGGATCGACATACACCATCTATTTGTCAACTTTAAATCTGCTTTCGACAGCGCGAGTAGAAGTTGCCTATATGCCACGACGTCTGAATTTGATATTCCTGCAAAACTAATACGGCTATAAAAATTACGCTGGTCAACACCACCAGATCAGCTCAGTCAGAATTGGAAGGACCTATCCGATACGTTTGATACCAAACAAGGTTTCAAACAGGGTGACTCCTTCTCACATTATGTTAGAAAATATATTTCAAGCTGCGGAATCAAACCAGTCAGGCACCATCTTTTATAAGAGTGTGCAACTATTGGCGTATGATGATGACATCAGCATCATTGAACTCACCAACGGCGCCGTTAGTTCTACCATTACCAACCTGGATAAGGAAGCGAAGCGAATGGGTCTGGAGGTTAACGAGGGCTAAACGAACTACCTCCTATCGTTAAATATACCATGCTCTATTGGTCCCTCGTCATGCACGTGCTATTGTATGGCGCAGATGCATGGACGCTGTCAAAATCAGATGACCTTTACGTCTTTGCAACGGAGAATACCACAGAATTCGGAACGATGAGTGGTATGAGCTTCAAAACAAATTCTCCGGGAATATATGTATATCTTCATCATCAGATACATTTGGGTATACTTAAATGTTATATGTATACTTATATGTTTTAGTTTTTATTTTTTTATTATTACGGTCTGTCAGACCTAATTCAAGTAAATTAAATGTTAAATAAATATTACATCTTTAACGTTTTACAGTATGAAAATAATTTTCCTTTAAACTTAACAATGTTTTCACAGTCTTTTATATCAGTAGGTAATTCATTATACATTTTATGACCTACGTATTCTAGTTTTCTTTGCGAATTCCGTTCTTACTTTAGGCAGTCTTATGTTTTTACTACTTCTAGTTCCATAATTATGAATCTCATAATTATAATGTATTCTATCACTTAAGTAATTTGGCAGCATTCCTAATTTAATATTTAGGGAGTTCACAAGCCGTGTTATATGTCGCATATATTTAGTCCGTTATTGAAATAACAGTGGAACGTGTGAACGCACTGTGCTATTTCGTTAACTATTGTATGTCGTATTCAAGCAATTAATCAGCTGAGTAGAAGAAGAGAAAACAAAACGAAATAAAAGTATAAACATTAAAATGCCTAAGAGGACCGAAAAAAATAAATGAATAGCTGCTGTTTGTAGGAAATACGAACAGGACATCCTCGTGATGGAAGAAAGTAAGTAATCCAACATATTTTTATGCATTTTTTTTTTAACGTGTTGGTTATAGGTGATGAAGATGAGCAGGAAGAGATAGATGCAACTTTTAGAGTGAATATGCTCATATTGCTGAACAATCGCCGAGGTGTCCATTTAGGAGTGCCCATGTCCAACCAGTGGGAGCTGAATGTATTGGCGATTGGGTTGCAGCACACGCGTTTGGCTTTGCCCTAGAATCAAAAGGTTGTTTAATAAGCCAGATGTGTTTGTTTTTTATTCAAAATCCCTTACTTCGTCATTTAGATGTATTTCCATTCTTTTTTTTTAATATATCTCCTTCAATTGTTTCACTGGCCGCTTTTGCAAAAATAATAAAAAAAAGTGACGATAAACAGAAACAGCTGATCGAATAACACACACAAATAAAACACTAAACATACCTTTCAGAGTTGTATCGAAATAAGACAATTGTACATGTGAAACAAAAACAACAAGTTTACAACTGTTGTATTGCAATAACACGATTAAAGAAATGCGACAAATAACACGGCTTGTGAACTCCCTAAATAATATAAAAGGTCTATTGTACTATTGTAATACGACAGTTGTAAAAGTTTTGTTTTTGTTTCGCAAGTAAAATTTTAATATCACAATACAACTCTGAAAGGTATGTTTGCTTTGCTATTTGTGGATGCTATTCGATCAGCTGTTTCTATTTACAAAGATATTTATTTTCCCCATTCGTACGCCATTGTGATATTTAGAGGTAGACAAATAAATAAATAAAATGGAATCGCTCCGAGATAATGAAGTAAGTAATTTTGAACTAGACGGAAATATTAGTAAATATCCTTTTTTTAATTCTAGGGCAAAACCAAGCGTGTCCGTTGCAACCCAACCCGGAGATAGGCAGCAGAAGAACAGCGGTCTCTAATAGACATTCTCATGGACAAACGACAACTTGAGGTTTGTTTTTATTTGTGGGAATGTCTTCTCGTGCACATCCAGTGTACCGTGTCGCCAGTGTCGGCAATCTTCGGCTTTCCCAGTTTCGCCAGTGTAACAGTTTCACCAGTGCTACAGTTTTGCCAGTGTCAACAGCTTTGCCAGTACCAACCGTTTCGCCAGTGTCAGCTCTCCAGCCAGTGTGAAGAGTTTTGCCAGTGTAACCTAACCCCTCCACAGACTCCTGGAGACCCATTTGAAAATGGGGTAAAACTCCGGTTTTTTTAGTGAAATTATAAAGTCCAAATGAATATTAAAGGAGGCGTTGATCACCATAGAAACAGTTAGAGGGGGCGAGCCCCCTCTTCTGCGTAAAGCGGAAAGTATAATCCTGCCGACTAAGGGTTCTGATCCTGATTTTGTTCGTGGGCCGGAGGACGAAGGTCGTAGGCCCTCGGGCGAACAACGCCACCTTGAATATTCATTTGGACTTTATAATTTCACTGAAAAAACCGGATTGGGAAATCCGAAGATTGCCGACACTGGCGACACGGTACACTGGCGAAACTGGCTGTGTACGAAAAGACACTGCCTTTATTTGTTGAAATATTAAATTAAGTAATTTGGAAACATATATTTTACAGAAACCGTCCGCTCAAGCTTACTATAAACTTTTTTGCAAGAAAAATAATATGTTCATGGAGTGGAAGCTGGTGCGTTCAAAAGTGCGGCACATGAGAGTGAGCTACAACAAAGCGAATACAGTGGCATAGCTACCTAGGGGCTAGCTGGGGCAGTGCCCCGGGGCCCTCAAGCTCAGGGGGCCCTCGAATCCGTACCAGAAATCTCGACCGAACTGAACTTTTGGAAATTTCTCCCATTTTCAAAATAAATATGACAGGTTGCAACCCCACTTCAATCATGACAACTCAGTTGAGAGAAATTTAAAAGTTATGCCTAGGAAATTCCCCTAAATTCTTTCTGTAGGTTGGCAGTGTTATGTTATGATATGTGCGTTTTATTATTCATCGATGTGCGTTTTATTGTGAATTCGGGTTAAGATTTTTTTTTCGAGAACGGTTAAAAAATTAATGCTGTATCAGGAGTAAGTAAGCTAATGTCAATAAACTTTTTTGTACTGGTCAATATAGTGGTTCAATTTTATTTGATTTTACCACTCATATTGATGTCCGTTAAGACAATAAATCGTGTCAAATCTATAGATTTCGGCTACAGCTCATTGTATAACGGGAAATATCGCGAAAAATGCAAGTTACCCGCAGTAGGTACATTAATTAATTAATTTCATTCATTAATTTAAATGTGGTAACACTAACGGTGATAATTTTTTTCCCGGGGATTCCCCAACGACGCTTGTAGCGTATCATTGTGTTTCTCTTTCCTTTTATTTTACTTTTAACGTCGTCAGTGAACAGTGAGTACCTACCAACTCGAGCACAATCTAATATTGTATTGTTTAAATAAATTAGAAAACTATAATTATGGATAAAAAGAACAAACCCAGTGGTGCATTTAAACGCAAACAACGCCAAGAAAGAAAAGATAGTAAACAAAAATTGCCCAAAATTGACAAGTTTTTTAGTCAGCCTTCTGCAAGTACATCTGGCCTAAATATTTCTATTGATAGTGATTCAAATAATGTGGTAACTGCAGTGTTGGTTGAGAAGCCTACTGAAGAAGATTCGACAATTATTGCAGTTGGAGATACCTCCGCCGCCGATCATGTGAACGTGGACGATGTTTACATGACACACATAAGAGCGGAGGGTTTGGAGGAACCACGGACCTCTACATTTTTCTCAAATGTGTACGCCAAATCTTCTTATGACTTGGGAAACTTCACGAACAAAATATTAAGTGATAACGAAAAAAATTCTTGATATGGGGTCTTTACAGCCTTCAGGACCTTTTCCAACAGACATCAACCAGAACAATAGGTGTTTCTCAAAATCGTACTACGTTTCGTGTTCTAAATATGGGCCAGTTAATCATTTTTGGTTGCGTTATTCCAAAATACGTTATTTGCTTCACAAAGGAATAATGTTTGGTGTAAATGAATTCGAGATTGGAAGCATTTATCAGAAAGAATTAAACAACACAGTTCGAGTGGCCATTCGGAAACATGTGCTGTGTATGAATTTTGAAAAAAAACGATACTAATACTATCGACAAGGAACTTGAAAATGAAATTCGCAAAGAAGCATCATTTTGGAAAATGGTTCTTCAAAGGTTATTCGATATCATGCTTACCCTAGCAAAGAGTTCTTTGACTTTGAGAGGACATCAAGAAGACTTAAGTCAGGAAGGATACCACGGAAATTTTCTGTCCTTTGTAGAGCTTGTCGCCCGATATGATCACATTTTGCGGCAAGTTTTGCATATGTCCAAAGGTAATAATAATTATTTATAAGTTTTTTAATCGATTTTTTTTGTTTATAATTATTAACTGTTTAATATCAGAACTTTTTTGAAATTGTGTTTTTTATGTTTTTAGGATCTACAAGATATCTGAGTGCAACAATTCAAAAAGAAATGATTGAGAGCTTGGGGACCAAACTCGAAACCCATCTACTAGAACAAATTAGAGCGTTACCGTTTTTTGCCATCATAATGGATACGACACAGGACATATCGAAGGTAGATCAGCTAAGCATTGTTGTGTGGTATGCAGTAATAACCAGATCGGAAAATGGACAGCCAATTGATATAGAAATAAAAGAAGTGTTTCTAGGCTTTTATGCAGCCATCAAACATGGCGCAGTAGATTTAGTCAACCAAGTGACAACATTATTTATCTACAAAAATATTGACTTAAAACAATGTGTGGGGCAAGGCTATGATGGAGTTAGTGTGATGAGTGGTGTGTAAATTAAAAGACTTTTTTCCCGTTTTAGGATTTTTATTTACTTTAACAGCATTTGGCTGTCGTCTTGAGTACCTGTACGTAACTAATTAGCCAAATACAAAATAAGCCCTACTCATACTACCCTCAAGCTATCCGCTGTTGAGAACGCTGCCGACGCAGCGCTAGCCGTTCCGGTGCTTTGCAGTAGCTGATCGTGAGAACGCAGGTACTTGCTGACTCAGGCCACGCGCAACCCTTCGATGTAACTTTAGAGTTGTTTGTTCGCTTTGCTTTGTCTGCTTTAGTTGTTACGTCCAACTTGCTGACTCTTCCCCTCCTAAGTTAGGGACGTCCTCGGACCTTCTTATTGACCCTTGTGCGATGTTTTCGACTACTCTTACTATTGCAGCCAGTCTGCTCTGATTTCTAAAAAAAAGGTTACGCAGACTAGTAACACGACGACTATGGCTAGTGCTATTAGAATCAGTGATGTTGTAGTCAATCCTGTCTCATAACGGTTGTTTGGGTGGTCCATCAACTGGCGATTTTCTATTGCACGATGTCGGAAGTAAGGTATGCTCATAATATCGTCGTGCCCAGTTATGTTTATTCGCGTAGCCCAAGGAGTTTCCGCCGTTCTTATTTAGAGGGAATTTCGATTGAAGAATATCGTTCCATTCACGCTAGCCTCACCGGAAAATGTCAGCAGGTAAGTACCTCTTTTCAGCGAAATAGTCTCATTGTCAGATGTTACAATTGCGGTGTGATCGTTTATGACAACCAGTCCATCATCAATTTCTTGTACTGGATCTAGTTGACCAAATGCTGTTCTGCATATCGCTGTAGTACTAGCTACCAGCTGCTGAGCGCAAGTCGAGATATTTGATTTTCTGCAAAATTTCATAGTTGCACCTGGGCAGCCGTCTAGGGAGTAGATGTCGTTTCCACATACCGCTACAGCGTTATCGCGAAAGGATAGCATTTTGTTGTTGTGTGCTATGGGTAGTATAGTCTTTTTTTTTACAAATAAGCTTAGGACTAGGATACTTAACTAGGAAGTGAAAGAGATTGCTAATATGAAAAGCTTTGAACTTAGAAACTAACAACAAATCGGTTACAGTTAGATTGCTGAGGGACTCGTTTTTCAGAATTTGATCGATTTCGACGTTATCCAAAATGACGGGATTTAGTAAACCTAGCTGCGCTAAGGCAATTGATAGTACATATAATATTGTCTAAGTCAGTGTTAATAGCTCTATTTCTGGCCTAAAGAATTTCATAAAGGTGCCCGGTATCTATCTGTTCTAATTTCTCTACATTCAGAATTTTATTTACTGTATCAGTTAAGCCAAAAACCTGTTTTTGTAGTTGCGAATTTACTGTGATTTGCCGATTGTTATTGTCCGTAAGTTTATCCAGTTCCATCGTAACCCTTTGGAAGTCGTCGAAGTCCGGCGTTCCCGCTACAACCTTGAGAGCAGTTCCCAAGATGTTTAGGCTACGCGTGTGCCCAGTTACTGTACCAAGAAGCTTATCGATTCGTTCCAGGTCAGCCGTCATCAGCTTCGTCATGTGACTGCGTGGGTATAATTTTAATGTAGAACGGGTGCTGCGCATTAGTTCCGCATAGGCTGTCAAATTAGTTGTATGTCTGATGTAGCCGTAAGCGTCATATAGAACTACGTCGCCGTCCATAATGAGTATGTAGTCTGCGTGTGAGTAATCCACAACTTTACTATTTGTCGGAGTTGAAGCCATAAGCAGGGTAAGGATCAGAGGTATAGGTAACTGACATTAAATTTAGCTAACGAATATTATCCTTATGAACTATCCTATCATTTATCCCGATCGATGAGCCTAGGTCTTCCTGAACCACGTCCTCTACATACAAGGGAGTGAGTTTGTTACCTAGACGTTTATTCGACTTAATGTGCACTGTTTCTCCTACCGCAAATGTTCTTTCTGTTCTATTTTTATTGTGGATTTTTAGCGCTGCTTCCTGAGCCTTTTAAATTTTCCTTTTGGCTTCCCCGATATTTCCTACGCGTGAGTGTTACGGAGTGCATGGTCTTGTTATACTGGATTGTTGCAAGTAATATTAGATCCATAGTGTCCTCAATTTCTCCTATGGTGCTATGGAATCTTTCCACCTTCACATTAGAAGTACTATGCAGGGGCGGGGCGTTTACGATTTCGATGTTGAAAAAGTCTCTGAGACAAGCTCTTATTGTATTTGAATTTAGCGACTTATCGCAGAATATAGTTCTGGTTCCTGTGAATATGTTGATCAATTGCAATAGGCGCGGCTTAACAGCGATTATGGTTCGCGAGGGAATGGGTTGTACTACGGCAAATTTTGAAAGCTTGTCCACGCAGGTAAGAAAGTATGTCGCGTTGGAAGAATAGATGTCGACGTGAAGGATCTCACCGGGAAAGGTAGGAACGGGTATTTTTCCTATCGGGTGCTTTACTGGGTGCCTAACATACTTAGCTTTTACGCAAATTTTACAGTTTGACGCCACCTCCCTAACTTTTTTCTCCATTCTTGGAAAAAAATAATCATCCAGTATTTGCTTTACATTTTCTTGTGATGCACAGTGAGCTCTATTGTGCTCTTGTGCGATGATTTCCATTTGTTCCTTAGGATCGAAAATGTCTGTAACAAATTTAGTTGTGTGCCGGAATGTGGTGTTTGGAAACGTATTCACCAGCCAGTTTGGAATTTGCGCTAACAAAGGTAGCTCGCAATGAATGCCATTCACTACGTCAGATTTTACTGCTTCCAATAGCATTTTGAACAAAGTCTCTTTGTCAGGAAAAGAAAGGAGGTGCCGTAATTTATTTCCGAAATTGACAAATGTTCTCTTGGACGGGTGTTGGCCCGATTCTAAAATTAGTTGATTTCAATAGACATTTACCGGTTTTGAAACTGTTTCCACCGTATAGGTAAGCGATTGCTCGCTATGAATAGTGGCGGCATCTGATGCAACTTCTGGCTGTAAGGAGTTTATAAATTGCCGCGATAAAGCATCGGCTACTAAATTATCTTTCCCTCTCTTCTTTTTTGCCGAGTTTCCTCGAGATCATTGTAATCGACGAGTACCGCGCCAAGGGCGTGTGAGGAAGCATCAGTGGTTAAGTCAAAAGCCTTCCTGAAGTCTGGATAGGCCAACATGACGGCTTCTGACGTCAGTAAAGTCTTCAATTTGTTAAAGGCATTAGTTTGGTCTTTTACCAAACTCGCCTCTAAGGATATTGGTTACTAGTTTTGCAATTTTGCATAATCGCGAACAAAACATCTGTAGTAGCCTGCCACTCCCAAAAAAAGACCGAACGCCTCTTAATGTTGTTGGTTGTGGGAAGTTTTGTATTGCCTCAATTTTCTGCGGGCAGGTCTTTATTCCCCCTTTTGATATATGAAATCCAAGGTACTCGAGCTCTGTCTTAAAAAATTGCGATTTTTCCACAGAAACCCTCATATTAGCATCAAGCAGGCTTTTTAAGATAGCCTCTACATGTGCCAAATGGTCTGCTTTATCTTGAGAAAAAATTATGACGTCATCTATATAAACGAAGCAATATTTGCCAATATGCTCCCTAAGGACGTCATCGATTGCCCTTTGAAAAATGCCAGGTGCATTCTTTAGGCCAAAGGGAAGACGGCAGAATTCATATTTACCATTACATACCGAGAACGCGGTTTTCTCCCGATCTCGCTCGGCGAGTTCAATTTGGTGGAACCCGGGCTTAAGGTCCAGGGTTGTAAATAGCTGGGCTTTCCCAAGATTTGATAAAATAACCCCTACGTTAGGGATAGGATATGAATCGTCAATAGTTTTTTCATTAAGTTTTCTGAAATCTATTACCATTCTTTTCTTTTTCACTCCGTTTTCGTCGAAGCCTTTTTTGTCGACAACCCATATGGGGTTGTTGTATGGCGACCTCGAAGGTCGTATTATATAATTTTTTAGTAAGTCTGCAATTTCAGATTTTACAAAATTCGCAACACCTAAAGGGTATGGATAGAATTTTGCATACGTTGGTTCACTATCTCTAGTGCGGATAGTAGCCACTACATTTGTATTGTAGGAAAGCTTCTCATTCGGATCTGCAAAGACTCCAGATACGCGTTTAATCATATTAAAAAATATTTCCTTAACGCTTGCCGGGACTGACTCGGTCTGAAGTTGAAGATGGCTAACATCTTCGCTTTTGAGGAAATTTATTGTTTCTTTTCCAAATTTATGCTCAATAACACCTTTTTTAAGGATGATGTTGACATGGATCCTATTCAATAAATCGAGACCGACGATTCGTGTCAGCGCGTCCGTGTATAGATTTTGCTCTAAATGGTTTGTCAATAGGCTTGACCCCCTTTAGGCCCGCTAGAGGCTTGATATAATTTTTTGAGGCACCTGTGTCAACAAGAAGTCTTACCTCCTGCCCACCTAGAGATTTAGAGATCGAAGGCAGGAGAGACCGTCCTCTAAAAAATTCACATCTTCTACTTCCACATCCTCAACAACTGGCTCCGATAATTCTTCATATGATTCTGAGCTTAGTTCGTTGCCATATTTTTGGTTCAAATTATTTACTCTTTGGAATTTTGGTGTTGTACGCCGATCGGAGGATGCCTGGCGCTTTTGAAATTGCCCATTCCTATTTCCTGTGAAAATTGCATTTTGCCGTAAGCGAGTTGACGAGGGGTCCACACCCATCGGTTCTTGCCGAGGTTGCGGGCCCCGATTTCCGCCCTGCCGATTCTGATTAAAATTTGGTTGGTGATAATTTCTATTTCCGTTTCGTTGGTGGAATTGGCTGCTAGGTTGGTTGTCACTTCTATACTGCCTGATGAAATGAGGATTTCTTTGGCTATCAGTGTTTGCCCTATTGTACGCGTTTTCATTACTTCTTTGGCTGATTTCAGTCCTTTTTGCCACGTCGGTTGATCTATTCGCGAAGTTTGTTGCAAAAATATAACGCTCATGATTCGCATCGGCCTCTTGAGCTAGTGCCAACGCGGTTGGCAGGTCCCTGGGTTTCGATGCGAAAAGGATATCACGTAGCGGTTTTCTGAGCCCAGAAATAAACACTCTAAGAGCGTTTTCGCGATATTTTTCATTAATAGCATCTGCAATATTCGTTTCGTTAGACATTTTTGTTTTGTTAGCGAGCAAGGATAATTTCTTCTCTACCTCATCATAAAATTCTAGTACACTAGAAGAGCCCTGTCTAAGCGTAGAAAATTCCTGCTCCACTAAGTAGGTTGGCCGCTTGTCGGTATATGTGAAATCAAGGCGGGCTATAATAGCCTCAAAATTTAGGACCGTACTAAAGGATGATAAAAGCGCATCGGCAGCTCCACGGATTTTGTTTCTTATAATGGTAACGGCTTGATAGTGCCGTGAGCTACCTCCGTAGTCCTTAAAAATTTCATATGCGTTATGTGCCGCCTCACGCCAGGACACATAACACTCAGGTTGTCCTGAAAATTCAGGCAAAGACTTCACAACGTCCAGTGATTCGTCACAGGTTCTGCCCGTTACAATCCCAATTCTTTCATATTTCGCAACTACAGGTTTTTGCGATAAATTTACAATTTGGTCCTGCATGACAATAAGGCTATCCTCAAACTCCCGTCTCTGCATTCCTAAAGCGGCAGAGACGGCCGCGTTTACTACCTGTGAGAGCTGTGCCTCGTTCATATCTGTCCGCTCTGATAGGTTGATGTTATCAAAAATAGAAATTAAGTCAGAGAGATCTGTTGTGCGTTCGTTTGTGTGATTCATATACCGGGCAATCAATTAGGAAATGTAGCTACAATATTTAAATTTTCTTTGAAACCATTTAATAGAATTTTATCTTTAAATTGTAAATTTTAAAATGTTGAAATTATCCCTTATTCAAAAAACCGAAAATGGAGTCGCTCACTTACAGTAATTCCATATCGTATGTCTAATCTCTGTTGTTGTAAATTAAGATTAAACAATAGTTGCACCGACACTTGCACTTGATCAGTTGACCTTTCCTTGTTTCCGACCATCGGCAATCTGTTGCGAATAAGTGGTGTTGCTAAAATTTCCAACGGTGGTATCCAACGATACGATTCTCCAGCGATGACGGCGGGATTGATGATGATGCGCGAGCCTGATGAAGATTATCATGAGCGAAATACGACAAAAATATCTTGCTTTACATTTAACGAAAATCGCGTTAAGATTTTATTTACTAATTTAATTTTAACGCGGGCGACAAATAATTATTTAAAAACACAGCCCCACGTTGGGCGCCAATTAAAAGACTTTTCTCCCGTTTTAGGATTTTTATTTACTTTAACAACATTTGGCTGTCGTCTTGAGTACCTGTACGTAACTAAATAGCTAAATACAAAATAAACCCTACTTATACTACCCTCAAGCTATCCGCTGTTGAGAACGCTGCCGACGCAGCGCTAGCAGTTCCGGTGATTTGCAGTAGCTGATCGTGAGAACGCAGGTACTTGCTGACTCAGGCCACGCGCAACCCTTCGATGTAACTTTAGAGTTGTTTGTTCGCTTGCTTTGTCTGGTTTAGTTGTTACGTCCAACTTTCTGACTCAGACCACGCGCAATATTTTCTGACTGCGTTGCCCGTGATAACTTGTATAATGGTGTACAAAAACATATTAAGGATATCTAGCCTAGCGCAAAGTACGTACATTGTGCCACTCATAATTTAAATTTGGTGATAAATGATGGCGTTAGGAGTTGTGTGGAAATACAGATTTTTTTCGCAAGGTTGCAAGATTTTTTTCGGAAACAGCATCAAACGCTAATAGCAATTGAAAACAAAACCGCATCAAGCCTGAATTTAAACGAAGTCATTGATACTTTTACGAGAACTAAAGCTAGGAAAAAATTGTAAATATAATTGTTATTTAGTCAGTTGGTATGTCCGACCTTTATATAATAAACCCTTGAATCTTCTCTATTTCGTTTTATTAGCCAAACCTACACCAAGTATTATTTGTAATTGCATTTTTAAAGTATTTGTATATTACATATTTTTATTAGTTTACATAGCAGTGAGCCCCCATTTTTTAATTTTCCCCAGGGCCCTTGGTTACCTACCCAGCAAACATTTTTGGACGGCTCAGAATTATGAGTCCGAAATGAGTATAAAATATGACGGAAATATGAGGCTCAGAATTATGAGTCCGAAATGAGTGGAAAGAATGTAGGAAATATGAGGCTCTGAATTATGAATCCGAAATGAGTCCGAAATGAGTGGAAAGAATGTAGGAAATATGAGGCTCAGAATTATGAGTCCGAAATGAGTATAAAATATGACGGAAATATGAGGCTCAGAAATGCCGTTACTTATGTTTCCACGAATTCCACGTGCGTTCATCGATGAACAAAAATTCAGTTGAAGTGGAACTGTTGAAGTGTAAAGAATACTTTTTACTATAAAAAAGATTTACCAGTTTTATTTTTCTAAAAATTAGTGTGGTTAGTGAATAAAAATATAATTTAATATACATATCTAAAATATAAGGAACATTAAAAGGTTTTGTCTACTTAATGTCATGAAGAAGAGACCATAAAGAGGCAATAGCGGTGATTAAATCATTAAAAAGAAAGAATGTAGACGAAAAATGTTTTGCTGTGGCAGATCAAGCAAGGTCAAGTCAATTCTTGTGTCTTTTTCAGGAAAATGAAGTCTATGTAAGTGGAATGCCAGACCCTGGGAAACTTGTGAGATATATTTGGAAGCGCTTGATCACCGACGAGTTGGCCTGCGAAATATCATGGATAGATGTTGAAGGCAAAATTTCCCTTCAAAAAAAAAGCCATAACAAGTGCTTTTAAGGGTAATACTTTAGAAATGCCGTTTGGTGCTCTTAATTAATTTTTATTATTGTTATAGAAGCGTTTTCTCGAAAATTTGGCAATGAGGTGGAACTTAAGAAAATTACAATAAAATGGGTTCAAACTGCGCGAGACCGAGTTATATAAGTTAAGGCATGATACCACCATCTACATAGTAAAGGCATTTCCTTGCATACCAAGGCAACAGAAAGCATCCAAAGTCAGTTGATGCAGCCTACCAACAGGCTGACTACATTTAAATGATCACTTCCCTGATATCATAGCATAGCAACATAAATTTGATGAGTTGGGTACGCAGCTCAACAGCAACCCACAACCCACTACCTAGCTTTGCTTAACAAACTAGAAATAATATAATATTCACGGCATAGCAATGAGCTGCGTATGCGTGAGCTGGTCCATTTTCATAATAAAGGGCGATCGTTGCTTGCATAGCAACAGCATGCTGGGCATGCAGCACATAATCATTACCTGCTTTACCACCCACCGCATAGCAAGCAAAGCTTGGTTGACAAACTTGGCAGGTAGGCCAGCGGCTTACGCCGTGATATGAAGTGATGTGTGTCTGATCAGCACAACTCTGTTGCTAGGTCGCTATAATTAACATATTAGCGACCTTTTCTGAACAACAACAACGACAGGTGAATACCACAGATCACAAGGGTGTTTAAGCCGGTATCATCGCCTTTCAAAGGGAAACTCATAATGAGCGCTCACACTCCGAATTATGAGTCCAATCGGACTCATATCGGACTCCAAATATTTACTGGGTAGCTACGCCACTGCTCGTATACCCATATATAATGTCCGGCTATTTATTTATTTTATACCCGGACGAACTGGTTCCCAGAGTATTATAACTTTGTTCACCTAACGGTTGTATGCAATAGAAAAAAAAATGGGGTAGATATAGACATACTTATATATACCAAAATTCTTGGAATTAATTACAAATTTGATTAAGCCATGTCTATCTGTCCGTCTGTCAGTCAGATAAGTGGAGTAAATATTGAGCTATCTCAACGAAACTTCGTATACACAAAACGGTATTTTGTGAAAATCGAAAAACCCCCATATTTCAGTAAATATTGAAGTTAATTTGCTCAAGTTTGACACATAGGATTGGGTTTGGGAAAGAAATATGCGTGTAAACTTTGTTTTGGAAAATGTTCGTAGCCCCGCCCACTTTTTAAGAAAAACTTATATCTCCGAAACCACTTGATCAAACTCTACCAAATTTGGTACGCATACCGTATTTCAAGTCAGTAAGTAAAAGTATGAAAATTGTTAAAATCGGACAAAAACCTCGCCCACCTCTCATATAACGGTAATTTTCAAGGAATAAAAAAATCGCGATATTTAAGTCAGCTTTAAAGGTAGTTCGCTCAAATTTAATGTGAAGGATGGGTGAACACAAGCAAATACACCGGATCAAAAAAATTTGGGAATGGGCGTGACACCGCTCACTTTAGAGCAAATAAGTATATCTCCGAAAATATTCTACCAAACTGTACCAAATTTGGCAGACATATTGCATTTGAAGTCGATAAGCAAAATCTCGAAAATTATTGAAATTGGACAAAACCCATGCCCACCTGTCATATAATTGTAATTTTCAAAAATCAAAAAAGAGATATATAAGCCAAAATTAAAGGCAGTTAGCTCAAATTCGATATGAGGATTGAACCTAAACTAACAAACACGCCTAAAAAAATTGGAAATGGGCGTTACACCGCCCACTTAAGAGCAGATAGGTATATCACCGAAGCCATGCTAGCAAACTCTAAAAAATTTAGTAGACACATCTCATTTGGTGTAAGGAAGCCAAATTGGAAATTTGCTTAAACTTAATATGTAGAATGAAGCTGCATAAGCAAATTTGGTGCACACATTGCATTTGAAGTCAATAAGCAAAATATCGTACAAAAACCATGTCTCTTATATAACGGCCAAAACTGCGATATTTTATAACAAGGTAATTTACTCAAACTTGATAGACAAGATTGATTATGAAATACATGGTATCATAAATGTTGGGAATGGCCTTGGTATCGCCCATCTGAGAGCAAATCGGTATATCTTAAATTTGTCAAATTCTACCATATAACGTACACTTCGAATTTTTAGTCAAAAATCACAATTTCAATCAATCTGACTAAAGCCACACTCATCTCTCATATAACTGTAATTTACAACAAATCAAAATATTCAATATTTTACTTAATCATAATAATAATAATTAAATTCATACTAATTTCCCATTTTTCCAAATTTATATATACCTTACGTTCGGCCCGTATACCACGGCACCTACTGTAGAAATTTCATAATGATCGGTTGAGTACAGTTACATTCATTTTTATATATAAGATTAACTTTGAAATAAAACCCAAAATCGGGTATTTAAGGTTCCGTTGAATCCAAACTTAGACTCTTTTCACACTTGAGCGCAGTGCTGCCCAGGGTTTTATATCTTAATGCACTTCACCTTTTTTGTAAGAAATAAAGGTTATTACATTCACTGGTTTAATTGCATACAACAAGCACGGTTTATTGGAAATAAAAACTTGTGCTGGGTATTTAATGTTCGGTTGCACCCGAACTTAGATTCCTTCTTACTTGTTAATCAATGTGAAGGTGTTGAAACTCAAACAAACTTCTTTAATCAAAGGGAAAATTCCAATTAAAAACAGCAACGGGGGAAGGAAACAAATTCCCAGGGAGTTTATATTCAGAATACGGCTGTATAAAATTGACAGATAAATTTCTTCACCACATCAATTCTAATTTGTGTTACCGTTGGTATGGTGATTGACCATACGCATAGCATAAGCAGATATACATACGTCGATGAGTCTGTGCAGAAAAACATATGTATATTAATAGTTTAATCTACATGCCACTAAAATTAGGATTGCGCTTCGCAGTGCCAGCTTCATTATAAAGAAGTGTGCTTGTGTGCTACGCCACACGAAGAAGCTTAAAGGAAGCATGCTGCGATGTCGCAACAAGCAGCATTTTGAAGCTAAACTCCATGTTGTTGTTATAGGGCTAAGTACACCCTGCTAAATCAGCTTATCCATGATCATTATCTTCAAACTCATCTAAGGGGAGGCCCAGGAAATGCGCTGCTTCGATAGGGTAGGACCATAGGAAGCGGGGAGTTAGATGAGTGGCTTTATTGAGTCATTTGAATTGGCGATTGGTAACGTGCAGAGAGTATCCATATTCGAGACACACATTTCCGATGTCGGGGTTGACTCTGGATAAGTAGGATTTGACTCTACTACAGTATCCAAACCGTAATTGGGTCAGAATGACGCGGCAGGCATTAACTCTTCTCAATTTCGAGTTTGCATCTCTTAACCACTCTGATAACTGTCGACCACACAGGTAATTGGCACTCCACCGGTGCAGTCCCTGTGGGAGAGTTGTTGTCTCCACGTCGGCTTGTAGCGTAGCCTGGCTGACTGTGTCAAATGCCTTAAGCAAACGCTGAACTTACGTTCACCCGTGCGATCATTAGTTGTAGTGGGAAGAGTACTGAAGGCGTTCTCAGTGAACTCTGCGAACCCAACCGAATCAACTCTTTTAAAGTTGATAAAGATTCGACGGCCCGCAGAGACAAATTCCATGGTTAGGTTATTCCGTCTTTTTACGGCAACTTGACAGTTGTTTATTGTGACAATGCAAACATGTCATATAAACAGACATGAAATAGGTTATTCAAGCGAATACATCTATTTACTTTATGTTTGTAGACTTTTTGGCTTACGATTAAATTACATTTTTACAGCTATTGCAAATGACATTGTCGTACATACACCATTACAACTGGCACAATATTTATTCCGTGGCGTTGTGTCAGAACTCCAGTTAAACTTTAGTTTAGTGTCTGCCGATTTCGGGGTTAAAACCACTATGGGGTAGAGGGGGTTCTAATTATTCACTATATAGAGGTGAGGACACTTCTAGTTTTTTAAGAAATTTGTGGTTAAAGTTTGTAATTATAACTAACTTGTATGCACATTTGCTCACAATTTATAACACATCTTGCACTAAATTTACATTTAAAATGTGTGTAATTATATGGTGCACAATAAAATACCCAAATATTTTTAGTTTGTATTAGTTCTTTATTAAAAACAAATGATTGTTAAATCACTCGTAATATGCACTTTCGCATTTAGAGCGGTACTAACAAACATCTGAAGAATATCAAAAGCCCGTTTTATTGCCCCCGACTTGCAAAAGAACGCTCCAACTCGGATAAAATTTCCTTTAGTTGCAAAAGCAACCCTGTTGGGATCTTTCATGAAAGATACGCTTGGTTTAGTGCAATTTGAGAACGGATAATAGCTGTACCAGCAAGTTTTACGTTTATGTAGTTGTAAATATACAAAAATACTATGCAAATAAAAGCGAATTAGGTCTTAAACTGAAATTTCCCATGGATTTTCTTCCAGCTCAACAATACTACATCTCAGGTCGGATATCATTTTACCGAGTTGGCTCTCGCATATTTTTCCGAGTTAATGCTGTTGCTTTACATGCAATTCGTTATCCTAACTAGTGAACTTTTACAACAAGGTTACAAAGGAAGGGGTCCTAAGTAACCAAACATGGAACCTTACCGAGCGAGGAAAGCGCCATTTCACTTGTATAATTTACTTCGTATGCGATTTAATGTTCCTGGCGAGCAACCAACTTTTAATGTATTGCCTTTCATTTTTTCGTTTTTTATTTTTAAATTGAAAGGCGTTTGACGTTTTTATAGGAAAAATGTATTTTTTAGTTCCAATATTTATTGGTGGTTTGTCTCTTCGTTGTACTCTCGCTCTAGTGAGTAATATTGCTGTTTACAGGAACTGTAGAAAAGTACCGAAGTATTAAATGCAGCACTTTGGTTACAATTGTAGCCAACCAAAAAGTCAGCAGTGTATGGGGATTTTAATTGCAAATTCAAAATAACAGGTGATGTCGATCCGATTACTAATTGGCTCCAAAGGAACAAATTGAAACCGAACGAACATAATACAAAACTGATAAATTCAAACGCACCTGAAGGTACCAATGTAGAGATCAGTAGTACGATTCACTAACTTATTTTAAAGATATTCGATTGGTTAACTCAACTTAACCAAAATTTTAACGACCTGCTATTCCGCAACCATTTTTTAACAATTTTCGCATTCGCCGAATCAGCTGATGATGTTAGCTAGTCGATGACCAAAAACTAAACGACAACAAATTTGATGTTGTTAACTCAATCGAGAAAAGTGAAATTAGTGATTTCAACTTAAATAAAAGATAAATTTAAAATTTGGTAATTTGTTTTCGTGTAATTAAAAAAGGAACATTAAATAATGTCGTTTGAATATTCGGCATATGATTTATCACGAGGTGACGAAGGATCGACGTTTACTCCGGGATGTGGATAATCCCTTTTAACAGAATTTCAGAAGCTGTATCGGTTAACTCCAAACTTGGCTGAATACCCAATTTCTCAGCTTAACAACCAAACAAGAGGTTTCAGAATAACAGAAAAATCGACTGAGAAACAGGTAGCTCGTGTAATCTTTAACCCTGTAGGCAATTTTAAAGTTTACTTTTATATTGGTAGGTTCTAGTGGCTTTGAGATTCTTCGCAACTGGTATCAATGCTATCAATGACCCGTAGGCGAGCAAAGGGGGATGTCCATGAGCTAGTTAGCCGTAAGCCGGTATTCATCGGGTAACGGATGCAATCAATGATTCGTTGTTTCACCAGAAAGTGAGGTTTCCTATGACCCAAGTGGAACACCAATCTGCTAAAGAAATGTTTGCTTCGGCGCCGTCTCCCTTCGTAGGAGGCTCTATTGGAGCCGTCGATTCCACGTATATATCAATTTTACCACCAAGGAATCATGAGGAGGCTTATGTCAACCACCACATCTACCATTCAATTAATATGCTAATGGTAAAAGCAAACTTTTACAAGGATCCATGTATAAAAACAGAAATATAGTTTAGTTTTAATATATAGATAAATGATTATAATTAAAAAAATTAAATATATGTATGTAAATCCTAAATACGCTGGAGCACAACGCGAAGTTTGAAAACGATAACCATGGCATATTTGTAGGTAATTCCGCATATTCCTTGGAGTCGAGTTGATTACTATTCTAACAAAACACTCAAAGAGTCCGGAATTCTGCTACAATGGACCATTGCAATATATATAAAAAATTTTAAGTGTTTGTAATTAGAAACAAACTAATTTCTATTTCACTGTAATGAAATATATGTAATAATAAACGCTCAAATTTATATTTCGCAGCAGGCATTCATTTTTTTTCTCTATTCCTCTTTGTACTTTTCGCTTATTTTGACATTTAGTTTGACAAAGGTGCCACTCTTTATCACTTTGAATAAAAACAACGAAACAACTGTTAAGTGTCGTTAAGAATAAGTTAGTGAATCGCACAATCGTTAGTGCAAACGGCAAATATTGCCGTCAAAAATAACAATTGTCGCTCCGTTTAAAGTTAGTGAATCGCACTACAGTAGAACGATTCACTAACTTATTTTAACGATAATCACATGGTTAACTCACTTTAATGAAAATTTTAATGGTGTTGCTATTCAGCCATTTTTAACAATTTCGCTATCAGCTGTTGCCGTTTGCTAGTCGATTATCGAAAACTAAACGACAAAAAATTTGATGTGTCAATTTGATGTCAATCAAGAAAAGAAAAATCGTGGTTTCAACTTAAATTAAAGATAAATTTAAAATTCCGTGATTATTTCCTTGAATTTAAAAAAAAAACATTAAATAACGTCATATGTATATTTGGAATATGATTTATCACGAGTTGTCGTTTGAGTCACGAGGTGACGAAGAAGCAAGCTCTCCAACAGTGGATCAAAGTTTACTTAAGGATGATGACAACCCCTTTCATTTGAATGCAACCGAATTTCAGAAACTTCAGATTTGGGCGAAGACCTAATTTCTCAGCTTGACAGGTTTCCTATTACCCAAGTGGAGCGTCAAGCTGCTAATGAAATGTTTGCTTTAGCTTCGTCACTTTTTGTGGGAGGCACTATTGGAACCGTCGATTGTACTCATGTATCAATTTTGACGCCGAAGGATCATGTGGAGGCTTATGCCAACTAACATAGCTACCATGCAATTAAAGGGCAAATTGTAAAAGCAAACTTTTATCAAGGGTTCAAGTATAAAAATAGAAATATAGTTTATTTTTAATACATATATAAATGATCCTAATTAAAAATTTTAAATATAAAAACTAAATACCATGGAACACAAATATTGCCGACAAAAGTTGCGATTGTCGGATCGTTTAAAGTTAGTGAATCGCATTACAGTGGTTAACACATTTGTAACAAAAATAAAATATTTGGGTCCAGTAAGAGGTGCTAAATTAAAACTGAAACATCAAATAGGTTTCATATGTATAAAAAATTGGCTTTCTAAAGAGTTCATGTAAAAATGTACACCGTACGAGCAATTAAAATATATAATGCGAGCTAATTCTTTAACAAAAACTAGAAACTTATTTTCAGTTTGCAGCTACCCGGCATCCGTTACACTTCTTCTTCTTTTGTTTCGTTCACACAGTAGATTTTAAAAATAAAAATACAGAAAGCAATTATTCCGACCACTTAAATATCACCGTTTGTCTCACGATAAATGGTAACTTGTCAAAAGTCGATTTCGAATTTAGCATTTTGCATGAATAGATCTGAAAAAGAATGCAGACGTTCTTTTTACCAGCAATTCTGTACGCAAACACCTGTTATTGTTTTCGGTTATGTCACGTTTATCCAAATATTTCTGAATGTTCAAATATCGTCTTTTTCCCATGGAAAAATCGGTTTAACAAGTCTTACTGATTTTAAGTTAATCTTACTTTCTTTCTTAATTGGCGCAATAACCGCTTAAGCGAAAAAAATGCAGACGTCCTTTCTACCAGCTATTCTGCATGCGAACACCTGCACATTACTTACAGTTATGTCACGTTTATCCATATGTGTGCGTCCACGTGAAAAGGGCCCACTTCGGCGGTATTGGAGTTATGCATATACATAGGCGTCTTCCTGGTTGATTTCCGAACATTTTGAGACAAATTAGAGGGAAATATAGCACTTTGAAGGTGAATATCCGAAAAATGACTAATTGAGAAAAATGAATTTGAAGTTGAAAGTTGTTCCTTGTGGGCCCTTTGCTTTTTTTTTCAAAAAATAAAATTAATTACTTCTATTATACCTAGGAAGCTAAATTTGGGTCATTCGACGCGAAAATGTATATAGTTTCATAATAAACCATAATAAAAATTACGAAATTCGATCCATGTATCGAAAAATCTATATATGTATCTCGGAAATTAGATGCGACAATATATTTTTGAATGTTCACATATCCCTTTGCCCATAGTAAACCGCGTTTTGAATAAGTCTTACTGATTTTAAGTTTAGCCAGTATCGAAAAAAATATTTTTTCGTTTTAGTTGTTTGTCACTAAGGAAAAATAAAAATAGCAAGAGAAAGAGTTAAGTTGATGATGAAGACGTAACTCGCGTTTTGTCAATCAATTGATTTTCATGTTTCTGTTATTTTTCACATTCGCTTAGAAATAGATGCAGACGAAAAAACAATGTAAATTTAAAGATTAACCAAAATATATTATAGTTTTCTAACCTCCACAATGAATAAATGAGTGTTTTCGAAGCGTTTATTGTGGCATCCCTCCTGCGTTTTTGGTTTTTCGGATAAAGTTGCAAATTTCACACAAAGCCAAAGCGTTTTGTGTTAAAGTGGTAGATCACACGATGTGCACAATTGTTTGGCTTTAAATCAATTATAAAATAGCTCCACAGTACTTAACTGAACGCAGATGAATAATAGTATAACCAGTAGACAACCTTTGGTGAAACCTTGTATGGGATTGAGCGTTTCAGGGTTGAAATGAAATACATAGTATATACACCGTTCTCACCATACATGGTTGCTCTTGGAAAGAAGAAAAATTAACATAACGAATTGATTAAATCAGATTGCTCAGAGCGCCGCCGCTGAGAAAAATGTTTACATACAAATGCAGCAGTATTAGTTTTCGTTGTTAAACTATTTATTTATTTATTTATTAAATGAAAAATAACAATGCAATTATTATTTCACAGTTTGCTAAAGACGTGCTAGTAAAATTCGATAAAGTATGCTACTACCGATACATTAATTAATACTACATTAAGAAATAGGAGTAGGAAAACAAGATAAAAAATAAAATAAGCAGAATGAGAAGTTTAAATTAATTTACGCAGTCCAGTTTTTTAATAGGAAATCTATAATTTGTCTGATGTTTTCTTGAGAGGATATTCTCAATAAGTCCGACGGAGTTTCGTTGGCGAATAGCTGTTTCCTGGTGGAAGTGGAAGTAAAATGCGAAGAAAATGGTAAAAAGGGCCAAAAGCTATGTATATGTTTCGTTATGTTCTCGGTTTCAGAAGAACCCCATGCGACTGCCGAAAGCGTCGAAGAATTTCAGACAGATTGAGTAATTAAAAGGGTTGTGTTTTTGCGAGGACAGCCAAGATTTTATATCTATAGAGGCCAAACTGGTATGGCTGGAAGCACGAACAAAATTGATACCGTCTCTACTATTGTTGTTATTGTTATTTTAGTTAATTTTACCTATAGTTTTTATTTAAGTGCTTTTGTTGTCCGAGCTTTTCGGCCAAAATGTTTAACATAGAACAAAGTTTATTTTATCTGCTATGCGTTTCGACGCATTTTCGCGTCGCCTTCAGGGAGTCTTGGCTTAAAAATTGTGTAGCTGATCACATTTTTATAAAAACGACATAAATACATTTTTTACGGACACCAAATTTAAAAAAAAACTTCTTTTCTCGTCCAATAGCTAAAACGTTGTCAATTAAGCTAGGTATTGCTAAAAAAATATATACAGTATTGCTTATATCACAATCAGCTCATTTAATTTTACTATAAGAACCTGCGAGTTTCAAATAACTAAAAATTCACGTTGATTTTAGGTAACTTTCTTTGCTACCTTCATTCAAAGGCCTTAACCAAGATTTTTTTCGAAACTGCGTTTTCTACAGTTTTTGGTTGGATTTATTAAAAACACTTTTACTAAAAAAGGAGTTATGCCACTTTTTAAAAGACCTATCGAGATGTTTTTGGAATTTGTACATATGTTTTTTACTCTCCTTAAAGAAAAAAAATTGTTGGTTAGGCTTTTGTGAGTCGATTATGTTCAGTTTTTTCTTGGGTAATGTTATTAGCGTGTGTCACTTATATTTTATATATTTTTTTGTGCAGATGATGCTCCAAATTGCATCATATATTTTCCTTAATTCTGTAGTCCGTGTTTTGCATTCTAATATTTACCCCATTTAATTTTTTGTACTGCGATGGTGTCAAGTTTCTACATATCCCATTCTCTCACACTACTGCAAATTAAGTTTGTTAATCAAAATATCTAACTAATAAATGAGTTCTTATTTAATTTTTGTTAAAAAATAATTGTTTTTAAGAGTATACAAATATACGTAAAAAATATAGGCACGTAGTCATAGACAAAATAAAAATAGACCTAAAAGCTAGTTGCGGCTAATTTAAAAGATGGCTCAACCAAAATTACGTATGTCTTAAAGCTCTTTCTAACTTTAAACTTTAAAGTTTAAAGCAAATACACATAAAACATATAAGCACGTAATCGTAGACAAAATACAGTCGACTTTATAGTTAGTTGCAGCTTAATTTGAAAAAAGCTCTTAAAGCTCTCTAACCAAGGTTTATAGCTTTACAGCTGACTTTATTTTGACTATATCTACGCCCCATAGAGTATAAATAGCTTTAATTTGATATATATATTGCTATATAAGAATTTCACTACTTTTCACGATTAAAAGTTACAAAAGTTAATTTCCACTCTTTCTCCTGGGCTCCTTGGGGCAATGTCTGCGACCGTAAGAAACAGAAATTAATAACAAAGCAACCCCATCCTCGGAAAACAAGATATCGAACATTTGTTTAATTTCCTAAATCATGGGGTTTGTTATATAACTGAAGTCTTTTGCAAAATATCGAGTCCTGTGCTGCCGCTGTTTCAGTCCAGTAATGTCTAAATTCATCTCACATTATAACCAGTAGGCAATCTTTTCGGTTTGTATACTTTTTGTTTTCGTAATTTGGAGAAGTTCACCCCAGAGCCGGGCTTATAGAGTTTCAGGTGCCAGATTTTGGCCTCTCTGTTAGGGTTTAGTGCTACCAGAAAGCAATCAATAAATTTTAACATTATTATTTTTGGCCTTATATTTATGAATCGAGTGTATAATTTATAGAGCTTGAGGCCAGGTTTGTATTAGGGAATAATATGAGAAAACCACAACAAAAGTGGTAGAAGTCGCAAACATGTAAAAGTTTCAAACTTTATCATTTTTTATAAACTTCTTTGTGCAGTTTTGAAGACAATTAATTTTCAAAGTGCACGTTTCAAGTAGCTCAAAATGTCTCTTGAATTTTAATAACTTTTTGTGCTACTTTCTTGCGTACTCTATCATGGTGTAATAAAGACAGGTGAAATACGTTCACGTTCCTCTCACTTTCATCGGCATCTTGAACTGCCTTAGGAAATTCAGTGTGCGCTAAAAATGGGGCATTCACAAAAATATATAAAAGCATCACTGATCATATTTTTCGACTTTGTTTTTGTTGTTATTCGCTGACAATCGAAAATAAAATTCATTAGAAATGAAGGGTTTTTCGTAAAAAAAAAAAGATTTCCAAAATTTCAAAAGGAATTTGTGGACAACCATTTGTTAATATCGTAAGTATATTATCTATATCTTATATAGAAAATTATGTTTGTGTATTTCGGAAACTTAATTGACTGCCTATCGCCAGTATTTCCAAAATGATTGCTCCACCGCTGTGCGACTTCTTCGCTACTATTGCGCGCTTTCCTCACCGCTGTACGACCCAAGGGTAACTGCTATTCGTTTTTCCTCACAACTGCAGCTCCTGTGTAATTACTGCGCGATTTCTTCTCCAATGTGCGACTTGTGGGTAACTGCGTGCGTTTTCCTCACTACTGTGTGACTCCTGCTTTCGAGGTTTCTTCCGCAGGTCTACAAGTAGGTGCTGTTACAATACCAATAGGATTAGATATGAATAAAATTACTTCATAGGTTTTCGACTGCTTTGTGCTACGCTACCCTTGTTCATTAGGCTTAAACAATTCTGGTCGCTGCACTTCCAGCTTACATTAATTACTTTAGATCCACTCTTTTCTCTACCATCGTTTGTTCGTTGTAAGTTATCACTTACGATTATAAGAATTGACATATGTTACTTTAATTAGCTTTTTAATACTATTGAAGAAATACAAAACTACTCCTAAAATTCAAGTGCAATTACAATCAGTCTGCGTTAATATATGTATTTGTTGTGTAATTCGGTATAGTAATTTTTAAATGAAATTTGAAGTTGTTAATTTTTATTCATTTTTTTAGGTGGCAAACTTTGTGAAATGAATAATATGGTTTTATTCATGTATATTTTTGCCGAGATTTTTCTATCAAAATACCATATATCTCCTTTAAAAAAAGTTAAATTATCTAGTGTTCAAACTTAGTAAATATGTGTTTGTTTTGCAAGTATTCCGCAAGATATAGCAGTTAGCTTATATTAATACTCAATTTTAATAACAAATTGTCAAAATTTCAGTTTTTTCTTCGCAATCTAAGGGAGCGGCGAAATGAGCTCACACTACGTACTATATCACCTTTATTTACTGCATCATGTATTCTATGTAGTATGTAAAGGTTGTTTTTTTAGACTAATAGAACTTTAAATTGAAATCAAACACATAAAAATTAAGTATGATGCCAATTTTTTTTTTTTATTTGAAACATATTTTCATGACAATTAATATTTAGAAACGATGTCCGCCCCGACTAGCTTTGGTGAATCGGATGCGATCAGTCCAATTTTGAATTTCCATGTTGTGGATGGACAAAGTCCAACTTGTTGAGCCCGGCGGCGAATGGACAAATTCGGATCTTCTCCAACACTATCACTTACGGCACCAATATTTTCTTCTGTACGTACAGTTTTTTAACTTGTTGTTGGTTTTTCATCGAGTAGAGTAAATGTTGTTCGAAATTTATCAACAGTTTGACGATAATTAATTTACAGCAAACATGCGCCGCTGGTTCTAAACACCCGTAGAAGACACAGTGGCAGAGATTTTCAGCATTTTAGTGGATGAGCTTCCTTATGAGGCAAATATTTAGAAACATATGGCCAGTACCAAGTTGCATGTTGCTTTGAATTGATCAGAAATTTATACACAATACATACATACAAAGTCACTAAAAAACTTTCCTGCTTGTTTTCGGATTGATGATAACAAAAATTATTGATTCTTATGCATAGAAATCGGATGAAAAACAAACAAAGGCTATACCGTGCAAATTAAATTAAACATGCTGCATTAAGAAATTATATTTTATATAAATGCAACGCAACGTGCAACTTGGAATTTAGACTACGAGTATCTTGCGAGCGAAAATGATTTACTAAGATAGTGAGGATGAACGGGATGAAAGGAACGAGAACAAGGAAAACATTATGCCCCCAGAAACAACAATGTTCAAAATGTCATTTGTCTGGAACGAAGAAATAGACGACAAGAGCTTTACATTTTTAGTCCATATTAAATATCAAAAAGCTTGTTTGTGAAAAAAAACAATTCATTAACTATCTAATTATACATATGTATATTTAAACTTTGTTCAACTTTTTTCTTCATTTGAACAAAGTTTGAAGCTTGGATTTAGCCGGTGTTTTTTATAGAATGAACTATTTTTTATAAAAGGAAATAATGAAATAAATTAAATAAATTGTTTTTTAAGTAAATGACAAATTTTTAGCGGAGTACCATTTCAGTGTCATATTAAATTATTATTCTATGGCTAAACTGTTCAAATTTTTTTTATCTGTCTCCTCTTTCTCTATATCTCTTCCTTCTTTTTTTCAGAATAATCCAGCAATTTCTCGTGATACTCCTTTCTTTCTTCCGCCATTTTCAAAGTCTTTTCTTGGGATTTCTGCGGCGTAAATTTTAGACATCCAGAGTACACTCAAACTGTGGAAGGAGCATATCTTCACGCTGCGTAATGGTAAGGCCGCGGAAAACATCGAAGATGATGAACCCGAACCTCTCATTCAATGAAGACGGAGTCGAAGTACTGTTACCCGACCTGGACGAACTCGAACGGCAATTGCGCGGTTAAAAAACAATGAGGACACTGGTATTGACTGACTGCCATGCACCAGCTCATCTACAAAATATGGTTGGACGAATGCAAATTAATTTTCATATTGTTCTTTATTCAATAAGCTCCGTCATTAACATTTGTATTTAATATTATTGCATCCCAGTATGGATTTCACTCGGAAAGGCTCGTCAACTGGGACAACGTTCCCTACTCCCTTCAGAGGCTTAATGTAGAAGCCCCAGTGTCTATTAAAAATTTAAAAGGTCACCTGCTATTGTTCTTTCTAGAAACAGCAGGGACCTTCCTCTAAAAAATTTATGGATTCTACATCGGAGCCTTCTGCTTCAGCTACCTCCGACTCAGCTAACTTTTCGTAGTCCGAATTGTCTTCCTTATTTTTATAATTTTCCTGTGAGATTTTATTAATTCTCTGTCGTCTTTGTCCTGAATTTCTGTCAGAACCATATGGTCTTTCGTGTGCTTGGCTTAAGTTATTATTATTATTACTAGCGTTTTGTTGGGCATAGTTTGCCGACTGTCGGAAGCGTTAAGACGTGGGAGCAACATCCATTGTTTCTACCAGTTGCAAGTTGCTTGAGTCCTGTCGCCGGGTATAATATGGATTTTTGCCCCGAGTCTGTACATTATTCACATTTTTACTGTTGAATTGAACTGTATCTGAACTTTACTTTCAAAGTTTCTGGCATAATTCGTCGCAAACATATATCTCTCGTACAGCTTGGCGCCACGACACATATTGTTCCTGTTTGCCATCAAATTCGGGTACAGATTTATCAGTGTCAAGAGGCTCATCACATTTAATGCCTTCAACTAGTGTTCAACTTTAGTTCTGTTGTTGATAGATCTACAGCAGCAATTCTCTGCGTAACCTCCCACAACTTTGTCTCAAATTCGTTTCTTTGTGCATCTAACGCTGCACCTACAGCAACTTGGATTAAAGCTTGAAAATCTGAGGCGATCATGCTTAAAGCACTTATTTGTAATTCGATATCACTCATCAAAATTTACTATCACTATTAATTACTTTATCTTTTTGGCAATTTTTATTTAGTAACCTTTCTGACACAATAACATTTTTTCACAAAAATAAACATGCAATCACTTACATTATGTTAATAGTTATTTGGTTGCTATTCGCCGCTCTTGATAGCTGGTTCCAATTTTCGATTCTTAGTTTGCGTTCTCGCGCTGCCCAAGGATAATTCGTTCATTGGTGACTTCCAATATTCCAATCATTCGCTTTACAATAAGAAGAGTTTAATTTGTTCGCATTTGCGGTACAACTTTCTTTTACTGAACTTGAATTTTCTCGAGCCCCACGTTGGGCACCAATTAATTTCCATAGTGTTCTTTATTCAATGAGCTCCGTCAGAAAACTAAAACTTAAAAGCTAACAGCAACTTAAATCTAGCCCTAACGTCTCGTGCTCGCTGCCGATGTTCAGCCAGACGCCGCGTCAGCATAAACGGATTCCCACGATTTGTGAGAACCGTTGTGACTGCTAGCTGGCTGAGATAGCTACTTGAGATAGTTGACGATAACTTGCATGCCAGCTGATTGGAAATTAAGTGTACTTTGCCCAATCCACAAAAGGGCGATCCTGCAATATACGCCATGTCCCGCGGGATCAGTCTCCTTAGCATATCATGTAAGGTTCTGATGAGCGTACTGTGTGAACGACAAGTCTCTCATCATACCCGTACAATTGTATGGCGCAGAAGCATGGGCACTGTTGGCATCGGATGAGGTGACCCTTGGAATGTTCGAGAGAAAGATTCTCCGAAAGAGTTATGGACCTCTAAGTCTTTGGGACGGCGAACACCGCAGACGATGGAACAATGAGCTGTATGAGCTTTACTGCGACATATATATAGTTCAATGAATTAAAATACAGCGGCTGCATTGGCTGGGGCATGCCGTGCGAATGGACGAAACTGCTCCAGCCCTGAAAGTATTCAGTGCGATGCCAGCTGATGGTGGTAGTGGAAGAGGACGGCCTCCATTGCATGGAAAGAGCAAGTGTAAAAGGATATGACGTCACTTGATATTTCCAATTGGCCCCAGTTAGTAGGAAGAAGGAGTGATTCGTTACTGATTCGTTAGCTGTAGTTATTTGTCGTTAAGGAAGACGAAATAACAATAGGAAGAGCAGCGAAAGCCAGAGCAAGAGTTGCGCAGCCATATTTCCTTTTAAAGTTTATGGGGAAGAGAGTTGGTGACGAAGACGTAACTCGCTATTTCACATTCGCTTAGAAACAGACGCTGCACTTACATAAATTTTCTACGAAAGAATAATGTAAATATAAAGATTAACCAAAATATATTATAGTTTTCTAGTCTTTCACAATAAATAAATTTGTGTTTTCAAAGCGTTTATTGAGGCATACCTCGTGCGTTTTTGGCTTTTCGGACAAAGTTGCAAATTTCACGCAAAGCCAAAGCGTTTTATGTGGTGTCGCTTTTATCCTCAAATAGTTAAAGTGGTAGATTACACGATGTATACAATTGTTTGGCTTTCCAATGAACCATAAAATAGCTTCACAGGACTTAACTGAACGCAGATGAATTTAGACTTGACTGAACTGGAACAGCGGCTGCACAGGACTCGATATAAATCTGTTAAACAAAAATGTATTAGTTGAATTTAATCGAGAGTTATTTATTTAAGCTAATTGGAAATGTAAACAAAATAATCAAAGAAATCATTCTACTACTACTTTAAATCATTCTACATTTGGCCCGTTTTATTGTACCCGAGTTGCAAAAGACGGCTCCAGCTCGGATAAAACTTCCTTTAGTTGCAAAACCAACCCTGTTGGGGTGTTTCATGAAAGATGCGCTTGGTATAGTGCTATTTAAGAATGGAAAATAGTTGTGCCGGCATTTTCAGGTTTATGTAATTATGTATTAACGAATTAGGTCTTTTACTGAAATTTTCCATGTATTTACTTCCGGCTCATTAACAATAGCGCAGTCTTTTCACTTCCCAACACTACATCTCAGGTCGGATATCATTTGACCGAGTTGGCTCAACTCTAGTATTTTTCCGTGTTAGTGTTGTTGCTTTACATGCATTTTGTTTAATACCTAGTGTTCTTTTACAACTCGGTTACAAAGAAACGGGCTCATTGTACTACTTACTACTTTATGCCAGGCCCGTTATCCTTGCCCGTTCGGTCCGACTCACGTGAGGTCAGGGAATTTTGTTCGATGTCCTGTTTTCCGAAAATGTGGTTGTTTTGTTATTAATTTCTGTTTATTACGGTCACTCGCCTAAACACTGCCCCAAGGAACCCAGGAGAAACAGAGCCGGAAGAGTAGAAACTAACTTTTGTAATCATGAGGAATAGTGGAATCCTAATATAACAATATACGTATGTATATATATATATATATATGCATCAAGTTAAAGATTTATATACTCTATGATGCTTAGACATATTCAAAATAAAGTCGGCTTTAAAATTAGGAAGAGCTTTAAGTGTTTTTTTTTTTTAATTAAGCTGCAACTAACTATAAAGTCGACTGTATTTTGTTTATGACTACGTGCCTTTATGTTTTATGTGTATTTGCTTTTTGCTATTTTTGTTGGGCTACCTTTTAAATTAGCTGCAAAGCCTATTTTGATTTTGTCTTTGACTGCGTGCCTATATGTTGTATGCGTTTTTGTATACTCTTAATAAATTGACTTAAAAAATGGGTTTATTAAAAAAAAATTTCTTAACATAAATTAGATTTTCTTAAAAACTTTATACGAGTTATAGAATCTTATAATACTCAGCGAGTAAAATCAAAATTTTATTAAATAAAAACTTATTTATTAGTTAGATATTTTGATTAAAACCCGTAATTTGCAAAGTACGGAAAGTACACAGTGTTTGGTAACGTCACGGGTGAAATAATGACCGCGTAGACGTATACGCCAAGCACTAGGCTAATTGGCGAGGACCTGCTAATTTAATGTGGGCATAGGGTGCGCAGACTGCCGGGCCTATATCCTTTTTCGGCTAAATACGCCGATAATTAGGCACGGTCAATGACGTGGGTAGTGACACGTTGATTAATACCGTGCTTGCCTTTGAAGTACAACAGGCAGCCCCGCTGGTTGCCTACGTGGGTTACCTCGAGTTCACGGTCTCGCGCTAGTTCGGCGGAAATAGTTGTGGTAGCCGCGCAAACGTCGATCAGTGCACGTATTAAATGAAGCCGCCCTCCGGCTTCCACCTTCACCACGGCCGTTAGAGCTACGGCCACCATTGACCGTAGTGCTGGGACTTCTACTAACTGTCCGGTGCGGAAGTTTGCCGTTCTTGATAGCTGGAGGGACCAGGTCCCTCCCGCAGGCTTTCTTCGGCAGACTTGCTCCTATAAATAGCCTTATCGGGAGGCGAGCATCGCAAAGATGGCACTTTCGGGGGGAAACGACGTAGAGAGTTATTTCCCATTTATATTGGGATGTGTATCTATGTATATATATATATGTATGTATGTGTTTACGTATTGTTGGGTGGCGAACCTAATTGAGAACGTCAATTTCTTAATCAGATTGATCATTTAATCTGTTAGTTATAAATATGGCGTAACATATGTATGCAAGTAAAACTGGCCTGTGTGCATTTGGAATAGTTATTTAGTAGATTGCATGCATCAGATTCCGTAGAGAATACTCGGTTGTGAAGGAAAAAGGTAAAAACAAATAAAACCCAAATATAAAACCAAAGTTGTTTCTATTTTTAAATACAGGTAGTAAATATTCGGCTGTACTTGTGGAAAGTGTCCCATCGTGAAATAGCTCAACATTATCTATTTTTTACATCAATTAGCTGATGATGGTAAGATAGCGTCTGAAACTGCATACCCGAATTTAGGTCAGTTTGACATCCAGCAATCTGGCCTACCACCCGCAAACAGTTTGTATGCCACTGTGAATTACTTGCTGACCACAGGATGCATCAGATACTAAATTATACGTTCTTAATTAGTTAAATTTTTTTTTCTCAATAAAATGAGGTGTGCATGCAAAACGGGAGCAACGCAATTTGTTTTAGCTGTGCCCTACTGCATGCCGCCAACTTTTTTCTTTATTATCGGCTTAAGTTCATTTCCATGCTGTCATGTTTCACGTGTAACCATAATTGACGGAAACTTGTGGTAGTTTGGGGTTATCTTAACCGTCCCTATGTTAAACCTACATATATTTACATGTGCTGGCATGCAAATGTCATTTCACATGCCACACACCTCATTTCATTAACTTCCATTTTTCTTGTAGTTAGCTTCTCGTCATCTTGGCTTAGTTGGATTTATCGTTTAAATAAAAAAAAATATTAGCGAAAATACCAACATTTTGTCGAGCCTAATTGAAATTGTTGCAAGTCATAAAGATACGCCGTAAATGTAAAAGTTTTTCGAAAAGTAAAAAGGAAAAATAACTGCTGAATTAAATTGCAAGGGCATAGTCTAAGGAAGAAGAAGCATAAAATCCGAAGATAGCGGATAGCGAACGGAAGAAAAAAGAAGGTTGTGGAAATAACAAATTTAAGTTGCTTAAGCAACAGGGGTTTTGCAAGAAATCTAAGGAAGTCGAAGTGTGCCGCACTCCAGCAGCATTAGGTGCCGGTAGCGATTACGAGAAATGGGCTACGATACGCTGGAGTTCGACATTGTCACGAGCGCGTGTGCCACACTGGGGTGGCATGAACTCAACAGCAGATGATGCACTGCAAATGATGATAAAACGTGCTTTGTCTGAATCTGGCTGTCCGCCACATATTTTGGATAATCACATGGAGAATTGCCACGAAAGACGTTGGCCACGTGGATTGAGTTCACTAGAGACGCGACAGGATAATATACACATATATGATCACTACATTTGCCGGCGTATTCCAGGTAAACAAGCTGTTTTTGTTGGGGTAATTGTATGGGGTGTTTCGTCGTAGTGATCGGGAAGGACGTGTTCCCGAGTAAACTCGCCGCCAATTCTTTTGGATATCAGATGGTCGGAAAGAACGTGTTCCCGAGCCATCCGTTCGCTGACGCTGAACTGGTCGGGAAGGACCAGTTCCCACGCCAGTCGTTCGTCGTTTCTTTTTTCTGGGCAGATGGTCTGAAAGGACGGGATCCAAAGCCGCGCTGCCCGGGCCGTCGGAAACTGGTTTCCGAGCCGCGCCTTCGACGTTCATGCTGCAGTGAGGGTCGGAAAGTACAGTTTTCCGAGCCGCCACCCGCTGAAAGTGGTCGTAATATTGGGTGGCAATTGATGTAGAAAAAATAACCAAAGAAAAGAAATTTAACCACAAAAAAAAATTTCTTTAAAAAAAAAATGAAATTACAAAAAAATGTTTGTCCATATACATATGTATATATTTCATTATAAATTTCATGTTTTTATGTGTTTATATTAGCTATTACCTATTTGGTGTATTTATGCGCAAAGTGTCCAAAAACTTTCATCACCTACTGTAAAAATGATATTTGGGTGTGATCGTATCGGTACACTTGCCTAACTTAAAGGTGGTGGACTTGGCTATGTTCCACAGTTGAGAACGTATATGGCATTACGATATATTTGCATATATCGTAAAAACACCTGATGGACTGGTCAGTGTAGTGACCTAACACCTGACTGCATAGGATGTTTAAAAAAAAATCCATGTGCAGCTGGATAACAGTGGATGTCGTACCATATGCATACATCGCCATTATTGCAATAGTGGACACATGCAGATGTACGGCGACGACGATCAGGTAAGTGGTATTGATAGAGGTATAATAATAATAATAAAATAATTTTCTGTACATAAATTTCGGAGTTTTATTAGTACATAAGTAGTTGCAAGTTAGATAAAAAAATTTATTGAAAGTATTGAGTAGATCAAAAGTAGAAAACAGTTATTAAAATTGGAAAATTGATAAAATATTTTAATATACCGAAATATTTAAAGTATAAAAAAAAGACTTGCAACTTCTTATTGGTTTTACGTTCTCTTAGTTTCTTGCATGTTTCTTTCATTGAAAGCAAATTTTTCTTACGCTCTGAAATTTAGTTAGTGGATAGGGTTTTTACTAGAGAATATGAAGACAAAACTAATGTTAGGGGAAACCGGAGTTGAAATGTTGATTGAAATTTTGATTACTTAAATTTTGTATGCTAAAATACCAACTTTTCATTCATGTGGATTCAGGGCTGATCTTTGACTATCGGTCATAAATTCCAGAAAATTAACTCGAGCTATTGGTAAGTTGTCGGTTAGTTTTGAAATAGTTTTGGGTATCAAATGACCTCTTTTCAAAATTAACTCAAACTATTGGTTAGTTTGTCGGTTGGGTTTGCACGGGTATCGGGTATCAAATAACCACTACTTGTTTCTTGTATGAAAAAAAAAATGAATTCGCAGACTTCTTTATTTTTTTGTACTACACGTACTGTTTATGATTTTTTTGTTTGTTTTGTTTTTTTTAAGTACTTATCCTTGTGTAGGGGAAGTGGCAGAAATACCAATTTCGTTATTGGGCTGCTGGTTTGCCCCTTCGTAGTATAGATGTCGACAACGCGTACCCGGTTATCCGAGCCTGGGTGTAGGTTGATGACTCTTCCCAGTCTCCACATATTAGGCGGTAGATTGTTTTCTTTTATAACCACAAGATCTCCTGTTTTTATGTTCGTTTGTGGATGTTTCCACTTTGTGCGTTTCTGCATTTCCAGCAGATATTCAGCCTTCCATCTTTTACAAAATATTTGATGTAGGGCTTTAAGTTTCTGCCATCGGTTTACGACCGAGGCAGGGCTTTCGTTGATTTCTAGTTCAGGTGGAGCTAATAGGAGTCCACCTACTTTGAAGTGATCGGGGGTAAGAGGCTCCAAGTTGGAAGGTTCATTCGAAGAGGGGCTTAACGGATGGGAGTTAAGGCATGACTCGATTCGGCATAAAAGAGTTGTGAACTCTTCGAGTGTGTAACTGAAGCCGGAAGCAATCTTTTTAAAATGTTTTTTTAATTGGTTCCCGCCATGCAGGGAGAATTTATGGATAAATTGGACAACAAGACGGGCCAATCGGCACATATAAGGAAGAATGATTGGGTGACGCTCGTTGTACGCTAAATCTAGCGATGAGCCAAGACGGCCTCCAGTCCTAATAATCCCATTTTTATCTAAGAAAGGGTTAAGGGGTAGCACTTCGCTTTTTCCATCGATGGGTTTCTTTGACTTTAGGTTAGAATATTCATCACTATAGTATTGCTTCTGGTAAACGATTATTAAGCGTTGCATCGTTGCCTTAATTTCATCGGATGAAATTAAACAAGACTCTGCTCGAAAGGAAACTTTTTTGTTCGGATGAGTGCTTTGGTAGAATCTCATAGCATATGATAAGACTCTTAAAGCTCTCTGTAAATCTGAAAACCTATCGAGAATGTCATCAAAATTTTTTATTGTTATGGTTGCACATAAATGCGCCCTTTTTGCTTCGATATTGGTGTTATAGCATGTCTCTTGTCTTGGCCAATTTTCCTTGTCTTCTTGCAACCAAGAAGGGCCATGCCGCCACAGAGTGTTATCGACTAATTCGTAGGCGAGAACTCCTCTGCTTGCCATATCTGCTGGATTTGATGCCGACTTCACATGAAGCCAGTCCGTATTTCCGACTTTGTCGACAATTTTTGTTATGCGATGTGCTACGAACATTGACCACGAACATGGAGGCTTGCGTATCCATGCAAGCACAATTGTGGAATCTGTCCATAAGTGTACTTGTGCCTGTCCTAGTGGTAGGTTGCCAAGTACCGACTCAATGCTTTCGGCGAGCAATACCGCGCCCCAGAGTTCTAATCGGGGTAGGGAAATAGTTTTAACTGGAGCAACTTTAGTTTTTGCTACCAGCAGATTCATTAGAACTTCACTACCCTGCTTAACCCGTAAGTATACCGTAGCCGCATACGCTTTTTCTGAAGCATCGCAGAAGCCATGTACTTCGACGTCATGGGCGGGAGAAAAATAAACCCAGCGCGGTATTTTCATCCTCTCTATCTCGCGGTAGTGTTTGGTAAAATTTTGCCATTTTTCTAAAGTGGTTGAGGACACAGGTTCATCCCACTCTGTGCCTTCCAGCCAAATGTTTTGCATCAATATCTTGGCTACTATTACAATTGGCGCAAGCCATCCCAGCGGATCGAACAGCTTGGCGATAGAGGACAATATCGACTTTTTAGTGATTGTGTCACTATGCTCCATTGGTCTTCTTAGGAAGTAAAAATAATCCGAATGGACGTTCCATCTTATTCCAAGAGCCTTAACTGTGCTGGTGTCTTCGAATTCCAAAAAATCTTCGCTTAGTAGATCCTTTTTTGGAATGTCTGCTATTACATTCTTGCAGTTGGCCATCTATTTTCGTAAGGGAAAACCTGCTGACCGCAGTACCGCAGAAATTTCGTCCTTTGCTTTTATGGCAGCTTCGATGCTGTGCCCTCCTAAAAGTACGTCATCTACGTATATGCATTTTCGCAGAATATTAGCTGCTATTGGATGCGAGCTTTCTACGTTATCGGCCAACTGCAACAGTGTTCTTATCGCCAGGTAAGGAGCACAGTTTATTCCAAACGTAACCGTCTTTAATTTATATAGGCTCGTTGATTCGTTCGGGTTTGCCGTGAAAGACGATGCGCTGATATTTCGACTGGTTAGCGTTTATCCAAATTTGTCTGTACATTTTCTCGAGGTCACTGTTGAAAACATATCTGTATAAACTCCAGCGTAGAATCAGTATTGGAAGATCTGATTGCAGTACTGAACCTGGTAGGAGGACGTCATTTAAGCTTGTCCCATTAGCGGTTGCACTTGAGGCATTGAAAACCACGAAAACTTTAGTTGAGGTACTCTCAGCCTTTGTAACGGCGTGATGAGGCAAAAAATAATTATCACATGAGTCCGCTGAAATGTTACTATTTATTCTCGTCATGTGTCCTAGTGTCTCATACTCTGCTAATACACTATTATACCCTTTGTGTAGGACGGGATCCGGAAGAATTGAGAGCAGGCTTTTTTAAGAGAAGGGCCTAGTTGTATGTTTACTGGAAATTCCTGTCGGAATGGTAACGAGACTATGTATTGTCCCTCATTATTTCTGATAGTGGTCTTTTTATAAAGCTCTTCGCAATATTTGCCATCTTCATTGAGGCTTTTGGCTTTGGGTAAATCTTCTAACTCCCAGAATCCCGTAAGTTGCTTATCCAGCGCAACTTCATTGAAGTACGAAACTATGTTTCTTTAAGTATTTGTAGTATCCGTACTACCGGTTATAATCCAACCGAATACGGTTCCTTGGGCTTGAAGTGTCCTCAAGACGTTTTTCTTTATTCCACTTAATATGATTTGTGGATAAATGTCTCCACCGAGAATGAGGTATATTTGTTCATTTTCATTTTCGAAAAACCTTTTATCTCTTGGCTCGTCGTCGCGCTTATATTTGTTGTAAAACCAGGACAGTTGCAGTCAAGCTACAACGGGTCGACGGGGGCCCACAATTGTATGTTACATGCTTCCTTAACCTGGGCATTTACCGAATTTGTGATGCCTGAAACTTGGGCATGCATCTTTTTTGCAGATAGATTTATTCTGCGTTTGAGCCTCTCTGTTATAAAGGAACACTCAGAACCAGTATCAATCAGTGCTCGTGCAGCAAAATCTGTGCCATTGAGACGTATATTTACTCGAGCTGTTCCTAATAGCACACCTGTATTTGTATTCGCAAAGCAGGACTTAAAACTTCTGTTTGCATTTTCAGCTGCTTTATCGGAATCATATCGACGGAGAATCATCGGCAGGCCTCGAAGACGTCCAACGCGTCGTTGCCTTTCGCTGAATTGCATTTAGATGCAGGAGCGTGTGATGCCCCGAGTGACACGTATTGCAATTGTAAGCACTTGTGCATCTTGTTACAGTATGTCCGGAACTAAGGCAATTCAGTCAACAATTATTTTCCTTTAAAAATTTCAATCTGTTTGTAGGTTTTAGCTGTAGGAAACGGGAACAGCTGCGTAATTTGTGCTCATTTGTATGGCACATTTTACAAGTAAAAGTGGTCACGCTTACGTGCAAGGTGCCAACTCTTTTTGTCGGGGTTTCGAAAGGATGACGTGTGATTTGTGGCGGCTTTGGCACTCTCACAGCTCTACCATCCTTCAACCCTGACAATGTCTCAAGGGTCTGAAAACGATTGGACAGGAACTTGTCCATATCTTCCCATTTGGGTATATTGTTTTTATGGTCTATGGTTTGTTCCCATAGAGCCAGTGTGCTGTCAGGCAGCTTCGTCGAGCAGAGATAAACGACAATTGCGTCCCAGTTCGATATGTCAATTTGATGACTCTTCAGGGCTGATAAGCAATTGTTTATCTCCTGCTGCAAACTTTTTATTGAGCTACCACATTCAACCTCTATTGCCTTTAAGTTAAACAATAGTTTTAGTTGTGTGTCAACTAAAATACGTTTGTTTTCATAGCGTTCACACAAGTTTTTCCACGCTGTACTAAAGCCTCCATTAGTTAGTGGGCACTTTCTTACGATTTCTTTGGCCTTCCCTTGAGTCTTATGGTTGAGATGAAATGGTCTCTCCACCGGGGTGAGGCGCTTATTTAGGATGTAGATGGCCGTAAACATATCACGGAATGTTGGCCATGAAAGGTAGTCGCCCTTGAACACGTCTGTATCTCACGGTGGAAGGTGGATATTGTATTCGCGGACGGACTGCTCCGCTACATCCTTTTCTACGTTAAATAATGCTTCTGCTTGAGTAGCCATAGCAGACATGCATTTAACATATGCCGAAAAACATACTCTATATTTCTTTTTAATCGCCCTGATATCTTCTTTAGTTAAAGATTCTGAGTTTGTGAGCGTATCGTACGCTACTTTCGTTTTCTCCCATAACACTTTCAATTCGTCTTGCTGGATAGCAAGACCGTACTTGTTTTGTTCGGAGGCAGGAGTGCTGTTGAAGTCAGCATCGAACTCTGCAACAGATTCTGCCAAACGGATGTATGAATCCATAGTGAAGCTAAGAGGGAGTTACTAAAGTCTACCTAAATCTGATATTGCTAGAAAAAAGTTCCGCAAAATGACAATTACCAGTAAATTTGTATATGCATGTTTCTTTATTTAACGATTTTTCTTTAATTTCAGTCAAGTTTGACACCCAAATGTGTCGACGTATATATAATTGTGTTTTAACAAGTAACGTAGGTACTTAATTATGTACCAGTAATATTGTGATTTACTTGTTGGTTATATATACCAAATAACAACAAAGGCTCAAAAGTGAATATGTGAAAACGTAATAGAGTGCAATAGAAGTAATGTTTCTCGAACCAGTGAACTAGTGACTTGCAAATTAACAATTATGCTATGCGAATGAGCAGTATTCAACAAAAGAAAGTTATACAGATTTACTTTAAAGTAAATAAGTGTGAAAATCCAAAAAAAAACTTTAAATTTAAATTTGATGGATTGAACTGTTGCAATACACTATCACTGTTCACTGTTGTGCGTGTGTGTGTACGACCGTTAGTTGTTTTTGTTGTCGCTCGCGGACAAACGGAATTAGCAAAGTTTCTATTTTTTTTAAAGTGTAACACTCTTTCGTTTTCATAAAAAAATCACTTGCCTTGTAAGGCGATGTTTCACAAAAAATGATTAACGTGTTATAAAGTGTAATTGGAAAAAATAAAACGTACCTTAATGTCTTAGTGACTTGTAGTGATGGCAATTGGTATATGTGTGCAGTTGCGTTGTTTGGGTGGGTGATTGTGCGGCTTTGTGTCTTGTGCGTATGTATCACAAAACAGAGGAACAAGTGAATCGAATGCGAAACGTCGCTGATAACGCTATTGTGGGTGACCGTGCTGATGGTAGTGGATATATCATTGTTGAGCGCAGGGTTTAATGTGGAATTATTATGTAGGAGAAGTAGCTGAATTTCCGCTGTCTTCACTACAGGAGGGCTGTCGAAATTGGTCTGATGTTGTATTCCTTTGTTGTATTGATGTCGATTACACGTACCTGGCCATCAGAACCTGGGAGTAGGTCGATTATTCCTCCTCATCTACATTCGTTAGGTAGTAGATTATCCTCCTTAATGACTATGAGATCTCCAGTTTTTAAATTAGCTTGTGGCTGTATCCATTTGTTGCGCTTCTGTAACTCTGATAGGTATTCCATATTCCATCGCCTACAAAAAGTTTGACGTAGGGCCTTTAATCATCGAGGCAGGATTCTCGTGGATGTCGAGTTCGGATGGCGCTAAAAGGTGTCCATCAATAAGAAAATGGTCCGGGATGAGCAGCTCTAGATCTGAAGGTTCATTTGAAGAGGAGCTCAGTGGTTGTGAGTTGAGGCACGCCTCAATGCGACATAAAAATGCCCTAAACTCTTCAAATGTATACTTATGATCAGATGCAATCTTTTTTAAGACCGTGAAGCTCCAACAAAATTGGTGCCGTTGTCGAAATATACATATATTTCTTGGGCAACCTCTTCGAGCTACGAACCTAGCAAATTCAGCTAAAAAGGACGGCGTACTTAAATCGCTAGTGGCTTCTAAGTGAATTGCCTTTGTCGTGAAACATAAGAACAGACAGACGTATCCTTCAGAAGTTCGGCAACCTCGGTCGCTAAAACTTTTAATATCGAATGCGCACGAGAAGGTGGTTCGCTCCTGTGGGAGAATTCTCATCAGTTGGGTTTGAGTTCTTTTTTTTGTATATTGTACAGGGCTTACAGTTGTGAATTGTAGACTTTATAAAATTTTTGACTCTTCGAATCCAATATTGTGTTCGGATAAGGCGAAGCATAAGCTCATTTTCTCCATGCAAGGAGATTTGGTGGATAAACAAAACGATTAAACGGGACAACCTCCAGTTATATGGACTGATTATTGGATGCGCTCGCAATACGCTAGGTCCTATCTAAGAATGGATTAAAAGGGAGTAGTTCACTTTTGGCGTCGATGGATTTTTCCAACTTCCATTTGCCCTATTCCACACCGTAATAACTCTGTTGATAGATTTTTATCAAGCGTTGTCTCGATGCTTTAATTTTACCGGATGAAATTAAGCTCTTGTTTTTCGATGTGTTCTTTGAAAGAATCTCATTACATATAGTAAGAGTAAGACGGTCAAACGGTACGGTCGTATTTTAGTTTGGTTCCCGTCGGTGCTTTGAACTTTATACAGTTGTGCGTTTGTTATTGTGCGAGAGTAAAACGCTCCACTTTTTTGCTAAGTCGTTTTACTTGGACACTTGATTTAAACTCTTGCTTTGGACAATGCCTTGTGCCTGCGCCATAAGGTCAATCGGTCCCAGACAGGGGTCCAGTGCAATAAATGCAATAAAATTTTTCATTTACACTGTGTCAATCTGTCGCAAATTCATTTGGATTTCTTGCAAAAATCTAATCAGTCATACTACTGTAATGTGTGTCAGTCTGTGCGTCGAACGTCAATTCGGTCACCTTGATCACCGCCGCAGCTAATTCACCAACAAACTCTGAATCTCCTGGCTCGCGTGATGTGAGCTCTAATGCTAAAAACTCTCAAGTTCCGTGCACTCTTTCTGTGCCCTTCGCCTAACAGCAATAAACTTATGCAGTAGGAGACCTTGCTAATTTGTTACAAGTAGTTCTCCGAGAAATTGCTGAGCACAAAGCTGATCATCAAAAAGCTCTCTCGTTAATCAACTCGCTTCATGAGGAGAAGTTGCTGCTAACAAATAAGGTTGAGGAGTTACATTTACAACTGCACTCAGTTCGCCAAGCAATAAATGACAATAGTGCGGTGCCTGCCCTCGCTGCGCTGTCCAAAGATGTTACGTTTGTAAAAGAGAATGTCTCCGCGCTCTGCAAAGATATTAAATCCAGCTCTCCTAAGTTGCTGTCGTCGGTTCGCCGTCGCTCTTTGCTCGTTGCTGTTGATGCTGCCGTAGCTGATTCGCATTCACTAGCTATTGTCAACTCATCTTTACCTGCTGTCGGTGCTTCTCCTGCTAAACAGATGTCGTATGCTGCTGCTGCGGCTCCCTCTATGCTTGCTACTGCTACAGCGCCCCCGTTGCCGGCAACCGTCGATGCTGACGCTAGCGTTTCGTCGTTGCGCTTCTCTAATTTTCCCACCAATGCAAATGCAAATTGGGCGGTAAACAACAAAGTTACTAAGCCGCAGTCGTTACATGTAAATGGAAGGAGTGTTAATAACAGAAATGGAAGCAAAAGTAAACAACTTTTTGTTGGTACTAGCTGTGACACTGAACTCGTAGTAGCTGATCGTTTTAAATGGTTGCATTTGTCACCCTTTTCTTCGGCTGTCAATGCTGACAATATTAAAGGTTTTGGTTGCTAAACATACAGGTATTGAGAAAAATTCGATCTCCTGCTATAGTCTTGTTAAGAATTGTGTCGATACAAATAGCTGAAAAGCGTTAACTTCAAATTGGGAGTTCACGTAAATTCTTACTCAAAGCTTTTATCTTCGGAGCTATGGCCTACTAATGTGATTGTGCGGCCTTTTCGTTTTTTTTCAAAAAACGACAAATTGCATCAGATGTCAGAGATGCAACAGACTTCCAACGAAAATTGAACGGCACACTTAATGAGCACAATAACCTTAAAATTTATATGCAAAATATTTCTGGACTCAGAACTAAATCTCAGTTTGTGCGACTATTTAGTTCACATCTTGAATATGACATTATAGTCATCATTGAGGTTTGGCTTAATGAAAACTTTCTAAGTGACGAGTTTTTTGACTCCAATCTGTATGACGTGTTCCGCAAGGATAGAGATTCTATTTTAACTGGTTGTGCCAGAGGTGGTGGGGTTCTTATTGCAGTGCAATGTAAGCATCAAGCCTCTGTGGTAGCACATGATAATTAGAGTGCGCTTCTTGATCAAATTTGTGTGCGCTTTCGTGGTCGTTCTGATTAATTTTTTGTGTGCGCCTCGTACATTCCACCTAATAGTAGCCATAGCCTCTACACAGCCCATGTTGACAATTTTACCTCATTGGCCTTAAATAAAGTTGGCGATGGTCATCTTTGTGTGCTAGGTGACTTTAATCTTTGTAATGTCAATTGGACACGCACTAGTTCCAAATCAGTTCTAGTTGCCTGTGATATTATTAGCTCTAGTGAAATATATTTAGTTGATAGCTTTTTAAGTATCGATCTAATGTTGTTGAAGTTTGAAAACTATTATTACTCTGGCAACAAAAAGTAATATGAAGTGGCCTGGCATAACGCGTCTTTGATGAAACTTCGCAATATGAGATACAAGTTTCTTCATAAATTTAAAAAGAGTAATAATTGTGCTTATTTCAATTTGTATAAAAAGTATAATAGGGATTGCCGGTGCTTGGAGAAATTTTTCCATAGAAATTACGTGTTGAGGGTTGAAGACAATTTAAAATCTAACCCGAAGTTATTCTAGAATTTCGTTAAATCGAGGAAAACTTGTTCCAATATCCCATCGTCTCTGTTCCTCTACGACAGAGTGGCTAACTGTCCTATTGATGCCGCTAATTTATTTGCCGAGTTTTCTATGTCCAATTTTGCATCTGATCCTGATGAGGTTGATAATATTTCTTTTAACATACAACCTTCTGTCGATTTCGACAAGCTGGTGTTGTCCTCTGATGATGTGGTTAAGGGCAATGCTCGACTTAAACCATCCTCACAAACTGATGTTGATGGCTTATCAGCTGTTTTGTTCAAACAGTGCAATTCTCTTGTTCTCCCTTTGTTGACCATCTTCAATAAATCCTTGTCTTCGGGAACTTTTAGTGATGCATGGAAATTGGCTTTCGTCACACCCATTTTTAAAAGTGGTAATAAAAACGACATTAGCAATTATAGACCCATTTCGAAGCTTTCCGCTACTTCAAAACTTTTTGAGCGCATTATTCAAGACAAATTGTCTTCAGTTGTTAAGAATGCAGTATGCCGGAGCAGCATGGTTTTATTCCGGGCCGCTCGACGGTGTCTAATTTAGCTGCTTTCTCCGAGGACTGTATTGAAGCATTTCAAACTGGGCTCCAGGTGTACATCATTTACACCGACTTCTCCAAGGACTTTGACCGTGTTTCACATACTTTTTTATTAAAAAAGTTAGCCTGCATCGGTTTCCACTCAACAATCTTGAGCTGGATCTCATCGTATTTACACAAGCGTCGTTGTTTCGTTGTTGTTGACAATGTTAGGTCAATGTTCTTAGTCTTATTTATTACCGATATTTGTTCTTGTTTCTCGTCAGCAAGATTTCTGCTATATGCGGACGACCTCAAGATTTATTCCCCAGTCAGTAACTCCCTTGATTCTCAATTGTTGCAGTCCGACATTGTCTATTGTAGTGGTCTATCAAAAATCGGCTAGCATTAATCTTGAATAAATTTTTCACGTCACCTTTCCAAAATGTCGTAATGTAATTAATACATCTTATTGTATCTCCATGTAGCCTCTATTACGCATTAGTGAATTTAAAGACTTAGGTGTTATCTTTGACTCTAAGTTTACGTTCGTTAGTCATATTAATTTCACTATTGCTAAGTCGTATGCCATGCTTGCGTTTGTCAGACGTCAGAGTTCTGATTTTAACGACCATTATACCTTAGAACTTTTGTATATGGCTTTCGTACGCTCCAGGCTTGAGTACGCGTCCTTCATCTGGGGGTTGTTGTGTTTATACTTTATAATATAAGTACTATTTATTTATTAACATAATCAACCCTGAATTATCTATGTCATGTCATTGTAATACAACTTTAACTTAATAAAGTCAGTCTTGATGAGACAGTCAACGACATAACATGATGTCAGGTGTGGGGTCGCTTTAAAAGTGTGCTAATTAAAAAAAAAACTATTAACAAAGAAAAAATAAAATAAAAATAAAAATTATAAGAAATTTATCGCTAATACGATACGACCAATAAACTTGAAATCCACGAATTTGGCGGCTGAGTGGAAAAATTGGAGTACCCAATTTAAAATATTCCTACGCGCATCAAATCTGGAGGATCAGTCAGACACCAGAAAAGTTGCTTTACTTCTTCACCACCTCGGTTCCGAATCATTGCAAATTTTCAACTCATTCAACGAAGATGTGGATGGAGTAACTTATAAATTATTCATGCGCCGGCAAAATCAGGGTGAATCCATTAGTGAGCAGCACTGGATTATTTTGGCTCTACGTGTGCTTTTGAAGGAATCCACGAAGACCTTGTACGTGACATTTTTATTTGCGGTCTGCCACACAAATTCGAAAAAATAAAAGAAAGGCTTTTAAGTGAAGGGGACGTGAAGCTGGACAAGGCGATAAATATAGCCATAAGTATGGAATTAGCTAAGGAAAACGCGTATATTATTGCGCAGCCGAATGAGCATGACGTCGGTGCAGTTGCAGCGCTAACGCGCCGTAAAACGACCTTTGGATATCGAAAAGAAACGCAGCAGTCAAATGAAAGTCATGTGACAGCAACATGCAAAAAGTGTAAACAAACGCATAGAAGTAAGTGCCCCACTTGGAGCTAAATGCCATGCTTGCGGTAAATTTAATCATTTCGCAAAAATGTGCCTGTCGAAGCAACGAGCATCCAAGTTCATCAGAAAAGTGGAGAGAGATGAGGACAGCAACGAAAGCGAGAGCGACGATATGTTTGTTGGAGTGTTGGGAAAAAGCTCAGCACAACATCACGCATCGTGTATGGAGAGGGAGTGGAACATCCATGTAAAAGTGAACAACAAAAATTTGCGTTGTCAAATTGACACAGGAGCACAAGCGAACGTAATGTCTGTACATACATGTACACTTTTAAATTTGAGTAAGTTTGAGAAAACTGTAAAAAAACATATTAACATTTAGTGGTGAAAAACTGCCTGTTGTAGGTTTTTGCCTATTACCCTTTTCTTTTAACAATGTTAAATATCTTATTGAATTTTACATACTTAACATGAAATGTAATAACATTATTGGTTTACAAACAGCGGTAGCAATGAATTTAATACAAAATGTTAACTCGATCAATTTAATTAGAAATAAAAAGTTTGAAAAGTATGCAGATGTCTTTGGAGGTCTTGGTCTACTCAAAAATACATGTTCTTTGAAAATTAATTCAGATATTGAGCCCGTCATAGATCCGCCAAGGAAAATTCCGTCCACTCTTTATGATCCTCTGAAAAGAGAATTAAGCAGAATGGTAGATTTAAATGTCATGACGCCGGTCACAGAGCCCACAGAGTGGGTGAGTTCAATTCTGTTAGTCACAAAGCGTAATGGTAATATCCGCTTGTGTTTAGATCCACGAAATCTAAATAAAGCTATTTTGCGCCCGAATTTCGCAATTCCAAGTATTGATGAATGCAAGTCTAAATTAAAGGGATCAAGCATTTTTAGCACTCTTGATGCCTATTCTGGATTCCGGATGATGCCCATAAATGAAAGCTCATCTAGGCTTTGTACGTTCAATACGCCATTCGGCAGATATAGGTTTTTACGTTTGCCATTTGGAATTAGTGCCGCCCCTGAAATATTTTATGCGGAAATGGTGAGATTATTTTGCGATATTCAAGCGTTAATAATATATATGGATGATTTTTTAATATATGCCTCAAATATAGAGGAGCATGACAAAGTTTTAAATATAGTGTTAGAAAGAGCTCGAAATGTGGGTATTAAATTTAACAAAACAAAATCAAACCTTTATAAAAATGAAATCAAATTTATCGGTCATATTTTCAATCAGGACGGTATCAAACCCGACGGGGAAAAAATTAAATCGATCTTAGAATTGCGATCTCCTCGGTCGGTGACAGAGTTGCAAAGATTCATGGGCATGATTAACTATCTTGGTGCGTTTATAAACAATATGTCGTCTAAAAATAAAAATTTACGCGATTTACTCAAAAAGGACATACAATGGCATTGGAATGAAACCCACGAAAAAGAATTTAAAAACTTAAAATCAGAACTAGTTCAAGCTCCAGTTCTGACATACTTTGATGTCCGCAAGCAGTTAACATTGTCTGTAGACGCTTCCAAGTTTGCAGTAGGTGCAGCCATTTTTCACGAACAGAACCCCATAGCATACGTTTCAGCATCATTAACAAGTGCCCAAATCAATTAGGTACAAATAGAAAAAGAGCTTTTCGCTATTCTTTTCGGTTGCGTAAAATTTCATCAGTATGTTTACGGTTTAAAAGTAATTGTTGAAACTGATCACAAGCCTTTGGTTTCGTTATTTAACAAACCACTTTTTAAAATACCCGCTCGCTTGCAGCGCTTTATGCTTCGATTACAAAGTTACGACTTAGAAGTCAAATATAAGCCAGGCAATATCTATTTGTAGCAGATACTCTTTCGCGAGCGCCACTAAAAGAAACGGCTAATATTAATATTGACAATGAATTAGATTTACACTGCAACTTTTTAATGTCACAAATAGCAGTGCCCCAAGAATACATAAAAGATATCCGAAGTGCTACTCAGGCAGATGAAATTTTAACGAAAGTACAATCATATGTTCGTAATGGTTGGCCGTTAAATAAAAAACAAGTCGATAAGCAAGTAATGCCTTATAACAATTCAAAAGATGATTTTTCGGTTGTAGATGGATTGTTACTAAAAAGCAATAGAATCGTAATACCAATAAATCTCCATAAGAAGATGCTTTCTCACATACATGAGGGTCATATGGGTATACAACGATGCCAAAGCTTAGCACGAGAATCGGTGTACTGGCCTAACATTAACAACGATATATACAACGTAGTTTCATGTTGCGAGCTTTGCTTGAAATATAAAAATGCAAACTCAAAAGAAGAACTTAGTAGTCATGAGATAGCAGATATTCCATGGTACAAGTTAGGTTGCGACTTGTTTGAATTTAACAAAAAGCTCATTTGTAATAGTCAAACGTAAATCAATTTTTGTTCGTCACGGAATCCCTGCTATGCTGATTTCAGATAATGGGCCACCATTTAATTCGAGTGAGTTAAAAAAATTTTGCTTAGAGTGGAATATTCAGCATAATACTTCTAGTCCGCATATGCCACGTTCAAATGGTCTTGCAGAAAGATCAATACAAACACAGCATTTCTTCATTACAGAACAACTCCAAAACATAATATACCTAGTCCGATTGAGTTATTAATGTCTAGAAAATTGAGAACAAAAATACCAGCGGTATCGCAAAGTTTTCTAACCAAAATGGTTGATGTATCTACTTATAGAACTGCAATTAAAAGACGAAATGAAAAGTCAGCCAGAATTTACAACAAGACAACTAACAAATTAAAGCCCGTCCAACCTGCAGAAAAAGTAATGTACAAAAAATCGCCTACATCTGTTTGGTTTCCAGGTGTGATAGTTAATAATTGCAAAGAACCAAGGTCGTACATTGTGCAAGACATTGATGGTAGCGTGTATAGAAGAAACAGAGAACATATTTTGAAAAGACCAAAACTGGAACAAGAAAACTTGAACGGGAATAAAACTATTGAAAAAACGGAAAAAGAAGATGTAGTAGAAACTGATATTGAAATTAACCAAGTAGATACAAATAACCGAGCCATGAAAAATGTAGAAGAATCGAATAAAACGTATGTCACTCGAAAAGGCAGAAAAGTCATTCCACCAAATAGATTAAATATATGAACTGAATTTTGAATGGAAACCTTATTAGTTACGTTAATAGTTTTAAATGCATAATCTGTACTTATTCATTGTCAAAAGGAAATATGTTGTGTTTATACTTTATTATTATTATTATTTTATTTATTACGGTCATATGACCTATTTATATGTACAAAGTATTTAAATACATAACATTTATTGCTAAATTCAATTTTATGTACTAATTAATTAGATTAAGTCTTATATATTAAGCACTATATTAAACATTATACAAAACTATACATAACAACTAGAATAGAATAGTATTTACACGCTTTCCATGTGCTACAATTTTCTTCTGTTGAGCGGGTGGAGGGGTAATTGTATGGGGCTTTCGTCGTAGTGATCGGGAAGGACGTGTTCCCGAGTCAACTCGCCGCCAATTCTTTTGGATATCAGATGGTCGGAAAGAACATGTTCCCGAGCCATCCGTTCGCTGATGCTGAGCTGGTCGGGAAGGACGAGTTCCCACGCCAGTCGCTCGTCGTTTATTTTTCATAAGCAGACGGTCTGAAAGGACGGGATTCAAAGCCGCGCTGCCTAGGCCGTCGGAAAGGACTGGTTTCCGAGCCGCGCCTTCGCCGTTCATGCTGCAGTGACGGTCGGAAAGTACAGGTTTCCGAGCCGCCACCCGTTGAAAGTGGTCCCACCTCTTTAGTGATTTCGTTACTTATAGATCTAGAATCACACTTCCAGTATGGATGCAAAGGACTAGTTCCCATCCGACACTTTCCATGTACTACAGGACTAGTTTCCATACCACCTCTTCAGTGATTTTCATCTTATAGGCATCGTTCTGCAGTAATTAGATAGTAGCCTCTTGAAACTTCCGAAATTCTCGCTAGTTTTTATTTGAGTTGGTAGTTCGTTAAAACATTTTAATCCTTTGTAAAATATATTTTTCTTGTCTACTTCAGTTTTATATAGCGGTAGCCTAAAGCTACTAGTTTCTCTAAGCAAATATGAGTGGGTTTCATTAATATACCTTAGATTATCACTCAGGTAATCTGGTAGGATACCATGTTTTATATTATAGATGAATTTCATAGCATGAAAGTATATTTGTTGTCTTACACTTAACCAATTTAACTTTGTTAGCATTTCCTGTATGGGTGTATCGTACCGCGTTTTCAGAATAAATCGCAAAGCTTTGTTTTGCACTTTTTGCAGTTTACAAATTTGTGTGTCGCTAGCAATGAAAAATACTGTCGGGCAATATATGAAATGGGGTTCTACCAAAGACCTGTATACCATTGTTTTATACCTCCTTCCTAGGTATTTACATGATCTTTTCATGATACCAATTTTTTTCGCAATCTTATTTACTGTATATTCAATATGATCCTCAAATTTTAATTTGTTATCGATATATATACCTAGATACTTAATAGTTGTTACTTCTTTGATTTCTGCATCCTTAATTCGTAAGTTGTAACTATTGGAGGTATCCCTAACTTGTCTAGATATGATCATAAATTGTGTCTTAGTCACATTCAGTTGAAGTCTATTTATGCATAACCATTTGTATAGGCCATCAAGATCTTCTTGCATCTTTGTTATTGCATTAGGAAGATTCCTGTCGCTGATCGTTAACAGGGTATCATCAGCGAACAGTTTTACCTTACAATGTTTCAGAACAGATTTTATGTCATTGATATATACATTAAACAGTATTGGAGATAAGACTGACCCTTGTGGTAAGCCAACATCGACTGCTACCTTCGTTGAGAGGGAATCACCGATCAGCGTTTGTTGTTTGCGATCTGAGAGATAACTGCGGAACCAGTTATGCTCATTGTTTTCTATTCCAATATTTGATAGCTTTCCCAACATTATATCCCTATCAATCGTTTCGAAGGCTCTTTTAAGATCAATAAAGACTGCCACGATATTCATCTTGGAGTTCAGATCCTCCTTCCATTGCGATAATACCAAGTTTAGCGCAGTCTCGCAAGAGTGCTTAGCTCTGAAACCTGATTGCTCTTGTATGAATAACTTATTCGACTCAATATGGTATATTAATTGGTTTTTAACCACCGTTTCCAATATTTTTTCTAAGTTAGGCAATGTATTTATTGGTCTAAATACCTCAGCTTTTATGGTATTTTTAACCTTTTTCACTGGTACTATGGTGGAAACTTTCAATTCAGTGGGTACTATTCCTGTCCGGAGACTATTATTTACCAAGAAGGCATAGTAGTGGCCCATATATTCTACTGAGTCTTTTATAACACCTTCAGATAATAAATTATTTCCGCCAATTTTTCTTTTAAATCTCTTAGCAATGTCCATAAAAACATCTACATTAATTTCTTTAAATCTAAATGCAATTCGTCGATTTTCCGGTTGAATCACATCCAAATTAAAGTTTTGTATGTGTTCTATAATTCTATTTATATTGATTATACTATCCACAAAGAAATTATTTAATTTATCAGCTATTTCTTTACTATTCCTGTATACTATGCCATTGACAATCACCTCTTTGATGTTATCTTTATCATCCGTAGTGTTAACAATGCTTTTCAGATACTTCCACATTAAGTGGCTATCACTTCTATTTGATTCTACCTTGCTTTCCATATATTTAATTTTTTTAATTTTAACCATTTTTTTATATACTTTCCTTATTTCATTGTACTCCCCCCCAGTCTCCTACCCTTATGGCTCTTTGGTGCATCTTAAACTTCTTCTTATTGATGTCCATTAGTTGCCTATCATACCATTTATTTCTAATTTTAACTCGAGTTTGTACCCGGGATGTTAACTGATTCATGCTTGACATCAGACCATTATTGATACGATCAAACATACCATCTACACTGAGACTATTCAGGTCAGTAAAATTACATTGCCTTAAGAGATGTAACAGGTTTTCTAGACTATATCTATCCCAGGAAGTGACTTCCAGCAGCTTTTTAATTGGTATTTGTTTCTGAATGTTGCATCTGAACATAATAGTTTCGTGGTCCGATATTCTATGTTCCTCCATTTTTTCACATATAACATCTCTGGTGTTTGAGTACAACAAGTCAATCATGGTTTCGGAGTATTCCGTAACCCGAGTATTAAAATTGACTATCTGTTTCATTGCTTGTTGAGCAAAAATCTCATTTAGCTTCTTACTATATGTAGATACTATGTTCATGTTTATGTTGTAGTCGCCAATAAGAATAGTATTTACTAGGTTTTCACATATTTCAGCTAAAAGGGTCTCCATATATGTAACAAAGTCGGCGTCACTAGAACTCGGTGAGTGATAGATTACACCAATTTTCCATCTGGTTTCGCAGTTTTTTAGCTGGATAACTTCACACCAAACATTTTTATCAATAGCTTTGTTTAATATTGTTTTAAAGTCTATTGTACTTCGTAGGATAACGATTACACCGCCCGTATGTCTACTGTGCGAGTCACACCTTACTATTTGATATTCTGGGAACTTTATTTCTATGTCTGCTATTTCCTCTGTTGTGCATGTTTCGGAACATAGAACAATATCCGGGTCTACACTCTCAATTAACCGTTCAAGCTCAGCTTTATTAGATATTATACTATTTATATTAAGATAAACGCATTTTAAATATTTGCTTCGCTTTTTATTTAAGCCTAATTGCTAACATCCTACTCTTTGTTTTTCAATTTTCAGTTTCCTGATATAAACAGGACACTCGTGACTAAATGTGTTGTGTTCAATGTCTAGGTTAAGTTCTAAATCTTTATTTGCATCATAGCAGTTACCACAGATGGGTTTTTGGTTAATCTTGTTGCAACTCTCTGATTTATGTTCTCCCATGCATTTACTACACCTCAGTTGTTTGTTACAATACTTAGAGGTGTGGTTGAAGCCCAAACACTTATAGCATCTCTTTACATATTGTCCATCGTAGACGGGGCAGCGATCCCAACCTATATTTATTTTCTTTGAGCCCAAAGTTTGTAGAAAGAATTTATGTTCTATCTCTATTATTGCACTAAACGTTGGAGATGCCTCAGTGCTCCGCTTCGATTTAAATATTTTTACGCATCTCATATCTGCCTCGGTTAAAAAGCTATTTTGTGCCTTAATCTTTTTTATGAGTTCCGTCTCATTATACTCAGCGTTTATATGTGCTAATAATATTTTCGGCTTATTTACTTTCGGTTCGGTGACCTCATAATCGTCTTTATTTAAATTACTTGTAAGAGCAGATTTTATTTTTTCTTTTTCTGTGACACTATTAGCACTTATTACAATTGCCCCATTGTTCTTATTAGATACCCTATCAATTTTCATGTTCGAAGCATCGATCTTATTTAGGTCCACCCTAGTTTTCTCAACCGTTTGTTTATTTTTCGGTTTAACAATTATGGGAGGAATACCCTTTAGTGCGCTGGCATACGATACACCCCCTGAACTCTGCATTTTATCTTGCTTTTGGGTTGCTACTTTCTTCACTTCATTTATTATTTCTTGCTTTTGCTTACATAGCTCACTAGTAGACGAATCAACTATGCTTATTTTCTCTTTATTTGCTATGCACAAACCCTCTACTCTTTTTATTATTTCTAGCTTTTCTTTATTATTCTTTTTTATGCTATCCACTAATACGCTAACCTCTTTGCCGTGACTAGTCAGCATTTTCTCAATGTCCATTTTTTGTTCTTTAATATTTATTTTATTTGTCTCAGCTATTCTCATCATTTCTTTGAGAGCTTCATCGACATTACATATGTACATCACGCAGTCGTCGCACATGAAGCGCAAAAACGGGCAATTGTCTAGTGCTTGTAGGCTGTATTCGTCAGCCGATGCGCAAGCCTTTGTGCTGTGATACACTTTTCCACATACACCTTCACATCTTACTCCCGACTCTCCTCTGATGCCTTTGCGGCATTTTCCACATTCTGACATCTTCGCCTTCACTAATTAGCCGCTATATTTGGGCTGACCACACCAACAACTAATGTGAAAGGTTTTCTTTCGTTTATTTTATTATTTCTATTTATTATTCTTTTGTTTGCTTAGTAATTCCACTTTGTAAATTTTCACAATTTATGGTGCTGTTATAATGTTATTGTGATATTAATCATAATAATATTTGCAATAAAGTTAAATATTATCAAAACTTCACAGAGAATTAAACACGTCCGTTTCGTTTGACAGCTCAAATAGTTCGAATAGTTATAATATAAGTACTATTTATTTATTAACATAAGCAACCCTGAATTATCTATGTCATGTCATTGTAATACAACTTTAACTTAATAAAGTCAGTCTTGATGAGACAGTCAACGACATAACAGAGCTCAATTCTCGTTCTGTGAAACTGCGAAATGTAAACTTTTTTATCGTTTTCACAACCGTTCCGATTCTCGTTCGATGAAAAAATGAAAAGTTACGGTGACATGTGAAAAAGGGGAACGAAACGGAATATAGTTTTCACAACACTGATTCTCGTTCGGTGTAATAGTGTAAACAACTGTCAAAATGTTTTCATATGAAAATTTTTTTTTCACTTACTATTTACCGCCGCAAACCATGCAGTCTTGTATTCTACCATTCTTGCAGAAGAGGAGATACGAGGAAAGCGCGCCAGCGAAAACCAAAAGGAGTATCTGATAAATTGGCTTGAAGAGAACTTGGACATAGCTAACGACAAGTAAATATTTTTACTGTATGAATATATGTATAAGTTAACACAATAACCACTCATCCGGCCAAAACACCGCTCCCACGCGAATTTGCTGACAGCGCGTCTATAACTTTGCACGCAACACCAAATAAGAATCCGATATCGCAATAATTTAACCGGTCAAAATACCGTTCTCATGGATTTTGCTGACCGACCACTTACAGTCTTGCACGTGACAACAACAAAGCGAATACAGGGCAATAAGCGGAATTGGTACAACAACTGCTAGTGCAAGCAACTAAGAAGTCACGCGGCTAATAACGTGCAGTAGCTGAAGTTAGGGCAAGTAGTGTAGGTATTTAGACGCTAACGTCGCTCGTATGTAATCAGTCATAATAACTCCTCCGCTGAGACCGGCTGCCCTTGTACTAACAAGGGAAATAAAATTTTAATAAACAACTCCGCTTGTTTAACTGGCGCCCAACGTGGGGCCAAGCGAGAAAATCCTTTTAAAGGACACGCGAGTTTGGCCGTGGGTTCGGACCCACCTCCTAAAAAATAAGAACCATCAAGTTATTTAAGTGAAATTATCTAAGAAACAGAAGTGCCACCATAGAGTGGAAAGTAAATAAGTTTTAATTTAAATTAATTTAAATAAATTTAAAGTACAAAAAATCAAGAAACATAAGTGCCACCATAGAAGTGAAAAAAAAGAAAAAAACAAAAAATTAATATAATAAAACCAACAAGAAACACAGGTGCCACCATAGAGTGCCAGAATAAATTAACTTTAATTTAAATAAATTTGAAATAAAAAAATCGAAAGTGCCACCATAGAAGTGCAAAAAAAAACAGAGGCGTTGCAAGCGAGGGACAACAGGCAGTCAAGAACCATTTACACTATTTACCGGATACAAGGACATAGAGGATAAATATGGAGATATTCATGTAAGTAGAAAGTTTGGCAGCTAACTATATGAGTTAATTTAATCAATAAAAAGTGTAAAGTAAATAAAAATTTTTAGAGATTTCTATTAGGTGTAAAGATAAAGATAGCATTTGAATCAGAGATTCTATATGACTCAGTTGAATCAATAAAAAGTGTAGTAAATAAATTTTTTTAGAGATTTCTATTGGAGATTTTATAAAAAGGTGTAAAGATAGCATTTGAATCGGAGATTTCTTTACGATGGACCCCCAAACTCTCCAAGCCCTTCTAAGTACTGCAATCCCTACGGCGACCGAGCATTATAGACAGGAATTTCAGGCTCGCATAGACGAACTTACAAATAGATTAGCTAGAATAGAGACTCCGACTCAGGTGATTCAATATGAGCCGGTTACAATTGAACCAAATGTACAGTGTGACAAGTCCTTAGACCTAGTAAAAACCATGCCGGAATTTAAGGGTGATCCTACCCGTTATGTCTTCTGGAAACAAGCGGCGAACACTGCGTATAAAGTGTTCGAGGGATTCCCAGGTAATTCCAAGCACTACCAGGCAGTGGGCATCATAAGAAATAAGGTGGTAGGGGCAGCAGACAATGTGCGTTCGTCCTTCAACACAGTCCTGAATTTCAAAGCAATTATAGCACGGTTAGATTTCGCATACGCCGATAAAAGGCCTATCCATCTAATAGAGCAAGAGCTGTCTACCTTAAGACAGGGTAAATTATCAGTGTTAGTGTTCTATGACGAGGTCGAAAGAAGGTTGACCCTCATAATAAATAAGACGATCATGACTCACGTTGGAAATACCACTCTAATAGAATCACTAAATAGTAAATACCACGAGGACGCTCTCCGTGTTTTTATTTCAGGACTCAATCGTCCTTTATGCGACATACTGTTTTCCTCCAGACCAAGTGATCTTCCCTCCGCTTTAGCTTTAGCACAGGAACTTGAATCAAACCAAGCTAGGTCCATGTTTGCCCAGTCCTTTAACAGGCAAACAATTCAGGGTCACAGTCAGTATCCGTATTTACCACAGTACCGAGCGCTTCAGCCGGACCAACAACGACAAACTCAGACATAAAGGGCCGTACCAATGGATGTAGACCCATCACTCTCAAGGTTCAGACAGAATAGACCTCAACCAATAAATGGTAATGGTGAGAGGTTCCATCAAGGGGCCTATCCAAGAACCTCTCGTCCAAATATTGCCAACCCGAGTGGCTTTTCCAACCGAAACACCACCCAGACCTTCAGAAAACAGGTATCAGCTCCTCTAAGTAGGGAAAGGCCAGAGAAAAGACCGCACGGGAGTGACCAGCAGGCGTTACAAAAGGTACAAAGGATAAACAACCTTACCCAGGAACAGGAAGAGCCTGTGGGAGAATATTGGAGTAATGCCGGATATGAAAATTATTACCAGAGCGAGGGTTACGAAGAATGTAACCCAGCTGAATACCAAGACGAAACAAATGACGATGTGCATTTTTTAGGACAAAATCCCTCTTGCCCTATATCGAACGGACAATCGGGGGAAGAGGTATAAAATTCCTTATTGACACTGGTGCTGCGCAGAGCTACATAAAACAACTTAACGACCTAAGGGGAATCGAACCCACAAACCATACATTTACGGTCAAATCTATCAACGGCACCACTAAAATCGACAAATATTGTACGATCAACATTTTTAATAAAAATACTAAATTCTTTATTCTACCCAGCTTGGACACCTTCGACGGTATCATAGGTTTCGACTTATTAACGGAAGTGAACGGTAAAATAGATTGTAAAGGTGGACTTCTTACTTATGACGGTAGACAGGACAGACTCTATCATCACTATTGTCCGGATGTTACTAAACTAATAGAAGCGAATGTGAGCGAGTTGGATATTCCCGCACTATTGCAACAATACGCTAAAGTTTTCTCGGACCCCAACGAAGCCCTACCCTACAACACCAATATTATAGGAACAATAAGGACACCGATGACCTTCCAGTTTACTCAAGGAGCTACCCATACCCTATAGCTTCAGCCGTGTTTGTCAATAAAGAGATAATCCAATTTGGGTTGTAATATAAGGTCAGGGATATTTTGGATTTCGCTGTCCCCAAATCCTTAAGAGCCTTACGATCATTCCTTGGGTTGGCTGGCTATTACAGACGATTCGTAAAGGACTACGCTCCGATTACAAAGCCCTTAACAAAATACCTACGAGGGAAAAATAGAAATATCGGTGCTAACCAATCTCGGAAAATAGAAATAACCTTAGACGAAGAAGCTCTTAACGCGTTTGGTAGAATAAAGAAGATTCTGGCATCAGAAGATGTGCTGCTCCTTTACCCTGACTACAAGCAACCATTTGACCTGACAACGGACGCCTCTTCACATGCCATAGGCGCCGTTTTGTCACAAAACGGCAGACCTATCATCATGATCTCGAGAACTCTGTCTCCGACAGAAGAAATCTTGGCGATTGTATGGGCCCTACAAAAACTGCGTAACTATTTGTACGGCGTAAAACACTTGAACATCTATACAGATCATCAACCACTCACCTTTGCTTTGTGCGACAAAAATCCAAATGCAAAGATGAAAAGATGGCGCGCTTTTGTTGAGGAGTATTCACCAAAGTTCCACTACAAACCAGGCAAGGAAAACTTTGTCGCCGATGCACTTTCCCGGCAACACATAAATGCACTGGATCACGAGGTAGACACAGAAAGTATGGCCACCAACAGCGAGTTGTCACTTACTCAAGCAATACCTACAGTAAGAAACCCCACTAATTGTTTTCAAACTCAGATTATTCTAGAAGAAGAAGGCAAATTACCGGTTAGCACGTCAATCCTCTTTAGGACACGAGTGACGCATCGAATATCTTTTAGTATCCTACGGGATTTACTGAAATCCATGAAACAGTGTGTTAATCAAACGTTGTTAACGGGTTGCTATGCGAACTCCCCACTTTGGCACTAATCCAAAACGAGCTTACCACATCTTTTCCAGTGGTGAAGTTCCGCCATACTACAAAACAGGTTATCGACGTTTTCAATAAGGAACACCAAAGAGAAATCCTCCAAACTGAACATAATCGTGCTCATAGATCCTGTCGCGAAAATGAACAGCAAGTCTTAGAAAATTACTACTTTCCTGACTTAAGGAAAATCTTAAAAGAAATAGTTTCAAATTGCAAAATATGTAAGGAAGCAAAATACCAACGACACCCCCCAAAACCTGAAATAGGATCAACTCCCTTACCTTCGTACCCAGGAGAAATCCTTCACGTTGACATTTATTCAACAGACAAAACACATTTTCTCAAAACAATAGATAAATTCTCTAAATTCGCAATAGTTTTTCCAATAAAATATAGAGCCATAGTAGACATTAAGGAACCAATCTATGAACTCCTCAACTTTTACAAAAACACAAGAGTTCTAGTTTGCGATAACGAGAGGTCACTGAATTCGGAAACTATTAGAGCAATTCTAAAAAATCACTTCGGAGTCACTATCTACGCCACACCACCGGCTCACAGTACGACTAACGGCCAGGTGGAAGGGTTCCACAGTACACTCACGGAAATTGCACGCTGCCAAAGGCTAGAGACATGCATTTCCGACACGGTCGAATTAATTTTGCTAGCAACGGCAAAATACAACCGCACTGTCCATTCCGTAACAGACAGGAAACCCATAGATATCATTCATGCAACGCCGGACGAATTGGTTAACGAAATAAGGGACAGGCTTACACGTACCCAACAAAATGACTTAAAAAGACACAACATAAACAGACAAACAAGACAATATAAACCAGGCGAAAAAGTTTTTGTAAATACCAATAGGAGAATAGGAAACAAATTCACTAAACTTTACATCGAAAAAACTGTCCAGAGCGATTTGGGTACCTTTGTTTTAATCGACGGACGTAAGGTTCACAAAACCAATCTAAAACACTGAAATTTCTCCTGTCTTCTAACTCTGCTCTTGATAATGGGCCATTGGGCTAACGCGAGGATATTCAACTATACCAGCTCCCACTACATCCCGATAACAACAGGAAAAGTAGCCCTCCACGAGCGTTGTGAGTTTTTACTCCACAGGACAAACTTGTCAGAATTCGAATTGATAGCCGAAGAGACGGACATAATATTAGAACAATTTCCACTTTCCCACGCCAGGCAACTTCTCCGAAATGACGCTAATGAAATACTAAAACTACTAGACGCGGTCAGGATACATAGTCGACATGCGCGAGGTACTAACATCTTGGGCACTGCATTAAAGTACGTAACCGGGACTCCAGACTGTGACGACTTTCAAATAATTGAGACCAGAGCCGAAGCCCTAATAGAAGCAAACGAACAGCAGGCAGAGGCTAATTTAGTCACGCAAAAGCAGATTAACGAATTGACGGTGCCAGTTAATAAACTTTTAACACAGGCAAAACGGACGCAGATCGACACAGGAAATCTCTTTTCTTTAGTTAGTGCTAGAAATAGAGCGGTAATAATGGAATTAGAAACCATTATAACATCAGTAGCTCTAGGAAAGGTAAATGTTATTAATCCCATTCTGCTTAATGGCATGGAAATAAACAATATATTAGCTGCTGAGCTCTCTACAAATATCAGTATAACTGACATACTTTCTGTTTCTAAATTTAAGATATTTCAGAAAACACAGTTTATTTATTTTATAATTAAATATCCAAAAATAGCTAGGATTTGTAATAATGTAAAGTTGCTGCCCGTTATCCAGGAAGGGAGGATCATTTCTTTAGAAACAAATCTTATAGCCGAATCCAACAGAGAATACACCCCACTTTATAATTGCAAGGAAGCCATAATAGCAAACTTCTGCCAACCCCTGAAGGAAATTCCCTGTGTACGACAACTACTTAACCATTACTTCGCAAAATGCAAATCTAAATCCGCCGATCACGTGCCCGCCATTGAGGAGATCGACGACGGCGTAATTCTGATTAATGACCACCCTGCGGCAATACAAAACGGAAATTTGACAAGATTGACTAGAGGAACTTTTTTAATAACATTTAAAGGCAATATTACGATAAACAGCACTATTTATAGCAACTGGAATGAAGTAATGCGTTCACATCCCGAAGCAGTACCCGCACAGCACGTTAGCTGTACCGAACACATCGAGTTATTATCGCCTCCACACCTACAGAGGATTAATATAAACACCTGAGGCACATAGCACACCTAAGGAGTCTTATTGATACCCGCTCCATACAATCAGGAAGCGCCTTGCTCTTAATCCTATTAGCCATAGCTAAATACAGGGCAATAAGCGCAATTGGTTCAACAACTGCTAGTGCAAGCAACTAAGAAGTCACGCGGCTAATAACGTGCAGTAGCTGAAGTTAGGGCAAGTAGTGTAGGTATTTAGACGCTAACGTCGCTCGTATGTAATCAGTCATAATAACTCCTCCGCTGAGACCGGCTGCCCTTGTACTAACAAGGGAAATACAATTTTTAATAAACAACTCCGCTTGTTTAACTTATATTCATATGTAGCAGAATCTTCAGGGCGAAAAAACGGAAGGCACGCTCCCAACCCGACGACTTTCTCCAATTCGAAGAAAAGAAATCAAAGGAGCAAAAATTGGCGAACAATCTGGAAAAGGAAGAAATAGCAGCCATAAATTGGCAGCCATTAGAAAGAGTGCAGAGGTGAACGAAGGCATCCTGCAAGTGCTGCAAAATATTTTATTTCTAATGCAGGAGAAAAAATAAAAAAAATCTAGTTATGTTTTCTAAATTTTATGTTATATTTCAATTTTATTTATAATTAATGATTTTTTTTATTTTTAATGAATTTTTTTTCTTTACAAAATTTTAAAAGAAATGTAAGTTACCAAATGGTAGCCGTATTTGTAATATAGTGGCATAGCAACATCACAGCCACCGTGTGTGATCACTATGCATGCTATTAATTGCAACACTTTGCGCATGGCAGCTTAGCAACAGCCCAGAAACGGCAGCCTAACGCAAAAGGTCATCCCCATGCGTACCAACAACAGTAATAGCCTGCACATGTTTTTCGGAGCCAGGCTAGCTTAGTGCGTAAGATCACTACGCAGCCTAGTAACAGCAACTTGCTGTTGTGTTTTCCAGGCAGCGTGATAGCGGGGATGCTTAGCAATTAACCACGCAGCCTTAGAAACAACACCTTGCGCAAAGGCTCCTCAAAGACTTCTACAATGTTTGCGCGTGGCAAAGAGTATTTAAGCGGGCAGAATAGTAATTAGTGGGAGAGATATATGACAGCACGCGGTGCGTCAACATGATGTTAAATGAATAATTTAAAATTATGGAATAATAAAGTGTGTAAATTAAATCAAATAAAGTGTTTCATTAAAAAAGCAAGTTTATTAGATCACTTGCTTAATTTGTATAATAATTACGATATATGAATAAGTAATGAATGTTTAACCAAAAGCATTTTGAACAATTTCTAATCGTGTCCTTTTCGCAATAGCAAGGGTCTCGCGAGATGAAACGGACAATGAAGGGTTGTCGGGTTCTTCTGACTCAATCTCTACTTCTTCAAATGGCACTCTAGCACGCATTAAATAATTATGTAGCACTAAATGCTAGATTTATTATAAGGACCGCTTTTAAAGGGCTGTAAAAAAAACTCTCTCCATGGATAAATAACGAAATCTGCTTTTTAACAAGCCAATACACCTTTCCACGAGTAGAGAGATACAATTCTCTTCCGCCAGATTTGGCGCTGCACTAATTTTTGTCATAAGCCAAGGCTACATGTAAATTGATTAATTTAATTCCTTTCAAATAAAAAAGCCGCATAATATTACCTGTAGGGGATAGCCACTATCGCCCAGAAGCCAGAAATCACGAATTGTACAAATGAATGAATTGTACAAATCTTCCAAGTTTCGGCAAACGTGTGATCATCGCCACACATATGAATCATGCGAAGTGCCTACGAACTGAGCATTAGCACTAAGAATTTTGTAGTCCGCATCACAAATTATCATCACATTTTTCGAATGTCCTCCTTTCCGGCAGTAATAGACATGCTCTACCTCTTTTTTTGGTGCACTAATCTTTATATGTGTTCCATCTATTAATCCAATTATACCAGGAAATTGATGCTTTTGCATAAATTTAGTTTTTAATTCAGGAAACTCTTCTTTTGAAGGAAATTTAATATATTTATAAGCAATTTTATTCAAGGCTTTTACTACTTCATTCAGACTTCGGCTGACGGATGTTTGGGATAGTGAAGCCAAATTGTCTTGTCCGACGCACAGTGGGGTATAGGACCACCAAAACGGAGATTAATTCAGGGAAGTCGTAATTTTAAAGTATTATAATTTTTTATTATTGAATAAGCACAAATACATAAAAAAACTAGCATTTCATTTAGTTTAATCACTGTCGTCGGAGTTGCAAGCCTCTAGTTCCTCAATATGTGCAACTCCAGTTTCATCATCACTATCATCAGATCGAACAGCACTTACTGAAATAGTTGGCGGAATAAGCAATTCTATTACCGATTTTGGTAGGGCTTGAAATTTTTTTTTGGTAATTTAATTTTGCTGCTAATGATCGGATCGGAGCTCAGTAGAAACCTGTTTAAAATGTCTTCATTTGATTTCTCACGGCTACATTTACGTGAAAAGTGCTCCCTATAGCATTTAAAGTCCTTGTTTCTAGCTTCTTGGGCTTCCTCTGAAAGTTGTCCGATTGGTAGAAGTGCATGCAATACAATTTCAGGGCCATGAATAAAATATTTGTGCAAAGTGGTAGGCATTTTATACCATGGATACATTTTAACATAATGTCTGGCAGTGTTGTGACAAAAATGTCTGAATTTTTCAGAATGTATTTCATGACCCAAAGAAACAGTTATTAGTATCACGTGCATTTTGTTGATCAGTTCTAAATCGATTTTAGTAATATCTGCAGAAACTTCAGCGTTTTCAAAGAATCTTCTGGCTGTATTACCATCGTTAGAATTTCCGAAGCCAGGCTTTGGTTGGTCGATAATCAATCCGGTTTTGACTCTATATTCATTTTGAATGCGGGCTTTAGTAGAATCTATAATTTGTTTATCATTATCCGATGCAGATTTCCACTTTTTTATAGGTAATTTGTAAGACAAGTGTATGATACACTCAAAAAATCGAATCCATCCATGTAATATAGACAAACCAAATTCCAAAGATTCTGTCTTAACAGGATTCGCTATCATTCTTTCAATAGAGTTAAACTCTTTAGAAGTGGAATTACAAATATAACACCTTTGGGATGATGTAGTTTCTGTGATTGCATTGCAAACTTTTCCGTCGATCATTACTAAGATTAGTTTATGGCTTACTTTTACGAACCTTTCTCCTACTGGCACAACCGACTTTACCAGATCGTTTGCTTCCTTGTCAACTCGTTCTTTTTCTCTTACCAATATATTCGCTGTCTCTTTGGGGAATTCAATTTTTAAAGGCCTGCAGAATCGGGTTGATGACGGCCTAGGGTTTTGCCAAATGATTTTATCATTATACTATACTAATCTCAGTGGAACAATGGACGTTATGAAAACAGAAGAGTCACTAGCGCCTGGGCCATGAAAAGCTTGTTTATATGAGCTATGCCCAGAGCTTCCATCAAACCCCCACTTAGTAATTAAAGTTAAATTTGCTATTTCTTGATTATCCAAGGTGTCAATAACATTTTTTTGAAGCAGCACAAGCCGTTCAACCGTATGGTCCAGAAGGCCTTGCAATGATACCTTAGCTGACGATTCGGAAATTTGCATAGTTTCAACCTTAGGATAACATTCCTTTTTCGCTCTTTGAATCAACGTGTACGCAGGGAATTTTTCAGGAGCAGACTGTCTTATAACATTATATTGGTGACGTGAAAGCTTTGCTTCAACCAAAAAAACAAGCGCTTCTTCAGCAGTCATTTGTTTTTGTTTTACACATGTTACACTTTTTCTAAATTTCGCTGCTCTGGAAGGTGATGCAGTTATTTCATTGACAATTTTTGCTGCTTCTGTTTGACCACTTGCTCGCAGACTTATTTGGGTAGCATAACTCAAAACAGGCAAGGAAACATTTTGTCTTAAATTCTTACATTTTTTCACTTTTGTTTTTTCGGAACACTCCTCGAAATCAATTTCTTTGCGACCTCTTTTAGTTGTTGTAGTCACAAACGGTATTGAAGAATCTAACCAATTTTGATTTTGTGTCAAAAACCTCTCCTCATGTCTGTTGGATTTTGCCCATCGATCCTTAAAATCACAGACAAAACGACAAAAATTCAAATTAAAGTCTTGCATATCCTCTGGATTCGTTTGCCTTATCAATTCTTGCTTCAATATATTCAACTTGTCTATTAATTGAGAAGCCTCAGCATTTTTAATAATACTGTAAAGACTACGCCGAGAAATGAATCTTTTTGAGTTTATTCCTAAAATATAAAGACTGTATTCAGAAACTTCGCGTGATATTTCTTGTATCAATTAACAAATTAACGAGGAGGAACAACACATTCTATATATTAACACTTAACAAAAATATAGCAGCACGTCATTGTTGTAACCCGAAATATACCACCACGACCACTCACATCGAATTGTATTCGTATTAAATAGATATAATAGTTAAGGTAAAGAAACACTACAACTTATTATCTGTTATTATCTATATTATCTGTTATTTAAATTAAGTTATACAAAATTGTCTAAGAACACGAGCGCGAAGACAAAATAAATTTACCCTACACTTTAAATAAACCAAAAAACACAATGAACAGAACACACATATTAGTTTTGGTGTAAAATGCATACTTATATTGCAATATACAAACATAAATAACAATAACAACAATATATGATGATGATAACGAAAGTGAAAACAAAACAAAAACTACAGCCACGGTTCTTCTCTCACTTTGGACGACATGCGTTTTTTTTTACAATATTTGTTAAAAATCGAATTGGCGCAACAACGCGCAAGATGTTTTTGTTTATTATATTAGTATAGTTCCTAAGCTTTAAAAATATATAAATTTCAGAACACGAAGTTGTCCGGTACCATTTTAAAACTCTACATACTTCTCCAGAATGGCTAAAATTTAGACCTTTTTCCATAAATGATTAAAAATAGTTATACAGGGTAAATGTCGACTTGCAACTGTTTTTTTTTGTTCGAAATTACCTGAAGTTGAAGGATCCATAATAATATTTGGCTTTTGAATGGCAAAAATACAAAAACTTGCACTTGGAAATACAAAAAATTCACTTTTTGCAAAAACGCGGAAAAATCGAAAAAAAATTACGAACTTTGAGACAACACAAAAATTGAATTAAGCAACATATGTTATCGATTCTTTTGCCTAATGATGGAGAATTTTGTCTTCAATAATCGAGAATAAAACATTAATCGAATATCTCAATATTAATTTTTCAATTAATCTCCGTTTTGGTGGTCAAATACCCCAACGTGCGACGCACCGCTGAAAGTTGCCAGTCGCAAAAAAACGTAGAGAACTCAAAATCATAATAAATTTAGGAATAGCATGCCCTCTTTTAGTGGTTTCCATATTAGGCAGCAACTCATTTATTAATGCTATGCATAAAGGTTTTGGAAATCTGTATAAATCAATGAAATGGCTTTCGGTTGTCATATCGAAAGGATTTTGAGTATCGCGCAATGTGCCCCTTAAACATCTTAAATGATTTCTAAAACAAAATACAAACAAATAAAATCAAAAAGTTTTTAAAACTAATTCGAACTTACGTTACTTCGTCATCTTGTGCTCACAAAATTGCAAAAATATAAATTGACATGATTGCTGTTTTGTGTGCATTCAGCGTTTCCACAAATATTTCAAAATAACAAAGTTGAAAAATTTGTTTGGTACATATGAGAATGGAACAAATTTTTTCACAAACTTTTCACAGTGAAAAGTAGTTATCATGAAACATATAAGAATCGCAAAAATAAAGTGAAAAGTAAGTTCGGATCCTATTCCAACGTACCTATCTAGGTGTTTATTGATCATTTTAAAATCTTTGCAGAATTGGAGAATTATTCTTTCATTGTCTTTCGTTTTCGATTTAATCCGTGGTGCTGTTGATTGTCCTGTACTTCTTGAGAGGATTTCCTTTAAGGTTCCTGCTAGAGCTCTTCGAATATCAGATTTCTTCCATGTTAGCTTTTCTAGGGCTCTGTATACACAATATGCTCCTATTACAAGGGCCTTAGCTGAATTTAATAGAATCTCCAAATTTGTTGAGATCGATTTTTCTTTTTCAAAACATAGCCTTACTAGTTCTTTAAATTACTTTTATAATTAGTTTATCTTATGTAAATTTATTTAATTTTTTTTTTTGCTACATTGTTTCCTTTTAGCCTATAAGAATTTGAATGGTATTCATTGGCTACTTTATTAAATAAAGTACTGTAGTCTGTTTCTTGTGTGGGCCAGTTAGATCATTCTTCTTCTAAACAAGATGGTCTCTGCCACCACAAAGGATTGTTGACCAATTCGTTTGATGCTAGTCCTCTTCTCGCTAAGTCAGCTGGATTAGATGCTGAATCCACTTAAAACCACTTCTTGTTTCCGACTTTCTCTACAATTTTTGTAATTCTATGCGCTATTAACGTGGACCTTGAACACGGAGATTTCAGTATCCAAGCTTGCACGATTGTGGAATCGGTCTATATATTTACGCTGATATGTTCGAAATAGAGATTATTGATTAACGAGTCAACAATCTCCCAAAGTCACATTCTTGTTTACAAGAAGAATACTCTAACTGGCTCACACAAAAAACAGACTACAGTACTATAGTTGAGGAAAAAAGAACGCACGTTTATACAATATAAGTGAATTATGTCCATATTTTAGACCATTTCTCAGATTTACCGAGAGCTTTGAGAGTATTATCATATGTAATAAGATTCTTTTAGAGAACAAATCGAAAAACAAAAGCTTAATTTCAAGAGAAGTTATACTTAATTTCATCCGGTGAAATTAAAGCATCGACACACCGCTTGATAAAAATCTATCAAAAAAGTCATTACGGTGGGGAATACGGCAAATTGAAGTTGGAAAAATCCATCGACGCCAAAAGTGAACTACTCCCTCTTAATCCATTCTTGGATAGGGATGACATCATTAGGGCTGGGGGTAATCTTGGAGCATCTTAGGACCTAGCGTATTGCGGGCGCCATCCAATAATCAGTCCACATAACTGGAGGTTGTCCCGTTTAATCGTTTTGTTTATCCACCAAATCTCCAAGGGCAATATGCTTGATATATGTACAAAGTGTGCTTCTGGTAATCGACAATAACTTTAAAACGCGCTAAAAATTAAACATTTTTAACTTATATTTAACGTTAGCATACATAACTCATTCTGGATACAGTTTATTGCTCAGCAACTTGAAAAATTATACTTTTTTGTTGGGCCCTGTACATTTACTTAATAATAACTCAGTACATGAAATAAAAACTAAAAATTTAAGATTCTTTTAAATCTACAAGTAGGCAAAGGGTTAACACACCTGTTACTTAAAATTTTGCTAGTATGCCACCGTGTCACGCTGTCATTTATTTGAAGTAAATTTTCCACTTTTCATGATGTATCAATCTCTGTTTTTAATAAGTATTTCCGCTGTCTACATATGTATGTATGTATGTATGCTTGATTTTACCATCATGCATATATACATATTTTTGACCAGTTTTACCCACTTGCTTAGTTTTTTTTTTGTCTTTTTAATAAACCGTTTGAATAATGTGTATCTATGTACATTAGGTACACACATTTAAACTCATTACCAAGCCTGGTGCCGCCTTAACATCTTCAGATATATGAGCATTATCGCAACTTAAAACAAAAACAGCTTGTTTACCTGGAATACGCCGGCAAATGTAGTGATCATATATGCGTCTATTATCCTGTCGCGTTCCTAGTGAACTCATTCCACGTGGCCAATGTCTTTCGTGGCAATTCTCCATGTGATTATCCAAAATATGTGGCGGACAGCCAGATTCAGACAAAGCACGTTTTATCATCATTTGCAGTGCATCATCTGCTGTTGAGTTCATGCCACCCCAGTGTGTCACACGCGCTCGTGACAATGTCGAACTCCAGCGTATCGTAGCCCATTTCTCGTAATCGCTACCGGCACCTAATGCTGCTGGAGTGCGGCACACTCCGACTTCCTTAGATTTCTTGCAAAACCCCTGTTGCTTAAGCAACTCAAATTTGTTATTTCCACAACCTTCTTTTTTCTTCCGTTCGCTATCCGCTATCTTCGGATTTTATGCTTCTTCTTCCTTAGACTATTCCCTTGCAATCTAATTCAGCAGTAATTTTCCTTTCTACATTTCGAAAAACTTTTACATTTACGGCGTATTTTTATGACTTGCAACACTTTCAATTAGGCTGGACAAAATGTTGTTATTTTCGCTAATATTTTTTTTTATTTCAACGATAAATCCAACTAAGCCTAGATTACGAGAAACTAACTACAACAAAGATGGAAGTTAATGAAATGAAGAGTGTGGCATGTGAAATGACATTTGCATGCCAGCACATGTAAATATATGTAGGTTTAACATAGGGACGGTTAAGATAACCCCAAACTACCACAAGTTTCCGTCAATTATGGTTACACGTGAAACATGACAGCATGGAAATGAACTTAAGCCGATAATAAAGAAAAAAGTTGGCGGCATGCAGTAGGGCACATCTAAAACATATTGCGTTGCTCCCGTTTTGCATGCACACCTCATTTTATTGAGAAAAAAATTTAACTAATTAAGAACGTATAATTTAGTATCTGATGCATCCTGTGGTCAGCAAGTAATTCACAGTGGCATGCAAATTGTGTGCGGGTGGTAGGCCAGATTGCTGGATGTCAAACTGACCTAAAGTCGGGTAGGCAGTTTCAGACGCTATCTTACCATCAACAGCTAATTGATGTAAAAAAAAAGATAGTGTTGAGCTATTTCATGATGGGACACTTTCCACAAGTACAGCCGAACATTTATTACCTGTATTTAGGAATAGAAGCAGCTTTGGTTTTGTATTTGGGTTTTATTTGTTTTTACCTTTCTTCTTCACAACCGAGTATTCTCTGCGGAATGTTATGCATGCAACCCACTAAGTAATTATTCCAAATGCACACAGGTCAGTTTTACTTGCATATCTTACGCCATATTTATAACTAACAGATTAAATGTTCAATCTGATTAAGAAATTGACGTTCTCAATTAGGATCGCCACTCAACAATACGTAAACACATACATACATATATATATATATATATACATATGTAGATACACATCCCAATATAAATGGAAAATAACTCCCTACTTCGTTTCCCCCCGAAAGTGCCATCTTTGCGATGCTCGCCTATCGATAAGGCTATGCCCAATTTATAGGAGCAAGTCTGCCGAAGAAAGCCTGCGGGAGGCGCTACTAGGCCATTTTTGCGCCAACTGCTAGTCGATGGAGCGCAATAATTGTGGCATTGAGGGAAGATGCAGACGGTGCGGCAAAAAACACCACACAACGCTACACCTAGATGAAGTCCGTCGACCACATCAATCTACGCCTCAACGAAGTCCGCCGGCTGTGTACAAATCGTGGAGCTAGCAGGTAGAAGAAGAAGGCTTAGATGGCGTGTTGTCAATTCAGGCCACCGACTCGAGTGAATTGACGGAGACTGGAGCGTACCACCAGGAACCGCACAACAGCAAAAAACGAACTTCGCGCACGCAGGAAGTATGTAGACTGGGGACCTGGTCCCTCCAGCTATCAAATTCGTTCCTTTGTGCATCTAACGCTGCACCTACAGCAACTTGGATTAAAGCTTGAAAATCTGAGGCAATCATGCTTAAAGCACTTATTTGTAATTCACATTTCAATTATCTCATTTAACTCCCTATCAATATCACTCATCAAAATTTACTATCACTATTAATTACTTTATCTTTTTGGCAATTTTTAGTTAGTAACCTTTCTGACACAATAACATTTTTTCACAAAAATAAACAAGCAATCACTTACATTATGTTAATAGCACTGTCCAAGAGCATTTTTGGAACAGAATAGCGACCCCCTAATTCTGAAAGGGTATGTTGAGTAGATCATTTTTGTAGAACAAACTTATGGTCCAGCACGTCTGAGTTTTTTTTTACAGTGGGTCAAAGTTTTCATTTTTTGGTCGAAGGGAGCATTATACTATATGAAAAAAATGTTGTAAGTTAATGTCTGAGAGAATTCTTATGGTCAGAGTTGTATTGTGGAATTGTATAAGGATTATTTTTGTGGAAGATCTTAACCCTCTAACTGGTCTCTTTATGGGTCAATTTGACCATTTTTCCGATAAAATCAAAAAATATCCTTTAAAAAAGGACTTTTAAGGATTAAAATATTCTACGAAAATGTTTGGCGGAAAATTTCAGTGGGGGTCACCAAAGACACCATCGTTGTAAATAAAGCTCTTTACGATTAATTGGCAAAATTACACGCCAACATACCAGGTTGTTCAATAACTTTTGAAATGAGAATCCGGAAGGTCTGCAAACTACGTTCCAACAGCCGTTATGACCTCTTCATTTGATGAAAAACGCTTGCCACGCATAAATTTTTTGAGTTCTGGAAACCAATAGAAGTCGCTGGGGGCCAAATCTGGTGAATACGGTGGATGCTCCAACAATTCGAACTTTAATTCATGAATTTTAGCCATTCTCAAAATGCTCTTGTGACACGGTGCATTGTCCTGATGAAAAAGGATTTTTTTATTCTGCAAACCGGGTCTTTTTTCACGAATTTTTTCCTTCAACTGGTCCAACAGGTTGCAATAATATTCAGAATTAATTGTTTTACCAGTTTGCAAATAATCCACAAACAAAATTCCTTTCGCATCCCAAAAAACGGATGCCATAACCTTCTTGGCCGATTTCTGGACACGAACTCGTTTCGAAGCCGAACAACCAGGTTCACACCACTCTTTAGCCTCTTGTTTTGATTCAGGATCATGGTGATAGACCCAAGTATCATCCATAGTGATGAATCGACGCACAAAATCCACTTTATCCTTTTTAAAACGCTTCAAATGTTGCTGAGAAAGTCGCATTCGGATGTGTTTTTGTTCCATTGTTAGCGAATGCGGCACCCATTGTGCACACAGCTTTCTAAAACCCAAAATTTCACTTAAAATATGGCTCACACTGCCTAAAGAGATGTGTAGAGCCTCTACTAAATCTCTCTCAGTCAATCGACGATCTTCCAAAACCATATCCTGTATTTTGGCTATGATTTCTGGTGTTGATGCGCTTTTGGACGCCCTTCACGTGGATCGTCTTCAAGGCTTGTACGACCACGTTTAAATTCCGCAACCCATCTTTCTACTGTTCTAATTGTAGGTGAACAATCATTATACACCTTTAACATTCGTTCGTGAATTTCTTTTGGTGCTACACCTTCCAAAATAAGAATTTTATCACTGCACGATATTCAATTTTTTCCATTGTAAAAAAATACTGTGACATGGCGACACTAAATGGCTTGTAAACAAAGAATGGTATGACAGATTGAAATTAAACTTCACATACGTTCATATGAAGAGTGTACCAACAAAACAAAAAAAACTTTGGGCTAGTAGCAACGCCCCTCTTATCGAAATAAAAAAGTTATTGAACAACCTAGTATACAAAGCAGGTGAAAACGTCGTCAAGTTCGGCCGGGCCAAACACAGAGTTCTCGCGTCTAGTCAGCTGTGACTTACAAATCAGCTGTGACTTACAAATCGGGTGTGATAAAATTAAGCATAATTGAGCTACTAAGCAGTACATATCGGGTGTGATTTTTACTAAAATTAATATAAAAAAAGAACATTAAAGCTTAAATAAGCATGGCGGATTCTGTTTGCAAATTAAGAGATTGGTTTTGTTTTATTTGTGGACATTTTACGCACCATCAAAGCAGAAGAAAGATATTCCCTACAATTGAAGAACCATATTTTCTTTTCTTTGGAATACGATTTATATGTGAAGCTTGGATACCAAAAACTGTATGTACTACTTGCGAAAGTGGTCTTTTGACCTGGTACAAAGGCAGTACTAAGGCGCTGCCATTTTCTGCGCCTATTATATGGATTGAACCTGAAGATCCCAAATCAGATACATGCTATTTCTGCGTAAATTACAAATTTGGTAGAAGCCAAAGGCACTACGCGATAATGACATACGAAGCAACAAATAATGTCATTTTAAAAGAAGTGCGCTGTGAAGGTTGCTTCAACCGCCTACACATACATTTTCGGCCAATATGACATAAGCCAATACAGAAATAACAGCGGCGGTTGAAAACATATCAGATATAAGTTACTTGTCTCCTGATGGTTTAAACATATGTCCTAATTTGATAGACCAAGCATATTTTGAAGATCTTGTAAGAGATTTAGGACTAACAAAAGAGAAAGCTGAAATATTATGTTCCAGATTGAAAAACAGGAATTTGATAAAAGCCGATGTAAAAGTTACATCGCCAAGAAAAAGGCACGCCGATCTGGAAAGTTATTTTAAAAAATCAGAAGAACTTGTATACTGTTACAGTATTGAAGAGGTTCTAAAATATCTAAAGCTTCCACTGGACTCTTCCGCTTGGCGACTATTTATAGATAGTTCAAAACACAGCTTAAAAGCAATTTTACTGCACAATGGAAATCAGCATCCATCAATACCGGTTGCGTATTCCACAAAAAAGGAGGAAACATACGCAAATATTTCAAATCTCTTAAATAACATTGAATACTATAAATATAAATGGGAAGTATGCGCAGACTTCAAAATGAATGCAATATTGACTGGAATGCAAACAGGATACACAAAATATATGTGCTTTCTTTGTAAATGGGATTCACGCGCTACCAGCAGCCATTATCATATTAAATATTTCGAAGAACGTAAAGAAAATATTATTGGTGACTTAAATGTAATCCATGAATCCCTTGTCCCAAAAGATAAGGTCATACTTCCACCGCTGCATATTAAATTGGGCGTGGTGAGAAATTTTATTAAAAGCTTAAATACACAAGGAAATGCTTTCAAACGCATTCAAACAATTTTCCCCAGATTATCTGCAGCAAAATTAAAATACGGTTTTAAGAAATAATTTATTTCATTTAATGTAAATTACCTTTTCTAGGAATGCTCGTTGGACCCGATATAAGAAAATTATTACAAGATGAAGAATTTTATGGCCATCTGTCGGATATGCAAAAGACAGCATTTGACTTTATGCAGCTGGTTATATCAGAATTCCTTGGAAACTCAAAAGCACAAAACTATGCAGAAAATATTGAAAGCATGCTAATCGGTTTTAACAATATTGGCGTTAAGATGTCACTAATGCTGCATTTTCTGCACTCTCATCTCAATTTTTTTAAAGAAAACCTTGGAGCGGTTTCAGATGAACACGGTGAAAAGTTTCATCAGGATATAAAGGTATTGGAAGAAAGATTCAAAGGGAAATCCCAAAGTGTAATGCTTGCTGAATACGTATGGGGCTTGTACAGAAACCTTGATACATCGGAACATTCACGTCAAGCTAAATACAGGAAAGCATATTAAGTTTAATCTTTAATCCATTGTCATACTACTGCCGAAGCAAAAAAATAAATATGTACATACTATAATAAACCACTATTAAAACAAAATTTTATTTTTTTTATAGAAGTTGGCGTGTAATTTTGCCAATTAATCGTAAAGAGGTTTATTTACAACAATAGTGTCTTTGGTGACCCCCACTGAAATTTTCCGCCAAACATTTTCGTAGAATATTTTAATCCTTAAATGTCCTTTTTTAAAGGATATTTTTTGATTTTCTCGAAAAAAGGGTCAAATTGACCCATAAAGAGACCAGTTAGAGGGTTAAGATCTTCCACAAAAATAATCCTCATACAATTCCACAATACAACTCTGACCCTAAGAATTCTCTCATATAGTATAATGCTCCATTCGACCAAAAAATGAAAACTTTTACCCACTGTAAAAAAAAACTCAGACGTGCTGGACCACAAGTTTGTTCTACAAAAATTATCTACTCAACATACCCTTTCAGAATTAGGGGGTCGCTATTCTGTTCCATTGAAAAGGCCTTCATTTGTTGGACAGTGTAGTTATTTGGTTGTTATTCGCCGCTCTTGATAGCTGGTTCCAATTTTCGATTCTTAGTTTGCGTTCTCGCGCTGCCCAAGGAAAATTCGTTCCTTGGTGACTTCCAATATTCCAATCATTCGCTTTACAATAAGAAGAGTTTAATTTGTTCGCATTTGCGGTACAACTTTCTTTTACTGAACTTGAATTTTCTCGAGCCCCACGTTGGGCACCAATTAATTTCCATACTGTTCTTTATTCAATGAGCTCCGTCAGAAAACTAAAACTTAAAAGCTAACAGCAACTTAAATTTAGCCCTAACGTCTCGTGCTCGCTGCCGATGTTCAGCCAGATGCCGCGTCAGCATAAACGGATTCCCACGATTTGTGAGAACCGTTGTGACTGCTAGCTGGCTGAGATAGCTACTTGAGATAGTTGACGATAACTTGTATGCCAGCTGATTGGAAATTAAGTGTACTTTGCCCAATCCACAAAAGGGCGATCCTGCAATATACGCCATGTCCCGCGGGATCAGTCTCCTTAGCATAGCATGTAAGGTTCTGATGAGCGTACTGTGTGAACGACTGAGGCCCACGGTGAACGAACTGATTGGACCTTATCAGTGTAGCTTTAGATTTGGCAAATCTATCATCGACCAAATATTCACGTTACGTCAAATCTTGGGAAAGACCCAAGAAAGAAGAATAGATACACACCATAATTTTGTCGACTTCAAATCCGCTTTCGATCGCACGAGAAAAAGCTGCTTATTTGCCGCAATGTCTGAATTTGGTGTCCCAACAAAACTAATACGGCTATGTAAAATGACGTTGAGCAATACCTCCAGCTCCGTCAGAATCGGGAAGGACCTCTCCGAGCCGTTTGAAACCAAACGAGGTTTCAGACAGGGTGACTCTTTTCGATCGACTTCTTTAACCTTATGTTGGAAAATATTATTCGAGCTGCACAATTGAACTGTTCAAGCACCATATTTTATAAGAGCGGGCAATTTCTGGCGTATGCTAATGATATCCATATCATCGGTTTCAAGAACCGCGCCGTTACTTCTGTATTTTCCAAACTGGATAAAGAAGCGAAATGTGTGGGTCCGGAGGTGAACGAATGTAAAACTAAGTGCTGTCGTGAAATAAACAGCGCACTTGCGTCTTGACTGCCATATCACTGTTGATTACAATTTCGAAAAAGTCAGCCTGGAAATCAAACGTAGAAGCTCTCTTGCCAACAAGTGCTACCATGGGCTGTGTAGGCAATTGCGAAGTAAAGCCCTCTCTCGACGAACCAAACCCACACTCTACAAGTCTCTCATCATACCCGTACAATTGTATGGCGCAGAAGCATGGGCACTGTCAGCATCGGATGAGGTGACCCTTGGAGTGTTCGAGAGAAAGATTCTCCGAAAGATTTATGGACCTCTAAGTCTTTGGGACGGCGAACACCGCAGACGATGGAACAATGAGCTGTATGAGCTTTACTGCGACATATACATAGTTCAATGAATTAAAATACAGCGGCTGCATTGGCTGGGGCATGCCGTGCGAATGGACGAAACTGCTCCAGCCCTGAAAGTATTCAGTGCGATGCCAGCTGATGGTGGTAGTGGAAGAGGACGGCCTCCATTGCATGGAAAGAGCAAGTGTAAAAGGATATGACGTCACTTGATATTTCCAATTGGCCCCAGTTAGTTCCAGCGGCTGATGAATACGGTGCTGGACGGTTTAATCGACATCAATTGCAGGGTTTACTTAGACGACATAATCGTTTTCAGTACATCGTTATAAGAGCATATTGATACGCTTAGTAAAGTTTTCGACAGATTAAGTAAAGCTAATTTAAAAATCCAATTAAATAAATGCGAATTCCTAAAGCAAGAGACAGAATTTCTCGGTCACATCATAACACGTGATGGCATAAAGCCGAATCCTAATAAAGTTGCAGCAATTATTAAATACCCTGTACCTAAAACCGAAAAACAGATAAAACAATTTCTTGGATTAGCAGGTTTTTACCGTAAATTTATAAAAGATTTTTCGAAAATAACTAAACCACTAACTCATTGCTTAAAAAGAGGAAACAAAATCGATTTAAGTAACGAAGAGTATTTGAAAGCAATAGATACCATTAAATTATTGATCACGAAGGATCCAATACTAGCGTACCCTGATTATAGAAACAATTTTACTCTCACAACTGATGCTTCGAATATTGCTCTTGGCGCTGTGCTAAGCCAGTAGGGACGTCCGGTGTGCTATGCTAGTCGTACGTTGAACGAACACGAACTAGTTTACTCAGCGACTGAAAAGGAACTGCTTGCGTTAGTGTGGGCAACAAAATATTTCAGACCATACTTATACGGCAGGAAGTTCCTCATTCACACTGACCATCGTCCTTTGCAATGGCTTCATAATTTAAAAGAGCCAAATTCAAAATTGCAGAGATGGAAAATAAAATTGAACGAGTTCGATTTCGAAGTAAAATATATAGCCGGCAAGGAAAACTTCGTGGCGGATGCGTTATCAAGAATCGTAATTCAAGAGTGTAATTTTGGCGAAGATTCTTCGCATGCAACAACAGTTCACTCGGCTGAAGGAGATGCGGAAAACTTTATTAGAATTACAGAAAGACCTTTAAATGTATTCAAACGGCAATTAAAAGTAATTAGAGGTACCGAATTTCTTTTAACACTAAATACATGTTTAATAATACTCTTAATATTATAACTTACACCGAACTCACTATAGAGTTAGTGAAAGAAATAATTTCGAAGTATTTACTAAATTATACAATTGCTATTTATATGCCTAATGATAGTGACTTTAAACACTTCCAAAACATCTACAGTTCGCTTATTCAAAATAAACCGAATCTAGTAGTTCGAGCAACCAAGTTGCTGGAAAATATTTTCGAATATGCTGAGTTTAAAACAAAGATTCTAGAAATACATCTCGAAGGGCTACATCAAGGTATCGAAAAGGTAGCTAAAGTCTTTAAAACAAAACATTATTTCCCAAACTATCTAAAAGAAATCACAAAAGTTATCAACGAATGTGAATTATGTAATCACTGTAAAAATGAGCACATAATGTGTAAAATCCCTCTCAAAGTCATACCTCCTGTCTACGAGACAAGAGAAAAGTTTGTGGTCGACATCTGGGAATGGGATAAGCATCCGAAAAAATTAAAAATAGACCAAGACCAAGGCATAAACAATATCAATATAAAACAATAGTGTGAACAATTGAATATACAATTGGAAGTAACTACCGGTAAAACGGGAACTGGTGATATCGAGCGCCTCCATAAAACTTTAAATGAAAAATTACGAATCATAAATACTTCAGATAACAATGAGTTAAAATATTATAAAATCGAACAAACAGTGTTTACATACAATCACAATATTGTCCATTCTACTACTGGCGAAACCCCCTACAATATATTTTTTAATAAACTTCCCCCAAAAATAGATCCGCAATCGGTAAAAGAAAAAAGAATTCAGAACCGCAAAGAAGTCCCTATTGACACAAATTTCGTTAGCGCAGAGAATTCTAGGAAACGCTTGGATAAAACCAAAAATCCATTTAGACAAGTAAAATTAGTCAAAGCAGAGGACGATAACGGACATTATGTCGTAAGATTTAAAAACAGAAATGTGAGAAAATATAAAGCCCAGTTTAAAAGAAAGAAAAAACAAAACTCCTAGGCATATCTATCACCTATGCGCTTAACAAAAATGTACTTATTAAGTAGATTAAAACCATAATTGAGTTCAATAATTTTTATACCCGTATATATTAGGCTTGCATCAAAGTTATTGTTGCAGGTTCTTAGGGAGTGACGAGTGGCATTATGCCTCTCGTATTTCTAAATAGAAAACATGTTGGGCGAATGTATGTGCATAAACATTGTAGCTAAACACGTACGCATTCGATCAAACGGTTACGAACCGAGTCTCTTTCTCAAAACTAGTCACTATTAGTTTTGACGCTTAGCAATAAGGTTGTAATATTTACTTCGACAATAAATATCGAGTTGTATTTAAACAAAACATCTACTGTGTAATGTTACTTTTTCGACAATAAATATCGAGTTCTATTTAAACAAAACATCTGGCGCAGTCGGTAGGATCAGCGAAAATGATCCTATAAACGAACTTACGAAAAAAAAAATATTTAAAATATAATTGACTTAAAAGCTTAAAAGTGCATTCAAAGTGTATGCCAAAACTCAATGAGTGTACGCCCCAAGCAGGACGGTGTAAATCGGTTACGAACTTTTGCTACTATACGATAAAGTAAAAAGACTAAATAAGTGAAATAAGGTCAAATGAAAGTGAAGTTGCAACTGTACAACGAAAAATGCGCAACGAAAATATGTTAAGCTAAAATCATAAATAAGTGGAATAACGTCAAATGGAAGTTAAGCCACAACTGTAAACAGTTAAAAAAAAAAAAAAAAAAAAAAACTGCAACAATAACAAACTTACCTCATATGATAGAGGAAGAACTAAATGAAATTTGTTCACAAATTGAATTGCTGAATATTAGTACAACTACAACTATGGAAGGAGATAAGGAGAAAAGAGACCGCGTTGTTCAGAGTGTAAAGCTTATCTCCCCTTTCGATGGAGACACAAAATATCTCTCGCTATACATTGGAAGCATTGATAGCATTATTCCATTATTCACTGCTCTTACGCCTGAGGAGCAACCGGTTTACTTCCAATGCATAATAAGCACACTCCGCGGAGCAGCTTTGGATGTAATTAGAAGAGAACAACCACCTGATTGGCGTACTTTGCGTGAGTGTTAATTGCTGAATTTACCGAGCATACACCTATTACTACTTTAATACTATCAATAAATAACATTAAGTTGAATACTAGTGTAAAACAATTATGTGAAGACATTAACCAAGAAATTTGTAAAATTAGAGATCGCATTAAACTAAGTAGTTTAGGTATTCCTACTGAAAACTTTTTAAATACAGAACTACAACAAATAAGCCTAAAAACACTAAAACGAGAACTTCCAAATCACCTTACTGCTTTGATTAATGTTAACTTGGCAAACGATTTGAAATCAGCAATACGAATTCTGAAAGAGAATGACGAATATAATGAAGAGATGGTCGAATGCAAACATAGTTTAAGAAAACAACCCAATACGCAAAGTAAACCACATTTTTCCAATATACCGCATAACACGCGCCAATATAATAATTTTCAGAGCAATACACCTAGTGTTCCTACTTTTAATTCATATTTACCACCACAACCACTAGTAAATAGCTTCAATTGTTCACACCAACAACCCTATTCGAATAGTAAAGTGCAAACAATGCCTAACTTTAATCAGCAAAATCCTCCACAGAGAGCTCCTTATAGTACGCAGCGAACTAATTCCAATCAGTCTCGCATTAGAAGATTCGGTGCACCTGCACCCATGGATCAAGATGAACAAAATTTTCGTTTAGAGGCCTCGGAAAATTGCCAAGAATTCAACTAGGAATTCAAAACCAATTATATGATTTTCTGATCGACACTTGCTCATCTGTGAACCTAATTAAACCAAAAATTTTAAATAGCAAAGTGTTTTCTTCCGATCCAATAACCTTAAAAACAGTCACAGGGTTTATTGAATTAAATTACACACAGGAAATGGTTGACAACAAACAAAACAAAATACAATTCTATGTTTACGACTTTTCGAACAATTATGATGGAATATTGGGATGGAATGCGCTTAAACGATTGCACGCAAATATAGATATTCCAAAAAGAGTTATAACATTAAATGGGTTAAAATATCAGTTCGTCGACGAAGTCTTTTGTTATGACGACATTAATATTCTGGATGATTTAAGCGTAAAGCAAGATTCGAAAGAAAACAAGTTTAGACTCGATCATCTGAAAAATGAGGAAAGGGAAAATTTACAAACGCTTTTAGATAAATACAATAAATTGTTCTATAAAGAAGGTGAAAAATTAACATTTTCGAGTTCAATTAAACATCAAATAAAAACAGTTCATAATAACCCGATTTATACAAAAGCTTATAGATACCCAGAAGTTCACAAAGTGGAGGTAAATAAGCAAATTAAGGACATGTTAGAGCAGGGAATTATTTGCCACAGTAGTTCACCATATTCTGCACCAATTTGGGTAGTGCCGAAAAAAGCTGACGCATCAGGCATTCAAAATTGGCATATCGTTGTTGATTATCGTAAATTAAACGATATTACAATCAGCGATAAGTATCCTATCCCAAATATGGACGAAATACTTGACAAGTTAGGCAGGTGTATGTATTTTACTACGCTAGACCTAACAAAAGGGTTCCACCAAATCGAAATGGACTCGAAAGATCGCAGAAAAACTGCATTTTCAACACAAAATGGGCATTATGAATTTCTCAGAATGCCCTTTGGATTGAAAAATGCACCCGCTACGTTCCAGCGGCTGATGAATACGGTGCTGGACGGTTTAATCGACATCAATTGCAGGGTTTACTTAGACGACATAATCGTTTTCAGTACATCGTTACAAGAGCATATTGATACGCTTAGTAAAGTTTTCGACAGATTAAGTAAAGCTAATTTAAAAATCCAATTAAATAAATGCGAATTCCTAAAGCAAGAGACAGAATTTCTCGGTCACATCATAACACGTGATGGCATAAAGCCGAATCCTAATAAAGTTGCAGCAATTATTAAATACCCTGTACCTAAAACCGAAAAACAGATAAAACAATTTCTTGGATTAGCAGGTTTTTACCGTAAATTTATAAAAGATTTTTCGAAAATAACTAAACCACTAACTCATTGCTTAAAAAAAGGAAACAAAATCGATTTAAGTAACGAAGAGTATTTGAAAGCAATAGATACCATTAAATTATTGATCACGAAGGATCCAATACTAGCGTACCCTGATTATAGAAACAATTTTACTCTCACAACTGATGCTTCGAATATTGCTCTTGGCGCTGTGCTAAGCCAGCAGGGACGTCCGGTGTGCTATGCTAGTCGTACGTTGAACGAACACGAACTAGTTTACTCAGCGACTGAAAAGGAACTGCTTGCGTTATAGCCCTGCCACTTAGAGTACGTTGCGTGCATTCCGGCGAAGCATGCGACTGACAGGGCGTACGCAGCGTAAAGGCAAGCCACAATGAAACGTTTTCGCAAGCAAACAAATCAGCTGTTTTGTATTGGCGGGAAATTTTTCTTTCTGTACAAAGTAATCGTATTTTGTTAATTTTGATATTTATTATTTTGTTTATTCCTTTTAAATATGTTTACCACTGACGCGTTGTCGCCACCAAAGACAATGTTGCCACAAACAAAATAAAACAATCAGCTGTCTTTAGCGACGGATTTGAATGCGCCAAAAGTAGAGAGTAGAGCGACTGTCGTACGTTGCGGTATTGCATGCGTTGCGAATGTGGCGATCTGGATACAGATACACATAATTTACTCAGCTGTCAGTCGAATGTTTCGTCGGAATGCACGCAACGTACTCTAAGTGGCAGGGCTATTAGTGTGGGCAACAAAATATTTCAGACCATACTTATACGGCAGGAAGTTCCTCATTCACACTGACCATCGTCCTTTGCAATGGCTTCATAATTTAAAAGAGCCAAATTCAAAATTGCAGAGATGGAAAATAAAATTGAACGAGTTCGATTTCGAAGTAAAATATATAGCCGGCAAGGAAAACTTCGTGGCGGATGCGTTATCAAGAATCGTAATTCAAGAGTGTAATTTTGGCGAAGATTCTTCGCATGCAACAACAGTTCCCTCAGCTGAAGAAGATGCGGAAAACTTTATTAGAATTACAGAAAGACCTTTAAATGTATTCAAGCGGCAATTAAAAGTAATTAGAGGTACCGAAATTTCTTTTAACACTAAATACATGTTTAATAATACTCTTAATATTATAACTTACACCGAACTCACTATAGAGTTAGTGAAAGAAATAATTTCGAAGTATTTACTAAATTATACAATTGCTATTTATATGCCTAATGATAGTGACTTTAAACACTTCCAAAACATCTACAGTTCGCTTATTCAAAATAAACCGAATCTAGTAGTTCGAGCAACCAAGTTGCTGGAAAATATTCTCGAATATGCTGAGTTTAAAACAAAGATTCTAGAAATACATCTCGAAGGGCTACATCAAGGTATCGAAATGGTAGTTAAAGTCTTTAAAACAAAATATTATTTCCCAAACTATCTAAAAGAAATCACAAAAGTTATCAACGAATGTGAATTATGTAATCACTGTAAAAATGAGCACATAATGTGTAAAATCCCTCTCAAAGTCACACCTCCTGTCTACGAGACAAGAGAAAAGTTTGTGGTCGACATCTGGGAATGGGATAAGCATCATAATTTAACATGTATAGATATTTATTCTAAATATGCTATGGTCGAAGAAATAAATATGTTAAATTGGTTGGAAATAAAAAAGATCTTATTGAAAGTATTCAACGTAATGTGCCCACCGAAAAAATTAAAAATAGACCAAGACCAAGGCATAAACAATATCAATATAAAACAATGGTGTGAACAATTGAATATACAATTGGAAGTAACTACCGGTAAAACGGGAATTGGTGATATCGAGCGCCTCCATAAAACTTTAAATGAAAAATTACGAATCATAAATACTTCAGATAACAATGAGTTAAAATATTATAAAATCGAACAAACAGTGTTTACATACAATCACAATATTGTCCATTCTACTACTGGCGAACCCCCCTAAAATATATTTTTTAATAAACTTCCCCCAAAAATAGATCCGCAATCGGTAAAAGAAAAAAGAATTCAGAACCGCAAAGAAGTCCCTATTGACACAAATTTCGTTAGCGCAGAGAATTCTAAGAAACGCTTGGATAAAACCAAAAATCCATTTAGACAAGTAAAATTAGTCAAAGCAGAGGACGATAACGAACATTATGTCGTAAGATTTAAAAACAGAAATGTGAGAAAATATAAAGCCCAGTTTAAAAGAAAGAAAAAACAAAACTCCTAGGCATATCTATCACCTATGCGCTTAACAAAAATGTACTTATTAAGTAGATTAAAACCATAATTGAGTTCAATAATTGTTATACCCGTATATATTAGGCTTGCATCAAAGTTATTGTTGCAGGTTCTTAGGGAGTGACGAGTGGCATTATGCCTCTCGTATTTCTAAATAGAAAACATGTTGGGCGAATGTATGTGCATAAACATTGTAGCTAAACACGTACGCATTCGATCAAACGGTTACGAACCGAGTCTCTTTCTCAAAACTAGTCACTATTAGTTTTGACGCTTAGCAATAAGGTTGTAATATTTACTTCGACAATAAATATCGAGTTATATTTAAACAAAACATCTACTGTGTAATGTTACTTACATATGTATATGTATATACCCAAATTCTTAGAATTAATAGCGAATTTGATTAAGCCTCGTCTGTCTGTCCGTCCGACCGCCCTTCAATCGGATAACTCGAGTAAATATTGAGCTAACTTAAGGAAACTTGCCCTGGACCCAAGGCACTTTGGTAACGGTGTTTTGTGAAAATCCAAACTTCGCCATATTTCAGTAACTAAGGAATACGCGTCTAAACTTTTGTTTGGAAAATGGGCTTTATAAGAAAAACGTATATCTCCGTAACTACTTGACCAAACTCTACTACCCATACCGCATTTCAAGTCAGTAACCAAATCACGATAATTGTTAAAATCGGACAAAAACGCGCCCACCTCTCATATAACGGTAATTTTCAAAAAATAAAAAAATTCTATATTTAAGTCAGCATTAAAGGCAGTTCGCTCAAATTTGAAGGATGGGTCAGCACAAGTAAATACACCGAATGAAAAAAATTTGGAAATGGGCGTGGTACCGCCAACTTTAGAGCAAAGACCGCCCTTCAATCGGATAACTCGAGTAAATATTGAGCTATTTAAGGAGTCTTGCCCTGGACCAGAGAACGTAAATTATAGAGAAGGTTCATCTCAGTCCATTCCGCGATTCGTTCCGCTGCCGGGGAGTCTGCTATACATACCACACTCTTTTTTTCCACCACTTATACACAGTTGACCCACTTAATTTAACAGTAGAGACCCATATTAACAGTGCTAGAGCGTGAATCTGTAGTTAGAGAGAACAATAATAAGGGTATTCATCTAAACGGATAAATGCCTCGTAAACTAGCCAACCTGATAAATTTATCAGCTTGATAAATGAACTGTCAAAATTTGCATGAAAAATCGTTTATCAGACCTTGATATCATTGCGCCACCTTCTGGGTTCGCAAATGAGTTGGCAAATTGAATTTCGTAGTTTGGACACTCAAACAGCTGATCGAGAAAGAGCATTTGCACAATACATTTTTAAGTGCGTTCATGTAACAAAGTGCGTAAATGGATAAATACATGCGATGATAAATTTATGAGCTTAAATGAATACCCTTAATGTAACTTATCAGTGGTGTTGCCGGTGGTTAATTTGGTTTTAATAATATAAAAACTGTCAATGATGTAAAATTAATTAATAGAGTTCAAATAAAGTTAAAAATTAAGAGAACAAGTTTTTTTCACTTAAAATGTGGAATCTAATTCAAAAACATATATTGTATGCATATGTATGTAGAGGATATTCATATTTACATATATGTGCATATACATACATATGTATGCAAATAAAAAAACACTTAAAAATTGAATTAGATATTGGTAATATACCCATGTAAAATCGTAGAATATGCAATCACAAAGCATGCAGATGAGATTCTTTTCTATAATCATGCAAATAAATAAATATTTTATTGGAATTTAATTTTTATTTATAATGTAATATAAACGAATTTAATATAATGGATCTTTTTATTAAAATTTATGTCAAAATTTTCGTTTTCTAGTAACTGATGAAGTGAAAAAATTAAGATGTAATCTTTTTTTTTAATATTAAATAATGACAAACATAATAGTTTAATAAAAAAATTTAATGCAATTTCTTTATATTGCACATCTTAAATTATTTAAATAAATGAAAACTTTTCAATAATTTTGTATATTCATTCGTAACGAAATGAAATCAGAATAGGAATGTGAACGAAAAAGGATTTCCAAAAATTTATGAAAGTTAATATAATATATCGTATTGAATTTAAAAAAATGCATAAAAATTAGACATGGCACAAAAAAGCTAGGATTCGAACTATGGGGCAAAAACTCAAACGTGCAATATGATTATGCGGCCGGCGACTATACGCACCAAGCCACAGCAGACTTTCTGCTGTGGCTCTGCTTAAATAGCTAATTATGCAAATCATAGCAATGTGTGAAAATAGAAGTAGAGCAATTTATAAATCCAACTAAAAATGAAACAAAGAAGAAAAAGTAGTAAACCGCGAAAAAACCTGTTTTTTGATTGTCAGCGGGACAAGTTGAGTTGGAAGAGGATTTATGAACAATGGTACATATGGGAAGGGTTGAAAGGAAAAGGAGGCGTTAACCAAAGGAATATTCTTTTCGGTTTTTCGGCAATTCTTGTGTCGATTCGCCAATTGAGCGTGCACGTGTGCGCAAATGAATTATTTAATAAATGCATGAATATTGATGCATATATAAATTTAGAATACTTATATATAATTTATATGCATATGTATATGCATGCGTATTTAGTATGCCTACATCTAATAAATTTAATAAAATCTATATATATAAAATACAATGTTTGTATGTTTGTCCTCTATAGACTCTAAAACTATCCAACCGATTTGGCCCAAACCGGTTTCATTTGAAAGGTTATAGTCCAAATTAGGTTTTCGGTTAAATATATGTCGATAGGTGGCGCTGCAGTCGAGATATTTCTAAAGTCCGTATTTACAAACCGATTTGATTCAAATTTGAAACGTTTATTAAACCGTTTAACATAAATATATTGTGTGAAAATAGACTCGATAGGTGGCGCTGCAGTCGAGATATTTCTAAAATCCGTATTTACAGACCGATTTGATTAAAATTCGAAACGTTTATCTAGGGGCACGTATATAAATACAGAGCTAAATCTTCTTGAGAATGATGCACATTGGGACACTGCGCTCGCAGATGCATCGAATACTGCGCGACCACAGCAAATGCGCACGTTATTTGCCGTAATAACGTGTATAATGGGGCTTGGATTTCTATTGAAGAGTCTTAGAAATTTGTACACGTTGATTATTTGTTAATGTGAATAGTCATGGGACTGATTTGCTTCTTAAAATGTTATTGGTATTTCCCAGGTATTCATTGAACATTTTTCAATAATTTTGAAACAGTTCTTTGGATGTTGTCGCTAAGTGATAGATGGCGCTTGACTATTCGTAATGGGTAGCACTGGTTTGTAGATAACAAATCGAGGTGACAGACAAGCTGTCATGAGAAGACAAAAAAGAAGAAAAAAGAGTTAGATAAGTTGGAGGAGCAGCCGATCTTTTTGAAATTTTGAATATCCACAATTTCGATCAAAAATGCCACCGAAAAGAGCTTCAATTGGAAGAATTACGGCAGGTTCACAACGCAAAAGAAAAGGAAGGGCAGCCGAAACGCCCAAATTCCGTGAAGTGCGTTTAGAATCAAGCCGTCTTAGAGTTCAACACTCAAGAGCAGAAGAACTACCCGAACAACATACAGCACGGCTAGAACAACTTCGAACCAGAGCAAGTACATCAAGAGCTGCTGAAACTCTTCAACAGCATGAAAACCGGATTGAAGGTATTCGAGTTCAAACAGCACAATCGAGACAAAGAATGGACTTGCAGTTGGCGGCGTTCAATTATGATAAAAATTGTGACTACAGTAATCATCCGTATGTTGTGATTGGGTCAATGAACACTCTTTGTTTGTACTGCCAAGCACTGAAATTTAAAAAGGAATCACCGGGCATGTGTTGTTCGAATGGTAAAGTTAAGTTGTCACCGCTGGTTGAGCCACCTGATCCACTTAAAAGCTACGTTTCTGGCACCACAGCATTGTCCAAACATTTTTTGAAAAGCATTCGGAAGTACAATTCGAGCTTTCAAATGACTTCGTTTGGAGCTACAAACATTGTTAGCAATACAGGTTAGTCTGCTTTTTTTGTTTTTTTTTTACATAAAAAATATATTAAAAAAATTATTTTTCCAGGTTTTATGCCAACATTTAAAGTGCAAGGACAAGTTTACCACCAAATCGGTTCGCTTCTTCCAACGCTAGATGAAGATGCCAAGTTTTTGCAAATTTATTTCACAGGAGATGAAGAAGAAGAAGTTGATCAACGTTGCGCTGCTATCAACGAAACAAAACGTGAAATTATTTCTAATTTGCAACGTTTACTTCACCAGCATAATCATTTGGTTAAACTATTCAAAGTCGCCTTGGATCGAATGCCATCTGATGATTATAAAGTCATTATAAGAGCCGATAAAATACCATCCGGTGAGCATGAACGACGCTTTAACGCTCCAACGATGAACGAAGTGGCAGTCGTTATGGTTGGAACGGAATTCGATCGGCGAGACATCATAATTCAGAGACGAAATTCAAATTTGCAACGCGTCTCTGAAACACACCGATCGTATGATGCTCTTCAATATCCAATATTATTTTGGCAAGGTGAAGATGGATACCATTTAAACATCATGCAGATAAACTCTGTCACAGGTGCAGCAACAACTAAAAAGGTTTGTTTTTTTAATTTGAAGTACATTTTTTTTTAAGTACATATATATGTAAATGCGTTTGTTTGTTTATATCGCTAACAATTTATTAAACAAAACTATTTGTATTAAAGGTTTCATTTATGGATTATTATGCATATCGCATTATGATAAGAGCTCAACAATCCAATCACATATTGAAATGCCGTGAACTCTTTCATCAGTTCATTGTTGACATGTACGCTAAAATTGAAAGCGAGCGGCTTCTGTACATTCGTTTGAACCAAAAAAAATTGCGTGTCGAAGATTATATTCATTTGCGCGATGCAATTGCAAATGATGGAAACGCTGCCAACATTGGTCAAATGTGTATACTTCCTGCTTCGTACACTGGAAGCCCAAGACATATGCATGAGTATGCTCAAGATGCTTTGACGTATGTTCGAAGATACGGGCGACCAGATCTTTTCATCACATTCACGTGCAATCCAGCTTGGTCGGAAATCAAAGATTTGCTATCGCCTGATCAGTCATCGCATCACAGACATGATCTGACAGCTAGAGTTTTCAAACAAAAACTAATGAAACTCATGGATCTCATCATAAGAAATCGTATTTACGGCGAAGTGCAATGCTGGATGTATTCGATTGAATGGCAAAAACGGGGCTTACCATATGCTCATATTTTAATTTGGTTGAAAGTAAAAATTGTTCCAACTCAAATCGATAGTGTTATATCTGCTGAACTACCGAACCAACAAGAAGATGCGATACTTTTTGACGTTGTATGCAAGAACATGATTCACGGCCCATGCGGAGCATTGAATATGAATTCACCTTGCATGAAAGATGGTAAATGCACGAAAAGATATCCACGCGATTTGATTAATGAAACTCAAACTGGTGAGGATGGATATCCAAAATACAGACGACGAAAACCAGAAGATGGAGGATTCACCACCACCATTAAAGTAAGAAACGTTGATATTGACATTGATAACAGATGGATTGTTCCCTACAGTCCAATACTTTCAAAAACATTTCAAGCTCATATCAATGTGGAATACTGCAACTCCGTAAAATCCATTAAGTACATATGCAAATATGTCAACAAAGGTAGTGACATGGCAGTTTTCGGGCTTTCATGTCGAAACGATGAAATCACTCAATTTCAGATGGGTCGTTACATCAGTAGTAATGAAGCTGTCTGGCGAATTCTTTGTTTCAGTATTCACGAACGATATCCAACTGTTCAACATCTTGCTGTTCATTTAGAAAACGGTCAACGTGTTTACTTTACTGAAGAAAATGCAGAAGAACGAGCAGCACAGCCACAAAATACAACACTTACGGCTTTTTTTCAATTGTGTCAAGCAGATAATTTTGCAAAAACATTGCTGTATCATGAAGTTCCAAAATATTTCACTTGGAACACAACACACAAATTGTTTTGCAGGAGAAAGCGAGGCGCTGTTATTCCAGACTATTCTGAAGTTCGTGCATCTGATGCTTTGGGTCGAGTATATACTGTTCATCCAAATAACGCTGAATGTTACTATTTAAGAATGTTGCTTCACACAGTCAAAGGTCCAACATCATTCCAAGCTTTGAAAACGGTTAATGATGAAATATGTGAAACGTACAGAGAAGCATGTTATCGACTCGGCTTACTTGAAAACGATCAGCATTGGGACATAACATTGGCAGAAGCAGCTCTAACGTGTCTTCCGCCACAAATTCGCACACTGTTTGCTATAATTTTAACGACTTGCGCGCCTTCAGATCCGAAAAATCTTTGGGAAAAACACAAAGAAAGCATGAGTGACGATATACTAAGACACGCACGTACAACGAATCCTGATGTGGAAATCCAGTTTTCGGATGACATTTTCAATGAAGCACTCATACAACTTGAAGATAGATGTATTTCGATCAACAACAAAATTATTTGCCAGCTTGGACTACCAGCACCGCGACGGGATCGAAACAATGTCCACGACAGAGATTTGCTACGTGAACGGCAGTATAATTCTGATGAAATGCGCCATTTCGTCCATGCTCAGAAACAACTGTTGACTGCTGATCAAAAAATAGTTTTTGAAAAACTTATGGAACACGTAGCAAACAAAAGAGGTGGAATTATTTTCCTTGACGCACCTGGAGGCACTGGAAAAACATTTCTGCTCAATTTGATACTCGCTGAGATTCGATCGAAAAATGAAATTGCACTTGCTGTAGCATCGTCAGGAATCACATCAACTTTACTCGATGGTGGGCGTACAGCGCATTCAGCTTTTAAACTTCCATTAAATGTAAACCATACCGAAACACCAACATGTAACATCGGAAAAAGTACTGGCATGGCTGCAATATTTAAAACAAGCTCACTTATTGTATGGGATGAATGCACTATGGCACACAAGAAATCTCTTGCAGCTCTTGACCGTTCTCTGAAAGATTTCCGAGAAAATGATCACCCAATGGGTGGAGCTCTATTGCTTCTTGCTGGTGATTTTCGACAAACTTTGCCAGTGATTCCAAAATCAACACCAGCAGATGAACTAAATGCGTGTCTGAAAGAGTCATATCTTTGGAGACATGTAAAAAAACTTACATTGTCGACAAATATGCGTGTGCATTTACTTCAAGATGCTGCTGCTCAAATATTCGCCAAACAGCTTTTGGATATGGGCGATGGAAAACTTCCGTATGAACCGACTACACGTGAAATATCTTTTCCGCTAAACTTTTGCCAAATGCAGTCATCAATTCAAGCTGTTGTGCAGAAAGTTTTTCCCGATATTGTAAATAATTTCAAAAACCATGATTGGCTTTGCGAACGAGCAATTTTGGCTCCGAAGAATGACGATGTCAACAAAATAAACAATCAAATTCAATTGAAGCTACCCGGTGAAGTTGTGAAGTACAAATCGATTGACACAGTTATAGATGAAAACCAAGCTGTTAATTATCCAATAGAGTTTCTTAACTCTCTGGAACCTTCTGGAATACCACCACACATCTTAACTTTAAAAGTTGGTTCACCAGTGATGCTCATTCGCAACTTAGATCCACCGAAGTTGTGCAACGGAACAAGACTTGCTGTTAAAAAACTATCTCCAAATTTAATCGAAGCCACAATCATCAGCCGCAAATGTAAAGGAGAAGAAGTGCTCATACCACGAATTCCAATGATTTCAACCGATTTACCCTTCGATTTCAAGCGATTACAGTTTCCAGTGCGTCTTGCTTTCACCATAACCATCAATAAGGCTCAAGGCCAATCGCTAAGTGTTGCTGATTTGAACTTAGAAAACTCCTGTTTTTCGCACGGCCAATTGTATGTTGCTTGCTCTCGAGTTGGAACGCCAAAAAATCTTTATATTTACACACCTACCGAAAAAACTCAAAATATTGTTTATCCGCTAGCATTAAGATGAAGAAGTAAATAAATAAACAAAATTTTCTTTTTTTGCAAACACACTTATTTCATTTTATTAGCATCCGCTTTCGCCAATATTTAAGCAAAAAAAGCAAATTTTGGGTGGAATCGTGAATGTTTGAAATTAGTTGAATCGAAAATATTTTGAGCAAAACGAAGTTTGCGCCGGGTCAGCTAGTAAATAATAAAATTAAAATTAAATCCCGCATAGTGGAAATTGAACTCTGGTCAAGGTAAGATTTCATATTACATGCCACAACTTAACCAGCAAAGCCACAGCAGGCGTTGCAATATACTTGCTTAAAATCTCTATTCAAGAGCATTCGGACAAAAATTCTAGAATCTTCTAGAAAAATGCCAGCAATTTGTCAGACTACGTTGCCAAAATACATTATTGCCTGACATTGCGATGTTGAAAGTTTTCAACCGTCGATGGTTCGTAAAATTGAAGATTGTAGCATTTTTGTGTTCGTCGCGAAAAAGATTGTTGAGGCGAACATTTGCGTGCGCGGGGAGATGAAATGCTCGCGCTTATGAATGAACGTCATTTGTTTTTTTGGAATACGCGCACGCGTTCAGGAATGAACTTTTTGTTGTTATATGTAGTTTCAGATGTTTTGAATATTTGGCGCCGGCGCAGTGTCGCGAGCTGGACGGAATACAAAAAAGTTGATGTTAGATTTTCAAAAACAATATTAATGGCAATGTATAGCGGATACCCACACTTGGCCAAGTCTAAAATAGTTTTGGAAAATATGAATGTTTACTTGTGGTATGGAGTGATCAAGATGCAAACTTCAAAACAGATGGTACTTTTGATAAAAATATACTAGTTTTATTTAGATTATAAACTGTCGTATTTTAGGTGTTTTTTGACGTATTTCATTGATCGATAAGTTTTCTGAAAGCTTAATATATTTCCTGCACGGTACTTTTCGTTTTGTTTCATTGCGTTTGACATTTACAAAATACCGTTATAAAGAACAAAACATTAAAGAAAAATAACCAAAATCAGCGATTTTAAAGTTTGGAAGAGTGCGAAAAGTTGTCGTTGCAAATCGTTACAGAATTTTTAATAAAAGTATATAGGAAAAGTATGTACAATCGAAATCAAAAAGACTTTCCTGCAACTATCTACAATCTAATTTTTCTCATTGGTTTTTGTAGTGAGGCCTTTAATAAAAATTTGCGAATTATTCGATGCTTGGTGCGCAGCGGACACTACAAATAAGCAAACAGCAGTGCAAAAATTTGTGGAAAATAAAATATTTAGGGAATTGAGTAATGAAGAATTGAACAAAACTCAAAACATTTGTTCTTATTTTCAAAAACAGTGGAAAAAATGCCATCGTTCGCAAAAATATTTTGAAAAAAAAACATTTTAGATGGCTTCAAGCCAATTATATACTTTGTTTAATATTAAGAACGTTAGCTAGTGGGAAAAAATAAATATACAAACATTCTCAGACTTAATAAAGCAAACATATTCAACTTATATCGAAAATTATTTATGATATTTCAAGTCAATGACAGTTCATAAAATACTTGTTCATGGGTGCGACATTGTACGGCATTTTAGCATTCCCATGATGAATACTCTGAATAAAAAAAATTTCAGTTATAAGTAGTTCCGATCTTATTGGTTTTGTCATCCATTCAATTTTTAAATATGTAGCTTAACTTTTTTACTGTATTAAATTGAATAAGCCGAATTGTTTACAAGTGTAGCCGCACTAATTTTGCGATTCGATATTCGCAGCACTAAATCTCGTGATCATATACATAGCTGTAATTCTCTCATTATAATGTACTAAATTTTTTGTATTTGCTTCTCCACACCATTCTTATGTGCGTACCTATCATCATAAGCATAGCTTAGTTTTGTGCTGTAAAACTTTTTGACTTCACTTCCATTGCGATCGCCAACCAATAAAGTTGTAAATCATTCTAAGTGTTTTTAGATTTTATTTTGCAAATAGGTGGAGTAAATCAACTCCTCCTCGAAACAACAGGTAAATCTTTCATTTGTAAATTTAATTTAATTAAGAAGATTGATGTCTTTTATTAATGCAAAGTAAGCGATTGTAAAGTTTCAATGACCAGAAACTGGTTTTTTTGTTTACTTATTTTTCTTCTATGGTTTTTGTTTTGATTTATTACTTATCTTCTTCCTTTTGAACACATGCAGCCGCTCGCCTCCGCAATAGCCTCTCTGCTCTAAATATAGCAAAATATGGTGAAAATGGTTTTTATTGGTGTGGTAGAATTGTTGAATTCTCCCGACGGCACGTAGAAATTTTGTTGATGAAAAAGCTGTTTTAACATTTGCGCCTTCTCATTACTTACAAGTTCTCTGGAAGTATACATATGTTTATCATATGTATATGTACATACGTATGTAAGTATGCTGGTGCAAGAATTTGCAAAAAAGTGAAAATATAAATAAATTTTAAGACAAAAGCGCGTGTCCCGGTTCCGAACTCGCGCAAAACGAAAGCATAAAGAATATTGCGGCGCCTTCTGAAGCAATATTTATTATATTATAAAAAATCATTTCAAAGAATTAATACGCTTGGATATTTTAATAATTCACATTTTTTTCATTTTTTAATAAATTCAACACATAATTTTAGTTTAAGCCAAATATTTTTCTTTTATCTTAAGTAATTTGTTTTAAGAATTTCTTAAGCTTCTTTCTCTTATATTAAATTTTATATATGTTTTCAAACAAACCATAAAACTACACAATATGTAAATGTGAAATGCCGTAGGTAAAACAGCAAATGAGCCAGGTTGTTTTGGCATATGCGTGCTTGCTTACAATCAAAATTGACTCAATCTTATCAGTTACATATTTAAATATACCAAATTTCTCGTTAAATATGAAAATATAACTATTTAAATTTTTCGTTTAATTCATTTATATCATTGCGAAATCTAAAATTGGTACAAGAACAATCAACTTTTATTAGAATTTATTCCCTGTTAAAAGAAATATTGTCTCTGCTCAGCTCTGTTAACTTGCCGCTCGCAATTTTTCCCCTCTTTACAATTGTATATCCATGAGTGGGTATATTGAAGATTTTTCGACTTTTGACAATTCACACCGAAATTCGGTCATGAGCTTTCTTATTTAATTTACGTTCACTGCCTAGACCCAAGGTACTATGGTAACGATGTTTCGTGAAAATCCAAATACCGCGATATTTCAGTAACTACTGCAGCTAATTTCCTCAAATTTGACACATAGCATTGGGTTTGGAAAACGAATACGCGTATAAACTTTTTTGTGGAAAATAGGCCCACTTTATAAGAAAAACTTATATCTCCGTAACTACTTGACCAAACTCCACTGTACATACCGCATTTGAAGTCAGTAAGCAAAATTACGATAATTGTTAAAATCGGACAAAAACCGCGCCCACATCTCATGAAACGGAAATTTTCAAAAAAGAAAAAAATGCGATATTTAAGTCAGCATTAAAGGTAGTTCGCTCAAATTTAATATGAAGGATGGGCCAATACTAGCAAATACACCGAATCAAAAAAGACTTGGAATTGCGTGTGGACCGCCCACTTTAAAGGAAATCAATATATATCTTTTGTACATATATTGCATTTCGAGTCAAGCAAAATTTCGAAATTTTTTAAAATCGGACAAAAACAACGTCTATCTATTGTTATTGTTGTGGGGCCAGCTACATCCTGCCCGATCAGCCTACCCATTGTCGTTATCTTCAACACCTTAGGGTTGGACCACATTAAGAGGGGGTTAGATGAGTGGGTTTGTTGGGGCATGTGAATAGGTGGTTGGAATCATGCAGGGATTTACGATGTCGGCGTCGAGTCTAGATAAGTAGGAGTTAAGCCTACCACAATATCCAGATCTTAGTAAGGCCAGAGTGACGTGGGATTCTCGAGGCTGAAGCTCTTCGTCTGCTAAGAATGATGGATTGACAGCATTCATAGAGCGAGAGCTCAAAAAGGTGGTAATTGAATCTTGGTGAATCTTGCTCAGAGCTTGTCTATACGACAGCGGATCCAGTGGTTGACTGGTGAACGATTGGATCTCGTCCTTGAGTTCACGGAGATGTCCCCTGATGCGCCTGGGAGGCGGCTCGGCCATTTGCAAGCTTCTGATCAGGAGTATCCAATCAGGAATCGCTTGCTGAGCAGGATGTTATGCTCTTTAACTGGGAGGATGCAAATTAATAAAACATCAATGTTTATTTCTAAAAAAATATATATTTATTCATTCTAATTTTTCTTTACTGACTCGCATCAAGTCTCACTAAAAACTGAAATCACTTTTTCAAAGCAAGAATTGTAAATCATATTTTTCGTCAAGTCAAAAGTGTGGGAATGCAAAAAAGAAAGAAAAATATCTTTCGCTTATGAAATGTTCTGCGCGTGCAATGAAATGTCAGCATTAAATATCTTTCGCTTATGAAAAGTTCTGTGCGTATAATAAAATAATTAAGATATGGGAGACCATATCTTAACTCCTCCCCTTGTAAGATCAATCGTCCCGATTGTTAAAAAGCTGGAAGATCATTAGCACTACAAAATCTTCGCGTAGTTTCCTGAAAGGAGGATTCTTCGTTAGTGGGAGTCTTTGGTTTGATTTCTTCATTGACCATTGTTATTACGTTAATATCCGAATTTGACTTACTTTTATTTTTGTAAATAAGAACGCAAACTACCGAAGTTAGTAAAATAAATAAACCGATATTGGTTGAAACCTTCAAGTTTCCATTGGATATTGAGTTTATCTCATCAATATTATTAGATAAGACCTCTTCAACTAATGATTTATTTGATGATAGCTGTAGTACAGCTGGAAGGGGTTTCAAAGCTGATATTTCCTTTGAAATGAGTGTTCGATTTTCTATTGTTATTGATTCGTTGTGAAACTGAATCAAATATGTTCCGGACAACTGATATGTTTTATTTTCAGATACTTCGACAATTGTTAAATCTATTCAAGAGAATGGTTCCATGATATAATTCTTGTACTTTAGGAACGTGTTGATTATTTATAAAAGTGCAATTATGATTCTTGCTTTTTAAAAGTGATGGTATACAATTAGTTTCGCTTATATCTATTAAATTTTCATTATTACAAATACACAATTGCGAACACTCATTTTTAATTTCAAAAATTTTATTCTTACATCTGATTACATTTTCTGAATTTATTTTTATAATTGTTTTATTTTGTTTCACAGGACCAATGGCTGGCAAGTTAACTATGTAAATTAATGACGAATGATCAGTCTTCTAATGTCCTTTGGACTTCTCCTAAAGATTGGACTGTTTTAATAATTTTGTTCATTGTGTCGGTCAGTAGGTTAATTCTTTCAATTGTATTCTGATTAATTATTTTCTGTCGTTCATTGTTACTTAGTAGTTCGTTTATTTTGTTCACTACAATGTCATGGTCGTTGTGATCTGGTGAACCAGCTATCCATCTATTCCAAGCTGATCCTATAACATTAATTGAACGTTTAGTTCTTGGTCTCATTTTCTTTAACTGGTTTCTTAATTGATCGATGTCATGTAGTAGAAATGGCAATAACGTGCTGTTTTTTAGTATTTTTCCTTGAATTTCGCTGTTCAAATTGTCAATAGTTCGTTCATAATCGTCCAATTCAATAATGTGGATGCGTTTAAAATTTCCTTTCTGTAATCTTGCTTGCCCTAAATGAATTGTTATTAACTGCGAGTTTGTATAGTCCAATATTTGAACTTCTGCTTTGCAAATCCCAAACAATGTAAAAAGTAATATTAAAGGAGACATGTTCTGTAAGAGAAGGGGGGAAAGAAATATATTTAAAGTACTAAGTTAGGTCTTAATATTGTCTTTATGAAGTATTCTGTTGCGAAATTTAATTCTTATTTTATTACATAAGTCTTCTTTAACCTTTTGTTTTTTAAATCGTGGTAATAATTTATTCCTTTGGCCTAAATTTTTTCATACACTATGTCACCGGCCTGATAGGTTTTTACTTGATTAATACTATTTCTTAATAACATTTTTTCTTGAGCTTTTTTCAGAGTCTCTACTATTGTGTGATACTTTATAAAAAAATTTGTCATCTGGTTATTTTGTGTAACTGAATGGATTGTTTGATTATATTTTTGAGCTGCTCTATAGAAAGTTTCTTTATCTCCTAGTAAATGAAATTCTTCCTTGATACATCTTGCTATCTCTATTAAGGTGGAATACGAGTCAATACAGGTTATAAATTTCAAACCTTCTGTATAAAAAATATCTACATTCAGGTACTCTCCCTCCCTGTTGGGAATCGGAGCCTCTCCAATTGGGACTTTTTGCGGATGTCTGTTATATTTAGTGCCTTATGTATTCTTTAAGGTGGTTTGCCATTTTTGGCCAATAGTATTCTTTATATATCTGTTTGTGATTTTCTCTACAGCTTCGATGAGCTCGGGAATTGTATTATGCTCTGTTGGTCGTCCGCATTTGTTACGTCTATAGGAAATATACTGGTGTATACAAATTTATTTGAAAACACACCTTTTACGGTCTCCTTAAAATCATAGAGGTCTTCAAGCGTGCAATGTATTGCCGTAACTAAATTTGGTTTAATGAATTCTAAAAGGATGGATTTGAGATTCTCTCTAGTATCGTATTCGATAATATGTCTAGTCCTTGCAAAATTTATTACCGTTCGATGCAATGAATAATTTGCCTTGCTTAACAAAACTTGCTGCTTAAACTCTTTTAAAGGTTTTGAAATTTCCGGAATGTTAAAATCGTCGCTGCTTTCAGCAGAATGTTGGGTGTCATGCAAAGATTCTTCGTATGAAATATTGTTCAAGTATTGTCGTGAAAGAGCATCGGCTACCACGTTGGTAACACCTGGTTTATAGATAAATTTTGGCGAAAACTCCTCTATAAAGGAAGGCCACCTTTTAATTTTTGCATTCGGGTTTCGTGTAGACAGGGCGAGTGTCAAAAAGTAAACTTTTTAGTTTTTAAAAAATTTGGACACCATGTTCGTCTATATTTATTTCTATTTTCTTGGACATATGTTGTGATACTTTTCCATTTTCTCCAGATAAATACTTTGTCAATGGTTTCGCTATACCTGCGTAATTTTTTATAAATTTTCGGTAATATCCTATCATTCCAAGGAAACTGCGGAGTTGTCTTAATATTTTAGGCAAAGGATAATCATTTAAAGTCTCTATTTTCCTTGGGTCAGTTTTGATTACGTTGTGAGCCACTACGTAACCCAAAAATTCTACTTCTCTTTCATAAAATTTTGATTTTTCCAATGAAATGTTCATATTGGATTCTTTATGTTTATTTATTATTATATTCAAGTGTTCATAGTGTTCTTCTAGAGTTGTCGAATAGACAATTATGTCGTCTATATAGACATGACATATTTTTCCTGAAAACTCGCGTAGAATATTGTCTATAGCTCGCTGGAAAATACTTGGACTGTTTTTAAGTCCGAAGGGTAACCTAATAAATTCATCTTTCCCGTTGTTGACGGAAAACGCGGGTTTTTCTAAGTCCTGTTCTTTCATGAGAATCTGATGTAATCCAGATTCCAAATCTATTGTAGAGAAATATTTTGCGGTCCCTAAATTCGACAATATTACATTGCACTCGGGAATTGGGTATTTATCGGAAATTGTCTGTTCATTTATTTTCTTGTAATCGATAACCATTCGAATATTCTGTGTACCGTCCTCATTTGTTCCCTTTTTTGGGACAACCCATATTGGAGAGTTGTAAGGACTCTTGCTCGGACGAATAATCTCGTCCTCCAATAATCTTTCAACTTCATTATTAACGAAACCATTTGCAGAAAGTGGGTAAGGATATTGCTTGCTCCATATTGGCGCTTCAGCAATTGTTCGGATTTCTGCCCTAATATCTGTTCTAAATGGTAAATTCATATTTATGTCTGAGTGTAATTTTTCTATTCTTTTTATAACGTTTCTCCTTAAAATATTTATTGATTCTTTGTTCTCATCGAAAACGTTCTCATTTTGTAATCTAGTTAACACATTTTCTTTAAAAAGCTCATTATGTTTAGTATTTTTTCTTGAACTTCTATTTTCACAAATTGAATCCGTTGATCCAAAATTCATAATTTTCTCACAGTGTTTACCGCAAGTTAATGTTCCTTCCTTGAAGTTTAATATAATATTAGCTCTTTTCATAAAGTTATAACCTATGAGAGTCTCTGTTTCCAAATTTGGAATCTCATAAAATCTTTCTCTAAACCCAAAAACAGTTGCCTCATAAAAATGCTCAATGATGGTAAAACCAGAACTGTTAAATTTTTATTACGACAAGTAATCAATTAGATTAAATTTTAAAAAGTATGGTACTGATTACATAATTCTCTTTTTAACAATTCCTGATTATTAATTAATTATGATTACAAATAATCCAAAAATAATTAAGATTAGTTAGGATTACGAGAAAATAATCAAAAATAATCAAAAGTAATCAAAAAAATAATCGACTACTTTCAAGGATTATTTTTGATTATTTTCTATTATATACATTTTATATACATTTTATTTTGAAAAATTTACATTTAAAACGTAAACAAATTCTGAACAAATAAAACAAAATTAGATAGTTTTTGTATACAAAATTTAGGTATATTCACTTCAATAACAAAACAACCAACAACAGTTTTAGTACAATCAATCAACAAAAAACGCAAAAATACGTGGAAAAATAATAAAAAAAACAAATACATTCAGAATAAATTCAATTCACAAAAAAAAAACGTTTTATAATTTACATATATTTACAATTGGCCTTCATTACAACTAATTTTTCAAAAGAAAAATCAGATAATGATTGCCGCCTTGGACTGTTGACAATCTCGGCAAATGAAAACAGTCGTTCAACTGGAGCTGAAGGCGTTAAGGGCGTGTTAAAAAAAATAAATGCATCCCTTAGTAAATCATATTTTTGGTAAATCTCGTCAGCACTTGCAGTATCATTTAATTAGCTGAAGAACTGATGTTTTATTGCGGATCGTTGGATTAAAGTCCGGATCTTCAATACTGTCGTCTGCAGAAAAATCGATTTCGGAAACATAAACAGACATTTTGACCTAAAAATAAATTTTATTATTAAAAGTTAACAACAATTATGTTTAATACTCACAATTACAATAGTTCACAATTAATGTTTTCCTTTTGCTAGATAAACTCACACCCCCTCTTAATTTTTCATCACTATAATTTATATTACCAAGTATAAATAACATAAAGTGTAACATAACAGTATAACAAGTAAATAAAGTGTAACGTAACACTCACCAAAAAATTTACGCAAAAGAAATATATACTTTATACAAATAGAGCACAAACCCGTGAACCCGTGATAAATAAGAAGAATGCAGAATCGTGAAGAATGCAAACAGGTTATCAATTACACTGCGTTTTTTTGGATTGGCTCTAGTTCTTGAGATAAACGAGACTTAAGAAATTAATGGAAACAAATTATATGAACCAGTTCCAGTTGTATTAATTTAATTATTCCTCAATAAAAGAAGTCTGAAATGTCTGTTGCTACACAATGGAAATAATGCGTGGACTTGAAGATGGTGAATTTTTTATTGGGCCAACAAAGTGGGTATACTAAATACCCCTGTTTTATATGTTTATGGGACAGTCGTGCAAGAAATGAACATTGGATTAGAAAGGACTGGCCGGTGAGAGAAAATATGGAAATAGGAACAGCTAATGTGGTTCATGACCAACTGATAAGCCGAGAAAAAATCATTCTTCCACCACTTCATATCAAGCTTGGGCTAATGAAACAGTTCATCAAAGCCCTTGATAAGACAGGTGATGTTTCGAATATGTGTGCAAAAAATTTCCAGTCCTTACTATGAAAAAATTAAAAGCAGGAGTCTTCGATGGTCCTCAAATCCGTACCCTTCTAAAAGACACTGTATTCTTAAACCATATGTCACAAATTGAATCTGAAGCCTGGCTAAGCTTTGTTAATGTAGTCAACATTTTTTTGGGAAATCATAAATCACTAGACTATACAAAACTAGTTGCTGATATGCTTCTCAATTTTCGCAAACTAGGAGCTAAAATGAGCATTCAATTACATTATTTACATAGTCATTTGGACAAATTCCCGGACAACCTAGGCGATTACAGTGAGGAACAAGGTGAACGGTTCCACCAGGACTACTGCTGGAACTTAATACGGGATAGTCCTGAGCAACAACATCATAGGAGGTCCTACAGAAAAAGTTTTTTGTAATTTTTTTTAAATTAATTAATGAAAAGAATATATTTTTTTTTATTTTTGTATTATTTTTATACAGGCGCGCAATAAAAATATAGTTTAAATCCATATTGGTAATTTTAATTAGGTTTTTTCGTGAAATATTTAAAAGTCTTTATCTGAAAAACTAGAGCCAATTCGACAAAGCTGATATTATTTTCGTAATCAGCGCCCCCAAATTACCCTAAATCGACTTAAAAATCTCCGAGCGCAAAATTTTGTTCCGCAGTGTTATCAAATCGATGAACATCAATAATAATAACAAAAAATTAAAAAAACAACTAACATGAAACAGTTTTGCCATAATTTCGCAAAATAAAAAAAAAATAATCAAAAACAATCAAAAGTAATCTTCGAAAGTAGTTTATTATTTTTGATTATTTTTTTGTAATTTTTATTAATCTTGATTATTTTTCGATTATCTGTAATCGTAATCAATTAGTAATGGTGCGAATCTGAAAATAATTATTACTTCACCTTTCAAAAAAAAAATCTAATTACTAATTATTATGATTAGTAATCAATACTTAACAGCTATGGGTAAAACAATTAATGGTTCTTACCCTCTTCTTAATTACTAATTACTCCTTTCTGTTCGTTAGAACTCCAGGACTACAATAGCAGCTCGTTGCACCACTATCAATTAAAATTCTGAATCTTCTTCCTGTTGATGCTGTCCTAATGATGTAGTGGAGGTCAATTCTTGTCCTAAAAAAGACTCCTCATTTAAGTTATTCATTCATTGGTCGTTTGTCGTTTTATACCATGTTGATTATTATCAAAATTATTATTATTATTCAATTGTCCACGTTGGAGGTTGCTATTATTGTAAAAAGGTCTTCCCTGTCTAAAATGTCCTTCATTATTACGATTAAAGCCCAGTTGGTTTTTGTTCTGAATGGCGATTATTAAACTGATGCGGATAACTTCGACCAAGATTTGGAAAGCGCAAAATGTTTTGAGTTTTAAAATTATTGTGAGCATGTGGTTTATTAAAATGAAGCGCGAAATTGGCACGTATTTTATTAGCATATATTTCTTGAGCCTTTGCCAGTGCGTCTGGCAAGCTGTTTAGCGAAACAGAAAACAAAATATCATTTAAAGGAGGATTTAACCCTGTCATAAATACCCTAAGTGCGTATTGTCTGTTTCTATTATTTAATTCCCTGGTCAGTTCGGAATTATTTCCGTGTGTCATAATTGTCTTCTTAATTAAGTCAGTAAGTTTCTTGTTAACTTCATTGTAATAAGTCATTATTGATTGTGGTCCCTGTCGCATTACACTAAGCTCCTGTTCGATTAAATGTAAAGGTCGTTTGTCTGCGTAGGTAAAGTCTAAACGGCTAATAATGGCGTCGAAATTTAACACAGTCCCGTGGTTAGTCAATGTGTCGTTTGCCTCGTCAATTACTTTGTTCCTGAGTATTATCAAAGCTGAATAGTAACGTTTACTACCTCTAGCATATAAATTCATTGAATGAGTGGCAGCCTCACGCCAGCAGACGTATGAATTTGTTCCGTCAAAAGTTGGCATGGATTTGATCACATCTAGTGGTTCGTCACATCGTACCGTAATTTTCATCTCCTCTTCTTCAAATTCACCTACTGTGCTGTTGCTGTAAGTCTACCCAGACTTCTAGTCAATTCTTCTATTCTAGTTAACAGTGGCCCTGTCTGTGCTGCGATCAAAGCTTTAACTTCATCTGAAGTAGCCATTCTATTGTTTAAATTGGTACCCAAAGACCTGAACAAATTCGACAAATGATCAATTTCTGAAACCAGATTTGAAGGAATATAATTTCCTATTTGCAGAAAAACTCTTTATAAAGTTCTTTAAGATCTTTAAAATTATTTTAAAATAATTGTATTTAAATTAATAGTTTTTGTAATTAGGTAACCTTTCCAAAGAAGTTTTAAATAAGATTTTAATTTATATTATAACAAATGGTAACCTTTTTTTCAAATAAGGTTTGAATTTAATTTAACAAAATGGTAACTTGAAAATTAAATATGAGCTAGTGTTGTTTATAACAATAATCTTACATTTAAATCTGGTCGTACTTCAATGTTGGTATTTAAGGTTCTGTTTCTCCTTTCCTGATGTATATTTTTTCTCTTGCTGTCCCTTGTTGAATCAATGTAGTTGGTGTTGATTTGTTGTTTGTTGATATTTTTGGTGATGGCACTGATGTCACTATTGGCTTTATATTGCTTGTTGCATCCTTTGGTGTAATTATATTAATTTCTTTGTCACATTTTTTTAAAGAAAAAATTTTTGTAACCAGTTTTAAAATGTTTGTTAAAAATTTTCAATTAAAAATTGTGTTTTAAGGTAATGTTTTTTTCTGGGACTATCACTTTGTAACTTGCACTAGTTTATTTAAATTTGTATGTGTTTTTTGTTTTGTTTGTAGAGAAACTGGCAAGCGTTTGTAACTGTTTTAATTTATTTTTGTTTTAATTTCTATTTTCTCCTTTATGCAAGGATACTTTTTAATTTGTTTTTTTTTCACTTTATTCTCCTTTTTGTAAGGCTACTTATTTTTATTTGGCGGAACTCTCCCGATGTTCTTACTTTTCTGTTTTCAGAACTTTATTTCGATAGGGCATCCCGACAGAGCCCCCAATTAAGAAAACATCAATGTTTATTTCTAAAAAACTATATATATTTATTCATTCTACTTTTTCTTTACATCACATCAAGTCTCACTAAAAACTGAAATCACTTTTTCAAAGCAAGAATTATAAATCATATTTTTCGTCAAGTCAAAAGTGTGGGAATGCAAAAAGGGTTTCGGATTACATTAAAAATTCCATAGGTAAATTTTGCCAGACGCAATGTCAGCATTAAATATCTTTCGCTTATGAAATGTTCTGCACGTGTAATGAAATTTAATACAAGCAAACATAATAAAATAATTAAGATATGGGAGACCATATCTTAACTAGCATGTCTCCTGAAGTAGGTGCGCCTCAGGCGACATCAGAAAACGTCCCGTAACAGTACGGAAAGTGGCATTTTGACAGGTATGTAGCTTCGTCCACTGAATCCTACTGATCCCCGGCGTCCAGATTGAAGCAATATAGTTTACAAGCGGTCGGTCAATCGCCTTGTATATTGCCAACAACGTTTCTTTTTCTTTGCCCCAAGTGCTGCCGGCGAGCAACTTGACCGGCTGCCTTGGTTTCAGCAGCAGTGTAACCTTCCACACATCAGGGAGGATAAGTGAGGAGATGGAGCAGTTGAATATGCTGGAGGTACGCTACTCCTGGCGACCCCAAAATTTTCAGCAGCAGCTCGTTTAATCCTTAACCTCCCAAGTGGTGAAGGTAAGGGCCGCGCTTATTTTTGTCATAGTGACCTTACGGCCGACCAGAGCTTTCCCACATCCGCGGTGAGGTTACAGGACCTCAGATGCTCCTCACACTTAGAGCCCTAATGCGGGGATTACGGGAATTGTAATGTCGAAAGCTGTCGCGCTCGTTAGCAAGGTCAGCCGCTTCGGTCGGATCTCCGAATTTCTACGAACTGTACAAGGTATTTGATAAACAAGATTGGGTTTGAGAATGAATACATGGTATCATAAGTGTTGGGAATGGCCATGGTATCGCTCATTTTAGCGCAAATTTGCCAAATCCTACCGCTTGACGTATATTTTGCATTTCTAGTCAGAAAGAAAAATTTCGAAAATTGTAGAAATCAGCTTAAAGCCATGCTCATCTCTCATATAACGGTAATTTACAAAAAGTCAAAATATTCAATATTTTACTAAATCATGTCGCGAGGTTTTTCAAATTTCGTATAAAGAATTTAGTTGTGGAGGGAAATAATTAAAGAATGAAAATTTTGGAAAATGAGTGTGGTATATTTTTTACTGCGCAAATTGCATGAATATCGGTTCAGTAATTTGAGATTAACTTTTCAACTGAGTAAGAAACCTTTGAAAATGATATAAGCCGCGGTATTCTTGGTAATGACATTTGTAATCAGAAAGCCTACACCTTGACTGGGCGTTTTTCAAATGTGGATGGTATTACGGTATACGAAATTACTTATGAAATGGTTCACAGTTACCACGATAGTATTTGTATTTCTGTCTTTGAGTAAATTCCCCTATTTTAATTTTTGAAATAGCAGCAGTAAATATGATATATGATTATACTTTAGAAGAACTTTATAATTATGAGAATTTATATTTTACAAGTACAGTACGGAATTTGTTCAATATAATAAAGAATAAGTATGTACAATTAAAAAAATATTTTAAATGTAATAAAGTGTTTTTCAATGGGGACACTACTAGAATGATAGTGACAGCAAACGACGCCATATTTTTTCCCGCTCTTTTGACATTTCTCTTCTGTAAGGTTTGCCATTCTTCATCATCGTTGGTCTCCTTGACGTGAGGATGAGGCTTAAGTGTTGGCATGATTGCTCCTCGCGGATTTCCATGACATCACGAACTAAGAGGGAAGCTCCATAAAGAATCAATGTAGGACTCGAACTTGCACGGCTTCCTATATGGAGATTACCGCACCAACATCTCTCAATTACGCATACCTTGCATCCCTCCTAGTATCTCCCAGCTCTCCTTTCACCCTAGTCAATCCTCCCCCTAAGCCAGGGTGTTAAGCGTCACCGTGCCCATTGGTCGGTTTGCAGCCAGGGGGTCTAAATTCCGGCTGTATTTTAACGGCGCCTCCCTGACACCGGGCCACCTCAGGGAGTAAGTTTGGCCTTACCGCGACAAGGGGCGCTGTCGCAGTGTACCACCCATTCTTCCCCCTCTATATTTTAAGACCGCTGCGCTTGCCTCGTCGAGCAGGTGGTCGTACGACCAAGATGAATATAACTAAAATAACAAAAACACAAAAAAACTTATCTTATCCATCTCGGTGTAAGACTATGCAGGCGCTCGCGCCTAGCATAAAACTTCTTCTTCCCCCTCTCGGGGTAAGAATGCGCAGGCGCAAGCGCCTAATGCGCCACTTCGGTCCGATAGGAGCTCTTCCGGGCTGGAGGTGAGTGTTGCACGCCGGCTCGTGACTACGGGTGTTATGGCGGGGCCTAGCACCAGCAAAGCTGCGGGGATTGTGCTGGAAACGGCAGATCGTTCCGTGGCGGTAGGCACTAGGGGCCCGCCAAACACCGGCGCGGCTGCGAAGCCTAGTCCCGTGAAGAAAGGGGTCTCACGGCCTGGCCCGAGTGGATTAAGGAGACAAGCAACCGCACAAGATAATATGGAGGGCGTGGCAGCGATGAAAACTACGAGCCACGCCCCTCTGAAGTTGGAGTCGGAGCGGCTCAAATTCGCTGACAAGCGAAAGGCCGCGAAGACGCTAAGGATATACGATGGGGTCCCGTTGGAAACGCTGCCCCAGAGCGCGAAGGAAGCGGTGGAAAGGGCGAAAGCCCTGCTGCCTAATTTCCGGGTCACTGGGGCTTCAGTGGATAACCGGGTGCCTTCGTCTAAACGACAGAGATCGGCGGTGGAACAAACTCCGGCCACGAAGAGAATCCGGCCGCACTCCTGGGTGGGCAGGCCTAGCTTTGCCGAGGTTGTGAAGGACAGGATCCTTATTGGGGTCCTGGACCGAGGCAACGAGCTTGGGTCCTTACCAAAGGACCAGAAGGCAGCTCTGGCGAACGTCATCTTTGACGTTCTGCTGGAGAACCTCGGACCCCCTCGGCCTGTAAGGACGCTGGCTGGTACCAGGGCCATATTAAGGTGATCTCCTGTGAGGACCAGAGATCGGTGGCGCTGTATAAGGCCGCCGTTGCACAGGTGGGCCCTGTCTACCCAGGGGCTAAGTTGGAGGCGGTGGACTAGAAGGACATTCCAGTCAGACCCCGGGCGAGGGCATGGGTTCCGGTGACACCATCGGTACCGGAAAGCATCCTAAAAATGATTCAGGTGATGAACCCGGCCCTCCCGACAAGTGATTGGAGGGTCGTCCGGGTCGATAACGCGGAAGGCCCTTCTAGACAAGTGGTATTGTCCTTTAACAAGGAGTCCATTGGGCTTCTAGAGAAGAGGCAAGTTCGCGTTTCATATGGCCTCGATGAGGCCATCATCAAAGTGTACCGCGGGGACGCTCAGCGTGCCTCTGGGGCGGGTGAAACAATGGACGTGGACATTGAGGCACCCGAACCGGAGCCGGAACCCGAATTCTCCGACGCTGAAGGCAGCGTCTCCTCTCAGACAAACCTTGCACCAACAATGCATAGGATTTTTGCGGAGGAGGAGTTGCTTCTCAATGACGGGGAGGGTGTAGCTGACGTCACCGTCGTAGCTGGAGAAAAGAAAGCGGCTGTCTCGTATGAGGGTGGTGCAAATAAACGCTCTAAAGCAGCCTCAGCTGCTCTGCTAGGTCACCTAAGCAAAGGCCACATTACGGTGGTACTCATTCAGGAACCTTGGGTTTGCAACTCAAGGGTATGTGGGTTGAGTGCCACCGGCTTTAAGCTTTTCGTGGAGCGGGGTGAAGGTAAAATTAGAGCCTGTATTCTAGCTAAAGCAGACTTAAATATCTTTCTTTTACCTAATTACAGTGATGGCGACGTCACGGCAATTCTTGCGGAGATAGGGGGTGTGTCAATCATGCTGGCATCGGCTTATATGCCGTACGAAGCCGAGTACCCTCCTCCCCCTGTGGTGCGGAACTTGGTGTCCAGTTATGAGAGCGGACACATTTTGGTCGGCAGCGACGCAAATGCTCACCATGTCAACTGGGGGAGCACGGATATTAATAATCGAGGTGAATTACTTTTCAACTACCTTCTAACTACTAACCTACTTATATAGAACAAAGGTAGGGATCCCACCTTCATTACTAGGAATCATAAAGAAGTTTTAGATATAACTCTATGTAGTGTTAGTGTATCTGAACTGATCGAAAGTTAACGGGTTCTAGATGAACACTCCTTCTCTGATCATCGTTATATTGAAATCGTATTGAACTTTTCTATTACCAGCCCAAAAGTGCTCAAAAACCCAAAAAACACAGGTTGGCGCTCTTATAAAAGGTTATTTGAGGATAGGCTAACCAACGAACCTCTTATTGAACCTAATTGCATCGGGGATCTAGAGAACATGGTGAACGTTTTTACGATGACCTGCTCAAATGCCCCAAATCAGGCTTGCCCGGAATCTAAACAATGGGGCAAACGTAAACACCATTGGTGGTCACGTGAGATGGACTCACTACGTAAATCTTGCAGGAAAAATTTCAACAAAGCCAAAAGACTTAATCTCGAACTGGTATGGCAGACCTATAAAAAAGCTTTAAGAGCGGCAAAGAGATCTTCGTGGAGAAACTTCTGCGGTGGCATTGAGGGTGTTTCCGAGACAGCCAGGCTAAGGTAGGTTCTCTCAAGATCCTCAGCGGGAAAGGAAACCCTTGAACTGCTACTAGACACCCACTTCCCTGGGAACACAACTGCGGAGGAAAGAATTCCTCCGTTTATTTCTTCCTGTTTCTTTCTTTCAAACTGAATCACATACCGTTGGCATGAAGAAGTGTCACGGCTGTTTTTATTCCTAAAGCTGGTAAGGCCTCACACACTTATCCAAAGGATCTTATTCCTATCAGTCTATCATGGTTTGCTCTTAAGGAACTTAAAAGGATTGTTAGTAGCTACCTGTGAGATACCGTCGACAGTCGACTACTATCTAATGACCAGCCCGCCTACCGCAAAGGCAAATCTACTGAGACTGCACTCCATAGCTTGATCGGCTATACTGAGAGATCTCTCAGTGTCAAGGAGCTCTGTCTTGTAGCCTTCCTGGATATTGAAGGCGCCTTCAATAACGTGCTTCCAGAAGCCATAACTGGTGCCGTTAGGGATCTATGAGTTGAATACTAACTAGCTGAGTTTATCGGCCAGCTACTCTGCTAAGCTGGGTGCGAGCGCGTGTCGAGGGGGACGCCACAAGAAGGTGTCCTATCCCCACTTCTGTGGAACCTCACCGTTAATACGCTACTGCGAGATACGGTATGGGGTGGCGCAAAAGTTGTCGCGTACGCTGATGATGTCGCAATCGTACTCAGGGGAAAGCTTCCGCAGACATTATGCGAGCTGATGCAACGAGCGTTTCGGGAGGTATCCAAATTGTCCACCTACTGCTGGCTCAGGGTCAGCTCAAGTAAAGTGGGACTCGTACTCTTCACGAGAAGGTATAAAGTGCCTTCGGTGACTCCACCGGTACTAAATGGTATCCGGTTAAGTATTTCTACAAGTGCCAACTTTCTAGGCGTTGTTTTAGATAGGAAGATGACCTGGAAAGAGAACCTGGTTCAACGTCATGAAAAGGCTTCCATAGCCCTCTACACATGTAAGAGAGCCATAGGCAGGAAATGGGGTCTTAATCCCTGGATCTATCGGTGGATTTTCACAGCGGTCGTCAGACCAATTCTCCTACATGGGGTGATCGTATGGTGGCCTGCATTAGATAAAGAGGTTAACCTCAGGCTACACACCAAGATCTAGTATGATCTGCATAAGTGGAGCGTTCAGAACCACGCCAAATGAGGCTTTGAACGCCATTTTAGACCTCCTTCCTTTAGATTTGGTCGGACAACAGACGGCAGCGATGACTGCCTTGCGACTAAGAAAGACATCCCAGTGGCACCCTGAAAGCCAAGGGCACTCTAGTATTTTGAACAAGTCCTGCTCTATTCCGAGCAGCACGGACCGGTGTGCTTGGACATCGGTAAATAAAAGTAACTTTATTACACGAATTCCAAGCAGAGAGGAGTGGAAACCTGAGTTTCATACTCCACCTGACAGCATTGTCATCTATACAGATGGCTCGAAGCTCGATAATAAGGTAGGAGGGGGCGTTTTCTCACGAAACCCTCTCCTGCAAATTTCCTTTAGGTTACCAGATCACTGCAGCGTCTTCCAGGCTGAGGTATCAGCTATCATGGAAGCGGTGAAGAAGATAGGGACCGGGATTATAGGAAGAGACATCTTCATTTTTAGTCACAGCCAGGCTACAATCAGAGCTCTGAGCTCTTTTACGTTTAACTCGAACATCGCACTGGACTGCCGCCGATCTCTACAGGAGATGGCTAAGCAGAAAAGACTGTACCTCATTTGGGTCCCTGGTCACCGGGGCATAGAGGGAAACTGCATAGCAGATGAACTTGCAAGACAAGGTACGACCAAGCAGATTCTTCAGGTAAAGAACGCATTGGTATACCGTTTACCACTTGCAAACTGCTACTCAGAGATTGTACATATAAACAAGCTGACAATAGATGGAGGCAAAATACGACCTGTCGAACCTCAAGGCAGACGGGGCCTAAATGGGATCGGAAACGATCGCGCAGCGTTCTCTCTCTAAGAAGATAAAATATTTCCAACGTCATCGGGGCTCTAACAGGGCACTGTCTGATAGGTATACATGCTGAAAGGTTGCGAGTCCCTTTCCGAAGATGCTGTAGGAGCTGCAAGAATGACGAGGAGGAGGAAACGATCTTGTATTTTCTGTGTAAGTGTCCTGCACTGTGTAAATGCAGAATGCGATATCTGGGATCACCGTTTCTGGATGACCTTAGGGAGGTTTCAAGCACCAAGGTAAATTGTCTGATGAAGTTCATCAATGAGGCAAACTGGTTTAGTAAGGGGTAATTTCTTTTTGGATGGTACAAAAACTTTTCTTTGTGGTAACACAATGGGCCTAATACTGGCCTAAGTGAGCCGCTGCAGGCGACTGCCACTCCAACATAACCTAACCTAAGGTTTGCCATTTCATCATGGAAAGATAAACAATCCAACAACGAGTCAAAATTAATAAAATTTACTACTGAAATTCGAATTTATGGTCGTCATCATTTCTGGCTGAATGGCTTCGTCAATAAGCAAAATATGCATTATTGGACAGGCAGCAATCCACACGTACTCCATGAGTCAACATTGCATCCCGAAAAAATTACGGTTTGGTGCGGTTTACGGGCCGGCGGCGTCATTGGGCCGTACTTCTTCCGTGATGGTCAAGACCGGCACGTTACTGTGAATGGGAGTCGCTACCGCTCAATGATAACCGAATATTTTTGGTTCGAATTCGATGATATGGATTTGGACAATATGTGGTTCCAACAGGACGGCGCCACAAGCCACACAGCGAATGTCACAATCGATTTATTGAAAACCAAGTTTGCTGAACGTGTTATCTCACGAAATGGCTCAGTCAATTTGCCGCCTCGGTCGTGCGATTTGACGCCGTTAGACTATTTCCTGTGGGGCTACGTCAAGTCTATGGTCTATGCCAACAAGCCAGCGACGATTGATGAACTGCCGATTTATGCTTGAAATTGGGTTCAGCGTCTGGACTTCTGCAAGCGTGCCCGTGGTGCCCATGCAAAAGAAATCGAGTTCCATACATAATGGCATCGAATGTTCTTTCACAGGAATGAATAATCATATCCCAAACCGTTTTTGTTTTATTTAAAAAAACTTTTGTGCGTTCCTATTGCAAGGCCCGATATTTTAATACAGCGAATAGAACAATACTTTCTTAAATATATAGCTGTACGTTAGCACATACATACATTAAAAGCATACCAATTTTTTTTGTTTTTATTTAAATAAAAAAAGTCATTTAGTTTTTCAAAATAAAGATTTTTAGATTCGCTGCTTTTATTGCATACAACAACCACGGTTTTTTTGAAATAAAGCTTGCGCCGGGTATTTAAAGTTCCTTTGCACCGGAACTTAGACTTTCATTACTTGTTCTTTTTAATATAAAGAAATATTACAATTAGATCTACTATTATATTTTTGTTAAATTTTAGATCTTTTTTTCTTCAAATATAATATCAGTAACCTGCAGTAACTATTACACCGCAGAGTTACCGTCAAAGAGCCTCTTAAACGAAACCGTCTTGTCTAGTGGACCAATTGCCAAGAATTTGGATACACAAACACATATTGCAGCCTACGTGCCGTTGTGTGGCGTGCGGAGGTCTTCATGTCAGAGAGTCATGTCTCGTGAATAAGAACGATCCCACCATGAAAAAATGCGACAATTGTTAGGGCAACCACACAGCTCACTATAGGGGATACCCTGTATACAAAGGCTTAAAACAGTGATCAGTTCAGTAGACAACCAACATATTTACCATCTCAAACAATATCTGAAGTGTGATTCTCTCTTCCACCCATGTTCAAGTCAAGGGCTTCTTCCAGCGTCTTATTTGCTGATGCCGTAAACATCGGACTTCGCTCCCCAACCAACTGCACCAGTCTCCGTCAATACTCTCAACAGTGCAACATATTTGCAACAAAACGTGATGAATTTCATGATTTTGATACAATTAACAATGCAAGAGCTTATAAAAAATCAAAATCAGTTCATCCAGTTGCTTGCTAACAAACAGGCGAAATAAATGTCCCCGCTAAAAATATGTCTATGGAATGCCAACGGCATTTCTCAGCACGGACTAGAGCTTTTGAAGTTCTTAAACGATAAGGAGATCGATGTCATGCTCTCTGTAGAAACGCATTTAACAAACAAAAATTGCTATTAAAATAAAGATTCATTTATTAGTTAGATATTTTGATTAAAAATTTTAATCTGTAGTAGTGTGAGAGCATGAAAAATGAAATGGGGTAAATATTAAAATGCAAACCACGGAGTACAGAATTAAGGAAAATATATGATGCAGAGACCAAAGGTTGCGTCGATAAAGGAACCGCTACTTTCACTTGGGCAATTTTGGAGATTATAAAATAATCTTTAAATTCTATTTCAGACATCACAGCGACATGTTGTATGTCCATGGTTATGTAATGCCTTTTAGCAGCGGAAGTGGAAATGCTAACCAATTTCTTTTGAATCCATATTCGTACCGTCACTCACTAAATTTCCTTTGTAGTCAAAAATGCGACAAATCTGACTGAAATGTAGCCAACTTATTTTATTTAAGTATTACTTGGTCCACATACCTAAATATGTATGCGACATATGCACAGTGTCACACAAGATTATTCTTTACAACATTCAAATCGTTTCTTTTCTGTTTTTTTATTATTATATTTTGATATAATTAATACACACCAACACATAAAGGTTTCAAACTTTATAGTCACTTTTTAGAAACTTTTCAGGTGTGCAGTTTTGAAGGCAATTCAATTTCAAAGAGCAAGTTTCAACTAACTAAAATAATTTTGTTTCCACCTGTCTTGCACATATTCTTACATATAAAGGGCTTTCAAGATGTAGCATTGGAGCACTACATCTAAGCTCTGATCCTGTGCTCCATGAATTTACAGGTTTTACCCGAACTTACAGGAAGTTACAGGAAAAATGTTCCCGTACATCAAAATCCTGTAAATGAGAGCAATGAGAGAAAAGGAGTTGTGTAGAGACTGAAGTTGCAAGAATTTACCCGAACTTTTTATTTTAAAAAAACCTGAAAAGTATGAAGCGATCAGCTATTGCGCAAAAGTAAACAAAAATTCTACGTTGACAAGTTGATAGCAAACAATATTAAGGTAAATTTTGATCATGTACTTCGGAGCCAGCATGTACCGCTGGTTCTAGTACTCCCGTAGAAGACACAGTGGCAGAGATTTTCAGCATTTTAGTGGATGAGCTTTCTTATGAAGCAAATATTTAGAAGCGTATGACCAGTACCAAGTTGCATGTAGCTTTGCATTGATGCGAAATACATTCCTGCTTGTTTTTGGATTGATTATGATAACAAAAATTATTCATTCATGCGCATAGAAATCAGATGAGACACAAACAGGGGCACGATGCGTTTCTAATTATAAACATGCTGCATTAAGAAATTATACTTTATACAAACGCAAACCAACATGCAACTTGAAACTTACGCATACTTCTATATTTATATATTTAAAACCTTTCTAGATTACTATTTGCTTGGGGGCTCGGCCTATCCCATTAGTGAATGCATCATAACTCCTTTCGATGGCAATGCCCATTTAACCAGAGACCCGTAATATTTCAATAAACAACTTAGAAAAGATCATGTTTTAATTGAGCATTCATTTGGCATATTGAAGCAGCAATTTCGACAATTGTATTACTGTAAGGTATACAAAAACTATGTACTTATATAGTTTCAGCGGAGCGTACTGTGTCGTATACTATCTTGCGAGCAAAAATGATTTCAACTTTTCCTAAGATAGTGAGGATGAACGGGAAGAAAGGTTCGCGAACGAGGAAAACATTATGCCCACCAAAAACAACAGTGTTCAAAATGTCATTTGACTGGAATGAAGAAATAGACGACAAGAGCTTTACATTTTTAATCCATTTAAATATGAAAATGCTTATTTGTGAAAAAGAAAACAACAATGCATTAACTAACTAATTTTACATATGTTTAAACTTTCTTAAATTCTTTTCTTCATTTAAACAAGGTTTGAAGTTTGTATTTAACCGGTGTTTGTTGTATAATGAACTATATTTTTATATTTCACTTTTTCTTTTATCCGTCTCCACTTTCTCTATATCCTTTCTTCTTTTCTTTTTAAATAATCTAGCAACTTCTCGTGACACTCCTGTCTTTCCTCCGCCATTTTCAAAAGCGTTTCTTAGGATTTCTGTGGCGTTAGTTTTAGACGACTTACTGAGCACCATCTGCATAAAAAGATATACAAAATATAAGTGACACAACATGCTAATAACATTATGCAAGATAAAAATAAACATAAACAATTCACAAAAGGCCTACCAACATTTATTTTTGCTTAAAGGAGAGTAAAAAACATATGTACAAATTCCACAAACATAGATCTTTTACAAAGTGACATAATTCCACTTTTAGTAAAAGTTTATTTTAGTAGATCCTACCCAAAAAATGAGCTGATTGTGATATAAACAATACTGTATATGTTTTTTTAGCAATACCTAAGAATTTGAAGTTTTTAATGACGATAAATAAGATATTTATTTTTGGGATGATCGAGGCCAATGTATTTTATATAGAAAAAATATATGGTCAACAGTTTTTAAAACGGGATTTTGTACGTACATATGTCATACCGAAGTGCCTGCCTGTAAATCTGAAGCCTGCTCGCTACTTGGACTCGCTGCTTTCTTACAGCAAGGTTGTGTTACTAGAACTCTCCAGAATTACATAGTTTCTTAGTTGGGTAATAATAATAATAATAATTAAAATAAATCAAAATAATAATAACAACAATTATAATAATAAAGCTAAGTTTTTCCTCAATTATTTCCCACAGTATTAATTTGTTTGGTGCTTCCAGTCATACCAGTTTGGCCTCGATTGACGTAAAATCTTGACTGTCCTCTGCAAAAACATAACCCTTTTTATTACTCAATCTGTAAAGATATAACTTGTACCTTACCTGTCGGGGAAAACTTCATTTCACAAGGATAATTCTGAAATTCCACGTTTTCGGCAGTCGCGTCTGGCTCTTCTGGAACTGAGAACATAACGAAGCATATATGTAGCTATATGAAGTATTTACTTAACTTCATTAAATGAGGTTCCATGTGCCCGCAACTCTTCCTCAAGAATTTATTTTTGTGCTCCCGTACTTTTTGGTTGTTAGTCTCTTTTTACTCTCTCTCTCTCTCTCGAGTAATATTGCCGTTTTACACTTTTACAGAAATTTCCAGGAAAAGTATTGGATCAAAGCAGAGAACTTAGAAATATGAGAAGCTGCAAATCCAAAGTGGAAACTATTCGGCGATGGTCGTTAACAGGGCTGATACGTTTCCAAACTGGGTCGCCACCACATTGTTAAATTTAATGTTAGCGGGGAAAAATATAAAATTTGATGTTAACAAATATGCAAACGAATGAAGATGAGAATAAATAGAAAAACTTAAGATAGTAAGACTTTGTTGACGTTCAGAACGAAATAAAGGTTTCAGTGTATTTATAAATTTAATATTTTTTAATTATTTAATTCTTATAAATGAGAAAATCCACAGATACCTTATTACATGAAAAAAGTTTGGCAAAAGATCTGCAGGTTAGCAAAACATTTATATTTATTCCGTATTTAAAACTTTAAGTGCAAGACTGATAATGACAATGAAAATAAAATAAATAAATGTAAAAAAAAAATTTCACAAACATATATCCAATTGTGATTTGAACCTGGAAAAAGTTGTAAATAAATTTATAAAACTGATACCTACATATCAACTAATGCTATATCAATAAGTCAAGGATAAGAAATAGAAAAATGGGAATGCAGCAATTCTGCAGGTATGCTTATAAGTTAAGCTCAGTAAATGCATATGATAGACTGTATTAGCGAAAGCGTACATACAAACATACATACATACATATGTACGTATAATTGTAAGAACGCAACAAAGCTGGAGCATATGCAAGCGAACAATATCAGTATAGCGGGTGAGTATACAAGTTATGTAAATAAAAGTATATTTTTTATTGATTGCGGGCTGTATAGAAGACATCATAACCGCGTTTATTAGTTGAGAAAGAGAATCTAAAGCTAAGTTAAAATTAGTTTACTATTTATACCTAGCTATGCCTGCGCTGCAACTGCATTCTGCTGCGTGGTAAATGCTGCTACGCTGTGACTGCACGTTGACGTTGGATGTTGGGGGTGGTCGCCATGTGTTGTTGCGCTGGTAATGTTTACGTTTTCAGTTGGTTTTACAACTGCAGTTCAGCTGAGTTAGTTGTTTGTTGATTTCCGGTCCACATAGGTGTGTGCCACTTAGCTTGATCATCTTACTGTGCATTTATTGGCTTTTCTTGAGTTGACCATTAAATAGTTTGATGTAGGTCAGCTTGGTGTAGACGATGGTTGGTAATCGAATAACGGGATAACATATGTGTTATTTGTTTTCTGGAATGTGAGTCCGCTGTAAATGCCTAATTTATGACATCTTGGCTGAGTGGTTGGTTTCGGGTTCTGCTGTAAATTTATGGTGGCTATGCGGGTGGTTCTAATGGGTTAGCTTGGAGTAGTTGATTTATGACGGCTGGTTATATGTCAAGCGGCTTGGGTGGTATTAACTTACCCTAAGTTAACTCTTCCCCTCTTAAATCGATTGTCCTCAATCGGTGTTGGTGTTGTAGAAATGAGTTATGCTATTGTTCTTAATTGCAGAAATGGGCCCTCTGTTATTTTTACAGTGTCTTGGTTTGATGATTGCAGTTCAGGTGGTATATATAATAAAATAAAAATTACTACAATGAACTAATTAAATGAGCACTTTTATTATTTCCAAGCAATAGTTCAATGTATTCTTCTTGGTTCATTTGTTGTAAGTACAATTTTTCTAATTTTAACTCTACTTGGGTAATATTTTTAGTTTGTTTAAGTTTCGTGATTTTATTTGGAAGTATAAATGAATCATACATTTTAATTTTGATATTTTCAAATGTTTTGTTCATAACTATTACTTTACAATTTTCGAATTTTATTACAAAGGTCCCAGTTAGTTTAATTTCTAATTTGTTACAATTATGAGTTATAATTGAGAAAAAATTTTTAAATATTAATATTCCTGGTAATACTTCCTTCATTGCTGTTTTTACTAATGGCTTTAATTTACAATTAGCTTATTTAAATTTAATAATATTTTCCAAACAATTGTTATCTAATTTAATTAAATTTTTTTCCAGGTTGTCTTTTACAATTTTGTTATACAAATTATTATTTTCGTCTGTTAATATTTCATATTCATCTAGTATTAATGATAAAATTTTTTGGTCGGGGATAGGTTCAAAAATAATTTTGGATAGGATATTGGAGGAAAATTGAGGTATTAGTAAGGTTAACTCTACTTGATTGTCATTATAAAAAATGACTCAAAGTCATTGATAAGGTCAAGTTCGGTCTGCGTTAATATGTCTGTTGGGATTTTACCTAACTTACTTGAAAAAATTACCTGTCCTATGTCATTAATGTGACTTTGTAAAAGTGAGATATCGTTATTAATTTGATATGTATGTATGTCTCATGAATTCCAATTCGTCCTCTATGGTTTTAATTTTATTTTGAGTTGTTTCCCTAAATATGTTTATATAATTTTGAATCTGAGTTTGTTGTCTGTTTATGGGACTAGTAATGTTACTTATTTGGTCTGTTAAAAGTTTATTAACAAAAATTAAATTGTTCACGTGATCTACTGTATTTTTTCACCATTTTGCATTATTTTCAATGTGTCGGTTATTTGCTGTTCGTCATCACTGTCCATAGTAGCTGCTATGTATTTTAGTCATTTACCTAAAATATTCGCTAAACCTCGTTTTGTCTTTGTACGTGGGTGTAAACAACTTATTTTTGCTTTGAGTAGTACAAAGTTTTTGTTTACCGTGTTTAATAACTGTCTGTGTTCTAAGTTCGTTGCTGTTAAGGCTTCAATATAATTCGTAATTAATGAAGTTGTCTCGTCGTAGGCTGTTAGGTTTATAAAGTAAAGAACTTGACTGAAGTGACTGATGGTCTTTCGCTCTCCTGTTTTGATAGGAATGTATCCATTGTTGTTTGTTAAGTCTTGTATGTCGATTTGTTGTGCAGAAATAGTTAACAATGATGATAACAGGATAATTATGCTTGTCTTCATTTTTTCTATTTCAAACTTCCCTAAATGAAGGAAATCAAAAATTTTAAACTCTGTTTAATATTATTTTTATCTACTACTCTCCCTGACTGCGTCTTAACTGTAGTATTGAAATTCTCTAACACTATTTCTTCTTTAAACCTAGATGTTAGTTTATTTCCAAATCTTTTGTTTATCTTTACAAAGATTATTTCTCCTTGAGCATATTGTTTTAATGCTCTTCTATTTTTATTATGATATGCCAGATCAATAATCTGTTTTTTCCTAAGTTTATTAGCTGTCTCTAGTCTATGTTTATCTATAAGTAGCGGATCGCTATTTACTCTTCTTCCAAAAAATGATTCTACCGGTTTCTCCTCCGTGGTGGAATGCACAGAGTGGTTATATTCCTTGACCGATCTTTCCAAAAGTTCGTTGAAGGATTTATGAGTTTTATCGCACTGAAGGCATCTCATTATTTATTGCAAAGTGGAATGGAAACGACTGCATATTTGGAGAATTTATGTACTGCTGTTAGGATTAATTGTTTTCCCTTATGGAGTATGTCAATATGTACTATTTGACCTGGGAATGTGGGAATAGGTGTAGCCTGAATTTTTGGCTTTGCCGGATGTCGGTCGTATTTATTCTCTCTGCATATCATACAGATTTTAATGATTTTCTTAAGTTTACCTGCCATTCCTGGGAAATAGTATTTTCGTAAAATTTGCATTTTATTTTCCTTACAATGTTCCTTAATCATAATTTCTTGCGGTTGTTGAATATCTATTATATCTTCTACTTGTATTTGACAAAATCTTATTTTGTATTTATTAGAATGTATGGGATACAATTCCTGTATTATTCCCATTGTATTCTCATCGTAACTTGTTTCTGTTACAATGTGTCGATGGTAAGTAGAGAATATTATTTTGAATTGATAATTTTGTGTTGTATCCCTATTCAAAAAAAAATTGGTTTTTAAACGCGTTAATCGGCGTTTCGACACTGTATATTAAGTTGTGTGATGAGGTTTCATCAGAGTTTGTTACTGTTGATAGCGTGTTTCTCTGTGTTGTTTGTGATGGAATTCTTGATAACGCGTCGGCTGCAATGTTTGCTCTGCCGGGCTTGTATGTTAATTCATAGTCATATTCCTCTAGAATTGACTTCCACCTTTTCATTTTGCTATTATTGTTCTTATTACTAAGAGCATAAGTTAAAGGCTGGTGATCCGTTGTAATTTTTACTTTGCCGGATCCATATAAATAGTTTCTGAAGGTATTTAATGCCCAAATTATAACTAAGAGTTCTTTCTCATTAGTGGCATAATGTTCTTCAGCTTTACTTAAAGTTCTCGATATAAAAGCTATTGGTTTAACACTTTGTGACAATACTGCGCCTATTGCGAAGTTTGAAGCATCCGTTGCTTATTCAAATTCTTTGTTGAAATTTGGATAAGCGAGGATAATGTCTTCGGAAATTAATGAATTCTTAATTTTCCTGAAGGATTCCTGTGCTTCGTTATTTAACAAAATCTTTGTATTTACATCTTTTACGAATTTGCGGCAATAACCTGACAGTCCTAGAAACTGCGGAGTTCCTTTAAATTTTTAGGTTGTGAAAAGCTTGCAATAGCTTCCACTTTTTTTGGATTGGTACTTATGCCATCCAGAGTAATAACATACCCTAAAAATTCTGTTTCTTTTTTTTAGGAAGCTACATTTGTCCAACTGAACTTTCATGTTGGCCTCCTTTAATGTTTTAAAAATTTTTTCGATACCTTTGCAATGCTCTTTTTCGGTTTTGCTAAAGATAATTATGTCATCGATATACACATAGCAGCGTTTGCCGATATGTTCTCTTAGTATATCATCTAATGCACGTTGAAAAATTGATGGCGCGTTTTTTAGGCCAAATGGTAAACGTGTAAATTCGTATTTACCATTATTAATAGAAAATGTGGGTTTTTCTATGTCAGATTTCCTTAATGGTATCTGATGAAACCCACTTTTCAAATCTAATACAGAGAAGTAATTGCTATCACCTAATTGTGATATTACCTCTGATATTTCAGTAATAGGGTACCTGTCTGGAATTGTAACCGCGTTCAATTTCCTATAATCAATAACTATACGGTATTGTTTGTTACCTGCTGAATCGGCCTTTTTTGGTACGATCTATACAGGAGAGTTATAAGGTGATCTGGATGGTCTTATTATGCCATCATCCAGAAGTTGATTTACCTATCGTTCTACCTCAGATTTTAAAGCTGCTGGGTAGGGGTAAAATTTAGAGTACACCGGCGTATCTGTTTTGGTTCTTATTTGCTCAAAAACTTTAGTTGTATACGTAAGCTTTTCGTCTGGCTCAGAAAAAAGCTTGGGGTGCCTCGTTGTTATCTCCTCTACAATGTTTTTCTGTTTAGATGACAATTTTTTTTCGTTAATTGCATTAATGCTTTGGGTAGGGAGTCGTTTTAGCTGGATTTTATATCCATTTCCTAATATCATACAATTTTCGGCTGTATGTATTACCGCTTTCATGCTTCGAAGGGTATCGTTTCCTAAAATACCATCAAAAGACTTCAATGCAGGCATTAAATATAATTTAGCTTTATCTTTAATGTTAAAAAATATCTTGCATAGAATGGCGTTTCATTCGGTATGCGTTTTTTTGCTAGTTTTGGTTTAACATAATTCTTGCTGGACCCTGTGTCCACAAGAATTTTTAATGTTTTCCCGCTCTCCACCTTAGTTTCAAAATATGGTAGTGAATAGCTCATTATGCTAAAAAAAATTAAGGTTTTTGCTTGTATACTCGTCCGAGGGCTCTTCGCTCTACTCGTCCTTTTTGATTGATGCCTCTAAATGGTACATCCTTTGGCTTTTATTATTTTTCCTGTTGTCCTCATACTGATTTGGTATTTTCCCAGCTTAAGGTGCTTGCTCAGGTCTATTAATGTAATTTACTCGGCGTGAATGCATTGTTTGGTCTACATCCATGGGTTCTGGCCGAGGTTGTGGCTTAGGAGGCCTGGGTGGCGTATTAGCATAAGTATTATGCGGTGCTCGATTGCCTTGCCATCCTTGTTGGTTTACTATTGGTAAATGTGCCAACTACGGGTAAAATACCTGTGGTTTTGTCTGTGAAGGGTATTTCCTTGGGGGTATTTGATTTTTTTGGTACGACTGCCCTCTGTTATAGACATGGTTCGTCCAAAAATTTTGGTTGTCCAATTTTTGGCACAGGTGAAGAGCTTGGGGTAAGTCAACTGGCTACTTCATACCTAGAGTCTTGATAAATCTCCATTTAAGCCTCTTATAAATGTGTCCAATGCTTTGCTTCTGTTAGATTGCGTTAACATGTGTAGAGTCTCATTGTTCATATCTTCACAACCTAATTTATTTAAGATCAACGAGAGGTGTTTATACACCTGTTGATAAAATTCATCAATTGACTTATTACCTTGTACCAATGTAGTCATTTGGTACTCCAAGGTTGACAAGTCGCGTCTATCGGCATAATGCATCGATCGGCTCTTAGTTATCGACGGCCAGTCCAGTGGTGTATTGTACGATTCCAGTGCCGTATCGGCCTGTCCAGTAATTTTGTTACGAATTACACTTAGGATTTCATAATACTTTGGAGATCCTTTGAGTGGTTCGTATATGTTTAGTGTACACTCCACACTCTTTGTCCAGGAGCTAAAGTCCCCTGCGGTTCCTGAAAACTCTTTTAAGCATTTAACCACATCGGGTATTTTGTCTAAATCATTCAGGTTTCCCCTGTATTATTCCTCTATAGGTTGATCGATTGCAGTGGCTAAAGAAGAGCTTGGATTCAAGATGGTCTGAACCACCTGTAGTCCTTGCTGCCTTAGAACGTTAGCTACAATTTCAGAGATTAAAGTTGTCAAGTCACTCATGCTTAACTGTGAATTATTTGGTGCCTGAAAAGGGGAGGCATCCTGATTCAGTAATGCAGGCCTAATTAAATTATTAGGGTTTGCTATTTTAAAATAAATTGAATTTCTATGTCTTCTTTAAATGCATAAATGTCTCACTCTTACAATCAACTCTACAAATACATTTTGCAAATAAAATAAAGAATTGCAACAGCGACGACAACAACCGACAGCAGCTTAGGTTAGATTAAGAATTGAATTATTAAATAAAGACAGACTCAATTTGGAGTTGGAACTCACAAGTACACACTGTGAGTTTAATTTTGCATAGCGCCTAGCTTTTTCTTCATTACTAATACCTGTAATTACGAGGGGTTTATGTTTTTTTTAGGTCACTAGCTATTTCCACCTGTTCCATAATTTTATTCAGCCCGTCGTAGTCGAAGTCGACTGGTAATGCGTCCATTTAAGTTTATGGGGTTATTAGTGGGGTATTTAAAATTAATGAACAGAGATTTTAACTTAATATGCTTAATATTATTTTCTTACTCTACTATTGCTGCGTTTGATGCTGGCGTCAATAGGAACGTTATAGCTGCGGCTGTTGAGGGTAATAGTTGATTGATGTTGACTTGACAGCTGGTGACTACAGATGATTTAAGCACTTTATTTATTTTGTGTGTCCTTGTATTGTATTTTATAGTTTATTTTAATATTTTTTTTTATATATAAGCTAACGCAACACCTTGCGCTGCTGACATACAGACGGGCAATTCAACACCCCACACGCGCAACCCAACAGACCAGGCTGACATACAGACGGGTAATCCAACACACCACACGCGCAACCAGAAATTGGCTAACGCAACAGACCAGCGACTGGCTTTCCCGTGGGAAATGCCAATTCAGCAAAACCAGCACGTCGCCGAGACACGGGCTTAGAAGTAAGAATAGAAGTAAGAAATATTGTAAAAGTTAGTCTTAAGTTGAAACTGAAAGAATAAAGACCGGTCTCGTCCGGTAAACATTTTTTTAAAAACTATTCGCGATCGATTAGTTTAACTGGCGCCCGAGCAGGGACCGCCAGCGCGAGTGAAAACGTACCAACCAATAATTAATCACTGGACATAAGCTCCCTCAGGAAAAAGAGGCAGCAGGATCCGTGTGCGGTACTTTCATTGGACAGAGACTGCTTTACGAAAAAAAAGCAGCAAAGTCCTTACGCGTCTGGTCGGGTAGCAGAAATTCTGGGAGGAACGCTTTCATCGTTGGACAGGAGCGTGTGCGGAGTCCAGGATCCGCAGTAGTCGCAGGACGCGCACAAAAAGGACAAATCCGGACCCGTCGCCAATCGGAATGGTTATCTGCTTTCTACTTATGTAAGTTATTTAGTTACTTGTTAAGCCATTGAATAATTGTGAAAAAAAAAATATAAAAGAATAAAAAGAATTGAAAGAGTAAAATAAGCATTCGCGTAAACGCATTAACGCAGGAATTATAAATATCAAAAAAAAAAAATAATAAAAAAGGTGGGTGAATTGCTTTTGTTAAATAAATGAAAATAAATAAGTGAAAAAATTTAAATATTGAAATTTAAAAGATAATAATTGAGAAAAAAAATTTGTTTTTGATAAATAAATACAACATAAATAAGTGTTAAGATTTAAGTGAAAAAAATTTTTTGTGAAAAATTAAAATTCTTTTCAGGAATTAACAAACATAGCAAGTTATAATAAGAATAATTTTTGTGAATAATTTAAAAAAAGGAAAAATAGTTACAGTACAAAATAGACAGAATGCCTGACGATATACCTTCTATAATTAGACCCTCTATACTTACCACCAATACTACTAGTACTACTACTCCCCGGTTAGAGGAGACCATTAGAAATATAGTAGACACAATATTATTAGGACAGAATACTCGTCCCAGAACATAATTGACATTTTTAAGCAACGGTTAGATCCAGCCCTAATTAATGGACTGTACACGACAGAAGCCATAATGGGTAGAATTCAAGAAATTTATCCGCTACATTTCAGAAATATAAAAATCCGCTTCACACAAACCCTTGTACAGGATATTACAAGAGAAATCGAACAAGAAGAAATAATACTGAAAGAGCATCAACGGCTCATAGAAATAGCCGCGAAAATAAAACCCAAATTCTGAAAAAATATTATTTCCCCAGCATGTTTGCCAAAATAGAGAAAAAAGTCAAACATTGTTCAACTTGTCTTCAGCAAAAATATGACAGACACCCTCCAAGACCAAAAATCCAAGCCACTCCAATTCCACAAAATCCCGGAGAAATTATTCATGTCGACATCTACTCAACAGAGAAAAGATTTATCCTAACTTCCGTCGATAAATACTCTAAGCATGCCCAGGTAAAAATAATCCATTCAAGAGCAGTAGAACATATTAAAGACCCAATACGTGAACTCATGATTGCATTCGGAATCCCTAAATTAATTGTAATTGATAATGAGAAATCCCTGAACTCCGCCTCCATTTCAGCACTATTGAAGGACCAAATGAATATTGAAGTACACGTTACACCACCTTACGCAAGTACAACAAACGGACAAGTGGAGAGATTCCACTCAACCCTTTCCGAAATAATGAGATGCTTAAAATCTGACAATAATAGCTTAACTTTTGAAGAACTTCTTTTTAAATCAGTTCAGTAGTATAATTCAACAATACGTTCAACCACCAAGAAAAAACCTATAGAGACATTTTTTGGTACTAGGTTTAGTACAGACCCTCAGAGCTAGAAAGAAATAGGCAACAGAATGTAGACTTACTTGGAAAAAAGCAACAAAAGGACCTTGAATATCATAATAAAAAGAGAAACGCAATAAAGGACTATTCTGTAGGCGAAGAAATTTTCGTCAAAATTAACAAAAGGTTAGGTTCAAAACTATCGTCGAGGTTCAAAAAAGAAATAGTAGCAGAAAACAACAGGACCACAGTTAAAACGCGATCAGGCAGAATTGTTCATAAAAGTAATATCAGAAGCTAATTGATAATTTCAGGACCTACCTGACATTAGAAAAAAAAGAGGAAAAAAAAACGACATATAAAACCGAAAACATAAAAAGAGAGATAAAGTAACATAAGTAACACACAAAAATTTAAGCAGTTTAATAATTTTTTTTTTTGTTTTAGGGACAAATTTTAATTAAATTTACATTTAAGTTGTTTTCGAATAAGGATTTAAAATCGTTTAAAATGCCATAGGCGTTCGATTCGTAGATGATAGACAAAATCGTTTAAAATGCCATAGGCGTTCGATTCATAAATGATAGATAAAATCGTTTAAAATGCCATAGGCGTTCGATTCATAGATGATAGATAAAATCGTTTAAAATGCCATAGGCGAACGATATAGGAAAAAAAAAACAAAGTTAGATTATGTTATTTTAATTACATAATTATAACTTTAATATTTTTTTTACAGTTTATTTGTCTTTACGGCTTACGCCGAAACACAAATTCTTGACTATACGAACGCACAGCTGATAACACTGAGAGACGGAAATGCGAAAATACAGGAGGGAACCTTTAAAATAATTCATATAATAGACATGACGCAATATGATAAACTCACTAAAGAACTTGAAACGACTATTGTACAAAACATTCCAACCAATCACCCACTGCATCCATTCCTTATTCACGAATTAGCTCAAATTTGGTCACTCCTTTCAAAATTAACTCCTAAAATAAAAAAGAAACGTTCACTAGATTTTATAGGCACTGCATGGAAATGGATTGCCGGTAGCCCTGACCATCATGACCTAGAGATAATAAGCGAAAACTTTAAAAACTTGTTAGAAAATAATGATCGGCAGATAGTAATAAATACAATTTTTTTAGATAGAATTAATGAAATAACCAACAAAAGTAACGAGATACTTAAACATATTAAGGATAACGAAAACATGAAGTTAGAAATTGGCTTAAAAATTAAATATAAACTACAATTGATAAAGGAAGAACTTATTAACATTGAATATGCCTTACACTGGGCAAAATCTAACATTATAAATTCATTCATATTGTCTAATTTAGAAATAAGTACAATCGAAAAAATTATTGAAAAGGAAGAGATCCCATACATTAATATCGAAGAAGAATTAGAGTTTACGGATATAAAAATAGCCACAAATGGCACATCTATTATTTATATTTTAAGTTTGCCCACTACCAATAAAGAAAATTGTGAAAAATTAAGACTCAAAGGAGTAAAGAAAGATAATAAAATTAATAAGATCGATTTTGAGAATGTAATAAAGTGTAAGAACAAAATTTACGGATTAAATGAAGAATGTAAAACTTATAATCGAATAACAATTTGTAATGAAAAGAATCTTATTGATATTAGTAACAATAGTTGTATTAGCAGTCTTATTAATAGTAAACGCCCAAAATGTGTCCAGGCTAAGGCTGACCACATCAATATGATAGAAGAATTACAACCCGGAACTTTATTCTTAAATGACTACAATGGCTTCATTACAATAGACGATCAAACACTTGAACTCATTGGAACATTTATTATCAAGCATCATAACTCCACCATAAAGGTACAGAATCGAAATTTTTACGTGCGCGAAATTAGCAGTTTACAACCATTACCAGCCGTCTTACAACAGAAAAACCCAAAAACACCCCTCGAAGAGATTCTTTCCTTGGAAATGATGAAGGACCTTCATATAAAGAATATAAAGAAGCTTAACATGATCAACAAAGTCAATAAAGTTGGTCTAACGTCCTCTATAGCACTCATCACATTTTTGGCAATAGCAGTTATATTACTCGTTCTAAAAATCCCAGATAAGATGGGATCAAGAAAGGACAATGGAATTAATAGCAACACCCTAACAGTAATCAGAAGGCGAACGGGGACGTCCGCGCTTGAGGAGGGAGGAGCTAACGCAACACCTTGCGCTGCTGACATACAGACGGGCAATCCAACACCCCACACGCGCAACCCAACAGACCAGGCTGACATACAGACGGGTAATCCAACACCCCACACGCGCAACCAGAAATTGGCTAACGCAACAGACCAGCGACTGGCTTTCCCGTGGGAAATGCCAATTCAGCAAAACCAGCACGTCGCCGAGACACGGGCTTAGAAGTAAGAATAGAAGTAAGAAATATTGTAAAAGTTAGTCTTAAGTTGAAACTGAACGAATAAAGACCGGTCTCGTCCGGTAAACATTTTTTTAAAAACTATTCGCGATCGATTAGTTTAACTTATGTATATCGTAGGCTGGTACATAAAATATCACCGGTTTGCTTTAGCTACTAAGGGGCCTAGTCGATATAATCGTGATTTTTTTCTCACGAACACTTGTTTTACAATGTTTTATAAACTCGCGGGTCCTTACTTTTTTATTTTCAGGATTTTACACCGTTTGTTCACTCACGAATCCTTACTTTTTGGTTTTCAGGATTTTACATCGTTTGTTCACTCACGAATCCTTACTTTTTGATTTTTCTGGATTTTACTTTACTCGGGTGCGCGCAATTCCTTACTTTGCGTTTTCAAGACTTATGATTTACATAATTAACCGTTTAAGCAACGATCGCAGAGCGTCTGCTTTGGCTTAGCGTGTATAGTTGCCGCTCAGATTATCATATTGCACGTTTTACCTTTTGCCCCATAGTTCGAATCCATGTTTTTTTGTGCCATGTCTAATTTTTATGATTTTTTTTAATCCAAAAGAAAATAAAACACAATTAGGGTGTTCACGGTAGGCTGGTTGTCAGGTTATGTGGTTGTAAAATTAAAAATAACCTCTGATCACCGTGAACACCCTTATGTGTTGGTTATTTGCTTATTTTTATACAAACAGCTGAGCGACGCCTAAGTTTAACTTGAAACAGGAAATAATAGAATTCAGAGTAAATACAGCGATTCTAGATATTGAATTTATTGAAGGTACTTGATCTAGTATTAATTAGTTCCATAAAAGCTTTATTTTGAAGTTACAGATACAATACCCTTTGATCAGTGATATGCTGTTATTGATGAAACAATAGATGAACTGGTGGAGGATATAGGAGTAATCAGCTCTATTCGGCGAGGAGATGAGTTACATGTTCCGAAATCCATTCATTGGCCAGATAATGTTCTCTGTTGTTTTGACGACGGACGATTTCTGCAAATGCTGCGGGTCAGCAAACCCCAATTCGCTCATCTTCTCCAGCTAATATCAAACGACGTAGTCTTTAAAGGTTCAAGTATGAACTTACAACTGCCCGTAGATTTACAACTCGCAATCGTGTTATTCCGATTAGGTTCATCGGGTGAAAGTGCTTCGATTCGAAAAATTGCAACAAGCGCCGGCGTCTTGTTGCTAGCACATTCAGTGAATTACCATATTGCATTGGTTACATTGACGGAAGCGAGATTAAGCTGGCCGAAAAACCCAACAACTACCATGAGGTATATTTCTCCCGTCAACGAATATACTCTATTAAATTGCAAGTTGTGTGCGACCATAAGCTACGTATATTACACGCCGAACTGGGCAATCCCGGAAGCTACCACGACTCAAAAGTGTTTAAGAAGTCTCATATTGGAAGAAACACGCCAAGCTTATTCAGTGGAGAAGAATGGATTGCAGGTGATTCTGCGTACCAGTTGACGAAACATTTGATAACACCATATCGAAGCAATTCTACTTTATTGGAAACTGAAAGGCAAGCAAAATTCAACAAAGTACATAGCCAATACCGTGTTAGGGTGGAAAATTGCTTCGGAATCCTTAAAGAAAAAATTTGTAGCTTGAAACAAATGCGAGTTAAATTAAAAGACAAGCAGAGTCAAGAATTTTTTAATAAATGGGTCCTCGTCTGCTGTGTGCTGCATAATTTATTGTTGGAAGAGTGCTATTTTTCACAAAATGAAAGTGAAACTGGCGGAGCAAGTGAGTTCCAATACGATGGAGCTGTCTTTGTTGCACCTACACCTGAACTAAAAAGACAAGCTCTGTACAATTTAATTTTTGAATAAAATTTCTTCTTTTCAAACTATTCATTTCAGTCTTATTTTTAATTTCAGTCTTTTCTATTTATTATATATATTCACTTTTAGTTTCTAACATTTTAGTCTTATTTGTTATATATATTCACTTTTAGTTTATTACATTTCAGTCTTATTTATTACACATATTCACTTTTAGTTTATTACATTTTAGTCTTTTATTTTTTGTACATTGATTTTTTTTTATCTATTTTTTTTTTATATTTATATTTCATTTTAATTTCATACTTTTTTTGCTCTATTTCTAATTTTCTAATTTTGAAATCGTTTTCCAATTTTTGCTTCTCGTGCTCCTTCATCCACTCAAATTTTTTCGTCTCCAGCGTCAATTGCTTTTCACGGAAATGCATTCGCTCTTTTTCCATCGTGGCCAGCTTATCGATGCAAGTGTTTTGCTGTCTCCGTTGGACTTTTTCCCCGAACGTTCTAGCTGCAGCAGAGGTTGACGGCTCTTGCAAGGTATCCGTTGGCTGTTGATCCAACCCAATGCTCTCTTCTTCAACATCACTGACATTGAGGAAACTTGGATCGAATTCAGCCGCCGAATCCATTACAATCACCTCGATTTCTCTAGCAGCTGAGAAAATGTCGGTCAGTTGCTCGTAATGAGGACACATTTTTAGTATCTTATCTGCAAATAAACCGAACATTTAAAACTATAGTACTAGCTCAGACTAAAATAGATATAATGCATACCCTTCACTGTAGTTACTGAATCCCCATCCTCCACTCCAGCGCCAGTGGAATTCCTCCATGCATCGGCCTTTTGCATGGAGTTTTTGAGGTAGCGCACTTTGCATTTAAGCAGGTTCCAATTAGCGTCGATACCAATCTCCTCTGTCATTTTTTAATAATACAGCTGTGCTGTGAGTTTCTGTAATTTAATAAGCAAACACAAGCGGTAATATAAAAGATAAACCAAAATAACTTAATCCAAAATCTCACCTCGATATTTCTGTGTGCCTGCATATATGTAAGCACCCTTCTAACCTCCTCCTCCGTCCATTTCTTCACCTCCGTTTCCCTTTTGCGCTTGCGGTTTTCACTAGACACTGAAAGTTAAATATAAATAAGTAAAGTTTTTGTAGTTACAGAGTTTCCCTGAAAACAGTTGCATCATTTCACAAAAGTTCTGATGTGATTCTATGTATTTAGTACAAATGAATATGATTCTGTAAAATCTCTAAAACTAAGTAAGGAAAAAATTTTCAACATCAGTTAAAAAGGTACTAGGTTAGGTTGGGTTGGAGTGGCAGCCGCCTGCATCGGCTCACTTAGGCCAGTATTATGCCCATTGTGTTACCACAAAGAAAAGTGTTTATACCATCCAAGAAGAAATTCCCCTTACTAAACCAGTTTGCCTCATTGATGAAATTCAAAAGACAATTTACCTCGGTGCTTGAAACCTTACTAAGGTCATCCAGAAACGGTGATCCCAGATATCGCATTCTGCTTTTACACAGTGCAGGACACTTACACAGTAAATGCAAGATCGTTTCCTCCTCCTCGTCATTCTTGCAGCTCCTATAGCATCTTCGGAAGGGCACTCCCAACCTTTCAGCATGTATACCTATCAGACGGTGCCCTGATAGAGCCCCGATGACGTTGGAAATATTTTATCTTCTTAGAGAGAGAACGCTGCGCGATCGTTTCCGATCCCATTTAGGCCACGTCTGCCTTGAGATTCGACAGGTCGTATTTTGCCTCCATCTATTCTCAACTTGTTTATATGTACAATCTCTTAGTAGCAGTTTGCAAGAGGCAAACGGCATACCAATGCGTTCTTTATCCTGAAGAATCTGCTTGGTCGTACCTTGTCTTGCAAGTTCATCTGCCATGCGGTTTCCTTCTATGTCCCGGTGACCAGGGACCCAAATGAGATACAGTCTGTTCTGCTTAGCCATCTCCTGTAAAAAAGGTAGAATAATAATAATATTGGTAGGCACGCTGTTAATTGTCACATCTTAACATAATAAATATATGTTCACGACGTTTTCTTACTGACCTCTCTGTTAGAATGTTATCTGGAAATGTTAAATAGCTATGGCGAAACCCAGTTTGGAAACGTTTCAGACAACATTTCTTGCAGTCCACAAATTTGCAGCTTCTTATACTTCTAAGTTATCTGATCAAAGTTATTAAATGCAGCACTTTGGTTACAATTGTAGGCAACTAAAAAGTATGCATTGTGTGGACACTTTCAGCATGTATACCTATCACACAGTGCCCTGTTAGAGCCCCGATCACGTCGAAATGTTTCCCCTTCTTAGAGAGAGAACGCTGCGCGATCCTTTCCGATCCCATTTAGGCCACGTCTGCCTTGAGGTTCGACAGGTCGTTTTTCGCCGCCATCTATTCTCAACTTGTTTATATGTGCAATCTCTTAGTAGCAGTTTGCAAGCGGCAAACGGCATACCAATGCGTTCTTTATCCTGAAGAATCTGCTTGGTCGTACCTTGTCTTGCAAGTTCATCTGCCATGCCATCTGTTCTGCTTAGCCATCTCCTGTAAAAACGGTAAACGAAGCAAAATTATAATAATAATATTGGTAGGCACGCTGTTAATTGCCACGTCTTAACATAATAAATATATGTTCACGACATTTTCTTACTGACCTCTCTGCTAGAATGTTATCTGTAAATTTTAAATAACTGTGGGGAAACCCAGTTTTGAAACGTTTCAGACAACATTTCTTGCAGTCCACAGACTTGCAGCTTCTTATACTTCTAAGTTTTCTGATCAAAGTTATTAAATGCAGCACTTTGGTTACAATTGGAGGCAACTAAAAAGTATGCAGTGTGCAGGGCACTTAATGTTGGCAAATTAAAATAACAGGTGATATCGATCCGATTAATGAATATCTCTATATGAAGGAATTGAAACAAATCGAACAAACACAAAACTGATGATTTCAAATATATATGTATGTACATATAGAGATCAGTGGTTTAGATATTTGAAAAAGTATCTAATATTATATTTTTGAGTCTAGTATTAGATGTTAAAATGAAACTGAATCATAACATAACATATTAAACGATTACATAAATATGAAAAAAATTGACTTTCTAAAGTGTTCTCGTAAAAATATAATAAAATCCGATTTTGAATACTGTGCCTCGTCCACGTATAAATGAGTAGCGCGACGCAAATAGATATACTCAAACCCATTCTGCAAGCTTACAAGTATGCAAGCTATACCCCCGTTAGTCAATTCTCTTTCTAAAAGCGGATGCGCCTGTCAAACAAAAAGCATGATGGCGGCACTCTCAATGATACGAATGGCCCTGCAATGAAAGAAATGGAAGAGGGATGGAATGTGAGTGAAAGAATTATTAAATAGCAGAATATCGAAACAAAAAAGGATGTGAAGAGTCTGACAATACGAATGACAGTAAAATGTGAGAAATGTGAGAAATGTAAAATGGCGGAATGGCGAAGAAAAATAAATAATAGTGGCATATTTAAGGCTTCATGCAACACCAAGTGTTTGCTTTAGTTGCTTTAGTTATTATTTGGCAAAATTATTTTACCAGGCATTTAGTAAACAGACCTATTTATTAAAATATATATATTTAGTTATAAATAATTAAATAATTTTTAATTCTTATGTATATTTCACAGCATCATAGAAATATATTTTTTCTTCAACATTATTTCAGAACTTAGGTACTTTAAAGCATTTTTACTCAAATTTAAACAATTCTCTGCTTTTCATAATTTTCACATGCTCACAGTCAATATTCTGTTGTCATCTAATTATCTATGCATTTAAAATAAGTTTCTCATTTTAGAACTGGTTTGGTATGGTATTGTTATAAGGAAATCAATTGAGGTCCTAGTGAATTCCATATTAAGAGAGCCTATTGTGAAGTCTATATTTCTACCGTTAGTGGGGCAAATGGTTTGGTCCCTTTAAGTTAACTTCACACTATTTTCTTTTAATTAATCATGAATACCATCGAATGCACATTTTTGTTAATCTTATACAATTAATTGGCTATTCCTTATAAAAACCTTTTTCGAGAAAAATTTTTGTGGATAACTAATTTACACTATTTGGCCAAACAAATAAAAATGTCCCTAATATTCTAACTTTATAAACAAATTGCTCATGTGATCTTATTTCAATTATATTTGGTGGTGCATTTTTTATTGACCGCAAGTGTATGTACATATAAGTTAAGGCACATGTCATTAACCTTCTTAAACATATGTAACTCTGGCGACGCATTTCTCGTCGCTATCCATTTGCATTCATATGCACTCTGTTTTTTGTTTTTTGCATGCACCTCACTGCAATCGCTGACGCAGTGGATCCCACCGTCGCGGCAGCTCCAATTTCGGCATACCGCTCTGCTTAGTTTTTGGGTTCCCACATTTTCCCCTGTTTCGCAATCGAGTCGGATTGCAACTCCAAAAATTCTTTCGTGTCGATTTGAACAGCCACGTTGTAAAGCAACGTGACTGACGCGCTGCTGAAGCTCTCTTGTTAAGTGACAAGTTGATTTGAATTTAGTCTTAAACTCACCTTACTCTGCGCCACGTGAAATCAATAAAAGATTCAAAAATTCCTCCTTGTGAGGAAAGAAAAATATTGTTGTTTTAATTCCGCAAAGCCGGGTCAGTAAGTGGCGCCCAACGTAGTTGAAAAATTAAATAGCGAACTGCCCTGAATAAATTCAAACTAAGTGTTAAAACAAAACTTAAACAAAACAGAAAAAGTAAGTTCCTCATGCGAATATCCTTTTACTAGGAGAAAGAGGAAAAATCAAGTGAACAATAAAATAAAACTTAAACAAAACAAAAAAAGTAAATTCCTCATGCGAATATCCTTTTACTAGGACAAAGAGGAAAAATCAAGTGAACAATAAATAAAACTTAAACAAAACACAAAAAATAATAATAATTTTAACAGAGAAGTCAGTAAGAAAATGTCGTGAACATATATTTATTATGTTAAGATATGACAATTAATAGTGTACCTACCAATATTATTATTAGAATTTTTGCTTCGTTTTACTTTTTTAGCAGATGTTGTAAAATTTTTGAAATTTCACTTCGGAAATTTTTTCCTTACTTAATTTTAGAGTTTTTACAGCATCATATTCATTTGTACCTAAATAGAATAAAGGTCTGATCTTTTATGAAGTGATGCAACTGTTTTCAGGGATCGCTGTAACAAAAAAAAATGCACGGATAATTAATATTTTATTTTATATCCTATTGAATAAATAAAATATGTAATGCGTTTGCATTTCGCATTTCAAACTATTCCAAAAAATTCGACATATGATACGATACGATATGATACGACTTTTTCACGATTTTGTATATTCATTTGTAATGAAATAGAATCAGATCAGAAATTTAAATGAAAAAAGATTTCTATAAAAAGAAGGATAAGTTATAATATATTTTATTTCCTTTTGAATTAGAAGATATCATAAAAATTAGACATGACACAAAAAAGCATGTGGCAAAAGCTAAAATGTGCAATATGATAATATGGTCGGCGACTATACGCGCTAAGCCACAGCAGACGCTCTGCGATCGTTGTTTAAACGGCTAATTATCAAAATCTTATCAATGTGTGCGAAAAGAAGAAAAACAACTTACGATTCAAACTAAAATGAAAGAAAGATGAAAAAGGGGTAAGCCGTGAAAAAAACTGTGTTTTGATTGCCAACTTGGAATGTGTAGACGACAGAGGAGATATGCAACAAGTTTTGATAAGAGAAGGGAGGAAGGGGAAACGGGACGGTAAGCAAAATAATATTATTTTCTGTTTTTCGACAATGTTTGTGTAGATTCGCTTGCACGTGTACGCAAATAAATTGATGCGCACATGAATTGTTTAATAAATGCATGCAATTTAGAATACTTTTATATAATTTATATGCATGAATATGCGTATTCAGTATGTCTGCATATAATAAATTGAATAAAAAAAAATGTTAAAATTTAACTAAAATGCCGCAGAGTGGAAATTGAACTCTGGCCAAAGTAAGATGATTTAATATTACATGCCACAACTTAACCACCAAAGCCACAGCAGACGTTGCAATGCGCTCGTTTAAAGGGCCAATTATTCAAATCTCTACTCATGATCATTTGGACAAAAATTCTAGAATATTCTAGAATCTTCTAGAAAAATGCCTGTATGTCTAGTGCATTGGCTTTTGTACCGTTGGTAATGTGTATGTAATTCCTCCCTGCCCAGTTTGAAGCGTAGGGATAGAAGGGACTGCAGCTTCATTTTGGATTGCTTGCTTAATTTTTAACGTAAGTACATATATATTCTTTTGAGGATATTAATCGTAACTCCAATTATAAGTCCCATATAAAATATCAATAAAGTTTTGAAGATTTAGTCTTGACGATATTGTAATAATTTCATTTTGTTGGCTAAAATTGTTGCCCGATAGTTTTTTTAAGGTAAGTGTTTCCATCTCGGCTGAAGCGTGAATTTGGGAAGTTGGGACTGGGGCAATATAAATGTCATCCCAAAACGTGCTGATTTCGTCACTATATGTAATATTTATGTATACCTACCTCACAATGTTTGTAATGTACTACACCAATACAACTAGAGTTCACAGTTGTCTCTACATTTTTAAATTTTGAACAAAATAGGTATTTTCTATTTTTGAACATTTTTCTGATATGTATATAATCTTAAATTCATTAAACATTATGTAAGGTTCTGTTACAATAATCTTTGTTTCATTAATAGGTAAAGGAATTACATGGTAAAATGTGTAGGGTTTGGGATCAAGGTTGGGAATCTGGACGTTAAAAATAATATTAGATTCGTTGTAATAAGCCAAGTAATTCATATATGTATGTTTTCTATAGATTTAGTATTAATGGATTCGTTTTCTAATTGTCTGCTAATCTGTTCAATTTCCTCTGGATGTAGAATTAATTTAGGAATTATGTTAAGTTTCGCTAAAATAATTGCCTCTGAGATGTCATTAATATGACTTGTTAGTATATAAATATTGTAGTTAATTTGGTTTAGATATTGGATCTCTCTAATTAAAGTCTCTGTGCTTCTTACGATGTAGTTAGTCTGATTTCCTTGTTTAATAAGGAAATGTTTTATGGTTTCTTGTACCTGACTTATGTATGTGTTTGGTTATATTCGAAAATCTTGCAATCATATTCAAATTAAATCTATGGTCTTTTGTTGGTCTTGTCTTGGAGTTTTGCTTGGTTAGATTTAAGTTGTTCAATTTGACTATTTATTTCTTGGGCGTCATGAGCGTCCATGTTTCCTGTAATAAATTTTATTGCGTGGCCAACGCCATCAACTAGTCCTCGTTTACTCCGTTTGGTCATTAAACTATTTAACTTGAGTTTTAGTTCCCTGAGTTTAATTTTTGTGGTGTCAGTGTAAATTCTTGCTGAGCTATTTTTTTCAAATATCCGAAGGGTAGCGTTAATCTTTTCGATATTTTCCCTATATCTGTCCAAATTAATAGCGTGGATAAGATTGCTGTAACCTGTTATTGTCTTGCTGGTCCGAGGTCAATTGGTGGAATACCCTTGTTGTTCGTTAGGTCTCGAATTTCAATATGTTGTGCCGTAATTAAAGCGGCCCTAAAATGAAAAGGTTTTTCGTTTCTTTAATATGGGATTTATGTATTTTCTGGTTGTTAGTAGTGGTAATTGTGTGTAAATTGTCCTCTTTTATTTTATGTTTTGAAAATCTAGAGGTGATTTTATTTCGTCTACAGTTTTTTCTATATATTGTTTCGTTATTTTGTCTATACTTTTTTTGTTTAATTTATTAGTACGGTTAAAAACGGAAGTTTCTAATTTTTCTTTAATTTTCGGGTAAATTTTAGATTTTTATCAAATTTTGTATGTTCGGCCATGAAAGAGCTCAAAAGGGGTTAGTTTTGTGGCAGAATGTACTGAGTTATTATATGTTTAAACAACTTCTGGCATCAACTCGGGTCTTTTTTTCTTCTAAAAAGAGTCTATAAATTTCGGTAAACGTAGAATGGAGTCTTCCGACAGGTGAGTTGCTACTCGTTTGTTGAAATGAAGTATGGTGTGGTTCAACACCATATTGTCTGCAGAATTCTTTGAAAATATTGTTTGTAAACTCTGACCCTTGGTCACATATAATTTTCTTAGGAATTCCGTATGAGGTCAGGAATGATTTAAGTGATTTAAGTACTGTTATACTATTCCTGTTTTCAAGAACTTATGCTGCTGCGAATTTTGAAAATGTATCTATAATTGCTAAATTTTGATGAATATTTATAGTGTATATGTCGATATGCAATATATCTAATGGTTTAGAAGGGGGTTCGTGGTTGGTTGCCTATCGCACTTTAGAGTTTGGCATCTATCGTAGTTGTTAATAGTTTTAGTAATTAAATCTTTCATATATGGAAAATAATATTTTCTTTTTAGGTGCTCGTAACACTCATTGATTCCTCGGTGGTCACTATTTTCTTATTCTTTAGCCAAATTTTCCTGGTCATCGTTTTGTCTAATGTCTTCTAGAAATTCTGTACATCTTAGTAATTTGAAAAGTTTATTGTGTGATAAATATTTTGAATAGGTATCCTGTACAGTCTTAAAAATGTCGTCATCAGTATATATTACTGTTAGCCTGTTAGGTGGAAAATATTTTTTAAATACATCTATCATTACTTGTTCGCTAAAATTGGGTCTTCTAATTATTCGCCTTTGTCTGTTTCTGAAAATTGTTTCTATTGTCATTGGGCTTCCCAATGCTATTTTCTCTAAGACCACTTGTAAATTAAATTCATTAAGTGGCCTTTCAGATATGAAGAAGCCATCGTGAAAGTTCTCGTCGGAGGAATGGATTGTGGTACCCTGTGTACCTGGATTTGAAGCAGAAAGCTCTGCTTTCAAAGGTTGTTCGAGATGTAGTATTTGGTCGTGATTTGAATTGTTGGTTACTTTCAAATTACTTAGCCAATTATTTGCATTGTAAATGCTTTCAGAAATTTCTAGTTGTGTTGAGATATTTGTTTGTGTAACAAAAATTTCGCCTTTATCTACGTCAACAGGAAGTTGTAAAATCGTTTTAAAGCTAGCAGGTATTAGATACTTATGCGTGGTTATGGTAGGTTTCATTTGTAAAGGAATAGTGCTTTTTGGAGTAATCAAGGTATTATTCTGCAAGTCGATATTTGCTTTAAGTTCCTGTAATCCAACGAGCATTCCTAGAAAAGGTAATTTACATACAGGATATAAAGGTATTGGAAGAAAGATTCAAAGGGAAATCCCAAAGTGTAATGCTTGCTGAATACGTATGGGGCTTGTACAGAAACCTTGACACATCGGAACATTCACGTCAAGCTAAATACAGGAAAGCATATTAAGTTTAATCTTTAATCCATTGTCATACTACTGCTGAAGCAAAAAAATAAATATGTACATACTATAATAAACCACTATTAAAACAAAATTATAATTTTTTTATAGAAGTTGGCGTGTAATTTTGCCAATTAATCGTAAAGAGCTTTATTCACAACAAACATTTTCGTAGAATATTTTAATCCTGAAATGTCCTTTTTTAAAGGATATTTTTTAATTTTCTCGAAAAAAGGGTCAAATTGACCCATAAAGAGACCAGTTAGAGGGTTAAGATCTTCCACAAAAATAATCCTCATACAATTCCACAATACAACTCTGACCATAAGAATTCTCTCAGACATTAACTTACAACATTTTTTTCATATAGTATAATGCTCCCTTCGACCAAAAAATGAAAACTTTGACCCACTGTAAAAAAAAACTCAGACGTGCTGGACCATAAGTTTGTTCTACAAAAATGATATACTCAACATACCCTTTCAGAATTATAGGGTCGCTATTCTGTTCCAAAAATGCTGTTGGACAGTGTTATTGAGTAATGTTATTTTCAGGTTGCCTTGTGCGGAATTTCAGTTTATTGAACTTGCACACAAAACAAAACATTAATTTAACAAAAAATGAAAATGGAACAATTATTAAGAATTGAAACTGGTAATTTCCTGTATGTCTAGTGCATTGGCTTTTGTACCGTTGGTAGTGTGTATGTAACTCGCGCGCGTTTATGAATGAATTTTTTGTTGTTGTATGTAGTTTCAGATAATTTAGAATATTTGTCGCCGGCGCACGCACAAGTACAGCTGCGGTTGTGATTGTGCTGTGATTTGATTAAGATTTAGCGTAGGTCAAGGTTGAATTTATGCTTATGCACGTAAGTACATTCATACATAGGTGTGTATGTATGTATGTACATGAATGTATATGAACTTATATATTTAGATATGTACATATAAATTGGGTTTTTTTGTAATTAAAAAACAAAACCTTGTATTTTTATTAACCGAACCCAGACACTACGAAATGAAGACTAAAATTTTGTAGTTGTTTTCATTATAAAGTAAGCTACGCCGCTTTGTTGTTAACAACTTAACAAGCTTAAGTCAATTGTCAATTCTTTGAATTTAGGAAATGCAAAATTTTAATAAAGGTTTAGGTGACTTCAAAATTATTTGGAATTTACTTAACTGTGGGAATCAAAAGAGAATTAAAAAATACTTTGCGTAATAAGAGCTAAAAAGGTAAGTGAACTTATTATCTGTTAACTTACATATATGTGCATAAGTACATAGCTATGAATACATATGGATGTGTGCATATATGATTGTATACTTGATGATTTTGTGACTGTACATTCAAATGTAGTTATGTATGTAGTATTCTCTGGTAGTACCTATATATCACATATGTATGTATGTTAGTGCAAGAACTTGCAAAAAAGTAAAAATCTAAATCAACCCCCAAATTTTAAGCCAGAAGCGCTGGCCCAGTTCCGAACTCGCGCAAAACGAAAGCATAAAGAATATTGCGACGCATCCTGGTTTGCTTAAACTTAATCGCTACTTGATTCAGTTTCCCGTGAATATTTTTTGCCAAGACAAATGTCTGATACAAATGAACAAATTTGTAATATATGTATGTAGATCGCATATTATTTGGCATCCGTTCTGGAAACGTCACTACAAAGTCCTGATATCAATCCTATCGAAAATTTATGGGACTATCTTAACACAAAAATTCGACAGCATTACGTTTCAAGCAAAAATGACTTGAAATCAATCTTATTACAAGAATGGAAAAAAAATCCAACCTAGTTTTTGCGGAAAGCTGGTTAAATCAGGGCCTAACCGGCACAAAATAATTATTAAAAATAAAGGTCTTTATACAAAATAAATAAATAAATTTCGATATTTCAAAAAACTTATTGATTATCCGAGTTTTGGAAGTGCAATAAATAAGTAATTGAAAAAATATTTTACCTCTTTTTATAATAGCTTTGGTTGAAATATTTTTAGGAAGGAACCTTTTTTTGTACGGTGTCCGACTTTGGCTTGGAGCCACTGTATCTAAATACATAAATTCGTATGCATCCATGTATGAACATACATACATACACACATACACATACATATGTAGTATGTACTTACGTGCATGTGCATAAATTCAACCTTGACCTACGCTAAATCTAAATCAAATCACAGCGCAATCATGATCTGAGCTGCACCTGTGCCAGCGCCGGCGCCAAATAATTTAAAATATCTGAAACTATATTCATACAACAACAAAACATTGATTCATAAACGCACGCGCGTAAAAATAAATTCCATTCATTCATAAGCGCGAGCGTTTCACTTACTCGCGCACGCAAATGTTCCCATCAACAATCTTTTTCTCGACGAACACAAAAATGCTAAACTCATAAATTTTTCAAACCATCGGCGGTCTTTGAAAAGGCTCAACATCGCATTATCAGACAATATAGAACTTTGGCAACGTAGTCTGGCAAATTGCTGGCACTTTCCTAGAAGATTCTAGAATTTTTGTCCAAATGCTCACGAGTAGAGATTCGAATAATTAGCCCTTTAAGCGAACATATGTATTGTAACGTCTGCTGTGGCTTTGCTTGCTCAGTTGTAGCACGTAGTTTAAAATTTTACTTTGGCCTTTGTGCAGAGTTCAATTTCCGCTCTGCGGCATTTTATTTTAATTTTTTTTTTACTTATTTTTAGATTTATTATGTGTAGGCATTAAATACGCATAATGATGCATATAAATTATATACATATTAGTAAGCTAAATTACTACTACTTTTTCTTCTTTGTTTATTTTATTTTATTCTTTTCGCACACATTAATATGATTTGCATAATTAACCGTTTAAGCAACGATCGCAGAGCGTCTGCTTTGGCTTAGCGCATATAGTTGCCGCCCAGAGTATCATACTGCATGTTTTAGATTTTGTCCCATAGTTCGAATCCATACTTTTTTGTGCCATGTCTAATTTTAATGATTTTTTTCAATTAAATAGAAAATAAAATACAATATAACTTATCCCTCATTTTTTGGAAATCTTTATTCATTTACATTCCTGTTCTGATTCTATTTCATTACAAATGCATATACAAAATCGACAAAATTTTTTGGAATAGTTTTAAATGCGAAATGCAAGCACATTACATATTTTATTTATTCAATAGGATATAAAATAAAATATTAATTATCCGTGCATTTTTTGTAAATACAGCGATCCCTGAAAACAGTTGCTCTTCTGGAGTCCTAAAGAAGTACGAGCCTAGGTACTTGCAGGTAAGGCAGGACAGCTAAGCAGAAAATGAAAAGATGAATCCACCTCATCCTCCTCTATACAGCTGCGGCAGAAAGGGTCAGAGACTAAATTCAGCCTAACCGCATGTATACCCAACGGACAATGCCCAGTCAGAACACCTACGAGGCTTGAGAGTTGCCGCTTGGTAAGCGACCTCAACTCCTTTGAGCGCCCACGATCCACTCTTGGCCAGAGGGTCCTTGCGATTCTGCATGACGCGGCAATTTCCCAGCGCTCGCTGAGACGACCGAGAGCCCATCTGTCCAAGAGAAGTCCGTAGGCAGCCAAAGGAGCCCCCACCCTCTCCCTGCATGGAGAAATGACTTCCAGGGTACCCTGCCGAGCGAGCTCATCAGCCATGCAGTTCCCTGCAACGTCACTATGGCCTGGTACCCAAATTAGTCTAACGTCGAGATACTCTGAGGCGGCTGCGAGAGAAATCAGGTACTCCCTGACAAGTTTTGATCTCACCATTAGCGATCCTAAGGCCTTAATAGAGGTCTGACTATCCGAGTAAATGTTAGGCCGTCTAGTGGGCATTACATTGGTTAGAAGCCAATCGGCTGCCTCGTCCGGAAAGCCTAAACTTGCGGCTGAGGGAGAGCTCCTCGCAGAAGACCCCCCGCCCCCCCCCCCCTCCCCCAACCTTACCGTCCAGCTTCGAGCAATCCGTGAAAAAGTTCACCGTCCTCCCGCCCCACAAGCTACCCGCCTTCCACTCCTCCCTACGCGGGATGTGAGTGGAGAAGGAGCAATCCCGAGCTGGAGCAGGCAGACAGCAATCTGTTTCCGGAGGGACAAAGTTGAAGCTGGCAAGAATCCTAGAATGCCCAAAGGCCGAGCAGGGCTGCGACACGGACTGCTGTAACCTTGCCTGCAATGTCCACAGGTAACACATTAAGCATAACATTGAGCGCGAGAGTGGGTGTGGTCCTAAGCGCCCCACTAATCCCAATGAGCGTGGGTACACCGTACACCGCGATCGAAGCCTTTTTCACACTTTCTTCAATATTTGGCCCCCAGGAGAGCTTTCTGTCCAGAATCAGACCTAGATACTTGACCCGGTCAGAAAGCATAAGCGGGACGCCACCTATTGAAGGGGGATTGGCATCCGGTACTTTGTACCTCCTGGTAAATAAGATGAGCTCTGTCTTGCTAGGATTAATCGCGAGTCCGCACCCTGCAGACCATTTTACGATCAAGTTAAGGTAACCTTGCATGATATCAAAAATGGTGTTCAAAAACTTACCCCTGACAATGAGAGCAACATCGTCAGCATAGGCAATAACCGCCAGGATTATCCCTGACCACCTTCAAGAAGACGGCAGAGATTGCTGCCGCCACACTCTTCCAATCCATCCTGGAGATGACAACGTCTTCCTTACTGCGGTCCACGACACCCACGATAATGGAGCCCGCCGTTTGCCTGAAGAGGTCTTCCCCTCCTGAGACCGCTGTCTCTTTGCGGCTGAGCTCTTTGGACGCGCGCTCGCGCTCTCCTTCAGCACCCCCTCTGGCCCACTCAAGCGACTTGACATGCTTCTCAGATATCTGAGACCCAGCCTGGCCGCCATAGCGCTCCAGAATCTTGGAGGTCATGCGCCGATCTGAGTGAGCCCTCCTTCCCTTGCCCATCCGCTCCTGAGATCTATCGGCGGGCGGAATTTGAGAATCTGTGCCCACCTGCGCGGCCAGCCTGAATTACATCCCCCTCTAACCTAGAGGCTGCGGAGGTCGGCTTCGACTCTCCCCCCCCCAACCACGCGGGTGACAGTGTCTGAACCCCCCGGTTTAACCACAACCTTGGATGTCGGCTCCGACACTCCTTCACCACCCTTAGTTTTGGCCACAACGGCCGTCATCCTTACAGAGCAAGCGGAGGGAGGCGGTTTCGCCCTCTCTTTACTAATAGAAGCTGCCACCCGCAGCGATGAGCCGGTTTTAGGGATCGTCTTCGACGCCTCTCTACCGCTCGAAACTTTGCTGAAATTTTTAGAGTTTTTGGAGTTCATTATCTTTACTGGGTCCCAACTCAGAGCCGCTATCTAAAGCCCGAATGTGTAGTCGTCCTGAAAAGAAAAAGGTCCCATGGTTGTCTCTGCAGCAGCAGGGAGGCCATGCGAGGGTTGCTGCACACCCTTATGAGGTGAGCGTTCAGAGCCAGACCAGACATAAAGACGGGAGTCCTCTCAACCGCACCTACACCATCAACCCAATGACGTCCGGAATTGGAACGTACTCTGAGACTTGCCAGATTTTAACGGGACGGAGACGGCGGTGGCATTAGCCTACCAGCCATTTCTGCTGAGTTTCCCCTCAACATACTAAGATGATAGAATACCACAGCCTCCAGCCCAAAGCAAACAAAAGCAAGAAAATGTAAACAGAGAGTAGTCCTTGGACCAGGCAGGAATTTTTACCGTTCAGGTTAAGGCCGTCAGGGCCGCACGATCACTTAGCGTTACCCAGGATGCACCACGAGGAGGCGATCATGCATTACATCCCTTAAAAAAGTAAAACGAAGCAAAATTATAATAAAAATATTGGTAGGCACGCTGTTAGTTGTCACATCTTAACATAATAAATATATGTTCACGACATTTTCTTACTGACCTCTCTGCTAGAATGTTATCTGGAAATTTTAAATAACTGTGGGGAAACCCAGATTTGAAACGCTTCAGACAACATTTCTTGCAGTCCACAGACTTGCAGCTTCTCATACTTCTAAGTTTTCTGATCAAAGTTATTAAATGCAGCACTGTAGTTACAATTGTAGGCAACTAAAAAGTATGCAGTGTGCGGGGAAGTTAATGTTGGCAAATTAAAATGACAGGTGATATCGATCTGATTAATGAATATCTCTATATGAAGGATATGAAACAAATCGAACAAACTCAAAACTGATAATTTCAAATATGTACATCTGAAGCTACCAATATAGAGATCAGTGGTTAAGATATTTGAAAAAGTATCTAAAATAAAATTTTTGAGTCTAGTATTAGATGTTAAAATGAAACTGAATCATAACATAACATATTAAACGATTACATAAATATGAAAAAAATTTACTTTCTAAAGAGTTAAAGTAAAAAGATGGTAAAACTCGATTTTGAATACTGTGCCTCGTCCACGTATAAATGAGTAGCGCGACGCAAATAGATATACTCAAACCCATTCTGCAAGCTTACAAGTATGCAAGCTATACCCCCGTTAGTCAATTCTCTTTCTAAAAGCGGATGTGCCTGTCAAACAAAAAGCATGATGGCGGCACTCTCAATGATACGAATGGCCCTGCAATGAAAGAAATCGGAATTACACAAATGTTGAGCTACTAAGCTTTTTTAGCAGCTATCGAAAAATAAAAACTCACGTGAAAAGTACATTCCGATTCGCACTTTAGCCGAATATAAGGTATTATTAATGGGCAACGTTAAAGACGAAATTGCGGGTAGCGCAAGAAGGTCTCTCCTAATGAATGGAAATTTAGATACTTGGCCATTTATTAAACAAGTTTTAATCGATTTTCATGGCGAGAAAAATTCAGTTGAAGAACTAAGATAAGAGCATGTCGCTGCGATTCTTTAATTGAGAACTTCTATAATAAATTAGCAACACTTTTATGTCGGTTGAATAATGCACTGTATTTCCATGAAAATAGGTTGCCTGAAGTTAACAGCGAAAGTAAAGCCAGAATCGCCCTAAATTCCTTTAAACATGGCTTACCCAAACCTGTCAAAAGTATAATTGTAAGTCGAAACCCAACAAGTCTAAAAGTAGCTTGTGAAATTATAAAGTTAAACGGTTATTTAAATCACAAGATGTCGAATTTTAGCAGTTTCAACAGAAGGTCACTGCAAAATCATAATAAAAATGGAGGAGATTTCGAACAGACATTAAATTATAGAAATACGGGAAGATACAGAAACAGTATTGAAAGATCTCAATTTCAACAAATACAGAAACATAGTTATAACACTAAACAACCAAATTTTTCTACACAATCGAGACAAACTCACAATGTACAAATGTCCAGACGCACAGTTGGAAATTTGGAAAGAGATTAAAAAGATTTGGTTTAGTTTTAATTTGTAATGAAAATTTATTCAACTGTATATATGTAGATATACAAGAATGTTGTTTTACCTGTGGAGTGAATCGTTCGTTGACATACGTCGCTTCTGAAATCCTGAGATCTAGTGCAAGTTATGAAAAAATGTACGGTTGCCGTCAACCGCAATTTTATTGGAAGGAAGTGAATGGAAAAGTTAACAAAAGCAATTATCCGGTGGGAAATACGGAATAATTCGCAGTTGCATATGTATGCGTATGTGTATGGACTCGTGCATTAGGGCGGTTAGAAAATATTTACGCTGCGGCGTAAACACACAACATTAACTACCAGTCACACAGAAGACAAAATCACAACCAACAACCAAACCGTAGTACACAATACAGTCACTCAAGTAGACGTAACCCACATTTTCATAACAACCAAAACCACAATTCTTTTCATAACGAACCTGCACTTGACCTAATGGATATAGGCATGAACGAAAGCAACCAGAATTTTCATTTATTATAGATACTGGCGCTGAATTTAGCATTATAAACCCTAGTATTTGCAACTCAAAATGGAGAACAATGTCACTCACTTCCAATATTAAACTCCTAAACGGAAATGTCTCAACAAACATACTTTTAAAAGAATTTCGGAAAGAAAATTAATTCTTCAACATTATCGAATTACCGTTTCACGACTACTTCGACGGTATATTGAGAAACAATTTACTGCTTAGCTTAAACGCTATAGTAAATTATAGAACTCGGAAGCTTGTTACAGAAAATGCGACACTACCGATTTATTTTTGTGAAGAGGAAGAATACGAAATAGAGAAATATTTAAAAAATGAAAATTTGCAGGTATTTAGTTGCCAAAACATATTACGCGTCAGTGCATTTAATAGCACATTTGCAAAACATTTAAATCCAAGGGATGAATCGATATAAAAACAGATGCTGAACAATTACTGATACATATTTTATGAAGAAGGAAGCAAGTGTAACACTGTGGAACAAATTCAGGTTAGCAAAAGTTAGGTCGATTCTGAGAGTGAGGGATGAAAATAGAGGCTAAATTGGAAAACCCGTATCGCGGCGTTTGTTTATGTTAGTTCGATTTTTTTAATCGAACTTCGAACTTTGCAGTCAAATGCCAATTTCCATCATATTGTTTATATGGTTTTTTGGCTATAACTCGCCGACTAATTGATATTTTTTCAATCCGTTAAAGCCAAATTATTGCTAGAGACCTGTGAAACAATTAAAATACAAAAAAAATTGATTTAGAAAATTTTTGCTTATGAAGCAAAATGTTGGAAATTTTTTTTCATGCTTTTTGAACATATTTTCCACGAAACTAAGTCTTTTTTGCTTTCTGTTTGATCTATAATATGCTTCTCAGTTTCTTCAATAAATTTCATTTAAAAAAAAAAAACAATCATAATGCAAAACTTGCGCTTTCCAGCTAAATATTAATTTACTTCTCATCTCTTATGTACCAATTTTTTTTTGGTTTTGAAGAAACATTGAAAAATAAATTATAAAAATATGAAAAAAATATAATTTTGAAATGTTAGTTATGAAAAGTTTTAAGTAAAAAAATTAAATTAATTAAATTAATGATTTGGCCAGTTGCCGTTTAGCAGACGGCTGTGGATCAACATCACTGCTCTCTCTAATATCTTGGTCATCGTCATCATCATCATCCGAAAGGTCGATGCCACCATCCAACGCGAAAACGCGGGGTATTATCGGAAATTCATAATCGATTATGCAAAGGTTGCTTATCCAATGGTTCGGTATTTAAAAAAGATTGCGTTGTTGACACTAGAGACAGTAATTTTTTAAATTCTTTCGAAACATTAAAGAGGTTAGTTTCAATAAAAAATTTAAATTGACAACTGATGCATCCCAGTTTTCCATTGGGTCAGTGCTAAGTCAAAGCAGCCAACCAATTTGCTTTGCATCACGTACTTTGTATGGTCGTAAATTTATAATTCAAACCGATCACAAGCCATTGACGTGGTCAAACAATCTCAAAGAGCCAAACAGGAGGTTGCAAAGATGGAAAATTTTTCTTGACGAGTATGACTTTGACATAACTTAAGACAACACGGTAGCGGATAGTTTAAGCAGATACATAAAGAATGAAGATTGCAAAACCGCAATCGTATTTAATAACGAAAATACTCAAAACAATAATAAAGAAGAACAGGTAGAGACATGGTTCACAGACGGAACAGTTCACAGTGCAAGAGGGTATTTAAAATACATTTTTATTACAGAAAAATCCGTTAATTATTACAAAAATCAAATCCATCTTAATTATGGCAAAAACGAAAAGCTTTTACAAAAATTGTACACAAGAAGTGTCAATCACATATTGTAGTAACAGAAAAGTCAAATTTAAATGAAGTAATGCGAAAAGTATTGACAGAAAAGGGGTTAACGTGCATTTTTTGTAAGAACGACGAACTTTTTCTTAAATTCCAAAACATTTATATTCAGAACTTTCAACTCAAAGATTTAACATTGTATAGATCAAAAATAAAACTAATCGAAATCGTGGACAAAAATGAAGCAACGTACTCGTATACAATTTTTAGGTAAAATGAGAAAACTAGTGTTTAATAACGAACGCTGCATATTGCACAGCGCATTAAGGAAAACATTGCGACACATGTAACCACCCCACAAAACGGCACAAAACGGGTAACTCTGACATCGAACGTCTACACGGTACATTAAACGAACATTTGAGAATAATGGAAGCGGATAAAAGTAATAAGATAGGAGATCTAGGTGACAGACTTTTCAAAATATTTAACTCGTACAATAACACGATACACTCAGCAACAAGAATGAGGCCAATTGATTTTGTTGAACTTGTAAGAATTTAATGTTCGCACAAAGCGCAGAAATACAACCTTGTGTTGTTAACGAGCTAAAGCAAAAATACAGTGATCAAAATAGAAAGAGACAACCATATAAATATAGTGTTTTTCTTCTTTTGTCATTTTACTTTATGAGGGACCATATTTAATTTTATGTATTTTTTCTTTACTTCTCTCCTAACTGTGTGCGTGGCAAGTTGTTAAATAGAGCTTAAAGGGAAAATTAAAAAATTTGGATTTATTTTAAACAAGAAGTGTGGTATATTTATTTCAATTTCCACCAGATTTTATAAAAAAAAAACTACGATAAAGAAACGATTCAAAATTTATCTAGAAAATGCGAAGACGAAAAAACTAAAAAAATGTATCAGCTTAACTGAAAAAGGCATCATGATGTAGTATTACTTGTATACGCTGCGGTTTACAAACATTTGGCATGCACATGCAAATAATATTGTGACACATTCAAATGCCATTAAACCCCGCAGCGGGCGAAGATATTATTACACATATGCTGATGTAGCATATTATGTATACGTAAGTAGTTTGTAAGTATTGTAGTTACATTCATAAGTAGTTCGTATGTATTGGTGTAAATTAGAGTAAGAATTTTGCTATAAAAAGAAAGCAATTGTAAATAAAGAATCAATTCAAATCAATCGCTACTCATCAGCGTTGTAATTAATTATAATGAGTCAACTCAGATAATGTCGTGTTGAATAGACAAATAGCAAAGAATAAACTTAAATAACTATAAACAATTACATACAATATGAGCGTCATGGTGATTACGTGGTAGACACATCAAATAAAAGAAGAACGAAATATTATAAAACACAATTGAAACGCAAATGTAAATTCCAAAATGAATGAAAAAAATAAGTTTATGAGAAATTAATTAAAAATGTAAAATACGATTATTAATTAATTTGAAAAAAATTATGAATTAAAAATGTTTAAAATTAAAACACGCTTACAAATTAATTTAAGAAATTTATGTAATACGAATTAAAAATATTTTAAATTAAAATACGATTGTAAATTAATTTGAAAAATATTATACAAAAACTATGCAATTTCATCGGAGCATGTTGTGTCATACACTGTCTTGCCAGCAAAAATTATTTCAACTTTTCCTTAGGTAGTGAGGATGAAAGGAACGAGCACGACGAAAACATTATACCCACCAGAAACAATAATGTTCAAAATCTCATTTGTCTGGAACGAAGAAATAGACCACAAGAGCTTTACATTTTTAATCTATTTTAAATATGAAAATGCTTATTTGTGAAAAAGAAAACAACAATTCATTAACTAACTAATTATACATATGTTTAAACTTTGTTAAATAATTTTTTTAATTTGAGTAAGGTTTGAAGTTTGGATTTAACCGGTGTTTGTTGTAGAATGAACTATATTTTTATAAAAGGAAATAATTGATTATTTTTTAAATAAATTAAATCAACTGTGTTTTAAATAAATGATTAATTATTAGTGGATTACAATTTCGATGTCATATTTAATTATTATTCTTTTCTATATCCACCAGAAACAACAATGTTCAAAATCTCGTTTGTCTGGAACGAAGAAATAGACGACAAGAGCTTTACATTTTTAATATATTTTAAATATGAAAATGCTTATTTGTGAAAAAGAAAAGAACAATTCATTAACTAAATAATTATACATATGTTTAAACTTTGTAAAATTATTTTCTTCATTTGAGTAAGGTGTGAAGTTTGGATTTAACTGGTGTTTGTTGTAGAATGAACTATATTTTTATAAAAGGAAATAGTTGATTATTTTTTAAATAAATTAAATCAATTGTGTTTCAAATAAATTACTCATTTCTAGTGGATTACAATTTCGATGTCATATTTAATTATTATTCTTTGGCTAAAATGTCTAGCAGTTCAATTTTGCTTTTATCCGTCTCCGCTTTCTCTATCTTTCTTTCTTCTTTTCTTTTTAAATAATCCAGGAACTTCTCGTGATACTTCTTTCCTTCCTCCGCCATTTTCAAAAGCGTTTCTTGGCACATCTGTAGCGTAAGTTTAAGACCACTTGTTGAGCAACTTGAAGCATCATCTGCATAAAACGATATACAAAATATACGTGACACACGCTTATAAAATTATGCAAGAAAAAAAATAAACACAATAAACTCACAAAAGCCCTACCAAATTTTTTTTTTTTACTTAGAGGGGAGTAAAAAGCATATGTACAAATTCCAAAAACCAGTCGATAGCACTTTTAAAAAGTGGCATAACTCCATTTTTAGTAAAGTATATTTTAATAAATCCTACCTATGTACAAATTCCAAAAACCAGTCGATAGCGCTTTTAAAAAGTGGCATAACTCCATTTTTAGTAAAGTATATTTTAATAAATCCTACCAGAATCTGCTGAAAACGCAGTTTCGGAAAAAATTTTGAATTATGGTAGCAAAAAAAATTATCTAAAATCAACCTGAATTTTTAGTCATTTGAAAATTGCAGTTTCTTAACGTAAAATGAAATGAGCTGAACAATAGCGTATATATTTATTTTTTATTTTTTTTATTTTTATTTTAATTTTTTATTTTATAAAAGCTTATATACAATTAAAATTAATATATAAACTATAACTAAAGCAGCACTAGCAACAGAGGCTTTCGGCTGGCAGATGATGAAATCGGGATTTAAATGCGACGCAAAAGGTCAGAATCCTTTAAAAAGTTATAGATCTTAGCTAAATTACTATCGGAGGGTTGAATGAGAGATAGTAGTGGATCGTTGTTTTGGAAGTGGTGATGTCTTTGTAGGCTTAAAGCTGGACAGAAAGATAGTAGATGTAATACGCTGACTATGCTGTCGCAAAAAGGGCATTGGCTTTCCTGCGTCCCTTGCAGTAGATGGGCATATGTTATTATCGTATGGCCAATCCGTAGGCGAGTGTAAGGTGTTATGTAGTTAGCAGCGATGGATGACGAGTAAGAGGGCTTACTGTGAATAGGATTTATCCTAGAATAATGATGTTCATAAGTAATCCATTCAGCTTGAATTTTTGTTAGTCGCTGTTCCTTAATCAGTCGAATGATGTCACTATGGCAAAAGGATAAAGATGTAGTAGTGGGGGTTGTTTTAATACTCTTGGCGGTGGTGTCAGCAAAGTTGTTACCAATTATACCAGCATGCCCGGGAACCCACATTATTCGTATCTTATTGGGATGAGCAATTAAGATACAACGAATATTTTTAATGATATGATTAACGTTATTGGTGTTGCTAATGGCTTCAATGCAGGCCATACTATCTGAGCATATAATAAATTTCCCATTCGATTTGGAAGCATACTGTGCGGCATAAAGAATTGCAGTGGCCTCAGCCGTGAAGATTGAGCAAAAGGAAAATAAGAGTCCATATGAAATAGGATCCCCGTTTTCCTTTACTATGGCATAGGAGGTGTAGTCAGCTTTGGAGCCATCAGTGAAAATTAATTGCCAATTACACTGTGTAACACTGAAAATGAACTTTGAAAGAGACCTAGCCTAGGCGTTAGGCCTTATAAAACTAAGAAAAACTGTATACTTGAAATTTGCGAAACACCCCCAAAACCTCATTTTAGGGCCAAAAAACTGTTTTTGAGGTCATTCGCTAGTCAATCATCAATATCTTTGCGAATTTCCATCCGATTCAAAAGCTGTTTATATATTTTGAAAGGTGACAAATCACTGTTTTTAATGGCGTATAACTCATCAAAATCAAACGAGAACTGACGAAGCTACAGAGAAAAAAAATCGTAACTTAATAAAAAAAAAATTAATTTTGAAACTTACTACGATTTTACAATAGTCTTAATTCAGAAAGGTACCTATCAAAGACAATATTATTAAAGTGAATTTAGCACTGCGTCGATTAAGCTATTCGAAAATCGGTTGGAAATTGACAGAGTTATTACTATTTAAATTATTTTAGATGATGACCATATTTAAAAATTCATACATTTTGATTATCTTTCAACTTCAAATTTTTATTGTGGCTGAAAATAAAAAAAAATTAATCATTAAAATGCTAAATAACTTTATAGCTAAAAATGTTTGCTTGATCTTCTGCGTTTATAAGACGAGTCATCTGTTTCACGTTTGAGTGACCAGCAGTAATTAAGTAGCTATCATCCTAACTTGGTTCTTTCCTGTAAACCGGTTTTCAATGTTGGAGATTTCTTGGTGAAATCTTTCACCTTGTTCGTCGCTGAATTGACCAAGATTATCCGGGAAAAATTCCAAATGAGAATGCAAAAAGTGAATTTTTATAGACATGTTGCATCCCATTTCTCCATAAGCTTCCAAAAAACATGGACCACCTCAACGTAATTTGAACTTCTCGTGTTTCCAAGAAAGTTTCGGCACAAAGAAATGAAACTCAGCCGTGCTCTTTTCTCTACTGGGTTCAATTTTTTTATGAAGTCATCATCAGTCATAATCTTACGAATCTGCGGTCCAACGAAAACGCCTGATCAAAATGTTGAAATAAATTAGGATGAATTCTTTTTGAAGAATTCTTGTTGGGAAATTTTTATAAGTACCTTCTTTAATCTTGGCGTCACTCAACTTGGGGAATACAAGTATCAGGTGTAGAAAAGCCTCGCTGTTTTTTTCGAGTCGATTAACAAACTGTTTCATGTACCCCAATTTTAAATGCAATGGCGGCAAAATTATATCATCAGGCTTAACTAATGCAATATTGAGAACATTATTTTTGCCAATTTGAAACTTTCTCGGTGGCCATATGTTACACTTGTAATGATTTTTGGCACGACTGTCCCATTCACAAAAGTAACAAGGATATTTAGTGTAGCCACCTTGCATTCCAAGTAGAATTGTCAGGACTTTAAGGTCCGAGACAATCTGCCAGCGAAATTTATTGTATTTAATCAATCGTAGAATTTTTTCCATCGTTTGATAAGTCTCTTTCATATCAGTAGCGTATGCCACTGTAACTGATGGCAATTCATTTCTGTTGTGCAGTAATACTGCTTTCAGACCTACGATGTTAGTCAATTGAAAATTAATTGATAAATTGTATTAAAATTTAGTTCTCTCACACTCATAACATATTAAATACTTACTTTTGCAAGAACCGTCTAGAAATAATCGCCAATCTTGTGGGCAGTGCACGTGATCGAGTGCAGCAAACAATTCATCCACATCAACGCAATAAATTAGTTTGTTATTGGTGTCATCAGCTTTGAAAATGTGTTCGAACGAAGATAGGTCTCTGTCTCGTGCAGACGTTACTTTAAAGTTACTGTCTACTATATTCCACTGCTTTAATCTGGAGGCCAGAATCTCTGTCTGTCTTATAGACAGATCCATATCCCGCACAAGATCACAATAATCGTGATTTGACACGAAATGACGTTCCGTTTCTATTGCTTTGGTTGGAAGGTACGGTTCGTCATTTACCTCATTAGAAGATTTGTGGCTTGAATCAGGAAATGTAGCTGGATTTTTGTCTTCAGTTCGCTGATCTTGTTTTCCTCTTGGAATCGGTTTCGATACAGTCAACACATTGGCATATTCTATGAGGTGGCGAGTTTTATAGTGGTGACCAGTGATTTTTGTTTGGCAAAAGTAGCAATCCTCCGGCTTGTGATATATTTGATAATGCCAAGCCATAGGAGTCACAAACGGCAGACGCTGGTCATCACATTTACCGGTTTTCCATTGTTTTAATGTCGTACAGCACATCGAACAAATATATTCGGGTTCATACCAAGCACTTTCCACGTATGAGCAACTGAAAAAGAGGTTGAACGCTTCAACCACAGCTTTATTTGTTCTTAAATCGAACCGATATTTCTTATCAACAAATAGACCGCAGGCGTAACAAAATTTGTTGCGCCTATCACACATTTTACCACACTTATCACACAATATAATTGCGAAGCGGTCGCAAGGTTGAATTGACGGCGTAAATTTATTAGATGAGCACTCAAAATTTTTGGAAATGAATGTGTTTAAAATAATTCCTCATACTTGCTATGTTTCTAGTAAAATAACGCAATGAAATGCGGTCAAAGTAGAAAAATTAAAAAAAAAAACTTTTCGCAAGGTAAATTTATTTAATAGCAGAAAAAATTTAATAGCTTCGTCAATTTTTGTCCGATTTCATTGCATGAGCACTCAAAATTTTTGGACATGAATGTACTTTCAAAATAATTCCTCATACTTCATATGTTTTTAGTAAAATACTGCAATAAAATGCGGTAAAAGTAGAAAAATTTGAAGAAAAAACAAATTTTCCAAGTTTACCCGATGAAAACTTACAACACTCTGGCTCAAAAAATAGATCTTTCTATCTCAATTTAAAGGTATAATCCTTACCTTTCCAAAACATATTTCATATTGAAAATCGGTAAAGAAATGGCCAAGTAATGAAAAGATTAGCGCGTACACTTCCGAAGAACGGTTTTTTAACGGTAAAGCAAGATTTTGAGGGTGTTACAAATTTTTCAAAAACCGTTTTGAGTTATATTCGACCAGGTGAACAATTTCCACTATGTCACTTTAAAAGTTCATTCAATTTTTTCCATTTTGTAACACTGTGTTATTCGACTTGAGGTGCTCGGAAATTTCCAGGAAAGAGTTTTTATACTCAGCCACCGTAGTATTGGATTTGCGCAGATGCGATAATTTCAACAGGATGGATGATTCATGGAAAGTCCAGGATGGATGTGGACTGATCCGTTGCGTTGGTAGTTTGATGGGTAAACAATTGTCTTTGGCGAAGGAAACGCACCTGTAAACGGATGAAGCAACTTTGGGGGCCCGTGAGCGATCAGCGGCTTGTCGAAAATCTTTTTGAAGGAAGATGTTGGAGGTCAAAATTAGCTTAGGGTAAAGTTTCCTTATACTGTCCGTCATATTATCCATTAACGAAGGCAGCCCAGATTCAGCCAGGATATTTTTAATAGGTGAAGTGGGGAAAGCCCGAAGAGATCGTCGAATTGCAGTATGATAGGGAGCGGCCAGGATATTGAAGTTGTTTTTGCATGCTGTCCATAAACTTCAATCCCGTAGTTGATGACTGATAAAATTATAGCCACCGTGACATTGATGAGGAGATCCGGGGTGATTAGCGAGCGTTTGCAAGAAAGATATTTAATAACGTTTAACTTAGTACATAATCTATCTCTTACATATTTACAGTGTTGTTTGAAAGTATACTTAGAATCAAAAATTATATAGAAACTTATGACTATCAGAACAGGTAATGTTAAAATTATCAAAAACAAGAGGAGGAACAATACAATTACGTTTCTTACAGATATGGAGTAACTTAGTTTTACTAATAGAAATTGAAGCGCCGGAAGAAAGGCACCAGGAGGAGATACGGGTAAGGATATCGGAAAAGGTAGATATAACGGAATCAAGGTGGGTTTTAGAGAATAACAGGATATCATCGGCGTAAATGAGATGGGAGATTTTAGGGAAATCAGAGAAAATGGAACTGAGCTCATCGAAAGCAATAATGAAAAGGATGACGGAAAGAGGCGAACCTTGGCGGTTCCGTTGTCAAGGGGGAGGATGGGAGAACGATGGTTGAAAATTAGCACACTGATCTTGCGGGAAGATAAAAAGATGTAATAAAGTTGTAGATTCTAGGGCCTACATTCCACTTAATAAGTTGTCTAAGCACCACCTGAATGCCAATTCTGTCGAAGGCCTTTTCGAAGTCTAGCGAAAGCAGGGTAACATGATTTTTGCTAGATAAAGCTTCTGATATAAGATGATCGAGATGAAGGATGACATCCATTGTACCATGCCCTTGCTTAAAGGCAACTTGGTTTGGGTGAATCAGTTTGTTTGTATGGACGTACCAAGCGAGTCTAGTGGCAATAATTTTTTCCAATAATTTACCTAAGCAGGGCAATAAGGAAATAGGACGGTAACTGCTAACGTCAAGAGGAGGTTTGCCAGGTTTTAGAATCGGAATGACAGAACTAGTTTTCCAAAGGTGGGGAAATTTACCAGATTGGAATATATTGTTGTAGTGGTTAAGAAGACGGTATAGAAGTGATAGAGGAAGGTGTTTAATCATAGGATAGGATATTTTGTCAAAACCAGGAGTCCTACCTTTGACTGCAGAAATAGCTGATTGAAGTTCAGATAGTGTGAGGTCGGATTCCAAATGTCTAGCGGAAGAAGAAAGGGAAGATGGAGGAGCTCTATTGGAGTTAAGCAATGAAAGTTTAGAAGAGGAAAACTGAGGAGGAAAACTAGAGTCGGAAGAAAGTGAGGAAAAATTAATGCCAAATTCTAGGGCTATATCTTGAGGATATAGTAGATTGCCACGGGGGGAATTGAGAGAGGTTATGAAAGAGCGGGAGGGAAAACCGGTAAGCTTTTTTTATGTCAGCCGATATCTTTTTAGTGTCAGATGAAGCCGAGATACTGCTAGTAAAATCTTGGAAGCAGCGAACTTTGGTCATTTTTGTATGCCAACGAAAAAGGGCGTTGAGTTTTTTGTATTGTATAAGATGAGTAGAGGTGGGACTACACTTAAACTGCCGCCATGCTTGTTGCTTTTTGTCTCTTAAAGACGAAAGTTCACTATTCCACCAAACAGGGGCTGCCCTGACAGGCTTGGAACTAGTAAGGGGAATTGAAAGGTTAGCTGAAGAACGTATAATCTTATGAAGATTAGATGTTTCCTGATTGGTGCTTGAAGATATAGGGAAGGAAGTGGAAATCTCTCTCCACAGGATTCGCCAAATTTTACCCAATCAGCTTGGTCGGTTTTAAAAACCGGTCAGGGTTTGAAGAGAGCAAGTGGACGTTGGGTTTGGATTTTGGTAAGGAGGGGAAAATGATCACTACCGTGAAGGTCGTCGAAAATGTGCCAGGACGTCTTAGTGGATAGGGAAGAGGGACAAAGGGTGAGGTCAATGTGGGTAAAGGTGGAGTGGGTAGAAAAGTGAGTGGGGAAACCATTGTTAAGGACAAGGCAGTTGGAAGCAAGTATAGCGTCTTCAAGAGTACGGCCTTTGATATTATCAGAGACCGACCCCCAAAGGTGGCTCCAAGCGTTAAAGTCGCCGGCGATAAGAAAGGGATGGGAGGAGGGAGGGATACGATTGATAAAATCAGTTGAGGTGATAGATTGATTGGGAGGAGAGTAAGCACAAACAATAGTGAACTTAAATGGGGTTTGAATCTCAACTGCGAGCGAAGAGATAGTGGATTGGGGAGAATAGGAGGAATGTGGGAGATTCCTCTTTACAAGGATAGCAATACAGAATAAAGGTAGGATTGTGGGTTTTTACTAATATTTCAAGATTAACGTAATTAATGGGATATCCGTTCATATTCCATTGAATAAGAGACATCATCATAAAATATTAAAAGAAAAGGGAAATTTAAGAGGTGGGAGGCTGTGATTTGGTTGAATTGGAATCAGAATCAGGATCAATGGGGACGGGGGGGAAGAGGGGAAATTTCCATCATAGATGGTGGGGCAGGGGTGGAGGGTCCAGCAGTGGACAGAGGGGAATAGGGGGGTGTGGACGGAGTGTCCAAGGAGGATGAGTGATGGGAGTTAGACTGTGAAGGTTTAGTTGTAGTTGAAGATTCAGTTTTAGATGGCAAAAGAATTGGGGTTCGGAGTAGATGGTAGAGTTTCTTTGAATTTATGTTTGGCTTCACGCATACTGCATTTGTTTGTAGTTTTAATTTTCAAAATTTCTTTGGTTTCTTGATATTTGGGGCATAGGGTAGAATAGGAGGGATGATCTGCAAGGCAATTAGCACACATAACTTTATCACAATCAGTATCTGGGTGAGGAGGAGAATTACAGGTGGCACAGATGGCAGTTTTATGGCAGAACTTAATAGTGTGTCCAAGAAGCTGACACTTCTTACAACGCATAGGGTTGGGAAAATAGGGACGGACAGAAAGGATTCTCCAAGCAACTTCAATTTTTTCTGGTAGAGTGTATTTATTAAAAGTAAGTAAAATAGCACCCGAGAGTTCACGTTCACGGGTATCCTTATTAATACGTGTAAATTTATATGCTGCAATCACCCCGCTTTCTTTGAGGCCATCGACGATTTCATCTTCAGGAAGACGGCTGAGGAAAGGCGCATAGATGGTACCTTTAACGGCGTTGAGAGTTTCGTGAAGTTTGACCTTAATTTTGGTGACACCAGGAAGATATGTTGAAGCCAGGAATCGATCGGCGATGTTTTGATTTTTAACCAGGAGCAAATAGCTTCCATCACGAAGTTCGGTAATTTTGTTTATTTCTTTACTAATAGCTTGTAATCCTTTGTAAATGGCAAAGCAGGAGAATGTTGTCAGAGGTTTTTCTTCGTCGTATGATGATATAACCAAAAAGCGAGGATCATCCTTTTTGGCAATTGGAAGACCAGGAAAGATATCCAAAATGTTGCTTTCAGGCTTTTTACGTTTTGATTTAGGCTGTGGGGACACTAGGGAAAACCTATTGTTCCCAAATTTGTTGGCCGCTCGGGCCATTGTAATGAAAACACAAAAAAAGAAAAATTCACTTATTTGCAATTAACCGGTTGAAAAAGTGAAAAGAAAAAAACGGTATTAAGTAACGGATGAAAATGTATGTATGTGTAGTGACTGCTAATAAGCGCAAATGAAAAAAAATCAACGACTGAACTGAGTTGCGACTATACGCTGCGAAGGTTCGACGGTGACTGTAGCGTATATATACATATTTGGGCAATACGTAAGAATAAGAAGTTTTTAATGATGATGTTCAAGGCCGGCCATTGTAGTTTTATAGCGAAATAAAGAAAATTAAATAGAGAAAAACTATATGGTCAACAGTTTTTGAAACGTTATGCTACTTTATGTTGTATGTATGTCGTACCCGAAGTGCCTCCCTGTAAATCTGGAAACAGCTGGAGGGTCGCTACTTTCTCACAGCAAGGTCGTATTAATCATTGTATAGGCTTAGATATATGGAAAGAGCCATTTTGTTTATTAACATTTGACTACAGCTGAGATCACCTGATTTCTTTGTTGTTCATTGTCCACGTAGTCCACAGTTGCAAACAAATTGTTGCAAATGTTTATTTATTCTTAAAAATAATGAACATAAGACGTACAATATGTATGCGCAGTCTTCCATTTTCAATTAAAACTATTAATAAATATGTTTAGGGCGATATTTATACATTCTGTAAAATTTCACGCTTGTACGCAAAAATTCAACAATGTACGCATGAACGGAATGCCATTATCTTCTTTTCAATCTTCCAGTTCGCATTAGACGGCTGGAAAGTGAGGTAATTTTTGGGTTTTGTGTGTAAAAATGTAAATTGAATAATGTATTTAATATGTTTCTTTCCAGAAGTGGATGTTCTGCTCATATAGTTGTGGGCGGGAGATGAAAGTAGCCAGGTATTTGCATATGGCATATATATGTACGTACATATGCATACTTATATATAAATAAAAAAGCATTAATTTTTTTTTGTTGATACATTGCAGAGAAACCAGTAGTGGGATTCACTAACTTTAATCGGTGCGACAATAGCAATTTTTGACGGCACTATTTGCCGTTTGCACTAACGATTGTGCGATTCACTAACTTATTCATAACGAGACATAACAGCTTTTTCATTATATTTATTCAAAGTGATAAAGAGTGGCATCTCTGTCAAACTAAATGTCAAAATGAGCGAAGAGCACAAAGAGGAATAGAGAAAAAACAAACGAATACATGCTAACATAGTGAACGAAACAAATTTTTGGCGTTGGTTGAAAATATTTGAATAACGTAAGTAAATTAAATCATTAATATAATTTAATTTATAATTTTTATATATTGCTTTACATAGAATGACGACAACTACTATTAAAAGAAGCCGCGCCACAGCCGAGCAACTTCATTGTATGACGGATTTTTTGCTTGAAAATCCGTGGTTAGCCGGATTTAGGTTCCAAAAACTCCACGGAAAATTTGAGTGCGACAAAAAGTGGAAGGAATTGGCGACTATTGTGAATAGTCGAGGCGGAGCAGTTAAGAGTGTCGATCAATGGCACACGGTAAGCAAATATTGTTGAATTATTTGATATATACTAATACAAAAATGTTTTCCCCAGAACAGGTTTGGCGGGATCTTAAGAATAGAACCAGCATCAAGGCGTGAGACCGGCGAAGGAAGCTGGCACTGACTGGAAACAGGCCAGTCAATGAGGAGACTCTCTGAAAATCTGATAGGCGTGTGCTTTCACTTATTGGGACGGTATATGTGGAGGGGATTGAAGTGGCCGACAATGTCCCAATAGAGGAGGTGAGTTAGATGAAGTGAATGTTTATTGAGTGTAAGTTACAATTGAAATGAAAACAAGCAGATGCTTTAAAGGTAAATTGCTTTCGAAGTTACAGTGTAATGTTTTTTTCTACTTTTCTGTTTGGGATTCTCTTCCTATAGATGTTAGCTGAATCTAACAAACGAAGTGTCGAAGTTGTCAAACAACAGGTAGAAGCTTTAAAGGTTCGTTGCCTAGCACGCATACATAGGCTATTATATATTTTTTCATTTTCTTAATAGATCTTAGGCGGATCCAGTGCAGCGCGTGTCGCTGTTGAGAAAACTATGGCAGGGGCAATACGCACTTTGGGGGAAGGGTTGAAAGCTACGCCAGATGCTTTCCACAATCTAACAAATGCTATCTACCGCGCATGATCAGTGAATTACAATAATTTTAATTTTTTTTTTTATCACGAAGAATATTTGTTTGTACCTGAATTCATGTTTTTATTTTCTTTTAGCTTTAGTAATTAGTTTGAAGTACTTTTAATATTACTTAATTTAATATTCAATGTATTTAAACTTGTATTTTTTAAATTTGTGTGATAATTTATATTGTTATAGTGAAATTGAATTGAAGTGAATTTTTTTGATCATAATGTACAATTTCATTTAGTTTTAATTTAATGAACTTTTCTGACATAACTGAATGTTCGTCTATGGGGCGATTAGTTCCACGTTTTATATTTTTCATATAGTGATTGAACTGTGATAAAATATGTATACATATATATGTTCGAATGAATTTCAAAACTTGGACTTAATATCTCCTGAACTAAAAGACTTTTTACTCGTATGTAAGACTGAATAGAAAATGTTATCTAAATTTTTATATAAATATATGTATAAGAATCAAAATGAAACCATAAATATTTTGCAAAACATTAAACGTAATACTTTTACTTTTATTGTGAATTCTTGGACATGAATGTCAAAAAGTATTTTGGTAAAAAGATTTGCAATAAGTCGCTCTTGGATGCGTTTCGCAATTGAGGATGGCGCATCTTGCGCTAAGAAAATGCTGTCCGTTGTGGACTCTTAAAACTCTTCCTCGGGCACTTCTATTTGCTCATCTAAACTAATGTTGTGCAGCACTGTGCACACATTTACTACTTTTCATGTAAGTCCGGGATCATACAAAAGAGTTCTTTGCTTAGATAAGCATCGTCAAGTTCCTTTAAGAACACCAAAAAGTCTCTCAACTGGGTTGCGTGCTTTGTAAAATGCCTCGTTATAGTGGAATCTCGGGCTTCCTTCTGGTTGGTTTATTAGAGGAGTCAGCCACGCCTCCAATGGATATCCAGAATCCCCTAAAGACATTTTCAATTTCAAATTAATACATTTTATTTAGCAGGATTGATTAAAAAAAACTCACCAATGAGAAACATGTTCTGACTTCCGTTTTGAAAACTTCGGTGCATAATTTTATATTTGAAACATTGATAAAACTTTGAATTTACCATTTGCACATTAATTAAATGGTAGCTATGGTGGTTGACATAAGCCTCCCCATGATTCTTTGGCGCCAAAATTGAAATATGAGTACAATCGATGGCCTCAATAGTGCCTCCCACCACAAAGGCGCTCCACTTGGGTCATAGAAAACCTCACTTTCTGGCGAAACAATGAATCATTGATTGCATCCGTTACCCGATGAATCCTACGGCTTACGGATGACTGGCTCATGGATATTCCCCATTGCTCACCTACGGGTCGTTCATAGCAACCAGTTGCGAAGAACCTTAAAGCCGCTAGAACCTACCAATATAAAAGTAAAATTTAAAATTTTATACAGGCTTAAATATTACACGAGCTACCTGTTTCTCAGTTGATATTGCTGTTATTCTCCGCTGCTGTTATAACTCCGTGTACCGTGGTTCAAAGCCAGATAAAGTCTAGAAAGAAAGAAGTTTGATGAGGAGTTGTGGTGTTCTCCGAAATAGCAGCTATCACTCTACCACTTTGAAAAATTGTGGTTTTCTCATATTATTCCCTAATACAAACCTGGCCTCAATCTCTATAAATTATATAGTTGAAACTTATTATTAATAATAAAAAATACATTGCTTTAATTGATACAGAGCTAGCTTTAGCCTAATTAGTAGCGAAATAAATGATTTTCCACAAATTAAATTGAAACACCCAATAATATTCAGTACATTGACAAATAAAAATACAATCAAATATGAAATAGTACATACAATAGCACCGAACGAATTTAATTTCCCCTACAACGCACGGATTCGATGGAAAGTCACGCCACTAAAAGGACGGAATTATGACTTTATAATAGGTATGGATATTTGAATTTACTTAATGCGATAATAAATATAGAAGAAAGAAGAATAACACTGAATGAGAGGGAATCCCAGTTTTTAAATATTCCTTTCGACTTTGAAAAAGTCTGCACATTAAAAAAAACTGATATAAATTACAAGCGATTCAATTATATTACTTAAATACTCAGGAATATAAAGAAATAATTAAAGTTTTAAGAAGGTTTAATAAATTGTTATATAAAGAAGGAGACATACTAACAAGTATCACTGAAGTGTAACACGAAATTAGGACATGTACTCACCACATCATGAAGAGGAAAGATATTCAGATAATCCTCAAAAGGCGTGAAACCCAATTCAGCAGTTTAGTTAAAATCGTTTAAACGTTGGTAGGCAAAGCCCCGAAGAACCTGAAGTAAGTCATGGGGAAGAAATTAGCAACGCCGTGAGAACATTTATTAATCAGTGAGAACATTTATTAATGGTGTTTGTGAACACCAGACAGAAAACTTATCGAAGTACGATTGGAGAGCATGAGAGTCATCATAGCTTATTATTATCGAATAGATCTCAAGGTCACTTGTATATAAAAGAAATTTGGCTGCAGAAAAACAGGTATCAATGTTATTGATAAACAGAGTAAAAAACAAGCCTCCCAAAATGCTACCCTGAGAAGCACCCGAAGTCGCAATGAAAGGGCGTGAGGAAACATTGTCAAACGCAACTACATACATAAATTCTTTTGGACAAATATGATTTAAACCATTCAAGAAACATTGAATAAAATCCAAAACAAGCTAATTTCATAATTAATATTTTGTGCAAAACTCTATCGAAAGCCTTCGAAAAGTCAGTATAAATTGAGTCAACTTGATACCCATTTTGAAAGGACGAAAAACAGTCTTCCGTAAACACAGCGAGGTTGGTAACTTAATAAATTCATATTAATTAGGAGAAATGAAGCTGTTGACAGAAAAACCCCAACTTTTCTGTAATGATAAATTCGAAGAGTTTAGAAACTTATATAGTTAAGAAATAGGCCGATATTTGCCAACATCGTTTTTGTTACCACTTTTAAAAATAGGGGTAATTTAGGTTTTTCTCAAGTCGTCATTAAAATCACTAGAAGATAGAGACTTATTAAAGATTATCATAAGATGAACAATAAAAGCAGGACACATTTCAAAAAGTACAACTCCCGTCAACATCCATGAACTTAGACGGTTTTAGACAGGATATATCTTTTAAGACATCATCATCCGTTATCTTAATAGACCCAAAGGAAAGCGAGGAATTGGAGGCAATTGGGGATAGCCCCAACTACATTTTCAGTATTTGTGCCGAAATATGCACAACAAAATTCTGCCAAAAAGTTGTCCGCATCTTCAGCCGAGTTAACGTGCTAATCTTTGAAAAAAAACGAAGGAATATTCGGGTCTGACTTCTTGGATTTCAAGTAACTCCAAAAGACTTTCGGATTACTTTTAATACTGGCTTCATTAGGGTGGTTTTAGTGAATAGAGGTGAAATTTGTGTGTGCTCACTTCTAGAAATGTGCCATTTAGTGTAAAAATACAATTGTAAAAGTTTCAGCTTAATCGAACTTTGCCTTCCCGTGCCGAAAGAGCCTTGAAGTTTGATAAAATGGCCATTTTTCGCGGAAAAGCGTTATTTTTCGAGTTTAACTTACGACTGATTCCACCTATTACAATAAATTTATTATCAAATGAAAGGTAATTTTGTTGAAATTAAAGTCTATTATAATACATTTTCTTTAGAAATGTATGGTTTGGAAGATATTTAACATTTAATGGACCAAGTTCGTGTTATGTGCCTTTTTGGTGACACTCATACATAATATTTTTCGGATTTAAGGCTCGCTTAAGTATTTTTATACCTTTCATGAAAATGAAACGGTATATTAACTTTGGTCCGATGTTTGTAAGTATAAGAAGAAGAGAGATAGACCCATACCCAAGTATACTAAAATGATCAGGAGCAGTAGGAGATTCGATTTAGCCATGTCCGTCTGTCCGTCTGTCCGTCTGTCCGTCTGTCTGTTTGAACGCAAACTAGTCCCTCAGTTTTTGAGATATCCGAATGAAATTTGGTAGGCAGATGTATTTCTATATTCTATTAGACATTTGTCGGAACCGGCCAGATCGGACCATATATAGCTGATATAACCTTGATTGTTCAGATATGAGATTTTGCTCTATATCTTTGGTACTAAAGCAGCTAGGAACGTGCAATTTGACACTCCTATGAGAAAATAAGTAGTGTTTTAAAATGTAATACTTTTTACGCTAACAATGCAGTATTTTAAATTAGAATTTTATATATTCATCAAAGGTATGAAGGCTTCGGAATGGCCGAAGACAGCCCTTCCTTACTTGTTTTTAAGTATTTTTTGACATTTTGGTGAGTTTGGCCTTGGCCTAAGACAGTGACATAATTGGGCCGTCAAATTTCTTAACTTTTCATTCTATGCAACTTTACTTTAGAATATCCTATACTTTTACTAAAATAAAGCGACAACAACAAAAGATCAGAATAACTTTTATTAACCTTTACTTTACTACTTTTTCACATTTCAACCTCACTAAACATATTTTTTCTCCCATAAGCTGGCATCTCTAGTATTATTTGGTATTGTATATTTCTGCCATCTCGTGGCTGACTTGTTGCTCATATTTACCGCTATGTATTCTGGTAGTAAGTAAAAAGTGGGGAATCCCCTATTTGATTTTGACGCTTTAAGAGAAATGTTATTTTAAAGTTTGTTGTGCTAAGTGAACAGTTCGATATTAGAAAGTGCAAGATATTACATACATAGTTATATAATTAAATTCAAATGGCTACTACCTCATCTAATGTTCGTGTTCGATCTAAAACCCTAATTTATTTAATTGGGTATTCATCTCATCAAATAATCGGGAGTAAACTGCCATCTAATCATCAAGTGTTAAAGTCATTGTTTTACAACATTCGTGAAGTTGGATTACCTTTTAGTGATGCTGCAAAACTCACTCTGACGGAAGTTCTTGTGTTCTGGGAGAAAGCTAGAATACCTTATCAATTACAAAAAAAATGCTGTTCGCAAAGTCGAAAAATTATATAACGAATGGAGGGCACTTCAGAAGTGTTCAAGATTGAAGACAAAACGTCAAGAGGAAAAAAATCTTGCATTCACATCCAAACTGTCCGATCTTTTTGATGTAGCAGTGGAAGATGCCATTTTAAAAATGCCTAATCAGGAAGATATTAAATTTTTGACATATCAGAGAATGAAAGGACGTCCAGGCCATATGAAAGGTATCGATGTGAATACAGCTCTAGCTGAACAAAGAAGAGAAGCAAGAAAAGCAAAAGCAGAAGAGTGGCGATGGCGACAGATTTCACCAGTAAGCGCTGGTAAGTTTATAGTATAGTTGCCCAATTTTATTTAAAAATTGGATACTCAAACCCATACTTAAATAGGTAATAAAAAGCTGGCTCTTAGAAGCTATAGCCTTTATTCGTTCCTATTTGTTACCAACATCAACAGTATTTTTCTCCCAAAATCCATACATTTTCTTTCCTTTTTTCATTGCAACGGAAAATGTACGAGACATCTCATTGTCTTCTGAATCAGAAGTGGAAGAAATCACCTCGGACGAAGTATTTACCGATGATGAAAAAGCCAGCAAAGCGGCGACAGCGAGTAAAAAAAGGAAATACAGTCGTGGTTATAAAGAAGTAATGACGGAAAAATTATCAATTTTGCTAGATAGGTGCAAAATTTCTGATAGAAATGCTGTGCGAATAATTTTCGCAACAGCTGAAAGTTTGGGCTGTAATGTCGAGGAATTTGCACTTAGTAGAAGTGCTTTAAGAAAACGCAGAATATCCTTTCGAAGTCAACGGGCCCAGAAAATCAAGGCGAGGTTTAAAAACTTAGACTTAGAGGGTATTGTTGTTCATGGGGATGGAAAACTTTTACCAAACCTTCTTCAGAAAGAATGTGCTGAACGGTTGGCAATCTTGGTAAGCAAAGGAGACTATGAACAACTACTGGGGGTCCCGGAATTAGAAAATTCCACAGGCGCCAGTCAGGCAGAAGCTGTTAGCGGTAGTCTAGAAGAATGGGATATTGGCGATAAAATTGTTGGTATGTGTTTTGATACGACGGCTTCCAACACAGGACGAATGAAAGGCGCATGCACCTTGTTAGAAAAACAGCTAGGTAAAAGTTTGTTGTACTTAGCCTGCCGCCATCACATTTTAGAAGTCGTTTTACGGTCAGTATTTGAGTACAAAATGGGATCAACGACTGCTCCCCAACCTGACATTTTTAGAAGATTTCAAATACATTGGCCTAACATACATAGATCAGTCTAAATACATTGAAGGGGTACAGGATGATTCGGTAAAGAAGTCAGTGAAAGAGTTCGAAAAAGAGGTTGCGGAATTTCTTCTCTTTCAGTTAACTGAAAAACAGCCGAGGGATGATTACTTAGAACTTATTAAGTTATGTTAAATATTTTTAGGAAAAGTCCCTTCACACGATGTTTCGTTTAACACTCCTGGTGCTTATCATCACGCCCGTTGGATGGCAAAAGCCATTTACTCTCTGAAAATGTTCATTTTTAGAGAACAGTTTTCTATGTCCGAAGAGGAGTTCAGTTCACTAAAAGCTATTGGTTTATTTATTGTTAATTTGTATGTGAAGATGTGGTGTCAAGCTTCAAACGCAATAAGTGCACCTAGTAATGATTTACAATTTGTTCAGAATGTAATTAAGTACAGACGTATTGATCAAGGTGTATCAGAAAAGGTATTGGGAAAATATTTACTTCACCTGTGGTATCTGAACCCGGAACTGATTTGCCTTAGCTTATTTGACAAAAATGTTTCAAATGAAATAAAAAGAAAAATGGCAAAAAAGATTTTATCGTACAGGAATTTAACAGAAGAAGAACGGTCTTCAAAGATAATGAGGGTGCAAGTTTCTGAAAATGAAGCTGTAAACCTATTTAAAAATATTTCGCTTCAGAACTTTGTTTCGGATCAAAGCCTGGCCTTTTTCGAATATTTCAAAGTCAAAACTGATTTTTTGACAGAGGACCCCAAGAAATGGTCCGAAAATAAAGACTTTTTGAAACTTCAAAGTTTTGTTAGGAGTATGAAGGTAGTAAACGACACGGCAGAGAGAGGGGTTAAGTTAATTCAAGACTTCAATAATATTCTTACAAAAGATGAGGAGCAAAAACAATTCCTGCTTCAGGTGGTAGCGGATTGTAGTCGGCTTTACCCTGATACTTCCAAAAGTACCCTTTCTCTACCCTTATCTGATGAATGATATTGGAAATAATAATATATAAATAAATTGATAAATTTTTAAAATTTTTGTTTTTAGTATGAATTTTCTTTTCTATATGTTTATTTTTTAAATAGATTTGTTCCCATCGTCTTATCTTTTTGTTAAATATTGTACCAATTAATGTACGAAAACTGAAAATACAATATATAACTAAAAGATTTTACTAATTTCTAGCTTTTTCTATTATAATAAAATAAAGGACTTCAGTGTCTGCATTGTTTATGGTTAAGGTAAGGATAGTTTCAAAAATCGTGGAGAACCTCGAGTGTTACTGCGAAGAACTATACTAAGGCATTTGACACGAACTTGGTCCATTAAATGTTAAATATCTTCCAAACCATGCATTTCTAAAGAAAATGTATTATAATAGACTTTAATTTCAACAAAATTACCTTTCATTTGATAATAAATTTATTGTAATAGGTGGAATCAGTCATAAGTTAAAGTCGAAAAATAACGCTTTTTCGCGAAAAATGGCAATTTTATCAAACTTCAAGGCCTTTTCGGCACGGGAAGGCAAAATCCAATTGAGCTGAAACTGTCACAATTGTATTTTTACACTAAATGGCACATTTCTAGAAATTGAAAATTTATTTTGAAAAACCACCCTAGGCTTCATACTTCCTAATGTACTTTTTATACAATGCTCTATCTAGAATGTTGAATTTTAACAAATAAAATTTGTAACGACCGAAATAATGCGAAAGGCCATATACCATGAATCTTTTATGAAACAATTCATAAGTCGTATATCTGAAAAGCTCAACTGATTTTGCAGTATTAAGGTGCATAAACAATTTCCGCCAGTCGTAACTACGCACCACTGAATTAAAATAAATAAAATTGCATAAATCACAATTTAGTTTGAGCCGTCCACTTATGAGAGGCACAGTAGGAAAATCATAAAATTCAATGCTTAAAACGAGTGGTATGTGATGTACAGTAACTGCTGACAGAGAACTTAGAAGTATGAGAAGCTGCAAATCCAAAGTGGAAACTATTCGGCGTTGGTCGTTAACAGGTCTGATACGTTTCCAAACTGGGTCGCCACAACATTGTTATATAAGCATTTTTAAGTCACCAAAAATGTTAAATTTAATGTTAGCGGGGAAAAATATAAAATTCGATGTTAACAAATATGCAAACGAATGAAGATGAGATTAAATAGAAAAACTTCAGATAGGAAGATTTGGTTGAATTTATGAATTGAATATTTTTTTAATTATTTAATTTATATAAATGAGAATATGCACAGATACTTTATAACATGAAAAAAGTTTTGCATAACATATGCAGGTTAGCAAAACATTTATATTTATTCTGTATTGAAATTTTAAAGTGCAAGACTGATAAAGACAATAAAAATATAAAAAAATTAAATTAAAAAAAGACGCAAAAAAATGTCCAATTGTGATTTGAATCTGGAAAAAGTTGCGTTTTGCATATTAAAGGTTCGTCTACACCAATACCGCCACACGCCAAACAATTTTCGCGCCTCTCATTTCAAAGAAATTTTTTGAAAATAATTATTTATATTATTATAACTATAACTTATGAGTTTGTTTCCGATTTAATATTTTACTTGAGGTTTGGTGTTGATAACATTTTTCTGTAGTTGCGAAATGATATGCGATCTATGTGCGTAGTACGTATGTATGTACATACATATGTATGTACATATGTACAGTGGGGAGCAGAATTGAGTGCATGTTGATCTTTTTACAATATTAGCAAGGGTTTTCATAGTAAATTTTTTTTGATAATTTTATATACAAATATAGTTCATACTATAACAAAACCCATGTAAATAAATGTTTCAAACTTTATACACAATTTATAAAAACTCAATAAATTTTCATCAAAATTTTAAATTTTTTTGGAAGAATGTTTAGAAACTTTTCTGGTATGCAGTTTTAAGGCTTATTTAATTTTAGTCTAATAAAGTGCAATTTTGAAGTGGCTAGAAACAACCTCTGATTTTTTATAATTTTTTTTAAATTTTGGCTTTGGAAACTTTTTCCATATATAACCTATACAAGTACATAATTTATGTGGTAGAAAATGTCGGCATATAAATTTATTAAAAATCAGTGGGAATTTTTATAAAATCCATGCATTTGATAAAAAAAAGTTCGCAAGACCAAAAATTCAAAAAATTATAAAAAATCAGCGGTTGTTTCTAGCCACTTCAAAATTGCACTTTATTAGACTAAAATTAAATAAGCCTTAAAACTGCATACCAGAAAAGTTTCTAAACATTCTTCCAAAAAAATTTAAAATTTTGATGAAAATTTATTGAGTTTTTATAAATTGTGTATAAAGTTTGAAACATTTATTTACATGGGTTTTGTTATAGTATGAACTATATTTGTATATAAAATTATCAAAAAAAATTTACTATGAAAACCCTTGCTAATATTGTAAAAAGATCAACATGTACTCAATTCTGCTCCCCACGGTACATACATATATTACATATTTGTGTATTTGCACAAAACTTTGTCTTAGCAAAAAAAAATATTCAGGGAAACTGAATTAAGTAGCGATTGAGATTTAAAACCACAGTTAGTTGAGAAAACGCCACAATATTATATATGTATGCTTTCGTTTTGCGCGTGTTCGAAACCTGGCCACGCGCTTCTGTGTTTAAATTTGGGGGTTGATTTTAGATTCTGACTTTTTTTTTTGCAAATTCTTGCACTCTATGCATATATGCATGCATATATATTTATGTATTTTCATATTTACACAGGTATTTGTATACTCATCTGCATAATTGCATAAATTACTCATAAATTATGCATGTACATACATATGTATATATCCATATTGTACACACACAAATATGCAAATTACTGTCGATTTAAATTAAACGACTAAAAAAATCTATTATTTGGTCTTGATGACCTTTATGAGGCTGAGAATTTCTTCCTCTTTGTTCCAAGGGATATTTGACTGTAGGATTGCGGGTAATGTTTTGCTAGTTAGTATTTCATTAAAGGAGTGTTTTTGGTTGTGGAATTATGATATTGAACGGCGTATGATCCCACAATATTTATTTTTTGGTTGTCAATTTCAATTGTACCTTAATACTGGTTTAGTAATATGATGCCAGGGGAGATGTTTTCCACTGATGGGATGTGCTGATTATTTATTAGAGTGCATTCTGCTGGTTCGCTTCTGAGTAGTTGCGGGACACAAGTAGTATTACTAATATCTAACATATTCTTATAGTTACAAATTCGTATATGATTATTCTCACTACATTTTGTTTTTATTCCAAATACCTTATGTTTACTACAAGTTACGATATCCTCATAGGGAATTTTATTAATATATTTATTTTTCTTTATGGGTTTGATAAAAATTGAATCACAAATTTCTTCGTTTGTTAATGGTATTCCTACCATATAAAATAACATTGTTTCATTTGAGGCAATTTTTATATTTGCAAGTTCTAGCGATTCTTCTACATTATTTAATGTGAAGCTATTTTTTATGAAAATCGATTTTGCTAATGCTAGTTCTTCATTTGATAAAATATACGAATTGGCGATTCCGGCTTTGACCCAATGAATCGCCTATCAATGTTAATAATTTCTTCTTTTACAATTTTTAATTTATATTTTAATTCTATAGTAAAATTGCGTTGTACATCTTCATTAGATTGTACCACTTTTGAAATCTGATTCGATACTCTCGTAATATTGTTTATCCTATCGAAAATTATTGTATTTATTACTACTTGATTATTGTTATTGTTTATTATATTGTTTATTTGATTATATAAAATTACAAAGTCGTCATGATCGGGATTTCCAGCGATCCATTTCCAGACTTTCCCTATTGTTTCTATAGTTTTGTTGAACCTTTTTGGTCGGAGTCTATTTAGGTAGGTTTGTGTAAGGGTTAATTCATTTATCAGGATGGGTAGAAAGGGATTTTCTGATGTTATCTTGGTTTTAATAGTGTTGTCTATTTCGTCGAGTGTCATTTGAAATGCGTCTAGGTCTACTTTGTGTATTATTCTGTAGGTTCCTGTTTGTATTCTTGTCAATCCGGTATCGAATGTTGCTAATTGTGCATTTGTATAGACTATTATTTTAAAGTCTGCGTATTCTAGGTGCACAAAAAACCTGCAAGGGAAAAGAGAAAAAAATACTATTGTCTAATGTTGCTTTTATGTACCGTTCGTCCTTTTTCGGTGATTATTGCACTTTGTATAGTCTATTATTTTAAAGTCTGCGTACACTAGGTGCACAAAAAACCTGCAAGGGAAAAGAGAAAAAAAAATACTATTGTCTAATGCTGCTTTCATGTACCGTTCGTCCTTTTGCGGTGATTACACTGGATTTGTCTTCTTTAACTGTTTCTTTTCTATATTTTTCTGTGAGTTTTGACCCTATTCGTTTGTTTATTCTAACGTAAATTACATCTCCAGGAGTATATGCTTTCATAGGTTTTCGTGTTTTATTATGATTTTCTAAATCTTTTGCCTGCCTTTTTCGGAGGGTTCCATATTTTCTTGTCGTGCGTTTTCATACTGTTCTGGGTCTATTGTAACACGTCTGTCAAAAAATCTCTCTATAGGTCGTTTTCCTGTTGCGGAATGTATGGTGTAGTTATACTCGTATGTACATCGATCTAAGAGTTCTTGGAATGAGCGGTGTGTGCGTTCCGTTTGAAGACAACGCATAATTTCAGATAGGGTAGAGTGAAATCTTTCTACTTGTCCGTTAACTGTGCTTGCGTATGGGGGGGTTTTAAAAATTTTAATACCGAGTTGGTCTTCGATTATAAATTGTATAGAAGCTGAATTTAAAGATTTTTCATTGTCGATAACTATTGTTTTTGGTATACCGAAAGCGAAAAGTATTTGTCGTAAAGGTTCTCTGATATCTTCTATTGCTTTTTACTCTATTATTCTAACTTGAGAATGTTTCGAAAATGTATCTACTGCTGTTGAAACTAATTTTTTCCCCGTATTGTAAATGTCTATATGCACGATTTCTCCAGGGTATTGAGGTTTCTAATAGTTGCGGTTTATTGGGGTTACGATCATACCTGTTTTCCTTGCAAACTCTACATTGTTTAATTATATTTTCTATTTTTGTTTTCATTTTTGGAAAGTAACATCTATGTATTAGTTGTTTTTTATTTTCGTCTCTATTTCTATGTGCTCGTTTATGTTCGTTTAGTATTTCCATATTTTGTGGATCCTCACTTGTTATGTCCTCTACTTTTGTTTAGGTGTTACGAATTTTATAATTGCCAAAATGCAGTGGGTAAATGTTTTGAATTTTTCCCATTATTTCTTCAGAGGTAAATATACCATTTATCACTGAAGGGTTTAGGTATCGTTTCAATAGTGAAGTTAAATTTTCTATTGAAAAATTGGGTTTAGTGATTATATGTTTATGGTAGGTCGGGAATGGTATTTTAAACTGATAGCCGTCTTCATCTGCTAACGAGATCCAAAGTTGGTTTTTGAATGCATTTTTGGGTCCTTCTACTGCTAGAATTAGATTGTGTGATGAGCTTTCGTCGGAATGTGTGGCGACTGATAAGGAATTCACTTCAAAAGGCCTGGATAATGTAACTGCAACTACATTGGCTTTCCCAGGTTTGTATTTTAATTCATAGTTGTATTCTTCAAGTATGGCTTTCCGTCGTTTTAGTTTGGAGTTTTTATTTTTATTACTGAGGGCGTATGTAAGTGGTTGGTGATCTGAATGTATTACAACCTTTGCTGTACCGTACTCGTATAAATAGTTTCTAAAAGAGTTAAGTGCCCATATAATGGCAAGCATTTCCTTTTCGTTGACTGGGTAAATTTCTTCAGCCTTGTTCAATGTTCTTGATATAAAGTTTATTGGTTTGCCATTTTGCTCTAAAACGGCGCCTATGGCATACTTCGAGGCGTCAGTAGTTAGGTTAAATTCTTTTTTGTAATCAGATTGTAAAACTACGTCTTGAGATGTCAGTGTGGATTTAATTTTGTTGAATGCAGATTTAGCTTCTTCATTTAGATTTATTTGGATTTTTTCGAGCTTCTTTTAGACATTCTTCCTTCCTCACCTCTAAGAAGGGATGTTAGTGGTTTGGCTAATTTGGCATAATCCTTGATAAATCTTCTATAGCATCCGGATAAGCCTAAGAATGATCGTAAGTCCTTGATCGTCTGAGGGTATGGAACATTTAATATTGATTGTACTTTGGAAGGGTTTGTAGAAATTCCGTCGGAAGATACAACGAATCCTAGGAATTCAACCTGCTTTTTGAAGAATTCGCATTTATCGATTTGGACTTTCATGTTTGATTTACTGAGGGTATAGAAAATTGTGTCTATGTGTTCGGAGTGTGAATTTTCGTCCTTGCTAAATATGATTATGTCGTCTATGTATACATAACATATTTTGCCTATGTATTATCGTAATATGTCGTAAAGCGTCCGTTGAAATATGGCTGGGGCATTTTTCAAACCAAACGGAAGTCGGGTGAACTCGTATTTTCCATTGCTCACTGAAAATGCGGTTTTTTCCACGTCAGATTCCTTAAGAGGAATTTGATGGAAACCGCTTTTTAAATCAATCACAGAAAAAATTCGGTTTTCTCCTAGTTGAGAGAGAACTTTATTTATTTCAGGTATTGGATACCTATCTGCAATTGTGACTGTGTTTAACTTCCTATAGTCTGTAACCATTTTAATTTTTTTTTCGCCAGACGCGTCTTCTTTTTTAGGCACTACCCATACAGGTGGGTTATAGGGTGATCTGGTTTGTCGTATGATTCCGTCGTCTAATAATTTATTTACTTGCTTTTCAACTTCTTGTTTAAGGCTAATAGGATAAGGGTAGGATTTGGAGTATATAAGCGAGTCTGAATTTGTTCGAATTTCTGCAACTACCTTTGTTATGTAAGTTAGTTTTTCGTCCGGTTCCGAAAATAGATTTCGGTGCTTTTGTGCTAGTTTCCTAATTGCATGTTTTTCTACTGTACTCATATGTTCGTCGCGGATTTGTATTAACTTAACGTCCTGTACACTACGATATTGTCGTATATTGTCTCAGATGGATTCTTTTCGTATTTGCTATGACCATATAATTTCCTTTTGTGTGTATGATTGCTGAAAGTGCTTTTAAGCTATCGTTTCCTAGTATAGCATGGAAAGTGGTGAGTGTTGGCAATAGGAAAAATTTTAATTTGCAATTTTCCAAATTGAAAAGATTTAGAAATGTATGATTTGTAATTTTTATTTTGCCGCCTACTGAGTTTGCTAGAAAGGGAGTATTGTTCGCTATTGATTTTTCTACTAAACTTGATTGGATGTAATTTTCATTGGATCCGGTATCTACTAATATTTGCATTATTTCACCGCTCTTCGTCTTACATCTGAAATAAGGTAGCGAAGAGCTATTTAGTCTAAAAAATGTACGTCAGTGAGGTCAAGCGTGTCTTCAATTGTGTCATTGTAATTTGGTTCATTGTAGTCATATTGATCATTGTAGTTGTATAGGCTTTCGTTATATTGGTCCTCTGGTGGTTCGTTAGAATTTATGTGAAAATTCTTTTGTATTTTTTGTGGAGGGTTGTTTATTATTGAAGCGTTTGATGGTCTTTTACCTGATTCTTGGGGTCTTGGCCGATTTGCGTAATTAACGGCTCTTGCCCTTATACTCTCAACTACGTCCATCGGTTGAGGTGGTTTAGGGGGTCTAGGAGGAGCAATGTTTTGCTGTGGACTATATAGATTCTAGTTTTGTTGCCTATATTGTTGACTAAATTAATTTGGATTCCGATTTGAATGTTGTTGAATGTTAGAGTGATTAAGGTTTAGTTGATTACGATGGTAGTTTTGTGGGATTTGGTAGATAAGCTAGTTCAGGATAAAATTTGGATGAGGTTTGAGGGTTTAATGGTTGATGATATCTAGGTTGGGTGTATTGCTGTTGTGGCTGTTGTGGCTGTTGCTGATTTGTGTGTTGTTGACGAGAAGTTGATGATGTGATATGGGTTTGGTTATTAGCGTGAAAAGCTCTGAAGCTTTGGTTTTCTAATTTGAGACAAAGATGGAGGGCTTCGGGTAGGCTTTTTGGTTCTTTAATGCCAAGTAGCCTGGGAAGATCACCAGAAAGTCCTCTTATGAAGGTATCGGGGGCTTTAGCGCGTTAACAAGTGAACTGCTTCTTCTCCTATTTCCATACAACCTATTTTGTTCAGAAGTAATGATAAGTGTCCGTATACCTTCTGGTAAAGTTCGTTAATTGTCATTCGTCCTTGTATGAAACATGTCATTTGGTACTCTAGAGTGCCTATGTCTCGTTTGTCTGCGTAATGAGTAGTCAAGCAACGGGAGATTGCTGCCCAGTCTAGAGGGGTGTTGTAGGATTCTAAGGCTATATCTGCCTTTCCAACTATTTTATTTCTGATGACATTTAAAGTGCCGAAATATTTAGGTGTTCCTTTTGAGGGTTCGTAGATTCTTAAAATTCGCTCGACGCTTTTTTTCCAGGAACTAAATTCTGAGACATTTCCTGAAAATTCCCATAAGGATCTCACAACGTCTGGAATTTTATCCATTTCGTTCGTGTTGTTTTTGAATTGTTCGTCTATTGTTTGGTCCATAATGACCGGGTTTATTTTATTATTAAGGGTATTATGTACTACATTAGGTACACTTGCCTCTATTGCTAAAGTTACCATGTTTTTTTTATCATGTTCGCCAATTCTGGCGAAATCATGTTACTAGGGCCTGACAGTGCTGTTGGTGCAGCAGGGGGACTAATCCCGAGTACGGGGGTCTAACTGGATTGTTTGGATTTGCCATTCTAAATTTTTCAAAATTTATACCTCCATTTTAATTTAAATATTTATTTTTTCTGTTATCCCTTCTAGGAAGGGAGCTTTTTTACCCTGGATGGTCCCGTCAACTCCTGAGTTGGCTACGGAGTCGCAGAGTTAAGCAATATTATTTTCAGTCTATTTTAAATTATTGGCTGTACAAGCCGTATTGTATTTTTTATTTTTTTTTGTGGTTATTTATGTATATTTACTTGCACTATAGCTAAAATGAAAATTCTGTTTGGTTCTTTAATAAATTTGTTTCTTGATTTAAAAATCTCTTTCTTTTTCTTCGTAAAAATAAGGCAATATTTACGTTTTCTTTTACAATTTTTCTGTCATTTAATAATTTATATATTTCACAATTTTTTTCTCTCTCTTGTTTTTTTATTATTAACTATATTTCTTATGCTACTTACACTATATACAGCTTCATCCTATCCTTGTAACCGGTGATTGTGTATTTGTCCTTTTCTTTATGTGTACTGGGGTACACCGTTTCACACTGTTGTTGTTACTTTGGCTGTCAGCTTTTGCTGCTGGGTGGTTTGTTGGTATCGTTGGAGCATCCAGGAAGTTTCTTTGGCTATCTTTTTCACGCTCTTTCTAATATGTTGGTTTTTTCTTAACGCTGTCTTTTTCGCGGCGTTTTTTTTTATTTTGGTTAACGGCGCATTTAGACTTTCTCGTAATTTAAAACTGACTTTGCCGACCCAAACAAGCTTTTTATTTAAGCTCGGGCGCCAATTACGGTCGATTTAAATTAAACGACTAAAAAAATCTATTATTTTGGCCTTTATGACCTTTATGATCAACTCTTTTGCTAAGACTAATTTTACAATTTTAATTATCTACTATTTATAACTTAAAAATTACTTATGCTAGCACTATTGACTTATTGCTAACTTATTTGTTTGTGTCCCACTATTCCGAGTATGTCGGATGTTGCTTTGCTAGTTGTTGAGTTTAAAATGTTTATTGCAATGGTTGCATTATTGTTGGTCAGCATTAATCCCTGACTGTAACTTCTTATTTCTTATTTATTGTATATTGTTTAGTCAGCATTATTCTGTTAACTTTAGTTAACTTTAATGTTGCTAACTTGCACATATGGACAAACAACCTTGACATACGCTAAATCTAAATCAAATCGCAGCGCAATCACAACCGCAGCTACACTTGTGCCTGCGCCGGCACCAAATATTCTAAAATATCTGAAACTACATACAACAACAAAAAATTCAGTCATTAACGCGTGCGCGTATTCTTTAAAACAAAGGCTATTTCATTCATAAGCGCGAGCATTTCATCCCTCCGCGCACGCAAATGTTCCCCTCAACAATCTTTTTCGCGACGAACACAAAAATGCTAAAATCTATTTTAATATTTTGTTTAAATTTATTATATGTAAGCATTCTATGGATGCACATTCATGCATATAAATTATATAATCTATATTAATAGTATGCATCAATCAATATGCATTCATTTATTAAATAATTCATGTGCGCATCAGCTCATTTGCTTACACGTGCACGCGCTGTTGGCGGTTCGACACGAAAATTGTCGAAAAACGCAAAAGAATTTTCTTAAGGTTACGGTCCTCTTTCCCTTTCCTCCCGTCTCTAACACTGCGTAACAAAAATTAAAAAAAAAACCTGCGGTCATGATTTTGTTAATAGTTTTTATTAACATTAGTAGCAGGCTTACGAACTGTATTTTTACTTTTTTTGGATTGGCTCTAGTTCTTGAGATAAGCGAAACTTAAGAAATTACTGAAAAAAAAAATTATATGACCCAGTTCCAAATATAATCCCGAATATTGGAGGCATTTTATAGATAGCTCAAAAAGAAGTCTGAAATGTGTGTTGCTACACAATGGAAACAAAGTTGCTTTGGTTCCAATCGGTCATAGTACCAAACTAAAAGAAGAATACGAAAATATAAAAATTTTTTTAGCAAAGATTTTGTATGCACAACATAAGTGGTCAGTATGCGTGAACTTGAAGATGGTGAATTTTTTATTGGGCCAACAAAGTGGGTATACTAAATACCCCTGTTTTATATGATTATGGGACAGTCGTGAGAGAAATGCACATTGGATTAAAAAGGACTGGCCGGTGAGAAAAAATATAGAGGAAGGAACAGCAAATGTGGTTCATGACCAACTGATAAGCCGAGAAAAAATCATTCTTCCACCACTTCACATCAAGCTTGGGCTAATGAAACAGTTCATCAAAGCCATTGATAAGACAGGTGACTTTTTCGAATATGTGTGCAAAAAATGTCCAGTCCTTAGTATGGAAAAATTAAAAGCAGGAGTCTTCGATGGTCCTCAAATTCGTACCCTTCTAAAAGGCACTGAATTCTTAAACCATATGTCACAAATTGAATCTGAAGCTTGACTAAGCTTTGTTAATGTACAAAACAAGACTATACAAAACTAGTTGCTGATATGCATCTCAATTTTCGCAAACTAGGAGCTAAAATGAGCATTAAATTACATTATTTACATAATCATTTGGACAAATTCCCGGACAACCTAGGCGATTACAGTGAGGAACAAGGTGAACGGTTCCACCAGGACATAAAAATAATGGAAGAAAGATACCAAGGTCGATGGGACGACCACATGATGGCAGACTACTGCTGGAACTTAATACGGGATTGTCCTGAGCAACGACATCATAGGAGGTCCTACAGAAAAAGTTTTTTGTAATTATTTTTAAATTAATTAATGAAAAGAATATATTTTTTTTACTTTTGTATTATTTTTATAAAGGCGCGCAATAAAAATATAATTTAAATCCATATTAGTATTTTTAATTAGGTTTTTTCGTGAAATATTTAAAAGTCTTTATCTGAAAACCTAGAGCCAATTCGACATAATTGTCCTAAATCGACTTAAAAATCTCCGACCGCAAAATTTTGTTCCGCAGTGTAATCAACACTTGTTGCATACCTCCTCTGTCTACACTTGCCCCGCTAACAATAAAAAAAAACATTTTTTTCGCGGTTTACTCCTTTTTCTTCTTTCTTTTATTTTAGTTTGAATGGTAAATTGTTTTTCTTCTTTTCGCACACATTGATATGATTTGCATGATCAGCCGTTTAAGCAACGATCGCAGAGCGTCTGCTGTTGCTTAAAGCGTATTGTCGCCGTCCAGATTATCATATTTCACGTTTTAGATTTTGCCCCATAGTTCGAATCCATGCTTTTTGTGCCATGTCTAATTTTTATCATTTTTTTTAATTCAATAGAGAATAAAATATAATATAACTTATCCCACATTTTTTGGAAATCTTTATTCATTTACATTTCTGTTCTGATTCTATTTCATTACAAGTGAATATACAAAATCGTCAAAAAGTTTTCATATGTGAAATTTTTTGGAATAGTTTGAAATGCGAAATGCAAACACATTACATATTTTATTTATTCAATAGGATATAAAATAAAATATTAATTATCCGTGCATTTTTTGTGATCCCTAAAAACAGTTGCATCACTTCACAAAAGTTCTAATCTGATTCTATTTAGGTGCAAATGATAGGCACGCTGTTAATTGTCACATCTTAACATAATAAATATATGTTCACGACATTTTCTTGCTAACCTCTCTGTTAAAATGTTATCTGGAAATATTAAATAGCTGTGGGGAATCCCAGTTTGGAAACGTTTCAGACAATATTTTGTGCAGTCAACAAATTTGCAGTTTCTCATACTTCTAAGTTAACTGCTGCTGATATTGGAGAGTGACATTCTTCGAACTTAAAGTTTAAGTTGCTACTTATAAAAACTTGATCTAGAAGTCGATTATTATTGTAGATTAATTTGGGTAACCCATTACTTAACAGACTATCAGTTACATAACTTTCAGTCTCACTAGTTACTTTGACCCTCATCATCGTTGGTCTCCTTGGCGTGGGGATGAGGCTTAAGTGTTGGCACGGCTGTTCCTTTCGAGGTCTTCCATGCCACCACGAACTAAGAGGGAGGCTCCATATAAGAATCAGTGTAGGATTCGTTCTTGCACTGATTCTTATGTGGAGATTACCGTACCAACATCTCTCTGGTCCGCATACCCTGTATCCCTCCTAGTATCTCCCAGCTCTCCTTCCTCTCTAGCTAATCCCCCCCCCCCCCCTAATCCAGTGTGTCAAGCGTTACCGTGCCCATTGGTCGGTTTGCAGCCAGGGGGTTTAAATTCCGGCTGTATTTTAACGGCGCCTCCCTGACACCGGGCCACCTCAGGGAGTAAGTTTGGCCTTACCGCGGCAAGGGGCGCTGTCGTGGTGTACCACCCATTTCCCCCCTCAATATTTCTAGACCGCTGCGCTTGCCTCGTCGAGCAGGTGGTCGTACGACCAAGATGAATACAAATAAAAATAAAGCAACAACAACAACAAAAAACACAAAAAAATTGTCTTCCCCATCTCGGGGTAAGACAAGCATGAAATATTCTTCTTCCCCATCTCGGGGTAAGAATGCGCAGGCGCAAGCGCCTAACGCGCCGCTTCGCTCCGATAGGAGCTCTTCCGGGCTGGATGTGAGTGTTGCACGCCGGCCCGTGACTTCGGGTGTTATGGCGGGGCCTAGCACCAGCAAAGCTGCGGGGATTGTGCTGGAAACGGCAGATCCCTCCGTGGCACTAGGCACTAGGGGCCCGTCAAACACCGGCGCGGCTGCGAAGCCTAGTCTCGCGAAGGCAACGGTCTCACGGCCTGGCCCGAGTGGACTAAGGCGACAAGTAGCCGCACAAGATAGTATAGAGGGCGTGGCAGCGAGGGAAACTACGAGCCACGCCCCTCTGATGTTGGAGTCGGAGCGGTTCAAATTCGCTGACAAGCGTAAGGCCGCGAAGACGTTAAAAAGATACGACGGGGTCCCGTTGGAAACGTTGTCCCAGAGCGCGAAGGAAGCGGTGGAAAGGGCGAAAGCCCTGCTGCCTAACTTCCGGGTCACTGGGGCTTCGGTGGAAAACCGGGTGCCTCCGTCAAAGCGACAAAGATCGGCGGAGGAACAAACTCCGGCCTCTAAAAGAATCCGGCCGCACTCGTGGGTGGGCAGGCCTAGCTTTGCCGAGGTTGCGAAGGACAGGATCCTTATTGGGGTCCTGGACCGAGGCAACGAGCTCGGGTCCATATCAAAGGACCAGTGGAGGTGGGTGAAGGCAGCTCTGGCGAACGTCATCTTTGACGTTCTGCTGGAGAACCCTGGAACCCCCCCTGCCTGTAAGGACGCTGGTTGGTACCAGGGCCACATTAAGGTGGTCGCCTGTGAGGACCTGAGATCGGTGGCGCTGTATAAGGCCGCCGTTGCATAGGTGGGCCCTGTCTACCCAGGGGCTAAGTTGGAGGTGGTAGACTGGAAGGACATTCCAGTCAGACCCCGGGCGAGGGCATGGGTTCCGGTGACACCATCGGCACCGGAAAGCATCCTAAAGATGCTTCAGGTGATGAACCCGGTCCTCCCAACAAGTGATTGGAGGGTCGTCCGGGTCGAGGACGCGGAAGGCCCTTCGAGACAAGTGGTCTTGTCCCTAAACAAGGAGTCCATCGGACTCCTTGGGAAGAGCCAAGGCCGCGTCTGCTATGGCCTCGATGAGGTCATCATTAAGGTGTACCGCGGGGACGCTCAGCGTGCCTCTGGTGCGGGTGCAGCAATGGACGTGGACATTGAGGCAGCCGAACCGGAGCCGGAACCGGAACTCTCCGACGCTGAAGGCAGCGTCTCCTCTCAGACAAACTTTGCACCAACAATGCACAGGATGTTTGCGGAGGAGGAGCTGCTGCTCAGCGACGGAGAGAGCGAGGCTGATGTCACCGTCGTGGCTGGAGGGGAGGCAGCGGTTTTCTCGCATGAGAATTCTGCAGATAAACCTCCATCGATCTAAAGCAGCCTCAGCTGCTCTCCTAGGTCGCCTGAGCAAAGGCGACGTTACGGTGGTACTCATTCAGGAACCCTGGGTTTGTAACTCAAGGGTATGTGGGTTGAGTGCCACCGGCTTTAAGCTTTTCGTGGAGCGCGGTAAAGGTAAAATTAGAGCCTGCATTCTGGCTAAAGCAGATTTAAATATCTTTCTTTTACCTAATTACAGTGATGGCGACGTCACGGCAATTCTTGCGGAGATAGGGGGAATGTCACTGGTGCTGGCATCGGCTTACATGCCGTACGAAGCCGAGTACCCCCCTCCCTCTATGGTGCGGAACTTAGTGTCCAAATTTGAGAGCGGACACATGTTGGTCGGCAGCGACGCAAATGCTCACCATGTCAACTGGGGGAGCACGGACATCAATGATCGAGGTGAGTTACTCTTCAACTACCTTCTAACTACTAACCTACTTATATGCAACAAAGGTAGGGATCCCACCTTGATTACTAGCAATCGTAAAGAAGTTTTAGATATAACTCTATGCAGTGATAGTCTATCTGAATTGATCGAGAGTTGGAGGGTTCTAGATGAACACTCCTTCTCTGATCATCGTTATATTGAAATCGTATTGAACTTTTCTGTTACCAGCCCAAAGGTGCGAAAAACCCTAAAAAACACAGATTGGTGCTCTTACAAAATGTTATTTGAGGATAGGCTAAACAGCGAACCTCTTATTGAACCTAATTGTATCGGGGATCTAGAGAACATGGTGGACGTTTTTACGCTGACCTGCTCAAATGCCCTAAATCAGGCTTGCCCTGAACCAAAACAATGGGGCAAACGTAAACACCATTGGTGGTCACGCGAGTTGGACTCACTACGAAAATCTTGTAGGAAAAACTTCAACAAAGCCAAAAGACTTAGTCTCGAGCTGGTATGGCTAGAGTACAAAAAGTCTCTTCAGACCTATAAAAAAGCTTTAAGGGAGGCAAAGAGATCCTCGTGGAGAAACTTCTGCGGCGGCATCGAGGGTGCTTCCGAGACAGCCAGGCTAAGGAAGATTCTCTCAGGATCCCCTAACCCGATAGGTTTCTTGCAAAAGCAAGACGGTTCCTGGACCTCAACGGGAAAGGAAACCCTTGAATTGTTATTAGATACCCATTTCCCTGGTAGTACAATTGCGGAGGAAGGAACTCCTCCGCTCATCTCCTCCAACCCCGTTAACATACCGGTTTCGGAAGAAAAGGTTAAATGGGCTATCCAAAGCTTTAAACCATACAAATCTGCTGGGCCGGATGGGATAATACCTGCCCAGCTAATTGAGACACTGGAGCTGTCTGCAAAATGGCTCTGTACTATTTTCAGGGCCTGTTTCAAACTAAATCACATACCGTTGGCATGGAGAAATGTCACGGCTGTCTTTATTCCTAAAGCCGGTAAGGCCTCACACACTAATCCAAAGGATCTTAGGCCTATCAGTCTATCATCCTTTGCTCTTAAGGCACTTGAAAGGATTATTAGTAGCTACCTGTCCGATACCATCGACAGTCGACTACTGTCTAATGACCAACATGCCTACCGCAAAGGCATATCTACTGAGACTGCACTCCATAGCTTGGTCGGCTATATTGAGAAGTCTCTCAGCGTCAAGGAATTCTGTCTTGTAGCCTTCCTGGGCATTGAAGGCGCCTTTAATAACGTATTTCCAGAAGCTATAACTGGCGCCGTTAGGGATCTAGGGGTTGAACACTCACTGGTTGACTTTATCGGCCAGCTACTCTGTTGCAGAGTAGTAAGGGCTAAGCTGGGTGCGAGCGAATTGTCACGGCACGTGTCGAGGGGGACGCCACAAGGAGGCGTCCTATCCCCACTCCTATGGAACCTCACCGTTAACACGCTACTGCGAGATACGGCATGGGGTGGCGCAAAAGTCGTCGCGTACGCCGATGACGTCGCGATTGCAATCAGGGGAAAGTTTCCGCAGACATTATGCGAGCTGATGCAACGAGCGCTTCGGGAGGTATCCAAGTGGTCCACCCATTGCGGGCTCAGGGTCAGCTCAAGTAAAGTGGAACTTGTACTTTTCACGAGAAAGTATAAAGTGCCTTCTGTGACTCCACCGGTACTAAACGGTACCCGGTTAAGTCTTTCTACAAGTGCCAAATTTCTAGGCGTTATTTTAGATAGGAAGTTGAGCTGGAAGGAGAATCTAGTTCAACGTCATGAAAAGGCTTCTGTAGCCCTCTACACATGTAAGAGAGCCATAGGCAAGAAATGGGGGCTAAATCCCCGGATCTGTCGATGGATTTTCACAGCGGTCGTCAGACCAATACTCCTATATGGGGTGATCGTGTGGTGGCCTGCATTAGAAAAAGAGGGTAGCCTTAGACTACTCACCAAGGTGCAAAGATCTAGTATGATCTGCATAAGTGGGGCGCTCAGAACTACTCCAAATGAGGCCTTGAACGTCATTTTAGACCTTATGCCTTTAGATTTGGTTGGACAACAAATGGCAGCGATGACTGCTTTGCGACTAAGAGAGACATCCCAGTGGCACCCTGAAAGCCAAGGGCACTCTTGTATTTTGAATAAGTTCTGCTCTATTCCGAGCAGCACGGATCGGTGCGCCTTGACATCGGTTTCTGAAAGTAATTTTACTACACGTATTCCAAGCAGGGAGGAGTGGAAACTTGAGTTTCATACTTCACCTGATAGCATTGTCATCTATACAGATGGCTCGAAACTCGATAATAAGGTAGGAGGAGGCGTTTTCTCACGAAACCCTCTCCTGCAAATTTCCATTAGGTTACCAGATCACTGCAGCGTCTTCCAGGCTGAGGTCTCAGCTATCAGGGAGGCGGTAGAGAAGATTGGGACCGGGATTACAGGAAGAGACATCTTCATTCTTAGTGACAGCCAGGCTGCAATCAGAGCTCTGAGCTCTTTCACTTTTAACTCTAACATCGCGCTGGACTGCCGCCTATCTCTGCAGGAGATGGCCAAGCAGAACAGACTGTATCTCATTTGGGTCCCTGGTCACCGGGACATAGAGGGAAACTGCATGGCAGACGAACTTGCAAGACAAGGTACGACCAAGCAGATTCTTCAAGATAAAGAACGCATTGGTATGCCGTTTGCCACTTGCAAACTGCTACTCAGAGATTGTACATATAAGCAAGCTGACAATAGATGGAGGCAAAATACGACCTGTCGAACCTCAAGGCAGATGTGGCCTAAATGGGACCGGAAACGGTCGCGCAGCGTTCTCTCTCTAAGTAGGGAAAACATTTCCAACGTCATCGGGGCTCTAACAGGGCACTGTCTGATAGGGAAACATGCTGAAAGGTTGGGAGTACCCTTCCGAAGATGCTGTAGGAGCTGCAAGAACGACGAGGAGGAGGAAACGATCTTGCATTTACTGTGTAAGTGTCCTGCACTGTGTAGAAGCAGAATGCGATATCTGGGATCACCGTTTTTTGATGACCTTATTGGGGTTTCAAGCGCCGAGGTAAATTGTCTGTTGAAGTTCATCAGCGAGGCAAAATGGTTTGGTGAGGGGTAATTTTTCCTTTTGGATGGTATAAATTTTTCCTTGTGGTAACACAATGGGCCTCCTAATATTGGCCTAAGTGAGCCGCTGTAGGCGGCTGCCACTCCAACCTACCTACCTACCTAGTTGCTTTGACAGGAGTTAACGAAAAATAATTATTTAAATAAGACCAAGATATATTGCTTAAATTAAAGTCACCAAGAACGCAGAGCTAATGATCACAAGCCTTGGTTGATATATTGACAATATTATAGATGTCATCGCGTCTGTTAGGAGGGATGTAAGAGCCACATACATATAAAAAGTAACTCCGACGAACAACGAACTCTAACACAGAGTTGGTCGGGTAGCGAGTCAGCATTAAAACGTTGAACGACCGAGGAAATAAATTACGTTGTATAGCTATTAAAACTCCACTACCTCAAGTAACACCAGTTTTATTCGCAACTCTACATTTGCGATAAACGTTAAAGACATTGGGATCAAAAAATTCAGTGTCGAAAAGTTTTCATTTAGCCAGGTTTCGATAATGACAAAAATATAAAAATTTAGATATACACTGACTCTACGAAACTCTTCGCAGATTTTTAAGTGACCCAGTAACGCAGGGGCAGCTATGTTGGCATGGGCTGACTTCCCTGTCGTTGAAAAAGCGAAAGGGGGTATAGTTGCATTACCGGCCAAATTTCAGGCATCAACAACTTATCAGTCAAATTCTCAGAGACTCCAAGTTTAAAATTTATTCTTTTCAATGAATCAACTACAATATTTTTTTTAACGAGCTTAAAGAATACCATTACATTTTTGGCGATACCAGTGTGCTTATTGACGTATGCAACAATATCGTCTGTTTGAAATCAAAAGAAGTGCAGTGTTTGATTACTTAATAAAGTTTATTCGAGCTTATTAAATTTAATTTTTAGTTTAATATTTGCAAATTTAACACGAGGTGAACAATTCAGCGCAAAGATGAAGCTAACGAATCAGTCTAATGAAAAGAAGTGTCAAACTTTGAGGGTGGCCGTTGCGTGCTATGTGTTTTACATATGATGAATTTCATATCAAATCCAATATGCGTTGAACCCGACCCTCTCAGAATTTAATGAAATTTTGCATATAGGTACATCTTACGTACCCAAACACAACCTTATTTTTAGAAAATGGATTTTCGAAAAATTGTGGGCGTGGCAAGGTATCGAAATATTCGAAAATATTCGAAAAATGACGATAATAGGTACTTTTAAAGTGTGATTACTACGGAATGGCTTTACCGATTTCAAAGATCTTCATACCATTAGAAAGGTATTGAAATAAGCTTTCAAAAAAATACACTGTAAACGTGGCAAGGTATCGAAATATTCGAAAATATTCGAAAAATGACGATAATAGGTACTTTTAAAGTGTGATTACTACGGAATGGCTTTACCGATTTCAAAGATCTTCATACCATTAGAAAGGTATTGAAATAAGCTTTCAAAAAAATATACTGTAAAAATTTTTTAGTACACTGAAAAAAAAATTTTTCCCAAAATAAAATTTCAAACTGAAAAAACACTTCAAAGATCAAGCGATTTTGAAAAATAAAATTTTATTTTAGAAAGGTCTATTTAATATATATAACATATCCAAAAACTAAAATGGGGTATTTTTTATTTTTTTTTTTTAAATTATTTAAGTAAATGCATCTCTTGTTAACTTTTTTTATTTTGATATTATTGTGTGACCAAAAAAGGTACCTAGCTATACTTTGGAAGTTATACAGATTTTTTTTAATTCTAATAGAGTCGAACAAGAATTTTTGTTGTCAAATTTTCAGGCATTCCCAAAATATAAAATTAATGACCTTGGTAACACAAAAATTTAACCGCTCATCAAAGGATACAGCGGATCAACCTTCCACCACATGAAATCAGTAGCGAAAATAATTTTTTGTACCTGTTTGTTGTGTTGTTTACCGCAACAACTGAAATAGATTCCTAGAATATCGCTATGAAGCTAACAGTCAGGTAGAAATAGTATCTAAACGAAGGGTGTATGTTTATGTTGTACAATAGATCCTATGCATAGTAGTGCCGAAACGTTCCTAGGATCTATTGGACAACATAAACATACACCCTTCGGTTAGATAGTACAATAAACTTTTAATGACTAAGTACATATATACTATTTCTACCTGATTGTTAGCTTCATAGCGATATTCTATGAATTCGTTTCAGTTGCCATTGCAAATTCAAAGCGAACGTACGTTAATTTCGTCTAGTAAAATGTTCCTCTAAACTTCGAAACATTAGCTTAAACGAAGCAGCGGTGATATCTGAGCATTTTCCAGCAGTCTCCAACACTCATTGTTGCCGTATTTGCGAAAATTGTCGCTTTAAACTGAAGGATGCTATCAAGATTGCTGATAATCAGCGTTCTACTGAAACGGAAGTTGAGGATTTACATGACTTGGCTAGCGGTGAATTGTATCAAGAATATAAGGAAGTTACAACATGCAGCAGCTATACTAAATCACTCGAACGCAACGAACTCGTCAACAATATGAATAAGCATGTTATTCCTCATCTTGCAAGCCATCCATCGCCAATGAAGCGAAAATATTTAGAAAGGGATTCATACTGCAAAAAAAAAACACAGCAAATTGCGCAAGGTATTTCGGATTCACTTGGAGGTGGTTCACTGTCAACTTTATCAGAAGACCAAAAGAAGATCAAAGCTTACTACGAACAAATTTTGGAGAACATGAAATATCAAATCGAAAACTGCTCAAATAATTTGGATAAGCAAAAATTATTATCTCTATTACCAAACACCATGACATCTAAGGAAATTAAAGACATTTTTGGGCATGATTTATCTTACGAATTGATAAAAATTAGCAAAGATATACAAAAAAATAAAACAAAGTTTTCGGACGTCAAACGCTTTAGCATGGACAGACGTAGTTTACCTGAACAAACTTTAAACACAGTAAAATTGTTTTATGAAGATGATGAAATCAGCCGAATCATGCCTGGGTCACAGGACTCAATTGTAGTAAGACAAGGAAACATACGCGAGAAATTTCAAAAAAGACTAATGCTGTCATCGCTTCGTGAAACTTACTATGAATTTAGAAAAATACATCCTTCACTTCAATTAGGATTTACAAAATTTACCATGTTGCGACCAGAGAATCGTATCAAACTTGGGGTTGGAAACCAGCAAAATGTTTGTGTGTGCACATTGCATCAGAATGTAAAACTGATGTTCGAAAAATCGGGTTTGAAATCGATGGAAGGTCAACATAATTTCAGAAACTATAAAGATGTTATTAAATTCGTTGTCTGTAATGGTAATATAGAAAACAGCGAGTGTTGCGTATCAATGTGTGGTCGGTGCTACGATAATTTAACGAACCTTAGAACGATGATGTTGGAATATTACGAAAAAAATTCGATTCAAGAAGTCATTTACAAAAACTGGAACACAACACTCAGATGTAATCTCGAAACCATTTCCTCTACTACAAACACATTTGTTGACGTTTTTGTACAACACATCAATAAGCTGGTGTCACATCATTTCACAGCTAAGCGCCAGTCCCGCTTCGTAAGTGAAAGAAAAATTACACTGCTGCCAGGAGAACTGATAATTCAAATGGATTTCGCTGAAAACTATGCGTTTGTTATACAAGATGCCATTCAAGGATATCATTGGAATAATAATCAAGCCACGATACATCCGTTCGTTATTTATTACAAAGATAACGATAATTTAATTCATAGAACCTTTGCCATAATATCCGATTGTAATATCCATGATAGCATAGCAGTTCATCTATATATTTCAAAAATGATTAATTTTGTTAAGACTAATATAAGCAATTCAATTACGAAAGTTATCTACGTGTCAGATGGTGCGGGAGCACAGTACAAAAACAAGTACAACTTAATTAATTTATCTCATTATAAAATTGATTTCGAAATATTCGCTGAGTGGCACTTTTACGCAACCAGCCATGGAAAATCTGCATGTGATGGTATAGGTGGGACATTAAAAAGAGGCGCTCGGAATTATAGCATGGCAAATAAAAACCAAATTCAAACGGCGAAAGACCTTTATCACGTATAACACCTCCATAGAAGTTGCTTACGCAGACTCTGATGAATACAACAAAACAAAAGAAGAGCTACTTTCAAGATTCAAAAATGCCAAAACTATTACAGGAACTCAAAGCTTCCATTCTTTTGTACCTTTAGATGAAACATCACTAAAAGTAAGCAAATATTCCGAAATTCAGCAGTATGAGCTGCGCAAAGTTGTATATTAAATCTAAATAAATAAAAATAAAAAATTAACTTTATCAAGTGTACGTCAATTTATTGTGCGGGTCTGAAAAATTTGATAATACGATTCTTGTTCGAATCTATTAGAATACTTAGTCATAGTATCTGTATAAAAAAATAAAAAACACCCCATTTTAGTTTTCAGATATGTTATATATATTAAATAGACCTTTCTAAAATAAAATTTTATTTTTCAAAATCGCTTGATCTTTGAAGTGTTTTTTCAGTTTGAAATTTTATTTTGGAAAAAAAAATTTTTTCAGTGTACTAAAAAATGTTAACAGTGTATTTTTTTGAAAGCTTATTTCAATACCTTTCTAATGGTATGAAGATCTTTGAAATCGGTAAAGCCATTCCGTAGTAATCACACTTTAAAAGTACCTATTATCGTCATTTTTCGAATATTTTCGAATATTTCGACACCTTGCCACGCCCAAAATTTTTCGAAAATCCGTTTTCTAAAAATAAGGTTGTGTTTGGGTACGTAAGATGTACCTATATGCAAAATTTCATCAAATTCTGAGGGGGTCGGGTTCAAAATGTACGTTTTTTTCAGCCTTTGAAATGAAATTCATCATATGCAGGGTTGCTTCTCAACATTTTCCGCCCACCTCGTCCAACCTTTGCGACGAATTATCGTTTGCGACGGTTTACCGCCCACCGTTTAACTCTTCAGACTCAGTCTCTATTGGAAGCACTACCAGTTTCGAAATTGCTCTCTTGAGGATTGAAGACTTGGTTCTTTTGGTGGCTACTCGAACCGCTGCGTCATCGCCAGCGTGAACTTCCAGAACACGTCCCAACATCCATTGTGAGGGGGAGCTCGCTTGTCTCGTACCAAAACCAAGTCGCCTACTTTTAGATTATCTTTGGTGGTCTGCCATTTGTGACGCACCTGAAGTTCGTGCAAATATTCAGCACTCCACCTTTTCCAGAAATCTTGTTGCATTTGTTGTAGTTGTTTCCATTTCGTCAGTCGTCCCACCCTTATGTCCAAATTACTAGGCTCTGGGAGTGCAATCAGTGGTCCCCCCACCAAAAAATGGCCAGGAGTCAATGCCGTAAGGTCGGTTGGATCATCGGATATAGCCGAAAAGGGCCTTGAATTGAAAACAGCCTCAATTTGTTTTAACACAGTATAAAACTGTTCAAACGTTAGCAGAGCATCACTGATAACACGTCGAAGGTGGTGCTTCATACTTTTGATGCCAGCCTCCCATACACCTCCGAAGTTTGGAGATCCCGGTGGGATGAAATGCCATGGTAGGTTATTGGCTGCAACCGATCGTGCGCCTGCTTCGAGTTGATTTCGGAATGCGATGAGATCTTCTTTTAAAGCGGCGTTGGCGCCAACAAAAGTTGTAGAACAATCGCTGTATAAGTCGGAGGAGTACCTACGTTGAGAAAAGAATCTCCGCAGTGCCACCAAAAACGCTTCCGTGGTCATATCGCTTACCAGCTCAAAGTGAATTGCGCGCGTACTGAGGCAAACGAAAAGTGCGACGCAACTAATCAAAGGAACCATTTTGGTACTTTGTATTACTATATGTCACGGTAAATGCATATGTTGTTTTGTGAGTCTTTCCAAACGATCCGCTGTATATCAGCGTCCTCATGATCTACCATAACTGAAGCATTTTTCTATGCCCACCATATATGCAATTCTGTGCATACGCCATTTTAGTATAATCGACGATAAGTCATTTTGGAGCTTTGGGCCGACATGTAGGCAATCATTTAAAGAAACACCCGAGCGGGTTTTTCTCGACGCGTTGAAAACTGTTCTTAGTTTGGTTGTTGAACTGGACTCTTTGTAAACCGCATGATGTGGAATATAGCACACATTAGATGGCTCTTTATCTTCGAAAACTGGTTCCATGTGTCCAAACCGTAAATATTCGGACATGAATTCTTCATAGAGATTTTTCAAAGATGGATCTTTTCTAAGGTTCTTAATCTGATAATGAAAGAGTTTCACGGCATCAAACTTGCTGTCTGCAAGAACGGAAAGATCTGCTTGTTTACTAAATGGGTAGCGGACGATGTATCGGCCGGAGCAGGTCCGGCGTACGGTTTGCTCGAAAAACTCTTCACAGTATTGTTCATCGAGAGTCAAACATGAAGACGACTCCATCTTTTCGCACGAGTTAAAGGTCCATAAGTCTTTAACCAGTTCATCGAGATCCGTAATTGTTGAATCACACAGTTTTGCGCTTGGTTGGGCCGTTAATTCCGGATAGCGTCCGAGAATAACCCAACCCAATTGTGTATGTATCGCGAATAGAGAGTCAGTTGTGCTCTGCCTCATCTCACCACAGAGAAGATGCCCATATGTATCAGCCCCCAAAATAACATCTATGGACCCGGGCTGGTAAAATTGGGGATCTGCAAGACTTAGATCATTAAAATGGGAAAAATGAGTGGTATCAATGTGAGAGCTCGGCAGCTGCTGACTTAAGTGTGGCAGAAATAAAGCTGAACATCGAATGTTGAAATTTGGTTTCTGAATAGAGTGCACGGTCATTTCGACCATGCCCGTGGAGGTTCCGACCGATGAGCAACCTATTCCCGTAACAGGAACTTTAAGTCGTGTGCGTCGTAGGTGTAACTGCTGCGCAGCAAACTCAGTGATAAATGAGGCTTGAGAGCCACTATCTAATAGCGCCCTGAGTCGCCTGCGATGACCAGTCGCTGAGCTTACCTCTATCTGGGCGGTAGCAAGCACTACTTGGCCCGGTTTTGGTGTGAAAGCTTCAGACGCACGTGAGTGATGGGGTGCGATTACGCTTGATTGCGCTTGTGGACCGTCGTGTAGCATAGTGTGGTGCTTTTGTTGACATCTCTGACACACATATGTGGATGGACATGGTTTAGCCCCATGCCCTGGCTTTAAGCAATTCATGCACAGCTTAGATTTTTGAACAAAATTTAATTTTAATGACGAAGACAGTTTTCGAAAGTCTGGACAAAAATAAAAGCATGTTTTCCAGAGCAGCCACTGCTCCGCGACCCGTTGCCGTTTGAATTGTGTCCTAAAGAGGCATTTCGTCGACCTACGTTGTCCCCTGACCTTGAATTCACTTTGTCTCCCATGGAGTCTAGGCCTTGGATACGAGCTTCGAGAAACTTTGCCAGCTCGTCGTATGTTGGTAAATGATTTGGGGATGGTAATGATATTTCCCAATCTCTAATATTGGGTCCAGTTTCTCTGTAACCAAAAAGATAACCCAGTCGTTCCAATGCGAAGTTGGACACCCCAGTTGACTAAGAGCGCGAAGAGCCTCGGCTATGCTATCTAAAATTTTACGCAATGAAGCTGCAGACTCATTTTGGGCAGGTGGAATACGAACTATTTCTTGTAAGAATGTTTTAACAAGGCGTCTCTTGTTATCGAATCGGTTAGATAAAATGTCCCAAGCAATTTGGAAATTATCGCCGGTTACCTGTATATTTCTCAACAAGTTTTGCGCTTCACCTTCAGCACAACTTTTGAGGTAATGTAATCGTTGTACATTCGAGAGTGCTGCATCGTTAATTACAATTGTAGTGAACATATCTTTAAACTGCAGCCACCCTTGATATGTACCTTCGAATTTCGGTAGTTCTATTTTCGGCAAAATTGATTTTGGTGCGGCTATCGAAGCCGGCTGTGATGCGTCGGCCATTGATTGAATTGAATTAGCGGCAGGTTGAATGGCAGGCGTCAACTCATCAATGCAGTCATTGAGCTCACCAATCGTTTCGCAGTAAACAGCTTCTATGTTGCCGAAATAATCACCACCTAAGATACGCGCCAGCTGCACCTCATTTTCTTTGGTGGACTCCATGGTTAAGATATCGTCGTACGCACTAGTATATTTCCCCCAATAGTCCTCCAGTAAGCGCTTTCGGGCAACAAAGTAACCTTTTGTCTGCTTTTGCTTTGACACTTTACGTGTATTCGCCGAAAAATTTAGAATAAGCTTTGCGGTGGCCTCTTCTTTTTGCAATGCCATACTTATTAGCGCAATTGAGGTTATCTGCTAGTGCAATTGCGGATATCTGAATGGATGAGAATTTTATGGAAAACTGTCGCACAGTTCCCCGCAAGGGATGCCAATGTTTGAAATCAAAAGAAGTGCAGTGTTTGATTACTTAATAAAGTTTATTCGAGCTTATTAAATTTAATTTTTAGTTTAATATTTGCAAATTTAACACGTGGTGAACAATTAAGCGCAAAGATGAAGCAACGAATCAGTCTAATGAAAAGAAGTGTCAAACTTTGAGGGTGGCCGTTGCGTGCTATGTGTTTTGCATATGCAGGGTTGCTTCTCAACACGTCAGTTGGGACCGATGGCATAAAAGCAGATAAATGAAATCATTTAAGTTGCAAAGCTACAACACGAGCTTCATTTCTTTTATTAGTTTTCTTGTATTTTTATTTTTGTTACTTCTCACAGGCGCACAATTATTATCGCTTACCACCTGTATAATAGGCACTGAGGTAGATGGCTTGCCAAGAACGACAAGGGCGATATATTAACTGGAGACTGAGCAGCTACACCAGAGTACGGCGACTTACTCCGGGTTAAGGAGCACAACCTCATGCTCAGCATGCAGTTCCTTGCTGGGTGTCACCGATCGGGGCACCCAAATAGGCATCTGCTTGCAGTGGAACTACCCCCCAGGCACATCAAAAATCATCTCTTAGAACTGAAGGACGAGATCCAGCCATATATAACGCAACCGCTGGATCCAGAGCCGTACCGCAGGTTCTAAGCAACATCCACAGAGAGACAGTCACTACCACCGTTGACTCTCGCCAAGCAAATGCTGTTATTGTCCCGTGTCACTCTGGCAGAATTGCGATCTGGATACTGTACTAGGCTCAACTCCTACCTATACAGAATCAACCCTGACATACCCAACACATGTCCGGCATGTGGAGATTCTCCGCACAATACCAATCACCTATTCACATGCTCTCTCAAACCCACTCATCTAACCGCCCTCTCCCTCTGGTCCAACCCTGTCGAAACTACACGTTTCCTGGCCCTCTGTCTAGATGAGTTTGACGACGACGGCTATGGGTGAATCCGCTCTTTACGAGGCGTGATAACCGCTACAACAACAACAACTTAGCGGAAAGAGAAACATGCGAGGGGCATAAGTGATCTTTGTCTACTGTGCTGATCACTGCATTATTAGCTCTAACACCTCTTGAGACGTTTACAGACGCATGATTATTAGAATCAGCTGATGAGATTTCACTTACTCCCCCAAAGGGGCTTGAAAAATTAGCCGTAGTACGAACAACAGTGGTAGAAGACGGCACTTGTTTAAATGAGGTACCGATGAAATCACGAAGGTTATTGATCTCCAACGTGAGCATAACAATAGCGTTGTCTTTTACACTGATTTTACCCTGCATAGCCATAATGTCCGCATGCATATTTTCTGCTTTTTTAAACAGCCGATTGTTGTCATCGCGCAGAGATGTAATGATAGGTAATATGCGTACATTCTCCGCCTTGAGAGGAGTTATCACATACACTAGCCACTTCCAATCGAATACCAGCTGAGTTTAATTGTTCACTAGAGCATACACTAGCCACTTCCAATCGAATAGCAGCTGAGTTTAATTGCGAGGGGCCAGTGCTCTCTCTTTTGAGGCAGCGGAAAGGAGAGGCGAACGAATAGAGTTTCGACGCACATGACTTGCAAAAAAAATTCTTGACTGAATTGAGCAGGAAATCTACATCAGAAGGTAATAAACTAACACAGTCTGTATGAATAGATTATTGCACGAGGCATAATTTTGATTAAAAATTCTTAAAGATTTTCTCTAAAGAGTCACTGTCTCAGATTTTATCATTTTCACATTTAAAATATATTAACACCATTATATTTGTAAATAAAAAAAGGGTTACTGCTTAGTAAAACGACTAAGCGCAAATGCAATAATTAAAATAACTGAGGAGCAAATTAAAGCACGTCTGCATAGCACAGCTGTTTTGCTGATTTTTTACCCTACAACGCACGGATTCGATGGAAAGTCACGCCTCTAAAAGGGCGGAATTATGACTTTATAATAGGTATAGATATTTTGAATTCACTTAATGCGATAATAAATATAGAACAAAGAAGAATAACACTGAATGAGAGGAAACCCTATTTTTTAAATAATCCTTTCGACTTTGAAGAAGTCTGCACATTAGAAAAAACTGATATAAATTAGAAGCGATTCAATTACATCACTTAAATACTCAGGAATATAAGGAAATAATTAAAGTTTTAAGAAGATTTAATAAATTATTATGCAAAGCAGGAGATAGACTATCACTGAAGTACAACATGGAATTAGGACAACCACTAGTGAACAAAGTAATGCGAAATTAAACAAATACCCACCACAACATGAAGAGTAAGTTAGGAAACAAATAAAATAATGGTTGTACCCAAAAAAATGGACAACTCAGACAAGAAGAAATGCAGATTAGTAGTCGATTACAGGAAATTGAAAGAAATTACTGCAGATGACAAGTATCTACTACCTAATATAGATGCAATCTTGGACAAGTTGGAGAGAGCTCAGTACTTCACAACGCGAGATTTGGCCAAGGGTTGCCACCAAATTTTGGTAAAGGAAGAAGACAGGGAAAACACAGCTTTTATTACACCTCACGGATTGTATGAATTTGTCAGGATTCCATTCGGATTAATGAATGCGCCTGCAACCTTCCAGCGACTGATGAACGAAATTCTACGCGATTATATCATTAAGACTTGTGTAGTTTATTTAGACGACATATTAATATCTAGCACTTCACTGAACGAACATATAAAAGCAATAAACGATATTTTTTGTATACTAGAAAGGAAGAATCTGAAGATTCAAATAGACAAATGTAATTTCTTAAAAAAGAGATAGAATTCCTCGGACATATACTAGCAGAAGAAGCCAAATAAAAAAAAAATGATTGAAGATTTAGAATTACCACGGACAGAAAAACAAATTAAAAGTTTCCTAGGTATCACCGGTTATTACCGAAAATTTATAAAGGACTATGCCGAAGTGTCACAACCAATCACGAAGTATTTAAAAAAAGGGATAAAAATTAATCTAAAAGTACTCATCCCATACTGTGTTATCCAGATTTTCAAAAACCGTTTACATTGTGCAGTATTATCTCAAGAAGGACACCCAGTGCGTTATGTCCAGGACCCTAAACAACCATGAGAAAAACTATTCTGCGACAGACCAAGAATTTTTGGCAATAATGTGGAGTGCAAATTACTTCAAGCCATGCGTTTATGGTAGAAGATTCAAAATTTTAACTGACCACCAGCCAATTAAATACTTACATTCGAAATATAGAGGAAAAGATATATCACCACAACATCAGAGATGGCTACTAATACTAGGAGAATATCAATTCGATATTTAATATTTATAAGGCAAAGAAATCAAAGATATATGCAGCAGATATATAAGGTAAGGAATAATAGGCATTTTCAGAGTTATCAGACCGCAAATATAATATAGTGCAAAAAAAACTCATCCAAATGTTTTCTAATGAAACAAATATTAAATTCCCTAAATGCACAATAAGAGCTGAAGTAGAAGCTGTAAATCAAATATAATTTTATCACGTAAGGGAAAGAATACATTCAGGTATAGAGGAAACGTATAACCAAATAAAAAACAAAATCTATTACCCATAACTTAAAGAATTAATCCAGTGTACTATATATTTGCAAGGAAATAAAATATGATAGGAATCCAATAAGACTTAAATTAACAAATACAGAAACACCATCAGCAAAGAACGAATTAGTACACATAGTACAAATTTTCAAAATTTGGAGCCGCTTATTCATTAAATGACAGAAACCATGTTACCATAATAGAACAACTAGAGGAGCGCTTTGCTAAGATAGGAAAACCAAAAAACTAATTGCGGATAACTAGTTTAAGGCAATAAGAATAAAGGAATTTTTAAACTATGAAAATATAGAACTTCACTTAACCAAACTATACACTCAAACAGGCAATGTGGACATTAAAAGATTCCACAACACAATTACAGAAAAATTTAGGACGATAGGTATACAAATTAAATTAAAATTAAAACAAATTACTCAAAAGGCAATTAGAAATTATAGCAACAGATATTAGATGTACTAAATGGTAGTGTAGATCTAGCTAAAATCAAATGCAATATAGAAGAAAATAAGAAAAGATAGTTAAATAAAACGAAAAAAAGAGAAGATTATCGAGAAAATGGAAAGGAAGGCTTCTCAAAAAACTATAAGACGTTTAGACACAAGGAACAACCAAAATTAGAAAGTCAAATTTGCCGGGTATACATTCATGTAATATAAAAAGACCTTTTAAATTTATAGATAATGATGACACTGCTATGGATATTGACATGGACTCGATTAGTTGACGGAAGTATGACTACAACAGAAATAGCCGATCAAACAGGATTTATTGATACACAAATGAGAAACCAAGAAGTAGTTAAAGAAACCGATGTAATTGTGCATATAAAAGAGATCAAACAAATTGTAAACATTATAAATTAAACGGCGGATAATATTAAAAAAAACATAAAGATATACTCCAACTAGAATTTTTAGAGGCTATGGGTTGAATATAAATGAATCAACAAAATCTAGTTTATAAAATCAAACAAATAAGGAAATTCATTTGTTACATGCCTAAACGTCAAACCTGAAAGAACGAGAGTAAGCAGTAAAGCTATATGCTGGTATATTCGGTGATGATGTGTTAGAGTGAAATGCAATATCACACGTATACATTTGTTGTCATCAGTTTTTGCTTAGTGGGGATCAACAATTCCCAATCCCGCTAAATCCATTTTGAACTTTGCTTCTACGCATCTAAAGTCTTCCATACTATCAAAGAATAGCCTGCATAAAATGGAAAATTTTCGTCTGGATAGAGCACTGCACAGAAGGTGCAAAATCGTTTTTTCCTCTTGTTCGTCCTGACAACTTCTACAGAAATCATGCAATCGTACGCGCGACACGATAGGCGTCTTTACCTATCAAGCAGAGCCCTATTATGACAGACGCAAGTTTGTAAGGGTCTACCTTGCTTGCAAGTTGTAAGGGCATACTTCCTTCATCAATCCTATCCTCTGCGGGAAGTTTAGTGCCCAATCGCGCGAGTTCATCGGCCTAACAGTTCCCCTTTTCGTCACAATAACCTGGAACATATCCAACTTTCATGGCTACCATGGAGTTTGTCGGCTGTTTCTTGAGTGATTTTATTTCCGCCTTGCTATCAGTGAAGAGGTAGATATCAACCTTGGATATCGTATCACACTTGAACAGTTTCGTGGTCCTTCCCGCCTAAAAAATACTACAGAGGCCCGATAGACGGAAGCTAATGGAGATTATCAGGTGTACAAAGCACACGCCTCCACCAACCCTACCCTCGAGCTTTGACACATCTGTGTATACATCGATGGACTCCCGTTTCCACTCTCTCCTTGAGGGTAGGAGGGTCGTGAATGCTGTAGTGAGAGTAGGAGTCGGCAGTGCGTCCCCCTCTTAGTAATCCATCTCCCTAGGAAGCTCCGATATTTCCGTAAGTACACGTCAGAGAGGTTGCTGCAACAGGAATAGCGAGACGAAAACGAAGGGGATAACTGCACTTGGGCGTTTTATTTGCACTGCAACTGCTAAAATGCAATGCTCGGCACTTCATATTTATTATTCTGTGTTTAACTTTTTGTAAAAATCACTCAAAACTTTGAAAAATCAACTTTTTAAGAGGAAGTTGTGACGTCAATCCTTCAAACGAAGCAAGTACGAAGTAACAGAAGTGCTTTTGTCGTCATCTTCGTTTCTCTGCATCGTGATGGCAACACTTGTAGACTTGTGATTACAAACAAAAAGACATTCAGTACTGCGGTAATTCAAATAACATTTAAAATGGTTTAAACATGTCTAAACTAAACTAAAATTGGGTGTTTTCGGGTCGGCTTTCCAATCAAGAAGCTCTGGCTGTTTTAGCCAAACAACAGGAAATTTTTTAATGAAATTCACTGGGGCTGTTGGGTAGGTGCTCACTTACCGATATTTAGAATATTTTGGGCAAAAATACTAATAGTTTGAAAGTTATTTGTTGTTGAAGTTTCCAGATTTACTTGAATAATTTTAATATAAACACCGCACTATTGATGTTTATTTTTATTTGTACATGACCTTTTATGGGTATACAGTTTATGTCGCACTTATTTTCTTACAAAATGTGTAAGAATTCATTCTTTAAACAAGATTTTGCATACCTACTGCTATTCTCCAATAATCGTAAACGTACAATTGCTGAAAGATTCCTGCTATACGTCATTGCTGGTGATGCCGGACCCTTAAAAATTTAATACTTTTTTTTACTCTAAAACAAGGAAATTGAATTGTAATTTCCATACATTCCATTATTAGAAATTACGATGGAATATGTGCTTTTTTGTAAAAATACTGTGCATAGCGTAGCCGGAGTTGGACTGACCAGAGTTATTTTTTAAAAGCGCGGCCAAAGGCCGCCAACGCAAAAAGATATTCTGCACAAAAATACTGTGGATGGCGTAGCCGGAGTTGGACTGACCAGGGTTATTTTTTAAAAGCGCGGCCGAAGGCCGCCAATGCAAAAAATTGTTCTACAAAAAATAATGTGGATGGCGTAGCTGGAGTTGGACTGACCAGGGTTATTTTTTAAAAGCGCGGCCGAAGGCCGCCAATGCAAAAAATTGTTCTACAAAAAATAATGTGGATGGCGTAGCCGGAGTTGGACTGGCCAGGGTTATGTTTTTTAAGTGCGGCAGATTTCTGGCAATGCAGTTCTTTTTTTATAACTTTGTTTTCGACTTTTTTTTGCACTGTGTGGTAGCACTGAATTTCAGTTCAATTCAACAACAAAGGAAAAAGTGAGGTTAAAGTCGACAATTTTTGCAACTTTAACCACGAATAACTTAAAAACTATAAGCCTCCGTATGCAAGGACTTTCAGTTCTATTATCAGTGTCTTTTCAGAGCGGGCTTCCTTATAGGAAAATTATCCCGTATCTCCAAAGAACAAAACAAAACAAATTAGGATTATATCACATCGTATGCGCTGTAAGTCCAAATCTTTCGTTAAATTCGGAGGATATTTCAATTATCCGTCTAAATATTCTTACAAGAATGACTTCTCATCTCTGGGGTGACTTGAAAACATAATTTTGTATGATTTGATGCATTCTGATTGATTATTGCCAAATAATTAAATAGTTTTACATCTATACTTACTTGTAAATTTAATTCAAGCGCGGCGAAAGACTCTTCGTAATTTTGGCAAATGCTACAAGTCACAAGTATCACAAGCAATATTTGAGAAACATAAATGCGTTTACAAGTATTACTACAGGTTATACTTGTAACATGTGTTTTTACAAGAATAGTTTTGAGAAACACAAACTTATGGAAAGGTAGACATTTACAAGCAATTGTATTACAAGACTTGTATTCTTTCAGAGACTGGCCGGAAGTCAGTTCAGCAGGGCTTACGGAGCCTTGAATACTGTTGTTCCCATCGCACCCGTTATGAATATGGACTTTGTCCACCTTTTATAAGTTTACTCCTTTTTCAAGGGCATTCCACTATGCCGTATCATGGAATTGGCGTAACTACCGCTGTATAGAGCCGGTTTACTGTTTTGGATTCCATCCCCCACCTTTTTCCAATTGACCTGCTGAAGGAGTATAGTTCTACGGACGCAAACTGAGTAAGCTGCTTGGATTAAAATACATATGTATGCATATATTTGCATTTCCTTTTATATAGAAACCAATCCCTTAAGTTCCGTATTGCCCTAAATCGCGAAATTATGGGCAGAAAGCTGTGTGAGGAAAAGGCGGATTCAAGGTCATGGACGCCTCAAGAGTTATGCCCTCCATTCATTCAATATTCACGGAAACGGTGCATATTTGTTTTTAAATATATAAAGCAAGGCGAATTCATATACGGTGTAGTTACTATAGCAGCCAATTTGACTTTTTTCAATTTATATTGCATATGAGGTTTCAAAAGCCGTAAAAGCAAAAACAAAATGTATGTAAATTTTGACAACTCTTACGCAGAAGCAAAAACAAAATACATAGGAATTTTGTAGTTGTATTTATAACACTTCCTTATATGAATTCGCCTTGATTTAAAGTATACACATTTTGGTATGAAAAGTTAATTATTTATGTGCATATGCACATAATGGTTGTGGAATGATATATCGAAATCTATATGTATCCACGCTTTCGGTCTCAGAGAATATCGCCATTTATTTTAAAACGAATTTCCACTTGCACATGACTACCTTGCAACGGTTGTTCCGCAAGGCTCGCACAAATGAGGGTATACTCACCATTCCGTTGAGCTTTATGAGCCATATTAAAGAACTCTCCACTGACGAGAAAATGTGCGTATCGTTCGGCGAAGTGAAGATGACTGAAACATATGAGTGTGAACCAAGAATGATAGAAAACCAGACCAGGAAATAGTCTAACGGCGTCAAATCGCACAACCGAGGCGGCCAATTGACTGGGCCATTTCGTGAGGTAACACGTTCACCAAACTTGGTTTTCAATAAATCGATTGTGACATTCGCTGTGTGGCTTGTGGCGCCGTCCTGTTGGAACCACATATTGTCCAAATCCATATGATCGAATTCGTGCCAAAAATATTCGGTTATCATTGAGCGGTGGCGATTCCCATTCACAGTAACGTGCCGGTCTTGATCATCACGGAAGACGGCCCATAAGCCGCACCAAACCGTAATTTTTACGCATATAACACATATATTGCTTACTGACGAAGCCATTCAGCCAGAAATGACGACGACCATAAATTGGACGTAGCGCTCATAAAGTTGAGGCCGTTGACTCCGAATTCCGGTAGTAAATTTTAATAATTTCCATGATGAAATGGCAAACTTACTGAAGAGAAATGTCAAAAGAGCGGGAAAAATATGCCGTCGTTTGCTGTCACTATCGGTCTACTTTTGTAGCGTCCCTATTGAAACCCCCTTTATATGGCTATTCCAAAATGGCATTTACGTTGGTAACAGATTGTACCCTCGAAGAGGAGGCCCTTTACAGGTGTGTCATTAATACTACTCAACGGAACGTTTCATTGTGCCTTGCTGTAAGTTGAATACATTTTTACGTTCAGCTCATCGCCAATTTCTTGGGGACAAGAATTCCTGCAAATTTACAAGGTATACAAAAAAAATTTCCCATTTGATTTTTTTTCGCTTGTAAGTTTATTGGAAAAATTTGTGCTCGGGAAATTGGCGATAGGGCTGATATGCTCATGTGTTTGACAGGGCAAATGCTTATGTACAAATGTCCAGACGCACAGTTTGAAATTTGGAAGGAAATTAAAAGATTTGGTTTAGTTTAATTCAATTTGGCATTTATTCAAATGTATATATGGAGATATACAAGAATGTTGTTTTACCTGTGGTGTGAATCTGTAGTTGACCTGCGTCGCTCCTAAAATCCTGAGATAGAGTGCAAGTTAGGAAAAATGTACGGTTGCCGTCAACCGCCATTTTATTGGAAAGCAAGTAAATGGAAAAATTAGCAAAAGGAATTATCCGGCGGGAAATACGGAATAATTCGCAGTTGCATATGTATGCGTACATACACGTGTATTAGGGTGATTAGAAAATATTTACGCTAGCGTCGTAAACATGCCGGCCCCCTTGCGGTAAGCAAAAGTCCTGACCAACGACCACTTCACACCACATCACAGATTTGATTAAAAAATATTTTTTTTTTTTTGGTTTGTTTCCAATGAGCCGCTTGATGGCTGTTTCCTTGAGCCGCTCCGTGTTCCTCCGTCATCGTATCCTGTGCTCTACTTGGAAGGACGGTAATAGAAAGAAATATTAAGGCTGAACATACGTATGTTGTCGCACTAGTTGGGGTAATTGTATGGGGCGTTTCGTCGTAGTGATCGGATGCGTTCGCTGATGCTGAGCTGGTCGGGAAGGACGAGTTCCCACGCCAGTCGTTCGTCGTTTCTTTTTTCTGGGCAGACGGTCTGAAAGGACGGGATCCAAAGCCGCGCTTCATGGGCATATATTTGCATATATCGTAAAAACACCTGATGGATTGGTCAGTGTAGTGACCTAACACCTGACTGCATAGGATGTTTAAAGGAAATTGAAAACAAATAAAAACGGATATGAACTACATATTCTTGTATTTTTGTTGTCGCGAAAAGTGCCCCCACTATGAAATGGCTCAACATTCTGTTTTTTGTACATTAGTTATTTGAAGGTGGTGAGGTAGGTCAGTTTGACATCCAGAAATCTGGCATCCAGCAATCTGGCATCCAGCAATCTGGCATCCAGCAATCTGGCCTACCACCCACAAACAGTTTGTATGCCACTGTGCATAATTTGCTGACCACAGGGCCAGCCGGTAACTTAATGTGTAAAAAATTTTTTATTTATACGTGATTTTCAGCCGCGAGTAGTTGTGAAATTTTTTCATATTTTGAAATTAGAATTAGTGGTGAAAAATTTTTTAATTAATTTAAAAAAAAGTGAAAAAAGTGTAGTGATTAGTGCGCGCATTCCGGGAATACACGAATAATGTTCCCGTACGTGTTGGGAACACTTAATTTGGAGGTTGGCGACGAACTCCATGTGCAGCAGAATAACAGTGGATAAAATAAAAGATCTTTGGCTGTTAATCGAAGCCAAGAAGCATGTGCGTGGAATCTTCCGTATTTTCGTCGTCGGGACCAAGAAGCATGCTTTTAATGGCAAAAAATACGTGTTTGGAGCACGTCATTTGGAGGTGGAGTACATGTCGCCATGTGCAGCTGGCTAACAGTGTATGTCGTACCATATGCATGCATCGCATTCATTGCAATGGTGGACGCATGCAAGTGTACGGCGACGATGATCAGGTAAGTGGTTTTGATATAGATATATATATATATACATAATTTGTTGTACATAAATTTTGGAGTTTTGCGTACATAAGTAGGTACATATGTATATCGATATACATACATACATCTACATGCACATGGTGGTGTGCTGCATTCGATTGCGAGGGCACAGTCGGAGGGAGGAGGGGTATGCCATCCGAAGATAGCGGATGATGACCGGAAGCAAAAGGGAGGTTGTGAAAGTAACAATGTGGATTGATTTTTTTTTTGTGTTGTCTACTCAATTGTGTACACTGAAACTAATTTGTTTTCTTTCTCAACAGGTGAACAAATTAAATAATTTCCACGACGTGAGGAGCGGGACACCAGTGGAGCTGTTCATAAACAAATAATTGCTTTATTTTTTGTTGTTATGCTTATATATATTTAAAAGTTGTATGTATGTAGGGTAAATACTAGTACTTAGATGTTTCCAATAATTTTTTTTTTTTTTTTACGGATAGATTGGAAAGATCTAAGTACTAGCAAGAATTTGCAAGTTAGATAAAAAAAACTGATTGAAATTATTGAGTTGATCAAAAGTAGAACACAGTTATTAAAATTGGAAAATTGATAAAATATTTAAATATACAAAATGTTTAAATATACCGAAGTATTTAGGGAATAAAAAAAATTGTAACTTCTTATTGGTTTTACGTTCTCTTAGTTTCTTGCATGTTTCTTTCATTGAAAGCAAATTTTCTTTACGCTCTGAAATTTAGTTAGTGGATAGGGTTTTTAGGGTTTAGGGTTTTCACAACTACTATTTGGGTGGAACCGGGCTGATTTTTGTCTATCGGTTATAAATTCCGGAAAATTAACTCGAGCTATTGGTTAGTTGTCGGTTAGTTTTGAAATAGTTTCGGGTATCAAATATCCACTTTTCCAAATTAACTAAAACTATTGGTTAGTTTGTCGGTTAGTTTTGAAATAGCTTCGGGTATCAAATAACCACTACTTGCCGATTGTATGAAACATGAATTTGCAGATTTCTTTATTTTCTGGTACTACACGACCTATTTCTGATTTTTTTTTTTTTAAGTACTTATCCTTGGGTAGGGGAAGTAGCGGTATTTTCGATGGAGGGCAGCAATACCAATTTCGTTATTAGTCTGCTGGTTTGCCCCTTCGTAGTATAGATGTCGACGACGCGTACCCGGTTATCCGAGCCTGGGTGTAGGTTGATGACTCTTCCCAGTCTCCACATATTAGGCGGTAGATTATCTTCTTTTATAACCACAAGATCTCCTGTTTTTATGTTACTTTGTGGATGTTTCCACTTTATGCGTTTCTGCATTTCCAGCAGATATTCAGCCTTCCATCTTTTACAAAATGTTTGATGTAGGGCTTTCAGTTTCTGCCATCGGTTTACGATCGAGGCAGGGCTTTCGTTGATTTCTAGTTCAGGTGGAGCTAATAGGTGTCCACCTACTAGGAAATGACCGGGGGTAAGGGGCTCCAAGTCGGAAGGTTCATTCGAAGAGGGGCTTAACGGACGGGAGTTAAGGCATGACTCGATTCGGCATAAAAGGGTTGTGAACTCTTCGAATGTGTAACTGAAGCCGGTAGCAATCTTTTTAAAATGGGTTTTAAAACTTTTTACCCCTGCTTCCCACAATCCGTCCATATGAGGCGCTGCAGTGGGTAAGAAATGCCATGTGATTATCTGGTGGCTATATTTATTCATTGTATTATTTCGCGCTTCGGTTATAAATGTTTTAAATTCTGATCGTAGAGATCGCGAAGCTCCGACAAAGTTGGTGCCATTGTCGGAGTAAACATTTTTTGGGCATTCTCTCCTGGCTATGAACCTAGCAAAAGCTGCCAAAAAAAATGCAGTGCTAAGATCATTGGTGGCTTCCAAGTGTATAGCCTTAGTGGCGAAACACACAAACACGCAGACGTAACCCTTTGAGATGCGACAACCTCTGCCGCGGAAGTTTTTGATATCGAAAGGTGCTGCGAAATCTACACCCGTGTTTGTAAATGCACGCGAATATGAGGTGCGTTCCTGAGGGAGCACTCCCATAAGCTGCGTTTGGGTTTGTTTTCTGTGGATTGTGTAGACCTTACAATTATAATGACAGACTTTACCATATTTTTGACTCGGGGAATCCAGTATTGCGTTCGAATAATCGGCACTTATAAGGAAGGATGATTGGGTGACGCTCGTTGTACGCTAAATCTAGCGATGCGCCAAGACGTCCTCATAATCCCATTTTTATCTAAGAAAGGGTTAAGGGATAGCACTTCGCATTTTCCATCGATGGGTTTCTTTGACTTTAGGTTAGAATATTCATCACTATAGTATTGCTTCTGATAAAGGATTATCAAGCGTTGTGTCGTTGCCTTAATTTCATCGGATGAAATTAAACAAGACTCTGCTCGAAAGGAAGCTTTTTTGTTCGAATGAGTGCTTTGGTAGAATCTCATTATATATGGTAAATTTTGCCATTTTTCTAAAGTAGTTGAAGACACAGGTTCATCCTCCGCTTTGCCTTCCAGCCAAATTTTTTGCATCAAAATTTTGGCTACTATTACAATGCAGCAAGCCATCCTAGCGGATCGAACAGCTTGCCGATGGAAGACAATATCGACCTTTTATTGATTGTGTCACTATGCTCCATTGGTCTTGTTAGGAAGTAAAAATAATCCGAATGGACGTTCCATCTTATTCCAAGAGCCTTAACTGTGCTGGTGTCTTCGAATTCCAAAAAATCTTCGCTTAGTAGATCCTTTTTTGGAATACTGCTATTACATCCTCGCAGTTGGCCGTCCATTTTCGTAAGGGAAAACCTGCTGACCGCAGTACCGTAGAAATTTCGTCCCTTGCCTTTATGGTAGATTCGATGCTGTGTCCTCCTGTAAGTACGTCATCTACGTACATGCATTTTCGCAGAATATTAGCTGCTATTGGATGCGAGCTTTCTACGCCATCGGCCAACTGCAACAGTGTCATTATCGCCAGGTAAGCACAGTTTATTCCAAACGTAACCGTCTTTAATTCATATAGGCTCGTTGATTCGTTCGGGTTTGCCCGAAAGACGATGCGCTGATATTTCGACTGGTTATCGTTTATCCAGATTTGTCTGTACATTTTCTCAATGTCACTGTTGAAAACATATCTGTATAATCTCCAGCGTAGAATCAGTATCGGAAGATCTGATTGCAGTGCTGGACCTGGTTGGAGGACGTCATTTAAGCTTGTCCCATTAGCGGTTGCACTTGAGGCATTGAAAACCACGCGAATTTTAGTTGAGGTACTCTCCGCCTTTGTAACGGCGTGATGAGGCAGGAAGTAATTTTCACATGAGTCCGCTGAAATGTTACTATTGGTGGGGTGCAATAACGTCACTGGTAATAACGTCACTGTGACTTTATTTCCAATTGGAATGGAAATAAAGTCACGGGACATTATTTCCAATTGAAATGGAAATAAGAACACATAAAAATTGACTGTAAATGAGAAATAAAGACACATTCCACATATTGCAAATGGGAAATAAAGTCACTTTTTAATTTCGAACTATATAAAAATTCCGTAAAAGGGAAATTTTCCTTTTACAAAAAGATTATCATGGAAATTTCCCTTTTACAAAAAGATTATTATATTCATTTCGTAGCACCCCACCGTCAAATGCATGTGTGTTACCATGTACATATGTTTTGCTTTATTTTTCAATTGTAAAATATAAAACTTTGTGTTATTTCTCAATCAACTATGAAATAAGGCAAACGGCAATAAGGCAAATTTGTATTATTATTATGTTTGTTATTTTCTCAATATCATTTTTGTGTACTTGATTGAAATAAAATTTTTGTTAAAAGGAAATAAGGTCACATTTTAAATTGTTGAAAATTTACCTAAAGGGAAAAAAATTACTAATGGAAATAACGACACGTGACTTTATTTCACTTTCAAATGGAAATAAAGACACTGTGTCGTTATTTCATGTGACGTTATTGCACCCCACCGTTACTATTTACTCTCGTCATGTGTCCTAGTGTCTCATACTCTGCTAACACCCTATTATACTTTTTTTGTAAGACGGGATCCTTGGCTATCCGTGTCTCATTCCGGAAGAATTGAGAGCAGCATTTTTTTAAGAGAAGGGCCTAGTTGAATGGTTACTGGAAATTCCTGTCGGAATGGTAACGAGACTATGTATTTTCCCTCATTAGTTCTGATAGTGGTCTTTTTATAAAGCTCTTCGCAATATTTATCATCTTCATTGAGGCTTTTGGTTTTGGGTAAATCTTCTAACTCCCAGAATGCCGTAAGTTGCTTATCCAGTTCCAAATTCGCTGAAGTACGAAACTATATTTATTTGTGTATTTGTAGAATTCGTACTACCGGTTATAATCCAACCGAATACGGTTTCTTGGGCTAGAAGTGTCCTCAAGATGTTTTTCTTTATTCCACTTAATATGATTTGTGGATAAATGTCTCCACCGAGAATGAGGTCTATTTGTTCATTTACGAAAAACATTTTATCCTCTAGTACCAGGTCCGATAATTCTAGCCTCGTCGTCGTGCTTATATTTGTTGTCGGCAAATTCCCGGTTAGTTGTGGTAAAACCAGGACAGTTGCAGTCAAGCTAAACAACAGGTCGACGGGGGACCGCAATTGTATGATACATTCTTCCTTAACCTGGGGATTTACCGAGTTTGTGATGCCCGAAACTTGGGCATGCATCTTTTTTGCATATAGATTTATTCTGCGTTTGATCCTCTCTGTTATAAAGGAACACTCAGAACCAGAATCTGTCAGTGCTCGTGCAGCAAAATCTGTGCCATTGAGACGTATATTTACGCGAGCTGTTCCTAATAGCACACCTGTATTTGTATTCGCAAAGCAGGACTTAAAATTTCTGTTTGCATTTTCAGTTGATTTATCGGAATCCCGTTGTGCTTGCGCCTGCCTCGATGCCGATGGAGAATCATCGGCAGGCCGCGAAGACGTCCAACGCGTCGTTGCCTTTGGCTGAATTGCATTTAGATGCAGGAGCGTGTGATGACGCGAGTCACACGTATTGCAATTGTAAGCGCTTGTGCATCTTGACACAGTATGTCCGGAACTAAGGCAATTCAGGCAACAATTACTTTTCTTTAAAAATTGCAATCTGTTTGTAGGTGTTAGCTGTAGGAATCGGGAACAGCTGCTCAATTTGTGCTCGTTTGTATCGCACATTTTACAAGTAAAAGTGGTCACGCTTACTTGGAAAGGGCCAACTCTTTTTGTTGGTGTTTCGAAAGGATGACGTGTGATTTGTGGCGGCTTTGGCACTCTCACAGCTCTACCATCCTTCAAAACTGACAATGTCTCAAGGGTCTGAAAACGATTGGACAGGAACTTGTCCATATCTTCCCACTTGGGTATGTCATTTTTATGGTCTATGGTTTGTTCCCATAGAGCCAGTGTGCTGTCAGGCAGCTTCGTCGAGCAGAGATAAACGACAATTGCGTCCCAGTTCGATATGTCAATTTGATGACTCTTCAGGGCTGATAAACAATTGTTTATCTCCCGCTGCAAACTTTTTATTGAGCTACCATACTCAAACTCTATTGCCTTTAAGTTAAACAATAGTTTTAGTTGCGTGTTAACTAAAATACGCTTGTTTTCATAGCGTTCACACAAGTTTTTCCACGCTGTAGTAAAGCCTTCATTAGTTAGTGGGCACTTTCTTACGATTTCTTTGGCCTCCCCTTGTGTCTTATAGATGGCGGTAAACATATCACGGAATGTTGGCCATGATCGGCCTTATATCTTCCTTACTTAAACCTTCTGAGTTCGTGAGCGTATCGTACGCTACTTTCGTTTTCTCCCATAACACTTTCAATTCGTCTTGCTGGATAGCAAGACCGTGCTTATTTTGTTCGGAGGCAGGAGTGCTGCTGAAGACAGCATCGAACTCTGCAATAGATTCTGCCAAACGGATGTATGAATCCATAGTGAAGCTAAGAAGGAGTTACTAAAGTCTACCTAACTCTGATATTGCTAAAAAAAAAGTTCCGCAAAATGACAATTACCAGTAAATTTATATATGTCTGTTTCTTTATTTAACGATTTTTCTTTAATTTCAGTCAAGTGGTTATTCTTTAAAATGTGATGCAAAAAAGAACACTGCCACCCAAATGTGAAATGGCACTTGATGCAAAAAAAACAATCACTTGCTACCCCAATGTGTCGACGTATATATGTATGTACATATAATTGTGCTTTAACAAGCAAAGTGGGTACTTAATTATGTACCAGTGATATTGTTGATTTACTTGTTGGTTATATATACAAAATAAAAACAAAGGCTCAAAAGTGAATATGTGAAAACGTAATAGTGTGCAATAGAAATAATGCTTCTCGAATCAGTGAACTAGTGACTTGCAAATTAACAATTATGCTATGCCAATGAGCAGTATTGAACAAAGAAAGTTATGCAGATTTACTTTAAAGTAAATAAGTGTGAAAATCCAAAAAAAACTTTAAATTAAAATTTGATGGATTGAACTGTTGCAATACAGTACCACTGTTCACTGTTGTGCGTGTGTGTGTACGACCGTTAGTTTTTGTTAAAGTGTAACACTCTTTCGTTTTCACAAAAAAAATCACTTGCCTTGTAAGGCGATATTTCACAAAAAATTATTAACGTGTTATAAAATGCAATTGGAACATATAAAACGTACCTTAATGTCTCAGTGACTTGAGGTGATTTTTATTTTTTTTGTTGTATACAAGGAGAACGCATCGAAAGCCTGACCCCCGTAGAGTAGGACTTTAACCCAAACTATAACTCCTTGTGTGTCCTGTACCGTATATATATCCCCCCGGTACTACCGTCAGGTATTTCGTCGGGAGGCGGTTTTGAGCACTAAGCTCTATCGTCTGTTTCTGTCCTGGTACAGGTCGTCAAAAGCTGCACCCGCTTGGCACCACCCACTGTTGGTATTTTCTGGCAAACCCTCTGAATTACTCACCGAGCAGGATGCTTAAAGTCTAGCCTGTCTCTGAAGTCTGCGCCTTGCCTGTTCGCTATTTCTTAGCTGTTGCATCACTTCGACATCAGTGCCACTAGGCTTTCTGGCGTAATGACACAGCTGAGTCTTGCTTCCACTCTCTTTTTTAAGTTTCTGAAGCGGTGGCATACGAAAAACACATGTTCCGCATCTTCGATTACTTTTGGTTCGCAATGCTCACAATATGGAGAATCCTCATGCCCAAAACGGTGTAGATAAGCTTTAAAGCAACCGTGCTCACTAAGTATTTGCGTCAGGTAGAAGTCTACTTCTCCATGCTTTCTCCGGAGCCATGTTTCAACTTTGGGAATAAGCCTGTACGTCCACCGTCTTTTTGTTGTTGTGGTGATGGCAGTTGGTGTATGTGTGCAGTTGATTGTGTTTGCTGTTGGTGTATGTGTGCAGCTGGTATATGTGTGCAGTTGCCTTGTTTGGGTGGGTGATTGTGCGGTTTTGTGTCTTGTGCGGCTTTGTTTTCACTTCGGCTATGCAATTTTTCTGCGGCTATGCAATTTTTCTGCTGCTATGCGGCTTTGTAAGAGATTATTTAATGGACTGTGTTCGAAATCTCGGCGTAGATGGATCATGTGCAAATGTCCAGACGCACAGTTGGAAATTTGGAAAGAAATTAAAAGATTTGGTTTAGTTTAATTCAATTTGGCATTTATTCAAATGTATATATGGAGATATACAAGAATGTTGTTTTACCTGTGGTGTGAATCTGTAGTTGACCTGCGTCGCTCCTGAAATACTGAGATAGAGTGCAAGTTAGGAAAAATGTACGGTTGCCGTTAACCGCAATTTTATTGGAAAGCAAGTAAATGGAAAAGTTAGCAAAAGGAATTATCCGGCGGGAAATACGGAATGATTCGCAGTTGCATATGTATGCGTACATACACGTGTATTAGGGCGGTTAGAAAATATTTACGCTAGCGTCGTAAACACTTATCTTGTGGCAATGGAAGCAAACAATCTGAAACGTATGTGCCATAGTAGATTTTAAACTGGATATTTAAATACATATTTGTTTCTGACTACAAAATCTAATATATCTTTGCGAAGTACTTAATTGGGTCCTCATGTACCCAATGATTGTTTCATCCTTTCGCCAGAAGATGTAAGCTAAAGTTTTCCTTCAGAATCAAATCGTTTTATTGATCTTAGGCATGTTAATTGTCTTCAACAGTTTGGCGACATTCAGACTATTACCGAGACAGCAAATAAGCAGACCCGTGCTGACAACATTATCAACGAATATCGTGAGGAAGCCTTGGCACTGACGGCCCTTAATAATATTTCAAGAAGCATTGTGATAGCGCATATGACACCTTTTAACGCATGGCAGTAAGACCATCAAAACCTCAAGAAGATTATCTGTGCAATTCAAACCATTTACCTTCTATATCCACAAATTTATGTTCAACAAATTACATTAGTTCATAATCATAAATAGCTCCAAAACTACCGGCACGAATATATTATAAGGGATCCAAGATATGTGTTTATTTCGCATAGTAAAAATAGTAAACATCTAAATGTGAGTTTCGTATAAGCAGTTGTACGTGCATATGTATATACTTTGACAAAGTGGGATGAAAACAATAACTCTGCAAATCAGGTGGCAGACTTTTCCAATATGCTCACGAATGGTCAAATGAAAAAAAGAATTTAAATCGAAGTTATGGAATAAATGATGATGCAATTTTTGGAATCAGCCACATTTTCAATTCCGGTATGGGGAGCAGTCAACATGCAGTTAGAGCTGGTATCACACACGGATGCTGCATATGGAAGGACTTTTGCTCTAGCTTTCTTTCCACCGCAAACCTTATCCACACTCAAGACTGATTTCCGCATATAACCTCCTAACTACAGTTGACACAACCTGGACCACACCAAACAATCAGACTCCTCCCTGGGAACTTGAAAAAACCGGTCCATTTCCGCTTTTTACTTTTTTTTGCATAAGGCACATTTTCCCATTTTATTTTTCAATTCTCTACCAGCTTTCAATATTCGTTCAATATTCATACAATTGTATGTGAAAATTTTACTTTTTTCACAAACTTCACTCAATTCTTGATAGCATAAATATACATTAAAAATATAAACAAACAACACAGGCGAATTGGGAAAGAAGAACAACCAATCAAATGATATCCGTTGGCGCAGCGCAAATACAACAAGCAGCGGACCGACAGTGACAAACAACGACTTACACTGCACACAGATAGTGGGATCCGCTGACGCAGCACAAATACAACAAGCAGCGGACCGACAGTGGCAAACAACGACTTACACTACACGCAGGTGGGGCTTTTAAGATCGAACCAATATTGAAAAGTGCCTCATAAAATAAAGGAACAGAAGCGGTTAAACCTACAGGGATAAAACAGAGGATTAAACGGAACATACTCGTCCACCTATCCCAACGGAGGAGGACAAGAACAACACCCACTACATTAGGAAAGAAGGAAGACCCAGGAAACATGGATTATTTCCAAGTAGTCTTTAAGTTGTAAGTAGAGTGCTCGTTGAAAAAAAGGTGAAAATATAATAAATGTTAAAAGGAAAGTTGAAAATTACGAAAGGGTTCGTTTGTGAATCGGAACTGAAGATAATATTTTCCGAAATACAGCTGTAAAAAAAAGCAACCCATACCTTGTCTTTGAAATAAAAAAAAATTGTTGGACAAAAAATAACCAAAGGCAGCTTTTTAGTAGGAAATTGATAAATTTATGAAAGCATTTAAGAAACTCTCTTACAAAAAACTTTGTTTGAAATTGAAACTGAATACATTGTAAAACAAAGGAAATTGTGACAGTGCTATAATTTATAAAGGGATAAGTGGGAATTAATATAATAGCCTGTGTGAAGCAATCGCATCAATATTTTGGTTGAATTGGATAGCGTTTTAGCTAGTAATCTCTTTCACGTTTTACAGCAATTTGATGAGTGATAGCAACAGCAATCTAGAGGAATTGCTGGAAAGGATAAGAACTTTACAAATCGCTAAAACAATAAATATTATGGGCGCGAACCAATTGACGGCAGTAGTGCAGGCTGCCATGACTGGTGCACTGCAACAACAACAAGAAGTTTTCGAACAAAAGCTTAATAGACTGACGGAACAGATTACTAATCAGACAACGACAGAAAAAAACCAAAGACTTATGAGCCAGTGAAAATCACTGTAGGTGTTAGATGCGAGGAACCTCTAGACCTACAAAAATCTTTGCCGGAGTTCGACGGGCAGGTCAGCACGTACGTTTCATGGCATCAAGCCGCCCACACAGCGTACGAGGTATTTCGGAACTGTCAGCGTAGCTCTAGGCACTACCAGGCTGTGGGGATAATTAGAAACAAACTTAAAGGATCCGCCTATGCCGATTTGGCGTCTTTTAATACGGTGCTTAATTTTGAGGCAATAATCGCTCGACTAGATGTCACGTATGCGGACAAACGCCCAATATATCTAATCGAGCAAGAGCTTTCTACTCTTCGACAGTAGTTCGATGAGGTGGAGGAGATATTGACTCTCCTAACGAATAAAACAATAATGACACACGAAGGTTCCATTGCTGAATCAATCTGCACAAAATATAGAGCAGACGCCTTAAGGGTATTTATTTCAGGACTAAAGAGACCTCTGTGCGACATTCTTTTCGCGTCTCGACCGGCTGATTTACCAAACGCTCTAGCCCTAGCCCAAGAGGTTGAGTCGAACAGAGAACGATATGTATTCGCTACAAGTTTTGCTGCGTCTAGCGAAGACCCAAACAGATTTAAGAAAGCCAATAGTAATTCAGATCAGAAAATGCGAACTCCGCAGAAACCCCCGCATTTTTCTAATCGTCAATCTAAAAGAAACGGTAACGAGAATGATCAACGGGAACAACCAACACCAACGGACGTGGATCCATCAGAATCGCGACTACGCCAGAATACGGCCTGGCATCGATCGCAAAAGACAAGTCAGGGCCAACAACAATATAGGAACAACTTTAAACAGGGCCCTAGCTTTAACCAACAACAACAAACTGAAAAACGACATGCGGAATCGGGTAGAAACACTGGACCGAAAATGCAGAGAATTAACAATTTAAATCCGGACAGCCAGGAGGCAACCTATAATCAGGAGGCAGAAGATGAAATCGAGAACCTTGAAGAGGAGCAACTAAATTTTTTAGGGGTGGAAAAAAAATTAAGCTTTTAGTAGGCACAGGTGCGTCGAAAAATTATATCAAACCATTGCCGGAATTTAAAAACATTATTCCAGCATCTACACCATTTTTAGTTAGATCATTGCATGGAAATAGCACTGTAAAGCAAAAATGCAAAATCAGGTTATTCAGTGTTTGGTCAGATTTTTTCATACTGCCTAATATAGCAACGTTTGATGGTGCCCAATATTTTACCACACTCGATTTGAAAGCTGGATTTCACCAAATTGAGTTGACAGAAAGAGACAGAGGGAGATGTTTACGTCGATGACGTAATTATTTACTCAAAAACTGAAAGTGATTTCCAGAACACTCAGAGATAAAGAAGAACATTTGGCAACAAATGAAAGGGAACTATTATCAATTGTGTGGGCCCTTACCACTTTGAGGAATTACTTGTACGGTGTAAACCAGTTGAACATTTTCACCGATCACCAGCCTCTGACATTTGCAGTTTCAGATAAAATTCCGAACTCAAAAATCAAGCGCTGGAAATCCCTTATAGAAAGCTTCAATGCAAAGATTTTTTACAAGCCAGGGAAAGAAAATCAGGTCGCTGACGCATTATCAAGGCAGCACATGAATATGATGGGAGTCGAAATGGAGGTAAGCCCTAACTGCGCAACCATACACAGTGAAGAATCACTGACCTACACCATTGAAACGGTTGATAAACCGGTCAATTGCTTCGGGAATTAGATTATACTTCAAGAAAACGATAGCCCGTCGAAGCAGACTTTTATAATATTTAGCTTAAAAACCACACATATAATTTCATTTTGTAATACAGAGGCGCTACTTAAAACATTTCAAGAAGTCATTAACGATGACGTAGTTAACGCAATACACTGTAGTCTTCCAGTCATAGCAAAAATTCAACACCGACTAGTTGAACTTCATCCAAATGTTAAATTTCGACATACTGAAAAAATGGTTACGGACGTCTTTAACGAATGTGACCAACACGAAATTATAGTTGCCGAGCATAATCGAGCTCATAGGGCAGCACAGGAGAATGTCAAACAGATTTTGAGCGATCTATTTTTCCCAAAGATGGATAGAAAGGCAAGAGAAGTGGGAAGCAACTGTCGAATCTGCTCGAAATCCAAACCGACACCCAAAAAACCATGTTATTGCAGCAACACCGATACCATCTAACATCGGCGAGATATTGCACATCGATATTTTTTCTACAGACCCAAAAGATTTTCTAACTTGCGTTGATAAGTTATCAAAATTTGCAATGGTGCAGAAAATCGCATCCAGAACCATTGTAGACGTAAAACCATCACTTTTACAACTAATCAATATTTTTTCGAACGTAAAAACCATTTACTGCGACAACGAAAAGTCGCTTAAGTCACATACCGTAAAGTCAATGCTGCTCGATTACAATAATGTGAAAAAAACGATTGCTCCCCCACTCCATAGTACATCAAATGGACAAGTGGAGCGTTTCCACAACACTTTGACCAAGATTGTTAGGTGTTTTAAACTCGAAAGAAATTTGAGCGAAACTGTTGATTTGATTCTTTTAGCCACCATCGAATATAATAGGTCAATTCACTCAGTAACCAACAAGAAACCTATCGACATCCTTCACTCTAGTTCAGCGGACATTACGGAATCAATCCGAAACCGTATAGAAAAAACACAGGCTGCTGATCGCGAGTACCATAATAAAAATCGCCAGGACAGGAAATTTAACGCTGGTGACAAGGTGCTGGTGAAAGTTAATCGAAGGTTAGGTAATAAACTCTCTACACTATATGTGTGCGTCCACGTAAAAAGGGCCCTCCGGTATTGGAGTTATGCATATAGGCGTCTTCCTGGTTGATTTAACATTCTGAGACAAATTAGACCATCCTAACTGAAGAATTGAGGGAAATATAGAACTTTGAAGGTGAATATCCGAAAAATGACTAATTGAGAAAAATCAATTTGAAGTTGAAAGTTGTCCCTTGTGGGCCCTTTTCTTTTTTTCAAAAAATAAAATTAATTACTTCTATTATACCTAGGAAGCTAAATTTGGTGTCATTCGACGCGTAAATGTATATAGTTTCATAGCAACCCATAATAAAAAATTACGAAATTCGATCCATGTATCGAAAAATCTATATATCTCGGAAATTAGATGCGACAAAGTGGGCCCTTTTCACGTGGACGCACACATATGTAGAGGAGGTAGTTGAACAAGACCTAGGCACCACCGTTCTTACAAAGGGGAGGAGGGTTCACAAGGACAATCTTCGACCACCTTGACAGACAATAAATTAATTGTCACCCTTTCAATTTAGGCTGACAACAGTAGTGCCATTTCTATTGACGAGCACTTTGACGGAAAAACTCACGGACTACACCAACGCTGTCTACATCCCAATTTTGGACGGAGAAGCAATATTATGGGAACATTACGGCTACCTCACGCATATTACTAATTTGGCATTGTATGCAACAATGAACGACAAGACAAAAGTCTAATAGACCTATTCCCTCAGTCGCACATGCGGAAGCTACTAGACTCTGACGTGGATCATATCGAAAGACTAATACGAACTGTCGATATTCACCACCGACAAGCACGAGGCCTGAACTTATTGGGTACAGCACTGAAGGTCATTGCTGATACGCCTGACTTTGATGACTACCAGAGATTACAGATGAGACAGGGCATGCTCGTTATTCTAACAACAAACAATATAGGATAAATACCCACATTCAACAGAAAATATTGGAAATCACCGAAAAGGTAAACAAAATAATTTCTACTGCAAAAAAAGAGAAAATAGATACGGGTCATTTATATGAAACAATAATAGCAAGAAATAGGATAATAACCCTTGAATTACAGGCTGTCACAACTTCAATAACACTAGCTAAGCTTAATTTAGTTAGTCCTGTGTTATTAGATAATAGCGATATAAACAAAATAATGAACGAGCACTCTACCAATATAACAATAATAGAAATATTAGGAATGTCTAAAACTAAGGTTTTGCAAAACCGATAAAATTTGTATTTTATTATAAAATACCCTATACCTAAAATAGTTTGTAAGAAACTTAGCTTATTCACCATGTCTCACCAAGGACGAGTACTACACTTCGGGGAAACCAATACCGTTGCTGGGTGCGGAAATAAAGCGCATGCCGTAAAATGCCAGCAGTCAACGTTTGCTACTATTTGTAAAATACTAAAAACCAGCACTTGCGGACAACAACTGATCGCGGGAGAAGTGGCTAATTGCTCAACCACCGCCAACCATAATAAAGGGATCAAAGAAATCGACGATGGCATTACTATTATCAGCAATGCCACGGTAACCTTAGAGGGTAAAAAGGGGGATGTTCGAACTATCAGTGGTACCTATTTGTTGATGTTTGACCAATCAGTAAAAATAAACGCCACCGAATACTGTAACCGAAATTACGCTTCTACTCGGACACCTGTCACTCCAACCGCCCAGAACATTAATCTTTTAGGACACTTAAGAGACTTTGAGCCTGAACTATCTTCAAGAAATGAATGAAGAAAATATTAACCACATTGGCGCTCTGCGAGGAGAAGTCAACTCAAAAATAGTGGTTATTATAGTAGTACTAACTTCATTCATTATCCTAATGGGCTTGCAAGAAACATATCCCTAAACGGCCGATAGATGTCATGGTAAAAGAGGTAACAGAAAGAATCGCGTACGATCCTCACTTAGGAAGGGAGGAGTTAACTCGAAACTTTAACCAGCAAACTGCCCAGTCAGCGTTGTCTGCTTAACATCACCACCCCAGTCCGTGACCAACAGCCAAAATATGATATCCGTTGGCGCAGCGCAAATACAACAAGCAGCGGATCGACAGTGCCAAACAACGACTTACACTGCACACAGATCGTAGGATCCGCTGACGCAGCACAAATACAACAAGCAGCGGACCGACAGTAACAAACAACGACTTACACTACGCACAGGTGGTGGTAGTCGTGGGATCCGCTGACACAGCCCATTGCGGACAGGCAACAGCGGCGGCGGCAGCAGCGAACTTAGCAGCGACAGCAACGACAGCAGCGGCGGTGAGGACAACTTAAGCTAGGTTCTAGCATTAAGTGATTAGCAATAAGCAGTTCGGAATTAGACTCAATAAAGCACGGAAGTACTCAAAAATTAATTTGTATATGTATACATATTGTATATGTATATATATATATTCCTTCGATACGTATATAAATCAGACAAAAGGTGAAGTCAGCAGAACAATCAGCCCAATTCTGAATGGCAACTCCCTGGGAATTTTTCCTATTCTCCCTTCCTTCCAATTCTAAATTATCTTCGAAATTGGGAATTTGTTTCTCGAGTAAAAAGTAGGTAGGTATTATGAATGTGAACAAAATGAAAATTGTGATTATATTTATCGAAAATTTTACGAAATTTAAAGTGAGTCATGGAAAATTTAAGGCCTAGCTCGTTTTTATTTGCATAGTATTTGTAAATATATAACTAAATAAAATACGATACGAAGTCGTGCAGTTCGGACGTGTTTCCTTTCGCTCCGCCTTTTTATTTGATTTTAGTGAGTTTTTTCATAACATTATGTTGATTTGAACTCCTATTGAGATATTGACTCTTACGCTTTGTTTTTGTGTTTCTTACCTGCAAGCTTTATTAAATTAAATAAAAGCTATCATGCCGTGTACATGCGGGCAAAAGGTTGAACGTCTTCAACATAAAGTGCAGTGCGCTAAATGTTTTGAGTTTTTCCACCATGAATGTGTTGGTATGCAGCTGGCAGATGTGGAGTATTTTAGTAGCCTGAATAAGCCTTTTTTTTGTAAGGCCTGCTCGGCTGAGCGCCGTACTTCAATTCGCTCACCACCTACACCTGCACCTGTGCCCGCACCCTCATTCGGGGAAAAAAGTAATGACTCTCTCAACTTAATTGTGCATAACAATAAGAAGCAAGTGGCATCCGAAACAAAAAGTAAGGAATCTGTGAATTCCATCGAGAACAATAATAAGCAACAAGTTACATTGGTTACTGTTGCTAATCAAATTGCTGCTCTAAGTGCTAATAATGCTCGCTTACTCTCGTTGGTTGTTGCTCTTCATGAAGACAAAAAGCGAGGTGCATTAAAATCCGAGGCTTTGCATGCTGAGGTTCGTTCTCTTCACGCTCTGCTTAACCCTCATTTTGACGGATACTTGGATTGTCATATAGAGTACCAATGGGCCTGGCTGGACCCAAAAGCAAACCTAACATCATTTTGGAGAAACTTTAATTTTTTTTATTTCAAATAACATTTTAAAAACTCAAATAAAGTATTCACGAAAAGCAAGTAAAAGATTGAAAATAGAATTAATTTTCCTTTATGCACTTAAAGCATTTGTAATAACATTTTGAATGTTGTTGACATACAGCATCTGCGCACTCTTGGCAAAAGAACCTTGTTTTACGACGATATTTGTCTTGAGCATGGCATAAGCTGCAGTTCCTTTTCTTTTCTAAAGTCTCACTTTTGGTGTCTGTTAGCGTATTTGGTTGTTTCTGTAAAATAAATTTTGTAACTTGTAAATGTGTTTGCCCTATATATATAACATTACTGAATACATACCTCAAATTTTCCCAAAATATCTTCAATTGCGGAACGGCAAACGGAATGCTTTATTACATGTATATTGTTACGTCTCGACTCGATTTGCGGATGAGCTAACATTTCGGACAAATCATATAAAAACTTTCTACGAGCGTCTGATTTAGTGTAATTGTTATTTTCTTTGCATATAATAAAACTGCCTAATGCCATTACATCAACAATATTATAAAAAAAATGCAAGAGTCCATCTCTTAGTTTTTCTTTTGGTAGTGTAATGCGTTAGCATTTGGTCCATGGCATCTACACCAACTTTATTTTTGTTGTAATGCATTATTGCTGCTGGTTTTCGCTTGACGCCTTCAACTTCCTTATCGTAATGTACCGTGGACAGTAATATTACCGCTTTGTTTTTCTTAGGAACATATGAACAAATGGCTACGTTGTCTTGATGAAATCCAAACTCAGATGAAAGAACTGCCCTATTCTTGTTTTTCTTCATTTCAGGTGGGATACATGCTTTATTGCTTCGAAGGGTTCCAACGAAGGACAGCCCCAAGCTTATTAGCCGCTTACATAAATTTAAAGTGGAAAAAAAGTTGTCAGCTACTATTGTGCGCCCAGAATTTGAATATTTTGAAACCAAACGTATAAGCTCATTTTCCCCTTGGTTCTTTGCTCTCCCTTCGTTGGGTTCTTTTCCGGTATAGATATTTCCACTCAAAGGATAATGAGTTTTTGCGTCACAAGCCCACCATATTTTTATACCGTACTTAGCCGGTTTTGAAGGTATGTACTGAGTAAATTTCGTTCTTCCTCGAAACGGAAAAAGTTGTTTGTCAACAGTAATATCGCTATATGGACGAAAATTCTTCTGGAGATTTGCATTTAGAAAGTTCCAAATATCTCGTATAGGTGCCGCTTTATCTGTTTCTAAGCGGAAAGGTCTAGTGCGACCGTCATCAAATCGTTTATAACGGGATATGGTCAAAAACCGACGGTAAGACATCGTTGCTCTGAAAATTGGCAATTGGTTTGTTTTCCATAAAACTGACGCAGCCTGACTATTGTTATTGCTGACTTCTGCTGCTATAAGAATGCCTAGAAAACCTCTGAGCTCCGTTTCGGTAAAGTTTTGCCATTCTTTCAATTTGTTGGGATTTTTAAAGTTCCATTCATTGGTTTTTTCCGTACCGTAATTGTTGGTTTCGCTTACAATGATGTATGATATGTTTGGTGTAAAAAACGCATCGAAAACTTCAACAGGCGAACATGATGTGATTGTCGATCCACCGGATGAACGCAGTACATTATGGGAGCGAACACGACTACTTTGAGGTGCTGCCTTACTCCAAACGGTCCCATCTTTGCCAATAAAGTTGTTACCTTCATCAGTATTCAAATCATCGTCGCTATCTGTGCTACTATATTCTTCAGCGACTTCAATTTCATGTTCAGCTTCAACATCTGAAGCTTCAAATTCCAACTCATTTTCTATTTCTGAGGCGCCGAAATCAAGATCATTATCATCATTTTCACTGTTGTTTTCAATCTCTTCTGCCAAAGCATTTGCAACCAAGTCATAAAAATTTGGATCACTACGCGGCACATTATCATATATGAAATCTATTTTACTCATTTTTATTCAATAAATACACACTTTCACAGAATACCACCGATTATTCTTTACTTGAATGTGAACATCACTTTTCACTTCTTAACTTCAAATGACAACATCTAACATGTGAAAACCAACAATGTTTTTGATAACGGAACTTTAAATTCAAATGAGCAAAACAAATCATGAATAGAATAACAAGAGAGCATTCCAATTCATACAAAAGTATGTTCCCGTTGCGTAATGAGCGCATGGGTCTGGCCAGACCCATTAGTACTCAATATGACTTTTCGGTTGAAAACTATAATTTAAAAACTATTTATCAATTTTTATAAATATATATATGAACAAAATCATACTAAAATATATCATCTAGGATATCATGAAGTATTGAAACATAAACGTGTGTACTAGTATATGAAATAGTGATTTAAAGTTCAAAAAGGTCTGGCTGGACCCATCAGTACAAATGAGGGTTAAAGAAAAGGAATCTGCTATTTTGTCGCTCACGTTTGAAGCAAAAAACCTTCATGGCATTGTTACCGGCCGAGTAAATAAACTCAATCATATCTCTGCTAGTGAAGACAATAACAATGATATGACTTGCTCGGCTAACCTGTCTCATCTACTTGTTCCGTCATCCTCCTCACCTACCGGCGCACTACCGTTTATAAACAACAGTGGAACTGCTGCGTCGGGCTCTTGTGTTTCTGCCACCACTACACCTTTTGTCTCATACAGTGCTGCTGTCACAAACTCCGTGAAAGGGAAATCAACGATGCCAATGTCGAGTGTTGCTGTGCCAGTGGTAAATACAGTGCTAAGTCTGCCTCTCTCGCCAGCGCTGTTGTTAGCGCATCTCCTACAATTTCTACTTCTTCGCCTGCTCCATCGTTGATCAAAGCAACGAAACCTACGTCGAACGCTGCTGCGACTGTTATAATTGCTGACTTAGCTAAGCCAGTCTCTCTAGCTGTGAATGCCTCTACGTCATCACTGGGCCAACCATCCACCAGGAAATTGGTAGCCGAACGTAAGCGTAATATTATAAAACCATTGGTTATTGGATCATGCAGCAACAACGAGCTTAGTGTTGTATCTAATTTCAAATGGCTGCATATATCGTCATTCTCGCCTAGTGTAACTGCCGCTGATATTATAGCTTATGCCAGTAAGTCAGCTAAAATTGAGAAAACATAGATGGTCTGCTACCCACTCATAAAGAAAGATACTGAGCTTAGGAAACTCAGGAAAATTAATTTTAAATTAGGTGTATTGGATTGTTGCTACGAAAAGCTGCTTAATGCGGACATTTGGCCGACGAGTGTGATGATTCGTCCGTTTCGTTTTTTTTCTCGAGACGACGCTCTTCAGAAAGAGTCATAACTAACCCTATGTTAGGAAGAGCTCATCCCCAGCAATTGAAAATATTCTATCAAAATGTTTCTGGCCTCAGAACAAAGTCAAGAATACTTTGTGAAATGAGCTCTCACTCAGAGTACGATATTTTTGTACTGATCGAAACATGGCTTAGTGATAATTTTTTCGACGTTTTTCGCAAAGACCGCGATTATCTTAAAACTGGACTCACTAGAGGAGGTGGAGTACTTATTGCAGTTAAACGAAATTATCGATCTTCGCTTGTCCCACTGCTGAATGAGGATACTCTGCTGGATCAGCTCTGCGTTGTGGTGAATGACGTGTCGAAACTTTTTATATGCGCTTCTTATGTTCCTCCGTCTAGTGATGAATATCTGTATAAAGCGCATGTTGATAATATTCTTGCTTTAGCTTCTAATAATGATTATCTTTGCATTCTTGGCGATTTTAATTTATGTAGCATTAACTGGTCTTACTTGGACAGTAGCTTAGCCTTGTATCCCACGAATGTTAACAGTGGTTGTGAATGTTATGTAATTGATAATTTTCTGAGTATTAATCTCCTACAAATTAATAGTTTTTTTAAATAAGCTCTCTAGAATCTTAGACCTTATATTTATTAGGGATAATATGAATTTCACACTTCATGAATGCCTCGATCCATTATCGAATCCCGGTCTACATCATGTTCCGCTTGTTCTTACTTTAGAATTCTATGAGTTTAGAACTGTTTTAAAGGAGAGTAATGCTACTAACTTCTGCTATAAAAATTGTAATTTTAATATTGTTAATGATGCGGTTTCATCCGTCGACTGGGACTCGTTATTTGCGGGCGTCGGTGTTTCGGATTGTTTCGACACCTTTAAGCATGAAATCAATGTAATCTGTTTAGAATATATACCAATACTGCAGAAAAAAAGATATAGGGTTCCTTGGTACACCAATGAACTTAAGAAGTTGAAGAATTTGAAAAACAAATTTTTTAAGAAATTCAAACATTCAAATGCCTTAACTTACAAGGATAAATACGTTCATTACTCCAGAGAATTTAAATCCCTGAATAAGTCGCTTAAAAAGAATTTCGTTGTTAATTTAGATACACAACTAAAATCGAATCCTAAGGCTTTTTGGAGATATGTTCAATCCAAGAAGTCGTGTTCCAGCATTCCCTGTGATGTTTTTCTTGACGACAAACAAGCTTCTACTCCCTCTGAACCAGCCAATCTCTTTGCGGATTTCAAACTTTGAGTTAGGATCTGATCAAGGTGACAGCTATCCCCAGAATGCTCATTCGCCAATAAATTTTGGCTCCCTCGCATTATCAATCGATGATGTAGAGGATGGTATCCGGCATATCAAATCCTCAACTCAAACTGATGTTGACGGTGTATCGTCCTTCCTTTTGAAGAATTGCCCCGCTTTTGCTTACCCACTCTCTTTAATTTTCAATAAATCTCTTGAACGGTGTGAGTTTATAGATGCCTGGGAAAGCACACTTATTACCCCTGTTTTCAAGAGTGGCAATAAAAATAATATAAGCAACTATAGGCCAATATCGAAATTATCTACGATGTCCAAACTATTTGAGTATATTGTCAAACAAAAAGTTTTCTTCGCAATAAGCCCTTTCATTTCTGTTAACCAGCACGGCTTTATGCCTGGTAGGTCCACTTTGACTAACCTTGCTGTTTTTTCTGAGTTCTGTATAGCTGCCTTTAATAAACGTCTACAAGTTGATACTGTGTATACGGATTTTTCCAAGGCGTCCGACAAAGTTAGCCACTCAGTGTTGGTATCAAAATTGTCTAGTTTAGGCTTCCATTCTGTTTTCTTGGCTTGGATAAAATCATACCTTTCTTCACGACACTGTGTAGTTGTAGTTGATAATGTGTCCTCCTATCCCTTTGTTGCGTCATCTGGTGTTCCCCAAGGGAGTGTACTCGGTCCCTTACTCTTCGTGATTTTCATCAACGATATTTCTAGTTGCTTTAACTTTTCAAAATTTTTATTGTATGCAGATGACCTGAAGATCTACTCAACGATTACATGTTCTTCAGACTCTATCAATCTACAAGCTGATCTTAATGCTGTTGTTGCTTGGTGTTCCAATAATAGATTAAAATTAAACATAAATACACTCAGTCCTTTTTTTACGCGATCTCTTTTTACGCGATTTCACTTTAACGCGGTTATTTTTGCAGCGCAAATTCCTTTTTTACGCGAATTTCTCACTTTAACGCGATTGCTTTTTTTCGTTTTTTGTTTGTTTACATATTTTTATACGAAACAATTTTCGAACATAATACGGGGAAGTCCCAACAACGCGATTGCTTGTTTTCGTTTATAATTCGGGGAAGTCCCAACAACGCGATTGCTTGTTTTCGTTTATATTGCAAATCTATTTATAATGTATTTAGCTAGCGGCCGGTGCAGTTGTTTTGGTAAGACTTAAAAATAAAATAAAAATAATAAAAAATTTTTAATAAGGAATTTAAATTTTTGCTAGCTTTACAATGGAAATTAATTCAGGAAAAAACAAAAAACGCAAAGGCATTTCTTTAGAAACAAAAATAAAAGTTTTGGACTATCTAGAGCAGGGAGATGGCCCAACAAATGTGGGAAAGAGGCTTGGACTCAGTGAATCTACAGTGCGGACAATAAAAAAAAATGAAAATGCAATCAGAAAATCTGTAGTTTCCGGCAAAAATGTAAATGCGAAGAAAACTTCATACTCAAGAAATATTTTTATTGAAGAAATGGAAAACCTATTAACAATTTGGATTGAGGATCTCAACCAGAAAAGAATCCCAGTTGATACTACAACAATAAAACAAAAAGCTCTACGTATTTTTAATCGATTACTACTTGAAAAACCATCAACATCGAACCAAGCAAACAAAAACGAATTTTCAGCTAGTGGTGGATGGTTTTCGAAGTTTATTGAAAGACATAATTTTCATAATTTAAAAACTAAGGGTGAAATTGCTTCAGCTGATAGTAAAGCTGCGCAGGACTATCCACCAAAGTTATTAAAAATTATTCAAGAAGGTGATTACACGCCAGACCAAGTTTTCAATGCGGACGAAACCGGCCTATTTTGGAAGAGGTTACCAAAACGAACATATGTGTCTAAGACCCAAAAATCAGTAGGTGGCTTCAAAGCTGCAAAGGACCGTGTGACGTTTTTATTATGTAGCAATGCTTCTGGTGACCGCATGATTAAACCGCTGTTAGTAAACAAAAGTCTCAGGCCGCGAGCACTAAAGGGCCAAGATTTAAAAAAATTACGTGTTCACTGGATGGCCAATAAAAAAGCCTGGGTAACTGGAAATATATTCCAAGAATGGTTTGCTAAATGCTTTGTACCAGAAGTTAAAAGTTATTTGGAGAAGAAGAAACAGCCCTTTAAAGCTCTTTTAATAATTGACAATGCACCAGGCCATCCGTTGATTGAACATCCTAATGTAAATATCATTTTCCTCCCGCCGAATACTACATCAATTATCCAACCGATGGATCAAGGCATTATTGCGACTTTTAAAATGTACTACCTCAAAAAAACTTTTCAGTGCATTATAGAAAAACTGGAGGAAAATCCTGAATTGGACTTCACCGATGCTTGGAAAAATTTTTCTATCAAGGATTGCATCTTGTACGCGTCAAAAGCAATTTCTGAAATAAGGCAACATACGTTAAACGCATGCTGGAAATCTCTTTGGCCAGAATGTGTTAAAAGTGGTATGTCCGTGACAAGCAATTATTCAGATATCATCGATTTAGCACGTTCCGCGGGAGGAGAAATTCTTGCAGATATGACGAGAGAAGATATTGACGAGATTCTTCTAGACCGAGAGCTCGATGATGACGATTTGATTGAAATAGCTACGGAAGTAATCGAATCGGAAAATAGCAGCGACACCGAAATAGACGAGCATCCAATTAAAGCAGAGACGATTAAGCAAGGTCTTAAACTTGCAGCAGAATTGGAAAATTATTTTGTAGCAAATGATACTGATGCCGAACGTGTACGAAGTTTTCAAAAAGAATTGAGTCTCTGCATGTTAAGATATAAAGAACTACATCAGAGTTTATTGGGTCCAAAAAGAAGCATTCAAACAAAATTAACTGAATTTATGGTGCAAACTCAACCACAGGTGCAAACTCAGTCGGAGATGCTAAGTCAATCAGAGCATCAATCCATAGTTCTTACTATTGATTCTGATACACATTCTAGTGATATCAGTCCAGGCCATCAAAATAAGCGGCTAAGAATAATTTCCACTACGGATAATGACAGTGATTAAACAGCATTCAACAGTTTTTTCAATAAATCTACCAATTTTCTATTTTCTTCTCTTTTATATATGGTTTTTTTGTATTTTTTATTTTGTTATGAATGAATAAATCATAAGTCTTAAGTTTGAAACTTTTTGTATTGTTTTTCAATATTTTTTTGCGCGTATATTTTGTTATACGCGATATTTTTTATATTCGGAACCAATTCGTCAGTTAATATTGGAAAACTAACCATTTTTACGCGATTTTTTTTTTACGCGATTAGTGGCGGAACCAACAATCGCGTAAAAAAAGGACTGAGTGTAAGTGTTTTCATATATCGTGCTCTAAATCTCGTACAATTACGCCGACCTCTTATCTCATTGGTGACTCGCAACTTTCCACCAAGGGTGAAGTCTCTGACTTGGGAGTAATTTTTGATTCCAGATTTCTTTTTCTCAGCCACTTAAACTATACTATTGCAAAGTCATATTCAGCTCCGATTTCACAGACCCATATACCTTAAAGTTACTATTTACTTCTTTTGTTCGTTCTAAGCTCGAATACGCTGTTTTCATATGGCGACCGTATTATGAATGCCATATAAACAGGATTGAACGAATCCAAAAATCTTTCATACGGTATGCTCTTCGCTCGCTTCAATTTGCTGAACCACTTCCATCATACACTGCTAGGTGTATGCTCATAAACCTTAAATCGCTGCATAATCGGAGGAAATTTCTTTCTCTTACTTTCGTGTTTGATATTATACGGGGTGCGATTGACTCCGTTCTTACTCGAACGTATCACATTTAATATCCCACCAAGAAGCCTTAGGAATCATGACATATTTTCTCTGGAAACTGTCAGAAATAACTATGATAATAATGATCCTATTCGCAGAGCTTTAAACGAATTTAATTTGCTTTCAAACACTTCTGCTATTGATTTTTCTTTGACTAAAGTTCATTTTAATTTACTTTTAAATAAACTATTAAATTAGGTTTAAATTATACCATAATCTGTGCTAAGTATATAGTCTGTATGAAATGTTAATATTTCTAGATTAAATAAATAAATAAATAAATAATAAACCTAAAAATTGCCGCTACAAATATTTTCCGTTCTTAAATAGCACTAAACAAATCGCAACATTATGGAAAGCAGCCCGGTTAACTTCTGCCCATTATATGTATGTAAAGTCTGGTTTAATCTCAAATCATTTGTATGGGGGTATTTTTCGTTTTATCAGTTTGGTATTGGGTCCGTTTCTTTGTAACCTATTTGCAAAAGAACTCTAGGTAGGATAAAAAAATGCATGTAAATCAACAAGACTAACTCGAAAAAACTCGTTAAAATGATATCCAACCTGAGATGTAGTAATGAGAACTGAAAAAACTACGCGTTTGTGAATTAGCCCTAAGAAAATACATGAGAAATTAAATTTAAGCCCTAGCTTGTTTTTATTTGTAAATATATAACTATTTGTAAACATATAAACCGAAAAATTGCCCGCACAACTATTTTCCGGGTTGCTTTTGCACCAAAAGGAAATTTTATCCGAGCTGGAGCGTTCTTTTGCAACTCGGGTACAAAGAAACGGCCCTACTGTTACTAATAGCATTATTACTCCTTCCAGGTCAAAAATTACAAACAGCAGATCGAGCTGTTTCAATGCAAGCGCACCCAGGTATTGCGCGTGGTTTTTGTAAAGGCAACAGAGACCATTTGAATAGGTTTTGGGAGGAGGAGTTAAACTCGGCAGGAACATGAAGGTATAATATTAAAGTTGTTATACATATTTCAGGTGTGGGCAGATCAAAAAAAAAAATACGTTGGACAGAAGATGGCCCAAAATCTAAAAGACAGGCACCGAACTGCTGGAGGACCCAACAAGGAACAGAAACTTACGCCTACTGAAGAATCTATATACGTTTTAGTCGGGATGAAAGAATCTGTGGAAGGTTTACCGAAAACTTTAAGATTTGGTCTTTCAAGGCAAATGACTAAACCAGCTGCAGAAAAAAATATTTGCGCAGTGGAGGTAGATGGTAGTCGTTGATATTCCCACGAAGAGGTTACTTCTTACCAGCCGCCTACGAAAAAAAACGAAGTGCAAGTTTCAAGTGGCTGAAATTTGGATTATAAAAATTGCATTTTCATTTATTAACTTCAACTTGGCTACATATTATATCCGACATTATTTTATATATTATGCGCAGTGGTCAAACACTGAGTTGAAGACAAGGATATCTCCTGTTGTTGTTGTTATAGCGGTTATCACGCCTCGTAAAGAGCGGATTCACCCATGGTCGTTGTCGTCAAACTCAGTGAGTGAGTTTGAGAGGGCATGTGAATAGGTAATTGGTTTCGTGCGGAGATTCTCCACATGACGGACATGTGTTGGATATGTCAGGGTTGATTCTGGATAGGTAGTTGAGCCTGGTACTGTGTCCAGATCGCAATTAAGCCAGAGTGACACGGGACTCGCGGGGCAGCAGGGAGTCCTCATCTGCTACAGGTGGTGGTTGTGCTCCAATAACAGCATTTGCCTGGCGAGAGTCAATGGTGGTAGTGACTGTCTCTCTGTGGATGTTGCTTAGGACCCGCCGGTACGCCTCCGGATCCAGCGGTTGCGTAATATATGGCTGGATCTCGTCCTTCAGTTCTAAGAGATGCCTTCTGATATGCCTGGGGGGTAGCTCCACTGCAAACAGATGCCTGTTTGGATGCCACGATCGGTGACATCCAGCAAGGAACTGCTTGCTGAGCATGAGGTTGTGCTCCTTAACGCGGAGCACATTGAAATCTTGGTGGAGATGTTCCTCTGGCGAAATCAGCAGACATCCCGTCACCGTGCGGAGTGCGGCGTTCTGGCAGGTATGCTGCTTCATCCACTGCGTCCTACTGGTTCCCGGCGATCATACTGGCTCAGCATATTTTATTACTGGCCGGCCAATCGTCTTGTATGTTGCCAACAACGTTTCTTTGTCTTCGCCCCAAGAGCTGCCGGCGAGCGACTTGAGGACATTGTTGCGGCTCTGTACTCTATGGGCGATTGCGGTAGTGTGCGCGGAGGAGAGCAGGTTGTCAAATGTCACCCCCAGAATCTTCGGGTGATTAACCGTCGGAATAGGGGTGCCATCGATGTGGATGTTGAGATCCAGCCTGACCTTCTTCGTTGTAAAGGGGGTCGCCGAGGACTTCGCAGGGGACAACGCCAGGTTTCTGCTTGTGAAGAAATAGGCAAGGTCGGAGAGATATCCGTTCACACAGGACATCCTTACTCCACTTCGGTAAGGATATCTCCTCACTTTCTTCGGTGCTAAAATTATTTAAGTGTTCGAAATCATTTTCAACAGAAAATGAAATGAAGACATATGTTGTGCAATGCGCCACACATTAATAATTTTAGCTGCTTTTTTGGAGCGTAATGCAGCTCTCTCGCACCAATGAGGCATCTCCTTAAATTTTTTAATACACCATTTATACGCTCAATCACATTACGGTGCTTCCAGTGAATCTCATTGCAACGGAACCTTCCTCCGGACAACTATTCCTAGTAGATATGAGTCCGAAACTCGCTAGCATTCCAAATAAACTAGCACCTGGATGGGAGGCATAGACTTATCGAATCAAACCTAAATATTTTAAAAATTATAAGAATTTAACATCAATGAAATTACTTTCTAGCTTAACATTTAAGCTGTAATTTCTCTTTCTGTTGTAATATATGTAGGTGTTTATTTCTAGAGGGAGCTATAATGCGAACGTTTGTTCTGTCAACACATCCTATAACACTGGGAATCCCGTGCTTAAGATTAAGTGCTAACGAAATTTTGCGCTTCTCTTCTGCCATTCTGCAAACATTAATCCACGATGGGCATAGATTCGCTTCAAAAATGTTTACCACTTCCGTTAGTACTTTGCTGACGGTGCATTGGCCTAGAGAAACGTCGCAATCTTTCCCTATGCTCGTCTGATAGACACCTTCGGCAAAGAAGTTTCACAAACGGGGGAACTGCAAATGTCTTTTCTGTTGGCGGGGTGTGCGAGACCAATAGTTGTAATAAATATTTAAAAGCAGGCTTCTAGTATTTCTCAAACTTTCGGAAGGCAAAGCACTGAATAATGAAATAAACAAATGTAAGAGCTTCAAACACTTACAAAGTTTCCGGCAATTCAAGGAGGTTTGCCGCATCGCGTAACTGCTTCCTTTCAATCCTTTGTGGTTGCCTATCTCGTCTCACTTCATTCCTTGATGCTCCGACTAGCATGTGAAAACCTATACTACGCATTTTGGTTTTATTTTATTTATTTTAAAATTCATATCCACTTTTTTATTGTAGGTTGGTTCTAGTGTGTTTACATTTAATTGCCAAAACAAAACTTCAGATGCGAAACAGCTGACTTCGACAATTCGAAACTCTCATTCCCATTTTATTCTTCTCCCCGGTAGTTTAGAATAAGATTTTATTCTCGAGAAAAGTAAAATCCGCGTGAAATGAACTCCCTGGGAATATTCAGAATTGGGCTGAATTGCTTTGAACATTTTTAAACCAGTTGAAACAGCTGTAGTGCGATTCACCAACTTCAAAAGATCCGACAATCGCAATTTTTTCGACCATATTTGTATTCTTAACGGCTATCCTTTTGTATTTATTCAAAGTAAAGCAAAAAACACAAAAACGAATAGAAGAAAAAAATGAATTCCAGCTGCGGAATATAAATTTAGCGCATTTTTATTTCAAACTATATCAAATTTAGATTTGTTTTTACATATTGCAATGCTTCATTGTAGCGGAATTGCAGGCTCTCCTCGGGTTGATTTCGTAGATGAGTCATCAACCATGACTCGATGGGAGGGGATATCCGGAATCACCTGCAAATAGTTTTAAATTAAATTATATTTATTTAGTAATTTTCAATGAATTAATGAAACTTACCAATCAAAAACGTGCCATGGCTTTCGTTTTCCAAATTCGCTCCATTACCCTGCGCATAGCGGAGTAGGTCCACATTAATGAATGTGTTGTGCTCCAGGGTATTTATGTAGCTCTTATATTTATTTTTTTTTATTTTTACCTATAAATTAAAAATAAAATATATTTGTGTCTTTATACTTGAATCCTAGACAAACGCTTGTTTTTACCATTGGAAATATAAGCACGACCGATAGCCCTAATATGAATGTTGAAGGTCCCCTTGGGGAACTTATATATTTTAAACAAAACAATCAATTGATGTGCTCCTTGTACGCCTTGTGCTAACAGATATTGCTCTTTGTTCACCTACTGGTCGACTGCAACTAGCAACATGAATTAGAATTTAATATTACATACAAGATTACATGAGATAGCTACCTACATACATACATCCCAGAGCAAACGTCAGTCCACTTTTGTATGGGCTTACTTCCTCCTCATCTCGTGATAAGTCATGCCTATGTTAAATATTCAAAAGACTGTCGAATTTTCCTTTTTTCAATTGGATGCAAATAAAATCACGATTTTTTTAATCTGTTGATTTAACAGCTTCATACTTGTTATCGTTTAGTGTCCGATAATCGACTAGCGCACTACAGCTGATCCGTCGATAGTGAATATCGTTAAAAATTAACTGCTGAATAGCAAAATCGATAAAATATTGGTTAGGATGAATTAACCATGCGGATATCACTAACAAAAAAAAATTAGTTACTCGCACTACTGAAGTATACTTCTCTAATACCATCAATATCGGACCATAATTACGGATTTTCTAACTAACTCGATTCAGCGCCATCTATTGGGTCCATTTTCTTAGAAGTATTTTTCGACGCATCCCCATTATACTTTTATAATTTTATCAAAATAAAAGCATAAATAGATTTTTTGAATAACACGCCGCTAGCGCTACCCAGCGTGTTAATTTATCATAAAAGTATTTCCTATTGCACCAGCACTATACTTTCCATTAAAATCGAACCATAAATACCGATTTTTCGTAAGAGTATTTATCGTCGCACCATCACTTTGTTACCCGTGAAACGGGTCTAATAACCCGGACACACTATCGGCTCATTCTTAGTTTATAACCAAATTACGATGAAACAAAATATTTGCGCCTTGTAAAATCGGTCAATAAACTAAGATGAAATGAGGTATTTTATCATAAATCAAGAACGAAGTCACGAATAACTAGTGTCGGCTCTAAATTTTATCGATAATAATCTAAAAATGTGTTATCCCCTAACCAAATTTGACATTTTGAAATGCATTGTGACAAAAAATGAACTAACATGTTTTAGAATGAATTTGTTAATATTAAAAAAAAACTTACTGTGCAATACTTTTTTCTGACACTGAATTAAAAATTAATTTTCGAAATAAAGCATTGCCGTTACGGTCCCTGGTGTTATCAAAGTAAAGACAATATTAAGGCGAAACATTATGTCCCCAATCATCTCCGAAGTATACTCATCGGAAAATCAGATGTTTTTTCCGTATCTTTTCGTTTATTTTGTTTTCTTTCCGATCACGATAATCCAACTGGAATATATATATCCGAATTTTCTGGCTACCTTACGTGAAAATCGAAATTTAAAGGATTATTCAATTATTGCTCGTGTAGAAAAGAACATGTTTTATATTATTGTATTATTTATTTAACTATTCAGTTTTCATTTACTGAAATATAAAATAATAAGTATTAAATAGTTGAGATAATCTTTAAAATTGTTTGAATATTTTTTTATTCTTACATCCGAACTAATCTAAACACTTTATAGTTCATCATGCTCATTTGACTGCGCCCTATCTATTTCATCTTCATCTTTCTCGTCATCATCGTCTTGGTTCTCATTTGTTTTAGCTTCCTCTTCATTTTTTTTTTGTTGTTCTTCATCCAGCGCTTCTTTCATTTTTTTTTCTCCAGCGTGAATATCTTTTATCAATGCTGCCTTTTTAAAAGCTTCTTCGATATCATCAGTTATGAGTACGTTGTCAAAAATTGTTCCTGACTTTACTTGCCATAAGTCAAAACCTATTATGCATAGTTCTTTTCTTAAATATAAATTTTCGTCCGGTTTATAATCCGGATTATCAATTTCCGGGTGTTCCCATGCCCCTTTAAATTCTGGATTATCTAATTGCTTAGGCTGCCATTCCCCTTTGTACTCCGGGTTATCTACCATAGGGGGTTCCCATTCACCATCCATCTCGTCATCCCAATCTTCTGGTTTAGAAGCGTCTGGATCGGGAATGTATTCAGGCTTATCCCAATTTGATGGCTTTTTATCATCCGGGTCTGGAATCGTAGGCTAAAACAAATTGTTAAATTTTTATTTTAAAAGAATTAAAGGTGAAAATGGAACATACCCTATCGTCCCAATTTTGAGGTTTCTTGGCATTTGGATCTTTTATCTGCTTTGAAGGTAGAAATTCCCAATCATCCTCCAGATTACCTGATTCGATTTCCTCGTTGTCAATTAAAACTTTATACGTGTTGTCAGGTTTAACAATAAGTGTGTAGAAATGAGTATACACGTCATCTTTACATCTCAGGTCTTTTTTGATTAGATGATTTTTGCCTTTATAGCTAAGTATAACATGAACTTTTTTTGTGCCTGGACCACAGATATCAGGTCCAAACATTATTTCATATGGAGATTCACCATGCATGTCCGTTTGATCCAAAGAGCAGTCAAAAAGTTTTACATACCCTCCACCACAATCAATATTTTGTTCGTGTTTTACGGAAAATTGAATTACTAAATTTTTCATTTCGTTATTGAAGGGTTCAAATTTTCTTGAAATTGCATAAAATCGGGCATCCTGAGATGTTTGTAAACCTGAAAAGAATTAATATATTTAAATAAATAAATAAATATATTTAAATGCATATAAAAATTAAAAATGATTTACTATATTTATAAACAAGTACAATATATGTAAAACTTGAAAAAAAAAACCGGCAGACATTGTCCTGGACATATTTATTTCTTACTTGTTCTTTGCATATGCACCCAAAAAATTCCATATCGGTTTCTGTAGCATATAACAGGTGGCAACCCTCTCGAAAATATATCTATGCACCTTGTTCCCGCAGAGGACGAACCCGCTTGGCATTCATATTTTAATGTTTTATATCGTGTTAATTAAACTAAATTTGAATTTTAAAAAGTGGCAACCCTCTCCAAACTTTCTCCAACAAATCGTTTGACGCCCATATTTTACTATTTTATATAACTTGTGTATCATTTTATTAAATTTTACTTTTTCCTCAAAAAACAACCTTCTTTAAAATATAGCTAGCTATAAATCTACTCAGCAAAAAATGTACCGTTTGACACCCGTATTTTACTATATCATCTAACTCGTGTATAATTTCATTAAATTCAACTTTTGAAGCATGATGCAACCTCATAAGATTAGATATGAACCTTCTTGCTAAGACAAACACAGACCATTTGACACCCAAATTTTAATATTTTATATAACTTCTGAATAATTTAATATTTCATATAAATAATGTATAATTTAACTACATTCGACTCTTCAAGCAGGTGGCAGCCCTCTTTAAAATATATAAAGCTTCTATGCGGAACGAACAGTTTTAATATTTTAATATATACTTGTGTATAATTTAATATAATTTTACGTTTTAAACAGGTGGAATTCCACTAAAAAATATATGTATGAAACCTTTGATCTCCAATATTTTATATAACTTGTGTATAATTTACCGGTCAGTCACCATCTTTTATAATATTGCGCAACTACTGGCGTATGTTGACTTCGACAGCGAGGTTGCGGAAGCCATCGAGCAGGCGAAAGCCTCCAATGCCATTGGTCTTGATGGGCTAAGCATGTTGATGTTGAAAAATGTGGGCTCTACGGGAGTAGCGTGCCTGGCGAAGCTCTTCAACTTGTTCATGCCCATTTACCATTCCACAGATCTGTTGAAACCAGGGAAACCGGCCAAAAAAGGGTTGTTGTTGTTGTTGTTGTAACATCATAAAACATTCCCTATAAATTTTTGGGGTATGCTGCTGAAGTGACAGTTCTTGGGTGGATATAAATCAGGGTCGTTCCGGTATCGTAGAACCGACTGTCGTGGGAACGTGATCACCTAGTGGTTAGGACCCTACGTTGTGCCTAAAAGGGTGAATCCTGTCGACCGATTTACCTTCTTTCACCAGCGGTAAAGGGACCTATAGGGAGGGGACCTATGTGCATGACAAATAGGAAAAACGTCGGGGTGGGCAGGATCGCGACCCAATATTTAGTGCCGAACCCTAGGTGCAAAAACGATTGCGATTTCAAAAATGTAATGTAATGTGTAATCACTTCCGCTTGAATATCAAGTAAATTCACTTTCAATCCGGCATTTGCCTTCTGTGTTTCACTTTCCCTATTTTATTTCCACATTTTTTCTATAATGAATTCCGAGTGAATGTGCATGTTCCTGAAAACGAATTCACAAGAAAAAATTCGGATAGCATGCATTCACCTCAGTTTGAGTGCGTGAATTGGGAGTAAAAACGAAATTTAAGTATTTTAAATTAAAATTATTGTAGTTTTTACAACTTTTGAAAGGGGAACACAAGAATACAACGCAGGAAATAATGCTCCTTCACATTATGGAGAAAAATACCAAACACCATCAGCAAAAAGAAGTTACCAAGTTTTTCTTGAAAGCGCTTTTCTGATTTAATCTTCCCGTCTTGTCATAATTACATTGATCCACTGTGGACAAATATATTTCTCTAAAATTTTTAGCACACTTTTAATAACTCTTGCAACAGTACTACGACTCATTGCAATGTAGCCATCTATCCCTATAGCTTTTTGGAAGGAACCTTACACCAAAAATCTTAGCGTGCCCGCCAGTTGTAGTAGTACCGGAATGGACTTTTTTTTAAATGGAAATCACAACGTCCCGGTAGCAAAACAGAAATCTATAACACGTCTTTATTAATATACTAGCTGGCAACGGTTGCGCGAGGCTTCGCCACGCACTTTCTGTTTATGTATATGTATAAGAAATTACTTACTATTAGTTACTTTGGTTCTGAAATAGTTTGATTTTGCATTTACCTTAATTCCTAAATATACAAACTCATAAAAATAACAATTTTATGTTGCATACAATTGCAATTAAAACTTTTTATTGTACAGGCATCAAAAAATTTCTTTGTATACAATATTATGCGTACCTCCCTCTGCAAGGACATAAAGGTTTCTTTTCGATGTAACACGTGATAGGCTACGTACAGTTGTCCGTGTGAAAAACATGGCTTACTCAAATCCACTCCGGTTACATTAAATGTTTGCCCCTGTGCCTTGTTTATGGTCATTCCAAACAAACCTTTACCGGAAACTGAAGTCTTTTAAATCTAAATGGCAAATCTTTAGGTATCATCGGAATTCTAGGTATTAAAGTAGATTTTCCAGTACCACAACCAATTAAAATAGCACATTCAACCAGATAAAAATGTAACCTTTTTACCTGCAGGCGAGTTCCATTGCATAACAGTGGGGGACATAAATTTCGCAATAAAATTATTGGAGCTCCAACTTTTAAAATAAGTTTGTGGAGAGGAATACCTGAATTTAGAAATTCCGTTGGATAGTGCACAGCTTCTTCACCGTCGACTACTGTATCCACCGAGCAATATTCTCTCGTTTGTGCGTGGAAGGTGTTAATATTGCTCGTTCCTTTAACCAGGATACAGGTTTATAAGCAAGTTGGTCTATTGTGGGATATATTTTGTCAATCAATTGTTGATGGTCGGTGACTGAAACGCATATATCATTATTGAAGGAGATTTTCCCACAAACTGTTGGAAGCTCACCGTTACCAACTTTCAGTAACATGTCAGCAAACATCCTGTTATCTTCTGAGGCTTTAAGCACTATCATGTTAATCTTGACTGCTAATTTTATTACATGGGACCAAAGGTATGATCGTTTTAATGACGCATTCACCTCATCAGCCCTGGTTCCTCTAGATATAACTGGCACTATTTGACGGAAATCTCCTGAAAATAATACCGTACAACCACCCATAGGTGTGTTCGTACTTCTTAAATCGCGCATGGTCCTATCTAGGGTTTCAACTGACGCTTTATGTGACATTGTGGCTTCATCCCAAACTATCAGTGAGCACATCTGGATAAGCTTAGAAGTATTACTTTGCTTAGAAATGTTGCATACGCTGGCACAATCGTCAGAAATATTTAGAGGAAGTTTAAATGTAGTATGCGCCGTTCTTCCACCTTCTAAAAGGGTAGCTGCGATCCCAGAAGACGCTACCACAAGGGCAACGTTACCGCCAGATCTTACTTTAGTGAGAAGTAAATTTATTGAAAATGTTTTTCCCGTGCCGCCAGGAGCATCAAGGAAAAATATCTTTCCGTCCTTGTATTGTATACAAAGAAATTTTTTGATGTTTGTCCAATAAAAAGTTTTAATTGCAATTGTATGCAACATAAAATTGTTATTTTTATGAGTTTGTATATTTAGGAATTAAGGTAAATGCAAAATCAACTATTTCAGAACCAAAGTAACTAATAGTAAGTAATTTCTTATACGTATACACATAAACAAAACACATAAACAAACCTAATTTTTATATGGAAGAAAATGCGCAACACCGTAAGCAAAACACTAAAAAAAACTTTTAAAAATTCAGCTGTAGTTTCTAGTTTCTTGTATGATGACAAAGCATCTCGCCTTGCATCGGTTTATCAACGAAGTCAACAGCACAGCTCTCTGCGCATAGCCGAACGAAGTAGTAACGAAGAGCAGTTGATTTACTACTCACACAACTACACATCTTCCCGCTACGACACTGATTTTACATTCGGTTGTAGCAATGCTGTACTTAGTGTAAAATTTTTTCAAACTTTACACTTAAATATTTCAGAAATGAATAGGCTAATTTTTAATTTAAGTAGCTATCATTGTAGTGCTAACTGCAAGCATTAATTTAAAAAAAGTTGCATCCCAATCCGTTCCGTAGCGCCCGAGATTAGCTCTTTCCAAAATTTTAGACATTGTTTTATAATATGTATAGATAGATTTGCATGAATGCTCATCCTTCTTTCCATAAAAATGGCCGTAAAAGTTGTTAACGCACTAATTTTTCTATTTTTTCCTAAAAATCTATTACATATTTTGGATAAATGGACTACTGTCAGCTGTTTAGTTCATTTCTAGTGTGAATCAAAATCGAACTCTCAAATTAACAAAAATCGGATTTCAGAACACCAAAACTAAGTTCACTAGGTTTTAGATTCATTTTCATCTACAATTTCAAATCAGCTGGTAGGCTTGAGTGCCAGAGATCGTGGTGTGCGTTGAAGTCACCTACTACCAATCGGTCTTCATCTCTGAGGAGCGCACCTACATATGTCAGGGTGATATCCTGCCGGGCAGCAGGAGACAGGGAGTATATAAACGTTGAATATTTCAGCTCAACATCGCCTGACTGAGTTGTCGTGCAGTTTCGTTGGCTGGGTAGCAGCTATGGACAGATTATGCCGCCTCATGAAGTCGATTATCTCCTCGATCTTGTCCTGCAGCCCGTTGCAGTTCAGCTAAAGGAGTCTCGTTTGCCTTGGGGAGCCAGGTAGTCATCCGACCAGTCACGAGTAGTGCGCAGACCAGACCACACGCGAAAGTGGCACCAGCCTTGGCACAAGTTGCACCTGACTGAATGCCGCATCCGGGTATATCCTGGCCTGGCACACGGAGCAGACTGTGCTCGGTACCAGGAGCTCCTTATGAGGTGGGCCGATTTAAACAGGGTGAAACCCGGGTCATTCAGGTATGTATAACCGACTGTAATGGGAATGTCTAGCTATCCACCCCCTTTGAGAAAGATGCCAGAGATTACATCTTGGGAAACATATAGCCTTGATATCTTGCTCAATATTCTGAGACAATGCAACTTCACGAAGTTTAGAATAGTTTTGATATTAACGGAATGCTTAATTACATCAACTTGTACGTTGAAGTCAGTTATAAATCAATTAACTTTCGGGAAAAAACCCACATTAGAGTAAGAAACAAAGGGTATGATCGGCAGTTAGTTGAAGCTAATAAAGAAAAATGTAAGTTATAGAAAAGCCATCATTACAGTAGATAATGCAGGATATAAACTAGTAAAGGACTATAAGAAAATGAAAAAACTGCAATACCTGGAACAGAAAATTGAACTTAATATAGGTGAAAGTAGATTAATGTGGAAATATTTGAAAAAAGTAGACAATAATAATGGAGATGACAAAGAAGAATTAACAGAAGTTGTAATCAATGACAAAATTATTATATAAATAGCGTTGAAATTGCCGATAATTTAAACCATTTCTTTGTGGATAGTTTTGAAGAAGTACATAAATATAAGTTAGAATAGTTAGAAATTATTTTCTTGAAAGAATTTGATTCCTCTTGTCATAGAATAGGCTTAGGGCAGATTTTATTTGATAAATTGAAGGATGTCAGACCATACTTATGTGGTAACAATTGCGATAGTAACTTGTTTTTAACCTTATTTGTGCGAATCAGAATTTTTTTCTTATTAAAGTTTTTTAACAGATACCTTAGCACCCCCAATTTCAGATCCAAAATATTATGCGTTTCCCATATGTAGGTTTTTTTAGTAAATATCCTCAACTCCTAATGGAAATATAGTGTGTATAATTCGTGTTCGGAAATTTTCATATGTTCATACTTCGTTTTTAGAACTTTTCACACTCACTTATTCTCTTCGGCTTCTCATTAAATAATTTCCACTGAAAACTGGGTTTATATGGATTTTATATAATTTTTGTAATTATTTGTAGTTTGTATGATATTTTTATATAATCTTTATTTTAACTTATAATTTTTATTTCAAAATGTGTAATTAACTTTACATGCAAAAACTCAATACACTTTATTTGTGATATTTTATTTTTTGTACAAATTTTTATATTGAATAATGGAACATCTTCCCGATCTGTTTATTTTAATTTTTTCGTTTGTAAATTACTGTTCATATTATGTTTATATTTATATTATAATGAATATTGAGATATTTTGTTTATCTGCCTATTTAAATTTTTCGTTTTTCAATTACGTTTTTAGTTTTATTTATTTTATGTTGAACATAAACTGTGATTTTTTTAATTTATAAGAACATACATATATATGATATAGGCCTATAGAGGAACAGAGCACCCAAAACTAACTTCGGTAACGCGCAATTTGCATACCTCAACGTTGGTGAGGAAAATGCAAAATTCCTAAATCTCATTTTTTCCACAGGGACACCTAACCTTGATTCTCGGTCAAACAGCCATTAAGCTCTTGCATGGCACACACATACAATTTTTTACTAAGGGCCGGTTTTTTTGTAACCGACTTGCAAAAGAACGCTCCAGCTCGGATAAAATTTCCTTTAGTTGCAAAATCAACATGTTGGCATCTTTAATGAAGGATACGATTTGTTTAGTGCTGTTTAAGAACGGAAAATAGTTGTGCCGGCAATTTTTAGGTTTATGCAGTTATATATTTAAAAATGCTATGCGAATAAAATCGAATTGGGTCTTAAACTGAAATTTTCCATGTATTTTCTTCCGCCTCATTCACAATAGCGCAGGTTTCTCACTTCCCAACACTACATCTCTTGTCGGAAATCATTTTAACGAGTTGGTATTGTTGCTTTACATGCAATTCGTTATCCTACCTAGTGTTTTTTAGCAACTCGGTTTGACAGTTGGTCTCAGATTGGGCAGCTGCAGCTCCTCATTTGATTTCCTCCAAACATATGGTTTTCCATCGGAGCCAAAAACATTAAATTTACTTTCGTCAGTAAACATAACATTTTTCCAGAACGAAAAGTTCTTATTTTCATGTTCTTTTGTAAATTTTAATCGGATGTGGTCTGATTGAGTTTGCTCTTGTCAGGCCTTTCTACCATTTAGATCAGCCTCATGAAGTAGATTTCTGATGGTAGATGCACTAGATTTCTTTCCCAACTCATTTTCAGCTATAACAGCTAACTTTGATGCACTAAGGAAAGGATTATCTTTGACTTTTCGCAACAGATATCGCTTATCTGAGTCTGTGAAAATCTTGTTGCTATAGACTTGTTTTTCACTTGTTTAATGGTTTTGAACCGCTTAATTATATCGTGAACAGTAGAATGACTTCTGTAGACAATATCAGCAATTTCACGCACAGATTTTTCATCGTTGGAGTGCTTAATAACCAACTTTCTCAATTTAATACTTGTTTGGCCTCTTTGCCTAGACATTTTTAAATCACAAACCGTAATTCAAACTATGTATACATTAAAACCCCACCCAGGGAATTCCCGTTAGTCTGTTAAACACTATACTTGAAGGTGGTTGCAATTATTCGACAGGCTTGCATTTATTTAGAGGATAGTTGGCACTGTCCGAGTTTGGCTTGTGCATTGAATTTACTCTTATTTGATGTTTTACTAGAATATTTTATTATACTGAATTAATTTATATGTTTTGTTTTTATATTTTGTAAGTGCAATAAATGAGTAATTGAAAAAATATTTTACCTTTTTTTTATTGCTTTGGTTCAAATACACTTATGGTCAATAGGAACGCACCACCAAATATAATTGAAATAAGATCACATGAGCAAATTGTTTATAAAGTTAAAATATTAAGGTAATTTTTATTTGTTTGGCAAGATAGTGTAAATTAGTTATACACAAAAATTTTTCTCGAAAATGGTTTTTGTAAGGAATAGCCAATTAATTTAAAAAAATTAACAAAAATGTACATTCGATGATATTCATGATTAATTAAAAGAAAACAATGTGAAGTTAACTTAATGCGACTAAATCATTTTCACCACTAACGGTAGAAATATAGATTTCACAATAGGCTTTCCTAATAACGAGTCGTTCCTCCTTTAGCCTCAATAACTGCCTTAATTCTTGAAGGCATGGAATTCACTGGACCTCAATTGATTTCCTTATAACGGGACCATACCAAACCAGTTCTAAATCTTTTATCAATTGACTTTTATTCGTTGGCTTCTAATTAGCAACTTCATACTTCATTATGTGCCATAGGTGCTCAATAATGTTTAAATCTGGCGAGTTTCCAGGCCAATCCCTAGATCTTTAAATGTATTGGCCAATTAAAAATAAAAATTCGAGCTGAATAGGATCATATACACTAATATTGTATAGATGTTTTATACAAGATTTGTTTCCAATCAAAACTTACCCATTTTGCACGTTGGCATGGCGCTGCGTCATCCTGGAGAAATAGTAGAAGAGGAATAATAATAATGCTCTTCAATTGCGGGAATAAAAAAATTGTTAAACACTGTCGCATATTTTTGTGCATTCATTATTCCATCAACAAGGTGTAGAGGCCCCAAAACATGGTATGAAAACCAGCCCCAAATCATTTGACTTTGAGGAAACTTAACTTTCTTTACTACACAATTATCCCGGAACCTTTTCCCACCTATAAGTTGTAGTTACTATAGCAGCCGATTTGATTTTTTTATTTACCTACATGTATTTTGTATTGGCTTTTACGTATGAGCTTTCAAAAGCCGTAAAAGCAAGGACAAAATGTATGTAAATTTTGAGATCTCTTATGTAAAAACAAAAACAAAATACATAGAAATTTTGTAGTTGTATTTATAAAATGATTTCTATGAATTATATGAATTCCCCTTGCCCACACACTTACAAACTTCTTTTTCGTACTGTCAAAAACTTTCCCTAAGTTTGAGCAGTGATGCCGTACTCTAAAAAAAAACCTGTGTTAGAGCGAGGCAGTTGCGTGTACGGGAATGTTTACAAAAAATTGTCAATTCATCAACATTTTCGAGGTAAGCATATGTTTTTATAATTTCATTTGTTTAAAAATTTACATTTCTCTTTTATGTTTTCAGAATATTTGCGAATTAATTCCAATTTAAATGTATGTATTGCGATTACAGAAATATTGATGTATTTTAATAGATATTTTTGTCATTGCAGATTTGCGGCCAACCAAACAGCACAAATTCCAGATACCATCAAAACATCTGCAGCAGATATTTCATCAGTGAGTATATCCGTTATTAAAAGTTTAATAAAGTAAGAGTTAGGTTTTCAGTGTAAGATTGTGCGTTTAGAGTTTGTTGAACGCACTGAAAATTCACCTGAATACCCTCTGTTTTTATACTTGAACCCTTGATAAAAGTTTGTTTTACCATTTGCACATTAATTGAGTTTTTGGCTCAAATTGATACATGAGTACAATCGAGACGACCACTGTAGCAAATATTTCTTTAGCAGATTTACTTGGTTTATAGGAAACCTGTCAAGCTGTTCAGCCAAGTCTAGAATTAACCGATACAGCTTATGAAATTCTGTTGCATTCAAGTGAAAGAGAATGCCCACATTCCGGAGTAAACGTCGATCCACCGTTGGAGCTCTTACTTCTTCGTCACCTCGTGATAAATCATATTCCAAATATGCAAACGACATTGGTGCTAAAAAATACAGTGTACAATTAACTAAACATTCCCCGAATGATCCAGCTGCAATGTACGTACCAAGTTGGAAATTCTAATTTATATGACTTTTATTATATTACGAAGTAAAATTCTATAAAAAAACTTATTTTTACTAATTTTTGTTTTTGTTGCTGTTGTTTTTATATCTACTTCGCAGAACTTTTACTAACTACTAAAGGATTTCGTTGAAAGAAACACCTGAGGCAAATCCATCTACACCAAATTATGCAACTTATCCAATTGTAAGCAGAAAAACGTAATGAAATTTATGAGTAGTGTGTTTTGTAAACGACTTTGAAAAGTTCCTAACTGCTAACATTATTTCTTGAAAGATGGTTCTACCGAATCGATTTTTCTTAGACGGGAATAAATTGGAAAACGAACAATTTACAAAATTATACAAATACAATCAACAATCAAGAGACGTATTTTTGGTAATTTACTTTTGCATTAAAATCAAAGGGAGCAAAAACAATTATTTGTTAGTGTACTTCGATAAGTGCAATCGTTAATACCGCTCCTTTCAATATACATATATATACATACATATATATATATATACATATAAAGTACAGTTTATCTCAAACTGTGCAAAACAGCGAGTAGCTGAGCGGCAGTGTGGGAATTGGTAAGGCAACAATAGGCATACGGATATCAAAGGGCGTCTACCCAACGGGGCAGACACCGACAAAATAAGTGAAGTAATTATTTGACAAAACTTATTAGTTTTAATAATTAAGTATTTTGTGCCTTTGATACTGTGTAGCAGTACTTAAATAATAAGTGAAATAACATTTGCAATTTTTGTTATTTCTTAATACGGCACTTTACTTTAGAGTTAGTTTTGCCTATGTAAATGCAAAGTATATATTTTAATTAATTTGAACATAAAGTTCTTTTAAGGTTTCCAAGTTCTGACTATGATTAATTTGCGTTCGCGTTTAAATTAAAGCAAATTTAATTGCTAAATAATCAAAAATTTTAGTAGTAAATATTTATAATTTTTACTGGTCTGGCATTTTACTTTTGATACGAAATTCGGTGGTATTTTTAAATTAAAGCTCTATCGACTCCGTAATTAATATTTCATTAAATATTTATTTACGAAACTTTTCGTTCGTTACCGATCTGCTTCATTCGTACGATAATATATCGTCCTTTTTAAGGTTCTTTAAGAAAATATTTTGCCTTTTAAATAGAATTTTCAACTTTTCTGAAAATACAATGAAATCTTAGAAAAATTCTTTCAAGCAGCAGATGCTCTTTCGGAATTTGAAGGGTTTATCACGCCTACAGCCACAAATCAGGGCACTTTTTCTCTTGAAGGCATATGTTTGTTGCGTAGCATTGATGGGTGAGGGCATACACATTCTCACCATGTTTAACCTAAACTCAGAAAGCTCCCTCACTAATGATGGGTTTGCGTTGGTATGGACTTAACTGATAGGTATGAAAATAGGCGAATTTTTATAAACTCTCAGTTAAAGATATTGTTCAACTGTTCAAGTTGTTATATAAAGGGTGTTTTTTTTAGACTGAAAGAACTTTCGATAGGGATAGCTGTCACTTGGCAGCTGGTAAATGACATTTCGTTTTGACATTTCTGTTTAGTAAGCATTGACAAATCATCATGGAAAGAAAGACGCCGCAACAACGTTTACAAATTGTGGAACTTTACTTTAAAAATCAGTGTTCTGTTCGCCACTTCGTGAATTTTATGGTCCACATAATCGGGCATCAGAGCAGCTTATTCGTCGAATTGTTGATAAATTTCGAACAACATTTACTCTACTCGATGAAAAACCAACAATAAGACAAATAACTGTACGTACAGAAGAAAATATTGGTGCTCTAAGTGATAGTGTTGGAGAAGATCCGAATTTGTCCATTCGCCGCCGGGCTCAACAAGTTGGACTTTGTCCATCCACAACATGGAAATTCAAAATTGGACTGATCGCATCGGATTCACTAAAGCTAGTCGTGGCGGACATATGCCACAAATCGTTTTTAAATATTAAATGTCATGAAAATATCTTTAAAAAAAAATAAAAAATTGGCATCATACATCATTTTTTATGTGTTTTATTTCAATTTAAAGTTCTATCCGTCTAAAAAAACACCCGATATCTCCTCAGAGTAGGGGACAGCGCTGAAAAATTGCATCGGGAAATTAATAGTTGTTTTTCAGCGCTCCAACTACAGGGTATAAATATTGAATATTGGGATACGATTTTCACCTATTTGTGTTCAACTAAGCTACTATAGCCTCGCTCTGTGGGAACAAATTTTGGAAGAAACCGAAATTCCATATTGGGTGGACTTAGACAGATTTCGCACTAAAAGGTTTTAAACACCTAAAACAGAGTCCGATCTCAAAGGGCATACTAACGTCCAACCCAAAGCGAGCATGGCATGTAACAATAATCGGTTGAACACCTTCAAACCCTTTAACCAACTGCAGACAAAGAGAGTGAATACAAATCGTGTTAAGCTTATCAGATGTACATGAAATAAATGACTGCAAGAGTAATTTCACGCGTGCTAAATGCAGGAAAAGGCATCATATTATGCTTCATACGGAGCAAAGTGAAAAGCCGTGTACGTCAACCGTACAACAAACTTCAAGTAAGTCTCATACGACGTCCGTCAAAGCCAATGCGCCTAATTGTCATCTTGACAATAAACGATGTACATATGCTTCTAGGGAATGCCATGGTGACCATTTGTCATAAAAATTGATCGTACACTACCCGAGCCTTAATAGATTCAGAATCCAAAGGGACCTTTGTCTCCGAACGTCTAAAAAAAGAGCATGGATCTGACTACTAGGGGTATATGCGGACTAGTATTTGGGCTAAATGAAACCATCTCGGGAAGAGTACAAAAAGTTTGTACTTTAAGCATTGGCTCCCCCCGTAATAAGGGTTTCCGGATCAAAGTCGATGTTTTAGTTCTTCCGAAACTGACAGCTTTCTACCGTCACAACCTATCAGTGAAGCAATTTTAAAAACGCTTCCTGATATCCCGTTGGCAGATAACAACCTTTTTATGAGCCAACAAATTGACCTAATAATTGGTGGACACCTTTATCCAAAAGTGGTTTTACATGGGGTAAAGACGAATATACTTAACTCTCTCAAGGCTCAAAGCACAGTGTTTGGATGGATCTTAACTGGACCCATGCCAAGTGGAAGGATCCCGAAGACCACGTTTCTCTCCTACTTTAGCGAGGTCTCACTAGATCAACAAATCACTCAATTTCAGGAGTTAGAAGAAGTACCAGACTAAGTTACTTACGGTTGAAGAAGAACAATGCGAGCGGTTCTACACAGATACCGCAATCACAATGGTCGGTATGTAGTTTCGCTCCCGTTCAAACTTACTCCTTGTTGTTGTTGTTGTAGCGGCTAGTCGCGCCCCGTAAAGAGCGGATTCACCCATGGTCGTTGTCGTCGAACTCATCCAGGGGGAAGCCCAGGAAACGTGCAGTTTCGACAGGGTTGGACCAGAGGGAGAGGGGGGTTAGATGAGTGGGTTTGAGAGGGCATGTTAATAGGTGGTTGGTGTCGTGCGGAGAATCTCCACATGCTGGAGATGTGTTGGCTATGTCGGGGTTGATTCTGGATGGGTAGGAGTTGAGCCTGCTACAGTATCCAGAACGTAATTGTGCCAGAGTGACGCGGGACTCATGGGGCAGCAGGGACTCCCCATCTGCTACAGGTGGTGGTTGGGCTCCGATGACTGCATTTGCCTGGCACTGCAAGCAGGTGCCTATTTGGATGCCCCGAACGGTGACACCCAGCAAGGAACTGCCTGCTGAGCATGAGGTTGTGCTCCTTAACTCGGAGCACATTGACCTCTTGGTGGAGATGCTCCTCAGGCGACATCAGAAGACATCCCGTCACCGTGCGGAGTGCGGCGTTCTGGCAGGTCTGCAGCTTCATCCACTGTGTCCTGCTGGTTCCCGGCGACCAAACTGGCGCAGCATAATTTATTACCGGCCGGCCAATCGCCATGTATGTTGCCAACAACTTTTCTTTGTCTTTGCCCCAAGAGCTGCTGGCGAGCGACTTGAGGACATTGTTGCGGCTCTGTACTCTATTGGCGATTGCGGTAGTGTGCGCGGAGAAGGAGAGCAGGCTGTCGAAAGTCACCCCCAGAATCTTCGGGAGGTTAACCGTCGGAATGGGGGTGCCATCGATATGGATGTTAAGATCCAGCCTGACCTCCTTCGTCCAGGTGGTAAAAAGGGTCGCCGAGGACTTAGCAGGGGACAGCACCAGGTTTCTGCTGGTGATGAAATGGGCAAGATCACAGAGATACCCGTTCACCTTCAAACACAGATCATCAATTACATTGCCGGTTGCCATTATCGAGCAATCATCAGCATAGGAAACAATCGTGACTCCCTCTGGCGGTTGAGGGAGCTTGGAGATATAGTGATTAAACAATAATGGGGACAGGACCCCACCCTGCGGTAACCCTTGTTTAATCCTCCTTGGTTTCGATGTTTTATCTCTAAACCATACTGATGATTGACGACCACACAGGTAATTCGCGGTCCACCGTTTCAGTCCCTGCGGGAGAGTTGATGCTTCCACGTCAGCTAGTAGCATGGAGTGGCTGACTGTGTCGAAAGCTTTAGACAGGTCCAACGCTACTAGGACGGTTCTCTCGCAGGGGCGGTTTTGGTTGAGACCGCGGTTCACCTGTGTGTTTATGGCATTAAGTGCAGTTGTTGTGCTGTGCACTTTCCGGAAGCCATGTTAATGCTTAGCCGACCCAAGGTGGTATGTATAATACGGTAGGAGTAGGGCCTTAAGTGTCTTTACCACAGGTGAAAGCAGGGAAATCGGCCGATAGGATTCACCCTTGTCGGCCGGTTTCCCTGGTTTCAGCAGTGGGACCACCCTCCCAACCTTCCAGATGTCAGGAATGATGAGGGTGGCCATGGACAAGTTGAGGATCCCTGTGAGGAACTCGATTCCCGCGGGTCCTAAATTTTTAAGCATCAACACGCTTAGCCCGTCAGGGCCAATGGCCTTGGAGGCTTTCGCCTTCCCGATGACCTCCTTTACCTCACCACAAGTGAAGGTAAGAGGCTCGCTGTTGTTCGGTAGTTTGCGCAGCCTCCTGGTCACCTTCCGCTTGGTCCTATCTCCCGAAGGATGCAGTATAAATTGCCGGCTAAAATAGCTCGCGCATCTCTTCGGGTCCGACGAGGCACGATCCCCGAATGAAATTTGCACTCGGTCGTCGCGCTTCGTCGGACTTCACGGTAGACCAGAGCTTACCAACACCCGTGACTAGGTTACAGGACTTCAAGTGCTCTTCCCACTTGTTCCGCTTGTTTTGGTCTACCAGCCTCCGAATCTCCACATTTAAATCCTGGATGTTTGGATTTCGGGGTTCGGAGCGGCGATGGTGGTCGCGTTTGTTCGCTAGAGCAGCCGCTTCAGCCGGGAAGTTGGGACGGATCTCGGGGATCCTCCCTGCCGGGAAGAAGCGGGCCGCAGCTGACGCAACCACCTTGCGGAACTTCTGTTCGCCTTTACGAACGTCCGTGGGTGTGGCATCATCATTCATCGTGCAGAATGTCGAATCGTCTATCTGCTCTGCCAAATCATTTCCCCTACGATCAGCTGGTAGGCTTGAATGCCAGAGATCGTGGTGCGCGTTGTAGTCGGGCAGCAGGTGACAGGAAGTATATAAATATTAAATATTTCGAGCTCGACATCGCCTGACCGGACAGCTATTCCTTGACATTCTAAGGTAGTGTCCCTGCGGTCGATGTCTTCTTCAATAAGACGATACTGCACTGTGTGATGGGTGATGAATGCTAAGCCACCACCATTACCTCGCTCGCGATCCGTACGATGCACATTGTAGCCGTTGCAACTCAACAAAGTTGAGTTGCTGTGCAGTTTCGTTTCCTGGATAGCGTCCATGTTGTTGTGTGCTCCTGCGATCCGTACGATGCACATTGTAGCCGTTGCAACTCAACAAAGTTGAGTTGCTGTGCAGTTTCGTTTCCTGGATAGCGTCCATGTTGTTGTGTGCTCCTGCGAACCGTAGAGGTTCTGCCGGTGCTAGGCACAGGTGCACTAGGTGCAACTAGGGGAGCCGTAGAGGCTATGGGCGCCGTCGGGCACGAACAACATGGGGCCACATAGTTTGTGGACCACTCCTTATGCGTCTTAAGGCCTGAGCAGACCTTAAGATGGCTCCATCCGTCGCACGAATTACACCTTACCGAAGTGGAGTTCGGATGGAGCTTTTTCTGGCAAACGCATCAAAAATAGGTTTCTGGACCAGGGTTAGGCTCGATGCCAGCCCTGAGCAGAAGGAGGTGAAGCAACCCTGCTGCAAGGAGTTGCTCCAGGGGAGACAGACAACTTATGGGGTAGGCCGATCTAAACAGAGTTAGATCGCCGAAACAACAGTCCTTGGCCGGGTGAAACCCGTGTCATTCCGGTACGTAGAACCGACTGTCGTGGGAATGTAACTTACAAACTTACTCCTCTAAGTGCACGCTTCTCGTCATTCACGATGAGATAATCTTTCAGAAGTCAAACGTCTCTGGGCAAAAAACCCCTAATAAAGGAGGAATATACTAAGTTAATTCAAGAATACAAGGGTTTGGGTTACTACGCGATATTTTATATGACAAATGCGAGAACCCATCAGAAAGCTATTATCTTCCACGCCACGCTGTCCATAAACCTGACAGTACCACGTCAAAATTAAGAGTGGTATTCAACGGATATTGTCCCACTTCAAATGGAGTCAGTCTTAATGACATTTTGTACACTGGTCTACCGCTTTAAACTGCTTCAACATTGCTTATTGTTTATTGGTGACGGTTATTCAAATATGTGTTCAATGACAAATTGACAAACCTCATACCAAAAAAGTACAAGAGCAACTTATTGAGGCTTTAAACTCGGCAGGGTTTCCGCTCAGAAAATGGGCATCAAACAGTAAACAAATTCTGTAGGGTCTTCAAAGTTATCACCTGAGAAACTTTAGACATCCTATGGAACCCAAAACCAGATTAGTTTTATTTCTTGGCAGTCATTGGAGAACAGGGGCTCATTTACAAAACGTCAATTTCTGTCCACTATTGCCAAATTGTTCGATTCCGCAGATTGGTTAAGCCCAATTATAGTGGTAGTAAAAACGATTATGCCGTTGAATCCAAAGTCTCTACATCAGTGAAAGATGTTCTTGGATAACTATCCTCACATTAATTCCATAAAAGCGCTAGACGCGGTCTTTATCCTCAAGAGTTAGGAACTGTTGTTGTAAGGCAGGCACCTTGACGTGGTGCAGGGGCTTAATCGAATCACAAATCGGATCTGATCAGGAAGAGGGTGCGCTGCCTAAGTGGTGCACTACCTTGATGACCGGAACCGCTTGAGCACGATGACCAAGAACGGCCACCTCCTAATCTAGGGTGTTAAGCGACACCGTGCCCATTGGACGGTTTGCAGCCAGGACAACCGGCAGTATTAGTATGGTGCCATCTCGACTCCGGACCGCATCGAGGAGTAACGGTGGTCTTACCGCGACAAGGGGCGCTGGTGCGGCGAACTCTCGAGACCCCACTCGAATAAATAGACCGTGAGTATCGTCTTGGCGAGAAAGCGGTCGTACGAAAAAGATGAAGACAACTAACAAATCTAAACACAACAGAATTGAAAAGAAGGAAGACCAGTGAAGAACAGGGAGACGAGGTGGTTGGCTCCCGGAAGACCTCCCCCGCACAGGCTGCCCTTTTCGCCGAGCACGCTCGAGAAGACAGTGATGGGCCCTACACTAGCAGAGATGCGGCAAGCCGCTGGGTAATGACACCCAGAGGGCAAATGACCACGGGCAACGGACGTGACAAACCTGTCGAGGCACGATCAGACGGATCTGCCTCAAGCATCGCTCCAGTTCGGCTGCCTCTTCTGCCATGGCTGTTGAGACACGATCGGACGGATCTATCTCCAGGCATCCAAGTAAATCGCTGGCACTTTACAGACACCGTTCGGCGGAATCCGGCCAAAGTAAAGCGCTATCTCGAACAAGGCAAACCAACAGAGACCGCCAGAGAGATGGCGGTACTGAGAACGAAGCATGAACAGACACCCGTACTCGCGGAAGAGCGGGGGCCTAGTGCCCAGAATAGGCGTAAAACCAGGTTACTCGTACCCGCATTAGAGCGGTCGAGCGGGAAGAGAGCAGCAGACAGGCCCGCGCACGCCGCAGGCGGACATCCCACGAAGCAAGCCGTACCCGTACCCAAACGACAGCGGGCGCACCCGCCTCCCCCATCATCGGGCTCGGCGCAATTGAAGGTAGTGAAGGATACAGTGGAACCGGCGCGTGGAACAGCAGTATAGAGGATACTGGAATTAGGCTGATGCTAGGCACAGACAAAGAGTCGTTCAGCAGACTGAAGACGGACGGCTTCAGGTTAACTACAGGTTCAGATTCGTCACCGTCAGGCTCTGGCGACCAACGATCGCGGGCGAACCAGATACGGCGCCGGGAAAAGTGCAGAGTGAATAGGCGTTCACAAAAACACACCAATCATCTAAGGCACCGTCCAAGTCTCTTGTATTCCCGACGAGTTTTCTGGAACCGGCAAGGACGGTCGCTGAGGCAGCGAAGGTTCTCACATCGCAAGAACTAATCGAGTCACTCGACCTGGGTAGGCTCGAGCTCGATAGAGCCAGCGAGTGCGAACTAAGGCTCAGGAGATTGGCGAGCCACAACTATGACCCCGACCGTGACAGTAGCGCAGATCAACCTTCACCACGCGAGAGCAGCTTCGGCTGTTATAGCTCGCCTCGGAAGATCTGGGTATAATAATAGCTCAGTAGCCGTGGGTCCACAAGGGCCAGTTAAGGGGCCTAAAGATATCAAACAGTAAGGTAATTTGGGATCTCTCATCTGAAAGACTCTGAGCATGTGTAATGCTAAGGGGCAATATTGATTACTTTTGCATTACAAAGCACCTAACTCGGAATTTGATAACAGTTCAGGCAAAACTGGAGGTGGACGGAGTATCCAAGTGAATAGTTCATAGACATTAGCACCATCCTCCCACCCGAGGTCCAACATCTAATCAGGTATTTTAAGGATGCAAATCCCTCTCTTATCATCGGATGCGACACTAATACTTATAGCGGCAGCACCGACACCAACATTCCCACGGCAGTAGGTTCTACGTACCGGAATGACCCGGGTTTCACCCGACCAAGGACTGTTGTTTCGGCGATCTAACACTGTTTAGATCGGCCTACCCCATAAGTCGTCTGTCTCCTCTGGAACAACTTTTAGCAGGTTGGAAGGTTGCTCCACATTTTTCTGCTCAGGGCTGGCATCGAGCCAAACCCTGGGCGAGAAGCCTATTTTTGCTGCGTCTGCCAGAAGTCTCCATCCGAACTCCACTTCAGTAAGGTGTAATGTAGTATTACTTGTATACGCTGCGGTTTACAAACATTTGGCATGCACATGCAAATAATATTGTGACACATTCAAATGCCATTAAACCCCGCAGCGGGCGAAGATATTATTACACATATGCTGATGTAGCATATTATGTATACGTAAGTAGTTTGTAAGTATTGTAGTTACATTCATAAGTAGTTCGTATGTATTGGTGTAAATTAGAGTAAGAATCTTGCTATAAAAAGAAAGCAATTGTAAATAAAGTATCAATTCAAATCAATCGCTACTCATCAGCGTTTTAATTAATTACATGGCGATCCTGCCAGGAGGCTCAAAAGCTATACTACAAGGCAGCCATAGAACCAGTGGAAGCACGGAAGAAAAATTAAATTATAGTACGTGAATTGAAAACCAAATATCAGCGTTTTTGCTACAGTTGAAAATTGCAAAACATTAGCTGGACTAATAAAGTTTATTGGAAACATCTTGAAGTCATCAAATTAAATCAATCCTAACAAACACCAAATATGGCTGGTGAATTTGTCTATTGCCACCCTCATCATTCCAGACATCTGGAGGGTTGGGAAGGTGGTCCCACTACTGAAACCAGGGAAACCGGCCGACAAGGGTGATTCCTATCGGCCGATTTCCCTGTTTTCACCGGTGGTAGACACTTGATGCCCTACTCCTCCCGTACTATACATACCACCTTGGGTCAGCTAAGCATCAACATGGCTTCCGGAAAGTGCACAGCACAACAACAGCACTTAATGCCATAAACACACAGGTGAACCGTGGTCTTAACCAAAACCGCCCCTGCGAGAGAACCGTCCTAGTAGCGTGGATCTGTCGAAAGCTTTCGACACAGTTAGCCACTCCACGCTACTAGCTGACGTGGAATCATCAACTCTCCCGCAGGGACTGAAACGGTGGACCGCGAATTACCTGTGTGGTCGTCAATCATCGGTATGGTTTAGAGACACAACATCGAAACCAAGGAGGATTAAACAAGGGGTACCGCAGGGTGGCGTCCTGTCCCCATTACTGTTTAATCACTACATCTCCAAGCTCCCTCAACCGCCAGAGGGAGTCACGATTGTCTCCTATGCTGATGATTGCTCGATAATGGCAACTGGCAATGCAATTGATGATCTGTGTTTGAAAGTGAACGGATATCTCTCGGATCTTGCCCAATTTTTCACTAGCAGAAACCTGGCGCTGTCCCCTGCCAAGTCCTCGGCGACCCTTTTTACCACCTGGGCGAAGGAGGTCAGGCTGGATCTTAACATCCACATCGATGGCACCCCCATTCCGACGGTTAACCACCCGAAGATTCTGGGGGTGACTTTCGACAGCCTGCTCTCCTTCTCCGCGCACACTACCGCAATCGCCAATAGAGTACAGAGCCGCAACAACGTCCTCAAGTCGCTCGCCGGCAGCTCTTGGGGCAAAGACAAAGAAACGTTGTTGGCAACATACAAGGCGATTGGCCGGCCGGTAATAAACTACGCTGCGCCAGTTTGGTCGCCGGGAACCAGCAGGACACAATGGACGAAGCTGCAGACCTGCCAGAACGCCGCACTCCGCACGGTGACGGGATGTCTTCTGATGTCGCCTGAGGAGCATCTCCACCAAGAGGTCAATGTGCTCCGAGTTAAGGAGCACAACCTCATGCTCAGCAAGCAGTTCCTTGCTGGATGTCACCGCTCGGGGCATCCAAACGGGCACCTGCTTGCCGTGGAACTGCCCCCCAGGCACATTAGAAGACATCTACTAGAACTAAAGGACGAGATCCAGCCACTCATCACACAACCGCTGGATCCGGAGGCGTACCGGCGGGTCCTAAGCAACATCCACAGAGACACAGTCACGAACATCATTGACTCCCGCCAGGCAAATGCAGTCATCGGAGCCCAACCACCACCTGTAGCAGATGAGGAGTCCCTGCTGCCCCGCGAGTCCCGCGTCACTCTGGCACAACTACGATCTGGATACTGTAGCAGGCTCAACTCCTACTTATCCAGAATCAACCCCGACATACCCAAACCATGTCCGGCATGTGGAGATTCTCCGCACGACACCAACGACCATGGGTGAATCCGCTCTTTACGGGGCGCGACTAGCCGCTACAACAACAACAACAACATGGCTGGTGAATGTCCAAAGCGTCCTCTGTCAGCAAAGCGTCCTCTGTCAACCTGGAGCCCGGCTCAATGAGACTCGTGAGTAAATCAAGGAAAAACATCCCGGCAACAAAGTCACGGACATCGCCAAATATTAACAAAACTTAGAAAACTTTGGCACGCCTTATGGCCGCCATACAAATAGCATTAATTTGCTTAGAGATAAAATTTAAAAGAAAAAAAAAAAATTTTTTTCTATACACAACATATTCGAATAAATTGAGCACGCCTCAAGGCCGCTAAACCATGAGCAAAATTTCCATTTTGCTTAGGAAAATATCTTACAAAAAAAAAATGAATAAAATTGAATACAATAAATAATACAAATATTTAAGTAATATGCAGGAGATTACAACTCAGGAAAAATTTAATAGTGTATTCAAAAAGTGCGAAGACACTATTAAAGAATTTTTAAAAATTTCCGAACAAATTCTTGAGAGTCGTAACACTGTAAAGCAAGGCCCTACACCGATTACCATAGAAGAGTATCGGCGAAGGAACAAGCTTACTAAAAAGGAAGAAATTCCAAAAATACCTACCCCTATAAAAATCCAAAAGAGAGAACGGGGAGGCAAACAAGTTAGAAAAAGAAAAGAAATAGCCGAAACTTTTAGGCTACTCAATCTAACTACAAATACTATCGATAGGCTAAAATTAAAAGAAAAAATTAACGAGTTAAGAAAACATTTTTTTTATAAAACAACAAAATGCAAACTGAGTAAATTGGAATGTAAATAAAAATACAAATAATTTCAAAAAAAAATTATTTTTTATAAAAATGGCATGGTGGAAAATTGCATTAGACGGTATCCTAATAGGAATAGCAGGATACGAAGTAGGTAAAGACATCCAGCAGAGAAAACTTATGAAAATAAATTAGTCAAATATGAACCACATCCTATTATAGAAAACAAGGAAGAACTTCCCAATAAATGGTTGACTGTTTTTGAATGTTTAACTACATGTTTAATTGTCGCAATTGTAATTCTAATAAAAAACTATATAAAGAATAAATTGAGACAATTAAATAATGAACAACAACGCGTATAAGCAAAAACTTTATAGAGTAAGAAATGAAGTGGAGTATATAGCCGGAAAGGAAAATCACATTGCGGATGCATTATCCCGCATAACAATTACAAACTTAAAAGATATGTTAGTGGAAGCAAGTAAAATACTAAAAATAACAACAAGATCAGCAACAAAACATACCAGCAGTAATATTGAAAATAGAGAAAGTCACAAAGAGAACCCCAAAATATACGAAGCGCTAAATAAATTTGAAGTAAAAAGACATGTCGAGCTCGTTTTCAATCCTCCGAAATTATATTTCAAAAAAGGAAAGAAAATTTGTAGCGATTTGGATACAAGCAACCTAATTGTTGAGGATAAGATTGACTTAGGACAATTCTTTACCAGGCTTGAGAGAGAAGCCGGCAATTTAGGACTTGTACAAAGTTTAAAAGAAATTATACTGCAGTAGGCAAATTTATACAAATGGGTAATAAAGTTCTCAAAAATCTAACAATCGCTCTACCCCCGAAGGTTACATACATATATATGTGACACATCCCGGGAAAATTAAAGAAATTCTGCACAAATATCATGACGATCCTATTAGTGGTGGCCACCCAGGAATAAATCGCATGACAAGCAAAATCCAACAGAAATATAGCTGGCTGAATATGAAAAATGACGTAAGAAAATACGTAAAAAACTGCATCCACTGTAAGAAAAATAAGACAAATAAACATATAAAAGAACCAATGACAATAACGGAGACACCTCCGAAGGCATTCGATATTGTACAAATCGATACAGTAGGCCCATTACCGAAGTCGATAAATGGAAACGAATATGCAGTTACCATTATATGCGACCTAACCAAATATTTGGTAGCTATCCCAGTTCCAAGCAAACACGCAACAACAGTCGCTAAAGCCGTGTTCGAACATTTTATCTTGATTTATGGACAAATGAAAACAATCATGACGGACATGGGCACAGAATACAAAAATAGCTTATTTAAAGAACTGTGTAAATTGTTGAAAATTGAACATAAATCTTCAACACCGTATCATCATCAAACTTTGGGTACTGTAGAACGCAGTCACCGAACATTCAATGAATATATACATATGTACGTTCATACATATCCAGTGACAAAAATGATTGGGATGAATACAGTGGCTCACAGTGAAAATGGTCCACCTGTGACCAAACAATTTAAAGTGCAAAAAATCAGGGAAACTAATATAAATATCAAAAAATTTAGTTGTATTTCATAAATTCACTTTATTCAAATTATAAATACAAAAAAACATTCTTTAATTCACTTGCATATTTCATTACAATAAGTATTTAGCAAATTAGAAGAAAAATTCATGTCACAATGAAAATGGTCCACTACAGGAATTATTAAATAAAGTATTGAAAAAGTAATCACTAATATTTTGTTGGATATCCTTTTTGGCGAATAACGGACCTTAAACGATTTGGAATAGATTCCACTAGCTTTTTTGTATATTCCGGACTTATTTTATCCCACTCTTCCAAAAGGACTTTTTTTAAAAAATCTTTGCTCGATATGTTGTGTTTCCTTACTTCAACCTCCAATTTATGCCATAAATTTTCGATTATATTTAAATCTGGTGATTGGGGAGGCATTTTAATTACCCTGGGGCAATGATACAGCAGCCATTCTTTTACGATTCCAGCCGTATGTTTTGGATCATTGTCTTGGTAGAAATGATACGTGTCCTTTATACCGAGTTTTTCGGCACTTTGTGTAAGATTATTTTTCAAAATATTTAAATATTAAAATTTGTCCATAATTCCTTCGACAAAGTGCAATTTGCCAACACCAGCAGCCGAACAAGCACCCCAGACCATCACGTGGCCGCCACCATGTTTAACTGTCGGACGCAAATATCTAGGATCCATCTCCTGATTAGGTTTTCTCCAAACGTTTACTCTACCATCCGACCCAAAAATGTTGTATTTGCTTTCATCCGTGAATACTACGTCCTTCCAGAATGAAAAATCTTTTCCAATGTAGCTGTGAGCAAACTGCAATCGCAGGTTTTTATTTCTCTTGCTAATAAAGGGTTTCTTCCGTGCAATTCTACCGTTTCGTCCATCCTTTCGAAGAACTCTCCGAATGGTCTCGGCATTACAATTTATTTTAAATTGTTTCTCTACCATATCCCTTAGTTTTGGTGCACTCAGCCGAGGATCAATCTTGATTTGTTTGACAATCCACTTCTCTTGACGTTCGCTGAACAACTTTTTTGGGCTAATTTTCGGCTTATTTATGATCCGATTTTCATTTTTAAACCGGTGAATGATGTTTTCAACTGTTGTTCTGGCTTTGTTAACAATTTTTGCGATTTCTCTTTGAGATTTCCCATCTTGAAATTAAGAACTAAACAATTGAATGAATATATCTAACACGTGTTCGTTTCAGTGCAAAAATGTTAACTGAAGTGAACAGACCAAAATAACAGAAGATTCTGGAAAAGTTCCGTTATCTATCGCAGCTCTGCTAGGGTGGACCATTTTCACTGTGACATTAATTTGTCCCCTATTTTACTAAATGCTAATTGTAACGCAAATATGTAATTGTATTAAAAAATATTTTTTTGTAGTTATAATTTGAATAAAGTGAATTTATGAAATACACCTAAATTTTTTGATATTTATATTAGTTTCCCAGATTTTTTGCAGTTTAAATTGTTTGGTCACAGGTGGACCGTTTTCACTGTGAGCCACTGTACCTCAGGTATTTCGCGTATTGTTACAATACGACCCCATCTACCACACACAAATATTGTCCATTTGAATTAATATTTGCAAAGAACCCACCGAAATACGAATTTTTAAAAGAAAATAAAATCAGCCCATTATACAACCACGAAGCTTATGACAAAGAAATAAAATATAGACAGCAAAGAGCTAGGAAATTAGTCCAAGAGGCTAAAGAAAAACAAAAAATAAATTATGATAAAAGTAGCTATAGTAAGGAAATTAACATAGGAGATTTAGTATTAGTTAGAGAAGAGGCCTCCCATAAGTTAGAAAATAGATATAAGGGACACTATAAAGTTAAAAGTATTGATAAGAATAAGAATTTCACTCTAATACCACATAGCATAGCAAATAGCAATATAAACAAAAAGGAGATTATAATTCATAAAAACAGACGCAGACTTCGTATGTATTGGTGTAAATTAGAGTAAGAATTTGGCTATAAAAAGAAAGCAATTGTAAATAAAGAATCAATTCAAATCAATCGCTACTCATCAGCGTTTTAATTTATTACAGTAATTCGTGAGACGGATGAAGCCATCTTAAGGTTTGCTCAGACCTGAATTATGTGGCCTCATGTTGTTCGCGCCCTATGTCGCCCATAGCCTCTACGGCCCCCTTACAACATGGTCGCTCCTCTCGTGTTTTGGATTGCGCACCACCCGTAAATGTTCGGGTGACTACCTGGCTCCCTGCTGTAGAGCCCCGCAACTGCACACGCCCACGGTGGCGCTGCCAAATAACACCTCAAGGCAGCCCAATGTGCCACTGCAAATGCTGCTGTGACCAGCTGGACAACATCACCCTTCCCTCACACCTTAGTAATGTACGTTCCAATGCGAATTCATATAAGGTGAAGTCAAACAAAGTCATTTACATAGAGGTTGCATGGCGTTGCAGGAACTCTCGTTCAACTCACCACACATAGAAACCAATTGGATCTAATCAGATTCTAATATCCATCAGAAAAAGTAAATTAATTCTGGTATGGTGATTTGGACGAGATTTTCTGTAAGAGGAGTGGTGGGATTGGATACAACTTCTTTGAAGCAAACGTAGATTACTACGTTCCTTTCCATTTACCCCTTTGTCGTCTAAATTTTGTAAAAAGTGATCCATTGCGTGTTTGGTGCTCGTACTATAATGACTTGTACAAATGTATTGGTACTGAATGTTCGCTTGCTGTCTTGCATAATGCAATACTTCTAGTTCTAAACTGATATTTTAAGTTTACTTCTTAATTTTTATTTTTATTTTTTTTTTAAGTAGTGTTACATAAATCTGTTAAGTTTTATTTAAGTTTATATCTGTATTTATCTTTAAGTTTAATTTACTTTGTATTTTGTGTTAGTCGACAGCGATTTATGGTCGACTTTAAATAAATAAATAAATAAATATATAAAGAAGTTCCATACTTTCACCGGATATGTAAACAGCATATTTTAGCTTATTTAACCATACCAGAACTAGTTTACTTTTACTGATTAGTATTGGAATCTGATTGAATCTAATTGGTTTGTAGTGTGGTGAAGTAAGCTAACATTTCTTACCACAGCATAATTTCACTGATGCAATTTCTTTGTAATCTACGTTCTTTGTTTGAAGTCAAGCAAGTATCAAGCAGCTGATTGAATTCGCTTGGTGAACGTTAAGTCAAATTATGTTTTTTTGTCTAAAATTTATTTTTATACGTATAAAACCACTTGATATGAATCCATCTTGCTATGTTCTTTTCAAAAAGTAATAGCCTTCATTGTTTTATTTTCTTTTATTGTGCCATTCAAGGCAGATTCATATAAGGGGGTGTGCAGTGAGCAGTTGAGTAAGATCGCTTGCTGGACTGAATGTTAAAACTATGTGGTTGTTGTAATTCTTACAGATGATCACTGCCATTGTGCGTAGTTTGAAAGCGCACATTTTTGTTTTTGACCTGGTATGAATTAACCTTGGTGACATCCTAAGATTAAAAAATGCGTGTATCTGTGCGTTATGAATTTGACTTGCCATCATCTTATATGAATCCGCCTTGTATCGAACCAAGAACGTAGATTATATATAAATTCCTTGATAAAACCTTTAATAGGTGCATCATGTTAGGAACCATTGGGATACATATCATATTTTGTTCACTATGACTCAATTATTTAAATTTTGCTCAGTAAAGTTTTTTCGCCACAAGGAATATTGCATATTGCATGAAGACAACCTTTGGTAAGTGAGTGTCAAAACTGTAATGCCACTATATAGCAAACCTTTAATAATTGAATCAACTTTGTTCATCAGCGATGGTGCAAATTTATTCATCATTTATGCCATTTATATATAATAACATTCATGTTTATTCCTCACCTTTATCAACCACCATTCATGGCATTTATGTATGTATGTACATACTATGTATGTATATAAGTATAATCGTATTCATATGTACGTATCCTCACCTTTATCAACCTCGATGTCATTATAAAAGTCTCCAGAACTCCTCACGAACTTCCCAAACTCTTTTCCGGGATGCTTGCTATATATCCAAGTGCCCTCCCAAGTATCTAATAACATATTTAACGAATTTAACGTGAATAGAAAAACATATGTATGTACATAAGTATAACTAGACTTACCATCACTAAAATTATCCTCAAAAAAGATATCAGCTTTTGCGATCCCAAGAGACAGCAAAAATACTGGTAACATATTTTTCACCCACGACACCATTTTCTTTCAGAATCAACCAGCTTTTTAAGTCAACAATATAAAAGCAACAAATGAAATAACTTTTTAAATGCCGGCTGTAAAACACATGCCTACTGTTCTTTTTTAATCTTCGCTAAACAGAGATAGCATTACAGTTTTCAAAATACAGATGGGCATCGTGGATTGGTTATATTTTAACCAATCAAATCAATACAACGCGAAAACCAACAAAAAATCCAGGGAAGCCAAGCCATATAAATATTAACCTATTGTTCAAAGAGCCAAATATACATTAAGGCCGTCTACACTATTCAATTTTTCACAGATAATTGATAAAAGTTGTTATGGGAATATATCTCAGCGAATTCATACAAATTATACGCGCAGTGGCAGTGAGAATCTGAGAAAATCACAACAAACTCATTGTTTTGACATTCGGTCCAGCAAGCCTCACTCAGCTGCTTGCTCAACACCACCTTTTATGAATTCGCCTTGGAATATATACATATGTATTTATTGAAAAAAAGTTGTGCAGAAATGCAGATCATCTACAATTCTATAATTTAAAAAAAAATGTATGTAAGTATGTGGAGAACGATAGAAATCATTGAGTACCCCTTTTTGTTGCGAAACAAACACATCAAGAGTCGGTTTTGCGATACCGGAACGAGCCGAATTTATATCAGGTCAAGGACTGTCAGTTCAGCAGCATTCCCCAAAATGTCATGGGGAATTTTTATGCCGTTATAACAACAACGAAAGTAAAAGTTCAAAGAAATCCTTTTATCAATCAAAATTTAAATATCCATGATTCTATAATAATTATGTACGTTAAAACCCTATGTTTGGATCTCAAGAATTTTGATCTTAATTGATAAAAAATTCAATAGCTTTAAATTAAGTACTTTATGTGTCACCCATTAGATTTTGAAATAATTTTTTAGGTATTTTTTTCTTTAAACTTCCCAATAAAAAATTATACAATAAAATAAGAAATTAATCAAGCTCTCATTAAATATACAAAGTGTTGTCAGTAGTCCTCACTATAGAAAAGAGCCTGCGGCAAACGGTAGCAAAGTTCTATGGTGTGCAATCTCTGTACTAGGTTGAGGGAACTTTCTCAGGGAAGAAAAAAGCAAATTCATAAAAGGGAAATGTAGGAAATAAACTTAAAATATTTACCTTTACTGATTGCAATTCTTTTAGAGTTAAAAAAATGCAATTAAGGACATTTTACCATTAATTTTACAGTAAATAACTTGCCAAAATTACCAAATTGCTTAGTGAGATCTTGAAACCGTAACCAGTTTATCTGTGCAAGTTTAAGCTTAGAGAGTTTAAGGCCCGCTCAAATTTGAATATTTTGTAGGGCAACATTGTGTTTCCTATACTTAACAAAACAAGTCTCACGCACATTCAAATATTTTATGCTTGTATAGGTTGCGAAGAAGGGTTGTCGCAAGGCGAATTCATATAAGGTGGTGTGAAGAAACAGCTGAGTTTTACTTTTTTTTCAATTCGGCGAAGCGGGTGTAATGTCAAACTAGTTTTGTTTGTTTACATTCTAATTTGTGTGTGTACATTCTAGTAGAAGTACCTAGGAATGAACAATCTTCATTTAGTTTTAATTTATTTATTTAAGATTTGTAAAGTGAATATTTTGCCTTAAACTAAATAAATGTTCTACTTTCGTAAACTTTAATTGTTGACTATTGTTTCTATAAACGCAAATCGGCTTAATCTTTCGTACTCATATTGCAATGGAGACTTGCATATACATATGTATGTACATGGGTATGAACAACATTATGTCTTAATATATGTATGTGGTCATAAGCAATAATCGCCGTATTGTATAGTAAGCTAAAACATAAACTTGTGACCACAGATATACATATGTATCTGTTTCAGGTATCTCAAAAATCAAGTCCATTCATGCTCACGTTTAATTTTGAATTCAAACAAAGGATTTTCAGAGATTTTGATACAAAATCTGCTCAACTCCAGTTATAAAAATTCAGCTATTATGAATCAACTTCGCGAACTTATATACGATATTTACATAAAAACGTATTTAGGTCATTTAGCTGTTTCAATGCTAGCTAGATACGGCTTTCGATATTTAAATTTTATACAAATTTGATGTTCACGTGCTTATGAATTTATATTAAATACTTAAACCTTGTTGTTGTTTAGACGAATGGGGCTATAATTAATAGCAATCCATTACCCAGTTCATTATTTCCTTGCTTTATTTTCCGCAGGGCAGCCGTTCTCATTAATTTCTGATTCCTCCAGCATATCACATAACTCCTTGCACAAGCGATGTAATGTCAAATCCATTACACAATAGAAGTCGCCATCAATTCAGGCATTTAGAGAGCCACCAATGCCTTGTATACCATAGGCGGCCGCCTATTTATTTTGTTGCATTTTTAATATTAGTTGTCATCTGTTGTAATCGACCTGAAAAAGAACACTAGGTAGCTTATCGAATTACATGGTAAACAACAACACAAAATAAGCGGGTTGAGCTGAATAAGCGGTTTGAGCTGAACTGTCTTAAAAAATACCCGACCTGATTCACAGTGTTGCAAAGTAAAAAAATGGTACTATTGTGAATGAGTTGCTGGAAAGTGCTACGGAAAATTTCCAATAAACGTCAATCTGTTGGGAAATTTTCGCTAAACATCAAAACAAACAAATAAACAAAATGGAGCAGGCGTAAGTAAAATCGCTCCACACAAGATTTTAATTAAAAAACATATAAAATACCATTTATTTTTCAGAAACCAAGAAAAAAAACGAAGAAGATGGACTCGCGAAGAAACGCATGGGTTTTTGAGGTGCTACATTGCACAGAAGGAGGAGTTCCAGCACCCGAAAAAGAAGAGGCTGGCGTTTACCAACGTATTGGAAGACATGTTGTCTTTCGGCATTACGGTGCGTATAATAAGTAAAAAATGCTGAATGGAAATAATTACCAATGCTTTCAGGATTCGGAGAGAACCCCACTCTGATTGGAGTCGAAGATGCGGACGCTGCTTCAGGCGTACAAAGCGGCGCGCGACAACAACCGCAGTACGGGGGCCAGCCCATGTTTTGCTCCATTTATGGAGCAAATGGACGAAATCTTTGGAAGGAGTATATCATAAGCAATATCCACACGATACACCTGAGCTCCAGGGCAAAAACGACTCTGCTGCCAACGACACTACCACCACTGACACCATCACCACCGACACCATCACCACCGACAGCATCACCACTGACACCATCACCACCATTACCATCGACACCATCACCACTGACACCATCACCACCGACACCATCACACCATCGCCACCATTACCATCACCGCCGACACCTTCGCCACTACCAACTCCGGCTGCATGGGTGCGAAAAAGACGTTCTGCTCGGGAAATATATTATAGTAAAAAATTGGAAATCAGGAAGTGGCAGGCACAGGAAAAACTGCGATTGAAGGCTGAATCCCTCCAGCAATTCAACACTTTGTTGAAGGCAAAGTTCGAGAGAGATGCCGAGATGGAAAAAAAAAGATTGGACTTGCTAGAAAAACTAGCTAATAAGTAACCAATGTTTTGAAACAAATTTGAATTTAATTTTTTATTTTTCTGAATTTCACCCTTAATTTTTTAAGTACCTTAGTATGAAGTTCTTGTTTTCTTTTTGGATTTAACCTATTTGAATTTTATTTACTTTGATACTTTTTTATATTAGCTTTTAAACATACTTGTGATATTTCTGTATATGTCAATGAATTTAAAAAATATTTATTTATTTTATTAGTTCTTAGGAACTATATGACATACTTGTGATATTTCTGTGTATACGAATGAATTCAAAAAATATTTATTTTAATAGCTCTTAGAAAATATATAACATACTTGTGATATTTCTGTATATGTCAATGAATTTAAAAAATATTTATTTATTTTATTAGTTCTTAGGAACTATATGACATACTTGTGATATTTCTGTGTATACGAATGAATTCAAAAAATATTTATTTTAATAGCTATTAGAAATTATATAACATACTTGTGATATTTCTGTATATGTCAATGAATTTAAAAAAATATTTATTTATTTTATTAGTTCTTAGAAACTATATGACATACTTGTGATATTTCTGTGTATACGAATGAATTCAAAAAATATTTATTTTAATAGCTCTTAGAAAATATATGACACACTTGTGATATTTCTGTATATGCGAATGAACCTTAAAAATTAGTTTAAAAAATTTTTATTAGCTCTTAGGAAATATATGAGATTATTTTTGTGAGAAATGAAACAATGTTGATATAGATTCGTTTTAATTTTTAGGTAGTTTTGAAATTTTTTTATTTAAGAATAAAAAAGGAGATACAAATAAATCTAAGTTCTACATATTTTAAATTAGATTTTGTTGTCTTAAATAATTAAAAAGGTTTTGCCTCCTATCAAGGTTGGCATCTACATTTGACTCCTCGATATCATCTTCCAATAGAAATGGACTCGTTTCGTTGGTGTCATCTTCTTCATTGACTTCGCACAAATCGTCAAAAGTTATGCAAATATTATGTACCACACATGCACTGACTACGATGCTGGTTATCATTTTTATATGCGTTTGCTCTGTAAATTTCATGAGTCTTCGAAAACGGCCTTTTAGCAGTCCAAACGCATTTTCAACCACCATTCTTGTTGAAGAGTGTATTTCGTTGAATTTTCGCTGGCTTTGGGTTAAATTGCCGTAGTCTTTATATGGCGGCACCAGCCACTTCGTCAATGGATATGCCGAATCTCCGACAATAAAGTAGGAACTTGAGAACACTTCCTCATAATTACTTTCAGCATCGTGAAAGAGTTGAGATCTTCTCAAAACTCTGAAATCATGGAGCGACCCAGGTTCACCACAAGTTATGTCAGTGAACTTTTTATCGGCATCCACTACAGCTTGAAGCACTATGCTGTACGCTTTTTTCCGATTAAAATACATCTCTTTTTGATCTTTCGGACCTTTTATAACAATATGTGTGCAATCTATAGCTCCTATTACGCCAGGAATACGTTTTTTCAAGTAAAACTTTTCTGCTGTATTCTGCAAAGAAGCACCTTCCGGCCATTTAATGTATTCATGGCCAATAGCTACCAAGAATAAGGTAACTCGTTGCACTGTTGTCCATGCGGCAGATGAGGCCACCCCAAACAAATTCGCCAGTTGCCTAAATGTCACGGTGTTGCTTATGTACCAAATATACATATAAACAGCCTTCTTTGGTGTAATACGTGACCTACCACCACCACATTGGTCAGGACAAAATGTAGATGACGTGTATTTTGCTAAAATTGGGGAAATAAATACATACTTTCAAGTTGCTGAATGTTAAATGCTTGCATTTGCATATTACTTGTTAGATACTCCACTGTTTCACGTTTCAGCCTCATGTTAATTTTGAAGTCAATCTCACTCATTGCATCGATAGTACCTTCAAAGTTGGAACACTTCTCATGATGCTCAACTTCGCTTTCTGAGTCTTCAGAGGATGAACTGGAACTCGCAAAAATGGTGTCCAATATTTCATTGACTGTTTCCCATGCCCCAGCCTGGCCTAATTCACTCTGCTCAGCACACATTGACACAATCTAAGCAATAAATACACGATAATGTATTATTTATTATTATTTTTGATTAAATTAATATATTTACCAAGGATTCTTCTGAATTACTCATTTTGTTTTGTTTTTTGTTCACAAATTTCACAAACATACAATTTATTTTGACAGATAACAATAGTGTTGTAAAGTGAATGTTAAATATAACCTACTTGAAAATAAGCGAGTCGGGCGTTCTTTTGCAGCTCTCTTACAAAAGATGACAACTATTACTACACACTCACAGTCGCTCACGGCTATCAACATAGTCGATTGCATTTGCCAGATAGACTTGGAAGAAATATAGCAATGCTTATTTATGTTACTCGTAGAGTTTTATATTATTTATGGATGTATGTATGGCAAATTAACTATTTCAATATATTTCATCGTTGGATAGCGTGTGCTTCGTAACATAATATTTTCACCCGGGTGAGGCTTATAGCGCTCAGTCACTTAACAGCGGTCGTCGTTTGTTAGCCGCATTTGAATAACCGAGAATGTTGGTGGTGGACTGTTTTATGTAGAGCGTTAATCTGATGATTAAGTTAATAGCATAAGCTGGTGGGCAACGATGTGAACGAATGAATCCCAAACTTTACTGTTTATCTGCAACAAAGTAAATACAATTAATATAATCATTTACAAATTACATATACTTTAATAATTCACTTTACCTTGAAATTCGCAACAGAATTTAGCCTCCATTTATTAAAAATGCTAATAAAATCTCTTTTCACTACTTTGAATGCAAGAAATTTCAGATAGAAATGTCAGATTTTGACATTACACCCTAAGGCGAATTCAGATTTTGACATAACTCCCGCTCGCGAGCTGTTTAAGGGCCGTTTACATAGAACCTTCATCACTTTGCTTGGCAGTTCGAACTTTAACAACAAAGCGTGAGGCGTAGAAGATCAGCTACATAGAACGCTTTGACAGTTTCTGCGTTAGTAGTTTGTTATGATTTGCGATTTGTGTTTGTTCAGAGTGTTTTGTTTAAAGATAGAATAAAAAAATTAATTTTACTGATATGATGGAAGTAGTAGTAGTTATGCTACTAATGTTTGAAATTCGCGAGTGTCGAAGCGCCGTATATCGGTTAGGAAACTTTATCAAGACCGCGATGAAAAAGTTCTTTTGCAGCATCTTTCGACGAAATGTATGCAAACGATCCAGAGGAATTTAAGAAACGGTCAGGGTGAATACGGATGTGTTCGATTTGCTATTTGTAATGATAACAGCCATTTGCCAAGCGTACAAAAGTCGAGAGTTGCCCATGATTTTGCTTCGCTTTGCTTTGCTCTACTTTTCTCGCCTTGTATTTAGCAGGACTCATATTACATCATGTATTGAACTTAGCTGTCAAAGCGAAACTCTTAAGCAAAGCATAGCAGCTGTCTTATGTGAACGGCCCTTTAGTTATTCGCTCCAAATTGGCGGATTAAGCTAAGTTGAAACTATATTTAAAGTTGACTGAGAAACGGTATAGCGAGTTTATACTTAGGTTAAACGGTGCCTACAAGTAACACAGATTTTTTTTTTGAACTTTTTGCCGGTTGCGAGAAATTATACTTATTCGCTTAATTTTCGTACCTAAATTACGGGCCAGTGTGCCACTTGACAGAAAAGTAATATGGAAAGTAAATTTTTGACAACTATGAGGTGAATAAAACAATCCGAGCCGCCAGGGCTAGTGAAAAATTTGATAGCAAGCATAACCAAGAAAAATACGATATTAGCGCGTTTTTTGTGTAAACGTCTACCAAGTGAATGAATTTCAGTTCCATCATTATTAATTAAAATCAGCAAAGTCAATTAAATGATACATAATTGCTGCATTTAATTACCGCCTTAACTCACTGGTCTTCGCCTGCGTCAAAGGAAATTTCAAAAATTTCCTGCAGTAAAAAGTATCGGATTGCCACCGCAGAAATGTAAAATTTTCTCACCTTAGTAAAAAGAACTTTTCCATTGATTGGCTCAGGCATTACATACTAATTTCGGCGTTCTTCTTCGTTCAGCTTGTTGTCAAAAATTCTCAATTGCTTGCCAAGGTTGTGGGTTTCAAAAGTTATAAGTTTGGTATTTAAAATAAATTCAAATAAATAAAAAAGCTGGTAAATATTGTAATAAAAACGTGGTGAATTTTTATAGCTAAAAGTTTTGTGTTTTATTTACATAATTCAGTACAAATCCCGAAGACCAAAAATAAGTGTGTGTCTGGATGCAAGTGTGTGTGGCGCTTTTTCAATTTTCCGTATTTTAAAACTTTGGCTTTAGGTGTATACTTCCTTTCTCCTCTAGTGTTTATACACCTGAAGCACGCATATGTTTCCAAACAGTTTTCAGAAAAATAGTGTGAAGATAGAGCGCCCCAGGTTATGAGCGATACCGTAGCTTCGGGTGTGCTAGCTTCATATACATAGCTCCGAGCGTTTGACTTGTCCTGCTACTCGGTTTATAAATACCGCAGAATACGTTTTGTTCAGAAATAAATTTTTTGGCATATTTAATAGCAACAATTTTGATATTTATTTTGTCAACAAAAAAAATATTCATATATTATTTTTTGGCCTGATTTTATTAAACTACAATAGGCCCATTTTAATGTAACCTAGTTGCAAAAAAACACTCGGTAGGATAAGAAATAACATGTAGGCCAACAACACTAACTCGGAAAAATATGCGAGCTGAGCCAACTCGGTTATATAATATCCGACCTGAGATGTAGTGTTGTGAAGCAAAAAAACCCGCTCTATTGTGAATGGGCTCTGGAAAAATACTTTGGAAATTTCAATCAACTGTCAAATCTTGTTTGTTTTATGGATACATAAACAAAACAAATAAAAATGGAACAAGGGTAAGAAAAATTTGCGCTTCGTATATTTCACATAAAATTATGAATTAAAACATATTTGTTACTTCAGAATGCAAGAAAAAAGGCGCAAGAGATGGTCATGTGAGAAGACAATTGAGTATTCGAGATGCTACCTCGCCCGGAAAGCGGAGTTGGAGCACCCAAAAAGAAAGATGTTGGCCTACGCGAACGTGTTGGAAGACATGGTGCCAATGGCGATCACGGTAGGTTCAAGAAATAAGTATATGTTTGAACAAATTATATTTATTAATCCACTTCCAGGAATTTGAAAGAATGCCGCTGTGCTTGGACAACAACAGTAGAACTGACGCCAGCCCGTGCTTTGCCCCCTATATGGAGGGGTTCATGTGGGTTACGGACCGTTTAAAACACTTTCGGCAAATGTGCTGTCTGGAAAAAATAGCTAACAGAAATGACTCTGTCTAGCAACAGCTTTTTAAAACGTAACAGTGAGTTTCAGTGAAAACCATGTAGTGAATTTTTTGCAATGTTTTTGATGTAAATTCTTTGCGCTCGTTTTTATAAAACCCGTGTACATGCGGAAGAGCATCAACTTTACAATTTTTTAAAACACATCGGTAACATTTTGCTGTGCAATGTACAAGGGTTTTATAAAAGCGAGCACGAAGCATTTACATCAAAAACATTGCAAAAACTTCACTAAAATGTTTTCACTGAAACTGGATTTTTTTTTAAATTTGCTTTTGGTTTGTTATTTTATTTGTAATTAGAATAAGAAGTGATCTGAATTGAATTTTATATGTGATACTCCTTGTGAATTTGTTTTAGTTTTATAGATTTTAAGTTGAATGAAATGCAATGAATTCTTGTAAATATTTTTATTAGGGAATTCAAAGATATAAATATATATGTATATGCAGTGAAATTTTTAAATAATATTTTGTTGTCTTAAATAATTAAAAAGGATTTGCCTTCTGTCCAGGGCTGCGTCTTGGTTTCATTTTTCAAAACCTTCATCAAGTGCAAACGTATTTTCATCACTCACATCGTTGATGTACATATACACGGATTTTTTGTGGTAATATACGCGTTCTACCACCACCAGATGTGGCAGGTACGCAGATAAGACTTCGAATACTTCACTGAAAATAAAATAGCATTAAGTTTATGCATTTCTTTTGCACACATTTTGTTATTACTTGTTAGATATTCCACCATTTGGCGTCTTAGCCTCATGTGCATTTTGAAATCTGCCTCACTAATTGCATCGAGTGTACCTTCAAAATTGGAGCACTTCTCATGTGCCTTGTTTTTCACTCTACGAGTCTTTAGAAGAGTTGGAGCTTGCATACATCGTTTCCAATACTTCTAGTACTTCTTGCATCTCTCCATCGCGACGTGATTCGCAATGCTCACTCGTGTACAAATACACCATCTACAAAAGTAAAGGGTTATTTAATGCATTTATTTAATGTTTTTAAATAAATTTAATAACTTACCACAGAATCCTCAGAATTGCTCATTTTGTTTTGCTTCTTTAAAATTTCACTAAACAAATCATATGTTTAATGACAGATATTGAGAGTGAAGTAACTAAAAGGAAGTTTTATCCGAGTTGGAGTGTTTTTTTGCAACTAGGTTACAAAAGAACGGGCCTAATATACAACATCTTCCTTTTATAAATATAGGTATGTTGGATAAAATTAATATATCAGATATATGTATATATTAACATGATTAATAGATAGTTACAAAGTTAGTTTGTTTGGAGGCTTAACTTTTCTTCCTCTATGAGTTGTATACATTTCTTTGGACTTTTTCGTTTGGTCAGTTATGCAGAACTCCTCAGAGTTACTATTTTTATTTTCTTTGTGGATTTGTAGTTCATTTTTTTCACTTACATTAGTATGGCTGTTTTCTGCCTTATTTTCTTTTACATTTTCTTCAAGTGAAGGTCTTTTGAGAATATGTTCCCGACTTCTTCTATATAAACCACCTTCTGTGTCTTGAACTAAATAAGACCTTGGTTCTGGACATTTTTCTATTAATACACCTGGATACGAAACAGACGTGGGATGTTTCTTATACATAACTTTCTCCGCTTCATTAAGTGGTTTAAGGTTTTTAGTTTCCTTGTTGAAATTTTCCGTTGATTTTTGATTTTGCTTATCGACTTTATTTCTATAAGCACACTTATCTACAATTTTTGTTTCAAAATTTTTGGATATTGATGGAATTTTCGTTCTCAGTCTTCGAGACATGAGTAACTCGCTTGGACTTGGCAAGTTATTTTTCGGAGTTGTTCTGTAACGTAATATATATGTAATATATATGTATATAACATTTTCTTAACTGTTTGAATTGACCTTTCTGCAAGACCATTCGACCTAGATAAATATGGACTGAAGGTTGTATGTTGGATATTCCACTCGACACACAAATTTTTAAAATCAGTTGAGTTGAATGGCGGACCGTTATCCGAAATAAGGATGCCCGGTATCCCATGGCGAGCGAAAATAGATTTTAGTTTAGTTAACACTGCCAAGCATGAGAAACCCGTGTTTAGAAATTCTATTTCAATGTATTTTGTAAGTTTTTTTGTTGCACTCAAACAAGTCACAGCCTAATTTGTACCATGGGATATTTGGTATCTCATGACTCATAAGTTCTTGCTTTGGATTTGCGACTTTATATTTCATGCAAGTCTCACAATTTGAAACTACATTAAAGATATCGTTATTTATATTAGGCCAATACACCGATTCCTTTGCTAGACTTTGACAGCGCTGCACACCCATGTGGCCTTCATGTATATTAAATAGAACCTTTTTACGAAGCTGTTTTGGGATAACCATGCGATTATTTTTAAGAAGTAAATCACCTACAACAGAAAGGTCATCTTTAGAGTTATAGTATGGCATTGCGGACTTTTCAACTTTTTTCTTATTTGACGGCCATCCGTCTTGAACATACTTTTGTACTTTTAACATAACTTCATCCTTTTGCGAGCAACTTTTTATTTCTTTTATGAACTCTTCTGAGAGGTCTATGTGAGACATTGACAAGTTGCACTGTAAATTCAATTCATTATCAATATCAGTGTTAGTTTTTTCACTTAGTGGCGCTCTTGACAGTGTATCTGTCGCTTGTATACAACTTGCAAATTATAACGTTGTAAGCGCATCATAAACCGTTGAAGTCGTGGTGGTATTTTAAAGAGAGGTTTATTAAACAACGATACTAAGGGTTTATGGTCAGTCTCCACTATAACTTTTAATCCATAAACGTATTGGTGGAATTTTTCACAGCCAAAAAGAATAGCAAAAAGCTCCTTTTCTATTTGTGCATAATTAATCTGTGAACTTGTCAAAGAGGCTGAAGCAAATGCAATTGGATTCTGCTCGTGAAAAATAGCTGCACTGACTGCAAATTTAGAGGCGTCTACAGACAACTTCAGCTATTTGCGGGTATCAAAATATGTCAGCACCGGTGCTTTGGAAATTTGTATTTTCAAATTATTGAACTCTTTTTCATGAGCATTATTCCAATGCCACTGTATGTCTTTTTTCAGTAATTCTCGTAAATTTTTGTTTTTAGCCAATATATTTTCTACAAAAGCCCCAAGATAGTTTACCATACCCATGAATCTCTGTAATTCGGGTACTGAACGTGGTGCTGGTAACTCTGTTATTGATTTAATTTTGTCTGGATCAGGCATAATCCCTTTTTCATTAAAAATGTGCCCTACGAATTTGATTTCACTTTTATAAAAATTAGATTTTGCTTTGTTAAACTTTAGACCTACATACGTTTTGAGCCCTTTCCAATACTTTATTTAAGATTTTGTCATGTTCGGCGATGAAATATTTCTGTGTACTAAAAGTGTACTAAAAACCTTAGACTCGCCTAATTTAGATTTACATTCATCAATGTTTGGGAATGCAAAACGTGGGCGCAAAATAGCTTTATTTAAGTTTCTTGGATCTAAACACAAACGTAAGTTACCATTGGGCTTTGTAACCAAGACAATTGAATTCACCCACTTCGTTGGTTCTTTAACAGGTGTAATAACTTTTAAGTCAACCATTCGGTTTAGTTCTTTTTTAAGAGGATCGTACAGAGTAAACAGAATTCTTCTAGGAGGATCCCTTACGGGTTCTACCTCTGGATTAACTTTTAAACGGCACTCGTCTTTGAGTAGACCTAAACCTTCGAAAACATTTGAATATTTTTCAAACTTTTTATTTACACAATTAATAATATTAATGTTTTTAATTAAATCCATAGAAATCGTGCTTTGTAGACCAATAATATTATTACATTTCATATTCAATATATATAAATCAATTGAATATTCTTTCTGTTTGAAAACTACTTTAAAGTTACATATACCTACAGTTGGCAATTTTTCACCACTAAAAGTTAATATTTTATTTGTGACATGCTTTTTCAAGTTTTTTAAGTTCAATGTTTTATACATATTTAAAGACATAATATTCGCCTGTGGTCCTGTGTCTATCTGGCAAACCAACGTTTTGCTACCAATCTGTATGCTTATATTCCATTCCCTATCTGACGAACATGGTTCAGAGTTTTTCATTACACCCACAAAGAGGTCGTCGCTCTCGTCTTCGCTTTCACCTTCATTTTCTTCAAATTTATTTACGTATTTCCTTTGTTGTTGTTTGCTGAGACAATATTTTGCGAAATGAGTTAGCCTACCGCAGGCATGACATTTTACGCCTGAAGCTGGGCATTTGTTTTTGTGTAATTGGCCACATTTCGTACATTTTCGATTATAAATCATTTCATCTGTCGTTGAGTTCGGACGTGTTTTTCACTTGCTCCGCATTAATCTAATAGTTTTATTATCTTCATAAATTACTAACGGCTAAAGTACATTTATTGTTTTTTATCCATTGAGCTAAACAACAGCGACACAGTCTAAAAATTTTTGTTTTGCTTTTTGCGCTGATTCAACGTTTTCTATATTTTGTGAGCTTATAACAATGGCAAACGCAACGCAAACTTCACTAAAACGTCGTGCTAGCAGAGAATCGCCTTTTGCAAAGGCGACAAAATTCGACGATAATGTCGCTCTTCCCGCTATATTGGCTGCAGTGAGAGAACTAGAAGAGAAAGTTAAGCAACAAACGGATCAGCTGCACTCTCTCTTTGAAGGGCTCTCTTCCAAAATTTCGCAGATAGAAGAGAAGCTTTCTAAAAAATTAGAAAGAGAAATACCTGCACTGACAACAAAAGCAGACGAGTCAGCGGAGCGGATTGCGAAATTGGAGGCTGAGATGAAAAAGCAAGAAGGTGAGATTACCCTCTACGGTGTTGCATTTGGTGTGCCATATATGGAAGGTGAGAACCTCAAGAGCACCTTTAACCAAATCTGTCTTTCAATTGACTATATGGTGCCGCAAATAAAGGATATATTCCGCACCAAAAAGTCAACGGTGAACCCAAATAGCGCCATAATGATAAAATCCTATTCTCCCTTGGACCGTAACCGTACTCTTCGCGCGTTCTCGGAATGTCGTAAGAGAATTAAATCGGCTATTCCTCTTAATGCGTTGGGAATTGAGGGCAGGTTTAGCATTTTCGAAAGCCTCTCTGTTGAGAACAGAAAATTGTTGCAGGAGGCAATAAAGATCAGACGTGCGGAAAAGGTAGAGGCGGTGTTTACGCTCAAAGGCGCTGTATATGTTCGTTCCGAAAAGAGTGCGCCTGCTATTAAAATCTCCTCTGAGGAAGACTTACTGCGATTTCGCTGATGTTATGTACTCAATTTTGTATGAATGTATGTGATGATGAATAACGTGGTTATTTCTAATTTTTTCTGTAGCTGTTTTATTCGTTACAGTTTTAACTCGTGACAATAAAAAACAATGGCTAATAAACTGATACATATTCAAATACATATATGCAAGTGTTGCAGAGGTATACAAAGTAAGGTTGCATTTCGGTGTAGTACAATATGAGATGTCGAGATGATTTTATTTCTCATCATACCGCCAGCCCTGAACAATAGTTTCAGCCAGATGTTGGTAGCAATGCGATTTTCGTGATTGGTCGTTTATAAGTGCCCTTTTCGGTGCGTACTGTGACAACTCTCACGCACCCGTCGGGGCCTGCATGAGCTTCTTCGATTCTGCCCAACACCCATTTGGTCGGAGGAATGCTGGGATCCTTGATAACTACGAGTTGGCCAGGTGTAATGTTAGGTTTCTCGGTATTCCATTTAGCGCGATGTTGTAGCGACGTGATATACTCCATACTCCAGCGTTTCCAAAACCCTTGTGTCATGTTGCGAATATGATTCCATGAAGATTTCAATGATAATGTAGTTGATATTGCAGGTTCCGGAACTGCAGTTAACGGTTCTCCAATTAAAAAATGCGATGGTGTCAGTGGGTTTTGGTCTGCATCTGAAATACTACACAACGGTCTGCTATTTAGGATAGCTTCAATCTGCGTCAAAACCGTGTATAGCTCTTCGAATGATAGCAGAGTTTCGCCTATCACTCTTCGTAGATGATGCTTAATTGACTTCACATTTGACTCCCATATCCCACCAAAATGCGGCGATGATGGTGGGATGAAATGCCACGTTGTGCCATCTTTAGCTAAGTGAGAATAGATGTCATGGTTGAAAGATTCTTTGAGTAAACTTTTATGCATTTCTGTCAACAATCGATGAGCACCATGGAAATTTGTGCCGTTGTCGCTATACAAATTGCTGCACTTGCCACGTCGCGAAGGGAAGCGTTTGAAGGCCGCAATAAAGGCCTCGGCTGACAAATCAGTTACCAATTCAATGTGGATCGCCTTCGTCGACAAGCATACAAAAATACATATGTATGATTTACAAATTCTTGGACGTTTACAGCTGGTCATTTTGATGCTAATCGGTCCTGCGAAGTCACATCCTGAATTTAGAAACGCTCTAGCTGGTTCCAGACGCACTGCTGGCAAATCTGCCATCCGCTGTGATGAAGTTTGCTTCCGTAGCATGAAGCATTGCTTGCACTGATGTACCACGGACCTGATCATATTTCTGGCGCCGATGACAGTGACAGTTTAGACTGTTCTCTAAACCCTGAAATACTTAATGATGTCTTTGTCAGCCGTGCTTCGTCCTTGCTTTTGTCCGCCCCTCAGCCCACTTTTCGTTGTCCTGTTGATTTCGTTGGTCGCATGTTTGAGTTTTGTGCAGTTACAGAGTTAGATGTGGCTAGATGTGTTTACAAGATACGATCCAATGCTATTGGTGAGGATGGTATTCCAATAAAATTTATAAAAATCATCCTGCCGATTATCTTACCAACTTTTACTCATATAATTAATCATAGCCTTACAACATCATCCTTCCCTGATGTGTGGAAAGTTGCAACTGTGCTTCCCGTAGCTAAAATTAAAACTGCATGTAGTCCCTGTGATTTCCGTCCTATTAGCATTCTACCAGCACTGTCTAAAGTTTTTGAGTCCCTGATTTCAGAGCAAATTGGTTTTCATGTCAATAAATTCAACTTATTATCCCCATTCCAGTCTGGTTTTAGAGCTAAGCACAGTTGTTCCACGGCCATGATCAAAATACTTGACGACATACGGATACCATTTGACAAGAACTATCTAACGTTGCTATGTTTACTTGACTTTTCTAAGGCCTTTGATTCTGTCAACCATGAACTACTGTGCTCTAAACTGGTTACCTTTTTTGGTTGGTTGGTTCTGAATTATCTGAGCTAAGACCACTGACCGTTGGTGTGCCGCAAGGCTCTATTTTGGGGCCACTGTTATTTAGTTTATTTGTGAACGACGTGTTTAGTGCTTGCAGACATGCAAATATTCATGCTTATGCGGACGATATCCAAATTTGTATGTCAGGCTCTCTAGAGAAGACAGTTGAATTGTGTTCTGATTTCAATAGAGACTTGTCATCCATCAAGGCCTGGGCCTCGCAGAACGGTCTTTGTCTTAACTGTGACAAATCCTATGTGCTGCCTATTTGCAAAAAACGAGTAAGTTTCACAGTTATTCCACCACTCTTTATAGGGGTTGAACCCATTAAATTTGTGTCAAAAGTGACTAATCTTGGCTATATTTTAAATTCTGGCTTAACATGTGTTGACCACGTCAACTCTATTATTAGCAAGGTGTTATATATCTTAAGGAATTTAAGATTGTCTGCTATATTCACTCCAGTCGGCATAAGAAGAAAACTTGCCATCCAGCTTATATTACCGATTATTTGCTATCCTGAGCTAATTTATAGCAAGTTGGACTCTCAATCTGCTCATAAAATTGATGTAGTGTTTAATCACGTTACACGGTATGTGTTTGGCTTAGCCAAATATGACCATATCTCCGGGTGGAGGTCGCAGCTGCTGGGTTGCGAAATTTCTGAGTACATGAAGGCCAGAAATTGCGTGTTTCATTTTCGTTTAATCGTGGATAAAGTTCCTAGCTACCTATATGAAAAACTAATATTTCCAAAATCTGCTCGCGTAAAAGACTTGATTGTTCCAAGCTATAACTTCCTTCCCTCTGCAAGGCTATTTTTCGTCAACGCTATTCGAATTTGGAATTCCATTCCAGTTTCTATTCGCAGTAGTATGAACAAAAGCAACTTTAAGAACGTTTTATATTCATATTTTCGTTGATGTGTAATTATGAACATTGAGATTTGCTATCTAAATTTATATGTATATAAGTAATACTTAGTCCACATACTTGTACGTTTTTTTTTTTTTTTTTTTCTTCTTTGTTTTTTATTTAATATAATTAATATTTTTATTTATTATGTTTTGTAATTCTTTAATTAAAATGCAACCTTAAGTTTTTGTATTGACGTCAATATCTGACATAATTTATTTATTAATTTTAAGCTAAAGTTGATCCTTCATTGTTTCATACTTAATTATTGTACTATAAAAGATCTTCTATTGATCTTATTGTACTAATATATTTTTTTAATAATAATAATAATAATAATAATAATAATCCAATAGCGCTGTCGAACGATGTCTTCGACGATCAGTCTGCTAACATGGTGTTTCGGAAGGATGATTGGGTGTTTGATATTATACGATAATGTAGCGCGCTCAATGCGGCCCCCACACGAAGAACACCTGTTGGGTCGATAAACGGTGATAATTGAATAAGTTTATCCTTCTTATTAGACTTAGTTTTCAATCGTCGAAACGTATCTTCAAAATGTTCATGCTGAATAGCATTGAATAATGCAAAGCGTGCTTGTTGTAGTTCTTTGTGCTCTAAATGAATAGTGTGAATGTGGCCATTATGTCTCAGCTTTGATATGAATCGTAAAACATATGCGATGACCTTGATTATTCGTTGAAATGACGACACCTTAAGTGCATAGTCGATAAGAATTGAGGACTCTCCTTCGCGAGTTATGGTATGTAGTACAGTTTTACGTTGTTCCAAACTATCCTCTTCCAATGCACCTTCTTCTATTGGCGTCCCTTTTGGCCAGAACGATTTTGGCTTCCTCAACCAATCCGGGCCTGCCCACCATAGCTTATGATGAAGGAGTTGTTCCGGAGTAAGCCCTCGGGATGCACAATCCGCGGGATTCGCCTTTGTCTCTATGTAGTTCTATTGATAAACAATCGAGAATTTCTTCCGTTCTATTTCCGACAAACATCTTCCAATTGCGAGGTGGAGACGATAACCAATGAAGGACCACCTGAGAATCTGTCCAAGCATAGACCTTTGTGTCTGGGATATTGAGTGAAACATTGATTGAATTGTATAAGCGTGTTAGCAAGAGGGCTGCACATAGTTCTAAGCGCGGTATGGACATGGCCTTGAGTGGCGCTACTCTCGTCTTTGCAGCCACCATCGACACTGACCTTATATCTTCCTCAGTGCATACACTGTACACGACAGCAGCATATGCCGACGTTGATGCGTCACAAAAACAATGAAGCTCGAATTGCTTTGCAGGATTCAAAATGTTTCTTGGAATAGAAATCGCTTCCAAACAATGTAATGTTTCTCGAATACGTCGCCAAGTGCTACTTATATGATCTGGTAGTGGGTCATCCCAGCTGACATTTGTTAACCATATCTCTTGGAAAAGGATTTTCATTTTGACCACAACTGGTGCTAAAAACCCAAAAATATCGAATATTCGAGCAATTTCTGAAAGGATGTGTCGCTTAGTTGCGTTGATTACAGTGGGTGGTCTAACATGAAACGAATACTTATCTGGATTAGGATTCCAATAAAGACCCAGTATTTTGATGTAGTCTGCCAAAACGCCATCTTTGTTTTTCGAAAAAGCTTCACAGTCTTCGGCAGGAACCGTTTGCAAAATCGTCGTGGAGTTGGAACTCCATTTACGGAGGTGAAAGCCACCAGACTCGAGCAAATTAACTAATTCCGTTTTGAGCCTAATAACGTCTTCGATTGAATCTCCGCCAACCATGACATCATCCACATAGATGTTACTACAAATGATGCTAGCTGCCTGAGGAAATTGGTTGATGTTGTCCAGTGCGAGTTGTTGTAAAACACGAACAGAAAGAAAGGGCGCTGAAGCCGTTCCGTATGTGACAGTGCATAGCCTATAGTGATTGATGGGATCATCAGGTGACTCTCTCCACACAATACGTTGGAAATCTTGGTGAATATGCGATACCCAAATTTGCCTGAACATCTTTGTAATGTCGGCAACGAACACATACTTGAATTGACGAAATCGTAGCGAAACACCAAACAAGTCGCGCTGTATTGGCGGACCAACCAAGAGTTGATCATTGAGTGATTTACCCACCGCATCTTGATGTGACCCATCGAACACCACGCGGAGTTTCGTTGTTGAGCTCTCGGGCTTCAAAATCGCATGGTGTGGTAGGTAGTAGCGAGGTGATTTGTCAATGTCTTAATAGGGTATCTGCTGCATATGACCCAAGGACATATATTCCTTCATAAAATTTGTATACTCTTGTTGTAATTGTTTGTTATTGCGAAAACGTCGTTCCATGCTATTCAACCTCTGAATAGCTCCTTGTAAACTGTTCGTGAAAGTTACATCTTTCACCTTAAATGGCAATTCTACAACATATTTGCCATCAGTAGAGCGTGTATATGTTTCTCGAAAATGAATTTCAGCGGGATCGTCATGATTTGATAGGTTACTAGCTGGCCTGCATTCATCCAGCTCTCAAAATCTCGTAAGTAACTTGTCCACGTTGATCGTGGCAGTGTATGATGAGATTGCGTCTTCCCTGGGCGCAACGTCCACTCGACCAGATAGTATCCACCCAAAAATGGAACTGATTGCAAACAAGTTTGGCTTCTCGATTTGAAGTTTGCCATCGGTGATGATATTCCAAGCAATATCTGCGCCAAGTAGCAAATCAATTGGTGCGCTTTGATTGAAATTTGAGTCTGCCAGTCTAAGTGACGAGATTTTCTTCCACGGTATGCTACTAATGCTATGCTTTGGAATATCTGCTGTAATACGTTGGAGTACTTATGTACGCACAAACCGAAACGCTGGAATTGTCGAGTTGGGAGCTGATGACCAAATTCACGCAGCCCTTTGTCATACCCGCCTCTGAAGATGAAATACCTTTAATGTGTAGTCTCCCCTTTGAACGTGATACGCCAATGCGCTGGACACAGGCCTCCGATATAAATGATACTTGCGAGCCGGTGTCAATCAATGCACGTGGTTTATGAATTTGCCCAGAAGCGTCTCTCACCACCACTATTGCTGTAGGAAGTACGACCTGCATGCTGTGTGGGCCTTGTAACACATGATGACTTGCAAGAGCGTCATCTGAAGTGCTCGTCATTGATCTGTCAATACCATTTGTATGAGATGTGTCTTTACCTAAATTCGATTTCGATTCTTGTTTATCAGTCGACTCATGGAGAAGTGTATGATGTTTCGCATGACATGTGCGACAGCTGAAGGTTGATTTGCAATCCTTAACTCGATGACCTGTTTTGAGGCAGTTAAAACAAATAGACTTCGATTTTACTTGTTTTCGACGATCTGATATAGATGCTGCAATGAAGTCTGTGCACTTTGCGATGTTATGTTGTCCATTACAAAATGCGCACGATGAACCAGATGTTGCTGCTGTAACATGTGAACGTACCGATGTATTACGCACTGTTGCGCCTGCTGTGTGTAGCTCATTTGATTCCAAATGAATAAAACGAGCATCAAGAAACTTCAAAAATTCTTCAATTGTAATGCTTGATCGAGATCCAATATGCTCAAACCATGTATGACGCGTTTCTGTATCCAATTTGTTAAGCAGGATAAAGATCAACCATGGGTCACGTTCCTTGATGTTTATGGCAGATAATCCTCGCAAGCATTCGTCTGCACCGTCAATAATTTTTCGTAGAATTTTAGGATTCGTCGTTGTTGTAGTTGGCAATTTCATAAAACCTTTGATGAACGATCTTGCTACCAAACGTGGCCTATCGTACCTTTGCTGAAGTTTATTCCATGCCTCCGTATAAGTTTCATTCGTAACCGGTATGTTTTTAATTAAATCTGCAGCTTCGCCGCCCAAAAATGATGATAAATAGTAAAATTTCTGCGTATTTGATAAGTTGGCTTTGGAGTCTACCGCTCCTTTGAATATATCGCTGAATGTTTTCCACGCACTGTATTCGCCCGAAAATGTCGGTACTGTCATTTTCGGTAACACAACGTCATTATGTTGCAACACTAAGTTCTGCAACCCTACTTGCAAATCGCTCACTGCTTGCTGTGGCGTTTGCTGTCTACTCGCTGTCTCTTGCTTCTGCTGCAGATGTGCCGTAATGCGAGCGAGAGCTTGTATGTACTTCTCTTCATACTGTGCGAACGACGACACAGCACTCTCATCTTCTGCACTCTCTTCGTATTCGCTTGTTTGATTTTCAATCAAATTCAATTGTTTCCATGCTTCATTCAAATTGGAAATTCTCACTTCCAACTCACTTCCAACTCTGCCGAAGGCGTTGCGTCATATATTTTTTTTGAAAAATTAAATGCGCTCGTTATTGAGGCCCTATATCTGCCTCGTTGACTTTTCAATGCGGTCAGCGACATTGCTACACTATTGCAATGCTACTCGCACGAATGTGAAAAATGAAAAGCTGAACAAATTGTCGCTGCGAATAAATGTTTCCAATGTAAGCTCCAAAATGCGTTCACTTAACACTCTGCTCAGTTGGTGGTTCCAAATTCGGATCGAAGGACCAAAATGATGATGAATAACGTGGTTATTTCTAATTTTTTCTGTAGCTGTTTTATTCGTTACAGTTTTAACTCGTGACAATAAAAAACAATGGCTAATAAACTGGTACATCAAGAATGATAGAATACAAGATTGCACCTTCCCGCGGTGAAATGACAGATCTCGCCTTTAGTAAACAAGAATACGGGAGAGAGAAAATTGAACAACTTCCAATATTTCATTGAAAAACGTGTTATAATTGTTCTAAAGTGTAAAAGTATGAATTTATAGGCAGACATTTAATAAATAAATTCGCAAAATACTAAAAAAAAGTGTCTCTTTTCTTAATTTGTGAAAAAAGCTTTGTCTAGTTGAAGTTGAGAATTGTCAAACCCGGCAAAACCAAAGTAGCGGTACTTCTAAAGGCGTCACCTTCAGAATTCAGTACACCGTGCTGATACATATTCAAATACATATATGCAAGTGTTGCAGAGGTATACAAAGTAAGGTTGCATTTTGGTGTAGTACAATATGAGATGTCGAGATGATTTTATTTCTCATCAGTATGTGTTATTCTATTCTAAGCTGTTATTTGTATTATACTCTTAAGTATGTAATTAAGGTTCTGTTCTGTTCTATTCTGTTATTTCCTCTCAATGTTTCTGTTAAACTTAAAATTAATTTTGTTTATTATTCACATGAATATGCAATGCAGGGCTTCTAGCGTTACTGATAACAGCATTGCTAAGATTAATGTTTTATGTAGCCAACAGAAAGGCCTCAACATAAGTAGTTAATTTCAATGCACGTAGCTTAAATGCTGATAGGCTCGACTATGTTAGAAATGTGTTTGAGTGTTCGTTAATTGACATTATTTGTGTATCTGAGACATGGTTGGATGATAGGCTAAGTGATACCTTTGCTGGTATATATAACTATAATATAATTCGAAATGATAGGATCGACAAGAGAGGTGGTGGAGTTGCCATTTATTGTAGATGCAATCTTCATATGAAACTCTTATCTAAATCAGGTGGTAATAGCACAGAATTTATACTAGTTGAGGAGTCTGGTAAGCATTTTAAAGGCCTTGTATCCTGCGTTTACAATCCTCATAAATCTGTATGCCTAAACTCGTTTTTTGATGTCTTATCTGATTATATTGTTGATTATAGTAATATTGTTGTTTGTGGGGATTTTAATGTCAATATTCTTCTACGTGATTGTTGTAGTGATATTTTTCTCGACTGTGTTGCTAGCACCGGACTTACATTTGTAAATACTATTGTTCCAACAAGGTATGCCATGAACTGCAATCCTAGTTTACTTGACTATTTTATTGTGTCCGACCTGACCAGTGTTCTAAAATTTGACCAAATATCCTTCGTATCAGACCATGACCTAATTTTTTGCTGTTTGGATATTGATATTGACCGATCTAATGAAGCAAGGCTTCTTTCCTACAGAGACTACCGATATCTCAATTCAAGTGAGCTTTTCTCTGACTTAGGCAGTATTGACTGGAGTGCTTGCTGGCTCTATGAATCTGTTGATGACAAACTTGAATTTCTTGTTGATATTTTGAAATCTACTTTTGACAAATATGTGCTTGTTCGTGTCGTTCCGGAAAGATGTTCTTCTTGTCCGTGGTACAATAGAAGGGTCCACGTAGCTATTAAGCATCGGAATAGACTCCACTCTAGATGGAAGAAAAAGCTACTTTGGAATACTGGGAAGGTTTCAAGACTGCTAGAAATAGAGCCACACGTATTATCAGATATGAAAAATAGGCTTACTTCGGTGTAAAATTAAATACGAATCTTCCAGTTAAAGTCTTGTGGCGCAATATTTATAATATAAAGGTACGAAGGAAGGAGGACGTGCGTTGTACCTTACCTCCGGACTTGGTTAATGATGATTTCCTTTTAAGTTGTACGTCAAGTGCAGAGTTACCGTCTTTTGTTCCGTGTAGTGATTTATGTTTTAACGGCATACCGTTTGAGTTCTCCACAGTGACAGAATATGAGGTGGGAAGATGTGATCTTAGGATAAGTTCAAACGCTGAAGGAGAAGATGGACTCCCAATAAAGTTTATAAAGGTTGTGTTGCCGCATATCCTTGGAACTCTTACCCACATCATAAATCATGGTGTAACTACGTCTTCCTCTCCGCACATGTGGAAAGTTGCTACAGTACTGCCTGTTGCGAAAAAGAGTTCTGATAGTTGCATTAACGATTTTCGTCCCATTAGTATTTTGTCGGCTCTCTCCAAAGTTTTCGAGACCCTAATGGCGGAGCAGATCTCGTCGCATGTCTATAATAAAAATCTTATTTCCCCTCTGCAATCAGGATTCAGGAAAAATCACAGTTGCACCACTGCCATATTAAAAATATTAGATGACATTCGAACGCCCTTTGATAAAAACCACTTGACATTACTCTGTCTACTAGATTTCTCTAAGGCCTTCGATTCTGTTAGTCATGCACTTTTATGTGGCAAGCTGCAATGTTACTTTGGATTTGGGCACAGTGCGCTTGGTCTTATGAAAAGCTATATATCAGGCCGATTTCAACGAGTGCGAATTGGTGCTGATGTTTCAAAACTGAAAGCGGTGACTGCTGGTGTTCCCCAAGGCTCTATTCTTGGCCCGTTGCTTTTCAGTTTATTTTTAAATGATGTTCTCCACGTTTGCCGAACTGCAAATCTACATGCTTATGCAGATGACATCAAGTTTTACGTATCTGGACCTGTTAGTCAAGCCGACTGTCTTTTTGCTAATGTCAATGGGGCGCCAATATATAACAAAAAAACCAAAGACTTTAATTTCTTACCTCCGCTTTACATTGACAATGAGCCTATAAGGATAGTTCGCAAAATAACTAATTTAGGCTTTGTCATAAACTCTAGTCTCACTTGTACTGATCATGTAAACAAAGTAGTAAGCAAGGTATATGTCACACTTAGGAATCTACGGCAATCTGGATTCTATACCCCCTTGCAGACGAGACGTCGTCTTGCTATACAGCTAATTATCCCAACTATAATGTATTTCGATCTGATATATAGTAAGCTGGATAGTAGCTCTGCGCGTAAGATTGGGACATTGTTTAATAATGTGACGCGCTATGTTTACGGCTTATCAAGGTTTGAACATATTTCGCCATGGAACCACCGACTTTTAGGCTGTGAGATCTCGGAGTATCACAAGGCCAATAATTGTATATTTTTATATAAGCTTATCACTTGGAAATCTCCTAGCTATCTCTATGATAAGTTGTGTTTTACCAAATCTGCCCGCATATTAGATCTTATAGTCCCTCAGTTTACCTCAATGGCCTCAGCAAGGCTGTTCTTCGTTAACGCTATCCGCATTTGGAACTCTATCCCTGCCAATATTAGAAAACAGATAAACAAAAGCAATTTTAGGGAATCTATCTATAATTACTTCAGTACTTAGCCTTTAATTGATATCCTATCTTCCATTTTAGTCCTAATTTATTCATATTTTTGTAACTAATTTCTTTATTAAAACATTGTTAACTCGATGTTGCATAGGTGACTAGTACACACCTGTAATTTAATTTATAAGTTTTATTGCTTATTTTAATACATATGTACTGATTATTAGCTTACTTTAAGATATGTTATGTCTTGTTATTTATGTATGTGACTCTGAAATTTGTTGTACTATAAAAGATTTTAATATCTTATTGTACTAATTTGCCCTAATAAATAATGAATGAATGAATGAATGAATTTTATTGTTGTTGTTTGGCCCTGAAGTTCGTACAGATGCTTGGAATGCTTGCGGTACTTGTTATTTTGGCGCGTTAGTGCAGCAACAGTGCTTATTTCCCGTTCGTCGGAACCCTCTATTATATTTTTGTGAGTTGTGGCCAAAGTATAGAGCTTTTAGCAATGTCGAGTGCTTTTTGCAAACGAATATTCCCATCGCTCAAAAGCCTCTCTTTTATTTTAGAAAATTGCTGTGATAGACCACATATAAATATGTCGCGGACAAGGTCCTCACGGAGGTTGCCAAATTCGCATGTGGAGCTTGTTTAAAACAGCCACATATTCACCAATTCACTCACCTAATTGTAGTGTTGTGAAGCCTGAGATGTAGTGTTGTGAAGCAAAAAACCCGCTCTATTGTGAATGGGCTCGTATATTTCACATAAAATTATGAATTAAAATATGTTTGTTATTTCAGAATGCAAGAAAAAAGGCGCAAGATATGGTCATGTGAGAAGACAATTTGAGATGCTGCATCGCCCGGAAAGCGGAGTTGGAGCACCCAAATTGAAAGAGGTTGGCCTACGCGAACCTGTTAGAAGACATGGTGTCCATGGTCATCACGGTAGGTTCAAGAAATATATGTTTGAAGAAATTAAATTTATTAATCTACTTCCAGGACTTTGAAAGGACGCCGCTGTGTTTGGAGTCGAAGATGCGCAGTCTTCTCCAGGCCTATAAGGCGGCACGGGACAACAACAGCAGAACCGGCACCAGCCCGTGCTTTGCCCCCTATATGGAGCAAATGGACGAAATGTTTGAGAGTAGTCCGATTATTTCAGACAACCACACGGTACATGTGGGTTACACACCGTTTGCAACAATTTCAGTGAATGCGCTGTCTGCTAATGCGTCCACATGGATCCCCTCGACACTGCCATCACCAACACCTTTGACGTTGCCGGTAACAGACATTCCGTCATCACGTCGTCAATGTCACCACCACTTACACCAACATTAGCTTCCTCTTCAGCTCCAGCAGTACGCCGAAAACGTTCAGCGAGAGAGCTTTACTACGAAAAAAAATATCATTTGATGAAATTGGAGGCGGAACAGAAAAGGAAAGCAAGAAGTGAAGCCATTCAACAACTTCAAAAAATGTTGATGGAGAAGTGGGAGAAGGACGGCGAACTAGAGCGGAGAAAAGTTGCTTTGTTGGAAAAAAAAATAGCGAACAGAAATTACTCTGTCTAGCAACATCTTTTCAAAACGTTCCAGCGAATTTCAGTGAAAACCTTTTAGTGAATTTTTTGCAATGTGTTTGATGTAAACTCTTTCTCCATATAACGCGTTCATGATTTCTGTTTCATGATGCGCAAGAGTATCAACTTAACAAATTTTCAAAAAGTATCGGTAACGTTTTGCTGTAGAACGTACAAGGGTTTTATAAAAACGAGCACGAAGAATTTATATCAAAAACATTGCAAAAAATTAACTAAAAGGTTTTCACTGAAACTGTTTTTTTTTTTAAATTTGCTTTTAGTTTCTTTTTTACTTATAATTAGAATAAGAAATGATCTGAATTGAATTTTATATGTGATACTCCTTGTGATTTTTTTTTAGTTTTATAGATTTTAAGTTGAATGAAATGCAATGAATTCTTGTCAATATATTTATTAGTGAAGTTAAAGATATAAATACATATATGCAGTGAAATTTTTAAATAATGTTTTGTTGTCTTAAATGATTAAAAAGGTTTTGTCTTCTGTCAAGGGCTGCGTCTAGGTTTGATTCTTCAAAACCTTCATCAACTGCAAGGGTATTTTCATCACTCACATCGTTGACATCGCACAAGTCGTCAAAAGAAATACAAATGTTATGTAAAACACATACGCTGACCACGATGTTGGTTATTGTCTTCAAGTCCGTTTGCTCAGTAAACTTTAGCAATCTTCGAAAGCGCCCTTTCAGTAGTCCAAATGAATTTTCAACCACCATCCGTGTTGAGGAATGTATTTCGTTGAACTTTCGTTGGCATGCATTTAAATTTCCGTAGTCCTTAAAAGGAGGAACCAGCCATTTCGTTGACGGATATGCCGAATTTCCGATTATAAAAAATGAATTCGGAAACATATCCTCGTAATGGTTTTCTGCATCCTGAAAGAGTTTGGACCTTCTTAGAACACGGTAATCATGCAGCGATTCTGGTTCACCACAAGTTATGTCAATGAACTTTTTGTTGACATCTACCACAGCTTGCAACACAATACTATACGTTCTTTTCCGATCAAAGTACATTTCTTTATGGTCTTTTGGGGCTTTAATTGCAATGTGCGTACAATCGATCGCCCCAATCACGCCAGGGATACGCTTCTTTTGCTCAAATTTGTCCACATTTTCGTACAAATATCCGCCCTCTGGCCATTTAATATGTTCATGACTAATAGATATTAAAAAGCGAGTAACTCTTAGAACAGTTGACCATGCCGCTGACGGTGCTACCGCAAACAAATTTGCTAGTTGCCTGAATGTCACTGTATTGCTAACATATCAAATGTACATATACACTGATTTTTTTTTGGTAATATACGCGTTCTACCACTACCAGATGTGTCAGGTACGCAGTTAGATTCCGAATACTTCACTGAAAATAAAATAGCATTAAGTTTATATATTTCTTTTACACACATTTTCTTATTACTTTTTAGGTATTCCACCGTTTGGCGTCTTAGCCTCATGTGCATTTTGAAATCTGCCTCACTAATTGCATAGAGTGTACCTTCAAAATTGGAGCACTTCTCATGTGCCTTGTTTTTCACTCTACGAGTCTTTAGAAGAGTTGGAGCTTGCATACATCGTTTCCAATACTTCTAGTACTTCTTGCATCTCTCTATTGCGACGTGATTCGCAATGCTCACTCGTGTACAAATGCACCATCTACAAAAGGAAAGGGTTATTTAATGCATTTATTTAATGTTTTTAAATAAATTTAATAACTTAGCACAGAATCTTCAGAATTGCTAATTTTGTTTTGCTTCTTTAAAATTTCACTAAACAAATCATATGTTTAATGACAGATATTGCTAGTGTTGTGAAGTAACTAAAAGGAAATTTTATCCGAGTTGGAGTGTTTTTTTGCAACTAGGTTACAAAAAAACGGGCCTATTGTAGTAAATGGAAACTGCGAACCCGCTTTGCAAAACGAGAGCTTTTCGCCTGAACAGTCCACCCATGTAGTAGAGAGTGTGTGCACTGACATTCTAGTGCGGGATCCCTCTTGGCAAGGCCTACCACGACAGAGCATACTTTCAATAGGCTTAAATTAGAAGCACAATATGAAGTGGAAGATATAGAAGTAGCCTTCCTTAAAGAAAATGCGTATGCTTATTTCTGCAACTTTCTTTATTTTAAATTTGATAAGACACACGCTCGCGACTCCCAATGCGTATGCTTATTTTTCGGCTATCTTTATTTTAAATTTTACAAGACGCACGCTCGCGAATTTTATTTTATTCAACAAAGACAAATGAAAGATGTAATTTAATTAGGCCAGGATTTTTGAGTTATCTAAAGGAGTTAGAAGTTATTTTCCTGAAATAATTTGATTCGTCTTGTCATACAATAGGTTTAGCGCAGATTTTATTTGATAAATTTAACCTTATTTGTGCTTATCACAATTTTTTTCTTATTAAAGTTTTTTAACAGAGACCCTAGCAACCCCAATTTCGTTCGAAAATATTGTGCGTTTCCCATATGTAGGGGTTTAGAAGCGGTTGGCAAAATATCCTCAACTCCTAATAGAAATATATGTGTATATAATACATGTTCGAAAATTTTCATATGTTCACACTATGTTTTTAGAACCTTTCAGACTAACTTATTCTCTTCGGCTTCTGATTAAACAATTTTCACTGAGAACTGGGTTAAGGTTGATCTTATATCATTTTTGTAATTATTTGTAGTTTGTGTGATATTTTATATATACTCTTTATTTTAACTTATAATTTTTCTTTCAAAATGTGCAATTCACCTTACATGCAAAAAGTGTATGGATGCAGTTTATTTGTGATATTTTATTTTTTGTAAAAATTTTTATATTGAATAATGAAATATCTTCCCTATCTGATTATTTTAATTTTTTTCGTTTGGTAATTACTTTATATATTACATTTATATTTATATTTATATTTATAGATATTTATAATGAATATTGGTATATTTTATTTATCTGTTTACTTACACTTTTCGTTTTTTAATTACCTTTTTAGTTATTATTTTATGTTGAACATAACTGTGATCCATTTTACATTGTACAGCAAAATGTTACTGATGTTTTTTGAAAAATTGTTAAGTTGATGCTCTTCGGCATGTACAAGGGTTTTATAAAAACGAGCACGAAGAATTTACATCAAAAACATTGCAAAAAATCCACTAAAAGGCTTTCACTGAAACTCACTGTAACGTTTTAAAAAGCTGTTGCTTTACAGAACAATTCCTTCCGGCGTACTGCTGGAGCTGGAGAAGAAGCCAATGTTGATATACGGGGTGACATTGACAACGTTGGTGATGGTGATGACAGAATGTCTGTTGCCGGCAACGTCAAAAGTCCATGTGGAAGCCTTTGCAGACAGCGCATTTACCGAAACTGTTTCAAACGGTCCGCAACCCACATGAACCGAGTGGTCGTTCAAAATAATCCATATAGGGGGCAAAGCACGGACTGCCGCCAGTTCTGCTGCTGGAAGTGGATTAATAAATATAATTTCCTCAAGCATATATTTCTTCAACCTACCGTGATGCCCATGGACTCCATGTCTTCTAACACGTTCGCGTAGGCCAACCTCTTTATTTTTGGGTTTTCGAATTCCGCTTTCCAAGCGAGGTAGCATCTCAAACCTCCAATTGTCTCCTGACGGAACCATTTTCTTGAATTCTGAAATAACAAACATGTTTAAATTCATAATTTTATGTGAAATATACCAAAAGCAATTTTACTTACCCTTGTTTCATTTTTTTTTGTTTTGTTTATATATCCATATAATAAACAAGATTTGACAGTTGATTGCAATTTCCCAAGTATTTTTCCAGAGCCCATTCATAATAGAGCGGGTTTTTTGCTTCAGAACACTATATCTCAGGTCAGATATCATATAACCGAGTTGGTTCAACTCGCATATTTTCCGAGTTAGTGTTGTTGTTTTATATGCTATTTCTTATCCTACCTAGTGTTCTTTTGCAACTATGTTACATTAAAACAGGCCCAGTGTTACTTTTATGTGATGTGATTTGAAGTCCGTAAATGTTAATAATCTGTCTGCTTAAATTATATTTTAATAAAAATGTTTGATGCGCATGTACCTCCTCGCATTGCTCGGACTATGATTAGATCTTGACTTGAGCATTATATAAAGTCAGGGAGGTAATGTTTAAAACTACTTAACAGGTTATATGGAAAAATTTAGAAAGTTTATGGCGGATATTAAAAAATCTTAATGTGAATGGAAAACCTAGACCTGATTGTAATATCGACTTCGAAAGTCGTGATAGTTTTCTAGCTAAGAATACAAATAGAAATTATGTATTCAGAAATAAGTTTCAATTTAACGGAGTGACTGAAGTAGAAGTTTTGAAATATATTAGGAACATCAAGTCCAATGCAGTTGGCGAGGACGGTATATCTCTAAAGTTTGACTTGTGAGTGAGTGTGAAGTGAGACTTGTGCTGCCATTTATTCTAGGCACTCTCGCACATATGTATCATCAATCATTTCTTCGTACCTTCTTGCTTTACAATGGAGTGGAAAAAAAATATTATTATTCCTGAGGACAAAAAGGAATATTGCCACTAAACCTAGTATTTACAGGCCAGTAAGCATTTTCCAATATTTTCGAAAGTTGTAAAATTTAAAATAAAGATAGCCGCAAAAATAAGCATACAAATTTTCTTTGAGTCCTTGATAGCGCCAAAAATTGAATCCTTTGTCCAAGAAAATTTTCGTTTATTTCCACTACACTCCATATTGCGAGCGCCACATACGAAGTTCTATGATTATGTGTTAAAATACTTGTTGACATAAGAATATCAGTATATTGACATCGGTGACGTAACTCTACTATGCCTCCTTGATTTTTCTAAGGCATTTAATTTAGTAAATTATATCTTTCTTTGTGCAAAGCTTCGAAACTATTTTGGATTTTCTGATGGGCCTGTCAAGCTTATGACAAGCTACTTCACTGGAAGAACCCAATAAGGTGATGTGTGGAGCTACTGGGGAATGTTTAGTTATTTGTACAAAGATTTAGGAGTATTACCTTCCATTAGAAATAGCACAGTCACATGTTTTATAACAGGTACCCCTTCCCCCTCTAACCTATCCACAGCCCCCTGGGGACCCATTTGAAAATGGTGTAAAATTACAGTTTTTTTCAAAGAAATTGTAAACTCCAAATAAATATTCATGGTGGCGTTATTCGCCCGAGAGCCCGCGGTCTCTGGCCCACGAACACAATCAGGATCTTAACCCTTAGTTAGTAGGATCCCCCTGCCTGGTTTACGGCAGAGAACAGGGTGCTCGCAAAAAAACGTGCGTTTAAAAAAATAACATGTAAAGGGTTTCTCAATAGGGACGCTACAAAAGTAGACCGATACTCGTAGTGACAGCAAAGGACGCCATATTTTTTCCCGCTCTTTTGACATTCTCTTCGAAATTATTAAAATTTACTACCGAAAGAGCGCTACGTCCAATTTATGGTCGTCGTCATTTCAGCCTGAATGGCTTCGTCAATAAGCAAAATATGCGTTATTCAACAGGCAGCAATCCACACGTACTCCATGAGTCAACATTGCATCCCGAAAAAATTACAGTTTTGTGCGGTTTATGGGCAGGCGGCGTCATTGGGCCGTAATTCATCCGTACTGTGTTACTGTGTGTTCAACGTCTGGACTTCTGCAAGCATGCCCGTGGTGCCCATGCAGAAGAAATCGAGTTCCATACATAATGGTATCGAATGTACTTTCACATGAATAAAGAATTTAATTCATATCCCAAACCGTTTTTGTTTTATTTAAAAAAAACTTGTGTGTTCCTATTGCAAGACCCGATATTTCATCTGAGATTTTGCTCAATCTCTTTTGTCTTTTATCCTTCGTTCATATTTCAGAGTATGACAGCTGAATTCCGTAATTTAATGTTCATATATTATTAAAAGGTGTAAAAGTAATTTTCAGAGGTATTTTATTTATTACATTAATAATTATTAGTTTAATGTAAAGCAATAAAATTGGAAAGTGTTAAGTGTATGGGAAACGAAAAATTTATAGATTTGCTGACGTACTTAATGCATGAAAAGAGTAATTAATTGACGTATGTAACATTACAATTTTCTTTACTTAAATAACGGGTGTTTTTTTAGACTGACAGATCTTTCGATAGGGATAGCTGTCACTTGACAGCTGGTAAATGACATTTCGTTTTTACATTTGTGTTCAGTAAGCATTGACAAATCATCATGGGAAGAATGACGCCGCAACAACGTTTACAAATTGTAGAAATTTACTTTAAAAATCAGTGTTCTATTTGCCAAATTCACTTCGTGAATTTTATGGTCCACATAATCAAGCACCAGAGTATCTTATTCGTCGAACTGTTGATGGAGGCATTATCGGTCCTTATTTCTTCAAAAATGAGGCCGCAGCGAATGTTACCGTCAATGGTGATCGTTACAGATCAATGATTACCGATTATTTGTTGCCAAATTTGCATAACATCGACCTGCAAGAATTTTGGTTCCAACAAGACAGTGCCACGCCTCATACTGCCACTCGAACTATCGATTTGTTTAAAGAGCAATTTGGCGATTCACCAAAGCTAGTCGTGGCGGAAATATGCCAGAAATCGTTTTTAAATATTAAATTTCATGAAAATATCTTTAAAAAAAAAAAATTTGGCGTCATACTTCATTTTGTATGTGATTTATTTCAATTTAAAGTTCTATCAGTCTAAAAAAACACCCTTTACTTACAAAGTTTTATGAGCTGCTTATTATTCCCGCTTCGTGTTTAGATAAACGAACTCCTAGTGGCCGTTTTGTTGTTCCGATATACACTTTATTGCAGTCTTCGGTTTCGCTTCCTTCGCATTTAACTTCGTAAACAAAATCGTTTTGTAGGTGCTTTTCTATTTTTGTTTTTGTGAAGATCTTTGACAGTGTGCTGTTTGACTTGTATGCCCGAGTTATATTTGGTTTATTTGAGATTATGTTGTGTTTGAGGTTTTCGGTTAGCTTTGGAATGAATGTAACACTGTAATATTGCTTTGTTTCGTTTGATTCTTCTGTGGCTGTTGAGTTGAGTTTATTTCCATTACCTTTTGGCTTATTAGGTTTTGTATTAAGTAGCCCAGGTATTTGTTTCTTTTTAAATTTTGATTTATTTTCCTTACATTAGCGTCTTGAAATTGTTGGTGGCTAATTGTCAAAGCTTTATGTATGTATCAGGTTCTTGGCGGTGTTTATTTTGCATTTTAGAGGATGTGAGGAGAGAAAATTTATCAACGGTTCAGATGATGTAGGTTTAGAATACTAGGCAAGTAGTATGGTGTCGTTGAATGAATTATAACATCTAAAAAAGGAATGCTAGAGTTCGTTTCTACTTCCATGGTGAACTGCAGTTTATTATATGTGTTAAGTGCTTTCAGAATGATTTCTACGTCTTTTCGTTTAACTATTGCAAACATGTCGTCTACATATTTTAATGTAATTTTTAAGTCGATGTTGAATTCTTTTTTAACATACGAAATGGTGCTGTCCAAAATGTTATCCAAACACAACACCAACGACTCAACTTGTCAAACGTCTATTTCTTCTTCGACAACTTCAATCATCTCTTCTCCATCCTCAATCGTTTCATCTTTGATCCAAGAACTCAACAACAATTCTTCCATAGACTCCCGCGAAAACCTAGTAGCTCAAATGGAAACCGATCACTCAATTATTGAGCCTTATCAAAAACACATAAGAGAATAAGTTGCTAGAGGCTATACCTCAACTGTTGAAACTCAGCTTAGCTGATTTCTCATTCTAGTTGACGGTATAGTCTTTGTATATTCTCTTATCGCTCTTGTTTTTATCTTCTCTTAAATATCTCATTATAATGTTTACAATATTACAATGGAACATGAATGGCTTCATAAATAACTACAACTACCTTCAACTTTTAATTAACTCGTATTCTCCAACCGTAATTCTCTTAAACGAAACTCACTTAGCATATAATGCAAGCGCTTATACCCCAAAACAGTACATAGGCTTATTTCAGAATCTCCCACACAACAACACTAACAAACAGGGCATTGCCATACTAATTAAGAGAAATACTCCATATAAAATTATACCCATTCAATCCAATCTATCCGTTTTATCAATAGAAATTAGTCTTATTCAAAAAATCAACTTAATTTGTCTATACATTCCACCAAACCAAAATTTCTCGTCAACTGATTTAACTCAGATTCTAAACCAAACTTCCTCTCCAGTAATTTTCGCTGGTGGCCTTAACGCGTGGAGCCCAATTTGGGGTTCTGACTCTACGAATCACAGGGGAAGACAAGTTGAAGACGTAATCCTAGCTTCCAACCTGATTTGTCTCAACAGTGGCTCGCCAACACACTTTTCCACCCATAACACCTTTTCCAACATCGATCTCACCCTATGCACACCTTCCATCTCTACACAATGCACTTGGAATGTTCTCGACAATCTTCATGGTAGTGATCACTATCCCATCACTATAACTTTGAATTTAGGTGCTTCCCATAGAAACTACAAAGCTAAACGCTCATTCAAGACTGACCTCGCTGATTGGAAAAAATTTCAAAATGTCTGCGAAAATACATAAATGTACAGAAAGTGCCATATCGCAAAATGTTAATCAGGAAGCCGCTCGACTTTCGAGAATCGTCCGGATAGCAGCCAATGCTTCTATCCCCCTTACGACCTCGCACAAACCAATCAAAAACGTTCCTTGGTGGAATAAAGACCTTGAGGTCCTCCGCGCAAAAAAACAAGATGCGTGGTACGAATTTAAACGTTCTCGCTCGATGTCTAACCTGATAGCATTCAAAAAAGCCAATGCAGCCTTTCGACGCTCTATGAAGCAGGCAAAAAGAGAATGTATAGAAAATTTTTCACAAAGAATTAATCCTTCTTCAAGTCCAAAACAAATCTGCTTGGATTTAAAAAGAATAGCCGGCACACCAACTAACTCAGGGATAAACTGCATTAATACGCCAACTGGGTCTTTAACCAATCCACCAGACATAGCATCAGCATTTGTGAATCAACTTTCAACTTCAAGCTCTGACAACAACTTTAGTTCGCAGTTTCAGGAAACCAAAACTGTTACTTTATCTTCCCATCTCATTACTACGGGATCGCTATCTCTTTCTGCCCGACAAACTGACTCCCCGATTATACTAATAGAATTCGAATTTGCTTTATCCTCGGTGAGGGGAAAAACGCCTGGTTTAGATAAAATATCGTACCCTATTATTAAAAATCTGCCTGTGAATCTAAAAATTCGTTTAGTTAAACTTTTCAATAGCATTTTCGACTCTGGTGTTTACCCGCAGTGTTGGAAAACATCATGTATAATCCCAATCCCGAAACCAGGTAAGCCTATCACGGAAATCAGCAGCTATCGACCGATTTCGCTTCTCCCATGCATGGGAAATCTATTAGTAAAAATTGTCTCAATTTAATTTCTCCGAATCAAGTTGCATATAAAAAAGGACATGGCACTATAGATGCCTTGCTGCATCTAGATCACTTGATTTCAAATTCCCTAGCAAGCAGGAATCATACCTCGATTCTATCACTACACTTTCATAAAGCTTTTGATCGAATAGGAGTACACATAACAATAAGGCAACTTCAAAAATGGCGGATTGGCCCAAAAATGTTAAACTTCATAAAGGGCTTTTTGACAAATCGGAAAATAAAAGTTTCTATTAACGGCTTTCTTTCTCCAACACTTCCTTTACATAATGGTACACCTCAGGGCTCGCCACTTTCGGCAACTCTCTTTGTAATAGCGTTCGATGAAATAAGTCGAATGCTTAGTAATAACAAAGCTGTACAACACCAAATCTACGCCGATGATGTTTTTATATTCTGCAAAAACGCTGACCTTAACGAGACAAAAGACATATTTTCTAGAATCCTTAATGACATTTCAGTTTGGTCAATAACATCAGGCGCTTCTTTGTCTTTGGACAAAACTCATATGCTTCATATATGCAGAAAAACGAAATGTAATCAATTAGCACTTACATATAATAATACTAACATCGAATGTAAAGCTGAGCTAAAAATTTTAGGTTTAATTTTAGACTCTAAGTATAACTTCAACGCACACTGTAAATATGTAAGAAATTGTTTGTTAAAAAGACTTAATATCGTAAAATATCTATCCAGCAAGCATCTCTTAGTGCACCCAAATACGCTTGTCAACGTCACCAGACCTTTACTGCTATCGAGAATCGACTACGGTCTTCCAATATATGGAGATTGTGCCAAGAGTTCTATAAACTTGCTTTGCGCACCATATCATCATGCAATACGCAGGAGCCTTCGAACCTTTCCCACATCACCGACAAATATCATTTTAGCTGAATCAGGACTGCCTAGTATTCCGAGCAGAATTGTTGATTCAACCCACCGAGTTCTGGGGAAATATTTCGAGAACAATAATCAATTGTTGGCCACTACTTTCAAGAAAGCAGCATGTCGGAAAAGGCAGCCCAGAATACACCCCACCATCACAAGATGTGTAAGTTTTGCGAAAGAAAACTCCTTACCAATAGACCGCAGAATGAAAAACGTGGAAAAATATCCACCATGGTACGTGAGCAAGGCATCGTTTCCGGACAAATTATGGATGATGTCAAAACAAAGTACGTCAAATGAGGCTTTTCGGGCGGCTTTCGTCGAACTTGAGTCCACCTATAAATCTGAAGGTTGGACCTTTCTCTTCACGGATGGTTCAAAGTCCACCGACTCAACATCTTTCGCCGTTGTACTCGTAACTAGCAAAGGCGATGTGATTTCTAAATCGCTTCTGCTTCCAACAGGCTCTATATACACTGCCGAGGCTACTGCAATCCTACAGGCCGTCAATTTTGTGACGAAAAACAAACGAAAATATGTCATCTGTACGGACAGCAAAGCGTGTTTATCAGCGATAATGTCTCCAATTAACTCAAACCCGATAATAACAACGATTAGAAATACAGCGATCGGCGCTCCACAGAAGTTGAGAATCTTATGGGTCCCTGGACATGTTGGCATAGTTGGCAACCACTTTGCTGACAGCGCTGCAAAAGGTGTAAGTAAATCGCCTTCTCCTACTATGAGCATGTGCACAAAAAATGATATCGACCGACTAATAAATAGTATTAGGAAGCAGAAAGACACAAACGAATGGAATAGTTTCACCCATAACTATACCATATTCAACCCCAATCGGATACAGCCGATTTTCCCATCAAAGCTGAAGGCTAACATCATCAGACCATACGTTCGCATCAGGATAGGTCATACCATCCTAACTCACGCACATCTGCTAACTGGCAGTCCTCCATCTTCATGCCCTCTTTGCGGCAGTACAGCATCAGTACGACACACTCTCTGGCATTGTCCATATTTGAATATTCCAAGCACCACAAATAACATTGACGTAAAGCAAGCGTTAAGTGTACCATCTGAAAACAACATTCTTCTGCTATACACATTCCTAAAAGACAACGATTTATTAAAATTTATTTGATGTAATGACTAGGTAGAGGTTAAGAAAATTTACTAACTATAATTAAACAAATTATTGATAAGGCGGCTGAAGGCCTCGTAGCCAGTGCTGCGTTCCCATGTATTTATATAACAAGTTGTTGTTGTATAAATTATTAAATAAATAAAATAAATGTTATCCATGATCATTGTGAATAAATACAAGTGAAAAATCTTAGCCCATAGACGTAAAAATTCGTCACAACTGACATCACCTGATGTAGCAAACCTCAGCATTCTTGTGTCATTAATTGTGCAAATTTCTACGTTTAACAATTAATATTGGCTGTTTGTGACATTTAATATCAGTCGCCGCTATCTTTAATTTAGAAGACACTTGTATTTATTCACAATGTCCATGATTATGTCAGCTATTGTTGGAGATTAAGGGTTGCCCATTGGTATTCCGAACGTTTGTGCATAAAATATTCCATTACATACGAACTAATTGTTGTTATTTAAACAGAACTCAATTTAAGTATCTTGGAAAATGTTTCTAGGAATGTTCGTTATATGGCGGTTATAGCGCCAACTAAGTAAGTAAGTATTGCTTCCCCCTCTTTCGGTATCTTTTGGCTTGTTTTAAGATTAACGAATTACTTGATGGTAGACATACTTACAAAACAAACAAAAAAAATAAATCCGAAAATTTTTGAAAAAAGAAAAATAACAATAAATAAAAAACAGGACATGGATGATATTGCGGCTACTCACATATGTTTTATGTTTGTAACCAGCAATAAGCACAAATGTACCGCACAAGGACGGTACTGATGGTTTTGGTTTTATATATTTAGTGATATAATTAAAATTAAATTTGAATCATGTAAGGTTCTGTTTGTTAGTATATTACGAATTTCAGTTATATAATATAGATGTATGTGGGTATCGGTTTCATAATGTTTAAAATATAGTAATTTTAATTCTAACTGAATATTTGATTAAGTACAAATGTCTAAGGTTTTGATATTATGTGAGACGAACGACTTTACACATAGACTTCTACGCAGAGACTGAATCATTGTGAATGAATACAACTGAGAAGTCTTCAAAATTAAAGATGGCGGCAGCTCATATTAAATGTCAGAAATAGTTAATATTAATTGCCAAACATAAAAATTCGCTCATTGAATGACACAAGAATGCTGTGGGTTGCTACACCAGGTGATCTCAGCTGTGCCGAATTTTGATGTCTATGGGCTAAGATTTTTCACTTGTATTTATTCACAATGGACTGAGTTATTTGAATTTAACCATATCAATTTATTAAAATAAATTATTTGATCAAACAAAACAGATAAAAATAAGTTTTTTTATTTGTACTTATGTTTGTTAGGTGAAAGTTTAATAGTGGGCCCGTTTTATTGTACCTGACTTGCAAAAGAACGCTCATACTTGGATAAAATTTCCATTAGTTGCAAAAGCATCCCTGTTCGCATCTTTCATGAAAGAAGCCATTTGCTTCGTGCTATTTAAGAACGGAAAATGGTTGCGTAAACAAATTTTAGGCTGACGTAGTTATAATTTATAAATATTATGCAAATAAAAAGGAATTAGGTCTTAAATCTAAATCTCCATGAACTTTCTTAGTGCTCATGCACAATAGCGCAGTTTTTTAACTTCCCAACACTACATCTCAGGTCGGATATCAATTTACCGAGTTGGCTCAGCTCGTATATATTTTATCGAGTTGGTGTTGTTGCAAATCGGCTACAAAGAAACGGGCCCAGTGTAATTTCCATTCAAATGAAATTTTATTAGGCCTGTTCTTTTGTAACCTAGTTGCAAAAAAACACTAGGTAGGATAAAAAATAGCATGTAAAACAACAACACTAACTCGGAAAAATACATAAACAAAAGAAATAAAAATGGAACAAGGGTAAGAAAAATTTGCGCTTCATATATTTCACATAAAATTATGAATTAAAACATGTTTGTTATTTCAGAATGCAAGAAAAAAGGCGCAAGCGATGGTCATGTGAGAAGGCAATTGAATATTCGAGATGCTACCTCGCCCGGAAAGTGGAGTTGGAGCACCCAAAAAGAAAGAGGTTGGCCTACGCGAACGTGTTGGAAGACATGGTGTCAATGGCGATCACGGTAGGTTCAAGAAATAAGTATATGTTTGAACAAATTATATTTATTAATCCACTTCCAGGACTTTGAAAGAATGCCGCTGTGCTTGGACAACAACAGCAGAACTGACGCCAGCCCGTGCTTTGCCCCCTATATGGAGGGGTTCATGTGGGTTACAGACCGTTTGAAACACTTTCGGCAAATGTGCTGTCTGGAAAAAATAGCTAACAGAAATTACTCTGTCTAGCAACAACTTTTTAAAACGTAACAGTGAGTTTCAGTGAAAACCTTGTAGTGAATTTTTTGCAATGTTTTTGATGTAAATTCTTTGCGCTCGTTTTTATAAAACCCGTGTACATGTGGAACAGCATCAACTTTACAATTTTTCAAAACACATCGGTAACATTTTGCTGTACAATGTACAAGGGTTTTATAAAAGCGAGCACGAAGCATTTACATCAAAAACATTGCAAAAACTTCACTGAAACTGGATTTTTTTTTTAAATTTGCTTTTGGTTTGTTATTTTATTTGTAATTAGAATAAGAAGTGATCTGAATTGAATTTTATATGTGATACTCCTTGTGAATTTGTTTTAGTTTTATAGATTTTAAGTTGAATGAAATGCAATGAATTCTAGTAAATATTTTTATTAGTGAATTTGAAGATATAAATATATATGTATATGCATTGAAATTTTTAAATAATATTTTGTTGTCTTAAATAATTAAAACGGGGTTGCCTTCTGTCAAGGGCTGCGTCTTGGTTTCATTCTTCAAAACCTTCATCAAGTGCAAACGTATTTTCATCACTCACATCGTTGATATCGCACAAATTTTCTAGTTGCCTGAATGTCACTGTATTGCTAACATACCAAATGTACATATACACGGATTTTTTGTGGTAATATACGCGTTCTACCACCACCAGATGTGGCAGGTACGCAGTTAAGACTCCTTGTTTTTCACTCTACGAGTCTTTAGAAGAGTTGGAGCTTGCATACATCGTTTCCAATACTTCTAGTACTTCTTGCATCTCTCTATTGCGAGGTGATTCGCAATGCTCACCCGTGTACAAAGACGCCATCTACAAAAGTAAAAGGTTACACTGGTCAACAACATTTTTGTACATGGGTCGTGCGTATATTTTTTTTATTGCTTTTGCACCCAGAAATAAGAATATGAACATAAAAAAGTTTTTGATTTGGTTTTGTTTGGCATAGATTTGATTTATTCTAGTATAGTAAACATCAATTTAAGATTTATTCTTATAAATTTAGTTTTAGAATACAGTTTAAATGTTTAAAAATGCTTTTTCCTGCTTTTCCTGCCATATTCGGAAACATTTTCTCTTATTAACGTCCAAATATAGTCCCCCATCATGCTTTCCGTATACTGGCCTTGGTAGCGTCTCTCAAACTCCATTATATCTTGATGGAATCGCTCCCCGTGTTCTTCTGAATACGCTCCCATATTATCTTTCAATTTATCCAGATGTGAATGTAACATGTGCATCTTTAGCGACATTCTACATCCGATGGCGGAAAAATTCGTAATCATGCCAGTTATCAGCTCATCATAATTTTCATCCCTATGATTTCCAAGAAAGCCATGAACTACTGCCTTAAAACTGTCCCACGCTAGTTTCTCCTCATTGCTAAGTAGGTCCGGGAAAATATCGCAGTTCATAATTTTTTTTATTTGAGGGCCAACAAAGACTCCAGCTTTAATTTTCGCCACTGACAGCTTTGGAAAAAAAGTCTGCAAATATTTGAAAGCTTTAGACTCAATATTAAGAGCCTTCACAAATTGTTTAATAAGAACCAATTTAATATGCAATGGCGGCATCAATATGTTTTTAGGATCGACAATTGCTTCATGTTTAATATTAAATCTTCCCACTCCATACTCAGTACGTTCAGGCCAATGTTTTTGGCGATAGTGGGCGGCATCATTTCTGCTATCCCATAGGCAAAGATAGCAGGAGTGTTTGGTATATCCACCTTGCATTCCAGTAAAAAAAGAAACCATCTTGAAGTCTCCAATAACTTCCCACTTGTATTCCGTATATTTGATTGCAGTTAATAGCATTTTAATACTGTCATAATTTTCTTTGAGATGTATGGAATGTGCCAGTGGAATAGATGGAAATTTGTTCCCATTGTGTAGTAGAACTGCTTTTAGACTTTTTGTTGAGCTGTCGATAAAGAGGCGCCATTCATTTGTATTACAAGGAATACCAATTGCTTCAAATAAACCTTTCACGTCATAGCAAAAACAGAGTCCATCTTCCTTACTGTAGAAACAAGAAAATTCTTCATGACGCTTTCTTTGCCGAGATATTCGAACATCAGAAGTAAGTAAATTTCGTTGTTTAAGCCGCGATGCTAATAACTCTGCTTTGTCTTTTGATAGATTTAAGTCTCTTATTAAGTCATTGAGATCTTCAGAGTTGATGAGATGTGGTATTCCTGGTTCAATTTGAGGAACAATTCGGAATGTACGGATGCAGATGAACTCGGTGTTTGAAACCTGCCTTGAGGGAATAGTTGCTTTTCCAACACAGGTGGATCAGGTACAGGATTTTGTTCCGAATGTGGTACTGGAGCGGAAGTCGATGGTAGTTCCGGATATATTGTTTTCCTTAAACGTTTCCCTTTCAGTGGTTTCACTACACAAAAATATCAATCAGTGTCATGATTACTCGGTTCCCTCCAAATCCTCGGCACTGCGAACTTCATGGCTCTTTTCTCACCCTGGTACCAAACTATAATAAAACGTAAAGCATTTCAAAACAATTTCAGTTATTATGCAATTATATATAGATATATTTATATACATATGTATATATGAAACAGTTAGTACAATAAAAAAGAGAAAATAAACTTACGCCCCAGAATGCTTCTGCAAGAGTTACATGCAACATGTGGAGCCCATTTTTTGTCCTGGTTTTTAACAGGTAGACCGAAGTAGGCTAGGTAGGTCTCGCAAATCCTTGGGTTTTTAGTTAAATCAAACTTTTTTTGTCTTCTTTTAATACATTCGCCACATATATAGCAAAACGAATTAGCCGCTCGTTTACAACTTCTCGAAAACATCATTCCTCTGTGATATGCAAAAACATAGTGTCGCGCACAACGAGTGACCCAAGAAACTACAGCTTCTTAAAAAAAAATTTACTTACAAAAACGCTATCAGGTAGCTGGCATGCTTTATTGCTAGGCCTGCCAATCCGTCAGTAAAAGTTTCGATGAGTTTCTTAATATGTACTTAACGAATTGCCAAATCTACTTTAAATCATGTGTATCTGGGACCTTTTATCTCCTTTTTACTGTTTCTCAGCCACATTTTTTTGGTTTTTTTTTTTAAGATGAGTATGTTGTGCTTTAAGTAGATCTTTTTTCGATGCATCGCTGCATCAGGTAGCTACCCGCCGCCCTCTATCGACCGAAATAGCGCGAAAGGACCTACATTAGCCTGGTGCAAAAATGCAAAATTTTCAAATCGCTATAACTTCTACAAAACCAAATATTTTTGATTGCTAATTGCATTTTTTTTTATAGAATTGAACATAGAATCCGAATATATAGTGGAAACCCCATGCACAAAAAAAAACTTTTTTTTGTTGATCTGTGTTATTTAATGCATTTATTTAATGTTTTTAAATAAATTTAATAACTTACCACAGAATCCTCAGATTTGCTCATTTTGTTTTGCTTCTTTAAAATTTCACTAAACAAATCATACGTTTAATGACAGATATTGCCAGTGTTGCGAAGTAACTAAAAGGAAATTTTATCCGAGTTGGAGTGTTTTTTTGCAACTAGGTTACAAAAGAACGGGCCTATTAATAATGATCAGTAGGTTGTCAACGGGGACAAAAAAAGTGAGCTGCTTATTGTTTTACTTGCGTTAATTTGGCGTTGATGTGTGTTCATAGTCAGCTGTTAATCAACGTCAAGGCGGACTCGAATGTTCTTTTTGGATGCGCCTTAAGAGTGTGAGCGTTGTTTACGTCCTTAAGGCTCGTCCGCATAGAATTTTGCATTGACGTGGGCGTCTATTTGAGAATCTAACATAGACTCAGATCATCATCAAGTTCCAGACAAGATTCGCACGCGGCTCTGTGCAACAAAAAGCGACCGTTTCGCCACTCGACTTGCACTCCAGCTCTCTCTCAATGTTCAACAAATAGATATATGTGCGCAATATATCTGGAACCCCGCTCGTATGTGCCGCCGCTGAAGAGGTTATTGGTTTTCAGCTAGTCCGAAAGGACGAATGGTACGATGAGGAGTGCCGCAGCGCCTTGGAAGAGAAACATGCTGCCTATAGGGAAATGTTGCGATCGGAGACAACGCGAACTGTGCGAGAGAGATATCGTGAGATATGCTCGCCGATAGGAAACACACCCGAACATTTTATCAGAAGGCGGCTAACAGAAGGTTTTAGGGCCGGGGCAATTTCCTCTAAAATGAAAACGGCGACCTGATGACCGACATCACCCAAATTGTGAAGTGAGGACTTTTTCATGTGCTTCTTCTTCTTCTTCTTAATTGGCGCTATAACCGCCTAGGCGATTTTGGCCGATTTCAATATTGCACGCCAGCCGCTCCTCTGCTTTGCTGCCTGGCGCCAGTTAGATATCCCAAGTGTAGTCAAGTCCTTCTCCACCTGGTCTTTCCAACGTAGAGGAGGCCTTCCTCTTCCTCTGCTACCACCAGCGGGTACCGCGTCGAATACTTTCAGGGCTGGAGCATTTTCTTCCATACGTACCACATGACCTAGCCAGCGTAGCCGCTGAATCTTAATTCGCTGAACTATGTCTATGTCGCGGTACAGCTCATACAACTCATCGTTCCATCGTCTGCGGTATTCGCCATCGCAAAGACGTAAAGGACCAAAAATCTTTCGGAGAATCTTTCTCTCGAACACTCCAAGCGCCATCTCATCCGATGTTGATAGGGTCCATGCTTCTGCGCCGTACATTAGCACGGGCATGATGAGGGACTTATAGAGCGTGGTTTTCGTTCGCCGAGAGAGGGCTTTACTGTTCATTTGCCTACTCAGCCCAAAGTAGCACTTGTTGGCAAGAGAGATTCTTCGTTGGATTTCAAGGCTGACATTATTGTTGGTGTTGATGCTGGTTCCAAGATAAACAAAGTCCTCTACTTTGTCAAAATTGTAACTGTCAACAGTGATGCGGGAGCCAAGGCGCGAATGCGCTGACTGTTTATTTGATGACAGGAGGTACTTCGTTTTGTCCTCGTTCACCTCCAGACCCATTCGCTTCGCTTCCTTGTCCAGCTTTGAAAAGGCAGAACTAACGGCGCGGTTGTTGAGGCCAATGATATCGATGTCATCGGCATACGCCAGCAGTTGCACACTCTTATAAAAGATGGTACCTGACCGGTTTAATTCTGCAGCTCGAATTATCTTTTCTAGCATAATGTTAAAGAAGTCACACGATAGGGAGTCACCCTGTCTGAAACCTCGTTTGGTATCAAACGGCTCGGAGAGGTCCTTCCCAACTCTGACTGAGCTGGTGGTGTTGCTCAGTGTCATTTTGCATAGCCGTATTAGTTTTGCAGGGATACCAAAGTCAGACATCGCGGCATATAGGCAACTTCTTCTCGTGCTGTCGAAAGCTGATTTAAAGTCGACAAATAGATGGTGTGTGTCGATCCTCTTCTCACGGGTCTTTTCCAATATTTGGCGTATCGTGAATATCTGGTCGATGGTAGATTTACCAGGTCTAAAGCCACACTGATAAGGTCCAATCAGTTCGTTGACGGTTGGCTTTAGTCTTTCACACAATACACTCGATAGAACCTTATACGAAATGTTAAGAAGGCTGATCCCGCGGTAGTTGGCGCATATTGCAGGATCACCCTTCTTGTGGATTGGGCAGAGTACACTTAAATTCCAATCGGCGGGCATGCATTCGTCCGACCATATTCTGCAAATAAGCTGGTGCATGCACCTTACCATCTCCTCGCCACCATGCTTGAATAGCTCAGCTGGTAACCCATCAGCTCCAGCGGCTTTGTTGTTCCGTAGCCGCATAATTGCTATTCGAACTTCATCGAGGTCGGGTGACGGGATGTTAATGCCGTCATCAGCGATTTGGGGTTCGGGATCTTCATCTTCTCCGGCGACGCTTTCGCTGTCACCATTTAGCAGAGTGCAGAAGTGTTCCCTCCACAATATAAGTGCGCTTTGGACATCAGTCACCAGATCGCCGTTCTTGTTCTTACAGGAATTCGCCCCGGTCTTAAAACCTTCCGTAAGTCGCCGCACCTTTTGGTAAAATTTTCGGGCGCTTTTCATGTCGGCTAGCATCTCAAGCTCTTCACACTCACGTATTTCGGCCTCTCTCTTCTTTCTACGGACGATACGTCTCTCTTCCTTTCTCAACTCCCGGTAGCGTTCCCATACAGATCGCGTTGCGCCCGATCGCAGCGTGGCCCTGTAGGCAGCATCTTTATTTTCCGAAGCGGCGCGGCATTCCTCATCATGCCAGTCATTTTTTCGGGTTCGCTGAAAGCCAACGACTTCTTCAGCGGCGGTACGCAGTGATCGAGAAATGTGCTCCCAGTGCTCGCAAATTCCGGTTTCTTGAGAAGTGCTCTCAGTGAGCAGGTGTGAGAGTCGAGTGGTGAAGTTTGCAGCTGTCTGTTGCGATTGCAGCTTTCCGACGTCAAGCTTTCGCTGTGTGTTTACACGCACGTTTTTTGATGCACAGAGGCGTATGCGCATCTTGGCTGCGACAAGATAATGATCCGAGTCGATGTTCGGTCCTCGGAGTGTACGTACGTCTAATATACTGGAAGCATGCCTTCCGTCTATCGCAATATGATCGATTTGGTTTCGCGTTTTTCGATCTGGAGACAGCCACGTAGCCAAGTGTATTTTTTTATGCTGAAACCTGGTGCTGCAGACCACCATGTTTCGGGCCCCGGCAAAGTCGATCAGTCTCAGTCCGTTGGCGGAGGTTTCATCGTGGAGACTGAATTTTCCGACAGTGTGACCAAAGATCCCTTCCTTTCCCACCCTGGCATTGAAGTCACCAAGCACGATTTTGATATCGTGACGGGGGCAGCGCTCGTAAGTGCGTTCTAAGCGCTCGTAGAAGTGATCCTTGATCACATCGTCCTTCTCTTCTGTCGGTGCGTGGGCACAAATCAGCGAGATGTTGAAAAATCTCGCTTTGATGCGAATCGTGGCGAGACGCTCGTCCACTGGAGTGAACGACAGTACTTGGCGACGAAGCCTCTCTCCCACCACAAATCCAACACCGAACTTGCGCTCCTTTACATGGCAGCTGTAGTAGATGTCGCAAGGCCCAACGGTTTTCTTGCCTTGCCCCGTCCATTTCATTTCTTGGATGGCGGTGATGTCAGCCCTTACTCTTACGAGGACATCAGCCAGCCGGGCAGCGGCACCTTCCCCATTAAGGTTTCGGACATTCCAGGTGCATGCCCTTAAATCGTAGTCCTTAAAACATTGCTTGTGGTCGTCATCAAAAAAGGGAGATCTCATCCGAGGCACATTGAAATTTTTCATTGGGTATAGTTTTTTACGTGGCGGGTCCCAAGCCCAGCGCACAACCAAATACTGGAGGGTTTTTTGTTTTTGAAGACACATTTATATAGCGAGCCGCTTGCTCCAAGTCAGACGCCCGCTTGCAGCCGCACCTCCTGGTGAACAGACGCTGCTGACTTCAGTGAGCCCTTAAACCGAATATGTCGGAGTGGCCCCACTGAAGCTCCCTCTCTTTCTGCCGTGACCCAAGGCTCCACACGGGTTGGTTACCATATCTCACACAAGGGTTGCTCACGTTGCCCAGAGTGCGCGACGAGGACGCAAGAGTAGGGATTGAGTGTAGCCACTCATCTGTAACTGCAGGCCCAGAAGAGTTACCACACCCCATTGCACTCTTTTCATGTGCTTAATGGTAGGAAAATATGGAAGATGATGAACGCGAACCTCCAATCAATGAAGACGAAGTCGAGTACCAATACAAAACGTGGACGAAACTCGAATGACAATGACGCGGCTAAGAAGCAATAAGGCCGGTGGTGCTGACGCACTGCCAGCAGAGCTATTTAAGTGCGGCGGAGAAAGACTGGTAAGGTGCATCCACCATCTAATTTGCAAAATATGATCGGACGAAGGAATTGGAATTTAAGTGTACTCTGCCAAATCCACAAAAAGGGCGATTTTAACAGAGCATACAAGATTATGTCGAGTGTACACAGAGCATATAAGATGATGTCGTTTAGCCGTGTGGCTTGAGATCACGACCAAATATTCGAGAAACGTCAGTCTTGGAAAATACCCGAGAAAAAAGAATAAACACAAACCATCTATTTTCGACTTCAAATCTGCTTTCGATAGCACGAGAAGAAGATGCCTATTTGCCTCAATGTCTGAATTTGGTTGTCCGAACAAAACTAATACGGCTGTGTAAAATGACGTTAAGCAATACCACCAGCTCAGTCAGAATCGGGAAGGACCTCTCCGAGCCGTGAAAATTCTGGCATATGCTGATGATATTGATATCATCGGCTTTAAAAACCGCGCCGTTACTTCTGATTTTTCCAGGCTGGATAAAGAAGCGAGCGGAATGGCTCTGGAGGGGAACGAGGGCAAAACTATGTACCTCCTGCCATCAAATAAACAGTCAAGGCAATCGCGCCTTGGCTCACGCATCACTGTTGAGGACTTTGTTTACTTGGGGAAAAGCATTAACACCCTCAATAATGTCAGCCTCGAAATCCAACGGTGAATCTCCTGCCAACAAGTGCTACGTTGGGCTGAATAGGCAACTGTGCAGTAAAGCGCATCCTCGAAGCGGTTAGAGCGGCAATTAAATAAGTAAGTTATGTTTATAGCCTCAAAAATTATAACCACATCTCCAGCTGATAAAATGGAAGTTCTTGGGTGCAGCCTTGTTGAACAACTCACAAGAAGAAGCTGGGGCATCAAAATCTGGCTATCCCTAATGGTCGGTCTTATCTGCTTAAAATTCTCGCTTACTTGTAGCAGACAGCGAGATGTCCTATGTGAAGACCGCTAACAGAAGGAAGTTTGTTTATTCTTCGATCGGCAAGCGAAGTCTCTTCTGCTTTTAACTGCCATTTTTGCACCTTGACAGCAATTTCTCATTTTGGAGCGACTTTCATTGTGCAGACCAAAAATCTAAGGACCTATACACCGTACCCATCGGTCGTGTAGGCGAGCTCTTGCTGGGAGCACGCCTGGACGCTGTCAAAAAGAAAGATATCCCAAGTCGCTCAAGATCCTGAGCCTGGATTCCAGACTTCCACACCAACGCACAGGAAGTTCTGGAACTCATCTAACGAGTGATAGTGATAGCCCTCTACAGGAATCAGGAGGCCCAAGCCCTCTCCACCATTTCTATAGACAAGATGTTTCAGGTAAATTAAGCCCGGCAGACTCTGTTACAGCAGCTACCGCGGAAATCAGTACGGACGAAGTGGCTTTCAACTCCGTCATGGTTGCCGAACTCATCGTGAGGGTTACCCTGGAGGAAATGAGGGGAGATCGGATTGTGGACAGAGGCGTAAAGAATACAAAGTGGTCCGTGTCACCTGGAGAATCTCCAGTGACAATTCTTTTTAAGACCACATGTACGTGGTTTATAACCTAGCCATCCTTATAAATAAGGAAAAATCATTAAAAATTGCAGAAAAACAGATTGGAAAAAGTTTCAAATATCTTTCTCTAACAATTTCTCCGGCTCCACACACCAAATAAGTTCGGAGCAACAACTAGATGAAGTCATTGACGGCTTAACCAAGACTTTTCAACGTTCGGTAAATGTAGACTGTCCGACCAGGACTTCAAATAGAAAACCAAAACCTCCATGGTGGTCGATGGAACTTGCAACCCTCAGGAGAGAATGCAGATCAAAATTCAACGAAGCTAAGAGTTCAAACTCTTGGAGCGAATACAAAGCCTGGTAAAGCCGAATTAATAATCAGTAGGAGATGCCAAGCGCTCCTCATGGAGGAACTCCTGTCAGGATATAGAAAGTACTTCGGAGGCTTGGAGGCTAAGTAAAATATTATCAATGAGTCCCATCTCAGTTATCTAGTCAGGTAAGTGGTGATTGGAATAACACAGCGAAACAACTCTTAAGCTTCAAATAGAAACGCACTTTATTTGTTATCGCTGCTGCAAAATACCGAGCAATCGACTCGGAGGCAATAACGACATTCTTATGGGATACTATTACCGAGGAAGACATAAAACGCTACAGGACCCAGCAGAAATGATTGCACCCATACTCGTACATGTCTTTGCCGTAACGTTACAACTCAATTATATACCACGTAAATGGGAGGAAGTGAGAGTAGTTTTCATCCCTAAAGGAGGCAAAACCACACATACTAGGCCAAAGGATTTTAGACCTGTTAGTCTGTCTCCTTCTTGCTCAAATCGTTTGAGCGACTGCTGGCATATTAGACAAAAGGTTGGAGGCAACTTTCTGCCACCCAACATGCCAACAATAAGTAGAGACAAATGAAACTGCTCTCCACACCTTAGTGAGCACAATAAGAGATCATTACACTACAAGGAATACATCCTCGCTGCCTTCATAGACATTGAGGGTACTTTCAATAACATATTTCCCGCGGCGAGAATCTCACTACTGGTGAAATTGGGGTAAACTACACACTAACCTTGTTTATCGAACGAATGCTCTCCTAAAACAAACTCTGTAGTGTGACATGCGAGAACTGGAAGTACTTTTTATAAAGACGGGCCTGACACTGTGAAATATAAGACACCTGATCTTGAACATCTAACTCTAAGGGAGGGCGTTGGAAGGTGGGGCTACCCGCGTAGTAAAGGGAGAGGCCAAATAGCTAGGCCCTATATTGGACAGGAAACTAAATTGGGGTCCAATATTGCAGATAGAGCTGGTAAAGCAACCGTAGCACTATACTCCGACAGTAGGTCAATTGGAAAAAGGTGGGGGATGGAACCCAAAATACCAAACTGGATCTAAACTGCGGTAGTTAGACCAATTAAAATGGATAAAGTTCAAAGGCTTGCGTCCATACTCATAATGGGTGCGATGGAAACAAAAGCATCCAAGGCTATGTACGCCCTACTGAACTTACTTCCAGCAGACCTACATGTCAAACAACTCCCAATCGGTGCGGAAATTTGACTGAACACTCTAAAAAAGTGGTCGAAGATAAATTACGGTCACGGTAGGATACTTGCGGAGTTCTCGGGCCTTGCTAGGGATGTGGACTATGGACTGCCGACTTCTCTCTCACTACAGCTTTCACTTCAAAGGCACAGTGGAAACGGGATGCTGTAGGAAAAGGCAAGCCCATCCATGTATACACAGAGGGTATAGTTGGTGGAGGCGTATTCTTTTAACACCTGGGAATCTCCATTAGCTTCCATCTACCGGGCGTTTTTCACGCCGACAGAACCACGAAACTGATCAAGTGGGTTAGGATATCCAAGGTTGATAGATACTTTTTCACTGATAGCCAGGCGGCAATAAAATCACTCAAGAAACAGCCGACGACCTCTGTCGCAGCTTTCGTGAGGCTTGAATAAAACAGGCTTCGTTTGTTTACGCAGGTTTTATTTCCTAAATTAATTTAAAATTAAATATACACATAAAATTTCGAAATAATATTCTTACATTTGGTTTCGCCTCTTTACTTGTTCGCTGCTTGACAATTTCTCACAAAATGAACCTTTCACAAGGCGAACGGGGTTGCCATAAGGGCCAGAGTTACAAATTTACTTTACAATTGAACTTCTCTAAGGACAGGGCAACACATGAGACCCACAATTTTCTTCAAACTTAACTCTTAACGACATTCGTCAACATCCCGACCACCGTGAGTCTGGTCAGACTCACCAACATCTAGCCTTGCAAGTACACACGCCGGTCGCTTGAACACCCCAAATTCAGTTCGTATTTCTACAGCTCGGACTTGATCGTCCTTCCCCGGGAACACGCGGATTATCCTTCCCAATGGCCACTTCGAACGGTGTATATTGCTGTCACACAACAGGACCAAGTCTCCAACTCGCTATGGCCGTACTGGAGAATACCACTTAGTGCATCGGCATAGATCTTGGAGGTATTCAGCGATCCACTTCTTCCAAAAGCGATGCTGTGCTTGCTGCACCTTCCTCCACTGCTTCCTGGAAACTTGGTGTTCTTCTTCCCGCGGCTGGGGGGCCTGTTCCGAATTGGCGGTACCTATAAGAAAATGATTAGGCGTTAAGGGTTCGTCGGTGGGTGATTCTAGCGAGATGTGCGTTAAGGGCCGGCTATTAACCAGATTTTCCGCCTCACACAGAATACTATATAAACTATGTTCCGGTAGATTTTCATGGTGTAGCGCGTGCCCCATGGCACGCTTGACACTACGTACAAGTCGCTCCCAACAGCCTCCTACATGCGGATTCAGCGGACAATTGAAGATCCATTCTACTCGCTCATTCGCTAGCACATCAGCGATTTTGCCATTGACGAAATCTAAATTTTGCCGTCTTATTTCCTTATCCGCGCCGATGAAATTCGTAGCATTATCGGAGCGTATGCGAACCGGGGTGCCACGTCTGCACATAAAATTACGAATACACAGCAGGCATGTGTCCGTGCTGAGGTCTTTGGCGATCTCCAAATGTATAGCACGCGTCGTCAGACACGTGAATAACGCGATCCAACGCTTTTCTCTACGACGCCCTATTGCCACAAAGAACGGTCCCAACGGTCCCAAGCCGACGTAGGAAAACGGTCGCAGAAAAGGCGTCAGCCTGTCCTCTGGCAGCTGACCCATAATCGGTGGTTGCGGTCGCGCTCGATTTATTTTACAAACTTGGCATTTTTGTTTCGCACGTCGCACTGCTACTCGGATGTGGGGAACCCAAAACCTTCGACGAATCTCAGCGATGACAGTCTCCTCATTCTGGTGTTTCATTTTACAGTGATAGTTCATAACGATCAAATCCGTCACGTGGTGTTCCTTCGGAAGAATGATTGGCCTACGGCTCGAAAAGGGAATTGCACAGGCAGCATCGATACGACCCTTTATGCGGATGACTCCTCTGTCGTCAACATATGATGTCAATTTCCACAGTTTACTGCTACGCCTCAGTTGATTTCCTGTACGCAAAGCTTCATATTCTTCGGGATACGCACTCATCTGCGCCACTCGACAAACCAAGCATTCCGATGCTTCTAATTCAGCGACAGTCAGATACCCATTCTCTTTCAGTATTTCATGCGTCTGCAGAGTGTTGTTGCGAAAACGTAATATCCACGCTATAACTCGTATAGCACGAGTAAAACAAGAAAATCTTTTAAATACATCGTCACTAATGTTAAAATGAAAGACGAATTTCGCGCGGAGTTCTTCTTGTGTTTGAATGTGATTTACTACTGCTGGCCATTCAGCTTCGTTCTTCAATAGAAAATCTGGTCCTCGTGCCCAAAAGGATTCGCGTCTTCCGCTCCGCACACGCGTTGCAAAATCGGCTGGATTGTGTGCACTTGGCAACCATCTCCATTCTGTCACTTGGCTGCCCTCTAAGATTTCGTTTACTCGATGGGCGACATATGGCTTATATCGGCGATGGTCGGATGTTATCCAAGCCAGTGTGGTTCTGGAGTCGCTCCACATAATGGTTTTCGCTGGCGTTATGTCATGATTTTGCAGAATGGCTGCACGAAGTCGCGTGACCAAAACTGCGGATTGCAACTCTAATCGGGGAACCGTTGTTAACTTCAGCGGCGCACACTTTGCCTTGCCCATAACGAACGCCAATCGTGGTTCACCGCACTCGCTGTTGATCCTCCAGTACGCAACTGCTCCGTAGGCCGATTCGCTTGCGTCAGCAAACACGTGTAGCTCCACTGGTGATTCAAAAAGGTGTTTATCATAACATCGCGGCATTCTTAAAGTTTCAATGCCTTTTAGCATGTTCAGCCATTTGAGCCACATTTCGAAGGACTCGTCCGGTATGCCATCATCCCATCCTACCTTCTCGCGCCATACGGTCTGTAGTATTAATTCAGCCACTATCGAATATTCCGCTGCTAAACCAAATGGGTCAAATACTGACATGGTTATACTCAACGCTTCTCTTTTCGTAGGTCTTCTGCCACCTGACGTCAAACTTCTATCTATTTTTCCAAATGACAACGCGAATTTTAGCTCATCTTTAGCATTGTCCCAATGCATGCCGAGCACTCTCTGGAACTGGCCTTCGGTGGACCTCTCGAGGTTCACTAATGTTGGCGCCCTTTCTCCGCCATTGAATGTTTCAGCTATATGTTCGCAGTTCGATACGAAGCGTTTCAACTCGAAGCCACCCTGTTTCTGTATCCAAACGACTTCCTTAGTTGTACGCAGGGCTTCTTCCTCATTGGTGAAACAGTGGACATAGTCAGCGACGTAATGGTTGTTAATTATCGCAACCGCCGCCTCAGGAAATATCGTCTGGAAATCTCTAGCATTTCTATTTTTCACGAACTGGGCTGAGCATGGTGAACACGTCACGCCAAATGTCATCACAGTCATCACATAATCTTCAACGGGTGCCGTAGGTTCACTCCTCCACAAAACCCGTTGTGAATCTTGATCGGCGGGTTGTATTCGCACCTGATGAAACATTTCAACAACGTCTGCACATACTCCCATTGGTTTCTGCCTGAACTTCATCAAAACTGTAGTTAATGGTTGGCCCAAGTCGGGTCCACTTGGCAGGACTGAATTTAAGGAAACGCCATACGTTTCAGCCGCAGCATCAAATACTAGGCGCAGCTTTTCTGGTTTGTTTACGTTACGCACTCCAAAATGTGGTAAGTACCAAGTCTTACTACCACGTTGCTGTGCTTCCGCCTCGCTCAAACGTCTTACGTAACCCTTGCGTAGGTATTCAGTCATAATATGCACGTATTGTTTCTGGAAGTCTGTGTCGATGCTAAATTTTCGCTCCAATGTCTTAAACCGCTTCAGTGCCATGTTTCTGCTATCTGGGAGAACCACATCTTCACTCTTCCATAATAGGCCTGTTTGGAATTTTTGCCCCTTTCGAACTGTCGTCGTGTTGAGTAAATGATTGGCTCTCATTACCGCTGCACTCTGTACGTGATCATGCGCGCCACTAACCTGCATGTTATCATTAACGATGAACTTCTCTACTAGCTGTTCCAACTTCGATTCGCTGCTCAGGTTCACAAATAAGGAATGGTGACTCTCAGGTGGGGAGTGCGCTTTACTTGGCCCATAAAGTACCCAGCCAAGTTTCGTCAATACTACTGTTGGTCCACTCCTTCCATCAGCAACGACCCGCTTTGCTACGCCCAAATGTGCGTTATCGAGACCGATCAACAACTCAGGTATCGCCGCATCGTAGTTAGCAATCGGTAGTTGTTTCAAGTACCGATGTTTTCAGTGAAGCTCCGATATGTTCAATGTTTGCTTTGGCAACTGTAAGTCCTCAACAACCTTAACGTTCTTCATGCCAAATCGTCTGCTGTTTGTATCGATACCTGAAATCTGAATGCTACTTGATAAAACCATTTGAGTTACGGAATTGTTACCAAACCATTGTAACGTCAACTTCTCTTTGCTACCCTGCAATGCAAGTTGGTTCGCTAGTCTCTTATTCATCAACGTCACTGCCGAACCCTCATCAATAAAGGCGTAACTTGTTACCTCTCTTCCATTCGCATATAACTTTACAGGCAAAATTTTGAAAAGAATATTCAGGTTTTCTTGCTGAGTAGCCGCGTTAGTAAAGACAGGTTGCCTTGACATGTCTTGGAACCGAGCTACATTCGCATTTCTTTGTTCGGCTGCATGTAACAATTCGTGAACTTTCTTCGAACAGTTCGTCGTTGAACATTTGTGCTTCTTGATACACTTGTTACTTCTATGTCCACGCAATAAACAGTTAAAACACAGCCTTTTCTGCCGCACAATCTTCCACCTAGACTCAATGTCCATTTCTATAAACCGCTTACACTCTCGTAAATGGTGCGCCTCTGAGCACAATTCGCAGCTGTTTTGCTGGTCGCTTTCGGTCGTTCCAACGTGAAAGAATTTCATCCTTCCCTCATTTCTACCTTGGGACGATCGAGTTTCTTGACTAAAATTAAGACATGTAGCGTTCACGACACGTGCCATCTCCTGCAACCATTCGCTTAAATGACAGATCGTCGCCCTCGGCGTGATATTTACGGCATAGCGAGCCCACTCTAACCTTCGCGAGATTGGCAGCTTAAAAAGTAGCTCTTCCATCAGTGTGGGGTTAGCCAGATGGTGTTCACACCCAGCAGCTTCAAGAAACGTTGCCAAATTTTGCACCTTTGTGGCGAACGGCACCATCATGTCCAAACGATTTTCGGCGATTGGTGCACAACTACGAATACGTGCAATCTGGCTCTTTACCAATTGCTCTGGCCTACCGAAACGCTCCCCTAACACCTCAATAACTCGTGGTACGTTACCGCTATGTATGAGCAAACACTCGACTACTTCGCGCGCCTTCCCCTTAATGGCTTTCTGAAGTCTTATCATGTTCTGCCGCTCATTATAACCGTATTCTTGGGTTGTCATAAGGAATGATTCGCGAAACATTGGCCAGTCCTCAGGTCTTCCGTCGAATTCTGGCAAGTCGTATAGTTTCTTGACAGCACCTTGCCCGGAGGAATTAGCCAAGACTCGATTTAAACTTGCCAACGTTTCGGCAATCGACGCGTTTTCCCCTATCGTTTCGTTTGCCCCGGATGAGGAGCTACTTGCACCCGCTGGCTCACTTAACGGCACGTTGTTTGGTATGTTTGAAAGTCGCGCCACCGCATTTTGCAATTCAACCATTTGTTTTGCCATAGCACTAATTTGCAGTTCAAGTGCTGTCGGCTGTTGTTGTACAGTAACGTTTTGTTCTTGTATCGTTGTATTTAATTCGTCGTTACTGCCATTTTCTTCTGACGCTGACCGTGTTAACGGCATTTTTGTCGGTACCGCTCAACTGCGCTTTACAAATCTATTCGGCCGACCACCGTTATTACCCACCGGACTCACCCAATAACTGCACTAATCAATTTCAGGTACTCACCCCTTTCCCTCTACGTTTAATAGGCTGTTCGATGCAAGCTCCGGAAATTCTTACGGCAATCTTGACCTTTACTTCACCTCCAAGTAGACGCTTGTTGAAGTGTGCTCCAAGACGCCGCACAAGTTACGCTTACTTTAAGAAAAATCCAAGATTTATCGGGCCGACACGTTTACCCATCGCAGATTTACAACATTCGGTCGCAAATGAAATAACAGGTGTCGCAGCTTTCGTGAGGCTTGAATAAAACAGGCTTCGTTTGTTTACGCAGGTTTTATTTCCTAAATTAATTTAAAATTATATATACACATAAAATTTCGAAATAATATTCTTACATTTGGTTTCGCCTCTTTACTTGTTCGCTGCTTGACAATTTCTCACAAAATGAACCTTTCACAAGGCGAACGGGGTTGCCATAAGGGCCAGAGTTACAAATTTACTTTACAATTTAACTTCCCTAAGGACAGGGCAACACATGAGACCCACAATTTTCTTTAAACTTAACTCTTAACGACATTCGTCAACAACCTCCATGGTAGCCATGAAAGTGGTATATGTTCCAGGCCATTACGACGTAGAGGGGAACTGTAAGGCCGATCAACTCGCGCGACTCGGCACTAATCTTCCGGCAGAGGATATGATTGATGAAATAGGTATACCCTTACAAACTTGCAAGCTACTTGCCTCCGACAGGCTTCTTAAGGTGGCAAATGACAGATAGCGAAACGAGATCATTTGTAGAACTGTCAGGCAATTGTGGCCGGTACTTAGTATTAAACGCATGGGCTTACTATTGAAGCTAATTAAGCATCACTTCAACATGATTGCATCTTTCATAATAGGGCACTGCTTGGCAGGTAAAGACGCCTATCGATTCGGCGTACGATTGTGTGATTTCTGTAAAAGTTGTCAGGACGAACAAGAGGAGGAAACGATTTTGCTCCTTCTGCACAGTGCTCTATCCCGACGAAGATTTTCCATTTTATGTAGGCAATTCTTCGATAGTTGGAAGACTTTAGATGCGTAGAAATCACAGACCTTCTAAAATTTTTGCAAAGTTCAAATGTCGTGTGATATTGCAATTCACTCTAACACATCATTACCGAAAATACCAGCATATAGCTATACTGCTTACTCTCGTTCTCTCAGGTTTGACGTTTAGACATGTAGCAAATTAATTTTCTTATTTGTTTGATTTGATAAACTAGTTTTTGCGGATTTTGTTAATTCACTTACATTCAAACCCGAGGAAAAAGAAGGTACGTACTCGTAGAGACTAACTAACCAACCTGACAGCTGTCAGGTTTACTGCGCATAAAACTATGACGCAGAATATAACGTAAGCATGTTGCTCAGGACCTCTCGGTACGCTGTCGGTGTGCCTGGGAGGTGGCTCACCTAAAAACAGATGCCTGTTTGGGTATCCCAGACGGTGACAGCCAGCAAGGAACTGTTTGCTGAGCATGAGCTTGCGCTCCTTAACTCGGAGCACGCTTGCTTATTGATGTGAATGTTCCTTCGGCGACATCAGAAGACATCCCGTCACAATTCGCAGTGCATCGTTCTGGCAGGTCTGCAGCTTCACCCGCTGCTTCCTACTAGTTTGTTATCGGCCGCCCAATCGCCTTGTATGTTGCCAACAACGTTTTTTTGTTTTTGTTCCAAGTGTTGTTCGCGTGCGACTTGATGACTTTGTTGCGAATCTGTACTTTGTTCGCGATTGCAGTAGTGTGCACAGAGAAGGAGAGCAGGCTGTCAAATGTGACCACTATAATCCTCGGGTGATTAACCGTCGGAATGTGGTTGACATCATCATTGATGTTAAGGTCCAGCCAGACCTCCTTTGTCCAGGTGGTGAAGAGGGTCGTCGAGTTCTAACCCTGAAGAATATGAGGCAATAGTGACTCCCTCTGGCGGTTGACGACCAAACAGGTAGTTCGCGGTCCACCTTTGCAGTGCCTTCGGGAGTTTGTGTCAAACTCACTTCCTTCTACAGTGCTAGAAAGAACATACATATAACTATAAGAAGGGACAACACATTATTTCAGAATGCAGAGAAGAAGGTGACAACAAAAGGACTTCCGTTACTTCGTACTTCCCTGGTATTCTATCATTATTCACGATACTTTTGCTTTTCTCGTTGATCAACAAGGTAGCGCCAAAGAACATAGAACTAGAAGCAGGGACAACATGTTCCTTTTGCTTTTCACGTTGATCAACAGCGCATACTCTTTGAACCCAATGGGTAAATGATTGAATGATCATCGAGAAAAGCAAGCGCAAGTAACGGACACAGAACTATAAGAAGGGATAACACGTATATATACATTTGCTTTTATCGTTGATCAACATTGTAGCGCTTACTCTTTCGACCAGATGCATAAATGATTGAATGAAAAGAGAAGGGGCTACCTTGTTGATCAAAGAGAAAATCAAAAATAACGTGTTGTGCCTTTTTATAGTTCCCTGTTCTTTGCTGACAAACTCAATTCATTCCAAAAGCAAAACTAAAAGTCATATGGTAATAGTGGAGGGGAAATTGCTGGTCCTGTACCTCTTGTAAAAATTTTTGGTCTTGTATCGTTGTTTGTGAGCACTCGAGTAAATATTAGCACTGAACTACGCACTTCAGAGTTTTCACAAACAATGCGTGGCTTACGGAACCCAGTTATGAATTTCTTGGCGATTTCTCTCTCGTATATGTGAAATTAGCCTAAATGTTGATTGCCTCTTTTATGCAACTATAGCGACAATCGTTATATCGTTAATCTGACGGTAACTAACACGAATACCCCTATTATGTAAGGATACTTGTGTACAGTCGCTGGTCTAAATGCCATGGCAACCAATATCGTTCTTTGCATTATGTATGGTTACTAAACTCAGTATAGATAAATTCGCAGAGTTTACTGCATTCTGAATGAATACAAGTGAGAAGTCTTCTAAATTCAAGATGGCGGCGGCTGATATTAAATGTCACAAATAGCCGATATTAATTGTCAAACATAGAAATTCGCTCAGGGAATGACACAAGAATGCTGTGAATGGCTACATCAGATGATCTCAGCTGTGCCGAATTTTGACGTCTATGGGCTAAGACTTTTCACTTGTATTTATTCACAATGGTTTACTGTTTTGCCAACTAACTAAGAAAATATTTCGGAACTTTCCTAAAATTTCAGGACAATTAATATAAACCAATATCAAAATTGTGTTAAATTTTTTCTCGAACATAAAATCAAATGTTAGTATATGATTGCCGAGTGACTTCCAGTCTCCATACGTATAAATGTAAATAACTCGGTTGTTTTATTCTCGCATATGTACATCCATGATACAAGAAAGAATTCAAATTTTTTTGATTAAAAAGCAGTTTATTGACATTCCCCCAGACGTAAACTTATGGCAAAGCGTTGCCTCTTCGGATATTTTTAGGAGGGCAATTTTCAATCGTATATTGGGTATTATTTATAAAATGGAAGGTTTTATGCAATTCGAATTCACTTTGGTTGTGTGCATACACACTGATAAATTAGAAAAACCTATGTTTGTATGTAACTTGCCGTTTATTGCTGAGACGACGCTGTAAGAAAAGTAAGAACGATGTACACACAAGCAGTTTGGTACTCACCTGAGACGTCGCTGTAAAAAAGTAAGACCTTTTGCTAGGCGCCAGTCGCCTTTATAGCCCCATATCTGGCAACGGACTAACAGTACTCATGCAAAAGCAAAGCAACTAACGAGTCCTGTCAGCGATTAGCTTACGACGACATCTGTTGTGACAATTTTCTCTTACGACTAATTCAATGAAAAGGCTTTATTTTAAAAATGAATTCAAATAATTTTCCTAAAACTTTTAAACGGCCGTAGGCGAAGATGTTCAAAGAGACAAGTTTAAGGATGTTTTGCTGGCTTTTCTGAGTTTTGTTTGTTTTACCTAATAGCTCTTATTAACCCATATTTTTGTTATATATATTATGGTTTAGAATTTCCCCTTTTAAATTAAGATGTATATGTATTTAATATTCATTTTTGTATGCAATTAGGATCCGCGGTTAATTTTGGTAACCGTTTTATTAAATTAGCGACGTTTATCTTTTAAAAACATTATTGTTATGCCAGCAGCGGCTTCTCCCGAATATGAGAAATAACTGGGAATTGAAAGAACCTTTACATAGATACTTTGTATTTAGGCACTGATAAAACAAGTGACTAATACTGTATTTTTTCCTTTTATTTTTTAATTTTAAACAAAAGGAACTAGCATTAAAAAAAATTCAACTACGGACGGTAGCACGGACTATGGCGTCCTTAAAATGGCAATGGAATCACCTTTAACGTTAACGTAACGAGTGCCTCTTTTTAACAAGCACCATGAAAATCGGTTGAACGGTAATTTGACAGTCAGTGCTGATATTATGATTGAGATTGTATTGGTAATTCTGCCAGCATGTTCTTGTAGGAAAGATTTTAAATTCTAATTTTGCAATTTAGTGCGAGCAGATGTTTGTCAAGAGACAAAAGACTGAAAAGTCAAACAATTACAACCTCATTTCACAAATCTATATATATATATATATATTTATATAAGAGAGTTATGTTAGTTACTACGCTTATAACTCAAGAACGCCTGGACTGATTTCGATGATTCGTACTAATTCGTACTGGTATCCCGTTAAACAAGAATACTCAAGAAAATTCCCGAAAAAAATTATAAAGAAAATTCATTTTCCCATACATTTGTATGGAGCGATTTTTGTTGACATACATGCTTGCACATATTTTAATAAGCAAATTAGTATGCATGCATATTTATGTATATACATGGTAAAAGAAGTGCACATTGCTTTGGGTTATCCTTGAACATTTAAGTAGATGCACGTGTAGGTATGTTTGTATATGTATATAAGTTAACGCAACATACGCCGAAATTGGCTTACATAGCTTTTACAAATAACTAACACCTAAAAGCTTACGTAAGCATGCGACTTGGACAGTGGTCGCTATCCAAAGGTTGGACGACACCAAAAAGTTAATAATGAGAGCAGAATGGTCTGAACTAAGGTCGTCATTATTGACAATCTCGAGAAGACTAGGATTGATTCCGGAGTATACTGCAAAATCTATTACATCGGGAATTTTATTGGGATCTGTAGGCCAATAAGTGGGCCTTCCAGCAGACAGGACGTTTAGGTTATTTTCGTTAACGCATTTATACAGCTCGCGACCTTTGGGATTAATAAGACGGGAACCCCACCATGGGTGTTTGGCGTTGAAATCACCACCAGCCAGATATCTGGAGCCCAGTTTTGTGAAAAACGTATTAAAAGACTGTTTGTTTATGCTGAAACGAGGAGGTAAATACAGTGCGGTTATGACAATTCCACCACTGATGCTTATGATTTCGACAGACGCTGCCTGAATAGAAGGCGACGATATCGGTTCCAGTACCTTGTATTTTAATGTAGACTTAATAATAATTGCGGATCCACCATGTGCTTTACCATCAGGATGGTTGCAAGTAATGATATCAAAACCATTTGTTTTAAAATAGGACTTTTCCGTGAAGTGTGTTTCGGAAATCATGAGTATATCTATATTTTTAGTTGACATAAAGTGTTCAACTTCTAATCTATGGTTACTAAGTCCATTAGCGTTCCATATTGCCATCTTAAGACTTAACTGCATAACTTAGATATAAGGGAGGTCATCATTGTCATTAAAGCTGAGGTCAGCTCAATTTGTTTGGAGATCAGTGCTTCTAACTTTTCTAAGCTGTTAGGGCTATTTGTGTTAGGACCTTGTTGTCCTTTTGTGATATCTGCATAACTGACGTTGTTGTTGTTAAATTGTGTGTTAGCATTTGCTCCGATATTGGCATTGAATCTGGGATTATTAGGAACCGTCCTATTTAAATCTTTTTTACATACTAGTTCCTGATAAACCCGACAACCCTTGTAGTTGGCGGTATGATTTTGTAAACAATGTACACATTTTGGAGGAGTATCATTATTTTTTTCGCAGAGAGCAGTCGGATGGTCCAGACCGCATTTCACGCATCTAAATGGCTTTTTGCAATAACGTTTGGTATGACCAAATTCCTGACAACGATGACATTGTATCAAATCATTAAATTTACGAGGTGGCTCTATTTTGACTACAGCACTGCATAATCGGTTAATATCAAAAACGCTCTTGTTGTTGGCTGACGGTTCAAGATCAACAAAAAATACAGACATTGGCATTTTTGTTGCTTTACTTCTTGCGTTTACAATATTTCTCACAAAGTGGCCACTTCGAGCTAGGTCGAGTTTAATGTCATCTACAGGTGTTGAATGGTGAATATTTTGAATCACAATTTTATATGCCTTATCTTCTTTTAGCTGATAAGTGTGAAAAACAATGTTATTTGTGTCTAGGAAAGCCACTAATTTTCGGTAAGAATCACTATTAATAGGCATCACTCTGGCTTGCCCATCTCTGCCGGATTTGTATGTAAAGTTTTCTCTGCCGATTAGAGCTGAGAAGTTGGTGATCATTTTATTTATGTCATTTACTTGAGGTATGAAAATTGGGGGTGGTTTGTGAGTAACACTCTCAGTAGTTACTGGTTCTTGATCGTTGCTATTGTCATTAGCATTGCTATCAACGCTTTGTGTGTTTGTATCTAGGATAGAAAACCTGTTTGACGTATTTGGTGTACAATTTGGCTTTTGTTGTTTTTTTGATAGAATTGGAGACTCAAATATTTTGCGTTTCATTGCTTTGTGCTGGTACGTGCTTTGCCAGCCTCCGCTGTCATCACACATACCACCCGACTCAACATCCTCGTCACCCATGAGGCTAAACTTTGTTTTTGCTTGTTTTTTGTATTCTTAGTTCACACGATTAATTGTTTACAGAAATGCAAATTCAATGATATTGCATCAAGAGCTCTTACTATGACCGCACTCGTTGAATTTACGACGGGAACTGAAGTTGACGTTAGTTGCAAATACTTTTGTTAGACATCCCATTGAAAATTACGCTAAAAAGCTGCTACTAACTTTAGAATCGCAGCTGCACTTTTGCCTGCGGGGTCGAAATATCTTAAACTACATACAACAAGAAATGCCTTCATAAAAGCGAGGATTTCATCACCCCGCATACATAAGCCCCATTCGCATGCATATTTTTCGCGACAAACAATTTACAAGGTTTTTAAAATTGTGGTCCAACTGCTCTCAGATGGAGATGAGCACGGATGTAATTATTATGGCCTATCCGGAGCGGGTACAAAAGGAATATTGAAAATCAGACACTGACACATTATTATGTTTAAAAATATCGACTACATTTCGTTCACATTTCTTAATGCTTACATATTTTTATTCCGTTTGTATTCCGTATCTGTAAACAACATGCAGCACAAAAAAAGTAAATGGCATTTTTTATATTAAAATTAAAATAGTAGATACTATATACAATTATAAAGAACATTAATATATTTATTGTGCTTATTGCGGGTAAACAATAACAACATTTAATAATAATAAAGGCAAAATATGAACATTTAATAATAAATAAGAATAAAAGTCAAGGGACTCCAGAGAAAAGGTTGAAAATTAAAATATAATAAAATAGCCCTATGGTTACAATATTTTACTTTACACAAGATCTACAATATCGGCTTCAGCAAGGGTTCTAATTCACAGCGGTTAAAATTAAACAAATGTAATTTAAAATTTTTTTGAAATAAACTAAGATTTCTAATGACTTTACAGTATTGTGAACATTATTGATATTGCGGTAGGAATATAATAATGAATTAGGAGTAGAAAGTCTACCACCCTTAGAGAAATTGCTTTACAATTGTTCAATAAAAATCAAATAATGGTGTAAACAATTATCGCTGCCGAAGCACTTCATTGACAATGCCACTTCCGCTTCTTCCTCAACTAATGGCCTAGTTCATTGACAAACGAATTTCCAAAAGAAATTCCAATTCAGCGGTACGTTTATTAGTGTGAACCTGTAAAAGATCTCAGAATATTTAATTTTGCAGGGTATAATTTAAAATTAGGATCTTCGTATCAATTCCTAAATAAAAAAGTAGCGCAACTCTGGTTATCGCCCTTCGCTTTTCGTTTTTTGCTTAATTTGCCGGAGTAAAAAGAAATCGAAGGCGCATGTGTTCTTTTATTGCATTTATTGATATATACCAGGCATGTGCTGCAAATCGTTTTCGCATGAAAGTGTCACACAAACACGTATTTGTCGTATTGTTTCGGTGGCACTTTCATGCGAAAACGATTTGCAGCACATGCCCGATACATTTCTTTTTATCTGCCTAAGAGCGAGAAACCTTTATAAGTACGTATAAAAACTTTGTTTTCCATCTTCCAAATCTCTACCCTGGCAACACGACAGTGTGTTAATTTCACACTGCCGATTTGTATAAATATTAGAGTTTGAGTAAAAATCCGCATTCCAATTTATAACGCATTCGAGTATCAAACTCTGAACACATGATCCTAGTATGTTCAACGAGTACTAATTACTCGAGTACCAAAAATAGCCGTCGCGACACATCACTATGGTAAAGTTGCGAGCTTCAATATCATATTGTACGTCCCCACTTTTGCTAAGGTTCGATTCGAATCCACCTTTTGTGTGCCAAACATGAAATGAAATGTTGTAAGCAAAAATATTGTTATTTTGTTAACACTTGTTTTTATGTTTTATGTACAATAAAATGCAGACTCCCTGATGAAGGCGCGGAAGACGCCGAAACGCGTAGCAGAAAAAAAGAGACTTTTTGTTCGCTGTTAATATATTACCGACCGAAAAGCTCCTAAAGCATCCCAATCCCGAAATGCCTTTCTTTTGTTTTAATTTCAAAAGGATGAAAAATTAAATCTTAACTATCAGGCATTGTTTGTAGTGAAACTACAATCCTTGAAAACATGTTTAATCACTATTTAGGTACAAATGAATATTGTGAGGCTTATTCAAGTCTAGGTGGTATCAATTCAAAACATGCATAGTTAACAAATTACACACGTGTGGTACTCGGTACATGTAGAGCGCACTAACTTATCGCCGACTTGGCACTCATGGACTTGACCGAAAAGTGTTGCCACCATTACAGTTCGCCCTTTTCTGAAATGTCGGAGCGACCTCGTTCCGCTGTCATACGCTTGTGGCAAGGCGCACCGTGGTTTAATTTTATCGCTGGCATATTCGGAAAGATATTGAAGTTGAATTCACCAGGAATATCTAGCGCCACCTTACGATCATTGTTCAGTACTCGGAAAATTTGAAATGGGCTCTTGTATCGTGGTTCAAGTTTACGTTACGTATCTTGGTGTCTCGTATTCGACGTCCACCGAATCGCTAATGCTATATTTGCTGGGTGCAGCGTACCTTTGATCAAAGCGTTGTTTATCTTCGAGACAGTCACCTCTGATATGTGATGCTGCTGACTTACGTAATTTAGTAGTATTGTCGTCTGGTGTCTCATCGTGTTGTAATGCAAGGAAGATCTTATTTTGTAGGTTGGAAACCAAATAGTAACTCTTGGGATGTTCGTGACGTAGTTTTGTTTATCATACTGTTGATTGCCCACTGGATGTTTCGAAGCGATTCATCCCAGCGTTCATCGTTGTTTACAGATGGCAGAAGCATTGACAGAATGGTTTGATTACAACGTTCAAGTATTCCATTGGTTTGGGGAGTTCCCACGTTGGTAGAAATATGTTTGGTGCCCTTACAAAACCGTTCAAATTCCTTGGAAGTCGCAGTCGACTGATCTGCACTGAGAGCACTATTCACTCTGTCTACGAACTGCAGGACGGTGATTGAAAATTCGGTCGCGGGATCGAAGTATGGTATCGTTTCTGCAATTTATTTCATCGTATAATTATTTTTATGTTGACCCATGTTCAATGGCCTAAGCGTGTTTGTTCCGCACGGGAATTTGAAGTACCCATGTTAGCACTAAGTAGCGTATTTGAATTAGACTGCATCGCCAGCAGCACCAACGTGCACATTTCGCGCAACTAATTATTTGATCTGGCATATTCGTTTGAGTAAATCCCATCACGTCCGACACAACCTTATCACTAGTCGTAAAATTAATTCGTACTTCTGTCCTTCAATTTTTAATTCTCTTTCATGAGGAAGCTCTGCTATTTCGAACAACTTTAAATTAATAATTTTCACCACCGGCATTTTGGTTGTTTAAGTGTTGGTTACTTTTCCACAGGATTCTTATTAGAATTCAATTCATTTTCTACTGTCGCACTGTGGCGTTTCATTCACACTTGCATGCTTTCACCACCGCGCAGGGAAATTACTATACATATTCACAACTTTCGCTTTGTATATACATAAGTAGTTCTTCGTCATCAAAAAAGAAAGTTGCGTATGATATCGTTGCACGCGACCGTTCAGGCACTTACATATGTACAATTTATGCGCGTAGTAAATAAAATAAGATATTAAACAAAGGAACTACACATACATATGTCGTACAATTCAATAAGCAAAATACACTTCTGTAAGCTTGCCATAAGCTTGAAATTAGGAAAACGTTTACTCCAACTATTGTAACTCATTTAATAACAATTGCAGAATCAAGAAGAGTTAGCTCTTATTAATCAAGAATAAAGGCTTGAATGCAATATATAGTAAAGGTAGGTTGAAGAATGATTGAAAAACCTCCAATTTAGACAACGCAGTCTGTAGCAGGGCATAGTGAGTAGATACTAGTCTAGGTATCAAAATTACGCAGGGTAAAATCGTCAAAAAAAACTTTAAGAGTTTTTCTATATATATGTATATTTACATTTTTAAATTTATTTCATTCAATTTAATTCAATTTTGTTTGTACCCTTCACAATTGCAGTGAGCGTATTTTTTCATACTGAAAGAGCACCGTTGTCTTAGTCACGAAATGACCTTCTTCAAAATTAAGTTTGAAAGCTGCACCGAAATTGTAAAAAAGAAGTTGTAAGTTAGCTCAAACACACTTACATAATTATAACATTTTACGGGATGCTTACTCTTATCCCGTGGGCTCCTTTTGCCTGATGTTCCTTTTCAAGAAAAATTCCCAGCCAATATATCTTCAGTCTCCTTGCATCTGTTAGTAAACCACAACGACCTATAGTGCCTAGTTCAATGAAAGCGCTTGAAATGTGACGCTTAACGGAGCATTTGGCTAAATCACTTTCCACTCTTCTAAAGAAATTTGATCAACCTTCAACACCCGACAACTCAGGAAAACTAGGATGTTTCATCATCATCCACTGCCAGAATGAGCCGGATTATCTATTTCGTCCAAATTAACATTTTTTTTGAAACGTTTTAAAATAATTGCACTCTGTTGTCGAACTCTTCTTTTGTATTTATAAGACATTTGTATTGTTATAAGTTAATTTAGCAAACAATATTAAATTGTAATCACAATTTATGCGCACGAATTGCTCCGAAAACGAATAAATTTGAAAGTTTGTTTATTTAATACAATAAAAAAGAATAATAACAATAACGTATCTACCATACGCTGTCAATTGTCAGATCTAAAAATGATAAATAAATGTTCATAACATTTTCTTAACAGCCTATCTGTTAAGTAAGTTAGAATTGTTAAATAGTTGTGGGGAGGATCCAGTTTAAAAAAGTTTCAGACATTTATTTCGATCCACAAATTTGCACCTTCCCATAAATATTATCTGACAATGGGCGCATTCCTAATTATCTGTTGTGCATCTGTGGGGAGTTTGGTTAAAATCCGCATGTCCTGCAGCTACGAAATCATGCTGTTGTCTCAAAAACTTATATGCACAGCTTTTTAAACAGCATGTTCTCATTGCGCCAAATTCAAACATGCGCATTAAAAGTTAGTAAAAAAAAAATATCACAGCATATAAAGTTACTATAAGAAATTAAAGATCGCACATAAAAAACATACACAAGGACTGTATAAAAAGAAAATTAATGTTACTAGCATAAAGGAAAAAAGAAATTTAAACATTTAATTGATGCATTGATGATGATGTGGGCTATAAACCATATCCAAAAGATATGGTAAATAGTAGTTTCCTCTTAAATGGGGGTGTGGGACCATCTTTTTCCAAAAAGTAATATGTATATACATATATAACGGTTGTTTTTTTAGGCTGATAGAACTTTCGATAGGGATAGCTGTCACTTGCCAGCTGGTAAATGACATTTCGTTTTGACATTTCTGTTCAGTAAGCATTGCCAAATCATCATGGAAAGAATGACGCCGCAACAAAAGTTTACAAATTGTGGAAATTTACTTTAAAGATCATTGTTCTGTTCGCCAAACTTATAGAGCACTTCGTGAACTTTATGGTCCACATAATCATTATCATAAGCATCAGAGCAGCTTATTCGTCGAACTGTTGATACATTTCGAACATTTACTCTACTCGATGAAACACCAACAACCACACAAAGAACTGTACGTACAATAGAAAATATTGGAGCTGTAAGAGATAGTGTTGGAGAAGATCCGAATTTGTCTATTCGCGGCCGTGCCCAACAAGTTGGACTTGGTCCATCCACAACATGGAAAATTTTGCGCAAAGAAAATGGGACTGATCGTATCCCATTCACCAAAGCTAGTCGTGGCGGAAATATTCCAGAAATCGTTTTTAAATATTAACTGTCATGAAAATATCTTTCAAATAAAATAAAATTGGCATCATACTTAATTTTTTATGTGTCTTATTTCAATTTAAAGCTCTATCAATCTTAAAAAAAACACCCTACACTTAATAGTGTACATTGGTGTTAAAATATAACTTTTTTTTTCTATAGTATGATACACAATTTGATCTATATGACTTATGTATGTATATACCCATATATTATACATCTGCGCCGAATAGTTGTGGATAAAAGACGAATGGAAATGTTCTCTTCCATGGGGGCGTGACACCGTCCACTTTGTCATATTTAAAGATCGGTTGAATACTTTGGACGCCTGTGAAGGGCACATATTAATTTTTATACCCGATCGTACTGGTGCCCAGGGTATTATAACTTTCTTCATCTAACGGTTGTTTGTAACACCATAAAGCAACCGAGATAGATATAGACATACATATATATATACCAAAATTCTTTGAATTCATGCGAGTTTGAATAAGCCATGTCTGTTTGTCCGTCCGTCAGTCGGATAACTCGAGTAAATATTCAGCTATTTCAACGAAACTTGGTATACACATCTCCCTGGACCTAAGGTACTTTGGTATTGCGAATAGGCGAAATCGGACCATAAAGCTGCATCTAAATTGTAAAAGAAGTTGTAAATTAGCTTATACATACTAGCATAATTATAATATTTTACGGGATTCTTACTCTTAATTGCCACTGTAACATTTAAATCCCGTCGGCTCTTTTTGCCTGATGTTCCTTTCCAAGTAAATTTCCCAGCCAATATATCTTCAGCCTCCTTGCATCTGTTAGTAAACCACTAGCGACCCTACCTATAGCATTTGGATAAATCATTTTTCACTCTTCTAAAGAAATTTGATCAACCTTCAACACTCGACAGCTCCGGAGAACTGGGATCATCATCCACTGCAAGAATGAGCCAAATTATCTAACTCGTCCAAATTAACATTTTTTTTAAACGTTTTACAATAATTGCACTCTGTTGTCGTTTTGTATTTATAAGACATTTATATTATTATTATAAGTTAATTTAGTAAACAATATTAAATTGTAATCACAATTTATGCGTAAGAATTGCTCCGAGAACGAATAATTTGGAAAGTTTTTGTTTATTTAATACAATATACAGTGGTGCATATGAAGAAAATAAAACAAACGATTTTATTTTTGCTTTTTTCAGGTTAATTGATAAATAACTTCGCTGGAGCTTCACTAACACAAAAGGTAAACAGGAAAATAATGAAGATAATTCAGAATTTGTGACTTACAAAAGTATTTTGTATCGTTGGGTAACTCATCAAAATATTTTCCATTTGACTAAAAGTGATATATAAGCAAATGTAAAAACTATTTAGTATTTCGTATGATAGCCCTCTACTTTTAGTTGAAACTTCCGAACGTTTTGGCATCGACTCTATCAACTTTCGACAAAATTCGGGTGGTAGTTTTTTCCATTCCCTTTGCAAAACCTCCTTGAGATTATTTTTGGATGAAATTTTATGTTCACGCACTCTATCTTCAAGGTATGCCCAATGGTTTTCTAGGGTTTATGCCAGGGTTTTGAGGGGTGTTGGAAAATGTTTTGCGTTGAAAAGTAACCATCTTTCAACGTCGTTAGCCGTATGTTTTGTGTCGTTGTCATGCTGAAACAAAAACCCGTTTCTTGCCAAACCCATTTTTTCTGCACTGGAGTGTAACTTGTCGTTAAGGATGGACAAATATACATTTGTACATTATGCGGTCTATAAAAATAGGATTTCCAACTCCCAGAGCCGACATACACCCCTACACCATCACCAAACTTCCGCCTTGTTTAACAGTTGCTTTGAGGTTTTTTAGATGCAGCTCTTCTTTTGGTTTCCGCCAAACCATACGGCGGCCATCCGATCCGATCGTCGCTAAATATTAGTTTTTGAAAACTCTAAACTTTTACTTTTGTATGTAGGTGTTGGCGAATAAGTCACTTTTCTTTATTATTATTTGAAATAACTGGTTTTCTTCGAGCCACGAGACCATGAATGTTATTCGTTCTGAACACTCTGCGTACTGTCTCATCAGAAACTTGGGTGTGTAGGTCTGCTTTAAGCTTGTCGTTAAACTTTGGTGCGGATAAATGTGAATTTTCGCGGTTGGATTTAAGTATTTTGCGTTCCTCTCTCATAGTTAGCATCTTTGGTCGACCACAACGGGTTAAGTATTCCATACCGCCACGCATCTTACACCGATTTACTACATTTTCTATCGTTTGATGACATCGGCTAAATAAATATATCGCAAATGTATTTTATAGATTGATGCAGTCATTTCTTTACCTCTTGGCATTTTTGATGCGCGCGCTATCACAATTATCAACGAAATTATTCAAATTATGACAATTTCAATAGAAATACGCACCAGTAACCATAAATTCACCTGAAATTTTAAAAATAAGCAAAATATTTTTGTGGGTTGCTTAATGATGTAAACATGATGAGCAAGCAAATTCATATAAGGTGTAGGTATATAGCAGCCGATTTGATTTTTTTATTCACCTACCTACATGTATTTTGTTTTTGCTTTTGCGTATGAGCTTTCAAAAGCCGTAAAAGCAAAAACAAAATGTATGCAAATTTTGACAACTCTTACACAGAAGCAAAAACAAAAAACATAGGAATTTTGTAGTTGTATTTATAACGACACCTTATATGAATTCGCCTTCTTTATGAAGTTACAAATTCTGAATTGTTTACAGTTTGTTTCTAAACAAACCTTTTTGGAAAACAATGCATACAGCTTTTGAAAAACATTGAATAATAAGCTAGTTTACTTCATTGCTCTAATACGTTTTCCGGCCTATATACATATGTATTACTAATATTATTATGTTTATAGAAAAAACAACAATGGTAGAAGTTATAGTCAACATAAAAAGTAAAACATACTTAAAAAAGTAAAACATACTTAAAAACAGTATAATAATAACATATCAACCATACGCCCTCAATTGTCAGATATAAAAATGATAAATAAATATTCATAACATTTTCTTAACAGCCTATATGTTAAGTAAGTTAGAATTGTTAAATAGTTGTGGGGAAGATCCAGTTTAAAAAAGTTTCAGACATTTATTTCGATCCACAAATTTGCATCTTCTCACAAATATTCTCTGACAATGGGCGCATTCCTAACTATCTGTTGTGCATCTGTGGGGAGTTTGATTTGAAGACAGCAAGAAATTTTAAAATCAGCATGTCTTGCAGCTACGAAATCGTGCTGTTGTCTCAAAAACTTATATGCACAGTTTTTTAAACAGCATGTTCTCGTTGCGCCAAATTAAAGCATGCGCATAAAAAGTTAGTAAAAAAAAATATCACGATCGCACATTAAAAACATACACAATGACTGTATAAAAACAAAATTAATGTTACTAGCATAAAGAAAAAAAGAAATTTAAACATTTAATTGATGCATTTAATTACTGTGGGTTATAAACCATTACACATTATTTTTTTAATCTGCGAAATAGTGTTTCAACTCTTAATCCGATGCTTCATCATCAAGGCCAGAATATTTATTAGAAGTTTGAAATACCTGAAAAAAAATACAGAGGAGATTGTAAAAGGTTGCTGGTAGCTTTAATTTATAAATAAATAATTATGTATACATATAATAATAATACTATTCATATATACATAGTACATGCAAATAATTTTGTTAACCAAGCAAACTGGTGCCCAGGGCATTATAACTTTGTTCACCTAACGGTTGTTTGTAATACCATACAGCAAAACCGAGATAGATATAGACATATATATATATGTATAGTAAAACGTTTAGAATTAATAGTGAAATTGATTAAGCCATGTCTGTTTGTCCGTTCGTTTGTTCCTCAGTCTGTGCGCCGAATAACTCGAGTACATATTGAGCTATCTCAACGAAACTTGGTATGCGCATTGGCCTGTACTTAAGGAAGTTTGGTATTACAAAATGGCGAAATCGGATAATAGACACGCCCACATATCGGTGTTTTGCGAAAATCCAAATTATGTGATATTTCAGTAATTAGTAAAGATAATTTGCCGAAACTTGACACGTAGGAATGGGCTGGGGAAAGGAACACAAGTGCGCGTGTTTTTTTAAACGGGTGTAACCCAGGCCACTTTAGTGAACCATGCTACCAAACTCTACCAAATACGAAACGATTTTCCGTCATCCCTTATCAAGTTTTGTTTGGAGACAAACCGGTTTCGGCGTTGTTCCATCCTCCAAGTCATTTTTCGTTTTGTTCAGTTGAGGTCTACTGGTTTATATTTATGTATATGGTGTTGTTATTAGCAGGTAGTAAACGTTCCTGCTATAGCAACACCATACATATGTTAGTACCTAAGCTACTGTATGCTGGTTATTTCGCCGTCGTTTCTGTTTTATGTTTAGGCAGATAGAAGTCAGTAATTTTGGTTATGTGGGATATTTTGTGTGGTTCTGTATGTTAATGCCTCTTGATCTACCTATGTCCGTGTTTTGTTTTCCGTGAATTTAATACGATATACAGTCAACCGACCGGACTTGGAATGGGAAACCCAATATTGACCATACTCATGGATATGTTCATTCAAGAAGGCCAATATATTATTAAAATTAGGTGTGACCTTCTATGCTAGATGTGTTGATAATAGTATCTGGGTACTAACCAACAACATCGAAGAAGAAATCCTAATTTACCTCAACAAACAAAGCATAACTTCACATTTTAAGGGGTGCATTTGAAATTTTACTAATGTCCCTCTATTATAAAACATTAAAAGCGCATGCAACCTTCTTTTGTAGCGCCGTTTGTTTAATTAATGAAGAAGAACATAAAAATAAAAAAATAAAAATATCTATATATATCTATATATATAAAAATAAAAATATCTAGATATATCTTTTTTACGGGTTTAAGATAATTTGTTGTTATTTTATTTCAGATTTTTATGTTTTTCTCAATTTAAACAATCTTTTCGAAATAATTAATAACACAACTAGCGCGGACGGCTTGGTTTCCTGTGGCAATAAATATATATTATTAAGATATGTAACAGGTATCTTATTACAGTGATTTTGTGTTTACAACATTCCTGAAACTTTGATCTTAAAAGAAATATGTATATCTACGCAAAATAGCCAAAAGATATGTATGTTGTAGTTTCCTCTTAAATGGGGGTGTGGCACCATCTTTTTCGAAAACGTAATATGTATATACATATATATAAGTTAACACACCAAATGTTGAAATAGCGGAAGTATTGCAAAACAAAAGTGCCAAATACCATTTATGTGAACCTTTCACAAAATGCTTCGCACGGATAGTTGACACCACACGCGCTTGCAATAATTGATGACATTGCATTAGCCAACTCCGACCACTTTCCCAGCACATGCAGATGAAACGTGACCTGGCGAAAATTAGGTGTAAAGTAGAATTAAGTACCATTGTAAAATTAGTTTCTAATCGTCGATCATTAAATAAAGACGTGGACTTCACGTCCAATTAATATTTTTTTAAGTAAAAATATAAACAGAAACTTAACTGGCGCCTGAGCAGGAACCGATTTAAGTACGCGAAAATCGTTGTGACCATTACATCATAAGAAAGTGTATGTCACCGTGAATAATAAAGAAAATACATTAATAATAATAAGCCCAACGGTTACCCCCTTTCCCGCCCAACCGACACGAGGGGTACAGTCCGCATGACGCACGGATTTTTTATTTTTTATTTTTACAATTTTTTTTTTCTGCCGAGTTGTTAAAAGGAAAAAGTTTATTAAGCGTCGAGATCCAAAACTGCTCAGCTAGAGAAAAAAACTTCATCAGCTGAATCAAATACATATATGTATGTATATTATACCGCAGTTAATCATTTATTGAGAAAGGACAGTACAGCTCTTTTTATGGTGAAAAGTGAGTCCGAAATATCAAAAGTGCTGGAAAGACAGTTGAAATCTTGACATAAACATCGGAAAGGTTCATTTAATTCATAATTGGTTTTACATTGTTTTAAATAAAGAGGTTTAAAGTGTCTTGAAATCCGAGAAGGAACATTAAGCTTAACTTCGGCAATAAGAAATGTGCTTGCGATAGACCCTGCGAGTAGTTTAGTAATGAATATTATGATGCCTAGCATTTCTCTACGGCTGGAAAGAGCAGGAAGATTTATTAGCTTCAAACGATCAGTATAATAAGGAAGATTAAGCCGAGAATCCCATCTAAAGGTTCTAAGTCAAATATCCCTCTAGCCTTATTAGCTATAGCATTAACATGACTATTAAAATTAAGTTTGGAATCCATTGTAACTCCCAAGTCAACAAAGTTAAACACTTGATCCAGAGTATAGTTATTTATTGTGTAAGAAGCTGACTGAATAGTTCTTCGTGAAAAACTCATAAATTTACATTTTTTAAGGTTAAGTGGCATATAATTTATGTTGCACCAATCAAGTAAGCTGTTAATATCTATTTGTAATAAATTTCTTTCTTCAATCGAAGCGTATGATTTAAAAAGTTTCACATCATCGGCATACATTAGTATATTCGCATATTTTATTGCAGTAGTAATATCATTTATGAATAACAAAAACAGAATAAGCGCCTACATGGCTGCCTTGGGGAACTCCCGAAGTAACATTAATGACATTGGAAAAAGCATTTTTGAATATAACGATCTATCATGTAGATAAGAAGAAACCCAGCGGAGGAGAGGGTGGAAAGCCCAGCAGATCAAGTTTGTGGATGAGTAAGGGGTGACAAACTTTGTCAAAAGCTTTACTGAAGTCGGTGTATATAACATCTGTTGGAATATTTTCTCTAAAACCATTTGAAACATGAGTTGTGAATTCCAGTAAATTGGTAATAGTTGATTTGCCCTTACAGAATCCGTGCTGAGAGTTTGCGATTGGTGAAGAGATCGAATATTTTAACTGATTAGTAATAATTGCTTCAAATAGTTTTGGAATTGCCGATAGCTTTGCTATTCCACGGTAATTTTCAATCGAAGACCTATTGCCGCTTTTATAAAGAGGGATTATAAAAGACTTTTTCTTGTTTTAGCGACAAGTTAAACAAGTTTGATAAAGGCAGATATAGATAATCAGCAAATTGTTTAAGAATACATGTCGGAATCATATCAGGACCGTACCTGAATGATTCTTTTAAAGATTTCAAGTAAAATAATACATCTTCAGAAGATATTACTGGAACATTAATCGTATATAGATAATATGGATATTTATAAGGGGGAAGATTGACTTTAGTGGAATAGTTAGACTCAAAGAATTGTGCAAATAGGTTAGCAATGTCTTCATTGTCGCTAGACACAGTGTTCTGATACCTCATATTTGAAGGAAAACCATTTACCTTACGCTTTGAGTTTACGAAACCATAAAATGATTTAGGGTTACAAATAATATTCTTTTTCATTTTATTTTGGTATTCTTGGAAAGACTTTTTATTTAATTTGAAATATTTATGTCGCAGAACTGAGTACTTTAAGTAATCTGTAAGTAAACCTGTTCTTTTATATTGTTTGAAGATACGCGATTTTTTATTTTTCAACATTCTCAGTTCCTTACTAAACCATAACTGTATTGGTTCGTCTTGAACGCATACACGTTTAGGTACGTATTTTAGAAATAAACTATACAAAGTGGTATTAAAATGCATTACGTTTTCTTCAACATCACCACTATAATTGGGCCATGTTAAATTGGAAAGTTCATTTCTTTTTTTTTTTAATTCAGCCTTAGCAAAATCAAAGCGAGTACTAGAACCGACTGCTGTCGTATCATACCCCCGAGCAACACCCATGATTTCGAAAGTTATCTCAATTGCAGGATGGTAAACGTCTTCTGGCAAAACTAGAGGATCACATCGATTTAGAGAAGATCTGGAAATATCATCAACGAAAACCAAATCCAAAACCTTCCCAAACTTATTTGGAAGAACATTAATCTGACTTAGGCACAGTTCAGCCATCTCATCAAAAAAGTCGCAGCTACCCAATCGCGTAGAAACTGGTACAATGTTATAGTCAATCATCTTCCAGGATATGTGCGGGAGGTTAAAGTCACCCAGGACAATCATAGAGTCAGAAGATTCAGTCATTGAACTAACGATTTTAAGAAAATAAATATTTTGGGTATATACAGACAAATCAGACTGAGGAGGTATATAACAGAGAGCTAAGTAGATATAACCTGTGCCAAGCTGCACTCGGATGCACATAAATTCAATGGATTCCGTAGCAGGGTCACAGATTTCTTCTGAAGGAATAGAAGAATGAACAGCGAGTAGAACATCACCCCCAACTCTGCACAGGCGATCATTTCTGTAAACCTGATATTCACTGCAAAAGATTTCCGAATTAAAAACGTGAGGCTTAAGCCATGTTTCGGTAAATGAAATAATATTAAAATTGCACTGAAGGCTTGTCAAATACAAGTCAGTTAATTTAGTGTTCAAACCTCTTACATTTTGATAATAAATACTCAAATCAGACTTAACAATCAGTGTTTTGACGAGAAATCTTTACAACATTTTGGTCATTTATATTAGGTTTGTACTCGAATTCGCGGACAAACGCCACGATCGGCCAGAATGAATTGTTTAGAAGAGCATCGAACTTTTCTAAAGCAGCATCAATTTTAAAAGAGGAAACATTCCTTTCATATTTGAAGTTAAATTTCCTGATTGTTAAGTTGTCAATTTCAATTTTTGATGCGATGTAAAACTCAATGTCCTCGACAGTAGTGTCTTTGGCGAATCTTGACACAAAAATTGATTTTCTTTGTGGAACCACAACCAGCTTCTTGGTAGTTGTTTCAACAACTTTAGGCGGTATAGAAAGTTCGCGGTTTTTACTGGCAATTGACCTTGCTGAAGAGGAGGAGAAACGAAATTTTGAAATTTTATAGAAAATAAGAAAGTGAAATCATTTGAAATTTTAAGTTTTTATAAACTATTACTATTATACAAAATAATAACTGGCTCGTACAACCAATAATCAAATAATATTGAGAGCTGTGATTCACCACTTTCGGGGGGACCCTCCAGCTTTATAATAATAAGTCCAACTCTGCGATTCACCACCTAACGGGGGAGCCTCCAGAGTATAAAGACACATAACCCAAACAAATATTTAACAACATGGCTGCACACCCAATAACACAAAAAAGGAACCGCGATTCACCACCTCACGGGGGACCCTCCGGTTCGCAACATTAAGTTCAGCTCTGCGATTCACCACCCACGGGACCCTCCAGAGAGCAAAAGGACATTTAAATAAAAGTTGATATAAGTAAAACTATTTATATTAAAAATTTACAAAATAACCAACAACCTATATCTAAAATGATCCGCCCTAGTATCCTTTCTAATCCTACTCCTAATCCACCCCAACCCACCCCCCCCTTGACCACGCTTTTAAAAGGGGAGAGCGCAGCATTACAAGTTCTCAGCAAAATAAAATCTTCACTAGTATCTCATGAATTAGTATTGGTATACCCAGACTTTAAACAGGACTTTCACCTCACGACTGACGCATCTAACTACGCACTTGGAGCAGTTCTCGAACAACTAGGAAAACCCATAGCATACATATCGCGCTCACTAAATAAAGCCGAAGAAAATTACGCCGCAAACGAAAAAGAAATGCTGGCAATAATATGGACACTTAATACGTTCAGAGGCTACCTATATGGGTTACCTAAAGTAATTATCTTTACGGATCACCAACCCTTGACTTTTGCACTCAGTAATAAAAATAACAATGGCAATAGCAGCGATAGTTCTTCACATAACCTTATACCCAGCGTTGAAGCACCCATTAATGTATTCAAAAACCAGATCCTTTTAAGCAAAGGCCCAACCTCGACATACCAGTTCAAAATAGTTTTCCCAACATACCACAAACACATTATTGAAGAATCAGACTACGACACTACCAAACTTATTGACCTCTTGAAAAGGTATTTGAACCCATCAGTTATAAATTGTATCAAAACAGAAGAATCCATAATGGGAAAAGTTCAAGAAATTTACCCAACCATTTGAGATCCTACAAAATAAGATTCACTCATAAAAACTCATCGAAGAGCGCACCGAAATTGTTGCGAAAACAAATCCCAAATCCTAGATAACTACTTTTTCTCAGCTATGTTTAGAAAAATAAAAAATATTATCAAAGAATGTTCAGTATGCAGTGAAAATAAATATGATCGCCATCCCAATAACCCCGAATTAGGAAAGACACCGTTACCCCAGTATCCAGGACACATTTTTCACATTGACATATTCATGACTGAAAAAAACTTAGTGTTAACGGCTATTGACAAATTTTCAAAGTACGTTCAGACCAAATTAATAAAATCTAGAGCAATGGAATATATAAAGGAGCGACTTATTTCAATTTGGCGTCCCAAAAGCCATAGTTATCGATAACGAGACAAGCCTCATTCAGCATCCATTACCTTCATGATCGAGGACACTCTCGGCATCCAAATATATAGAACTCCTCCATATAAAAGTTCTGTAAACGGGCAGTTCGAACGTTTTCACTCTACGCTTGCAGAAATAATACGATGCATAAAAGCCGAACGAAGTTTCAATACATTCCCTGAACTCCTAGACAGAGCAATTTACGAGTATAACTACACAGATATCCCAGAAATACAAAAAGGAAATAGTCAAAGAAAATAAAAGTACAATAATTCTGACCGAATCTGGAAAAATTGTACACAAGAGCAATATAAAAAGCTAATTTATTCTACTCTTTATAGATTTCTTCTCCTCCCACTTATTAATGGGGATGTAGAAATTCTGGACTACACGAACTCATACCTAGTGACCATAAACAATGGACTTGCTAAAATTCAAGACGGCACCTTTAGGCTAATTCATTTAATTGACTTGAACATATACGATACTCTCTTAACGGGCATCCGCGACCATATAGACGAGAAACTACCTAAGGACAATTTCCTTTACCCAATCCTTAAACACGAAACAACCCAAACCCTTGAAATCGTTGAAACCCTTATGTCAATAAAGAAATTACGTAAACCAAGAGCCATTAACATACTGGGTACCGCTTGGAAATATCTGGCTGGATCTCCAGACCATGAGACCTAGAAATCATTAATAATAACCTATCAAATCTAAACCAAAATAACGACAAGCAAACAATAATAAATGAACTTTTTAACAAAAGATTAAGCAATATCACCACGATGACAAACATAACTTTAAATGCTATAAAAAAAAATAATAGTATATTAGATGAAATTGTAATAGATTTGCAAGGTAAAATAGGAGTAATTAAGGACGAAATAATAGAAGAACAAATGCCATTTAACAATGCAGAAGAAGCCATAGAATTTTCGAAAACAAATCTTTTAAGTAAAGAAATGTTAATTATTTATATGGTAAAAATTCCACTTACAAGTAGCGAAACTTTTAGGAAAATAATATTAAGACCCGTAAAAAAGAAAAATAACGTTGTAATAAATATTCAATTCGATGAAATTTTGAAAAGTAAGAACGCAACATTCGGCATACGTAAGCCATGCGAAAAATATAACGACATATCAATATGTATGTAATAGAAATAATTTAGTAAACCTAAGTAGGGACCAATGTATACTTAGATTAAGAAATAGTTTAAACTCAAATTGTTCAACGATGTCAGGTCACAATATAACTGCAATAGAAGAAGTACAGCCAGGCGTGATACTACTGAATAATTTTTACGGACAAATAGAAGTCAACGATGCTTTCCAAGAGATGAATGGGACACATGCCATTAAATTTTATAATTCAACAGTAAAAATTAATAATCATTTATGCAGAAATTTTACGTCACAACCATTTGAAGCCATACCCTCAGTCTTGCAGCTAACCCCAGCCGAAAACAGGCATACAGATCTTTTATCACTGGAAGTCCTGCAAGAGCTACACATCAACACTAAGCGAATTGATTTTTTGAAGAAGACAACATTCTCAATTGGAACACTTACAATCGCAACAGCTATAGCATTAGTGGCGTATCAATTGTCGCCATGCACGGAAATCCATTAGAATCGAATACGTCGGAAACCAAATATCAAATAGCTCCATCAGAAACGCCCCCCACGACTCTATCCAGTCATGGTGACGAAATCCCGACCTACATCAAGTTCAATGACTTACCGTATTTTTAAAGATCGAGGACGATCATTTTGAGTGGGGGATAGTTAGCACACCAAATGTTGAAATAGCGGAAGTATTGCATAACAAAAGTGTCAAATACTATTTATGCGAACCTTTCACAAAATGCTTCGCACGGGTAGTTGACACCACACGCGCTTGCAATAATTGATGACATTGCATAGTGTAAAGTAGAATTAAGAACCATTGTAAAATTAAATAAAGACGTGGACTTCGCGTCCAATATAAATTTCCTTAAGTAAAAATATAAACAGAAACTTACCTTATACATAATAGTGTACATCGGTGTTAAAATATGCGACATTTTTTTGTATAGTATGATACACAATTTGATCTATATGACTTAAGTATATACCCATATATTATTCATCTGCACCGAATAGTTGTGGATACATAAGACGAACGGAAATTTTATCTTCCATGGGGGTGTGATACCGTCCACTTTGGCATACTTAAATATCGGTTGAATACTTTGAACGCCTGTGAAGGACACAAATTAATTTTTATACCCGACCGCACTGGTGCCCAGGGTATTATAACTTTGTTCACCTAACGGTTGTTTGTAACAGCATAAAACAACAAATAATGCGAATTTGAATAAGCCGTGTCTGCCTGTCCGTCCGTCGGTCCATCAGTCGGATAAGTCGAGTAAATATTGAGCTATCTCAACGAACTTGGAATACACATCGCCCTGGACCCTAGATACTTTGGTATTGCGAATATTTCCGTAACTATTGCAGATAATTTGCCCAAATTTGATACATACGATTTAGTTTGGGAAAGGTATACGTGTGTAAGCTTTTTTTTTTGGAAAATGGGCTTGGCCCCTTCCCACGTTATAAGAAAAACTTATATTTCCGAAGCTACTTGACCAAACTATACCAAATTTAAGTCACATATTGCATTTCAAGTCAATAAGCCAAATTTCGGACAAAAACCACGCCCACCTCTCATATAACGGTAGTTCTCTAAAAAAATATTTAAAAAACGTGATAATTAAGTCAGCATTTCAAGTCATTAAGCAAAATTACAAAAATTATTAAAATCAGACAAAAAACCTCTTATGTAACGGTAATTTTAAAAACTCAAAATAACGCGACATTTAAGTCAGCATTAAAGGCAATTCGCTAAAATTTAATATGAGGGATGGGGCTGTATTAACAAATACACCTAATCAAAAAAAGCAAATAAGTACAAATTCAGTACATTTCAAGTAAATTTGCAAAATTTCGAAAATTGGTAAAACTGTTAATATCGGACAAAAACCCACCTCTCATATAACGGTAATTTTCAAAAATCAAAAAACGTGATATTTAAGTAACTATTAAAGAGCATTTGCTTAAATTTAATATGTAGAATGAGGTTCCACATGCAAATACACGGAATAAAAGAAATGGTAATAGTCGTGGCACCACACACTTTCGGAAAACTAGGTATGTAAGTTATCACAAGTTACTTCCCACAAATGTCATTAACCAAATGTCACAGTTGTCTTCCTAGCCTTCGCCTAGGTCAATCACATTCAGCCAAATTACGACAGCACGCCACCTCATGCAACTTGCTGGATCAGCAGAAATGCGATCACACGGTATGATCGCATATCGTTGTTGGCACACTTCGATGTGTCAGTGAAACAATAGATATTGCTATCGTCTGTGGTCATTGCGCTATGACAACATCACAAGCGCCACAATTCTCTTCATCATGTTTAGCTACATCAGCAAAAGCAGCTATTACAACATCATCAAGTAAACATCGTTAGCGCAACGATTGTGTCAACGTCGCTAACCGCCAGCAGAGCAGCAGCAGCGTTATCCAACGTCGTCGGTTAGGTGGAAAGTTAGGGTAACTATTAAGTTTAGTTTTTAATGGAACTCAATAAAGAACACGTGCAATAAAGCACAATTGGCGCCCAACGTGGGGCTGGAAAACACTAAGCATTTTTGATCCTAATGGACAAATAATAATCGCAAACAGTTAGAAGGATTTGAGACAAGCATCCTGGTGAATACGAAGTTAATGATAATAACCGCAAACAGTTAGAAGGATTTGAAACAAGCATCCTGGTGAATACGAATAAAATAGATCGAAGAGTAGCAAGCAACAACAGAAGGAGTAGAAACAAGAATCGTTACAACCCAAAGAAGAAAATCAAGAATTAACGTAGGCTAGGATAACACCTAAGTATGAAGAGGTAAGTGAAGTGCTCTAAAAGAATTAGTGAAAGTGCAAAACCGAAATTGAAAAAAAAAAAAATTAAATAATTAATAAAAAATAGGTGCTAAATAAACCTGTGTCCTTTGTGAAAATTTTCAAGTAAATCTTTGAATGTTAGATGACCGAGGTGTTGGAGGACCTCTTTAAGAATCTACATTTAGCAGCAAACAGACAAAATACAATGAATACAGAACAAGTTAGCGAGATAGTAAAAGCAGAGGTCAGGAGAGCTTTAGCCGAACAGAAAACGGAGTTTGACAAAAGGCTTCTTGCTTTACAGAATCAAGTAACAATAAACAAACCTAAGGTAGAAAAATATATTAGGGTAACAATCAACCCCCTAACTACCTGCGACATTACGCTAGACACGATAAAGTTCCTTCCGGAATTTTTTGGCCACCAAGGCACGTACGTATCCTGGCGGGAAGCCGCACACAATGCCTACGAATTATTTAGGAGGTACGATGGCAGTGAACGCCACTACCAAGCCGTTACTATTATTAGAAACAAAGTGAGAGGTGCTGCCGACGCAGTACTTGGGGCTAGAAAACACTAATCATTTTTGATCCTAATGGACAAATAATAATCGCAAACAGTTAGAAGGATTTGAGACAAGCATCCTGGTGAATACGAAGTTAATGATAATAACCACAAACAGTTAGAAGGACGAAACAAGCATCCTGGTGAATACGAAGTTAATGATAATAACCGCAAACAGTTAGAAGGATTTGAAACAAGCATCCTGGTGAATACGAATAAAATAGATCGAAGAGTAGCAAGCAACAACGGAAGGAGTAGAAACAAGAATCGTTACAACCCAAAGAAGAAAATCAAGAATTAACGTAGGCTAGGATAACACCTAAGTATGAAGAGGCAAGTGAAGTGCTCTAAAAGAATTAGTGAAAGTGCAAAACCGAAATTGAAAAAAAAAAATTAAATAATTAATAAAAAATAGGTACTAAATAAACCTGTGTCCTTTGTGAAATTTTTCAAGTAAATCTTTGAATGTTAGATGACCGAGGTGTTGGAGGACCTCTTTAAGAATTTAAATTTAGCAGCAAACAGACAAACTACAATGAATACAGAACAAGTTAGCGAGATAGTAAAAGCAGAGGTCAGGAGAGCTTTAGCCGAACAGAAAACGAGTTTGACAGAAGGCTTCTTGCTTTACATAATCAAGTAACAATAAACAAACCTAGGGTAGAAAAATATATTAGGGTAACAATCAACCCCCTAACTACCTGCGACATTACGCTAGACGCGATAAAGTCCCTTCCGGAATTTTTTGGCCACCAAGGCACGTACGTATCATGGCGGGAAGCCGCACACAATGCCTACGAATAATTTAGGAGGTACGATGGCAGTGAACGCCAAGCCGTTACTATTATTAGAAACAAAGTGAGAGGTGCTGCCGACGCAGTACTTTCTTCTTTTAACACAGTGCTTAACTTTAGCGCTATAATCTCCAGACTTGACTTTACTTACGCGGACAAACGGCCGATATACTTAATCGAGCAGGAATTATCCACTCTAAGACAGGGATCAATGACATGCCTAGAATTCTACGATGAGGTAGAAAAGAAGCTAACTTTGTTGGCAAATAAGACAATTATGTCTTATGATAGTGGTGTTGCAGACACTATAAATGAGAAATATAGGGCCGATGCACTCAGAGTATTTATATCAGGTTTAAGGGAACCACTATGTGATATCTTGTTCGCATCTAGGCCATCTGACCTCCCATCCGCCCTGGCTTTGGCACAAGATGGTAGATGCCAACAATGAGCGTTACGCTTTCGCAATGAATTTCGCGAACAGATTTCAAGAAAAACCTGGCGCAAATCAGAATCCGGCCAATCAAAAGACACCTAACTACGATCACGGTGTGGGTCATAAAAACCCGCATTTTTCAGTAAGGAAACAAAATAAACAGGCCAGTCGTCCACAGAATTATGGAAATACCCAAAAACCATTTACCAGTAGTAATTATTCTGGCCAAAGACGCATTGAGCCTATGGAAGTAGATCCCTCCATATCCCAATTTAAAAACCAAGCAAGTAATCCCAGCCACGAACAATACGGTAAGCTGCAAGGGAACGGGCAAAAACGTGTAGCGAACTCAGGGCGGTACACAGGACCCAAAATACAGCGCATAAACCATCTTACCGACGAGCGGGAGTCGCAAAATGAAGAAACATACAATAACGAAGCCGAGCAGGCAGCCGACAACATCGAATCCGATGAGGTTAATTTTTTAGGACAAAGTCCCTCCTTCCTTAGATTTCAAGGTCAATAGGAGGAAAAGAAGGCAAGCTCCTTGTTGACACGGGGGCGTCAAGGAGCTATATCAGGCTCCTTCCAGGGCTGAAAGGAATAAAACCAGTAGAAAACTCATTTTTAGTAAAGTCTATTCATGGAGTTACCCCCATCAAACATAAATGCAAGGTTAAAATTTTGGGACAATAGCAGAATTTTTTCTATTACCTAATCTTACTTCATTTGACGGTGTAATTGGCCTTGACCTATTGAACAAGGTGCACGCGTCTATTAATTTAAAAACAAACACAATAACACATGATTTTGGTAAGGAGGTTATACTATTTGTATCTAGCGAGGATGTTAGTCACTTGCGACTGCAGGCAGAAAACGTCCCACAAAATCTAGAAGAAGCATTCTCGAAAATGATTGGTAGCATAAATGGGGTTTTTGCAGACCCCAACGAAGCACTACCATACAACACAAACGTAGTAGCAACGATTCGCACTACAAACGAAGACCCCGTGTATTCAAGGCTATACCCTTACCCATTGGGCGTCTCGGATTTCGTGAACAAAGAAATTCAAGAACTGCTAGCAAACGGCATCATTCGGCCATCCAGGTCACCATATAATAATCCCATATGGGTGGTAAAAAAGAAAGGCCTTGACGAAACTGGGCAAGAAAAAAAGGCGGATGGTTATAGATTTTCGAAAGCTCAACGAAAAAACCATCAGCGATAAATATCCAATCCCGGATATCACGGGAATTTTATCAAATCTAGGTGGAAGTACATTTTTACTACCCTTGATTTGAAATCTGGTTTCCATCAGATCAACCTGCTGGAACGGGACAGAGAAAAAACAGCATTTTCCGTAAAAAATGGAAAGTATTAATTTTGTAGATTGCCATTCGGTCTAAAGAGTGCTCCCAGCATTTTCCAGAGGGCAATAGATGATGTGTTGAGAGAATACATAGGAAGCAAATGCTTTGTCTATATGGATGATGTCATTATATTTTCCCAAAACGAAGAACAACATTTAGATGATGTGGAAGTGATTTTGAGAAGTTTATTTGAAGCCAACATGAGAGTGTCGGCGGAAAAATCAAAATTTTTCAGAACCGAAGTAGAATTCCTGGGTTTTTTAGTTTCACAGGGCGGAATCAAGACGTGCCCGGATAAAGTGGATGCCATCAGGAATTTTCAGGAGCCCACTACTCTGAGGGGGCTAAGATCATTTTTGGGTTTAGCGGGGTACTACCGCTGTTTCATTAGGGATTTCGCTAAAATAGCGAAGCCACTTTCGAATATAATGAGGGGTGAATATGGCCGAGTTACTGCGTCACAGTCGAAAAAATCGAAGTTGATTTGACTGAGGAACAGAAAAAAGCCTTCACTACCTTAAAGGAAATACTAGCATCAGAGGAGGTGACACTAACCTACCCTGATTTTAATAAATCGTTTGATTTAACCACGGATGCATCGTCGCACGCAATAGGTGCTGTCCTGTCAAAGGAAGGGAAACCTATAACAATGATATCCCGTACTTTGACCAGTAGTGAGGAACATTTTGCCACAAACGAAAGAGAGCTGTTGGCCATCGTTTGGGCACTTAAAACCCTTAGAAACTACCTGTACGGCGTAACAGATCTTAAGGTTCATACAGATCACCAACCGCTCACTTTTGCGGTTTCAGACAGAAACCCAAATTCAAAAATTAAAAGATGAAAAGCCTTCATAGATGAATGTAACGCGAAACTAATTTGCAAACCTGGTAAAGAGAATGTAGTCGCAGATGCATTGTCTAGGCAACATATGAACGCCCTGGATAACATGAGTACCGAAACAATTCATAGCGAAGTTTCGTCAACTAACACGATTGAGAGAACTCATAAACCAGTGAACTGCTTTCGTAATCAGATACTAGTAGAAGAAGGCATAGAACAAGGAAAAAGAACGTTTATAATTTTTGGAAAAAAACTAGGCATCTAATCTCGTTTAAGAGTAAAGAGGATTTAATAATCCTCCTACAAGAAGCGGTAAAAGTGGATGTTGTTAACGCAATATATTGCGACTTACATACACTAGCACAATTTCAGGACAAACTGGTTGAACTTTTTCCAACAGTCAAATTTAGACATACGGAAAAATTTGTCATCGACATAACAGACCCGAACGAGCAGCAAGAAATTATCGCTGCCGAACATAATCGGGCACATCGAGCCCCCCAAGAGAACGTTAAGCAAATATTGGAAGACTATTTTTTCCCCAAAATGGAGAGAAAAGCCAAACAATTTGCCTCTAACTGCCACACATGCTCTCGGGCGAAGTATGATCGCCATCCTAAAAAGCAACTTATTGCTCAGACGCCCATTCCTACATATTGTGGAGAGATCCTCCACATCGACATATTTTCAACGGGCTCCAAGTATTTCTTAACTTGCATTGACAAGTTTTCAAAGTTTGCTATAGTACAGTCCTTAAAGTCCAGGACAATAGTAGACGTAAAGCCACAGCTTCTTCAGCTAATCAACATGTTATGTTTTCAGGTACAAAAACTATTTCTTGTGACAATGAAAAGTCACTGAATTCTAATAGTATCAAATCCATGCTGAAGAATCATTTTAATATTGACATCGCGAATGCCCCACCCCTTCACAGTACATCAAATGGCCAGGTGGAGCGATTCCATAGCACATTGATAGAAATATCGCGATGCCTCAAACTTGATACAAATATGGATGACATTGAAGAAATTATTCTTTTGGCCACAATTAAATACAATAGGTCCATTCATACAGTAACGAAAATGAAACCTATAACAATTTTTCAGTCAGGCAAAGAGGATGAACTGGTAACCTCTCGCCTGGAGGAAGCGCAGGATAAGGAGCTTGAAATACATAATAGGAATCGACAAGACAGGGAGTTTGCGGTGGGAGAGAAAGTACTAGTTAAAAACAATAGAAGACTAGGAAATAAATTGACGCCTCTTTACACCGAAGAGGAGGTCGAAAAAGATCTCGGCACTACGGTGATTATAAGAGAAAGGAGGGTCCATAAGGACAACCTTCGCACGAGCTAAGTAACTTATGTCATTTACATTTTTATTTTTAGGGTTTCCCTGGTATTTTTCACATTGTTATCGGCATCGTTGTCAACGGGACGCATAATGGACTACACTAACGCAAGGTACATCCCAGTGGTAGACGGAGACATTATAATCTGGGAAAATTTCGGACACATCAAGCATATCACCAACTTAACTCTCTACGACCTACTACGAGACGAAACGTTTAACGCGACAGACCATTTCCCCCAATCGCACATGAAGAAAATATTGCACGCAGACATAGGCCAAATAGACAGACTTCTACAATTGATAAATACGCACCATAGGCAGGCGAGAAGTTTAAACGCCCTCGGGACATTATTAAAATATATTACCGGCACTCCTGACCACGATGATTTCGACAGACTGAGTAGCACAGATCAACAATTAATCGACTCACAGGACAGGCAGTTCATTATTAATACAGAGGTACAAAAGGAAATTAATAGCCTTACTATCACAGTGAATAAGATCCTAAAACAAGCAAAACAAAGAGAAATAGACACAGGTTACCTTTACATTCTTATGGCCAGAAATAGGGCAATGATAACAGAATTAAATAACTTGCTCACCTCCATTACTTTCGCAAAAATTGGAACGCTCAATCCTATTCTTCTGGATAATGCGGAGATAAATTCAATAATCAAATTGAAGCACTTCACAAACCTCACGATAGCCGATATCATACCTTTAGTTAAGATTAAAATAGTCCAATACAATAACGTAATATACTTTTTAATGAAATATCCTATACCTAGATTTAGATGCAAGAAAATACGAATTTTTCCAGTAGCCCACGACCACCAAATTCTACATTTGCAAGAACCCACCTTAGCTACATGCCACAACCAAACTGTAGCGGTAAGAAATTGTAGTAACACAACCCCAACATTCTGCCTAACATCATTAGCAACATCATGCGCTCTACAGATAATGACACGCAACACGGCCAACTGTGGTACAACATACAACAATCTCGCACCTATTACATCGATAAGTGACGGTGTGATTGTTATTAACGACCAAACGGCGGTCATAGAATAAATTCGACGAGGCTCCAATTACAGTAAATGGAACTTACCTGGTGGCCTTCGAGAAAATGGTAAGAGTTAACGGCACCCTATTTTATAACGAAAATTCCACGGCGCCTTTGAAACCTGAAGCGCCATGGTCCCCAGATATCAACTTGACACAGCACATAGAAATTCTGAGCGCACCTTACCTTCGCCACGTAAATCAGCAAAACCTTCAGCATATTAAACATCTGCAGCAAAGCGTCAAACGCAATAACCCGGTAAGTTTCGCCGCTTTGGGAGCCCTACTCATTGTAGGAATGCTCGCATACGCATTTCAGCGAGCAGCAGCGAACAGGAAGAAAGCGTCCTTAGCCAAATCCATCAAAGCCGTTATTGAAATGCCGCCACAAGGTCCGCGGACGTCCCTCACTTAGAAGGGGAAGAGTTATCACAAGTTTCTTCCCACAAATGTCATTAACCAAATGTCACAGTTGTCTTCCTAGCCTTCGCCTAGGTCAATCACATTCAGCTAAATTACGACAGCACGCCACCTCATGCAACTTGCTGGATCAGCAGAAATGCGATCACACGGTATGATCGCATATCGTTGTTGGCACACTTCGATGTGTCAGTGAAACAATAGCTATTGCTATCCTCTGTGGTCATTGCGCTATGACAACATCACAAGCGCCACAATTCTCTTCATCATGTTTAGCTGCATCAGCAAAAGCAGCTATTACAACATCATCAAGTAAACATCGTTAGCGCAACGATTGTGTCAACGTCGCTAACCGCCAGCAGAGCAGCAGCAGCGTTATCCAATGTCGTGGGTTAGGTGGAAAGTTAGGGTAACTATTAAGTTTAGTTTTTAATGGAACTCAATACAGAACACGTGCAATAAAGCACAATTTGTACATATAGCTCAAAAAACTTTCAATAACCAAACGAAAATTGTTTAGATCAAGGACGTGGCAGACATACTAAAAACACTAAACGCACAACATACTAAAATAAATTTCACTACGGAAACAGAACACTGGAAAAAGTTAGCCTTCCTAGACATGGAAATACACCGAATTGACAATAAAATCACAACGCACTGGTATGCAAAATCGATAGAATCGTCAATGATGATTAATTATCATTCAAACCACCCGTGGACGCAAAAAAGAAACACAGCTATCAATTTAATAAATAAAATATATGTACGATTTAAGTGACCAAGATTTCAAAAAGGAGAACACCAAGAAAATTAAAAATATATTGTACAAAAATGGATACCCTAATGCAACAAGTCTGTTAGCAACTGCAAACAACAAAAGGGCATTGGCGCACACAAATATGGTAACCACAAACAAAAACGAAAACAAAAAATACACAGGTATCACATACATACCAGGACTAACGGACAAAAAAAAAATAAGCAGAAGTATACAGACAGACAAAATATGCTTTGCACATAAAATTCATCGCACGCTAAACTCGGTGTTTACCAAAACAAAAGACAGAATCAGCAAGGAACAACAACACAACGTAGTATATGAAATCAAGTGCAATGGTAAATTGGGTGAAAATTGCGATAAAGTATACATAGGCACTACAAAGCGATCACCCGGAATTCGAATTAGCGAACATAAAACGGACGCAAAGAACAAAAAGACAACAACAGCATTGGCACAACATTTGACGAATAGTGGACACTCAGCCGATTTCGAAAATACAAAAATATTAGACGTGGAGAAAAAAGAGAGGACAAGATTAACATTAGAAGGGCTGAGAATACAACAACAAATACGCCACACTATGAATTTTAAGGATGACGTAGACAATATAAACTGCGCATACAGAACAGCAATAACGAGTGATGGTTAAACAGAGAGACAAAAAAGTAGTGTGTAATTCAATATGTGGAGTTTTATTTTTATTTTTGTTTGTTTTGATGTTGTTACTAATTTCAATGTAATTAAAAATGTAAGTGCAATTATTGTTGTAAGCAAAAACATTGTCATTTTGTTAACACTTGCTTTAATGTTTTATGTACAATAAAATGCAGACTCCCTGATGAAGGAGCGGAAGACGCCGAAACGCGTAGGAGAAAAAAATAAACTTTTTATTTGCTTTTAATTACTCCCCTCTCAGACCAATTTGCTCTTCAATTGGTGTACCGTGCTACAATCTTTCGAAACATATTGGAAAAACACTGAGACAGATAATTTCGAAGGACTACAATATTAACAATTCTTTCCACCTCAAAGAAAGATTACAACATATAACGATCGAAGAGGATGAAATTCTTATTTCATTTGACGTGGTTTCCCTATTCACGAATATACCGATACAACTAGCAATACACACGATTATGCAACATTGGACCATCCTCGAAGAACATACCACTCTCACTAAGAAACAATTTTTGACAATACTACAGTTCTGTCTACGGGAAAATAACTATTTCACCTATGACGACACCCACTATCAACAGATACAAGGAATGCCAATGGGCAACCCACTGGCACCCACCGTAGCTGACATTGTATTAGACAAAAACTTAAACTAAAGGGCATATATGTATATCAAATACATTAACAAATATGTAGATGATATATTCGCTATTGTTAAGATCAAGGACGCGGAAGACATACTAAAAACACTAAACGCACAACATACAAAAATAAATTTCACCACGGAAACAGAACACGGGGAAAAGTTAGCCTTCCTAGACATGAAAATACACCGAAATGGCAATAAAATCTCAACGAACTGGTATGCAAAATCGATAGCATCGTCAAGGATGATTAATTATCATTCAAACCACCCGTGGACGCAAAAAGAAACACAGCTATCAATTTAATAAATAAAATATACGATTTAAGTGACCAAGATTTCAAAAAGGAGAACACCAAGAAAATTAAAAATATATTGTACAAAAATGGATACCCTAATGCAACAATAGAGAGTCTGTTAGCAACTGCAAACAACAAAAGGGCATTGGCGCACACAAATATTGGCACAACATTTAACGAATAGTGGACACTCAGCCGATTTCGAAAATACAAAAATATTAGACGTGGAGAAAAAAGAGAGGACACGATTAACATTAGAAGGCCTGAGAATACAACAAATACGACACACTATGAATTTTAAGGAGGACGTAGACAATATAAATTGCGCATACAGAACAGCAATAACGAGTGATGGTTAAACAGAGAGACAAAAAAGTAGTGTGTATTCAATATGTGGAGTTTTATTTTCATTTTTGTTTTTATATTTTTGTTTGTTTTGATGTTGTTACTAATTTCAATGTAATTAAAAATGTAAGTGCAATTATTGTTGGAAGCAAAAACATTGTCATTTTGTTAACACTTGCTTTAATGTTTTATGTACAATAAAATGCAGACTCCCTGATGAAGGAGCGGAAGACGCCGAAACGCGTAGGAGAAAAAAATAAACTTTTTATTTGCTTTTAATTACTCCCCTCTCATACCAATTTGCTCTTCAATTGGTGTACCGTGCTACAATCTTTCGAAACATATTGGAAAAACACTGAGACAGATAATTTCGAAGGACTACAATATTAACAATTCTTTCCACCTCAAAGAAAGATTACAACATATAACGATCGAAGAGGATGAAATTCTTATTTCATTTGACGTGGTTTCCCTATTCACGAATATACCGATACAACTAGCAATACACACGATTATGCAACATTGGACCATCCTCGAAGAACATACCACTCTCACTAAGAAACAATTTTTGACAATACTACAATTCTGTCTACGGGAAAATAACTATTTCACCTATGACGACACCCACTATCAACAGATACAAGGAATGCCAATGGGCAACCCACTGTCACCCACCGTAGCTGACATTGTATTAGACAAAATACTGGACGACAGCATCGCTGAACTTAAACTAAAGGGCATATATGTATATCAAATACATTAACAAATATGTAGATGATATATTCGCTATTGTTAAGATCAAGGACGCGGAAGACATACTAAAAACACTAAACGCACAACATACTAAAATAAATTTTACCACGGAAACAGAACACGGGGAAAAGTTAGCCTTCCTAGACATGAAAATACACCGAATTGGCAATAAAATCTCAACGAACTGGTATGCAAAATCGATAGCATCGTCAAGGATGATTAATTATCATTCAAACCACCCGTGGACGCAAAAAAGAAACACAGCTATCAATTTAATAAATAAAATATACGATTTAAGTGACCAAGATTTCAAAAAGGAGAACACCAAGAAAATGAAAAATATATTGTGCAAAAATGGATACCCTAATGCAACAATAGAGAGTCTGTTAGCAACTGCAAACAACAAAAGGGCATTGGCGCACACAAATATTGGCACAACATTTAACGAATAGTGGACACTCAGCCGATTTCGAAAATACAAAAATATTAGACGTGGAGAAAAAAGAGAGGACACGATTAACATTAGAAGGCCTGAGAATACAACAAATACGACACACTATGAATTTTAAGGAGGACGTAGACAATATAAATTGCGCATACAGAACAGCAATAACGAGTGATGGTTAAACAGAGAGACAAAAAAGTAGTGTGTAATTCAATATGTGGAGTTTTATTTTTATTTTTGTTTGTTTTGATGTTGTTACTATTTTCAATGTAATTAAAAATGCAAGTGCAATTATTGTTGTAAGCAAAAATATTGTTATTTTGTTAACACTTGTTTTTATGTTTTATGTACAATAAAATGTAGACTCCCTGATGAAGGCGCGGAAGACGCCGAAACGCGTAGGAGAAAAAAGGAACTTTTTGTTTGCTTTTAATATAATACCGACCGAAAAGCTCCTATAGCATCCCAATTGGAAATTAAACTTTGGTCCTAAGAAAAATACGAAAATTGTTAAAATCGGACAAAGGCCACGCCCACCTCCCATATAACGGTAATTTTCAAAAAATCAAAAAACGCGATATATTTAAGTAACTATTAAAGGAATTTGCTAAAATTTAATATGTAGAATGAGGTACCACAAGCAAATACACGGAATAAAAAAAATGGTGATAGGTGTGGCACCACCCACTTTCGAACAACTAGGTACAGTCAGCGTCATATTTCATCGTACGGCACACTTAAATCATTTTTTCCGTTTTCAGTAGACTCAAATGAAAAAAGTTCTTCCACAAATTGGTTAAAATAAAAAGCAAAATATATTTCATAGTTCAGTTGCGCACATTTTTTTTCAAAATGAGTGTAAACACTTGAAAGTATACTGAATGTTCAAAGTTGCTGCGTCATAATTCATCGTACGGCACTTTTTACCGTTAGTTTTAAATATTATATTGTAAAACAAAATAGCTTCAACATAGAAGTGGAATCAGTTTATCACGTGCAGTGAAGTAGACAAGTGTATATATCCTATTTTTCCAATAATGGATAAAAGAAAAGAAACTTCCTCAGATTTTTGAAAAATAGTTATAAAATTACGAAAAGATGGAAAATCATTGAGTGAAATTGCTAAAACTATATCTAAATCTAAGTCTACTATACAACATATAGTAAATTCGTTTGAAAAAAATAATACTTGCGAATACAAAAAAAGATCGGGACGCCCGCGACAACTTAATGATAGAGATACACGGGCTGTTGTGGATATGGTACGAAAAAATCCACGTGTGAGTAGCTTGGAAATATGCAGCGAAATAGAAAGAGCTTCGGAAAAGTGTGTGAGCAAGTCTACAATTCAGAGAACATTACGACGTAACGGATATTCTTCACGAACAGCTCGTCCAAAACCGCTAATATCTGAAATAAATAGACAAAAACGCCTAACTTTCGCAAATCATATCAAAAATATTGAATTTGCTTTCGTCTGTGAAAAGAAGTGTCTGCCAAAAGTCAAGACCCTTCTTCAAGTGCTTCTTGAAGTGATGTCAAAAACTATGCCACTAAACTCCACCAAATTTGGTGTACACATTGCATTTCAAGTCAATAAGCAAAATTGAACTTTGTAATATGGTTAACGCAATTAATTATGAAATAGTTCGCAGTTACCGCGACAGTATTTGCAAAATTTTAATTTTAAAAATAGCATTAGTAAATTTTTTATATACTTTATGAGAAAAATATATAATTACTTATATTTTACTAGTATAGTATGGAAATTGTTTAAAATATTTTTAATTTAATATTTCAATATAAATAACGACTATTTCCTAAGCAATATATAAAACTCAAGAAATAACGATTGTCGCTGAAGCAAAAAAAACTTAAGAAATCTACCAACAGGTCAACCCGATTTTAAGATCAACGAACAGTTAATATTTTTTAGTTAACACGGTTCCTTGGAAAACTTGGTATTGCCCACACTGATTACTGCAGAAGCTTCAGGGATGAAAATGAACCAGAGAGTTGATCATCTGTGCACATGTCCGGCTGTAATTCGAAAACAAACTGCCACTCTAGCCGCAAGAAAATTCTAAAATTTAACAACTGCGCAACGCGGTTCTCACGTATTCTCACCAGGTTCTATACGAGTAGTATCAAATCGGAACTTGGTTGTTAATTAGGCGTTGAGTTCCTCCGTCGCAAATCAATTTTGTTTTCGGGATATTTCATCTGCTTGAGTGAAAATCAAAGCAAACAAATGGAAGGAAAGTAAGAGCCAATTTTTTAAAATGCTATCAAAAACGAAACTTCTAAAGCTAGATAAAAACGGTTGTATCTTATAAATATTTGTATCATTTATTTCGTTACCACAAATTTGCATCTTCTGATACATAAATATTCCCAGACAATGGACGCATTCATAAGTAGATATTATGCAACTGTGGAGTGTTTGCTTTTAGCTTGGAAGACAGCAAGCATCAGCCAGCATCTGTCAAATTTTAAAATACACATGTCCTGCAGTCACAAAGTCGGGTTTTTGTGTAAAGAAAAAATTGCCGACGTCGCAAAATTAAAACTATCTCTAATTTGGGTGGCGACAAATTATTTAATAAATGTTACGTAATTTAATCAAAAAAGCATAACATAATTAAGCACTTTTCAATTGCTCTTTCACTTGATATTTTAATTTTATAGAAGAGAAATATTTTAATGAGACAGCATCGAAAGTGTGTACTACCATAACAAATAAGCTGTTTGCTATGTCGCTTTCCTTCTTAAAGTGTCAAGAAGCTGGCAAAATTTGCATACAAGATAAGTTAGCTACGTGTAGTCAACATGTTGTGCTCAGCCTCAACTGCTAATTTCATAAAATAATACCGAATATTTTCAAATGCAATGCAACTTTGAGAGGTGGCAACTACATACTAATTTTTTTCATTTTATATTACTGATGTGATAAAGTAACAAAAAAAAAACTGAGTACTACTGTCACTTGCTACTACTTTATTTTGATGTTTACTTTACAATTATACATAATTTTATTCATTATAACGTTGGAAAAGTTTTTGGGCACGTTGACAGCTTAGCGTTGAATTGGAAATATTATCAGCATAACTATCTCAATAATTAGTTTAAATTATTTTGCAACGCACTGTTGAAACACGTTTTCATAAAGTTTTTTAATGAAATTTTTATAAATGTTTATAAGTAACTAGCGAATCTGACTTTCACCATAGATTTATTGCCGGATACACTGATATGTACAAAAATGTATTTAGTTGGACTTCAAGTGTGGACACGTTAGCTTCAGAAAATAATACGAAATTTTACTCTTTTAATTAATTTCGAAATAAACCCAATACTTAATTTCAGGGGAAGAAAATAAAAATTTGCGTATAAAAGGATACGTTAGTAAAAAGCATTACCGTATGAAAGGTAATTAAAATAAGCTGAAAATCATAGATCGCCGAAATAACAGCCCTTGCCGGGTAAAACCCGGGTCATTCCGGTACGTAGAACCGGCTGTCTTGGTCTTGGTCCCTTTGGTTCGACGTTGTCGGAACTGTGCGTTTCTTGGGCCTCCCCTAGATGAGTTTGATGATAACGACCATGGTTGAACCGATCTTGCAGGCTCTGAGTAACCGTTACAGCGACAACAACAAATAATATTAAAAATTATCTTGATGCATTTATTTACTTTAGATTATAAACCATTCACAGTCGTTGACTAACGTTGAACCCGATCGGTCGATTCTTCTCTCAACAAAAATGCAAAAACGCAATCACAGTGCTCAAACACGCAAAACTATTTTGTGCATAGAGTAAAAACAATTTCCAGCAATAACCATACATCAAAACAAAGACAATAAAGAAAAACATTAACATATACACAAATAAAACTAGTTACAACAAACAAATACAAAATGAACAAACCACCTGCTGTTACTATAAAAAAAGCAATCACCCTCCCTCTGCTTTGAATTAGACAATAATAAGGAATTTACCAACAAAACAAATGGACCGAAATACCTCATAATCAAAAGAACCGACAGCGAAGAAACTCTCACTAAAATCTCTCCATTTCTCATCAAAAAAGTTATTGACGGCGTGTGTGGCGAAGTAAGTAACTGCACAAAAACAAGAAATGGCATTCTACATGTCAAAACAAAAACAACGGCTCAAGCAAACAAATTGTTCAAACTCACAGCTCTGTCACCAACAATAAAAGTAGAAGTAACTGAAAATGTAGCACTAAATTACATAAAAGGCGTAATATACAACAACGACATACGAGAAGAAGAAATACTCGAAGAACTAAAAATACAAAATATTGTCGAAGTTAAAAAGATCCTCAAAAAAGAAAACAAAAAACTAATAGAAACCGGACTAGTAGTAATAACATTCTCAGCCCTTGAGTTACCAGAACATATCATTAAAGGCTATCAAAAAACTTATATCCGCCCATACATACCCCTCCCCCTCCGCTGCAAAAACTGCCATCGCTACGGACACCTAGCGAAGTACTGCAAAAATTCAAAAATTTGCTACAATTGCGGCGAAACTGCCCATGTGAACGAAGAAATGCAGGAAAAATGCTCCAGACTTCCAGTATGTAACAATTGCGCAGTAAACAATAACAACGAAATCTCCCACTCGACGTACAACAAAATTTGACCAATCTTTATAATGCAAAAAGAAATTCAAATTATTAAAACTCTACAAAAAGTAAACAACAAAAAATATACAAAGAGAGACACAACAGACCGTACAGCAGCGCTCTCAGCCCACAAGTGACGTATAGCGCCTCAAACGACGACCGATCACCAACTCAACCAACTTCTCAACAAAAATCTCCCAACAGAATGGAAGAAAATGCGATAAGAGAAGAAATGCCAAGCTGCTCAAAGCTAACAAACACCGAACACAGTACATTAAGTAAACAAAATTTAAACACAAACGTAAACAAAAACAAACATATTATTCACTCAGAAAACAACAATAAGCAACTACACTCAATACACCACATCTCCAGAAAAAAACACAAATCCTACCACGAAATACACCAAAACGTCACCGCACTCAATTTAAAGCCAATATAAACAACAACTTAACAAAATCCACAAAACCTAGCATAGCATTCAGCGACTCCAGTGACGAGGCTGACACGTTTGTGGAAACATAAAAATGGACAAATACTCGCTAGACATATTACAATGGAACATCAAAGGTTACGTTAATAATTATATAGACTTACAATTACTAATTAAAAAATACAACTGTAAAATAATCTCACTACAAGAAACCCATATACAAACACTAACAAACTTACCAATACCTATTAATTTTAATATTTACATTTCTACCGCAAAAACAAATTCGTTTGGAGGAGCAGATCTGCTGATCCACCAATCAATTCAACATAAAGATATTATTTCAAGTAGCAGCTATGACAGCATAACAATCACAATACAATCAAAACTAAACTTCATTATCTACTCAACCTACATTTCGCCTAACAGAATGTTCTCCCTAAATGACCTTAAAAATATGTACCAATCTCACATACTAATAACCGGGGATTTCAACAGCTGGCACTCCAGCTGGGGATCAAAAACAGACAACAAAAGAAAGGAAAACTGTCACAATTCATAACAAACTCAAAAACTATTATATTAAATGATGGTTCCCAAACGCACTACTCAACCCGACAAACTCTGACACACATTGACTTAACTCTAGTCTCACCTATTCTAGCCCTAAACGCAGTTTGGAAAACTGAAACAAGTCTTTCGGGAAGTGACCACTTTCCAATCATCACGCAACTATTCCCCATTAATGATACAGAACGCCCATTATCTCGACCGAAATTTAATATAAAGAAGGCCGATTGGCAAAAATTTCACTAAACGGCAATTAATATACATGCACAACGACCCATAAGCGACAACATTAACAAGGAACCTGCAAACATTAAAAGAAATACTTCAAAGTGCAAGTGAATGTATATACGACATCAAGAAAATCAAAAAACCCTCTCCATGGTGGAACAAAACTTTAGAAAACCTTAAAAAAGAAAAAAACAAACTCTTCAATAAACTAAATAAGAAGATTTCCCCCGGAAATATTTTAAGCAAACGCAACATACAGAAGGGAAATTAAACAAGCTAAACGAACTGCCCTTTCAGCCCTCACAACTGACATCAAGAATCTGGTCGAGCATAAGGAGTTTATGTGGTATAAAGCCTAAGGTATCCACACCTTGCATAAACGATACAAAGGGAACAACTGCACTTATAAACATACGCGATATTGCCAACAAGTTAGCCAAAGAATGGTCAGAACAATCACGTGACAACAACTTTCCAACCCAATTTCAACACCACAAAAACCTAGCTACTACAAAAGTTCCTTATACTATTCCAAACGACTCAGCCAAGATGATCGGAAAAGACTTAACCCTACTGGAACTATCAATAGCAATCAACAATCTGAAAGGCAAAACTTCAGGCATTGACAGAATATCATACCCTATGATAAAGAACTTACCAACATCAGTAAAACAACGAATCACCCAACTTTTCAATGCTATATATAATAAATATATCCCCAAAACATATAAAACTAGCCTAATAATACCAATGTTGAAACCAAATCAAGACAAAACATGCCCAAACTCATACATACCCATTTCACTTAACCCATGCTTATCTAAGGTATTAGATAAGATTATGGCAAACCGATTATGGTGGTGGGTTAAATCACAAAAACTTTTGCACCCGAATCAAATAGGTTTTCAAAAAGGAAAATCTATATCTGATTCGTTGATATAACTTGCTTATCAAATCAATCAATCCCGGAAAACACATTTCTCTCTTATCATTAGATTTCTCTTTGTGGCATATGCGGATGATTTCGTAATTTAAAAAAAATTTAATAAAAGCAAAAACCCCCACATCGACCTATCCGCTTTATTCCACGATATCCAATCGTGGTGCAGCTACTCAGGTGCACAACTTTCGATTACCAAATCTAGCCACTTACATATACATATGTATGTATGTAGAAAACATCTCTGTAAACCGGTTATCCAATGCAATAGCCTATCACTCAATCAAGTACATAAACTGAAGATTCTAGGTATTTTCTTTCCCACATAGACTTTATAACAAAGTCTTTATCCAAACGCCTGAACGTGGTAAAATGCTTAGCATCAAAAAAATTCAACTGCAACACGCACATCCTCAGTCGTCCATGCACTCATTAAAGCAAAAATTAACTATGGCATATATCTCTACGGTAACGCATCAAAAACAGCACTAAAAAAATTGAGCACTGTATACCACGCTGCAATCCGAATGGCGTTAGGAGCACTCAGAACATCACCGATAAACTCAATGCTCTTAGAAGCTAAAACTATGTCTTTACAAAATCGTACCGAACTCGCCACCGCAAACCTAGCCACAACAATTATTTTTAACGAAAACTCTCCTCTATCAAGAACCATAGCAAAATATAAAAAAAAAACAAAAAGAAACATTCCATCAATTCTGGACAAAGTTATATCGATCTGCCTCCAATCAAATATCCCAATTATCAATCCTAATCCAAAGAACAAACAAAATCCAGCATGGACTTTTAACCCAAACGCAATTAACACATCACTACAACAGCATAAAAAATCAACTACACCAAATACGATATATGTACATACAAAAATTTTATGAACTAAAACAACATCTCAAAAACTACACATTCTTATTCACCAATGCCTCAAAAAAAGATAGCAACGTCAGCTTTTGTGTAACTAAGCACAAACAAGTCATTAAATCCGCACTATTACCTTATACTCGTAGTTCACCGCAGAACTCAGTGCTGTATTTGAAGCCAATACATATACATACATGCAAACTAAAAGGAAAATATAAGATTTGCACTGATTCATTAGCATCTATTGAATCAATTAGAAACCTAACAACAATGAACACTATGCTAAGACCATTAGAAACGTACTCACACAAACACACGACTAATTGGTATTCGAAAATAACTAAAAATAGGTCAAACATCAGCAATATTGTTAAACACATACAAAATACCGACCTTCCAAGAAAATCTCAAATAGTGCTAACAAGAATCCGTATAGGGCATACCAGAATTACTCACGAACACCTCTTAAATAAAAACGCAGACAAAAAGTGCAAATTCTGTAAGACGCAGTCAATTGGCATCGACCATATTTTCAATACATGTCCGACCTTTCAACAACATAGGCAATTCTACTTCTCCAACAAATCGGCAATAGACTTATTAAATGATACTAACAAAGATAGCATCCAAAAAATCTTAATTTTCTGAAAGCTTGTAATCTTTATGATCAAATTTAATTTTTAAACACACACAGATACACAAATACACACTACTCATATACACATACACATAAGCATATATTGTAAAATAAAACAAAATAAAATTAATGCAACATTTTTAAAACTGTAAATAAGCAATAAGGCCATAGTCGCAAATGCTTATGATAACCTTAGTTATGTTATAATTTATTTATAGTATAATTACATTAAATAAATAAATAAATAAATAAACCATTCAAAATTAATTATTTAATCTGCAAAATAAAATACTTCAACTTTTAATCCGATGCTTCATCATCAAGGCCAGAATATTTATTAGAAGTTTGAAAAGCCTCCAAAAACAACGCAAATGCTTATGCAGGTCGGATATTTTTCTCCCAAAATTGAACATAAAATGTTTATTGATAACATAGCGGAACGAATGTAAACAAATCTAAAGTAAACGCATTTAGGACTAAATCGTTTTAATTTCGCAGTGAAACTAGAACTCCATAGAATGATTGTGCTTTCGTTTGCGAACAAACTTGAATGCATACCTACAATTCGGCTCCTACATACATATGTACATATGTAGGCACGTACGATGAACGCAAGAAAGTGCTTACGCATGCTTTGAAGTTAAAACTTGAATTCGTCCATTACTATGTAATTACAATTTTATTTTCACAGTAGATCTCACAGAAAATTATGATTGAATATACATACATACATATGTATGTGCATAGCTTTAAACGTTTTAATTTTATTTTTAAAGGGATAATTGATTAAATTGATTTTCCTTAGCCTTTTCACGATATTGGTGCCATATAGCAATATTTAACTTTGAAGAGTGATCCCTCCTATCTGCGAAGTGTCAGTTTTTTTTTTTATATAATCAGAGTTGTTCTGAAACCGATCGAAATTACAGAATCGTGTTATGTATGCAATGTTTGTATCGCTTTGGCTCAAAGTACTGAGTCGGTTTTAGTAATATTATTTTTTAATTGCAACATTTGCGAAACACAACAGAGTGGCATCCTTTTTTTATTTTATAGAAGAAAATGTACATTATGGTGCATCACTTCCCATACAAAATAAAAAAATAGATTATAAAAATCATTATATTTGAAGACATCAGCCAAAATATTTCGTAGTAATTTTAAGTGAAACTACCATTACTTTTTTTTTTAATTTTTCCAAAACAGCATGAAACATAATGCAATTTTTAACGAAGTCTGTGTCCATTTAGGGAAAATTGGTTTGATATAACTCAACAAAAACTTTGCCGATTTAGACTTCTAGCATATCATTAAAAAGAAATTTTATGTTTAAACTATTCTATCATCTGAAGTGTCGTTTTTGTACAAATACGGTGACTCAAACAACTGATCTCATGGTGAATTATTCTTAAATATTAAAGCCCATTTAATTTCAGCATAATAATGTTTAAGTGTGAAGTGGCAGAAACTTTTTTCCATCTAACAGATGGATTTTACATAAATTCAGGTAAATTTCGTTACTACTTGTACTGGCGGACTTTCATATATTCTGCCATATAAACTAGATGCGTTGAATAGTAAGGTTTCTAAAACTAGAACGAAAAATTTAAGCTACTTATATTAAATGAGCCAATTACCGTGAAATCAGCCTGCTTAACATTTCGTATAACGTTCTATCGAGCGTATGGTGTGAAAGACTGAAGCCAACGACCAGATATTCACGATACGCAAAATATTGGTAAAGACCCGTGAGAAGCAGATCGACCCACACCATGTATTTGCCGACTTTAAGTCAGCATTCGACATCAAGAGAAGTTCCCTATATGAATTTGGTATCCCTGCAGAAAATGGCGTTAAGCAACACCACCAGCCCAGTCAGAACTGGAAAGGCCCTCTCCGAGCCGTGTGATACCAAACGAGTATTGAAACAGGGTTACTCCCTGTCATGTGATTTCTTTAAAATTATGTTGGAAAAGTAAATTCGAGCTGCAGAATTAAACTGGTCAGACACCATTTTTTTTATAAGACTGTGCAACTGCTGGCGTATGACAATGACAACGACATCATTGGTTAACAATACGCTGGGAAAGAAAGCGAAACGAATAAGTCTAGAGGTGAACGAAGGCAAAAACAAACACCCCATTGTAATTAAATAAACAGTCAGCGAATTCGCGTCTTGGCTCCCGCATCACTGGTGACAGTTAACATTTTGACAAAGACAAGTGGCTTCTCTCGACGAACCACGCTCTATAAGTCCTTCAAAGAAGAAACTGCTACAGCCCTGAAAATATTCAACGCGGTACCTGCTGGTGGTGGCGGAGGAAGATGAAGGCCCCTTCGACCTTAGAAAGACTGGGCTTCACTTGGTGTATCCAATTGATGCCAGTTAGCAAAACAAACGACGGCTGGCATGCTCTACTAGAATCGGACAAAATCGCATAGGCGTTTATAGCGTCAGTTATTGACTGATTAACAAAACGGCACACTTAAAAGTTTTCTAAAAATTGTGATTCAAAATTTGTTGAACTTTTCTAAATTTCGTACAAAGTTACAAAATTTTAATATATACGCTTTTTATTATAAAAAAACTATAGTTTTATAAAAAAAAAAGGTGTTAAAAAAATTGTATATATTGTAAAAAGAAATCACCATGTTATTTGAGTCATCGTAATTTTTTCTAAAATTTTATCATTTCTTTTTTTAATTAATTTAGGTGACATTTTGACTTTTTGATAAAAGATATAAATATTGAGTATAGAGAGAATATGAAAATAAAAACAGGGACAAATAATATGTATGTAAGAGACGATGAATTATGTTGGGCAGTGTGTTGAATATCTAAAACAAATTTTTATATTTGCAAAAAAAAGAAGAGCTTAAGTCATAGAAGCATTTGTAAAAAAAAGAATTCATATAAGGTGGTGTTGAGCAAGCAGCTAAGTGAATTCGCTTGGTGGACTGGATATGTTGTAATTCTCGCTGATTGGTACTACCATTATCCGTATAATTAGTTTATGTTCATTTTTGTTTTTGTGCGCTTAACCTGGTGTGAGATGTAACCGAACTTTAAATACCCGTTGTTGTTGTTGTTGTAGCTGCTAGTCGCGCCCCGTAAAGAGCGGATTCACCCATGGTCGTTGTCGTCAAACTCATCTAGGGGGAGGCCCAGGAAACGTGCAGTTTCGACAGGGTTGGACCAGAGGGAGAGGGGGGTTAGATGAGTGGGTTTGAGAGGGCATGTGAATAGGTGGTTGGTGTCGTGCGGAGAATCTCCACATGCCGGACATGTGTTGGGTATGTCGGGGTTGATTCTGGATAAGTAGGAGTTGAGCCTGCTACAGTATCCAGATCGTAGTTGTGCCAGAGTGACGCGGGACTCGCGGGGCAGCAGGGACTCCTCATCTGCTACAGGTGGTGGTTGGGCTCCGATGACTGCATGTGCCTGGCGGGAGTCAATGATGTTCGTGACTGTGTCTCTGTGGATGTTGCTTAGGACCCGCCGGTACGCCTCCGGATCCAGCGGTTGTGTGATGAGTGGCTGGATCTCGTCCTTTAGTTCTAGTAGATGTCTTCTAATGTGCCTGGGGGGCAGTTCCACGGCAAGCAGGTGCCCGTTTGGATGCCCCGAGCGGTGACACCCAGCAAGGAACTGCTTGCTGAGCATGAGGTTGTGCTCCTTAACTCGGAGCACATTGACCTCTTGGTGGAGATGCTCCTCAGGCGACATCAGAAGACATCCCGTCACCGTGTGGAGTGCGGCTTTCTGGCAGGTCTGCAGCTTCGTCCATTGTGTCCTGCTGGTTCCCGGCGACCAAACTGGCGCAGCATAGTTTATTACCGGCCGGCCAATCGCCTTGTATGTTGCCAACGTTTCTTTGTCTTTGCCCCAAGAGCTGCCGGCGAGCGACTTGAGGACATTGTTGCGGCTCTGTACTCTATTGGCGATTGCGGTAGTGTGCGCGGAGAAGGAGAGCAGGCTGTCGAAAGTCACCCCCAGAATCTTCGGGTGGTTAACCGTCGGAATAGGGGTGCCATCGATGTGGATGTTAAGATCCAGCCTGACCTCCTTCGTCCAGGTGGTAAAAAGGGTCGCCGAGAACTTGGCAGGGGACAGCGCCAGGTTTCTGCTAGTGAAAAATTGGGCAAGATCCGAGAGATATCCGTTCACTTTCAAACACAGATCATCAATTGCATTGCCGGTTGCCATTATCGAGCAATCATCAGCATAGGAGACAATCGTGACTCCCTCTGGCGGTTGAGGGAGCTTGGAGATGTAGTGATTAAACAGTAATGGGGACAGGACGCCACCCTGCGGTACCCCTTGTTTAATCCTCCTTGGTTTCGATGTTGTATCTCTAAACCATACCGATGATTGACGACCACACAGGTAATTCGCGGTCCACCGTTTCAGTCCCTGCGGGAGAGTTGATGATTCCACGTCAGCTAGTAGCGTGGAGTGGCTAACTGTGTCGAAAGCTTTCGACAGATCCAACGCTACTAGGACGGTTCTCTCGCAGGGGCGGTTTTGGTTAAGACCACGGTTCACCTGTGTGTTTATGGCATTAAGTGCTGTTGTTGTGCTGTGCACTTTCCGGAAGCCATGTTGATGCTTAGCTGACCCAAGGTGGTATGTATAGTACGGGAGGAGTAGGGCCTCAAGTGTCTTTACCACAGGTGAAAGCAGGGAAATCGGCCGATAGGAATCACCCTTGTCGGCCGGTTTCCCTGGTTTCAGTAGTGGGACCACCTTCCCAACCTTCCAGATGTCTGGAATGATGAGGGTGGCCATAGACAAATTGAGGATCCCGGTGAGGAACTCAACTCCCGCGGGGCCTAAACTCTTCAGCATCAACACGCTTAGCCCGTCAGGGCCAATGGCCTTGGGAGGCTTTCGCCTTCCCGATGACCTCCTTTACCTCGCCACAAGTGAAGGTAAGAGGCGCGCTGTTGTTCGGTAATTTGCGCAGCCTCCTGGTCACCTTCCGCTTGGTCCTATCCCCCGAAGGATGCAGTATAAACTGTCGGCTAAAATAGCTCGCGCATCTCTTCGGGTCCGACGAGGCACGATCCCCGAATGAAATTTCCACTCGGTCGTCGTGCTTCGTCGGGTTGGATAAGGACTTCACGGTAGACCAAAGCTTACCAACACCCGTGGCCACGTTTAAATCCTGAATGTTAGGATTACGGGGATCGGAGCGGCGAAGGTGGTCGCGTTCGTTCGCTAGAGCGGCGGCTTCAGCCGGGAAGTTGGGACGGATCTCAGGGATCCTCCCTGCCGGAATGAAGCGGGCCGCAGCTGACGCAACCACCTTGCGGAACTTATGTTCGCTTTTTCGAACGTCGGTGGGAGCGGGAAGAGACCTGAAGGCATTTTCGGTGAACTCCGCGAACCTGACCCAGTCAGCCTTTTTAAAGTTGATATAGGTCCGATGGTCCGCGGAGACAAAGTCAGCAGGTCTGTCAATCGAGATGATTATAGGTAGGTGGTCTGATGCAAGCGATAGCATAGGTCGCCACGTTATGCTATTTATCAGACCTGCGCTAGCTATCGTTAGGTCAGGCGAGCTGCTGCAACTACCCATAATCCTGGTGGGGACATCATCATTCATCGTGCAGAATGTCGAATCGTCTATCTGCTCTGCCAAATCGTTTCCCCTCCGATCAGCTGGTAGGCTTGAATGCCAGAGATCGTGGTGCGCATTAAAGTCACCTATTACCAATCGGTTTTCACCTCTGAGGAGCGCACCTATGTCAGGGTGATATCCTGCCGGGCAGCAGGTGACAGGGGGTATATAAATATTAAATATTTCGAGCTCGACATCGCCTGACCGGACAGCTATTCCTTGACATTCTAAGGTAGTGTCCCTGCGGTCGATGTCTTCTTCAATAAGACGATACTGCACTGTGTGATGGGTGATGAATGCTAAGCCACCACCATTACCTCGCTCGCGATCCTTACGATGCACATTGTAGCCGTTGCAACTCAACAGAGTTGAGTTGCTGTGCAGTTTCGTTTCTTGGATCGCAGCTATTGACAGATTATGCCGACTCATAAAGTCGGTTATCTCCTCAATCTTGCCCTGCAGCCCATTGCAACCATGTTGTTGTGTGCTCCTGCGAACCGTAGAGGTTCTGCCGGTGCTAGGCACCGGTGCACTAGGTGCAACTAGGGGAGCCGTAGAGGCTATGGGCGCCATAGGGCGCGAACAACATGGGGCCACATAGTTTGTGGACCACTCCTTGTGGGTCTTAAGGCCTGAGCAGACCTTAAGATGGCTCCATCCGTCGCACGAATTACACCTTACCGAAGTGGAGTTCGGATGGAGCTTTTTCTGGCAAACGCAGCAAAAATAGGTTTCTGGACCAGGGTTTGACTCGATGCCAGCCCTGACCAGAAGGAGGTGAAGCAACCCTGCTGCAAGGAGTTGCTCCAGGAGAGACAGACAACTTATGGGGTAGGCCGATCTAAACAGGGTTAGATCGCCGAAACAACAGTCCTTGGCCGGGTGAAACCCGGGTCATTCCGGTACGTAGAACCGACTGTCGTGGGAATGTTTTAAATACCCGTCGCAAGCTTTTATTCGAAATAAACCGTGCTTGTTGTATGCAATAAAACTAGTGAATGTAATAATCTTTATTATGCAAAACTAAATAACTTTTTTTATTAAAAAAAAGAACTAAAATAAATTGGTATGCATTTAATGTACTTGTTTACGTATGCTTAAACATCGTGTTTTAAAAATTTTTTCTAAACTACTGTTATATGAGAGGTTGTGTGGTTTTTGTCTACCTTTTATAATTTTCGAAACCGTACTTTCTTACTAGAAATGCAAAGTGTGTAAAAAATTTGGTTGAGTTTGACAAAGAAGTTTCAGAGATATACCGATCTGATCTAAGCTGAGCAATGCCAAGCCTGATTCCATATATTTCATTCTCAAACCAAATATGGGATTTTTTTGATTTTGGGAATTTACCGTTATAAGAGAGGTGGGCGTAGTTTTTGTCCGACTTATATATACTGAATTGAAATGCAAAGTGTACGTAGTGTGGTAGAATTTGACAGAAGTTTCGGAGATATACTAATTTTCTCTAAGGTGGGCGATACCGCGGTCATTCCCAACATTTATGACTCCATGTATTTCATTCTTTTTTTTTTTTGATCTGCCACATTTTCTGTGTATATCGTGTTTTGTTAGGGGTTTCCTCACGATTTGTATTTTTACTACGAACGAAATTAAGCAAGTACGAGCATGCGAGGGAACAAACTATTCGTTTGGTTTGTGCACACCTGCTATTGAAACTTGGCATGTATTGTTAGTTTTCGGGCGCAGTTTGACAAATGCAGTAAGTGAGTAGTATGTTGATGTTGTTGGTGTAGTGTCTAGCTACACCCTGCTAGATGAGCTTACCCATTGTCATTATCTTCAAACTCAGCTAAGGGGTGACACAGGACACGATAGGGTCGGACCAAAGTGATAGGGGTGTTAGATGAGTAGGATTGCAGGGGCATGTGAGTAGGTGATTGGTATCGTGTAGAGATTCTCAACATGCCGTGCATAAATTTGAGATACTAGGGTCGAGTCTATATAAGTAGGAGTGAAGTCTACTACAGTATCCAGACCGTAATTGAACCAGAATAACGCGAGACTCTCGAGGCAGCTGATGCTCTTCGACTGCTATAGGTGAATGCTATTCAGATTCTATCTGTTCCCTATTGGATCCAGTGGTTGACTTCTGCAGTCTGATTCTCATCTGTGAGTTCCTAAAAATGCCTTCTGACGTGTCTGGGCGGCGACTCGTTGGCAAGCAGATGCCTATTAGGGTGTGACATCGTAGCATACATGCCTCTTGATGTAGGTGTGCTTCAGTGCTCATCAGAAGGCATCCCGTCACAGTCCGGAGTGCGTCGTTCTGGCAGGTTTGAAGTTTCGTCCACTGAGTCATACTGGTTCCCGGCGACAATATCTTAGAACCAACCGTCCAAACGCATTGCGTGTTACAACAACGTTTTGTTTTTTGGTCTTTGCCCAATGTGCTGCCGGTAAGCGATCTGAGCACTTTGTTGCCTTGTACTCTATTGACGATTGCAGTTGTGTGCGCTGAGAAGGAAGACAGGCTGCCAAAGGTGACTGTTACGATGGAAGTCGTGGTCCAGCCTGACTCCCCTTGTCCAAGTTGTAAAAAAGGATCATCAAGGACTTAGTAAGAGATAAGAGCAAATTTTTGTCAGTGAAGAGACGAGCAAGCATAGCTCATCAGGGTCAATGGCCATGGATTATTTTGCCTTCCGCGCAAATGATCGTAGTTCATGCGCAGCTTAAGACTGGTCTAAGATCAGCAGGATTGAATGTAACTAGTTCGACGAGTTTAATGAGGTATCACCGTACTCGCGATCGCCGAATATAGCAAGCTATTGTTGTTGTTGTAGCGGCTAGTCACGCCCTGTGAAGAGCGGATTCACCCATGGTCGTTGCCGTCAAACTCATCTAGGAGGAAGCCCAGGAAACGTGCTGTTTCGACAGTGTTGCACCAGAGGGAGAGGGGGGTTAGATGAGTAGGTTGGAAAGAGCATATGAATAGGTGGTTGGTGTCGTGCGGAGAATCTCCACATGCCGGACATGTGTTGGGTCAGGGTTGATTCTGGATAGGTAGCAGTTGAGCTTACTACAATATCCAGATCTTAATTGCGACTTCTCATCTGCAATTGGTGGTAGTTGGGCTCCTATTACGGTATTTGCCTGGCGAGAGTCGATGGTAGTGGTGACTGTCTCTCTGTGGATGTTGCTTCTGACCCGCCGGTACGCTGGATCTCGTCTTTCAGTTCAAATAAATGCCTTCTGATGTGCCTGGGAGGTGGCTCAACTGCAAGCAGATGCCCATTTCGGTGCCCCGAGCGGTGACACTCAGCGGTGACAGATCCACCTCTTGATGGAGATGTTCCTAAGGCGACATCAGCAGTCATCCCGTCACCGTGCGCAGTGCGGCATTCTGGCCGGCCTGCAACTTCATTCACTGTGTCCTACTGGTTCCCGGCGACACCACCGGTGGCGCAGCATAGTTTATTACCGGCCGTGCAATCGCCTTATATGTTGCCAACAACGTTCCTTTTTCTTTGTCACAAGAGCTGCCGGCGGGCGACTTGAGGACATTGTTGTGGCTCAGTACTTTGTTGGCGATTGCCGTTGTGTGCGCAGAGAAGGAGAGCAGGCTGTCAAATGTAACCTCGAGAACCCTATTGTGTTTAACCGTCGGAATGGGGGTACCATCGATATGGATAGTAAGATCCAGCCTGACTTCATTCGTCCAGGAGACAACGCCGTATGCCTGTGAAGAAACGGGCAAGGTCGGAGAGATATACGTTCACTTTCGAGCACCGTTCATCAATTACATTGCCGGTTGCCATTATCGAGCAATCATCGGCATAAGAGACTATTTTGACTCCCCCTGGTGGTTGAAGGAGCTTGGAGATATAGTGGTTAAACAAGAGTTTAATTCTTCTTAATTTCGATGCTGAGCCTCTAAATAATACAGATGATTTGCGACCACACAGGTAATTCGCCGTCCACCGTTTCAGTCCCTGCGGGAGAGTTGGTGCTTCCACTGTGTCAAAAGCATTTGACAGGTAAAACGCTACCAGGACGGTTCTCTCGCAGGGCGGTTCTGGTTAAGACCGCGATTACCCAGTGTGCTTATGACAAAAAATTGTTTTTGTTGCCTGTCCACATAAGTTTGTTCGAATGTGATCTGAGCTCAGGCATCGCGAGCAGAGAAGTGGCGAATCAAATGAACCTTATTATACGTAATCGGAGTAAGTAGGGTGCAGAATATGGTTCATCACAACCAGTATAGTTAGTAGTGCTTTCAGTAGAGTACAATGCAAAGAGTAATTGAACTCATAGAAGAGGCAATGTATTTTTGCAGCTCTTTAGTATGGTTACTAGAGGTTTACTAAACGAATGGTTTCGTTATGTGCGAGTGAATCTAAATTGTTGGAACTGAACTGGAAATAATTACACATATTTTAAAATGTAACGACTAACCTCCCACTAATCCACTAACCGAAATGGTTCCAATAGGAAAACGAATTTTGTCTACAAGCATAAGCATTCACACATATAAAAAAAGGTTATTTAAAAAAAAGTACTAGTCGAAAAATTAAGTTTTAACATACATACATACATATTTAGCTAATACGCGGTGTATTAAAGGAATTTTGGAATATTTTCCCAGGTTCCCGATACCTACTTATCATCGCACGGCATATTTGCTAACCAAAGAGAACAAAATGGAATGGTGCAGAAAATGTAAAACAATTCCGCGTCGTAGTGAAAGCAAACATTATCGGAGATCTTCGCTTGTGTACGCTTCGCCAGTCACCAACACACAAGCACTGCAGCACGCCTATAACGTATAAGGCCTTCTGCCCATTACCCGCCTAATTAAAGTTATGCAATCGCTACGGCATACTAAAGTAAGGCGCTTTTGTGCTTTTGTTGTTTTGATGACATACATTAGTATACAAAAAGAATAATAAAATGTTCTAGCAACAATAGTTGCCAGATGTGCAAATATAAAAATTCAGTGTAGTGGTACCTCGCTAGACTCCGTCGCTCCTTCCGATGTAGGTATTAAGTCCTAGTCCTACCTCATTGTAGTGTTGGGTGATGCAAAGCCTCCGAAATCTTCTTCAGATTCCATTGATGTATTTATTTCAGCGATGATCATTTACACGGTCATTTTCCGTTTCTCTGAGCCACGTACCCAACCGCGGATCTCTAGACAAAAAATAACATTTTGATAATTTTCCTGGACCGCAAGTACTGCTTCTCTTCTACCCTCTTCGAAATTTTCTCTGGTCGAACCAAATTGAACCGTTAAAAATTCTAATAAATTTCTCTGCTATAAGCTATTCGTGCATTCTTCACTGTTTGTGCGGTTCGTTCTGCTTGGGGATTTTTGTAGAATGATAAGGAGTTCAGCATTTGTGGTATTTAACACCAACTGATGTCAAAAAATTGTTAAAATCTGAGTAGCGAAATTTGTTCCATTGTCAGAAACGACAGTTAGCGGCACGCTGAAAGCAGAAAATATGTTGTCCAACAACGGAATTGTAGACGTTGCCGTGCTCGACTTTGTAATTCTTACTTCTTACACTATTCGCATCAGAAATTATCAACAGCATCGCAGCTTCGAACGGCCCAGTACAGTCTACATGAATGCGCTCTCGCGACCTTGGGGGATATTCCTAATGACGACTGCTTCGTTTTTCCGGTATGTTTGCTAGTCTCGCACATAAATCGCATTGGTTCGCCATGTTCTCAATATCCATGTCTATGCCCGGCAAATATACGAATGAGCGGGGAATCCCTTTCATCTTTACAATTCCCAGATGTGATGTGTGTAAATTGTCAAGTAGTTTGTCTCGATATTTTGTTGGAGTCACGCCGCGATGTTCGTACGTCAAATACCCTGATGACAGCTTGCAATCTACATCTGGGGATTTGTACCACGCCCTCTTCAATCACTAGTCGCTATGAAACAGTTTAATTATTATACCAAGCCGCTCGTCTTTTTTGGACTCCTTGCAAAGCGATCTGAACTTAATGGTAGCTGATTGAATCATGAAGTTGTCGAACTCGTCATATTCATCGGGAATCTGCTTCATTTGCACTGTTTCTGGTCATAGAAGCTGGGCCAGCCAGCGTTATCGTTGTTCACAACCTCAAAATCAAATCTGGGACGTCTCTGTTAGCCATTCTACTTATGCAAAGTACTGGAAGTGATTTGTAAGGTTGTAGTATTTGTGATTATGGCTTATGAGCAGTAGTTAATGTCCAATGACGAGTGTATAAGTATTTGAAAAAATTTTGAACTGCCCACACAATTGCCAGCGCCTCCTTGTAAATTTGTGGATAACGCTGCCCTGTGGTATGCGATGGATGACTTGCGTACGCAATTGGTCGTTCCGTTCTATTCTGTGAAAGCACAGCTACCACAGGTTTGACTCGAATCAGTTGCAAGCAGTATCGGTAATGGCGGGTCGCTTGAGGGTGACCAGCGTCTGTTTTAAACGAGGAAATGCTTCCATGGTACAGCAAATTTTTTTCTCTTTCCAGCATGCCTCGCAATGGTCGTGCGATCGTCGTTACGTAGTTTTATCTAGAAACAGTGGGAGCTCTTCGAATGTTGTCGGCTTGGGGGCGTTCAGTACCGCTACGATGTGTTTTTCGGATTGATGCACGTCAGAAGCGTCGATGCGATGGATCAGAAACTCCACCAGGTACGTAAAGGCACACTTCGACCTATTTAAATGCAGACCATGTGCTTTGATGCGATTTAGCGTTGTCTCCAAAACCCTCAGCTACTGCTAGAAATTTTCAGCAAACACCAAAATATCATCAAAGAAATTCAACACGTTTCGCACTCCATGCAGGACTGTTTCCATGTTTCTTGGCATATAGCTGAAATATTTCCTGGTCTATATCGCGCGTGAGTTGGTCGTATTAACGCATGCGTTACCGTATTTAATGTTAATACGTGCGCGAAATCATCATCAATTGTAAGATGCGTATATGCAAGGTTATATCTATGTGGAAGAATATTGCTGCTTTATTCATTAGACAAAACTTTTGGAATCGGATGCTCGTCTATGATCATCCTCGGATTAACCGTGGGGTTATAATTGCCGATGATGCGAATGTATCCATGCTTTATCGCTACTACATATGTTGTTGAAGCCCATTCCGATTCTTCTACTCTCTTGTAAACCCTGACTCAATTTTACGATCATTTCCTTGGCATACACATCTCTTAGCGCCATTGGTGTTTCCGGTCCTCGCGCGAAACTTCCTAGCTGTCATACTGAAAACTTTCTCCAAAAGTATTAGATGTTGAAGCCGTTCTCGTTATCGAAAGTTTTGGCGTAATCGAATTTATGGAATTAATTTGGTTGGTTGACGGAAACAGTTCAGTAAAGTTTATCTTTCGTGTAATTGTGAGATCCAGTCTCTGCCGCAAAGTGTAACACAATCTCCATGAACCACGTACAAATTCAGTCGCGGTGAGGTCTTTCCCATTGCCACGGTTACTATAAATAATCTGTCCAACTCAGTTAATCTTATGACCAGTGCAGCTTGTAAATCTTCTATCCGTCTTTAAAAACTTAAAACTCGATTTTATTGTACGAGCGTTTTGCAATTAATTACTGCGCATGGCGCACCGGTATGCAGTTCTATCTGGATTTGCTTCCCTGTGATATTTACAGGAACCATTTTCATTCTCTGAAATCTGATCCAGTTTTGATTTGCAGACCTTGGCGATGTGGTCCACTCTCCCACATGCAAAGCAATTGGATTAACTGAACTTGCAGTATATTCTAAGGTGCTGCTCTCACACCCGTAACACTGTGGAACTTTTTCTTTTGCCGTCTGTGTTTAGCTAATAGTGCGTGATTCCACACCAACAACTAAGAACCCGCCATACTCACAGTGCAGCACCATATTTTACTTTGTCCAAAATTGATACTTTCCTCATCATCAAACCGTTTTTTATTTCGCTGTATTTGAGCGAATCTGGCGCATTCGGGCTAATAAGAATTGTTAGCGGGGCATTGAGTTCTGCTCCCAAGTGTGCACGTACGAACTTGTGCTGTTCTTCTTCTGGACTATACTCAGCTGTAATGCCCAATCCACCCGTGTAAAATATCGTGTACTGAGGATTCTGTGAAGCCTCCGTCACGACAGCATGAATCGTCCCTGTCAGTGCATTCATTACTGCCTTCGGATCACCCAGTATAAAACTCATCTTTTAAATCCTACTTTTGACACCATATTTCAAAGACGGATGTTTCTTTACCAAATTAATTTGATCGAAAAAGCATACACAAGAAAGAAGTGGCCATTAGAATACAAAAAGAATAATATAATGTTCTAGAATATTTTACTTTAGTTTCCCATTGTGATTTTTATTGAACTTTGCTTTTCCTTTGGGTGCAAATTACCTCGCTGGTCAGACAACGCCATATGCTCATTAATATGGATGGGACTGCCATCAAAACCTATATGCGCGACGTAAAACCCCCCCTCCATTAAAACCCAACGTTCCATCTGATGTCACCCAGAATTGTGAAGTAAGAAAATATTGAGAATTCGAAGACATAAACAGGGCGAGGCCTCTCCTATCGGAGTCAGAAAAATGGTGTGAAGAATTCTATTTTAGGATATCGTTAACACTTTTTTAGCTTATTGTCCCATATAGTTGGTCATCGTATCAAAGACGAGCCCTGAGAATATTAAACCAGCGACACGATTTGCGAATACTTGGAGTTTGATGAAAATGTTCATTGCCATTGTTACCATCCACTTCATCCTATGAGTTGTCTTGAGTGGATCTATGCGAACCAGCAATGGAAAATCTTTAAATGGTACACTGCCCGTAGGTCCCAAGCTGCATAGACTTAACTGCAATACTTATCATTTGGCGATCAGTTAAGGGGGTCGGGTCATTTACATAAAAAAAAAAAACGAATTTTTTTTTGCTTAATCTCTTCCAAAAATATCTGAAAACATATGTGTAAAATATTAGCTTCGATTTCAAAGTGGTTCAAGAGATATTTCAAGGTCGGAGAGATATACGTTCACTTTCGAGCACCGTTCATCAATTACATTGCCGGTTGCCATTATCGAGCAATCATCGGCATAAGAGACTATTTTGACTCCCCCTGGTGGTTGAAGGAGCTTGGAGATATAGTGGTTAAACAAGAGTTTAATTCTTCTTAATTTCGATGCTGAGCCTCTAAATAATACAGATGATTTGCGACCACACAGGCAATTCGCCGTCCACCGTTTCAGTCCCTGCGGGAGAGTTGGTGCTTCCACTGTGTCAAAAGCATTTGACAGGTAAAACGCTACCAGGACGGTTCTCTCGCAGGGGCGGTTCTGGTTAAGACCGTGATTACCCAGTGTGCTTATGACAAAAAATTGTTGTTGTTGCCTGTCCACATAAGTTTGTTCGAATGTGATCTGAGCTCAGGCATCGCGAGCAGAGAAGTGGCGAATCAAATGAACCTTATTATACGTAATCGGAGTAAGTAGGGTGCAGAATATGGTTCATCACAACCAGTATAGTTAGTAGTGCTTTCAGTAGAGTACAATGCAAAGAGTAATTGAACTCATAGAAGAGGCAATGTATTTTTGCAGCTCTTTAGTATGGTTACTAGAGGTTTACTAAACGAATGGTTTCGTTATGTGCGAGTGAATCTAAATTGTTGGAACTGAACTGGAAATAATTACACATATTTTAAAATGTAACGACTAACCTCCCACTAATCCACTAACCGAAATGGTTCCAATAGGAAAACGAATTTTGTCTACAAGCATAAGCATTCACACACATATAAAAAAAAGGTTATTTAAAAAAAAGTACTAGTCGAAAAATTAAGTTTTAACATACATACATACATATTTAGCTAATACGCGGTGTACTAAATGAATTTTGGAATATTTTCCCAGGTTCCCGATACCTACTTATCATCGCGCGGCATATTTGCTAACCAAAGAGAACAAAATGGAATGGTGCAGAAAATATAAAACAATTCCGCGTCGTAGTGAAAGCAAACATTATCGGAGATTTTCGCTTGTGTACGCTTCGCCAGTCACCAACACACGAGCACTGCAGCACGCCTATAACGTATAAGGCCTTCTGCCCATTACCCGCCTAATTAAAGTTATGCAATCGCTACGGCATACTAAAGTAAGGCGCTTTTGTGCTTTTGTTGTTTTGATGACATACATTAGTATACAAAAAGAATAATAAAATGTTCTAGCAACAATAGTTGCCAGATGTGCAAATATAAAAATTCAGTGTAGTGGTACCTCGCTAGACTCCGTCGCTCCTTCCGATGTAGGTATTAAGTCCTAGTCCTACCTCATTGTAGTGTTGGGTGATGCAAAGCCTCCGAAATCTTCTTCAGATTCCATTGATGTATTTATTTCAGCGATGATCATTTACACGGTCATTTTCCGTTTCTCTGAGCCACGTACCCAACCGCGGATCTCTAGACAAGAAATAACATTTTGATTTGGCTCGAACTCCCTAAGAATTTTCCTGGTACTGCTTCTCTTCTACCCTCTTCGAAATTTTCTCTGGTCGAACCAAATTGAACCGTTAAAAATTCTAATAAATTTCTCTGCTATAAGCTATTCGTGCATTCTTCACTGTTTGTGCGGTTCGTTCTGCTTGGGGATTTTTGTAGAATGATAAGGAGTTCAGCATTTGTGGTATTTAACACCAACTGATGTCAAAAAATTGTTAAAATCTGAGTAGCGAAATTTTTTCCATTGTCAGAAACGACAGTTAGCGGCACGCTGAAAGCAGAAAATATGTTGTCCAACAACGGAATGGTAGACGTTGCCGTGCTCGACTTTGTAATTCTTACTTCTTACACTATTCGCATCAGAAATTATCAACAGCATCGCAGCTTCGAACGGCCCAGTACAGTCTACATGAATGCGCTCTCGCGACCTTGGGGGATATTCCTAATGACGACTGCTTCGTTTTTCCGGTATGTTTGCTAGTCTCGCACATAAATCGCATTGGTTCGCCATGTTCTCAATATCCATGTCTATGCCCGGCAAATATACGAATGAGCGGGGAATCCCTTTCATCTTTACAATTCCCAGATGTGATGTGTGTAAATTGTCAAGTAGTTTGTCTCGATATTTTGTTGGAGTCACGCCGCGATGTTCGTACGTCAAATACCCTGATGACAGCTTGCAATCTACATCTGGGGATTTGTACCACGCCCTCTTCAAGCACTAGTCGCTATGAAACAGTTTAATTATTATACCAAGCCGCTCGTCTTTTTTGGACTCCTTGCAAAGCGATCTGAACTTAATGGTAGCTGATTGAATCATGAAGTTGTCGAACTCGTCATATTCATCGGGAATCTGCTTCATTTGCACTGTTTCTGGTCATAGAAGCTGGGCCAGCCAGCGTTATCGTTGTTCACAACCTCAAAATCAAATCTGGGACGTCTCTGTTAGCCATTCTACTTATGCAAAGTACTGGAAGTGATTTGTAAGGTTGTAGTATTTGTGATTATGGCTTATGAGCAGTAGTTAATGTCCAATGACGAGTGTATAAGTATTTGAAAAAATTTTGAACTGCCCACACAATTGCCAGCGCCTCCTTGTAAATTTGTGGATAACGCTGCCCTGTGGTATGCGATGGATGACTTGCGTACGCAATTGGTCGTTCCGTTCTATTCTGTGAAAGCACAGCTACCACAGGTTTGACTCGAATCAGTTGCAAGCAGTATCGGTAATGGCGGGTCGCTTGAGGGTGACCAGCGTCTGTTTTAAACGAGGAAATGCTTCCATGGTACAGCAAATTTTTTTCTCTTTCCAGCATGCCTCGCAATGGTCGTGCGATCGTCGTTACGTAGTTTTATCTAGAAACAGTGGGAGCTCTTCGAATGTTGTCGGCTGGGGGGCGTTCAGTACCGCTACGATGTGTTTTTCGGATTGATGCACGTCAGAAGCGTCGATGCGATGGATCAGAAACTCCACCAGGTACGTAAAGGCACACTTCGACCTATTTAAATGCAGACCATGTGCTTTGATGCGATTTAGCGTTGTCTCCAAAACCCTCAGCTACTGCTAGAAATTTTCAGCAAACACCAAAATATCATCAAAGAAATTCAACACGTTTCGCACTCCATGCAGGACTGTTTCCATGTTTCTTGGCATATAGCTGAAATATTTCCTGGTCTATATCGCGCGTGAGTTGGTCGTATTAACGCATGCGTTACCGTATTTAATGTTAATACGTGCGCGAAATCATCATCAATTGTAAGATGCGTATATGCAAGGTTATATCTATGTGGAAGAATATTGCTGCTTTATTCATTAGACAAAACTTTTGGAATCGGATGCTCGTCTATGATCATCCTCGGATTAACCGTGGGGTTATAATTGCCGATGATGCGAATGTATCCATGCTTTATCGCTACTACATATGTTGTTGAAGCCCATTCCGATTCTTCTACTCTCTTGTAAACCCTGACTCAATTTTACGATCATTTCCTTGGCATACACATCTCTTAGCGCCATTGGTGTTTCCGGTCCTCGCGCGAAACTTCCTAGCTGTCATACTGAAAACTGTCTCCAAAAGTATTAGATGTTGAAGCCGTTCTCGTTATCGAAAGTTTTGGCGTAATCGAATTTATGGAATTAATTTGGTTGGTTGACGGAAACAGTTCAGTAAAGTTTATCTTTCGTGTAATTGTGAGATCCAGTCTCTGCCGCAAAGTGTAACACAATCTCCATGAACCACGTACAAATTCAGTCGCGGTGAGGTCTTTCCCATTGCCACGGTTACTATAAATAATCTGTCCAACTCAGTTAATCTTATGACCAGTGCAGCTTGTAAATCTTCTATCCGTCTTTAAAAACTTAAAACTCGATTTTATTGTACGAGCGTTTTGCAATTAATTACTGCGCATGGCGCACCGGTATGCAGTTCTATCTGGATTTGCTTCCCTGTGATATTTACAGGAACCATTTTCATTCTCTGAAATCTGATCCAGTTTTGATTTGCAGACCTTGGCGATGTGGTCCACTCTCCCACATGCAAAGCAATTGGATTAACTGAACTTGCAGTATATTCTAAGGTGCTGCCCTCACACCCGTAACACTGTGGAACTTTTTCTTTTGCCGTCTGTGTTTAGCTAATAGTGCGTGATTCCACACCAACAACTAAGAACCCGCCATACTCACAGTGCAGCACCATATTTTACTTTGTCCAAAATTGATACTTTCCTCATCATCAAACCGTTTTTTATTTCGCTGTATTTGAGCGAATCTGGCGCATTCGGGCTAATAAGAATTGTTAGCGGGGCATTGAGTTCTGCTCCCAAGTGTGCACGTACGAACATGTGCTGTTCTTCTTCTGGACTATACTCAGCTGTAATGCCCAATCCACCCGTGTAAAATATCGTGTACTGAGGATTCGGTGAAGCCTCCGTCACGACAGCATGAATCGTCCCTGTCAGTGCATTCATTACTGCCTTCGGATCACCCAGTATAAAACTCATCTTTTAAATCCTACTTTTGACACCATATTTCAAAGACGGATGTTTATTTACCAAATTAATTTGATCGAAAAAGCATACACAAGAAAGAAATGGCCATTAGAACACAAAAAGAATAATATAATGTTCTAGAATATTTTACTTTAGTTTCCCATTGTGATTTTTATTGAACTTTGCTTTTCCTTTGGGTGCAAATTACCTCGCTGGTCAGACAACGCCATATGCTCATTAATATGGATGGGACTGCCATCAAAACCTATATGCGCGACGTAAAACCCCCCCTCCATTAAAACCCAACGTTCCATCTGATGTCACCCAGAATTGTGAAGTAAGAAAATATTGAGAATTCGAAGACATAAACAGGGCGAGGCCTCTCCTATCGGAGTCAGAAAAATGGTGTGAAGAATTCTATTTTAGGATATCGTTAACACTTTTTTAGCTTATTGTCCCATATAGTTGGTCATCGTATCAAAGACGAGCCCTGAGAATATTAAACCAGCGACACGATTTGCGAATACTTGGAGTTTGATGAAAATGTTCATTGCCATTGTTACCATCCACTTCATCCTATGAGTTGTCTTGAGTGGATCTATGCGAACCAGCAATGGAAAATCTTTAAATGGTACACTGCCCGTAGGTCCCAAGCTGCATAGACTTAACTGCAATACTTATCATTTGGCGATCAGTTAAGGGGGTCGGGTCATTTACATAAAAAAAAAAAACGAATTTTTTTTTGCTTAATCTCTTCCAAAAATATCTGAAAACATATGTGTAAAATATTAGCTTCGATTTCAAAGTGGTTCAAGAGATATTTCAAGGTCGGAGAGATATACGTTCACTTTCGAGCACCGTTCATCAATTACATTGCCGGTTGCCATTATCGAGCAATCATCGGCATAAGAGACTATTTTGACTCCCCCTGGTGGTTGAAGGAGCTTGGAGATATAGTGGTTAAACAAGAGTTTAATTCTTCTTAATTTCGATGCTGAGCCTCTAAATAATACAGATGATTTGCGACCACACAGGCAATTCGCCGTCCACCGTTTCAGTCCCTGCGGGAGAGTTGGTGCTTCCACTGTGTCAAAAGCATTTGACAGGTAAAACGCTACCAGGACGGTTCTCTCGCAGGGGCGGTTCTGGTTAAGACCGTGATTACCCAGTGTGCTTATGACAAAAAATTGTTGTTGTTGCCTGTCCACATAAGTTTGTTCGAATGTGATCTGAGCTCAGGCATCGCGAGCAGAGAAGTGGCGAATCAAATGAACCTTATTATACGTAATCGGAGTAAGTAGGGTGCAGAATATGGTTCATCACAACCAGTATAGTTAGTAGTGCTTTCAGTAGAGTACAATGCAAAGAGTAATTGAACTCATAGAAGAGGCAATGTATTTTTGCAGCTCTTTAGTATGGTTACTAGAGGTTTACTAAACGAATGGTTTCGTTATGTGCGAGTGAATCTAAATTGTTGGAACTGAACTGGAAATAATTACACATATTTTAAAATGTAACGACTAACCTCCCACTAATCCACTAACCGAAATGGTTCCAATAGGAAAACGAATTTTGTCTACAAGCATAAGCATTCACACACATATAAAAAAAGGTTATTTAAAAAAAAGTACTAGTCGAAAAATTAAGTTTTAACATACATACATACATATTTAGCTAATACGCGGTGTACTAAATGAATTTTGGAATATTTTCCCAGGTTCCCGATACCTACTTATCATCGCGCGGCATATTTGCTAACCAAAGAGAACAAAATGGAATGGTGCAGAAAATATAAAACAATTCCGCGTCGTAGTGAAAGCAAACATTATCGGAGATCTTCGCTTGTGTACGCTTCGCCAGTCACCAACACACGAGCACTGCAGCACGCCTATAACGTATAAGGCCTTCTGCCCATTACCCGCCTAATTAAAGTTATGCAATCGCTACGGCATACTAAAGTAAGGCGCTTTTGTGCTTTTGTTGTTTTGATGACATACATTAGTATACAAAAAGAATAATAAAATGTTCTAGCAACAATAGTTGCCAGATGTGCAAATATAAAAATTCAGTGTAGTGGTACCTCGCTAGACTCCGTCGCTCCTTCCGATGTAGGTATTAAGTCCTAGTCCTACCTCATTGTAGTGTTGGGTGATGCAAAGCCTCCGAAATCTTCTTCAGATTCCATTGATGTATTTATTTCAGCGATGATCATTTACACGGTCATTTTCCGTTTCTCTGAGCCACGTACCCAACCGCGGATCTCTAGACAAAAAATAACATTTTGATAATTTTCCTGGACCGCAAGTACTGCTTCTCTTCTACCCTCTTCGAAATTTTCTCTGGTCGAACCAAATTGAACCGTTAAAAATTCTAATAAATTTCTCTGCTATAAGCTATTCGTGCATTCTTCACTGTTTGTGCGGTTCGTTCTGCTTGGGGATTTTTGTAGAATGATAAGGAGTTCAGCATTTGTGGTATTTAACACCAACTGATGTCAAAAAATTGTTAAAATCTGAGTAGCGAAATTTGTTCCATTGTCAGAAACGACAGTTAGCGGCACGCTGAAAGCAGAAAATATGTTGTCCAACAACGGAATTGTAGACGTTGCCGTGCTCGACTTTGTAATTCTTACTTCTTACACTATTCGCATCAGAAATTATCAACAGCATCGCAGCTTCGAACGGCCCAGTACAGTCTACATGAATGCGCTCTCGCGACCTTGGGGGATATTCCTAATGACGACTGCTTCGTTTTTCCGGTATGTTTGCTAGTCTCGCACATAAATCGCATTGGTTCGCCATGTTCTCAATATCCATGTCTATGCCCGGCAAATATACGAATGAGCGGGGAATCCCTTTCATCTTTACAATTCCCAGATGTGATGTGTGTAAATTGTCAAGTAGTTTGTCTCGATATTTTGTTGGAGTCACGCCGCGATGTTCGTACGTCAAATACCCTGATGACAGCTTGCAATCTACATCTGGGGATTTGTACCACGCCCTCTTCAATCACTAGTCGCTATGAAACAGTTTAATTATTATACCAAGCCGCTCGTCTTTTTTGGACTCCTTGCAAAGCGATCTGAACTTAATGGTAGCTGATTGAATCATGAAGTTGTCGAACTCGTCATATTCATCGGGAATCTGCTTCATTTGCACTGTTTCTGGTCATAGAAGCTGGGCCAGCCAGCGTTATCGTTGTTCACAACCTCAAAATCAAATCTGGGACGTCTCTGTTAGCCATTCTACTTATGCAAAGTACTGGAAGTGATTTGTAAGGTTGTAGTATTTGTGATTATGGCTTATGAGCAGTAGTTAATGTCCAATGACGAGTGTATAAGTATTTGAAAAAATTTTGAACTGCCCACACAATTGCCAGCGCCTCCTTGTAAATTTGTGGATAACGCTGCCCTGTGGTATGCGATGGATGACTTGCGTACGCAATTGGTCGTTCCGTTCTATTCTGTGAAAGCACAGCTACCACAGGTTTGACTCGAATCAGTTGCAAGCAGTATCGGTAATGGCGGGTCGCTTGAGGGTGACCAGCGTCTGTTTTAAACGAGGAAATGCTTCCATGGTACAGCAAATTTTTTTCTCTTTCCAGCATGCCTCGCAATGGTCGTGCGATCGTCGTTACGTAGTTTTATCTAGAAACAGTGGGAGCTCTTCGAATGTTGTCGGCTGGGGGGCGTTCAGTACCGCTACGATGTGTTTTTCGGATTGATGCACGTCAGAAGCGTCGATGCGATGGATCAGAAACTCCACCAGGTACGTAAAGGCACACTTCGACCTATTTAAATGCAGACCATGTGCTTTGATGCGATTTAGCGTTGTCTCCAAAACCCTCAGCTACTGCTAGAAATTTTCAGCAAACACCAAAATATCATCAAAGAAATTCAACACGTTTCGCACTCCATGCAGGACTGTTTCCATGTTTCTTGGCATATAGCTGAAATATTTCCTGGTCTATATCGCGCGTGAGTTGGTCGTATTAACGCATGCGTTACCGTATTTAATGTTAATACGTGCGCGAAATCATCATCAATTGTAAGATGCGTATATGCAAGGTTATATCTATGTGGAAGAATATTGCTGCTTTATTCATTAGACAAAACTTTTGGAATCGGATGCTCGTCTATGATCATCCTCGGATTAACCGTGGGGTTATAATTGCCGATGATGCGAATGTATCCATGCTTTATCGCTACTACATATGTTGTTGAAGCCCATTCCGATTCTTCTACTCTCTTGTAAACCCTGACTCAATTTTACGATCATTTCCTTGGCATACACATCTCTTAGCGCCATTGGTGTTTCCGGTCCTCGCGCGAAACTTCCTAGCTGTCATACTGAAAACTGTCTCCAAAAGTATTAGATGTTGAAGCCGTTCTCGTTATCGAAAGTTTTGGCGTAATCGAATTTATGGAATTAATTTGGTTGGTTGACGGAAACAGTTCAGTAAAGTTTATCTTTCGTGTAATTGTGAGATCCAGTCTCTGCCGCAAAGTGTAACACAATCTCCATGAACCACGTACAAATTCAGTCGCGGTGAGGTCTTTCCCATTGCCACGGTTACTATAAATAATCTGTCCAACTCAGTTAATCTTATGACCAGTGCAGCTTGTAAATCTTCTATCCGTCTTTAAAAACTTAAAACTCGATTTTATTGTACGAGCGTTTTGCAATTAATTACTGCGCATGGCGCACCGGTATGCAGTTCTATCTGGATTTGCTTCCCTGTGATATTTACAGGAACCATTTTCATTCTCTGAAATCTGATCCAGTTTTGATTTGCAGACCTTGGCGATGTGGTCCACTCTCCCACATGCAAAGCAATTGGATTAACTGAACTTGCAGTATATTCTAAGGTGCTGCCCTCACACCCGTAACACTGTGGAACTTTTTCTTTTGCCGTCTGTGTTTAGCTAATAGTGCGTGATTCCACACCAACAACTAAGAACCCGCCATACTCACAGTGCAGCACCATATTTTACTTTGTCCAAAATTGATACTTTCCTCATCATCAAACCGTTTTTTATTTCGCTGTATTTGAGCGAATCTGGCGCATTCGGGCTAATAAGAATTGTTAGCGGGGCATTGAGTTCTGCTCCCAAGTGTGCACGTACGAACATGTGCTGTTCTTCTTCTGGACTATACTCAGCTGTAATGCCCAATCCACCCGTGTAAAATATCGTGTACTGAGGATTCGGTGAAGCCTCCGTCACGACAGCATGAATCGTCCCTGTCAGTGCATTCATTACTGCCTTCGGATCACCCAGTATAAAACTCATCTTTTAAATCCTACTTTTGACACCATATTTCAAAGACGGATGTTTATTTACCAAATTAATTTGATCGAAAAAGCATACACAAGAAAGAAATGGCCATTAGAACACAAAAAGAATAATATAATGTTCTAGAATATTTTACTTTAGTTTCCCATTGTGATTTTTATTGAACTTTGCTTTTCCTTTGGGTGCAAATTACCTCGCTGGTCAGACAACGCCATATGCTCATTAATATGGATGGGACTGCCATCAAAACCTATATGCGCGACGTAAAACCCCCCCTCCATTAAAACCCAACGTTCCATCTGATGTCACCCAGAATTGTGAAGTAAGAAAATATTGAGAATTCGAAGACATAAACAGGGCGAGGCCTCTCCTATCGGAGTCAGAAAAATGGTGTGAAGAATTCTATTTTAGGATATCGTTAACACTTTTTTAGCTTATTGTCCCATATAGTTGGTCATCGTATCAAAGACGAGCCCTGAGAATATTAAACCAGCGACACGATTTGCGAATACTTGGAGTTTGATGAAAATGTTCATTGCCATTGTTACCATCCACTTCATCCTATGAGTTGTCTTGAGTGGATCTATGCGAACCAGCAATGGAAAATCTTTAAATGGTACACTGCCCGTAGGTCCCAAGCTGCATAGACTTAACTGCAATACTTATCATTTGGCGATCAGTTAAGGGGGTCGGGTCATTTACATAAAAAAAAAAAACGAATTTTTTTTTGCTTAATCTCTTCCAAAAATATCTGAAAACATATGTGTAAAATATTAGCTTCGATTTCAAAGTGGTTCAAGAGATATTTCAAGGTCGGAGAGATATACGTTCACTTTCGAGCACCGTTCATCAATTACATTGCCGGTTGCCATTATCGAGCAATCATCGGCATAAGAGACTATTTTGACTCCCCCTGGTGGTTGAAGGAGCTTGGAGATATAGTGGTTAAACAAGAGTTTAATTCTTCTTAATTTCGATGCTGAGCCTCTAAATAATACAGATGATTTGCGACCACACAGGCAATTCGCCGTCCACCGTTTCAGTCCCTGCGGGAGAGTTGGTGCTTCCACTGTGTCAAAAGCATTTGACAGGTAAAACGCTACCAGGACGGTTCTCTCGCAGGGGCGGTTCTGGTTAAGACCGTGATTACCCAGTGTGCTTATGACAAAAAATTGTTGTTGTTGCCTGTCCACATAAGTTTGTTCGAATGTGATCTGAGCTCAGGCATCGCGAGCAGAGAAGTGGCGAATCAAATGAACCTTATTATACGTAATCGGAGTAAGTAGGGTGCAGAATATGGTTCATCACAACCAGTATAGTTAGTAGTGCTTTCAGTAGAGTACAATGCAAAGAGTAATTGAACTCATAGAAGAGGCAATGTATTTTTGCAGCTCTTTAGTATGGTTACTAGAGGTTTACTAAACGAATGGTTTCGTTATGTGCGAGTGAATCTAAATTGTTGGAACTGAACTGGAAATAATTACACATATTTTAAAATGTAACGACTAACCTCCCACTAATCCACTAACCGAAATGGTTCCAATAGGAAAACGAATTTTGTCTACAAGCATAAGCATTCACACACATATAAAAAAAGGTTATTTAAAAAAAAGTACTAGTCGAAAAATTAAGTTTTAACATACATACATACATATTTAGCTAATACGCGGTGTACTAAATGAATTTTGGAATATTTTCCCAGGTTCCCGATACCTACTTATCATCGCGCGGCATATTTGCTAACCAAAGAGAACAAAATGGAATGGTGCAGAAAATATAAAACAATTCCGCGTCGTAGTGAAAGCAAACATTATCGGAGATCTTCGCTTGTGTACGCTTCGCCAGTCACCAACACACGAGCACTGCAGCACGCCTATAACGTATAAGGCCTTCTGCCCATTACCCGCCTAATTAAAGTTATGCAATCGCTACGGCATACTAAAGTAAGGCGCTTTTGTGCTTTTGTTGTTTTGATGACATACATTAGTATACAAAAAGAATAATAAAATGTTCTAGCAACAATAGTTGCCAGATGTGCAAATATAAAAATTCAGTGTAGTGGTACCTCGCTAGACTCCGTCGCTGCCTTCCGATGTAGGTATTAAGTCCTAGTCCTACCTCATTGTAGTGTTGGGTGATGCAAAGCCTCCGAAATCTTCTTCAGATTCCATTGATGTATTTATTTCAGCGATGATCATTTACACGGTCATTTTCCGTTTCTCTGAGCCACGTACCCAACCGCGGATCTCTAGACAAGAAATAACATTTTGATTTGGCTCGAACTCCCTAAGAATTTTCCTGGACCGCAAGTACTGCTTCTCTTCTACCCTCTTCGAAATTTTCTCTGGTCGAACCAAATTGAACCGTTAAAAATTCTAATAAATTTCTCTGCTATAAGCTATTCGTGCATTCTTCACTGTTTGTGCGGTTCGTTCTGCTTGGGGATTTTTGTAGAATGATAAGGAGTTTAGCATTTGTGGTATTTAACACCAACTGATGTCAAAAAATTGTTAAAATCTGAGTAGCGAAATTTGTTCCATTGTCAGAAACGACAGTTAGCGGCACGCTGAAAGCAGAAAATATGTTGTCCAACAACGGAATGGTAGACGTTGCCGTGCTCGACTTTGTAATTCTTACTTCTTACACTATTCGCATCAGAAATTATCAACAGCATCGCAGCTTCGAACGGCCCAGTACAGTCTACATGAATGCGCTCTCGCGACCTTGGGGGATATTCCTAATGACGACTGCTTCGTTTTTCCGGTATGTTTGCTAGTCTCGCACATAAATCGCATTGGTTCGCCATGTTCTCAATATCCATGTCTATGCCCGGCAAATATACGAATGAGCGGGGAATCCCTTTCATCTTTACAATTCCCAGATGTGATGTGTGTAAATTGTCAAGTAGTGTGTCTCGATATTTTGTTGGAGTCACGCCGCGATGTTCGTACGTCAAATACCCTGATGACAGCTTGCAATCTACATCTGGGGATTTGTACCACGCCCTCTTCAAGCACTAGTCGCTATGAAACAGTTTAATTATTATACCAAGCCGCTCGTCTTTTTTGGACTCCTTGCAAAGCGATCTGAACTTAATGGTAGCTGATTGAATCATGAAGTTGTCGAACTCGTCATATTCATCGGGAATCTGCTTCATTTGCACTGTTTCTGGTCATAGAAGCTGGGCCAGCCAGCGTTATCGTTGTTCACAACCTCAAAATCAAATCTGGGACGTCTCTGTTAGCCATTCTACTTATGCAAAGTACTGGAAGTGATTTGTAAGGTTGTAGTATTTGTGATTATGGCTTATGAGCAGTAGTTAATGTCCAATGACGAGTGTATAAGTATTTGAAAAAATTTTGAACTGCCCACACAATTGCCAGCGCCTCCTTGTAAATTTGTGGATAACGCTGCCCTGTGGTATGCGATGGATGACTTGCGTACGCAATTGGTCGTTCCGTTCTATTCTGTGAAAGCACAGCTACCACAGGTTTGACTCGAATCAGTTGCAAGCAGTATCGGTAATGGCGGGTCGCTTGAGGGTGACCAGCGTCTGTTTTAAACGAGGAAATGCTTCCATGGCACAGCAAATTTTTTTCTCTTTCCAGCATGCCTCGCAATGGTCGTGCGATCGTCGTTACGTAGTTTTATCTAGAAACAGTGGGAGCTCTTCGAATGTTGTCGGCTTGGGGGCGTTCAGTACCGCTACGATGTGTTTTTCGGATTGATGCACGTCAGAAGCGTCGATGCGATGGATCAGAAACTCCACCAGGTACGTAAAGGCACACTTCGACCTATTTAAATGCAGACCATGTGCTTTGATGCGATTTAGCGTTGTCTCCAAAACCCTCAGCTACTGCTAGAAATTTTCAGCAAACACCAAAATATCATCAAAGAAATTCAACACGTTTCGCACTCCATGCAGGACTGTTTCCATGTTTCTTGGCATATAGCTGAAATATTTCCTGGTCTATATCGCGCGTGAGTTGGTCGTATTAACGCATGCGTTACCGTATTTAATGTTAATACCTGCGCGAAATCATCATCAATTGTAAGATGCGTATATGCAAGGTTATATCTATGTGGAAGAATATTGCTGCTTTATTCATTAGACAAAACTTTTGGAATCGGATGCTCGTCTATGATCATCCTCGGATTAACCGTGGGGTTATAATTGCCGATAATGCGAATGTATCCATGCTTTATCGCTACTACATATGTTGTTGAAGCCCATTCCGATTCTTCTACTCTCTTGTAAACCCTGACGCAATTTTACGATCATTTCCTTGGCATACACATCTCTTAGCGCCATTGGTGTTTCCGGTCCTCGCGTGAAACTTCCTAGCTGTCATACTGAAAACTTTCTCCAAAAGTATTAGATGTTGAAGCCGTTCTCGTTATCGAAAGTCTTGGCGTAATCGAATTTATGGAATTAATTTGGTTGGTTGACGGAAACAGTTCAGTAAAGTTTATCTTTCGTGTAATTGTGAGATCCAGTCTCTGCCGCAAAGTGTAACACAATCTCCATGAACCACGTACAAATTCAGTCGCGGTGAGGTCTTTCCCATTGCCACGGTTACTATAAATAATCTGTCCAACTCAGTTAATCTTATGACCAGTGCAGCTTGTAAATCTTCTATCCGTCTTTAAAAACTTAAAACTCGATTTTATTGTACGAGCGTTTTGCAATTAATTACTGCGCATGACGTACCGGTATGCAGTTCTATCTGGATTTGCTTCCCTGTGATATTTACAGGAACCATTTTCATTCTCTGAAATCTGATCCAGTTTTGATTTGCAGACCTTGGCGATGTGGTCCACTCTCCCACATGCAAAGCAATTGGATTAACTGAACTTGCAGTGCTGCCCTCACACCCGTAACACTGTGGAACTTTTTCTTTTGCCGTCTGTGTTTAGCTAATAGTGCGTGATTCCACACCAACAACTAAGAACCCGCCATACTCACAGTGCAGCACCATATTTTACTTTGTCCAAAATTGATACTTTCCTCATCATCAAACCGTTTTTTATTTCGCTGTATTTGAGCGAATCTGGCGCATTCGGGCTAATAAGAATTGTTAGCGGGGCATTGAGTTCTGCTCCCAAGTGTGCACGTACGAACTTGTGCTGTTCTTCTTCTGGACTATACTCAGCTGTAATGCCCAATCCACCCGTGTAAAATATCGTGTACTGAGGATTCTGTGAAGCCTCCGTCACGACAGCATGAATCGTCCCTGTCAGTGCATTCATTACTGCCTTCGGATCACCCAGTATAAAACTCATCTTTTAAATCCTACTTTTGACACCATATTTCAAAGACGGATGTTTCTTTACCAAATTAATTTGATCGAAAAAGCATACACAAGAAAGAAGTGGCCATTAGAATACAAAAAGAATAATATAATGTTCTAGAATATTTTACTTTAGTTTCCCATTGTGATTTTTATTGAACTTTGCTTTTCCTTTGGGTGCAAATTACCTCGCTGGTCAGACAACGCCATATGCTCATTAATATGGATGGGACTGCCATCAAAACCTATATGCGCGACGTAAAACCCCCCCTCCATTAAAACCCAACGTTCCATCTGATGTCACCCAGAATTGTGAAGTAAGAAAATATTGAGAATTCGAAGACATAAACAGGGCGAGGCCTCTCCTATCGGAGTCAGAAAAATGGTGTGAAGAATTCTATTTTAGGATATCGTTAACACTTTTTTAGCTTATTGTCCCATATAGTTGGTCATCGTATCAAAGACGAGCCCTGAGAATATTAAACCAGCGACACGATTTGCGAATACTTGGAGTTTGATGAAAATATTCATTGCCATTGTTACCATCCACTTCATCCTATGAGTTGTCTTGAGTGGATCTATGCGAACCAGCAATGGAAAATCTTTAAATGGTACACTGCCCGTAGGTCCCAAGCTGCATAGACTTAACTGCAATACTTATCATTTGGCGATCAGTTAAGGGGGTCGGGTCATTTACATAAAAAAAAAAAACGAATTTTTTTTTGCTTAATCTCTTCCAAAAATATCTGAAAACATATGTGTAAAATATTAGCTTCGATTTCAAAGTGGTTCAAGAGATATTTCAAGGTCGGAGAGATATACGTTCACTTTCGAGCACCGTTCATCAATTACATTGCCGGTTGCCATTATCGAGCAATCATCGGCATAAGAGACTATTTTGACTCCCCCTGGTGGTTGAAGGAGCTTGGAGATATAGTGGTTAAACAAGAGTTTAATTCTTCTTAATTTCGATGCTGAGCCTCTAAATAATACAGATGATTTGCGACCACACAGGCAATTCGCCGTCCACCGTTTCAGTCCCTGCGGGAGAGTTGGTGCTTCCACTGTGTCAAAAGCATTTGACAGGTAAAACGCTACCAGGACGGTTCTCTCGCAGGGGCGGTTCTGGTTAAGACCGTGATTACCCAGTGTGCTTATGACAAAAAATTGTTGTTGTTGCCTGTCCACATAAGTTTGTTCGAATGTGATCTGAGCTCAGGCATCGCGAGCAGAGAAGTGGCGAATCAAATGAACCTTATTATACGTAATCGGAGTAAGTAGGGTGCAGAATATGGTTCATCACAACCAGTATAGTTAGTAGTGCTTTCAGTAGAGTACAATGCAAAGAGTAATTGAACTCATAGAAGAGGCAATGTATTTTTGCAGCTCTTTAGTATGGTTACTAGAGGTTTACTAAACGAATGGTTTCGTTATGTGCGAGTGAATCTAAATTGTTGGAACTGAACTGGAAATAATTACACATATTTTAAAATGTAACGACTAACCTCCCACTAATCCACTAACCGAAATGGTTCCAATAGGAAAACGAATTTTGTCTACAAGCATAAGCATTCACACACATATAAAAAAAAGGTTATTTAAAAAAAAGTACTAGTCGAAAAATTAAGTTTTAACATACATACATACATATTTAGCTAATACGCGGTGTACTAAATGAATTTTGGAATATTTTCCCAGGTTCCCGATACCTACTTATCATCGCGCGGCATATTTGCTAACCAAAGAGAACAAAATGGAATGGTGCAGAAAATATAAAACAATTCCGCGTCGTAGTGAAAGCAAACATTATCGGAGATTTTCGCTTGTGTACGCTTCGCCAGTCACCAACACACGAGCACTGCAGCACGCCTATAACGTATAAGGCCTTCTGCCCATTACCCGCCTAATTAAAGTTATGCAATCGCTACGGCATACTAAAGTAAGGCGCTTTTGTGCTTTTGTTGTTTTGATGACATACATTAGTATACAAAAAGAATAATAAAATGTTCTAGCAACAATAGTTGCCAGATGTGCAAATATAAAAATTCAGTGTAGTGGTACCTCGCTAGACTCCGTCGCTCCTTCCGATGTAGGTATTAAGTCCTAGTCCTACCTCATTGTAGTGTTGGGTGATGCAAAGCCTCCGAAATCTTCTTCAGATTCCATTGATGTATTTATTTCAGCGATGATCATTTACACGGTCATTTTCCGTTTCTCTGAGCCACGTACCCAACCGCGGATCTCTAGACAAGAAATAACATTTTGATTTGGCTCGAACTCCCTAAGAATTTTCCTGGTACTGCTTCTCTTCTACCCTCTTCGAAATTTTCTCTGGTCGAACCAAATTGAACCGTTAAAAATTCTAATAAATTTCTCTGCTATAAGCTATTCGTGCATTCTTCACTGTTTGTGCGGTTCGTTCTGCTTGGGGATTTTTGTAGAATGATAAGGAGTTCAGCATTTGTGGTATTTAACACCAACTGATGTCAAAAAATTGTTAAAATCTGAGTAGCGAAATTTGTTCCATTGTCAGAAACGACAGTTAGCGGCACGCTGAAAGCAGAAAATATGTTGTCCAACAACGGAATGGTAGACGTTGCCGTGCTCGACTTTGTAATTCTTACTTCTTACACTATTCGCATCAGAAATTATCAACAGCATCGCAGCTTCGAACGGCCCAGTACAGTCTACATGAATGCGCTCTCGCGACCTTGGGGGATATTCCTAATGACGACTGCTTCGTTTTTCCGGTATGTTTGCTAGTCTCGCACATAAATCGCATTGGTTCGCCATGTTCTCAATATCCATGTCTATGCCCGGCAAATATACGAATGAGCGGGGAATCCCTTTCATCTTTACAATTCCCAGATGTGATGTGTGTAAATTGTCAAGTAGTTTGTCTCGATATTTTGTTGGAGTCACGCCGCGATGTTCGTACGTCAAATACCCTGATGACAGCTTGCAATCTACATCTGGGGATTTGTACCACGCCCTCTTCAAGCACTAGTCGCTATGAAACAGTTTAATTATTATACCAAGCCGCTCGTCTTTTTTGGACTCCTTGCAAAGCGATCTGAACTTAATGGTAGCTGATTGAATCATGAAGTTGTCGAACTCGTCATATTCATCGGGAATCTGCTTCATTTGCACTGTTTCTGGTCATAGAAGCTGGGCCAGCCAGCGTTATCGTTGTTCACAACCTCAAAATCAAATCTGGGACGTCTCTGTTAGCCATTCTACTTATGCAAAGTACTGGAAGTGATTTGTAAGGTTGTAGTATTTGTGATTATGGCTTATGAGCAGTAGTTAATGTCCAATGACGAGTGTATAAGTATTTGAAAAAATTTTGAACTGCCCACACAATTGCCAGCGCCTCCTTGTAAATTTGTGGATAACGCTGCCCTGTGGTATGCGATGGATGACTTGCGTACGCAATTGGTCGTTCCGTTCTATTCTGTGAAAGCACAGCTACCACAGGTTTGACTCGAATCAGTTGCAAGCAGTATCGGTAATGGCGGGTCGCTTGAGGGTGACCAGCGTCTGTTTTAAACGAGGAAATGCTTCCATGGTACAGCAAATTTTTTTCTCTTTCCAGCATGCCTCGCAATGGTCGTGCGATCGTCGTTACGTAGTTTTATCTAGAAACAGTGGGAGCTCTTCGAATGTTGTCGGCTGGGGGGCGTTCAGTACCGCTACGATGTGTTTTTCGGATTGATGCACGTCAGAAGCGTCGATGCGATGGATCAGAAACTCCACCAGGTACGTAAAGGCACACTTCGACCTATTTAAATGCAGACCATGTGCTTTGATGCGATTTAGCGTTGTCTCCAAAACCCTCAGCTACTGCTAGAAATTTTCAGCAAACACCAAAATATCATCAAAGAAATTCAACACGTTTCGCACTCCATGCAGGACTGTTTCCATGTTTCTTGGCATATAGCTGAAATATTTCCTGGTCTATATCGCGCGTGAGTTGGTCGTATTAACGCATGCGTTACCGTATTTAATGTTAATACGTGCGCGAAATCATCATCAATTGTAAGATGCGTATATGCAAGGTTATATCTATGTGGAAGAATATTGCTGCTTTATTCATTAGACAAAACTTTTGGAATCGGATGCTCGTCTATGATCATCCTCGGATTAACCGTGGGGTTATAATTGCCGATGATGCGAATGTATCCATGCTTTATCGCTACTACATATGTTGTTGAAGCCCATTCCGATTCTTCTACTCTCTTGTAAACCCTGACTCAATTTTACGATCATTTCCTTGGCATACACATCTCTTAGCGCCATTGGTGTTTCCGGTCCTCGCGCGAAACTTCCTAGCTGTCATACTGAAAACTGTCTCCAAAAGTATTAGATGTTGAAGCCGTTCTCGTTATCGAAAGTTTTGGCGTAATCGAATTTATGGAATTAATTTGGTTGGTTGACGGAAACAGTTCAGTAAAGTTTATCTTTCGTGTAATTGTGAGATCCAGTCTCTGCCGCAAAGTGTAACACAATCTCCATGAACCACGTACAAATTCAGTCGCGGTGAGGTCTTTCCCATTGCCACGGTTACTATAAATAATCTGTCCAACTCAGTTAATCTTATGACCAGTGCAGCTTGTAAATCTTCTATCCGTCTTTAAAAACTTAAAACTCGATTTTATTGTACGAGCGTTTTGCAATTAATTACTGCGCATGGCGCACCGGTATGCAGTTCTATCTGGATTTGCTTCCCTGTGATATTTACAGGAACCATTTTCATTCTCTGAAATCTGATCCAGTTTTGATTTGCAGACCTTGGCGATGTGGTCCACTCTCCCACATGCAAAGCAATTGGATTAACTGAACTTGCAGTATATTCTAAGGTGCTGCCCTCACACCCGTAACACTGTGGAACTTTTTCTTTTGCCGTCTGTGTTTAGCTAATAGTGCGTGATTCCACACCAACAACTAAGAACCCGCCATACTCACAGTGCAGCACCATATTTTACTTTGTCCAAAATTGATACTTTCCTCATCATCAAACCGTTTTTTATTTCGCTGTATTTGAGCGAATCTGGCGCATTCGGGCTAATAAGAATTGTTAGCGGGGCATTGAGTTCTGCTCCCAAGTGTGCACGTACGAACATGTGCTGTTCTTCTTCTGGACTATACTCAGCTGTAATGCCCAATCCACCCGTGTAAAATATCGTGTACTGAGGATTCGGTGAAGCCTCCGTCACGACAGCATGAATCGTCCCTGTCAGTGCATTCATTACTGCCTTCGGATCACCCAGTATAAAACTCATCTTTTAAATCCTACTTTTGACACCATATTTCAAAGACGGATGTTTATTTACCAAATTAATTTGATCGAAAAAGCATACACAAGAAAGAAATGGCCATTAGAACACAAAAAGAATAATATAATGTTCTAGAATATTTTACTTTAGTTTCCCATTGTGATTTTTATTGAACTTTGCTTTTCCTTTGGGTGCAAATTACCTCGCTGGTCAGACAACGCCATATGCTCATTAATATGGATGGGACTGCCATCAAAACCTATATGCGCGACGTAAAACCCCCCCTCCATTAAAACCCAACGTTCCATCTGATGTCACCCAGAATTGTGAAGTAAGAAAATATTGAGAATTCGAAGACATAAACAGGGCGAGGCCTCTCCTATCGGAGTCAGAAAAATGGTGTGAAGAATTCTATTTTAGGATATCGTTAACACTTTTTTAGCTTATTGTCCCATATAGTTGGTCATCGTATCAAAGACGAGCCCTGAGAATATTAAACCAGCGACACGATTTGCGAATACTTGGAGTTTGATGAAAATGTTCATTGCCATTGTTACCATCCACTTCATCCTATGAGTTGTCTTGAGTGGATCTATGCGAACCAGCAATGGAAAATCTTTAAATGGTACACTGCCCGTAGGTCCCAAGCTGCATAGACTTAACTGCAATACTTATCATTTGGCGATCAGTTAAGGGGGTCGGGTCATTTACATAAAAAAAAAAAACGAATTTTTTTTTGCTTAATCTCTTCCAAAAATATCTGAAAACATATGTGTAAAATATTAGCTTCGATTTCAAAGTGGTTCAAGAGATATTTCAGGTAATAGACAAGTGCGTCGACCACGTGTCAGTCGCTTTTTATATTTTGAAGCGCGTTTTCTGAAAACAATGTTTTTGCAATTGGCGTGCACGATTGCGCGAAAACTATCTCACCTATCAATCTGATTCAACTTTTATTTTGTAAAGTATAAAAAACTGTTCTATGTGAACCAAAGATATTAATAATTATTTTGTTTTCTGCAATTTTATATATAAAAAACTGCTCAAATTTCACGTTAAAAATCGATTTCAAAGTTCAAACATTGAAAAAAATTATTAATTTTAAGTTCTCTTTGGCTTTCTGAGGTTCATAAAGAGTGAAAAAGTATACAAATTAACAAGATATTTATATTCACTGTTACAGATAAGAATTACGGACGCTACTCTACACGCCAATGGACGGTATTAGCTGCGACACGTTTTACTGAAACATAGATTTCTCCGCCATTTTTTAACATTTTTTTTAGAAATTTGATCATGAAAATAAACGTTCGAATATACACTAAAATATGCTCCTTGAACAAATATTCTAGTGTTTTTTAATTTGAATATAAAATTTCAAAAAAATCGAATTTTTTCTGGCCTCTAAATGACCCGACCCCCTTAAGAAAGTTTTCCTGGTTGACAAGAAGAAATTGTATAGATGGATTGAAGTAGAAGACTTATAGTAATAATACTTCCCGTGGTTCTCAGACTGTAATACATAAAAATGGGCGAGCATTAAGGAACTTTTTCCTGGTTTACGGGGGAAAAATGTATATAATATCTCTCAAGAGGTCGAAATCGAATTGTATGATACAATGAGCTAAAACGGTAAATTCGGGGCGGTTATATTCGACACTTAGCACTCTTGGCCACACTTCGTATAATGCATCGATTACATCATAAAAGCCGGCAACTTATCCACTAGGCGTGATTGTGCTTAAACTACAAATGTGCATACATATGTCGATGGCGTATTGGCGCATAAATATTCCGGACAGCGACATGCATGCTCAGCGATTTTCGTGGTGTGACGACGATGACAATGACGACTCCCAGCATCCAAGCATTTACGCCATGGAAGCGCTGACTTTCTGATGGAATTGAGCACCACTTAACGCTCATTCCATACGTGATATGAATGCTGATCATTTTAGAAATGAACTTCCTCGAAAGTTTTTGGTATGTTTGGGACCCCATAAGCGATAATTTTAAATATATTTCCAGATTTGCAAGACTTCGTCGCAATGTTAATAACGAACCGATCACATCGACGAAAAGAGAGGCGCTGCTCCAAGTCCTAATGTCTTCGACCTTCGTGGACTTGATTGTTGTTACGCCGTGGGGTTGGCGAGATCTTGCTGCAAGACGTAAGGCGGTAAGGCGAAAGCAGACTAGAGTTGCAGGCGGCAGTAGTTGGTGTGGCGAACATAGTATGCACACGCGGCGAATTGGCGTAATGCCCAAATATTGGTGGACGGATTCAAAGATGGTGATAAGATGTATGCGAATGGAAGTTAATAACTTCCACAAATTCGTGATGCATAGAATTGGCGAAATTCTAGAATCATTAAACGTGAGCCAGTGGGTCCCTTTCAGACATAACCCCGCTGACTTAGCTACAAAACAATTGTATGTCATAGCTACCAGGCATGGTTTATCGGCCCGGAATTTTGAAAGTCAAACGGGGTAGATTGGCCGAAGTCTGAAGAGTTTAAGGTAAATTAAGTCGACGATTCAGAAATTAAAAACTGTTTTCTGGTTATGAAAAAATTACCTACGAATGACTTGACGCTGAACGTGGAGCGATTTTTCCAGCTAGAAACGTTTGGAAAACGGCCATCGACTTTGACATGAATCAACAAGTTCAATGTCTTCTTATCCATTGATTATCGTGAAGAGATAAGCTGTCTCAAAAGCGGTAAGAGGATTGAAAAATCTAGCAAACTTTTCACATTAAATGATTACTTAGATATAGATGCCATAATAAGATGTAAAAGTCGAGGTGAACACTTAGATAACTAGGAAGATGTTGTAGTACTGCCAAACTCTCATCATATTACCTTCTTAATAGTGTGTTGGGTTCACGAAAATTTCTATCACCAAATGCCTGAATCTGTAATTAATAAAATTCGTGGCATATACTTCATACAACGACTAAGGGTGATGCGGCGTGCTGTTTAATGTAAGCGCAAAATGTCTAAAATGTAAAAACGCTAGATCCAATGTGGTACATCCGCAAAAATTGCTGCCTTCGAGAACCCATTCACATATGTATGTAGGTATCGACTATTTTGGCCCTTTGTTTATCGTCGTTGGAAGAAGGCACGAAAAGAGTGGGGCGTTATTTTCACATGCTTATTGCTTCGAGAAATTTTGTATAACGACGCGGGTATCCAAAGGAGATATTCTCGGACAACGTCACCAATTTCAAGGCATCAGATAAAATCATTTACGAGAACCACAAAAATATTGGCTTGGATGGTATCACCTCATCCTTTCATATGGAAAGCGCATGATCACATGAAAGCCTAAGGAGTGCCTTGAATGAAGTCGAATTTATCTTGAACGCACGACCACTTGTTGTTTTCTTAGACAATTGTGATTATGGGGTTTTCACTCCCAACCACTTGCTGATTGGGTATCGGATGGCTACAAACCTATATGCAGCAATGCCGTCAATCTGCGGCAACGTTGGCAACTGACTCAGCAATTCGCCGACCGCTTTTGGTATCGATGAGTGAAAGAGTATATGCCAGTCATCGCCCGACGCACCAAGTGGTTCCCGAAACAACGCTCAGTATGTATTGGCGACATCGTGGTAACTGCAGATCAGGAACTGCCGGCGGAAAGGCAGATGAGGTAAGAGCAAGTTCGAAGAGCTTTGGTAGAGTCCAAATCAGGCGCACTTCATCGACCGATTGTAAAGATAGCAGTATTAGTCATTTCCACTACAGTCGGTTCTACGTACCGGAATGACCCGGGTTTCACCCGGCCAAGGACTGTTGTTTCGGCGATCTAACCCTGTTTAGATCAGCCTACCCCATAAGTCCTCTGTATTCTCTGGAACAACTTTTAGCAGCAGGGTTGCTCCACAACCAGGTGCAACTCGTGCCAGAGCTGGTGCCACATTCGTGTGTGTTCTGGTCTACGCACCACCCGTGTATGGTCGAGTGACTACCTGGCTCCCTGCTGTAGAGCTCTGCAGCCGCACACGCCCGTAGTGACGCTGCCAAACAACACCTCAAGGCAGCCTAATGTGCCACTGCATGTGCAGCAGGGATCGGGTGGACAACATCACCCTTCCCTCACACCTCTCTCCCTCTTAGGTGCGCTCCTCAGAGGTGAAAGCCGATTGGTAGTAGGTGACTTTAACGCGCACCACGATCTCTGGCACTCAAGCCTGTCAGCTGATCGTAGTGAAAATTATTTGGCAGAGCAGATAGACGATTCGACATTCTGCACGATGAACGATGATGCCCCCACCAGAATTATGGGTAGTTGCAGCAGCTCGCCTAACCTAACAATAGCTAGTGTAGGTTGATCAATAGCATAACGTGACGACCTATGCTATCGCTTACATCAGACCACCTACCCATAATCATCCCGATTGACAGACCTGCTGACTTTCTCTCCGCGGACCACCGGACCTACATCAACTTTAAAAAGGCTCACTGGGTCAAGGTTCGCGGAGTTCACTAAGAATGCCTTCAGATCTCTTCCCACACCCATTGACGTTCGCTAAGGCGAAAATAAGATCCGCAGGGTGGTTGTGTCTGCTGCGGCTCGCTTCATCCCGGCAGGGAGGATCCCCGAGATCCGTCCCAATTTCCCGGCCGCTCTAGCAAATAAGCGTGACCGCCTTCGCCACTTCGATTCCCGTAATACCAATATAAGGGATTTGAACGTGGCGATTCGGAGGTTGGTAGATCAGAACAAGCGGAACAAGTGGGAAGAGCACCTGAAGTCCTGCAACCTAGTCACGGGTGACGGTAAGCTCTGGTCCACCGTGAGGTCCTTGTCCAACCCGACGACCGAGTGGAAATTTCATTCGGAGATCGTGCCTCGTCGGACCCGAAGAGATGCGCGAGCTATTTAAGCCAGCAATTCATTTTGCATCATTCGGGGGATAGGGCCAAGCGGAAGATGACCAGAAGGCTGCGCAAACAGTCGAACAACAGCGCGCCTCTTGCTTTCACTTATGGTGAAGGAGGCCATCGGGAAAGCGAAATCCTCCAAGGTCATTGGCCTGTCGGGTTAAACGTGTTGATGCTACAAAATTTTGGCCCCGCGGGAGTTGAGGCTCAGCATCGAAATTAAGAAGAATTAAACAAGGGATACCGCAGGGTGGCGTCCTGTCTCCACTCTTGTTTAACCACTATATCTCCAAGCTCCTTCAACCACCAGGGGGAGTCACAATAGTCTCTTATGCCGATGATTGCTCGATAATGGCAACCAATAATGTGATGATCTGTGTTCGAAAGTCAACGGATATCTCTCCAACCTTGCCCGTTTCTTCACAGGCTGAAACCTGGCGTTGCCCCCTACTAAGTCCTCGGCGACCCTCTTTACCATCTGGACGATGGAGGTCACGCTGGATCTCAACATTAATATTGATAGCACCTCCATTCCGACGGCTAATCACCCGATGATTCTGGTGGTTACATTTGACAGCCTGCTCTCCTTCTCCGCGCACACTACCCGCAATCGCCAATAGAGTGAAGAGCCGCAACAATGTCCTCAAGTCGCTCGCCGGCAGCTCTTGGGGCAAAGACAAAGAAACGTGACTGCCTCTGGCGGTTGAGGGAGCTTGGCGATATAGGGATTAAACAATAATGGGGACAGGACGCAACCCTGCGGTACCCCTTGTTTAATCCTCCTTGGTTTCGATGTTTTATCTCTAAACCATACTGATGATTGACGACCACACAGGTAATTCGCGGTCCACCGTTTCAGTCCCTGCGGGAGAGTTGATGCTTCCACGTCAGCTAGTAGCATGGAGTGGCTGACTGTGTCGAAAGCTTTACACAGGTCCAACGCTACTAGGACGGTTCTCTCGCAGGGGCGGTTTTGGTTGAGACCGCGGTTCACCTGTGTGTTTATGGCATTAAGTGCAGTTGTTGTGCTGTGCACTTTCCGGAAGCCATGTTGATGTTTAGCCGACCCAAGGTGGTATGTATAATGCGGGAGGAGTAGGGCCTCAAGTATCTTTACCACAGGTGAAAGCAGGGAAATCGGCCGATAGGATTCACCCTTGTCGGCCGGTTTCCCTGGTTTCAGCAGTGGGTTCACCCTCGCAACCTTCCAGATGTCAGGAATGATGAGGGTGGCCATGGACAAGTTGAGGATCCCTGTGAGCAACTCAACTCCCGCGGGGCCTAAATTTTTTAGCATCAACACGCATAGCCCGTCAGGGCCAATGGCCTTGGAGGCTTTCGCCTTCCCGATGACCTCCTTTACCTCACCACAAGTGAAGGTGAAGGCGCGCTGTTGCTCGGTAGTTTGCGCAGCCTCCTGGTCACCTTCCGCTTGGTCCTATCCACCGAAGGATGCAGTATAAATTGCCGGCTAAAATAGCTCGCGCATCTCTTCGGGTCCGACGAGGCACGATCTCCGAATGAAATTTCCACTCGTTCGTCGTGCTTCGTCGGGTTGGATAAGGACTTCACGGTAGACCAGAGCTTACCAACACCCGTGACTAGGTTACAGGACTTCAAGTGCTCTTCCCACTTGTTCCGCTTGTTTTTTGGTCTACCAGCCTCCGAATCTCCACATTTAAATCCTGGATGTTTGGATTTCGGGGAGCGGAGCGGCGAAGGTGGTCGCGTTCGTTCCCTAGAGCAGCCGCTTCAGCCGGGAAGTTGGAACGGATCTCGGGGATCCCCCCTGCCGGAATGAAGCGGGCCGCAGCTGACGCAACCACCTTGCGGAACTTCTGTTCGCCTTTACGAACGTCCGTGGGTGTGGGAAGAGATCTGAAGGCATTTTCGGTGAACTGCGCGAACCTGACCCAGTCAGCCTTTTATCATTCCTACGACAGTCGGTTCTACGTACCGGAATGACCCGGGTTTCGCCCGGCCAAGGACTGTTGTTTCGGCGATCTAACCCTGTTTAGATCGGCCTACCCCATAAGTTGTCTGTTTCCCCTGGAGCAACTCCTTGCAGCAGGGTTGCTTCACCTCCTTCTGCTCAGGGCTGGCATCGAGCCTAACCCTGGTCCAGAAACCTATTTTTGCTGCGTTTGCCAGAAAAAGCTCCATCCGAACTCCACTTCGGTAAGGTGTAATTCGTGCGACAGATGGACCCATCTTAAGGTCTGCTCAGGCCTTAAGACCTATAAGGAGTGGTCCACAAACTATGTGGCCCCATGTTGTTCGCGCCCTACGGCGCCCATAGCCTCTACGGCTCCCCTAGTTGCACCTAGTGCACCGGTGCCTAGCACCGGCAGAACCTCTACGGTTCGCAGGAGCACACAACATCTGATGAAACACAAATTCGCTGTTACAACTGTTCGCAATTCGGGCACTTCCAGTCGCAATGCCCGAGGCCTAGACGACCGATGGGGTCGTGCTTCAAATGCGGTGAAATGGGTCACTATTCCGAAACATGTCCCAAACGTTGACAAGTTGCGGCGGTCAACGATTGCAGTTCGGGTCCAGTAGCTGATGGCGAAAATGCCGAGCTGATTGGGAAAATGCAGGAATTACAAACGGTGAGTGTCGCTTTTAAAATTAAGCAAGTTAAGTGCACTAAGTTTTTTGAATTTCCTTCTCTTTTTGACTCGGGCAGTCTGAGGAGTTTTATTAGGAGGTCATGAGTACCATTAGGGAGAACCGAAAATTTGAAATGTTCAAACTACACGGGGGTTGGTAATGTTAGGTTATGTACGTATGACGATGTAAAATGATTAACCGGATATGTTTTGCATAAATTATCCGTACTTCCAGATTCAGATTTGTCGGTGCCTCTGCTGGTGGGTCGTGATCTCTTGAAGAAGCTTAATATATTTTTATGTGAATTAAAATCTAATTATACGCACTCTAAAAATGAATTAGTTGAAATTAAAAATGCGAATAGAATTCAATCGTGTAAAAGTTTTAATTATGGTGCACTTGATTTGTTTGGTTTGTCATATCTTTCAAAAAATTGTAAACAGTGTCTGACGAAAGGTGTAAATATTAAGGAAAAACCACATTTGAGTTGCGAATCGGTTAGAGTTCCGACTTCCGAACATCCAGTGCTTGGTGCGAATGAGGTTGAGGTACAATTATTCGCGGTGGAAAGAGTTGATAAATCCCAAGATGTAGGGTCAAGCTTTTCTATCGAACAGAATATCATAAACGCATGTGTTGGTATTGTTAACGAGGATGCTAGTTTAGAGGAGATTAATGTGAACCCTAAGTTAGAAAGTCAGTATGATACGGTGCTTGAAAATGTAATTATTAACTATTATTACAATCCTTTGTCTAATGCTGAGAAAGAACCTTGCCATCTCAAAATGAAACTAAATTTAACAGATGATACGCCATTTCATTGTGCTCCGCGGAGGTTATCGTACTCCGAAAAGGCAGAAATACATATTATAATTAATGAACTTTTGACACGGGGTGTCATTCGGTACAGTAATTCACCTTATGCATCGGCAACCGTTCTTGTACATAAAAAGAACGGTGAGGGTAGACTTTGTATTGACTATAGGTTTTTAAATAAGAAAACAATTCGAGACAACTTTCCAATACCATTGATAGAGGATTGCATTGAGTATTTAGAAGGGAAAAAATATTTTACATCATTAGACCTGAGAAATTGCTTCCACCAAGTTGAAATGAACGCAGAATCAATCAAATATACGTCATTCGTGACTTCAGGTGGTCAGTATGAATACACTCGAATGCCCTTCGGATTAAAGAATGCTTCCGCTTTTTTCCAGCGCTTTATTTGTGAAGTTTTGAAAGACCTTATTCCTACCGGAAAAGTAGTAGTGTTTATTGACGATATAACAATAGCTACTGAGGACTTCGAATCACATATAGTAATATTAACAGAAGTTTTACAAAGATTGCGTAAGAGAGTTTTGGAACTGAGGATGAGCAAATGTAAATTCGGATTTTTTGAAATAGATTTTTTGGGGTACTTTGTGAACAAGGACGGGATTTGGCCCTACCCTATGCATGTAGAAGCTATTAAAAACCTTCCTCAACCTCGGAATTTCAAAGATACTCAGCAATGTTTGGGTTTATTCTCCTTTCTTAGAAGATTTGTTACTTAATTTTCGGAAATTGCGAAAACTTTGACCATGTTACTTGGGAGAGGTACTCCATTTGAGTTTACGACTAAATGTGCTGAATCGTTCCATAAATTGAAAGATAGTTTAATAGGTGCCCCAGTTCTGGTAATTTACAGTCCAGTAAAGGCAACGGAGCTACACACGGATGCGAGTAAGTTGGGCTTTGGTACAATTTTGATGCAGAAGCAGAGTGATGGAAAATTCCACCCTGTATCTTACTTTTCGAAAACTTCTTCGGAGGCCGAATCGAAGTTACATAGTTTTGTTATAGTTTATGCCCTAGAAAGATTTAAAACGCAGTTGAAGGGAATCCCTTTCACGACTGTCACAGATTGTAATGCGCTAACGCAGGCTTTGGGGAAGAAACAGGTTAATCCGCGAATTGCAAGATGGGTTTTCACATTTGAGAACTTTAATTATAAGGTCAAACATCGGGCTGCAACCTCTATGGCTCATGTAGATGCTTTAAGCAGATGTTGCATGGTTGACAATGAGGACATAAGCGATATTGACTTTAACTTACAAATAACACAGAACAGGGATGAGAATATTAAAATACTGAGGTCAAAGTTAGAAAAAAGTCCAGTCCCGAACTATGAGTTGATTGATGGGGTCGTGTTCAGAAAGGAGGTAGGGGGGCACATCAAATTATATGTTCCAGGAAGTGGAGAGCAATGCCATAAGTCATTCACGAGAAAATAGGGCATATGGCGGTAGAGAAAACGGTGCATCAACTGAAGAGAAGCTATTGGTTTCCGAAGTTGAGGAAAAGGGTGAACAATTTTATAAGAAATTGCCTTCAGTGCATAATGTATGCACCGGAGTCACGGGGAAATCGGCATATGTTCAATATTCCTAAGAAGCCGGAGCCCTTTGATACTTTACATATAGATCACTTTGGCCCATTACCGCCATTGCGGTCTGTTAGAAAGCATGTTCTTGTGGTGGTTCATAGTTTTACAAAACATGTGTGTGCGGCTTTGCAGAAGTATTTCGATTACTACAGTCGACCGAGGAGGGTTGTAAGCGACAGGGGCTCATGTTTTACTGGCCAGTCATTCTCCGAATTCGTGCAAGATAACAATATTGTTCATATAAAGGTGGCGGTGGTATCTCCTCAAGCGAATGGGCAGGTGGAGACGGTAAACAGGGTTTTAAAGGCAATGCTAGTCAAGCTCACTGACCCAGTGGATCATTCGGATTGGGTAGTCAGGTTAACGGTAGCTGAGTTTGCTATTAATAACGCAGTACATGCTTCGACGAAGAAATCCTCTTGTGATTTGTTGTTTGGAGTTCCACAGCGGGGTAGAATTGTAGATGAACTAACAGAGTTCTTAGTTGAAAAGGAAGTTACGCCACCTTGTGATTTAGTTAAAGTTCGGGGTGAAGCTTTGAAGTGTATGGAAAGGTCACAAGAATACAATCTTAAAAATTTTCTCAATCACAGCGCACCAGCACGGGTTTACGAGGTGGGAAACTATGTAGTCATGAAGAATGTCGATACTACCGCGGGAGTAAATAAGAAACTAATTGCGAGATATCGTGGTCCTTACATGATACATAAAAACTGCCAAACGATTAATATGTGTTACGTGATATTGAGGATTGCCAAATTACGCAAATCCCGTATGATGGTGTGGTAGAAGCAAATCGGATACGTATGTGGTTAACACCCACACCTGAGTCAGAGGCTGCAGACCTGAAGGATAGTAGCGACACTTAACCAAAATTTAATTGGAAGTTATATCGATTGATCGAGTCGATCAATGTCAGGTTGGTCGAGTTGTAAGACATGAGAATGTGGCAACATTTCAATTAGTTTGTAAGTAAAATTGTAAACCTGGCAACTCCAGAGAAAAAGAGATAAGAAGAAAATAAAGAAAACGGCCACTTCCGTTTTGGCGAAAATGGTGAGAAGACCAACTTTTGCTGAGTTATTATAAAATCTAGAAATTACCAGGCCATCTTATGTTTATAATTGATTATTCAAGGAAAATAAAATTACACTTTTTCTCTTTGAAAGCAAATCTGATATATTAAAATCATTATAGTGATTGCTAATATCGTGTCATACTTAAACATCCCTCCCCCGTAGTTTGTGTATTAATTTGAAAAGCGTAAAGTGCCTTGTTTTTCTAGGTGAGGTTAGGCGGTAGTCTTTAGTGAGGCACACTTAGGTTCAGGTTGTAGCCTATTTTGGTACCACAATGAGGATGTTAAGTGACCACTGTTCTCTAGCGCGAATATGTATTTGAATTTCACTCAACAACAAAGGACTTACAACTAATCCGTCCAATAATTTAACTGCAATCATAACCCCTAGGTTAATAAGTTTTACACTTGCCTTTATATGGCGGTAATTTTCTCGTCTTATCATACTGCAAACCACTCAGCGCGAACAACAAAACCTGTTTCTGAACTGGTTCAAGTCTATCTTTATACATATATCCGATATCGAGTATTCCAAATCACTGGACCATATCTTACCTTTCAAGCAATTATATGTAAGTTGAAATTAAGCTTTAGATCCACTGTAATGCCCAAATCTACAAAATTAGTGTCTTGTTCAAGTTGATAGCCTACTATTTTATGTACATGATTTTGAAATACTTTTCTTGAGAAACACATAAACTTGCAATGGTTATATTATTTTGGACTTATATGTTTGGAAACCAGTGTAATTTATTGAGCTCGAGACCAGGTTTTTATTTAGGAAATAATTGAGAAAACAACGATTTTCCAAAGTGGTTGAAGTGATAGCTGCTATTTCGGAGATCACCATATGTCCTCATCAGACTCTTTCTGTCTAGAATTTACCAAGGTTTGAACCATGGTACACCGTGTGGAAATCACTTACTTTTTCATTATCCCTATCTCAAACCATACCGCTATTAATTGTGATGTGTGGTAGGGGTAGGCCGATCTAAACAGGGTTAGATCGCCGAAACAACAGTCCTTGGCCGGGTGAAACCGGGAACATTCCGGTACGTAGAACCGTCTGTTGTTGGACTGACCCCAAGTGCTGAGCTGGATTATAGGACAAACGAGCAATTTAAAATTGAGCTTCTGGTTGTATGGGCGGTAATGGACAAGCGAAAAAGAGGAAAGGTAAGCTGACTTCTATGAAAATTATAAGACTGTGAAAAATAAGCATAAAACAAACCGAACACGAATAGCCAAAACTAACGTATATTTTGAAGAAAAAATTAAAACAAACGAAAATTTGTCAATCCCCAAACTTGTTTTTGCCCTGAAGACGAATCGTCAATGTTATGAAAAGGTGATTACAAGAAAATTTGCACAAAGGTACGTAATTAATAAAACACATAAACAACTTACCAGTTCATTAACATTTTCATGATATTTCGGAATTGTGGACTCATTTTGTGTGGACACTTTTACATTATTCTCATCTCTTAGATTTCTATCGCAAGGAGGAAGGCTGATTTTATCCACACTATAATGAAAATAATGTTTCACAATAATTTAGTACATATCGTTAAGCATTATTTACTCGGAATAATAGTTGATCGTTGAATAAAAACTAATTTCAAACACATTGTTATTCGTGGTCATTATTGTTCCCAATTTGTACGGAATTTCTCACATAAAAAAAAATAAAAATCCCATCTTTCTGAAGCCTTACTAAACCGCAATTTTTGTATTCATAGCCGCTACTTTTTGAATTATTTTGAATTAACCACATTCATTCTATGTGGTCATTTTTGGTTTTGCTATTAACGCGTGAGTAGGTTCCTTTTTGCTGCCAACGTCGCTGTCGTCACTCGCATACAACAAGGGAACGAAGGAACAACGGCATTCGGCTATATTTTGAGAACAATTTGTATGCAATCACACAAAAAGAGTACGCTGTTGGCCTCTCAGGCACGCACACAAACATGCTTGCTTATGTATAGGTTTGCCCGCCACTGGTATATATATATACTAAATGACATTTATGCAGGTGGTCGAAGGTTAGCATGTTAAAGTAAAAAAAAAAAAAAATCGCTGAACATATACTGTACCACAAAGGTATCATAAGAACAGGTAAACTTCATGATTCAATTAATTGATGCATGGGCATGGTGTAATGAAATAAGGCGAAGTCACTTACATTTTTGCATGCCGACTGGGGCTATGCACTTGAAGGTAGTAGAAAAAGGGAGAACAATTACTACTATTTTTGTAACTTGTTGGGTACTATTTCCAGTTTTTTGAAGATTTGTGCTACATTCCTACTGCACTGAAAACTGAGATTTCGACCTCGAACTCTTGAAAATTTGTTTAAGTGTTTCCATTTGCACTTTCTATAGATTTTGTTAACATTTTTCATGTCGATTTTCCTGGATCCGCAAAGGTCGCCAATCTTGTCCTTCCATACATATACAAGTGGTTCTTCAACTTCTAATGCTCGAGTTCTCCTAATCTAATGGTGCTGTTAATTTCTTCTTGATTACTCATTTTAAAATTGTTTGTGTGTTTTTGTTTATACAGAGAATTTTTACATTACAAATTACGAAATTACAAAAACCACCTCTTAAGTGACTTCACCTTATTTCATTACACCATGATTAATCATGGGTAAACTAGAAATTCGTAAATATAGTTAGCAGTTAATTCAAAGCTGCACTAGGATTCAGTAAAATACTATTGAAAAGTTTAAAATTTGATGCAAAGTAGATATTTTTTAAGAATTTTAAGACTCGAAACCTTTCTTCTTCTTCAATGCAATCCTTAGAAACTATTTTCAACCATACACGCGATATCAAATTTCTGCGCCTAACATTCGCTTTCGATTAAATCGCAACCTTTTTAAATATTTAATTACTTACCGTTCATTATAATCACGATTTTTGATTTGACGACTCCCATCTTTGTTGAAACGGCGGTTATCTACAAATTCGGTTGTTAATTGCACATTTAAAGCTGTTTGAAACATTATAAATTACCTTTTTTTTGTGTTTCTAATCTATCCATAGTATGCGTCGATATATGTTTATCGCATTTTTGCAATTCATCATTTTTACTGCGCCAACTTTTAGTGTAATTCGTGTTATCTTTATTGGTTTTCTCTAGTTGAATATTCCCAATCTTAAGGTTAATAATAGTTTGATCATGTTCAGGGTTTAGTTGCTGCTGGCGGCGTGCTTCTGACATTCGCTCTTCAATCTCTAATTCACGAGTTGCAGTATCTACTGGTTTTGCGGAACCAAAGACTTTTAACGAGGGAACACCGCTTGATTTAAAATCAATTCTTTTTTCAACTTGTAATTCCTTGACACTTTCTATAGTGTGGTTAATAGTTGGTACAGGTAGTGTTCGAGGCTTTAAATTAAGCTTGGGTCTTTCTAATTCTTGATCTTTTTTCAAATTGTTTGGCTTGATTGCCTCTGCATCATCATTTCTTGATTTGAAACCGAGATTTTGAGATCCTGATCTCCACGAGCCAAAAGCATTTTTATCCCCTGACTCATATTTTCTTTCACGACTAAAGTTTCGCTCATAATTATCATTCAAATGATTTAAGGTATTTTCACGACGCCAATTAGTTGAGTCTCTATGCTCCCCGCTGTTATTGAATCCTTCAAATCCACGCCTATTACCTCTTGGTCTAACACCTTGGTGTTCATTTTCATTGGACAATTCAATTCTAATCCTCCTTCCTTTAACATATGGATCAGGCAAGCTTAATGTGTTAATGAAGTCGTCGCGATTTTCAAACTCAACATATCCAAAACCTCGCACACGACCGTTTTCTCCTTCTTCACGCGGCAAGCGCAGTGATAATATTGGCGTTGTTCCAAAGAATTCATGCAAATCATCTTCCTTTGCATCAAATGGAAGGTTGGTCAAATAAGCAATATATGGTGGGTACTGGGGAACAGAATCATCATCAAAAATACGGCTAGCTCTAGGTGCGGTTGGAAGTTGGAAAACAAGTGGCATTGCAATAGTTCCATCATCGCTTTCTTCGCCTTCAACGTTTCTAACTTTTTTTGTTACTTGTGTGGTTCCGATGGGTGCTTCACCATTTGCCAAGAAGGATTGTAAAGATATTACAGTTCCTTTTTTCTTTCCTTTTTTACCTAATGAAATATTACACACCAGTCATTATTGGAAAATTACAAGTTACAAGTTTTGTATGTATGTACATTATTTTCTAAGTAGCTTAAGTTGAGATCAGTAAAAATTTCGTTTTTATTATTGAGGCATGTTCGGCGTTTTACTTCCGAATTAAATTTGTGTATTTTGCGCCTATCAGAAACTTGCAAAACATGCCCGATTGTGTTACTCTTTAGAGGAAAGCCTTATTAGATGAATTTCATATCAAATCCAATATGCGTTGAACCCGACCCTCTCAGAATTTGATGAAATTTTGCATATAGGTACATCTTACGTACCCAAGCACAACCTTATTTTTAGAAAATGGATTTTCGAAAAATTGTGGGCGTGGCAAGGTATCGAAATATTCGAAAATATTCGAAAAATGACGATAATAGGTACTTTTAAAGTGTGATTACTACGGAATGGCTTTACCGATTTCAAAGATCTTCATACCATTAGAAAGGTATTGAAATAAGCTTTCAAAAAAATACACTGAAAAAACACTTCAAAGATCAAGCGATTTTGAAAAATAAAATTTTATTTTAGAAAGGTCTATTTAATATATATAACATATCCGAAAACTAAAATGGGGTGTTTTTTTTTTTTTTTTTTAATTTATTTAAGTAAATGCATCTCTTGTTAACTTTTTTTATTTTGATATTATTGTGTGACCAAAAAAGGTACCTAGCTATACTTTGGAAGTTATACAGATTTTTTTTTTAATTCTAATAGAGTCGAACAAGAATTTTTGTTGTCAAATTTTCAGGCATTCCCAAAATATAAAATTAATGACCTTGGTAACACAAAAATTTAACCGCTCATCAAAGGATACAGCGGATCAACCTTCCACCACATGAAATCAGTAGCGAAAATAATTTTTTGTGCCTGTTTGTTGTGCTGTTTACCGCAACAACTGAAATAGATTCCTAGAATATCGCTATGAAGCTAACAGTCAGGTAGAAATAGTATCTAAACGAAGGGTGTATGTTTATGTTGTACAATAGATCCTATGCATAGTAGTGCCGAAACGTTCCTAGGATCTATTGGACAACATAAACATACACCCTTCGGTTAGATAGTACAATAAACTTTTAATGACTAAGTATATACTATTTCTATCTGATTGTTAGCTTCATAGCGATATTCTATGAATTCGTTTCAGTTGCAATTGCAAATTCAAAGCGAACGTTTTCGTCTAGTAAATTTTTTTTTTTTTTTTTTTTTTTTTTTTTTTTTTTTTCAAACTGAAAAAACAAAATGTTCCTCTAAACTTCGAAATATTAGCTTAAACGAAGCAGCGGTGATATCTGAGCATTTTCCAGCAGTCTCCAACACTCATTGTTGCCGTATTTGCGAAAATTGTCGCTTTAAACTGAAGGACGCTATCAAGATTGCTGATAATCAGCGTTCTACTGAAACGGAAGTTGAGGATTTACATGACTTGGCTAGCGGTGAATTGTATCAAGAATATAAGGAAGTTACAACATGCAGCAGCTATACTAAATCGCTCGAACGCAACGAACTCGTCAACAATATGAATAAGCATGTTATTCCTCATCTTGCAAGCCATCCATCGCCAATGAAGCGAAAATATTTAGAAAGGGATTCATACTGCAAAAAAAAAAACACAGCAAATTGCGCAAGGTATTTCGGATTCACTTGGAGGTGGTTCACTGTCAACTTTATCAGAAGACCAAAAGAAGATCAAAGCTTACTACGAACAAATTTTGGAGAACATGAAATATCAAATCGAAAACTGCTCAAATAATTTGGATAAGCAAAAAATATTATCTCTATTACCAAACACCATGACATCTAAGGAAATTAAAGACATTTTTGGGCATGATTTATCTTACGAATTGATAAAAATTAGCAAAGATATACAAAAAAATAAAACAAAGTTTTCGGACGTCAAACGCTTTAGCATGGACAGACGTAGTTTACCTGAACAAACTTTAAACACAGTAAAATTGTTTTATGAAGATGATGAAATCAGCCGAATCATGCCTGGGTCACAGGACTCAATTGTAGTAAGACAAGGAAACATACGCGAGAAACTTCAAAAAAGACTAATGCTGTCATCGCTTCGTGAAACTTACTATGAATTTAGAAAAATACATCCTTCACTCCAATTAGGATTTACAAAATTTACCATGTTGCGACCAGAGAATTGTATCAAACTTGGGGTTGGAAACCAGCAAAATGTTTGTGTGTGCACATTGCATCAGAATGTAAAACTGATGTTCGAAAAATCGGGTTTGAAATCGATGGAAGGTCAACATAATTTCAGAAACTATAAAGATGTTATTAAATTCGTTGTCTGTAATGGTAATATAGAAAACAGCGAGTGTTGCGTATCAATGTGTGGTCGGTGCTACGATAATTTAACGAACCTTAGAACGATGATGTTGGAATATTACGAAAAAAATTCGATTCAAGAAGTCATTTACAAAAACTGGAACACAACACTCAGATGTAATCTCGAAACCATTTCCTCTTCTACAAACACATTTGTTGACGTTTTTGTACAACACATCAATAAGCTGGTGTCACATCATTTCACAGCTAAGCGCCAGTCCCGCTTCGTAAGTGAAAGAAAAATTACACTGCTGCCAGGAGAACTGATAATTCAAATGGATTTCGCTGAAAACTATGCGTTTGTTATACAAGATGCCATTCAAGGATATCATTGGAATAATAGTCAAGCCACGATACATCCGTTCGTTATTTATTACAAAGATAACGATAATTTAATTCATAGAACCTTTGCCATAATATCCGATTGTAATATCCATGATAGCATAGCAGTTCATCTATATATTTCAAAAATGATTAATTTTGTTAAGACTAATATAAGCAATTCAATTACGAAAGTTATCTACGTGTCAGATGGTGCAGGAGCACAGTACAAAAACAAGTACAACTTAATTAATTTATCTCATCATAAAATTGATTTCGAAATTTGCTTTTACTTCTGTTTGTTTAAATGAGTTTGGGGAGTAGGAGTGCGAGTGGCATTGAGGACAATAGCCTCGCAATGCTAAATATTTTGTGCAAGCGACAAAAGGGACTCAATGTTGTGCATTTTAACGCGCGCAGTTTGAATTATGAAAAAATGGATACGATCAGAGCGATATTTGAATTATCTTATGTTGATGTCATTTGTGTCTCAGAGACTTGGTTTAGACCAGAGCTAAAAGATGCCAATTTTGACATAAAAGGTTATACACTTTACAGAATGGACAGGAAGATTAAGAGGGGTGGTGGTGTGGCTATGTATTGCAAAAAGTATCTAAAAACTCGGTTGATACCAGGAATATCTGGTAGCGCCACTGAGCACATGTTAGTTGAAGTGTCCAGTTCATTGTCTAAAATCCTTTTGTCGTGTGTTTATAATCCCCATAAATGTTGTAATGTAAATGAATATTTTGCTATGTTGTCACCTGTAGCTGTTGACTATAATGAAATTGTTGTTTGTGGAGACTTTAATGTGAATCTGTTATGTGATGATTTGTATAGCCGCCGTTTGTTAGATGATGTTTCCTGTGTTGGTCTAGAGGTGGTTAATATTACTGTACCCACAAGATATGGGCAAAACTGTGATCCCAGCCTTCTTGATTATTTTATTGTGTCTGATACGTCTATTGTTTTAAAGTTTGACCAAATTTCTTTTGTATCTGACCACGATTTAATTTTCTGTGCATTTGATGTAAAATTTGACACCCACATTGATGCAGTTAGTCCGTCCAGTTCACCAGATTATCGTCTCCTTGACGTTAATAATCTATTATGTGATATATCCTCGGTCAGTTGGTCTACTTGCTGGGGTCTAAGCTCGGTGCATGATAAGCTGAGCTTCTTGAATGAGATCGTGCTATACCTATATAGGACCCACGTTCCGACTCGCACTCGCCATGGTAGTACCTCCTCGTGCCCTTGGTTCAACAAGGTCATTCGTGCAATGATAGTTAAGCGCAACAAGAAGTATTCCGCCTGGAAAAAGAACCGCACCGAAAACAATTGGCATGCATATAAGCTTGTCCGAAATGAAACTACGGCCATTATAAAGCGGGAAAAATGTAGATACTACAGGGAAATGCTGGATACATCGCTGCCAAATCATGTTCTTTGGCGCAACTTAAAAAACCTTCGTGTGCATGTTAGTGACAGTTCTGATTGTTCTCTTAGTCCTGAAGACCTTAATGATGCTTTCGTCAGTCGTATTTCTCCATCTTGTATTAATACTTGTCTCACACCATGTTCCTCGTCTGCAGCGTCTATTTGTCAAGTATTTGAGTTTAATGTTGTGTCGGAATTTGATGTAGTTATGTGTATCAATAAGATAAGATCGAATGCAATCGGGGCGGACAGCATACCAATTAAATTTATTAAAATAATTGCACCGTACATTCTGTCTACTCTGACCCATGTCATTAATCATAGCATAACAACTTCTTGCTTCCCTGACGCATGGAAAGTTGCCACGGTGCAACCAATAGCCAAAAACAAGTCTGCTTGCGATCCCAGTGATTTTCGACCGATTAGCATTTTACCTGCACTCTCAAAAGTCCTTGAGATGCTGATGTCTGAACAAATTCATGATCACATAAATAAATTTAGACTTCTATCCCCATTTCAGTCGGGATTTAGAGCAAGGCATAGCTGTTCTACCGCTATTTTAAAAATTTTAGATGACATTAGAATTCCTTTTGACAAAAACCATCTGACTTTGTTATGCCTACTTGACTTTTCTAAAGCTTTTGACTCTGTGAACCATGACTTACTTTGCATGAAGTTGAAAAACTACTTTGGTTTCGGGAATTCCGCAACGCGTTTTATGCGGAGCTACTTGACGGGTAGAACCCAGTGTGTCAGAGTTGGCTCTCAGACTTCTGGTCTAAAACCACTGCTAGCCGGTGTGCCCCAAGGATCTATCTTGGGACCGTTATTATTTAGTATATTCATAAATGACATATTTAATGCTTGCCAGCACGTGCATATGCATGCATATGCTGATGATATTCAGCTATATCTATCTGCAGCTCATAAGGAAACTGGTTATCTATGCACAAAGTTGAATAAAGATTTAAAATCCATCTCTGCATGGGCGAAGAGAAATGACCTATGTCTAAACAGTGATAAATCGTACGTGCTGCCCATAACTAAAAAACGAATAAATTTTTCAGACATCCCGCCTCTATATATTGTCGATAAGCGCCTTAAACTCGTGTCTAAGGTGACTAATCTTCGGTTCGTTATTAATACCAGCCTAACGTGTGACGATCACGTGAACTCGATAATTGCCAAAGTGTACAATATTTTAAGAAACCTAAGAATGTCTGCAACTTTTACACCGGCCCCCGTTCGTAGAAAGCTTGCTTTACAATTAATAATGCCGATCATCTGCTACCCTGAACTTGTCTACAGTAAATTAAGTTCTCATTCTGCTCATAAAGTTGATGTGGCATTCAACCATGTTACACGTTACGTATTCGGGTTAGCAAAGCTCGACCATATATCTGGATGGAGATCGCGGTTGTTAGGCTGTGAACTTTCCGATTATTTGAAAGCAAGAAACTGTATTTTTCTGTGTCGACTTATTATGTATAAGGAACCGAGCTATCTTTATGACAAACTAATTTTCCCTAAGTCAGCTCGAATTAATGACTTGATTGTACCGACTTATAATTATCTGGCGTCTGCTCGGTTATTCTTTGTCAATGCCATACGTACATGGAACTCTGTTCCGGCGCACGTTCGCAGTAGTCTAAATAAAAGCAACTTTAAGAATGTTTTATATATGTACTTTCGTTAAAACAATAAAAACATATTGTATTATTATGAGTTTCGCTAACTAAGTTCCGTCTTTCTGGACAATGTGTGTATATGTCCATATCTTCGTTTATAAGTGTTCGGTATTTTAGTCTTTAAAACTTAGCTTTAACTACTATTTTATCATTATTTTTTTTTTTTTATAACATGTGTTTCTAATTTTACTTTTTACATATGATGTGTTGTACTATAAAAGATCCTAGATCTTATTGTACTAATGATTTTTCTGGCAATAAATGAAAAAAAATGAAATATTCGCTGAGTGGCACTTTTACGCAACCAGCCATGGAAAATCTGCATGTGATGGTATAGGTGGGACATTAAAAAGAGGCGCTCGGAATTATAGCATGGCAAATAAAAACCAAATTCAAACGGCGAAAGACCTTTATCATTGGGCTTCACAAACGTATAACACCTCCATAGAAGTTGCTTACGCAGACTCTGATGAATACAACAAAACAAAAGAAGAGCTACTTTCAAGATACAAAAATGCCAAAACTATTACAGGAACTCAAAGCTTCCATTCTTTTGTACCTTTAGATGAAACATCACTAAAAGTAAGCAAATATTCCGAAAGTCAGCAGTATGAGCTGCGCAAAGTTGTATATTAAATCTAAATAAATAAAAATAAAAAATTAACTTTATCAAGTGTACGTCAATTTATTGTGCGGGTCTGAAAAATTTGATAATACGATTCTTGTTCGAATCTATTAGAATACTTAGTCATAGTATCTGTATCTGTATAAAAAAATAAAAAACACCCCATTTTAGTTTTCAGATATGTTATATATATTAAATAGACCTTTCTAAAATAAAATTTTATTTTTCAAAATCGCTTGATCTTTGAAGTGTTTTTTCAGTTTGAAATTTTATTTTGTACTAAAAAATGTTTACAGTGTATTTTTTTGAAAGCTTATTTCAATACCTTTCTAATGGTATGAAGATCTTTGAAATCGGTAAAGCCATTCCGTAGTAATCACACTTTAAAAGTACCTATTATCGTCATTTTTCGAATATTTCGACACCTTGCCACGCCCAAAATTTTTCGAAAATCCATTTTCTAAAAATAAGGTTGTGTTTGGGTACGTAAGATGTACCTATATGCAAAATTTCATCAAATTCTGAGGGGGGCGGGTTCAAAATGTACGTTTTTTTCAGCCTTTGAAATGAAATTCATCATTACAAAGTTATAAGACTTTAAAAAATATCTTATCCCGAATGGACAAATTTTTCTCTAGTTAAAACAACTGTTCTCGATGACCGAAACTAGCAAATTTAACGCATACTTATTATGCACAATGAAATGAAAAACGCTATAATTTTACTTGAAATTATCTAACGTATGGTTTATTTTGCTATGTTCTCGCCCCGGTTGCTGGCCAACGAATCAATTTGGGTTAGCGAAGAGCAAAGAACAAGCGTCATAACTGTGAATTCAAATATAAACTTAAAACTGTAAATGTGTATGTATGTATGTATATAACTTCAATTTATACATAAACGAATAAGCAAACAAAGCAAATAGAATCAGAAGGAATAACAGACAGAAATTTGTCAGTCACCGTAGATCATAGGGTAAGTGGGCGTTCTGCAACAACTTATCTTTAACAATACTCTTATGCGTATTATTGTATAAGAAATTAGTTTAAAATAAAATAACTTAATTCGAGTTGTGTGAGACTAAAACGATTATTTTTGAGTTTTCAAGTTATTAGCAATTCTTAGTTTCACTTAGGTTTCTTTGTTAAGCTTGTTTAAATTATTTTCTTAAGTTTTTTAACTGATTGAGTTTTGATCATCACTTTGATTTTCATCTCAAGATAGCCAACCCTTAAGTCAAGCTTGAAAAAATTTGAAGATAAATGGTTACTTTTGCAAACAAAAAAAAACATACCAAGGATTCTCAAGCTTAGAAAGGTCGGGAACAATTATTTGACGAAAAACTAGATAAATTATTTTATATCTCAAATCGAACATTTCTAATTGGCCAAAGACAGGAGCGAAAAATGATAATGACCTCTGTTGACAAGATATCAGGAAAAAGAAATGAACGCTCACAAACGCGCAATTTAAGGGCGGAGGAACTGCATCAAAAAGCAAATCAAAATGACGTTTCAACCTCTATAACACCATTACAACTTAAATTAAGTTTTACTAGTTATTCTCAGTGTGCTATTGTCAGCGGTCCGAATAACAAGTGCGCGCATAGTGAGCTTTTCTTGCCAACTGCTGAGATTCCAGTACGCAAAAAAAAAAAACAAAAACAAAAAAACTAACAAAAATAACTGACTGAGAGCGTAATAAAGTGCATAAGCAGTGTAATTAGCTAAACCATGTCGAAAAACGACACTGGATGGCAAACAGTTAACAGTAAAAGGAGATCAGCCCCAAACTCTCCCCTTTCATCCTCTCGAAAACTTGCCAAAGTCGACAACGATACGACCACCGCCAATCATAATACCAAATGTGTCAAATATTAGTGAAATGGTACTTACTTTTTCCGAAGTCATAAACAAAGCAAATTTCTGCTACAAAACACAAGCAGATGGACAAACAAGAATAATCACAAAAACAATTGAAGATTGCCGCTCTCTTGTTGAATAACAAAAATATTGAATTTCACACATACCAGATCAAGCAAGAACGATTAAAAACTTTCACCCTACATCTGAAGTTGAAGATATTAAGAAAGAAATTGAAAATTTTAGTCATCGTGTTAGAAGAGTCAGCAACATTACAAGCAAAATAAATCCATTGTTGAATGTCACAGATGCCAAGAGTTTGGGCATACGAAAAGGTATTGTAACAAATCTTGTGCTTGCGTTAAATGCGGTTCTAATCAAAAACTACTGATTGTACCAAAGACCAAAATGCTCCTGCCAAATGTGCAAACTGCCAGCACGAACATCCAGCTAACTATCGCGGGTGTCAGGTACACCAGTCACTAAAAACCAAATATAACACCACAGAATATCCGAATTTACAAAAACAAAATTCATTTCCCACCACCAGAACAAATAGCACAGCTTCGTATGCTGAAGCGGTAAAAACAGCTAACCTCGATCAATTTTTAGAAAAAATTTAGAAAATAATTAACGCACAGACTGCTCAGATAAATAATTTATTAGCAATAATCAATAGTTTATTAAACAAAGTATGCAATTAAATTTAAGGATTGCAATTTCGAATGCCAACGGTATTGTCAAAAATATTAACGGAATCGAAACATTTCTTAACAAAAATTGTATAGATGTATTTTTAGTTTCCGAACACACACTTTTCACAAAGATCCTTTTTCAAAATTAGAGATACGATTATCGAGGCGGATGAAAATTTCACGCATAAAAGTCAAAACAAACACACGCTCAATAGCTATTGGTGCTGGATGCTTTCCTCCCAGGCATAGAATATGAAAGTATGTATAATGAACTCGGCTCAACATTTCTACGCGGGGGAGATTTTAATGCCAAACACCCTTGGTGGAGTTCTCGCTTAAATAATCCAAAAGGTAACGAACTATTGAAATGCATTATGAATAAGAATTTGTCAGTTCTCTCGACCGGTATGCCTACCTACTGGCCATCAGACCCCGCTAAAGCCCCGAATCTATTAGATTTTGTTGTGTGCTCAGGCCTCTCTAGTAATTTGCTAACAATTGAGGAAAATTTTGAACTAAGCTCTGACCACTCACCCCTAATTGCGGTACTCCAATCATCACCTGTAATTCTCCAAAGTAAGCCAAAAATTGTGACTCCACGAACTAATATTTCATTATTTTCTTACTGGTTAGACAATAATATTGATCTTAGTGTCCCATTAAGAACCACTGACCAATTAGACGGTTTTGTTGAAAAATTTAATAAAATCATTGTAGAAGCAGGATTTGTCTCAACTCCACAAGGTACTTGTGTAGCTAACAATAGCTATATCTCTTCGGAAATCAAAACCCTAATAAGTTAAAAACGAGCATTGAGAAAAGTATGGCAAAGAACCCAGAATACAATTGACAAATTATTTTTGAACATAGCTACTAAATATTTAAAAACAAGGCTTAATGAGTTAAAAAACAGCTCCCTTAAAACCTTTTTATCCAACCTTAGTCGTAACGCATCACGCTCTGAATGTCTGTGGAATGCCACAAAACATCTCAAACGACCAAAAGTTAGAAAGGTTCCAATAAAAGACTCCAGCAATTCATGGTATCGGTCAGATGAGGATAAAGCAGAGGCGTTTGCTAAGTACTTAAAAGAAGTATTCAGACCATTTAATTTTGTTAATGCTTCTGATGAAAGGGAAGTGATGCACTTTTTTGATACTCCATGCCAAATGGATCCGCCAATAAAGCGCGTTATTTTATCAGAAGTGAAGGAAGAACTGGCAAAATGTAGCAATAAAAAGAGCCCAGGCTACGATCAGAGAGACAACGCTGTACTAAAGCACCTAACTGAGTAGTCTATGCGAGCCCTTGCAATTATTTTCAATGCCATATTGAGGCTTCAGCACTTTCCTATAGCCTGGAAATGCGCAGAAATAATTATGATCGCTAAACCAGAAAAACCAGATAACTTAGTTAGTTCGTATCGACCCACCAGTCTACTGGTCGCTTTCTCAAAGGTATTCGAAAGAATTCTCTTACGAAGACTGATACCAGTATTGAAAATTTTTTTAATAATTCCGGACCAACAGTACAGGTTTCGCAGAAACCACGGAACTCCGGAACAATGCCATAGAGTATTTAATAAAATAAAGTCAGCTTTCGAACAAAAAGAATATTGTTCAGGAGTTTTCCTTGATGTACAACAAGCATTTGATAAAGTCTGGCACCCCGGACTGCTATACGAATTAAAGAAAAATTTACCTGCTCCCTTTTTCTTTCTGATTAAATATTATTTAAAAGATAGACAGTTTTATGTTAGGGTGGGAAATGAGTACTCAAATATATATATAGAATAAAATCAGGCGTACCACAAGGAAGTGTTTTAGGGCCAATCCTTTATTCGATTTTCACAGCGGATATTCCAAAAAACAACGATGTTACAATAGCAACTTTCGCTGATGACACTGCAGTCTTAACTTCAAATAAAGTAGCTTCTGAATCATTTGACATACTACAAGATAACTTATTCCAACTAGAAGACTGGCTCAAGATGTGGAACATTAAAGTTAATTCAGATAAATCTGTCCATGTTACTTTTGCCCTAGGAAAAGGTGATTGTCCTTCAATCCAAATTTTTAATACAACCATACCTGTTAATGATCATGTAAAATATCTGGGTTTACACATAGATAGAAGGCTTACGTGGAAATATCATCTAAAAGCGAAAAAGGAGCAAATTAATATAAAATTGAGAGGTCTTTATTGGCTTCTGGGTAAAAAATCTATTCTTTCACTTGATAATAAACTGCAAATATATAAAGCCATTATCAAACCCATTTGGACTTATGCGATACAAATATGGAGAACGGCAAGCAACTCAAAAATTGAAATAACAGCGTGTTCAATCAAAAACTCTAAGGACAATAACAAAGGCTAAATAGTATGTCTCAAAACAAACTATTCACAGGGATTTAAAAATATGCACCGTGGCATTACTACAGGCACCCACTATAACAAGGTTAAAAAGAAAAAACATATTAAACTTGTAAGCCAGCACACGCGTGCACAATGTTAATATGTATATAAATCAATACCAAGCAATTATGTAAATATGTAGCTAGGATTTTTATTTTAATTTTAATTATTGTCACTAAATAGGGTGTCACTTAATGAAGTAACACTAAATTTATTTGTTTTCCTTTTCCATAACATCACATTTACTTATTGTATATTAATATTGAGACAGATTGTAAATTTAACTTGAATAAAAAAATAAAAAAAACTAGTTATTCTAATGATCAAATTTGAACAACAAAACTTCTGACCGACAGACAGCCCAACTGATGATGCCAATTGTTGCTTCACTTCGTCATGACCTGTCCCGACTTCCAATTTCAAGAAGCTCGATTCGACGAGATAGAAAGAAAGTAAGAAACGAATTCAATACTGAAATCTAACACCAGACTACCCGCTAGTAGTGCATGGCCTGGTTTTGCTAAATATAAACAAGTGGAGCGACTACCTACATATACTTGATGTACCGACCTCCCTCAATCGGCGCTGTCCCACTTGTGCTTTCTGACCGAGTTAGGTACATGGGCCTTATTTTGGACAGGAAGGAGACCTGAGCTGAGTGAAACATACAGCGCTCGTTCGAATCAGTGGGGCGCCCCGGACCACATCTACTCTTGCACTCAACGTTATGTTAAATGTGGGGCCTGTATGGCCAGGCAAGCAAGGCTGCTACATTTCGTGCTGCAACCCGGTTAAAGAGAAAAGGATTGCGGAATGTCATTTCGTTCAAACAATTAATAATATCACAATGGACTCGTTTATATGTGTGTGTTCCCCCGAGGGAATGCCACATCAACCTAACCTAACCTATACTTGAGTCTGGAGAGAGAGGTGAAAAACTGTTCCCAAATGGAAGCCTGCGTAAATTGTTACAGGGGTGGAAATTAAAAGGTTGCTTAACCAAACCCATACTTGAGCCTAGAGAGGCAGGTGAAAAACTCATAGGTGTTGCGTAAATTATTACAGAAGTGCAAATTAAAAGGTTAAGATAGCGCTATGAGTTTTGGACTTTCTATTCCTCGAGAAACTTCATTCAAAAGATTTAGCGACTACTGGGAAATATTTCGCGAGACCTACGAAACCCTTGATTTAAGTTTGCCTCCATATTTACTGATTCAAAACTGAATTACATTTCTGTGTTCATATAGAAAAGTAGCTAATGTCGAATATGGTAGTTTATATATATCGGCAATTTTATTTAATTTTTGTGTTAGCTTATTCCCGTAATTATTTTTTAGCTCTAATCATTGTTATTGGTGTTAGTTAAAACCCTGGTTAATAGTTTAAAAAATGTGTGAAATTTGCTTCATATGAAACTTTTCATTACTTAGCCCTTTTTCAAACCTGAATATTGCAATTTACTCAACCATTAGAAACTTAAACTTAAATTGAAAAAAAAAAAAGATTGTGAGTTGGGCACCATTAAGTAAACGATAAGTTGTAAGATAATTAGCAACGGAAGATTTTATATGCATTTATTGTCATATATTGCATAATTTTGGTAAGGTTATGCATTTTATAGAAAAATACAAAAAATTTGTTGGAATATAACATTTTAGAGTTTGAACATAATGGGTAAAAATAAATCCTGCGACGAAACTTTGAGAGCCATAATAGTTAAATTCCGCAACGATGGCGAAATCGCGAAAACTCTAAACATTTCCAAAAGGAAGGTTTTCAACGCTCTACTCTATTTCAGAAGAAATAGAACAGTCAACAAAGATCCCGAATAACGTGGACTTGGGAAGTCGAACTCATAGTGCGTGAATCTAAAAAATTGCCCTATAAAACTGCAAATAAAATTCGTGTTACGTGTTTTTGGTGAAAACAACCCTTCTTTATAGGTAGAAGCAGTTAAGAGGCGTTTGACAGGAAAAGGTTTATTTGGAAGGATTTCTCTCAAGAAACCCTATCGGAACGAAATCGCAAGAAAAGATTGCAGTTCGCTATCAAACATCGGGATTGGTCTATTAAACAATGGGAAAGAGTGGTTTTCCGATGAAATAAAAATAAATCGACTTTCTCCCGATGGAAAATCCTACGTTCGGCGTCCCCCATTGAAAGCGTATGACCCGAAATATATGCATACGGCCTACGCTTACGTACGGAGGCCGTGACATCATGGTGTGGAGTGCTATGTCATGGCGAGGACTTGGGCCCATTACACAAATTGAGGGCCGTATGGATCAGCATTTTCATATTTCAATATTGAATGATGTAATGCTATGATGAAAGCATGCTCATTACATGGATATTTTAAATGGACAACGATCCGAAACATACCGAACGATCAACAAATCAGTGGATGGAACCAGTTCGATTGCACAAAATAGCAAATTTCGCCGATCTAATGCAAAGATCCAGATGGAGTGGGAAGAAGAAATAAGCGTTCCCACGACAGTCGGTTCTACGATACTGGAACGACATAGCAGCATTTCCCAAAATTTTATGGGAAATGTTTTATGCTGTTACAAAAACAACATGGAGTTATTCCAACCTCTGTGTGCGAGAAATTATCGAGTCAATGCCGCGTAGGTGTGAAGTAGTGGTTCGAAATAAGGGGTTTGCAACAAAAAATTAATTAAAACATTTGTGTTTAATAAAAAACGAAGCGTTGTTAATTATATGGCCGATAGGTTAGGATTAGTATTATGTAATTATTATAAAAAACGCAACATATCTTTAGTATCTTTAAAAATCAAGTTGTATCGAAGAAACATTACCCTCAGTTGAGTTTGTACCGTGAAATAATTAATACCCTTGAGAGATGTTTTTAATAAAACACATGTATATACACAAGAATGATAGATTACAACGCCGGAAGCGTACACGTCACAGATATTCATAACACAGGAATAGCGAGAAGAAAAGGATGGTGATATCTGCACTTGAGCGTTTATTTGCGCTGCAACTGCTACCATACAAAGCACTACTCGGCACTTCAAATTTATTATTCTGTATTTAACTTTTTGTAAAAATCGCTCAAAACTCAGAAAAATCCACTTTTTAAGAGCCGTTTGTGACGTCAATCCTTCAAACGAGGCAAGTACGAAGTAACGGAAGTGCTTTTGTCGTCACCTGTGCATCGTGGTATACATATATATGTACATACATAATCTCGAAATACAGAAATACATACATATGAATGTACATACATATATCAAAATGCACCCCGACTAGGCAGTGATAAAAGTTTTATTAATTCATAACTACTGAACATCACTTCATCACAATTTCGGAAACAGCAAAATTCTTTCTATTACTCATTATTTAAATATGTATATTTTCCATTTTAGGAGATTCTTTTGTAATCTGGACATATACCACCTGATTTTTGTAGAAGAAACGCAAAATGTTTATTATAATCGAATATTTGAATCAAAATATATTGGAATTAATATTCTCACGTGAAAAAAAGGCAAAAAAAAAAAGTTGGAAAAGCGTAATATAATTCATTTCTTCTCACTGTGAGGTAATATAAATAGTAGCTGAAGTAGAAACCTTCATAAACAGGGAAGGATATTAAAATGGATGTAATATTCGTAGTCATGGGATCTTTTAACGTAAGCATTAAGTAAGAAAGTACTCAGATTGTAAAGAACACATATCTTCCCATTCAATTCAAGTCAAAGCTGAAAATTTTAGAATATAATTCGAATTCCGCTTGATCAAACTAGTCTATTCAAAATCATGGGGCGTATTCATTAACAAAATTAAGTTGATATGTACTTAAACTTGGTTGCAACTATTGACATTGGAGCGCATTCATAGTCAAAATGAAATCGGTACTTAAAGTTGGTGGAAGCTTTTTCGACAAAAAATTCATTGAAAACTACGTCAAAACACTACAACCAACACTAAGTAGATTAAGTAGTTAGTTGAAACTTTTTTAAGATACTTCAGTTAGTTGAAGCTTTTTCGACTAATAACCCAATGAAAATGAGGTCAAAAAGCTACAACCAACTTTAAGAATCAACTTAATTTTTACTTTGAATACGTCTCTCTGCTACAAACTATAAAGCCGACTATAATTACGCGCAAATGAGTTCCTGTAGGGAACTTCTCTTTCACCACTACTTTATTGCAATGATAGAAACAATGTGATCAGAGTTAAATTTAAAAAACTCCATCGAGCAATTGCTTTAAATACAACTGTGGGCTAGGATAATGCTGAGCCAGAAGAGAGCAAAATGAACGCAAATTTAAAAATGATGCCTATACCCAGAAAAGATTTTGAAACATGTAATAATATATGAAAATAACTAAACACTCTCATTTTGCCGCTTGTTGCACGGCAATTAGCAAATGATGCGAATTCACCTCTCTAATCTTTAGCAACGAAAACTAACAGTGCTGCTGCATTTGTATGTAAATATTTTTCTTAGTGGCGGCGCTCCGAGCAATCCGATAACTAATTTTATTTTGCAAGATATATGCGAAGAAACGAACTTTTTCGTTAAATATTTGTCCTGAAAACTTTATATAAATGGGATGTGATGCATGTTCGCCACCTCGTGGCGCATCCTGGGTAACGCCAAATGACAGTGCGGCCTTGACGGCCTAACCTAAACGGTAACAACCCCTTCTCTGTCCATGGACAATTCTTAGGATTACGTCTTTTATCTGTTGATCTTACGCTGGCGGTTGTGGTATTCTACTACCTGAGTATGCTGGTAATCACTGAGCGGAGAGCCCACTGTGACCGTCGCATGGCCTCCAAGACTTTGAAGCGCTATGGCGGTCAGGTTTGCTTCTAAGATCTCTGCGAAACATGCAAGGTCTCTTGAGTGCGTTTCAGAAACGTTCATCCCCTAAGAGACAGCGTCACTCCATGTTTTGTAAAAGAATCTGGTGCGCCACTCTTTATAAGGCGGGGGTTGCCTTGGCGGCGAGGCTTGGAAGGGTGCCAAGCTAGATAAGAGGGAGAGGGAAGAGATCCTCCATGTGACAGGGGGTATATAAACCTTTAATATTTCGAGCTCGACATCGCCTGACCGGATAGCTATGGCCTGACATGCAAGGGTAGTATCCCTGCGGTCGATGTATTTTTCAATAAGACGATACTGCACTGTGTTGCGGGTGATGAACGGTAGTCCTCCACCACTATCTCGCTCGCGATCCTTACGATGCACATTGTAGCCGTTGCAACTCAACAGGGATGAGTTGCTGTGCAGTTTTATTTCTTGGATCGCAGCTATTAATAAACCTGCCGGCTCATAAAGTCCGTTATCTCTGCGATTGGAGTCCTTTGCAGTTAAATTGGAGAGGTTTCGTCTGTCTGGGTTGAATACGGAATAATGGAAAAGAGCAACAGTGGTTTAAACAATATCTCTCAAATCGTAGACAGCCAACTGAAGTAAAATGTGCGAAATCTAATTATGAAGTGGTGAATACGGGAGCTCCACAAGGATCGATCCTGGGTCCAATCCTGTTTATAATATATATAAATGACATTGAAAAAGTAATCACAAACTCAAAACTTGCAATGTATGCTGACGATACTTTAATCAACACAATGACAGAATCAGTGGAAGAATGTAAATAAAAAATAGAATGTGATATGAAGCAAATCACTATGAGGTTGAAAATGAAAAGGCCCAAACTAAACGAACAAAAAACAAAAATGATGTTAATAAATTCAAACAGCGTAATAAACTTAGTAATAAATCAAACAAAAATCTAACAAATAAAATCTATTAAATATGTAGGAGTAATTATAGACAGCGAGCTTAAATTTAATGATCATGTCGATTATTTATGTAGAAACGCTGCTAATAAATTTCTTTAAAAAATACGCAATAAAGCCACATTTTGAATACTGTTCAACAATATTGTATACATGTTGTAATCAAGTGCAAATAGGAAGAATGCAGAAACTGCAAAATAAGTGTATGAGGTGTATAATAAAATGCAGGTTATATACACCAGTAAGCCTAATTCTATAAACATTGAAATGGCTAATATGACATATCCAACTAACTACATCAAATATGTTGGAAATACGCATAAATATCAAGTATGGAATGCAAACAATTTTATACTTGAGTTACAAAAAACTACAACAGCTCAACTCACTTCCAAACGATGGGAAAAAGGAAAATAATATAAAATATTTCAAAGAAATGTGCATAGATTTTGTGATACACTAGTTTATATATAATGAAATTTAAAAAATATACATACATAGATTTTTTGTGATACACTAGAATAGGTCAATAAAAACGTACCACCAAATATAATTGAAATAAGATCACATGAGCAAATTGTTTATAAAGTTAAAATATTAGGGTAATTTTTATTTGTTTGGCAACATAGTGTAAATTAGTTATGCACAAAAATTTTTCTCGAAAATGATTTTTGGAAGGAATAGCCAATTAATTTAAAAAAATTAACAAAACTGTACATTCGATGATATTCATGATTAATTAAAAGAAAACAATGTAAAGTTAACTTAGTGCGCCTAATCATTTTCACCGCTAGCCGTAGAAATATAGACTTCACAAAAGGCTTTCCTAATAAGGAGACGTTCCTCCTTTATCCTCAATAACTGCCTTAATTCTTGAAGGCATGGAATTCACTGGACCTCAATTGATTTCCTTATAACGGGACCATACTAAACCAGTTCTAAAACCTTTATAAATTGGCTTTTATTCGTTGGCTTCTGTTTAGCAACTTCACACTTCATTATATGCCATAAGTGCTTAATAATGTTTAAATCTGGCGAGTTTCCAGGCCAATCCCTAAATCTTTAAATGTATTGGCCAATTAAAAATAAAAATTCGAGCTGAATAGGATCATATACACCAATATTGTATAGATGTTTTATACAATAGTAGTAGAAGAGGAGTATAAGAATAATGCTCTTCAATTCCGGTTACAAATACATAGACCCAAATCATTTGACTTTGAGGAAACTTAACTTACTTTACTACAGAATTATCCTGAAAAATTTTGTGAGCTTAGCAAATTAAATTTGCTTTCGTCAGACGACATAATCTGTTAATCATTTTGATTGAGAAGTTCGTGCAGCCTTCATTTTTTGTGTTAATAGTGGCTTTTTGGCAGGGCGTCTCATAAATATAAATATAAATATAAACCCACATTTCTAAGTCGTCGGCATTTTGCACTTTTCAAATACACAACCAAAACACGACTATAGCTGAACAGTGTGCAACCCAATCTAATAAAAAATAATTTATTTCTCAGTGCCTACTAAATCTAGTAGAAATTTTTTCAAATTTACAGTTATATAGCTGAAGATAGTCACCAAAGTGGTGGTGCGTTTTAATTGCCCGCAAGTGTAAATATATTGTATTTTTTATATCTTATAGATATTAATTTAAAATTTTTGAATTGTTAAGTATGTAAACATATTAATAAAATTCAAATTCATTCAAAAAACAAAAAAAAACAAGAATCATTGCGAGGGAGGGTGTGAGAGCAGGGTGAGGTTGCCCATCATATTTCAGCTGCGCTTGCAAAAGGTAACTCAGTCCCTGCAAGATCGGTTCAACCATGGTCGTTATCATTAAACTCATCTAGGGGGAGGCCCAAGAAACGCACAGCTTCGACAGGGTCGGACCATTGGGAAAGGGGGGTTAGATGAGTCCGTTTTACAGGGCATGTGAAAAGGTGAGCGGTATCATGCGGGGAGTTATCACATGCCGGACACACATTAAGTATGTCTGGGTTAATTCTGGATAGGTAGGAGTTTAACCTGCTACAATATCCAGAACGTCGTTGAGCCAGAGTGACGCGGGATTCACGAGGCAGCTGGAGCTCCGCCTCTGATATGGGTGGTGGTTTGACCCTGAGGCCGCCTAATGGTGGTTTGTCAGTCGTGCCAGCAAGGGCGTAGGCGGTTGCTGAACTCTGCAGCATGAGGCCCGATAGTCACCCATCCACTCACTTGAGGTGCGCAAACCAGAACAAGGCCGAAAATGATACCAGCCATGGCACGAGTTGCACATTCCGGCTTATTCTGGCCTGACGCACGGAACACATTGTGTGGGGAACAAAGAGCTGCTGATTTCCCCTGACACGATAATAGGAGTATTTGGAGGGGTTGGGAAAGTGGGGAATGTTGTCCATGTTGCTGTGGTGAGCTCCTTTGGATGTTGTTGGTGTTGTTGTTGTTGTAGCGGCTAGCCATGATCTGTAAGGACCGGATTCACCCATAGTCGTGGTTGTCAAACTCATCTAGGGGAGTCACAGGAAACATACTGTTTCGACAGGGTTGGGCCAGAGGGAGAGGGGGATTAGATGAGTGCGTTTGAGAGGGCATGTGAATAGGTGATTGGTATCGTGCGGAGAATCTCCATATGCCGGACATGTGTTGGGTATGTCAGGGTTGATTCTGGATAGGTAGGAGTTGAGCCTACTACAATATCCAGATCGCAATTGTGCCAGAGTGACGGGGGACTCGCGAGGCTTTTTAGACCTTAAACTTACAACTATACAATAATTTACTTCCTTTTTTCTAAATTTGTACACATTAAAAGAACTAACTGTAAACAAAATTCATTAAAAGTACAATTTTAAAATATTATTTATAATGCATAAGTTATATTTGCATTAATTTTAACTGCTCATTGGGCGCCGACTTTTAAGGCCTGCTGAGACTGACAAGGTCTCAATACGGACAAAGTGGCCATCAGTAAACATCGCGTTACTCTTGGATCAGCTCATTTCAGTGGACAGTGCTAATCTCAATTTAGATATCGTGGTACTCGTCTTTGTGCATAACAGTGGACAGTGATAGTCTCACTTCAATATTTTTTTTTTTAATATCAAAGCGCTATGGATGCCGACTTTTAAGTATTTTCAGAGACGGCCGAGGTCTTCTTGCAGTTATAAGTGGTCATCCGTAAATAGCACTTTGATCATATTGTATGATATTATATTTCCGACCAACATAGGTGACAGCGCCAAGTCAGTCCACTGAGTATTTATGTTATATAAAGGCAAATCCTGCCCCTCCAATATTCACTTCATTCCATCAGATAATTGATCCATGGTATAGCATGAAAAGTAAGAACGAAAACTTTCATCTTAGAGGAAGGGTTCTACAGTATTCAAATAAACTCTTTTTAAAACTATTGAAATTGTTACTGTTCTTTATATAATTAGGAAGTTCATTGTAACTTTTTAAACCTTTATAAAATATATTTTGCTTGTCTATTTCTGTTTTAAAAAGAGACAATCTAAAATTATTATTCTCCCTCACTCCATGTGAATGAGTTTCATTAACATATTTAAGTTTTACACTCAGGTACTCTGGTAGGTTACCATACTTAATATTAAAAATAAATTTCATACTTTGATAAAAGATTTGCTGTTTAACGCTCAACCAATTCAAGGTTTCGATCATGTTTTTTACTGGGGTGTAATACCGCATGTTCAAAATAAATCTCATGGCCTTATTTTGCATAACCTGTAGCTTATCTATTTGTGCTTCATTCGCAATAAAAAATATCGTTGGACAAAACAAAAAGTGCGGCTCTATAATAGATCTATACACCATAATTTTATATTTCCAACTTATATACTTGCATGATCTTTTCATAAATCCAATTTTCTTTGCAATTTTTCCAACAATATAATCGATGTGCTCATTGAATTACAATTTGTTATCGATCTGAATACCTAAGTATTTAATTATGTTTAATTCCTCAATGTTTGTACCCATAATGATCAGGTTAAATTTAGGTGTTTCTTTATTCAGCGATCTTGATATGATCATAAAATTAGTTTTGCTAACATTGAGTTTTAATTTATTTTTGCAAGGCCACCTATAAAGTGAATTTCAATCCGATCCTTGTGGTAATCCTATTTCCACCAACGCTTCCTCTGAGGCTGCCGACTCTATTACAGTTTTTTGTTTGCGGTTAGTGAGAAAGCTCTTAAACCACCGCTATTCCGTATCCCTTACACCAATGTTATGTAATTTGGCTAGCATTATATTTCTGTCAATTGTTTTGAACGCTCTCTTAAGATCAATGAAAACTGTAACAGTACTTTTCTTCAAATTGAGATTTTCTTTCCAGTCAGATCTTACCAAATTTAAAGCGGTTTCACAAGAGTGCTTTTCTCTAAAGCCTGACTGTGCTTTCATTAGTATTTTATTATTTTCCAGATAATTAGTAAGTTGCTTCTATATCGATATCTCTAACAATTTCTCTATGTTTGGCAATGTAATAATAGGTCTAAGATCTTCGGCTATTATTGAATTTTTTACTTTTTTATGGGTATTATTGTAGTTACTTTCCACCACTATTGGTGGTGGTTGGTCTCCTATTACGACATTTGCCTGGCGAGAGTCGATGTAATGTTGATGACCAGTCTTCGAAAGTGAACGTATATCTCCCCGACCTTCCCCATTTCTTCACAGGCAGAAACCTGGCGTTGTTCCCTGCTAACACCTCGGCGACCCTCTTTACCACCTGGACGAAGGAGGTCAATATCCACATCACCGCTCGGGCACCCAAACAGGCATCTGCTTGCAGTGGAACAACCCCTCAGGCACATCAGAAAGCATCTCCTAGAACTGAAGGATGACATCCAGCCACATATAACGCATCCGCTGGATCCGGGGGCGTACTGGCGGGTACTAAGCAACATCAACAGAGAGACAGTCAGCACCACCATCGACTCTCGCCAGGCAAATGCCGTAATAGGAGCCCAACCACCACCAATAGTGGTGGAAAGTAACTACAATAATACCCATAAAAAAAAGTAAAAAATTCACTAATAGCCGAAGATCTTAGACCTATTATTACATTGCCAAACATAGAGAAATTGTGATTGATAGCATGTGCTCGAAGGTGTTATTTAACTCCGGCGCATTGTGCGTATTGGGGTGTCAAACGACTTATCGGATTGGCTGACCTAAACAGGGTTAGGTCGCCGAAAAAACAGTCTATGGCGGGCGTCATTCCGTGTCATTCCGGTACGTAGGGCCGACTGTCTTGGGAATGTGATAGATTGCATGTACTCAAAGGTGAACAATTCTCTCCTTTTCAGCGCACACAATCGCAGTCGCCAACAAAGTACGGAGCCGCAACAAAGTCCTCAAGTCGCTCCACGGCAGGACTAGGAGAAATTACCAAAAAAAACCGTTGTTGGCAACATACAAGGCGATTAGTCGGCCGTTTGTATACTATGCTACTCCAATTTTGACGGCGGGCATCAGTACCGCTCAGAAGGCAATGCTTCAAATTCGTAAAAACGCCGCATTCCGGACTGTCTTCTGATTTCGCTTGATGCACACCTCCATCAGACGACGTGCATGTTACATGTAAAGGAGCATTTAGTCACACTCAGCAAGTAGTTCCTGTTTGGGTGTCACGTCACGTCAGGGGACATCTCAGCGAACTCAAGTACGAGATCCAGTCGTTCACTAGTCAACCACTGGCTCCGTTGGAATATAGACAGCCTCTGAACAGCATTCACCGAGAGGCAATTACCACCTTCAGAAACTCTCGCGGAAATCCAAACACGATACCAACCACCTACATATGTATATGAATTCCCCAACAAACACACTAATCTTTATTAATAAATTAGTGTTCAGAAATTTTGCTTACTTAGTTTTTGCTTAATCTCTTTTCATATGTCTGGTTTTTCGGCCTGTTTTTATTAAACGATAATATTAATTTGTGAGCTCAAGGCCAGTGTATAATGAAAAGTATATTGGAAAAAAGACAACAACAGTCAGGAATGGTAGAAATTATAGCTATTTCGGAGATCACTACATCTCCTCATCAGATTTTTTTCATGACTCAAACAGGCCGAACAATCATAGACATATGAATATTTGAAACGGACGAGCACGCCCAAAAACGTAACAACAATTCTAACAATATTCTAAAAATAGAATTTGTGTTACACAACAAAAATTAAAAACCACACATTCACTTAATAGCGACAGACTGTCGTACTTGAATTGTGCTGGTAGGACATAAGGAAAAGTGGTAAAAAGCAACAGCAGCTTACATGCCGGCTTTGGTCCATTGGCTACGCACTTGCCCAGCAAGACGTAGGTTGTTGGTTCGAATCCCGGTGGAGTCATGAAAGAAATCTGATGAGGAGATGTGGTGATCTCCGAAATAGCTATAATTTCTACCACTCTTGACTGTTGTTGTCTTTTTTCCAATATACTTTTCATTATACACTGGCCTTGAGCTCACAAATTAATATTATCGTTGAATCTCTTTTGTTTCTTATCCTTCGTCCATATTGCACAGCTTGACAGCTGAACTCTGTCAATTTTATTTAATAAGTTGCTATTAATTAGATTAAAATAAAGCAATAAAAAAAACCACTAACTTCTAATTGTGCATTGTGTTAAGTATATGTGAACCAAAAAATCCATAGATTTATTGGCTTCCTTAACGCCAAATAAGAGTAATTCATCTATCCTTATTTGTGGAATATCTATGCAAAAAAAAAAGTAGTACATATTTCAAACCGAATTTCTGAATTACTTAGTGATCAGAAATTTTTAGGAATTGTTTTAAAAAATTGGTGGATCCAGTGACTACATGTGTTTGGAACGGTTCACGCATTTGGGCACTATACCTCTAAACCTTTGTACAAATAACTAAACCGTACCCGAAATGCCTTCCGCACATAAATACTGTGGACCTACGCAGAAAAGCGTTCTACACAAAAATACTGTGGATGGCGTTGCCTCAGTATGTTATTGTTTTCAGAGGTATTTCTTTAACATTTGGTTTACTAATATAAAATTTCAGTTCAATTGATCTACGAAGGAAAAAGTGAGGTTAAATTTTGACCATTTTTCCCCCTTAACACATTACTCAAAAACTATTAGTCTCCTAGCCAAAAGGTTTTCAGTTTTGTGATTTGTACGACCCAATACAACCGCTTCAAAAAGTAATTTTTCCCAGCGCCTGGCGCTCTATTGAAAAGTTTTCCCTGATTATAACAAGCAATGTATCGTCCCTATTGGGTTTTCATACATTCCCGATATGCATGCATCAAGTATGTACATATGTATGTATATGGCGCGACAATGATTTTTGTATACATATGCTCAAGCTGAAACAAGCAGCAAAGCTGTGTTACTAGCTTTGTATACATATATGTGGTTTATATATTTCGCATCAATACAAAGCAACATTCACTGAAACTTAGCATGGCCTAGTTTTTTACTGTTCACTGCATATGTACAATATCTACATGCATATGTATGTATGTATATACGAATTCTCTAGATCTGCACTCAACCGCCACGAGGACAAAGTTGACATCGTGTGGAAACATTTTTGTCATCAAATTACATTAAAAGAAATTATACCGCCATATTAGCACTTATTAAGATTGCAAAATAAATTTAGAAAAACTAACCTGAAGAAGCCATCTCTGCAAATTGTTATTATTTAATTTCACACAATTCCACAAAACACACATGAGCTGCCAACTTCATGTACAGTGTGGTTCCGATACGAGTACTTACGCGTAAATAATCGATACTTTGTTCAAGTACTGAGTACTTTTTGTTCTCGATCTCAAGTACTCAGTTTGGTATCTTGTGATCGGTTAAATTATTCACTTGCGTTTAAGTCCTTTTAAATAAAGGGTCTTGCAATAGGGACGCTACAAACGTAGACCGATATTGACAGCTCTTTTGACATTTCTCTTGAGTAAGGATTGCGATTTCATCATGGAAAGATATACAATCCAACAACGAGTTGAAATTATTAAAATTTACTACCGAAATTCGGAGTCAATGGCCTCAACTTTAAGAGCGCTACGTCCAATTTATGGTCGTTGCCATTTCTGGCTGAATGGTTTCGTCAATAAGCAAAATATGCGTTATTGGACAGGCAGCAATCCACACGTACTCCATGAGTTAACTTGCATCCCGAAAAAATTACGGTTTGGTGCGGTTTATGGGCCGCCGGCGTCATTGGGAGTACTATTTCCTGTGGGGCTACGCCAAGTCTATGGTCTATGCCAACAAGCCAGCGACGATTGATGAACTTCGTACGAATATCGAACGTGGAATTGCAGCAGTATCGGCCGCTTTATGCTTGAAAACCGTCGAAAATTGGGTTCAGCGTCTGGACTTCTGCAAGCGCGCCCGTGGTGCCCATGCAAAAGAAATCGAGTTTCATACATAATGGCATCGAATGGAGTTCCACAGGAATAACGAATTTAATTCATTTCCCAAGCCGTTTTTGTTTTATTAAAAAAACTTTTGTAGCGTTCCTATTGCAATACCCGATATATTGGGTCCGTTTTAATGTGACCTAGTTGCAAAAGAACACTCCAACTCTCTTAAGATCAATGGCATAATGGCATCGAATGGAGTTCCACAGGAATAACGAATTTAATTCATTTCCCAAACCGTTTTTGTTTTATTAAAAAAACTTTTGTAGCGTTCCTATTGCAATACCCGATATATTGGGTCCGTTTTAATGTGACCTAGTTGCAAAAGAACACTCCAACTCGGATAAGATTTCCTTTTAGTTGCTTCACAACACTGGCAAAATCTGTCATTAAACATATGATTTGTTTAGTGAAATTTTAAAGAAGCAAAACAAAATGAGCAATTTTGAAGATTCAGTGGCAAGTTATTAAATTTATTTAAAAACATTAAATAAATACATTAAATAACCTTTTACGTTTGTAGATTACGTCCTTGTGCACGAGTGAGCATTGCGTCACGTCGCAATAGGAAGATGCAAGAAGTACTAGAAGTATTGGAAACGATATATGTCAGCTCTTGCTCTTCTGAAGACTCGAAGAGTAAAGACGAGGCACATGAGAAGTGCTCCAATTTTGAAGGTACGCTCAATGCAATGAGTGAGGCAGATTTCAAAATGCACATGAGGCTGAGACGCCAAACGGTGGAAAATCTAATAAGTAATAACAAACTGTGTGTAAAGGAAATGCATAAACCTAAACTATTTTATTTTCAGTGAAGTATTCGGAATGTAACTGCGTACCTGACTCAGCTGGTGGTGGTAGAACGCGTATATTACCACGTATATATGCATTTGGTATGTAAGCAATAAAGTGACATTTATTCAATTAGCAAATTGGTTTGCGGTAGCCCCGTCAGCGGCATGTACAACTGTTTTAAAAGTTACCCGCTTTTTAATATCGATTAGTCATGAACATACTAAATGGCCAGTAGTGCGATTCACTAACTTATTTTAAAGATATTCGTTTGGTTAACTCAACTTAACCAAAATTTTAGCGACCCTGCTATTCAGTAGCCATTTTTTAACGATTTTCGCATTCGCCGAATCAGCTGTTGATGTTAGCTAGTCGATAACCGACAACTAAACGACAACAAATTTTATGTTGTTAACTCAATCGAGAAAAGTGAAATTCGTGATTTCAATTTAAATAAAAGAAAAATTTTAAATTCAGTGATTTGTTTTCTTGTAATTAAAAAAGGAACATTAAATAATGTCGTTTAAATATTTGGCATATGATTTATCACGAGGCGATGAAGAAGTAAGCGCTTGCTTCGGCGTCGTCTCCCTTTGTAGGAGGCTGTATTGGAGCCGTCGATTCCACGCACATATCAATTTTGTTACCAAGGAATCATGATAAGGCTTATGCCAACCACCACATCTTCTATTCAATTAATATGCAAATTGTAAAAGCAAACTTTTACAAGGATCCATGTATAAAAACAGAAATATAGTTTAGTTTTAATATATATGTAGATAAATGATTATAATTAAAAAAAATTAAATATATGTATGTAAATCCTAAATACGCTAGAGCACAACGCGAAGTTTGAAAACGATAACCATGGCATATTTGCAGGTTATTCCGAATATTCCTTGGAGTCGAATTGATGACTATTCTAACAAAACACCCATAGAAGAGTCCGGAATTCTGCTACAATGGATCATTGCAATATACATATATAAAGAATTTTAAGTGTTTGTAGTGTGAAACAAACTAATATCTATTTCACTTTAATGAAATATAACAAAATCGCTCAAATTTATATTTGGCAGCAGGCATTCGTTTGTTTTTTTTTCTATTCCTCTTTGTGCTTTTCGCTTATTTTGGCATTTAGTTTGACTGAGATGCCACTCTTTATCACTTTGAATAAATACAACGAAACAGCTGTTAAGTGTCGTTAAGAATAAGTTAGTGAATCGCACAATCGTTAGTGCAAACGGCAAATATTGCCGCTAAAAATAACAGTTGTTGTACCGTTTAAAGTTAGTGAATCGCACTACAGAGGTCGGATATTTGTACGAAAATGTGGAGAAATTTGAGCAAAAGAAGAATATCCCTGTAGTGCGATTCACTAACTTTAAATGGTACGACAATTATTATTTTTAGCGGCAATATTTGCCGTTTGCACTAACGATTGTGCGATTCACTAACTTATTCTTAACGACACTTAACAGCTGTTTCTTGTATTTATTCAAAGTGATAAAGAGTGGCATCTTTGTCAAACTAAATGTCAAAATGAGTGAAAAGCACGAAGAGGAATAGAGAAGAAACAAACGAATACATACTAACAGAGTGAACGGAGCAAATTTTTGGCGTGAGTTGAAAATATTTGAATAACGTAAGTAAAATCAATCATTAATATAATATAATTTATAATTTTGTATATACTGTTTTACATAGAATGACGACAACTAGGGTTAAAAGAAGCCGTGCCACAGCCGAGCAACTTAATTGTATGACGGATTTTTTGCTTGAAAACCCGGGGTTAGCCGGATCAAAGTTCCAGAAGCTACACGGAAAGTTTGAATGCGACCAGAAGTGGAAGGAATTGGCGGCAATTCTGAATAGTCTTGGCGGAGCAGTTAAGACTGTCGATCAATGGCACACGGTAAGCACACATTGTTGAATTACTTCATATATTCTAATACAAACATTTTTTCCCCAAAACAGGTTTGGCGGGATCTCAAGAGTAGAACCAGCATCAAGGCGCGAGACTGGCGAAGGAAGCTGGCACTGACTGAAAAAAGGCCAGTCGAAGAGACTCTCTTAGAGATTGATAGGCGTGTGCTTGGACTTATTATGACGGTATATGTGGAGGGGCATGAAGTGGATGAAAATATCCCAATGGAAGAGGTGAGTTAGATGAAGTGAATGTTTATTGAGTGTAAGTTACAATAGTTCTAACTCTTAGGAATTTCAACATCGTCTGCAAGAAGGAGACGAAAGTTTAATTTTCGAAATACCGCAAAGCTCACCTATAGTCGCTGAAAGCATCGGCTTGCGGTCATCGGCATTAAACACCCCTGCCAGAACACCACGCAGGAGTTTAAAGAGGAACGTGCGGAAGAGGACAGCGACGCACGCACGAAATTTTTGGAGATCGCTGAAAAACAAGCAGATGCTTTAAAGGTAAATTGCTTTCGAAGTTACAGTGTAATGTTTTTTTCTACTTTTCTGTTTCGGATTCTCTTCTAATATATGTTAGCTGAATCTAACAAGCAAAGTGTCGAAGTTGCCAAACAACAGGCAGAAACTTTAAAGGTTCGTAATATTTGCCTAGCACGCATACATTGGGTATTATATCTTTTTTCATTCCCTTAATAGATCTTAGCCGAATCCAGCGCAGCGCGTGTCGCTGTTGAGAAAAATATGGCGGAGGCAATAACCACTTTGGGGGAAGGGTTGAAAGCTACGGCAAATGCCATACATATGTACATATGTACAAATGAATTTCCAAACTTGGATTTAATATCTCCTGAATTAAAATACTTTATACTCGTATGTAAGACTGGATAGAAAATCTTATCTCAGTTTTTATACAAATATATAACAATAAAAATGAAACCATAAATATTTTGCAAAATATTAAACGTAATAATTTTACTTTTAATGAGAATTCTTGAGCATGAATGTAAAAAAGTATTTAGGTAAAAAAAATTGCAATTAGTCGCTCTTGGATGCATTTCGCAATTGAGGATGGCGCATCTTGCGCTAAGAAAATGCTGTCCGTTGTGGACTCTGAAAACTCTTCCCCGGGCACTTCTATTTGCTCGTCTAAACTAATGTTATGCTGCACTGTGTACGAATTTACTACTTTTCCTGTAAATCCAGGATCATACAAAAGAGTTCTTTATTTCGATAAGCATCGCCAAGTTCCTTTAAGAACATCAAAAAGTCTCTCAACTGGGTTGCGTGCTTTGCACAATGCCTCGTTATAGCGGTATCTCGGGCTTCCTTCTGGTTGGTTTGTTAGAGGAGTCATCAGCCACGGCTCCAATGGATATCCAGAATCACCTACAGACGTTTTCAATTTCTAATTAGTACTTTTTATTTAGCAGGATTGATTTAAAAAAAAAAACTCACCAATGAGAAACATGTTCGGACTTCCGTTTTCAAAACTTCGCTGCATAACTCTTCGCGCGGCGGAGGAGCTCCAAATGTAGGAATCGTGTTGTGCCCCCGGAAACCTGGCATTCACATTCAAAATTTTTAAATTTGGATCACATATCTACGTATAAACGAAAAGAAAAGTATACTAATAATTTTATATTTGAAACATTGATGAAACTTTGAATTTACCATTTGCACATTAATTGAATTGTAGCTATGGTGGTTGACATAAGCCTCCTCATGATTTTTTGGCGCCAAAATTGAAATATGAGTGCAATCGATGGCCCAATAAAAGTAAAATTTAAAATTGCATACAGGCTTAAAGATTACACGAGCTACCTGTTTCTCAGTTGATATTGCTGTTATTCCGGATCCTCTTATTTGGTTGTCAAGCTGATAAATTAGGTATTCAGCCAAGTCTGGAGTTAACCGATACAGTTTTTGAAATTCTGTTGCATTCAGATGAAAGGGATTGCCCACATCTCGGAGTAAACGTCGATCCACTGTTGGAGCGCTTACTTATCGCCAACTCGTGATAAATCATATGCCAAAGATTCAAACAATGTTATTTAACGTTCCTTTTTTAATTGCAAGAAAACAAATCACCGAATTTTAAATGTATCTTTTATTTAAGTTTAAATCACGAATTTCACTTTTCTCGATTGAGTTAACAACATAAAATTTGTTGTCGTTTAGTTTTCGGTCATCGACTAGCTAACATCAACAGCTGATTCGGCGAATGCGAAAATCGTTAAAAAATGGCTACTGAATAGCAGGGTCGCTAAAATTTTGGTTAAGTTGAGTTAACCAAACGAATATCTTTAAAATAAGTTAGTGAATCGCACTACTTGTGTGACTGGGGCAATCGATTGTACACACGGTGTAATTAAATCCCCAAAGGACCATAAAGAAATCTACTTTGATCGGAAAAGATCGTATAGCATTGTGCATAGAGCAAAGAAAATTGGACTGATCGCATCCGATTCACCAAAACTAGTCGTGGCGGACATATGCCAGAAATCGTTTTTAAATATTAAATGTCATGAAAATATCTTTCAAATAAAAAAAAAAATTTCATCATAATTAATTTTTTATGTGTTTTATTTCAATTTAAAGTTCTATCAGTCTAGAAAAACACCCTTTATATAAATATAATTTGTTCAAACATATATTTCTTGAACCTACCGTGATGCCCATGGACTCCATGTCTTCCAACACGTTCGCGTAGGTCAACCTCTTTCTTTTTGGGTGCTCGAACTCCGCTTTACGAGAGAGGTAGCATCTCAATCCCCTGATTTAATTAATAATTTTATGTGAAATATACGAACCGCAATTTTACTTACCCGTGCTTCTTTTGTATTTGTTTTGTTTATGTATCCATAAAACAAAAAAGATTTGACAGTTGTTTGAAATTTCCCAAGTATTTTTCCAGAGCTCATTCATAATAGAGCGGGTTTTTTGCTTCACAACACTACATCTCAGGTCGGATATCATATAACCGAGTTGGTTCAACTCGCCTATTTTTCCGAGTTAGTGTTGTCGCAAGTTGATGATGTAAGTTAATGATGTCCTTTTGACTTCATTTTAAAATGTAAAGTTGGAGGCCAGCCAACTTGGCCCCTTTTTATACTTACATTGATTTTCTTATTGATCCTCAAAAAACTCGGTTAATTTAGTTATACTTGATTTATTCTAAGTACTGGACAATAGGGCGTATACCCGAAGACTGCCCTATTTTAAGCCTAACCCTTCTTATATGTAAGCTTATCGCTACCTTGCACTTGGCCGCTAGACATATGCAACCAGGTTTCCACGCTGCACCTGTATGCGAGCAGATGCGCGTGCAGCAATCCAGACGCAAAGTCAGAACTTTCGGCTGGTGGGTTGCCTGCCGGCTGTGTAGACGCAAAGTCAGCACTTTCGGCTCTTCCTTGTATTGGCTTGATATTTGCGATGATGATGGTAGCAGTGATCTTCCTCCAGATTACGCAACATACTACGGCGAGAGTTATCAGCATCGTGGTTTCGAATGTGGCAGAGATGTGGAGTATGTCACCTAACTTACTTAAACGATTTATATTCTGCACGCTTAGCGCGTGAACATAATCTAGTTTCAGCCCGTCCTCTGTTACGTTGCTTAGGACCGAAGGAAGAAATTGGAATTTTTGTATTCCTCCACTTTCGAAGATGCGATTGTCAATTCGAATTGTGTCATTACTTAGCTGGATAAGAAAATACCCCTCAAGAGCTCTCCAGCCTTTTTTACCTTGAACATACCATTAAAGTTTGACAAGAACAGCGTGCTGCTGTTGATTAACTCTATAGTTTCATCGTTGTCAGTTATAAAGTGACATTTCGCGTCACCACCTTTTAACAGACGCGGCATGCATTGGTCTTCTTCCAGCTTTTTCCGGCAGTTTCCTTCACAGATCGTCGCATTGTTAATTTTGAGGCATTTGTCAATGAGCCCATACGTTTCTTCATCATTCACCAGCAGCTGCGGAAATTCGACGTCGACTCGTTTTCCTCCTAGTGAGGTGCCTCTTGCTAGAATTAACTGGTAACGAGTAGACTTTACTTTGGGGACAGAAATAGCATAGATGAGAAGTGAACCGTTCGAAAACATGCATGGCTTAGCATATTCCATTGCCTCGACGTTTTGATATGGAAGCGCTTCCTCTTCAGAGATAATTTGTGCGACTTCAGTTTGGTCAAGAAGATTTGTGTTGACGACTCCAGTTTTCGGCAATTGCCTTGTTCGAATAATTTCTGAAATTTACTCCTTTAACACAAGAACCTTATTGAGAACCAGGAATCCATGCTTTTCGTGTTGTATGTTCCTATTGACGTCGTTAGTTAAGCGTATTATGCCATTATCCCGTTTAACAGCTTCTTGAGTGGCATTAAAAAGCTTTCTAGTAATAGAGATTTGGTTATTGTTGTTGTCGTTTTGACTTCGGAGGACAGCATCCCAGTCGCTAGCATCAGGAGATCCTGCTACTCATTTCCATGCTGATCCAATCCAGTTTATTGAACGAACCCTCCTAGATTTATCGCCCTGCAATTCTCTAAGACGCAACTTTGCCTGGCTGAGGTGGAGTTCAACAATCGCTTTCATGTAACTTTCATTTAAGTCAGTGGCCTCCAGCTCGGAGATAGTTTCGGCGAAGTAATCGAGGTCAATGATGTGCAGTAGTTTAAAGTAACCGTTGACGATGAATCCGCTGCTTTGCTCTAGCGTTATTAGCGGGGTGTCATACTTAAACACGTAGAAGGCGCAAGTGCAAGGGAATATTAATAATCTAATTTGTAAGAAAATTTATAAATCGTTAGAAGGGGATTTCGAGTTCCTCTGGGAAAGTTCCATGCCTGTGGACTCAACAAAAATGCGTTTAAATTCGTAAGCATGATTTGTAATGGATTTTTGTCCCTCAATTTCGCTTTAAATTCAAGGCAGGAATCTTTCCTAAAGAAAATCGTTACAAATATTCAATTTTGTCTTTTTTCTCTATACGTTCTTATTTGATTACAGGGATGCTAGCACTAGACTTTCTTGAAATCTGAAATAATTTGCTATTTGAATAAAGATATATCCTTTATTCTATTACAAAATTATTGTACCTTCGAGAAAAATTAATAAGTACACAATTATTTACATTTTAAGTTTAAAATTAACATTTTGAGTTTACGATTTGCGTTTCGAGTTTAAAAATAGCATTTTGAGTTTAAAACAGAGATAATTTATTTCTCTGTTTGTGTATCTCTGCGTAGAGAGGGAGAAAAAAAAATCTTTATGAAGTGATAAAAACAGTGATTACTTTTCAATTCTGCATTATTATCTGTGTTAGGGAGACTCCATTTCCCGAAAATTTTTATAAGGGTTTAAGAATCCCAAAAAAAAAATGTTTGTTTTATTATTTACTTTAGATTTCGCATTTTGCGAGTGATTGCTTTTTTTTCTTTAGATTTCGCATTTTGCGACTGATTTTTTTTTTGTAACGCCTATAATGAGCTTAAAAAAAATTAGATAAGTAACAAAGTCGTGGAACCACTGGATTAAAGATTTTTAACTTGAATTTTATAAATATTTTTCCCATGTTCCGTTCGTCTTTTTGTACAGTTTCTCTTTTATACAGGTGCTTCTGTTTCGCCTTAATTTGTCTGTTTCTCACATATACAACACCGCCCTTCGCATATTCCTGCGGCTTTTTTCTGCTCTTGTTTAGTCGCAGGTTACGCGATTCCTGGCTTTTTTCGAGCCGCTCTTTTATTTCGTTCAGCATTTTAGGGCGGAAAGCTGTCAACTCCTGATAGTTGATCCGCTGTGTTCCATTAAAAAATATGTCACTAGGTTTGAGCTTTGTGACCGAGTGAACCGAATTGTTGTAGCGATCTACCGCTATGTAGAGTACTTCCTTAGGAGAGACGTGGTCAATTTCTTTTCGAATGCAGAGATAAATCTCTAGAATGGTGCAATTTTTCAACCTGACCATTAACCTCACTACGCTGAATGGGTGTCTGATAAACGCTTATCCCCAAACTTCTTACATAGTTACTGGGGCTCACGAAGCCATTCTCGTTATCAGTTACGATCATCCTTGCAGCAGTAAAATAATGAAGTAACTTAGCGAACTTACTTCGCAGGTGAATTGCAGATTTGTTTTTTATATGGAAAAATTTTGCGAATTTCGAAAATTTATCTAGACAACTGAGACATTTTCCCCCTTGAATTTCGAATATATGTATGTATCTATATGTAAAATTTGGCAGGGATTCTTTGGATCGGGGTGTTTTTTAGCTCCGGCACAAAAGTATGCCGTATGCAGGCCTTCGTATACAACCTTATACGGTTCGCCATTTGTGGAAAATAGAATCTTTCCAAAATCTGAATTTTATTCTCGACAGGATTCAGTGAACTCCTTTGTGCTCTCCCTAAATTATTGCGCAGATTCTTTCTTCATTGGCTACATCTTCTACTAGTTTCTGGGTTATTCTGATTTGGCAACAACGGAAGTTTTCCAGATAGACATTCTGGAGCAACTGCATATTTTGCTCTGATATCTTAATGCCGTTAATCACGGCCGGGTTGAGCCTCTCTTTTCATTTTGGCGTCAAGGTCTTGCGATCAATTCTTTCGATTGTTACATAATGACGGGTATATCCACGATGAGGATTTTCCATCGTAAGGAGCTCCTTCCCTTCGAGCACAATTATTTGGTTCTTAAATACATTCAAGGGTGCTTCAACATGAACGATTAGATCTGAGGAGTCCTGCAAGGCACTGTGCGCAGTTTGACCTTCGCTTGCCGATTTGGTATCGGATTCACGAGGAGCTGTCAATGTTCCAGAATTATCTGTAGCCCCTTCGCTCGCTGTGTCTGTGCTTGAATCGTTTCCATTACTAATTGTCATTAAATGCCCTTAGGGTTGGCACTTCATTCTAGAGAGAGCGTCAGCCACAAAGTTCGATTTACCAGGAATGTAAGTCAGCTCGTAGCTGTACTCCTCAATGCGGGCTTTTTCCATCGTTTCAATTTGGCATTATAATTCCTATTCCCCATTGCGAACGTGAGAGGCTGGTGATCAGTGTAGATCTTTATTTTCTTCGCGCCGTATAAATAGGAACGCAAGTTGTCAAGAGCCCAGACAATGGCCAGCATTTCCTTCTATCGGAGGCGTCGGTGGTTAGGTTAAACGGTTTCTCAAAACCTGGGAACACCAGTATTTCTGAGGAAACAAGAAGGTCCTTTAAATCAATAAATGTCTTCATGGCCGCGTCATCGAGTGTGATTGCGACCTTACGGGGTTGGTTGGCCTTTACCTGTGCATTTTCCCCCCGCGTCAGATTTGTGAGAGGTTTCGCTACTTGAGCATAGTCGCGAATAGGAGGTCATTCCCAAAAAGCTTTTGAGTTCTTTTAACCTTATCGGTGGTTTCAGATTTTTTAAGGCGCAGACCTTATTTAAGACTGGCTTAATGCCATCAGGGGTAATCACGTATCCTAGGAAATCAACCATGGTTTTCATAAATTGGGTTTTCTCTAGGTTGACTTTCAGTTTCGCTTCAGATAGCATTGTAAAGATTGTCTCAACGTTTTTCAAATGCTCTGATTCATTTTTCCCAAATACGATTATGTCGTCGATATAAACATAGCACATTTTTCCTATGAAATCTTTCAGCACATCGTCAATCATGCGTTAAAATATGGCTGGGCCTTTTTCAGGCCAAAAGGAAGCCTCAAGAATTCGAACTTGCCGTTCATAGTTGAAAACGCCGTCTTTGGAATATAATTTCCTCTCATGCGAGCTTGATGAAAACCAGAAGTAAGGTCAATGGTGGTGAAATATTTTTCCTCACCTAGACTGCCCAAGTTGGAATTGATATCCGGGATGGGATACGCATCGGGAATGGTAACGGCGTTCAACGGCTTGAAATCAATAACCATCCTATATTGTTTTTCCCCAGATGGTTTTGGCTTTTTTGACACGACCCAGATCGGTGAATTGTACGAACTCTTTGAAGGACGTATAACACCCTCGCTTAACAGCCCATTGACCTGTCTATCTACTTCCTCTCTCATACAAGCAGGATACGGATATTTCTTGGTGTAGATTGGATCCTCCGTTGCAGTTCTTATTTCGGCCCTTACGTTTGCTCTGGCAATTTCCTTATTGTTTAAAGGCCCAAAAAGTGTCTTGTGGCGGCGAATGATTTCCTCTAATTTATATTTTATGTCCTGCGGGAGATCGCTGCACAGAAGCGGATAGACCTGCTTGGAAATTTTTTCCCGGAGCGGAATTTCCAAATTCGAGTTAACAGTGAGGGTATTTCGCTTCCTATCGATTACCGCTTCCAATTCCTTCAGGGTATCATCACCGATAATACTATCGAAGGATTCAAGGCCAGGAAGAGCATAGAAGGTAATTATTGAACCGTTCCCAAAACGCTGGAAGAACTTGCCACTGACTTGTTCGTCAATTTCAATCTTACCACCAGCGGATAAATCACTATTTTACAATTATTACAATTATATTTTCGCAATTATTTTTCGTAACAATTTATTTATTTATTTATTTATTTATTTAATACAGTCTACAGAACTTAATTCTTACAGACTAATTAAGACTAATTAAACTAGTTAATTGAATAGCAAAAACAAATTCATTTTAAACTTATTTATATCTAAAGCAAAGTCAATATTTCTAGAAAAGGTATTACAAAGCCTAACACACCTAGCAATTGGTTCATTATCACCGTAAGTAGTAAAGTGTGGTTCAGTTTCAAACAACCGATTATTCCTTAAGTTTCGTGGTGGAATATATATTTTGAGTAAATTTGCAAGCCCCGTACAGTTAATGCGGCCATTAATAATATTATATATAAAAATTATCGAGAAATACGTTCTTCGGTCATGCAAGGACTGCAAACCTAGTAATTTACGTCTCCCAACATAAGAGGGAAGGTAACTATTCCACGGTAACTTGTACAACGCAAACTTTGTAAAAATTTTTTGAACGCGTTCTATTTTTTGCGAATGTATGTCGTAATAGGGACTCCATATCAGAGAGCAATATTCGAGGCGACTCCTGACTAGTGAAATATAGAGTGATTTCAAAGTAAATGGATCTTTAAACTCTCTAGTGTTCCTTCTGATAAACCCTAACATTGCAAAAGATTTAGACACGATATAGTCGATGTGTTTCGAAAATGTAAGTTTTGAGTCAAAGATAACACCCAAATCTTTCATTTCGTCACACCTAGATATCTTGCAGCTATTTAACTCGTATTCATATATAATGTTATTCATAGTCTTTCTAGAAAATGTAACAACGTAGCACTTATTTATATTCAGATGTAACCGATTTAATGTACACCATTTTACAAGTGCATCGAGATCTTGTTGCATTTTGCAACTGTCTGAGTAGTTCCGTACAATAGAGAAAAGCTTCACATCATCAGCGAACAGTAGACAGTTAGTGAACTTAAAGCATTCCGGCAAGTCGTTAATGAATAACAAGAACAGGAGTGGCCCACAATGAGTACCCTGCGGTATACCTGAGATTGCGTCGACAATATCACTTGATGTTGCACATCCAATTTTGACAAGGAGTTTCCTACTGGTTAGAAAGCTTGCAAAGAAATCAAGCAGTTTGCCGCCAACGCCATGACACTCCAACTTCTTCAAAAGTACAAAGTGGTTGACTTTATCGAATGCTTTGGAGAAGTCTGTATAGATAACGTCGAGTTGCGTTCGGCTTTCAAAAGCGTTAATTACGTGATTAGCTAACAAGGCTAAGTTCGTACAGGTTGACCTTCCCGGAAAAAACCCATGCTGATATTGAGATATAACACAATTTACATGATCGAATAGCTTAACCTGAATTATATGGTCAAACATCTTAGCCAAAGTGCACTGCTTAACTATAGGTCTGTAGTTACATATGTCATTACGGTCACCAGATTTGAAAACTGGGACGATAGTGCATAGCTTCCATTGACTTAAAAAAATTCCTTTGTTCAAACAATCCTGAAAAAGTAGGGCAATAGGAAAAACTATTGAGTTGGAGCAATTTTTAAAAAATAAAGGTGAGAATCCTTCAGAGTCCGACCTTGGGCTAGAATTCAATGAAGAAATTGCCAACATAACATCTTCATTTGACACAGAGAAAGAAGTAATAGTAGGCAAATGTGTGGGTATGAACGTAGGAAGTGGAGAAGTAGCTTGGGTCTCGTAGACTTTTTGGAAAAATTTAGCAAATAAATTACAGGAGTCCAATGTATTCTCGGAGATTACGCCGTTATAATGCAAGCTAGTGGGGAAACCATTTGTTTTCCTTCTGGAGTCGATAAAGTGCCAGAAACTCGATGGATTAGATTTTAGCTTAAGTTCGACATTATACATATAATGTCTAAATAAAAAGCTATGGAGACAATCGAAGTCCTTTCTTAAACGGGAGAAATTTAGACGATCAGTCTCAGAATTACTTCTCTTAAATTTCTTTAAGGCCTTATTTTTCATGTTTTTTAAATTACTAAGTTTAAAGTTAAACCAAGGTGGTTTATTACGGGTCATGGGTCTTTTCAATGGAACACAATGAGAGATAGCCAAATTAAGGTTTTCGCGGAAAATCTCATATGAAACAGTTGGACAATTCGAATTACTTAAAAACGCCCAATCAATAGAGTTTAAATAGTTATTTATCGCCACGTAGTCCGCCTTAGAGTAGTCACGCTCAGCTAAAAAATTGGATTCTACATTTTCAAAATTGTAAAATTTAATGCCAATAAAGATCGCCTTGTGATGAAAGCTATTACTCAAAATTGGGTGTAAGCATTCCTCACAAGATAGGTTTAAATCGTTAGAAGCAAACACCAAATCCAGTATTCTACCATTATCATTTAAAATTGCATTATGTTGATTTAAATCATGAGATAACAAGGTACTTATAAATTGATTGTCAATATCAGACCGGAAGTTACGCGGTAGTAAATTCTTCCCGTGATATGACCAAGATATGTTGGCTAAGTTGAAATCACCAAGGAAAACTATTTCATCTGAGTCTTTGGCAATATTGGTGATGTGAACCAGATTGTCTAAATGTTTTTGATAAATTTCAGTATTACTACTTGGAGGAATATATGAAAGTACTAATATTAGTGATTTATTGCATGAAAACTTAATTCTAACGCAAATTTGATCGAGGAAATCATTACATAGATCAAGTATGATTGAATTGCTGCATAAATCCGCCCTTACAGCAAGCAGTACACCACCGCCTTTTTCGTGGCCTGTAGCAGCAGAACTACGATCTTTGCGGTAAATATTATAGTTACCATCAAAGAATTCACTAGAGGAGATGTTGCTGTTGAACCATGTCTCAGTTATGGCTAAGAAATCATATTCATGCAATGATATGCGGCGATAAAATTGCGATGATTTTGTTCGCATTCCGCTTACATTTTGGAAATATAGCGAATATTTCGATTCTGAAGTATGACTAAGATGAGGAGGTCTAAACGTTAGGTGATCAGCGGTGCGCCCCCTTCCTTTTGAAAAAATTTAAACGGCCGCACTGTCACATTAACTGGCCATATATTAGAGTTGAACAGCTTACTGTAATGCATAGAAGAGACTCCAAGTTTAAAATTTACTCTTCTTAAAGAGTCCATACACATATCTTTCTTAATAAGTTTGTAGCAAGAGAAGGCTGCTGATGGGATGGATGAATGTTTAGATACATAATTTATAATATTCTCCGCAGATACTGAAGGCTTAAATGATGATAAATGTACCCACTTCATGGGAGAATCAACTGCTAATTCATCACTCGGGTTACATCCAATTGTATTTTTACGTGGTTTTACTTTCGGCCGCGCGCCTACGTTATTGTTATTAATATTGATATTGTGAGAATTAGCAGCGGCAGCAGAGGCAGCGGCAGCATACGTGAGTATGATTTCTTCTACTCCACTCTCAGCATTATTGTGAGTCACAATGGGAGCATCACACGAAAGAGTGGAGTTATCAGTTTGCCCTACAGCATTGTTACTGTAGATAGAATGCGTGTCAGCAGTAGCAGCACACAAATGAGCGTCATCGAAGTTAGTAGCTTGCATTGAGACTTTATCAGACGTCACAGCTACATTAGATGTTGATAACGGAGTCTTGTTTTTGTTTTTGTCAGAAGAGACAGTCCCAGCAGCAACCACAGTCGGCTTAGCAGCATTTGGAGCAGCAGCAGGTATGCTCTGCTTGCTGTTTTTTGCTGGCTTAGTTTTTGGGACGCACTTACAACAGTAAGCACTACGGCGAAGTTCTTTGACCTCAGCTGTGAGCGAGCCAAGAGTAACGACAACCTCTTCAGCATACAGTTTGCGCAGGGTTATAAGCTCAGAGTGCAGTGTTCCTATTTTTTCTAACAACAGATTTTTGTCAACTTGAAGAGCGTGTATCACTTCGACCGCGCGCGTTTGATCGGCTCGCATTGTCTTGAGTTCGGAAAGAATAGTAGACAAAGACGATTGTAGCTCTATTTCATTATTGATATCACTCCGTGGCTTAGGTATCAACTTCCGCATATTTTGTTGATTTATAGCATTGGCATTAATACTCATCTGAGCTTGAGTCACTTTATCAGTTTGTTTAGTGTTTATCTCAAACGGAGGAGCAGACAAAGGTGGCGAGCGAATAGAAGCACGACGCTCAGCCGAACAAACTTTACAAAAAAAAGGCCTAGCAGCGGCTTGCAAAAAATCTAGATCTGCTGGTAAAATGCCAACGCAGTCAATATGGAAAAACTCACTGCACTTCGCACAATCGATCTTCGGTTGAGTGCGGTCAACTTTCTGCCCACAACAACACGGCATATTTATTTCACATTTAATATTGAAATTTGTGAGTTAGTTTCCGATTTATATTATGCACTTATTTCACCAGAAAATCAATACTGGCAAACCAAAGAGTCATTGTCTCTAAATTATTAGTAGTACAATATTAGTTTATTTAGCATTAGTTTATTTAGTGTAAAATAAAATAAAAAGGCGGAGCGAGAGGAAACACGTCCGAACTGCACGACTTACATATATTTGAGAAATCCTGGGCTGCCTCGTAGGACCCAGAGATAAATCATTTCACAACTTTATATGGTCACTGTTTCAGTTTGCTCCTTGTTTGAGCACCAATTTAATTTATTGCTCATTTGCATCACTCACTGCACTAATTCTCACCTTTTATTTTTTGGAGCACTTTTCTTAATTTTAATTAAAATTAAAATTCCTTTCTTGGAATCCTTCACATTGACTCACTTCAAAAAAATGAAGAGGGTCCCTGCTCGGGCGCCAGTTAATGAAGTCCATTTGACTTCACTTAAAAATTTAAAGTTGGGGGCCAGTCCAGGGCCAGGGATCCTCAAAAAACTCGGTTAATTTAGTTATACTTGATTTATTCTAAGTACTGGACAATAGCGCGTATACCAGAAGACTGCCCTATTCTAAGCCTAACCCTTCTTATATGTAAGCTTATCGCTACCTTGTAATTGGCCGCTAGACTTATGTAACCAGGTTCCCACGCTACACTTGTATGCGAGCGGATGCGCGTGCAGCAAGCCAGACGCAAAGTTAGCACTTTCGGCTGGTGGGTTGGCTGTCGGCTGTCTAGACGCAAAGTCAGCACTTTCGGCAGGTGAGTTGGCTGCCGGCTGTGTTAACTTGCATTATTATTATTATTATTATGAGAGGGACCTAAATAACTGTTAAGATGTTCTCAAAAAATTTAAAAGTCAATGCCTTATTATTATTATTACGAGAAAAGAGGTGAGTGAATCACCGTTTTACTAATGTTAGGAGCAGGGACCTAAAATAACTGTTATGATGTTCTCAAAAAATTTAAAAGTCAAAGCCTTATTATGAAGAAGAATTGTGATTCTAAAGAAAAAGGAATTACAAAAGGCATTTTAAATAATTATATTTATTCAAAACAACCATTTTTAAATTCTCCATTCGACGATCAAGTCCTTTGAGGTGGTTTCTTGCACATTGCATTTTTTCTCTCGAAAGCATGCGTCTCAATCGCAGCATTTACGATTTCGTTTTCCAGAAGGGAAATTTGCCTAATTTCAATGCAATTGAGAAATTGTTTGCTGATATCGCTTGGTGATAATATGGCTTGGTTTAACTGTTATTATCTGACTGCAAACAGTAATTCGGCTTCTATGTGTATGTATGTTTATGTTTACACAACCCTGCATGAAACCGAAACCAAAAATGCTACGAGGGTAGTACTCGTATTTTATATGTTGCGTATTTTCAATTCGATACTTACAAGCTTTATTTGTTCTGTTTTCAGTGAGTAAAAATTCATCTCGCCCAGCACTTGAAAATAATCTTGCGATGGTTTTTTAAGGGGTTTCAACATGAATTGTCGAGACAGGAGTGCACTGATCCACTAATTTTGTCTTTCGGCGTTGAATCACACCACTTAGGTCGTCAAGCAGATTAAAAAACATTTTCATTACTATGTTACTGTTTCCATTACTGATCGCTAAATATAAAATGCAGCCCGCGTACTGTGCATATGGTTATAACATGCGTACACATATGTATGTAAAAATGAACTCATGTTCGACAATGTCATAGTTAAGTCACCAATAATGCTTGTAGACTGCTAAATATATTACGGAGTCACGGTATTTTTTTTCAAGTTAAAAAGTCACTTCTTATAAATACGATAGTTGTATTGGCTTATTTGTGTATAGTAAACACTTTACTATAGTGTTTCTGAATGAGTCAGTTTCTGATTTATATCTTTAATTATAAACACCCAATCTCAAACAAACTATATATTTTTGAATTCTAGAAACCAAGACCCATCGATTGGTACCAAATTTATTTATATAGGTTCAACGGTTTGATCGCTATCTGGCCAAGCTTTTATTTTTGACAAACAAAATATTTGGCTTGGTTTAACTGTTATTATCTGACTGAAAAATTAAAGTAATTTTTTTACTGGAATTTTGTAACAAAAAATTTTACAGTCAGAAATAAACTGTTTTTAAGCGACTTTTATTTTAAAAGTCATAACTGTTTGGGTCCCTGGTTAGGAGCACTAGTATTGATAACCTTCAGCTCGCTTTTGACTATACATATTTTGTGGTTTTACATTTTTTGTGTTTTTAAATCTATCACATCTGTTTGATATAATTATTTAACATTTTTATTAATTCCCTCCTTTTTTTTAAACTAAATTAATTTTAGGAGTTTCGTCTGTTCAAGATAATTGTTTAACATTTGAATTGTTTCCTTGCCTGTGTTTCTTAGTAAATTTGTCGGGGTGATATTACCAAATGTTGGGCTCTGGCTGAGTAGAACGCGTCGCATTCGTTAAGTAGGTACGGAGCTGGAGCAAAAAGGGCACTGCGGCGGGGGCGAACCATTGAGTAAATAGCTGTGTGTAGAGATAGTATGCCCTATACGCATTCTGATGAACCTTATGATTGTGTTTTATTGGGTTCTTTCTTCCAAGGACGGAAGCCCAGTTTCAGCCAGCATGCACCTCGTGGGTGATGTTGTGAAGGCGCGTATGCATCTTCTGGCCGCCGCGTGATATGGTCGTAGGTTGCTCCGAGCGCAGTGCCCGTAAATAACCATTCCGTAGTCCATTTTCGACTGCATGAGAGCTTTAGTTGCATTTATCAGCGTATCTGGGTGAACTAGGCAGTGCTTAGATGACAAATATTTGATTATATTTAGTCTAGAATCTAAGCTGGATCTTAGGTGTATACAATGTTGCTTAAACGTAAGCTTACTATCAAATATAATACCTAGGACTTTTAAGCTGTCACAACTAAGGATATTTACATTATTGTAGGATAGATTTAACGGTGGGCAAAGCTTCTTGTTGCAAATATGAAACGTTTTACATTTATTATATGAAAGTTTGGTCCTGGAGATTTTTGACCATTCTGTTATTTTATGTAGTATCTGCAGCAAATCACTTTACACATCCGTCAAATCTTTACATTTAGTGAAAATTAACACATCGTTAACGTATATTACATGTGAGATTCTTTTGAAATTTAGAAGTATGTTGTTTACTTCTTCAAAAGCGATGATGAATAGGACCACTGACAAAGGAGAACCTTGAGGTATACCATTAAATAATTTGTAGGTATGTGGTAACTTATTACTTAACTTAACAGCGAAGGAGCGGTTTGATAAAAATGACTTTACAAAGTTGAATATTTTTAGACCGATTTGCCATCGAAATAGTTGCTTTAGCAGCACATGCGCGCCTATCCTGTCGTACGTTTTCTCGAAATCGAGGCTTAGTGTTGTTACATGATCTTTTTTTGCAAGTGCTGTTGTGGCGAAATGTTCAAAAATTAGTAGCGCTTCCGTTGTACCTTGCCCTGCTTTGAATGCTACTTCATGTGGGTTTATGAGACCGTTAGAAGCAGCGTACCACATGATGAGTTTAGCGATGATTTTTTCAAGCGTTTTGCTAGCCTAGCACACTGGACACGCATTGCTTAGGTTTGGGGATTGGGAGGACGATTGCGCTTTTCCACTCGTGTGGTAGTTGACCTTGTACAATTATGTTATTGTAAAGATCTACTACACGGTGTTTGGCAACTGTGGGGAGATTTTTTATCATCGGGTAGGAGATACAGACTCTACCGGGAGTTTTCCCTGGCATTTTTGCTAGTGTCATGTCGAATTCGCGGGCGGTAATAGGGGATTCAATTTTTTTTGTTATTTTTGAAATTAAATTGTGTGAATATGTTCTACTAAAGCACGCTTCTTTTTCTTCACTGAATAGTTGGACCAGAATTGGGCAAAATGGTTTGCAATGTCTTCGTGGGCGTAGATTGGGCCGTCAGCTGAGTCCAAAAAACGAATTGAAGTGGGTGTGTAGGTCCCTGTAAGTCTTTCGATATTTGACCAGACTATCTTTGGGTCGGCGTCGGGGGTTATTGACTCTGTTAGCTTCTCTAGAATGTTCCTTTTGGCTTCTTTTAGTTTCTTTTTAAAAAGGGCGTTAGACTTCTTCTAGGCCAGAAGGTTGAAAAGAGATCTATGTTTCTTGTACTTATACCATAGTTCCTGTTTTTATCTCTCAGTGAGGCGAGGTATGCTGACCAATACGAGACTACTGTTCTATATGTTTTTAAATGAGTTTGGGGAATTGATGTTTGAGCAGCGGCTCGAATTGATTTTCTTATATTTTTTGCTTCTCGGTTTATATTTCCCGACTGTGCGTTTGTTGATATGTACTCGTTTACTAGTTGTTGGAATTTAATCCAATGTGCTTTGTCTATTATACATTTTAGTTTGGGAGAGCCAGGGTTAGACGGAGTTGTAACTATTTTGGTACGCAAGGGGAAGTGGTCACAGACAATTAAGTTATGGAGGACGTTTACGTTGAATGATTGTTGTGGTGGTATATATATGCATACGATTGTAATCGTAAATCCTAACATCACTTCTCAGACCAATGCTGCGATTGGCGAGGTTTATCTGTTTATGAGGAATGCCATTTTTTATTAGGATTGCAATTCCTTCCTTGTTCGACGTGTTTTGTGGGAGGTTGCAAAAATAACTTGTGTACGAGTTAGATAATGAAGCGGTTTGCCCATAAGCAATGTGGGTTTCCTGCAATGAAATGATGGAGGGTAAGTATTTTTTTATTAGGAGTTGTAATTCATTAAAGTTGTTTATTAGTCGGTTTATGTTCCACTGAAGTACGTTAAACGTCATTTCGGGGCGCTAATATATTCGCAGTATTGTCTGCTGTTGGCGGCAGGGCGAGTTCCGAGACTGTAGTGGGAGGAGGTTCGAAGTACTTTTGGCTCTGGATGAGCTGTTGTGTGAGTTGGCTGATCGGGGAAACGTTAAGGAAGGAGTTGCTATAAGTTGGGTTGGGGTTGGGCGATGTGATGTTCGAAATTAATGTTTTGGATGTAGTTGGAGATTCTATGGTGGGATTACTGGTGGTAGGCATGGAGGAAATGGTTTCGGTTATGACTGTTTTTTCTATGCTGCTAGAAGAGATGTTCTCTGATGGTGAGGTATTTTTATCAGTTAATGATATATTGCTATTGATGGCTGTGACGCCCGCAAAGGACGAGGGTAGTCTTAACTTTTAGGATCTCCTTTTGCTGGAGAAACTTTGGGCACTTGTTGGAGTTCGACGCATGTTCTTCTTCGCAATTCGCGTATTTAATGCGTGAGCATTCAGCAGTTGGGTGAAGGGGAAGGCTGCTGTTCTGACAAATGGGGTCGTTTTCGCAATACTTCAATGTCTGTCCCAAACGCTGGCAGATTTTGCAACGCATTGGGGTTGGGAAATATTCCCTTACATGCACTTTATACCATGAAATGTTTATCGTCTCCGGTAGGCGGACCAAGTCGAAGGTCAATAGAATTACTATAGTTTTATCTTCCACTTTTGTAGTAAACTTATAGACGCCAATGACGCCTTCGGACGCTAGTTCCTTTGTTATTTCTTCTTCAGGAAGGAACTTTAAATATGGTGCGAAGACGGTACCTTTGACCGAGTTTAAATTCACGTGATATTTGCATCTTATTTCACAAATGCCTGGGAGGTGTTTAGTTTTTAGTTGGTTTTTGTTCATTTGCAGCTGAGACCACAACAAATTTGGGGTTAGGAAGGGGAGTACTAGAGTTGAAAGATCGGGAAAATCATTAATTGGATTTAATGAGCTTTGGAACTGGCCGCTAGGGAAGCGAACCTATTGTCTCCCAAATTTAAGGCCCCGGGGGGGCATTTTAGTTAATTATTGCTATATGCAGTTCAGGTAGGCACGTGCTCGCTTAAACCAAGTAAAAGAAAAATTGGATAATATACTACAGTAAGTTGTTGTTTGATTATAGCGGAAGCAAGCGCGAAAACGAAATCAAAGAGCACAAATGAGATAGTACCGTACATGGCGAATGCTGGTCGATGACTGGGCTTACATGCAATTTGTTATCCTACCTAGTCCTTGTGAATAACAACGAGTGAAAAGTCTTCTTTATTGTGAATGGCCACAGCGAAAACTGAACGTCACGTAAGGGGTAAAAGTAATAGTCAGACATAAAAATTGCACGATAAATGATATACGAATAGAAGAATTCGAATAATAACTAATAGGCCCGTTTCTTTGTACGCGAGTTGCAAAAGAACACTAGATAAAATAACGAACGGTTTTACTTCCGATAAAAAACTGACAAACTCGGCATCTGCGACTCCTAAAACCGATAAAATTATTCTAAAATAAAATCCTATTGCGCGACAGCTAACCTACGTAAAATTATCGCCTACTTACTTGGATTCCACGAAATACCTGATTATTTCTGATTAGAAAATACGAAAATAAAAGTTTAATAAGCTTTATGATAAATGTTTCGCTTCATATGCGCTTCATGCGGTGGGTCCTGGTTCAAATCCTGGCCGGGGCAATTATCATCCGTGTGTATATCTGCCATGAAAAAACTTCTCACAAAAAAACAGTCGGCGTAAAACCAATTTGTGTTGCAATATTAAGGAGCACATCACAAACTCTAGGAGAAGTTCGGCCAAAATCGCTTAAGCGGTTATAGCGCCAATTAAGTAAGTAAGTAAGTATATTTGTGGTGTACTTTAATCTTTTTACAGAGATGTGTTTCCGCTTACTGCACTGGAATGGGTATCGTTAAACAATTTTTAAATATATTTTAATATTTCAGAACATTAAAAATATCCGCTTTGAACATTTGCTAATGTTTTTGTTTTTCATCCCTCTAATAATGACTTGCTTTCTTATAATAAAACCCTGATTACACTTGAGATTAATATAATTATTTTACTAAACCTGCTTTGCTCTGGATATATAATTATTTTTTCCATCAGTTTTAACTGTTATTTTATAATATGCTTTTATTAAATTGCAATTTTTTTATAATACTTTTATAAATTTTGATTTTTATTAAAGAAATCGTAACCGAAACCGATACGGATATATATACGTATATTTCATTTGTTTAGTTGTTGATTTGTGATGTTATATAAAACATTTTAATGTTCCATATACATATACATATGTTCGTATGTACGAAATTTTGCTCTAATGCATGATTTTTTATCGAGCTTTCATTAGGCGGCGTAAATGGGTGCAGCTGTTGGGTTTGGTAAATCCAACAGCGAAACATATTTTCGCACGCCATAGGCATTTATCAGTGCGGATGAGAAGAGAACGATTTTTATGTAGGGTCCATTCCTGATATTAATGTAAGTTTACCTTCCCCCACAGCGATAAATGATACACGAATTATATGCTGAAAAACACAGATCAAGGTAGCTCAGGTTGACCAGACATACAAGACTCTATCGTAGAAGTAGGTATTGAAGATTTTGAACCGTTACTTTTCCACACAAATGCGTAGATAGAGTCTTACCTTCAAACAGCGATCTGGCTGAGGTTCAAACTTCCTTGAGCGAGGCTCTTGTCCCCATTGCACATGAAGAATACCCAGATACTTCCTCTCTAGGTTAATCAAATTTTGTAAAAACTTGGGCTAATAGTCGTCAGACTCAAACTGATACATACATATAACTGAAGGAACTGCTATAAAAATAAAGTATAGGGAGGAGCTAGACGATCAAACGCAAACGCGAACTCCGAAGGGTTACAGATTTGACAAGAAATTAGAAAAATTAGCTCTTGCAATGAAATTTTTGTCACCTATTGCTTAGATACTTACAGCCGCTCACAACTCTTCACTATTTGTTCAAGGTTTGCCACGTACTCCTGCTGCATTAAAGTTCTGGAATTAAGAAGCAGTGGTTTCACAGGCGCACAAAGATAAGTACAAAGATAAGGTTCTATCTGTATTTGAAGACCCATCTGCATTATGAGCGGAATAGGGACTTAATAATAGGGCTAGACGATTATGTCAACAAGAATCGCACCTCCAGAGTAGCTTCAAGTGTTTTAACACTATTCATCCAGGGAGTAGGCGGGGAGTTTTGGATGCATCCCTTATCGTACTTTTTGTGCAAATGGCGTGCAGAGTATTTGTCTTCATCATTGCCTAATAGTAAGCTTCCAAGGTAAACATTTTGTAAAATTTTCTTAGTTAATAGGAGTTACATTAGGGAACCCCTTTTTTAATGTATATTATTTCCTATACTTCTTCGATTTCCTTCATCTCTTAAAGAGTACTCGGAATTCCTTAGACAACAAGAAAAACAAATCAGCCTTTAATGGATGACCTGTTGATTGGATGTACATTGTCCACCTACATGAACAAGGCCCTCAAAACGATATACCTTGCACTTTTTCGCTATCTACAGCTCCGGGTGCTTACAGATCTCCGTCTTTTTAATATGCCGAATTTGTCGTTTTTTCGATAAATTTCTTCACATTTTTAAAAGTAAAGCATTTGGGAACATTGTAAATTTTAAGCAACGTTTTTCAGCTTCTAAGGATCAATTGAATTATCGTGAGGAAGCCGAACCCATTTTACGTTCTATTAAAGTTTATGATAACTTTGGTCGAGATATCACAAATAATTTTAGTTATTTCAAAGGTTGGTTTCTCAACATTAATAGTTTACGACGCTTGCGGCGGTGCTGATCACTTAAGGGATTCACTTATTTATTTACTAGACAACTAACGAAGGATAAATTATTTATACGTAGAGGGGGGGCATTTGATTCGAGAATAACACCGAAGCGTTTCTCATATCCTTTCCGACAAGCCTTGGGCAAAGCGTATATTAGATGTGTTGACACTGGAAATTGCGAACTCTTTCCCGATGATAGGGAGGAATCTGTTTCAAATAGCACTATACTCACTGCTTATAATGACCCTTTAGTCAGAGACAGTTCTTCTTTAAGCTCATTTCAAGATGTTCAAATGTTGACGAAGTAGTTTTCTACATTGCAGCGCTTTTGTTTATTTGTGCGGATACATGTATTTTAAGTATTTCAAAGTACATCACTGTTCAATGCCTTTGCCACAATTTGATTGTAGATAGATAGATAGATATTAGTGTTGAGGTTTGCACTTCGACCTTTCGATCCATTGTTGGTGGTAGCGAGCGTACAAGTTCCTGATCAGGGATATATGAGCCCAGTAGTGCGATTCACTAACTTTAAACGGTACGACAATTGATATTTTTAGCGGCAATATTTGCCGTTTGCACTAACGATTGTGCGATTCACTAACTTATACTTAACGACACTTAACAGCTGTTTCGTTGTATTTATTCAAAGTGATAAAGTGTGGCATCTCTATGACACTAAATGTCAAAATGAGTGAAAAGCACAAAGAGGAATAGAGAAAAAACAAACGAATACATGCTAGCACAGTGAACGGAGCAAATTTTTGGCGTGAGTTGAAAATATTTGAATAACTTAAGTAAAATCAATCATTAATATACTTAATATAATTTATAATTTTGTATATATTGTTTTACATAGAATGACGACAACTAGTGTTAAAAGAAGCCGAGCCACAGCCGAGCAACTTAACTGTATGACGGATTTTTTGCTTGAAAACCCGGATCTAGGTTCCAGAAGCTACACGGAAAGTTTGAATGCGACAAGAAGTGGAAGGAATTGGCGGCAATTCTGAATAGTCTTGGTGGAGCAGTTAAGACTGTCGATCAATGGCACACGGTAAGCACACATTGTTGAATTACTTCATATATTCTAATACAAATATTTTTTCCCCAAAGCAGGTTTGGCGGGATCTCAAGAGTAGAACCAGCATCAAGGCGCGAGACCGGCGAAGGAAGCTGGCACTGACTGGAAACAGATCAGTCGAGGAGACTCTTTCAGAGATTGATAGGCGTGTGCTGGGACTTATTGGGATGGTATATGCGGAGGGGCATGAAGTGGACGAAAATATCCCAATGGAAGAGGTGAGTTAGATGAAGTGAATGTTTATTGAGTGTAAGTTACAATAGTTCTAACTCTTAGGAATTTCAACTTCGACTGCAAGAAGGAGACGAAAGTTTACTTTTTGAAATACCGCAAAGCTCACCTATAGTCGCTAAAAGCATCGACTTGCGGTCGTCAGCATTAAACACCCCTGCCAGAATACCACGCAGGAGTTTAAAGAGGAAACGTGCGGAAGAGGACAGCGACGCACGTTCGAGATTTTTGGAGATCGCTGAAAAACAAGCAGATGCTTTAAAGGTAAATTGCTTTCGAAGTTACTGTGTAATGTTTTTTTCTACTTTTCTGTTTCGGATTCTCTTCTTATAGATGTGAGCTGAATCTAACAAACAAAGTGTCGAAGTTGCCAAACAACAGGCAGAAACTTTAAAGGTTCGTAATATTTGCCTAGCACGCATACATTGGGTATTACATCTTTTTTCATTCCCTTAATAGATCTTAGCCGAATCCAGCGCAGCGCGTGTCGCTGTTGAGAAGAATATGGCGGAGGCAATAACCACTTTGGGGGAAGGGTTGAAATCCACGGCAGATGCTTTCAACGACTTAACAAATTCCATCTACCGCGCGAATTAATTTTAATTTTTTTTTTTTTATGAAGAATATTTGTTTGTACCTGAATTCATTTTTTATTTTCTTTTATAGTAAGTAAGCTTTAGTTATAAGTTTGAAGTAATTTTAATATTAATTTAATATTCCATGAATTTAATCCTGTTTTTTTTTTTAATTTTTGATAATTTATATTGTTATAGTGAAATTGAATTGAAGTGAATTTTGTTGATCATAATGTACAATTTCATTTAGTTTTAATTTAATGAACTTTTTCGAAGTAGCTGAATGTTCCTCTATGTGGCGATTAGTTCCACGTTTTATATATTTTATATAGTGATTGAAATGTGATAAAATATGTATACAAATGAATTTCCAAACTTGGATTTAATATCTCCTGAATTAAAATACTTTATACTCGTATGTAAGACTGGATAGAAAATGTTATCTCAATTTTTATACAAATATATAACAATAAAAATGAAACCATAAATATTTTGCAAAATATTAAACGTAATAATTTTACTTTTATTGAGAATTCTTGAGCATGAATGTAAAAAAGTATTTAGGTAAAAAAATTTGCAATTAGTCGCTCTTGGATGCGTTTCGCAATTGAGGATGGCGCATCTTGCGCCAAGAAAAAGCTGTCCGTTGTGGACTCTGAAAACTCTTCCCCGGGCACTTCTATTTGCTCATCTAAACTAATGTTGTGCACTGTGCACGCATTTGCTACTTTTCCTGTAAATCCGGGATCATACAAAAGAGTTCTTTGTTTCGATAAGCATCGCCAAGTTCCTTTAAGAACACCAAAAAGTCTCTCAACTGGGTTGCGTGCTTTGCACAATGCCTCGTTATAGCGGTATCTCGGGCTTCCTTCTGGTTGGTTTGTTAGAGGAGTCATCAGCCACGGCTCCAATGGATATCCAGAATCACCTGCAGACACTTTCAATATCAAATTAATGCTTTTTATTTAGTAGGATTGATTTAAAAAAAAACTCACCAATGAGAAACATGTTCTGACTTCCGTTTTCAAAATTTCGCTGCATAACTCTTCGTGCGGCGGAGGAGCTCCAAATGTAGGAATCCTGTCGTGCCCCCGGAAACCTGGCATTCACATTCAAAATTTTTAAATTTGGATCACATATCTACGTATAAATGAAAAGAAAAGTATACTAGTAATTTTATATTTGAAACGTTGATAAAACTTTGAATTTACCATTTGCACATTAATTGAATGGTAGCTATGGTGGTTGACATAAGCCTCCTCATGATTCTTTAGCGCCAAAATTGAAATATGAGTGCAATCGATGGCCCCAATAGTGCCTCACACAAAGGGAGACGACGCTGAAGCAAAGATTTCTTTAGCTACTTGGCGCTCTACTTGGGTCATAGGAAACCTCACTTTCTGGCGAAACAAAGAATCATTGATAGCATCCGTTACCCGATGAATGCTACGGCTTACGGATGACTGGCTCATGGATATTCCCCATTGTTCACCTACGGATCGTTGATAGCAACCACTTGCGAATAACCTTAACGCCGCTAGAACCTACCAATATAAAAGTAAAATTTAAAATTTCATACAGGCTTAAAGATTACACGATCCACCTGTTTCTCAGTTGATATTGCTGTTATTCTGGATCCTCTTATTTGGATATCAAGCTGATAAATTAGGTATTCAGCCAAGTCTGGAGTTAGCCGATACAGCTTTTGAAATTCTGTTGCATTCAGGTGAAAGGGATTGTCCACATCTCGGAGTAAACGTCGATCCACTGTTGGAGCGCTTACTTCTTCGTCATCTCGTGATAATTCATATGTCAAATACTCAAACGACATTATTTAGCGTTCCTTTTTTTTTAATTACAAGAAAACAAATCACCGAATTTTAAATGTATCTTTTATTTAAGTTGAAATCACGAATTTCACTTTTCTCGATTGAGTTAACAACACAAAATTTGTTGTCGTTTAGTTTTCGGTCATCGATTAGCTAACAGAAACAGCTGATTCGGCGAATGCGAAAATCGTTAAAAATGGCTACTGGATAGCAGGGTCGCTAAAATTTAGGTAAAGTTGAGTTAACCAAACGAATATATTTAAAATAAGTAAGTGAATCGCACTACAGATATCTCTCCGTTTTCTTGAGACGGCTTCACAGTCAAAGAGCAGGTGCATCGGGGTCTCCGGGGCCGAGTCACAGAAGCGACACGACTCATTCGACCATATTCCGAGCCTGTGTAGATGGCTACGCAGTCTGCAATGACCTGTAAAAAAACCTGTAAGTATCCTCAAGTGGGGGTTTGAGAGGTTAATAAACTATTTAGATCGTTTACTGTTATACCCTCCCAATAGACATTTCGCCTGGCGTAACCCTGCCACCTGGTGCCAGTGTCTTTCCTTTAAGTTATTTTCCTCTGCCCTGAGCTCCTCCCTTATGGTATGTCGACCTACCGGCAGGAAGGGCTCGGGCCCTATGGGTGTTTTTTCCGCCGCACCTCTAGCCAATCGATCGGCCTCCTCGTTTCCCTCAATGCCTTTGTGATTGTGGGTTGCTAGAGAGTTGAGTTTTTCGACACACTCAAGCAGCAATGAGGATCTGATCTCATACGATGATAGTGCCTTGAGTGCTGCTTGGCTGTCACATGCAATGACTATCCGCTCATTGCGATAGTTCCTTTTTAAGTTTACATCTGCACACAGGAGGATGGCGCACACCTCCGCCTGGAAGATGCTTGACATCTTACCCATTGGCACAGACAGGTGTGTACTGGGACCGAAGACCCCAGGCCCTGTACCCTCCGGAGTCTTTGATCCATCCGTATACCAGTGCAGGGTGCTTGCTCGGAGGTGTGCTCCAGCTGGATGCTCAGCTTCTCCATGTTTTTGGAGCTTGGTAAGCGATTTCCTCACAGTTGACAGCGATGCCCTTGAGACCCATGCCACTGCACCATACGTTACTATCGGCCTGACTATCATGGTGTACATCCATCTAAGTATGTTCGGGCTGCACCCCCAGGATTTTCCCGCTAGACGTCTGCACACCATTATTGCCTTAGTTGCTTTGGATGTTGTTGCATACACATGTTCCCTCCAGAGCAGCTTAGAGTCCATGGTTAGACCCAGGTATTTCACCTTGCTTACCATAGGAGCTTGAGTACCGTCCAATGAGATTGTTCTCATTGCTGGTAGCTTCCTTTTTCTAGAGAAAGGTATAATGGCTGTTTTCAGTGCATTAATATTAAGCTCCACTCCAGCGCACCATGCCTTTGTCAGGTTTAGTGCTCTTTGCACAATATCGCATAGTGTGCTTTCGTACTTGCGTCTAGCTATAACGACAATGTCGTCTGCGTATCCTTGGCAGCGAATTCCATTATCGGTTAGTTTTTGTAGGAGTTCATCTACTACAAGACTCCACAATATAGGAGATAAAACTCCCCTTTGTGGGCAACCTCTACTGGTTTTCAGCTGTATTACCTTGTCCGCTACACTAGTTTCCGCCGTTCTAATCTTAAGCAGAGCTTCTACCCAACGCCTTGCATACCCCCGTATTTGAAGCGTTATCGACGGCTCCTTCTATGTCCAGAAATTAACATATTACGGTCTCCCCACTGTCAAACACGCTCTGTATATCCGTCGTTAGCTGATACAGGGCAGTGTCAGTGGACCTTCCCGCCCTATACGCATGCTGACTGGAATGTAGTGGCTTCCGCCGCAGAGTGTTTGACCTGATCTCATTGTCTATGATCTTCTCCATTGTTTTCAGTACAAAGAAGGTTAGGGTAATTGGTCTGAAGGACTTCTCCAAGGAGTAGACCCTTTTCCCATCCTTTGGTACAAATATTACCTTGGCTCTCCTCCACACAGTTGGAATGTATGACAATGCAAAGGAGTCCCTCATTATCTCTACCAAGTGGGGGATAATCTGATCGCCTCCCTGTTGCAATAACACTGGCAAGATACCATCCACCCCCAGAGACCTATATCGTTCAAACGAGTTCATGGCCCATGTCACTGAGTGTTGCGCAAATAAGCTTTTAGGTAGTTCCCAATCAGATTGTGATGGTCTCATTTTCCCTGTATAGAACTCAGATTCAGGCGCAGATGCATCAGGGAAGTGTGTCGACAACAGAGCCAGCGCTCTTTCCTCTTCACTAGCGGTATACGTACCATTAGGTAGCTTGATAGCTAGTCTAGTTTCTACCTTGTCTTTGGCTAGCGCTCTGTGAAGCCTTGCCGCTGCCGGCGTGGAAGTGATGTCTTCACAGAAGCTTCTAAAACTTTCCCTTTTAGCTTTCCTGATTTCCTTACTGTATTCTGTTAGACTAGCTGCATACTCTTCCCAGCATCCATTGCGCTTAGCTTTGTTAAAAAGACTTCTCACGGTTTTGCTTAAGGATGACAGGTGCTGAGACCACCATGGAGTCTTGGACTTCTCCTTCAGTTTGGTTTCAGTGCAGCTGCAGTGGAAGGCATCAATGAAAACGTCATTGAATCTTCGCACCCTGTTTTCTAATTCTATACATTCTGTCTTCCTTTGCATGTGCCCTATACTAGGCAGATTTAGGCTTAATGTCTTGCTGAACTTCTCCCAGTTCGTTTTCCTGGGGTTCCTGTTTGGATAACTGTTCACTATCATAGCGTTCAGCTTAAACTGGATGATTCTGTGACCCGACAAAAAGGGTTCTGAGGAAACTTCCCACTGCGAGATCAAATCATCAGCCAGTTTGCTTCTGAGTTTTATGTCAAGTACTTTCTCTCTAGCTCTGGTAATGAATGTTGGTCGGTGCCCAAGATTATGTATACTTAGATCACTGCTTATAATGTATTCTAATTAGGACTCAGCGCGTCCGTTGGTATCGGTGCTGCCCCACTCCACATTGTGCGCGTTGGAATCGCAACCAATAATTATCAGCAGCTTTGCCTTCTCACAGTACCTTATTAATTCCTAAACCTCTTTTGGGGTTATGGTGTTGCCCCAGCAAATTAGGCGGCCGCTAAAACCACGTTCATGGAGCTTTTGTCCACCTCCAATCTTGTCTGCACCGCTACAGGTCCTGCGTTAGATATTATGTAATGCAAAAGTATTTAATATTGTTCTTAAGCACTATACAAGGTCTAGGCCTCTCAGATGAGAGATCCCATATTACCTTGTTATTGGTTTCCTTCAGGCCCCTTACCTGGCCTTTATAGACCCACGGCTCCTGCATCAGTACTATGCTCAGATCTTCCGAGGCAAGCCTCCTCGCTATAACGGCCGAAGCCGCTCTAGCGTGGTGGAGGTTGACCTGGGCTACTGTCATGAGCGGAGTCATTATAGTTGTGGCTCGTCTACCTCCGTGAGCCGTAACTCGTTCTCGCCCCTCCTGTCGGGCTCGAGTTTGCTCAAGTCGAGCCCCTCGATTAACTCTTGTATGTAGGGAACCTCTGTGCTATCCTGAGCAACGTTTCTGAGAGAAGGGATGGTCGATGTATACGACGCAGAGGTTTGAGGTTTTAAAGAGGAGTCCTCGTCACCCTGTACTTGCTTCGAAGCTGCCTTGGATTCGCCCGCGATCTTTGGTCACCAGGGCCTTATAGTAACAAAGCTGAACCTGTAGTTCAGCCGATAACCATCCCTCCTCATTCTGTTGAAGGACTCCTCGTCTACACCAACGACTAATCGTATACCGGTGTCCTCCACGTTACTGCTCACTATACGCCAAGCCGAGGTATGGATTCCCTCATTTTGGGCGTTCAGCAGCCCGATGGCGTGCTCGATGGGCTTGTCCGCACTCCTCGGGAGGAACACCATCATCGTGTGCGTAGGAGGTATCTCCACTCCTCTCCTCGTGCACACCTTCGTGGCTTTCCAGGCTCCGAGTGTGGGCGTTACCTCCGCAAGCCATGTTGCAGTGTTTTCATCTTTACAATCGACCAGTAGCAGCCCTGGTAGAAAGTAAACTCCACAAAACGCTAGCGGGTGGGTCCATCCCGCCGGATAGTTCTCGGGCAACACCGCCAGCCGGATACCTTTGAGAGCATCCGAGAAGCTGGTGGGCTGTTTAGTCCCAGCCGCCGGCAACACCGAATCCTGAGTTCCCTCCTGACTTGCCGAGTTCGATTGTGGAGGAGGTGGGTGGGCCCGCTGCCTGTTGGAGTAGGTGCCTGTGGTGTTAGTTGCCCGCTTCTCCGCTTAATAGCGGGCGCGGGTCTGTGCTGTGCCTTAGGTTCCCGCTTCTCCGCTCATCTGCGGGTGCGGATTCGTTCTCTAGTCTCATCCTCAGTCCAGCCATCTCGCGAGCTGTTTCCGGAGGCTTTCCCTGCTCCAGGTACCTTAGATACCACTTGACGCCCGACCCGGAAAGCCCAGATCTCCTTCGGTCATTAAGGGCTTCTGGCTTCCCCGGAGAGGGCAGAGGTGGTGGTTTGCCCCTTCAAGGCCTGCGCCTTCTAACCACCCTAAAACTGAGTACATTCTCCCGGTGCCTCGCTACATCCCTACTTGTTGAGGGCCCGTCGCTATCGCCCCGAGCGTGCTCGGCGAAGAGGGCTATCTCTGCAAAGGAAAGGTCTGTGGGGAGGGGATTTTACCGTCTCCTTTTTTGTTGTTGCTATTGTTTGTGTTGTTTTTGCTGTTGTTGTTGTTATTGTTGTTGTTTGTTTGTTTGTTATCCAACTTGTTCTTACGACCGCTTTCTCGCCGAGGCAATACTGACGGTCTATATTTAAAATTGCGGAACTCTGATTGTCCGCCGCGGTAAGGCCACCGTTACTCTTCGATTCAGCCCTGTGTCGATGAGGCGCCGTTATATTACAACCAGTTGTCCTCCTGGCTGCAAACCGTCCTATGGGCACGGTGTCGCTTAACACCCTGGATTAGGAGGTGGCAGTTCTTGGTCATCGTGCTCAAGCGGTATCTACCATCCAGTTGAGGCATTACCTGTCCGACGGTGCCCCCTCTCGATGACCACGTCAAGGTGCCTGCCCTAGCAGGAGAATTTGATTGTAGCATTACAGAAGAAAATAGCCACCTTGTAAAACCTCCTAACGAATTGATTGATAAAATTGGAAAAATTTACTCGGATTATTTCGATTCTACTTGCCACTGAATTGGATTTGCCCTGATGCAATAATATATATATATATATTTTTATAAGAGTTAGAACTTATTTTCTAGTAAAATGTTTTAATAAAAAAAATCGAATTATCCATATTTTAAAAACAAAAATTTTTTGTGCAAAAGACAGCAGTAATATCCGTTTTAAATCGGAAACACATCGGTTTGATTTTTTGAAATGGGTTATTTTTTGTATTAGAATTGCATGCTCAATTTTTCTTCTTTTCTTTGCAGCGTTAGAGTTTGCTTCTAATAATATACTAGAAGTGGGTAGCTTATCGCTGTGGGTTTCATCAATATTTGTTTGTTCTTCATCTTTGCGTGGCTGAAAATTCCTGTGTACCTGAACTTTACGTACAATATTTTATTTTTATTGTAAAAGTAATTTTTTTCTTTTAAATGAAATACTCTTTATTGTTGAATTCATATTTTTTGCTTGTAAGTAGTTAAGGTATGAGAATATGCCTCCAGAGAAACCGAACACCCAAAAAAAGATCGGTATCGCGCATATATTGCATCTTCAGCGGTGGTGCGAAAAAGCAATATCAAGTTATTTACTTGTATATATGTTTAAAATTTTAGTATGAACAATTTAACATTTATTTACATTAACAATTTTACATTTTTTGGAAAAAATATTAAGTTCCATGCACCACCTTATGCATGTGCAGTAAAGATCTACGAAAATTTACAAAACGTTTAAAAAGGCCTAAAATTTAAAAACTGTTAAAAAACTATAATCCTAAACTACTATTGAAAACAACTCAGTCCAAAAATGGTGTATATAGCCCAAAAAATACATCCATCCAAATCAGGTGATCTCAGCTGGGCCGCATTTTGACGTCTATGGCTAAGATTTTGCGACTCGGTTACAACGATACGGGCCTACTATATAAAATATATATTTTTAATTTACAGCCACGAAATCAAAAATTCTTTTTCGATTCCATTAAGAATGTGCACACACTGCAGACTTTATCGGACGACTATTGACACGGCCTCTCTTTAATGAAATATGCAAGTTTAAAATATTCACAATGTTTTCTTTGTTAATATAAACCATGCATGTATATTTACAGACTTTTTATTCAAAGCTTTTTTTTTTTACGAATTTCCCTGGATTTTTAATCATGAAAATCATGCATTTTAGCTTTAGATATTAAATGCCGCGCTTTGAATATAATTGCAGCCGAACGGCAACGCTCGTTGTAGCATTTCTACATCAATTGTCAAATTATTTAGTCTGCAGTGTGCGTACTAACCATCAACTTGAATATTCCATATTTAGTTTGGTTAGTGTGCGCTCCTACAGCTCAACCCAACTATTGGTTGCCCAATCAGAGACTCCGATAACCTTGTGGTTTGGGCTGGCGACAAAACCGAATCATGGGCATATGAACAGCTGAGAAGCGAAAAAGCGGCCTACCAGACTCAAATACGCGAAATAACTGCCAGAATCAGTGGGTTTTAAATAGGATCGAAAAAGGGGAAGCATTTTGATTTGCTACGATATCGTGAGATTTGCATTAAAATATAAAAAATAGATGTATTACATTTTGAACGATAATAAAGAATATATTCTTCAATTTTGTATGCACTTATTGCGTTTATTTAAAAAATACCCTTAACAATGTCGATTAAATGTTCTTTTTTGAAACAACTGGATATAAATTGATTTTTAAATGCTTCTGAAATTTATATAATTGTCACAAGCAAGGTTTCTATCTAGGATTGCAATAACACGAAACAGTTTCGAGAAGGCAATAGCAAGACATTCACACTTACACGCACGAACTCGGCTGTGTATTTGTTATTTGTAACTGCTTTTAAGAAAAAATAGCATGCAAGAGGGTTCGTCAACAGTACTAAGCTTACACTTGTAAATTTACTTCATTTTACGTTGGGATCGCTATTTTTCACTTTTATGTAAGTATGTAAATGAGTTAATAAAAGAGCACGCTATGCAGCATTTGCTTTTATTGAAACGCTAACTCTTTACTCTAACTTTATAAATTAACCATTTTAAAGCCAACTTGTTTTTCTTTTTTTTTTGTATACCTTTTGCTCATTTGACAGATAAAGAATTTGGGGTAGAACCCGCCCAAAAATATACTTTTTTCAATCGATTGTTCGTGCGTAACCCTGGTGTAATTCGTTCGAGCTTTTTAACTGATACACTTCCCATGGTCCTATTCTAATTGCTTAAATGTCTCATAAGCCACGTAAATATCGTAAGCATACGGGCTCGTAAAACGACTCGTAAAACGACTGTCAAAATTTGTATGACAAGTGGCTTACACAAGTTGTGCAAATTTAAGGGAAGATTTCAGTGGGTAACGGGTGTAGTTGTAAACAATTACAACTTAGCTGATCAATTTAAATTACAATAATATTTTACGAAATTCGTTCATCTAGCAGCATGTGTGAAAGCTTAATTTTGAACGTTTCGGAGATTTTAAGATCTAGATGAAAGATGAATTCCCTTATTACATGGTAAACTCGCGTACATTGTGTTGGCATTTACGAAAAAGGAGCAAAAGAAAAAAAAAACGAGTAATCGCATTACAAAATATAAAATTTCTTTTATTAAATTTAAGGGCCGTTTTCTCAACAGTGTGTTAAGGTGAGCATTCGGTTTCATTTTCTCACTACTCTGTTAAATATTTATTTAAATCTAACGAATAGTGTAAATAGTAAAAAGAATGAAAGAAAACGTCAAAATCAGCTGTTTGAAATTAAATACATCCAGCGGCATATTGAGTACTTCGGTTTTCCATACTTAGATCAGTGCCAGGCAAAATCAAACACACGTTCTTCGTTTTAGTGAAACCAAGCGGAGAAATAAGTGCTGCTGCCATGCGTCACTTTCATGTACGTGTGAAATGGCGATCATGGCTGTGTGAAATGTACGATTATGGTCAGCCTCGCGAGCTAGCGGTTTAAACTATGTTTAAACTAGGTTTAAAGTGGACTAAGAAACGGTAAAGTGTGTTAAAACTTTGTTTAAAATACAAACAAAGTTGAACTCGTTGTGAAACACTGGCCCTTATTCCATTTTCTAAACTAGTAACGGCAAATCATAGATTTTTTTACAAAAAGTTCTCGAATACAGATGGTCCGTTTCTTTGTAACCTAGTTGCACAAGAACATTAGATACATTGTAAATAAATACAAGTGAAAAATCCTAGCCCAGCACAGCTGAGATCACCTGATGTAGCAATCCACAGCATTCTTGTGTCATTCACTGAGCGAATTCCTATGTTTGACAATTAGTATTGGATATTTGTGACGTCTTTCATTAAGAAGAGTTCCCACTTGTATTCATCCGCAATGACTAGGTAGGATAACGAATTGCATGTAAAGCAACAACACTAACTCGGAAAAATATGCGGGTTAATATGCCAACTCGATTATATGATATCCGACCTGAGATGTAGTGTTGGGAAGTGAAAAGCTGCGCTATTGAGAATTACATGGGAAATTTAGAATTAAGACCTAATTCGCTTTTATTTGCATAGTATTTGTAAATATACCTAAAAATTGTTAGCACAACAATTTTCCGTTCCTAAATACCACTAAACAAATCACAACTTTCATGAAAGAGGATAACAGGATTGCTTTTGCAAGTAAAGGAAATTTTATTCGAGCTAAGTTGTATTAAAACGGGCCCAGAGTTGTTTATGAAAACACAACGAAAATTTTGAGAGATTATCTTGATTGGCTCGTATTAAAGTATTTGCAGGGCGAAAACATGCACGTTGAACTTGTTTATACAGAATAACACGAATGAGACATAAACAAGTGCTTTTCGTTGTCGTGTGGAGTTGGTATAACAGAAAGTCTCGCCCTATTTTACTATACCAGAACTAATTTGACTTTTGCTGATTGGTATTAGAATCTGATTAAATCAAATTGGTTTCTGGTGTGATGAAATCGAACGAGAGTACTTGCCACAGAAAACGAAACGCCATGCAACTTCTTTGTAATCTATGAACGAATTACACTACATGATTGTTTGAGAGAGTTCTTCGTCGCCAAACGAAGAAAAGCAAGTTGATTTTCAGATGGTTAATCTAGAAAGTTAGTGTAAAACGCTGGTATAAATGTTGCAAAAAGTGAATGTTGTCTTCTAGGTACATATATGAAAAAGAAAAATACAAATGTAAACATAGTTCTATAACTTTTTTTCTCAAAAGCAGTTACACAGTCGCGTTCATACGTGATCTAAAGGGTGGTTGTTTTAGACATGTGGTTTTCAAGAAGAAAAAAACGTATATAGATAGTTTAATGTTATGGCAAATAATTTAGCTTTGTTACAAAGATAAGGGGTTGACATTATGTTTTAAAAATGATTTCGGGCAAGTGAACGCCGCGGTTGGCTCGAATAAATTCCAGCCAAGAGGTCCAACTTTCTACCACTTTTTGCAGCAATTGGGGCCGTTTGTCAGCAAAAACGCGACGAATATTATCTTCCAAGGCGTCAATTCTCTCGGGCTTACCTGTGTAGATAAGAGACTTCACATAACCCCACAAAAAAAAGTCTAGCAGTGTTAAATCGCACGATCTTGGAGGTCACGCCACAGGCCCACGACGCGAGATAATGCGCTCACCAAAAGTTTCCTTCAATAAATTTATTGTTAAGTTGGCTGCATGGTATGTAGCACCGTCTTGGTGGAACCAAAGGTTGCCTACATCAACATTTTCCAATGCAGGTACGAAAAAGTCCACATGGCTTGTGGATTATTAACACTCCAAATGCGACAATTTTGTTCACACGTCGGAAAAAAATATCCTTTTGTATATATGGTTGGAATGCAGCAGTTGAAGGAAGCGGCCAATTAGGCTTAACTTCTCTGTAGAAGAAACCAATCCATAATCCCAACACTAAACATAAATTTAATTAGAATTAAGTCTATAATTGATGCCAATCAAATGCAAATCTAGAAATACACACGAAAGGACACTTACGCAGTTGTCTAAAAGTATACTGCCTTTATAACGGTCTGGACATCTGCGTTGCACTCGCAATTATTATCTTTTTAGATAACTAATACGTGTTCTCAATTTTCTTTCCATTTCATCTAATCGCTTTCAGTAAAGTTAGTCGCCATTTTTTTAACCCCGTTACACTTTTTAATGCAATCTTTTGTTTATTTACATTGGCGTTGAAAAATACGGTAACAAATCTCTCAGCGAGCAAGGAAGCGTACGGTCTATGAACAGTGCGGTTTCTGTTAATTTTACGTATCCCAAACATTCCCGAAACCAGTATGCTAGACTCGTTTTACTAGTAACGCTGCAACTTCAACAAGCATTTGAGTTCCAAAGTTCACCATTTCGGCTATTACGTTGGAAAAATTTCATTAAACATATTTTTATTTTCGTGTTCTTTCTAAGATGGTTCAGAAAGGAACTAAATCAATGAAATCTAACAAACGTATAGGTTAGGGTTAGGTTGGAGTGGCTGTCGCCTGCGGCGGCTCACTAAGGCCAGTAATAGGAGGCCCATTGTGTTACCACAAAGAAAAATGTTGTACCATCCGAAAGGAGATAAATTACCCCTCACCAAACCATTTTGCTTCGCTTATAAACTTCAACAGGCAATTTTTTTTTTTTTTTTTGTTTGAAACCTCACTAAGGTGATACAAAAACGGTGATTGCAGATATCGTATTCTGCTTTTACACAGTGCAGGACACTTACACAATAAATGTAAGATCGTTTCCTCCTCCTCGTCATTCATAAAGCTCCTACAGCATCTTCGGAAGGGTACTTCCCTTCTTAGAGAGAGAACGCTGCGCGACCATTTCCGATCCTATTTAGGCCACGTCTGCCTTGAGGAGCGACAGGTCGTATTTTGCCTCCATCTATTGTCAGCTTCTTTATATGTACAATTTCTGAGTAGCAGTTTGCAAGTGGCAAACGGCATACCAATGCGTTCTTTATCCTGAAGAATCTACTGGATCGTGCAGTTTCCCTCTATGCCCCTGTAACCAGGAACCCAAATGAGGTCCAGTCTGCTCTGCTTGGCCATCTCCTGTAGAGATAGGCGGCAGTCCAGCGCGATGTTCGAGTTGAACGTGAAAGAGCTCAGAGCTCTGATTGCAGGCTGGCTGCCACTAAAAATTAAGATGTCTCTTCCTACCGATGTCAAAGCACATCCATCCGTGCTGCTCGGAATAGAGCAGAAGTTGTTCAAAATACAAGAGTGCCCTTGGCTTTCAGGCTGCAACTGGGATGTCTTTCTTAGTCGCAAGGCAGTCATCGCTGCCATCTGTTGTCCAACCAAATCTAAAGGAAGGAGGTCTAAAATAGCGTTCAAGACCTCATTTTGCGTAGTTCTGAGCGCCCCACTTATACAGATCATACTAGATCTTTGCACCTTGGTGAGTAGCCTGAGCTTAACCTCTTTTTCTAATGCAGGCCACCATACGATCACCCCATATAGGAGAATTTCCTGCCTATGGGTCTCTTACGTGTGTAGAACTAAGTTCTCTTTCCAGTTCAACTTCCTATCTAAACAAAACGAAATTTGGCACTTCCAGGAAGACTTAAGCGGATACCATTTAGTACCGGTGGAGTCACCGAAGGAACTTTACACCTTCTCGTGAAGAGTACAAGTTCCACCTTACTTGAGCTGACCCTGAGCCCGCAGTGGGTGGACCACTTAGATACCTTCCGAAGCGCACGTTGCATAAGCTCGCATAATGTCTGCGGAAACTTTCCCCTGAGTGCGATCGCTACGTCATCAGCGTACGCGACAACTTTTGCGCCACCCCAGACCGTATCTCGGAGTAGCGTATTTACGGCGAGGTTCCACAGAAGTGGGGTAGGAGACCTCCTTGTGGCGTCCTCCTCGACACGTGCCGCGACAATTCGCTCGCATGCAGCTTGGCCCTTACTACTCTGCAACAGAGTAGCTGGCCGATAAACTCAACCAGTGAGTGTTCAACCCCTAGCTCCCTAACGGCGCCAGTTATAGCTTCTGGAAGCACGTTGTTAAAGGCAATGACCAGGAAGGCTACAAGACAGAACTCCTGAACGCTGAGAGACTTCTCAATAAAGCCGGCCAAGCTATGGAGTGCAGTCTCAGTAGATTTGCCTCGCGGTAGGCTTGTTGGTCCTTACACAGTAGTCGACTGTCGATGGTATCGGACAGGTAGCTACTAACAGTCCTTTCAAACGTCTTAAGATCACAGGATGATAGACTGATAGGTCTAAGATACTTCGAATTAGTGTGTGAGACTTTTCCGGCTTTAGGAATAAAAACAGCCGTGACATTTCTCCATGCCAACGGTATACGATTCAGTTTGAAACAGGCCCTAAAAATAGTAGAGACATTTTGTAGACACCTCCAGTGTCTTAATTAGCTGACCAGGTATTATCCCATCCGGCCCTGCAGATTTGTATGGTTTAAAGCATTAGGTAGCCCATTCACCCTCTTCTTCCGAAATCGGTATGTTGACGGGGTTGGAAGAAATAAACGGAGGAATTATTTCCTCCGCAGTTGTGTTCCCAGGGAAGTGGGTATCTAGTAACAGTTGAAGGATTTCCTTTCCCGTTGAGGTCCAGGAACCGTCTTGCCTTTGCAAGAAACCTATCGGGTTAGAGGATCCAGAGAGAACCTTCCTTAGCCTGTCTGTCTCGGAAGCACCCTCGATGCCGCCGCAGAAGTTTTTCCACGAAGATCTCTTTGCTGCCTTTAAAGCTTTTTTATGTGTCTAAAGACACTTTTTGTACTCTTGCCATACCAGCTCAAGACTAAGTCTCTTGGCTATGTTCAAATTTTTCCAGAGGCACGTTGAGGGTCCCCGCGGCACACTTTGATGATGACCTCATCGAGGCCAAATGAGACGGGGCCTTGCCTCTTCGCTAGAAGTCCGATGTACTCCTTATTTAGGGACAATACCACTTGTCTAGAAGGGCCTTCCGCGTCCTCGACCCGGACGATCCTCCAATCACTTGTCGGGAGGGCCGGGTTCATCACCTGAATCATCTTTAGGATGCTTTCTGGTACCGATGGGGTCACCGGGACCCATGCCCTCACCTGGGGTCTGACTGGAATATCCTTCCAATCCACCACCTCCAACTTAACCCCTAGGTAGACAGGGCCCACCTTTGCAAAGGCGGCCTTATACAGCGCCACCGATCTCAGGTCATCACAGGCGACCACCTTAATGTGGCCCTGGTACCAAACAGCGTCTTTACAGGCTGTTCTCCAGCAGAACGTCAAAGATGAGAGCTGTCTTCACCCACTTCCACTGGTTCTTTGGTATGGAACCGAGCTCCATGCTTCGGTCCAGGACCCCAATAAGGATCCTGTCCCTCACAACATCGGCAAAGCTAGGCCTGCCCACCCAGGAGTGCGGCCGGATTATTTTTGACCCAGGAGTTTGTTCCTCCGCCGATATCTGTCGTTTAGACGGGGGCACCCGGTTTTCCACAGAAGCCCTAGTGACCCGGAAGTTAGGCAGCAGGGCTTTCGCCTTTTCCACCGCTTCCTTCGCGCTCTGGGGCAGCGTCGGGACACCGTCGTATCTTTTTAGCGTCTTCGCGGCCTTGCGCCTGCATGGTCTTACCCCGAGATGGGGAAGATAGGTTATTTGTGTGGTGTTTGTTTTTTAAAGTTATTTATCTTAGTCGTACGACCACCTGCTCGACGAGGCAAGCGCAGCGCTCTGAAAATTTAAGAGGGAAAGTGGATGGTACACCACATTAGCGCCATTCGCCGCGGTAAGGCCAAACTTACTCCCTGAGGTGGCCCGGTGTCAGGGAAGCGCCGTTAAAATACAGCCGGGATTTAGACCCCCTGGCTGCAAACCGACCTATGGGCACGGTGACGCTTAACACCCTGGATTAAGGGGAGGATTAGCTAGAGAGGAGGGAGGGCTGGGGGATACCAAGAGGGATGCAGGGTATGCGGGAATGAGAGATGTGGGTACTGTACTCTCCACATAAGACGCCATGTAAGATCGAGTCCTACATTGATTATTATATGGAGCCTCCCTCTTAGTTCGTAGTGGCATGGAAATCCTCGAAAGGAGCAACCATGCCAACACTTAAGCGTCATCCCCACGCCAAGGAGACCAACGACGATGATGCATTAACATGTTTTGAAATTGCTTGGAAATGCTTATTTACCAAAACTCCTCAATCGGTATTTTATTTTTAGCTTCGATTAGAAGGTACATATAAACACCACAAGCTATCGAAGTGAAGCAAAAATCAGTTGATTCTTAATATAATTCGTAGTAACAACGCTGCCAGATGTGTTGCTTATGAAAAATTTATCATTTTATTTAACAATGGAACTGGAAAGATTAGTCTCTTTTGCTATTTGGAATTTCGTTTGCACTAAAATTTAAAGTAAATGACATTGTTAAAGGTTAAGCCTTGACAACCAAGGAAGGGTTAAGGTGTCTTGCGCCGTCGATCCTTTCCTCATTTATCTTCCCACATCATTCGCCGCATTCAACTCTAGCTCACTTATTGTAGTTTTAATTCATACATACATACACTACATATGTATGTAAATGCACTTCAATATGTACATAGTATGTACATTAGGGTGCCAATCGTGTCGGATTATTGTGACACTAGGTCTAAAAATTCAGTGGTGAAAATTTGAGCCAAATTGGACAACGCTTTCGGGACGCGCATCGAGATCAAAGGTCAGATATATGCAAATTTTACTATTTATATGATTTTTCTTCGAAATTAACCCTAAAAAGTAAAACAATTTTTTGGAAATTATTCTGTTATATTAAAAGTAAAAAAAAATTATATAAAATAATTTATACGCCAAAATCTTTTTGTAGAGATTGTAGATTAACATTTTTCGAATACTGCTGCCTATAGCTTTGTACCACCTGTAATATATAAAAAAAACAACGATAACAAAAAGAAATTTAACATACAAGTAATAAAAGAAGATACTTACTTTCATTAAATGTTGTTTCTGTTCCTCATCTTTTGTAATTAGACCATGGTATTCTTGAATCAATTTAATGCCTCTTTCGGCACTATCGTTGACAACACTTAAGTTTTGAACAATATTTTTTCCTTTTACGTACTCCTCCAAAACATTCCAAGAATGCGGGTCTTTGTTGAAAAAGTCCGTGGGAATTGCAAATCTCTTGAAAACTTTTTTTGTTGTTGTTGAAAATAAATCTTGTAAAATATCAGAATTATCTCTGAATATAAACGTTTTTAAATTTTCCTTCTTTATTACAAGCTTTTTTGGTATTTCTTCATCCTCATTTTCAGTAGTGTCTATAGACAATGTCATCTTATCCACTAATTTGCCTTTTGTTACATCATCTATTCTATCGTCAAATAAACAAAAGCCCACACATTCCTCGTTTAAATAAAAGAGATGATTTAATACTTTTGAAATGGCTTTGTCGGCAATATTTTGGTTAATTGCTTTGTAGTTTTCTAATTTTCTCAAAAACATAATATCATTTAAAGCAGCTTTATCGGCTTTATTCGAATCAAACCAAATAATTGAATAACAGCTTACAATAAAACCAGCCACTTCTATCAAACCATTGATTTCCAAATCGGTAATATCAGAAAACTGATGGCGAAAAATTACTATTTTCAAACAGTATATAGCCTTGGCCATCCATCTAGCGTAGTGTAATGCACCAGGTTTTGTGAATTTTATTCCTCGAGGTGGACTGCCACCAAGGAATATAATTACAAGTTCCAAAAATTCTTTGTAATCGTTTCTGGGGAACACTTCATTTATTTTATTATTAGCGAATGTTAAAACTTCAGCAACATTATCGCCTAGAATTTCAATAACTCTTGGATGAGATATTCCTGGTATGTAATTCTCGGTATTTATTATTGGTTTTTTGAATTTTTTAAATATCGCTATGTCTGGTCCGGTAGATACTCCAACATTGGCCTCTGTAAAAACTGCTGCTAACACAATTTCAAAAATATGGTGGCTGCGCTCTTTCCTCACTTATGGAGGATCGATTTAAAATATAATTAGATGGATTAAGTCCTATGGCATCTAAAACTGCTACCAATAAATGTACAGCATCTCTCTGGCTTACTTTCAATTTGTCAAAAACTGCAGCTAGTCTTGGTGTTAAAATCTTTTGTTTTTGGGTACAGGAAGTTGTACGAATACGTTTTGTATCTGAAGAACTTAGAACATATTCTTCTTCTGATGTTGCAACTTCTTCGGATTCAGAGACTTCGGATTCAGAGACTTCCATTATATTGCAAGCTAAAATAAACAATATCATTGTTCAGTACTTCTAACATAGTGTAAAATTTAATGAAAAAAACAAATTTTTTAAAACGAAATTTTTACCTGATGAAGTTGATGGTAACTCCACACTTAATTCCTTACGCAATTCTTCTTGTTTTTTTCGTTTCATTTTTCTTTCTTCCTTTCCCTTGAAGTTAAGGTCCAGTCCTAACATACTACCTTCACGTCCTTTCATTCTTTGCTTTATTAAAAATTGTTTATCTTCTTCTATATTTATTAGTTCCAGTGCATCACTATGGGCAATATCGAACAGATCGTCTAAACTATCCTCCCACTGTACTCTTCTTTTTTTATGAATTTCAGACACTCTAGATTTATTTTTTTTCAAGTCTTTCCATTCCTCGTACAGGCTCAATAGCTTTTTTGCGCCTCTATGCAACTGTTGAACGGGAATGCGGGCCTTTTCCCAGAAAATTACACACTCTCTTACCACAAGAGCAGCACTATCTTTGGCAATTAGTTTGGTTGTCCTCATATTATAAAAAAAAACTTTCAGGCAGTCTCCCTTCGAAGGAAGTTTGCAACCAACTAATTGATGTTTCGGATATCCAATTAAAAATATTTCTTCTCTTATCGACGGCATTATTTTCTTAAATATATTTTTCACAAAAATCACAATACATCACTCACAAAAATCACTTAGCACACTGAATTCACACAACCGAATGAAATTTAAGTTAAATTAGCTTCAGGGAACCCCCGAATTGGCTTCTAGTAGGCCATGATATTTATCATTAAAATCCGTTAATTTCAAAAGAATGGTTGTTGTCTATAATAAAAAATTAATTTGCAACATTTGTGCTATAGATGGCGCAAGTTATTTACAAAAAATTCATTTTCGCAAAATAATGTAGAAACTTATGAGTTTCGCAAATTTATTTCATATAAATAGTAAAATTTGCATATAAATGACCTTTGACCTCGATGCGCGTCCCGAAAGCTTTGTCCAATTTGGCTCAAACTTTCAGCACTGAAGTTTTACACCTAGTGTCACAATAATCCGACCCGCAGCCCGCAAAATTCCAAAAAAAAACACCGCTGTCACTCTAATGTACATACATAAGTTATCATGCGCACTTATTTAGGTATACAAATATATACATATAAATATATTTAGTTTGTCGCATTAAGTCAACCGATAACCGTAAAAAATATAAGTTTGGAAGTTATTGGAAGTATTAGCTTCATACCAGCACTTTGAATGCTTAACATTTTCCATACATACATAAGTACATATGCATAAAGCGTAAACCTATAAATTTGCGAAAGGAAAAATAAACTATTCTTCTTGAAGCATCAGTCATTGCAGTCAGTTCTTTTTAATTTAGGCACTAGCCGACAAAAAAGCTTGTCAGCTCAAAAACAGATATTTTCCACTTCATTTTTATTCGAGCTAATATTACTCAGGTTTTAATGTAACCGAGTTGCAAAAGAATGCTCCCACTCGGATAAAATTTCTTTTAGTTGCAAAAGCAACACTGTTGGCCTCTTTTATGTAAGCTGCGATTTTTTTAGTGCTATTAAGGAACGGAAAATGGTTGTGCCGGCAACTTTTAGTTATATGTAGCTATATATTTACAAAGACTATGCAAATAAAAAGAATTAGATCTCAGATCTAAATTTCCCATGTATTTTCGTAGGGCTTATTCACAATAGCGCAGCTTTTCACTTCCCAACACTATATCTCAGGTCGGATATCATTTAACCGAGTTGGATCAACTCGCATATTTTTCCGAGTTAGTGTTGTTGCTTTACATGCAATTCGTTATCCTACCCAGTGCTCTTTTGCAAGTAGGTTACAACGAAACGGGGCCCTTAGTTATAAAAATTGGAAACAGTTTATTGTTCGCGCCTCGTTGTATTAAGAAAGAATAAGTGACAGCATTCCAAGTTGACTTCATTTGCGACACAAAGTTTCACTAAACACGTTTTAAATTCCACTTAAGGCCCGTTTCTTTGTTCCCGAGTTGCAAAAGTGTGCTCCAACACGGATAAAACTTCTTTTAGTGGCAAATGCAACCCTCTTCGGATCTAACATAAAAGATGCGCTTGGTTGATACTTTTTAAGAAAGGAAAATAGTTATGCAAATAACTTTTAGGTTGACGTAGTTATATATTTAAATATACTATGCAAACAAAAGCGAATTAAGTATTAAACTGAAATTTCCCATGTACTTTCTTCCGGTTCATTCACAATAGTGCAGACTCAACTTGGGTAATTGCCCGAGTTAGTGTTGGTGCTTTAGATGATTTTTGTTATCCTACTTAGTGTTCTTTTGCAAATAGCCTAGAAAGAAACTCGCCTTAAGTATACCATCGACTCGAAAGTATATTAATACGGATTCGATAAAAACGTCTTATATATGCGATTTTATTTCGTTTGTACGTAACATTTATCAAAAATTAGAAAACACTTAATAAATACCAATTAGCTTTCCATGGAACAATAGGCCCGTTTCTTTGGGTTGAAGAAGAAAAATGTTGAGGCAAGTGCGGCAAAACATAAAAAACTCTCACAACTTGCCAAGCCCGAGGCAGTGTCGCCAGTGTTGGAGTAGAATACATGGAATTTCAAAGAAACCGACGAATGGAAGCAGAATAATCTGACGTTGCCGAGGAATTTGCTTTTAGCGACGAAAATTCAGAATCCGATGAAAAATCAAAAGGATTTTTGAAACTCAGAAGCTAAGAGAACGCTAACGATATTAAATTATATTGTTCTTAAATAAAAATAATAATAAAAATTTAAATTGTGCGTTTTTATTTGTTTTCATGTTTAGTTAGGTATTTTACAGGTCATTCTACTCGTTAGCTTATCGATTATCCCGAAGTAAGATTAGCCTTCAGAACAACCACTAATTAACCGGATTTTTCTCCATTAAGTTTACCTCTAAATCAGAGCCGCTCAAAATAATGCGCAATTTTTCATGCCTATACTCGGAGTATAGGCAAGCAAATGCAGTCGAAACATGTACGCTATGACGCTAATTCTGCCAGCGTCAAAAAAAAAGATCGTCAAAAACGACTAAGCTTAGATTTCTGACTTCGGCACATGCGAAGCAATGCTTTTACTTTCAGTTGCTATCATTGTGAATAAATACAAGTGAAAAGTCTTCTAAATTCAAGATGGCGGCGGCTGATATTAAATGTCACAAATAGCCGATATTAACTGTCAAACATAGAAATTCCCTCAGGGAATGACACAAGAATGCTGTGAATGGCTACATCAGGTGATCTCAGCTGTGCCGAATTTTGACGTCTGTGGGCTAAGATTTTTCACTTGTATATATTCACAATGGTTGCTATTCAGCAGTTGAGCAAAGAAGAACGTGCGCACATACATAGCAATATTTTTTTTATGATACACACTTGCAAAAAAACATTCAAAATGTTCAATAAAGAATGGCTGTACAATTTCTTTTTCCTTGAAAATAGAGATGCCGAAGCGCAATGCGTTATTTGCTATAAAATATTGCAAACAAAACTGAAATTTAATTTGGAAAGACATTATATGAATTGTCACACTCGATTTCAGGTGACGAACGGACACGTATTCTGTATGAATTAAAAGCCCTGTTTTACTTAAAATTTTATTTTGATGATGTTTCCGTTGTTGATAATGTTGCTGTTGTTGATAATGTTGCTGTTGTTGATGATGATCATTATAATAAAACGGTTCAATTAAAAAAAGCTTCTTACATTGTAGCTATGTATTTAGCAAAAAAGGGCGTCCATTTGATGATGGGGTCTTCTTTAAAGATATGGGCATTGAATTTTTTAGCTGTTTTGGCGAAACTGGGAAGGAGGTCTGTAAAATTTTAGAGGCCACTCCATTATCTCGCCCAACCATAACTCGGCGAACTGAAAAAATAAGTTCGTACATATTTGCCTGTACCCGAGAAAGACTCCAAAATTGCAGTTATTTTTCTATTTCTTTAGATGAAACAACGGACATTAAAAACATAAGTCAACTAATTATTTGCGTCAAATCGGTAAACGAAAATTTAGAAAAATTTGAAGAAATGCTTTCTCTTGTTCCCTTTCATGGTAATGTAACTGGAAAACTTATTTTCGATGCTGTTACAGAACATGTTCATTCTATTGTTCATTCAAAGAAGCTGAGTTCAGTCTGCACTGATATTGGTCTAGTAGGATTTCTTCGAAAAAATAATATTAATGTTGCCACATTTCACTGCATTATACATCAGCAGGCTCTGTTTGCAAAACAATTAAATATGGTAAATGCAATGGAGACGGCTGCCAATATTATAAATAAAATTAGAGGGGGACACCAAGCCCTTCGTCATAGAAAATTAAAAAAATTGTTGGAAGAATTGTCTGCAGGTTATGGCGATTTGCTAATGTACACAGAGGTTCGATGGCTAAGTCGTGGCAAATGCATAGAAAGACTCCTAAATTTAAAGGATGAAGTCAAGATTTTCCTTCAGGACGGCAATACCCCTGAGTTATTAGAATTGGGGAATAAAATGGGGGCTAACGATTTTTTATCAGATTTAGCCTTTCTTTGCGATGTAACGACAATTGTTAATGAGTTAAATCTCCATTTGCAAGGCAAAAAAAAGAATATTTTTGACTTAATTGCATATGTTCGCCAATTTGAAAGGAAAATTAAAATAATAATAGAGCAATTAAAAAATGAAAATATGCTAAGCTTACCAAGAACCTGTGAGATAATAATGGATTATCAAAATCAAAAGAAACTACCTGAATATGTAGTAGTCTTAGAATCGATTTTAACAAATTTTAATACAAGGTTTCAAGATTTCAATAAAATTCAGCAACTCATTTCTCTCCATAATGGTCCTATAAATTGCATTATCGAAGAACAAGATGATAATTTTCATGAAGAAATACTTAGAATGCGAAATGATTCTAACTTACCTCTAGTCGCGGGTAAGGAATTTTGGAGGAAAATTAATTCACAGTCGTATCCAAAAATTAAAAATGAAGTATACAAGTTATACTCAATATTTGGGTCGACTTATAATTGCGAAGCTGCGTTTTCTTCGCTTAAATTTCTTCACTCGAAATACAGGAATTCAGTTTCGAATAAGCATATAGAGGACTTAATGAGAATCAAAACTTACGATCTTGAAGTCGATATGGAAAAAATCATGGAAAGTTAAAAAAAATTAACAAATGTATTTGCTGTTTTTGTTGTTATTATTGTTATTATTGTTGTTCTTAATTGCTTTTTTAATCAAAACCCATAATTTTTTATTTTTTTCTAAATTTTTAATAACAAAATAAACAAATAGCACGATTTCACTCAGTGTACTAAGCAAGCGCGCGCACACAATCATACGCTAGCAGATATCAAATGTGTGATTGTATGCGTTGGTAAATAAATTGCGCATTATTTTGAGCGGCTCTGCTCTAAATCATAGGCAGGGACATTTTGTTTTTCAGACTCGCGAGTCTATGATTGATGCCACTACCAACGCAATCGTTTTCACACGTACGCTATGAGCTATTTCGTCGCTTGCACGATGTTAATGGCCCGTTCACATAGGACTTTTGCTTTGCTTTGCTTTAGAGTTTCGCTTTGACAGATAAGTTCAATACATGATGTTATATGAGTCTTGCTAAATACAAGGCGAGAAAAGTAAAGCAAAGCAAAGCGAAGCAAAATGATGGGCAACTCTCAACTTTTGTACGCTTTGGCAATCAGCTGTTATCATTTCCATTTTATTTTTATTTTGGCGTGCGTATACACACTACAGACACTCGCGAATTTCACACATTAGTAGCATAACTACTACTACTTCCATCATATCAGTAAAATTCATTTTTTTATTCTATCTTTAAACAAAACAGCAGAAACTGGCAAAGCGTTCTATGTAGCAGACCTTCTACGCCTCACGCTTTGTTGTTAAAGTTCGAACTGTCAAGCAAAGCGAGGAAAGTTCTATGTAAACGGCCCATAAGCGTTCGGCCGTTTGCTTGCTACAACATCAACGTAGCAATTCAATTCAGTTGCTGTTCAGCATTGATCAAGGTAAGGTTTCGCTGCGCAACTTTTTTATGATACACATAAAAAAAAAACTATGTTTGATGAAAATTGGGAGACACAATTTTTTGTATTGAAAGTTTGGAAGGTGATGCGCAATGCATTATATGCTATGGAGTTGTTCTCAAAAAAATGTTTAATATAAAAAGACATTATTTATCTTGTCATTCAAGTTATAATTTGCTTAGCGAGGGTGACAGAGCACTTAAACTTTTGGAGTTGAAAGCAGGTTATTTTTTAAAAATTATTGTAGAGGATGACGATAATCTTGCTCAGAATGATATGCAGACAATTAGAGCACCTAACAGTTATAATAAATCCTTGATGAAGGCATCTTATGTCGTTTCCATTAGTCTTGCTAGGCAATGCCGTTCAATTTTGGAAAAACTTAAGTGCAGAGCAATATCCCCATGCCAGGACAGAAATGCTGAAATTATATTCCATGTTCCCGTCAACGTAGACTTGTGAATGCGCATTTTCAATCATGAACAACATTAAAACAAAGTATAGAAACCAGATGACTGACCAACACCTAGAAGCCCTAATGAATATAAAATGCTACGGCGATGTAAATATTGATGAAGTTATGAACTATAATGAACATAATTCATTTGTTAAATTTATTTAAAATAAATAAATTGATTAATAAAAAATTTAAATTTAAGCTTTTTAATTTTACACAGTGTAGTAACTTCAACTTCGTGCGCATGTAGTGTAGTAGTATGCGTGTGCTTCTTCCTGTGCCTGCCTATGCTCTAAATTCACTTCCCTATCAACGACTAAATGACTTGTATGAAGTTGTCATTTGGTACCCGAAGCCCATAAAAAACTAATCGCTAATATGACCATTAGTATGAGTTAGTTTATTCACTAATATAACCCATAGTTATAGGTAAGATTTCTTGAAGGGAAGCTTAACCTATAACTTTGGTTATATTACCGGGAAAATTGGCTCAAACTCTTGGCCTGTTTGATGGTTAGTTTTGTATGGGCCCTGGGTGTCAAATAACCACTTCTCTTCTTTGCTTTTTTGCATTTATGACAATGAATTCACAGAATACACGCACTCCTTGTCCGTTGTGCTTCACAGCTAACATTATACTTAAATTTTCGTTGGTGTATACGTGCGTGCGGAACAGTATGCATTGGTTTTTTTCTCATCGTTTGCCAGTATGTGCCCTGTAAGCAGTCTAACCTGTAACTAACGGTTATATTAGAAGATAAATTAACTCATAATAATGGTCATAATACGAAAGGACCATACACGACCTTTATTGGGGGATGGGGAAGGGAATTTAGTGGTCAACCAAATGGCAAAATATCTGGTTAATTAGTGGTTTTTCTACCAGCGAATCTAACTTCGGCATAATCGATAAGCTAATGAGTTGAATGGCCAGTAAAATACCCAAGTAAATATGAAAACAATTAAAAATGTATTGAACATTAAATGTTAATTGTTATATTTTTGTTTAAAAACAACAATATTTCAAGTATATGAAAAACGTATGTTATCATTTCAAACAAATATAAGCAGCATAGGTAGGTACCTTTTATATCTTAAATATATAAATAAATCACATTTTGATAAATGTAATGTGTAAAACCTTATTTTCTCCATTGTCGAATATTAATAAACTTAAGGAAGGGTTATCATATCTTCGGCATTCTAAGTACAACTTCGCTACTTTACTCTAAAATATCACATTTGGTGAAACGTTTAAACGTTTCCGTTGTACAAAATCTTGGCTTTTTTCATTGACAAATCGCTAACACCTATTTTATTTGAAGTTTTGAAAACATTTGAAACTACTTGTGACACATTTTTCCTAAATGTCCGAGTTCCGAAAATTCTTCCAATTTTTCATCGGATTCTGAATTTTCATCGCTAAAAGCAAATTCCTCAGCACCGTCAGATTGTTCTGCTTTCATTCGGCGGTTTCGTTGGAATTCCATGTATTCTACTGCAGCACTGGAGTCACTGTGTCGTAGTCGGGTTTGGCAAATTGTGAGAATTTTTCATATTTTGCCGCACTGGCCTCAAATTTTTCTTTCTTCAACCACATCGAATTAGAAAACGTTTTTTCTATTAATTTTCTTATATTAGAATAAGAAACTCACTTATTTAAGTAAATTAATGCACGTTTTGAATATTTTCTACCGCCACTAAAATTTTCTTTGATGTATACGCACGTGGAAAAAAATATTTATGTAAATCTTTCAATGTCCTTCGTCGTTCTCTCGCCGTTGTCAGTTCCGACTCGAATTCTGCACTATGCCCGAACAGTATCGGGTCTTCCAATAAGAACGCTACAAAAGTTTTTTTAAGTAAAACAAAAACGGTTTGGGATATGAATTAAATTCTTTATTCCTGTGAAAGTGCATTCGATTCCATTATGTATGGAACTTGATTTCTTTTGCATGGGTACCACGGTTACGCTTGTAGAAGTCCAGACGCTGAACCCAATTTTCGACGGTTTTCAAGCATAAATCTGCTGATACTGCTGCAATTTCACGTTCGATATTCGTACGAAGTTCATCAATCGTCGCTGGCTTGTTGGCATAGACCATAGACTTGACGTAGCCCCACAGGAAATAGTCTAGCGGCGTCAAATCGCACAACCGAGGCGGCCAATTGACTGAGCCATTTCGTGAGATAACACGTTCACCAAAGTTGGTTTTCAATAAATCGATTGTGACATTCGCTGTGTGGCTTGTGGCGCCGTCCTGTTGGAACACCATATTGACCAAGTCCATATCATCCAATTCGGTCGAAAAATATTCGGTTATCATTGAGCGGTAGCGACTCCCATTCACACTAACGTGCCGGTCTTGATCATCACGGAAGAAGTATTGCCCAATGACGCCGCCGGCCCACAAACCGCACCAAACCATAATTCTTTCGGGATGGAATGTTGACTGATGGAGTACGTGTGGATTGCTGCCTGTCCAATAACGCATATTTTGCTTATTGACGAAGCCATTCAGCCAGAAATGTCGACGATCATAAATTGGACGTAGCGCTCTTAGGGCCGTTTGCTCAATGCCCGATTAAAATGGTCTTTAATCAGATGATAGCTAACCATCTGATAGTTTGAAATGGCAGTATCGTTTTCACCAAAGTCCGATTAGTTAGCCTCCGATTACTTCGCTCATTGTGAATATGTTAGGAAAAAGTTCACAAAACCTGCATTGTGAATACGCAAAAACTACAGTCAGCTGATTTTTGTTTACAATTATTACAAATAATTTTTACCGCGGTTTTTTCTATTTGTGCTACTCGTCGGTGTTCTGTGCTTCTGTGTTTAATTTTTTATAATGGATGAAAAAAAAGGAATCGGCTTCCAAATTTTTCGACCACGGAAGAAAATTTACTAATAACATTGGCTGAGCGGTATGGCAATGTTATTGAAAATAAAAAGACCGACGCTGTCTCCTGGGAGGAAAAGCGAAAGGCATGGGATTCTATTGACGCCGAATTTCAAGCTCAAATTGGTATGAGGAGAGGTGCGAAAAATTTGCGGGAAAAGTTTGAAAATCTAAAGCGTAAAGCTAGGAAAAGTATAGCTGAAGAGAAGAGGGAGCTATATAAGACGGGCGGTGGACAATTTAAATTCCGGCCGAACACCAATACGAGCAGGCTCGCTGCAATAATGGGCCAGACTGCAACAGGTCTGAACAATGATATTGACAGCGATGGTAAGGTTTTTTTATACTCAAACCTACATACAATAGTTATTCAATTCATTCTTGATACTTTATTTCAGCCATTATTATATGTGAAAATGATCCAGAAATTGAACACTTAGATCAGTCAATGAATAGTTTCACGGTGGAGGTTATAGCAGAGCCAAACGAGTCTTTGGAAAATGTAACATCATTCTAGATTCCACGTCAGTTTCCCTTAATATTTCTAATTTCATTTAGGTTCCTAAAAGCGATTGGAGCACGTGGAGTCCAGCCCTTCTGCGGGCGCCAAAAACAGAAAAGCTGACTACAAAAAGCGAGAAGAACCGGAAGGGTAGCTGTAATTATCAGCAAATTTTCTGGGAAGAGAAAAATAAAAGAGCAGCCGAAAAACATGAGATGGCAAAGCAAAGTCACGAGCTAGAGGTAAAAAAAGCCGAGATGAAGTTGCAGCTTTTAAAGCTTGAAATAAAGTGCAAGGCACAGCAATTGTCAAATCAGAATTTCCCTTCTAATTGACTGAGTATATCTGTTGAGCGTATATGAATACTTATAAGCATATAGTGTCGGACAAGTTTTATGTAGCAAGTTTTTTACAGCCCATTTAATTTTAGTATAATTAAGTGCAAGTGTGAAGTTGCTGAAAACTCCCGCTGATTTCAGAATTTTTCGAACATATTTTGTATGGAAGGAAATGCGTGACACCGTAAAAAAAAAATCTAAAATCAGCGGGACTTTGCAGCAACTTCACACTTGCACTTTATTATACTAAAATTAAATGGGCTGTAAAACTCCGTACCAATGTTTTAGAAATTCAAATTACGGAGTTAGAAATTTAGACGATGGATTTCTTAGTAAAAATTGAAGTTCCTTTTTTCATATATTAGGCTAAGTTTTTGTTTATCCATAAATTTTTGTAGGATCTCAACTATAGGATACTAACATATTTATTTCACTATTTAAAATGCAATAAAATTGTATTACATGTATTTAACAAAAACCACAATAGGCAATATATTTACTTATAACTCATATTTGATAAAAATACTTTATTAGGTGCTTTTTTGTGAATTTTGTACAAAGGCGAAAATTTTGATTTTATGGTTTATGTTAATATAACGAAGTAGGTACGTGTTCATAAAAAAAGGAAACATGGAAACATAAATGCTTTATACTTATATATCAAAGTAAGATTTTACTAATATGTAAATGAAGAATAGAAATGTTAATTTATTTTTTTTTGTTTTATGTATACATGGAATTTCCAACTGCGTTACAACCTGAAATACATCAAAAATACATTTTAATCTCTGATTAAACTCGATCTCATGAAGGCTCCTCCCTCAGTTTCAGATATAGTAGAATCATCCGCCTCCATTAAATGTTCAGTAGGCTCTTCAACATCACAGTTTTCTGTTGCAGGTGGGTCTGCCTCTCTATTCTGCCGTGCGATATTATGCAAAACTCCACATGCGACAATAATTGCCATAGTCGTGTCTTTCGAAACCCTTATGCCAACGGATAACACCGGAAATCGACGTTTCCATACGCCAAAACACCGTTCTACACAGTTTCTAGTCCGTATTTGCGACTCATTATATAGTCGCTCTGCAGCAGTGTTTGGGTGTAAAAGTGGAGTCATCATATATTTACTGACACCATATCCACTGTCGCCCATTAAAAAGCAGTCTTTAAACTCATTCTGCTCGAAGCGGTGCTTTAGCCGACTGTTATTGAAAATGTTGCTGTCATGTGCAGAACCTGGCCACCTGCATACAAGATCTGCTATTTCCAAATTTGCGTTACAGACAGCTTGTACGTTAAAGGAAAAGTACCCTTTTCGATTTCGGAATATTTCGGCATTTTCTCCTCCAGGCGACTGTATTTTAATATGTGTGCAGTCAATACATCCCACTGCTTTCGGAAATTTTGCTATTCTATAAAATTAACGATTTGCGATTTCAATTTCATTTCTGGTTTTCGGCATTTTAATAAAATCTTTAGAAAGTCGTGCAATAGCAAATGAAACCTTTTTCACAACACGACTAGCAGTGCCCACACTGACTCCACAGAAATCAGCAACCAGATGCGTAGAAGCGCAATGCCAGCAATAGCATTTCCTCGGGGTTTAAGGCGTGGTTTCTGCAAAATAAATTAAATGTAAATATTATATGAATGTAGCTTTATGAAACATTTATTCACAAACCTTTCAGTAGGACTTTGTATTATTTCTTTTATTTTGTCCAAAAAGTAGAAAACACTATTTTTGGTCATCGTCCGGAGTGTTTTACGTGGGTACCTGCCGACGACGGCCTAACTCCACGGCGCTCAAAAGCACAACGGATCAAGATCAGCGCCCCAAGATACGCAAGCATTCTCGGAACCAATAGGCAGTGTGGAATGGACACACTAACCACCTTGGTAGGGTTCGAGGTCTATCTAACACCTCTGCCGTACTATGGGTCCGGCACCCGGTTGCGATGCAACTCCACATTGAACTTTGACACAAGGTCAAGCTCTACCCGCATTTGGGTATTGAACCACAGCCACCACGATACTCCCCTAGGGGCCGTACCCAACGAACAGGCCAGAGCGAACTCTGGGGGCTCCTGTTCCCCGTGGTACCAGATTTAAGTCTCCGGTCGGACTTCGTGGCCGAGGCCACTACCAGTTGAGCTCCCATACAGCTCCGGACTGGTGGCCTGGGGCTGGACCCCATACACCTCGTACCAATTCACTCAGCCTATCACCAATTTCAAGACCATATTCATTCACACACACACTCATACACATACCCTTCTCCAACTACTCCAATAATCGTCTTCGCCGCTTGAATACCTCCCTCGCATATGCACCCAACATATCAGCAGTCTGACGAGTGTGCAACACACCACTAACATTCAATCTTCCGTTCGTCCGACTGATGCCCATTACCCCCAGATCCCTAATGTCTGAGTACATCGGGCAATCCGCTATGATGTGGACCCAGTCCTCACTTTGGGCCCCACATGAACATTCCTCTGACGCGGCCAGGTGCCTATCATGCAAAAATGCATTAAGAGGACCGTGACCGGTCAGGAGAAAGCCCAGGCTGAGGGAAAATCCAAAGTCAGGATTCTGGGTCACAAACGAAACATCCCGGATGTACTCGTATGTCACCCGACCATGAGGACAGTTGTCCCAACGGTCCTGCCACTTCCGCACAACACACTCGGCTAGGAGCCTACGGCTCTCTAGATACCCGCCCTGCACATCTGCGTCAGAAATCCACTCATCACGCAGCAACGGTAACCTCATCCCCCTTCTCAACCGGAAGGCAACAGCAAGCTGTATAACCACCAGATCAAGAGGGGGCACACCCATCAACACCTGCAACGCATCAGTCGAAACAGTGCGGCATACAGGCAGGCAGGCCAGCAACATGATCCGCTGACACGAGACCAGTCGTCTGCGACCTACGACCGTCGCAGCCGTCTCGTACCACACCGCGGCCCCATACGTGGCACAAGCCACGAAAAGTCCACGGTAAATAGTACGAACGGCTCGACGACCAAGGCCCCATTCGTGCCGCAAAACACGCCGCAAGGTACCAACCACCGCCTGCAGCCGCTCCTTCACTCGCACCAAGTGTGGAGTGAAACACATTCTTTCACTCATGGTCAGCCCCAGATACCTGACTTCCGTCACGTACCTAATGCTGACCCCATTCATATGGACAACCGGTGGGCGCGACGATGACAGACTGCCTTTCAGCAGCATGGTCACCGTTTTGTCCACCGATACATCCACACCTACCCTTACACCCCAAGCGTGCACAACTCCAAGGAGCTGCGCACTCGCTCGTTCCAAATTCGCTCTGGACTGGCCCTCCACTAAAAGCAGAAGGTCGTCCGCATACGCACTGCATTTACACAGTGGCTCGAGCTGCCGGAGCAAAGGATCCATCATCATGTTCCAAATGAATGGACCACCGATGGACCCCTGCGGACACCCACGAGCCACGTCCACATCCACGCTTCCATTTACGCCAACGATGGAGGCCCTTCTGCCCGAAAAGTAACTCCTCCAAAGGGTCACCTCCGGACAGCCGAGCTCTTCCAAGCGTTGCACCACACGATCCCAGCGCAGATAATCAAATGCCCCCTTGAAGTCAACAAATATGCCAAGGACATATTTGGTGACATTCTCCCTAACCACATTCTGAACATACATCCACGCATCCTCCGTACTACGTCCTTTCGTAAATCCATACTGCCTATCCGACAAACTACCCCGCGTTAGCTCCCGAAGTCGTTCCACCATGACCCGCTCCAGTACTTTTCCAAGGACCGGAAGCAGGCTGATGCCACGATAAGACCGAGGATCACTCCTGATCTTATCGGGCGACTTCAGGAGAGGTACGACCCTAGCCTTTTTCCACTCGAGTGGAAAGTAACCCTCCCATATGCACTTATCATAGATGGCCTCCAAGTATTCCGGGATGAACTTCCACAAGCATTTGCAAATCTCTCCGTTCAAACCGTCAAAACCTGGAGACCTTCTAGACCTCACCAGGCCAAATGCATTGTCCAGCTCTTCAATCTCTATTGGAGGAACAGGCACCGCCTGTGCATGGGGAACCTCCTCCTCCGCCCTAGGAAAGAACGCTCCTAAGAGAACATTCGCACACTCTCTCCACGACGATAACAGGGAGTCACCGACGCGAAGGGAGGTGACCACCTCACTCCGACGACCCCTGCAGATCCGGTAGACCTGACCCCAGGGGTCATTCTCATTCATCCCAACAAACCTTCTCCATTCCTCTTCTTTTACCCTGACAAGCATTTGCTTGTACTCATTCATTTCACAGCTAAGTTGACGTCTGAGCTGGGATAAGCTCTCAGAGTTGACCCGCCGGGCGCGCTGAAACAAACGTCTCAACCGCCGAACGGATCTCCTCTTCAAGCTCAACTCACGCGTCCACCATTTCACTTTCCTCGCTCTGAATTGCTCACTCTTCTTCAACATGCTATCGTTTACACCCCACACACATTCATTCAGACAAGCAATTTGCTCGTCCACAACCAAATCACTAAACACGCCAAGCGGTGTATTACACATCGCTTCTCTAACACACTGTCCATATTGGTTCCAGTCAGTACCAGAGGTACGCCATCGCCTCAATGGACACACACTCACTGCAGGAGGAGCATGGGGAGCAACCGCAATTTGAATCAAATTGTGATCACTGATTCCCCAACCCCCCCTGACCGCCCACCTAAAACTAAACGCTCTGGTTGCTGCCTCATTCGTAAACGTCACGTCAATATCACTCACGCCATTAGGCCCGTCAAACGTGTAAAACTCACTGGGCTCGTTCATTACATGGGAGCCATTGGCTACCATCCATTCGCTCAAAATCTCGCCCCGATTGTGGCTCAGGTATCCAGACGAGTGCCTGGACATTTTACTGAACCACATCGGAGACGAAGCATTCGCATCCATACCCACGATGACCGGTGAGCTACTCACAAGTAGTAGCACCGTATCTAGGTACCCCAGATAGGGCTCTAATGGCTCGCTATACCTGCAGTACAGGCTAGCGACAAACACTCTGCCGAAACCCCCCTCAACACATACACACACCCCCCGCTCAGAAGAGTCCACGACTACGCACTCGTAATCGGGCTCACATACAACAACCGCGGCATTGACTCCAAGGTCTGTAAAGACTCTGAAGCCTCCAGGGAGCCCCCTAACTACCCCACAAGTGGAGTAGGGGTCCTGAAGCAAGGCAACACCGCAGCCACCCTCCAACATGTACTCCCCCAATTCACACATCACCGCGTAAGACCCCTGGCAGTTAAGCTGGAGAATCCCTTCCACTATTTTTGGTCAGTCGAAATCTGCGATGGAAGGTATCATCGTCAAACGTTTCAAAAAAATTTGTTCTCTCGCCGTACGTCCTAGGTTTTAAAACACGCCGCCCAAGCAGCCCAGAAAGGTGAGAAATATGCTCAAGGCGGTCCATTATTTAAAATATTACACCAAATTATATATATTGTTTATAAATTTCACTGCTGTCTGCTGTCACTTTTCAGTCTGGTTAGTAGCTAATCGGCATGCCATCATCCGGCAAACTTAATCAGATCTTAAATGACAGATGTGCGCTAACCGAACTTTGAGAAAATACTTTTACAGCCAACTTACGATTATATCCTGATTAACCGCTTAACCAAACATTGAGAAAACGGCCCTTAAAGTTGAGGCCATTGACTCCGAATTTCGGTAGTAAATTTTAATAATTTCGAGTCGTTGTTGGATCGTATATCTTTCCATGAGGAAATGGCAAACCGTACTGAAGAGAAATGTAAAAAGAGCGGGGAAAAATATGGCGTCGTTTGCTGTCGCTATCGGTCTACTCTTGTAGCGTCCCTATTGCAAGACCCTTTATAAAATACAGTGGCTCACAGCCAAAGTAATGCAACCGTTTAAGAAAAACTAAAGCAAGTATTACCTGAAAACTAAATACATCTTTAAAAATATATAAATACAACTAAACAGCGGCAGATATACACATTTCAAAAAAATTCAGACTGTATAGATGTTTTATTTAATTAACAACAAAAACAAACTTCAGTATTAAATTGCACTTCACAGCGAAAATGATGCAGTAACAAAAAACAAGAATACATTGCAATTTTTTAAGAACACAACTAAAATTTTAGGCCGATGAATAATTTGTGGGATTCCCCTCACTATCTCTAACTGCTTTCATACGTTTCGGCATAGATTCCAAAAATGTCTTTATTTTATTAGGACCAAGTTTATTCCATTCTGCTTACAAGGCGTTTTTCAAGTCGGTTTTATTTCGAATCTCGTATTTTCGAATCTCTCGTTCCAAAACTGACCACAGATTCACGATTACATTTAAATCTGGAGACTGTGCTGGTGTTTGTACTATGTGCCGACAGTTCCAAATAAGCATTTGCACAACTCCGGATTTGTGTTTCGGATCATTATCTTGATTGTACCGTAAGTTGTCGTAAATATTTAATTTCGCAGCACTGTAGCAAATTTCGTTTCAAAATATCCAGATACACACTGTTAGTACATAGTACAATCCATGAATTCCAAGTTTCCGACTCCAGAAGACGACATGCATCCAACACCATTACATGCCCTCCACCATGTTTTACGGTGCTACGTAGATTTTGCGTTTGTTTTATTATGAGCCGATTTCTTTTTATTTGCGCCACGATTTTCACGAACATAACGTTTAATGATATGCTGAATAGTTCTTTGACTCAGTTTCAATATTTCCGCGATTTTGTGTTGACTTTTGCCGTCTTTATAATGCTTTAGTATTAATTCGAGCACTTCAATACTTGTTTGACGACCCATTTTGAACTACACTTTATGAATGACATAACTAAAATGTCAAAACTATCAAATACTATTCTAGGATAGCTCACATTTATAACAGTATTTACTTTGCATTCGAAAATCGAAGACAAGCTGTTGCCGATAACGGTAAACATTTGTGCTCCAATTTGGCTGTGACCATGCATTTCGGTACACGAACATGTTTTTACTTTACGTTTGTTAAAAAGAAATAATTTTGGTGCTCTCTTTATTTTACAATATACACATACATATACATATGCACCAAATTAATCAATTAGTATTTTTACTTCGCAATATAAATATGATTTTTTACTAAGCGCTTTTTCATTTCACTGCTGCATCATTTTGACTGTGAGCCACTGTATAATTATTATTACCAACAACAATTAATAATTAATAACCAACAAGTACGACATTCTACTTGAAATGGTGTTTGCAATATTAGGAAGATGAAAAGCAAACAACACAGCTTAAAACCTGGACATAGTTTAAGGCGTATTCTTAGTTTATAAACAAATTATGATGATACTACGTAATTTCGCCTTGTAAAATCTGTTAATAAGAGTCAGTACAAATTTTATTGATGATAATTGACAAATGTGTTCTACCATAACCAAACTGGACTCATGCTATAATCACGGCAATGAAAACAAGTTGTTTTCTGGAGATGTGTTCAATATTAAACATGACCGCCCAGACAACACATGGTTTTACTAACTGGTTTTCGATGGCATTTTTCTATTTATTTGCCTATTTCACTCTGAGGAAATCCGGTAACCGAAATGTCTCCCATAACTTCAAAATAAAAGCTTCGCTCTGTGCACACCAATCAGTGTCGCGTTTTATAAATATTTCAGTTTCACTACGCCCCGATTTTGTCTTATTATTCTTCTATTACTTTTTTTAAACTAGTAACGGCAAATCATCGATATTTATTTGTTATTGAACACAGAGTTGCTAAAATTGTGAATAAATGCACCTGAAATCAACTGATTTGGAAGGATGTAGTTTTTGGACTATAGACACCTTTTTTAAAAAATGTGTACTAGGAACTGTTGGAAAAGAAGCAAATATGAAGAAAGGTTCAATTGGATTGAAAAAATTGTAATATAGAAGTGCATGGATAAATGACATTTTTCATTAATTTTACAAAACTTTTCCATGCTACCACACAAAACAATATTGTGTTAACAAATCTTCTCAAAACTACATCAAAATACAACAGTGTAGTTGATGTTTTATCATATTTCTCTTTCACAACTTCTTTCGTGGAAACAATTGCGCTGCTCAGTAACATAAGGTAAAACAAATTTAAATTTTGCTTAAATTTAAATCTTAAACTAGCATATTTTTCCTCCCCAATAGGGCTACTCAACCTAGGCGATTGGAGTAACATAATTTCTTGGTGTTGGGTGAATCGGCGCCAGTGCTAGCGACGGTGGTCAGCGGCTTGCCTGCTCCATGGCCGTTTTAATATAAATATAGAAAAAATGTATATCAGTATAGATATAGAAAAATATATAGAATATTTAGTTAAGAACTGGGTTTAAATGCAAAATTTGAGAAATCTATCTTAGCCTTCTCTACGCCGTTTGGTTTGAATTGAAATCTCTAGGCAGGGTTGCATTGCAATGGTAACTTTGCAGAAACTTAGTATGTTTATGATAGTTTGTACCAATTGTTGCAAATTCTTGGTGAAAATGTTTACTTGTCCGTGAGAAATATAGGTGATCCCAACATTCGTGAACACAGTAAACGTAAAAAATATTGTTTCTTGAATTAACCTAATAAAATAAGTGACAGAAAAACGACTTTGGAAAGGCGTAAAGCTTCCATGTTACTTTTAGTTTTGCATTGTGCGTCAAAAAAAAAAATTAGCTGTTCGTAAAACCTGCAAGTTGGTTAACGCTTGGCGCTCTTATTCTTTTTTTACTGTAAACTTTTACCGCATTTTTACTTGCAGACCCTAATTATAACCCTACTGAAACTGTCAGTCATATCACCGGTTAGCTGCCCAGTAGTGCTCAAGAATGATAGAATACAAGATTGCGCCTTCCCGCGGCGAAGTGACACATCCCGCTTTTAGTAAACAAGCACAGGGAGAGGGAAAATTTAACAATTTCCTATATTTCAGTGAGAAACATGTTTCAATTACGCTAAAGTGTGAAAATATGAATTTATAGGCAGAGATTTAATAATCTGCAATACACTAAAAAAGTGGCTTTTGACCCACATTTATGAAGGAATATTTGTCACAATGGAGTGAGAGTTGTCAAACTCGGCAAAACCAAAGTAGCGGTACCTCCCTTCTGCATTAAGTACACCTTGGTTAGTGCTATTGTAAATTTCGGTCATGACGTAGTGTCGTGGTTTTGTCAGATTCTTAAGAGCATTATGAATTTTCTGACTGAAACTGCACTAAACGTGCGATACTCTTTTTAAAATACTTATTTGAGGATGAATTATCAGTCAGAGATGACTGAATTGACTGGCCACTTTTGTATTCGCTTTTTCAAGTAATTTCACTTTAATTTAATTTCTTCATAGCTATTTTCCGATACAAATATAACATGTGATATTTTACCTGTTGTACCTTCCTTTCTATATGTTTTTAATACAAATAAGTCATACCAATTTGGATGCCTACTTCAAGTATATGTATCCCTTCCAATAAAATTAAAAGCGGAACAAGAAAGTACAACATAGATACACAATTTGCACAAACATTTTGTTTTCACATTTTGCAATCAACCGTGATCAATATCAGTATTCGTCACCCTGGTTTTCATTCCTTATTATTATTCGAATTCTTCTATTCGCATATCGTTTATCGTGCAATTCCTATGTCTGGCATTTCTTATCAGCCCTTATGTGACATTCCATATGTAGAAGAGTTTTCACTTGTACTTATTCACAATGGTTGCTAATGAAAACACAACGAAATTTTAGATGTTTCCCAGTTTATCATGATTGGTACGTATTCAAGCGAGATAGTTTTTATAGGGCGAAAATATGTACTTTCTACTTCTTTTTACAGAGTATTACGAATGAGTCCTAAGCAACTGATTTTCGTTGTAGTGTGAACTTGGTATTAAAATGAAATTAAGTAATTTCGCCTTATAAAATTTGGCAATAATAAAATATTACCAGACTAAATTTTATCGATAGTAATCGAGAAATGGGTTCTCCCATAACCCAACTGGACGATGGCATGCAATCGTCCGACCATGTCATTGTGAATGAATACAAGTAAATGTCACAAATAGCCAACATTATTTGTCAAACATAGAAATTCGCTCAGTGGATGACGCAATAATGCTGTGGGTCGCTACATCAGCTGATCTCAGCTGTGCCGAATTTTGACATCTACGTGCTAAGATTTTTCATTTGTAATTATTCACAATGGACCATATTCTGCAAATAAGCTGACGTATGCATCTTAGCACTTCTTCGCCACCACTCTTGAATAGCTGAGCTTGTAGTTCATCAGCGCCCGCGGTTTTGGTGTTCCTCAGCAGCGTTGTTGTTATCTGAAGCTTGTCGAGGTCGGGTGATGGGATTTTAATGCCATCAGGACGCCGTTCGTGTTCTCACAGGAATTTGCCCCGTTCTTAAAACCTTCCGTAAGTCGCTGTGCCTCCTTATACAATTTACGAGCGTTGTTGTTGTTGTTGCAGCGGCTAGTCACGCCTTGTGAAGAGCGGGCTCACCCATGGTCGTTGTCGTCACACTCATCTAGGGGGGCGCAAAAAAGTGCTGTTTCGATAGGGTTGTACCAGTGGGAGAAGGGGGTTAGATGAGTGGGTTTGAGAGGGCATGTGAATAGGTGATTGGTATCATGCGGAGAATCTCCACATTCCGGGCATGTGTTGGGTCAGGGTTGATTCTGGATAGGTAGCAGTTGAGCTTCCTACAATATCCAGATCTTAATTGTGACTTCTCATCTGCAATTGGTGGTAGTTGGGCTCCTATTACGGTATTTGCCTGGCGAGAGTCGATGGTGGTGGTGACTGTCTCTCTGTGGATGTTGCTCGGGAACCGCCGGTATGCCTCCGGATCCAGCGGTTGCGTTATATTCGGTTGGATCTCGTCCTTCAGTTCTGGGAGATGCCTTCTGATGTGCCTGGGAGGTAGCTCAACTGCAACCAGATGCCAGCAAGGAACTAGCAGGAGGATATTGGCCTCTTGGTGGAGATATTCCTCAGGCGATATCAGCAGGCATCCCGTCACCGTGCAAAGTGCGGCGTTCTAGCAGGTCTGAAGCTTCATCCACTGTGTCCTACTGGCTGCCGGCGACCGACTTTAGGGCATTGTTGCGGTTCTGTACTTTGTTGGCGATTACGGTAGTATGAGCAGAGAAGGAGAACAGGCTGTCAAATCTAACCCCCAGAATTTTCGGGTGATTAACCGTCGGCATGGGGGTGCCAGCGATGTTGAGAACCACCCTGACTTCCTCCGTCCAGGTGGTAAAAAGGGTCGCCGAGGACTTAGCAGGGGACAACACCAGGCTTCTGCCTGTGAAGAAATGGGCAAGGTCGGAGAGATATACGTTCACTTGCGAACACAGGTCATAAATTACATTGTCGGTTGCCATTTTTGAGCAATCATCGGCATAAGAAACTATTGTGCCTCCCTCTGGCGATTGAGGGAGCTTGGAGATGTAGTGGTTGAACAAGGGTGGAGACAGGACGCCACCCTGCGGTACCCCTTATTTAATTCTTCTTGACTTTGATGCTGAGCCTCGAAATAATACTGATGATTGGCGACCACACAGGTAATTCGCCGTCCACCGTTTCAGTCCCTGCGGGAGCGTTGAAGCTTCCACGTCAGCTAGTAGCGTGGAATGACTTACTGTGTCAAACGCATTTGACAGGTAAAATGCTTCTAGGATGGTTCTCTCGCAGGGGCGGTTCTGGTTAAGACCGTGATTCACCAGTGTGTTTATGGCGTTGAGTGCTGTTGTTGTACTGTGCACTTTTCGGAAGCCATGTTGATGCGAGCCTAGGTGGTAAGTGTAGTACTGGAGGAGTAGGGCCTCAATTGTCTTTATCACTAGCGAAAGCAGGGAAATCGGCCGATAGGGGTCTCCCTTGTTAGCCGATTTCCCTGGTTTCAATAGTGGGACCACCCTCCCAACTTTCCAAATGGCAGAAATGATGAGGGCGGCCATTGACAGATTGAGGATCCCTGTAAGGAACTCAACTCCCGCGGGGCCTTCATTTTTTAGCATCAACACGTTTAGCCTGTCACGGCAATGGCCTTGGAGGATTTCGCATTCCCGATGGCCTTCTTCACCTCACCACAGGTGAAAGTAAGAGAGGCGCTGATGCTGGACTCTTTGCGCAGCCTCTGGCCAGGTTCCGTTTGGCCCTATCCCCCGAAGAATGCAAAAGTTCGCGTATCTCTTCGGGTCCGATGAGGCACGAACTCCGAATAAAATTTCCACTCGGTCGTCGCGTTTCGCCGGGTTGGACAAGGGCCTCACGGTGGACCAGAGCTTACTGACACCCGTGACTAGGGTGCAAGACTTCAAGTGCTCCTCCCACTTGTTCCGCTTATTCTGGTCTACCAACCTCCGAATCGATACAAATCCATTATATTGGGATTACGGGCTTTCCGACAGTGTGACCAAAGTGTCATAAGACGTCATAGTCATATTTGACTAAAAATTATAGCGTATTTGATTGTTTTAAACACTCAAATTTCAAAAACTACTCTAGGCTCCTATTCCTTATATTATTTCACCTTTACGTTGCTCGAAAAAAACCACAAAAAGGCCATTGCCGTCGAGTTGGTTGAATTTTTCTATCTCATAATGTGTTTATACTGAAAAATGTCACTGGAAGTGTATTAAAATTTATTAAAAATGGGAATAGAAGCTAAAAAGAGCAAAGTATTTTAATTTTCAATATTAATATTTTCAATATTAGTGGCGTTTTATTCGTTCTCAGTTCTAATATTAGTATTTATTATAATCCAGAATTGGGATTCCCTGATAATGATTTACTTATGGTGTTTAACTTAGTTCATACGGAACAATTTTATAGCCAAAAGTGTCGAATAGTTTTTGAGTATTTTGCACTTTTCACTCAACTATACACCAATATGCGCGTTAGGTTAGGTTAGAGTGGCGGCGAAAAAGCTCAAAGCCCAGTTAGCAACTGAGTGCCGTTTTGATACCATAGAGCCTGGGAATATTTTGTTTTAAAACCATCTAAGGCAGTAAATAAATTTTAGAATGTTTCCTCTTCACATTAGAACCGGGCATCTGCACAGAATGTGCTATACTGTCTCTTGTTCGCTTTCATCTCTGCAGCTTCTGCGCAGCTTCTGCAGTAATAATTATAGGCAGTACCAAGTCTTCTGGCGTAGGTTCCGAACGGCCAGTATCCCGTTAAAACTGAAAACTGCCTACCCTTTGGGTATTGTTAATTTTGCAATTCTGCATCCTGACGCTCTGCGCCATCTCCAAGCAGATTGCTGAAGGTGGTGGTGGTAAATGCTCATGTTAATTAAACCTATGGGGAATGGAATCGGTATCTCACGTGAGGCTCTCTACCTAGCATATCAGCTGCCTCGTTTCCAGCTGTGTTGCGATGTCCAGGAACCCAAATTATGTTTGATTAGAGGTGGATGCAGACTCCGTGCAATAGAGTCCTGCATTGCTTAACCAGCTTCGATTTTGTTGTGAAAGATGTCAGAGCCAAAGAACTCTACTGTGCTTTTTCATCCTTTCCTTCCAAGGACCCAGTTCTCGGAGCCTTAGATCTGAACGCATTATATGAAGACCTGTAGGCAGGAGATGCGCTATAACATTTAAGGCATCAGAAGGACATCTTTTCAATGCCCCCGTCACTCCATTGCACGCTGATCTCTGCACCCTACCTAGCTTGACTTGGTTATATTGTTAGATTTACCACATCTTCAGCGTACGATACTGCCTTCACTTCTCCTTGGTTAAGCTTGAAGAGCCCCCAGTTGATTGTGATAAGTCATAAAAGTGTGGATATCATTCCCCTTCTGGGGTTCTCTTCCTAACGTTTCTCGTTACTATGCAATTTTCCAATTACATTAGCCAAAGATTCAAGAATAGGTTCTGTATGTACATTGCTGAAAGCGCCCTCTATGACGAGTCCAGGGTGTATTGCTTGAATTCCAGTGACCTCTCAATCCTTTCAATCGTTATGACTACATGAAGAGACGTATCCGTGGATCTTCCCTTCCAGTACGCATGCTGTGCCTCAGACACACGTGCTCCTCAGAAAAACCCACGTATATGTTCGCCCAGAATCCTCTCAAAAGTTTTGAGGAGAGAGGAGGTCAGACTGAAAGGTCGGAAGGTTCTAGCTACCTTCGGAATAAATACTACTTGCACTTCCCCCACAACATAAGAACGTAGTTAAGGGCTATACAGCTTTGGAAGATTGATAAAAGCCATGGAACGGTATCACCCTCTACAGTCTGTAGCATGACAGGAAGAATACCACCCAGGGCTTTTGTAGCGCGCACATGATTAAATCGCCTCAGCAAATCTTTTATGGACCGGCCAGTAGCTAGACTCAGAGTTAATCGGAAAGTTCGTATCGATAAGCAACTTAAACGAGTCCTCCAAGCCTCATTTTTGGATCGTCGTATTTCACTTCTATTTTTGTTTTAGGATATCTTGGTATGGTTTCCACAACTTGGACTCAAAACAAGAGTTTAAGGTGATCCTTGTTTCTTACTTAGCCCTGCTCGAGCGATACGATTGAATTCAGTTGGTCTTCCAATAGTTGCGTTATGCTTTGGTTGTTCCCTTGCTTGTATGTATACTAAAAACAACATATCTGTGGTCAGAATAACAGCTCTGCATCAGTCCGACGACTGCTAGGTCCGGTATGCTAAAAGAAGGACATAAACAGGCATCATACTCCGTTGTTCTTGTGGGCATAGAATGCCTCATACCCAGAAATTCCCAAATTGCCTGAAGCGTGTTCGGGAGCGGATTGATCTGCACCTTGCTAGTGATTGTTGCGGGCTTTCCGCGGGGCCTGCCAGACTAGTGCCTTCATCGGTCACAATTTCCATCTGTTCCAGGATGTTGTCGCATGACATCTAAAGGCTCTGCGGTGGCCGTTTCTCCGTTGTCGTCCTCGTAAACCCCTTGGCCCGGAAAATTGTCACCTTGGCGTGCATCACACCAAAATTAATGCTGCAGTCTCCATCCTCTAAGAGGTAGCTGACTCCTCTGTGATGAGGAACAGCACCGGCTGGCTGTTCACCTTCGTATCTGGAAGGATGAGCAGCTTTTTGGCAAGGATAAACAGCCTTGCCTATATGACTTGCCAATAACACGGGCGGAAGCCTCTGTCGCCTGATGACTCTGGTGGTTCGTTTGTACCCGGTTAACCGAGGTACTGGGACCCGGCGATGATTTGCCCTCCGGCAACTTTTGCGAAGCCAGGGTCGTTTTTCGCGATGACTGTGCGCTCTTCACACGACTCGCCAGAGAGGAGCGCGGAACCCCAGGTTCGCAGCCCTTGCTTTAGCTGAGGAGTGAATCGCTGTCAGCTTGCTCCTGCTGAGGAAGAGCCGGCAGTAGCACCCGCATCCCACCAACCTAACCCTACGTTGACGCGCAGCTTTTACTTCTCCGTGATAGGGACATCCATGTCCGTGATAGGGACACCCATCCGTCAAGGAGACCAACATCAATGACGATATGCACGTTTCCGATACTAGTTCTTCGGAGCTCGGCCTCCACATATATCACCTATATATGTATATAAGAAATATAAATAAACATACGGTTGTTATATTTCTCGTATTAAAAACAAAACACAAATTTTAATATATGTACATATATGAATACATATGCATTATACATATATATATATGAATACATACCTTATTTACCTTAAAATGCAATATAATAATTTGGAGCCTACATCATAGCTTGTAACACATATTGTGAGACCTAACATAATAAAGCAAAACCAAAACAATGCTATTCAAGGGTATGCATGTATATTTAATGATAACAATAATTTAATAAATATTTCCACAAGCTCATATATAAAAAAATAATAAAATAAGAGTTAGCCAGCATAGCCGCTAAATCTTAGTTCGCTGAACTATGTGTAAGTCGCCATATAGCTCATACAGCTCGGCTAATCGTCTGTTTTATTCGTCGTCGCGAAGAAGTAAGAGTCAAGAAATCTTTCGGAGAATCTTTCTACCTCACTCGAAAAGAGATTATTTGTAGAAGTGCCCCAGTCTTCAAAACTTTCGTTAACCGCCCTACCCTCTGACATTTTTTCTGTCGGATAGCATCTCAAGCTCATTGCACTCACACACCTCGCCCTCTCCTTTTTTCTCACGTAAGATGCGCCTCGCAGTCTCTTCAACTTTTCGATGCCGTTCCCGCACAGCTAGTGTCGCACCCGATCTCATCGCAAGAATTGATGTAATTTAATCCATGTCCCGTCCATCGCATCTCTTGGAAGGTGGTGATGCCAGCCTTTGCCGGTACGAAGTCAACAACCAGACAAACAGAGAAACTTCTACAACATCAGGCGTATTAGGCTCGAGAACGAAATTAGAGCTTAAAAAACTCAGCAAACAAATTTGCAGCCTCTTCCAAAAATTTAGCAGATCGATCCTTGAAAAAAACTCCCGTCGGAGTACTAGAACAGGACCTTAATGAATTTCCAAAAAACTTTTGGATTACTTTTGATATTGGATTCATAGTTGCTAATGTATGATCTGTACAACTTCTTTTCCAAGTTATTGAAACTAACCAAATACTGCTTGCAGTCAGCAAAATGATGTGGATTATTGTAGCTTAAAATTTCGTATAAAATCTATTAATTTTGTTCAAGAGGTGCTTAAGCTTCTTTGCATACGATGGCTGCTTGTAAGTTTTAAGTGAATAAGCAGGAATATGAATTTTACATAAGTCATAAACTTTAGATTTCAAAAAATCAAAACACTTATCAACGGTGACTGAACGTCTTGATGTTGTAACACAAATTAAGATACCCACAGTTTTACGCCGACTCCGAACAGCGAATGTTTTTATTGAGTAGTTTTTTTCATGGCAGAAATACACTCGGGTGTTTCTTATTGTCCGCCGAGGGGCGACCGCTAAAAAACTTTTCTATAATTTTTGATGTTACAGGATTTTAAACCGGGACCCACCGAATGAAGTGCCACACGCAACACACAAATATTCAAATGACATTATTTAATGTTCCTCTTTTAATTTTCGATAATCGACTAACTACGAACAACAGCTGATTTGGCGATAGCGAAAATCGTTAAAAAATGGCTGCTGAATAGCAACATTGTTAAAATACTCATTAAGATGAGTTAAACATGCGAATCTCATTAAAATAAGTTAGTGAATCGCACTAATGAATTCGCTATTTGTTGGATAGGGCTTATTTGTGGTAAATGTGTAACGTGCCCATTCCTCACGTTTGTAAAGTGCTAATTTACTTACCAATTCATCGAGCAATGTGGGGTTTGAAATATGAGGTACGGCACAGGCGTTTTCCAGGAAGGCGACTAAGTTTGTAATCATTGATAGTGGATTTTCTCACTTGGTGGAAATTTTCTGGCTTTTGCGAGTTGGCTTCGTTTAAGTAGTTCGGGTCGTCCGAAATGAAACTGTAGCGACGATATCACACGCTTGATGGATGAATCAACAGCGATTCCACCCTTATTCGGGGATCTCCTTTAAGAGTTTCTAGAACTGGAGTAAATTCTATACGTTAGTATATGCAAACATATATGTGCTTTCTTTAAGTGCGACAATAAGCATTAGCGACTATTCTGGTGAGCCTGAAAACTGTGACAAATCTTGTAATTTGCGTATATAATGCAGATGGCATGAATGGTGTGTGTGCTATTATTGTTAATAGGTGACGAAAGTGCAGCGTTTAACGATGTAGAATTGATGTCGGCGAAATTAACATTAGCCATACCAGGGCTTAGCTTGAAATGGGGCGTAGCATGTTGAACATAGCTGGGCATATGCTGATTAGTTGATAGTTGAGTTTTGGCGAAACTTGTGTAGGCGTTGGAACGGGAGGAACGAATGTTCGCTGCGACGTTCGAAGTTAGTGTTGTAAGAGCGGCGGCGTTGGCGAAACTCATATGTGTCAAGGAGTAAGCACTATAATCCGCGGCAGGTGCGATAGCGCTAAGGTGACTAGAGTCGGTAAGTGACGGCGGCAGTTGTCGATCCTAATGTTTGCTTCAGACATAACATTTCTATGTCGGAGGGGTCCAAAGATAGTTGCAACTTAGGTATATCTGTTTGTAGATCTTCAACTGCGTTGTCTGGCACAACGATAGTGCGATCTCCATCGTTATCGCTAGACGAGTCCTCATTCGAATTCGGCCTGTTTGATGAATTCTGATAGATATTTTTCTTATTACTCCTTACATTATGGTATGAGATGTCGGCTATTCGGTAGTTCACGAACAATAAATATTTATTTATATGTAGAATGAATGTGAACGAACGCTTAAAGTATTCAAAAGATAAAACTAACGGGCATTAATCTGCATTTTGTAAATTAGGTCAAGTTCTTTGTGAACTAATTGAAATAAAACGTTAACTATACGAACGTTGTGACTATTAAATTGGTTGGCATCCTACAGGTAAGTATGTAATTATTCGAATTTACCTACATATGTCAATACGCAAATGTACGCATGTTTATAAATATGTATATGTCTACCGTGCTACAGTACCGATCTAATACAGAAATATTTTATGTTTACTTGGGAATTATTGAGACCTACTTGGGTGTTTGGATCTTACCAACGAACATAGAACTATAAGAAGGGGCAAAACGTTACTTTTGCTTTTCTCGTTGATCAACAGGGTAGCTTCTTCTCTTTTCATTTAGTCATTTACGCATTTGGTCGAAAGAGTATTCGCTATAAGTTTGCGTTTGATGATTGCAAGGTTAATATTTGTAATTAGCAATTTTTATTATGAATTTGTTTGAACTAGCAATATATTTATGAAAGGTTGATGTCATATGAAAATTATTAATTATTTTAGATTCTTTAATTATTTCAATATTCACATGATATGTAAGAAAAATGGTTTACATGATACGGGGAAATAGAAGTTTCTGTTGAGGTTATTATTCCTACGCTGGTGGATGACCGGGTTGTTGAACGGAAAAAAATGTATAGTATCACAGCCGCAAGTAGTAGAAGAAAGACGGCCAGCGTATTTATACGGTTAGCAAGACTGGAAATCAACTCTAGTCCGAGTTCGAATTTCCAACTGTAGCAGGGATGCTTTTATGAAATAAGGCAAGGATGCACGCGCATATGATCTCAACCCATGGAAATTTGTTAAGTAAGCGCAAGTCACTTCTGGTATGCATATATTTGAGTGAGTAAAAATCACTTAAACACAATTCTTTGCCAACCGCATTATTGCTCTTTCAAAATTAAAACAATATGGTTAGCGCAAAACTAACATTGAAATTAAACGTTCAAAATTCTTTTTACTGTATTTTATGTGCACCGATTATTTAAAATATTTGTAAAAATTAGAACTATCAACAATCGACATATGCAGCTTCTCATCCATATCCTCATTCGATCAAATTGGAAGAACAAGATTCATAAGCAAATGTAAACAAATAGTTTTTTATTATGCGTTATGAAAATTAATTGATTTAAGCAAAATAAAGCTTAGACCAAGACGCTGCGAGATCTGCAACTTAATTTTCACGTTTGTTCAATACTTTCTTCAATTTCTGTGTTTTGCAACCTGCTCATGGCCAGCTGACAAATTAGTGACTTTATTTTGAGACTAGAGACTTGAGACGGCTTACTGAATACCGAATAGTCTCAAAATCAATCTTACCACCGAAAAGCCTCAATTATTGACTAGAGATTGCTTACAGAATACCGACATAAGATTGAGCCTTCCCACGGCGAAGTGACAGATTTCATCATTAGTAAACAAGGATAAGGGAGAAAGAAGAATGAGTAACTTTCAATATTTGATAATTGTGCTAAAGCGTAAAAAATTATTTATAAGCTGATACCTAAAATATATATCTGCAAAGTTAAAAAGTGGCTATTTTCACTTATTTGTGAAAAAGCTATGTCTTGTTGCAGTTGAGATTGTCAAAATCGGAAAAACCAAAGTAGCGGTGCGACTGACGGCGTCAACTTCTGTATTCAGTGCACCGTGGTTTGTATGCAATTCAGTCTCATAATGCCGACTATATACACTCAAAATTAAAACTTTTGTCAACCTGTTTCACAATTTGAAGGTCCCTATATACAAATTTACATTTACTCAAATTTGTTATAAAGTGAACAACTTATTAATATACTTATGTTATAAAGTGAACAACTTATTAATATACGTATGTACATAATGGTCACCTTATTCTCCCATACACTTTGTACAACCCTGTAATATATATACACACCTGTTATACATGCAATAGCAAGAATTTTCTTTAATATCTTTGTACTTACTCTCACTTTAACCGCCATTGAATAAAGACGTACCTATTATATCACAACAGGTTATGGGCCTTAAGCCACGTGTATTTTGCTAAGTTAAAAGTAAAAATAGCAACTAACCACTGAAGGTTTAAATATAGTAAAATGGCAAGTTCATCGTCAATTCCAGTGACATTCCAAATGGAAAAGTTGCGTGGCATGGAAAATTTCGACGTATGGAAGCGTCAAGCGAAATCCTGCTTATAATAAAAGGTGTCTGGAAAGTCGTCGAAAGTGGAGTCGTAAGCGAGAAGGATGCTGACTTAAATGAGCGAGAGCTAGCCGAAATTACCTTGATGGTGGACCCCAGAAATTTCGGCTACATCGCTAGTGCGACGACGGCGAAGGAGGCGTGGAGCGCTCTAATGAATGCCTATGAAGACAATGGCCTCACGAGAAAAGTATAACTGCTAAAACAACTGGTTAATGTCAGGCTCGAAAACTACAGCTCCGTACAAGAATATATAAATGACATCATCATGATTGCTATAAAGGTAAGAAACGCCGGTCTAAACCTTGATGATGAGTTAGCTGCCTCGTTAATGCTTGCTGGTCTGTCTGAGAAATTCAGACCTCTTGTAATGACAGCAGAAAACTCCAAACAGAAGTTAACTGTAGACATAGTGAAGAATGTACTACTGCAAGATGTTAAGATCGATGGTGTGGACAAAGAAAAACATTTTAACATCAAAAAATCAAATAAACTGAGGTGTCACAGTTGTAAAGCCATTGGCCATTTCGCTAGAAATTGCCCGCAAAAGCTCAAACAGAGCAACACTAATAAAAACATAGAAAATTAGAAAAGAAAAAACATCGAAAGAGCGGACGTGCTGTTTGCAACGAGTAGTAGTACTATTACAACACAAGAACATAACGAAAGACAGGCATGTGCGAAAGCAACCAAAGGCAAAATGCACGACATAATGAGTAAGAACAACGAGTACATAAATTGGTATATAGATAGTGGCGCGAGCAACCACATGACAAACGGGGTTAACCTTTTATATAACAAGCACGAGAAAAAAGAGAAAACTATTGCAATAGCGAATAATACCGAGCTCTCCGCAAATTTTGCAGGCGATGTTAATTTGTCTCTTTTAACAAAAATAAACACACAAAAGCAATTGTCAAAGATGTCGAGTATGTTCCTGACTTATGTGCAAATCTTCTGTCGGTTCGTCAAATGGTACAAAATGGTAAACGAGTAGTTTGCGACGGCGACACGTGCAAAATTTTAAACGAAAACAACGAAGTTGTCGCTACTGCGTCGGTAAATAGTAAAATTAACAAGACAAAAGCATCTGCAATGCTCGTGAAAAATGAATTCGAAATATGGCATCGACGAATGGGCCACATTTGCAACAGTTCATTACACAAAGTGCAACAAAACAATGACGGCATATCATTTAGCAAATTAAATAGTGATTGTTGTAAAGTGTGCATAAAAAGGAAGCAAACACGAAAACCGAATAAGGAAAAAGGCACGCGCGCAAGCAATGTTTTAGAACTGGTGCACTCTGGTGTGATTGCTCCATTAAAGACAAAATCGTTCTCGGGCGCTCGTTTCCTGGTTTGTTTCGTCGATGACTTTACGCGTAAGGTGTTTGCTTACCCAATTAAGAATAAATCCGACGTCTTTGAAACATTTAAAAACTTTAAAAATATGGTTGAGAACCAATGCTCCAAAACGATTAAAATTCTGCGAACTGATAACGGCAGAGAATATGTGAATGAAAGTTTTAAATCGTTTTTAAATAAAAGCGGCATCATTCACCAAACCACATTTCCGTATGCACCAGAGCAAAACGGTGTAGCGGAGCGAATGAACAGCACTTTGATCGAGCGGGTGCGCTGTATGATTATAGACAGCGGGGTAGACGAGCGTTTTTGGGCAGAAACCGCTGCAACCGCCGCGTATTTAACAAATTTTGTGCCTTGCAGAGAAGACAAGCGTAGTCCGGAGGAACTATGGTCTACAAAAAAACCAAATTTAAAACATATTCGCGTATTCCGCTGCACGGCAGTGGTCCACGTACCAAAAGAGAAAAGATATAAATTGAGTGAAAAGTCAATCGAATGCATTATGGTAGGGTACAGTGGTGAAAGTAAAGCGTAGAGACTTTTTGATACCAACAAAATCGTGATTAGTAGAGATGTTGTGTTTTTGGAAAAACAACTTATGTAATTGTAACAAGTCTAACGATGCTTATCAACTTGTGGATTTCTCCGGGGGCAATAGTGTCAATGCAGAGGGGAATGGTAGCGAATTGAGCACTATCGACAGTGATACAGATTACGCTGAAGAAGACCACGGTCGCGTTGACAACTTCGCAGTTAAAGGTGAAGAAGGTATCAACAACATTGACTCCGAACTCCGTCGCTCTAAAAGAATTCCAAGTAAGCAAGCAGAGTCCTACAATTTCTGTACTGCACTGTTTAATTTATACAATCCTTCAACGCATAAGCAGGCGGTATCGTCAGTTGACGCGGATGAGTGGGAGTCCGCCATGCGTAGCGAAATTGATTCATTACATTTTAACAACACATGGACGTTGACTGATCTTCCACCTGGCAAGAAGGCGATAAATTCTATGTGGGTATACAAAACTAAATACGACACAAACGGCCTTCCACTTCGCAGAAAAGCCAGATTAGTGGCGAAAGGCTGCGCGCAAACCGAAGGCATCGATTACTTTGAGACATTTGCGCCTGTGGTAAGATACGAATTAATTCGTTTCTTATTGGCGCTCTCCGTCAAGTATGACATGGCCGTATGATGCCGTTGAATGGCACACTGCATGAACAAGTTTTCATGCAACAACCTGAGGGCTACAACGATGGTACAGGTAAGGTGCGCAAACTATCAAAATCTATTTACGGTCTCAAGCAATCCGGACGGGTATGGAACGAGACCCTTAATCGTGAACTTCTCAATATGGGGCTCGTTAGAAGTGACGTAGACCAATGCATCTACTACAACGTCTATGGTGATAAAATGTCGCTCATTGCAATATATGTCGATGACGTCTTGATTTTTTCCAATAGCTCAAACCAAATAGCATGTTACAAAGACAAATTAGCAAAAAAGTTCGAAATGAAAGACATGGGTGTAGCCACGTCAGTGCTAGGTGTGAGAATCACAGTGGATGGCAATTCTATAAAAATAGACCAATCTCAGTATGTACTAGATGTATTAAAACGTTTTGGTATGAGCGATGCTAATCCGCTGTCAACACCATTCGACTGCAATGAAAAATTATCATCTGATATGTCACCAAAAGATGTTAGTGAAAGGCAAGATATGACCGAAGTTCCGTACATGCAAGCAATCGGTTGCTTATTATTCACTGCTCAAGTCACTCGGCCGGACACGTTAAGCAGGTACGCAGTAAATCCCGGAAGGGCTCACTGGGAAGCCGTGAAGTGCGTTATGCGATACCTAAAGGGTACTTCTGAAAAGGGGCTAGTATATTGTAAATCTGATGACAACATAATAGGTAACTGTGATGCGGACTGGGCTGGAGACACCGATGAAAGGCGTTCAACTTCGGGTTATACCTTTGTCTTTCAGTCAGCTGCTATATCATGGTCAACAAAAAGGCAGAGAACTGTTGCATTGTCGAGCACTGAAGCGGAATTAATATCTATTGTAGCTGCCATACAAGAGTCTGTGTGGCTGAAGCGTTTGGAAGCTGAGCTGGTTCCGAAATACGAAACAACGATGACCATATTCTGCGACAACAAGAGCGCCATTCAAGTGGCATTGAATAATTCCTACTCACCACGCACGAAACACATAGACATAAAAACGAAATTTATTCGTCAACTTATCGAACATAAGCAAATAATTTTGAAGTATTTACCTACTAACGAGATGGTTGCAGATATTTTAACAAAAGGCGTTACCGCTCAAAAGTTAAAATATTTTGCCACTAAATTTGGTCTAAATTAAATTAAATTAAGCAAAAATATTTTGTATTCCATTGCTCTGAATTACCAACATACATAAATGTTTATCTAATGTGAACGCATAGAAATTAGTCGTTCAGGAAGGGTGTTATAAAGTGAACAACTTATTAATATACTTATGTACATAGGTGGCCACCTTATTCACCCATACACTTTGGACAACCCTGTAATATATATACACACCTGTTATACATGCAATAGCAAGCATTTTCTTTAATATCTTTGTACTTACTCTCACTTTAACCGCCATAGAATAAAGACATACCTATTATATCACAACAAATTTCATAATTTTGATAATAAGTAAGATGCAAGTTTTAAGTGGCTAAAAATTCCCAATGAGTTTTGATATATTTTTCCACTGGTAGTGTTTCTAGTGTTTTACATTTAAAAAATGTACATATGTGCATATTTTGTATGGAAAAGCTGCGCAACAAATAATAAGTTTTACTTATACCGTGAAGTACAAGAAACAATCTTCAATGTTAGGTAGATGATAACTGACCTCGATAATCAACTTATTCAAAGACCTATAGTTACCACACAAGCGATACTCCAATCATTTCAAATACTACCACACCTCGCACTACATAAGTTTACGTGCTTGAACGATTAATATCATCCCACAAAAGGTTATTGAGCTCTTTTTGCACCACCTTATTCCTTTTATATGAGGGCCGTCGAGGACTCGAAAGCACCGATACCTTATGAAACGCCTAGAATCAAAACAGGAAATAATATAAACCCTATATGATCCATTATTATAAAAATGTGTGTGTAAATTACAATTAAATAGACATTTTATATGTTTTGCAGCTATCAGATGTCAGTTCGTGACCGGTTATCTGCTAATCTTCTGGTAAATTTAATCCGTTGTTAACCGACGGATTTGTGTTAACCATTGGTTAAAAAAATACTTTTTCACCAAAAATCCGATTAACTTTCATTTAAGCACTTATCAGCCTTTAAGAAACCGCCTGAAGGCCTGGCTTGACTTGACTTACACTAGGAAACAATCATAATGCTTTCCCTCTAGTGAACTCAAAGTGGGGGGAGAGTTTACCGCAAGGTAAAGAGAAGGAGGCAAAGGAACATAGTGGCTACGGTAATAGCCAAGGCAACCATACTCCCTTCGGCTTCTGCCTCTACATCCAAAACGGCCACGGGGAAATGTAACAGATCAGGCGATGACTCGTCGCGATTAAGAGTCGCAGGACAAAGAAGTTTAAAGTCTTTGAATCTAGATTGGACGTGTCTGCATGCGCAAGCCAAAAACCTGTATGTCAGTTGCAAAGGAGGTCGCCGAAGGATCCCGAACTTCGGATGCAACTCAACCAACCATCTTTGGTTCATTCGCTAGAATGACTTCCAAGGCTATTGGCTGTTGGTGTAGCGCTAAACTTACCAAACATCGTAAATGGTCCGGAAAACTTCTTAATGGTGACCAAACGATTCGAAAAGAAGAAGACTGGTCCGAATATCATATTGTGCAGAGGGAGTATAAGGGGCAAATTCGAACATAGAAGTTAAGCTCTTATAGGGACTTATTTAGCGGTATTGAGAGCATGAAAGAGACGACATGGTTGTGCAAATTACTTCAACAAGTCAAATGGTCGGGCTACACTCTCTCTTAAAAGGTGTGATGGTTTTTATATCACGTCGTTGCTAGAGACCTAAAAAACCCTCCTGGCAATCCACTTCCCTGGCAGCAGGTTAATTTCTGAGACAGGCAGATATGGAGGCAGATGACGCAAAGGCAGATAAGATCGATGTACAAATGTCCAGACGCACAGTTGGATATTTGAAAATAGAAATTAAAAAGATTGTGTTTAGTTTTAAATGTAATTGAAATTTATTCAAAGGTATATATGGAGATATACATGAATGTTGCTTTACCTGTGGTGTGAATCCGTGGTAGACCTGTGTCGCTCTTGAAATCCTGTGATCGAGTGCATGTATGAAAAAACGTACGGTTGCCGTCAACCGCAGTTTTATTGGAAAGCAATTAATGGAAATGTTAGCAAAAGGAATTATCCGGCGGGAAATACGGAGTAATTCGCAGTTGCATGTGTATGCGTACATACACGCGTATTAGGGCGGTTAGAAAATATTTACGCTGCGGCGTAAATATGCCGGCCCCCTTGCGGTAAGCAAAAATCCTGAGCGTTGACAACAGTCTACTACCAGTTCACACCACATCACATATTTGATTAAAAAATATTATTTTGTTTGTTTGTTTGTTGAGCCGCTTGCTTGTTGTTTCCTTGAGCCGCTCCGTGTTCCTCCGTCATCGTCTCCTGTTCTCTACTAGGAAGGACGGTAATAAAAAAAATATTAAGCTGAACATACGTGTGTTGTCGCGCTAGTTGGGGTAATTATATGGGGCGTTTCGTCGTAGTGATCGGGAAGGACGTGTTCCCGAGTCAACTCGCCGCCAATTCTTTTGGATATCAGATGGTCGGAAAGAACGTGTTCCCGAGCCATCCGTTCGCTGATGCTGAGCTGGTCGGGAAGGACGAGTTCCCACGCCAGTCGCTCGTCGTTTCTTTTTCCTGAGCAGACGGTCTGAAAGGACGGGATCCAAAGCCGCGCTGCCTGGGCCGTCGGAAAGGACTGGTTTCCGAGCCGCGCCTTCGCCGTTCATGCTGCAGTGACGGTCGGAAAGTACAGGTTTCCGAGCCGCCACCCGTTGAAAGTGGTCGTAATATTGGGTGGCAAGTGATATAGAAAAAATTACCAAAGAAAAAAAAATGATTTTATTTTTATGAAATTATGGCATGACAAAAAATGTATGCATATATGTATTTTATAGTAAATTTTATGTATTTATGTATTTATGTATTTATTATGTATTTGGTGCATTTATGCGCCAAGTGTCCAAAAACTTTCATCACCCACTGTAAAAATGGTATTTGGGTGTGATCGTATCGGTACACTTGCGCTCCGCATCGGTACATGGTGCCAAACTTAAAGGTGGTGGACTTGGCTATGTTCCACAGTTGTGATCGTATATGGCAAATATATCGTAAAAACACCTGATTGCATATGATGTTTACAATATATTAAAAAGAAATAAAAAATTGATATGAACTACCTATTCCTGTATTTCGGTATTAGCGGAAAGTGCCCCCCACTATGAAATGGCTCAACATTCGGTTTTTTTTTTGTGTGGTTTATGTACATTAGATATTTGATTGTGGTGAGGTAGGTCAGCAATCTGGCATCCAGCAATCTGGCCTACCACCCACAAACAGTTTGTATGCCACTGTGCTTAATTTGCTGACCACAGGGCTGTTAAAAAAAAATTATTTACACGTGAATTTTTTACGCGAGTGGTAGTGACAATTTTTTTGTGCATAATTTAAATTAAATTAGTGATAAAAAAAGTTGATTAATATATAAAAATTCGTGAAAAAAACTTTGTCGTGTCCGGACTTGACGTTGCTCTGCTCTGAGTGTTAAAAGTGTTCCAAAAGGTTTACAAGATTTTGCTAGCATTTCTATTTTGCTTGCGAATAAAATTATTAAATGGAAATGGCTGGAGGCAAAGCAGGCCAGGACTCTGGCAAAGCAAAGGCTCGTTCAGCACGAGCGGCGCTTCAGTTCCCAGTTGTATTCATTTTTGAGGTTGGCGTACATGTCGCCATGTGCAGCTGGCCAACAGTGCCTGCCGTACATATGCGTACATCGCATTCATGGCGATGGTGGACGCATGCATGTGTACGGCGGCGATGATCAGGTAAGTGGTATTTATATATTTACATATACTAATAATAATATAATAATTTTTGTACATAAATTTTTGAGTTTTTTACGTACATAAGTAGGTACATGTGTATGTATGTATATCGATATATATCTACATGCACATGGTGGCGTGTTGCGTTCGATTGCGCGGGCACAGTCGGAGGGAGGAGGGGTATGCCATGCGAAGATGGCGTATGATCGGAAGCAAAGAAAGGAGTTTGTAAAGTATTAATGTGGATCGAAATTTTTTTTTTTTTTTGTGTTTAATCAATTTTGTACACTGAACTAATTTGTTTTCATTCCCACCAGGTGAACAATTTGAATGAGATTTTCACGATGTGAGGAGCAGAACACCAGTGGAGCTGTTCATAATCAACAAGTAACTGTTTTGTTTTTATACGTATATGTATATATAAATATTTAAATTTTTTTATGTGTATAGGGTAAACACTAGTACTTAGATGTTTTCAAAAAAAATTTTTGTTTTTTTTTTTTGTTTTTTTTTTTTTTTTTTTAACGGATAAATTGGAAAGATCTAAGTACTAGCAAGAATTTGCAAGTTGGATAAAAAATGATTGAAAGTTATTGAGTTGATCCAAAAAAATATAAAGTTATAATTAAAGTTATTAAAATTTGGAAAATGATAAAATATTTAAATATACAAAATGTTTAAATATATCGAAATATTTAAAATATATAAAAAAAAAACTTGCAACTTCTCATTAGTTTTACGTTCTCTCCGCTTCTTGCGTCTTTACGTTTTCCATTATTGCGTGTTTCTTTCATTGAAAGCAAATTTTCTTTACGCTCTGAAATTTAGTTAGTGGATAGGGTTTTTAGGGTTTAGGGTTTTCACAACTAATGTTAGGGTTGGACCGGGCTGATTTTTGACAATCGGTCATAAATTCCGGAAAATTAACTCGAGCTATTGGTTAGTTGTCGGTTAATTTCGAAATAGTTTCGGATATCAAAATGACCACTTTTCAAAGTTAACTGAAACTATTTGTTAGTTTGTCGGTTAGTTTTGAAATAGTTTCGGGTATTAAATGCCCACTTTTCATAATTAATTCAAAACTATTGTTTAGTTTGTCAGTTAATTTTGTATGGGTATCGGGTACCAAATAACCACTACTTGATGTATGTAAAAAACATGATTTCGCAGATTTCTTTATTTCTGTACGCCATCGTCGTAGGTAATCCATCGGAACATTTTCAAGTTAAGTACTTATATTATTTAGAAAAAATGGCAGTGCAGATTTCTTTATTTTCTTGTACTTCACGTACTGTTTATGAAATATTATTTTTTTTTTTTTTTTTTAAGTACTTATCCTTGGGTAGGGGAAGTAGCGGTACTTTCGATGGAGGGCAGCAAAACCAATTTCGTTATTGGCCTGCTGGTTTGTCCCTTAGTAGTATAGATGTCGACGACGCGTACCCGGTTATCCGAGCCTGGGTGTAAGTTGATGACTCGTCCCAGTCTCCACATGTTAGGCGGTAGATTATCTTCTTTTATAACCACAAGATCTCCTGTTTTGATGTTAGTTTGTGAATGTTTCCACTTTGTGCGTTTCTACATTTCCAGCAGATATTCAGCCTTCCATCTTTTACAAAATGTTTGATGTAGGGCCTTAAGTTTCTGCCATCGGTTTACGATCGAGGCAGCGCTTTCGTTGGTTTCTAGTTCAGGTGGAGCTAATAGGTGTCCACCTACTAGGAAGTGACCGGGGGTAAGAGGCTCCAAGTCGGAAGGCTCATTCGAAGAGTTGCTTAACGGACGGGAGTTAAGGCATGACTCGATTCGGCATAAAAGAGTTGTGAACTGAAGCCGGAAGCGATCTTTTTAAAATGGGGTTTAAAACTTTTTACCCCTGCTTCCCAAAATCCGCCCATATGAGGCGCTGCAGTGGGTAAGAAATGCCATGTGATTATCTGATGGCTATATTTAATCATTGTATTATTTCGCGCTTCAGTTATAAATGCTTTGAATTCTGATCGTAGAGATCGCGAAGCTCCGACAAAGTTGGTGCCATTGTCGGAGTAAACATTTTTTGGGCATCCTCTCCTGGCTATGAACCTAGCAAAAGCTGCCAAAAAAGATGCAGTGCTAAGGTCATTGGTGGCTTCCAAGTGTATAGCCTTAGTGGCGAAACACACAAACAGGCAGACGTAACCGTTTGAGATGCGACAACCTCTGCCGCGGAAGTTTTTGATATCGAAAGGTCCTGCGAAATCTACACCCGTGTTTGTAAATGCACGCGAATAGGAGCTGCGTTCCTGAGGGAGCACTCCCATAAGCTGCGTTTGGGTTTGTTTTCTGTGGATTGTGCAGACCTTACAATTATGGATGACGGACTTTATCATATTTTTGACTCGAGGAATCCAGTATTGCGTTCGAATGAGACGCAGCATTAATTGGTTCTCGCCATGCAGGGAGATTTTATGGATAAATTGGACAACAAGACGGGCTAATCGGCACTTATAAGGAATGACTATTGGGTGACGCTCGTTGTACGCTAAATCTAGCGATGCGCCAAGACGACCTCCAGTCCTCATAATCCCATTTTTATCTAAGAAAGGGTTAAGGGGTAGCACTTCACTTTTTCTATCGATGGGTTTCTTTGACTTTAGGTTCGAATATTCATCACTGTAGTATTGCTTCTGATAAAGGATTATTAAGTGTTGTGTCGTTGCCTTAATTTCATCGGATGAAATTAAGCAAGACTCTGCTCGAAAGGAAGCTTTTTTGTTCGGATGAGTGCTTTGGTAGAATCTCATGATATATGACAAGATTCTCAAAGCTCTCGGTAAATCTGAAAACCTATCGAGAATGTCATCAAAATTTTTTATTGTTACGGTTGCACATAAATGCGCCCTTTTTTCTTCGATGTTGGTGTTATAGTTTGTCTCTTGTCTTGGAAAATTTTCCTTGTCTTCTTGCAACCAAGAAGGGCCATGCCACCACAGAGTGTTATCGACTAATTCGTAGGCGAGAACTCCTCTGCTTGCCATATCTGCTGGATTTGATGCCGACTCCACATGAAGCCAGTCCGTATTTCCGACTTTGTCGACAATTTTGGTTATACGATGTGCTACGAACGTTGACCACGAACATGGAGGTTTACGTATCCATGCAAGCACAATTGTGGAATCTGTCCATAAGTGGTCTTGTACCTGTCCTAGTGGTAGGTTGCGAAGTACCGACTCAATACTTTCGGCGAGCAATACCGCGCCGCAGAGTTCTAATCGGGGCAGGGAAATAGTTTACCTGGAGCAACTTTTGTTTTTGCTACCAGCAGATTCACTAGAACTTCACTACCCTGCTTAACCCGTAAGTATACCGTGGCTGCATACGCTTTTTCTGAAGCATCGCAGAAGCCATGTACTTTGACGTCATGGGCGGGAGAAAAATAGAATCAACGCGGTATCTTAATCCTCTCTATCTCGCGGTAGTGTTTGGTGAAATTTTGCCATTTTTCCAAAGTAGTTGAAGACACAGGTTCATCCCACTCTGTGCCTTCCAGCCAAATGTTTTGCATCAATATTTTGGCTACTATTACAATGGGCGCAAGCCATCCTAGCGGATCGAACAGCTTGGCGATCGAAGACAATATCGACCTTTTAGTGATTGTGTCACTATGCTCCATTGGTCTTGTTAGGAAGTAAAAATAATCTGAATGGGCGTTCCATCTTATTCCAAGAGCCTTAACTGTGCTGGTGTCTTCGAATTCAAAAAAAATATTCGCTTAGTAGATCCTTTTTTGGAATGTCTGCAATTATATCCTCGCAGTTGGCCGTCCATTTTCGTAAGGGAAAACCTGCTGACCGCAGTACCGTAGAAATTTCGTCCCTTGCCTTGATGGTAGATTCGATGCTGTGCCCTCCTGCAAGTACGTCATCTACGTACATGCATTTTCGCAGAATATTAGCTGCTATTGGATGCGAGCTTTCTACGTCATCGGCGAACTGCAACAGTGTTTTTATCGCCAGGTAAGGAGCACAGTTTATTCCAAACGTAACCGTCTTTAGTTCATATAGGCTCGTTGATTCATTCAGGTTTGCCCGAAAGACGATGCGCTGATATTTCGACTGGTTATCGTTTATCCAGATTTGTCTGTACATTTTCTCAATGTCACTGTTGAAACATATCTGTATAATCTCCAGCGTAGAATCAGTATCGGAAGATCTCATTGCAGTACTGGACCTGGTAGGAGGACGTCATTTAAGCTTTTTCCATTAGCGGTTGCACTTGAGGCATTGAAAACCACGCGAACTTTAGTTGAGGTACTCTCTGCCTTTGTAACGGCGCGATGAGGCAGGAAGTAATTTTCACATGAGTCCGCTGAAATGTTACTATTTATTCTCGTCATGTGTCCTAGTGTCTCATACTCTGCTAACACCCTATTATACTCTATTTGTAGGACGGGATCCTTGGCTATCCGTGTCTCATTCCGGAAGAATTGAGAGCAGGCTTTTTTAAGAGAAGGGCCTAGTTGTATGGTTACTGGAAATTCCTGTCGGAATGGTAACGAGACTGTATTTTCCCTCATTAGTTCTTATAGTGGTCTTTTTATAAAGCTCTTCGCAATATTTATCATTTTCATTGAGGCTTTTGGTTTTGGGTAAATCTTCTAACTCCCAGAATGTCGTAAGTTGCTTATCCAGCGAAACTTCGCTGAAGCACGAAACTATATTTCTGTGGGTCTTTGTAGTATCCGTACTACCGGTTATAATCCAACCGAATACGGTTTCTTGGGCTAGAAGTGTCCTCAAGACGTTTTTCTTTATCCCACTTAATATGATTTGTGGATAAATGTCTCCACCAAGAATGAGGCCTATTTGTTCATTAACAAAAAACCTTTTATCCGCTTATACCAGGTCCGGAAATTCTTGCCTCGTTGTCGCGCTTATATTTGCTGTAGGCAGATTTCCGGTTAGTTGTGGTAAAACCAGGACAGTTGCAGTCAAGCTAAACAATGGGTCGACGGGGGACCGCAATTGTATGTTGCATGCTTCTTTAACCTGGGCATTTACCGAGTTTGTGATGCCCGAAACTTGGGCATGCATCTTTTTTGCAGATAGATTGATTCTGCGTTTGAGCCTCTCTGTTATAAAGGAACACTCAGAACCAGAATCAATCAGTGCTAGTGCAGCAAAATCTGTGTCATTGAGACGTATATTTACGCGAGCTGTTCCTAATAGCACACCTGTACTTGAATTCGCAAAGCAGGACTTAAAATTTCTGTTTGCGTTTTCTGTTGCTTTATCGGAATCACGTTGTGCTTGCGCCTGCCTAGATGTCGATGGAGAATCATCGGCAGGCATTGAAGACGTCCAACGCGTCATTGCCTTTGGCTGAATTCCATTTAGATGCAGGAGCGTGTGATGTCGCGAGTGACACGTATTGCAATTGTAAGCACTAGTGCATCTTGACACAGTATGTCCGGAACTAAGGCAATTCAGGCAACAATTATTTTCCTTCAAAAAGTTCAATCTGTTTGTAGGTGTTAGCTGTAGGAATCGGGAACAGCTGCGCAATTTGTGCTCATTTGTATGGCACATTTTACAAGTAAAATTGGTCACGCTTACTTGGAAGGTGCCAACTCTTTTTGTTGGGGTTTCGAAAGGATGACGTGTGATTTGTGGCGGCTTTGGAACTCTCACAGCTCTACCATCCTTCAACCCTGACAATGTCTCAACGGTCTGAAAACGATTGGACAGGAACTTGTCCATATCGTCCCACTTGGGTATGTCGTTTTTATGGTCTATGGTTTGTTCCCATAGAGCCAATGTACTGTCAGGCAGCTTCGTCGAGCAGAGATAAACTACAATTGCGTCCCAGTTCGATATGTCAATTTGATGACTCTTTAGGGCTGATAAGCAATTGTTTATCTCCCGCTGCAAACTTTTTATTGAGCTACCACACTCAAACTCTATTGCCTTTAGGTTAAACAATAGTTTTAGGTGCGTGTTGGCTAGAATACGCTTGTTTTCATAGCGTTCGCACAGGTTTTTCCACGCTGTAGTAAAGCCTTCATTCGTTAGGGGGTACTTTCTTACTATTTCTTTGGCCTCCCCTTGTGTCTTATGGTTGAGATGAAAAAAATTCTCAACCGGGGCGAGGCGCTTATTGAGGATGTAGATGGCCGTGAACATATCACGAAATGTTGGCCATGAAAGATAGTCGCCCTTGAACACGTCTGTATCGCACGGTGGAAGGTGGATATTGTGTTGGCGGACGGACTGCTCCGCTACATCCTTTTGTAAGTTAGTTAATGCTTCTGCTTGAGTAGCCATAGCAGACATGCATTTCACATATGTCGAAAAACATATTCTATATTTCTTTTTTATCGCCCTAACATCTTCCTTACTTAAACCTTTTGAGCTCGCTAGCGTATCGTACGCTGCCTTCGTTTTCTCCCATAACACTTTTAATTCGTCTTGCTGGATAGCAAGACCGTGCTTATTTTGTTCGGAGGCGGGAGTGCTGTTGAAGTCAGCATCGAACTCTGCGACAGATTCTGCTAAACGGATGTATGAATCCATAGTGAAAGCTAAGAAGGATTTACTGAAGTAACCTAAATCTGATATTGTTAAAAAAGTCGCACAAAATGACAATCACCAGTAAATTTTTATATGTCTGTATCTTTATTTAATGATTTTCTTTTAATTTCAGTCAAGTGGTTAATTTTTTTTTTTTTTTAAATGTGTGTGCCACCCTAATGTGTGAAAATGGCACTTGATGCCAAAGAAAAAAAACACTTGCCACCCAAAATGTGTCGACGTATATATGTATATAACTGTGTTTTAACAAGTAAAGTGGGTACTTAATTATGTACCAGTGTTATTGTTGATTTACTTGTAGTTATGTATACATACAAAATTACAACAAAGGCTCAAAAGTGATTATGTGAAAAAGCAATAGTGCAATAGAAATAGTGTTTCTCGAATCAGTGAAATAGTGACTTGCAAATAAACAATTGTGCTAAGCCAATGAACAGTATTGAACAAAGAAAGTCATGCCGATTTACTTTAAAGTAAATAAAAGTGAAAAATCCAAAATAAAACTTTAAATTAAAATTGAATTGTTGCAATTGATTGAACTGTTGCAATACCGTACCACTGTTCACTGTTGTGCGTGTGTGTGTACGACCGTTAGTGTTTGTTGTTGTCGCTCGCAGACAAACGGAATTAGCACTGTATTAATTTTACTTGAATTGTAACACTATTTCGTTTTCACAAAAAAAAATCACTTGCCTTGTAAGGCGTTGTTTCACCAAAAAATTGGTAAACGTGTTATAAAATGCTATTGGAAAATATAACACGTACCTTAATGTCTGTGGTTTGTGGTGATGGCAATTGATTGTGTTTGCTGTTGGTGTGTATGCAGCTGGTATATGTGTGCAGCTTGTGTATATGTGCGCAGCTGCCCTGCAAAAATCGTTGGACCATGTGGTCCATTTGTGCTGTATTGGAGTACCTACAAATATGCTCCTCCGTTATGCAGTAGCGGACCAATTCATGTCTCTACACCAGCTTATTGTTACCCGATCACTGCTCGTGTTTTAACGATCGTTATCTCTACACGATCTTGATTGGGCTGTGTTGCCAAGAGTGAACAATGAAGATTTAATTAAGTACTAAAAATAAATAAATTGACAATCAAAGCGAACTTGTAGCCGAATATATATTTTTGAGAACTAGTAAAATGATCGAAGATAAATTTTGGTTATTTATACTTCAGTTGCATCTATATAAAGTGTCAGTTCCGTATGCGTAAACTCGTAACATCTTGCAACATACAGATGGTATCTATTATGGCAACCCTTGCATGATACAACTGCGCAACTGGTTTTAAGTATACAGAATTTTTGAAAGTGAAATTGAGTTGCAAAGAAGGCCAGAGTGAGTTTTATTGGTTAATAAATTAAATTGAAATAATTATTATAAATTATTAAATAAAAAACAATATGCAGTGCAGTGCGCGTCACAGAAGACGAGTTATAAAATTGGAAAGGCAAAATTTTGCATTAAGATTGCAAAACGCAAATAACGTAACTGCGCAAATTGAATGCACCGATGAATTTTTACTGTATACAGGTGTTTTAGTTTTAAAAAATAATGTTGGTGATGATTTTTACTACGCATTTCTTCTCCTTCATTGTGCGATAAGGTTATTGTCTTGTCCAAAAAATTTTCGGAATAACATCGAAGTAGCAGAAGAATTATTAGCGCTTTTTGTTCAAAACTTCCGAGCAGTTTTTGGACCACATAGTGTAGCAAGGCATGCTATATAACTTTTCTGCCTACGATTTTGAAAATCACTTACAAATGATTAAAAAAGATGTGCGCAAACCCACTGATATTTTGCAGCAATTATATTTAAGACATTTTCATAAAAATTTAATAGCCGAACCAAACCCTTTAGGACTCAGAGAAAAAAATGGCATAATTTATAACTACATATGTAACGAATATTCCTTAAGTATAAAAGCTCCAAATAATGTATGCCTTTTAATGCCCTATGTACCATTTAAAATTATTGCATTTGAACGTGATGAAAATAATGAAATTTTGGTAGTAGGGCGCCGCTTTAAAAATATCTGTCCATTTTTTGAAGAGCCATTAGATTCACTATCGGCATTAGGCATTTGTACTGCCGATAGCATACTCGAAGAAAAAGAAGAAATATTTAATACAGATAAAATTAGCTGCAAACTTCTGTCATTGCCATATGAAAGTAAAGTTATTTTAATGCCAATTTTACATGGCTGCACTTAGAATAAAAATAAAATATAATATCAAACCTGTAAAATAGATAAAAGACACATATACACCAATACAAAACATAATTGAAATAATAAAATATTTATAATGGAGAACGAACCTGTAAAATTTAAGAAAGCAAATGCTTGCGTGGGAACAGTGCCACAAAATTGTGAGTATGCAATAATATCTAGGGAGTTTTTTATTTAAATACAAATCGCAATGTAAAAATTTGTTTTTTTCAGATCGTATAACGAAATCCCCTTGTGATTTGTGCATCCAATTCAAAGGTAAACTAATAACAATATTTTTAATAGTTTAATATGACTAAAAATAATTTTTTACCATTACATTTTACAGATATGATCGAAAAACAAAATCAATTAATCACCGAAATGATGGTCAATCAAAAAATTCTACAAAAAAACTTGTCCAATTTGCAAGGTGATTTTAATACTAATTGAAAGTTCATATATCGTTCGCTATCTTTTAAAACCTCGTTTTTTCATAATTAAGGATTATATAATCAGAAATGATCGAAAAATTAAAGTTAATAAAAAAAAGACTTAAATAAGCGTGTCAATCAAAAGAAATAAAAATTCAAATAATTTATCATCATTACCAATCATTATGAAAAATAAAATTATTAATAACAGAACCTAATAGTTTAGTATGAATAAAGGAAATTGAGTTTTCAATATAAATTTTATATTTTAAATTAGTTTTCCTTAAGCGGCAAAATAGGTAGTATCGAGACTGTTCCTCTGTAGATGCTCCATGGATTAATTACCTCAGAGTAGTTTCGAAAGTAATCTTCCGTAGGTACTCCTTGGAGTAATTACCTCAGAGTAGTTTCGAAAGTACTTGCCCGTAGGTACTCCTTGGAGTAATTATCTCAGAGTAGTTTCGCAAGTACTCTCCCGTACTTACTCCTTGGAGTAACCTCTTGGAGTACTTTTGTGCTACTCTGATGTCATGCAGAGCTGGAGTATATGGTCCTGCCCTAGGACATCGCAATGTTAATTGGACCACATTTTTTATATGTAATGCGGTTAGTTTTAGAGTACTCTGTGGCCCTAAAGGAGTACTCTTTACATGCATACAGGGAGTACTCGCAGTTTTTGCAGGGTGGTAAATGTGTGATTGCCTTGTTTGGGTGGTTGATTGTGCGGCTGTGTCTTGTGCGGCTTTTTGTCTTGTGCGGCTTTGTTTTAAATTTTTGATTTTCTCCGGCTTTGCTTTGCTTTTATGATAATTAAGTGGACTGTATCTTTATCTCGGCGCAGATGGACCATGTACAAATGTCCAGACGCACGGATGGATATTTGAAAATAGAAATTAAAAAGATTGTGTTTAGTTTTAAATGTAATTGAAATTTATTCAAAGGTATATATGGAGATATACATGAATGTTGCTTTACCTGTGGTGTGAATCCGTGGTAGACCTGTGTCGCTCTTGAAATCCTGTGATCGAGTGCAAGTATGAAAAAACGTACGGTTGCCGTCAACCGCAGTTTTATTGGAAAGCAATTAATGGAAATGTTAGCAAAAGGAATTATCCGGCGGGAAATACGGAGTAATTCGCAGTTGCATGTGTATGCGTACATACACGCGTATTAGGGCGGTTAGAAAATATTTACGCTGCGGCGTAAACAATCGATGTATGGTGCACTACGTAGGAACTTTCTGTCAACCGCAACAAGACGACCCTTGTTTTGTTTACGAGGAAAAGAAAATGAGAAGGGCCCAGTCTTCCGGTGCATAGGGACGTAAACGTAAGCCTTCCCAAGGAAGTAAAATATCTGAGTGTAACCCTTGGTAAAAAAACTACTTGAAAACCTCATATTGAACAGAAGGTAAATCGGCTTTGAAATTTTTTAGACAGTGTCGGAGAACCTTTAGCAAGAGTTGAGGTCTGACACCAGCTGTGAGACTTTAAATATATCGACCATCACGTGTCATCACGTATTCTGCTTTAGTTTGGGGAACTATAGTTAAACCCACGGTTTGTGCGTTAATCAGGCTGCATAGGTGCATGTATATGACCTGGTTGGCACCTGAACCGCGATTTGAGATGCATATCTGCCTTAGGTACAATGACTATAGTTTACCAATCGGAGATATTTGCTATACTTAAGGTAGCAAATGGATAATTGGCGGAAGAATGCGAGAATACCAAATCAGCCGAGCAGCACTAAAGGCATTCCCAAGACAGCCGGTTCTACGTAGCGGAATGACCCGGGTTTTACCCAGCCAAGGGCTGTTATTTCGGCGATCTAACCCTGTTTAGATCGGCACATACCATTTGTTATCATCTCTGGAGCAATGGCTTGTAGCAGGGTTGCTCCACACACTTCTGCAAAGGGCTGGAGTTGAATCCAACCCTGGTCCAGAAACATATTTTTGCTGCGTATGCAAGAGAAGGCTCCATCCAAATTTCACCTCAGTAGGGTGTAATACGTGCGATGGATGGAGACATCTTAAGGTCTCCTCAGGCCTAAGGAATCATAAGGAGTGAACCACTACAAGTAGCAATCCGTAACACGCACACTCTCCATCTCTCCCAACCCATCCAGCCCTATCCCGCTCCCACCCAAGTGTTAGGGTTAGCCAGCGGCTCTTGGTGGCCTACACTGTCTGTTCCGTGTGTCAGGCCAGAACACGCCAGAACGTGGCATCAGTTAGGTGCAATATGTGCCACGGCTGGTGTAACTTTCGAACGTGTTCTGGTCTGCGCACCACACGTGCGTGGACAGGTGACTACCTTGCCCCATGATGCAGAGCTGTGCAGCCGCAAATACCTCCTCCGGCGCTGCCTCCAATCTCCACCAGGCAGGTTACGGTACAGCGGCAAGCGCAACTGAGGCAAGGTGGACGATCGCACCTGTCTCTTACACCCCCCATCGCGTCGACTCATCCTGGGCAGATTAAGCTCCTGTAGATGAACTGCAACGGACCCCAGAGCAAGATCGAGGAGATAACTAACTTTATGAGAAGACACGGTCGGTTGATAGCTTTGATCCAAGAGACAAAACTGCACAGAGTTGAATTTCCACGGATATAATGTGCATCGTAACGATCGCGAGAGTGATAATGGTGGTGGCTTAGCATTCATCACACACCACACAGTGCAATATCGTCTTATCGAAGAACACATTGGCCGCAGGGACACTACCGTTGAATGTCAGGGCATAGCTATCCGGTCAAGAAATGTCGAGCTCGAAACATTCAATATATAAGTTAAGCCGCAATGGCCACCCGCGCAATTGGATCTGCTCTCTGATGCATTTTAACATCATGAGGGTAACACCCAACAGCATCGCCAACACTTGCAGAGCAAAAGTGCGTTGTATGCTGGGAGAGCGATCAGTCTGTATGGCAGCGTAAAGTAACAAAACAGTGACTTCATTCTTATAGGAATAATGCTAGCTGAATGAGTTGTAACATTTGCGGTAACAGCAGAGGGCGAGCAAGCGGTGTACGAGTGTGCTGATTTCTGGGAGAGTTGTCTGTCAGAGCATCCGAGAGGGGAAGGTAACTCTTATTGGAATTAAGTTAGTTTAGTAAAGTTGCGGATAACAGCAGAGAGCGAGTAAGCGGTAGGTCAATGCTTATTGGAATATTTTCTAATCAGAACTCAGTTGCAAGTGGATTACTAGATTTGTCACTAGAGTTAGCTCGGCATACTTGTTGAAGTAATAAAGAAATAAATATTAAAAAATACATTAATTTAACTGGCGCCCAACGTGGGGCTCGGGAAGTTATAAAATATCAAGAAAGAATATTCTCGATTGAGAAAAGACGTCTTAAATAAAAGTTAGCTAGACTGAAAGCTGCAAATATTAAAAGAAAAAAGAAACCTGCGACGACGTTTTCTGACATTCGAAGAGAGGGATTAAGGAGGAGTATCAAGCAATGTTTTTTAAGAAAGCACGTGTATCAAATTCAGCATTGAAGCAACAACAAGGCTGAAACAACGGAAACCTAATTACTTTTTGCGCTACTGCAGCTTATATCGGTGGCGTACAACAACTTAAACTGTGATTTTATGATATCACTTTGGTTGACATCTAAAGGACATAACAACTACAGTTACCAAGCAACGGTTTTTAAGAAATCGCTTTTATACAGAAAGCAACATTTAAATAACAATTAAATTAAAACAACGGAAACTAAACTTGTAAGTGATCTGCTCAGTACTTTTTAAGAGATAATTAAATAGCTCAAAAAATTTATAATTCCTCAATACATTTGTTAGTTTTTCTTGATTTTTTCTGAATTTTTGGGAAATAGTTTCTTTTTTTTCTACTTAAATTTATTCGTATTCGCTTATATAAACGAAAACCTTTTTGCGCACTCAATACCGAGTGTTATACTTTAGTTGATGTGCGACTCGGAACTATCTAACCTTTTTGACGCATTAGTTTTAAAGGACAGAAACGAGATAATTATGAACACTAACGAGTTGACGGTTATTGTTACGGCAGCAATATCGGCTGCATTAAAATCACAGAAGGAAGATTTTGATAAAAAATTAGACGAAATGACGAAGAAGTTTGCTACTACCCTGACTGAAAACGTAGAACCTTTTGCAGAAGTGGGGATTGTAGGAAACGTGCAGTGTGATGAAACCCTTGACCTTGTTAAATCTCTGCCCGAATTTGACGGCAAACAGGAGCATTACGTTTCATGGAGGCAAGCGGCGCACACGGCTTACAAATTATATGAGAAGTATGACGGTAGCGCAAAACACTACCAAGCTGTCGCAATAATTAGAAACAAAATTTGAGGTCCTGCAGACACTGTTCTGGCTTCTTTTAATACTGTGTTAAATTTCAAGGCAATAATAGCTAGGCTAGATTTTACCTTTGCGGATAAACGCCCAGTTTATTTGATCGAACAGGAGCTTAGTACTTTAAGGCAAGGGAGTCTAACGGTCATTAAATTTTACGACGAAGTCGAAAGAAAGCTCACACTGCTTACTAATAAGACTATAATGACTTACGAGGGTCACTTAGCGAATTCAATAAATGAAAAATACCGAACGGATGCGTTACGCGTTTTTATTTCCGGTCTAAGAAAACCTCTTTGCGACATTTTATTCTCTACAAGGCCAACTGACTTACCGTCTGCTTTGGCACTTGCCCAGGAGTTAGAAGCGAATCATGAACGCTATACGTTTGCAACACATTTTTCGAAGCGTTTTGACGACAATAGCAGGAGTCAACCTTCTGACAGAAAGTTTTCTGAAAACAACAACAACGCGTTAGAATATTTAAATGCTCATAAGAATCCGCATTTCCAAAATAATTACAATAGGCAACAGCAACGCAGTTCTATCAACAGCGGTAGACAGGATAGACCTGAAGCAATGGAAGTAGATCCGTCAACGTCTCGCTTCCGTCGCTCATCGAACTATGAGCTCAAAAATGCGCCAAACGGGTCCTTCGAACAAACCAAATCAAATAATTTTCAAGGTTTTAAGCAAAGACAAGTTTCATCAAATATCGGTAGCCAAGAAAAACATGCTAAGCGCCACCCTGAATTTGATAGGACTACTGGGCCTAAAATTCAAAGAATAAATCACATTACACAAGGTACTGCTGATAAAATTTCTTATGATGACATAGCAGAAAATGAAGTTGAAGATTTTGAAGAAGATATCAATTTTTTAGGGAAAGGGCCCTGCTTCCTTGGATTAGCAGAACAATAGGTACTGAGAGAAGAGTTATAAAAATGTTAATAGACACAGGGGCTTCAAAAAGTTATATTAGACCCTTTTACGAGCTAAAGGGAATCGTACCATTAGCTAAACAATTTTTAGTTAAATCAATTCATGGCGAAACTAAAGTAAGCCAAAAGTGTAAAATAAATTTATTTGGAATAAATTCTTATTTTGTTATATTACCTACCTTGGTAAATTTTGATGCAATAATTGGGCTTGACCTACTAACGCAGGTTAATGCCATAGTGGACCTGAAAAAAGGTAAAATTACCCACGACTTTGGAACAGAAAAGTTATTATGAGTAAAGCCACGTCAAGTGATCCCCGAAAATTTCACTAAATTTTGGATTCCAGAAACAATTATTTTATTATGAAGTGAATGTTATGCTTACATTGTCCCATTAATATTTTGCAAAAATTCGAATTATTGTTAAAGTTATTAACAATCAAAGTTTTGTGCACGATCAAATTAAAAAATTAATATCTCCTAAACTACAATAGATAATGAGATGAAACTTTCAGAGGTTATTGAAAGGTGTTTGCACTATTTTTCTCATTGAAAACAAACATAAAATTGTTATAAATAATTGATTTTGCATTAATTTATTTTAAGGAATTGTACTTTTCAATGCTTTCTTCACGCTGTAAAAAAATGAAACTTATGCGAAATTGTGAGGAAAACGTTCACCTTTAATAATCTGTACAAAAATTTTTGTCATTTTTCTTCGTTCCGGAGATATTCAATTTTTTGTCACTCAATGCGCTCTCCGATCACTCTGGCGAACTCGACTGGTCGCTGCTATATACTCTTATTCATACTAAGCGCTTGACACACCACGTCAAAAGCAATACATGTGTAACTAGGCGGAGTTCGCTGGAGCGAGCGGAGAGCGCATTGAGTGACAAAAAATTGAATATCTCCGGAACGAAGAAAAATGACAAAAAATTGTTTACAGATTATTAAAGGTGAACGTTTTCCTCACAATTTCGCATAAGTTTCATTTTTTTACAGCGTGAAGAAAGCATTGAAAAGTACAATTCCTTAAAATAAATTAATGCAAAATCAATTATTTATAACAATTTTATGTTTGTTTTCAATGAGAAAAATAGTGCAAACACCTTTCAATAACCTCTGAAAGTTTCATCTCATTATCTATTGTAGTTTAGGAGATATTAATTTTTTAATTTGATCGTGCACAAAACTTTGATTGTTAATAACTTTAACAATAATTCGAATTTTTGCAAAATATTAATGGGACAATGTAAGCATAACATTCACTTCATAATAAAATAATTGTTTCTGGAATCCAAAATTTAGTGAAATTTTCGGGGATCACTTGACGTGGCTTTACTCTTATTTAAAAAATGTAAAAGCGTACATGTTACACAAATACAACACGATAGCGTACCTCTCGCAGTGAAAGAGGAGTTTCTAAAAATGATTGAGAAAAGGTTAGGCGCGTTTGCTGATCCAAATGAGTCTTTACCATTTAATACAAATGTAGTCGCAACCATTCGTACAACACATGAGGAGCCCATCTATTCTAAGTCATACCCTTACCCATTGGGTGTAGCAGATTTTGTGAAAAATAAAAGAACTTTTACATAATGGCATTATTAGACCCTCTCGATCTCCCTACGATAATCCAATTTGGGTAGTAGATAAAAAAGGCTTCGACGAGTTAGGTAACAGGAAAAAATGAATGGTAGTAGATTACCGAAAGTTAAATGAAGCTACCATTGACGACAAGTATCCAATACCAAATGTAACGTCGATCCTGTCTAACATGGGTAAGTCGCAATATTTTACAACCCTTGATTTGAAATCAGGTTTCCACCAAATTGAACTTGCAGAGCGAGATAGGGAGAAAACCGCATTTTCTGTAAACAACGGGAAGTACGAATTTTGCAGACTGCCGTTTGGGCTAAAAAACGCTCCCAGTATATTCCAGAGAGCTATAGACGACATACTAAGGGAACGAATAGACAAAAGCTGCTATGTTTACGTAGATGATGTCATAGTATTCTCACAAACAAAGGAACAACATATTGAAGATGTAAACTGGGTTTTAAAAAACTTATATGATGCTAACATGAGGGTATCAGTAGAAAAGTCCCATTTTTTTTAAAAACGAAAAAGAGTACCTCGGATTTATTGTTTCAAGAGGAGGCATTAAAACATGTCCCGAAAAGGTGCATACCATGCTAAACTTCCCAGCCCCCAAAAATGTATACAATCTAAGATCATTCTTAGGACTGGCAAGCTATTATAGGTGTTTCGTCAAAGATTTTGCTAGCATAGCCAAACCTTTGACCGACATTCTAAAGGGTGAGAATGGAAAAGTCAGTGCCAACCAATCAAACAAAGTAAAAATCACACTTAATTCAGTACAATACCAAGCTTTTGATACCTTGAAGCAAATTTTGGTATCTGAAGATGTAATGCTCGCTTACCCTGATTTCACAAAACCGTTTGATTTGACAACGGATGCTTCTAACCATGGCCTGGGTGCTGTTTTGTCTCAAGAAGGTAGGCCAATTACTATGATATCAAGAACTTTGAAAGGTAATGAGCTTAATTTTGCAACAAACGAAAGAGAGCTTCTGGCCATAGTATGGGCATTAAAAAATCTTACAAGGTATCTATATGGTGTAAAATACTTAAACATTTTCACAGACCACCAACCACTAACGTTTGCTGTTTCGGATAAAAACCCAAACGCAAAACTCAAGCGTTGGAAGGCATTTATTTACGAGCATAATGCAAAATTACATTATAAACCAGGAAAAGAGAACTATGTTGCTGACGCTTTGTCGCGACAACAGTTTAACATGGTAGAACAGGGCTCAAATTCTGACTGTGCCACGATTCATAGCGAGCAGTCATTAACTTATACCATAGAGGCGGTTGAAAAACCCGTCAATTGTTTCAGTAACCAGATTATTATTGAAGAAGCTGAGAATCCATCTAAACAAACCTTTATTGTATTTGGAAATAGAACAAGGCATGTAATTCATTTTCGCGACAAAAGCTCTCTTTTAGGGACTATTCAAGACCTTGTCAACACCAACGTGGTGAACGGAATCCATTGCAGCCTGCCTATTCTAGCCTTCATTCAACACGATATAGTAAAATTATTTCCAAATACCAAGTTTAAATATGCCAAGAAATTTGTGATTGATATCTTTGACCCAAATGACCAGCTTGAAATCATAACTACAGAACATAATCGCGCCCATCGCGCCGCGCAGGAAAATGTAAAGCAAATTTTGAATTATTACTTTTTTCCAAAACTGGATAAAAAGGCCAAAGAAGCGGTCGGAAACTGCAGAATCTGTTCAAAATCAAAATATGTTAGGCATCACCAAAGGCATAAAATAGCTGAAACTCCAATTCCATCATCTTTAGGAGAAATCCTTCACGTTGATATATTTTCAACAGATTCGAAATATTTTCTAACCTATTTGGACAAGTTTTCCAAATTTGCAGTTGTTCAAACTATACCATCTCGAACAATTGTGGATATAAAACCCCAACTCATACAACTTTTGAACGTATTTCCTAAAGCTAAAGTCATTTATTGCGATAATGAGAAGTCACTTAATTCCAATAGTGTTAGATATCTTCTTTCCAACAGTTTTGGTATTGAAATTGTTAATGCACCACCTCTCCACAGCGCATCTAACGGACAGGTAGAAAGGTTCCACAGTACATTGGTAGAGATTGCCAGATGTATGAAGTTAGAAAGGAACATTGATGACACACGGGATTTAATTTTATTGTCAACCATCGAATACAATAAAACAATTCACTCAGTAACTAACAAAAGGCCAATAGACATATTTCAACCCACGACTAACGATACAAATATAAGTAACGAAATATTGACACGTTTAACACACGCACAGCAACTAGTATTAAATACTCACAACAAAGACAGAATAGAGCGTACATTTAAGCCAGGCGAAAAGGTTTTGGTAAAAAGAAATACCAGACTTGGCAATAAATTAACCCCCCTTTACGAGGAACAAATAGTAGAAAAAGACTTGGGAACTACAGTTCTTATTAAAGGGAGGGTGGTCCATAAAGACAATTTGAAATAAATCTATTATTTACCAGAATTACAAGCACATAACTTGTTTTAAGATAAATAAAGGAACTAACCCCATAACGATAATTTGTTAAGATTGGAAACTGAGCATTTCACAAAATTTATATTTTTTATTTTTAAACAACACTTTGTACTTAATTTAAATAAGTTCGATACCCAATTTGTACCCAATAATTTAGTTGTAAATAAATATTGTAAGCAATATGTAATCTAGTATGTAAGAAAAAGTGTATGAAACCTCTACCGCTTACTCTAAAGGGAACCTGCAGTCTAAAGTATGGTACGAGTATGCCATTAACAGACTTTACGGTGTGATGTAAAAAATTCTTGTTGACCGCATCATTAGTTAATTATTCCGAATTCAATTGTCTTGACCACATGGAGCTACTGCTCTTGCAGCAACATAGGAGCCCATACGCTATAAATCAACACACAAGGTATCCAGAACCGAGGACGTTCCTAATTTAGAAGGGGAGGAGTTAAGCCGCAATGGCCACCGGCGCAATTGGATCTGCTCTCTGATGCATTTTAACATCATGAGGGTAACACCCAACAGCATTGCCAACACTTGCAGAGCAAAAGTGCGTTGTATGCTGGGAGAGCGATCAGTCTGTATGGCAGCGTAAAGTAACAAAACAGTGACTTCATTCTTATAGGAATAATGCTAGCTGAATGAGTTGTAACATTTGCGGTAACAGCAGAGGGCGAGCAAGCGGTGTACGAGTGTGCTGATTTCTGGGAGAGTTGTCTGTCAGAGCATCCGAGAGGGGAAGGTAACTCTTATTGGAATTAAGTTAGTTTAGTAAAGTTGCGGATAACAGCAGAGAGCGAGTAAGCGGTAGGTCAATGCTTATTGGAATATTTTCTAATCAGAACTCAGTTGCAAGTGGATTACTAGAGTTGTCACTAGAGTTAGCTCGGCATACTTGTTGAAGTAATAAAGAAATAAATATTAAAAAATACATTAATTTAACTTATACATAACCCCTGTTACCTGCTGCACGGCTGGATATTACCCTGATATAGGTGCGCTCATCAGAGGTGAAAACCGTTTAGTAGTAGGTGACTTTAATGCGCACCAAGATCTATGGCATTCAAGCCTGCCATCAGATCGTAGGGGAAATGAACTGGCTGAGCAGATAGACGATTCGACATTCTGCACAATGAATGACGATGCCCCACCAGGATTAGGGTAGTTGCAGTAGCTCGTCTGATCTAACAAAACTAGTGCAGGTCTGATAAATAGCATAACCCGACGTCCTATGCTATCGCTTGCATCGGAAAACCTACCCATAGTCATCACTTATTCCTATCCCCTGCTGAGTCCTCGGCGACCTTATTTACCACCTGGACGAAGGAGGTCAGGATGCAATTAAATATACATGTGGACGGTACACCTGTACCGACAGTAAACCACCCAAAAATCTTTGTTGTTACGTTTGACAGCCTGACCTCTTTATCTGCGCACACAACTGCAGTCGTCAATAAATTACAGAGCCGCAACAAAGTCCTCAAGTCGCTAGCCAGCAGCACTTGGGGCAAAGACAAAGAAACGTTGTTGGCAACATACAAGGCGATTCGGCCGGTTTTAAACTATGCCGCTCCAATTTGGTCGCCTGGGACAAGCAGGACCCAGTGGATGAAAATACAGGCTACCCAGAGCGCAGTACTCCGGACGGGATCGGGATGCCTTCTGATGTCTCCTGTCAAACACCTACACCATGAGGCTTCAATGCTCCCAGTTAGGGAGCACAACTTTATGCTCACTCGTGGGTTGCCATCGTAGTGGCCACCCAAAGGGGTACCTGCTTGTTGAGGATCTGGTTCCGAGACGCGTCAGGGGCATCTCCTTGATATGTGCGACGATATCCAGTCGTACACCACCAACATTCTGGACCCTGCTGCCTATTGGGTAGTCCTGAACGACATTCACCTCGAGACGATCACCACCTTCATCAACTCTCGCCCTGCGTATGCCGTCCTTGGGGTCAAACCACCAACCATAGCAGAGGAGGAGCTCCAACTACCTCGTGAATCCCGCGTCACTCTGGCCCAACTGCGTTCCAGGTTTTGTAGTAGGTTAAACTCCTACCTATTCAGAATTAACCCAGACATACTCAATGTGTGTCCGGCATGTGATAAATCCCCGTACGATACCGCTCACCTTTTCACATGCCCTGTAAAACCGACTCATCTAACTCTCCTTTCCTTTTGGCCCGACCCTGTCGAAATCGCGCGTTTCTTGGGCCTCCCCCTAGATGAGTTTGATGATAACGACCACGGCTGAACCGACCTTGCAAGGTCTTAGTAACCGTTACAAAAACAACAACAACAGCAACAGCAGCACTAAAGGAGATTGATCGCACACAAGAAATTAAGTTGTGACTAAACTCTGTTTGAAAAAAAATTTACTTTACCTCATGTGGGTGCCGGGACACAGCGGCGTTCAAGGTAACGAACTGGCTGCCAAATTGGCTAATTGGGTATCATTGGCAAACCCCATTGGACCACAATCCATGGGGACAACACATGGTAACCATAGGCATCATCGATGACCCGATATGCACATCGTGCCTGGAGGATGCGGATAGCATAGAGCATTTCCTTTGTATCTATCCTGCTTGTGCTAGGTTGAGATGGATTATATGTATTGAGGTCATACATATTGAGAATGGAAAACGTCCATCCTCTATCTCTCTGCAAGCTTCTCAGATTCATAAAAGAGCCTGCAAGGTTTTTCGAGGATAAATGAAGTCCCATTCCCACTTTTTCCCATTTCCGACCTACCTCAATTCTATTCCACATTGGTTTTAATTAATTTCTCATTCTTTAATTTGTTTAAGTTGTTATAAGATTTGATGGTTGATAAGCTCTGCAAGCCGTGATATCGTACTTTATCTTACAGCTCCTTATTTGGTTCAACAAGGGATATTAAGTGCGCATCATGGCTGATTATTACAATTATTTAAAATATATACATATATATACATATATATAAAGGGTGGTTAGATTTTAAGGGCCGATGTTGAATGTGAACCTCACCTAAACGTCAAGTTTTTTTCTGGATTTCATTTGACATTTCTCAATTTCAGACTAACTCAATTTGCGCATGGAAAGATACACAATCGAGCAACGTATTAAAGTTATTCAGGTTTATTATGAAAATTTTCGAAGAAAATCATCTTCAGTGATGAGGCACATTTTCACCTCACTGGATTCGTCAATAAGCAGAATTGCCGCATTTGGGCGAATGATAATCCAAGAGGGAATGTCGAAAAAGCAATGCACCCACAAAGAGTGACTGTTTGGTGCGGTTTATGGGCTGGCGTCATCATCGGGCCGTATTTTTTCCAAAATGAGGGCGGTCAGGCAGTTACTGTGAATGGTGTTCGCTATCGTGACATGATAACGAACTTTTTATGACCCCAATTGGAACATATGGATGTGGGGTTATTTGAAAGAAAATGTGTACGTCGATAAGCCAGCAACAATTCAAGAACTAAAGGATGAGATAATTCGGCACATTAACGACATAGAACCTCAATTATGCCTCAGCGTCATCGAAAATTTGGACCATCGGATGGAGATGTGCCGCCGAGGTTGCGGCGGACATTTGGCCGATATTATGTTCCATACATAATTGAACCACACCATATTATCATGATAAAGAAATTACAATAATTTCCAAAATAATTTGTGTTTTATTCAAAATCAACATCGGCCCTTAAAATTTAACCACGCTTTATATATATATATAAACCCGTATCAACTTGTACCTTTTAAAATTTTATTTTATGTCTTTATTCAACAGTTTATTTTTCTATTTCCATATGAATTGCATACAAAAAAATTAATTAATTGCAAGAAATTTATTCAAAATAGGTGGAAAATGGTGAGGCAGCATGATTTTGTACCCGGTCTCTTCGCAATGAGAACCTTTTTTGTTGTGATTTCTTTCATTTGAAACAAATTTGATATTAAACATTTTCGAGTGGTAACTCTCGTGTGCGATGTGACTGCATTGTGTACATAAATTTATGCACTTGAACTAAACAATTTAAAAATTTATCCACAGCACCTCTCTTACATCTTCCAATGAAGAATTTGTTAGGACAATTTCTCGCTTCTTTTTTTTTTTTTGCAAGGCAAGTGTTCATAAGCGCTACTTAGTGAAATGGTAATATGTACAACTGGATAGTTGCTGCTGCAGTCGGTAGCAGAGCGAGGAATTGCGGCTGGTGGATGCTATTGTTGAAGGCGCCTACCATTTCAAAGTTTTTATTATTCTACAGGGCGGAAATACGACTTTAATAAAGTGTATGAGCATGGGAACTTGGGTTAAGCAACGTAACTGAATTTGAGTGACATTTTTTTGTTTCGCTTTGCTATTTTTATTTTAAATAGTGCTTTCATTTCAGTTACGCGCTTTTTTCTTTCGGTTTAACGGTTATATATATCCGTTCTAGCGCAATTAATTTTGGAGGCGGTTGGTAGGAAGCATATCTTGTAGAGCGGTCGAGTAAGCATGCCGATTTGCGTACGTATGTAGATCTACTTTCGTCGTGAATCAAGACACACTCACCAATCATTGGCGCTTCTTGAGTTTTTTTCCATCGATATCATTTACCAGCGACTGAACTCATGATGGGAAATTTTAATTCTTTCCCATCGATTTATGAGGGAGAGGGATTGCATATCTGCTTCGAGCATAGGCAGAAGTGGAGCGTTTGTGAGAAAATATCCACGTTTGAACTTCGACAAAGGTGTTTCCATTGTCGTTCATGATTTTTGACGGAAATCCGGGCCGTTCGGCGAAGCGAGCAAATGCCGTCATATTTTATTCGTATAGAGCTGCCATAATCTGCGCGCATATTTTATTCTTATGTAAAGTGCAGACTTTACACATGGAAATGTATTTCAATATCTGAGGCTTAACTCGTGTCCGTTATTTTGTTGCATGAGTCGATTTTCAGCGTGTAGCATCAATAATTGCAAAAATTTTAAATATAATGTGGCAAAGGGGGATTTTTTGTGGATTATCAGATGGTGCCGCTCATTTTCAAATATCAAAAAGGATTGGGAACGAAGAGTGGGCTCTTTTTATCTATTGGCTTCGATCTCATTAAGAGTTTGGTTTCATGTATACTTTTGCCATCAAGGAAACGATGAAAATCATTCCCGGATGCCATTGTCCTCCAAAATCGTATGAAGAATTTCCATGCTCTGAGTTTCTTTAGGTATAATATTGACAGCGGGGTATTTTGGTCAAGATTCTGGAAATTTTTGTACCACCACCTAAGTGGTGTGACGGCAATTTGAAGAGGTTTGCATCCTCTTGTGCGAAGGTCAGCGTGGTTATCACCACCGTCTACATGTCGCCATTTTGCATGACACGACTAAACTAATTATTTGGGCTGTTCGGTTTGACACATATGTCTTCCATGTATCGGGTGGTTTTTCTAACCAGGTTAGAACAAAGGAATAATTTTCTATGTAGATTTCCCACTTGTAAAGGAAATAACTGAATTTACTAATTAGCTTACTTAAATTACAAAAGCCTACAAAAAGTGGTTTGAAAAAAATGAAGCAAGTCAAATAGTCAATCTGAAATATATTTGGAGCACTGATAACTACTGGAGATGCTGCTTAAAATGCATTACGGAGTGGTGCAGCTAACTAAGCATCGCCCTTTGAGAATTCTCCTGCTAAAATAGTAGAAACACATAACTGTAATGAAGTTGTCATTTGAAGATATGCAATCGCAATCCAAACGATTTCATTACTTCAGGTAAAGCAGCGAGGAATAAAGGAAAAATCGGTATTCTTGTGGTTTGAGCAACCAGAGCAACATTTTTTTATGGAGCAAAACAGTCATGGGACGCGTTTTTTAAAATGCATCTCGATTAACTTGAAAAATGGGTAATGATGACCGGACAGGGTTAATAGAGTTTGTTTGGTAATGTATTATATCGTATTAAAAGAAATGAAAATGAAAAAATGCAGATATTACGTATTGAAGCTATCATGATGAAGCAATGATAATAAAACAAATCGCGTATAGCACCATTCACGTGATACAAGTGAAATTTCTTAAAAAAATTAAAAATAAGAGAGATTTAGCTGTTTAAGACTGCGTTGTGGGGGAGGTAAAATGATGTATGTACACTTACGTTTTGTTATTTCTGAACTGACTTCTTCCATATGGTCTAAAGGGAGGTATTCTACGAGAACACTATCATACGAGGTTTTAAGCTCGACTTTGTATGTAGACTTCTTTACTTTAGAATTAAATTCTATTGCATTACGAAACTATTTGAAGATACTATCGAAGTTCCTTTAACACAAAGTGCACTAAAAGTGTTTGACCAAAAATGTATTTTGAAAACTTCATAGTAAGCACAAAAGTTCAGATAACTTGTGTTTTATAAAAGGCTTCCCTGCTATAATACAACTTAATAAGTCAAAATAATTTACCACACACAACGAAAATAAGCTTAAATATGTCGGTAAGCAATTTTCGTTCGATATTTGAAATGTTTTTATGCCCTAATTTTTGACTCACTGTATTTAATATAAAGTTTTTTCACACACAGCAGCTGGACATTATTCACCTATAAATCTAATAATTTGCGGGGTTATGCCTTTTTCTTCACTAGTAGACATAAGAGAAAATAATAATTTGTGTTTATAATAGGACAGCTTAAAGTTTTAATAGAGGCGCTCGCTGAGCAAAAAGTCGTGATGAACCAACCCCAGCGTCAGCAAGCAGAAGAACTACCTTACTTAATTGGCGCTATAACCGCTTACGCGATTTTGGCCGAACTTCTCCTACAATTTGTGGTTTGCGTCTTGATATTGCAACTCAAATTGAGACCTACAGTTTTACGCCGACTCCGAATGGCGAATGTTTTTTTATGAGAAGCTTTTTCATGGCAGAAGTACACTCGGAGGTTTATCATTGCCTACCAAGGGGCGACCGCTATTAGAAAAAACTTTTCTATATTCTTCTAATTATTGTTGTTACTTGCCCCGGCCAGGATTCGAACCCGGGACCCACCGAATGAAGCGCGTACGCTCTACACACTCAGCAAGAACGGCCGCCGCCATATTGTCGGTAAATTCAGTCTCCATGATGAAACCGCCGTGGCTAGAAAAATAGTGGTCTGCAGCATCAGGTTTCAGCACAAGAAAATACACCAAGCTAAAAAAAACACGAAACCAAATCAATCACATTGCGATAGACGGGAGGCATGCTTCAATTTTATTAGACGTACGTAACGAATATCGAATCGATACCGGAACGACCCGGATTTATATCCGGCCAAGGACTGTCACTTCAGCAGCATTCCCCAAAATTTTATGGGGAATGTATTATGCTATTACAACAACAACAACAAAAGGAAAAGAGACGTATTGTTCGCATAAAGAAGAGAAATACAGAAATACGTGGGCGCGAAGAGCTTGAGTTGCCAGCTGACAGGAAAAGCGCCCAAAATTTTACCAAAGGGCGCGTTCGGCGATTTACGGAAGGTTTTAAGACCGGGGAAGATTCCTGTTAGAACAGGAACGGCGATCTGGTGACTGATGTGCGACGCACGCTCAAATTGTGGCGGGAACATTTCTCCACTTTGCTTAATGGTGACAGCGAAAGCGTCGCCGGAGAAAACGAAGATGAAGATCTCGAACAAGCATGCTGGCGAAGAGCTGGCAAGGTGCATGCACCAGCTCATTCCCAGAATATGGTCGGACGAATGTATGGAATTTTACTGTGCTTACAGAAAGGATGATCCCGCAATACGGTCCAGCTAACGCGGGATCAGCCTCCTTAACATTTCATACAAAGTTCTACAGAGCGTATTGCGTGAAGGATTTAAGCCAACCACCAGCGAACTAATTGCACCTTACCACTATGGCTTTAGACATGGTAAGTCAACCATCGACTAAATATTCAGGATACGCCAAATATTGAATAAGACCCGTGAGAAAAGGATCGACACACACCATCTATTTGCCGACTTTAAATCAGCAAACGACAGCACGAGAAGAAGTTGTTAATACGGCTATGTAAAATCACATTGAGCAACAACACAAGCGTAGTCAGAATTAGGAAGGACGTCTCCGAGCCGTTTGATACCAAAACGGAGTGAATCCCTGCCGTGGGACTTCATTAATATTGTGTGAGAAAAGATAATTCGAGCTGTGAAATATTGGAAAAGACCCGGGAGAATACGACCAACACACCGAAAGATATTTGGACGTTTACTCCTTTGAGTCGGTGAATTAAGATTCAGCGGCTACGTTGGCTAGGTTATGTGATACGTATGGAAGAAAATGCTCCAGCTCTGAAAGTATTCAATGCGGTGCACGCTGGTGGAGCAGAGCAAGGGGTTCAAAAGACCAGGTGAAGGACTTGGCTTCACTTGGTGTTTCTAGCTGGCGACAGTTAGCAAAGCAGAGAAGCAACTGGCGCGCTATGTTTATCGGCCAAAATCACCTAGGCGGTTATAGCACCAATTAATAAGAAGAAGAAGAAATTAAAAATAGCTCAGAATCTAGGAGTGCGCTGGGCTTGACATCCGCCACGTAAAAACAGCTTCCAGTAAAAAATTTCAACAACAAGCCTCGGATGAGACCCCCTATTCCGATGACGGCCACGGCAAACATTTAAGGGACTATGATTTAAGGGAATGCACCTGGAATGTCCTGACCCTTAATTGGAAAGTTGACTATGTCCATTTGATGCCCTCAAAAAGGCAAAGGTTGACATCGCCGCCATCCTAGACAAGCGATGGAAAGTGCAACAAAGAAATGAAGAGGATCGAACCTTGAGATGTCTACTACTGCTGCGATGTAATGGCGCCCAAGTTCGGGTCAAATTAGTGCTGGGAGAGAGATTATGCCACCAGGAACTGCTGTTCACGCCAGTAGACGAACTTGTCTCCGAAATCCGCATCCGAGCGAGATTTTTCAACATATCGCTCATTTGCGCCCACACCCCTACGTAAGCGAAGAAGCTGCCAATTTGCTGCAATGTCTGAATTTGGTATTCCAATGAAACTAATACGGCTATGTAAAATGACGTTGAGCAAATCTACCGGCTCTGTCAGAATCGGGAAGAATCTTTCCGAGCCATTTTAAACTAAACTAAGTTCCAGACAGGGTGACTTCTTCGTGCGATTTCTTTAAACTTATGTTAGAAAAGATAATTCGAGCTGCAGAATTAAACCGGCATCCTGTTTTATAAGAGCGTGGTATGCTGATAATATCGATATCATTGGCCTCAACAACCGCACCATTACTTCTGCCTTTTCCAAACTGGATAAAGAAGCGAAACATGTGGGTCTGGAGGTGAACGGGAGCAAAACGAATTACCTCCTGTCATCCAATAAACAATGAGCGCACTCGCGTTTTGGCTCCCGTGTCACTGTTGACAGTTACAATTTTGACAAAATAGAGGACCAGCATTATCACCAGCAAAAATTCCATTCTCGAAATATTACGAAGAATCCTCTGGCCAACAACTGCTACTTTGGGCTGAGTAAGCAAATGAGTAAAGCCGTCGCTCGATGACCAAACCCAGCGTCTATAAGTCTCTCAACATGACCGTACTATTGTATACGTCTTTGCCACGGCGAATACTGCAGACGATGAAACGATGAGCTGTATGAGCTTTACCGCGAATTAAAATACTGCGGGTTGCATTGCTGGGACTTGTCGTGTGAATGTACGAAAATGCTCCTACAGTTTTACGCTGAATCCGAACGGCGAATGTTTTTGTGAAAAGTTTTTTCATGGCAGAAATTCACTCGGAGGTTTGCCGTTGCCTGCCGAGGGACGACCGCAACCAGAACAACTTTTTCTATAATTTTTAGATGTTACTTGCCCCGAGCAGGATTCGATCCTGTTACCCACCGAATGAAGCGCGCACACGCTGCAAACTCGACTGCGGCGGCCGCTGACTCGGCTACGGACATAGACATAGTCCAGCGTATTAAAATACAACGGTTGCGTACATTCGCACGACATGTCCCAGCCCTGAAAGTATTTAACACGGTATCAGCTTGTGGTAGTAGAGGAAGAGGATGGCCTCCTATGTGGTGGAAGGACCAAGTTCAAAAGGATTTGTCGTCACTTGGTATTTCCAATTGGTGCCAGTTAGCAGGAAAACGAGTGACTGGCGCAATTTTTTGAACTCGGCCAAAATCTCTTAAGCGGTTATATCGCCAATTAAGTAAGGAGTAAACAAGAATATTGTGCAATGGTGACAAAAATTTCATTTACCGTTCACAGTTGTCTCGTTCATCAAAATTGTTTTGGTGGACCCTTGTAGTCTTGCTTTCAATGTCTGTCGCAATTATTTTCATTCCTCCATCGATCTTGGTTCCACGGCCCGTGCTTCCAAATTTCGATCAACCGCTTCTTCGGCTCCAAATTCCTTTACCCATTAAATTAATTCTATTCTCGAGTGGATTTAGATGAATAAAACTTAAGTAGTAAACTAATCCACTGCACCGCAACTAACGAGGTGACACCCGATCTTTAAAGATAATAATACATCAGACATATCAGGCATTCGATTCACGGAAAACACGGATGTTAACTACAACTCAACACATTTTCGCTACAAGAATTGGAGTCTTGATTTACTCGACTCGTTGGCTCTGTAGGTGATCATTAGTCATACAAAGCTGTACCGATCCATCTCATAATTTTTGGGGAGCAGCCCAGCTTTTTCTTGTAATGGCTCTGCAAGTCATAAATGCTCTTACAGTTTTCTTGCCCACCTCCTCTAAGAGTAATTTCTAGAGTAGTTTGAGGGGCGGGGTGTAATAAGGCCTTTTGAAATAAGGCCTTTAAGGCCTTATTTCCCTTTCGATTGAGAAATAAAGCCTTTATTAAGAATAAGGTCTTACTTCACTTGAAAAGTGAAATAAGGTCCTAAAGGTTTTATTTCACTTTTTGGCAATTGCTTGGTATAGGGGACAACGGCCAAAAAAGGCTAATAATCCATATCAATTTACTAAACCACCTTGACCTACAACGCCACCTTGAACATGCCATTACCCTCCTTCGCGGCCAGCCGCGCAGCGCCGCGTTCCGCCGTTCACGCGCCGCGCGCGCTGCGCCGGATGCGCGCAATGCAATCCTCGCACCGAACCTCCCTTGTCAAAAGTTTTTCTACATACCAATTTTTCGAAAGCGCAGTAAATTCAAGATTATAAACCGGCTTGCAGAAAAGAGAATTCTGCTTTTTTGGCAGTTGTCCCCGATACTATGTAGACAATTAACCTCTTTTCTTTTTAAATCATAAGACAACTCTTAAAGATTTTAATTTTATTTCAGAACAATTTTATAAATGTAATACAAAAAAAAACTAACGAATGTTCAAAGAAAAAAGGAAACATAATTTGAATTTAAACATAAATTAATTTGCCTTCTTGGACAATTGCTCTACATATTGGGCATAAAATTGGAGTGGAATTGCTTTTGTGGTTATTTTCCATTTTTTGAAAGCAGGAAAGGAATTTTTAAATTTATACAATTGATCCTCATTTACAGTTTGTAATAAATTACTATTTTTTCGAAATCCTGGAATTATTTTATATTCCAAAAAATCACCTTCACTTTGCATTTTTAATTTTGTTTGATAACTAATTTAAAGACTTCCACCACATTACACGTGCTTAATATGAATAATATTAGTTCAGTTGCATAGCATGCACGCGTACAATATATGTACATATGTACGTATGAATATAACAGTTATTTGCTCGTTGGAATTCTCGTGAGTTCTCGCGTAAATAAATAAAGGTGTTATTGCACAGTACAAAAAATACCTAATTGCGTTTTAAATGTGAAATAAGGCCTTTTTTTAAATGACAAAATAAAGGCTTTATTTCACTTTGGTTGCGATATAAGGCCTTAAAGGCCTTATTTCAAAAGGACTTATTACACCCCGCCGTTTGAGGTCTAGTATCAAGCCTGGTATTTTCTCCACCCATTCTAATAGGCTTGAGACCTTCAAAGTTATATATATAGCGCCTGGAGTATTTTATCCACAGCCATGTTCAACAGTAGTGAAGATAACACCCTGCAGCTGATAGAGTACAGTTTCTGTTGACCGGTGTGCAATATACGCATGCTAGAATACGTGTAGTAGGTTGTTCAGTAGAACATTAGTTCTTACGTAGTTGTCTACAACTTTCTTTAGTGATTTCAAAACGAATGGTGTAAAGCAGATTGACCTCGGGCCTCGGAGTTTTTATTGGTTTAAAGGTACCTGAATCTAAGCGCTGAGCATATTTCTTTTGTTCGTATTTATATTACTAAATTGGTCGATCGGTTCTGCCTTTTGTGATGGGATAGACCTTCCAAAATGAGTGTCTAGAATTGGGTTGGCCTCCTAACTTCCAGTACTCTCCTTAGACTGGCAGATGATATACCGCTGATTTTGTATAGTACCTTATAGAGTCTCGATAAATCTGTAATTTGCTCCATACGTTCGCAGAAGTTTCAGAAGCTTAGTCGCGATGCCTTTCTAATATTTTTATTATAAAGGGTTAAAGCAATTATAAGTGCTCCTGGGTAAGATCCGTATTCTACCAGGGTACATCGAGAGGTTCTTACTTTGCTTATAGGACAACTATCCTCATAAGCGTCCTGATTATAGTTTAATCTTGTTTCTGATAGCTCCTGCCAGCTTTGAATGAGCTTCATTTAGCATCAGGTTATCTTTAAATCTTTCCCAGCCGGGTTTCTTTGTATTCTTTATATTCCGCCTTATAAAAGTGGTTCCCTCAATTCCAAACCTGCTAGCGCCTTCCTTTCCTAGCGCCTTCATTAGGGTATACCTATGGTTATGTCTAGGACCCCTTAACAAATGGTACACATATTTCAAATAAGAATAGTTCTAGTTTTTCTTAAGGAATTAATCTCTGATAAATGTTGTTGCTTTCCAGGTATAATGATGAGAATTGGCATTGCGAGTATGAAGAGGAGGCATGTAGCTTCCACCTTCAACTTCGTCTTCATCCCTGCAAGCTTCGGTAGTTACGCTGTTACCGTGTGCACACTTGTTATTTTGTCCCCATCGCACGTCGATAGTCAGGGAAGTCAACCAAACATAAACGCCGTCGAACAGCAGTTTGGTTCTCCTACCTTGTATTTCACTATGGCATCTTCGACGCTGGAGTATCGTTCATTCGGTTCGACCTCTTTTCGGCGGGTTACATTCCCGAGGACTGATTTTTCAGCAAGGAGCACGGCTAACCTCTAGGCCCAAAATAGTGTGACGTTTGAAAAGCTAAAAAAAATAATAACGCATTGATAAATATTTTAAATATTACTTGTTAAAATTAAAATACTCAATATTTGGCGACTTATTGGGCTACAAAAAAAAAAGTTATCCAACTGCTGCCTTCAGAATCTGTTATACTTTTTTTGGTCATTGTAATTCGCACTTCACAGGCGTTATCAGAAAAATAAATTATTGAATGCCGGGAAAATAATAAAGAATTTTCCTTCGTAATTCGAGCCATTTGGAAAAGCGAATACATTTTCATTCGTCATTTAAGTAAATTTAAATGACGAATACATTTTCATTCATCATACAAAAATTGAACGAAGAATATTTAAATGTTATTTTTTTACATCATTAATGGCGGGTCTTCCTTGACTTCCCAAATTTGAATATTTTTTCCTTCCTTCCTCTTATAAAACTTTAACATTCAATGTTTCATATTTAATGCTTTAGGTCTAGCATCGCACGAAATCATTTGTTGTGAAGCGTGTATTCTATTAAAATATGACGGCAACTGATAAAGAGATAGAGAGGTAAATATGAGAGTAGTAGTGGTAGTAGTCGCTCGTGAGGCCTTCGTGGACGCTGCGGCCTTCAGCATCTCCCCAAATTTAGGAGTCGATCTCAGGATCTCAGGATCTCTCGTGCAGTTGAAAAGCCAATAGAAACAGTTGACGTACAACAGCAAGCAATTTCAAGCTACGAAACCTATAGAGCTATTGCAAAAATTCAAGCAATTCAAAGGCAGGATCAGCAACTACGCCGGCCACTTCGTCGACACCGAGTAACCGCCAACGTTTCCTAAGCCAAGGAGATTAACGCCAGATAAGTGCCAGGCAATCACGGACGATGTTCAATACCTCATCTGAATAGGCATCTACAGCTCTCACGCCCCACCTTTAAATGTCGTTCGCAAGTTTGATACCTCATGGAGCCCGATTACAGGACACTTAATGCGCACACTAATCCTAACAATTACCCACTTTTATACTTCCAGGATTTCTCAAGCCACCTTCACAGTAAGTCTTTCTGTGGATGAAAAAGACGTGTCTAAAACAGTCGTCAACACAGTTCGGACTTTCTGAATTCCTGAGCATGCCTTTTGGTCGCAGAAATACAGCTCAAATGTTTGAAGGTATATAAACAAGCTTTTCGCATCCTGAATTCTTGTTTCTGCTACCTCAGTGATAATTGCATTTTATTAGATACCGAACAAGAGCACAAAACACCATTAATAAACCGAAGCACTGCCTAACAATATCATCTTAACACATTAAGCCTCGGCAACAAGAAAAAGAACTAGACGGTAATAGAATGAGCCAAAGACGCCACTTTTAAAAGTGTAAGCAAGGCTCAGCAAATGCTTCACTGTTAACGCATGCATCCACTATTACCGCATAAAATGCAGGCTTTTTTCTCAAAAAAGGTTTCGTCCGCTCAATGTAAGTGCATATCTTACAATCTGGAATTGCAACGCCATCAAGCATTTCAGACACCTCTTAGAAGGAAGAGATTTCAACTTAGCAACTGACCATAAACGACAGATTACATAATAGATGTAGCAGGAGAGGAAAATAACACTGCAGCTACACTCTCGCGTATAAACACTCTAAACACCACAAGTAATATGATAATGTTAATGTTATGAAGAAATAGCCAAACATCAATGTGCGTGGGAGGAGCTACAAGTATTTTTAAATGCAGACATCCCCTCACTGCATTTTAAAATCATCAAAATACTCACAACTTTTACTCCTATAATGTGGCATGCACCTACGGGGGTTTCGCGTCCTTACGTCCCCTAGTACAACGACTAGCCATCATAGCTAAATTTCATAAACAACATTTTGTCTGGGAAGGCATAGACAAGTAAGTTGGTTAACTGGTTTTGCATTGTATACAGTGACCTTATCGATCCTTTGCCTCCATAGAACAGTTTCAGGTACTGCTTATCTATAACATACCGTTTTTCCAGATGGCTAAAAGCAATCCCATTATAAGACATCAACGCAGATAGCCACTCTAGCATTGTTAAACGGATGGATAAAAAATTATGGTGTATCACTGAGAATTTATACAGGCTAAGGTCGGCAAGTTGAATCACCGCTTTTCTGAGTCATATCGAGAACTGGTGGTTCAGCATTTAAGAACAACGGCGCATTACCCACAAACCAATGGGCTCATACAGAGATTCCATAGAGCCCAAAAAGAGTATACGATCAGTTTATCATCAAAGCGTCGCTAAACCATACGTCGTCAACATACGTGGTAAACAAATTGATTATGGCTTCCATCGACTGCATCAATCCTGCATTTATAGCCAGAATATCGAAGAGACATTTGTTCAAGTTCCAATAGCAGACTCAAGTCATCCATATCAATTCTCAGACAAGGCCGAAGGGCTCTCTCATACAGAAAGATAGGACAAGTTTCTCATGCTAGTATGCGAATATCTACAAAAAAATAAAAAAATTTTATGAAAGAAATTGAGCTTTTAGGATATATTATTCATGAAAATGACTGTTAGAGTCCACCTTTTGAGCTTTGTAGTTACTCAAAACTTTTGAACACATCCTTCGTTTCAAATAATTTTGAAAAATTATTTCGTTTTTTGTTTCCAATCATTCATTTAAATGCCTACCGTTCGTTTCAAGCAATTCGCTTTTTCAATTTGAAATTTCTTTGCTAATATCACGTATCTCGCACATACTTCTTTGGCAAATACTGGGTTTTGGTTCGATAATTTACACCCATATCCGGAGTTTCTTGCCTACAAGAAAAATACTACCTGTATCATAAATTTTTCGCGCCAAACGTTGGACATGTGTACGCGCTACAGTAAATTCATAAAATCCAAAGTGTACAAAGTGAAATCAATATCTGACGTACGCTTATTTGAAAATCAAAACGTAAACAATTAATATTGTATTAACCCTCTTTTGTTCATGTACATTTCCATCTGGGCTTTTCAACTATACCGATAATCCGAATATTCGGGTATTCGAAATGCCTTATTCCTTTCGTTTACTCTGTCGCTAACATATATATATTTATTTCTTTCAGCAAGTGAATAAATAGCTTGCCTGCGTGCAAGCGAAAATTAACTAAAAAGCAATTTCGTGGTATATTTTCTGGACGGATAAATCTCAACGATTGGCGCCTTCACGCTAACCATTTGCCGCGGAACTCAAGAGGAATTCCCGGGCCCTATTTTTTCATCCCGTTCCGAACACACGGTGTTAAGTATTAAATATTGATGAGCAGAGAATACTTTCTCGTAATATGAAGATAGAATAGCAACTGAGTTGCTTTATTCAGGGTATGTATAACAAGAGAATACAAAAGTAAACAGAACGAAAATTATGGTGCCAGATTGATATTATTATCAATACTCGCGTTTAATAGCATATCTGACAGCATTCAGGCACAAAAATACTTATTTAAATTATTTAATTATTTAATTGACATAAGCCCCAGCTTCTCATTTACCATATTACGGTAGATATATGTTCCAGTTGGATTGAATCATCCTCTAGCTTCTCTCGCGTGACATTTATTTTAATGTCGACATGCTTTGTGCGTGGCGAAAAACTATTATTTCGAACGATGTGAATGGCGCTTTAGTTGTCACAATACAATGTTGTGGCTTCACTACAGCCAGCAATGAGTTCCGCCAGTACAACTGACATCAGCTCGGCTTCTGTAGAAGATAGTGCCACGATGCGTTGTCATTGTGTTGACCCCGAAATTGCACCACCTTGCACGTCTCTCATCGACGTCCGCTACCCAATGGGAGTCACAATAACCAACAAGACCTTCGCGGATTTTCGCGTAAACTAAGCTTCTGCTGATTGTACCTTTCACGCTCATGATGCGTTTAACGGCCAACCAATGACCTTGACCAGGGTTTTGCGAAAATCGGCTCAACACAATAACAGCAAAGCTTATGTCAGGACGACTATTTAGTGCAACGTATAGCAAGCATCCAATTGTTTCCATATACGGAACCTTTTTCAATTCCTTCGCAGCTTCATCGTTTTGCGGAGACATGTCCTTTGTCAGCTTTTGACCCAAATTAATTGGGTGCAAACTGTATTACAATCTGCCATCCCGAAGCGCTTTAGTATACTACTAACGTACTCAGATTGATCAATTGTGAACGTTTTATTTACCTCATCTCGATGAATACGCATGCCTAGGACTGACGACACTATTCTCATGTCTTTCATTTTGAATTTCGACGATAACTCTGCTTTTATTTTAACCAAAACTGAGTTAAGTTGCTCATTCCCAATACGACTTGGCTGTTTTAGGCCATAGAGCGACTTGACCAGACGGCACTTCCTACCAGTGCCATCCTCGAAACCCTCAGGCTACTTCATGTACACCTCCTCGTGTAACTCACTATTAAGGAAGGCAGTCACAGCGTCTAACTGATGAACTGACAGATCGTATTTTGCCGCCATAGCAAACAAAATCCGTATGGAGTTGTACCTTACAACGGGAGCAAATATCTCGGTGTAATCTATTCCTTCCCTCTGTGAACAGGCCTTGATTACAAGTCTCGCCTTGTATCGTACAAGTACACCGCTTGCATCGCATCATAGCGTCTACCCAAGCATCAGCCTCAGTGCTCTTAACTACTTCTTTGTAGTTAACAGAATCATCAACTTCAGAGTTGTTTTGTCAGCAATGCGGTTGGAACGACGAACACCAGCTTTTGTCGCCGCAGACTACCTTTGATCATCATAAGAATCATTACAAGGTGTGTCGTACTCACCTTCAAACCCGCTACCAAGTTCACTGAAATGTGACAATTCGAGCTCAACATCCTCCTCTGAATTGTTACTACCGCTGAGAAAATTATCGCTTTCAATGTCAATAACTAATTGACGGTAGTTAGAGTCTGACACATTGCTCGAAGATTCAAAAAAACTAACATCACGACTGATCATAAATTTGCGATCCGGCTTTCTACACAAACGGTACGCTTTTGCTTCATCACTGCATCCCACGAAAATACAGTCGTCCGTTGTCGAGACCAGAATCAAACAACATACACCGCACTCGCTCTATCAGTGTACTATTCATGCATTCAGCAACGCCGTTTTGCTCAGGAGTATAAGGAGCCGTCTTTTAAAGCCACATTTTTGTAAAAAACTGAAAACTTTTCATAACAGTATTCGGTACCATTGTCGGTGCTAAGAATTTTAATTTTGCGGCCACAATGATTTTCTACACTTTTGAAGTTCTTAAATTTTTCGATCACGTCAGACTTTCTCAAAATAGGTATTGAAAATACTTTCCTGGAATAATGATCAATAAAAACCAGTAAATACCTTGCACCACTGAACGAACTTGTACTAATCGGACCCAAAACTTCAGAATGTACCAAGTCTAATAAGTTTTTTGCACGCTATCCATTCTGCCTGCTAACCATTCGCGTTTGCTTGCCTTTTGCGCAGACAATACTTGTTGTCGTTTACGCCAAAATAGTTGACACCTATCGTAGAGTTAACATAATTTATTTAATTATTTAACATAATTTAAGCTTTTGCAGCAAACGTGCCCTAGCCTGCGATGCCTGAGATCATAACTTTCAACCGCTGCCATCACTTTGCCAACCTGCACCGCCTTACAATCTAGCCGGTACAAATTATTATCAATATTCGCTGTTGCAATTAGCCTACTGCATTGACTAAAAATTTTGCATTATCGCCCTCAAACACAACCTTCTTGCCTTTCATTGTCATTTGTCTTACTGACAGTAAATTTGCGCAGAGATTTGATACGTATTCTAGGTTCTCAACATTTGTGCTTTGTTTGTTTTTATTTGTATTCAATACAAGTTTGACGTTTCCTATGCTTTCTATTTTAACCTTGTCTTTATTCGCCAAATTACTTCTGTATGTTGTGGTTGCTTTTCTTTCACAAACAAGTGTCGATTACACTGGTCGACGGCCAAAATTTACCAGAGACGCAGTTATGAAATTCGTATGTAAAACTACCCTCTGATTTCGAAAATTGGGTTCATTTTTGATTCTATGGTACCGTTTTTGAGATATTTGCAATTTACCGTTATTCGAAAAAACCAAAAAGATGGCTCCCTTTAATTACGTATATCTCACGAACGGGTCAAGCAATTGCAAAAAATTTACAGAATCAGAAAGATGATAAAATTTGCTATACATACATTATACATTGTTTTTTGCTCAACCAGATAGTTTTCGAGATATTAGCTTATCATTTTAGATTTTTGTTTTTTTTTATGAAAAAATATGAAAAAAATTACTCTTTGCGAGGGCAGCATTCCAAACCCACAACTTTTTTTCCAGATATTTTTTCTTTGCGTAAAGCTCTGTTTAATTAGAAAAAAGATAAGCCATCATCGAAGAAAATCGATGCAAAACTACGTAAGTTATAAGCGATGAAATAAAAATACCCTGGTTGCGCAATTTCAACGTATACCTCAAAACGTATGTATGGTATAAAGAAGAGTGAAATATCTAGCTATGCTCTGTTTCTATTGAGTTAAAAGTTCAATTTATGAATGAAATTACCCATATTTTTAACTTTTTTTTTAAATTTATTTATGTTTATACTATATTCTAACAATCTTTATCTTAATTTGATTTTACTATGTAGTCGAAATAATTATGTGTTCTACTTTGACGCTTATTCAGTTTAGGATCGGTTTCTCTTATGAGAAACCAGCAGTAATCACCCATCATTGCGACGTCCCAAAATCCTTGATATCGATTCTCAATTAATTTCATTTGGTGATGAAACCTTTCGCCATGTTCGTCACTTTCGTCGCCAAGATTTGCCGGAAAAAAGCTCAAATGTGAGTGGAGAAAGTGAATTTTTAAAGACATATTTACGCCTGGAAAGAAAATATTAGTTAGTTAAACAAGTTATAAAATTTTGGGATACTAATTTTAAGAAGCCTTTAATATTTACCCATTTCCGCATAATTATTGATTAAGTCGTTCACTATCTGCTCGTAGTTAGGGCTTTTGTGTCTACCGAGAAAATAAGCAACGGCCTTTTCAAAGGATTCCCACGCTGCTGCCTCAACTGATGAGAGTAGTCCTTTGAATTGATTATTGTTGATCACCTTTTTTATTTGTGGCCCAACAAAAATACCTTCCTTCATCTTGGTTTGAAAAATATCTGGAAAAATTGTTTTCAAATAGTCGAATGCTTCGCCTTCTTTGTCCAAAGCCTTAACAAAGTTTTTAATGAGACCGAGCTTGAAGTGTAAGGGTGGAAGTATGATTTTCTCTTTCTTGACAAGAGGGGTGTATTTGATGTTCGGCTGATATCTCGGCTATCCCACATGCACAGGAAGCAGCAGTGCTTGGTGTAGCCACTTTGTAGACCGAATATCATTGCAACGACTTTGAGATCAGAACATATTTTCCAATCATGCTCTTCATATTTGATAAGTTTGCATGTGTGATCGGGATAGAAGGCTTTTTGTTACCAATATGCAATAATACAGCCTTCAACTCAGTTTATTGCTGTCTATGAACAATCGCCCCTCTTTTGAATCATATGTTTGACCAAACTCTTTGAATAAACCAGGAATGTCGTTGCAGTAGCATATACTGTCGTTCTTGGTATAGTGTTTGGAAAATGGTTTGTGACGAGTTCTACAATATATCACCTTTACATCGGATGACACAAATTTAAATTGTTGCATACGAGAAGTGTGGATCTCGGCCTTTTCCTTGGATAGTTCCAAATCTCTTATCCAATCATTAAGTTGTGCTTGTGACAGAACGTTTCTCTCGTTTCCCATGCGAAATTCAGTACAACTTGATTCCCCGCACTCAGATATTACTGTTGACAATGGAACTGGATCCGCAACTGCCGTTGAATATAGTACTGGTAATGTCACTGTAGGTACGCTAGCATAGGTTACTCTTCTTGATCTTCCAACGCCAAGTACTTTTGTTTGACAAATATAACACTCTATTGAATGACAAGTAGGTTCTCTCCATATCATTGGTGTCTCAAATTTTATTTGTTGCCCTGATTCCGACTGAATCAATTTTACTCGACACGATGTACACAAAGTGTTCGGTGTCCATGGTTTTTCAGCATTTTTGGGCTCAATGCCAAAATACTTGGAGTATAAAGTTTTGATATGATCTGAGAACACTCGTCGTCGCCTTATGATAGTATATTGGCCACACATGAAACAGAACATATCTGGATCGTTATTACACTCACATTCTCGCGTCCTTTTACTCATTTTATTTTTTTTAATAAATCACGGTTTTGAAATTTGACTTATGAACTGAACTATCTCCGGCGAGCCTTGCAGATGTTATGAAGTTTCAAGGCGCACTAACTCATATTTATACTCGGAACAAGAATAAAATTGAAAAAATCAAGTCTTACCTAGACAGAAAAGTTCCTTTTTATACGAAGCCGGGAAAGTCTACCTGCATACTTACCCATAAGTGACGGAAATACATGTTTATAACTACATACCTACAGCAGGTTTCGAACCCAAGCCTCTTCCTTTCGATGCAACCACTCTACCTACTATAAAACAATTCGAGTATTAAAAGTACTAATTGATTTATTTAAAGAAAAAGTATTATCATTGTTATGGTGTTATTCGTTTATCCGGATAACATCCCATTTGCACTTTATACCTTTAATATATGTATCTATGTTTACATACATTGAAGTTGCGCAACCTGGGTATTTTTATTTGATCGTTTATAACTTACGTAGTTTTGCATCGATATTCTTCGATGATGGCTTATCTTTTTTCTAATTAAACAGAGCTTTACGTAAAGAAAAAATAATGTCTCGAAAACTATCTGGTTGAGCAAAAAAACAATGTATGATGTATTTATAGCAAAATTTATCGTCTTTACGATTTTTTCGACTTTTTTGCAATTGCTTGACCCGTTCGTGAGATATACGTAATTAAAGGGAGCCATCGTTTTTGTTTTTTCGAATAACGGTAAATTGCAAATATCTCAAAAACGGTACCATAGAATGAAAAATGAACCCAATTTTCGAAATCAGGGGGTGGTTTTGCATACGAATTTCATAACGGCGTTTCTGGTAAAGAGAAAAAGTTGAAATTCGTGGTCCAGTGTTATTAGTCATATGCGAAGTGGCACCCGAATCTATGTACCACACATTCTTATTGTTCTGCGAATACATACACGCACTTACCAGCAGTGAATTTGACAAAGTCGACGTTTTCGTTTGCTCAAACTTTTCTGGTTTCTTTGTGCAGTCTTTTCGCATGTGCGCTTCCTGACCACAGCCGAATTTCGTGTCTTGCAAAAGCAAACTCTTCACAGCATCGACCGTTAATTTGGCTTTAGAATTTTCCACGGCCGTTACGAGTGCCTGGTAGTCGCTCGGCAGTCCCGCAAGCATTAAATATGCAACGACCTCATCATTAATGCTCAAACCAGTATTACACACTTTGATAGCTGTCAGCACCATTTCATTATTGTAGGCTGGCATAGAAGAAAAGAGTTCCAGTTTGATCTGCACTAATCCTCTAAGCAGCTCAACTTTACGTGTAAGGCCGCTGTCCTCATACGCTGACATCAGGGAGTTCCAAGCCACTTTTGCGGTTTTAGTTCGTTTTTGCATGGTTCGACCATTAGCGTTATTTCCGCCAGCGCCCGTTCATCGGAATCCTTTTCCTCAACGTCTTGCACGCCAGCTTCCGTCACCTTCCAACAATTTTTTAGGACCAGGTACGATTTCGCTTACTTTATTCAGAGTATATATAACAAGAAAACACAAAAGTAAAAAGAACGAAAATATTGTTGCCAGATTGATATTATTATCAATAAATATGAATTTAATTAATTGGCCTCTATAGTGGATTGAGAAACCGTGCTCAGAGTCGCTTTCGCACCTGGGTGTGCGAGATCGTGTAGGGATTGTAAAACTTGAAGGAACTATCGGTCTGATATTGCATGTGGGGACATCACAAAACAGTTGGGCTTGGGCACCTGGTATCTTAAAATGTTTGATATTAAGTGGATGATTTTTCGGCAGCTGCTCTTTCGTTCCATACGATTGGAGTTCTATCGTTGCGGAAGTGGCCATTGATAAGTTTTTGCAAGGGCGCTTGGTGGTGCGCAGTACTAGAAAGAAATTTCCTATACAAATTGAGGGCCGCTATAAAGCTCTTCAATTCTTTCGCGATAGTAGGCCTCTGCACTCGCAACATAGCTTCTATTTTTTCAGGTAGGGGCCGAGTTCCTTCTTGAGGGATAAGGCGATCCAAAAACTTGATCTGAGTTTTCCCAAACTCACATTTTGAGGGATTTATCGCCAAGCCGGTTTTTCGAAGTCGCTCAAATACCAATACATATTCAATCCAGCGCGAATAATGCACGGTACTTTGAGATTAGTAGTTTTATCTATTAGCTTGTTTCGTTTCAAAACAATAATTAAACCATAATGGCGGATAAAATCGCTGTCAAGAATCGGTGTACTAATATCAGCTACCATGAAGCTCCACTCGAAGAATGCCGTATGCGCTGATTGTTGAGCGATCGGCAGCATAGAGTTGGTTAATGTTCACGCTACATGCAAGTTTTGCTGCCGCGCTAGATAACGGTGATTGTCATGCCCGCCTGCTGCATTCATGGTCGGCCCACTTCGTTGGCTGCGGCTACATGGACTGCGGCAACGAGTTGCTGAGTCTACAAATCTTTGGTGATACCAACATTCCTGAGGATTTGGTAGCTCAGAGCGCTGATGATGTCGATGTTTCAGCGATTACGTCGATTGGGCCCTCGCGCGCAATAATAGATGAACGAACGAGTTAGGGCATGCGTTGGATCCACATTGCGGGAACCGTTTCTTCGGAAAATGAATTTCCAGCAACAGGTCGCATGGCATTGTACAGTTGACTGGGTCGTTGGTTGGTTGGATTCTGCGCTGTAGGCGTTCACCGAAGTATTTTAATAGCTCACACTTTTAAATATTCGTTCATGCCCACTCCGGGACTAAGAACACGTTGGGCTGCGTTTCTGCAGATTTGTCCAATGGTAGGAAGTGTGAGCGGGTCTAACGTAGCCATTACGTGGTAGTACCAATGAGTATCGTTTCGCATATTTCATGACCTGAACCAGGAATCAACTGATGTGAACCATGCATCAATGTCGTTGGGGTGTATACGCGGCATTGGAATTCGTGCATGAATTTCATTTTGCAAGTGGCTGGGTAGCGGCTCTAGTAGCCGTGCTGTACTGATCGCAGACTGTTGTTGACCCAACGATAGCTGGTACAGCTTGATGTTGTTGTTCGATTGCCGATTGCTGTTGAGTCTACGGTAGATGGGTACATTGTTGTTGTTGAGTCAAAAGCCGCTGCTGTGGTAAAAACTTTTGTAGTGTGCTCTGCTGTTGCTGCCTTAAAATTGTGGACGTACTTTGCTGTTCTGACCCCAGTACTTCAGTTGCTGGTGTTTGGCCTTGAGTCGTATCTTGAGGAGATCCGTTACTGATCCGGCTGGGTAATGTTAATATTTCTGGGACACCGTCGCTGCTTGTGACCGTTGTACTGTCTGTCCTCCGCAGCGCGTGTTCCATCTTAAATGGATGCTTGATGACGTGCACAGAGTATTTTGTACGAGACACAATTAACCATTGTGCTGGAAATTACGCGAAACTTTGCTGAATATTTTATTTGTTTAAAATAAAAAAAATTTGGTGGAGATTAATCCGTTAACGGGATCCATTAACTTTTAACACCAATGTGGTGGAGCGGTTAAATAAATCTGAGCGAGTTGCTCTCTTGCCGGCTCAAGTACGAATGAATTCTTTATTTTCTTTATATTTCTTCTATGCATAATTCGTTTGCTTAAATTAGGGATGGTACAGCTATGAATAGTATGTGAAACTATAATGTGTAGTATAATGTGCTACTGAAATTATAATTTACTTTTATAATGAATGATCAAAATTTACGTGATCTAAATAATATTTTATGTTTGGTGGTGACCACCACATACATATATGTATATGGATGTGGATTTGAGCGATGCAGTGTGGTGAAATTTCTACATATTGAAAGGTCAAGCAAGGTAAAAGACAATGAGAATAAGAGAGTGGGAGAGAAGAAGAAAAAACACGCAAATGATATATCTTTGTGCGGTTACGTTTGCAGCAAATTTTAATGTCGCAAAAAAAGTAGAAGGAGGAGTAGTCGAAATTTCGGGAAGATATTTATGTTCTGTTCTGAGTTTTGGTTTTACAGTCCACTTTTAGGTAATCAGTTACGAAAAAATTCAACAAATGGTATAAGATATGCGAAAGAATTTAACAAACAGATAATTGAATATTTACGGAAAAATGAAATAAATGATTGGATATTTACAAAAAAATTAAATAAACGATGGGGTATTTACGAAAGAATTCAACAAGTGGTTGAGAATTTACGAAAACATTAAATTGATGATTTGACATTTACGAAAGAATTCAACAAATGATTGAAGATATGCGAAAGAATTCAACAGTTGAATGGTTCAATATTTACAAAAGAATTCAATAAATGGTGAAATATTTCCGAATACATTAGATAAAGCTTCTAAATGTGCGTTGCATTTCAACAGTGGTGAATGTATGCAATAGAAATCGACAAGAGGAGAATATTTGTGACACGCTTTAGGAAAGGTGAAATATATGCGATAGAGTTGAGCGAATGGTGAGGATTCGCGATGAAAACGTATTGAGGGGAATGTTATTTATCTGAGAGCGAGGTTTGACACTCCGGCTTAAAACTCAAATAGTGATACGAAGTTTGCCGGTGAGTTGTGGATATTCAGCGGAGTTAAATAGTTCGGAGTTAAATGTTCGTACTTATTAGAATAACATATGTCATTGACTGACAACGTTTGCATTCACAATGACCGCAATTTGTGCAGCTGCTTGGGTTCCTAGTTATTCGAGAATAGGGTAGTAATGTCGAAACTCTCTCAAAACAGTAGAATGCATGAAAACGTGAATGCAATGAGAGAGAAGATTGGATAGTGAATAAATAGAAGCGTGAGTGAAAAGTATTTTTTTCAACTTTTTACTTAATACCTGAATAGTAAAAAGTTTGTTTGTATCTCTAAACATTTAAATATCCAGATATATCAGTGTAATTTCTTTATTTCATTTTCATATAGCAGAATATGGCAGAGGGGGTTGAGGGCTTAAGCAAGTTCATTGCTCGCATCGAAGAGTATACTTGGCAGCTAGAGTTTGGGAATGCAACTTCAGAGCGTGTACAGGCGTGATGAAATGGCAGCGCATGTTGAAAACCTTTATTCTGCGATGCATTCAGCTCTTATAGCCAAGGCAAATGCTCTAACGCCAGCCCCAGCTCCAGCTTCAGTTAGTACAATAACCGCTCGCGATTTAAGTGAACAGGTCATATCAGCAACATGATTTGAAAAATAATTGGGAACAATTTGACGGGGCAATCTGAAATGGCCCAGTTTTCGCGACCGGTTCGTAAAGCCATGCACAGCAAAGATAATGTATCGCCTGCTTTTAAGTTTTCATATTGAAAAAGTCATTAGTAGGATTTCTACTAACTGGCGCCAATTTGATTGAAGCGTGGGATGGACTAAGACAGTTCTGTGATAAAAAGTATAAAAACTGCAGAGACCGTCTGCGCAGAAACCCTGCCGCTTGCCAACTATTGAGGGTTCACCATGACCAAACGACATACAACGATGTCGAATGTTATACACGAAGCATTATGCCAGCTTTGTGCTCAGGGAATTTCGATAGAAAGTTAGTATATGATAATCGCCCATATACTACATGAGTGTCCAGATCCAGGGACTAGCAAACATAATTTTTGCGGGAATTGTTTGAAACGTAAACATATTGCCGGCAATTGTTTTCAATTTGCGAACGTGGCTCACAGCAGGTGAAACACAGTAACTTTCTGTGGAGAAACGACAGAAAGATGTAGCTGTAAGTCGTGTTCATAATGCACAAGTTAGTAATCCTGAAGGTTTTTTGGATATATACAACGTGATTAAAATGATTGGCAATTGAGTATACTTGACAAGCAACATGAAAGGCAAGGTGATTTTTTGATTAGGGAAAAGTTTGTAATAATACCACAGAGAGAAAAATAAATGCTAATGAAAAGTACGTCGGTTTATTTAATTTTGATTTAGATGCAATTCTTGGTCTGCTGCCGACTGTGATGGTCTAATTAGAAGCAGACGGGCAATGTATTGGGGCTGGTCGAGCATTGCTAGATTATGGGACACAACTGATTTTGATAGCGACTAGTCTACGTAACAATATGATTCGATTTGAAGGAAAGTCTCTGAAATGTCTTCAGCATTTTTCTTTAAGTGAAAAACATAAACACAGCGGAGAAAGCAACGTTGCTTGTATCCAAATCACGGATTGTGCCGATAATGACTATTTCAGTGCAAAGATTAGAGATGGCTGCTGCGGAAATGTTATAATGTGGCTGGTTGAAGTTATCAGAGCAATGGAATTTTCTGGAATAAAGTACACACTATAAACAAACCCCGGGGTGGTATTGCACTAGATTGATAAGACACCATGGGGCTTGGAATTTTTCGTACCGCATCTCGTTTTCTCGATACCAACGAATACCGATATAAATAGATGGCGACACATTAATTTAAAATATTTATATAATCCAACAGATTTTAAGTCGCGGTATGAAGCCTTCAGAGATTATTCATAATAAGCTGTGGATACAAGGTCTGGAGTGGTAACAGCAAGAATCTGTGTGCTGGCCGGATTGTGTGTTTGGTGTCAAACGTTAAATAATCATTGCAGATTTACAGACGTGCTGACCGCATGGATTATACCTCGCAAACCATTGGAAAACCGGAGGATTTCAGCGGGACTGTTGAGTATTAAATATGAATTCAATTAATTGTTCCAAATATGAAGATATGGCAACCTGCGTGTTGCAACAAGACTATTGTAGGAAGAAAGGTTTATTGCTAACACTAAAAGAAATTGACAGATAGGTAAAGGTTAGTTGAACGAAAGAAGGGTTTGAGTTGGGTTGTGTTGGATTCCGGAGGTTTGTATTTGACAAATGGTAGAAGGTTTAATTGCAGCTTATGCGCGGGATGAGCGTGGTTGGTTTAGTCAATGAATTAAACACACATTATGTGCCAAGGGGAATTTATATAAGGTGATAGCAGTGGAACAAAAACATATATTTACATACAACAATAAATAATACAAGATTGCATCTTCCGCGAACCGCTAGTCCTTGTTTTGTCGATTTGAAAACAATTTATACAAACAATGCTACAAAAACTTTCGCATATTCTGTCGTTTGCCCGCTTCTTCTATTGTTCTTCCTCTTCTTTTTAAAAATTTTTTCTCTGCTATCCGTTGTCTAGATATTATTACGTCACTATCTGATGCTCTCAGTGCGGAAGACGCAATTTTCTATCATTCTTGATTTACATACATTTTGTTTTTGCTTTTGCGGTTTTGGCTGACAAATTACTCCACACATTTGCATCGCAAAACAATGAGAACAAGTTGAATGTAAAAAAAAATCAATTCGACATTCGAAGCCGTAAGACAAATAAAAAAATTTAATCAGTTGTTCTGATAACACCACCTTATACAAATTCGCGCTTATTGATTGTCGTTGAATAGCACTCATCTAAAAACTATTTACAAAACATGATTGTTAATTATTATTATGGTTAATCAATTCATTGATGTTTTTTGAATATATGAATATTAACCGGACCTTGGAAAACCCAGATATTCGGATAATTTCAGCAGCGAATATTATCCGGATATCTATACTATCCGTGTAAACGGATATGCGGATAGTCCCAGCCCTAATGTATAAGTTAAATTATTATTTTATTATTTTAATTTTTAAAAACAAGTGAACTCGTGTCCATTGTTCAGTTCATTATGACCTATTTCTGCACACAAGTCACGTTGCACTTGCAGGTGCAATAATTGTTGAATTACCGAATTGCGATATTTGAATTTGTTGATCGAAGCTCATCAAATAATTGCCGAATTGCGTTATTAAAGTTCGTTGATCGAAGCGCTCCAAACTTATTGATGTGGTGTCGTCACTTTTGGTGTCAGCAGTTTATGCGGATGCGCGTGTAAAGTTGAGTAATTGTTAAAGCCAATTTGTTTTTGTCGATTGGCATAGCTTTTATTAGCTGTCGTGTTAACTCTTCCCCCTTTAAGCATGATCGTCCTCGATCATCAATAGAATGGTAGGTCGTAAGTTATGTGAAGTAGCTGGAGGGTTGGCAGTTGTGACCTCTTTCTCAACATATTCTATTTTTATTGGTCTGCGCTTATAAAGTGCAATGCATATGCATGAAAAAGCTACCATAGCTGTTGTTGTAAAAGTCCCATTAGAAAGTGTTGTAATTTTCAGGAAATCGATGCGTCTAGTATTGTTAATATGTAATTCGTTTAGCATTTCTAACGATAATAGCTCAAGGTGGTTCTTTTCGTCCGGGGTGAGTTGTAAGGCTTCGAACGGTATTGATGCAAAATCTCTGTAGATTTGGTTTTTGATTGCCAAGTTGCATTTTAGAATTTGATAACGAGTGTCCCATTTATCATCTGAGGTGTTTCGTTGACATCTATTATCCCATTAAAATTGTTTAAAAGTATTATTGCCGATTGTATTTCTTCGATTGTAGGAACAGCGTGACTCGTGATTGTGGTGCCGGTGGAATTTAAGCTGTTTATTATTCTAGGTAAACATAAATCTTCACGTAAATCTACTAAACATTTTTTTTCACAAATTGTTAGATTATTATATTTTTCACATGGTTTCTTAATCCCATAGATTGAATGTTTACCTTTAATAATTTCTTTATAATTAATATTCATAACAATGTTGTTTGGCTTCTTAACTGGCCTTATTATTATTCTTCTAAATATCTCGCTATTTGTAAGCGGTATTTTTATCATATAAATTATTAACATTTCTTTACTTAGTACATTTATTTTTGAAAATTCTAACGCTTCTTCTGCGTTGTTAAATGGTATTTGTTCTTCTCTTAATTTTTCTAGTGCAGTTTTTATTTCTTCTTTGTTGAATATTAATGTATTCAAAACATTTGTTTTTGCCCATTGAATGGCATATTTTATATTAATTAGTTCTTCTTTTATTAATCTAATCTTACTCTGTAATTCAATTATAATTTCGTTTATAACATTATCATCTTTTCTTATTGAATTTGGAATTAGATTCATTACATTTGCTATGTTGTTAATTCTGTTAGTAAAAAGTTCGTTTATTATTACTTGTTTATTATTATTTTGGTTTAAGTTTATAAGATTGTTATTAATGATTGATTTCGAGGTCGTCATGGTCTGGTGATCCTGCCAGACATTTCCATGCGGTGCCTAGTATGTTTATTGACTTTCTGATTCGGGATGCTTTAGTGGGTTTTAGGGTGTCGAGGATTTCGAGAGTTTGATTTATTTCATGTTTAAGAATTGGATAAAGGAAAGTGTCCTTTGGGATTTTGTCCGTTATATGGTCATGTATCTCTGTTAAAAGTTGTTCGTACTTGTTGGTGCCAATTATATAGACTAGTCTAAACGTCCCGTCCTGAATTTTAGCTAGTCCGTTATTTATTGTCACTAGGTAAGAGTTTGTATAGTCCAAAATTTGTATGCTCGCGAGACTGGTTGTAATAGTGGTCAAGAGGAGGATGTATCTAACGGTGTCCATTTTTCCTAAAAGTAAGCATTCGTTATTTTTTATTAGTCCATTATGAATTATTCTTCCTGATGCTGTTTTAACTGTTGTTCTCATATTTTCGGAAACTGTTTCCTTTTTATATTTCGGAGTCAGTTTTGATCCTAATCTGTTATTTATTTGTACATAAATTATTTCTCCTGGGCTATAGTCCTTATTTTCTGATCAATTTTCTTGTGGTATGAAAGATCTCTTTCTTGTGTTTTCTTAAGCAGAGTAATATTTTTTTGTCGTTGTTCTTCTATTTGCTGTGGGTCAGAGTGAATCCTGCTAGAAAAAAATATGTCTACGGGTTTGTTTTCTTTCGTTGAGTGAATTGATGAATTGTATTCGTGAAGTGATTTAAATAATAATTCTTCAAATGGCATACCTGTGGAGTTAGCTTTGATGCATCTTATTATTTCGGAGAGTGTGCTAAGGAACCTTTCAACTTGTCCATTGCTGGTGCTGCATAGGGAAGTGTGGTGTAAACATCTATAGACATTTGGTCTTTGAGAAGGGATGATATAGAAGCAGAATTTAGTGATTTCTCATTGTATATTACCACGAGTTTTGGTATTCCGAAAGCGATCATTAATTCTCTTATTGGATCCTTTATATGTTCTATTGCTCTTGATGAAATAATTTTAACCTGTGCATACTTTGAAAATTTATCTAAAGCTGGGAGGATGAGGTTCTTCTCGGAGGAATAAATGTCAACGTGGACAATTTCTCCTGGAACCTGTGGAATGGGGGTCTCCTGGATTTGTGGTTTCGGTGGATGTCTGTCATATTTTTGTTCACGACAGGTAAAACTGTGTTTGACGATATTCTCGATTTTGGAATGCATACTCGGGAAATAGGATTTCTGTAAAATTTGAGATTTATTCTCTATACTATTTCTATGTGCTCTTTGATGTTCTTTGATGATAATTTGCTCCTGTTCCGTTTCGGATGCGATGTCTTTAAGAAAAGTTTGCGTGTAGCAGATTTTAGTATTACTGAAGTGAAGTGGGTATATTTCCTGTATTTTGCCCATTAGAGTTTCTGTCGTGTGTAGTCCGTTTAGAAGTGCTGGGTCTAAGTATCGTCTGAATATGTCGATGATGTCCTGTGTATAATAGTTTTGTTTTGTGATTACGTGTCTATGGAAAGTAGAGAATGGTATTTGAAATGTGTACCTATTGTGAGTGGTTGATGGTCTGTGAAGATTACAACTTTCGCTGATCCGTATAAATATTTTCTAAGTGAGGTAAGAGCCCAAATGATAGCCAGCATTTCTTTTTCGTTTGCTTCATAGCTCTCTTCGGTTTTGTTTAATGATCGGGATATAAAGGTGATAGGTTTACCTGCTTGCTCGAGGATAGTTGGATGCGTCGGTGGTAAGATGAAATTCTTGTGTGAAATTTGGATATGATAGTATAACTTCTTTTGATATTAGGGAGGATTTAATTTTGTTGAAGGATTCAAAAGCGTATTTATCAAACGCTATCGGCTTTTTGCTGGAGGCATTTTTGGACACGAGCCCATCTTCCCCTCTCAAAAGCGAGGTCAGAGGTTTCGCTAACTTTGCGTAATCTCTGATGAAGCGTCGATAGCAGCCTGATAGGCCAAGGAAAGACCTCAAGTCTTTCAGTGTTTTTGGGCCCGAAAATTCCTGGATTGCCTTTACTTTGGCGGGATTGGTGTTTATGCCTGTGGGTGATATAATGAAGCCTAGAAATTCAACCTCTCAGCGCAAGAATTCGCACTTGTCCAATTGGACCTTCATGTTCGCATTTTCTAGCGAGTGGAATATCCTTGCCAAATACTTTTATATCATCTATGTAGACGTAACATATTTTGCCTATGTGCTCATTCAGTATGTCATCTAGCGCTCGTTGGAAAATAGCTGGTGCGTTCTTAAGCCCGAACGGAAGTCGAGTGAACTCATATTTGCCGTTATTAATCGGATTCCTTCAAAGGAATCTGCCGGAAGCCACTCTTTAAATCAAGAACAGAAAAATATTTGTTATCTCCAAGTTGTGAAATTACTTCATTAATTTCTGGGAGGGGGTATCTGTCTGCTATTGTCAATGTATTTAATTTCCTGTAACCAATTACAAGCCTATATTTCTTTTGTCCTGAGGCATCTAATTTTTTAGGTACAACCCAAACAGTGTCCGAAGAAGTCCTGATTTCTCCTAGTACGGTCGTTGTAAAAGTAAGTCTTTCGTCTGGCTCTACGAATAAATGAAGGTATTTGTTTGTGAGGTTATTTATGTGTTGTTTCTGTGTTATTGTCATGTGGTCCGTCCTAATGTCAATTTTGTTGTTTTGTTTTGTTGATAGGGAAAGTTGTTGTTTAATTCTAATTTTGATACCATTGCCAAATGTTAGAGTGCCGTCGTGAATGTTTATTATTGTGTTAAGTTCCTTTAGGCTATCGTTGCCAATTATGCCGTCAAAGGATTTCAGAGTGGAAAGTATAAAAAATTTTAAATTTGTATAATTTTTGCCAAATAAATTTTTAATCGTATGGTGAGTTACTTGTATTTGTCCTGCTATAGAGTTAGCAAACAATGGTTGTTCGTTAGGTATTAGGTGGTCTTTTATGTAGTTTGAAACGGTGGTCTGTTATGCTGAAAATTCTGTGAAGGAGGTTGGGGGCGTTGATAATGAGGTGGCATAGGGCTTCTAAAAGGGTTGTATGGCCTGGGGATGTACATATGCTAGTTGAGGGTAGAATGGTTGGTTGAAACCAATTAGTTTTAAGCATAAATGAAGTGCTTGAGGCAGACCTTCTGGTTCTTTCATTCCTAAAATCCTAGGAAGGTCGCCTTTTAACCCTCTTATGAATGTGTCTAGAGTTTTATGCCTGTAAGTTTGAACTAACAGACTTTGCGACTCTTGGTTCATTTCCAAACTTGAAAGTTTATTTGGAATAAGCGAGACATCAGCGTATAGACATTTTGGTAAAATTAATGGATAGTCCCATTGCCTTGCACTATTGTAGTTAGTTGGCATTCAAGGGTTGTTATGTCCCTTTTATCTACGTAGTGTAAGGTTAAACATCTAGGCAGTGGCAATAGGGTGGCAGGGCTGGCAAAATGCCACGGGCTCCCGACCTAAGAGGGCCCCGGCCCAAGAGGCCGCGAGCGCAAAAATAATTTTTTACATTGTACCTGAGTATTAATACAATTTCAAGTTAATCCTTAAGCATTTCACCAACCTAAACAAAAAGATGTTGATTCATTTTTAGAGATGTACACGTTACCCGTGACGAGTAATTTTACGTACTTATGACCGTCAAAAAACTGTCAATCAAAATACCGGTAATTACACATCTATATTCATTTTAGAACGCATCCATTGGTTTCTACATATTCTGTCGCGGTACGTTGGCAACGCGGGTGAGTATTGACGATCAGGGAATTCCCCTTTTTGCTTTCATTTTTTTCGTGGCGCTGCTGCTAGGACGAGCTAGCAACACTATGTTAGGGGAATTCCGGATTTGATATTTTTTTATGAGGGCTCTACTGAGTGCGTATTCTTTGTGTGATTATTTTTGTTAATTGGTGATTTGTTTATTTGATTTTTCGTATTTTTTGTTCTTTTATTGAATATGAAAATGGTGGCAAAGTAAAGTTGATTATGAAAGTTAGATATTAAAATGTCTAGTTCCAGAAAATATTTAAGTGGGAGCGAAAAAGAAAGAGAAAGAGGGAGACTGAAGAAAAAAATAAAAAGCTACCTAAAATTAGTCAGTACTTGAAAAATGATGACTTAAATAATGAAAAGTCGAGTGAACAGTGCTCCAAAAGTGAAGAATTGGACCTTACTAAAAGTATACTAGAATAATCAGACGCAGCACCCAACACCAGTGACTATCCAGACCCAGAACAACCACAACAGGGTACTAGCAAAAATCAAAGAAAATGATATTTTAGCATGAACAATATTGTATCTTCGCCATATGTTACTGATAAGGGTAATTTTAAAGAGCTAACTGATCAAGTGAAGAGGTTCGTGATTGAAAACGGACATTGTAAACCTAAGGGCCCTTTCTTAAAAGATAGCGACAATAGATCTTTTCTAGAAAAACATTACTATATTGTTTCCAAGTCTGGCGTGGAACTTAAACGTACATGGCTATCCTATTCTTTCATACTTCAGAAGGCGTATTGTGAACCATGTTGGTTATTCGCAAATCGGGCATCTAAGAAAATACAAAATGTTTGGATTGAGGGCTATGACGACTGGAAACATATTGTAGACGCCATACAAAGACACGAGGCATCAAAAATTCATCTGGATTCCTGTCTTACGTATCAACAGTGGCGGCTACATGGAACACTCGATGATGAGCAAGAGTCTATGATCAAAAATCTTTTTGGCGCCAAGTACTTTCTAGGCTCCTTGATGTTACTCTGACACTTTCAACGTGTAATTTAGCCTTTCGTGGCCACAGAGAAAACGCAGATAGCAGTGATCCAAGCTCCAAAGGAAACTTTTTGAGTATTGTGGAGTTATTAGGAAAATACGACCCGATTTTTCGAGAATTGTTAAGTAAACCAAAGGGCCAGATAAAATACTTAAGTCCAAAAATACAAAATGAGCTAATTTCTGTCCTGGTTCTAAAAGTAGAAAATGCACTCATAAATGAAATAAATGCTGCACCATTCTACTCTATCATATTCGATACAACTCAAGATATTTCAAAAATTGATCAAATGTGTGAACTTTACCGTTATTGTATGATCGAAAAAGATGATAATAGGATCCCAAAGGCACTTGTCATTAAAGAAACATTTTTAGGATTTCATGAAGTTAAGGATCAAACTGCCTTAGCAATGTCCAAGCAAATTATTAAATCCATAAATGACAAAAATATTCCTCTAAATAAGTGTCGAGGACAAGGACATGATGGTGCTAACACAATGAAAGGGACTTATGGTGGAGTTCAAAAACTCATAAAAGATGTCGAGCCAAATGCCGTATATGTTCACTGTGCTGCTCATAATTTAAATCTAGTACTCAATGATGCAGTGAGAGAGGTTATTGATATGCAAAATTTTTTGAAACAGTTCAACTAATTTATAATTTTTTTGGGCATAGTATCAGAAGATGGAATATTTTATCAAGTTTTATATCTAATAAAGAAAGTGAGTCTTCAACTTCAATAACATTAAAAACATTAAACCCTACTAGATAGGCAGGACGTTATGATGCCGTTTTTGCTTTAAAAGTTCGGTTTGTTGAAGTCCAAAAAGCGCTAACGGAAACAATTCTGTTAAGTCGCAAATCAGATGAAAGAAATGAAGCTGTTTCACTCAAAAAGAAGATCAAAAACTACAATTTTATAATGTTATTGGCTTTCCATTGCAAGATCCTACTTACTATCGATGCAGCCTCTAAAGCACTTCAGTCTAAAGCCACCGATCTTTCAAATGCCTTAAAACGTTTGAAAATTTGTCTGGAAGAATTGGAAAGGTATCGACATGAACTTGAAAATTTAAAAATGGAAGCAAATAGTGTAGCAGAAAAATGGTCCATCACCCCTGCATTTTCTAAAACTCGTCAGAGGAAGGTAAATCGCCATTTTGATGAGCTTTGCGAAGATGAGCGTCTCCAAGATCCGGAAAGTTTGTTCAAAGTGAACATATTTTATCGAGTATTGGACATCATTATAAACCAACTGAAATCGCGTTTCCTTCCAATGAATGAAATTGTTTCAAATTTCAGTGTTTTGCAGTCTTCCACTTTAAAAGTTTTAAATGACACTGATCTATTACATAAAGCTCTAGAATTTGTTGAGATATATAAAAAAGACATATCTGAATCATTTGCCAGAGAAATTCTCAGTTTCCGATCCACTTTCAGAGACGAAATAAAAAAATCTTCGTGTATTAGAGACCTTGCAGATTTATTAATAATAAAAAATCATTTTATGTCCTGCAGCTTTCCTGAAGTATGCACTGCATTAATGTTATTTCTTACAATTCCTGTGACTACAGATAGTGCTGAACGATCATTTTCAAAACTTAAATTGATAAAAACGTATTTAAGGAACTCGATGGGACAAGGCAGGTTATGTAACTTGGCTATTCTGTCTATTGAAAACTCTATGGCCAGATCTTTAAACTTTGATGATGTTGTAGACACTTTTGCGGAACAGAGAGCTCGAAAAAAAGATTTTTCTTAATAAATATCTTATTGAAATTAAATTGTTATTTTTATTTAATTGTAAATGTATGTAGGTTTCCTCACGATGTTGTTCCTTCACCGAAAAGCTAGCGAATAGATGATGAATGCATTGAGATATTATGTTCTATGGATGAATGTGACTACAGACCATTCCTTCTCGCCTAAGAAAGGAGGCCAATGGCCATCAGTGGGACATATACAACGTGTAATTGAGTCCGCTGAAAACCTCGAAGTTTATTAAAATTAAACTGGGTACAACGTGACGATTTTTACTGATAGGGCCCCGTCAAAAGAATTTGCCACGGGCCCCAGATGGTATAGTTACGCCACTGCATCTAGATATTGCTTTCCATTCCAATGGGGTGTTGTAAGATTCAAGGGCGATGTCCGCATTGCTAGTTATTTTGTTACGTACAACAGACAGTATTCCAAAATACCTAGGTGTTCCCTTTTCGGATTCATAAATTTTTAATACCCGATCTACACTCTTTTTCCAGGAGCTTAATTCTCCTTGGTTTCCATTGAATTCCCTCAAACTTCTGACTATGTCTGGTATCTTATCTAGTTCTGATAATTTTCCTCTATGTTAGGTTAATAATTTCATCTGTCGCATTAAGTAAATCAAAATTTGGGTTAAGAGCTTGTTGCAAATGTTGTCGGCCCTCATTCCTGAGTACCTGACCTACAATTGTGGTAATTAAAGTCGTCAATTCTGCATTTGAAGCTGGTTGAGGGTTGATAACGGGAGTTGGGTTTGGGTTCCCTGGTCTTTGATTAGGAACGGGAGGGGGGATTGCAGGATTAGAAAGTATGCTAGGTCTAATCATTTTGTTACTTCTTTTCGGAATGATTTAGTTTTGTATTTATCTGGTTTTATTGTTATTATTATTTGTGTGTTAATTATCCTTTTTCTCTGGAGGGTCCCTTTTGTGGTGAATCGCAGAGTAGGATGTACTGTTATATTCAACCGGAGGGTCCCCCGTTAGGTGGTGAATTGCGGTTCGTGCTTATTTTTCTTTTTATTGGCTGTACAAGCCTGGTTTATAGTTTGTTGGGTTATATTTTTGTATCTCTCTGGAGGGCCCCCCCGAAGGTGGTGAATCGCAGCCTTTAGTTTTATGTGTTTATGGGCTGTACAAGCCTGGATTTTTATTTATTTATTTTTCTCTGGAGGTTCCCTCCGAAGGTGGTGAATCGCAGCTTTGATTGAATTAGGTTATTGGCTGTACAAGCCTGATGTTATAAAAGTTAGTAAAGTTTTTGTTAATTATACTTATAACTTATTCTTAATGACTAATATTTATATTATGAGTTTTTATTCAAGACCAAAATAATGGAAAGGCAAATTTCTTTTTCCTTTTTTCCGAAATATATATATATATATTGTTTTTTTTTGATTTCTCTTCTTTGACTTTAAACTTTTTTACTTAAACTTTAATTTTACTTAATTTACTTTGCTTACGGCTATCCTTGTGGCGACGGGAGAGGTCCTTTTTGGCTTGTTGCTGACTTGGGTTCCCTCGGTGCGCACGTATCAAGGGTGCCTTACTTTCCTATAGGATTCCAACGCTAGGTGTTTGTTAGGTTCAGGACCAGATAGCCCGCTCAGAATTTCTCTTCGGCAGTTGTTTTACTGCCGAATTTTGTGTCTTCTTTTCGCGGCATTTGTGCAGGCGTATTTTTTTGTTGGTTCACTTGTGAAACTGATAGTTATGTTGACACTGGCATGGGAGCTGCGTTCCAAGCGACTGGCCAAACACTGTGACACAGACGACGCGGCTGTTGTACAGGCGATTGTCTGTTATTATATGACGACGCGGTATCACTATATAACTTTTTCAGGACACAGTGGCACGGCAGCTGCTATGCAGGCGACTGGCCAAACAAAACACTTCGACACTTGTTTTCCGACGCGAATCTAATCTGGTCCCTGCTCGGGCGCCAGTTAAATTATTATTTTATTATTTTAATTTTTAAAAACAAGTGGACTCGTGTCCATTGTTCTGTTTATTATGACCGTTTAATCGTACTAATCAATTAAAAGTGATTTACAATAATATTCTTAAATCTAAAGAAAATTATTTCTGCACACAAGTCACGTTGCACTTGCAGGTGCAATAATTGTTGAATTGCCGAATTGCGATATTTGAATTTGTTGATCGAAGCTCATCAAATAATTGCCGAATTGCGATATTAAAGTTCGTTGATCGAAGCGCTCCAAATTTACTGATGTGGTGTCATCACTTTTGGTGGCAGCAGTTTATGCGGATGCGCGTGTAAAGTTGAGTAATTGTTAAAGCCAATTTGTTTTTGTCGATTGGCATAGCTTTTCTTAGCTGTCGTGTTAACTTATATAAAAGCATTATGGCTTAGTAAATTAAAACACATTCAAGCAAAATACTGCAACCATTGTGAATAAATACAAAAGAAAAATCTTAGCCCATAGACGTCAAAATTTGACGCAGCAGAGATCACCTGACTTCACACTTGTTCGAAATACTCGAAGGGTATACAAGTAAATTGGATTTTCCTAGGTGACTAGACATACCATAGGGTATATTTTATCAAAATATTAAATGTTGGGAACCATTTTCACAGAAATGGATTAGAATAATTTTTGTTTGAATACAATTTTATTTTTATTATTATTTGTTTAAAAGCGGAGAGGCACACGCAGGGTTAAGCTAGTGCAATAATAAAACATAGCACACCAACAGGTCGTAGTTTTAGATGATGCTGTAGTGGGATATCAAATGCACTCATCCATTCCCCTTTATTTGCCACATCCGTCGGCACCTAAAATATGTAGTTATATGTACATACATACCTACCCTGCAAGACAAGTATTTGTTACCTAACCTGTGAACGTTTTGTTACCTCTCACTTTTGCTCTTGTTTTTACGCTTGTTACTGTTTTCCAAAGTAACAAATATTCCCACCTGGTACCACGTACATACGTGTGATGTTCCCACTCGCTCTAGCACATTGCATTCAAGGTGGTTTCTCCCGCTCTAAGTAAACTCATCTATTTGTTACCCGAGATGTTATTTCCTGTTAACAATACTTTTACATTTGTTACTTTCTCTGTTATTTCCCTGTTACCAGTACTCTTACATTTGTTAGCCGATCGATTACCTATTTGTTATCGTTAACAGCGCGATATGTTAGTTCGTCGATCGGGATGTGTTACTCCCTTTGTTTCCATTATGATATCCGTAACACTCCCATTGATTACCCGTTATATGCATTTGCTACCTTTTTCCACCAAATCATTTCCAAATACAAACCACCATTTAATAATCAATATTAACATTTTATATATGTAATTATTTTTATTAACCACTTACTTACTATATAAAGTTGATGATGTATCTTGCGCATGCATAAGGCGGTGCACAAAAAGTTAATAATTTTATTCTCGACGTTATCAGTGGCATTGATTCGTATCTCATCGCTTGGCTATTTAAAAGAAAGAAAGAAATCAGCACCCCCTAATATTTCACTATCGCCTGAAGAATCGCGTCCCGCTTCACACTGTATAGCATGGAATCTTCAACATCATTAATTTTCTGTCGAATTCAAACTGCTACAGAAATATCAACTAATTTAACATTTGTTATTCATAGATAATTCAACTGGATTTGAACTCATCAAAGTCGACGGTTGCCTGAACTAAACTGATCTCCCAGACAGTCAGAAACACCCTACTCTTTTGCCCAGCAACTCACAAATTGTGTCGACATACTCGTACTATGTACGTCATCTGCATGTTCGAAATTATCACTCAGGCTCTAAAGCGTTTGTTGGTTTTATACGTATCCAAGGCTGGATAATCAATAATGTAGCTCGTCGTGTTGTTCGTGATTGTGTGCATTGCGTTCGTTACAAACCTTCACTGTTGGAGCAAGTTATGGGGCCTCTACCAAGAGAGTGTCTTCAACCAGCACGACCATTTGTGGCACTTGCCTCATTTGAAGGATTGACGTCACAACTAGCTCTTAAAAAGTTGATTTTTCGGAGTTTTTAGCGATTTTTTACAAAAAGTTAAACACAGAATAATAAATGTGAAGTGCTGAGCTTTGTATTTTAGCAGTTGCAGTGCAAATAAAACACCCAAGTGCAGTTATCACCTTCCTTTTCGTCTCGCTATTCCTGTAGCAGCGACCGCAGTGACGTGTACGCTGCCGGCGTTGTTTTTATCCGGGTTTCTACCATTCTTGCATTTGTGCAATGGACTTTTGCGCACCAAAAAATACTTACCTGCGAATCCTACGACATCACACTTGGCCGTTTTCGTTTGCACTCTTGAACGCTCTAAAATAAATGGATGGTCGGCGAAAAATGTCATGCGATATTTTTTGCGATAACGCTACGAATATTATAGAATCATTTCACCAACTACAAGAGCTGTAGCAAATTCTGTTTAGAGACGAGACGCAAAAAGAAATAAGTAAATTTTGCTCAGCTGATTTTATTAACTTCCACTTTATTCCGACCAGGGCACCCGATTTTGGCAGCCTCTAGGAAGCAGCAGTTAAGAACTCCAAGGTACTGCTATATCGTAGATTCGCAAACACCAGATAGACATTTGAAGAGCTGAGTGCCATCGCTGTAGAAATCGATGATATATTAAACTTGCGTCCGCTTTCTCCGTTATCGTGAGATCCGAATGATTTCGAAGCACACACTGCTGACAATTTCTCGGTTGGTGACTCGCTGCGCTCCTTACACGAGCGCTCTCTCGAGCATGCCAACATGTCCATTTTGTATCGATGCGCCACGATTATGGGTATAAAAAAACGATTTTGGCGGCGCAGGTTCTCAGACAACGTAAATGAACTTCGCACACGTATGTATTAAGTGGACAACGTTTGCATCCAATCCCACTGAGGGAACTTTAGTTACCATTCACGACGACAATTTGCCACTACAACGTTGGAATCCACTGTTCTTGAACGAGAAGGTCATGTTGGAGTCGTGTACCTTCGCACTGCCAATGGTACTTGCTGTCAACCGATTAATAAACTTGCAATACTGTCAGTGCCTTGAAAGTGGATCCATCCTTGGGATGTCTGGGTATTACAGACGGTTTATAAATGCAATGCCAGTATCGCCAAACCTCTGACTAAATACTTGAGAAGTGATAAAGGTAATGCTAAAGTTGTAAAATAAAAAAATATAAAAAAAATTCTACTGTATTTGAGCGAATTAACAAACACTAAGTTCGAATGCTTCTACAACGCCCTAATTTTAAAAATCCCTTTGCACTAGCCATCGACTCTTTAAATATTGCGATTGACGGTGTTGTACTATTGTACTGATATTCGAATTTTTACAGATCACCAGCCTCTTATATTTACTACAGTCAGTCATTAACCCTAATGTAGTTAACGCTATTTTGTGCTCACTAGAGGTGTTAGTGAAACTTCAGAATACTTTAAACGAAATCTTTCCTTGGGTGACATTTAAGCACAATGACAAAATGGTTATTGACATATTTAATGAAAATGATAAACTTGAAATTGTTAATACCGAACATAATAGGACAGATAGACAATTCGGAAATAATCTTTGTCAGATTTTAAACCAATATTATTTTATAAATTTAGAAGTAATATTAAAAGTTGTTTTAAGATGCTGCTCCAGTTGCCAAGTTTGTAAATATGTTAGGAATCCCAAACAGAAGAAATTTTACACAGATAATAAACTGCGAATAAACTGTTTCCGACTTGCAAGGATAGGTTTCCCAAAATGGCCATACCATCAGATGCCTAAGATGCGAAAATCGTCCTTAAAAATAGTAGAAGGGCATGACTAGTCGTCATCTCCAATAATAGCAGTCAATAACCGAAAGGTAGCAATTTGGAGGTGACATTCAGTGACTTCATAACTCATACCGTAAATTCTTGATCGAAACCAGATCGAAATATAAACCAAAATTTAGAAGTTCAGATGAAATAACCAACAAAAAACATTAATCAACTTATTGAAAGGACTAACGCATCATTCAAAGATAGTAATAATAATAATTTGGCGTTTACACCATATATGTAGCTAGATGTGTGGCCGAACGTCTCCTACAATTTGTTGTGTGCATCTCGACGTTGTAACACAAATAGAGGGGCCAGCAGTTTTACGCCGACCTCAAACGGCAAATCCTTTTTCTAGAAGCTATTTCAAGGCAGCAATGCATTGCCCGCCGAGTGCGACCGCTTTAAGAAATAACTTTTATTATAATTACTGATATTACTTGCCCCGGTCAGGATTTCACCCCGGCGACGTTGACCCCAAAGACGATTGAAAAAGTAATGGAATCCTAGAATTATCTGTGATAGAGAATGAAATTATATTACCTAGCTTAAATAATATTGTAAATAGTATCGCACTTTCCAAACTAAATACTGTTAATCCTATGATATTTGGAATTTATGAGACAATCGAATTAATAAAACTAGACTACAGTGGCTCCATGTCATAACAGATTTCTTGCTGTTAGTACAAGTTAAAAATTAGCCACCTGAAAATTAAATCAATAACTTTGTAAAACTGCTAAAATTGGTGAATCTTGTAATTAATTAGAATTTTTGCAGTCATTCGTAATAACTCAATTTTAAAAATAGTAAAGTAGCATTATGAGTAGATGTAGGGAAACTGTAAAAGCGCTAACCGAATGCTAATCAGAAGATGCACCATGTGCAACAGCTTTAATGAATAACAATACAGCAACAATCCAGACCATAACAACAACTCGGGTACCCAAAATAGAGCATATTGCTGATCGACTCGTCGTAGTCAATGAATCTGCAGCCGATGTAGGAGAAGATAACATACTGATGATAAAACTGCCAAAAGGAACGTTCTTAATATCATTTAAAAACTGTTTGTTAATAAACGATTCCATATTCGTAACTACAAAGAGTTCTACACATGTCGTGGATCCCACTAAAACAATGTCGATAAACATAATAACAAACGATCATAATGAACTTTGAACTTGAGCACACTGTAAACTTTATCGGTCGACTATTTGGTCGGGCTTTCTTGAATCCCATGAAGTTATATGCAAGTGCGCACACTGCACGAATTAACTCGCCGCCGACTATATAGTTGGCGGTGCAACCTCATTGCTTTCAAATTAAAAAGTTCCCCAACTGTCGCAAAATAGCTTGAACGCCTCGGTGCTTTATGTGAGTGCGTACACTGCCGATCAAATAGTTTGCCAACAGTGCTGCCACTCACTAAATTTCGTTTGTAGCCAAAAATTTGGCAAATCTGACTAAAATTTTGGGAATCTTTTTAAAGCTCACAATTACTATTATTAGCTAATCTTGCTTATTTTATGAAACATTTTATTTGATTAAATATGTATAACATAGTTATACATATGTATGTATTATTCGGTGAGCATGTTTAAATATGTATATATATATATATACATATATACAGTATAACTCAAAATTATTGTTTTTCTTGTTAAATATTTTTCGTTTACTTTTTATAAAAATATTGATATTAACCATATAAATGCAATTTTAAAACTTTTTAATCAGAATGTTTCAGAAACTTTTCGGGTATGCTGTTTGAAAGCCAATTCAATTTCAGCACAAGTTTAAGTGGCTGACAAGTTTCCTTGATTATTAATCATATATACATAAGTATATAAATTTTCTTCATGCATTGTCGATTGCTGAAGCTATAAAAATGCAGCATTTTAGCTTTTCATACTAAATGCAGCACCTTAGTTACAGTCGCAACGCTCGTTGTAGCATCACTATAGCAATTGTCCGGCTGCAGAGTAACCAACAAACCGTACTACGAGTATTTAAGGCGCGCTATCGCAAAGAATATAAACAGCAACAGAATCATTCAGTTTTTTCTGTTGCTATTTTTCGGGTTGGTGCGACAAAGAACAGAAATAGTAATCAAATAGTCATTCATATTATTTTGCATTTTCGTTCGTTGCGCATTGTGAATGAAATATTATTCAACAACACGAAGCGTAGCATACAATGTCTCAAAACAAATGGTAAAGATATAGTCAAATATTTAGCATTTCTCCTGTCACCAGCAACAGAAAGAATCTAAAGCACTTCTTTATGTTTCTGTTGCTGACGCACTAAATGCTTTTCCTGCAAATTGACATAGAATATTTGACTACATATGTATTTAATTATTCAATTTTCATTTTAAAAGTAACACTTTGATTGACACAAGAACGGTACGCTTTACCTCAGGAGTAGCCAGTGTGATCAATAGTTAAAGTCGCTTGCCCGCCAAAGAGCGGTTAAATAAATCTGAGCGAGTTGCTCACTTGCCAGCTCAAGTATGAATGAATTCTTTATTTTCTTTATATTTCTTTCTATGCATAATTCGTTTGCTTAAATTAGGGATGGTACAGCTGTGAATAGTATGTGAAACTATAATGTGTAGTGTAATGTGCTACTGAAATTATAATTTACTTTTATAATGAATGATCAAAATTTACGTGATCTAAATAATATTTTATGTTTGGTGGTGATCACCACATACATATATGTATATGGATGTGGATTTGAGCGAGAACGTAAATTAGACAGAGAACGATTAAGTTAGGATGACGGTGTGAATTGCCAAAATCCATCAATATTTCTCGTCCAGCTCACCATTCTAAGGGCCGACAGGGGAAATCGTGAGAGTGGCGAGTTAACAGAGCTAAGCGAAGGCAAAATTTGTTTAAAAGACTATGATTTCTGATAAATTTTAATTGTTTTGGCTCGAATTTTAAATTTTGCCAATATATTAACGAACTGATATAAACATCTAAATATTCAATTTTACGTGAAATTTGGTTTTACTTAAATGTGTGCATGATAAGACTGAGCCAATTTTGGTTATATGCATGCATTATATACATACATGCATATGTCATTATAATAAATCTACATATGTACTTAAATTATGTATATATTATAAGCGTAACAATCGTTATCATACTAAGTATATATATGTAAATATATATGTATATATAGATAATATATAAATATCCAAATATACGTATGTATGTATGTATATATATTTCCATGTGTACATGGACATGTAAGTATATACAGACATACATATGTACATATATATATAAGCATGTACATATGTACTAAAAAATGTCAACAAGTGCACATGCATTCATTTGCATTATATCTATCTTCATATGTATATTTATTTATTGTTATGTAGATATACATATGTATACAGCATTTGTTTCATCCCAACGTCAGCGTGTCTGTTTCGATCTGCAGCGCAACTGAAGTACAGCAACAAAAAATTCATTCATAACGCACGCGCATATTATTGAAAGCAAATTTCCGTTCATTCATAAATGCGAACATTTCATCTCCCCACAAACACATGCGCCCCTCATCCATCACATTTTTCGCGACGAAGACAAAAATCTAAAAATCATGAATTGAATATTTTTGTAATTTTGGTCCAAATGCCCACAACTTCAAATGGGAATGTAGGTATTATTTTGGCCCGGTTGTGCCCGTAAAATATTTCATGAAGAAATTCATCTATTATTAATCTATTATGTTTGCTTAGGGGTCGTGCACATATTACGTAACACGATAGGGGGGCGGCGGGGGTTTGCGATTTGTGACGAAGTGTGACATGTGATTTCCCTTTGCCTAATATATAACATATGTATATCAATTAACATTGTATTTTATTTTACGATTAATAAAAACAATTTTTCTGAAAGTGTGACATGGTGGGGGGTCTGAAATGATTAAAATTTGCGTTACGTAATATGTGCACGACCCCTTATCATTATAAACGTGTTTTGCACGAAATCCTGTTATATATGTCATTTAAAGCCCTAATTATTCCAAATCGGCACAACCAAACGCCTTACCGATACGCCTACTTGCATACATATGTACATTACATATATGTATGTATCAATATGTAGTCTAAATTTTGGTCGCATTTATGTCAGGGCTTACGTCTTATCACAAATGTAGCACAAGTAGCAAAATAATATGTTTAGGAGTGGAAAATCTACTACCTTTTAACAAATTTGTCTACAATTGTATAATTAAAGGCAAACATTGCTATAATTAATTGTATTTTGTGAGACGTTTAATTAATCATACTACTTTTCCTTCTTCCTGAACCAACAATTTGAGTCAATGACCTATACAAAAGACTTTCAACACGGAATTACAAATAAACCGTAGCATTTTTATTCTGAGAGGGTATAAAGTACCAGAATTTTCGTTGTAAATTGTATTCTGTGGTGTATAACTTAACGTCATCTGATGTATGTATCTATATGTAAGTATTTTACTTCAGATATTCCTCTATTCGATCTAGTATATCAATATTTGTATTATACTCCACTTTTTTCTTCTACCTACCTCAAATACAAATTAATTCAACTAAACCCTGATTAATGATGGCGGCTTTGCGACGCAGCTTTTTCGTGTGAATTGTGAAGTTTTGACAAAACAGCTTATTTGGCTTTCGAGTTTTTATTTTCAAATCAATAAATTTCTATCTTCGACGTACAAATTTAATATTTAAATTAAGCTTTTACCACGATGGCCTGTTGAACTATAGCTTTGTTTAACTGTTTGTATAAATATTTCGTTAGAGCATTGTTATTTTTGACATGGTAAAATTAAAGTCCACCTGGAGATAAGATATTTTGTCAAACTTTGCGCACAGACTTAGAGTTCGGTTGAATGTGCGCCCATGTGAACAAACATATGTACATACATAATTATTTATATTTATTTACATATCTACACATATGCTTGTACGCGCCCTTTTGCATGGAAGTAATTCGATTAAATATGCATTGTTAAATAAATGCATGCATGTGCATACATATGATAAACAATAAATGCAATTTCTTTAGTGTTTTTGGAAGATTTTGTTTAACTACTTAAAATATTTGTTGAAAGTTATACATGGAAAATATTAGTAGAATAAAATAAAACACTAAAATTGAAATTATAGAAGAATACATATTTTTATTATTTTTTTAAATGTTGAAATAGAATTGCGAAAATTCTTTATCAAAACAAAAGGAAAATTTTCGCCAAAAAACATCTGCAACCATACAATGAAGCTGATAACAGAGAACGTACATTAATTTTCTCTAAAATTGTATTGTAGTTTTCACTCAACCGATGTTAAATTAGGTAAAAAATTATTGAGTGGTGAGCTGGACGAGAAATCGACCTTTTCCCAAAAATGCGGAACGACAGCATGAATGAAGCGGGATGATACTTCTCTGTAGATATATGTACGTTCTCTGGTAAAAGATAATGAGAATAAGAGGGTGGAAGAGAGGAAGAAAAAACACGCAAATGATATATCTTTGTGCGGTTACGTTTGCAGCAAATTTTAATGCCGCAAAGAAAGTAGAAGGAGGAGTAGTCGAAATTTCGGGAAGATATTTATATTCTGTTCTGAGTTCTGGTTTTACAGTCCACCTTTAGGTAATCAGTTACGAAAAAATTCAACAATTGGTATAAGATATGCGAAAGAATTTAACAAATAGATAATTGAATATTTACGGAAAAATGAAATAAATGATTGGATATTTACAAAAAAATTAAATAAACGATGGGGTATTTACGGAAGAATTCAACAAGTGGTTGAGAATTTACGAAAACATTAAATAGGTGATTTGACATTTACGAAAGAATTCAACAAATATTCGCAGATATGCGAAAGAATTCAACAGTTGAATGGTTCAACTTGCGTCCGCTTTCTCCGTTATCGTCAGATCCGAATGATTTCGGAGCACACACTGCTGACCATTTCCCGGATGGTGACTCGCTACGCTCCTTACACGAGCGCTCACTCGAGCATGCCAACATGCCCATTTTGTATCGTTACGCCACGATTATGGGTATAAAATAACGATTTTGACGGCGCTGGTTCTCAGACAACGTAAATGAACTTCGCACACCTATTAAGTGGACAACGTTTGCATCCAATCCCACTGAGGGAACTTTAGTTACCATTCACGACGACATTTGCCACTACAACGTTGGATCCACTGTTCTTGGAGAAGGTCATGTTGCAGTCGTGTACCTTCGCACTGCCAATGGTACTTGCTGTCAACCGATTAATAAACTTGCAATACTGTCAGTGCCTTGAAAGTGGATCCATCCTTGGGCAGTCTGGGTATTACAGACGGTTTATAAATGCAAAGCCAGTATCGCCAAACCTCTGACTAAATACTTGAGGAGTGATGAAGGTGATGCTAAAGTTGTAAAATAAAAAAATTAAAAATTAATTCTACTGTATTTGAGCGAATTAACAAACACTAAGTTCGGATGCTTCTACAACGCCCTAATTTTAAAAATCCCTTTGCACTAGCCATCGACTCTTTAAATATTGCGATTGACGATGTTGTACTATTGTACTGATATTCGAATTTTTACAGATCACCAGCCTCTTATATTTACTACAGTCAGTCATTAACCCTAATGTAGTTAACGCTATTTTGTGCTCACTAGAGGTGTTAGTGAAACTTCAGAATACTTTAAACGAAATCTTTCCTTGGGTGACATTTAAGCACAATGAGAAAATGGTTTTTGACATATTTAATGAAAATGAAAAATGATAATATTTTCCAGATTTTAAACCAATATTATTTTATAAATTTAGAAGTAATATTAAAAGTTGTTATAAGAAGCTGCTCCAGTTGCCAAGTTTGTAAATATGTTAGGAATCCCAAACAGCAGTTCGTAGGAGAAACACCTATACGCACTTAAATAGGAGAAATTTTACACAGATAATAAACTGCGAATAAACTGTTTCCGACTTGCATGGCCATATCACCAGATACCTAAGATGCGAACATCGTCCTTAAAAATAGTAGAAGTGCGTGACTAGTCGTCATCTCCAATAATAGCAGTCAATAACCGAAAGGTAGCAATTTTGAAGTGACATTCAGTGACTTCATAACTCATACAGAAAATTCTTGATCGAAAACAGATCGAAATATAAACCAAAATTTAGAAGTTCAGATGAAATACCCAACAAAAAACATTAATCAACTAATTAAAAGGACTAACGCAATATCCAAAGATAGTAATAATAATAATTTGGCGTTTACACCATATAGCTAGATGTGTGGCCGAACGTCTCCTACAAATTGTTGTGTGCGTCTCGACGTTGTAACACAACTTGAGGGACCAGCAGTTTTACGCCGACCTCAAACGGGAAATAATTTTTCTAGAAGCTATTTCAAGGCAGCAATGCATTGCCCGCCGAGTGCGACCGCTATAAGAAAAAACTTTTATTATAATTTCTAATATTACCTGACGGTCAGGATTTCATCCCGGGACCCACCAAATGCATCGCCCCGGCGCTACACCGGCGACGTCGACCCCAAAGACGATTGAAAAAAATAATGGAATCCTAGCATTATCTGTGATAGAGAATGAAATTATATTACCTGACTTAAATAACATTGTAAATAGTATCGCACTTTCCAAACTAAATTCTGTTAATCCTATATTTGGGATTTGGAATCGAATTAATAAAACTAGACTACAGTGGCTCCATGTCATAACAGATATCTTGCTGTTAGTACAAGCTAAAAATTATCCATCTGAAAATTAAATCAATAACTTTGTAAAACTACTAAAATTGGTGAATCTCGTAATAATTAGAGTTTTTGCAGTCATTCGTAATAACTCAATTTTAAAAATAGTAAAGTAACATGGGGAGATTACGATTCCTGGGGCGCCGCGATTTGACGACTGTTTCTTGTAGAACTAGACAAAATAAACACTTTTTCACAAGTAAAAAAAATTTATATCTCGCTTGGTTTTGGAGATACAGCGAGTTGAAATTTTTCGATTTTGGTATACATGGTGCATAATATACGTCGCGTGTAATGCACTTTACGCATGAAATTCTTTGAATTCGTTATTTGTTTGTACTAACTATTCACTTTTCTCAAAATTACAACTATTTTCATAAAGCAATGGAACCCGAAACACGCTTTCTGACTTGTTTAAACTTGTATTTTCATCTCGGCACTGCGCCCGTGCTCACTAGATTTCGATATTCGATTGTTAAGGCACCTATTTTGCTAACCACCTATTTTTTATTTTTTTTACGACGGTTGGCGACATTTATGTTTTTAATTTTGCACGAATATTGATTATTGCTTCCTTTTAAGTGAAGAGGGCGCTAATAGCTAGAAATACACCCACCACGTGTTGAGAAAATTTAAAGTAAAAATCCGTTGCCGCGCGTTTTTGTGCAAGCTAGAATTAAAAATTCATAATAAATTCAATAACGCAATTTATGGTTTGATTTTTGTGCAAATTTAATTCTTGTGGTGTGTTTGATACACAGTGTTTGCTTTCTCGCGTAAATTTCGATTATTTTACGAATATTTTTTATAATCAGTGGTGGTTAGCAACAATAACCACCGTGACATAAGTATTCCTAGAATTTGCTTTTTTATACGGTCACTATGTGTGGGACTTTCTTTGGTATTTACAATATTTTAGGCAATTATTTCAATAATGCAACGATCATTGACGCAAAGAGAAATTGAAGAATGTTTGTATGAAGATTTACCTTCAGGAGCTGAAAGTGAAGCGAGTTCCGATGAGGATGAAAATCTAGACACGCCTGAGGTGCCAGTGTCAGAATCGATATTGGATGTGTGTGGGGCAGATGTACAGAATATCCATGAAGAGCTATTCGACGACGAGGATGACATACCATTATCAAACTTTGTAAGTCAGAAAAATATTGTTAGCTCTGGGACCTTGCAGCCTCCTAAATTGAAAAGGACTTTCTCTATGGATATACCTGGCGAGTTTGTTGAGAGTGTGGGCTTAGCTGATCATATAATCAGCTTGGAAGATGTAACACCACTCCGATTGTTTCGCATGTTTTGGACAGAGGACTTGGTTGAGGTCATAAGCTTTCAAACTAACCTATATGCAACACAAGAAGGTAAACCTTTTTCTCCTACCAGTCCTTCTGAAATACAAACTTTCTTGGCCATAAATATGGTGATGGGTATAAAAAAGCTGCCGAGTTACATAGATTACTGGTCTTCTGCAATAATCTCATGCCTGCAAGAACGCATCCAGATAAGTTATATAAAGTCCGTCCTATGCTTGAAATTCTTCGCCGCAACTTCATAAATAATTATAAACCTTCCGAATGTGTCGCGATCGATGAAAGCATGATAAAATTCAAAGGTCGCAGTTCTCTGAAGCAGTACATGCCGAAAAAACCTATCAAGCGGGGTTACAAGGTTTGGATGAAATGTGCTCAGTCGGGATACTGTTTGGATTTTGATATATATGTAGGTAAAAAAGGTACTTCTGTGGAGACAGATCTAGGTGCCAAGGTTGTAAAAAACAAGTTACTCGCAGGGAACATGATGGAAGTACAGTTAGGATCGATTGCCCTCTGGCTGTAAAGAAATACAACAGCAATATGAACTTTGTTGATAAATCCGATCAATTAAAAGCGTGTTACTCCATCGACCGAATATCCCAAAAGTGGTAGCACCGAATTTTTTTTCATTCTTGGATTGCTGCGTTATCAATAGCTATATAGCTTACAAAGAGCTTCTGACTACCAGACCTAATTTTGATAAGTTGACATTGAAGGACTTTCGCCGTTCAATTTATCAGGGGCTGTTAGCACCTTTCTACGTAAACAAGCCAGCTCCAGGAAGTTCCGCAATCAGCAATGGATCAAGCCCAAGATCTCCAGTACCAGTTGCTATAAAACGGTATAAGCCTAGCGTTCCTGCTGAAATCCGCCACTTTGCCTCCGAAAAGGAAAGACATGTTTTTCAGATTTTCACAAGAAATAATTATTTGTAAATTTAATACCAAATTTTGTATTGTCTTTTTTTTAAAAATAAATAAAATAGTGAAGTAATTGAGTGCATTAGTTTTAATAAATTTTTGTACCCTTCAGTCATGGTGGTTACTGGTGGTGACCACCTTGTTTCTCAAAAACCTATCGGTAAATCATTTTTTTTTGCATTCGTGTGTTACTTGTATTCCATATTCACCAATTAACAACAAAAAATAAATTTTTTATGTCGCAGTAAAGAGCGTGACGAAAAGAGTTAATGACACAAACTGTATGTACGGGTTTGGCGTCGGTAGGTTGGTATGCATTAAATTGTGCGCGCAGAAAGGTGTTGCACGCAAAAATACTGTGGTCAGCGTAGCCGGTGTTGGACCGGCCAGGGTTATTTTTTTAAAGCGCGGCCGAAGGCCGCCTACGCAGAAAGGTGTTGCACGCAAAAATACTGTGGTCAGCGTAGCCGGTGTTGGACCGGCCATGGTTATTTTTTTAAAGCGCGGCCGAAGGCCGCCTACGCAGAAAGGTGTTACACGCAAAAATAATTGGAACTGCGTAAAGAGGGGCAATTGGAAAAAGTGAAATAAAACAAATAACGAATTCAAAGAATTTCATGCGTAAAGTGCATTACACGCGACGTACATACATATATTACGCACCATGGATACCAAAATCGACAAATTTCAACTCGCTGTATCTCGAAAACCAAGCGAGATATCAATTTTTTTTACTTGTGAAAAGTGTTTATTTTGTCGAGTTCTACAAGAAACAGTCGTCAAAACGCGGCGCCCCAGGAATCGTAATCTTGCCAGTAACATTATGGGTAGATCTAGGGAAACTGTAAAAGCACTAACCGAATGCTAATCAGAAGATGCACCATGTGCAACAGCTTTAATGAATAACAATACAGCAACAATCCAGACCATAACATTTCATATTCGTAACTACAAAAAGTTCTACACATGTCGTGGATCCCACTAAAACAATGTCGATAAACATAATATCGAACGATCATAATGAACTTTGAACTTGAGCACACTGTAAACTTTATCGGTCGACTATTTGGTCGGGCTCTCTTGAATCCCATGAAGTTATATGCAAGTGCGCACACTGCACCAACTACCTCGCCTCCGACTATACAGTTGGCGGTGCAACCTCGTTGCCTTCAAATTAAAAAGTTCCCCAACTGTCGCAAAATAGCTTGAACGCCTCGGTGCTTTATGTGAGTGCGTACACTGCCGATCAAATAGTTTGTCAACAGTGCTGCCACTCACTAAATTTCGTTTGTAGCCAAAAATTTGGCAAATCCGACTGAAATTTAGGGAATCTTTTTAAAGCTCACAATTACTATTATTAGCTAATCTTGCTTATTTTTGAAACATTTTATTTGATTAAATATAACATAGTTACACATATGTATTATTCGGTCAACATGTTTAAATATGTATGTATATATATATATACAGTATAACTCAAAATTATTGTTTATTTTGTTAAATATTTTTCGTTTACTTTTTATAAAAATATTCATATGAACCATATAGATACAATTTTAAAACTTTTTAATCAGAATGTTTCAGAAACTTTTCGGGTATGCTGTTTGAAAGCCAATTCAATTTCAGCACAAGTTTAAGTGGCTGACAAGTTTCCTTGATTATTAATCATATATACATAAGTATATAAATTTTCTTCATGCATTGTTGATTGCTGAAGCTATAAAAATGCAGCATTTTAGCTTTTCATACTAAATGCAGCACTTTGGTTACAGTCGCAGCGCTCGATGTAGCCAAGAATGATAGAATACAAGATTGCGCCTTCCCGCGGTGAAATGACAGATCTCGCCTTTAGTAAACAAGAATACGGGAGAGAGAAAATTGAACAACTTCCAATATTTCATTGAAAAACGTGTTCTAATTGTTCTTAAGTGTAAAATATGAATTTATAGGCAGACATTTAATAAATAAATTCGCAAAATACTAAAAAAAGTGTCTCTTTTTCTTAATTTGTGAAAAAAGCTTTGTCTAGTTGAAGTTGAGAATTGTCAAACCCGGCAAAACCAAAGTAGCGGTACTTCTGAAGGCGTCACCTTCAGTATTCAGTACACCGTGCGTTGAAGCATCACTATAGCAATTGTCCGGCTGCTGAGTAGCCAACAAACCGTACTACGAGTATTTAAGGCGCGAGTTATGTTGGCTCCCCACACCACTGACATCAACGACGAGCACATACAACAACAACAACCATAACCGCAAAGCAAACCGCACAGCAACAACAAAAATAGCTGCATGCTTAATCAACATAATAGTTTTAATTTTATCTTTGAGTTCGATTAAGTTTATTCCTAAGAATTGCCAATTTGTTAATTATGCACTTTCAATACTTTGAGTTCAATTAAGTTTATTTCTAAGAATCAACCAATTTCAAAATATTATTTTATGCATTTCTTGCACTTTTATTATTATAAATACCACAAAATCATGTAAAGAAGGCTCAGAAATAAAGTTGTGATCAAAATGAGCAGTTGGCTCTAAATAAATATTTTTTTTATTTTAAAAAACCTACCCGGGGATATTTGTCGCGCAATCCAAAGAATATAAACATCAACATAATCATTCAGTTTTTCTGTTGCTATTTTTCGGGTTGGTGCTACAAAGAACAGAAACAGTAATCAAAGAGTCATTCATATTATTTTGCATTTTCGTTCGTTGCGCATTGTGAATGAAATATTATTCAACAACACGAAGCATACAATGTCTCAAAATAAATGGTAAAGATTTAGTCAAATATTTCACATTTCTCCTGTCACCAGCTGTTTCTGTTGCTGACGCACTGAATGCTTTTCCTGCAAATTGGCATAGAATATTTGACTACATATTTAATTATTAAATTTTCATTTTAAAAGTAACACTTTGATTGACACAAGAACGGTACGCTTTACCTCAGGAGTAGCCGGTGTAATCAACAGTTAAAGTCACTTGTCCGCCAAATAGCGGCTAAATAAATCTGAGCGAGTTGCTCTTTTGCCAGCTCAAGTACGAATGAATTCTTTATTTTCTTTATATTTCTTTCTATACATAATTCGTTTGCTTAAATTAGGGATGGTACAGCTGTGAATAGTATGTGAAACTATAATGTGTAGTGTAATGTGCTACTGAATATATAATTTACTTTTATAATGAATGATCAAAATTTACGTGATCTAAATAATATTTTATGTTTGGTGGTGACCACCACATTCATATACATATGTATATGGATGTGGATTTGAGCGATGCAGTGTGGTGAAATTTCTACATATTGAAAGGTCAAGAAAGGTAAAAGATAATGTGAATAAGAGAGTGGAAGAGAGGAAGAAAAAACACGCAAATGATATATCTTTGTGCGGTTACGTTTGCAGCAAATTTTAATGTCGCAAAAAAAAGGAGAAGGAGGAGTAGTCGAAATTTCGGGAAGATATTTATATTCTGTTCTGAGTTTCGGTTTTACAGTCCACTTTTATGTAATCAGTTACGAAAAAATTCAACAATTGGTATAAGATATGCGAAAGAATTTAACAAATAGATAATTGAATATTTACGGAAAAATGAAATAAATGATTGGATATTTACAAAAAAATTAAATAAACGATGGGGTATTTACGAAATAATTCAACAAGTGGTTGAGAATTTACGAAAACATTAAATAGATGATTTGACATTTACGAAAGAATTCAACAAATGTTTGAAGATATGCGAAAGAATTCTACAGTTGAATGGTTCAATATTTACAAAAGAATTCAATAAATGGTGGAATATTTCCGAATACATTAAATAAAGTTTCTAGATGTGCGTTGCATTTCAACAGTGGTGAATGTATGCAATAGAAATCGACAAGAGGTGAATATTTGTGACAGGCTTTAGGAAAGGTGAAATATATGCGATAGAGTTGGGCGAATGGTGAGGATTCGCGATGAAAACGTATTGAGGGGAATTTTATTTATCTGAGAGCGAGGTTTGAAACTCCGGCTTAAAACTCAAATAGTGATACGAGCTGGTGAATTGTGGGTAGAGTTAAATAGTTCGGGGAACATTTGTTCGTACTTACTTGAGTAACATATGTCTAAGATCGACACATAATATGCAGAGCGAATTGAGTTAAATTATTTTATAGTAGACTAACGCAACTGCGAGTCGACTGACAAAGTTTGCATTCACAATGACCGCAATTTGTGCAGCTGCCTCGGTTCCTAGCTATTCGAGAATAGGGTAGTAATGTCGAAACTCACTCAAAACAGTAGAATGTACGAAAACGTGAATGCAATGAGAGAGAAGATTGGATGGTGAATAATTAGAAGCGTGAGTGAAAAGTATTTGTTTCAACTTTTTACTTAATACCTGAATAGTAAAAGGGTTTGTTTGTAGCTCTAAACATTTAAACATCCAGATATATCAGTGTACTTTCTTTATTTTATTTTCATATAGCAGAATATGGCAGAGGGTGTTAAGAGCTTAAGCAAGTTCATTGCTCGCATCGAAGGGTATACTTGGCAGCTAGAGTTTGGGAATGCAACTTCAGAGCGTGTACAGGCGTGATGAAATGGCAGCGCAGGTTGAAAACCTTTATTCTGCGATGCATTCAGTCCTTTTATCGACAAGGCAAGTCCAGATCCAGGGACTAGCAAACATAATTTTTGCCGCAATTGTTTGAAACGTAGACATATTGCCGGCAATTGTTTTCAATTTGCGAACGTGGCTCACAGCAGGTGAAACACAGTAACTTTCTGTGGAGAAACGACAGAAAGATGTAGCTGTAAGTCGTGTTCATAATGCTCAAGTTAGTAATCCTGAAGGTTTGTTGGATATATACAACGTGATTAAAATAATTGGCAATTGAGTGTTCTTGACAAGCAACATGAAAGGCAAGGTGATTTTTTGATTAGGAAAAAGTTTGTAATAATATCACAGAGAGAAAAATAAATGATAATTAAAAGTACGTCGGTTTATTTAATTTTGATTTGATGGTCTGGTTAGAAGCAGACGTGCAATGTATTGGGGCTGGTCGAACATTGCTAGATTATGGGGCACTACCGATTTTGATAGCGACTAGTCTACGTAACAATATGATTCGATTTGAAGGAAAGTCTCTGAAATGTCTTCAGCATTTTTCTTTGTGTGAAAAACATAAACACAGCGGAGAAAGCAACGTTGCTTGTATCCAAATCACGGTTTGTGCCGATAATGACTATTTCAGTGCCAAGATTAGAGATGGCTGCTGCGAAAATGTTATCATGTTGCTGGTTGAAGTTATCAGAGCAATGGAATTTTCTGGAATAAAGCACACACCATAAACAAACCCCCGGGCGGTATTGCACTAGATTGATAAGACACCATGGGGCTTGGAATTTTTCGTATCACATCTCGTTTTCTCGATACCAACGAATACCGATATAAATAGATGGCGACACATTAATTTAAAATCTTTACATATATAATCCAACAGATTTTAAGTCGCGGTATGAAGCCTTCAAAGATTATTCATAATAAGCTGTGGATACAAGGTCTGGAGTGGTAACAGCAAGAATCTGTGTGCTGGCCGGATTGTGTGTTTGGTGTCAAACGTTAAATAATCATTGCAGATTTACAGACGTGCTGACCGCATGGATTATACCTCGCATACCATTGGAAAACCGGAGGATTTCGGCGGGACTGTTAAGTATTAAATATGAATTCAATTAATTGTTCCAAATACGAAGATATGGCAACCTGTGTGTTGCAACAAGACTATTGTAGGAAGAAAACTTTATTGCTAACACTAAAAGAAATTGACAGATAGGTAAAGGTTAGTTGAACGAAAGAAGGGTTTGAGCTGGGTTGTGTTGGATTCCGGAGGTTTGTATTTGACAAATGGTAGAAGGTTTAATTGCAGCTCATGCGCGGGATGAGCGTGGTTGGTTTAGTCAATGAATTAAACACACGGTATGTGCCAAGGGGAATTTATATAAGGTGATAGCAGTGGAACAAAAACATATATTTACATACAACAATAAATAATACAAGATTGCATCTTCCGCGAACCGCTAGTCCTGGTTTTGTCGATTTGAAAACAATTTATACAAACAATGCTAAAAAAACTTTCCCATATTCTGTCGTTTGCCCGCTTCTTCTATTGTTCTTCCTCTTCTTTTAAAAAATTTTTTTTTGCTATCCGTTCTCTAGATATTATTACGTCACTATCTGATGCTCTCAGTACGGAAGACGCAATTTTCTATTATTCTTGATTTACATACATTTTGTTTTTGCTTTTGCGGTTTTGGCTGACAAATTATTCCTCAGATTTACATCGCAAAACAATGAGAACAAGTTGAATGTAAAAAAAAAAATTCAATTCGACATTCGAAGACGTAAGACAAATAAAAAATTTAATCAGTTGTTCTGATAAAACCGCCTTATATAAATTCGCGCTTATTGATTATCGTTGAATAGCACTCATCTAAAAATTATTTACAAAACGTGATTGTTGATTATTATTATGGTTAATCAATTCATTGATGTTTTTTGAATATTAACCGAATCTTGGGAAACCCAGATATTCGGATAATTTCAGCAGCGAATATTATCCGGATATCCATACTATCCGTGTCGACGAATATGCGGATAGTCCCAGCCCTAATGTATATAAAAGCATTATGGCTTAGCAAATTGAAACACATTCAAGAAAAATACTGCAACCTTTGTGAATAAATACAAGTGAAAAATCAAAGCCCATAGACGTCAAAACCCGACACAGCAGAGATCACCTGATTTAGCAACACTCGGCATTCTTGTGAGCAAATTTCTATGTTTGACTATTAATATTGGCTATTTGCGACATTTAATATCGGGCGCCGGTAGCTTTAATTTTGAAGACTTCTCACTTGTATTCATGCACAATGACTGCAGCACTCTATAACGAAATACTCGAAGGGTATACAAGTAAGTTGGATTTTCATGGGACTTTCATAGGTGACTAGATATACCATAGGGTATATTTTATCAAAATATTAAATGTTGCGAACCATTTTCGCAGAAAAGGATTAGAATAATTTTTCTTTGAATACAATTTTATTTTTATTATTATTTGTTTAAAAGCGGAGAGGCGCACGCTGGGTTTAGCTAGTGCAATAATAAAACATAGCACACCAACAGGTAGTAGTTTTAGATGATGCTGTAGTGGGATATCAAATGCACTCATCCATTCCCCTTTATTTGCCACATCCGTCGGCACCCAAAATATATCTACATATGTACACACATACCTACCCTGCAAGACAAGTATTTGTTACCTAACCTGTGAACGTTTTGTTATCTCTCACTTTTGCTCTTGTTTTTACGCTTGTTACGGTTTTTCAAAGTAACAAATTTTCCCACCGGGTACCACGTACGTGTGATGTTCCCACTCACTCTAGCACATTACATTCAAGGTGGTTTCTCCCGCTCTAAGCAAACTCATCTATTTGTTACCCGAGATGTTATTTACCTGTTAACAATACTTTTACATTTGTTACCTTCTCAGTTATTTCCCTGTTACCAGTACTCTTACATTTGTTAGCCGATCGATTACCTATTTGTTAACGTTAACAGCGCGATATGTAAGTTCGTCGCTCGGGATGTGTTACTCCCTTTGTTTCCATTATGATATCCGTAACACTTCCATTGATTATCCGTTATATGCATTTGCTAACTTTTTCCACCAAATCATTTTCAAATACAAACCACCATTAGATATTCAATATTAACATTTTATATATGTAATTATTTTTATTAACCACTTACTTACTATGTACAAATGTCCAGACGCACGGTTGGAAATTTGGAAAGAGAAATTAAAAAGATTGTGTTTAGTTTTAATTTGTAATGGAAGTTTATTCAAATGTATATATGGAGATATACAAGAATGTTGCTTTACCTGTGGTGTGAATCGGTGGTTGGCCTGTGTCGCTCTTGAAATCCTGAGATCGAGTGAAGTATGAAGAAAACGTACGGTTGCCGTCAACCGCAGTTTTATTGGAAAGGAAGAAATTGGAAATGTGAACAAAAGGAATTATCCGGCGGGAAATGCGGAATAATTCGCAGCTGCACATGTATGCGTATGTGCATGGATGCGCGCATTAGGGCGCACAGTGGGAGAAATGGTCAATCTAGCGGCGCTTTCTTAATAGCTTCTTAAATACAATGAAAAAATGCATTACTTTATTCTAAAAATATGTGTTAATTATTTATTTATATGTTTTTATGTTTTATTAGAAAAAAAAACTATTCAGAGTCGGAGCTCTCAGAATTACTGCCGTCAGGTAGATCATTTATGTGGGATTTGATTGACGGACAAACCCTAAATGCCATTAAGCAACTCTGACCAATGACCTACAGACACAACCCTGTTCGATGCAAAACGCAACACTGAAAACGACCATGATGAAAGGGGAGACAAAAAGAAACGAAACGAACGAACACTCACTCGCAAGTATACGGTCACACGGATCGCACGGATCCTTTGTAATATTGTAACTTATTTAGTAAGTAAGGCCGCCTTTAAGCAAATAAAACTTTTAATTTAAATTATAATGAACTAAATCAGTACGTGCGTGTTTTATTGAAAAGGCCATCCTACAAGTGGTGTCGAAGTGGGATAATCTCACGTGAAATATACAAGAGTATATACAGTGCGCGTGTGTGTAGCGCGGTGTGAAAAGACAGCTTAAAATTTTCAAAAAAAAAAAAAAAAAAACATTTTAACTTTGCAAACGTCGTTTGGTGAGAAACGATCGGTACAGGCCTTTAAGCGGTACCACAATATATAAGTGCCCGTTATTTTGGTGCAACGGTCGGTACAGGCCGACAAGCGGTACCAAGCCATACAAGTCCCCGTTATTTTGGTGCAACGGTTGGTAACGGTTTTCAAGCGTCACCACGCCATATATATCTCCGTTAAAGTTGAACCGTTAACCGCTATTTTGATAGCGTCGAGAACAGGCTGTTAGTCCGCAGCAGTAAAAAATTGTGCAAACAGCGAGGCGGGCAGCGCAGCAGTGAACGTGGGCAAGAGCACAGCATAATCAGCAGTGAAGAGCAGAGGCATAGCAGAGTGACAGCGGCAGAATTGGCAACTAGCTGAGCAAAGCACAGTTACGACTTTGCGCAAGAGTACAGCGACAGCGACGGCGCAAGCGATCAAAGCGACAGCAGCAACGTCGGTCAGCAACAGCGCCAGAGCCAGGCAGCGCTGCAACGAGACAGCGACAGCATTGTGTTGAGCATCACAAACCGACGCGCAAGCGAGCAACGGCATTTACATCTACAGTTCAAACAATGTGCAAAGCAACGATAGCGGAATTAAATTAGCAGCAAGTGGAAAGGCAAATCCACAGACAGCGGCGAGGGAGCGAAAAGCCTGGTGACAGAGGTTGACAGCATAAACCACGTACAGCAACGGGGATGAAATTTTAGCGAAGTCAGATGAGTACATGTTGCGAAATCAACGTATGTATGTATATTGTAATACGTAGTTACATATGTGTATTTTCTTGTTATTATGCTTATATGCTAGTATATATGTAAGCGTCAAAGCAACACTCAAATTATTTTCCAATAAGAAATTTTAATATAGCAATAACAAAGTGAAATATTGTTAAAATTACATATGTACACATTTGTGTAAGCGCATATACGAATACGAATATAAACGTGTGGCCAATAAGTAAAATTTAAATAGGATTCTTAAATTAACTTGAACTTTTGAATTGTTAAATAATGGACCGTGACGATATTCGGAACTTGACGGTTGACGGTTTAAAAGATAAATTGGGGGAGTTAGGCTTGTTGACGACCGGACGCAAATCGACGTTGCAAGACAGATTACTGGAACACTTCGGCCTGAATGTGAGTGAAGGCGGAGAAACCGATGGTGATGAGGTTGAAAGCCAGCAGAGTATGCGCGAGGTTAGGGTTGGAAGGTCCCGTTTTACTCTTCGCGACATTGAGGATTCTATGACCTCATTTAGCGGATCAGGTCGTCCCAGTTATGAGCAGTGGCTCGAAGATTTTGAAGCGAATGCGGAAGCTGTAGGTTGGGACGAATTGCAACGTTTCATTTATGCAAAGCAGTTGTTAAAGGGTGGCTCGAAAATATTTATACGCAGCCAAAGCGGTATTACCAGTTGGAGTTCACTAAAGCTCGCATTGCGACAAGAGTTCGGCGTCGTGTTGTCATCAGTAGAAGTGCATCGATCCCTTCGTAACCGCAGAAAGCATCAAGGGGAAGATCTCAGGGAATACCTTTATATTCTAATGGAAATCGGTAAACCGATAAAAATAGACGACTCTAGTTTAATCGACTATTTTATCGAGGGGATACCCGACTCTAGGTCGAACAAAAGTAATCTTTATCAGGCGAAAACCATCCAAGATTTAAAGGACCAAATAAAGGTCTACGAAAAGATCCAGGCCAACAAGCCTCAACCTAGCAGCAACGCCAAATTGTCAACAAACAAAGTTTTGCCAAGCTCAGCAACGAAAGTTAGAGGTTGTTTTAATTGCGGTGACCCCGCGCACTTAGCACGGAATTGCCCTCGCAGGCGAATTACTTGTTTTAAATGCGGTAAAGAAGGCCACAAAGCGACTGACTGTAGAGTACCTCAAAATCCCTTCAAGGCTGAGAGGAACAATGTCAATACTATGTCGGACGGTTTACATCTTCCGAAGTCGGGAAAGAGCAACTTGATATTTAAAGATATTAATTTTAACGGAGTAATCGCATCTGCCTTGATCGACACGGGTTGCGATTTGTGTTTAATGCGTTACGATACGCTTATGATACTCAATCTAGAGGTAGATTTAGATAACGAGAGGCGTCGATTAGTGGGTATTGGTACTAGCGAGCTCACCACAATGGGTAGCTTTACTGTATATGTCATTATAGACGAAGTTCAGCTTAAAATAACCTTCCACGTAGTCAGGGAAAACGACATAAAATACGCGCTTGTAATTGGGAACAACGTTTTGAAGCAGGTTGACCTAATCGTAACAGAAAACGGCGCGATGTTCAGGCAGAAAGAAGAGCAGCAAGGCAAGAGGCAGGCAGATAAGTCTTCGGCAGTTAATAGGTCACATGCTACAGCGATTGGAAGCGAAATAGTAAATGGCAGATTCGGCACAAGGGTGCAGTTGGGCGCAAAGAAGCGCGTGGACGCAACAGTTGAGCTACGAAGTGAGACTCAAGGGCATAAGGCGTCGGTGGCAAAGGGCAGTGAATGTGCGGGCGTTGTGGTAGCGCAGCCGAGAGCGTGCGCGAGAGGTCGGAAGACGACAGGGGCGGATGGCGCTCGAGTAATAGCGTCCAATAGTGCAAATCGCGATAGAGCAGCACGGAGAGGGACCAATAGAGTCGATGAACTGGCCGAAGAGTTTAAGGAGTTATGTCTGGTTGCCGACTTAGCAGAGGTGCTAGCTGACGACATTGACCTGACACATTTAAGCAGCAATCACGAAGAGTATGTTAGAAAAATGATAGCAAAGTATGAGCCGATCAAGAATATTAAGTCGCCAGTTGAGATGAAAATCCTGTTGTTGGATGATGCTCCCGTATTCGAGAGACCAAGGCGTATGGCGCACTCTGATAGACAGATTGTGGACAATCAGGTGAAGCAGTGGCTGGAAGATGGAATAATCCAACCAAGCACTTCGGACTACGCATCCCCGATTGTACTCGTGAAGAAAAAAGATGGCAGTAAAAGATTATGCTGCGACTATCGAAGGTTGAACGAGAAGACAGTGAGAGACAACTTTCCGATGCCTAATATCGATGATGTGATTGAGCAGCTGCAAGGGGCTAATGTATTTACGACGCTTGACTTGAAGAACGGGTTCTTCCATGTCCCTGTACATCCAGATTCGCGGAAGTATACCTCCTTCGTAACATACAATGGACAGTTTGAATTTTTGTATGTGCCATTTGGCATATCGAACTCGCCAGCTGTTTTCTCGAGGTTCATTTTCGCGGTGTTGAGAAATCTAATACAGGATGGAACGGTCATAGCGTACATGGATGACTTGGTTATTCCCTCCAAGGATGACACCGAGGGCACTCACAAATTAGAGCAAGTGTTACGAGTAGCGTCGGCGAATGGGTTGCAGATAAAATGGAACAAGTGTCAGTTCCTCAGGAAGCGTGTCGACTTTTTAGGATACGTCATCGAGAATGGTTCTATAAAACCCTCCGAGATGAAAACCAAGGCGATCAAAGATTTTCCATTGCCACATGATCGGAAAGCGCTGCAACGTTTCTTAGGTTTAACGTCGTATTTTAGGAGATTTGTTGAGGGGTATGCTGTTATCGCAAAACCACTATCAGACTTGCTGAGAAAGGAAGCAAAATTCGTGTTGGGAGACGAGCAGTTGGCGGCGTTCCAGCAGCTGAAGGCGGCACTCGTATGTGCGCCACTTTTACTACTATACAGCCCGAAGGCTGAAACCGAAGTACACGCAGACGCTTGCAGGTATGGATACGGGGCCGTGTTGCTCCAGAGAAATTGCGACGACCAAGAGCTTCACCCGGTGCAGTACATGAGTCGGAAAACGAAGCCACCCGAAGAGTATTACCACTCCTACGAGTTGGAGGTTCTAGCGATAATTGAAGCTCTCAAGAAATGGAGAGTCTATTTACTGGGGCTCAAGTTCAAGATCGTTACGGATTGTAACGCATTCGCAATGACGTTGAGGAAACGGGATGTTCCTCTAAGAGTTTCCCGTTGGGCAATGTTTCTCCAAGATTACCAATACGAAATAGTTCATAGAAGCGGTTCGAAGATGCGGCACGTGGATGCGCTAAGCAGAGTTTCGTGCCTTATGTTGGAAGATTCCTTAATACATCGCCTGAAGCAAGCACAACAGCAAGATGATTGGGTTCGAGCTGTAAGGAAGGTACTGCAGAAGGATGAATATGAAGACTTCTACATTAAGCACGACGTTTTATATAAGGATCCCACTAAGGACTTGATCGTCGTACCGTCACTCGTGGATAATGAGATAATTCGAATGGCGCATAACCAAGGACACTTCTCCGTTAAGAAGACGATGGATGCTGTAGAGAAATCGTTTTTCATTCCGCAGTTAAGCGCGAAGGCTGCCAAGGTGGTGCGAAGCTGCATATCATGTATCGTAAGCGACTCTAAGCTGGGCAGGAAAGAAGGTTTCCTAAATCCCATCAATAAAGAAGACAAACCGTTGGGAACACTCCACATCGACCATGTTGGGCCGATGGAGCTAACGAAAAAGGCGTACAACTACATTTTGGTTGCCGTAGACGCGTTCTCTAAATTCGTCTGGCTATACCCCACAAGGAACACAGGCGCGGAAGCAGTCATCGATCGTTTACAAAAGCAAGCAGCAGTCTTTGGAAATCCTAAGCGTATCATCACAGATAGGGGCGCGGCTTTTACCTCCAACCTCTTCAAGCAATATTGCGAGACCGAGAAAATCCAACATCTCCTGATAGCCACTGGCGTACCGAGAGGCAATGGACAGGTCGAACGAATACATCAAATGGTCGTACCTATGATTTCCAAACTGAGCAGCGAAGCTAAAAGTAACTGGTATAAGCATGTGGACCGAGTGCAGCAGTGTCTCAACAACACGCCACCGAGGAGCACCAAACTATCACCTTTCAGGATATTGACTGGCCTGGAGATGCGTATACAAAGCGTGCCTGAACTGCAAGATCTTTTGGAAGATGCGGCTGTCGACGAACTAGAAGCAGAAAGGGAAGCGGTGCGCCAACAAGCTAAGACAAATATCGCCAGCATTCAAATCGAGAATCGTCGGACGTACGATGCGAAACGCAGAGCAGAGGTGCAATACGAAGTCGAAGATTTGGTTGCCATCAAACGCACCCAATATGGAGCAGCATTGAGGTTACGGCCGAAGTTCTTTGGACCTTACCGGATCGTAAAGAAACTACCGCATGGCCGATATGAAGTCTCGAAGATCGGGGACCACGAAGGACCCAGACGCACTACAACAATTGCTGAGTTCATGAAGAAATGGAATCCATCATTCGGGGCCGAATGATCTCCAGGATGGCCGAATGTGGGATTTGATTGACGGACAAACCCTAAATGCCATTAAGCAACTCTGACCAATGACCTACAGACACAACCCTGTTCGATGCAAAACGCAACACTGAAAACGACCATGATGAAAGGGGAGACAAAAAGAAACGAAACGAACGAACACTCACTCGCAAGTATACGGTCACACGGATCGCACGGATCCTTTGTAATATTGTAACTTATTTAGTAAGTAAGGCCGCCTTTAAGCAAATAAAACTTTTAATTTAAATTATAATGAACTAAATCAGTACGTGCGTGTTTTATTGAAAAGGCCATCCTACATTTATATGTAAAAGAAGGTTTTTGACCTCATCATCTATTTCAATGTGATTTTTGGAGTACTTGGAGGTGCTTTTAGACTTAGATGTAATAATAGGATCTGAAGAAACTAAAAGAGTGTGTATTAAGTCTTCCATTGTATTCAACCTTGAGTTTTTTCGCGTATGGTTCAGTCTATAACTGCGAAAATCTTTATTTCTTGCCTCAAGTGCCTCTTCTGACATCATTCCTATTGGTAGCGAAACTTTTTCAATAATATCTGCTCCGTGTATTAATATTTTATGTACAGATGGAGGCATATAAAACCAAGGATATTCGGAAACAAATAATTCTGCTGTATTCCAAGCATATATGCGAAAAGCCTCTATGTTAACTGCATACCCACATGCCATAGTACGCAAAATTATACCAAATCTTTTTATAAGTTCTACTTTTACGCCAGTTACTGTAGAGGCTAAAATTGGATGCTGGAAAAATATTCTTGCAGTATTCCCAGTGTTTGTATTGCCTGATCCTTTCGTGGGAATGTCCACCAATATACCCATTTTTTCTTTTAGCTCAAGTTGAATCTTTCTTTTGGTTTGCTGAGCGAATTCTTTATGTTCTCCACGAATTTGCCAATTTTGTATGGGTATTCTATCGGCGATATGAATTATACACTCAAAGCACCGTCTCCAAGCATGGAGTGTTGACAATCCGTACTCATACAAGTGCTCCTGTGGCTGTCTCAATTGAACATTATTTAGATTATTCATGAATTTTGGTGTTGCTCCACAAATTCCACAGGCCTGCGATGATGAGCCCGCTAAAGTGTTGAAAACTTTCCCATCAATCATTGTTAAATGGAATTCATGTACTACTTCGAAAAAACTCAACTTTGTCGGAACAATGCTTACAATTTGCCTTTTAATATTATCTATCTCAACCTTAACTAACTCCGCTGACTCTTTTTCAAAAATTATTTTAATGGGTCTGCAGAACCGAGTTGAAGAAGGCCTGTTATTTTGCCATAGAACAGCGTCTCCTTTTTTAATTTGTAAAGGCACAATACATACAGCAAATAAATACTCATCAGTTATTTCACAATCAGAAGCACTAAAACGTTGACGGTAAGTGGAGTGACCACTGCTGCCGTCACAGCCCCATTTAAATATTGCTTTAATGCTGTCATTAATATTGCCTGCAGTCAAAACACCTTCAAAAGATTTGGAAAATCCTTGTACTATACGTGCAACAAGACTTTGCAGGGCAACTTCCGCTGAAAGTTCAGTTACGTGTATGCCACTGGGGTAATACTCTTAAGTTAAGTAAAATATCGTAGCTTGGATAAATATTGCAGTTTCGTTCTATGGCACCAAATTGCATTATTTTGTACGACCTTTTTGAGTATCCGCCATCTATATAAAGAGATAAAGCTTCCTCAGGTGTATACGGAATTGGGGTTTTTTGTTTAGAGCTTACAGACTTAAGCATTTTCGAAGCAGTCGAACTTTCTTCAAACAATTTTGAAACAACCTGTGAAGCATTTCTTTTTCCAGCTTTGTAAAGACTTACGCTTGCCGCTACCATTAACTCTTGGTTAGGTGTTTCGTTAACAACTGATGCAATTTTTTTTTTTGAGTTTTCATTGTACACTCTGAAAAAGGTTTTTGTATACGGTGATGAACAGTTGGCTTAGAAAAAATTATATTTTCATCCAACCATTTCATATTTCGCTCTTCGAACACTGACACCACTTTTCCACTTTTCTACAAGTTTGCTTATGAAATTTCTTAATTGTTTTTGAATTTTGCGAGTTTGCTCTTCACTATACTTTGAGCGGTCAATGACGTTAGAAAATAGATGATTTTCAACCATTAGAAATTTTTTTGTTGATACTGGTTCACTGTGCCATATTAAAAAAAGCGTGCGTTTAGACTCTGCCATAGTATCTAAAAAGGAAAAAAATCAGTAACTTTCAAATACTTGCAGCCAATTTTTGGACAAGACGTAGACCACAACATATTTTAACAAATTATACAAACATTGAATCGAATCCCATCGAATCCACCACACTTATTTTCTACGGAACATTGGATTACACATATAAAAACACTTTGATATAGGACAATTTCTTTTTCCATTGTAAAGATCTAAAACATATATTAACAGACCACAATGACTTTTTTTTTATTTAACACATACCAAATAATAATAATTAAGTCACAAATCTTATTACAAAATTTTATATTTAAGTTTTTCAGTTCAACAAAAATTGCACTTAAAAATAGGTAAATAATAATTATTGCACTTGCTAAAACATGTGTTAAATTCGAAAGCTCACAGATATGCGAATATTTGGAACAAAACAAAAACGAAAACAGATAAGACCCCGTTAGGAAATAAATTTTCAATAAAAATTTCGCTAAAGCGTTGCTAGATTGACCATTTCTCCCACAGTGGGGCGGTTAGAAAATATTTACGATGCGGCGTAAACATGCCGGCCCCCTTGCGGTAAGCAAAAATCCTGAGCGTTGACAACATTCAACTACCAGTTCACACCACATCACATATTTGATTAAAAAATATATATTTTTTTGTTTCCAATGAGCCGCTCCGTGCTCCTCCGCCATCGTCTCCTGTGCCCTACTGGGAAGGATGGTAAAAAAAAGAAACGTTATAGGAAGAACATACGTGGGCTTTTTTTTCAACTTTATTTCTGTATAGTGTAAGTTAAGGGGTTATATACAAAGTTGGGGCTCAAAAAATCGAAAATATTTTTATTGCATATTCTAAAAGTACATACTTTATAGAATATCAGCGCGAAATTTCATCCAGATCGGATCACTAGATTCGAAATTACAGCCGTTCGCAGCGAACTGGACCCATCCATAATTAACTTAAAACAAAACTTAAAACGCAATTATCTCGGAATGGCATTTTTTGAAAAGTACCGATGCCGTTCACACGATAACTCAAAAACTTATAAACCGATTATCATAATTTTTTTTATAATTATTCGTATTTATAATCTTGTGTACTTGAACGATCGTTTTTGAATCCGAAAATTTTCGATTTTTTGCAATAAATTTTTTTTTTTAATTTTTGAGCAACAAAAAAATTGACTTTTTGAAAACCATGAATTTTTTTCAGAAAAAAAATTTTTTTTTGGAAGTCGGTTCGTTCAAGTACACAAGAATACATTTCTCTTCAATAATTATAGTACCTTTTTGATTTCAGTTGAGCGGTTCGGCTTGGAGAGTGTGAACGGCAAATCTCTACAGAAAAAACACGCTTCGGGAGATGGGCTCTAACTCGGAAAATTTTAAATATTTTTTTGAAATTTAACTTGTTTTTTTTTCTTCAATAATACTACCAACAAACTGTCTTTCGCTTTATTGAATAAAATTTGCAAAAAACCTTTAAAAAAAATCACGAACTTAGCTCACTTTTTCACCTCAACTTTGTATATAACCCCTTAACTCTCATCAAAGGAGAGTTGTAAAAAAATAAGGTTGCGGCGAGCCAACTCGTTCGCCGACTTTTGAAATTAAACACAAGTTTAAGAAATGTTACAATTTTAATTCCGTGCGCCTTGTGCACTCCAACAGAACTAACTTTACAATTCCAATTTACTTATAAGGTAAGTTCTTAGCCTAGTAGCCCCAACGATAACTTCCATGGCTCCAACTTGCTGATGTATCACTTCCCACACTTTTGGTATGGCGCGCCTGTCCACGACTCCAACTTGCTGATGTAGCGGTTCCCACATTTTGGTATGGCGCGCCGGATGCGCGTGTGTCATGTCAGCGAAAGTTCTGCCCGTGTGAATGCAAGTTGCGTAACCGAGTAGCGGTCACCTGCATGGTAACGTGAGCAAGTGTACGAACCGTGGGATACCGTAGTGATAACTCCTCCCCCTTTAAAGATCTGCGACCCGCAGATCAGCGATTGAGCGGCACGGGGGGTTAGTGGCCCTTAAGGAGTAAACACAACTTCCTGGCGGCGACGTATCTTGGTTTCTTCTGGATTTGGCTCCTGGCAGGTCAATCTCTAATCTGTAAAGTTCTGGTGAGGACTCCCGCTTACTGATCTTGCTGCTGCTGGGGGTTTTCGTCCACTGGGTAGGGATTTGGACAGGTGGTAGGTCGAGTTTTTTCGTGTAGCATCTCCACAGCAAACCCGCAATAAAGATTATTGCGCATATAGGTATTTGACGTTCGCCATAGTGATATCGTGGACGTATTCCAGGTTGACTCTCATCGTGCTGTTCCTTACAGTCGATAATGCCGCTGGTAAAGCACCTAAAATATATCTACATATGTGTTGTGTTTATACTTTATAATATAAGTACTATTTATTTATTATCATAAGCAACCCTGAATTATCTATGTCATGTCATTGTAATACAACTTTAACTTAATAAAGTCAGTCTTGATGAGACAGTCAACGACATAACATGGTGTCAGGTGTTGGGTCGCTTTAAAAGTGTGCTAATTAAAAAGCAAAAAAAGCGAAAAGAAAATTATAAGAAATTTAATTACAAATATATTTGCTTATAATAATGCCTGACAGTGAAAATGTTTATCAGCCAACAGGAGCTGAAAGCCAAGTAGTATCAATCGCTACTACAATACGACCAATAAACTTGAAATCCACGAATTTGGCGGCTGAGTGGAAAAATTGGAGTACCCAATTTAAAATATTCCTACGCGCATCAAATCTGGAGGATCAGTCAGACACCAGAAAAGTTGCTTTACTTCTTCACCACCTCGGTTCCGAATCATTGCAAATTTCCAACTCATTCAACGAAGATGTGGATGGAGTATCTTACAAATCTTTGTTGCAGAAATTTGAAGATTATTTCGTCCCAAAAGTAAACATAGCCATGGAACGTCATACATTTTTCATGCGCTGGCAAAATCCGGGTGAATCCATTAGTGAGTATGCAGCAGCACTGCATAATTTGAGCTCTACGTGTGCTTTTGAAGGAATCCGCGAAGACCTTGTACGTGACATTTTTATTTGCGATAAGGCGATAAATATAGCCAAAAGTATGGAATTAGCGCAGGAAAACGCGTATATTATTGCGCAGCCGAATGAACATGACGTCGGTGCAGTCGCAGCGTTAACGCGCGGTAAAACGACCTTTGGATATCAAAAAGAAAGACAGCAGTCAAATGAAAGTCATGTGACAACAACATGCAAAAAGTGTGGACAAACGCATAGAAGTAAGTGCCCCGCACTTGGAGCTAAATGCCATGCTTGCGGTAAATTTAATCATTTCGCAAAAATGTGCCTGTCGAAGCAACGAGCATCCAAGTTCATCAGAAAAGTGGAGAGAGATGAGGACAGCAACGAAAGCGAGAGCGACGATATGTTTGTTGGAGTGTTGGGGAAAAGCTCAGCACAACATCACGCATCGTGTATGGAGGGAGAGTGGAACATCCATGTAAAAGTGAACAACAAAAATTTGCCTTGTCAAATTGACACAGGAGCACAAGCGAACGTAATGTCTGTACATACATGTAAACTTTTAAATTTGAGTAAGTTTGAGAAAACTCTAAAAAATAACATATTAACATTTAGTGGTGAAAAACTGCCTGTTGTAGGTTTTTGCCTATTACCCTTATCTTTTAATAATGTTAAATATCTTATTGAATTTTACATACTTAACATGAAATGTAATAACATTATTGGTTTACAAACAGCGGTAGCAATGAATTTAATACAAAATGTTAACTCGATCAATTTAATTAGTAATAAAAAGTTTGAAAAGTATGCAGATGTCTTTGAAGGTCTTGGTCTACTCAAAAATACATGTTCTTTGAAAATTAATTTAGATATTGAGCCCGTCAAAGATCCGCCAAGGAAAATTCCGTTCACTCTTTATGAACCTCTAAAAAAAGAGTTAAGCAGAATGGTAGATTTAAATGTCATTACGCCGGTCACAGAGCCCACAGAGTGGGTGAGCTCAATTGTGTTAGTCACAAAGCGTAATGGTAATATCCGTTTGTGTTTGGATCCACGAAATCTAAATAAAGCTATTTTGCGCCCGAATTTCGCATTTCCAAGTATTGATGAATGCAAGTCTAAATTAAAGGGATCAAGCATTTTTAGCACTCTTGATGCCAATTCTGGATGATGCCCTTAAATGAAAGCTCATCTAGGCTTTGTACGTTCAATACGCCATTCGGCAGATATAGGTTTTTACGTTTGCCATTTGGAATTAGTGCCGCCCCTGAAATATTTCATGCGGAAATGGTGAGATTATTTTGCGATATTCAAGGGTTAATAATATATATGGATGATTTTTTATTATACGCCTCAAATATAGAGGAGCATGACAAAGTTTTAAATAGAGTGTTAAAAAGAGCTCGAAATGTGGGTCTTAAATTTAACAAAACAAAATCAAACCTTTATAAAAATTAAATCAAATTTATCGGTCATATTTTCAATCAGGACGGTATCAAACCCGACGGGAAAAAAATTAAATCGATCTTAGAATTGCCATCTCCTCGGTCGGTGATAGAGTTGCAAAGATTTATGGGCATGATTAACTATCTTGGAGCGTTTATAAACAATATGTCGTCTAAAAATAAAAATTTACGCGATTTACTCAAAAAGGACATACAATGGCATTGGAATGAAACCCACGAAAAAGAATTTAAAAACTTAAAATCAGAACTAGTTCAAGCTCCAGTTCTGACATACTTTGATGTCCGCAGCAGTTAACATTGTCTGTAGACGCGTCCAAGTTTGCAGTAGGTGCAGCCATTTTTCACGAACAGAACCCCATAGCATACGCTTCAGCATCATTAACAAGTGCCCAAATCAATTACGCACAAATAGAAAAAGAGCTTTTCGCTATTCTTTTCGGTTGCGTAAAATTTCATCAGTATGTTTACGGTTTAAAAGTAATTGTTGAAACTGATCACAAGCCTTTGGTTTCGTTATTTAACAAACCACTTTTTAAAATACCCGCTCGCTTACAGCGCTTTATGCTTAGATTACAATGTTACGACTTAGAAGTCAAATATAAGCCAGGCAAATATCTATTTGTAGCAGACACTCTTTCGCGAGCGCCACTAAAAGAAACGGCTAATATTAATATTGACAATGAATTAGATTTACACTGCAACTTTTTAATGTCACAAATAGCAGTGCCCCAAGAATACATAAAAGATATCCGAAGTGCTACTCAGGCAGATGAAATTTTAACGAAAGTACAATCATATGTTCGTAATGGTTGGCCGTTAAATAAAAAACAAGTCGATAAGCAAGTAATGCCTTATTACAATTCAAAAGATGATTTTTCGGTTGTAGATGGATTGTTACTAAAAAACAATAGAATCGTAATACCAATAAATCTCCGTAAGAAGATGCTTTCTCACATACATGAGGGTCATATGGGTATACAACGATGCCAAAGCTTAGCACGAGAATCGGTGTACTGGCCTAACATTAACAACGATATATTCAATGTAGTTTCATGTTGCGAGCCTTGCTTGTAATATAAAAATGCAAACTCAAAAGAAGAACTTAGTAGTCATGAGATAGTAGATATTCCATGATACAAGTTAGGTTGCGACTTGTTTGAATTTAACAAAAAATTGTACTTGTTGGTTGTAGATTACTATTCTAAATATATTGAGTTTGAACTTTTAAGTTCAAGTTCATCAAGCTGATTTGTAATAGTCAAACTAAAATCAATTTTTGCTCGTCACGGAATACCTGCTATGCTGATTTCAGATAATGGGCCACCATTTAATTCGAGTGAGTTTAAAAAATTTTGCTTAGAGTGGAATATTCAGCATATTACTTCTAGCCCGTATATGCCACGTTCAAATGGTCTTGCAGAAAGATCAATACAAACGGTAAAAAGAATGCTTTATAACTGTCAAGAAGAAAAAACTGACCCGTACACAGCACTTCTTCATTACAGAACAACTCCAAAAAATAATATACCGAGTCCGAGTGAGTTATTAATGTCTAGAAAATTGAGAACAAAAATACCAGCGGTATCGCAAAGTTTTCTAACCAAAATGGTTGATGTATCCACTTATAGAACTGCAATTAAAAGACAAAATGAAAAGTCAGCCAGAATTTACAACAAGACAACTAAAAAATTAAAGCCCGTCCAACCTGGAGAAAAAGTAATGTACAAAAAATCGCCTACATCTGTTTGGTTTCCAGGTGTGATAGTTAATAATTGCAAAGAACCAAGGTCGTACATTGTGCAAGACATTGATGGTAGCGCGTATAGAAGAAACAGAGAACATATTTCGAAAAGACCAAAACTGGAACAAGAAAACTTGAACGGGAATAAAACTATTGAAAAAACGGGAAAAGAAGATGATATTGAAATTAACCAAGTAGATAAAAATAACCGAGCCATGGAAAATGTAGAAGAATCGAATAAAACGTGTGTCACTCGAAAAGGCAGAAAAGTCATTCCACCAAATAGATTAAATATATGAACTGAATTTTGAATGGAAACCTTATTAGTTACCTTAATGGTTTTAAATGCATAATCTGTACTTATTTATTGTAAAAAGGAAAGATGTTGTGTTCATACTTTATAATATAAGTACTATTTATTTATTAACATAAGCAACCCTGAATTATCTATGTCATGTCATTGTAATACAACTTTAACTTAATAAAGTCAGTCTTGATGAGACAGTCAACGACATAACAATATGTACATACATACCTACCCTGCAAGACAAGTATTTGTTACCTAACCTGTGAACGTTTTGTTACCTCTCACTTTTGCTCTTGTTTTTACGCTTGTTACTGTTTTTCAAGGTAACAAATTTTCCCACCTGGTACCACGTACGTGTGATGTTCCCACCCGCTCTAGCACATTGCATTCAAGGTGGTTTCTCCCGCTCTAAGTAAACTCATCTATTTGTTACCTAAGACGTTATTTACCTGTTAACAATACTTTTACATTTGTTACCTTCTCTGTTATTTCCCTGTTACCAGTACTCATACATTTGTTAGCCGATCGATTACATATTTGTTAACGTTAACAGCGCGATATGTTAGTTTGTCGCTCGGGATGTGTTACTCCCTTTGTTTCCATTATGATATCCGTAACACTTCCATTGATTACCCGTTACATGCATTTGCTACCTTTTTCCACCAAATCATTTTCAAATACAAACCACCATTAAATTTTCAATATTAACATTTTATATAATTATTTTTATTAACCACTTACTTACTATATAAAGTTGATGATGTATCTTGCGCATGCATAAGGCGGTGCACAAAAGTTAATAAGTTAATAAAAGAAATATCAATTAATTTAACATTTGTTATTCATAGATAATTCAATTGGATTTGAACTAATCAAGGTCGACGGTTGCCTGAACTAAACCGATCTCCCAGACAGTCAGAAACACCCTACTCTTTTGCCCAGCAACTCACGAATTGTGTCGACATACTCGTACTATGTACGTCATCTGCATGTTCGAAATTATCACTCAGGCTCTAAAGCAGGGCCGGCCACGCGTATACTCCTATGTGCTCTTTGACTGCGCTGCCGCAGTCACACGCATACGCTTCGCCGCTCACATCTACACTACCAAGCATCACAGAATTCTGCTTAAGTAGAAAGCAGCAGCCACTATGATCAGAGAACTTGTAAGTAATCAGAAGGCGCAAATGTTAAAACAGCTTTTTTATCAACAAAATTTCTACGTGCCGTCGGGAGAATTCAACAATTCTACCACACTAATAAAAACCATTTTCACCATATTTTGCTATATTTAGAGCAGAGAGGCTATTGCGGAGGCGAGCGGTTGCATGTGTTCAAAAGGAAGAAGATAAGTAATAAATCAAAACAAAAACCATAGAAGAAAAATAAGTAAACAAAAAAACCAGTTTCTGGATAGCGAAACGCAAGTTGAGACGGCAGATTAGTTATGCAATAGTTGAGGATAAGAGATGGGTTGAAAGGGATAGGGGGAATCGTCAAAAGAATATTCTTTCGAGTTTTCGGCAATTTTTGTGTCAATCGCCATCAGCGCGTGCACTTGTAGGCAAATGAGTTGATGCTGAATAAATGCATGCTTATTGATGCATATTATTAATTTAGAATAATTGTGTCAATCGCCATCAGCGCAAATTGCTTGCTTTTTCAGCGCGAGTGCGCAAATTATGATTATTAGATATGGATAGATATTATGGTAATATTACATACTTATGTATGTACTATGTAGATATTTTAATAATCTTAATTTTAATTCTTTATTCATATTTACATACATACATATGTATATGCACCTATCAACTAATCTTTATTTACTAATTTTCTAAGTCAAAAATAAGTTTAATAAAAACATGACAAAATTATATGCATACATATGTACATATGTATTTTAAAATTTAATAAAAGTCAGAGCGGCAGCTGTTTTTGTCTGCTAAATCATTTGCTTGTCATTTATTAAATAAAATATGTATGCAAATATGTATTTACAATGTGCATGTGTATAAATTCAACCTTGGCCTACGCTAAATCTTAATCATATCACAGCGCAATCGCAACCGCAGCTGCACTTGTGCCTGCACTTGCGCCAAATATTCTGAAATATTTGAAACTACATATGTACGTACATACATACATGCATACATATCTACATATTTACATATGTACATACCTACAACAACAAAAAATTCATTCATAAACGCTCGCGTGTATTTCCGAAAACAAAAGATGTTCATTCATAAGCGCAAGCATTTCATCTCCCCGCGCACGCAAATGTTCTCCGCAACAATCCTTTTCACGACGAACACAAAAATGCTAAAATCTTCAATTTTACAAACCATTGACGGTCATTGAAAAGATTCAACATCGCAATATCAGACAATAATCTAATTTGCCAACGTAGTCTGACAAATTTCTGGCATTCTAGAATATTGTGGAATATTCTGGAACATTCTAGAATATTCTAGAACTTTTGTCCAAATGCGCGCATCAACTCATTTGCCTACAAGTGCACGCGCTGATGGCGATTGACACAAAAATTGGCGAAAACTCGAAAGAATATTCTTTTGACGATTCTCCCTATCCCTTTCAACCCATCTCTTATCCTCAACTATTGCATAACCGTCTCAACTTGCGTTTCGCTATCCAGAAACTGGTTTTTTTGTTTACTTATTTTTCTTCTATGGTTTTTGTTTTGATTTATTACTTATCTTCTTCCTTTTGAACACATGCAGCCGCTCGCCTTCGCAATAGCCTCTCTGCTCTAAATATAGCAAAATATGGTGAAAATGGTTTTTATTGGTGTGGTAGAATTGTTGAATTCTCCCGACGGCACGTAGAAATTTTGTTGATGGAAAAGCTGTTTTAACATTTGCGCCTTCTCATTACTTACAAGTTCTCTGCTATGATTTCGTCAACAAGCATGTGCACTGAGCAGAAAAATGTTATTTTAAAATTGTATTCAAGATGTAGAAAATACATAGGTAGCGCTTTCATCAAACCGCTACTTTAGCTCTGCCCGAATGCGCAATCTTGTATTCTATCATTCTTGGAAGTTGATATTGATCATTTAATTTTAAAAAATAAGCCGGCGACGCTTATACTCCTGCACAGAAGTGCGTTGGCTAAGCCGAGGGAAAAATCTTCAAAGGCTATTTGACATAAGAAATGAAGTCAAAATTTTCTTAGAAGATGATTCTTCAGACATTGGAAAATCATTAGGTCAGGAATTAAACAACGAAGGTTTTTTGGCTGATTTAGCATTTTTATGCGATATCACAACTATATTAAATAATTTATATCTAACGTTGCAGGGAAAAACAAACTAATTTTCGATTTACAAAGAATAATAAATCAATTCGAACAGAGATTAATAGATTTAATAGAACAAATTAACAACAACAACTCAGCAAACCATAACAGCAGAATTTTCAATACAAAATAAATTACAATACTACAATCAGATTGTCGACCGAGTTTTAAAAAATTATAAAGCCAGATTTCAAGACCTACCCCAAATAAAACCGCTGGTAGAATTACATAATAATCCCTCGACATGTGATTTTTCGATGTTTGATGAACCACTTCCAAAAAGAAATTATGGAAATGTAAACAGATTTCACTTTACCTCTTGATTCAGGCATCGAAATTGTATTCAATGTTCGCTACAACTTATAGTTGTGAAGTGGCATTTTCCACTTTAAAACTTGTACAAAATAAGTAACCAAATAGTTTAACAAATGAACACCTATCCGATCTCATTCGGATTAAGCAATACAACGAAGAAGTTGATATTGATCATTTAATGCTAAACAATTATTAAAATTTCTCTTTTCTGCTCAGTGTACATGCTTCTGACGACATCATTGTCTCTGCTGCTTACTAACACAAGCTCAACACTCACACAGTCAATTTGGCCGGCCCTGCTCTAAAGCGTTTGTTGCTTTTATACGTATCCAATGCTGGATAATCAATGATGTAGCTCGTCGTGTTGTTCGTGATTGTGTGCATTGCGTTCGTTACAAACCTTCACTGTTGGAGCAAGTTATGGGGCCTCTACCAAAAGAGTGTCTTCAACCAGCACGACCATTTGTGGCACGACGCAGAGAAAAGAAGGTGACGACAAAAGTACGTCCGTTACTTCGTACTTGCCTCGTTTGAAGGATTGACGTCACAACTAGCTCTTAAAAAGTTGATTTTTCAGAGTTTTTAGCGATTTTTACAAGTTAAACACATAATAATAAATGTGAAGTGCTGAGCTTTATATTTTAGCAGTTGCAGTGCAAATAAAACACCCAAGTGCAGTTATCACCTTCCTATTCGTCTCGCTATTCCTGTAGCAGCGTCCGCTGTGACGTGTACGCGTTGTCTTTATCCGGGTTTCTACCATTCTTGCATTTGTGCAATGGACTTTTGCGCACCAAAAAATACTTTCCTGCGAATCCTACGACATCACACTTGGCCGTTTTCGTTTGCACTCTTGAACGCTCTAAAATAAATGGGTGGTCGGCGAAAAATGTCATGCGATATTTTTTGCGATAACGCTACGAATATTATAGAATCATTTCACCAACTACAAGAGCTGTAGAAATTTCTGTTTAGAGACGAGACGCAAAAAGAAATAAGTAAATTTTGCTCAGCTGATTTTATTAACTTATACTTTATTCCGACCAGGGCACCCGATTTTGGCAGCCTCTAGGAAGCAGCAGTTAAGAACTCCAAGGTACTGCTATATCGTAGATTCGCAAACACCAGATAGACATTTGAAGAGCTGAGTGCCATCGCTGTAGAAATCGATGATATATTAAACTTGCGTCCGCTTTCTCCGTTATCGTGAGATCCGAATGATTTGGAAGCACACACTGCTGACCATTTCTCGGTTGGTGACTCGCTGCGCTCCTTACACAAGCGCTCTCTCGAGCATGCCAACATGTCCATTTTGAGACGCAAAAAGAAATAAGTAAATTTTGCTCAGCTGATTTTATTAACTTCCGCTTTATTCCGACCAGGGCACCCGATTTTGGCAGCCTCTAGGAAGCAGCAGTTAAGAACTCCAAGGTACTGCTATATCGTAGATTCGCAAACACCAGATAGACATTTGAAGAGTTTAGTGCCATCGCTGTAGAAATCGATGATATATTAAACTTGCGTCCGCTTTCTCCGTTATCGTGAGATCCGAATGATTTCGAAGCACACACTGCTGACCATTTCTCGGTTGGTGACTCGCTGCGCTCCTTACACGAGCGCTCTCTCGAGCATGCCAACATGTCCATTTTGTATCGATACGCCACGATTATGGGTATAAAATAACGATTTTGGCGGCGCTGTTCTCAGACAACGTAAATGAACTTCGCACACCTATTAAGTGGACAACGTTTGCATCCAATCCCACTGAGGGAACTTTAGTTACCATTCACGACGACATTTGCCAGTACAACGTTGGATCCACTGTTCCTTGAGAAGGTCATGTTGCAGTCGTGTACCTTCGCACTGCCAATGGTACTTGCTGTCAACCGATTAATAAACTTGCAATACTGTCAGTGCCTTGAAAGTGGATCCATCCTTGGGCTGTCTGGGTATTACAGACGGTTTATAAATGCAATGCCAGTATCGCCAAACCTCTGACTAAATACTTGAGGAGTGATAAAGGTGATGCTAAAGTTGTAAAATAAAAAAATTAAAAATTAATTCTACTGTATTTGAGCGAATTAACAAACACTAAGTTCGGATGCTTCTACAACGCCCTAATTTTAAAAATCCCTTTGCACTAGCCATCGACTCTTTAAATATTGCGATTGACGATGTTGTACTATTGTACTGATATTCGAATTTTTACAGATCACCAGCCTCTTATATTTACTACAGTCAGTCATTAACCCTAATGTAGTTAACGCTATTTTGTGCTCACTAGAGGTGTTAGTGAAACTTCAGAATACTTTAAACGAAATCTTTCCTTGGGTGACATTTAAGCACAATGAGAAAATGGTTTTTGACATATTTAATGAAAATGAAAAATGATAATCTTTTCCAGATTTTAAACCAATATTATTTTATAAATTTAGAAGTAATATTAAAAGTTGTTATAAGAAGCTGCTCCAGTTGCCAAGTTTGTAAATATGTTAGGAATCCCAAACAGGAGTTCGTAGGAGAAACACCTATACGTACTTAAATAGGAGAAATTTTACACAGACAATAAACTGCGAATAAACTGTTTCAGACTTGCGTGGATAGGTATCCCAAAATAGCCATATCACCAGATACCTAAGATGCGAACATCGTCCTTAAAAATAGTAGAAGTGCGTGACTAGTCGTCATCTCCAATAATAGCAGTCAATAACCGAAAGGTAGCAATTTTGAAGTGACATTCAGTGACTTCATAACTCATACAGAAAATTCTTGATCGAAAACAGATCGAAATATAAACCAAAATTTAGAAGTTCAGATGAAATAACCAACAAAAAACATTAATCAACTAATTAAAAGGACTAACGCAATATCCAAAGATAGTAATAATAATAATTTGGCGTTTACACCATATAGCTAGATGTGTGGCCGAACGTCTCCTACAATTTGTTGTGTGCATCTCGACGTTGTAACACAAATAGAGGGGCCAGCAGTTTTACGCCGACCTCAAACGGAAAATAATTTTTCTAGAAGCTATTTCAAGGCAGCAATGCATTGCCCGCCGAGTGCGACCGCTTTAAGAAAAAACTTTTATTATAATTTCTCATATTACCTGACGGTCAGGATTTCATCCCGGGACCCACCAAATGCATCGCCCAGGCGCTACACCGGCGACGTCGACCCCAAAGACGATTGAAAAAAATAATGGAATCCTAGAATTATCTGTGATAGAGAATGAAATTATATTACCTGACTTAAATAACATTGTAAATAGTATCGCACTTTCCACTAAATACTGTTAATCTTATGATATTTGGGATTTATGAGTCAATCGAATTAATAAAACTAGACTACAGTGGCTCCATGTCATAACAGATTTCTTGCTGTTAGTACAAGATAAAAATTATCCATCTGAAAATTAAATCAATAACTTTGTAAAACTACTAAAATTGGTGAATCTCGTAATTAATTAGAATTTTTGCAGTCATTCGTAATAACTCAATTTTAAAAATAGTAAAGTAACATTATGGGTAGATCTAGGGAAACTGTAAAAGCACTAACCGAATGCTAATCAGAAGATGCACCATGTGCAACAGCTTTAATGAATAACAATCCAGCAACAATCCAGACCATAACATTCCATATTCGTAACTACAAAAAGTTCTACACATGTCGTGGATCCCACTAAAACAATGTCGATAAACATAATATCGAACGATCATAATGAACTTTGAACTTGAGCACACTGTAAACTTTATCGGTCGACTATTTGGTCGGGCTCTCTTGAATCCCATGAAGTTATATGCAAGTGCGCACACTGCACCAACTACCTCGCCGCCGACTATATAGTTGCAATCTCATTGCCTTCAAATTAGAATAGCAAAATAGCTTGAACGCCTCGGTGCTTTATGTGAGTGCGTACACTGCCGATCAAATAGTTTGTCAACAGTGCTGCCACTCACTAAATTTCGTTTGTAGCCAAAAATTTGGCAAATCCGACTGAAATTTAGGGAATCTTTTTAAAGCTCACAATTACTATTATTAGCTAATCTTGCTTATTTTATGAAACATTTTATTTGATTAAATATAACATAGTTACACATACATATGTTTATTCGGTCAACATGTTTAAATATGTATGTATATATATTATAGCTGAGTGAAGAGCTAGGCCGGTTTTCCGTAGAGCGGGGAAAATAAGAGTATAAACAATTGGATTAAAATATAGTTTATTAAAAATATTTCATGGAACTCAACTTACCGCGTCTGTCTGCTGTGGGGATCGCCAAAAGAAAGGGCAGAAGCAACGACTTCCTTTAACTTCAGAGAGGCCGAAGTTTTTGAACAGAGCTTTTTGACGAAAGCGGTAAGTTAGGGTTGCCATTTGGCGAACGGAGTGAACATTCCGCCCGCCTTGCAGTATTACTGCGAAAAGCGCAAGTTTACAAATTATTTTAAAGATACATGGTTCAGCCTTTTAAATCAGTCTTGTAAATTAAAGTTAAATACATTTCAAGGTACAATTTTTGTTTTTCGAAATTTTCTTAATTCTAAATACAATTTTTTTTTTTTTTTAATATTGGTGCTGGCCTAGTGGGTCACGCCTGAAATAACCCATCCCAGTAGGGTGTTCTGCGCGACCAACTGTCCAGCGATGGAGGGCATCAGCCCAGGCTGTATAAGCTTGGCATACAGATCCGCGCCAAGCACCATTTCGACCGGCGCTGCTTTGTCGTAATACGGGTCGGCGAGTCGCAAATTGTTAAAACCTTGCGCGGCCTGGGGTGTTAGCGAGCGTAAGGGTGTCGGCGTTGGATTGATCGTCTCGATGTTTGCGCACACGGACAGCTCATCATGACCACCAAGGTTGTTGCGTAGTGTCAGATGGCACACTCGGCCGGCTCCACGCACCTGAGTGCGGAGTCGCAGTCTTGTGACCGTGGCGGCGGAAATGGTGGTCGCCGGACTCACAGGGTTGATGACGGCACGCACTGTGGAGAACCTATCCGCAGTGCGTAAGCGTACCAACGCCGTAGGTGACAACGCCATCATTTGCTGCCAAGGGAGTGTTGCTGATCTTTTCTCAATGATTGCTCGCGCATTTCGGCGACGACGAGCACCTTGACCGCGCCTTCTTTTCGGATGGGGTGGCCGACGAGACGAATCGAGTCTCGTTCGGTCCGGGCTACGCCGCTGAGACGAATCGAGTCTGAGCCGGTCGTTTCCATTCCGCCAGTCCGATCGGAAGTCACCAGCTCTCTTAAGTCGGCGAGACGAATCGAGTCTGGCTCGATCTTGAGTGAGCGGTGTGCGCGGAAAGTGTCGCGTCGTAGAACGCGGAGCGGGCTGCGCCCTATTGAGGGGTGGCCGGAACGGGTGGGAGAGCGTCATTGCGGTTGTTGCCGTGGTTGTCATTGGCGCATCCCTTTCCTTATTTGTCGGCAAAGCATCTATTTCAGCCATCAAGGCTTCCTCTTCCTCGACTTGCTGTGCCCATGAGAGCTCGACGACGTCTTCATCTTCTTCTTCTGCGTCGGAGCTGGGGCCATGAAGCATTGTGTGATGGGTTTTGCCGCATCGTTTGCAACGAATTACACTATCACAATCGCTTAAGGCATGGTCCGAAGCGAGGCAGTTGCTGCAATAGCGATATATCAACGCCGTTCTCAACCGAATTTCGGGAGTCATTCGGCGGAACTCGGCGCACAGTCGGAGAGGATGGTTCTCCATACATAGGCCGCATGCGAATTTCGACATTTTCTAAACGAGAAAAAAGAAAATTAGTTTATGGCAAATTTAGTCAGTTTCGTTTGGTAATAGAACAAGCTTCACTACTGGTCTACTAATTATACCGCGCTGAGTTTGAATGTCGACAATTCGAACCTTATCATCTGACCCAGGATGAACCTTTGCCACCCTGCCTAATCTCCAATCATTCGGAGGAATGTTTTCTTCACGAACAACTACCAAATCGTTGATAGCAAGGTTTCTCTGTGGATATTTCCACTTATATCGTTTTTGTAGTTCTGATAAATATTCCGATTTCCATCTTCGGCAGAACATTTGGTTCATTGCCTTTAATTTTTGCCATCTATTAACCAATGAGATCGGGTTATCATTGATTTCCGGTTCTGCCTTTGACAGAAGAGGCGAGCCAACCAGAAAGTGTCCTGGTGTAAGCGGGGTGAAGTCATTGATATTGACTGACATTGGACTTATTGGACGAGAATTTAAACATGCCTCGATCCTGGCCAACAGCGTAGAAAGTTCTTCGAATGTATATTTCATTGAACCTGCAATTTTCTTGAAGTGGGTTTTGAAACTTTTTACCCCAGCTTCCCATAAGCCTCCCATATGAGGAGCACCTGCAGTAATGAAATGCCAATTTATTTCCGATAACTCGTCGCTGTTGGCTATAGCTTTGGGCCATGACTTTAGAAATGCCTTAAAGTCTCTTTTGATTTCTCTTGAGGCTCCCACAAAATTGGTGCCGTTGTCTGAATATATGTGATTCGGACAACCTCGGCGAGAAATAAATCTTGACAGCGCTGCCATAAATGAGGCAGTTGAAAGATCACTTGTGGCTTCAAGATGTATGGCCTTTGTAGAAAAGCATACAAAAACACATACGTAGCCTTTCGTAATCAAACAAGCTCGGCCTGTAAAGTTTTTCACTTCAAATGGGCCCGTGAAATCGACACCAGTTGTTTCAAATGGTCTCGTTATTTGCGTTCTGGACGCAGGTAGAGCAGCCATGAGTTGGGTTTGCTCTCGTTGTCTATACAAAACACAAGTTTTACAATTGTGTATAATAGACCTAATGAGGTTTTTGGCTTTCACCAACCAGTATCGCATGCGTAAAAGACGCAGGACTAGCTGGTTGCCGCCATGGAGTGAGACCAAGTGAATGAATTTTATCATTATTTTGGAGAAATGACAACCATATGGCAATATAATTGGGTGTCGTTCATCGAAGCTCATTGAAGGAGCGTTATTTAACCGGCCACCGACTCTGAGAAGCCCGGTGTCGTCAATGAAGGGAGTCAACGATAGAATCGTAGACCCTTTTCCCACAGGCTTTTTGTTTTGTAAGTCCTTGTATTCAGAGGCAAAATGTGCTCTTTGGGAGAGTTGAATAAGCCTTGATTGGACGAATTTGGCTTCATCAGGAGTGATGACTGGAGAATTCGAGCGTTCTTTGTGTGATGGATGAATCCGCTTAAAGAACCTAAAAACTCGAGCAATTACTCGAATAGCCTTTGGTAGGCTGGAAAAGCGTTCTAAAATGTCTTCAAATGGAAGAATTGACGCTGTATGGACTCGAACAGCCTTTGTTTCGAGTGTTGTTTCAAAGGCTTCTTTGGATTGTGGTTTTGGCCAACTTGCTTGGCTGAATTTAAGCCACTTTGGACCACGCCACCAAAGATTATTATTTCCTAATTCTTGAGGAAAAAGACCACGACTAGCGAGGTCAGCTGGGTTGTCTTCGGAGCTTACATGATTCCAGTTCTCTATCTTCGTACTTTCAGATATTTTCGAAACTCGGTTAGCTACAAATGTAGACCACGAGCAAGGTGGCTTGTTTAACCAAGCGAGAACAATTGTGGAATCAGTCCAAAAGTATAACCCTTGATTTTCAATACCCATTTGGGGCAAAAGAAAATCTACCATATTGGAAAGGAGAACTGCTCCAGATAATTCCAATCTCGGTATAGAGATGGTTTTGACAGGAGCAACTTTTGTTTTGGCCAGGAGCAAATGTGTTTCAACATTTGAATTTGCGTCCTGCACACGAATATAAATAGCTGCTCCATATGCCTTTTCAGAGGCGTCACAAAACCCATGAAACTGTGTTTGACAGTTCGGACTATAATTAACCCATCTGGGGATTTTTATAGAATTGATATGAGGATAGTTATCCAAGAACATTTTCCACTGATGTAGAGAGTTTGGATTCAACTCCTCATCCCAATTTGTCTTATCTAGCCAAATTTGCTGCATAAGCATTTTTGCTACTACGATAATTGGGCTTAACCAACCTGCAGGATCGAACAATTTGGCAATTGTGGACAGAACTTGTCGTTTTGTAAACGAATCTTTGTTCTCCAAAGACTTTGCCAAGAAATAAAACTGATCCGATTTTGCGTTCCATCGGATGCCTAAAGTCTTAGCTTCGCTGGAATCGTGGATTTCCAGAAAGTCAGTGGCTAGCAGGTGGCTACTTTGAAGACCTAACAGAATTTGCTTACTGTTTGAGGTCCACTTTCTTAGCGGAAAACCCGCCGAGTTTAACGCCTCAATAAGTTGGTCTCGTGATTTAACTGCCTCGGGTATATCATGCGCACCAGCCAGTACATCATCCACATATGTACTTGACTTAAGAATTTCTGATGCTAGGGGATATTTTAACTTAGAGTCCTTGGCAAGTTGTAGCAACGTGCGTATTGCCAAATATGGCGCACAGTTGAGACCGAAGGTGACTCTGTCTAACTGAAAGTCCTTGATCTCCCCGTCCAAAGAATCTCTAAAGAGGATTCTTTGATATGAAGTATGCTTGGGGTTGACGATTATTTGTCGGTACATTTTCTCAATGTCCGCATTGAACACATATTTGAATAATCGCCACCTTACAACAAGCATTGTCAAATCGGTTTGGAGAGGTGGACCAGTGTACAAAAGGTCATTAAGACTGACTCCATTTGAAGTGGGACAAGATCCGTTGAACACCACTCTTAATTTTGACGTGGTACTGTCAGGTTTATGGACAGCGTGGTGTGGAAGGTAATAGCTTTTGGAAGGGTCCTTGCATTTGTCATATACAACTTCGTGCATGTGACCCAAATCCACGTATTCTTGAAGTACCTTACTGTATTCCTCCTTTATTAGGGGTTTTTTGCTCAGAGACATCTCACTTCTGAGAAATTTTCTCATCGCGATATGACGAGAAGCGCCCATATGTTCCCTTAGAGGTGTAAGTTTGAACGGGAGCGAAACTACATACCGACCTTCGTGATTGCGGAAGGTGGTATCTGTGTAGAACCGCTCGCACTGTTCTTCTTCGACCGTAGTAAATTTGGTCTTTGGTACTTCTTCTAACTCCCAAAACTTAGTGATTTGTTGATCTAGTGAGACCTCACTAAAGTATGAAAGATACGTGGTCTTCGGAACCCTTCCACTCAGCACGGGTCCGGTTAAGATCCATCCGAACACCGTGTTTTGAGCCATGAGAGTGTCGAGAATATTCGACTTTACCCCATTTAAAACCACTTTTGGATAAAGGTCTCCACCAATTAACAAGTCAATTTGTTGGCTCTTAAAAGAGTTATTATCTGCCAACGGGATATCAGGAAGCGATTTTAAAATTGCATCACTGATCGTTTGAGACGGTAGAAAACCTGTTAGTTTGGGAAGAACCAAAGCATCGACTTTGATCCGGAAACCTTTATTACGAGGGGAGCCTATACTTAAAGTACAAACTTTTTGTACCCTTCCGGAGATGGTTTCATTTAGCCCCGATACTTGTGCGCATATACCTTTAGTAGTCAGATTCAGGCGCTTTTGCAAGCGTTCAGAAACAAAGGTTCCTTCGGATCCTGAATCTATTAAGGCTCTGGCAGTGTATGAGCTATTTTTGTGACAAATGGTCACCATAGCAGTCCCTAGAAGCATACATCGGTTATTGTCAACTGGACAATTAGATGCATTGGCTTTGATGGACGCCGTATGAGACTTAGTTGAAGTCTCTTGTACGTTTGACGTACACGGCTCTTCACTTTGCTCCCTATGAAGCATAGTGTGATGCCTTTTTCTGCACTTAGCACACGTGAAACTGCTTTTGCAGTCATTTATTTCATGTGCATCTGACAAACAGTTAAGGCAGAGACGGTGTTTTTTCGCGGCAGAAAATCTTGCACTTGCACTCATATCCAAAAACCTTTGACATGTTTTTAGGACATGAGTTGGCGAAGAACAGAGTTTACATCGTACATTGTTTGGTTTAATGAGATGTGTATTTACTCTCTTTGTTTGGAGTTGATTATATTGTTTGAAGGTCTTTGACGAGTTATTATTAAATGCCATGCTCGCTTTGGGTTGGACGTTAGAATGCCCTTTAAGATCGGACACTGTTTCAAGTGTTTGAAACCTATTGTTGAGAAATTTGTCTAAGTCCACCCACTTTGGAATTTCAGTTTTTTCTTCCAAAGTTTGTTCCCACAGAGCGAGGGTATTTTCTGGGAGCCTAGTCGAACACAAATATGTGAAAATCGCATCCCAACATTCAATATTTATACCCTGTAGTTGGAGCGCCGAAATGCAACTGTTAATTTCTCGTTGCAATTTTTTCAGCGCTGTTCCTGACTCTGAGGAGATATATGAAAAATTAAACAATATCTTCAACTGAGAGTTTATTAAAATTCGCCTATTTTCATACCTATCTGTTAAGTTAGTCCATGCCAACGCAAAACCATCATTAGTGAGGGGGGCTTTCTGTACTATTTCCCTCGCCTCACCTCGAGTTTTCTGATTAAGGTGGAAAAGTTTTTCCACCGGAGATAATCTAGCGTTATTCCGATAAATGGCGGTGAACATGTCCCTAAAGGAGGGCCACTTTAAATAATCACCATGAAAGATTTCGGTATCGCATGGAGGCAGGTGAATACTAGGCATAACCGAAGTCTCAACCAACCGTTCAGGCTGAATAGTGGTTGAATTCGAGTTTTGGTTGAACATAGTGAGACTGTGTATGTGCTCACCCATTAAAGCTCCACAACAAACATATGCTTGATAGCAGTTGGAATATTTGAGCTTGATCGATTCTATAGTAGCCTCGTGGTCGGTGCACATCGAATTTACATTCGACAAACAACTTTTATATTCAGCCTTTACTTCAGCCCAGAGCGACTTTAACTCTTCTTGTTGAATTTCAAGAGAGAAAGTGCTCTGATTTGTGACTGTAGGCGTGATACAACCTTCAAATTCTAAAAGAGCATCTGCTGCTTGGAAGAATTTTGCTAACGATGCCATTTTATTTTCAAAAAGGTAGAAAAATTTTATTTAAAAGGCAAAAAATTGTTTAAATAATCTTTAAACCGACGATATATGATCGTACGAAAAAAAACAAATCGACTAGCGATTGATTATTTATTTAAAATTAATAGAACGGATCGGTAACGATCGAATCCCCACAACAAAATTTAAAAACAATTAAAAATTATCAAAAATATTCAAATAATTGATTTTCAGAATTTCGACAACTGGTCAAGATAGAAAAAAAAAATTTAAAATTAAAAGAAGTAAAAGATTGACGAAAATTTAGCAGTTATGTTCCACTAAATATTTTAATTGTGAATATTTAGCGAAATATTCACAAAGATCAACGCATAAAAAAACGGCTGGCTAAAATTAGTTACGAAAATCTGAACGAAAATATGTATACACCGATAAACGATCGATGAACAAAAAGTTTCGTAGATAAATATTTAAAAAATATTAATGGAGTCGATAAATGATCAAAACTCCAAAAATTTGCAGCGTTAGAGCTTTAATTTGAAAAATAACACCGAATTTCGTAACAAAACTAAATCACCAGACCAGTAAAATTACAAATATTTACTATTAAAGCTTTTAAATTATTTAAATAATTAAATTTTATTCAATTAGAACGTGAACACAAATTTTTTAAGAAGTGACAACTTTGAAAACTTAGATGAACTCGAATTTAAAGTCAAATTAATTTATTAAACTCGCACACAAAAAAAAAATTTAAATTTAAATTTATAAAACGAGCAAAAACATTGAGTTTGCTGTCTAGTCACCTTTGCGTTTTATATATATTGCCGCAACAACAATATATGCACTTGCTTTAATACAGGCAAAACTTTCAAAGTTTGCCGTATTGAAAAGACAACAAAATTAAAAAATTTTATTTAATTTTATTTCACTTAATTGCTTCGGTTTTATTTATAATTACAAAGCACGAAATGTTTATTTATTTGAAATCACAAAATTTTTTTTAAAATAATTATGTCACTGATTTAATTGGTGTCTGCCCACTGTTGATTTGTCCGCTGGGTAGACTCCCTTTGTCGTGCGTATGCCTGTTATTGTTGTTGGCCTTACCCACTCCCACACAGTTGGTGTGTATGCTGCACTGCTACTCTGCTGCTCTGCTGCGCTGCTATCTCCACTGCTAGCGCTTGCGTTCACTTTTTTTTTTTGTTTGCAAAAATTCACTCGCGTAAATACAGCACATAGAATTCTATTGCTGTTTTGTGTTCGCTAATTGTAGCGAAAATATATTTATATGTACGTATGTATGTATATATAAATAGTAAGCCAGTGGGTAGGCTGAGTTGCGAATATAGCGCAAAACAAATGACGCGTGAGAACTCTTGAATATTACAGCGAGTTAATAAGAGTGTCGGATCGGAAATTTTGTTTGGTAAATGACAAAAATAAATTCTCTCGTTTTACTCTTAGCTTTATTTAATGTTACCGCTTGTAACATTAGATGCCGCTAGTACTTGATCTCTTTTTTGTTCTATGTACATACATATACGTATATGTATGCTTGTAAATTATTTTGCCGCACTCTAAAGGAGTGTTTATTACGAGCTTTTTGTACTTTATATACAAGGAAATGAGCTAATATGTGGACTGTATATATATATTGGTATGAATATATAAAAAGGAAGATCAAGGCAAAGGCGAGAAATTTTCCGTTTTCTTGATTTATGTACACAGAATAAACATGTAATAAATTTTTTTTATGTAAGCTTTTACTGTACATATGTAAATGTGCATATGTATACCGAAAGGAGCGGTAATAGGGTTTGCACTTACCGAAGTACACTAACAAAGAATTGTCTTTGTCCCCTTTTTATTTGTATGCAAAAGTAAAGTACCAAAAATATGTTCTGGCCTCTACTTTGCTCAAATTTTATTTTTCCGCTTTATTTGATGCAACTCAAATTGGTTGAATTGCACCCCTTTAAATTCACGAGCTTACCTTATTTCGTTTGATTTGTGTTTTATGTTGTTTTACTGTGCTCGTATATGATGTTGGTAATTTGTGTAGTACTTGATTACCAAATTCCAATTGTTTGTGTGTGTCCAATTTTCTTTTAAATTTCAATTCCGTCTTAGAAATCCGGTTCGATTGGACCAATGAATAGCTGAGTGAAGAGCTAGGCCGGTTTTCCGTAGAGCGGGGAAAATAAGAGTATAAACAATTGGATTAAAATATAGTTTATTAAAAATATTTCATGGAACTCAACTTACCGCGTCTGTCTGCTGTGGGGATCGCCAAAAGAAAGGGCAGAAGCAACGACTTCCTTTAACTTCAGAGAGGCCGAAGTTTTTGAACAGAGCTTTTTGACGAAAGCGGTAAGTTAGGGTTGCCATTTGGTGAACGGAGTGAACATACAGTATAACTCAAAATTATTGTTTATCTTGTTAAATATTTTTCGTTTACTTTTTATAAAAATATTCATATTAACCATATAGATACAATTTTAAAACTTTTTAATCAGAATGTTTCAGAAACTTTTCGGGTATGCTGTTTGAAAGCCAATTCAATTTCAGCACAAGTTTAAGTGGCTGACAAGTTTCCTTGATTATTAATCATATATACATAAGTATATAAATTTTCTTCATGCATTGTTGATTGCTGAAGCTATAAAAATGTAGCATTTTAGCTTTTCATACTAAATGCAGCACTTTGGTTACAGTCGCAACGCTCGTTGTAGCATCACTATAGCAATTCTCCGGCTGCAGAGTAACCAACAAACTGTACTACGAGTATTTAAGGCGCGAGTTATGTTGGCTCCCACACCACCAACATCAACGACGAGCACATACAACAACAACAACCATAACCGCAAAGCAAACCGCACAGCAACAACAAAAATAGCTGCATGCTTAATCAACATAATTGTTTTAATTTTATCTTTGAGTTCGATTAAGTTTATTCCTAAGAATTGCCACTTTGTTAATTATGCACTTTCAATACTTTGAGTTCAATTAAGTTTATTTCTAAGAATCAACCAATTTCAAAATATTATTTTATGCATTTCTTGCACTTTTATTATTATAAATACCACAAAATCATGTAAAGAAGGCTCAGAAATAAAGTTGTGATCAAAATGAGCAGTTGGCTCTAAATAAATATTTTTTTATTTTAAAAAACCTATCCGGGGATATTTGTCGCGCAATCCAAAGAATATAAACAGCAACATAATCATTCAGTTTTTTCTGTTGCTATTTTTCGGGTTGGTGCAACAAAGAACAGAAACAGTAATCAAATAGTCATTCATATTATTTTGCATTTTCGTTCGTTGCGCTGGTGATTCTTCACCATGTGAATGAAATATTATTCAACAACACGAAGCGCAGCATACAATGTCTCAAAATAAATGGTAAAGATTTAGTCAAATATTTCACATTTCTCCTGTCACCAGCTGTTTCTGTTGCTGACGCACTGAATGCTTTTCCTGCAAATTGGCATAGAATATTTGACTACATATTTAATTATTAAATTTTCATTTTAAAAGTAACACTTTGATTGACACAAGAACGGTACGCTTTACCTCAGGAGTAGCCGGTGTAATCAACAGTTAAAGTCACTTGTCCGCCAAAGAGCGGCTAAATAAATCTGAGCGAGTTGCTCTTTTGCCAGCTCAAGTACGAATGAATTCTTTATTTTCTTTATATTTCTTTCTATGCATAATTCGTTTGCTTAAATTAGGGATGGTACAGCTGTGAATAGTATGTGAAACTATAATGTGTAGTGTAATGTCCTACTGAAATTATAATTTACTTTTATAATGAATGATCAAAATTTACGTGATCTAAATAATATTTTATGTTTGGTGGTGACCACCACATACATATGTATATGTATGTATATGGATGTGGATTTGAGCGATGCAGTGTGGTGAAATTTCTACATATTGAAAGGTCAAGAAAGGTAAAAGATAATGAGAATAAGAGAGTGGAAGAGAGGAAGAAAAAACACGCAAATGATATATCTTTGTGCGGTTACGTTTGCATCAAATTTTAATGTCGCAAAAAAAAGTAGAAGGAGGAGTAGTCGAAATTTCGGGGAGATATTTATATTCTGTTCTGAGTTTCGGTTTTACAGTCCACCTTTATCTAATCAGTTACGAAAAAATTCAACAATTGGTATAAGATATGCGAAAGAATTTAACAAATAGATAATTGAATATTTCCGGAAAAATTAAATAAATGATTGGATATTTACAGAAAAATTAAATAAACGATGGGGTATTTACAAAAGAATTCAACAAGTGGTTGAGAATTTACGAAAACATTAAATAGATGATTTGACATCTACGAAAGAATTCAACAAATATTTGAAGATATGCGAAAGAATTCTACAGTTGAATGGTTCAATATTTACAAAAGAATTCAATAAATGGTGGAATATTTCCGAATACATTAAATAAAGTTTCTAGATGTGCGTTTTTTTTCAACAGTGGTGAATGTATGCAATAGAAATCGACAAGAGGTGAATATTTGTGACAGGCGTTAGGAAAGGTGAAATATATGCGATAGAGTTGAGCGAATGGTGAGGATTCGCGATGAAAACGTATTGAGGGGAATGTTATTTATCTGAGAGCGAGGTTTGAAACTTCGGCTTAAAACTCAAATAGTGATACGAGCCGGTGAATTGTGGGTAGAGTTAAATAGTTCGGGGAACATTTGTTCGTACTTACTTGAGTAACATATGTCTAAGATCGACACATAATATGCAGAGCGAATTGAGTTAAATTATTTTATAATAGATTAACGCAACTGCGAGTCGACTGACAAAGTTTGCATTCACAATGACCGCAATTTGTGCAGCTGTTTGGGTTCCTAGCTATTCGAGAATAGGGTAGTAATGTCGAAACTCACTCAAAACAGTAAAATGTACGAAAACGTTAATGTAATGAGAGAGAAGATTGGATGGTGAATAATTAGAAGCGTGAGTGAAAAGTATTTGTTTCAACTTTTTATTTAATACCTAAATAGTAAAAGGGTTTGTTTGTATCTCTAAACATTTAAACATCCAGATATATCAGTGTACTTTCTTTATTTTATTTTCATATAGCAGAATATGGCAGAGGGTGTTAAGAGCTTAAGCAAGTTCATTGCTCGCATCGAAGAGTATACTTGGCAGCTAGAGTTTGGGAATGCAACTTCAGAGCGTGTTCAGGTGTGATGAAATGGCAGCGCAGGTTGAAAACCTTTTTTTCGCGATGCATTCTGTCCTTTCATCGACAAGGCAAGTGCAGATCCAGGGACTAGCAAACATAATTTTTGCCGCAATTGTTTGAAACGTAGACATATTGCCGGCAATTGTTTTCAATTTGCGAACGTGGCTCACAGCAGGTGAAAACTTTTATGTTTGATTTATTTACTAATAAAAAAAAAAACAAAGTTTCTCTTTTTAAGAAGCGAAAGCTTCTTACTTTATTTGTTTGAATCTATCTTAAGACTGACTTAATTACTAAAAACAGTGGTACTTATAATTGATTAAATGTCTACCTTGCATATTCTGTCAGTTAAAGTTGGTAAACAATTCTTTGGAATTGTTTACTTCGATTTGCACCTACCGGAAATGCAAATCAGCATTAATAAATTTAATTTAGGAAAAAGGTTCATTGTACTAAGAAGAATGCAACTTGGCAGAAAGTGCAAGTTGCATATAAGTGCATCGCACTAAAAGTTGGCATGTGCCGGAAATGCTAATTCAGTAATTTTATATTATATTTAAGTTCATATTATATTGAGGGGTTTTGCTATAACACCCCCACCGTTAGATTGAGGCTCCGACGAAATATGCAAGATGGACAGTTTTTTATTTGTTTTATACATAGTAAATATTGTTAACATTATGATGGTAATGACAATTGTTATGTTTGTGCTTACGTTGATAAAATTAGATTTTTTTGTTTGGTATTGTATTTGTTGAATATATTTTGTATGTTCTATTTGTTCTAAGTATAATGATTCTAACTTTAAATTAGGAAAATTATTAGATTTTTCTTTAATTTTTGTTATAATATTAGGTAGAATAAATTGATCGTAAAATTTTAGTTTAACATTACTAAAAGTTTTGTTGATTGTGTTAATTTCACAGTTTTCAAATTTTATTAAAAAATTTCCGCTTATTTTGATATCAATTTTGTTACAATTATGCTCGACTTTGGAATAGAAGTTTTTAAATATTAATATACCAGGAAGAATTTCTATTACGACTGATTCGTGTAGAATTTGCATATCGCAGTATGCTTCTTCATAGTTTAATATGCTTGAAATACATTTATCAGATTTTTGAATTAAATTTTTCTTAAGATTATCTTTAACGTCCACATCAAAAATGTTATTTTTCGAATCTACTAACATTTCATAGGTATTCAATATAATTGATTTGTTGTTTAAATTGGGAATTGGCTCAAATATAATTTTCGATAGAATTTCTTTTGAATATTGAGGAATCCGAAGGATTATAACGATATTCTCCTCATGTAAGGCGACGGCTATTTTAATATTTGTGTAACTGTCAAAATCATTTATCAAGTCAAGCTCTGTGTTTGTTAAAATATCCGTGGGAATTATTCCCAATTTGCTAGAGAATATTATCTGTCCAATATCGTCGACATGGTCCCGTAAGAGTGAAATGTCATTGTTTACTTGGTAAATGTGTTCCATGAACGTTGTTTCGTCTTCTATTGTCGCTATTTTATTTTGCATAAAATTCTTAAATTTGTTTAAATAACTTCCTATTAGAATTTGTTTTTGGTTTATGTGTTCGGTAATGTTTTGTATCTGCGAAGATATGAAACGGTTGACGAAGGTGAGATTATTAATTTTGTTTGTTAAGGACTCTTCGTTTTTATATAGTGACTTCAGTGAGTTGCTTAGTTCGAGTTCGTCGTCATTGTCCATAGTACCTGCAATAAGCTTTAATCCTTTTCCCAATACGTTTATCAGTCCTCTTTTTTGTTTAAAGTGTGGATTTAAGCTATTTATTTTTCCATTTAACAGTGCAAAATTTTTACCTATGGTGTCTAATAATGTCTTAGTTTCGACCGTGCTCGCGTTAAGTGTTTGTATATTTTCAGAGATTAAATTTAATGTGTCCGTGTAAGTAGTTATATTGACAATGTGAAGGATTTTGTTATATCGATCAATTACTTTTTGTTCTCCTGTTTTGATCGGTATATATCCGTTATTGTTGGTTAAGTCCTGAATGTCGATAGATTGTGCATAGATGGTCGTTAAAAATGCAATCGTCAGAATCCAAAGTGTCATCTAAAATATTGTATATAATAGTATATGGGTTTTCAATGTTTAGCCTGTATTTTAGGGTTATTTTTGATTTGATATTTTCACATGTGTTTTATAATATTTTAAACCGTTCTTAGTGTCCTGTATATGTTCGTCATCAATTATACTAGCATCTATTTTCCTATATTTTCTATGGTTCTTACCACCTCTAATTTCTTTTATGAAGTTGGTACCTCCTTGAATATCAATGTCCTTTCTATCCTTATTTAATTTGTTTATGTAATTTTCCTTTTTTTTAGCATTACATCATGGATTTCTTCATATTTGTCTTCGTGGATTTTCCCATTTATAAAGTCGATTGGTTTAGTTTTTGTAGTACTGTGTATAGTGTTATTATAAAAACCTATTATCCTAAAAATTTTTTCTTCTACTGTCTCATGGCGGCTCCTTTCGTTGTGTCTTAAAAGTCTAATGTGTTCATTAATTGTATTGTGTAACCTTTCAATATCTGCATTTGAGGTGTGGTTACTGTTAGATGTGTAATGTATTATAATATTTTCGTCCTTTAGAAATTGTTGCATTGGTATGGCTTTGAAGTCGAGTTCATTGTCAACAATAATTTTTTCGATTTTACCGTAAGTGTTGAGATAAAGTAATAGTTTGGTTTTAAATTCTATCCAATTCCTTCCATTAATTCTATAGGCTACAGCAAATTTTGTAAATTTATCGATTATCGTCATAAAAATTTGTTTTCCTAATGTGTAGAAAACATCAATGTGAACAATTTCGCGGGGTTTAGAGGGCGTTTCGGTAATTTTATAGGGTATTTTAGGGGGTCTTCTATCATATTTTTCTAAATTACAAATTTCGCAGTTATTTATTAATTGTGTTATTCTTAGTTTTAGTTTAGGGTTGTAGATTTGTGTCTTTAGTTCTTCGAAAACGGCCTGTATACCTCTATGGTTTTTATCTAAGTGCTCCTTTTCAATGACTTCAGTTAACTTATCTTCATCTTCTATATCCTCTAATAAGGTAGAACATCTTGTAATTTTGAAATCTCTGCTATTAGAAAATAGTTCCTCGTAAGTGGTCTTAAAAACGTCGAAAAATGCGTCATCTATGAAAATTGCATTTAGTTGTGTAGGATTAAAATGGTTTTTAAGTAGGATAATGGTAGTATCTCTATCTAGCTGCTTGATTTGGATGGGTTTCCTTGTATTTTTAAAAATGACCTTCTTTTGTGTTCTCATGGATCCTGATGTAATTTTTTTGATAACTATTTGATTCTTGAATAGATTTAGCGGAGCCAAAGTGTCTTTAATTGTCGAAGTGTCGGATTCTAATGTATTTATGTTCAAAGGTCCATGCTCAATACGGGATAACGCGTCTGCGTTGCTATTTTTCGTTCCTTTTTTGTATTTTATTTCGTAGTCGAATTCAGATAATTTTAATCGCCATCTGACGAGTTTTGAATTTGGTTCCTTAATGGAAAGAAGCCATGTCAAAGGTTTGTGATCGGTTTCGATTAGAAATTTGCGTCCGAAGAGATATGGTCTGAAATATTTGGTTGCCCAAATAATCGCCAAGAGTTCTTTTTCGATAGTACTGTAATTAATTTCGTGCTCGTTAAGGGTACGACTTGCGTAACAAATGGGATGGTTGTCCTGCGAAAGTACTGCACCTAAAGCGTAGTTACCAGCGTCTGTTGTGAGAGTGAATTTCTTTGTAAAGTCGGGATATGCTAGAATTGGGTCGTGAGTTAATAATGTTTTAAGTGTATTAAAGCGTTCTTGATATTGTGGGTCGGAGGTGTTTATTTTTGCATCCTTTTTCAAATACTTAGTCATGGGTTTAGCGATCAAAGAATAGTCCTTTATGAATTTTCTATAATATCCGGTTAAGCCAAGGAATTGCTTTATTTGTTTAGCGGTCTTAGGGGTTGGAAAGTTTTTGACACACTCTATTTTTTTCGGGTTCGCCTTTATACCACTGGGTGTCACTATGTGACCAAGGAATTCAGTTTCTCTTTTTAAAAATTCTGATTTATCTAATTGTACCTTAAGATTGGCTTCTTTTAAACGATTAAAAATTTGTTTTATGGAATCGAGGTGTTCCTGTAGAGAGGTAGAAAAAATAATAATATCATCCAAGTATACGAGGCAGATTTTATTTATGTAATCTTTAAGGATGTTATTCATGAGTCTTTGGAACGTCGCTGGTGCTGTCTTCAGACCAAACGGCATTCGCAAGAATTCGTAATGTCCTCCTTCCACACTGAAGGCGGTCTTATGAATGTCATTTTCCTCGATTTCTATTTGATGAAATCCCTTTGCTAAATCGAGAGTAGTGAAATATTGGCATCTGCCTAATTTGTCTAATATTTCATCGATATTGGGGATTGGATATTTATCATCTATCGTTACTTCGTTAAGTTTACGATAGTCTATTACAAGTCTCCATTTAGCTTTTCCACTGGCGTCAGCCTTCTTTGCTACGATCCATATGGGTGCTGAATATGGAGAATTACTGTGCCTTATGATTTTATCATTAAGCATTTCCTGAATTTGGTTTTCTACTTCCTTTTTATGAATATAAGGATATCTATATGATTTGGTAAATATTGGTATGTTATCGGTAGTCCTTATTTTATGTTTGATCGCTGATGTGAAACTCAATTTGGTATTTTCTTGATAAAAAATATCCGAATATTTGTTTATGATGGGCAAAAGTTTAGTTTTTTCTTCAAGATTAAGGTGCTGAATCCTAATTTGTTCTTTCAGTGGTTTATATTCTTTTGTTTTAATAACATTAAAATTTGCGTTGCCCACTTTCGGCTTGAATGCATTTTCTGACTTAGAAGTTAAGTCTAATTTCATATTGTAAGAAAGGTCTTTACTTGAAGTTACGTTTTTCTCCATCTTGTCGCCATCTTCGCTTTTGACAAAAAGAGTTAATATGTGTTTTCCAAATTTAATTGTATTATCTGTGTAATTTATGCTGGCTTTTAAAGGCCTTAATAAATCGTTACCTATTAAACCGTCGTAGAAGTCATGAAATTTAGTTATGTAGAACTCGATTACGTCGAGTCCTGTACCGAATTCTTCAAAAGCTTTAATATTTGCTTTTTCGTTTATACAGATTTTATGTTGCAAGGTGTTTATGTAAGTGGGGTTAATTTTCTGAATCCACTTGGGATGACAAATGCCAGGTTTTAAAATTGAATTAGTTGCACCTGTATCTACTATCAATTTTATATGTCCTAGTTTTGTCTTCACCTTTATATATGGAAGTTCTCCGAGGCAATATAACGAAAATTCTCGTTTTCGGCTATTTCGTGTCTGTTTATGTCCGAGGATTTAGATAATGGAAAGGTCTTGTTTTGTTGAAAGGACTCTCTTTGCATTGGGTTAAATTGTTGCGGAGGATTAGTGGTATAGAGTAAATTTTCAGTTCCATCTATTTCGTATTTGTTTATATCCATGGGTTCAGGTAACGGAAATCGATTGTTTTGTTGAAAGGACTCTCTTTGCAAGGGGTTAAATTGTCGTGAGGGATTGTATCGATTTTGATAATTAGGGTTTTGTTGGTTAGAATTAAGATGGTTTTGGGAGTTGTTATTACGATAATTTTGTCGATTAAGATTTTCAGGAATGTGTTGATTGAAATTTTGCCTATGGCGTTGGTTATGGTTAAATTGCCTATTTTGTGAATTAGGGTTTTGTGAGTTTTGTTTATTTTGGTAATTAGATTTTGAATGCCTCTGTTCAGATCTAATTTGGGGGAAAAATTGCTGATTATCTACCTTAAGGTGAGCATATCCTGCTTCAAACAGGATATTCATAGCTTCCTCTAAAGTTTCTGGATTTCTACAGGCCAGGATTGTCTTCATTGGCTCTGGAATTTTGCATTTGAAAACGTTAAGGGCTGTACGGCAATTATTTTGAGCGACGGCGTTCGCTGCTTCTTGACCTTGTCCGATGACGAATAGTGTTTTATTGTTAAGACGCCGGAGTTTGTTTTTGATTTCGTCGTAGAAGTCTAGGCTAGTAGTCTTGAAAGTAGTTGCTCTGAGCAGGTCAAACAGGTCGTCACAGCTTAGTCTGTCGCCGAAATTGTTTTGAAGTACCGTCTTTATGCTATGCCATGAAACTGCTTGGCAATTGATTTCTATTATTTCTCTAGCCTTTCCTTTCAGTTTACTTTTAATTATATCAGAAAAGATTGCTTGAGATAGCTCGTCGTACGTTTGTAATATTGGGTGGACTCTGTCAATTAAATTAATAAAAGTCCGTAGGTCCCTAGGGTCGCCATTATATTCGGGTAGGCTTGATAAATATTTAAGAGGATCAAAATTTATCTGAGCCGTTTTTATGTCTTAATTTGTCTACGTTTAAATAGTTATACAAATAAAGCTATTTTACTACTACCTTAGTGTTGTTGAAGGCTGCAATTCGGGAGCGCTGCCCTCTGCATGCGGGGTTGTTGTTAAAAAGGTGGTGGTTCCTTTCTCCACTTAATGCTCACAAAAGTTATTTAAAATCTTTTTTCACGATTGATGGCAATCTTTTGCCAGTCACAGTTGTTAAAGTTTTTTTCTATTTTGGTAATCTTTTACCATAAAAGGTTAAAACAATTTTTCGCGATTTTATGGAAAAAGTGGTACTGTGTGCAGCAATCTTTCACTGACTCACTTCTACTTCACTTTTTTCTTTATGTCCACTTCGCGAAAGTTCGTTCTTAATACCGCACTAAGAATTAAAATTCACTTATCGTCCTTTCTTTATGATGGGTAGGATAATTGCGGTATCCTACCGACTGCGCCGCTTTTATGTTTGATTTATTTACTAATAAAAAAAAAACAAAGTTTCTCTTTTTAAGAAGCGAAAGCTTCTTACTTTATTTGTTTGAATCTATCTTAAGACTGACTTAATTACTAAAAACAGTGGTACTTATAATTGATTAAATGTCTACCTTGCATATTATGTCAGTTAAAGTTGGTAAACAATTCTTTGGAATTGTTTACTTCGATTTGCACCTACCGGAAATGCAAATCAGCATTAATAAATTTAATTTAGGAAAAAGGTTCATTGTACTAAGAAGAATGCAACTTGGCAGAAAGTGCAAGTTGCATATAAGTGCATCGCACTAAAAGTTGGCATGTGCCGGAAATGCTAATTCAGTAATTTTATATTATATTTAAGTTCATATTATATTGAGGGGTTTTGCTATAACAGTGAAACACAGTAACTTCCTGTGGAGAAACGACAGAAAGATGTAGCTGTAAGTCGTGTTCATAATGCACAAGCTAGTAATCCTGAAGGTTTTTTGGATATATACAACGTGATTAAAATGATTGGCAATTGAGTGTACTTGACAAGCAACATGAAAGGCAAGGTGATTTTTTGATTAGGAAAAAGTTTGTAATAATATCACAGAGAGAAAAATAAATGATAATTAAAAGTACGTCGGTTTATTTAATTTTGATTTGATGGTCTGGTTAGAAGCAGACGTGCAATGTATTGGGGCTGGTCGAACATTGCTAGATTATGGGGCACTACCGATTTTGATAGCGACTAGTCTACGTAACAATATGATTCGATTTGAAGGAAAGTCTCTGAAATGTCTTCAGCATTTTTCTTTGTGTGAAAAACATAAACACAGCGGAGAAAGCAACGTTGCTTGTATCCAAATCACGGTTTGTGCCGATAATGACTATTTCAGTGCCAAGATTAGAGATGGCTGCTGCGAAAATGTTATCATGTTGCTGGTTGAAGTTATCAGAGCAATGGAATTTTCTGGAATAAAGTACACACTATAAACAAACCCCCGGGCGGTATTGCACTAGATTGATAAGACACCATGGGGCTTGGAATTTTTCGTATCACATCTCGTTTTCTCGATACCAACGAATACCGATATAAATAGATGGCGACACATTAATTTAAAATATTTATATAATCCAACAGATTTTAAGTCGCGGTATGAAGCCTTCAAAGATTATTCATAATAAGCTGTGGATACAAGGTCTGGAGTGGTAACAGCAAGAATCTGTGTGCTGGCCGGATTGTGTGTTTGGTGTCAAACGTTAAATAATCATTGCAGATTTACAGACGTGCTGACCGCATGGATTATACCTCGCATACCATTGGAAAACCGGAGGATTTCGGCGGGACTGTTAAGTACTAAATATGAATTCAATTAATTGTTCCAAATACGAAGATATGGCAACCTGCGTGTTGCAACAAGACTATTGTAGGAAGAAAAGTTTATTGCTAACACTAAAAGAAATTGACAGATAGGTAAAGGTTAGTTGAACGAAAGAAGGGTTTGAGTTGGGTTGTGTTGGATTCCGGAGGTTTGTATTTGACAAATGGTAGAAGGTTTAATTGCAGCTCATGCGCGGGATGAGCGTGGTTGGTTTAGTCAATGAATTAAACACACGGTATGTGCCAAGGGGAATTTATATAAGGTGATAGCAGTGGAACAAAAACATATATTTAAATACAACAATAAATAATACAAGATTGCATCTTCCGCGAACCGCTAGTCCTTGTTTTGTCGATTTGAAAACAATTTATACGAACAATGCTAAAAAAACTTTCCCATATTCTGTCGTTTGCCCGCTTCTTCTATTGTTCTTCCTCTTCTTTTAAAAAATTTTTTTTTGCGATCCGTTCTCTAGATATTATTACGTCACTATCTGATGCTCTCAGTGCGGAAGACGCAATTTTTTATCATTCTTGATTTACATACATTTTGTTTTTGCTTTTGCGGTTTTGGCTGACAAATTATTCCTCAGATTTACATCGCAAAACAATGAGAACAAGTTGAATGTAAAAAAAAAATCAATTCGACATTCGAAGACGTAAGACAAATAAAAAATTTAATCAGTTGTTCTGATAAAACCGCCTTATATAAATTCGCGCTTATTGATTATCGTTGAATAGCACTCATCTAAAAATTATTTACAAAACGTGATTGTTGATTATTATTATGGTTAATCAATTCATTGATGTTTTTTGAATATATGAATATTAACCGGATCTTGGGAAACCCAGATATTCGGATAATTTCAGCAGCGAATATTATCCGGATATCCATACTATCCGTGTCGACGAATATGCGGATAGTCCCAGCCCTAATGTATATAAAAGCATTATGGCTTAGCAAATTGAAACACATTCAAGAAAATTACTGCAACCATTGTGAATAAATACAAGTGAAAAATCTTAGCCCATAGACGTCAAAACCCGACACAGCAGAGATCACCTGATTTAGCAACACTCGGCATTCTTGTGAGCAAATTTCTATGTTTGACTATTAATATTGGCTATTTGCGGCATTTAATATCGGGCGCCGGTAGCTTTAATTTTGAAGACTTCTCACTTGCATTCATTCACAATGACTGCAGCACTCTATAACGAAATACTCGAAGGGTATACAAGTAAGTTGGAATTTCATGGGACTTTCATAGGTGACTAGATATACCATAGGGTATATTTTATCAAAATATTAAATGTTGCGAACCATTTTCGCAGAAAAGGATTAGAATAATTTTTCTTTGAATACAATTTTATTTTTATTATTATTTGTTTAAAAGCGGAGAGGCGCACGCTGGGTTTAGCTAGTGCAATAATAAAACATAGCACACCAACAGGTAGTAGTTTTAGATGATGCTGTAGTGGGATATCAAATGCACTCATCCATTCCCCTTTATTTGCCACATCCGTCGGCACCCAAAATATATCTACATATGTACACACATACCTACCCTGCAAGACAAGTATTTGTTACCTAACCTGTGAACGTTTTGTTATCTCTCACTTTTGCTCTTGTTTTTACGCTTGTTACGGTTTTTCAAAGTAACAAATTTTCCCACCGGGTACCACGTACGTGTGATGTTCCCACTCACTCTAGCACATTACATTCAAGGTGGTTTCTCCCGCTCTAAGCAAACTCATCTATTTGTTACCCGAGATGTTATTTACCTGTTAACAATACTTTTACATTTGTTACCTTCTCAGTTATTTCCCTGTTACCAGTACTCTTACATTTGTTAGCCGATCGATTACCTATTTGTTAACGTTAACAGCGCGATATGTAAGTTCGTCGCTCGGGATGTGTTACTCCCTTTGTTTCCATTATGATATCCGTAACACTTCCATTGATTATCCGTTATATGCATTTGCTAACTTTTTCCACCAAATCATTTTCAAATACAAACCACCATTAAATATTCAATATTAACATTTTATATATGTAATTATTTTTATTAACCACTTACTTACTGTGTACAAATGTCCAGACGCACGGTTGGAAATTTGGAAAGAGAAATTAAAAAGATTGTGTTTAGTTTTAATTTGTAATGGAAGTTTATTCAAATGTATATATGGAGATATACAAGAATGTTGCTTTACCTGTGGTGTGAATCGGTGGTTGGCCTGTGTCGCTCTTGAAATCCTGAGATCGAGTGAAGTATGAAGAAAACGTACGGTTGCCGTCAACCGCAGTTTTATTGGAAAGGAAGAAATTGGAAATGTGAACAAAAGGAATTATCCGGCGGGAAATGCGGAATAATTCGCAGCTGCACATGTATGCGTATGTGCATGGATGCGCGCATTAGGGCGCACAGTGGGAGAAATGGTCAATCTAGCGGCGCTTTCTTAATAGCTTCTTAAATACAATGAAAAAATGCCTTACTTTATTCTAAAAATATGTGTTAATTATTTATTTATATGTTTTTATGTTTTATTAGAAAAAAAAAACTATTCAGAGTCGGAGCTCTCAGAATTACTGCCGTCAGGTAGATCATTTATATGTAAAAGAAGGTTTTTGACCTCATCATCTATTTCAATGTGATTTTTGGAGTACTTGGAGGTGCTTTTAGACTTAGATGTAATAAAGGATCTGAAGAAACTAAAAGAGTGTGTATTAAGTCTTCCATTGTATTCAACCTTGAGTTTTTTCGCGTATGGTTCAGTCTATAACTGCGAAAATCTTTATTTCTTGCCTCAAGTGCCTCTTCTGACATCATTCCTATTGGTAGCGAAACTTTTTCAATAATATCTGCTCCGTGTATTAATATTTTATGTACAGATGGAGGCATATAAAACCAAGGATATTCGGAAACAAATAATTCTGCTGTATTCCAAGCATATATGCGAAAAGCCTCTGTGTTAACTGCATACCCACATGCCATAGTACGCAAAATTATACCAAATCTTTTTATAAGTTCTACTTTTACGCCAGTTACTGTAGAGGCTAAAATTGGATGCTGGAAAAATATTCTTGCAGTATTCCCAGTGTTTGTATTGCCTGATCCTTTCGTGGGAATGCCCACCAATATACCCATTTTTTCTTTTAGCTCAAGTTGAATCTTTCTTTTGGTTTGCTGAGCGATTTCTTTATGTTCTCCACGAATTTGCCAATTTTGTATGGGTATTCTATCGGCGATATGAATTATACACTCAAAGCACCGTCTCCAAGCATGGAGTGTTGACAATCCGTACTCATACAAGTGCTCCTGTGGTTGTCTCAATTGAACATTATTTAGATTATTCATGAATTTTGGTGTTGCTCCACAAATTCCACAGGCCTGCGATGATGAGCCCGCTAAAGTGTTAAAAACCTTCCCATCAATCATTGTTAAATGGAATTCATGTACTACTTCGAAAAAACTCAACTTTGTCGGAACAATGCTTACAATTTGCCTTTTAATATTATCTATCTCAACCTTAACTAACTCCGCTGACTCTTTTTCAAAAATTATTTTAATGGGTCTGCAGAACCGAGTTGAAGAAGGCCTGTTATTTTGCCATAGAACAGCGTCTCCTTTTTTAATTTGTAAAGGCACAATACATACAGCAAATAAATACTCATCAGTTATTTCACAATCAGAAGCACTAAAACGTTGACGGTAAGTGGAGTGACCACTGCTGCCGTCACAGCCCCATTTAAATATTGCTTTTATGCTGTCATTAATATTGCCTGCAGTCAAAACACCTTCAAAAGATTTGGAAAATCCTTGTACTATACATACGTGCAACAGTATGGTCTACAAGACTTTGCAGGGCAACTTCCGCTGAAAGTTCAGTTACGTGTATGCCACTGGGGTAATACTCTTAAGTTAAGTAAAATATCGTAGCTTGGATAAATATTGCAGTTTCGTTCTTTGGCACCAAATTGCATTATTTTGTACGACCTTTTTGAGTATCCGCCATCTATATAAAGAGATAAAGCTTCCTCAGGTGTATACGGAATTGGGGTTTTTTGTTTAGAGCTTACAGACTTAAGCATTTTCGAAGCAGTCGAACTTTCTTCAAACAATTTTGAAACAACCTGTGAAGCATTTCTTTTTCCAGCTTTGTAAAGACTTACGCTTGCCGCTACCATTAACTCTTGGTTAGGTGTTTCGTTAACAACTGATGCAATTTTTTGGCGTAGAATACGTCTTACCTTACGGTATGGGCACCAATGTCAGGTTTTTATTGTTGTAATCTCTATTTCTTTAATTATAAGGAAACGGCTCGATGAATTTTTTTTTTTTTTTTTGTAGTCAAATGAAGATGTTAGCTTTCGTTTGACATACATTTCATGTTGGTTGATATCTTCCTAATATTTAAATTTCTCAAATGAAAATTGTATAAACACATGCACACAAATATGTGTGTGGTGTTTGGTTGAGTGTTTGCTGTTGGGCGATTTAAATGTACTCGTGCAGCCCTTTCTTTGTATTGCATAATTTTAGGCGGGCAAGTTAAAGTAGAGTAAAAAGAGAGAAAATGCTGCCAAGCACTGCAAAAAAAATAATAAAATTGATTCGCGTATGTTATTTATCATTTATCTTTACTATTGATAACAGCCATTGACTTCGTTTTTGCGAGAAATTTAATTGATAATTTAAAAACATTTTTATCCTATTTTTCCTATCATAAGCTTATGTATATCATTCAAAGTAACTATCAAATAAAGAAATTCATTTGCTTGTATTATTGATCATTTATTGTTACATAAGTATATTTTCTGTCTTATCGGATGGCGTATTCTACGTTAAACTTAATGGCCGTGTCTCTGACACAGCCTGCTTCTTTTTTTTGAGTTTTCATTGTACACTCTGAAAAAGGTTTTTGTATACGGTGATGAACAGTTGGCTTAGAAAAAATTATATTTTCATCCAACCATTTCTTATTTCGCTCTTCGAACACTGACACCACTTTTCCACTTTTCTACAAGTTTGCTTATGAAATTTCTTAATTGTTTTTGAATTTTGCGAGTTTGCTCTTCACTATACTTTGAGCGGTCAATGACGTTAGAAAATATATGATTTTCAACCATTAGAAATTTTTTTGTTGATACTGGTTCACTGTGCCATATTAAAAAAAGCGTGCGTTTAGACTCTGCCATAGTATCTAAAAAAGGAAAAAAATCAGTAACTTTCAAATACTTGCAGCCAATTTTTGGACAAGACGTAGACCACAACATATTTTAACAAATTATACAAACATTGAATCGAATCCCATCGAATCCACCACACTTATTTTCTACGGAACATTGGATTACACATATAAAAACACTTTGATATAGGACAATTTCTTTTTCCATTGTAAAGATCTAAAACATATATTAACAGACCACAATGACTTTTTTTTATTTAACACATACCAAATAATAATAATTAAGTCACAAATCTTATTACAAAATTTTATATTTAAGTTTTTCAGTTCAACAAAAATTGCACTTAAAAATAGGTAAATAGTAATTATTGCACTTGCTAAAACATGTGTTAAATTCGAAAGCTCACAGATATGCGAATATTTGGAACAAAACAAAAACGAAAACAGATAAGACCCCGTTAGGAAATAAATTTTCCATAAAACAAACAAAATTTGTAGAATTCTGAATTTAATAATTTCGCTAAAGCCTTGCTAGATTGACCATTTCTCCCACAGTGGGGCGGTTAGAAAATATTTACGATGCGGCGTAAACATGCCGGCCCCCTTGCGGTAAGCAAAAATCCTGAGCGTTGACAACAGTCAACTACCAGTTCACACCACATCACATATTTGATTAAAAAATATATATTTTTTTGTTTCCAATGAGCCGCTCCGTGCTCCTCCGCCATCGTCTCCTGTGCCCTACTGGGAAGGATGGTAAAAAAAAGAAACGTTATAGGAAGAACATACGTGGGCTTTTTTTTTTCAACTTTATTTCTGTATAGTGTAAGTTAACTCTCATCAAAGGAGAGTTGTAAAAAATAAGGTTGCGGCGAACCAACTCGTTCGCCGACTTTTGAAATTAAACACAAGTTTAAGAAATGTTACAATTTTAATTCCGTGCGCCTTGCGCACTCCAACAGAACTAACTTTACAATTCCAATTTACTTAAAAGGTAAGTTCTTAGCCTAGTAGCCCCAACGATAACTTCCATGGCTCCAACTTGCTGATGTAGCACTTCCCACACTTTTGGTATGGCGCGCCTGTCCACGACTCCAACTTGCTGATGTAGCGGTTCCCACATTTTGGTATGGCGCGCCGGATGCGCGTGTGTCATGTCAGAGAAAGTTCTGCCCGTGTGAATGCAAGTTGCGTAACCGAGTAGCGGTCACCTGCATGGCAACGTGAGCAAGTGTACGAACCGTGGGATACCGTAGTGATAACTCCTCCCCCTTTAAAGATCTGCGACCCGCAGATCAGCGATTGAGCGGCACGGGGGGTAAGTGGCCCTTAAGGAGTAAACACAACTTCCTGGCGGCGATGTATCTTGGGTTCTTCTGGATTTGGCTCCTGGCAGGTCAATCTCTAATCTGTAAAGTTCTAATGAGGACTCCCCCTTACTGATCTTGCTGCTGCTGTGGGGTTTTTCGTCCACTGGGTAGGGATTTGGACAGGTGGTAGGTCGAGTTTTTTCGTGTAGCATCTCCACAGCAAAACCGCAATAAAGATTATTGCGCATATAGGTATTTGACGTTCGCCATAGTGATATCGTGGACGTATTCCAGGTTGACTCTCATCGTGCTGTTCCTTACATTCTATAATGCCGCTGGTAAAGCTTGCGCTGAAGTAGCTTCTCTACTATAGAAAACCTGATCCCCAATCGTGATGGTCTCGTTGTTGAATTGGATTAAATAGGTACCATTGATGGCATATGTGGCGTTTCTACTCTTAACTTCGCCTTGGAAGTTTGAAACAAAAACTGTGCTCTCATTTATTAGTTCGATTAATGTGCCATTCCGCCTGTTGAATTGGCAAGTGGCTTCCCCACCTTTTAACAGTCGCGGCAGGCAACTATTCTCTTCTAGCTTATTTATAGACTGCGATCCACATATTGTAGATGAACCTAATACTAGGCAGTCCTTTGTGAGCCCATAAGTTTTCTCCTGGTTCACTAGCATCCTGCTGAATGGTAGGTCTAGTTCTTTCCCGTCGTAGATACCAGCGCGAGTCATCAATAAGTTAAATTTATCAGTTCTCACCTTCGGCATGGGTAGAATGTAGAGAAGCAGTGTCCCATTGGTGTATACCGATGGCGTGCCGTATTCTATTGCCTCAATTATATTCTGGTATGGGAGTGTTTCCATTTCCGACAGGATGTGATTGACTTCGTCGGTGTCGAGTAGATTTTTGTTAATTATTCCGCGCTTTGCCAGTTGGCATGCCCGGACCACTTCGTTTATCTCTTCACGAAGAAGTACGATGTTGTGAAGTGCGCTTCTCTCAAAGGTTTCTGCTTCAGCTTCCTTCGCCACAGAGTTCACGCGGTCCACTACCTCGTTGATTTTCTTCAAAACCTCTTGAGTCTCGGTGAATAATTTATCATTAACCTTGTATTGGTGATTATTGTTTTCGATGATCTGGTATTGGCTGTGGAGAATGTTATTCCAGTCAGTTGCGTCTGGAGATCCTGCCAGCCATTTCCATGCTGACCCTATCCAGTCGATAGAACGGGTATTTCTAGCTTTGTCTCTACCTCCCATAAGCTCTTCGAGGCGCTCCATCATCTGGTTACTATAGAGCTCTGCCAGGAGCCTATCATCGGACTGTTTGACCAAGCGGCTCGCCAAATCTCTCATTTGCATCATAGTCGTGGCGTATTTTTGAAGGTCGATGATGTGGATTAATTTAAATGTTCCGCTGATAATCCAGCCGCTTCCATTCTGGATCGTTACCATCGGTGCCTTATAGTGGAAGATATGAAGACCGCTGATGGCTGACGCCAGCAGTGGCAGTCTGTAATACAAAATGTTATCCCTAAATCTACAGTTGTTAGTTGGTTAGTAATAAACGTTTTTCTATAGTAACATTATTGGTTATAATTAAACTAGTAATTGATTTTAATGTTGCTAGTGGGATAGTAGCACAGCTTCTTCGATGCTAACTTTATTGGTTACTATTACATTAGTAATTGAATTTAGTGTACATTTCTCACGAAAATAGGCCAAAAAATACAAAATTTCTATTTGTAAAATTAATTTTGCATAGCTAAATGTACATACTTGCTACTGACTGTTAGTGGGTTAGTAGTTCTTAAACTTTTTTTTCTAATTCTATTGGATATGCTTAAATTAGTAATTGAATTTTATATGCTTCTTTACGAAAGTTAGGCCAAAAATAAAAAAATAAATCAATTTTTACACTTTGTAATTTAATTTTCATTAATCCTTAACAACTTTTCTCTACTAATTCTATTAGATATAAATAATTAATAGTTAATATGTGTTAATATTAGAATTTTAATATGTTCTGGTTAGTAATTAAATAAATTCCAAAACTGTTTCGCACAGAAAATGAAGCGTTCGCTAAAACTACTACTAGAAGCTTGCAATTGTTTCTTTTATTCTTGTAAAAAAATAAAAATTCTTATCTTCTTACATTGCTTTGCGGTTTAAGCGCAGCTATTTAAATGAAAAGATAAAAATCCTTTTTTTTTGTATTTAAAAAAAAAATAATTTTTCTTTTTTTTTATATTATCTTGCGGATTAGGCGCAAAGCTCTTTTATTTATATTTGCCTTGCGGATTAGGCGCAAGGATCTTTTATTTCTTGTTTGTTTTGCGGATTAGGCGCAAAAATCTTTTATTCGGTTTGCTTTGCGGATTAGGCGCAAAGATCTTTTATTTATGTTTGCCTTGCGGATTAGGCGCAAGGATCTTTTATTTCTTTTGCTTTTGCGGATTAGGCGCAAAAAGTTCTTTAAATATCTTCTTTATATTGGACCAGGAATGCTAACATTTCTCGAACCAGCCATGGGGGATCGTGGTGTCCGTTTTGGGAGCCACGTAGCCATTTGTCAAATTCGATGGCGTCGCAACCTACTAAGGCACGATTTGTCCCACTTACAGGCCCGCTCTTGTAGTTAAGCATCCTTTAGGTATTTGTATTGTTTTGTCGTATAGTTTCTTTAGCGCTTCACATTTTTTATGTGCAACTTGTGAATTTTTTTACCACTAAGTGTGGTGACTGTAACCTTATTATCTTTAGCAACAATTTCTTTTTTGTAAAGCGGTCGCTGTTTTCCTTTTATTTGCTTATCCTTCACGTATATGACATCGTTCCTGTCATAACGCTCCGGTAAGGTTTTGTTCCTATTGTGATTTCTGATTTGCGACATTTGTTTCTGTTCTAATATCATTTTCAAATATCTATTAATTTCTCGACTTTTTTCAAGAAGTTCTTGATAGTTAGAAGCTTTTGAGCGATTGGAAAAAATATCAGTCGGTTTTCTGCCTATAACCGAGTGAACTGAATTGTTATAGCGATCTACTGCAATATTTACGAGCTCTTTCGTCCTGAGATCAGGGGTTTCCGTCTTTAGGCATCTAAATATTTCGATTCGAGGTGGAATGAAATCGTTCGACTTGACCATTCACCTCGCTTTTTTGCGATGGTGTGCGGTAAAGTCGAATTCCCAGTGATTCTAACAGGTTCCTAATTAGCGGGCTAATCAACCCGCGCTCATTATCAGTTACTAGGACCTTTGGGATCGTAAAATAGTGCAGTAGTTTGATCACTTTGTCTTTAAGGTGCAAACTTGATTTGTTTCTGATGTGAAAGCGTTTTGCAAATTTTGAGAATTTATCTATGCAGCTTAAAAATTTTTGTCCTTGGATTTCGAAAATATCTACGTGAATTATCTCACATGGTCGTGAAGGGATGGGTGTACTCTGAAGTTCTGGCCTGTTTGGGTGTCTGTCGTATTTTTTAGATTTGCATGTTTCGCATGGCAGTACATACTTCCTAATCTGGCTGCTCATTCTCGGAAAGTAGTAATGCTCTAAAATCTGCTGCCTATTCTCTTTATCATTGCGGTGTGCCCTTTTATGTTTCTTCATTATCACCTGGCACACCACGTCGGGATTTCGCAAATCCTGCACGAGCGTTTGAGCTACGCGAATCTTATAATTGGAGAAATGTTCTAAGTATACCTTTTGAAGTAAGCCCAAATGGCTTTCTGGCATTTTTACTCCGTTAATAACGCTGGGTCTTAATTTTTCCTTAAGTATGCTAACAAGTTCGCTTTCGCCCATACCCTCTATTCCTACATAGTGCCTTGAATATCCTGGGTAAGGTTCCTCGAGGATGTGAAGCCTACCGCCAAATACAATTTGGTTTCTGAAAACATTCAACGGCACCTCGTCGGATGGAATCAGGTCGGAGTTATCCTGTTCCGCGCTGTGAACTGTATCACATTCACTCGCGGAGTCTGTCGTTGATCCTGCGGTTGCTCTTTGGCTGGATACCTCTGAAGCCGAAACGGTTGAGTCCGTTAGTTGATTTACCTGAGTTTTTAGGCGGGATAGGGCATCGGCTACGACGTTGGACTTACCAGGTTTGTAGATAAGTTCGTAGTTATACTCCTCTATTCTAGATTTCCAGCGTTTGAGCTTGGCGTTGTAGTTACGATTGCTGAGCGAAAAAGTTAGCGGTTGGTGATCTGTAAATATACGTATCTTCTTTGCGCCGTACAAATAATTTCGGAGATTATCTAGCGCCCAAACGATCGCTAGCATCTCCTTTTCATTGGTCGCATACCCTTCTTCTGTGGATGTTAAACTTCTTGATATGAATGATATTGGTTTGTCCTTACCGTCATAGTCCTGAGACAATACGGCACCAATGGCGAAGTCGGAAGCGTCCGTCGTTAAGTTGAAGGCTTTTTCGAAATTGGGAAAAGTCAGGACCTCCGAACTTGTCAAAACCTCTTTAAGGTCCTCATATATCTTAAGGGTCTTCTTATAAGGTTGGTAAGTGGCTTGGCGATTTTAGCATAATCGCGAATGAACTTCCTGTAATAGGAGGTTAGTCCCAAGAAGCTTTTGAGCTCCTTTAAATTCGATGGTGGTAGCATATTTCTTATTGAGTTTACTTTTTTTGGATCTGGCAGAATTCCCTCGGAAGTCACCACATAGCCAAGGAATTCAACGCTTTGTTTTAAAAACTGCGTTTTTTGCAGATTAACTTTAAGACCTGTGGCCGATAGTCTACAAAGGATCGTCTCAATATCCCGTAAATGGGTGGGCTCGTCTTTACTAAAAATAATTATGTCGTCAATGTAGACGAAACATATCCGCCCTATGAATTCCTTGAGGACATCGTCTATCATGCGCTGGAAGATAGAAGGCGCATTTTTTAGGCCGAAAGGAAGCCGCAAAAATTCATATTTGCCATTCATGGTAGAAAAAGCTGTTTTTGGAATGTCGCACTGTTTCATAGGGATTTGGTGGAATCCCGAAGTCAAGTCAAGCGTGGTAAAATATTTTGCGTTTCCGAGGCTAGCAATAGTTCCATTTATATCTGGAATGGGGTATGTAAGTATCTGGGATGGTTACGGCGTTTAGCCTTTTAAAATCAATTACCATTCGATACTTTTTTTCTTCGTCCGGCTGGGATTTTTTTGGGACAATAAAAATGGGAGAATTGTATGGACTTTTTGAAGGACGAATAATGCCTTCTGAAAGGAGTTCCTGAATCTGTCTATCGACTTCCACACGCATGTTAACAGGATAAGGGTAGCTTTTTGTATAAATAGGATCATCGGTTGTTGTCTTAATTTCCGCCTGAACGTTGGTGTCAATTTCTGTGCTTCGGTCGACTGGGCCAAAAAGCTGTTCATGTCTGTCCAGTATTCTGTGAAGTTTCTCCTTTGTATGCTGCGCAATGCAAGGATCAAGACGAAGGTCTGCGGTGATGCTATTGACTTGTTGTGCGTTTCTCCGTTTAAGGGGTAACACAATTTCTGGTTTTAAAATAAGAAGATTCAATTCCCTATCTAGTACTGCTTTGATTTCTGTAAGTGTATCATCGCCTAGGATGCCATCAAAGGACTTAAGTCCTGGAAGAACAAAAAATGTAGTGGAGATGTCTCTTCCGACAAACTTAAAAAAATTTCCACAAACTTTCTTCTCTATTTTAATTTTACCCCCTGCGGAGGTTACCTGAAATGGTTTTTCCACTGGCATGGTTGTCTGTGCCACGCGCTCGCTGATATAGTTTTTGTTGGCCCCCGTTTCCACCAAAAACTCTAGAGTGCCTTGATTTGGCGTATCATATTCTAAATATGGTACGCCGGACACGAGGCGCCTATTGTAAAATTTATCTCATCACCATCATTTTGTTCCTGATTGGATACAGGCACTGTGTTCGCGTCATCCGTTCCGTTTACCTGTAATAAATGAAAAAGTTTCTGCTGCTTGTTTGGATTTGTTTGCCTGGAAAATTTTCCGGAGTTTGGGCCCCTCTTCAAACTCTCATACCTCCGAAATTGGCCAGAATTATTAAATTGCCGAGTTCGGCCGGAAGGATCGACATCCATTTTACTTACTCCTGAAGGATTATAGTTACTGCGCCAACTTCGCATGGTTTGATCAGTGTTTCTTGTTTGATTTGAGCTGGGGTAGTCCCAGTTTCCCCCGGCTTGGCTTTGAACCTTACTTGGAAACCTTGGATTTAGTCCTTGTTGGCTTTGGCCTGAGTAAGGTTTGCTTGTGCCTGAATAACTGTTGTTAGGATATCGAGGAGTGGAAGCTATGAAATTGTTATTGAAAAACCTGTCATGTGGGTTTGCTGCGCGTGGCGGGCGGTATATGGCGTTTCTTCGGTCTACGTTCATGAACGCCAAACACGCCGAGTAAGCCTCGGGCAGAGATTTGGGTTTTTGAACCAAAAGCAGGGTCGGAAGATCCCCGTTCAACCCCCTTATGAACACGTCTAGTGCCCTTCTCCGATTTGTCTCCGCTAATGCCATGACTGTTTCCGCATGATCGTATTTCTCGCTATTAATTGTGTTAATCATGAGTGATAACTGCCTATTTATTTGTGCATAAAAATCGGACACTTTTTGGCGTCCCTGAGTCATCTGAATTAATTGTTGTTCTAAAGTTTCCACATCCCTGATGTCTGCGTAATGCAGAGAAAGGATTTCTTTTATCTGGTGCCAATCGCCATCTAGAATATTATGCGCAACTAATGCGGCGTCTGCCGCCCTTACGCCTTATATGGCGTAAGATGGCCCTAAATATAGGCTTATGCCTTACTATCTTGTAATCATTAACTATTTCTTCCACACTGTGCATCCAGGACGAATATTGTTCCTGATTTCCCTCCAAAACTTGTAGCTCCTTTACACAATCTGGTAACCTAGCAATTTCGTTTAGTTCTGCCTCCGTCTGAGGACTGATAAGAAGCTCATATGCCTCCTGCAGATCAGTATCTGGGGATTGCCTACGCACCTCATCTAGCCTATCCTCTAAACTTTTTAAGTTAGCACTGAGTCCTTGTAAGGACTGTGAACTGTCTCTGGCCTCTACGGATTGTAGACGGGCTTCTACAACTTTCAACTGCTGTAGAACGGCATTTACGGCGCCGTTCATTTCCGTTAGGGACCTTTTCATTTCCTCCGGATTCATTGTTGTTTCTGAAAATATAGACGGAAAAAAAAAATTTTTTGTTTCTCTTATTAAGTTACATAACCCAGAACTTCATTCGGGTTTTAGCGCTTTTTGCTCTTCGAGTCGAGTCACTTTTCTATATGTAAAGTAAACAAATTACTTTAACTACTTTTACTTGAAACAAGTCACTTTAAATATTTCCTTTTTGTCTTCACTTTAAATACTTTTACTTGAAACAAGTCACTTTAAATATTTCTTTTTTGTATTCACTTTAAATACTTTTACTTGAAACAAGTCACTTTAAATACTTTTCTTTCAAAGAAGTCACTTTAAATACTTTTACTTGAAACAAGTCACTTTAAATACTTTTCTTTCAAAGAAGTCACTTTAAATACTTTTACTTGAAACAAGTCACTTTAAATACTTTCACTTGAAACAAATCAATTTTGCAACCCACTCGGGCGCCAGTTAACTCTTTAGCAAAGGAGAGTTGTAAAAAATAAGGTTGCGGCGAACCAACTCAAGTTTAAGAAATGTTACAAATTTAATTCCGTGCGCCTTGCGCACTCCAACAAAACTAACTTTACAATTCCAATTTACTTAAAAGGTAAGTTCTTAGCCTAGTAGCCCCAACGATAACTTCCATGGCTCCAACTTGCTGATGTAGCACTTCCCACACTTTTGGTATGGCGCGCCGGATGCGCGTGTGTCATGTCAGCGAAAGTTCTGCCCGTGTGAATGCAAGTTGCGTAACCGAGTAGCGGTCACCTGCATGGCAACGTGAGCAAGTGTACGAACCGTGGGATACCGTAGTGATAACTTGTACAATAGATTTGATGTGTTTATAATAATTTTTTTATTTTTTTTTTTTTTTTATTTTGGTTGCGCTCCAGAGAGCATCAACCCGAAAATGGTCGCCTGAGCCAGCAAGCCGCCGATTGATGCAGGTGGGGTGCCGCTGAGCATTATCTGGGCGTATGTGTCGACGCCCAACGTCAATCGTTCCGGAGCCGCCACATAGAACTTGCTGCGTCCGTTTTGTTGCGCGTCGCTGTGAAACGGCCCATGGTCTAAAATTTTGTGTATTTATTTCATTGATTAATGTGGTGGAATATTGGGTGGCAAGTGATATAGAAAAAAAAATAGCCAAAGAAAAAAAATGATTTTATTTTATGAAATTATGGCATGACAAAAAATGTATGCATATATATACATATGTATTTTATTGTAAATTTTATGTATTTATGTATTTATATGGTATTTGGTGTATTTATGCGCCAAGTGTCCAAAAACTTTCATCACCCACTGTATAAATGGTATTTGGGTGTGATCGTATCGGTACACTTGCGCCCCCCATCGGTAGATGGTGCCTAACTTAAAGGTGGTGGACTTGGCTATGTTCCACTATTGCGAACGTATATGGCATAACGATATATTTGCATATATCGTAAAAACACCTGATTGCATATGATGTTTACAATATATTAAAAAGAAATAAAAAATTGATATGAACTACCTATTCCTGTATTTCGGTATTCGCGGAAAGTGCCCCCCACCATGAAATGGCTCAACATTCGGTTTTTTTTGTGTGGTTTATGTACATTAGATATTTGATTGTGGTGAGGTAGGTCAGCAATCTGGCATCCAGCAATCTGGCCTACCACCCACAAACAGTTTGTATGCCACTGTGCTTAATTTGCTGACCACAGGTATGTTACAAAAATTATTTACACGTGAATTTTGGCGCGAGTGGTAGTGAAAATTCTTGTTAATTAAATAAAAGGTGTTAATATAAAAAACTAGTGAGAAAAATCTTTGTCGTGTCCGGACTTGACGTTGCTCTGCCCAAAGCCAAAAAGTTTTCGTGCAAAGAAAAATGTATAAAGAAATACAGATTGAGTGTTAAAAATGTTACAAGATTTTGTTAGCATTTCCGTTTTGCTTGTGAATAAAATTAGAAATTAATAGAATGGCTGGAGGCAAAGCAGGCGAGAATTCTGGCAAGTCAAAGGCGAATGCAGTATCTCGTTCAGCACGAGCGGGGCTTCAGTTCCCAGTTGTGGTAATTTTTGAGGTTGGCGTACATGTCGCCATGTCCAGCTGGCCAACAGTGCCTGTCGTACATATGCATACATCGCATTCATGGCGATGGTGGACGCATGCATGTGTACGGCGGCGATGATCAGGTAAGTGGTATTTATATATTTATAATAATAATAATATAATAATTTTTTGTACATGAATTTTTAAGTTTTTTACGTACGATATACATCTACATGCATATGGTGGCGTGTTGCGTTCGATTGCGAGGGTACAGTCGGAGGGAGGAGGGGTATGCCATGCGAAGATGGCGGATGATGACCGGAAGCAAAGAAAGGAGTTTGTAAAGTATTAATCCGGCTCGAAGTTTTAATTTGTAATGGAAGTTTATTCAAATGTATATATGGAGATATACAAGAATGTTGCTTTACCTGTGGTGTGAATCGGTGGTTGGCCTGTGTCGCTCTTGAGATCCTGAGATCGAGTGAAGTATGAAAAAAACGTACGGTTGCCGTCAACCGCAGTTTTATTGGAAAGGAAGAAATTGGAAATGTGGACAAAAGGAATTATCCGGCGGGAAATGCGGAATAATTCGCAGTTGCACATGTATGCGTATGTGTATGGACGCGCGCATTAGGGCGTTTAGAAAATATTTACGATGCGGCGTAAACATACTATATAAAGTTGATGATGTATCTTGCGCACGCATAAGGCGGTGCACAAAAACTTAATAATTTTACAAAAAATTATAATTTATTGCAATAAAATTATAATCAATAGAAAGATAATTTAACTATCCTGCTAAAGAAATATCAACTAATTTAACATTTGTTATTCATAGATAATTCAACTGGATTTGAACTCATCAAGGTCGACGGTTGCCTGAACTCACAAATTGTGTCGACATACTCGCACTAAGTACGTCATCTGCATGTTCGAAATTACCACTCAGGCTCTAAAGCGTTTGTTGCTTTTATACGTATCCAATGCTGGATAATCAATGATGTAGCTCGTCGTGTTGTTCGTGATTGTGTGCATTGCGTTCGTTACAAACCTTCACTGTTGGAGCAAGTTATGGGGCCTCTACCAAAAGAGTGTCTTCAACCAGCACGACCATTTGTGGCACGATGCAGAGAAAAGAAGGTGACGACAAAAGTACGTCCGTTACTTCGTACTTGCCTCGTTTGAAAGATTGACGTCACAACTAGCTCTTAAAACGTTGATTTTTCAGAGTTTTTAGCGATTTTTACAAAAAGTTAAACACAGAATAATAAATGCGAAGTGCTGAACTTTATATTTTAGCAGTTGCAGTGCAAATAAAACACCCAAGTGCAGTTATCACCTTCCTATTCGTCTCGCTATTCCTGTAGCAGGGACCACTGTGACGTGTACGCTACCGGCGCTGTTTTTATCCGGGTTTCTACCATTCTTGCATTTGTGCAATGGACTTTTGCGCACCAAAAAATACTTACCTGCGAATCCTACGACATCACACTTGGCCGTTTTCGTTTGCACTCTTGAACGCTCTAAAACACATGGGTGGTCGGCGAAAAATGTCATGCGATATTTTTTGCGATAACGCTACGAATATTATAGAATCATTTCACCAACTACAAGAGCTGTAGCAATTTCTGTTTAGAGACGAGACGCAAAAAGAAATAAGTAAATTTTGCTCAGCTGATTTTATTAACTTCCACTTTATTCCGACCAGGACATCCGATTTTGGCAGCCTCTAGGAAGCAACAGTTAAGATAAAGATAAACATTTGAAGAGCTGAGTGCCATCACTGTAGAAATCGATGATATATTAAACTTGCGCCCGCTGTCTCCGTTATCGTCAGATCCGAATGATTTCGAAGCACACACTGCTGCCCATTTCTCGGCTGGTGACTCGCTGCGCTCCTTACACGAGCGCTCACTCGAGCATGCCAACATGTCCATTTTGTATCGTCACGCCACGATTATAGGTATAAAACAACGATTTTGACGGCGCTGGTTCTCAGACAACGTAAATGAACTTCGCACACGTATTAAGTGGACAACGCTTGCATCCAATCCCACTGAGGGAACTTTAGTTACCATTCACGACGACAATTTGCCACTACAACGTTGGAATCCACTGTTCTTGGACGAGAAGGTCATGTTGCAGTCGTGTACCTTCGCACTGCCAATGGTACTTGCTGTCAACCGATTAATAAACTAGCAATACTGTCAGTGTTTTGAAAGTGGATCCATCCTTGGGCTGTCTGGGTATTACAGACGGTTTATAAATGCAATGCCAGTATCGCCAAACCTCTGACTAAATACTTGAGGAGTGATAAAGGTAATGCTAAAGTTGTAAAATAAAAAATTAGTTCTACTGTATTTGAGCGAATTAATAAACACTAAGTTCGGATGCTTCTACAACGCCCTAATTTTAAAAATCCCTTTGCACTAGCCATCGACTCTTTAAATGTTGCGATTGAGGATGTTGTACTATTGTACTGATATTCGAATTTTTAACCCTAACGTAGTTAACGCTATTTTGTGCTCACTAGAGGTGTTAGTGGAACTTCAGAATACTTTAAACGAAATCTTTCCTTGGGTGACATTTAAGCACAATGAGAAAATGGTTATTGACATATTTAATGAAAATGATAAACTTGAAATTGTAAATACCGAACATAATAGGACAGATAGACAATTCGAAGATAATCTTTTCCAGATTTTAAACCAATATTATTTTATAAATTTAGAAGTAATATTAAAAGTTGTTATAAGAAGCTGCTCCAGTTGCCAAGTTTGTAAATATGGTAGGAATCTCAAACATCAGTTCTTAGGAGAAACACCTATACGTACTTAAATAGGAGAAATTTTACACAGATAATAAACTGCGAATAAACTGTTTCCGACTTGCATAGATAGGTTTCCCAAAATGGCCATATCACCAGATGCCTAAGATGCGAACATCGTCCTTAAAAATAGTAGAAGTGCATGACTAGTCGTCATCTCCAATAATAGCAGTCAATAACCGAGAGGTAGCAATTTCGAAGTGACATTCAGTGACTTCATAACTCATTCAGTAAATTCTTGATCGAAATATAAACCAAAATTTAGAAGTTCAGATGAAATAACCAACAAAAAACATTAATCAACTAATTAAAAGGACTAACGCAATATCCAAAGACAGTAATGAAAATAATTTGGCGCTTACACTATATAGCTAGATGTGTGGCCGAACTTCTCCTACAATTTGTTGTGTGCGTCTCGAGGTTGTAACACAAATTGAGGGACCAGAAATTTTACGCCGACCTCAAACGGCAAATCATTTTTCTAGAAGCTATTTCAAGGCAGCAGTGCATTGCCGGCCGAGTGCGACCGCTTTAGGAAAAAACTTTTATTATAATTTCTGACATTACTTGCCCCGGTCAGGATTTCATCCCGGAACCCACCAAATGCATCGCCCACGCGCTACACAGGCTACGTCGACCCCAAAGACGAATGAAAAAATAATGGAATCCTAGAATTATCTGTGATAGAGAATGAAATTATAATACCTGACTTAAATATTGTAAATAGTATCGCACTTTCCAAACTAAATACTGTTAATCCTATGATATTTGGGATTTATGAGACAAACGAATTAATAAAACTAGACTACAGTGGCTCCATGCCTATAACAGATTTCTTGCTGTTAGTACAAGTTAAAAATTATCCATCGGAAAATTAAATCAAATACTTTGTAACACCATGTGCAACAGCTTTAATGAATAACAATACAGCAACAATCCAGACAATAACAACAACTCGAGTACCCAAAATAGGACTCGTCGTAGTCAATGAATATGCAGCCGATGTAGGAGAAGATATCAGACTGATGATAAAACTGCCAAAAGGAACGTTCTTAATATCATTTAAAAACTGTTTGTTAATAAACGATTCCATATTCGTAACTACAAAGAGTTCTACACATGTCGTGGATCCCACTAAAACAATGTCGATAAACATAATAACGACGATCATAATTGATAATGATTCTTCACCATGTGAATGAAATATTATTCAACAACACGAAGCGCAGCATACAATGTCTCAAAATAAATGGTAAAGATTTAGTCAAATATTTCACATTTCTCCTGTCACCAGCAACAGAAAGAATCCAAAGCACTTCTTTATGTTTCTGTTGTGACACACTGAATGCTTTTCCTGCCAATTGGCATAGAATACCTGACTATTTAATTATTCAATTTTCATTTTAAAAGTAACACTTTGATTGATACAAGAACGGTACGCTTTACCTCAGGAGTAGCCAGTGTGATCAACAGTTAAAGTCGCCTGTCCGCCAAAGACTGATATTTTGTGGTTGTGAAATAATGAGGCTAACCAAAATTATCTAAAACTATTACATGTTTTTTCTTATTGCTATTGTAGGACAACATATGTACATATGTAGCTTACTACTACCCTATTCTCTTACTCTTGTTGTCATTGCGCTGCCGCTACAATTACTGCCTCTATTAGAATAACTTCCACGACGGAAACTATTATTCTAAATGAACTGACTGATATTAAATGTTTGGTCGCAATTTCCTGTTGTAGCGTTGCGATATGCTTTAAGTTTCTCGCATGAATCTCCTCCAGATACGGCAGTGATAATGTTCTTGTATACTCAGTAAACTTTACTATTGTTGCGGGAGGGGCCTCAGGGCGCGATTTAACATTTTTTTCCAGTTGACAAATTTAGTTTCATTAATGGTGACGTTACCTTCAAACATGACAAGGAAGGTGCCCTTGGTTGTAATGCTTGAACGTGCTCCTTCGGTGATATGTACGGGCTGGTCGTTCACCACGACTATCCCATCGTCAATTTCCTCGATAGGCATGATGTGGTCTGCCGAAGTTGTCTTGCACTGTGCTGTAGTAGCTGTCAGTAGCTGCTCTAGGCACAGTGTTATAAGGCCATCGGCAATAACGCCATATGGCTTTATTTCGCATCACATTGAGAAATAAGGCCATATGGCGTTATTTCCATTGGAAGAGTGAAATAAAGCCATAACCGAAAATTGTGCTTATGAGAAATAAAGCCATACAATCTTTTTTCAACACAAAAAGTAAATTTTGTCTCTTTGGTGGCGGTCACGCGTTGGCACGCCACCACGCGACGTGCTCGCGCTCCGAACCTCCGCGTGCCGACGCGCCCCAACGCTACGAAATGAATATAGTAATCTTTTTGTAAAAGGGAAATTTTATAACATATGTATATAGTAAATTGTACATGATAACCTTTTTGTAAAAGGAAAATTTCCCTTTTACGGAATTTTTATATATATATATATATATATAAAAAAATTGGAAATAAAATGAAAATCAAAAAATTTTTTGTGTTATATGTTGCGAAGAAGAAAGGCAATTACCGAACCGCCGCGTGCCGACGCGCCCCAACGCGCCGCGTTCGCGCCGCGGCGCCCTTTGCAAAAAATTGTGTTCTTGTATAGAAAATTTTCAAAGGTGAAATAACGCCATAATGGCTTTATTTCACTTTCACAGTGAGAAACAAGCCCATACGCAAAATTATGGCCTTATTTCTCAATGTGATGTTAAATAACGCCATATGGCGTTATTGCCGATGGCCTTATAACACTGCGCCGCTGCTCTACGCATGCGGCTGAAGTAAATGGCTTGCAAAATATAAGGGTTGTGGCATTTTTGCAGGCTATAAGCGGTTGGTATTCGGAGTCACAATGTGCTGCTATCTCTGTTTCTAACTTAACAATCTTATTACTGAGTACTCGTAAAGCCATGTCAAGTGGGACCCCTAAAAACCCGCTAAGTCACCGATTTTGGAAAAAAAATTCTATCGTGTAATGGACGTGACGCATATATCACAGTATTAATATTTAAAAAAAATTCGGTTTTTTGTTTATGTTATTGTCATTCAAAGTTTTTCGCACACTTAAATTAAAAAATAGATATCTCTGAAACCACTGTATATAATTGAGTGAAATTTCACATGTGTGTGTAGTTATGTTTGGAGTACAAAAATAGCAGTAAGTCGATATGAATTTGTTTAAACAAATGTTTTTTCACGCTAAAAAAAAAGAAACTACTACCATAATACGCGCAAAACTCCCCTCTTCAAGAATATGTAGTCGAAAGTTTGTTTATCATATGTCGTTTCCGAGATATTCGAGAATTTGTCACCCGGTCCGCTCGCCAGAACGCTTCGTGCGACACCGCTGCTCATCAGTACGGCTCTTGGTTCTTTGCGTTTGAAGTGCATTCAATTGAAAATTCAAGGTTGTGTATTGAAAGTCTACGTTTACATAGGGTACAAGTACACGATGTGAACAGAATCTTACTAATCTATCTTACAATTAACGTAATCGCAACTGAATATATCACCATATTTTTATAGATCAAAGGCACTCTTTTCAGGTCGCATTTATATGTACATTTTAAAGCCTTGATCTATCGATAATTTATATATTATGCAATGTTTCACATTAATAATTTTTCTGTATATTTTTTATTATATACTTAACAATTTTCATACATTAGTCACGATTCAATACGAACATTTAAGTGCATTAACATTTTTAAATATCATTTTGTACGTAGTCATCAATATAAAAGTAGTGGACGTTTAGATAATAATCATCAGTATTTCTAGAAATTTTCCTCGCTATTACTATTATATACATCATTCTCATATATTATTATATATATCATAAATATAAATATATATACATTTTCGATATTTTCCTCATTTCTGAAACTAATTCCGAGGATTTTCGGAACAAGACTTGTCTTTGGAAAAAACTCTCCTTTTCTTTTGTTTGTTCGCCGATGGTTGAAAATGGTGGCATTTCTGCGTTTTTTTTATAGCCAATGCTTTTTTTAACCTATTCCTGTTTCTCTTTTCATGCGAATCATGATCATCTCTAGTGCAAAAGTCAAAATCTATGGTTTGGAACGAATCTGTAGCCCATTCAAACAAAGCTCGAGGATTGTTTATATGATTGCCAGCAACACGCTGCATACTTGCTTTGTGCGCTAGTCGTTTCACGCTGCCTCCGACTCCATCGCACGCCCCTTTACTGATTTTACTGATTTTTACTGATGCCAATCCACTTTTCACCTGCAATTGTTTAGCTTTCCTCGCCATTCTTTTAGAAACAGAAAATTACATATTTTTGTATCGTCCAATTATTTGGAATGGTGGTCAAAATTCTGATTTTTTTTGGTACAGTATTTTCCTTGCTTAGAGAAGTGCGAATGTTCTCTACGAAATCTGAATCGAACTCGACTTTCATTTGACAGTTTCAAAAACTTTTTGTTTCATTGGAGGTGCACCCAGCTCATTTAAAATATTGTTTACTTTGTTGAATTTTGTTGACTGATCATTGTCAATGATTTCGAAATCTGGATCACAACCGGGATCATCTTGGGTATTATGGAAGCTGTCGGAAAAGTCCTCACTTACTTTTTGTTCATGAGCGCTGCAACAAAGAATTCATTTTTTTCACTTTTCTTTACAGATAATTGTAATTTTTGCTATTTTACATTGAACGCCACTTTCATCAATTCATTTGAATCATATGAAAACATGTTTTACAAAATAAGATCTAACGTGAGTTATAAAATACATGATCTATTAATCAATAGTCAAACGTTGCAAGGACATTTAAAATTACTGCGCGAAGATCGCAGATCCAGGGTTCTCTTGCATAGACAATTTTTGTTCCATAGCAAAAAACAATGATTAAATATGATTTACTATTATCTAATAATAACTGTTGAAAAAATTTAGAAATATTATTGATGATTCATCGCAATGAGGTTAAGTCACCAATTTTATCATGAATTACAGTGGGAAACTTAATAAACATACTTTGCGCTTGGCTGATCAGTGAGTACTTTTGCAGTTATGTTCATGTTATTGTACATATTATGACGGCACGCTTTACAAATGTATTTACCGACAAATTTTCGGAATTTTGTATCCCATTTGTCCGTTACTTGGAATAACTTATGACGGATACATTTGTGACCTTTTTTCTCCAAAGGATTACAACACTCATTTGGACGAACCATTTTTTCATCACTAATTATAACTTATATTTGATCATCATATCAACAAACAACAACAATGCTAATAATATATCACGCTAGAATGAGCGTACTAAAAATGGAACTGAACTGAAACAGTCGAATATCTGCCCATCTGCGGAAAATCATGTCTGCGCAGGTTGAAACGTGAACGCTGCCGGCGTGAACGCGGAAAGTCGGCGCGGCGGCGCACGAAGCGTTCCGGGTGACAAATTCTCGAATATCTCAGAAACGACATATGATAAACAAACCTTTGACTACATATTCTTGAAGAGCGGAGTTTTGCGCGTATTATGGTAGTAGTTTCTTTTTTAGCGTGCAAAAAACATTTGTTTAAACAAATTCATATCGATTTATTGCTATTTTTGTACTCCAAACATAACTACACACACATGTAAATTTTCACTCAATTATATACAGTGGTTTCAGAGATATCTATTTTTTAATTTAAGTGTGCGAAAAACTTTGAATTACAATAACATAAACAAAAAAACGACTTTTTTTAAATATTAATACTGTGATATATGCGTCACGTTCACTACACGATAGAATATTTTTTTCCAAAATCGGTGGATTAGCGGTTTTTTAGGGGTCCCACTTGACATGGCTTTACTCTACTATGAATTACAGGTAAGAGCCTTACTGTTTCACAAATTTTTCGGATTATTGGATATTTAATTAGGAAAAATACTGTCACTATCTTGTAATATTCTTAGCTTAGAGGCTGTTAAAATATCGCTTATAGTAATATTGGCAAAGTATTCGGCAAAATGTAGGGTTTTAGCATCGTCGCTGTCTAGAATAACAGGGTCAATTATGTTGTGCCTTCCTAATGTTACTGAATGAACAATGTTTGGGAGGTCCGCCAGTACCGCCCTGTTTCGTGCTGTAGCTAACCCAAATAAATTACCTGAATCGACGACGTTTTTCTTCGTTATTTTCAACAAATCATTCATTGTCCGAGTCAGAATGTTTATTCTTGCTTGAAGCTGGGTTTTTATTGTTATCAGTCGGTCATTAGCCTCTACGAGTATCAGTTCACGCTCTTTAGTCGCTACCTCATTAAAGTCGTCAACGTTGGTTGTTCCAGCGATGTATTTAAGTCCCGTGCCTAGTATGTTAATACCGCGCGAATGACGATGATGGGCTTTAAGAGTCTCTAGTAAACCGAGTATTTGGTCAGCGTCTGTTTGGAGTAATTTTCTTGCAGGAGATTGCGGAAACCGCACAAGGAGTTCTTCTGTGTCCGATGCTAGGGCTTCATAGTTTGTCAAGTTATGTAGTTCTGTGCATTAAAATGCCGTATTATTCATGTATAGCAACTTTTCCAGTAGAAATCAACATGTAACGAGAGTTTGTGTAGTTAAATAGTTTCGCCTGCGTCCAGTTAATAAACATGGAAAGCAAGTATCTGAGAAAAATTAAAGGGAAATACACTGTGTTACCTCAAGTTTAATTTGTGAATCCTTTTCCCATTTATCATTACTGTAGTTTCCAAGTCCTGTTCAATAATATTTTCTACGTATAATTTTCTAAATTTGTTACCAATTCTTTTGATGGTTTTTACAAACACTTTGCCTCCGGGTTGGTATGCCTTCAATTTTCTAGACTTATTCAAAGGCTCCAACTCAAGTTCTTGCGCCTTGGTAATTTTGTTCATGATATCTTCACGTAATTGCCAAGGAATTGAATGGACTACATCTATAGGTCTTTGCCCTAAGACAGAGTGAACCGACCTATTGTGTTTAGACGTAGCAAGCAATATTAAGTTCACAGTACCGTTCAGTCCTTGCGTTAGTTTAGTGCACCTTGCGATCTCTGTTAATGTGCTGGGAAACCGCTCGACTTGGCCATTAGTAGTACTATTGTGCGAAGGGGTTGTAAAAATGGTTATCGAAAAATAGTCTCTCAACAGTGACATGGTATAGGAGTTTTGCTTACCGTTGGAGTTGGCGGATGGCGTTGGTATTTGGCTTTTCGGTAAATTTTGCAGTTATGTACTAATTCTTTCAGTTTCGTTTGTATTTTTGGGAAGTAATATTCTTTTAGAATCTTTTGTAGGTTTTCTCTCACAGAACGATGAGCCCTATTATGCTCTGTCTCCAGTATCTCTTTCTGATCGTTCTCATTAGTAACGTCTATCGTTTGTTTGGTTGTGTGGTGGAATTTTACGGATGGAAATCTTGTTAAAACTTCGTCTTGAATTGCTGCCAGTGTTGTAAAGTCACATAGTATTCAATTAACAACATTAGTATTAACACTGTCCCCTATGATTTTCAGTAGATTATTTCTGTCATTAAAGACGAAGTGGTGTCTCATCTGCGTTCTAAAAATAATTTTTCAAGTCTTCGAAGGCGAGTTACTTTCTTCAAGAATTATTTGATTTTTAAAACAGGTGATAGGGTTATTTATCGTGGGAATGGGTTTAGTGCTTGATTCCTCACTATGTGCCGTGGCATCCGTAGAGGAGCCTGAATCTTGCAAACCATTAATATGCTGTCGGGACAACGCGTCCGCTACAACATTATCTTTCCCTGGTTTGTAGAAAAAATTGGGGGGAAATTCCTCAACAAATGATCTCCATCTCTTTAATTTCGAGTTAGGGTTCTTATCAGATATAGCCAAAGTAAGAGGTTGATGATCTGTGTAAATGTTAAGCCGTTTGATACCATAAAGGTAATTTCTCAATTTTTGAAGAGCCCATACTATTGCCAAGAGCTCGCATTCATTTGTAGCATAATTTTCCTTAGTGGCCGTCAATGTTCGTGAGATCGTCCCTGCAAGAAGCATACTGGTAAAATGACTAGTAAAACGACCTGGAGCCATGACAGAAACTTTCCGTATTTTTCCCATCACATTCTTAAAGGCATCGGTAGATTTTTTGACCGTTTCGTTCCAAATGTTTCTATATGTGTGATTGTTCGTCCCGCTCTTCCTTAAAGCTTGTGCGCTTCACGAGAGATATTGCTGCACTGCTTACACACGTCACAACTACTCCATGTTTTACTAGTCAAATTACCCGTATTTTACTAGTAAAATGACCCGCATTTTACTGGTCAAATATCCAGGAATTTAATAGCCAAATGACCATCATTTTACCAGTTAAATAACCTGGAATTTAATAGCGAAATTACCAGCATTTTAAATGCCCCTTTGACCTGTTTAATAAAATCTTGTACTAGCATAACACTGTGAAAAGCCGTTGGAGAGTGCAGACGTGTTGTGTTTCGCTCCTGCTATTTTTAATCTTTTCTCGGTCATTATGGACGATTTTTGTGCAAAGTGCGATAAACTGTTTTCTAGAAATGATTCTCTTATTGTTCCTTGCAGTGGCTTCTGTAAGAAAGTATATCATCGCGCCTGTTGTGAGGGAACAATATCAGAATACGATGTGAAGCTAATTAAATCGAATCGCCATATTAGCTACATGTGTTCAGACTGTGTAAATTTGCCTGAAAGTTTGCGTAAAGCTTATGATAAAGTGATTCTTACTCAAAAACTTGGACTCGAATCCATTATTAGTACTTTTGAATTAAAATTTAAAGACTTGGTCTCGCAAATAGCTGAAATTAAATGTGAAATCACTGTTGGTAATATATCTAAAATCGATTGCGCCAACAACAAAGACAAGTGCATGGAAGCGTTAGCTGCTAATGTTGATGCTATTAAAAGTATTGTCAGCTCGTCTAATGTTATGAATAATAACAGCAAGGGCAATCGTGAGTCTTTCGCGCAAGAATTTACTGCTGCTGCTCAGGTCTCACCTTCGCTCAACATGTTGAGACCTTTTTGCATGTCTGCGCTATCCCCCAGTGTGACTAGTGATAACGGCTGTTCTCCCACGTTCACTGTTGGCTCCGCACAACAATCGAAAGCATTTAATGCCAATAATGTTAAGTCAACGTCTCGTCGGAATTCAGTTACGTCTGCTAATGCTGTTTCGTTTGCTGATGTTGCTGCTGGTACGCTTCGGGTATACGACACTGTCGATCTCACTGCCTTACCTAATGCTACAAATGTTATTAATGCTAAAAATGCTTCTAATGCTGTGCGCTCAAATAATTCTGTTTCTGTTGTTGGTAATGTTGTTGGTAACGTTCCCTCTACTGTTACGACTGCTTCTCAATCATCATCGCTTAATGTAAACGGAGGTTTGATGGACAACGCTGTATGGACGGAGGTGAGGAATAAAGGACGGAAGAAGGCAAAGGCAAAGGTTCTTGTTGGTGTAAGCGATAGCACCGAACTGAGCGTCTCTGTCCGCAAGAAGTGGGTGCATCTATCCTCGTTTGAGCCATCTGTTACTGCAGATGACATAATAAACTTCGTAGCTAATCATGCTAGTATTGAGAAAAACTCTCTCTCTTGCTATCCACTGATCAAGAAAGACAACCCAGTAGACAAATATAAACGGCTGAATTTCAAGCTAGGTGCTCCATCAACCTGCTTCGATAAAATATTAAATGCGTCGCTTTGGCCAGCTAACGTCAGAATAAGGCCTTTTCGTTTTTTTCAAAAACAGCCAGTTATAGTACAACAAGCGTGACACGGAATGACTTTAGTGAAGTTACCGTAACTAATGATGCGCTGAAGGTCTATTATCACAACACTTCAGGCATAAGAACTAAATCAAATATTGTCAACCAGTTTAGCGCCGAAGAGGCTTATGATATCATTGTCATTGTTGAGACGTGGCTGACCTCGGACTTTTATGACAGTGAATTCTTTGATTTAAATCAGTACGATGTATTCCGTAAAGATCGCGATGCTGTTAAGACTGGCTGCTTGAGAGGTGGCGGCGTTCTAATTGCTGTCAGAAGAAAGTACCGTGCCTTTTTATTCACCCTCAAAAATTGCGACTCACTGCTGGATCAACTTTGTGTTTGCATCATTGGCTCCAAGTCATATGGCTGCTTATATTTAATTGCCTCATATATCCCGCCTAATAGTAACCTGGAACTTTATAAGGCGCATGTAGATAATATTACTGCTCTAGTGTTAGATGAAATAAGCGATAGTCATCTTTGTGTATTAGGGGATTTTAATTTAGGTAACATTAGATGGTGTAGTATCTCAGACTCTGATAATGCAGCCCTCACAGCTAATAATATTGTTACTCCGCTTGAATCTCTCTTTATTGATAGTTTTCTAAGCTTAAACCTTAAGCAAGTTAATGGAATTTTTAATCAGTTAAACATACTATTAGATCTTATCTTCGTAACTGATAACATTAACTACAGCGTTTCAAAATGTATTTCTCCATTATCAGATGCTGGTATACATCATGTGCCCTTAGATATTAAGTTAACGTTTTTTGAGTTTTTGCCTCTTTCAAATAGTGTCGTAACTGCTTTTAATTACGCAACCTGTGATTTTCCAAGTTTAAATTCTTCTCTTTTAGAATTTAATTGGGATGAATTATTGTCTGACTTGGATACTCACAGCTGTTTTTCTACGTTTAAGACACTGATGCATGAATTTTGCACTAACTATATTCCTTTAAAAAAGAAGCGATGTTATCATTCTCCTTGGCATAATAAGCAATTAAAAAAACTAAAGAATCTCAAAAACAAATACCTCAAGAAATTCAAAGCGACTAATAACCACGCACTCTTTGTAAAATTCCAACATTTTCAGAAGGAATTTAAGTCATTGGATAATCTGCTTTACAGAAATTATATAAGTCGCGCTGAGCGGAACATCAAAGCTAATCCGAAGTCGTTTTGGAAGTTCGTAAAGTCAAAGAAGTCGTGCTCTAGTGTACCTACCGCGGTGTGTCTGGATAAGGAATTTGCTAGTACACCTGCCGAAGCAGCTAATTTATTTGCCGATTTCTTTATGTCAAACTACGTTTCTGACGAAGATGAGTCCCCGGACTTTTCTTCGGAGATTTCTTCAATTTTAAACATTGGCACGATACGTTTTTCATCTGAAGACATTACTAAGGGGTTGGTTTCTCTGAAGCCTTCGACTCAAACAGACTCTGACGGGCTATCGGCTAGTTTGCTCAAAAATTGTCCGGCATTAGCAATTCCTCTTCAGATTATTTTTAATAAATCTCTGTCTTCAGGTATTTTTCTGAATGAATGGAAATTTACAGCCATTACACCATTTTTTAAAAGTGGAAAGAAAAATGATGTTCGGAACTATAGGCCAATTGCCAAGTTGTCTAGCATCTCAAAGCTTTTCGAATGCATTGTCAAGGACAAGATATATTTTGCGGTGAAATCTTTAATCCTACCAGAACAACATGGTTTTGTCACTGGTCGCTCCACAGCCACTAATCTTGCTGTTTTTAGTGAATACTGTATGTCATCGTTTTCGAAAGGACTACAAGTCGATTGTATATATACGGACTTCTCTAAGGCGTTTGATAGTGTATCGCATAGCGTTCTTATAAATAAGTTAGCTTGCTTGGGCTTTCACTCCACCTTTCTGCAATGGCTTAAATCATATCTGTCGGACAGATGTTGTGTGGTGTCAATCGATGGTGTTATGTCGGACCACTTTGTTGCTGCTTCAGGTGTTCCCCAAGGAAGCATCTTGGGTCCACTACTTTTTGTTCTTTTTATCAATGACATCAGCAGTTGCTTTTCTTCTTCAAAGTTTTTGCTCTATGCTGATGATTTGAAAATATTTTCAACTGTGCAAGATTCATCGGATGCTCAGAGGCTGCAAGGAGATTTGAACAATCTTCATCGTTGGTGCGTTAAGTCGCGTCTCTCCATGAATATTAAAAAATGTTTTCATTTATCATTCTCGAGGCGACATAACGTTTCTAGCACATCATACACCATTGCTAATTATGTATTGCAAAATGTTACGGAGTTTAAGGATCTCGGAGTTATATTTGACTTAAAATTTTCTTTCCATTATCATATTAATTTTATTCTTACAAAAGCATACTCAGTTCTGGGTTTCATTCGTCGCAATACATCCGAATTTTCCGATCCATATACCTTCAAACTATTATATACTGCTCTGGTCCGGTCACACTTAGAGTATGCAGTCATAATTTGGAGACCTCATGACCAATTCTCGATAAGCAGAATTGAGCGTGTTCAAAAAATCTTTCTTAAGCAAGCTTTACGTTCCCTACGGTTTGAGGCTCCTGTTCCTTCCTACGCTTCGCGGCTTATGCTAATTAACCTGGAGTCTCTAGAAAAGAGAAGGACGGTCCTTTCACTTTCGTTCACTTTCAATATTATTAATGGCATCACTGACTGCCCTGTTTTACTTGAGAGGATTAGCTTTAATGTTCCACAGAGAAGTCTTCGCAATTTTTTCCCTTTTTATGGAGAAAACTTTAAGACTAACTTTGCAAGTAACGCACCAATAGCTCGTGCACTTCGGGAATTTAATGCATTATCTAATTCGAGCCTGCTGGATTTCGCTTTATCTAGACAAAAATTTGTAAAAATTCTAAGTTTAATTGCTTAGCATGCTATTGATATTAATTGCTAGTTTTATATTAACCAAATTTGGGCTGTCTATATTACTTTTCTTAGTCTGTAAGGTACTTTGTACTGTAGATTAATAACTTAATAAATAAATAAAAATAAATAATTCAATTCAATACAGTTTTTATTAACTAACTCGTTGGTTTTTTATATTATAAACTTATGTATATTTTGTAGTTATATGTATATACATATGCATATAATATATTATATTTATTTGATATTATACTTTTGTATTAGTTATATTTATCGTTTTTTTTTAATATTTGTATGCATACATTAGTTATATTTATGTAGACTTTGTTAATTGATTAAGTTAATAGTAGTTAAATCTATGTATATACACATGTTATTTTTTTTGTAAATATTTTTTTTGCTTATTTCTATTGTGGCTTAGCTCTACACTCCTTCTTACTCCTTTCTCGAAGCCGATGCGTCCTTGTAATTTAAAAACATCTGCAGTAATAACCATATAAATTAAATTACAATTATTTATAAAAAAAGAACATTAATAATTACCAAAAAGAACCGTATCGACCAACTTCAATTTCGACAGAGCCTTTTTGTTACATCTTCCGTCCCAATTAAAAAGTTGGAGGACGTCGTCGCTAAAGACTATTTTTTTAAAAACAGCATCAATGTCCCCGGAAACTCCTTTGAGGAAGTACAAGAATGATATCTGCAAAGAGACTTTGTTTTACAAATAATTAGTGAAACGTTTTTAAAACAATACTTACAACTGCGTCCTCGTAGTTTTTTTCCTGCAATTTCTCCTCTATGTCAAAAACTGCATCAATGGACTGCAGAGGCAGAGCATCCTTAAGTTCTGTATGGAGGTCTTCTCCCGTCTCTCCACTTATTTTGCACACCACCTGGTGAACTTTACGAACTAGCACCTTTGACTCTCTCAAAGCCTTGTGGTGCGCCAAAACGTCCGTTTTTTGGATCATCTGAAACAAATATATTATAAATATATATATTTACGTTTAAGTACAGTAAATATTACATTCTCTTCAATCTTTTCCAAGCGCGCTTCTAAACTGCATTGCTTCTGCAGGATGAGCCCCAACATGTCCATTACTTCTGTAACATTAAACAAAATCCGAATTTTGAATAATATGTGCAGACATACATTAGTTTTACATAATATTGTTTTAAGTTTTTCCGATTATTTAAATTTTAACTTAACCTATATAAATGCAATTTTCAAAGTTTAGTCCAATATCAAAAATATTTCATAAGAACTGCAAACTTATTAATGAATTTTTAAAAACATTTGGGGTATGCAGTTTTGCAGCCTATTAAATTGTAATATAAACTTTGAAACTTGCATTTACATGATTTGTTATTAAATGAATTACGTTTTTATAAATATTATTATTATATAAATTGTTATCAAAGCATGGTTTTTGATATTACCTTTATTTGAACCAGGAACCAACGTGGACACTGTTGTGTACGGCAAACTTTGGTCCAGTTGTGAGTCTAAAAATAAAAGTAGTTTTTATTAGAATTTGAATGCAGCGGAGATATAATTACTTTAATCAAAATTTACCTTGATGTGAAGACGGGGAGTTAAAATTTAATGCAGTTTGAAACTTCTTCTTCTTTGCTCCTGTGGATGTAGAGCTTGTTGGTGGAGAACATTCAAAAATGTTGTCTAACTCTACGTTGTCCATTTTCTTAGGCAAAACATATCATTGAACATGAAAAAGATAAAATATGGTTATTAGTAGTATAGCGTATATTTTATATTTAATTTTTTATTATAATGCAACTAGTTTGAAAATTCGTGGAAAAGATGATGCAGAATGGGTATTAATATAAATTTGCTTTCAAATGGAATACAAAAATATTTATATTGAATCAAACTTTTGGAAATTTTTATTTTTTCATTACTAAGTCGACTTGCAAGTAAAATGCCAAGTGCAGAAAAAGATTCAAGGGGTTTATCGAAATAGTTGCTTTTCTCTTTAAAACTATATCCAATCACTACTTCTTCTCCTGATTCTAAACGCGATTCTATAATTTTGAAAGGTCCTGTAATTTCACTAAAACAAAACGAGTCTTTTTCTTTCTTAGGGTTAATTAAAAATGTGTCAAAATTAAACTTTTCTTGATTTTCAAAAGATTTTCTTTCTTCAAGTCTTAAACACAGTTGCTGTAGAATATTTGTGGGACTTTTTATAACTTTTTTTATATACTGCAAATAATTTTCAAATTTGTAGGCAGAGAAAGAATCTAGTGGTCCGAATTCTTTCGCACATTCTAATAAATGAAGTAGACCATGAACATTAAAGCTTATTAGATGATCGCCATAAATATCACCAAACAAATTTATGAATTCTTGTAATAACTCTTGTATGACATTTCCATCAGTTCAGTAGGAACCTTCGCTGGAGAGCATTCGTATACTGGCATGCAATAAAATAAAATGATAATATAAATCTTCAGCAATACTGCCTTTTAAAATGAAAATTCCTGAATACAACAAAAATTGTCTATATTCCGTGGATTTCCAATTCCCGATATCGTCTATATTTCTACATACTCGTCCGAACTCTGATGGCACCCACGAGGAAAGCAACTTAATTCTTTCATTCATAATATTAACATTTCCTCTTTTAATTATTAAATGCAGAAGTTTTTTAACAACACTTAAATCAACGAGGTGCATCGGATCTAAGGGGAATTGAGAAACCATGCCACAATTTGCCGTTTCCAGTACATTTTCTTGATCAGAAATACTTATATTATGGTGTCGACTATCTACTCTATTTTTAAATTTCATGTGTGTCCGTAAATCACTTAATTGTCTGGAAAAGCATACCCTTCTATTCAGATAATTGCCTATTTGACAGCATTTAGGGCATCCATTTTTCCCATTATGACCTTGAATGCTGGTTATAAAAGCACGAGCGGGAGAATCACATATAAATATTCGAACGTTAAACTTTTTTAAAATGGGATTGAACAAACCGACTTTCAAACCATTTTCTCTCAAATAAACTACTTCATCGCAAATTCTTTCATAAAATCATTTACGTTAATCGGCTTTTGTTTCCCTGAGAAGCAGGCAATAGTGAATATTTTCTTTTTTGGAAACCCAACAATTGAACCGAGAATCGGCCACAAAACTTTATTGGAACTCTTAAACAACTTTAATCCATCTATTCCGACATCTATTAAAATTTCACTTTCATCTTTTAAAAATAGGAACGAGTCGGACTTAAAATGATTTTGGATGCCAATAAGGGTAAATCATTTACACCAATCTTCCTCAAAACACAAAGCAAATCACTCAGATCCGCCTGCGAAATATTATTTTTTATAGCCCACAATTTTATTTCCTTGCACTTTTCTGCACTGGGCATTTCTTCTACTTCATTTTCCGACCGGCACTCAGAGTCAGAAAATGCAATAGAGCTTTCTGCAATTGATTCTTGCAAAGATGTAACCGCATTTGGCTCACTCCGATCTGCTTCGGCAAATTGGGACAGCCTTTCATAATTTAAAGCACTTCGCACACATTCTCTTTTCTCGGCACTAGTTTTATTATAAAATGTTTGCCGCTTCATTATTTTTATAGTTAACACAGTACTTACCTGCAAGTTTATTCTCAAATTAGTTTCCACTGCCGAAAGCTTTGTATAATTTATTATTAATAATGCTCGACCACTTCTGAGCATCAGAATCACAACAATATAAAAACAATTATTGCAAGTCATAATTGCTGTGCTGCCACTCCAACTAAACAAAAGCTCTTGTACGTGTGATTTTTTTATTTTTACTCAATTAAACCATTAGGCAACCCCTGTCTTTTCGTTTCGTTCATTTTGCTTTTCTCACCATTCCATCATCCCTATGCATGCAATATGTGTAAGAGAGCGAAATATAAAAAATGTAATAAGAAAGATGTGTCATGTCCTTTCATATCGCCAATTTTGAAAGGCAACTTGTCACATGTACAGTGTTTGTTGTGGTGACAATCGAAAAATCTTACAAGTGTGTGTACTTTTGGTCACTACATTTTTGCAGGGGTTGTTATGGGTCGACCTCCCTGTGACAAAACCGCACCCAATGCGTGTGAGGACGCATCAGTTGTTAAGTCGAAAGGCTTTTCAATATCGGGGTATAATAAAAGGACATCCTCTGAAGACAAAATTTCTTTAATTTTTCCAAAGGCTCGTAACGCCTCTTCGTCTAACTGAATATGTATATTTTTGGAACGATTGGCACCCACATTCCCATTTTCACAGCGGAGATATTTAGTTAACGGCTTAGTGATAGACGCGTAGTCTTTCACAAATCGTCTATAGTACCTTGAGAGTCCGACGAACGACCGCAGAGATCGAAGTGTTTTGAGAGTTTCATATTTGACAATGTCCTGAACTTTTTCTGGGCAAGTTTTAATTCCATCTCCATGAATCCAGGAAATTCTACTTCAGCTCTCAGGAACCTGGTTTTCTCAAGCGATACTCTCATGTTTGCTTCATAGAGTTTTTCAAGAATACGCCTAACGTCCGTAACATGCTGTTCTTCGTTCTTTGAAAAAATAATGACGTCATCGACGTAAACATGGCAACACTTGCCAATCTCGTCTTGGAGAATGTTATCGATTGCCCGGTGGAAGATGCTAGGCGCGTTTTTAAGACCGAGCGGAAGTCGACAAAACTCGTATTTTCCGTTATTAACAGAGAATGCTGTCTTTTCTCTATCTCGTTCTGCCAATTTAATCTGATGGAATCCAGATTTAAGATCAAGAATCAAAGTCAAAGAAATGAATTTTGCATTTATGTTTGATTTTATCTGTTCTATGAATTGAGTTGACAAGGAAAGGCTTTATTTTATGCCATTAAGGAACTCAAAATCTTTAACATAATTTTTCGCGGCACTAGTGTCTATTAAAAATTTTAATTCCCTTCCTGCGAAAGATCTGCTGACGTATGGCAGGAGGGACTTTGTTGTAAAAAATTGATTTCATCAGTAGGTTGGTCCAAGTATTCGTCCTCGTATTGTGAGTCGCCGTTATTATTGATATCCTGGTCGTCGTTGAAGTCTTTTCATACCCCTGCTTTTCGTCGGCATATCCCTGCACTCCTAGATGGTTTATGCGCTGCAACTTCGGCACTGTCTGTGCATCGCTTTCTACTCGTCTTTTTTGAGCACCCTCCCTGTAATTTTCCGTCCCCTGGGAGCGATAGGTATTGAAAGGATTCCTCTGAGGAAGGGGATTTACGGCGGGTTTTGGTTGAATTGCCTGACTCTGACTATTCTGCTGACGCGGTGGAGGTCTGTTATGTCGATAGGAAATAGAAGAATATACTTCCATCGGTGCCACATCCTGGCGTCCAGTCTCAATCCTGCGATATTGGGAAAGACTCTGGAGTGTAAGCTGGGTTGTCTTCTGAATAGCTCCTAACGGTCGTTCATCCCTGTTCACGAAAGACTGAGAAACGAAAACCTGGCTTGGTTAGCTTCTAGCTCCTGTGCAATGGCTAGAGTTGTAGGCATGTCGGCAGGCCTCGATGAGAACAAAACATCACACAAAGGTTTGTTAAGGCCTGAAATAAACACTCGTAGTGCGTCCTGACGATATTTTTGGTTAAGCGTGCTAATTAACTCAGGATTGCCATTATATGTCATCATTGTCTTGTTCACAAGTAGTGTCAACTTCTGCTCTACCTCATCGTAGAACTGTAGAATGTTCTTGCCCCTTGGCGCAACGTCGACATCTCTTGCTCAATCATATGGACAGGTCGTTTATCAGAATATGTAAAATCTAACCTGGCGATAATCGTCTTAAAATGCAAAACTGTGTTAAAGGATGCAAGGACAGCGTCGGCTGTTCCGGTACTCGTAGTGCGTTCTGACGATATTTTTGGTTAAGCGTGCTAATTAACTCAGGATTGCCATTATATGTCATCATTGTCTTGTTCACAAGTAGTGTCAACTTCTGTTCTACCTCATCGTAGAACTGTAGAATGTTCTTGCCCCCTTGGCGCAACGTCGACATCTCTTGTTCAATCATATGGACAGGTCGTTTATCAGAATATGTAAAATCTAACCTGGCGATAATCGTTTTAAAATTCAAAACTCTGTTACCCCTAGAACACACACCCAGAAAATACCACGTAAACACACACCCGGGATACGTTTGTACCCGGGACCTTATTTTGCGGTTTTTTTAATGCTTATTCAACCGATTTCTATGATTTTTTTGAAATGTATATTTTAATATATAACAAGTATTTTGTCTTTTGTTTCATTCGAATATTCCTACTGGTTCCAGCGATATGGGCAAATAAAGTCAGGACATGCAACAGTGGATTTTTGTTTTTGTTGTTGTCCTGATAAATGCAAAACAAAATAATATAATTTATAATAATATACTTGTAGAGTAACAACGAATACACATTTTGGTTTTTATTTCATTGAAATATTCTACCTGGTTCAAAAGATATGTGCAAAAAGGTCGCGCAAGGTATGGGTACGTAGGTAGCAAATACACTGGTATAACTGGTTTTTGTATTTTATATGCAGCTGCAAGGGTTGTTTTCACACGAGGTGTTGTTATAAATGCTGCCTGTTGATATTTCATTATTGTTTTGGTGCTCAAAAGTGTAAGAAGTGAAAATATAAGTGAAAATAAATATAACTGAAACTATAAATAACTGGATACGAAATGACTTCAAGAAGAAACGAATATTTATCAAGTGCAGCATATAGAAGGTAAAAAATGTAAAATAAGCAACAATGTAAACATATACTAATTTGTTTTATTATGCAGGCTAACTGAGGAACAGCGAGAATCATATATACAATCTTTATTTGATGAAATTTGTGACGATGACGCTCCCTATGACTTTGACTCAGAAGATGAAGAAGAAATTCAAATCAATGACATTGAAATTGCTGATGACGAAGCTGAAGTTTCGCAAAGTGCCGCAGAAGTATTACCTGATTATGCGGACTATGAGGATCATGAAAAAGACGATGAAGAAGAAGAAGTAGAAGAAAATAATGAATTACCTGCTAGTGCCGAAAAATTTGTTGCACGTGATGGTACTGAGTGGATGAAAGAACCAAATGTAAGTCGTCAGGTACTCAGACAAAATATTATAAGAGAACGTTCTGGACCAGCTAGATGCACTGAAATGTTGTCAATAGAGCAAACATTCAAATGTTTCATGAACGTTGAAATGGCTGATATAATTATGCGCCACACAAACAAGTTAGCAAAAGAAACTTATAATGCTTACAACAATGCGCATCCAAACACAACTCCTAAGTCATGGACGCCTGTGTCAATAACAGAGCTGTATGCATTTTTTGGCATACTTATTATGACTGGTGCGAACCATAGCAATGGAGAACATGTTCGAGATTTATGGAGCGTCAAAAACTATCCTTTATATCGCGCCACAAGGGGAGTCAACCGTTTCTGTTCGATATTGCGGTTCCTAAGATTTGACGATAAAAACACTCGTGCAACACGCTTACTAACTGATAAAGCAGCACCGATCAGTGAGTTGGGGACGATGATGAACAATAATCTTGCTGCACATTACAAGCCCAGCTCATGCTTGACGATTGATGAACAATTATTTCCTTACCGTGGACGCACACGGTTTACGCAGTACATACCGTCAAAACCTGCTAAATATGGTGTCAAGGTTTGGTGGATTTGCGATGCCACAAATGCATATCCACTGCATGGACAAATATATACTGGCCAAGCAGAAACTGGTAGGGAAACGAACCAAGGCGAACGAGTGGTGAAGGATTTGTCTGCCAAATACCAAGGAAGTGGCCGAAACATTACAATGGACAATTTGTTTACGACCTTGCCAGTTGCAGAACTGCTTCTCACCTGGAAACTCACGATCGTTGGAACTTTGCGCAAAAACAAATCATATATTCTTCAAGAAATGAAGCAAAACAAAAACAGGACAATTGGTTCAACGACATTTGGCTTCAAAAATAATGTGACAATGTGCTCTTATGTTTCCAAAAAAAATAAAGCAGTAATTTTGCTTTCGACCATGCATAATGATGCTGAAATAGCTGACAGTGGGAAACCTGAAATAATTGAATATTATAATCGTACCAAAGGTGGTGTTGATCGAATGGACCAAATGTTTGCGGAATATCCAACACAAAGCCAAACAAAACGATGGCCACAAGCGATGTTCTTCAACATGTTGGACATTACAGCTCTTGCAGCCTACATTGTCTACGATTTGAATAACCCTATGTTGCCTTGGAGAACAAGCAACAAGCGTAAGCAGATCCTGCGCAGCTTGGCTGAAGCATTGTGTATGCCCATTATTGAAGCCAGAGCCATAAATCGTCAAGTAACGCGAAATTTTTCGACTAAAATTGCTATTGAAGCATATTTCAACCGACCGGTGGAATCAATGGTGTCAACAGCAGCATCAACATCTGCCGCAGCGCGCACGCCAAAACCTGTGTCCGGATCTTGCTATTTATGTTACGCACAATAGGAAAAACGCCGTAGAAAAACCAGAAAGCTGTGCGCCAAATGTAAGAAGCCAATGTGTCTTGAACATTCGGTCACATCAACAAATTGCTCTATTTGCCATGATTTTCCTTAGATATAAGATGCATTTTTATAATTTTTATAATAAAAGTCAATAATATAATGTGTGAAATGAATATTTTTAATTTTTCAAATAAAAAACTAATATAAAAAATGTTTTTTTTTTATTATTATAAGGATTTTTACTATTGGGGTACAAACGTATCCCGGGTGTGTGTTTACGTATATAATGTGTTTGGAAGGCTGTAGCTCCTGAACCAATGGTCCGATCTGGTTCAAATTTTGAAGTTGAACTCAAAACTAAAAAGCGGTATAGAGGTATACGGTTCAAAAGTTACAACACTTCAAAGTTGAAAGTGGATACATTTGTACCCGGGTGTGTGTTCTACGGTTAAAGGATGCAAGGACAGTGTCGGCTGTTCCGGTTACCTTGTTCCTTATAACAGCGACCGCTTGCTAATGGCGGAAATTGTCGGGTTCATACAATTTGTACGCGGCGTTCCTACATGAAACGTATCGTGATTGAGTCCCGTTGAATTCGGGAAGTGATTTTATTACATCGAGGGATTCCTCACACTGAACGTTTCCTGTGATTGTCACAGGCGGTTATTCTACAACTGTAGTAGGGGTCTCTAGGGTTGCAAGTCTGTTTGTCAATCTGTCAATGGTACCTTGGAAGTCCATCTTGGTTTGTTCTGTGGAAGTCCTTACGGCTACTGCCATTAAATATTGCAACGTTTGTGCGTCCATAGTTAAGTAATAATTATTCACACACAAGTAAACACTAATAATAATGACGTCGCCTCTTTATAAAGAAAATGTCAAATGGACACAATTTCATTCACCAACACTTTCAATCAAATTATTTAATTAATCCAAAATAAAAATTAAAAAATGGAACAATATGATTCACTGTCACTTTTTATTTATATAAAGGCTTAAAATTTAAAAATATTACAAGCAACTAGTATTTGCTAAACACTTTACTTACATGCTGGAAACCTGCATCTTATATGGTATAACTATAATTATTTTTCGGTCCCTCGCTGGCTACACCTCGGCGTGGTGTGTAAAGCCTTTTCGAAAATTCGTCAATACTATTTAATGCGGTCCCTCGCTGGCTGCATCTCGGCGTGACGAGTAAAGCTTTATTATAGATTTATTTGAGTTGACCTCTTTGGCTGGACTTGCGCTGCCGTAATATTTCACTACCCGTTTTTTTCGTGGGGATAGAACCCTCGGCCACGTCACTCACGTATGTTCTTATGAAGACTTTTCTGCGTAACTTATTATCCTTTTATAAGGACTTTTTTCGCGTTAACTCGTTATCCTTTTATGAGGATTTTTTATCGCGTGGCCCAACGTCGGGCGCCAGTTAAACAATTTGGTTTATTTTAAAATTATTATATTTTATTGCTCCTACTATGTAGGAGTAGCCGGTGTGATCAACAGTTAAAGTCGCCTGTCCGCCAAAGAGTGATATTTTGTGGTTGTGAAATAATGAGGCTAACCAAAATTATGTAAAACTATTACTTGTTTTTTCTTACTGATATTGTAGGACAACAAAGCTTACTACTATCCTATTCTCTTACTCTTGTTGTCATTGCGCTGCCGCTACAGTTGCTGCTGACGGCTCTGCTACCGCCGCAGTTGGTATGTTGCTATCTCACGTGAACTATTGGTTGCTTTGTTATTGTTTTTGTCATGCTCCAAAAAGCAGACTTGCCATCAGCATTTCTTGTGGGAAAATATGTTTAAGCAGCTCCCTCGGCGTTGATGCAGCAGGTGCGCTTCCCGTTACATGTTGATACTTGAAAATTAGCTGGAATGAAGAGCGTCAATTTTGCGTGGGATTGCAAGCACAGGCAGATGAGCACGTAGTTGGTGTTAACTTATATAAATTTTGTGGGAGCTACTTATATGATAAATAAGGTTGTACTGGGTATATTTTAACTCTGCAAACGTTTGTAAGTGGGCACGCATCATTTTTATTTCTTTCTTTAAATCAAAAATAAATAGATAGGTAATTAAATACTAGGTTAAAAACAGAAACGAAGGTATCCTGCGACCTATAAGGTGTTTCGCATCTCTACAGTATGCCTCTAGCTCTGGTTTTCCCAGATGACTTGGGCTTGCCTAAAGAACGCTAGAAGGTAATTGATAAGAGAATTCTAAAGACTTTGGCCGGCATTGTGCCTTATTAGGCAGAGATGCATGTGAAAACGCAGGAGACTGTGACCGGTTAGGTAACTTGAAAGAAGGCTGATATGTGAGCAGCCAATCGATGCGATGCCCTTTCTCTGAGTTTATTCATTCTAAATACCGGGACCCACCAAATGCATCGCCCACGCGCTACACAGGCTACGTCGACCCCAAAGACGATTCTAAAAATAATGGAATCCTAGAATTATCTGTGATAGAAAATGAAATTATAACACCTGACTTAAATAATATTGTTAATAGTATCGCACTTTCCAAACTAAATACTGTTAATCCTATGATATTTGGGATTTATGAGACAAACGAATTAATAAAACTAGACTACAGTGGCTCCATGTCTATAACAGATTTCTTGCTGTTAGTACACGTTAAAAATTATGCATATAAAAATTAAGTCAAATACTTTGTAAAGCTACTAAAATTGGCGAATCTTGTAATTAATTAGAATGTTTGCAGTCATTCGTAATAACTCAATTTTTAAAATAGTAAAGTAACATTATGGGTAGATGTAAGGAAACTGTAAAAGCGCTAACCGAATGCTAATTAGAAGATGCACCATGTGCAACAGCTTTAATGAATAACAATACATCAACAATCCAGACCATGACAACAACTCGAGTACCCAAAATAGGACTCGTCGTAGTCAATGAATCTGCAGCCGATGTAGGAGAAGATATCAGACTGATGATCAAACTGCCAAAAGGAACGTTCTTAATATCATTTAAAAACAGTTTGTTAATAAACGATTCCATATTCGTAACTACAAAAAGACCTACACATGTTGTGGATCCCACTAAAACAATGTCGATAAACATAATAATGAACGATCATAACGAACTTTGAACTTGAAAGGAGTCGCACACTGTAAACTTTATCGGTCGACTATTCGGTCGGGCTCTCTTGAATCCCATTCAGTTATATGCAAGTGCGCACACTACACCAACTAACTCCCCGCCGACTAAATAGTTGGCGGTGCAACCTCATTTCCTTCAAATTAAAAAGTTCTCCAACTGTCGTAAAATAGCTTGAACGACACGATGCTTTATGTAAGTGCGCACACTGCCAACAGTGCTGCCACTCACTAAATTTCGTTTGTAGCCAAAAATTTGGCAAATCTGACTGAAATTTAGGGAATCTTTTTAAAGCTCACAATTACTTCTATTAGGTAGCTCTGTCTAGCTAGTTTTGTTTACTTTATGAAGAACTTTATTTGATTAAATATAACATAGTTATATATATGTATTATTCGGTCCACATGTTTAAATATGTATGTATATACAGGGGTTTTCAATAGCAGCGCTACAAAAGTAGACCGATAGTGACAGCAAAGGACGCCATATTTTTCCCGCTCTTTTGACATTTCTCTTCAGTAAGGTTTGCCATTTCATCTTGGAAAGATATACGATCCAACAACGGGTCGAAATTATTAAAATTTACTACCGAAATTCGGAGTCAATTTCTGGCTGAATGGCTTCGTCAATAAGCAAAATATGCATTATTGGACAGGCAGCAACCCACACGTACTCCCTGAGTCAACATTGCATCCCGAAAAAATTGTGGTTTGGTGCGGTGCATTGGGCCGTACTTCTTCCGTGATGATCAAGACCGGCACGTTACTGTAAATGGGAATCGCTGCTGCTTAATGATAACCGAATATTTTTTGGCCTGAATTGGATGATATGGACTCGGACAAAATGTGGTTCCAACAAGCCACACAGCGAATGTCACAATCGATTTATTGAAAACCTAGTTTGGTGAACGTGTTATCTCACGAAATGGCCCAGTCATTTGGCCGCCTCGGTGGTGCGACTTGACGCCGTTAGAATATTTCCTGTGGGGCTACGTCAAGTCTATGGTCTATGCCAACAAGCCAGCGGCGATTGATGAACTTCGTACGAACATCGAATGTACTTTCACAGGAATAAAGAATTTAATTCATATCCCAAAACGTTTTTGTTATATTTAAAAAAACTTTTGTGCGTTCCTATTGCAAGACCAGATATAAAGGGTGCATTTTTTTAGACTGATAGAACTTTAAATTGAAATACAACACATAAAAAATTAAGTATGATGACATTTAACATTTACAAACGATTTCTTGCATATGTCCGCCACGACTAGCTTTGGTGAATCGGATACGATCAGTAGAATTTTGAACCACTTGTTGTGGATGGGCAAAGTCCAACTTGTTGAGCACGGCGGCGAATAGACAAATTCGGATCTTCTCCAACACAATCACTTACAGCAGAGTAAAGCCACGTCAAGTGATCCCCGAAAATTTCACTAAATTTTGGATTCCAGAAACAATTATTTTATTATGCAGTGAATGTTATGCTTACATCGTTCCATTAATATTTTGCAAAATTCGAATTATTGTTAAAGTTATTAACAATCAAAGTTTTGTGCACGATCAAACTAAGAAATTAATATCTCATAAACTAAAATAGATAATGAGATGAAACTTTCAGAGCTTATTGCAAAATGTTTGCACTATTTTTCTCATTGAAAACAAACATTAAATTGTTATAAATAATTGATTTTGCAATAATTTACTTTAAACAATTGCAATATTCAATGCTTTCTTCACGCTGTAAAAAAATGAAACTTATACGGAATTGTGAGGAAAACGTTCACCTTTAATAATCTGCTCCGGCGAACTCCGCCTAGTTACACATGTATTGCTTCTGACGTGGTGTGTCACGCGCTTAGTATGACCATGACCAGTCGAGATATTAATTTTTTAATTGGAACGATGTAAGCATAACATTCACTTTATAATAAAATAATTGTTTCCGGAATCCAAAATTTAGTGAAATTTTCGGGGATCACTTGACGTGGCTTTACTCAGCACCAATATTTTCTTCTGTACGTACAGTTCATTGTCTTGATGTTAGTTTTTCATCGAGTAGATTAAATGTTGCTCGAAATTTATCAACAGTTCGACGAATAAGCTGCTCTGATGCTCGGTTATGTGGACCATGAAATTCTCGAAGTGCTCTATAAGCGAACAAAACACTGATTTTTAAAGTAAATTTCCACAATTTGTAAACGTTGTTGCGGCGTCTTTCTTTGCATGATGATTTGTCAATGCTTACTGCACAGAAATGGTAAAACGAAATGTCATTTACCAGCTGTCAAGTGGCAGCTGTCTTTATCGAAAGTTCAATCTGTCTAAAAAAACACCCTTTATATATCCAGTATAACTCAAAATTTATATTTTTCTTGTTAAATATTTTTCGTTTACTCTTTATAAAAATATTCATTTTAGCCATATAGATACTGTTTACGACGGCAGCGTAAATATTTTTCTAACCGCCCTAATACACGCGTACATACACATACGCATACATATGCAACTGCGAATTATTCCGTATATCCCGCCGAATAATTCCGTTTGTTAACTTTTCCATTTACTTGCTTTCCAATAAAATTGCGGTTGACGGCAACCGTACATTTTTTCCTAACTTTAACTCTGTCTCTGGATCTTAGAAGCGACGCAGGTCAACTACCACTTCACACCACAGGTAAAACCATTCTTGTACATCTACATATATACAATTGAATAAATTCCAATTGAATTAAACTAAAACAAATCATTTTAATTTCTTTACAAAAATTCCAACTGTGCGTCTGGACTGCCCTCTTGGGAGACACGACTCACATTTGTACATGGTCCATCTAAGCCGAGATTTTGAAAATACAGTCCATAAAAGATCATTATATCACCACAAGTCACTGAGACATTAAGGTACGTGTTATATGTTCCAATTACATTTTATAACACGTTAATCATTTTTTGTGAAACATCGCCTTACAAGGCAAGTGATTTTTTGGTGAAAACGAAAGAGTGTTACACTTTAAGAAAAATTGAAACTGTCCTAATTCCGTTTGTCCGTGAGCGACAACAGCAACAACTAACGGTCGTACACACAATTTAAATTTAAAGTTTTTTTTTGGATTTTCACACTTATTTACTTTAAAGTAAATCTGTATAACTTTCTTTGGTTCAATACTGCTCATTGGTATACCATAATTGTTAATTCGCAAGTCACCAGTTCACTAATTCGAGAAACATTACTTCTATTGCACACTTTTGCGTTTTCACATAATCACATTTCAGCCTTTGTTGTTATTTTGTATATATAACCAACAAATAAATCGACAATATCACTGGTACATAATCAAGTACCCACTTTATTTGTTAAAGCACCATTATATATACGTCGACACATTTGGGTGGCAAGTGTTTTTTTCTTTTGCATCAAGTGCCATTCCACATTTGGGTGGCAGTGTTCTTTTTTGCATCACATTTAAAAAATTAACAAACTTGTCAGAAATTAAAGAAAAATCGTTAAATAAAGAAACAAACATATCTGTGGCAATTTACCAAAACATCTTAAGTCGACTTAAGTCAAAATCGAGTTAAGGTCATATTCTAGTTCTCCTACTCATAATCCATATTTGTGTCCAATCCGATTTAAAAAATTCCAATTTTAAAGAAAGTTATCGCCTTTTGTATTTTTCTTATCTTTATTTTTGAAAATATTACATACATTAAAACATTTGATTTTTCTTAACTTTCCGTTTTTTAAAATATCTTATGTACAAACCAACGAATAAAACATACTTCTTACTAAATATTTTTTCAAAATCTGCCTATAATGTCTTAAGGAATAGTTTTACTTTTTCCTTGATTAAAAATAACTCATTAAATTTCAACACAATAGATTTGAGCGAAAATCGCCAATATTTCACAACTCAATTTTAAGACTTAAGATGTTATGGCAAAACGTCACAGATATATAAATTTACTGGTAATTGTCATTTTGCGGAGCTTTTTTTTAGCAATATCAGAGTTAGGTAGACTTTAGTAACTCCCTCTTAGCTTCACTATGGATTCATACATCCGTTGGGCAGAATCTGTTGCAGAGTTCGATGCTGACTTCAACAGCACTCCTGCCTCAGAACAAAACAAGCACGTTCTTGCTATCCAGCAAGACGAATTGAAAGTGTTATGGGAGAAAACGAAAGTAGCGTACTATACGCTCACGAACTCAGAAGGTTTAACTAAAGAAGATATCAGGGCGATTAAAAAGAAATATAGAGTATGTTTTTCGACATATCTTAAATGCATGTCTGCTATGGCTACTCAAGCAGAAGCATTATCTAACGTAGAAAAGGATGTAGCGGAGCAGTCCGTCCGCGAACACAATATCCACCTTCCACCGTGCGATACAGACGTGTTCAAGGGCGACTACCTTTCATGGCCAACATTCCGTGATATGTTTACGACCATCTACATCCTAAATAAGCGCCTCACCCCGGTTGAGAAACTATTTCATCTCAACATTAAGGCTCAAGGGGAGGCCAAAGAAATCGTAAGAAAGTGCCCACTAACAAATGAAGGCTTTACTACAGCGTGGAAAAACTTGTATGAACGCTTTGAAAACAAGCGTATTTTAGTTTTTGTTTAGCTTAAAGGCAATAGAGTTTGAGTGTGGTAGCTCAATAAAAAGTTTGCAGCGGAAGATAAACAATTGCTTATCAGCCCTGAAGAGTCATCAAATTGACATATTGAACTGGGACGCAATTGTCGTTTATCTCTGCTCGACGAAGCTGCCTGACAGCACACTGGCTCTATGGGAACAAACCATATATCATAAACACGACATACCCAAATGGAAAGATATGGACAAGTTCCTGTCCAATCGGTTTCAGACCCTTGAGACATTGTCAGGGTTGAAGGATGGTAAAGCTGTGAGAGTGCCAAAGCCGCCACAAATCACACGTCATCCTTTCGAAACCCCAACAAAAAGAGTTGGCACCTTCCAAGTAAGCGTGACCACTTTTACTTGTAATACAAACGAGCACAAATTGCGCAGCTGTTCCCGATTCCTACAGCTAACACCTACAAATAGATTGAACTTTTTAAAGGAAAATAATTGTTGCCTGAATTGCCTTAGCTCCGGACATACTGTGTCAAGATGCACAAGTTCTTACAATTGCAATACGTGTCACTCGCGACATCACACGCTCCTTCACCTAAATGCACTTCAGCCAAAGGCAACGACGCGTGGGACGTCTTCGAGGCCTGCCGATGATTCTCCATCGACATCGAGGCAGGCGCAGGCACAACGTGATTCCCATAAAGCAACTGAAAATGCAAACAGAAGTTTTAAGTCCGGCTTTGCTAATACAAATACAGGTGTGCTATTAGGAACAGCTCGCGTAAATATACGTCTCAATGACACAGATTTTGCTGCACGAGCACTGATTGATTCTGGTTCTGAGTGTTCCTTTATAACAGAGAGGCTCAAACGCAGAATCAATCTATCTGCAAAAAAGATGTATGCCAAAGTTTCGGGCATCACAAACTCGGTTAAGGAAGCATGTAACATACAATTGCGGTCCACCGTCGACCCGTTGTTTAGCTTGACTGCCGGCAACAAATATAGGCGCGACGACGAGGCAAAAATTTCCGGACCTGGTATTAGCGGATAAGAGGTTTTTCGTAAATAAACAAATAGACCTTATTGTCGGTGGAAACATTTATCCACAAATCATATTAAGTGGAATAAAGAAAATCGTCTTGAGGACACTTCTAGCCCAAGAAACCGTATTCGGTTGGATTATAACCGGTAGTACGGGTACTACAAATACACACAGAAATATAGTTTCGTACTTTAGCGAAGTTACGCTGGATAAGCAACTTACGGCATTCTGGGAGTTAGCAGATTTACCCAAAACCAAAAGCCTCAATGAAGATGGAAAATATTGCGAAGAGCTTTATAAAAACCACTGTCACATCTAATGAGGGATAATACATAGTCTCGTTACCATTCCGACAGGAGTTTTCAGAAACCATACAACTAGGCCCTTCTCTTAAAAAAACCTGCTCTCAATTCTTCCGGAAAGAGACACGGATAGCCAAGGATCCCGCCCTACAAAAAGAGTATAATAAGGTATTAGCAGAGTACGGGATACTAGGACACATGACGAGAATAAATAGTAACATTTCATCGGACTCATGTGATAATTACTTCCTGCCTCATCACGCCGTTACAAAGGCGGAGAGTACCTCAACTAAAGTTCGCGTGGTTTTCAATGCCTCAAGTGCAACCGCTAATGGGAAAAGCTTAAATGACGTCCTCCTACCAGGTCCAGTACTGCAATCAGATCTTCCAATACTGATTCTACGCTGGAGGTTATACCGATATGTTTTCAACAGTGCCATCGAGAAAATGTCCAGACAAATTTGGATAAACGATAACCAGTCGAAATATCAGCGCATCGTCTTTCACGGCAAACCGCAACGAATCAACGAGCCTATATGAATTGAAGACGGTTACGTTTGGAATAAACTGTGCTCCTTACCTGGCAGTTGGCCGATAACGTAAAAAGCTCGCATCCAATAGCAGCTAATATTCTGCGAAAATACATATACGTAGATGACGTACTTGCAGGAGGACACAGCATCGAAGCTACCATAAAGGCAAGGGACGAAATTTCTGCGGTACTGCGATCAGCAGGGTTTCCCTTACGAAAATGGACGGCCAACTGCGAGGATGTAATAGCAGACATTCCAAAAAAGGATCTATTAAGCGAAGATTTTTTGGAATTCGGAGACACCAGCACAGTTAAGGCTCTTGGAATAAGATGCAACGCCCATTCGGATTTTTTTAAATTTCTAATAAGACCAATGGAGCATAGTGACACAATCACTAAAAGGTCGATATTGCCTTCCATCGCCAAGCTGTTTGATCCGCTAGGACGGCTTGCGCCCATTGTAATAGTAGCCAAGATATTGATGCAAAACATTTGGCTGGAGGGCACAGAGTGTGATGAAGTTGTGTCCTCAACTACTCTAGGAAAATGGCAAAATTTTACCAAACACTACCGCGAGATAGAGAGGATCAAGATACCGCGTTGGGTCTATTTTTCTCCCGCCCATGACGTCGAAGTACATGGCTTCTGCGATGCTTCAGAAAAAGAGTATGCAGCTACGGTATACTTACGGGTTAAGCAGGGTAGTGAAGTTCTAGTGAATCTGCTGGTAGCAAAAACAAAAGCTGCTCCAATTAAATCTATTTGCCTGCCCCGATTAGAACTCTGCGGCGCGGTATTGCTCGCCGAAAGCATTGAGTCGGTACTTGGCAACCTACCACTAGGGCAGGTACAAGTACACTTATGGATAGATTCCACAACTGTGCTTGCATGGATACGCAAACCCCCATGTTTGTGGTCAACGTTCGTAGTAACTACATCGTATAACAAAGATTGTCGACAAAGTCCGAAATACGGACTGGCTTCATGTGGAGTCGGCATCAAATCCAGCAGATATGGCAAGCAGAGGAGTTCTCACATACGAATTAGTCGATAACACTCTGTGGTGGCATGGCCCTTCTTGGTTGCACGAAGACAAGGAAAATTGGCCAAGACAAGAGACAAGCTATAACACCAATATCAAAGAAAAAAGGGTGCATTTATGTCCAACCATAATAATAATACATTTTGATGCAATTCTCGATAGGTTTTCAGATTTACCGAGAGCTTTGAGAGTCTTATCATATATTATGAGATTCTACCAAAGCACTCATCCGAACAAAAAAGCTTCCTTTCGAGCAGAGTCTTGTGTAATTTCATCCGATGAAATTAAGGCAACGACTCAACGCTTAATAATCCTTTACCAGAAGCAATACTATAGTGAAGAATATTCGAATCTAAAGTCAAAGAAACCCATCGATGGAAAAAGCGAAGTGCTACCCCTTAACCCTTTCTTAGGTAAAAATGGGATTATGAGGACTGGAGGCCGTCTTGGCGCATCGCTAGATTTAGCGTACAACGAGCGTCACCCAATCATCCTTCCTTATAAGTGCCGATTGGCCCGTCTTGTTGTCCAACTTATCCATAAAATCTCCCTGCATGGCGAGAACCAATTAAAAAAACATTTTAAAAAGATTGCTTCCGGCTTCAGTTACACATTCTAAGAGTTTACAACTCTTTTATGCCGAATCGAGTCATGCCTTAACTCCCATCCGTTAAGCCCCTCTTCGAATGAACCTTCCAACTTGGAGCCTCTTACTCCCGATCACTTCATAGTAGGTGGACTCCTATTAGCTCCACCTGAACTAGAATTCAACGAAAGCCCTGCCTCGATCGTAAACCGATGGCAGAAACTTAAAGCCCTACATTAAACATTTTGTAAAAGATGGAAGGCTGAATATCTGCTGGAAATGCAGAAACGACCAAAGTGGAAACATCCACAAACTAACATAAAAACAGGAGATCTTGTGGTTATAAAAGAAGACAATCTACCGCCTAATATGTGGCGACTGGGAAGAGTCATCAACCTACACCCAGGCTCAGATAACCGGGTACGCGTCGTCAACATCTATACTACGAAAATACCACTATTACTTAAAAAAAAAATAATAAAAAAAAATAATAAAAAAATCATAAACATTATGTGTAGTACAAGAAAATAAAGAAATCTGCTCTGCCAATTTTCTAGCAATATAAGTACTTAACTTCAAATGTTCCGATGTATTACCTACGACGATGGCGTGCAGAAATAAATAAATCTGCTAATTCATGTTTAATACATGCAACATGATACCCGATACCCGTACAAAACTAACTGAGAAACTAGCCAATAGTTTGAATTAATTTTGAAAAGTGGTCATTTGATACCCGAAACTATTTCAAAACTAACCGACAACTAACCAATAGCTCGAGTTAATTTTCCGGAATTTATAACCGAAAGACAAAAATCAGCCCGGTTCCTCCCTAACACTAGGTGTGAAAACCCTAAACCCCAAAAACCCTATCCACTAACTAAATCTCAGAGCGTAAGAAAAATTTGCTTTCAATGAAAGAAACATGCAAGAAACTAAGTGAACGTAAACCCAATAAGAAGTTGCAAGTTTTTTTTTATAATTTAAATATTTCGGCATTTTGTATATTTAATTATTTTATCAATTTTCCAATTTTAATAACTGTGTTCTACTTTTGATCAACTCAATACTTTCAATCAGTTTTTTTTATCTAACTTGCAAATTCTTGCTAGTATTTAGATCTTTCCAATCTATCCGGTAAATAAAAAATAAATAAAAAAAAATTATTGGAAAGATCTAAGTACTAATATTTACCCTACATATATAAAACGTTTAAATTTATATAAGTATAAGAACAAAAAATAAAACAATTACTTTTTTATGATCAACTGGTATCCCGCTCCTCACGTCGTGGAAATTAACCAATTTATTCACCTGTTGAGAAAGAAAACAAATTAGTTTCAGTGTATAAAAGTGATTAGGCAACACAAAAAAAAATCAATCCACATTGTTACTTCACAAACTCCTTTTTGCTTCCGGCCATTATCCGCTATCTTCGGATGGCATACCCCTCCTCCCTCCGACTGTGCCCTCGCAATCGAATGCAGCACACCACCATGTGCATGTAGAAATATATCGATATACATACATACATACATAAGTAAGTTATGTACATAAAAACTCCAAAATTTATGTACAAAAAATTATTTTATTATTATTATTATATCTACATATGTATATCAAAACCACTTACCTGATCATCGTCGCGGTACTCTTGCATACGTCCACCATTGCAATGAATGCGATGTATGCATATGGTACGACATGCACTGTTAGCCAGCTGCACATGGCGACATTTGGTCCAACCTCCAAATTACGTGCTCCAAACACGTATCTTGCCATTACAAGCATGCTTGTACAATCATGCTTCTTGGTCCCGACGACGAAAATTCGGAAGATTCCACACACACACTTCTTGGCTTCGATTACCAGCCAAATATCTTTTCTTTTATCCAATTAACGAAACGCAAAACTGCTATGAAAAATAAAAATTTTCAAGCTATACTTGATGAGTAAGTACAAGCATACGCGCACTAAACACTTTTCACTCTTTTTTATTTAATTTACAATTTTTTTTACCACTACTTCCCTAATTTCAAAATATGAAAAAATATGAAAAATTTTTTTTACACATTAACAGCCCGATTCTGTGCTTTTGATAAATTCACCATCTTGCTTATTTATCAATATTGATTATTTATCAAGTCTTTGGTATTCTGTGTCAAAAACCAAAAGCTCTTTTCTTGATAAATTATCAAGATGTCAAATGCTCTTGACAAATTAAACAACTGTTTGTGAACATATTGTGAACACATTTTAATTGTAATTTTGATTGAAATTAAATAAAATAAAATGGAACAAGACATATTATTATTGTTGCTGTTAGAAGAGGAGGAAAATTTAGAAAATAGAGATCGCGCGCGTTATTTCAGGAGTTTGAGGGATTCTACTGATCCATTTGCCCTCAGTGAAAGTGAGTTCATGAAAAATTTCCGACTGCCGCGTGATATTTGCCGGAGTCTAATAGATGACTTACGGCCTCATGATCAACAAAAGACTTCATTGTCTTTGACTATTCGAGTCCTGACAACTTTAAATTTCTTTGGTCACGGTGCCTACCAAAAATGTGTCGGTAATAACTGCAACTTGCCAATGAGTCAGTCGTCACTCTCGAGAAGTATGCGGGCCGTGGCCAAACTTATAGTAAAAGTTAAAGGAGAAGAAATACAATTTCCTAGTTCCACTGAGGAAGAAAATATAGTCAGAACCGGGTATGTACATACATGTGTATTAAAACAATTGGATTCATCTAAATTCACTGAGTTCAATTTCAGATTTTCACAAAATACGGAATAAAGAGTACTATAGGAGCAATCGACTGTACACATGTTGCAATTATTGCTCCTGCGTCAAATAATATTGAACGTCCCCTTGGCTTATATTTAAATAGGAAGGGCTTCTACAGCATTAATGTCGAAGCGGTATGTTTTGTTGTGTATAAACTTAATAACTGACATATGTACATAAGTTAACTTTCTCAGGTATGTGATCACCGTTTATGCTTCACGTTTCTAAATGCTAAATTTCCGGGTGTGACACATGACTCTGGAATTTGGGCAACTTCTGACCTACGAGAGCATCTCATTCGTCAACACACCAATGACTCTGTAGGGCACCGAAGGGAGTCGTGGCTGATTGGTGACCAAGGTTACCCTTTAGAACCTTGGCTCTTAACACCGGTCGGAAATCCTAGTACTTCTCAAGAGCGAAAGTATAATAAGCTACATTGTACTGCCAGAAATTGTGTTGAAAGAGCGTTCGGAGTTTTAAAATCGCGCTTCAGATGTTTGCTGAAGCACCGGGTTCTACATTATTCCCATGAAACGTCCGCATTAATAATAAGCAGTTGTGTTATACTGCATAATATAATTACGAAAGCTGGTATTACAATGGACGCGGTGGACAACGAGGTTGAAGAAGACTCTGACAATGTAGTTAATTCCGGTGACTCTTTTCAGTATACACGAGAAGGTGAAAGGATAAGGGCAAGATATATATCTACACTTTAACACATTATTACACTATACACTACATTACTACTAACAATATGCATATATACACTGCACAATGACATTATTACACATTAACCTACTCCTGTTACATTATCCTTCTATTATTACACAATATAACGACTGCTAACAATATGTGTATACACAAGTCATATGTAAACAGAATAAGTAAACAGAAGCACACATCACCGCACTTAAAAGTAACCCCTGCATAGCCTGTGTCAGGAACATGCTAAGCTGCTCGGTCTGAGTCACGACATCTTCAGCTACAGAATAACACAACCAGATATAATCATTAACAACATTGTTTCATTAGTTTAATTCATTAGTTTGAATAATTTATTTTAATAAAAACAAAGTCCATTAACATACATACATATGGATATGTACAAACAAGAAAACTAAAATTTGAAAAATAAGGGAAAAAAATATAAAATTATAAATAAAAATATAAAATAATCATTTACAACATTGTTTCATTAGTTTAATTCATTAGTTTGGATAATTTATTTTAATAACAACAAAGTCCATTAACATACATACATATGTACAGTCATGGACAGAGAAATAGCACAAAAATTCAAAATGATATTATTCGCAACCTATGTTTACTTATTTAGAATTATTTAGAATTGACTACAAAACTGCATACCCGAAAATGTTCTAAAGTTTTTGATTAAAAAGTTTGAAATTTTGATGAAAATTTTTTAAAGTTTGATTAATTTTTGTGAAATTTGTGCAAGCTTTGAAATATATATTTATGTGGATTCTATTAGAGATTGAATTATGTTTTAAATGAAAATTACTAAAATTAAATAAGTAATCATAGGTTGCGAACAATATCATTTTGAATTTTTGTGCTATTTCTCTGTCCATGACTGTATATGTGAAATTTATAAAAAAAATTTTAAAAATAAGGAATTAAAAAAAATATAAAATTCAGTCTTCCAACTCTAATGACCAGAGTTTTGTTTAAAACATTTATTAACTCTGCGACAACTCTTGTTAGGTCATGGATGGCATGTATTACTTCCCGGTGCTCCCGACGCTGTTCCTCTTCACGATGTTGCCTGTGTTCTTCAGCAGCATTCCTCTTTGCTATGTTAGCAATAAGAGTACTAATTAGCTTATTGCGCTCCCCTCGTGATGGCCGTGATGTCCTGGCATCCGAATCGGTGTCAATCTTAAAAAAAAAATATTTATTAAAAACTACGTAAAGGCATATGTATGTTTGTGTGTATGGATATATATATATGGGCATATGTAAATACATATGCATTATGCAAATATGTATACATATACATATATGCATAACTATGTATTATGTATAGGTACTCATATAGATACGAGTATATTGGTGCGAATTCTTGGGCTCCAAATTTAAAGTTTGTTAAATTATTAAAAAGTTCGTATGAAGCTAGAAACTTGGGTTCATATGGCTTTTCTTTGCGAATAAATAAAAGAAAAATAACCCAAAAAAAAGAAAAAAAGCCACTGCGTTTAACCAGTGGCCAGGGGTTTATGTACTTGGATACATTGTAGAATAAAATAGAAATTACATACCTGATTATCCGGGCTAAATAACGGTGAATCATATGGAGATTGTGCTGAATTTGACGATGGCAGTGGGTTTGGCGATGGTAGTGGGTTTGGCGATGGCAGTGGGTTTGGCGTTGGTAGTGGGCCTGGCGATGGTAGTGGGCCTGGCGATGGTAGTGGGTTTGGCGATGGTAGTGGGCCTGGCGATGGTAGTGGGTTTGACGATGGTAGTGGGTTTGGCGAAGGTAGTGGGGTTGGCGACAATAATAGGCTTGGCAGTGGTGCTGAACTAGGCAGTCTACTTTCAGTAGATGATATTGGACACTCAATTATCGACGATTCTACAATTTGTTTTCGCGGCAGCCCTAAACCAAAGCTTTCAATAGTTTCCACTCCATCCACAGCTACTGATCCAAAAGCTGCCAAAGATTTTTGCTCGAAATCGGTCAACGGCTTGCCACAGGGCCCTCCTCCAGTGAGCCTCTGCTCCATTTTTAAGCGCCTTGCCCGCGTACGTAGTTGGCTCTTCCAAACACCCAATGTCTGTAAATCAAAATCATTTAACAAATGTAGAAAATATCAGACGAATTACCTCTTTCCACTTAGCTGCAGTACGAGATGGCCCTCTGCACGCATTTAACTGCTCCGCCAGCTGCCGCCACAAATCCTGCATTTGTCGAGGCGATTTTGGCGTATTTTTTCCTCTACCGATTTCCGGATGCGCCCGGCAAAATGAAACGTAAGTTTCTAATTGTTCGTGCGTAGCACGTTGGTTTTTCGGTTTCCAGTATGGTGAAAAGCGATTCGCACTGAAGCTTTAAGTTTTATCAATATTTGCACAGAATAACAAAAAGCTTTTGGCTTGATAAAAATCTTGATAAATAAACAATATTTTGATAATTTGTCAAGTGCACAGAATCGGTCTGTAAGTTACCGGCTGGCCCTGTGGTCAGCAAGTTATGCACAGTGGCATGCAAACTGTTTGTGGGTGGTAGGCCAGATTGCTGGATGTCAAACTGACCTATCTTACCACCATCAAATAACTAATATACAAAAACCAAACAAAAAACATAATGTTGAGCCATTTCATGGTGGGAGGCACTTTCCGCTATTAGAAAAATACAAGAATATGTAGTTCATATCAGTTTTTATTTGTTTTCAATTTCTTTTAAACATCCTATGCAGTCAGGTATTCGGTCACTACACTGACCAGTCCATCAGGTGTTTTTACGATATATGCAAATATATCTTAATGTCATATACGTTCTCAACTGTGGAACATAGCCAAGACCACCACCTTTAAGTTAGGCACAATTTACCGATGGGGCGCAAGTGTACCGATACGATCTCACCCAAATACCATTTTTACAGTGGGTGATGACAGTTTATGGACACTTGGCGCATAAATACACCACCTATATAATAAATACATAAATACATAAATTTATGAAATTTATAATGAAGTACATACATATGTATGTATATGTATAAAGATTTTTTTTGTAATTTCATTATTTCATTAAACAATTTTTTGTGGTTTAATTTATTTTCTTTTGTTATTTTTTGACATCACTTGACACCCAATATTCCGCCACATTCATCAATAAAATCAAAAATAAATACACAAGACTTATAGACCATGGGCCGATTCACAGCGACGCGCAACAAAACGGAGCAGCGTGCCGTCCGTTTCGACGTGGCATGTCGATTATGCCAAAAAAACCATGGCATAAGACTAAGCCCGATCTACCGAGCCAAGTCTGCGGAAGAGAGGCTACGGGTGGTATTAATCCACCACTACCGCGCGAACTGCCTGTCGCCTTTCCACAAACAGGGGATTTGCAGCAGCGTCGGGCGCTGTCATCGGTGCAACGAAAAACACCATACCACACTGCATCTCCAATTCGAAAACGACCGTCGGCCAACGATCCCGACAGCCGAGGATGACGATGATCGATCCGACGTACTATCGATCAATCTGACCGGCCAGATGAATTCGTGGGCACAACAGGTGGCGGAAGATGAAGAAGAAGAAGAAGCTTCGGTGACCCAGGTGGTCCCACTCTCTGCGGGTGGAGGCTCGGAAACCCGCACTTTTCGACCTTCACTACAGCATAAACGGCGAAGGCGCAGCTCGGAAACCAGTCCTTTCCGATTGCCCAGGCAGCGCGGCGTTGGATCCCGTCCATTCAAACCGCCTGCTCATAAAACGAAACGACGAACGACTGGCGTGGGAACTCGTCCTTCCCGACCAGCGCAACATCAGCAAATGGATGGCTCGGGAACGCGTCCTTTCTGACCATCTCATAACGCAGCAAATTGAATCGGGAACATGTCTTTCCCGACCACAACAACGACGCGCCCCATACCACTTTCCACAACAAAGGAAAGAGACGCTACAAATAGAGCGACAGAACAACCGCCCCTCTCATGAGGGCATTTGAGGCTATCGCACCTACGGCGGTTGTCAAGATAGAGGCAGGCGGCCTCCTGCATTTAGTGCGGGCCTCAGTAGACCCGTGCGCCACCAGCACCCTGATATCAAGCGAATTTGCGCGAACGCTCCGACTTGAGCAAATCCACACGGGTCGTGGCGCGACATGCTCAGGTCGCGGTTCCGTTCCGACTTATGCGGTTGGCCGACCCAGAGTTCTACATGGCGGCTCCAGTGCGACTGACATTGGGCGTCGATACACATGCCCAAATCATGCTTAGCGGTACCCCACCTGCATCAATCGGCGGTTTGTTTGCTCAGGCGACCATATTCGGGTTGATGCTCTCTGGAGCGCAACAAAAATGAACAATAAAAATTATATACACATATCTACACTACACACAAAAGAAATAAAAATGCGAAAAAAAGCTAACGTATGTTTCTTTCTTTTACCATCCTTCCCAGTAGGGCACAGGAGACGATGACGCAGGAGCACGGAGCAGCTCATTGGAAACAAACTCAAAAAACAAAAAAAAAATATTTTTTTTTATTCAAATATGTGATGTGGTGTGAACTGGTAGTTGGATGATGTTGACTCGCAGGATTTTTTGCTTACCGCAAGGGGGCCGGCATGTTTACGACGGCAGCGTAAATATTTTTCTAACCGCCCTAATACACGCGTACATACACATACGCATACATATGCAACTGCGAATTATTCCGTATTTCCCGCCGAATAACTCCTTTTGTTGACGGTTGACGGCAACCGTACATTTTTTCCTAACTTTCACTCTGTCTAAGGATCTTAGGACCGACGCAGGTCAACTACCACTTCACACCACAGGTAAAACCATTCTTTTATATCTACATATATACAATTGAATAAATTCCAATTGAATTAAACTAAAACAAATCTTTTTAATTTCTTTACAAAAATTCCAACTGTGCGTCTGGACTGCCCTCTTGGGAGACACGACTCACATTTGGGCAGGTACAATTTTAAAACTTTTTAATCAGAATGTTTCAGAAACTTTTCGGGTATGCTGTTTGAAAGCCAATTCAATTTCAGTACAAGTTTAAGTGGCTAACAATATTTCTTGATTAATAATCATATAAATATAAATTTTCTTCATGCTTTGTTAATTACTGAAGCTATAAAAATGCAGCATTTTAGCTTTTCATACTAAATGCATCACTTTGATTACAGTCGCAATCAAACGGCAACGCTCGTTGTAGCATCACTACAGCAATTTTCAGGCTGCAACCCGACTATTTAAGGCGCGCTATCGCAAAGAATAGAAACAGCAACAGAATCATTCAGTTTCTTCTGTTGCTATTTTTCGGGTTGGTGCAACAAAGAGCAGAAACAGTAATCAAATAGTCGTTCATATTATTTTGCATTTTCGTTCGTTGCGCTGGTGATTCTTCACCATGTGAATGAAATATTATTCAACAACACGAAGCGCAGCATACAATGTCTCAAAATAAATGGTAAAGATTTAGTCAAATAATTCACATTTCTCCTGTCACCAGCTACAGAAAGAATCCAAAGCACTTCTTTCTGTTTCTGTTGCTGACGCACTGAATGCTTTTCCTGTCGCTAGCACCACCAGAATCGCAAGGTTCGGTTTCTGTTTCTGTTCCTTGCGACACTGCGCGTGAGCAGGACATGAGTAAGTTAGCAATAAGCTAGAGCAGTGTAGTAAGTAGTAAGAAATTGGCATAGAATATTTGACTATTTAATTATTCATTTTCATTTTAAAAGTAACACTTTGATTGATACAAGAACGGTACGCTTTACCTCTTTATGGCTGCTCCTACATAGTAGGAGAAATAAAGAATTGTGAAATACTTACAAATCGGGGTTTTTATATAAATTTTGTTGAATGCTTCCTCCAAGAGCTATATAAATAAAAACATAAATTTTTTGCGTCCAAATTACTGAACCACACTGCACAAAAGGTATTTAAAAACTGATACGATAAATAAGGTTGTACTGGGTATCTTTTAACTCTGGAAACGTTTGTAAGTGAACACCCTTTTTATTTCTTTCTTTAAATCAAAAATAAATAGATAGGTAGATAAATACTAGGTTAAAAACAGGAACGAAGATATCCTGCGACCTAGGAGGTGTTTCTTATCTCTACCTCACGCCTCTAACTCTGATTTTCCGAGATGACTTGGGCTTGCCTAAAGAACGCTAGAAGGTAATTGATAAGAAAATTCTAAAGACTTTGGAAGCACGATGGGAATACCGCAACCTCTCCCTGATCAAGGTTGGAAATATACAACAGATATGCTCCGATGTCTCATTATCCTCAAGACTTAGCCGGCATTCTTCCTCAGTAGGCATGTAAAAACGCAGGAGATTGTGACCGGTTAGGTAACTTGAAAGAAGACCAGTGACTATAGACTAGACCGTTCGATGTGAGGAATCCCTTGAAATAATAAAATTCCTGCCTGAGTTCAGTGGTGAAGGGTTGCGTTATGTTAGTTGGAGGGGTGCTGCATTTGCTGCCTATACATTTTTTGAAAATTACGAAAATAGTTCAAGACATTACCAAACAGTAGCGATTATTAGGAACAAAATAGTTGGTCCCGCCGACTTGGTTTTATCCTCCTTCAATACATGGTTGAATTTTAAAGGGATTATCGCTAGACTAGATTTCACATATGCAAATAAACGGCCAGTTTATTTAATTGAGCAGGAGATGTAAACCCTTTGACTAGGAAGGTTGTAAATTGCTGAATTTAACGATGAAGTTGAAAAGAAATTGACGTTGAAGTAAATAAAACCATTATGTTGAATGAAGGCAACAACGCCCTTATTGAGTCATTATGTCAGAAGTATAGGCTGGATGCGCTAAGGGCTTTTATATCCGGTTTGAGGGAGCCAATGTGCGACGCTATGTTTTCATCGCAGCCGAAAGCTATGCCAAGTGCCTTAGCACTGGCTCAGGAGTTGGAAGCAAATCGTGAACGAAGCTTCCAAGGTTGGACAAAATGGTGGAAGGACATTTGCTCCACACCATTCTCCTCATTATAGGCAGATTAATAGACCAATCCCTATGTAAGTCAATCCAACTATATCAGATTTTAGACAGAGAACGAACCTTAACCAGAATTCGAGAGCAGAACCGGATTCCCACATGACTCGTCGTTCATCCCAACATTTTAACCAATGTACTATGGGTAATTTTACCCATTTTTGTGACAAAAATTAATAAAAATTAAACTGAAAATATTTTTGAAATTTTGTTGTTGTATTTATGTAGAGATAAGCTATGAGAAAGGTTTAAATTAAAAAGATTTTGAAATTTATAAAGTTGTAGCCCACTTTTGCGAATTTTTTTTATTATATTTTTAAATTTTTATTTTTTTTATTTTGAATATACATATGTATTTTGTTTTCAGTTTTATTTTACATTTCGTTATCTAAGTTAATCGAGTTTAATTCAGTTACAAAAATATCGCCTAATCCTGTCTCCAAACTATTTTCGCATTTGCCAATACTGTCATTCAACTCCACAGATACTTCTGAAACACACAGCATATCTAGAAACTCTTGTGGCAGTTGCGCGCGTCTTCTCTGCTACATTCGACTATCTAAGCATATTGACGAAATAACTGGATCAGACATGTCCATAGCCCTGTTAAAAACATCACAGAAATCACCAACCTTAACTTCAGCAGATCCGACACAACCATTGACGTCCTCAACTACCAGATAGAGAAAATAAGATCTCATCTGCATGACTTAAAAGGCCCCGAAGTAATCAGGATGAAACGTTCAATTAATTGAATTGGTTCCGCCTGGAAATGGATTGCTGGCGCTCCCGATGCGACAGACTGGGACAACCTTCTCCAAAGGCAGAATGTCTTTATAAACAATGACGACCAACAGTATCAGGTAAATTCAGAAATCTTCAAAACCACTCATGAACTGTTGTAGGTGATCAACGGCATTGTTGCCATCACAAACGATGCCCAAGATCGCAACCGCCTAGACCATGGTGTCGTGAACAGTAATCTCCTGAGCAAGGAAGAAATTAATCGGCTTATCAGCGAAATAGAACTACCATACAGCAACGTCATTGAAGCCATAGAGTACAGCAAGCCATCGATCCACACGAATGGATCCCTTCTTCTCTACGTCCTGTCCATGCCCAAGGTGATGCAAACCAAATACAAGCACCTGATTGCTCGAGCTGTTCAACAGGATGGGCATCAGGTAGAATTAAACTACACAACTATGTTGGCGAACAAGAATCAGACCTACGGCATTAAGGGTAATTGCCTACACCTTACGGCAGCTATGGTTTGCGGACAAGAATCCCTCGATCTACTAGCAGAAGAAGCCTATTTGCCTCGTCTTATCAAAGGAGGAGAAACAAGCTGTCGATACTTCACCTTTAAGGAGTCCATTATTGAAATGATCAAGGAGGATACTATCTACCTGAATAACTTCAACGGCAGTATTGGGTCAGGTAAATCCACTAACCATTTTTTTGGCTCCTTTATCCTTCAGATGAACAACGAGTTGGTGATCATCAACAACCATACTTACTGGAGTACCAGTAGCTCCAAGGTGCAGTTGCTACCACCCGTTTTGACCAATGTGAGGAATAAATCGCTGGCAGTTAATCTCGACCTTGTACACGAAATGACGTCAGGCAACATTAAATTTTTAACATTCCTTAAGAAAAAAACGAATTGGTTCATATGCAGCGTCTGAAGTCATGGGATTTGTGCTTCTAGCAATGGTTGTGTGGATTATTTGGAACAAGATGACGGCAGGCATGAGCAAAAATATCATTACTAAACGGAAGCCTCCGTGGCCAACAACACGGGGATACTCCTCGAGCACCTAATCTGCGGGACGCAGATCTTTAGAGGGGGAGGAGTTAATGCGGCCGGCTACTGCCCACTTCCGTTGTTCCCACGGCCGGCCGCTACACGTGTGCAGTGTCAGCATAATTGCATTTCACACGGTTGCGAAATGTATGCATTTCGCATTCCACCGAAATATGCTACCGCTGGGAAGTCAAGGCCAATGGCGCTCGCACCCAGTCAGTGAGCGCACCCTTACGTAAGGCTGGCAGCGCGAGTTATGGGTTGATCGCCTCGTCTCAATTTTATTATTTAAAAGTAAACTTCAAACGTTTGTTTTTAATATAGTATTTATTAAAATTTACTGTGGAGGAGAGTCCACCTCTATGCCTGGCCACTCGAATCGTTCTGGCTTCATTAGCTCACTCCATCCTACTTTGGACCGTTTACAGATAGCTGTTACAATTTGTATGTATGTAATTTGTATGTTTGTAAAATATGTTCATATGTATTTGCTTTAAGAGCTTTTATCTACATACATATATTTATATCTTTTTATTGTACATTGCTTCAAGCAATTCTATACTTGTTTGTATATTCTGATATGCATACTCATATACATATGAGTATTATAATCATTTGCAACAATGTTGCTATAGTTGCTTATGATTATACTATGTGCTGACTGGCCATTTCTAGGCATGTGGATGTTTATGTTTCAATAATTCCAGCATATTCTGTTTAGGTATCAGAATATGCTGACTTTGCTATTAGTGGCTACTGCTGGCCCTTGTTTTAGTGGCATATTTGTAGGTGGATGGCATGTATATGTAACTCCCCCAGGGTTAGTTTTAGGATTCTCCTGAATCCTTTTATTTAATATTTTTATGTTTATATTTTTTCTTTTCCAAAATACAATTAATATAATTACTAATACAATTAAACATGACATTATGGTTATATTTATACCGTATGTAACATTTTTATGGTATACCAATTCTTTGATTTTTTCAATATTTTTCAAATTTTCTGTTTTTAATTTGTCAAAACTTACATCATTTTTATAGCTTTGATTCAGCATCTTAGCTGGATAATTAAACTTTTCAATAAATTCAATTTTTGTGTTTGTAAACATTTTGTTATCAAGTTCAATTTTACAATTAGTGAAAATAATTAAATAGTTTTTATTTAATACCAGTTCTCTGTTATCACAGTTTTGAACTAGTTTTTCTTCAAGTGCATTCACGATTACTAGTGTATCGTCACCTAAAATGTTTAATTTTGTTTTATTTTCAAGTTTAAATTTACAGTTATTTTCGAAAATACAATTTTTATTTAATTTCAGGTCTTTTAAAGCCCTGTCTTTTTCATATTTGTAATTTTTTTTATTAATTGTAACAATTAATTCGTTTTCTGTATCTACTTGTAAATTGTCCTTATTTGATAAAGGAATAATTAATTTCAAATCCTTTTTTACATAATTTCTTGGGATTTTTATTGCAATTACAATTGATTGGTTTTTATAAGATAATACTCCTATTTTAGACAATTTTAGTTTATAAAAATCTATTTTGAAGTAATCGATTTCTTCTTTAGTTAAAATACCTGGATGGATCAAATTATACTTTGCTGCTGCTATATTTGTTTGGATATCGTTAATTCTACTTTCCAAATTTTTCAATTTATTGAACATATCATTATATAAAAGATGATCCACTATCTCTTCATTTTGTTTACCAATTGAACTTATAAGACTTTTGACTTTTTCTCTATCTTCTTCTATGGTGTTTTTTAATAAATTTATGTTATCATTAAACTGTTCGTTTATATTGATTTGTTGATTTATTGTTTTAATAATATTATGATTATTCTTTTGGTTAACTTCTAAATAGCTCAAAATCTCTTGTCTGTCATCGTCATCCATTAATCCGAATAACCAGTTGTATGTTTTTCCTACTATATTAATTAGTCCTCTTTTATCTCTGTTGGATTTTTCTGGTCGTATTGTTTTTATTTTTGCTTCCAGTATTTCTATCTCGTTCAGAAGAAAAGCTTTCTTTCTTATCTTGCTATTTTCAATATCTGCTCTAAATTGATTTATTATTTCTAAAATGTCTAAAGGTTGAATTATATGCAGAATTGTACTGGTTTCATTTGCTATTTCTGTCTGTCCCATATGTATCATTGTGTACCCTGCATCATCGAGTATTGGAGTAACCTGCAAGTACCCTCGTGCTGATTTCATGCCTGCTGCCATAAGCATAAATGTTATAATAAACATTGTCTGTAAACAGAGTGGCAATAAATTGAATATAGCAATTTATTTTGATAAGGATTTATATATAAATTTTTTTTTCTTTAGTGTTAGCCTATTATAACAACAAAACATTTATTTCAAGTATCTCCATTATGAGCTGTAATACTGAACCTATCATCGTCGATATTACTATTATCGGTCAAATTAGGTATTTCCGCAAATTTCAGGGGTCTCTTTATATTTGCTGTATGAACATTTTGTAAAGGATTGATTCTAAAATATGGTTCATCCTTGTGTCTAACTCGTTTGTAATTCTTTATTGGACCTGTTGGTCGAAGTTCTTCGTATTGTTCTCTGGTTTTATTTCTTTTATTTATTGTGTTATTCTTTGCTTGGTTTATCCTGTTATTTAAAATGGCTGGGTCTAAACTATCTTTTGCGAATCTGGGTGAACATTTTATAGTTGAGTGATAGCGATCATTATAGTTACCTATAACGATTTGTATCCTCATTTCGGTTGAGAGACTTGAATCCTCAATTCCTGTTAGTTTCTCTAACAAGGTTGAGTGGAGCCTCTCAATATCTGCATTACCTGTGTGGTTGTTTGGTTTTGTTAGGTGAACTTCAACGCCCTCTGAATTTAGAAACTGTATTAATTGCTCCGCTCTGAATTCATTGTCCATTAATACTTTCTTTGGTTTTCCGAATTTTGCAAACTGATCTATTATAATAGCTTTTTTCATTCTCCAGTTTCTATCTGTTATAGAATAACCTGCTGCAAACTTTGTTAATTTATCGATAACTGTTACGAAAGATAGCTTTTTAAAATGAAAAATATCAATATGTATGATTTCATTTTTCTCTTTCGGCGTTTCGGTTAATTGAAATTTAGGTTTGATGGGATTTCTATCATACTTAATTTGTTGGCACTTTTGACAATTATTTATTATTAACTGAATGTGTTCTCTGAATTTAGGAAAGTAAATCTTATCTTTCAATGTATTGTATGTTTCGCTAATACCGCTATGCATCGATTCGTTATTGTGGTATAACGAAATTTGATTATGCAGTTCTTCTTCTTGTAAGATGTCTGTTGCTTTCTTGGTGCACTTTATAAATTGTAGTTTACTATTACAAGAAAACATGGATATCAATAATAATTGAATTTTGTGATAATCATGTTCTTCGACTTCGGAAAAAACTCCAACTTTACCCCCTTTTATATGTCTTTGAAATGTATTTTTTAATACATTTTCGTTGTCCATTGGATTCACTTCAACTATTTTCCTGCCATGTACTGTTTGAATTTCAGCATGTGGGCTGTACGTTATTATAATTTGTGTTTTGTATTTATTAACAATATCTTCCTTTATAGCAAAATGCTCTAATAATTCTTCTTCTGCAGAGTGAATTGTGTCGGACATTTCCAAATTCGATTCTTGATCATTGCTTTCATCGATTTTTGCAGCGTTTTCAATCCGGCTTAAGAAATCTGCTACTACATTAATTCTACCTTTTACATATTCAATTTCATAATTGTATTCTTGTAATTTCAAAAGCCACCTTTGATGGCGTTGCGAAAATTCTTTTCCCTTATATTTGTTATTTAAATACATAATTGGGCAATGGTCAGTTATTATTTTAAATTTATTACCATATGTGTAGGGTCTAAAATATGTGACTGCATATATTATGGCTAGAAATTCTTTGTCAGTAGTTGCATAGTTTTGTTCGTGATTATTTAGAGTTCGTGAGATATAACATACTGGCTGTCCTTCCTGAGACAACACTGCACCTATGGCATAGTCACTTGCATCTGTTGTAATTGAGAACTCTTTTTCATAATCTGGATATTTAAGAATCGGGTGAGATGAAATTAAAGATTTAAGATTTTCGAAACTTGAAATATATTGAGGATCATTCGGGTTTATTTTGCATCCCTTTTTTAGATATTTAATCATTGGGTACGCGATTTTTGAATAGTCTTTTATAAATTTTCTATAATAACCAGTAACCCCTAAAACGCTTTTTAATTGTTTTTCGGTTTTTGGTATTTTCAAATTTAAAATCACTGCGATTTTATCCTTATTGGGCTTTATTCCTTCTTTGGTTAATGCATGTCCCAGAAATTTTGTTTCTTTATTTAAAAAACTGCATTTATCAGCTTGAATTTTTAAATTATGTTCTTGTAATCTTGAAAAAATTTTGTCAAGGGAATTTAAATGTTCTTCCAACGATGTTGAAAAAATTAATATATCGTCCAAATAAACAACGCAAATTTTATTTATGTAATCTCTTAAAATATCATTCATCAACCTTTGAAACGTAGCCGGGGCATTCTTTAACCCGAACGGCATTCTGACGTATTCATATAAACCTACTGGAGACACAAAAGCTGTTTTCTCGATATCCCTATTTGCCATTAAAATCTGGTGGTAACCTTTTGCGAGATCAAGAGTGCTAAAGTACTGAGCTTTGCCCAACTTGTCAAGAATTCCATCGATATTTGGCAAAGGATACTTATCATCAACAGTAATTTGATTTAACCTCCGGTAATCGATTACTAAACGAAATTTTTTATTGCCCGACTTATCACATTTTTTCGGTACTATTATTATAGGTGAGCTATATTTGCTTCTACTTTTTCGGATTATACCCTGGTTTTCCAACTCTCTAATCTGTCTAATGGCTTCTTCCTCATGTTTTGGAGGTAGCCTATAAATTTTTGAGTTGATTTGTTGGGACGTGGTGGTTTTAATTTCATGAACGACAGTGTTTGTAGTTGTTAAGTCATCTCCTTCCTTGTATATTAACTTTTCGAATTTTTTTAGTAATTTTTCAACTCCTTTTTGTTCATCTGATTTTAGATGACCAAGTTGAATATTTCTAAATTCGCTTGATTCCAATGCATAAACTTGCTCTTGGACTGTTTTCGCATAAAATGGAATTTTAATGCCATTTTTTAGTTCAATTTCTTCCTTCTCTATGTCGATTATCTTAACGTTTTTAAATATAAAATCATTTCCTAAAAGAAGGTCATATGGTTTATCAAAACTCATTTTCAACCATCTCATTTTCGAGTTATCCACATATTGGAATTCTAAAGGGCAAGGAGAGATAACTCTCTCATTTTCCTTTTTTATGTTTCCATTTAAAGTGCTCACTACGATATTATTTTTTTCAATAACTGGTAAATTAATTTTACCAAAACTTTCTTTTTTCATTATACTTATAGTAGATCCAGGATCCACCAAAGTTAACCATTTTTTGTTAAACATGGTTAATGTTATAAAAATTTTATTGTGATTATCCGAGGCTAATTTATAAAAAACTCTTCATTAGTATTGGTCTCTTCTGCTTGACTTGTAGTGTCAACGTCCATGGGTTGAGGCCCATTGGAACGCCTTGTCTGCTGAGACGTATTTTGCCTATTTGTACTATTATTCTGACCTGATTCGTTTTGAGGTCGATTATTCCCTGTTTGACAACTATTCTGCCTACCGGAACGATTATATTGACCAGATTCATTTTGATAACGGAAATTAGTTTGAGAACTATTCTGCCTGCCGTTGTTATTGTGGTATGAGTTAGGCCTATTTCTTGTTTGTTGAGAGTTATTCTGAGACTGGTTATAATTTTGTGCTACAACACTTTGCCTACGATGGTAAACTTGTTCTGGCTCGTGGCTACTTTTAGAACGATCATTTCCCCATCTTGTACTATTTTGTGGTCTATTCATTCTTTGGTTTTGCGGTTGACCATATTTATTACTATTTGAAGTATTTCTTAGAATGAACATTGGGTTGAGATTTCCCTCGTCCATTCCGATAAAATTATATATTATATTCGCCATTTCTGACCATGACGTTATATTCCTGACTGAATAGGCTAACGTTCCTGCTGTCAATTGTTTTATTTTTTGAATTAGCATTCCTGACAGAATTTCCTTCATAGTGCTTCCGTTTTCATTTAAAGCACTATATTCTGTGATGCTATCTATTATATCCTTTGCTTTTCTTACTAAGTCGCTAATACTCCTCACTTTTAAATTTGTTATGTCATTTGTTATTGACATTTGGTCTTTGGTGGGCCTATAATGTTGCTTTAATTTAATTTTGCAACTCTCCCAATTCTCTGGTGGGTTTAGGGACAAAAAATTTTTTGCCGCTCCCACTATTTTGAGGTCGTATATTATTCTGTATACTATATCCTCTTGGCTTGCGTAATCCCTAAGAATCCTATCTATACTGTCTATAAAAGCGGGTAGTTTTTTTGAAATACCCTCGAAACCTTGGAGATATTTTAAATCTTTTTCTATTCTTTGCCTAACTGTCACCGTCCTTTGATTTGCGTTTTGTTGCAATAACTGAGTTATAGCAACCAGACAGTGTTCTATATTTGTAAGATTTTGTGCCATTTTTTTTCAGAAGGATAAAGAGACAACAATAAAAATTAATTTTTTTTTTGATATTTTATATTTTTGATTGTATTAACAAAAAAAAATCTTTTTAGTTCTTCTTAGTAATTTCTCTTTTCTTTGTTTTTTCTTTAATAATCTCTGGAGGGTCCCGCTTAATAGCAGTGAATCGCAGAGTTATTTTAAGTTTTTATAAATCCGGAGGGTCCCCCTTGCGGTGGTGAATCGCGGATTTTTTATTTTTATTTATGGCTGTACAAGCCTTTTTGTTATATGTCACACTTGTTTAAAGGTAGATTTGTACCATTACACATTAATAATACACTTTTTATACATACTAAATGTTTGCCGCTTTGTCCTGATGTTGCTGCTTTGTTTTGATGTTGCCGCTTTGTCCTGATCTTGCCGCTTTGTTTTGTAGAGCTGTTCCCTTAGACTGCGCCAGTTATGGGTTGATCGCCTCGTCTCAATTTTATTATTTAAAAGTAAACTTCAAACGTTTGTTTTTAATATAGTATTTATTAAAATTTACTGTGGAGGAGAGTCCACCTCTATGCCTGGCCACTCGAATCGTTCTGGCTTCATTAGCTCACTCCATCCTACTTTGGACCGTTTACAGATAGCTGTTACAATTTGTATGTATGTAATTTGTATGTATGTAAAATATGTTCATATGTATTTGCTTTAAGAGCTTTTATCTACATACATATATTTATATCTTTTTATTGTACATTGCTTCAAGCAATTCTATACTTGTTTGTATATTCTGATATGCATACTCATATACATATGTATAGTATAATCATTTGCAACAATGTTGCTATAGTTGCTTATGATTATACTATGTGCTGACTGGCCATTTCTAGGCATGTGGATGTTTATGTTTCAATAATTCCAGCATATTCTGTTTAGGTATCAGAATATGCTGACTTTGCTATTAGTGGCTACTGCTGGCCCTTGTTTTAGTGGCATATTTGTAGGTGGATGGCATGTATATGTAACTCGCGCGACATACATATAAGAGGGAGCAGAACCTCGAGTTTGGACAGTTGCTGTTGGGGCGTGAACATAGTCGTAGAAACAATAGTGTGTATTTCTTATAAATAAGCTTGTAAACTACTTGTAAATCTTGTGTTATTCCTTTGGGCGAGTTGGCCCTTAAATTTTTTTTAGTGCAAAGGACTAAGAATCCTTTAACTTGTATATATACCTATGAATGTGGATTGGATCGATGCCGCGTGGTGAAGTGCTCAAGAAAAGTTAAAAATAGTGAGAATGAGAGAGTGAAGAGAGGAAAAACACTCAAGAGATATAGCTTTGTTCCGTTACGTTGTTTTTCTGCCTTTGCAGCAATTTTTAATCTCGCATAAAAAAGTAGAAGGATGAGTTAGCGAGGTTTGGGGATAGAGATTTATTTTCTGGGTGTTTGTTTTACAGTCCACCTTTAGCGAATTTATTTACGAAAGAATTCAAGAAATGGTTGAAGATATGTGAAAGAATTCAGTAAATACACAGATGGTTGAATATTTACGAAAGAATTCAATAAATGGTTGAATATTTACCACAGACGAAAGAATTCAACAATTGGTTGAATATGTACGAAAGAAATCAAGAAATGGTTGAATGTTTAAGAAAGATTTCAGTAGATGGTTGGAAATATACGAAAGAATTCAACATTTGGTTGAATATGTACGAAAGAATTCGGAAAATGACTGAATATTTACGAAAGATTTCAGTAGATGGTTGGAAATATACGAAAAATTCAACAATTGGATGAATACATATATACGAAAGAATTCAGAAAATGGTAGAATATTTGCGATTGAATTAAGTAAGGTTGTCAAAATATATGCGATAGAATTGAGAGGATGGTGAGGATTTGCGATTGAAGCGTATTGAGCTGAGAGGAATGTTATACGAAAGAATACTACAATAGGTTGAATATATACAAAAGATTTCAACAATTGGTTGAATATATACGAAAGAATTCTAAAAATGGTTGAATATATACGAAAGAATTCAGAAAATGGTTGAATATTTACGAATGCATGAAATATAGTTGGAAACATATGAAAGACTTCAACAATTGGATGAATATATACGAAAGAGTTCAGAAAATGGTTGAATATATACGAAAGAGTTCAGAGAATGGTTGAATATTTACGAATGTTTTGAATAAGGTTGGAAACCTACGAAAGAATTAACAATTGGTTGAATATGTACGAAAGAAATCAAGAAATGGTTGAATATTTAAGAAAGATTTCAGTAGATGGTTGGAAATATACGAAAGAATTCAATATTTGGTTGAATATGTACGAAAGAATTCAGAAAATGGTTGAATATTTACGAAAGATTTCATTAGATGGTTGGAAATATACGAAAAATTCAACAATTGGATGAATACATATATACGAAAGAATTCAGAAAATGGTTGAATATTTGCGATTGAATTAAGTAAGGTTGTCAAAATATATGCGATCGAATTGAGAGGATGGTGAGGATTTGCAATTGAAGCGTATTGAGCTGAGAGGAATGGTTTGAAACTAAAATTAAAGAACGTAGATCTACATACGTCTTTGCCAAAATGGTGATACGAAGTTTTATGGTGAGTTGTAGAAATTTAACCGAGGTAAATGTGCATACGTACTTGAGTAACAGATGACTGCGGTCGATATATGATATTCGGAGAGGATGAGTTAAATGATTGTCATAATAGAGTAACGCAGCTGCGTATGGTCGAGACGTGATATTTTGAGCGAGTTGAGAGGCAAAGCTTGCATTCAAAATAACCGCAACTTTTCTAGGTATAGGTACTCGAAAATAGCGCAGAAATGCGGAAACTCACTCAAAACAGAAGAGGATAGAAACGTTGAGATAATGAGAGAGAGAGTTTTGGATGGTGAATAATTAGAGGCGAGAGTCGACCGGTCAGTTGGTTCATATGTCTAGAGCGAAACGCATATTTTCCAAATTTGTGTTTGATATGATAAAAGGTTTTGTTTGCATTTTACACAACATAATTTTGTAAAATTTAACGCAAGAGGTATAATCCTAATTTGATTAACAAGCAACTTTCGGTTTCGAGACATATTTATATAATTTCTGTGTTTTATTTCATATAGCTAAATATGGCAGAGTGGGTTGAGATTTTAGCAAATCCATTGCTCGCATTGAAAAGTATACTCGACTGCCAGAGTTTGGGGATGCACCTAAGGAGCAGGTAAAGGTCAGGGCGGACAAGCTAGAAAAGTATTATGCGCGGTTCAGAGAAGCGCACCAAAAACAAGTAGATCGTGCCCCCAAATAGGCAAGGCGAATGCCTTAACGCCATCCCCAGCTCCGGCTTCACTGCACTATGGGTAATTTGACCCATTTTTGTGACAAAAATTAATAACAATTAAACTGAAATGATTTATGAAAATTTTTTTTTGTGTTTATGTAGAGACAAGCTATGAGAAAAGTTTAAATTAAAAAGATTTTGAAATTTATAAAGTTGTAACCCACTTTTGCGAATTTTTTTTTATTATATTTTTAAATTTTTATTTTTTTTTATTTTGAATATACATATGAATTTTGTTTTCAGTTTTATTTTACATTTCGCTATCTTAATTAATCGAATTTAATTCGGTTTCAAAAATATCGTCTTATCCTGTCTCCAAACAATTTTCGCATTTGCCAATACTGTCATTCAGCTCCCAGATACTTCTGAAACATACAGCATATCTAGAACCTCTTGTGGCAGTTGCGCGCGTCTTCTCTGCTGCATTCGACTATCTAAGCATATTGACGAAATAACTGGATCAGACATGTCCATAGCCCTTTTAAAAACATCACAGAAATTGTTTTTGTGCATTGTGGCAAAAAGCCACAAATAATAATGAGTATAATTTTAAGGGAATATATCAGCTCTACATCAATATCAACTATTTCCGAGAAGGTGGCATGGTCAGCAAAGGCTCTACGAGCTGTATTGCCATCATTGGTGTTTCCAAATCCACCCGTTTTTGGTTGGTCAACTTTAAGGCTCATTTTCGACCAAAATAATTGTTGTACAAACTTTTTTTTCAGAAAGAGTTTTGTGATCGTCATCAGATCGAATTTGCGATTTTTTAATACTGCTCTTGTATCCAGCATGCAAAACGAGTTCAAAGAATCGTATCCAACAATGCAAAGGACTTATACCATACTTTAGAGTATCATTTTGTGGAAGAAATTTTTGGCTTTTGATGTCTGTAATGGTCATAAAATCCTTTGGAGGTGCCTTGCAAATAGGACACGATTGACTAGATTTTGTATTTGTCAAAACGTTTAACATTTTACCATCAATCAACGTAAGAAATAGTTTAAAGTGTATTTCAATGATTTTTCCAACATCGATAACTATTTTTAAACTATTTAAGCCTTTTATCTGTTGTTTAAAATCATTGTCTTCAAGCACAATTTTTCTTTTGCTTCTTTCAAAACTCCAGTTTTATGGGACGACAAAACCTTATATACTGAGGTGGACGGTTATTCCAAAGTGGTCTACCGACCGAATCCACAAGTCTTCAAAGAGTCATTGTTGTCGCAAACAAGGAATAATCGGAATCCTCGGATGTGGATGCTTCCTGAAATTTCTGCTTATAAGAGGAATGCCCAGTGCTGCCATCAAATCCATAGCTAACAATCAGATCAGCCTTTAGAAAATTAATATTTTCTGTCATTAATGAGACTATGACTTCCTTCTGCATTGCAACAATTCTATTTGCAGTATGCGTTAACAATGATTGAAGGGAAACATTTGCCTGCCTCTCATTGACTTCAATACCAACTGATCTGCAACTTTTCTTAGAATCGGCGACCTCGTCATAAAGTCGATATATGTCAGCATTTCGAATTTTATTTCCCTTTCTTGTATTCAAGTACTGTTCTTTTGTCAACTGCACGAACTAGCAATTCCGTTTCATTGTCTACTTTCTTTGATATGTAGGTCCTTTGCTTCTCTATTCTTTGTGCGTTCGGATTTATCCACAAACTTTATTTTTGGACGCCCTACTAAGCATTTCGAAGGGGTAATCTTAGTTGCCAAAATAAAATCAATTCTAAACCAGTGAGCGTTTGGTTTTTGGAATACCTCTATCTTTCTGTGGGACTTGTTCCATCTCTTAGCTAAATTTTTACAAAAAGTTCGGACTCTTTCTTTCAGAGACGATTCTTCCTCATTCAAAATATTTATATTTCCAACTCGGCCAATAACAAAAGTGAATACAGCATCGTTCTTCTCCTCTTTGCATTTTACATCAATCCAAACTTTCGCAAGGTTTTTATACTGCAAACGAAGGTCGCCTACGAAAAAATTACATAACTCAAAAATCGCAACGTGAAATTAAATAAATATACTCAAAATGGTCCACTTAGTATGTCTCTGATAGTCAAAACACGGCCAAAAACGGCCAACATTTATAAAGCTTATCCAAACCGAATGTTTATGAAAAAAAATTTTATTTGAGGTTAAGTCACAATAATGAGTTTTTCGCACTAACAGATTAAAATTTCACATTAAATACCACTGCATATACTTCCTGTAACCCGTTGCTCGTAAACAATAACTTTGACGACGTAGAAATCACGTGTTACTCGATTGTTAGAAAAAGATAGTACACAGTCATTTAGTTTAAGGTTAAGTTTTATCAAATTGTAACAAAAAATTATTTTTGCTTAAAAGTGCAACAAATGACTTTTCGTCACAAAAATGGGTCAAATTACCCATAGTGCAATGGCCGATAACTTACAACAACCAACTATTTCAGCACAGGGAAACAGTTAAGAGACAGCGTGAAAGTGATAGACAAAATATTCCCAAAATACAAAGAATTAACCACTTAACTCAGAATTCAGCCGAGGAAAACTTTTCTGGGAATGAGTCTCAACATGACTTCTTAGAAAAAGTTAATTTTTTAGACGTAGGTTGCTTCTGCTCTATGAAAGTAGAACACTGGCAGGGCGATCGCTAAAATTATTAATCGATAGGGAGGCGGAAAAAAATTTGATTAAACCTAATGGAAATTTAAAAGGAGTAAAGAAAATCTTTCAAAGTTAATTCCTTACAAGGTGCTGCTGAGATCAACGAAAGGTGTTTAATTAAAATTTTCGGAAGGAATGCGTCTTTCTATCTTCTTTCAGGGCTAAAAACTTTAGATGGATTTGACTTTTTGAACGATGTCGATGCAAGGCTAGACTTGAAAGCAGGAACCTTGCAGTATAAAGATGGCAAAGAAGAATTACAATATTATGATTGTAGGGATGTAAACAACACTGGACCAATCGGTTGTAGCAGGATTTCTTTTATTTTGGAAGAGTATTCTAAAATTTTCGCACGTCCAAATGAATCTTAACCTTTTAACACTTACGTAGTTGCCATAATAAGGACGATAGATAATGAACCAATTTATTCACAGTTTATAAACTAAGAGATTAAGAATTTGCTGTGAGATGGAATTATTCGCCCTTCTTTCTCGCCATATACAATCCCATATGACTATAGACGAGACCGGGAAAAAGAAAATGCGATTTTAGGAAATTAACTTGACTTAAAGTCTGGATTTAACCAAATTAAGTTGGCGGAAAGGTACGGTGAGCAATGGGAAATATGAGTTCTGCAGGCTTCCTTTCAGAATGAAGAATGCCCCTGGAATTTTCCTGAGAACAATTGACGATGTTTTAAGAGGTAAAATAGGGAGCTGTTGCCATGTTTACATTATCGCAAGGGGAGAGACCGATAACAATGATTTCTAGGATGTTATCGACCACCGAGGAGAATTACGCCACTAATGAGAGGAAGCTTTGGGCAATTGTGTCGGCACTTCAGAAATTACCAAACTATTTATGAACATTTTCACTGACCATCAGCATTTGACCTTTGCGGTTTCGGATAAGAATCCGAATACAAGATTAAAGCGGCGGAGAGCGTTTGTTGAGGAGTTGAGGTAAGAATAATTTTGTCGCCGATGCGTTGTCTAGGGACGTACCCTGGTGGAACAATGACCTCAGTCAACTTAGAACAAAGGTTCGCAAATTATTCAACCGGACTAGGCGTACCGGTTACTAGTGAGAATAGAAAATAAGAACTCTATACAATAAAGAGATTAGACAAGCTAAGCATGGAGAGGGGCGTGGATTGCGTTCATTCCGAAGGTCGGCAAGAAGGACGCACTTCATCCGAAATCCTTCAGGCTCATCTGCCTCATATCATTCGTACTAAAAACTACGTAAGAACTAATGTTCCACTTATAGCATGCAGCTGACAAGTGTAATACGGATAGTGTCGAAAAGAAGGAAACAGCTGTAGGTGCTTTCCTAGACAATGAAGGTGCATTTGACAATACTCCACATGCAGCCATAAACAGCGCACTAATTAACAAATGGGTGAGCAACACTCTGCTGGCCTGGATAAACAGTATGCTCAGTACCAGGAGAGTAGAAATAAAAACTCTTACTGATACCAACATTACAGTCAACACAAATAGGATTAAATATAACCAAACCATAGTGCACTAAGGTGGGCTGAAGATGAATCCAGCAAAAACCGCCGTCGTACCATTTACAAGGAAATACATATATAAACTTGAAGGCCTAAACCCCATTAGAATGGATGGAATAAGCATGGGTTACCGGATATACCACGGAAATGGGGAAGAAAGCTGTAAGAGCATTCTTGAGTTGCAGATCCAAGGCAAGGAAGAGTTGATGCTGCTCTCCGTACTGAGTCAATACTGAGATGGATCCATACGGCTATTGTACGACCCCATGATTACCTAGGGGCCAGCGCCTGGGTAGGCAGAACTAAACAACAGAGAACCATCCCAGTAGATATGCATCTACATACACATGGTGGCGTGCTGAATTCGATTGTGAGAGCATAGTCGAAGGAAGGCGAAGTATGCAATCCGAAGATAGCGGATAATGACCGGAAAAAAGGAAGTTGCGAAAATAACAATGTGGGCTGCTTTTTGTCTTGCTTAAGCAACAGGAGTTTCGCAGGAAAGCCAGCCATCTACGTAAGTCGCAGTGTGCCGTACTAATCAAGTCGGAAATAATGGTAATATAATTCGCACTTTTGTACACTGAAAATAATTTGTTTTAAATTTTTACTGAATATGTAAAAAAGTGGTTTACGTGCGTTGGCGTGTGACACGCCGCTTTGTCTGAATCTGGCTGTCCACCACACATTTTGGATAATCTCCGGGAGTATTGCCACGAGGGACGTAACAATAATATAAGTAAATATGACTAACTCTAACTATCGGTTATATTAGCGTGAAAATTTACTATTCATCACTTTGACGGTTAATTTTGTACGCGTGTCGGGTATCAAATGACCACTTCTCTTTGCCTTTTTCAATGTACGAAAAATGAATTCGCAGAATTCTTTATTTTCTTGTACTGCACTTACTGTTTATGATTTTTTGTTTTCGATTGCATAGAATAAATGTGCATACCTAATGCACATAGTAGAGATACATTATTCATATATTGTTGATCAAATTGCACAGCGTGCATAGTTGATGTATTACTGCCATCAATTCATTTTGCAATGTAAGGGTAGATCTAAAAATTGTCAACGCGTTTATAATTAAATTACAGCCGGATTCTTAAAATATTAATCTGAGAAGAACAGCTTTAAATGTAGGAAAGACCTTTGGAAGTTTTTGTTTGTAAAACATTCCAAAATCTGTTTCAACCTTTATGAATAGGGTGTTGAAATTAGGAACATATTCAAAATCCTGTTTCCGTTTGTGAAAAATTGTTATTTTTTTCGATGTGTTACTTATCCTTATGTAGGGGAAGTAGCTGAATTTTCGTGGAAGGGCAGCAAGACCAATTTCGTTATTGGTCTGCTGGTTCGCCTCTTTGTTGTATAGATGTCGATGACGCGTATCTGGTTATCAGAGCCTGGGTGTAGGTTGATGACTATTCCCAATCTCCACGCATTAGGCGGTAGATTGTCCTCTTTATGACCACAAGATCTCCTGTTTTTACGTTAGTTTGTGGATGTTTCCATTTTAAGCGTGTGTGCATTTCATAGGGCTTTAAGTTTCTGCCACCGGTTTACGATGGAGGCAGGGCTTTCGTTGACTTCTATTTCAGGAGAAGCTAATAAGTGCCCACCTACTAAGAAGTGCCGGGAGTAAGAGGGTCTAAGTCTGATGGTTTATTCGAAGAGGGGCTTAACGGACGAGAGTTGAGGCAAGACTCGATTAGGCAATAAAACAGTAGTGAACTCTTCGAATTTATAACTGAAACCGGAAGCAATCTTCGTGATATGGGTTTTAAAACTTTTTACCCCTGCTTCCCACAATCCACCCATATGAGGGGATGCAGTGGGTAAAAACTCAGAACGTAGAGATCGCGAAGCTTCGACAAAGTTGGTGCCATTGTCGGAGTAAACATTTTTGGGCATCCTCTCCTAGCTTGCAACAAATGCTGCCCACCTTGCAAAGCAAATACTGCCAAAAAAGATGCCGTGCTAAGGCCATTGGGGTCTTCCACGTGGATAGCTTTAGTGGCGAAACACACAAACAGGCAAACGTAACCCTTTGAGATGTGACAACCTCTGCAGTGGAAATTTTTAATATCGAAAGGTCCTGGGAAATCTACACCTGTGTTTGTAAACGCACGCGAATATGTGATGGGTTCCTGAGAGAGCGCTCCCATAAGCGGCGTTTGTGTTCATTTTCTGTGGATTATGCAGACCTTACAATTATGGATGACGGTCTGTACCATATTTTTGAATCGAGGGATCCAATATTGCGTTCGAATTAGACGCAGCATTAGTTGATTTTCGCCATGCAGGGAGACTTCATGGATAAATTGGGCAAGAAAACGGGCCAATCGACACTTATAAAGAAGGCTGATTGGGTGGCGCTCGTTGTACGCTAAATCTTGCGATGCGAATATTCATCACTATAGTATTGCTTCTGGTAAATGATTATTAAGCATTGTGTCGTTGCCTTAATTTCATCGGATGAAATTAAACAAGACTCTGCTCGAAAGGAAGCTTTTTTTCGGATAAGTAAGACTCATCCACTACGGCGTAAGCGGGAATTCCTATGCTTGCCATATCTGCTGGATCTGATGCCTATTCCACATGAAGCCAGTCCGTATTTCCGACTTTGTCGACAATTTTTGTTATACGATGTGCCACAAATATTGACCGCGGACATGGAGGTTTGCGTATCCCTGAAACCACAATTGTCCTAGTGGTAGGTTGCCAAGTACCGACTCAATGCTTTCGGCGAGCAACCCCATGCCGCAGACTTCTAAACGGGGTAGGGAAATAGCAGATTCACTAAATCCTCACTACCTTGTTTAACACGTAGGTATACCACATACTGTTTTTCCTATGCATCGCAGAAGCCATGTACTTCGACGTCATGGGCTGGAGAAAATTAAACCCAGCGCTGTATCTTTATCCTTTCTATTTCCCGGTGGTGTTTGATAAAATTTTGTCAACGTTCTAAAGTTGCTGAATACACAGGTTCACCCCACTCAGTGCCTTCCAGCCAAATATTTTGCATTAATATCTTAGCTACTATTACGATGGGTGCAAGACATCCTAACGGATCGAACAGTTTTGCGATGGAAGACAATATCGACCATTTAGTGATTGTGGCAGAAATTTCGTTCCTTGCCCTTACGGTAGAGTCGACGCTGTGTCCTCCTGCAAGTACGTCATCTGCTTACATGCACTTTCGCAGATTATTAGCTGCTATTGGGTGCGGGCTTTCTACGTCATCGGCCAACTGCAACAGTGTCCTTATCGCCAGGTAAGGAGCACAGTTTATTCCGAAGGATACCGTCTTTAATTCTAATAGGCTCGTCGATTCGTTCGGATTTGGCCGAAAGACCATGCTCTACTATTTTGACTGGTTATCATTTATCCAAACTTGTTTGTAGATTTTTTCGATGCCACTGTTAAAGACATATCTATATAACCTCCAGCGTAGGATCAGTATTGGAAGATCTGCTTATAGTACTGGACCTGGTAGAAGGACGTCATTTAAATTCGTCCCATTAGCGGTTGCACTTGAGGCATTGAAAACCCCGAGCGATATTTAGTTGAGGTACTCTCCGCCTTTGTAACGGCGTGATGTGGCAGGAAATAATTATCACAAGAGTCTGCTGATATGTTTCCATTTGTTCTCGCCATGTGTCCTAGTGTCTCATATTCTGCTAATACCCTATTATACTCGTTTTGCAGGACGGGGTCCTTAGCTAACCGTGTCTCGTTCCGGAAGAATTGAGAGCAGGCTTTTTTAAGAGAAGGGCCTAGGGGTATGGTTACTGAAAATTCGTCGGAATGGTAACGAGACTATCTTTTTCCCTCATTAGTTCTGATGGTAGTCTTTTGATAAAGCTCTTCACAGTATTCCGGCTCGAAGAACCATGCACAAATGGTCGTCGTATCTCCCAAGGGGGCAGTCCAGACGCCCAAGTGGCTTTTTTAAATAAAGATAGAAATGCAATTAGGGTAATTCAAAGTTATATTTAATCAAATATATAAAAGAGCATTGAGTCACTAATTGATGACAATGATAAAAGACTTTACCTTGTGGTCCGCTGTGGTAGTCGACATGTTCCTCTGGGATCCTGAGACGAAGTGAAGTTTTTAGAAAATGTACAGATAAATGTAAATGTTGTCGACAACCGCAATTACATTAGAAAAAAGTAAACGGAAAAACTTAACGAAAATAATTATCCGGAGGGAAATATGGTGAACCGGAATAATTCGCGGTTGCATATGCATACGTAAGTGTGTATGAGTATACGCAGTAGGGCGGTTAGAGAAATATTTAGGCCACCGTCCTAAACAATAGAGAACACAAAGTCGCATGCTCAGCTAGAGGTCCACAATATACTTTTTAAATTATTTGTAGTAGCAATTAATTATCGAATTAGAAACCTGCCTGTCGCTTCGTCAGAGCCGTCTGAAAAGTAAACGCTTCTGCTAAAGTACAAGAAGGGACCGTCAATTACCATTATAGTTAATTAGTTCAGGACATGTGCGGATTGTAGCTCATAATGAGAATTCGTACGATATCCGACATTGGAGCACAAACAAACTTGGTTAGTGAAGATAAGTCACACATAAATATGTATGCACCGAACAAGAATTGGCGTCTCTTCTGCTAGTCGGTCAGAGACTAATGTTGCAGCAAATCAATTTCGGGAGATTCGATGTTGGATTAAAATTACGACCTTTACATTTTTATCACATGCCTGGTTTTCCATCGGTCTTGGCTAATATGTTGCTGCCTTTACTGCGCTTACAGAGGCTAAGCTTAGCCAGCCGCATATCCAAACGTTTGGCAGCTGCAGCGTTCTTCTTGATTGGTGGCACAAAAGACTTGCTTGGCCTTGCTGCCTTTGGGCGGGTTTCCGAAAAATTCAGACGTTTTAGGGTCAATATGGTAAATGAAGTAGATGAAGTGGAAGACGATTGCCAACGTGAGCACTGGGAACGATGCGTTTTTGAATCAGAAAGCTTGACAGGGGATCAAACGTACACCTTCAACTTACAGGTATACATAACGTTTTACAAATTCCCAATTGACGCGAATCGTATTACTCCTAATCGTGTAGCTGCGCTCTAAAGGTTCTTAAGGTTCAAGCAACTATTAAAAAAAAGTAAAATGTCCGACCTTTGTGAACGAAATATAGCGGTTAAGACTGGCAACGTGACCATCAGAAGGAAAAATCTATTGTATTCTTTACCATGCAATAACAGAAAAGTTTCGGGTAGTGTTCAATGCACCCTGTTTGATTGATATCGGAATTTCGTTGAATGATATTCAAGTGATCGGGCACAATTTGCAACGGGTTTTAGTCAGTTTCTTTCGCTTGCACGCATATGGTGAATCATCAGATATTCCCCCAAGTAACTCCTCTAATTTGGTCGCGAGACAGAGACAATAACCGAATATTAGCTATCTAGGGTGCCATTCGGGATGGCATCAGCGCATTTTTGTGCAGTTAGAGCATATACGGAAGAGTAATTGTTACTCTTATGTCAACGGTTACGATATTCACCATACCATCGATTTACCATCTGATATGAATTTAGCTTGGCTGAATGCCCATACGGAAGCATCAGTGTTAATTCTTAAATGGATTCTTCCAACGGATGCGCTGGCGTTGCCAGTGAGATCTTTGCCAGAAGTTGGCCTTACTTTTTAGACTAAGCATATGGTGTTAAATATAACTGCCCGTATTTATACAATTTGGCAGGAAAAATTAGGTTAGCTTCCTTTAACGCTGAGGCTGACGTGGCAGGAAATTTTCCTCTGTTGCGAACATTATTTAGAGTGGCGCCATTACGCACCACGGCTTGAATTGTGTGCGGAAACGTTACTCAGCGATTTAATGCCTCAGAACAGTAGCAAAACACAAACGGAAGTATTTAAAGCCAATTAACTGAAGGTGTTAAAATATAAAGGTAGACTGTGTCATAAAACGAAAAATAATCTTTTCAATAACAATCCGTATTAAAGAAAGGTACATCTAATTGGAATCTGGAAGCGGAAAAAATCAACTTATTGTGTACCTGAGGATCTTCAGTTGCCGGGTCGAAGGACTTAAACAATTACTTTAAGAATTAGCATGAAACTGTAAGTAGAGTGCTCTACAGAATTAAGAAAGATAAAAATTAAGTTACTCAGAAAATTATTGAACAAGTGACTCGATATGGACGAAAATACCATTCGCTATTTAATGAGTGCCGCTGTTCGGGCAGCAACAGAAGAGACAAGGCGGGACTTTCAATCAACAGTAGACGCATCGCCAGCTAGGCTCACACAGATAAAGAGACCATCTCAGGTAGAAGAATATCAGGATGTGACTATCGACTCGACAGTTAGGTGTGATGAATCTCTGGACATAGTCAAATCCTTTCCTGAGTTCTTCGGCGACTAGTCGCGATACGTGTCGTGGCGTCAGGCAACACATACTGCCTATAAAATTTTCCAAACCGCGGAGGGCAGTTCAAAACATTATCAGGCCGTGGCCATAATAAGGAACAAAGTAGTGGGTTCTTCGGACTCAATTTTCGAAATTATAGACCCAACGATCTTCCCATGCCGCAAGTAACTCCGCCACAACCCACATCTCCTAACCCCCGAGCCTTTCCATCAGGTAGGACGACCTTCGGAAATCAATACCCAAAGAGTTCCGATATGCAAATAGCGCAGAAAAGGCAACGTGATAGTGACCAATTCAATAATAACAAGATAATATATATATAATATATATAATAAAATAAGTGCATCAATAATTTAGAACAATATCCTTCAACCGAAAATGACGAAGACACCGACTGCTACTACCAACCAGCCAGATATGACGACGCTGCAGATAACGAGAACTATTATACTGATAACGCAGATCCTAAGGAAGTATCTGACGAGATCAATTTTTTAGTGGTAGATCCCTGCTGCCCCACGCTAGCTGGACATTCGAAGGAAAACAACTAAAATTTCTAGTTGACACGGGTGCATAAAAAACTACGTAAAAAATGCAAACTTGAAGGGTATACAATTTATATCCTCCCCATTTTTAGTCAGCTCCATTCATGGCACCGATAAAATAACCAATAAGTGCACCATAAATAATTTCAATACTAATTCTGATTTCTTTATTTTACCTACCCTCAAGGCACTCGACGGCATAATTGGTTATGATCTGCTTTACCATGCAATAACAGAAAAGTTTCGGGTAGTGTTCAATGCACCCTGTTTGATTGATATCGGAATTTCGTTGAATGATATTCAAGTGATCGGGCACAATTTGCAACGGGTTTTAGTCAGTTTCTTTCGCTTGCACGCATATGGTGAATCAGTAGATATTCCCCCAAGTAACTCCTCTAATTTGGTCGCGAGACAGAGACAATAACCGAATATTAGCTATCTAGGGTGCCATTCGGGATGGCATCAGCGCATTTTTGTGCAGTTAGAGCATATACGGAAGAGTAATTGTTACTCTTATGTCAACGGTTACGATATTCACCATACCATCGATTTACCATCTGATATGAATTTAGCTTGGCTGAATGCCCATACGGAAGCATCAGTGTTAATTCTTAAATGGATTCTTCCAACGGATGCGCTGGCGTTGCCAGTGAGATCTTTGCCAGAAGTTGGCCTTACTTTTTAGACTAAGCATATGGTGTTAAATATAACTGCCCGTATTTATACAATTTGGCAGGAAAAATTAGGTTAGCTTCCTTTAACGCTGAGGCTGACGTGGCAGGAAATTTTCCTCTGTTGCGAACATTATTTAGAGTGGCGCCATTACGCACCACGGCTTGAATTGTGTGCGGAAACGTTACTCAGCGATTTAATGCCTCAGAACAGTAGCAAAACACAAACGGAAGTATTTAAAGCCAATTAACTGAAGGTGTTAAAATATAAAGGTAGACTGTGTCATAAAACGAAAAATAATCTTTTCAATAACAATCCGTATTAAAGAAAGGTACATCTAATTGGAATCTGGAAGCGGAAAAAATCAACTTATTGTGTACCTGAGGATCTTCAGTTGCCGGGTCGAAGGACTTAAACAATTACTTTAAGAATTAGCATGAAACTGTAAGTAGAGTGCTCTACAGAATTAAGAAAGATAAAAATTAAGTTACTCAGAAAATTATTGAACAAGTGACTCGATATGGACGAAAATACCATTCGCTATTTAATGAGTGCCGCTGTTCGGGCAGCAACAGAAGAGACAAGGCGGGACTTTCAATCAACAGTAGACGCATCGCCAGCTAGGCTCACACAGATAAAGAGACCATCTCAGGTAGAAGAATATCAGGATGTGACTATCGACTCGACAGTTAGGTGTGATGAATCTCTGGACATAGTCAAATCCTTTCCTGAGTTCTTCGGCGACTAGTCGCGATACGTGTCGTGGCGTCAGGCAACACATACTGCCTATAAAATTTTCCAAACCGCGGAGGGCAGTTCAAAACATTATCAGGCCGTGGCCATAATAAGGAACAAAGTAGTGGGTTCTTCGGACTCAATTTTCGAAATTATAGACCCAACGATCTTCCCATGCCGCAAGTAACTCCGCCACAACCCACATCTCCTAACCCCCGAGCCTTTCCATCAGGTAGGACGACCTTCGGAAATCAATACCCAAAGAGTTCCGATATGCAAATAGCGCAGAAAAGGCAACGTGATAGTGACCAATTCAATAATAACAAGATAATATATATATAATATATATAATAAAATAAGTGCATCAATAATTTAGAACAATATCCTTCAACCGAAAATGACGAAGACACCGACTGCTACTACCAACCAGCCAGATATGACGACGCTGCAGATAACGAGAACTATTATACTGATAACGCAGATCCTAAGGAAGTATCTGACGAGATCAATTTTTTAGTGGTAGATCCCTGCTGCCCCACGCTAGCTGGACATTCGAAGGAAAACAACTAAAATTTCTAGTTGACACGGGTGCATAAAAAACTACGTAAAAAATGCAAACTTGAAGGGTATACAATTTATATCCTCCCCATTTTTAGTCAGCTCCATTCATGGCACCGATAAAATAACCAATAAGTGCACCATAAATAATTTCAATACTAATTCTGATTTCTTTATTTTACCTACCCTCAAGGCACTCGACGGCATAATTGGTTATGATCTGCTTCGACAGATAGATGTTAGATCAGACCTTAAAAAAGGAATTTTGTTTTATGAAAACGGTTCAGAAAAATTAATGTATTTTCATTGTACCAATGTTAACAGTATAATCGCAGATGGAGATATGGAGCAATTAAAAGTAAAATACGCTGGCGTTTTTCCCGACCCAAACAAGTCCTTGCCATACAATACAAATATTGTGGCTACAGTTAGAACAACCAATGACGAACCAGTTTACTCTAAGTCCTACCCGTATCCTATGACAGCCTCTGAATTCGTTAACGAGTAAGTTAGCAATCTCTTGCGTGATGGCATCATTAGACCCTCATGCTCACCGTATAATAGTCCAGAACTACACAAAGTTCATAAAAAAGGAAGAGATGATACGGGAAAGGAAAAGCTTCGCATGGTCATAGATTTCAAAAAGCTCAATGAAAACACCATTAGCGACAAGTATCCTATTCCGAACCCATCCGTAATCCTTTCAAACTTAGGAAAATCATGAATTTTTACGACAATAGACTTAAAATCTGGATTTCACCACATTGTACTTACTGATAGGGAGAAGTACGAGTTTTGTAGATTACCATTCGCGTTGAAAAATGGTCCTAGTATTTTTCAGCGTGCAATTGACGACATACTAAGGGAGGAAATCAGGAGAACATGCCACGTTTACATCGACGACATTATTATCTTCTCCAAGGATTACGAAGCTCACTTACAGGACGTTAGCCGAGTACTTGGAAAATTATACTCAGCTAACATGAGAGTTTCCTCGGAAAAAACTCAATTGTTTAGATCCGAGGTTGAATTCCTAGGATTTGTTGTCTCGAAAGATGGTATTAGAACAGCAAAGAGTAAGGTTCAAGATATAATCAGATATGAGGCTCCGAAAACACTGCGCGCGTTGCGTTCTGTTTTAGGCTTATCTAGCTACTATATGCGCATTATAAAGGACTATGCGATGATAGCCAAAGCCCTCGCAAAATATCTACGGGGCGAAAATGGAACAATAGGCACCACCTCTTCTAAAATCATTAAGATTGCATTTGACGATGAAGCTCATGAAGCGTTCCGAAGAATCAAGAGTGTTCTGTTTTCAGAAGACATTTTCCTTCTATATCCCGACTACAAAAAGTTTTTAGACTTGACCTCAGACGCGCCATCCCATGCCTTGGGTGCAGTCCTTTCGCAAGGAGGCAGACCCATAACTATGATTTCGCGAACTTTGTCGCAAACGGAAGGAAACTATGCGACAAATGGGCGAGAACTTCTCGCAATTGTCTGAGCCCTCCAGAAACTTAGGAATTATCTGTAAGGGGTGCAGAGCGTTCGTGGAAAAATTCTCTCCTATGTTCCATTACAAACCAGGCAAAGAAAAGATTGTCGCAGACGCGTTATCAAGGCAGTATATTAACTGTTTTAAGCCTAAAACTATATCTCACTCGGACGACGATATGGTCCACAGTGACGAATCATCCACGGAAGTTATTCCTTAGGTTCCAAACTCGGTCAACTCATTGATGAACCAATTTATTCTCGAAAGCGGAGATACAAGTTTAAAAACCACAAAAATTTTGTTCCAATCTCGAATCAGGCCCCGTATAACTTTCCAAAATATAGATAATATTTCTGATCAATAGAGGGTCTGCATCAATCCCGACATTACTAAAGGGTTGCTATGCGATCTGTCGGTATTAGGGAAAAAGACAAAACAAAATTAAAACTGATTTTCCAGCTGTACAATTCGTGCATGCAAAAAGTTTAGTAACTGACATCTTTAACGAAGATGATCAAAAGGAAATTATTTACGCAGAGCACAATAGAGCTCACCGATAAAGAAAATATGATTCAAGTCTTAAGAGACTATTATTTTCCAAACATGCGCAAAATGCTAAAAGAAATTATACTTAATTGCAAAATTTGGCAGGAAGCAAAATATCAGCGCCATCCCCAAGCCCTGAAATGATCCCTAGCAAGTCCGGAGAAATCCTGCATGTGGATATTTTTTCAACGGATAATAAGCACTACTTAACTTGCATCGACAAATTTTCAAAATTCCAATAGTTCAGTCAATTCCCTCTAGGTCAATAGTCGATATAAAAGAGCCCTTGATCCGCAATATGAATTTCTTTAAATATGCTAAAAGCCTTGTATGTGACAACGAAAAATCACTTAAGTCCATCACAATAAAGTCCTTGTTAAAAGATCATTTTGGCATTACGATATTTACGACTCCGCCGCACCACAGTACGACGAACGGACAAATAGAACGCTTTCACGGAACTCTGTTGGAGATCAGCCGGTTTGTCAAACTAAGCCAGGGACTAAACGATACACACGATCTCATTCTTTTCGCGAATTATAAATACAACAGGACAATACATTCGGTGTCGGGACAACGGCCCATAGACATAATTCACTCCACATCATCAAAAGACCTGAACGAAATTAAAAATAACGTAATAAAAGCGCTGAACTCCGAGCTTAGCTCCCGCAACAGAAATAGACAAACAAAAATTTGTAAGCCAGGCGAAAAGGTTTTTATAAAATCCATGTTACCAAGTACAAACTAAGCAAATTGTACTCCGAAAAAATAGTTGAAAAAGATTTGGGAACAACCGTCCCTATTGACGGCAAAATAATTCACAAAGGTAATCTAAGATAGTTTTATTTTATCATTAGGTTCGTGATGTTGATGGCGGCCGCATTAGCGCGGTCGGAAGTTCTAAATTTCACTGATTTTGCTTATATCCCTATATCGGACGGAGAGGTTGCGATTCACCACCTGAACCTGACCATTTACGAAAAAATCACCGAAGAAATGCACGATCTTCTCGAGAATTTTCCACAGTCTCATATTAGAAAACAATTCAACTGGACCCAGACCGCATATTACGACTAATAGATTTATTAAGGATTCACCATCGACATTTCCGTAGCATAAACGTCCTTGGCCCCGCTCTCAAATACGAAGCTGGGACTCCCGATTTTGATGACTTTAACCAAATTCTAATACGGATAGAATCCTTGATTGAAGCAAATGAGTAACAGATTTACATTAATAGCCAACTTCAAGTTAAAAATAACCAGTTAACCGACACCGTAAACAAATTAGTTAGCTCAGCAAAAAAACATAAACTTGATACTGGACACCTTTTGACCTGATATTAGTAAGAAACAGAGCGTTAATAGACGAAATAGAATCAGCTCTTTATTCCGTCACTTTGGGTAAAATACAATATTGTTAAATAGTGATGAGGTTAAGAATTTACTAACTACCAAGCACTCTACAAATATTACCATAAGCGTTTTACTAACCGTCTCAAAATTTAAAATTTTGCAAAACTATGACAACATTTATTTCATAATCAAACACCCAAAAGTAGAACAAAATTGTAAGAAGATTAGAGTTAAACCTGTTATAAAGAATTTTAAGTCAATTATGATAGAGACTAGTATAGTGTCCAAATGTAACAGCAAATATCAGCAACTTGTGAATTGTAAAAACTCATTATCAACTATATTTTGTCAAGTATCAAATGAAAATAGCTCTTGTGTTTTGAATTTGTCAAGCCAACGACTAGCATCCTGTCAAACTATTACAGCAGACCACATCGAACCGGTAGAAGAAATTGACGACGGCTTAGTAGTCATAAATGATAAAGTGGTTGAAGTTCGCGAAGGAAACTTCATCCCAGTAATTTTGAATGGAACATTTATGATAAAGTTCATAGGAAATGCTACCATTAATGGCACTACGAACACCAACAGGCGGAAGATTGTACGCGCATATCCTGCGGCCGCACCCGCACAATTTCTGAGCCTGACAAATTATACGAGTACCACACTCTTGTCACTTCCTTACCTGCACAATATTAACCAGAAGAATCTGCGACATATTGCATCATTGAGGGGACTTGTGTAAACTCAATCGTCTCAATAAATTATTACTTAAACCTTCATAATGGTTTTCTTGGTTGTTGCCATATTAGCTTACGAAATCAATAAACGCCAGAAACGCAATGTCGGGATTGCGATATTGGACAATGTTCTTAAGGAATCCGTGGACGTCTCCTCTTCTAGCGGAGGAACAGTTAACATACAACAAAACAAAAAAACAAAAATTTGCAATCGCAGCGTACAATACCGACAGAATATTAAGCGCAGCGACAGAATCGAAATATTATATTTAACGCAGACATAACAACGGAAGCGCTTGCCAGCAACAAGCAACAGTAGCAGACCAAAATCGTGGGAATCGCCAGGTTAGCAATTCAGAGTCACACGGCAGTCCACGTGAGGTGTTGGCAGTTAAGAAGTTAGGCATTCAGGTGCAGTCACCGCAATATTTAGTCATAGTAACTCGCTCGGCATTAACGGCTGCCCTAGCATAGCAAGGGGAAAAAAGATTAATATAATAAATTAATTTTGTTTTATTTACTTATATTGACAGCTATGGTATCATGGTCCCGATTTTCGTCGACTGCCGGAAACCATGTGGCCGAAGCTGCCAGAAGACATACATAGAAGAGTTGAAACAGAGGTGAAAAATGAATGACACCCTGTAAATGTTGGCAGGGGAAATATACTATAGGCAGGGAGAAAGCTAACTGGTCATGATCACTTTATTCTCAACGGCGGCGCATTATTGCATCAGGAGAAATCATTGTTGTATCGGTACTCGTCGATCAATCGTTTAATAAGAATAGCGGCATGGGTATTTAGAGACAACAAAAATTGTCAAACCTTACTAGCAAACAGACGTCGACTACATTTGAGTGTTACAGTACTTGATGACTCAATCCCTTTCTAAATCAGACAAGAAAAATGATACTATTTTGAGTTTGATATCCACAAGTTAGAACATTCTGTTAAGACATAGGTTCAGCTGAGGGCTCTCTATTACCGAAACGTGATTACAATTGTGGCACCGTTTCATCAATCTGCTATACTGCGTACGAGCGGGCGCTTATAAGACGCAGACTTACCTGCAGGCCTGGGAAATCCAGCAGCATTGCCAGGGGAAGGAAGGTTGATTCGGATAGTAGCTCGATCAACTCCTCTGCAACTGCTACAATGTGAAGCACAGCATCTAATAGTATCATTAAGACAAAAATTTGGGTCATCGCTAATTAACTTTAGCACGATACTTTATCAAGGGTTGTATAATATGCGGAAGATCTGCTCATGAGCGCAAGACTATTGACCATATAATCTATACAGAAATTGTTGGAAGAGATGGGAGCAGTCCTCAACGCCCGTCCAGTATGTGCACAAGGCGCGGACCCTCGAGATTTCAATCCTCTTACCCCCGATCATTGACTAATTGAAGAAGCCTTGGATGATATAGGTGGGCGAATTCCTGTGAAACGGCCGAAGAATCGCCTAAGCTATTGGGAATTTTAGCTGCTTATCACCCAAAGATTATGGAAATTAACAGCGTCCCAAATCGCGGGAAGCTAGGCAAAATAAGATGGTAACTGACTTTATGGAAAATGGGACGAGTGACTGCATTTCATCCAGACAACGACGGATTAGTCCGCAATGTAACCATTTATAGTGGTCGCAACACTATCGGCCGCCCTGTACAGACACTTTGTATCCTACCAGTAGAACCCGCTGAGCCGCGAGAGGTATCGAGCCTCAAGGCCGGGAGATGTTTGAGCGAGGTGAAGGAAGTAGCGATTGGAGAGTAGAGCGAAACGGTTGTGTAGAACATCTTTAAAGCAAGAACAAAATTACTTAAATAACACGCAAGCATTTTTTATTTATAAAGACGGAACACTCTGAATGTTATTATCTACTGCTCACACATATTGCGCTTCAATAGTTTTGGTGATGATTTATCCTATGACAAGGTGAACAATTCGCCACTCGATTGAGTCAGAGATTCAGAAATTGACAGACCTACCGAAAGCGAAGCAGTTTCTTCCTTTCATAGCAAAAAATAGCAATGAGAGTGATTTGTATTAGCAGTTCGTCCGAGAAGTGAGGCACGTTATCGGAAAACAACGGTTGTAAAAGACCGGCTAATTCAGCAGGCGGATGAAATTTTTTCTTCTGTGTTTCATAAACGGTATTTTTATGGTTCTGTTGAAAATCTGGGCATCTTTTATTTTTATGGAGTCTTTCATTCTGCGTCGGTTGTCGTGTAAACGAAGAGATGTAGTGTTGGGAAGTAACAAAACTGCGCTATTGTGAATTAGCTCTAATAAAACACATGTGAAATTTAGCTCGTTTTTATTTGCATAGTATTTGTAAATATGTATATAACTACATAAGCCTAAAAATTGCCGGTACAACTATTTTGCATTCTTAAATAGCGCTAAACATATCGCAACATTCATGAAAGAGGCTAACAGGGTTGCTTTTGCAACTAAAGGAAATTTTATCCGAGTTAGAGCGTTCTTTTGCAACTCGGGAGGAAAGAAATGAGCTTAAATCCTTGAGAATAGAGGTATATTAAACGCCTCCAACAAAGTGAGGCGAAGGATGGCCCTACTTTATTTGAAATTTGCCATTGTCTTAGCGCTGAATACCCTAGACTAATAACCAAAAAGCAAAGTGGGAAAAGTTCCACAAATTGGGCTAGGGTCTAAAAACAAAGAACAATATACAAAATAAGACTTAAATTAAATGTAAAGATTATGGCAAGCATTGGCTACGAAACTTATTCTTAGACCCTTAACCCCTCCGGCGGACTATGGCCGTAACTGACGCGAATTCATTCAAATAACAAATATCAAATTCTTACAAAATTTACTAACGAATGAAAAGTACTTACCATTAAAGTAATCATTTTATTATGTTTCAAAACATAAACAAAAAAAGAGCAAAATGGAAAAGCGTTCCCAATTTAAAAAAAAAAGGTGATGGAAACAAGAATAAACCTAAAAAACTAACATACTAACAAACAATTAAAAACACCATTCATAAGTGCGCAGACTAATGGAACAAAATATTTTGTGTAAGTCTAGCATACTAATTTGTACTAACGCGCTTAGAGCGAAGAGTTAGCCGTCAAACAAATTCCACTGTAAACATCACTTCCTGGGCCCGGTCCAAGCCCATTACAATTACTCCACTCGCGCCAAAAATATAACTGCCAAAGTTATCACTGGGTATATAAGCGGTCACCGCTACATATTTACATCGATATATACAGACGTACATACGCTGCTCCAGCTCAGCAGTGATTTTCTCCGTTTACTTTCACACTCATTCGCTATTCCCATTTGCAAAGCACAGCTGGTGGGTGACATATGTACACACACACGCGTACATATAAGCAGAGCAAGTTGAACCTCAAGCACACCAGCCTGTGCGATATACATATATATATACATACGTACATAACCCAAGCTGCACTTGCGAACCCAATTTGCCTGCACGCCATACATAAATATAAATACATATATTTTTGATATACATTGCTCAAATATAAACTGTACTGGACTCAGACGCGCTAAGGCAGTACAGTGTGGTGCAAAAATATAGCACCAACTCACAATAAAGTGGGTTTAAAATAATAATTGGACAAAAAGTATTAAATTAAATAATAAATAATTAAATAAAATCTCAACGTCTAATAAATAATTCAAATAAAAAACAAAAAATTAAATAAAAAAAATAAAATAAAAAACAAAAAAAAATATATATATATATATACAATTTTTTTTTCCTTTTGTCTCTCAATACTCACAAGTCTTTGGTACACCATATACATACTATATAGTAAACCAGTTAATCTCACTTACTCAGAATGGCAGAAGATAAGCAAGCGAAACCACAAACCCTCCAAACTCTGGCAGGCCCAAGGACTAGATCCAAATCCCAGGTCGACGAAGAGGAATTAAGCCACATTCACAAAAAAATTCTCTTCGAAATCTCAAGAATGAACAAATATTGCGAAAAATGGTGGAGCTTAGGCGAAGCGGACCACACCGAGGCCGGACTCAAGACGTATAGGGATCAACTCGAAAGGCATATAGCACTGGTGGACGCAGCCAACGAAGCAATGCAGATGAGTAACGAAGACGAAAAGACTCGGAAAACGTGCGACGCTGCATACGATAACGCCAGCGACAACGGATTGAACACAAGGTTGAGGATCAACGAGTTACTTAGCCAACTCCAGCCAAACGCAGAGCTCAGTAGAATCAATACGTCTGCCATGCAAATGTCCCAAATTCAACCCGATACGCATAACTACCTCAAAGTACCTGCTTGTGACAAGGAAGTCTTCCATGGCGGATATGAAGACTGGCCATCTTTCAGAGATATGTTCACAGCAGTGTACATTAATCATCCAAAATTATCTCAGGCCCAAAAGCTGTACCACTTGAGACAAAAAACTCGTGGAAAAGCAGCTCTGCTCATTCAAAATTATACTTTGAACGATCTCAATTTTCAACTCGTTTGGGATGCACTCAAATCCCGCTACGAAAACCGTAGAATTGTCGTTGACAATCAAATAAAAACTCTGTTTAACATTCAGCCCGCACACACAGAAAATGAGGAAAAACTCCAACAAATTCAAACGACAATAAATAATTGTCTAGCAACACTAAAAGCAAATGGAGTCTCTACTGAAAGTTGGGACCCAATGCTCATATATCTCTGTTCCTCAAAGCTTCCTGACGAAACACTCACGTTATGGGAGCAATCTCTTAACTCAAGAAAGGAGTTACCTCTCTGGTCTGAAATGGACCAATTTCTCACAACTCGGTATGAAGTGGTAGAACGCCTTAGTACTTACAGGCCGAATAAACCGAAACCACCTCAACCCACTTTCATTCCCCGGTCATCATTAACGACTCCACAATCGTTCAACTTCCGGAACAAAACTCAATCGTTCCACACTGAGCAAAGAAAGCCAGTCTCGTGCAAATTATGCTACTCTAATCACTCCATGATGAGTTGCGTGAAGTTCAAAGAACTATCCGTTTCTGATCCGAATAAATTTGTTAAAGACAATAATTATTGTAAAAATTGTTGAGCGTACTCTCACTTGGAAAGGGAATGCCCCAGCAATTTCACTTGCGTGTATTGCCAAAGGCGACATCATTCACTTCTCCATTTCCCAGCAAAATTCCAAGCGCCAAACAATCAAAAGCCCATAAAAAACTATGTCACATCTCAAGTGACAATCGATCAAGAAAGCCCTTGTACCTCAAAACAGGCCGCATTAGCAAACTCAGGAAATGCACCTCAAAGCAACACTGATAAGGTACTCTCTCACTTCTCAAGCAGTAGAGAAAGAACCTTACTCCCCACGGCAATCATTCCCATTCTCCACATTGGAGAAACAACTAAAATTCGCGCTCTCATAGACCAAGGGTCCCAAAAAACGTTTGTAACCTCTCGCGTACAAAAGCTACTTGGTCTACCGACAATGAAAACAAATTACGATATTATTGGAATGGGCGGAAGAATAGTCCAGAACGCGAATAAAATTTGTTCAATCACAATCTGTTCTCCTGATCTCACAATAAAAATTGCAACTCACGCAATAATACTCACCCAGTTGACACAACTTTTACCAACATTCAAGGCGACAAATGTTGATCTCCAAGAATACGCTTCATTACCTCTAGCAGATCCAAACTGCTTCGCACCCGCCAGAATTGACATGGTCATTGGTAGTGACATACTCCCGAAAATACTCGTTCCAGGTCTCAAAAGCAACGTTGGCGGAAGCTTGATAGCCCAAAACTCTATATTTGGGTGGATATTAAGTGGCCCAATATCTGAACAAGTCTCGACATTTTCCACCCAAGTGGTCGAAAGTTCAGCCGACTTCCTAGGAGATCTACTCAAAAGATTTTGGGAACAAGAAGAGGTTCCACATGCTCCTACTCACACAGACGATGATGAATTTTGCGAGGAACTATACAGAAATACTACCTATCGGAGAGACGACGGCCGCTACGTAGTAAAACTCCCATTCAAATCAGCATTTCCCGACTCAATCGCCCTAGGCCACTCAAGACCCGCAGCTCAGCAGCAATACCTCAGCATCGAACGGAGCATTGAGAAGAAGGCGGAAGTAAAAAACACATACTCGAAAGTCCTGGAAGAATATTTAACCCTAGAGCATATGGAACCCACAAATTCCCAGGAAGTAATACGTGATGGGAAGTATTTCTCTTTTTACTTGCCACATCACGCGGTGATAAAACCTGACAGTAAAACTATTAAAGTCCGAGTAGTTTTCAATGCGTCAAAACTCTCTCACTCCGGCCTCTCTCTCAATGACGTACTTCACACAGGTCCCGTTCTCCAAAACGACCTGATGTTAGTCATCCTCAAATGGCGATTATACAAATATGTTTTCAATGGCGACATTGAGAAAATGTATCGCCAGATATACGTTCATAAAGTAGATCAGGATTTCCAAAGAATCCTATTCCGCAGATCCCTCGAAAGTCCTATAGAAGACTTTAAACTGAAAACAGTTACATTTGGCGTAAATTGCGCTCCATATTTGGCTATAAGAACACTCCACCAGTTGGCCAAAGACACTCAAGAAAAATTCCCACGAAGCTCTGAAATTTTGGTTAAAGAAACTTATGTTGACGACATTCTCTCAGGTGGACATGACCTGAACTCAGCAAGCGAATCGATATCTTGTCATCTGTCGCGAAACTTTTTGACCCGGCAGGATGGCTATCGCCCATTATGATAACAGCGAAAACTCTCCTCCAACAGCTGTGGATGGAAGGGACAGACTGGGACGAAACTGTCAAGCCTACGTCACTTCTCAAATGGAACTCCTTCCGAAAAAATCTCTCAGCTATCAGAGAAATAGAGATACCCCGTTGGGTTCAGTTTAACCCGGATAACTCAATCCAGTTGCATGGTTTCTCCGATGCCTCTGAAAAGGCTTTCTGCGCTTGTATATATTTAAGAGTTCAACATGGCGAAACTGCAACTTCTCACCTACTCGCAGCAAAGAGTAAAGTTGCACCCCTACAAACCGTCTCTCTCCCAAGGCTGGAACTCTGCGGTGCAGTCCTCCTCACAAAATTAGTGAAACAGATCCGTTCCCCACTAGATCTACCCTCGCATGAATTATATTTGTGGACTGACTCCTCCATCGTACTAGCCTGGCTTGAAAAACCTCCCTGGATGTGGAAGACGTACGTAGCAAACAGGACATCCCAGATTCTTCAGAATGTCAAAAATGCTACCTGGCGTCATGTCGCCAGCCCAAACAACCCAGCCGATCTGGGTACACGAGGAATTATACCCCAAGAACTTGTAGACCGCTCACTTTGGTGGAAAGGCCCAGAATGGCTAACAAAACCTCCCTCTCTCTGGCCGAAATGCACACCAAACCACACATCTCCACCAGAACAAAGGCAAATCAAAGCATTTCACGCAGCTGGAAGCACCGATCTCTTAGACCACTTCTCGTCCTACTCAAGAGCTCTCAGAGTGGTAGCGTTCATGTTAAGGTTTATAACCAAGGCTAAGAAACTGCCTATCCCCCAAACAGTCACTCTAACGCATGAAGAAATAACCCAGGCGAAAGTACGTCTCATATTGAATGCTCAACACAAATATTACGGAAAAACGATGGCAGCATTAGAAGCAAAAAATCCGATAAACAAAAGAGATCCATTACTCACCTTGAACCCATTTGCAGATAAGTCAGGACTATTACGCGTCAACGGGCGTCTCACTTATGCCGACCTTAGCTATAATGAGCGTCACCCAATTATAATCCCAGATAACTCAAAGCTCTGCTCTCTAATCCTGGAATTCCTCCACTCAACACTACTCCACGCCGAAAAACAGTTGATGATCCGCATGGTCCAGCAGGAATATTATATCCCACGCCTAAAACAAAAGGTAAAATCCTGCATATTTCGGTGCAAACCGTGCACCATTTACAAGCAAAGGATTAGGTCGCAAATGATGGCCGCATTACCCCCAGAACGCTCCACTTATTCACTCCCGTTTCAAACAACAGGTGTTGATTTTGCTGGCCCATTCGTGGTGAAAACTTCTACTCTTCGCCGAGCATCTCATGCCAAAGCATACGTGTGCGTATTTGTATGCTTCTCCACAAAAGCTACACACCTCGAACTATGCTCTGATTTAACTACAGAAGCATTCAAAGCTGCATTTACACGATTCGTCGGACGCCGAGGCCTACCTCATAAAATCATGTCCAACAACGGAAGGACGTTCGTAGGGGCACAGAGAAAAAGGAATTGTCCTCTTTCCTTGCAGAAGTATCGGCTGATATTGCAAACAAATATGCCGTACATGGACTCTCGTGGCAATTTATTCCTCCCTACGCCCCTCACATGGGTGGACTCTGGGAAGCAGCTGTGAAAAGCTTCAAAATTCACTTCACTAAAGTTGCCGGGAGTCACAAATTTACCTATGAGGAGTTCAACACTCTCCTCATTCGTATTGAGGCGGTATTAAACTCCAGACCACTCTCTCCTATGTCTCAAGATCCAGATGACCTGCAAGCTCTTACGCCAGGCCATTTCCTACGAGGGGCCCCACTGCTCTCCATACCCGAACCGAACTCCGAGAATATCTCACTAATAAGCAAATGGCATAAACTAAGGACACTCCACCACCAATTCAGTAGACGCTGGAAAAATGAGTACCTGCAAGCGCTTCACAAACGGTACAAATGGAAAAGTCAGCAACCCGATTTAAAGGAAGGAGACCTAGTTGTCATCAAAGACGACCTCTTACCGCCCAATGAATGGCGTCTAGGTCGAATCACCACACTCCATATCGCTCCAGATAAAAATGCCCGCGTAGTAGACATCCGCACTAAAGGCGGAATAGTCACACGCAATATCACAAAATTATGCTCATTACCACCCGCATAACTCAAGTCCCACTTATCGCGTTCGTTCTATGAATATTTAAACTGCATGTCTCATTTCCTTTCATGTGTTCCCTCATGCACTAACAATGTCTTTCGAATGTAACTATATTTACAGATTCCAGGACTTCCGCAAGTGTCGGCTGTGCTGCCAAATGCACTCTCTCCACTACTGCCACGCATTTATGGCAATGACACCGGACGAACGGTACGAGTCGGCCAAGGAGCATCGTTATTGCATTAATTGCTTGGCTACCTCCCACGTAATGGGCGCCTGTGATTCGCCGGATAGCTGTCATCGCTGTGGATTAGCACACCACACCTTGCTGCACCAATTACCCCCCACACTGCCAGTTCAGAAGCGACAAAATCAGCACACATTTGAGCGCACTCAGCCCCTTAAGCGCAAGCAAATCACGCAGCGCCAACCACGAGTAGACCGGAATGAGTCCAAGTCGACGGGGCGAAACCAACAACGTGTAGCCAAGAGACCGTCAGAACAAAAGAGTCGTCCCACCTTCCAACGCCGCATCCGTGGTCTGTTTGACCAAGCCAAACTCGCTATGGAAAAGCTTCAAGAGCTGCTGCAGTTTACCTCGCCGCAGGCCCGCCGGCATGTCGAGGACATGAGCTACAATCTAATCGATCTCGACTTGAATTAATGTAGAATGAGTTAAACTTACCTTAATACTTACCTTAATACTTTCCTTAATACTTACCTTAATACTTACCTTAATACTTACTTGTACTCACCCTGTATGGTGTACTCACCTAAGCTCCCCATTGTAAAGGAGCTTATTTTCGAACATTCTATGTACCGAGCAACGTGATCCTTTGAAAATAATTCATTCGTTGTTCGCCACTCCAGCTGCAATCTCCTATAATAAAATACGCGGAAAGCAAATTGCAAAAAAAAAACCTTCTAAATTTTTATTTTCTTTTATTTTTCTCTGCCAGTGCGCGGTAAGTTTTTTTTTCATTGTCCGCAGTAGTGCGAACACTAATTAAAGAGTCTAAGTTCGGGTGCAACCGAACTTTAAATACCCAGGGCAAGTTTTTTTTTAATAAACCATGCTTGTATGCAATAAAACTAGTGAATGTAATAAACTGTAAAATAGTAAAACTGAATGACTTTTTTGATTTAATTAAAAAATTAAAATAAATTGGTATGCTTTTAATGTATGTGTTTACGCACAGTTATACGCTTAAGAAAGTATTGTTATTTTCGCTATATTAAAATAATATACTTAAATAATTTTTTTAATTGTAAATATGTATTTATTCTTTATTATATGAAACAATTTCCATACTATACTTGTAAAACATAAGTACTATGAGTAAGTAATTTAATTTTTCTTCTAAGTTATAAGTATATATAAAATTTACCCATGCTATTCTTAAATTTAAGGGGAACTTCGTCAAAGACAGAAATGCAAATGCTATCGTAGTAACTGTCAACTATTTCAAATGTAAGTGTGTTAAAAATATTACCATCCGAATTCGAAAACGCGTATAAAAAAATTTGCGCCCCTACAGGTGTAGTAGAAGATGCTAGACCTAACAGCGAACTAAAACTGCTTTCCCTAAGAAACTTGTTTTTTTTTTTTTCAGAAGACTTTAGGCATATGTATTTATTAATGTCATTATTAAGAATATCGCGGCTTATATTATTCAAAAGGTTTCTTACTGAATTGAGATGCAAAGCGTGCATATGTCTATATCTACCTGTGTTGCTTTATGATGTTACAAAACCAGTTAAGTGAATAAAGTTATAAAACTATCCGGTATAAAAAGCAAGGATGATTCTAAGTTTGGATTCAACCGAACTTTATCGGGTATTATGCATGTTTTTATTTCAAAGCTAATCTTATATATAAGAATGAATGTAAGTCTTTTATAGGCGTCCAAATTACTCAAGCGATCTTTATGTAATTTGCGCGGGAGGTTCAAGTGATCCCCGGGTCGAACATAAGGTATATAAAGTTTGGAAAAGTGGGCAGTGCCTCGCTCCTTGTAACCCACAACATATACATACATCCTATATATGAGGCTTATAATATTTGTTGGGAAAACAGGCGACCCCACGCCCCAATTTACTTCTATTCGCCAGCTATTTGACGAAGATAGACGATATTCTATACATACATATTTTCTTTAGATTAAGGTAAAAAATATAGTCCCAAAAGCACTGTTCAATATCTAATGTGTCCTAATGTGCGCATCAAAGCAAGCCGGGTATGCTATGCTTAAAATGATCAAAAATCGCGTTACGTAATATGTGTACGCATCAAATTTGGTAGAGTTGGGTAGTATGGTTTCGGAGACACACTCAATTCGGTGCCACGCCCATCTCCAACTTTTTTTTTAACTCGCCATATTTTTTAGTGTAGCGCCATCCTTCATATTAAATTTGAACAAATTGCTTTCAATCTTGACTTAACTTAAATATCGTGTTTTTTTGTTATTTTTTTGAAAATATCGTTTTATGAGAGGTGGGCGTGGTTTTGTCCGATTCGAGTTTTGAATTTTGCTTACTGACTTGAAATGCAGTATGTGCACCAAATTTTGTAGAGTTTGGTCAAGTAGTTTCGAATATACAAGTTTTTCTTATAAAGTGCTCTCACCAATTTAAAAAAAAAAAAAAATTCTACGCGTATTTCTTTCTCAAACCCAATCCTATGTATCAAATTTGAGCAAACTATCTGCAATTGTTACTGAAATATTGCAGTCTTTTGGTTTTTACAAAACACCCTTATGTGGGCATGATTATTGTCCGATTTCGGCCATTTGCAATACCATAGTGCCTTGGGTCCAGAGCAATGTGTTCCAAGTTTCGTTAAGATAGCTCAATATTTACTCGACGGAGACGGACGGACAAACAGACATATCTTAATCAACTCCGCTATTAATTCTAAGAATTTTGCTACAAACAACCGTTAGGTGAACATAGTTATAATACCCTAGGCGCCACCAGTGTGCTCTGGTATAAAAAGTTAAAATTTGTATAATGGTAATTCTTAACCAGTTGAAGAATAAAAATAGAATTAACCTAATAGTTTGTAATTTAGTTCATAGAACTTGCCATTGTGCAACCGCACAAACGTATCCCATATTCAACGTAGACTCTCCCCTCCTAACTGTTCGTCAGCCGTACGGCTGAATGGTCAACGAACACTTCAAACTAATCAACGTGACCGACTTGGCCCGCTACGAAAAAATTTCAAATAGCTAAGAAAGCAAAGCCAAGGCGAATTCATATAAGGTGATAGTAAAAGTCAACTGCGTTGTTCTTTTTCCTTTCGCAGTGCGTGTATTTGGTTTTTACTTTTAGAGGGGTAGCTGCCAAAGCCGTAAAAGCAACAACAAGATGCATATATCTTCTGGCAATTATCCCACAAAAATGCAGGGATCCTGCCAAATGCGCAAATCAGGAGTAGTAAATAGCAATTTTATTGAATAAGGATAAGATAAATAATTTGATAAGCGAGATACATGTACTCTTACAGCAAAACCATCGAAGCCATCTAGCACAGCAAAATTCAAACACCTAATCATGCGAGCAATTATTAAGGGTGGACCTGAAGTATTAAACAATCTTGATGAATGCACAATAATCGTAGGGGGTCAAGGAAAGTTGCCTTCACCCCACCACTGCCATGATTTGTAAAAAGGAAGCGCTGGGTTTACCACCTGAAGAGGATTGCTTACCACGACTGGTTAAGGGTGGCCAGACAAGTTGCCGCTACATAACTTGTACGGAATCAACCGTTGAAGTGTTCAGGGAAGACAATTTATTCCTAGATAACTTCAATAATAGCGCATAGTCGGGTAAAACACCTACATAAATACCTTTTTGGTTCTTATATTCTACACCTGGCGAATGAGACGGTAACGGTAACCACACCTACTGGAGTTCAATTAGCTCAGGCGTACAGGTTCTTCTGTCCGTGTTGTCTACTATAACGAACAAAGTCTGGCTGTGAATCTTAATCTTGGCCTTCGAAATGACGTCTGGAAACATACGACTTTTGGGCTACCTGAATGACTTTTGCCTAACCTAACTGGTTCGCAATGTCTGAAGCTCTAGAGCTTATCTTTCAAGGGAGAAGTGTTAATACGCATCTGTCGCAGTAGCTGGATATGGCTGCCCGTTACACGAGCCGCAGTGTAAGCATATTTCAACTTCATCACACAATGCAACGGGCGACATTTCCACTTGAAATAAATAATGCACCCGTAGGAAGTCAAGGCCGAGGTCGGACTCAGGCAAGGAGTGACAAATAAGTTATACAACCATTATGCCACTGACGGAGAAGGTGTAAAGTAAGCGACGGGTTGCAGTCTAGCGATATCACTCAATTTAATGTGTTAACCTATAGGAACTAATTTGAAAAAAATATAAGTGTTGTAGAAGATAATTTGTGTTATTTCTTGGAGTTGGTCCGTGATTCTATTTTTTTTAAGTGTAGGATCAAGGATCCTTTAATTTAGATATGTAAGTATCTTATAAATATATTGACAATTTGCGAAACCGGCTGAATCGAACTTCGAAGTTCCTCCAGAAAATATCCCAAAAACGTTCAGTTGGACCACTGTTTTTCTGAAAAACCTTTTTTCTATTGAAGATGAAAAATTAATACGTTTTTGCGTAATATGATACATTGGTTTTTGACATACGCCACAATTTCGAAAAGTTAATTTATCATCCTTGACGTGACCACACATCAATTTGGATTCAGACGAATACACTCCACAATACATCAAGTTCATAGGGTTTTAAACAATATATCAAAAGACTTTAATGGCCAACAGTACTGCGCGGCTTTGTATTTAGACATCTCAAAGGTATTTGATAGCGTATGCTTTAAGAGCCTGCTATACAAACTTAAGTCATTTCTACCAATGGACTATTTGGATTTGCTAAAAAGCTACATTATTGATGCTGACTCTGAAATGCGCAGCATGAGTGCTGGTCTTCCTAAAGTTAGTGTGCTTGGTCCTCTCTCTACCTTATCTATACTCCAGATGTTCCTGTTCCAACCACTGAAGACAGCATGATTGCAACATTCGCATATGACACAGCTCTGCTTTCTTTAAGCAAACATCTTGTCGTAGCTGGGAAAAATTTGCTAATCTTATTCAACAACATCCGAAGGGGGTTTAACTCCTGGGGAATTAAAATAAACGCAGACAAGAGAGTGCAAGTAATTCAAACAAACCGCAAGATCAACCAACAGCAACTAATTAAAATAAATGACCACCCAATTAAAACTGGCAATAAAGCAAGATACCTTGGTTTTACAATAGATGTTGATCTTACATAGAATGAACACATAAACAAGAAGAGGAACGAAAGATATTAAAATAGCAGATGCTCCTTGGTACATCACAAATTCCACCCTACATCAGGAAACAATAAAGAAGATCGGCACGAAACATATTATATACCTGAAATGCCACGACAACAATGAAGTACAACAAATACTCCTAGACGAAGAAAGACGTCTCTAATTTATGAGATTGAATTATAGTATATTTGTGTTACTGCCATTTTCATTGCAAACTATTGATAAGATATTATCCTCTATTATATTTGTATTGAGATATTGATCTCACAATGCTAGTTTTTCCATAAATATGACATAATTACGAGATGCCTATATATGCAGGTGTAATAAAGAGGAAGTCCAAAAACAAAAACGAAAAAAAGGTAAGTATACGCTTCATGACCGGTTCCGATCCCATTTAACAACACCAAGTTCAACAAGTCGTATTTTCACTGTCTTGCCTGCCATGCATTTTTCCTCTTTGTCCCTGTGGCCAGGGAGCCAAACTAGGTACAGTCTGTTCTGCTGACCATCCTACTTAGAGATAGGCGGCAGTCCAGCGCGATGTTTTAGTTGCATGTGAAACAATGCTGAGCTTTGCTTACAGCCAGGCTATTACAAATGAAGGTGTCTACTGCTTCTATGATAGCTGAGACCTCAACCTGGAAAACGCTGCAGTTATCTGGTAACCTAAAGAAAATTTGTTGGAGAGGGTTCCGTGAGAAAATGCCTCCTCCCACCTAACTGCCGAGTTTCGAGCCATCTGTATAGATGACGATACTATCAGGTGGAATGTTAAACCCTAGTTTCCACTTTTTTCTACTTGGAATCCCTGTAATAAAATTACTTTCCGAAACACGTCGAAATACATCGATCCGTGCTGCTCGAAATATAGAGCAAAACTTGTTTGCACAAGAGTACCTCTGGATTTTGGGATGTCACTGAGATGTCTCTCTTAGTCGCAGATCAGTCATCGCTGTCATCTGTTGTCCTGCATATCCAAAGGCAGGAGATATAAAATAGCGTTCAAGATCTCATTTGCGATGGTTATGAGTGCCCTGCTAATGCAAATTGTACTAGGTTTTTGCACCTTCGGGAGTAGCCTGATGTTAACAGTTTTCCTTATACAGGTCACCGTACTATCACTCTATATAGAATAATTGGTCTAACGACTGCTGTAAATATCCACCGAAAGATCTGAGGATTAAGACCCCATTTGTTGCCTAAGGCTCTTACAGGTATAAAGAAGCCTATTCATAACGTTTAACTATATTCCCTTTCCTATTTAGCTTTATATCTAAACTAAGTTCTACGAACTTGGCACTTATACCGGCATTTTATACCCTACCACTTGGATACATTTCGAAGCGTTCATTGCATCAGCTCGCACAGTGGTTGCGTGATTGCGACGTCATCAGCGTATGCGACAGTTTTTGCTCCTTCCAATCCGTGTGCCGCTGAAGCGTAGTTACTGTTGGGTTCCACAGAAGTGGGAATGGAACCATGGGGCGTCTTCCTTGATACGCCCCTCGACAATTAGCTCCCAATCTCGCCTTTATCACTCTACAGCAGAGTAGTTGGCCGATAAACTCCTCTCTACCACTACATCCCTAACAACGTCAGTTTTAGCCTCTAAATGTACGTTCTTAACAGCACCTTCAATGCCCAGGAAGGCAACGAGACAGAAATCCTTAACTCTGAGAGACTTCTCCATATAACCGACCAAGCTATAGAGTGCGGTCTCAGTAGATTCGCCTTCGCAGTAAGTAATTAGACAGCAGTCGCCTATCGATGGTATCAGAGAGGATTAATATATGAGGCCTTGCGGGCTTTGGGGGGGAAAACGCCCGTGCTATTTCTTCATATTAACTGTATACGATTCAGTTTGAAGCAAGCCGTGAAAATAGTTGACAGCCACTTCGCAGACACTTCAAGTGTCCGCCGGTCCTGCAGATATATATTGCTTTAACCTTTAGATATCCCATTTAACATTTTCTTTCGAAACCGGTACGTTAATAGTATTTCAAGAAATAAAAGGAGGGGTGATTTGCTCTGCAGTTGTGTTCCCAGGAAAGTGAGTGGCCAGTAACAGTTCAAGGGCTTCCTTTCCTTCACGAAGATCTCTTTGCTTCCCTTTTTTATAGGTGCGGAGCAGCTATTTGTACTGCTCCAATTCAAGGTCATGTCTAAGCCTATTGGCCGTATTGAATTGCTTCCTGCAGGATTTGCGTAGTGAGTTTAGCTAAAATGGGGTTTACGTTTGCCTTGTAGTTTACGTTCAGAGCAAGCCTGTCTTAGGGCCTCTGAGGAGGTAAATATGAAAAAAAGCTCCAATTCGTATTTTTTTATTTAGACTTTCAGTAGATTTTGTTAGTTAGAGAAAAATTTAGTACGATTTCAATATAAGAGAAGGAATGGTCATGTAGAACTCGCCAACTCTCAACCAGTTCACTAAGCTACTACTGCATAGAGTTACATCTAATACTTCCTTACTTCCTTAAGAGCTCCAATTCGTATTTTTTAGTTAGATGTTTAATAGATTTTGTTAGTTAGAGATAGATTATTCATATGTACATATATACATACATATCTAGTGTACATAAAACGCTTGTAGGAATCAAAAGCTTTTTAAATTAAGCATTTAAAAGTTATATTTAGCTATACAGGGCGCTCTTGGTAGGAGTGGAGATATTGTAAATTATGCATTAGATAGTTCAGTACCGCTAACTATCTTTCTGTGCTCTAGACGTGTTTTATTTAGTTCCCACAATCTATTAATATTAGTAACATCAATTGAAATACCATGCTATCTCTACCGAAATATATTTTGTGATGTTCTCTCCATCTGTCTTTCTCTCGTTGCCTCGCACACTAAATCTATTTTATTCTAAATTACTTAAGAAGTTTTACTTCTATCACGTGCATCCAAAGGTTTGAAAATGCCTGCAGGCCGCTATTATAATAAACCAAATACCTACTCGGCTTATCATAATGTAACATTTTAATCGGATTCTAGCTATATTTTTTTTTGTCATAGGGTGAAGATCACCGTAAGCCATTAAAAAAAAGTTCAATGCAACATGGGAACTGGTGGGGTTACTATAGCAATTACTTAAACATACCAAAACCAACCATAGATAACAAATGCTTATCTGTGTTTTTCTTATAAGAATCACAACGGTTGATGGAGATGTAACACATCACTATAGAAGTTCGGTCCGTTCGATTCGAGATAATTTTGTTGCTTTGTGTTTGATATTCGTTATGGTGGAGGCAATATTAAACGGTTGGTTTAGTGAACTACAAAATGACTTGTGGCCCGGTCAAGCATTTTCATTGAAAATAAATAAAATTGTTCATGAAGAAACGTCTAAATACCAGAATATTACTATACTAGAAACGTGAGTGCATCCGAATATAATGAAATGTATTTTAATTACATACATATGTAAATATATAATACTTTAATGTAAATATATAGTACTTTAATTATGTTTAACTGAGCCCCTAATACTGTCGAGAACATTAAGAAACACAAATATCAAGAGTAAAAATTCATTTTATGGATATTTCATCACAGTTAAAAAAATAGTTGCCGTTTAAAAAGTTACTCATCGAATTTACCCTCTGTAATTTATCTGTACAGCCATTTTAAGTATTGAAAAGGGCTTGATTATTTTTATATTTACGCAACAACATACACTTATTATACTAAGTACGGGTAAAATCTGATAAATAACATAAATTTGACATACGAAAGTTAGATAAATTTTTATTCAAAATATTCATTACTGATGGACTTCGACCGCAGCTTTATTGTTCGATCACTAAATTTAATGTCAAGTATTGTTTCAAATGAATTGCTTAAAATTTTATTAACATAAACATGTTTATTTTCCGACTGTTGCTTTCTTGATTTTAGCTCTTTTCTAGTGGGGTTTTATAAAAAATCTAGATTTTTTACTCGCTAAAAGAGGGCAATACTGCTCAAACACTCAGACACTCGACGTCACCTCAGTTTGACGAAGACTAGAGTATTGCGGTTTTGTTCTCAATGTAAAATCTGACTTTTAGCGTATATATACTTATGTATGCATGTATATTTGTACTCGGGGATCAAATTTGATATAATTTTTTGTATAAATTTCACCATACGGATCGTGTTACTCGTAGTAAACAGAGCTTCCCGGTAACAGTTAACCGTTTCAAGTATGCACAAAATAACACTCATTTATGCCAAACAGTAGTGATCATTTGTTAGCAATAACCGCCAGCGCTTCTTTGCTTTCTCTCAGTAAGAAAACTTTATGTACGCAAAAGAGAGATATCAGTGACTGGAAAAGTTAAAATTTTTTTTTTCAAATATGTACGTCCATAGGAGTATGTACATATGTGTATAATATGTTTGATTAAGTGTGTTACTTGTCAGGCATTGAACATCTTTTTTTAAATTTTTTTTAATAAAATATAAACAATTGCAATCTTTAGAAACCCTGTTTAACAACAAGCTGGCGATCCCCCACTTTCACAACCGTTGTATTGGAGTCTTACTTTTTGGGACTTTTGTCTCAATTTACATACATATGTATTGTATTTTCAAATTTATTTTAACTTTATACAGAAAAATAGTATAACAGAGATAATCGCACTACGGTTGAGTTAATGAACAGCGAAAATTGGGAAAATAGTGTAACTTTTTTTCTACAGAGTTATTCTACCTGCCTCACAGATTTAAACACAATTTATGTAATTTAGTTTTTTACCAGTGTGTCATTTTCACTAGAATGGTTTTTGTATGAGGGGGCAATTTTTAAACCTACTGTAAATAAAAACTAATTTGAAGTAATTTAATTGCCGAAACTTAAGAATATCTACAGTCGATCAAGGTATATTTATGCAAACTTTGTTTAACTAAAATTTCATATATTGAAATAAATCTCATTTCTTTTATATTTATGCATCTATTTTTTGGACAATGTAAAAAAATTGTTTCGTCTTGCATTTATATCAAAAATTGGTTATTTACTTTGAATATTATGTACAAATATTAGTTTGATATGAATTAACATTAATTTTTGCAAAATATTCCATTTAAATATTTATACATTATTATTGGTTTTTATTTTCGTTATGAAAACAAAACTAATTTAAATAAAGCATCCACATTTTAAATCTATTTACATGAAAGTGCAACTTTATGAACATTCGTGCTTTATGCTTCGAGGTTTTATGCTTACCTCGAGCAGATAACGTATATTTACAGAGAAGTAGCATCCGGCTTCATTCTTGCTGTCGTTCCGCGTTTTTGGGAAAAGGTCGTTTTCTCGTCCAGCTCACCACCCAATAATTTTTCACCTACAACGGGCTAAATTTAACATCGGTTGAGTGAAAACTACAATACAATTTTAAAGAAAATTAATGTACGTTCTCTGTTATCAGCTACATTGTGTGGTTGAAGATGTTTTTTGGCGAAAATTTTCCTATTGTTTTGATAAGGAATTTTCGCAATTCTATTTCCAACATTTAAAAAAACAATAAAAATATTTATTCTTCTATACTTTCAATTTAGTGTTTTATTTTTTTTTACTAATATTTTCCATATATAACTTTCAATAAATATTTTAAGTAGTTAAACAAAATCTTCCAAAAATACTAAACGAAATTGCATTTATTGTTTATCATATGTATGCACATTAGGGCGGTTTAAGCTTCATACAAAAAAAAACATGGTGAAAATGTTGAAACGCTTCTTGATTTTATGGTTCCTTTTGATGAAAAATGTATAGAAAAAAAGTTTAAGGCGATTCGGATAAGATTTAGAACTGCCTATAGGACATCAAAGTTTGGAGGGTGATATATAAAAGAGCAAAATTACCATTGTTGTCTAAAATTATATTAGTGGCAGCTAATAAATAATATGTATACAATATTTAAAAATAATTTTAGTAATAAGTTCCTTTATTTTTTATTCTTTTGTATTGTTTTACAAAATTATGCTTTTTTTGGATCAGAAAAGCGTTTACGATGATCTTCCACAACCTGAAGCAGAAATTGTTTTTCTTTCTCGTCTGTAGTAAGAGACTGATTAAAAGTAGTAGCAAGAGCAATTGCTTCAGCACAGTCATTCACCGCTTTCAAAGCCATTACTCTTTTTTGGCATCATTATAAGATGTATTATTACTCCACGACTCTATATCTTCTTTTAAAAAATTAACATTAATGTCCAAGATTTCAAAGAATGCATTAGAACCAGGACCAATGAAAAAGCCGACTGTCTTATTACTAAGATCTTCAGTACCGGCCTATCGGACAGATCTAATAAAAGGCTTTGAATCAGAATGAATGAATTCTTTTAATCGGTCCACCGTTAAACGTTTTGTATTCTTATGTACCAACTCAGAAAAAAGGGCAAGTGGCACCAATTCTTCACTTAAATAAATGACGACTGATTGCAGTTTTTGCTGCCATTGCGATACAACTTTCAGAAGGGTAATATTTAGAAATTGTTCTTATTAAATTTAGATCGTTGACAGGTGCGTCACAAGTGTCTGGGCATTGTATCCATGCTTTAACGTATATAAATACAGCAAATAGGCTGAGCTCCAAGCAGGCTTTGCTTTGGAACTCATCAAGAGGAAATTGTTTACGGAAGATGAATAATTTTAAAACGTACAGCATCTTCGACATCCACCGTGCGTGATGAAATGCTACAGGAACACGAAAACGAATACCATGTGGTGGAGTTTCACCCAAGAATATAAGGGTGAGCTCCAAAAATTCACGATAATCTTCCCTCAATTGCTGACTGTTATGTTTTTTTAACATGTGATTAGCAAAAGTTATCGTCTCTGCTTTCAGTGGTAGTGATTCTTCATTTAAATGATTCTTCGACATCCACCGTGCGTGATGAAATGCTACAGGAACACGAAAACGAATACCATGTGGTGGAGTTTCACCCAAGAATATAAGGGTGAGCTCCAAAAATTCGCGATAATCTTCCCTCAATTGCTGACTGTTATATTTTTTTAACATGTGATTAGCAAAAGTTATCGTCTCTGCTTTCAGTGGTAGTGATTCTTCATTTAAATGATTTTCAGTACATGCTTCATACTTATTTTGATTGATTTTGGGCCAGAATTCTCTAAATGAACGGAATAATTTTACTTCAGGGCCAGCAGATCTACCAAATACAGTTATAAAAACATTACTACAAACGACTTCAAGGATGTGGTGCCAACGTGCTAGCCAAAGCAAATTTTGTTGCAGCTTTTGTTCAAGAAGTATGCATGCTCCTTTTACACGTCCTGTGTTAGCGGCAGTTGTATCAAAACTCATTCCGACGTTCTTGTTCTTGATATTCCAATTATTAATAACTTGAAAAACGGCGTTTGAAATTTCTTCACCAGTACCTTTGACTATTTTTGGTATTTGAAGTATTTTTTCAGTCTTGAAACCAGAGACAACAATAGCAATTCGCTCCTCTTTAGCTGGCGCACCAGCAATTGCTGGAAGCAATTTTCCGTCAAAATGAATTGTTAGTGTAACATCAGGCGTGAATTCACACTTTATGTTTGAGGCGTGTTCGTATCGAAACTGACTTCTCCATCTACGAATGCTGCTTACCGATCAAATTACCTTAGGAGAGTTCTCTGCATTAATAGTTTGTGTTGCTGCTGCAAGGATAAACGCTGCTTTTCTATAAATAAAATTTTTAGATTATTTGATTTACCTAGGAAAAACTAATATACTTTCCTGTTGCTAGTTCCTGTACGTTCCAAAGCAGATGCAAGATTTCGGGACATTATTTTAAGGCGTTTACGATCGTTGTTAGGTGTTAATAGCGTTTTGCTTGTAAAATTATCATCTGTATCAGATACGTGATCCTAATTTCTTCCTTCTCAAGTCGCGTTTCCTTTTTCAATTCTTTCTCTTCAATTTTTCGCTGCGATGTGATTGATTTTTTGTCAACTCCGCCTATATCATATTTTCGTGCTGATCTTTGATCAAAAGCATTTTCCTTTACAAGTTGCGCAGTATTTCTCAGATTTTTATTTCGACTAAGCTTGCGATATTTCTCTAGTAGTGATACCAGTTTTGTTATAATGTTTCTTTCATCCGCAATGGGAATACTTACTTTGTTCCATATTTCACAAATGCTACGTACTAAAATTTTAATCGAATCTTTCTGATTTTTACCGAGATTTTGGTGATGATAAAAGTAAACTTTCAGCACTTCAAGAGTCGTTGGTAACCGTCTACCATCAAAACAAAGTTGAGGCTCGCCAACTAAATAGATTGCACACTTAGCACGCGTGGTGGACAATGGACTGCACATTGCAATTCTATATATCTTTCTATTATTTTATTTATTGAATTCCACTTATAAATATCAAAATTTGATAATTGTAATAAAATTAATTTTATTTAATAGCACGAAAATTAAATCAGAAAAAAAATTTGATCATTACAAGTTCAATAGTAGATGGAAACTAACTACTGAAAGTACGACGACGCTGTCGCTTTGAACGTTCAAGTACCGCTATATTTTTGTTTTGCTTATTTCGCTTTGCTTTACTCTTAAATTCTAGCTCTTTTATACTTTTTTTTTTTTAAATTTGAAAAGTATTGAAGCAAAATAAAATAAAATTAGGCTGAAAAAATTCTCTTATGTTGATTTAAGTTGTTTAGTTTTATAGGCATAGTATGTACATATGTCACCCTCCAAACTTTCATGTCCTATAGGCAGTACTAAATCTTATTCGAATCACCTTAATTTTTTTTCTGTTATTTTTTCATCAAAAGAAACCATAAAATCAAAAAGCGTTTCAACATTTTAAACTTTTAAAATTTTGAATCGCCCTAATGCACATGCATGCATTTATTTAACAATGCATATTTAAACGAATTACTTCCATGCAAAAGGGCGTGTACAAGCATATGTGTAGATACGTAAATAAAATAGAAATAATTATGTATGTATGTTCATATGCTTGTTCACATGCGCACACATTCAACCGAACTCTAAGTCTGTGCGCAAAGTTTGACAAAATATCTTGTCTCCAGGTGGACTTTAATTTTACCATATCAAAAATAACAATGATCAAATGAAATATTTATACAAATATTTCAACAAAGCTATAGTTCAACAGGCCATCGTGGTAACAGTTTAATTTAAATATTAAATTTGTATGTCAAAAATCGAAATTTATTGATTTGAAAATAAAAACTCGAAAGCCAAATAAGCTGTTTTGTCAAACCTCCAGAGAAATAGTTGCTTCTGCCCGCAATTCACGCGAAAAAGCTGCGTCGCAAAGCCGCCATCATTAATCTGGGTTGAGTTTAACTATTTTGGATTTGAAGTAAGTAGGAGAAAAAAGTGGAGTATAATACAAATATGATATACTAGATCGAATAGAGGAAGATCTGAAAGAAAATACTTACATATAGATACATACATAAAATGAGGTTAAGTTATATGCCACAGAATTAAATTTACAATTAAAATTCAGGTACTTTATACCCTCCCATAATAAAAATGGTACGGTTGATATGCAATTTCGGGTTGAAAATATTTTGTATAGGTGATTGACCCAGATTGTTGGTTCAGGAAGAAGCAAAAGTAGTATGATTAATTAAACGTCTCACAAAATACAATTAATTATTGCAATGTTTAATTATACAATTGTTGAAAAATTTTTTAAAAGGTAGCAGATTTTCGACTCCTAAATATATTATTCTGCTACTACTGACATAAATGCGACCAAAATTTAGACTACAAATTGACGTACATTTGTATATGTAATGTACATATGTATGCAAGTAGGTGTAGCGGTAAGGCCAGACTGTGCTGAACATGTAAATATCTATACATACATACGTATATTTGGATATTTATATATGTATGTTGTACATATTATCATATACATATATTATTGTCACGCTTATAATACAAGTACATAGATATATTATATTGACATATGTATGTATATAGATAATGTATGTATATAATGCATGTATTTAACCAAAATTGGCTCACTCTTATCATGCATATTTTTAAGTAAAGCCAAATTTCACATCAAATTAAATATTTAGATGTTCATATCAATTCGTTAATATATTGGCAAAATCTAAAATTCGAGCCAAAACAATTAAAATTTATCACAAATCATAGTCTGTTAAACAAATTTTGCCTTCGCTCAGCTCTGTTAACTTGCCACTCTCACAATTTCCCCTGTCGGCCATTAGAATGGTGAGTTGGACGCGAAATATTGACACTCGTCCTAATTGTCATCGTTCTGGTGACGCCTTGCCATCATGACTATTGCATTCTTCGCGATATTTGCGAGCTGCATACGATTTTCCCCTCGCTTGGAGCTCGCTACTGTATTCTTACAACCACGGATTTCAAAAATGCCGACGTAGCTGTTAGTGATTTGAATTTAAGCAGTTTGTTTTTAGCTTCTATAGCCATCAATGAACATGGGTGTGGAACACCCGCGACACCTTTAAAAGTGTACTGTTGCATATTGGATATCCGGATCCCTAAACATTTTTTGTAACTGTTTCTAACAAGTGCAACTCTCAATCCTGTGTATTTAGTTTTTGATTGGTCGCGAACAAGTGCGCCTATATATTTTTATACATGTTATATATTCGTGGTATTGTACCAAACGGGAGAGAAGGAATGTCGAAGACATTGAAAGAGCTTTTACCTGATGAAGAGACATGATCAGGAGGTAATGTCGATGAAGATTGCACTACTCAGAGAAGCACAGAAAGTGGTGTATAACAGTCAATATCTGATATAGAAACCGAAGAAATAACCGAAGAAGAATCTATTCAACAACAACAATGTGAATACACCTTTTTTAGGAAAGGATTGGACCACAAAGTGGAGAAATTAATGTCATATTCCAAACGTTCGGACACGATCGGGATACATACATTTTTTGCAAACGAAAGTCTACAACAGACTTCAGAAATGTCTGCTAGTATTTTCTCATACGAAAATCATTTAAACAGAAGAGAAAAGAAACATGCATTACATTCCGGGCAAGATGTTGATATTAGATGAAAAATCTGATGATTTTCTTGGAACTTGGAAGAACATTACCAACCACCATACGCAAGAGTATAGCATCACACCTGAGCGAAAGTGCGGCGACATCACCAGAGAAATAACTTTATTTGCCGTAGGGTATAAGACAGACTGCAATGAGTCTTGTCGAATAATAAACTATGTTCTTGGACGACAAATTCAAAAATCATAAGTTTGTTGAGTTGGACTTTTATTAATGAAAGTTGATAATAAAAGGAGGTGTGTGGGTACACGAGGCTAAAGGACTTTAACCGATTAGTCTGCTATCTTTACTGGCGGTGAGCATACGTCATTGTAAGCATACGTTATGATAATGCTGCTATCCTAAGTGATGGTTATCCTCCGACGAATGCTTTATTCAGGGATCAGAAATTTCCAATTCCCCCTAAAAATATTTTTAAGTCTGCTAGGATTGTAGAAGATGTCTGCTTTCAATATATCTTATATATTTCAAGTTATCGATGAATTGTCTGTCTAAAGTGCAGAATCTTTGTCTGCAAGTTTGTACCTATTTCATCGTTAATATCCTCAACAGGAAGTTTAGTGCAGAGTCACATGAGCTTATCGGCCTTACAGTTTCCCTTTATGTCGCAATTGTCTGACACCCATACCGCTTTAAGTGAAATGCCATCTCGTTGAGAGATGTGTAGCACTTCATGGCTACCATGGAGGTTGCCGACTGTTTCTTGAATGATTTTTTTGCCGCCTAGCTATCAGTGAAATGTCTTGAGTCTCGTACCGAAATAAAAAATAAAATTTACTTAACTCACAATATAACCATTCAGAACTTCACGTGTGACGTGCTTTAATATCTTAATTATCGTACCAAAACAAAATAAAATAAAATAAAATCAGTTGACGATTCTGTTATGTCGTCCGCAAAATAATCGTCAGAGAGCGATTTTTATAATAATAAATAACAGTTTAAAAAGCTAAAACAAACACGCTTTATGGGTAGATAGAACTAAAAAGCAGCAAATAATGTTCAATGTAAGTGTAAAAAAATTAACAGAAAAAAATCTGTACCGTTTTAATGTAACCTAGCTGCAAAAGAACACTCCAACTCGGATAAAATTCCTTTATTTGCAAAAGCAACACTGTTAGCCTCTTTGAAAATAGAAAATAGTTGTGCCGGCAATTTTTAGGTTTATGTAGTTATATGTTTACAAATTCTATAAAAAACAAGAATTGGGTCTTAACCCTAAATTTCCCATGTATTTTCTTAGGGCTTATTCACAATAGCGGAGTTTTTTCACTTCCCAACACTACACCTCAGGTCGGATATCATTTAACCGAGTTGACTCAACTCGGATATTTTTCCGAGTTAGTGTTGTTGCTTAACATGCAAATCGTTATCCTAGGTTAGGTTAGGTTGGAGTGGCAGCCACCTGCAGCGGCTCACTTAGGCCAGTATTAGTAGGCCCATTGTGTTACCACAAAGAAATATTTTTGTACCATCCAAGAAGAAGAAATTACCCTTCACCAAACCAGTTTGCCTCACTGAAGAACCTCAACAGGCAATTTACCTCGGTGTTTGAAACCTCACTAAGGTCATCCACAAACGGTGATCCCAGATATCGCTTCCTGCTTTTACACAGTGCAGGACACTTACATAGTAAATGCAAGATCGTTTCCTCCTCCTCGTCATTCTTGCAGCTCCTGCAGCATCTTCGGAAGGGTACGCCCAACCTTTCAGCATGTTTTCCTATCAGACAGTGCCCTGTTAGAGCCCCGATCACGTTAGAAATGTTTTCCCCTCCTAGAGAGAGAACGCTGCGCGATCGTTTCCGATCCCATTTAGGCCACGTCTGCCTTAAGGTTCGACAGGTCGTATTTTGCCGCCATTTATTGCCAGTATGTTTATATGTACAATCTCTGAGTAGCAGTTTGCAAGTGCCAAACGGCATTCCAATGCGTTCTTTATCCAGAAGAATCTGCTTGGTCGTACCTTGTCTTCCAAGTTCGTCTGCCATGCAGTTTCCCTCTATGTCTCGGTAACCGGGGACCCAAATGAGGAACAGTCTGTTCTGCTTGGGCATCTCCTGCAGAGACAGGCGTCAGTCCAGTGCGATGTTCGAGTTAAACGTGAAAGAGCTCAGAGGTCTGATTGCAGCCTGGCTATCACTAAAAATGAAGATGTCTCTTCCTATAATCCGGTTCCAATCTTCTCTACCGCTTCCATGATAGGTGAGACCTTACCCTGGAAGACGCTGCAGTGATATCTGTTAACCTGATGATCTGGTAACCTAAAGAAGAGGGTTTCGTGTGAAAACGCTTCCTCCTACCTTATTATCGAGTTTCGAGCCATCTGTATAGATGACAATGCTATCAGGTGGAATTCGAGTAATAAAGTTACTTTCAGAAACCGATGTCAAAGTGCCCTTGGCTTCCAGGATGCCACTGGGATGTCTCTCTTAGTCACAAAGCAGTCAACGCTGCCAACTGTTGTCCAACCAAATCTAAAGGAAGAAGGTCTAATACGGCGTTCAAGGTCTCATTTGGAGTGGGTCTGAGCACTCCACTTATGCAGATCATACAATCTCTTTATCTAATGCAGGCCACCATACGATCCCCCCATATATAGGAGTATTTGTCTGACGACCGCTATGAAAACCCACCGACAGATCCGGGGATTAAGACCCCATTTCCTGCCTATGGCTCTCTTATATGGGTAGAGGCCTGCGGAAGCCCCTCTTTCCAGTTCAACTTCTTATCTAAAATTACACCTAGAAATTTGACACTTGTAGAAAGACTTAACCGGATACCATTTAGTTCCGGTGGAGTCGAAGGCGCTTTCTACCTTCTCGTGAAGAGTACAAGTTCCACTTTACTTGAGCTGACCCTGAACCCGCTGTGGGTGGACCACTTGGATACCTCACGGAGCGCACGTTGCATCAGCTCGCATAATGTCTGCGGAAACTTTGCCCTGAGTGCGATCGCGACGTCATCACCGTACGCGACAACTTTTGCGCCACCCCGTACCGTATCTCGCAGTAGCGTATTTACGGTCAGGTTCCATTGAAGTGGAGATAGGACACCTCCTTGGGTCGTCCCCCGCGACACGTGCCGCGGCAATACGCTCGCACCCGGCTTAGCCCATACTACTCTGCAACAGAGTAGCTGGCCGATAAACTCAACCAGTGAGCGGTCAACCCCTAGATCCCTTACGCCGCCAGTTATAGCATCTGGAAGCACGTTAATAAAGGTGCCTTCGATGTCCAGGAAGGCTACAAGACAGAATTCCTTAACGCTGAGAGACTTCTCAATATAGCCGACCAAGCTATGGAGTGCAGTCTCAGTAGATTTGCCTTTGCTGTAGGCATGGTGGTCATTAGATAGTAATCGACTGTCGATGGTATCGGACAGGTAGCTACTAACAATCCTTTCAAGTGCCTTAAGAGCAAAGGACGATAGACTGATAGGCCTAAGATCCTTTGGATTAGTGTGTGAGGCCTTACCGGCTTTAGGAATAAAAACTGCCGTGACATGCCCCCATGCCATCGGTAAGTGATTCAGTTTGAAACAGGCATTGAATATAGTAGAGACCCATTCTGCAGATACCTCCAGTGTCTTAATTAGCTGAGAAGGTATTATCCGGCCCTGCAGATTTTTATGGTTTAAAGCTTTGGATACTACATTTAACCTTCTCGTCCGAAGCCGGTATAATGACGGGGTTGAAAGAAATAAACGGAGGAACTCTTTCCCCGCAGTTGTGTTCCACGGGAAGTGGGTATCTAGTAGCAATACAAAGGCTTCCTTTCCCGTTGTGGTCCAGGAACCATCTTGCTTTTTCAAGAAGCCTATCGGGTTAGAGGATCCTGAGAGAATCTTCCTTAGCCTGGCTGTCTCGGAAGCGCCCTCGATGCCGCCGCAGAAGTTTCTCCACGAATATCTCTTTGCCACCCTTAAAGCTTTTTTATAGGTCTGGAGAGACTTTTTGTACTCTAGCCATACCAGCTCGAGACTAAGTCTCTTGGCTTTGTTGAAATTTTTTCTACAAGATTTACGTAGTGAGTCCAACTCCCGTGACCACCAATGCGGTTTACGTTTGCCCCATTGTTTAGGTTCAGGGCAAGCCTGATCTAGGGCATCTGAGGATCTGAGTAAAAACGTCCACCATGTTCTCAAGATCCCCGATACAATTAGGTTCAATAAGAGGTTGCTGGGTAGCCTATCCTCAAATAACCTTTTATAGGATCGCCAATCCGTGTTTTTTTAGGTTTTTACGCACTTTTGGGCTGGTGATAGAAAAGCTCAATACGGTTCCCATATAACGATGGTCAGAGAAGGAGTGTTCATCTAAATCCCGCCAACTCTCGATCAATTCAGACAGACTAACACTACATAGAGTTATATCTAAAACTTCTTTACGATAATTGCCGTGACGTCGTAATTAGGTCCTCGACCCACCCAGTAGTGCGGCCAGATATTTTTCGAGGCCGGAGTTTGTTCCTCCGCCGATCTCTGTCGTTTAGACGGAGGCACCCGGTTTCCCACCGCTTATCAGCGAATTTGAGCCTGGGCGTGGCTCGTAGTTTCCAGCGTGGCCACGTCCTCCATATTTTCGTGTGCAGCTACTTGTCGCCTTAATCCATTCGGGCCAAGTCGTGAAACCTCTGCCTTCGCGAGATTAGGTTTCGCAGCCGCGTTGGTGTCTGACGAGCCCCTAGTGCCTACCCGCACGGAACGATCTGCCGTTTCCAGCACAATCCCCGCAGCTTTGCTGGTGCTAGGCCCCGCCATAGCACCCATAGTCACGGGCGGGCGTGTAACACCCACGTCCAGCCCGGAAGAGCTCCTATCGGAGGGAAGCGGCGCATTAGGCGCTTGCGCCTGCCCCGAGATGGGGAAGAGGAAGTTTTTGTGCTAGGCCCTCGCGCCTGCAAAGTCTTACCTCGAGATGGGGAAGATTGAGTTTTTTGTGTTTTTAGTGTTATTTTTTCTTTAAAATTTTTATTCATCTTGGTCCTACGACCACCTTCTCGACGAGGCAAGCGCAGAAGTCTGAAAATATTAAAGGGGAAAATAAAGGGTACACCACGACAGCGCCGCGGTAAGACCAAACTTACCCCCTGAGGTGGCCCGGTGTCTGGGAGGCGCCGTTAAAATACGAAGGAGAGCTGGGAGATACTAAGAGAGATGCAAGGTATGTGGAAATGAGAGATGTTGGAACGGTTATCTCCACATAAGAAGCCGTGCAAGATCGTCCTACATTGATTCTTATATGGAGCCTCCCTCTTAGTTCATGGTGGCATGGAAATCCTCGAAAGGAGCAACCATGCTAACACTTAAGCCTCATCCCCACGCCAAGGAGACCAACGGTGATGAGGATTCGTTATCCTACCTAGTGTTCTTTTGCAACTAGGTTACAAAGAAACGGGCCCATTGTTATACTACTACTGTTAAAGAAACTTATTAAATATTATCAATTTAAACTATTATTTATTAACAGTTAATTTGGAACATCTTTTTAGAAACGATATAGATTTTTTTCTACTAATTTTTTTAAACTTATATTAAATATTATATTGTGCTTTTTAGTAGAATTTGTATGCCAATCCAATATAGAATGGGTAAAATTGGTGCTAGTACGTTTTCATTCCAATATAATATAGAGGGTTTCTTACCTTTTTAAAATTATTGTAAAATCAGCTTTAAGCTGATTATAACTAACCAATCTCTGATTGTACCCGAAAGGCATTCGTTTTCGACTAATTATAGCCCAACTGTACCCTGTGCAGACTAATCCGAGTATACTCTCTTTATAGACTAGTCGCACAATTTTTTGCAGGGATTACATACATAAGTAAATACTCATATACACTTATATACATATATACATATGCTTAATTTGTTGTGCCAACTGTATCTGTAACTGCTGTATCTTGTCTCGCGATAATACATGTTAACATATGTACATACATGAGGATGTGTTGAGCAAGTCCAATTGATCGCTGTTTAGCTCAAATCCGTTTATGCATTGTATGCATATAGTACATATGTATCACGATGCAGAGAAAAGAAGGTAACGACAAAAGCACTTCCGTTACTTCGTATTTGCCATGTTTGAAGGATTGACGTCACAACTTGATCTTAAAAAGTTGATTTTTCAGAGTTTTGAGTGATTTTTACAAAAAGTTAAACGCAGAATAATAAATGTGAAGTGCTGAGCTTTATATTTTAGCAGTTGCAATGCAAATAAAACGCCCAAGTGCAGTTATCACCATCCTTTTCTTCCCGCTATTCCTGTGGCAGCAACCGCTGTGACGTATACGCTGCAGGCCACTCGTAATCTGGTTTTCTATCATTCTTGCATATGTATGTATGTAGTACAGCGCCGTCACGCCGTTCACTCACATCTCGTTTGCGGTTGGAGTTCGTGTTTAATCGCTATGCGCTGTAGTTGGCGACCAAATCACCCAATGCCGGCGAGCCTGCGTATTGTTTTGTAAGTTTGCATCCAAATATTTTAAGAACGAATATACTAATTTGTAATTTAATAATTTTGCCAGATTGTATTCATCAACTTTTTTCATTTGATATAAGTACATATGTACATACAAACTAAAATCTTGTCTCGTTCAATGGCAATCATCATTAAATTACACAGTGTGACACTCAAAAATCACTGGGAAGTGATGTTATTTTTCTTGTAGGTCTTATCGAGCAGAATCCAATTTTGGAATTTGTCAAACACCCCCAAAATCTCGACTTAACCTTAAAAAACCGATTTTTCGTGCTTTTGCGCACTTCTTAGCCCATATCTTAGCTAATTAACAACCGATTTTCATTCTGAGAATTTGCAAAATTAAAATTATAATGAAGCTGTGTTGAGAAACGTGCATGGAAGAGTTTTGTAGCGCTATGTGATAATTTCCTTGGGAACAACAGAAGCGACGACTTCATCACAGTTGTAAACGAATTTTTAAGTGCATATGGTGAAATGGGTTGCAACATGTCGATAAAAATTAATTTCTTGCATTCGCATTTGGACTTCTTCCCACATAATCTGGGCCAGTTCGGTGATGAACCAGGCGAACACTTCCACCAAGAAATGGCTACGATCGAAAAACGTTTCTAAGGAAAAAAAAATAAATATGATGACAGAATATTGCTGGTCAGTACAACGCGAAACTGACGATGCTGACCTAAGGGAAAAACGGTCAAAAAAGCACTTTTGATCTATATATTTTCATTTAATAATATTTATTAGTAAATTAAGTTCTTTGTAAATTTTTGCAAAAATTTCGTTCTTATATAAAGTAAAATAACTCAGTCACTTTTTGGCCGATTTATTAAAAGAAACATTCGTTGAACTCGGTATTATCTTTGAATCTTATTAAATCCCATTTTGTGTTTTTATAAAATAGTGTGAGAAAATATCGCCAAAATCAAAAAAAGAAGAAAAAGGGTAGCAAAATTTAAGCTTGTTGTGCAAAAACAAGTAAATTTCTTCAGCTTTATTTAGATGTCTATATATTTTTCAAAAGGTCTGAGTTTCTTTCTTAAACCGTTCTTAGAATGAAAATCGGTTGTTAATTAGCTAAGATTTGGGCTAAGAAGTGCGCAAAAGCACGAAAAATCGGTTTTTTAAGGTTAAGTAGAAATTTTGGGGGTGTTTGACAAATTCCAAAATTGGATTCTCGTTCTACTCGATAAGACCTACAAGAAAACTAACATCACTTCCCAGGTATTTTTGAGTGTCACACTTTGTTATCATTCTAACCAGGAGGGCGACGAATATCAGGCCACAGAAAGTCCAGAAAGTTAAAATTTCTCATCGATAAAGGGACATTAAAAACTATACTATACTAAAACTCACAACCAACTCATCCTACGCACATCATTTCAATTATCAACAATGTAATGGGCGTTTTCTTGGATCACAATAGAAATTCTTTGTAGTACGAGTAGTGCCGACAAGTGATGATCTATACCCTTATCCTATGGGTGTGGGAGATTTTGTAAGTGCCGGAAATTGAATGGAGTGAATTTATTAAAAAATAATATAATACGACGTTCTAGGTCACCGTACAAGAACCTGATTTGGGTTGTACATAAAAAAAAGGAAACGAAAAAGAACGAAAGGAGGACGAAAAAACGTCTTGTTATCGATTTTTGAAAATCAAAGTAACGGTTGTATAAGTATTGTCAAAGTAAGGAAAGACCAATAATTTTAAAACGCTCAACCTCAAATCCGGCTTCCTCCAAATAATACTCGCGGAACCTTGAACAATTTGTTAAGGAAGCAAATAGGAAAATCCTGGTGGAAAACCAATCACTATGATTTTAAGACTCTGAACGATCGATAGCAAACTTTACTGAGCTATATTTAACAGTTCATAATTATAATTTATATATTGTAATATGTTTCATATTTTGCTTAAGTTACGACATAGTTTGCTGTAACTAGTTTAGTATTTAATCAACATTTTACAACACGCCCCATTTTGTCATCAGGAGAGACATACGAAAAAATTAAAAGCAGTGAAGTGAGCTTAACGATGCACACTTCTAAATATTAAATTTTCAATAGGGAGTACTTATAGATACAGTTTACAGATTTCAATTCTTTTGTAAATTAATTAATTGTAGTTTTAGCATGGAATTAATTAATTATGTGTTTTGAAAATGGTGGAGTAAGAACGGTAGGTTATTTTTAGTTTATCATATTTATAGTGGTCTCGGTAAGCAGTATTATCTACAACTATAGGATATGAATTAGAAGGAGACATTAAGAGATGTGAAGGGAAAATTTGAAAATTTTGTTTATCCAAAGGCTAAGCAAGCCTAAATATGGTACAGTTCCGGACTCAAAGCACTAAGTAAGCATACTTTTTATGGTATTTATTGACCTTTCCAATAAACCATTTGGTGAGGAATACTTTGGGCTATTCTTAATGTGTTTTATTTTCCATTGTGACATAAAACTTTGATAATTAATTGAATTGAATGAAGTTCCTCCATACGATATTAAAGGTTTTGGAATACTCTGACGAGAGAGGGATTACATTTTGTGAACTAGTAGACGCGATTTTAGAAATTTCAACGAGTAATAATCAACGGCAAGTATGTAAAGATTCTTTCGTCATTCCTACCTACTGGAAAGGTAATTCTGAGAGCTCATACGCCATTAGGATAAAGGTTTTGCATTTCACGATAATTCTTCAATATCCTGACCCAATTTAGGCCAGAAAGTAGAAGCACTGGCTCGACTTTCACATTTTGTTAGGTGCTGACAGCCATGAAGATATTCAAGAATTTCATTTATTTCGCGCAAATCATTTCGAAAACGCTCTGGTGCCCGCTGGTTTTTGATCGCTTTTATTTGAGGATCAAGCTCGGACTTAATTTTAATGAGCCTTAAGTGAATCGGATATTCTTAAAGTACACTCAAACATACCGACGTGTATTTTAATATTTTTATCTATTATCTCTTCTTCTACATTATTTAAGTGTACAATCAAAAAAGCTTTAATACGAATGAAAACCGAGAAGAATTATCTGCAAACGGGGAGGAACTGACCTGTAGTGCGATCCACTAACTTGTTTTAACGATATTCTCATGGTTAACTCATCTTAACGAATATTTTAATGATGTTGCTGTTCAGCAGCCATTTTTTAACGATTTTCGCTATCGCTGATTCAGCTGTTGTCGTTAGCCAGTCGATTACCGAAAACTAAACGACAACAAATTTGATGTTGTTAACTTAATTGAGAAAAGAAAAATTGGTGATTTCAACTTAAATAAACCATAAATTTAAAATTCGGCGATAAGATTTCTTGAAATTAAAAAAGGAAAATTAAATAATGTCGTTTGAATATTTGGCATATGATTTATCAAGAGGTCACGAAGAAGTAAGCCCTCCAACAGTGGATCGAAGTTTACTCCGGGATGAGGACAATCCTTTTTTTTTTAATGCAACAGAATTAGAGAAGGTGTATCGGTTGACTAAAGACTTGACTGAAGTCCTAATTTCTCAGCTTGGCAGATTTCCTATGACTCAAGTAGAGCGTCAAACTGCTAAAAAAAACGTTTGCTTCAGCGTCGGCACCTTTTGTGGGAAGCACTATTAGGGCCGACAATTGTACTCATGTTTCAATTATGGTGTGAAAGAATCATGAGGAGGCTTATGTCAACTATCAAATCTACCATTAAATTAATGTGCAAAACAATTTTTTATCAAGGTTTCAAGTACAAAATCAGAAATATAGTTTATTTTTAATATACAGATAAATGATCCTAATAACAAAATTTTTAATATAAAATCTAAATACCCTGGAGCACAACACGATTAATGATGGAGCGAATTTTAAAAACGAAAACCATGGCATGTTTGCAGGTGATTCTAGATATTCCCTCAAGTCGAGTTGATGACTATTCTACCAAATCACTCAGAGGAGAGTCCGAAATTCCGCTACAGTGGAACAATGTAATATATGCATATAAAAATAATTATAACTATTTGTGGTTTCAAATAAACTAGTATCTTATTTCCCTTTAACCAAATATAAAAAATCCTTATTGAGTCTTTCGCCCATTTTGGAATTTAGTTAGACGAGATGCCACTCTTTGGTACTTTGAATAAATACACGAAACAGTTCTTAAATGTCGCTAAGAATAAGTTCGAAAATTGCACAATCGTTACCGCCAAGGACAAATATTGTCGACAAAAATTGCGATTGTCGGATCGTTGTGAATCGCACTACTGAACGACTTTTCAAGTAATGGAACAAGGGGTTTTGATCACTTTTAACAAGAACATCTTGGCCATAGACGAATTTGTGAAGTTTTGAAATTGCAAATACAATTGCATATATATATTTGCGCGTAGTTTTGCTGAGTTTCACTAAGGGTATTTGAAGCAAAGGCAATTGGTTTCTTTTCCTGAATCAAAACAGCTCCTACGGGAAGTTGTGACGAATCACACGATATTATTATCTCTGTTTTGGGATCAAAAAATGCTAAACACGGCGGACTGATAACCGGCATTTTTAGGCTTTGTAACGGTTTCTCATAGGTGTTGTTCCATTCGAATAAAACGTTCTTTTTCAAGAACTTCTGTAATGGTGATAAATTTGGTATAAAAGACCGAACGTAATTATCTAAACCTAAAAAACGGTGAACGTCCTCCAACTTTGTTTGGTTTTGGCATATGAACAATTGCCTCCACTTTGTTTCTTGAAATTCATAAGTAGCTTCCAACGTCGGTCCCTGGACACTATTTAGATGGTTACATTTATCAGCATTCGACAAATTAAATTCATGCATTCAATGCTGTTATAAAATATAACACAGTGCTACAAAAAAGAATGAAGTCGAAATTCCTGGGAAGTGATGTTGTTTTTCTTGTAGGTCTTATCGAGTAGAACGAGAATCCAATTTTGGAATTTGTCAAACACCCCCAAAATCTCGACTTAACCTTAAAAAACCGATTTTTCGTGCTTTTGCGCACTTCTTAGCCCATATCTTAGCTAATTAACAACCGATTTTCATTTCATGAGAACGATTTAAGAAAGAAGAAACTCAGACCTTTTGAAAGATATATAGACATCTTAATAAAGCTGAAGAAATTTACTTGTTTTTGCACAACTAACTTAAATTTTGCTACCCTTTTTCTTCTTTTTTTGATTTTGGCGATATTTTCACACACTATTTTATAAAAACACAAAATGAGTTTTTATTAGATTCAAAGAGTACGTTTAATACCGAGTTCAACGAATGTTTCTTTTAAAAAATCGGCCAAAAAGTGACTGAGTTATTTTACTTTTTATAAGAACGAAATTTTTGCAAAAATTAACAAAGAACTTAATTTACTAATAAATATTATTAAATGAAAATATATAGATCAAAAGTGCTTTTTTGACCGTTTTTTCCTTAGGTCAGCATCGTCAGTTTCGCGTTGTACTGACCAGCAATATTCTGTCATCATATTTATTTTGTTTTTTCCTTCGAAACGTTTTTCGATCGTAGCAATTTCTTGGCGGAAGTGTTCGCCTGGTTCATCACCGAACTGGCCCAGATTATGTGGGAAGACGTCCAAATGCGAATGCAAGAAATTAATTTTTATCGACATGTTGCAACCCATTTCACCATTTGCACTTAAAAATTCGTTTACAACTGTGATGTAGTCGTCGCTTCTGTTGTTCCCAAGGAAATTATCACATAGCGCTATAAAACCCTTCCATGCACGTTTCTCAACACAGCTTAATTATAATTTTAATTTTGCAAATTCTCAGAATGAAAATCGGTTGTTAATTAGCTAAGATATGGGCTAAGAAGTGCGCAAAAGCACGAAAAATCGGGTTTTTAAGGTTAAGTCGAGATTTTGGGGGTTTTTGACAAATTCCAAAATTGGATTCTCGTTCTACTCGATAAGACCTACAAGAAAAATAACATCACTTCCCAGGTATTTCGACTTCATTCTTTTTTGTAGCACTGTGTAATTGTCGCTGGATATGTGGTGAATTATCTGTTGCTTTGGCCACGTGAAACGACCAGAGCTATTATTTGTCTTTTTTGACTCCTGTTCATATACCTGACTTTGATTAGTACGGTGCTGTATCGATCTTCGCAATGGAATGTTACTGCTGGATTGGTGCAGTGTGGTCTGCCTACATCGCTGCAAAGGATATACATCCATTGGTTCAGCTGGTTCTAAATTTTTAGCAGGCCTGTTATAAAACTTTGCTGCCTATTAAAATGTAGATTTGTTGCGTGATATCTGGCTTCAATGTGCGCGCTTCATTCGGTATGCCCCGGATTCAAATCCTGGGCGGTAACATCAAAAATTTTAGAAAAGTATTTTCAAATAGCTGTCGCCCCTCGGCAGTCAATGCCAAACCTATGAGTGTATTTCTGCCAAAACTTCTCACAAAAAATATTCGCCGTTCGGAGTCGGCATAAAACTGTAGGCGCCTAATTTGTGTTACAACACCAAAGCGCACACCACAAATTGTAGGAGAAGTTCGGCCAAACATCCAACTATTCTGTAAGCGCCAAATTATTATTGTTATTATTAGATATCTTTTGCCAGGTATCTCCTACCTGCAATTTTTCGCTAGATTGTTGATTCTCTTCGAGCCTTTTGGCCTTATAGTATAAGCTCCTTACATAAGCACTTACGAACATACATACGAGTATATCGCTTATAGTTAGATCCCACATCTTGTGCTAACGCTAGAACAGTAAGTAAGTCCATGGGCCGCGCCAAAAATAATACGTCACTAAGTGGTTTTTTAGTTCCTGACATCAACACATGCGACTATTCTGCATTTCTCATTTAATGATACAGCTGTTGATTTAACTTTTTTCCACCCCATCGTAATATTGGAGGAGTGTCAGAGAGTTGATATCTCCTTCTCCTGCAATAATCCAATAAGGGAATTCAGAATACCTAAAGACAAGGCGATTAATTATAGCCTTAAAACTCGATACAGTGTTAAATGATGGCAGCACCATGCCTGCATGGTCGTTTGCTTTGCTTTTTATAATAGTAACGACTTGAAAGTGATTGGAGCTGCCTTCATAATATTCAAAAATCGTACATGCATTTTTCATCCACGAGAGGTTCGTCGCGCTGCACGTCTGGAATTAGTTCTATTTCACTATAAGTTTCTACTGCAGAAGGAGTGACAGTCATAGTGTTCAATTGCTGGGATATACTCCATATTCTGTACTCAAAACTTTCTAGCTGCACGGCAAGAGCGATACTTATGTAAGTATAGCACACTCCACGACAGCGCTTAGTTGATCGGGTTCTCAAGGCAGTTCTGATCTGTTTTTTATCCACAAATTTCCCTAATTATCGCCACAACTACACTCTTTTCTATTTTCTTCTATTTGATGAAGGTTTTCAAACGGCTGGCTCAACTCACGATCACGCATACGTGATTTTTTTGCAGAATAACATAGTATCTTTTTTTATTTTTACACAACCACTAATTCGCAATTCTTGTACAAAGATTCCGTTTAATCTGATTTCTATGTTAAATTAAAGTGTATGCAAAATGATTTTATGAAATTAGAAAGATCTATATAAATAACGATCGCTCAATAATATTTGTAGCAGAATTACACAATATTCTTTAATAATAACTTTTTATCGTGCAAGGATTCACATGCATCCAGTTTCGCTGTTAAAGCAGAATTTTTAAAATAGTTTTTTTTAAATTTATATTTGCTATTATAATGATATTTGTAGCAATGTGCTTAAATTACGATCACATATATGTGTATTGTAACAAGATTAGATATAGTCCTCTTTATTTTAACCCAACCGGAACAGAAAGTTAACGAAATTAAATTGCAAAGGTAGATACCAACTACAAGCGCATGTAAAAATTTACAATAATTTGCGCTCTACTTACAAAACCAGTTGTAAATACAGTGAAATTCCCCAAGACGGGCAGTCCTTATAACCGGACAAATTTTGTGTACACAGGTTTTTCAATCATTTTTTCATACAAATATCATTCTAATAAACGGACGCTCTAATAACCGGACGCGGACACTGTATTTCAAGCCATTTCCATGAAAAAATTTCTCATAAACGGACAAAATTCAAAAACATCGCAAGCAAGCTTTGTTGTTCATTATAAAAATGAAATAGGGGATTCCCCTTTTAACATGTATGCACACAGCCGTGCGTGTAAAGTAAAAGGTGGTTTTCTATTCAGTTTGTCAAGTAAGTTGCATGCGAGTGGTTGTGTTCAAAGTTCGTAATAATATGGCACCGAAAAAGAAGCTACTTTCTATTAAAGAGAAAATGGACATTATTAATGTTTTCGAAAAAGAAAAGTTATCAGTACGTGGAATTGCAAAAAGGTAAAGTATGGTGAGTCCAAAATTTAACTTGTAGGTACACGTTTCCTTTGCTTTAAAAGGTTCAATATTGGCAAAACGCAAGCTGCTGAAATTAATAAAAATAAAGAAAAAATTCGTTCTAAATGGGAGTCTGGATGTAATATTCACCAAAAGCGAAGTTTCCTTAAAGAAGGCGGCTCGGAAATAGACAGGATGTGTTTTGTCAAAAAATTCCGATTTCTGGTCCCATTTTGAAAGCAAAGGCAATGGAAATTGCAGGAAAACTGGGTGTACCTAATTTTAATGCTTCGGATGGATGGCTAAATAAATGGCGATTAAGGAATAATGTTTCCTTCAAATGCATATCTGGTGAAGCTGCAGATATGAATCAGGATGATGTCGAACAGTTTCAGACAAAGCTGCAAACTCTGTTGAATGGGTACAAGCCTGAAGACATTTACAACGCCGATGAGAGTGGGCTTTTCTTTCGTGCCTTACCGGACAAACCCCTCGCTTTTAAATCCGAAAAATATATGGGAGGTAAGCTATCAAAGGAAAGACTCACAATTTTGTTCTGTGCTAATATGGCTGGAGATAAGGAGTCGCTTTTGGTTATAGGGAAAGCAGCCCGTCCTCGATCCTTTAAACATGTTCCAATTGCAAAACTTGCAGTGGATTGGAAGTCTAATAAAAAAGCATGGATGACTCGAGAAGTGATGAGCGAATGGCTGCAGCAGTTCAATCGAAGAACGAAAGCCCAGAATCGAAAGATTATCTTGTTTCTAGATAACGCGGCTTCTCATTCAAAGGAATTAGACTTGACCAATATAAAAATTTGTTTCTTGCCACCAAATACAACGACAGTTAGCCAACCCCTTGATCAAGGTATAATCCAAAATTTTAAAACTTTGTATAGAAGCTTAGTTTTCAAACACTTGATAACTAAAATTGGCGATACAAGTTCAGCCTCAGAGCTCTCAAAATCGATTAATGTACTGAAAGCTGTGTATTTCATCAAAGCATCTTGGGATAAAGTGGAAGCCACAACAGTCCGAAACTGCTTCCGTAAAGCAGGATTTTTGGAAACTTTAGAGGATCCTTCAGATTTTGATCCCGAAGATGACATTCCACTGGCAGTCTATGCTAGGCTTCAGGAAGGACTAGATTTGTCAAATGATTTCGAAGGTTTTCTCCAAATAGATCAAAATGTTTTCACTGAGGACAACAATATAGAAATTCAATTTGGCCAACCAGATGATACTATGGACTTAAGTGATTCAGAAGATGAATCTTCAGAAGAAATAAGTGACCCCATAACATCATATGATGAGGCTTTAAAACTTGTTGCGCGCTTGAAACAATGTGCAAAAAATGACTATGTAGTTTTTCAGCAGGTTAAAAATATCGGCAGTCACTTTGAAAATTAAAATTTTAAATCAAAGGAATCAATGTTAAAACAAACAAGCATCACACAATTTTTTCCATCAAACTAGTCGATATTGAAATGTAAAGACTTGTACAATGTATTTAATTGATATATTTATGTATGTATATGTAATAATAAAGTATTTAAATATTCTTTACTTCGAAAAATTTCTTAAATAAACTACAATGAATTTTATATGTGTAGTATATATTTTTTATCCTCATCCCCTATAAGCGGACATCTCCCATAACCGGACAAAAACACTGCTACCGTGAGTGTCCGGTTATGAGGAATTTCACTGTACTTATATATTTTCTCGGTTGTTAGGAATCTCTATGCATATCGAGTTGATTGTTGTGTCCGATAAGTATTTATTTAACTTTCTATTACTAGAATCTTCACCCTTCTGATCAGTTCAATTATCTTGGTTGATTGCTGCGTCCAAGAGGCAATTAAATATTTGGATTACGTTGTTTCAGTTTATTTATATCACTTGACCTTTTAATTTACTTCAATAAATTAATTAACATTTAAGTACTTGGCTATTCAGAAATTCATTCTTAAAGTTGTGCTCTTTATTCAATTTTATTTAATGGCAAGCTATAGCCTTGACCTTTTAATTTACTTCAATAAATTAATTAACATTTAAGTACTTGGCTATTCAGAAAATCAATCTTAAAGTTGTGCTCTTTATTCAATTTTATTTAATGGCAAGCTATAGCCGGCTAAGCCGGTAAGCTCACAATTGAAACTGAAAATGTATTTTAATTCTAAGCTAAACGAAGGCACCTTTGCATTTCTACCAGCTATTGCGCATGGCTGCGCTGTTGATGCTTACCTTTGCAACTTTTGTGTTAACGACACTGAGGACTACAGAAACTCCAACTGAAAAACCTAACAATTATCCATCAGAACAAATCCACTCCATTGTGTCTCAGGGAATATCTTATGCAGCAGTTGTGTCCTCGCTACCACAAAAAAGTCTGTAGATTCCTGAAGTTCAAACGCAGTGGCAACCAAAGATGATATGAAGAGTTAAAAACTATGTAAATAAACTTGTTTCTCAAACTCCAATTACGACGAAAATAGATGGACAATACAAGAAAAATAAAGTCAGAATTTTTTTTTTATCGCGAACGATTTTGACATAATGTTAGCCACTGAAACGCTTTTCACAGATAAAAGGTACTTGGAAATCCCAGGATAACAAATGTTATCTATTGTTATCCGAAATATTCCAACGAAAAATCAACCTATATCGACCTTCTGCGTACACTTGAACCCGATTTATAGCTGGTTGTGACTTTAACATAACACATTGGCCAACGAAGAAGGAAGAAATCTCCTGGGCGCAATAAAACAAAATGAAAACTAATCCACAAGTACTGGTCAACCTACGCACTGGCCATATTAATAATAATTATGTTACTGTCATTTTCATTGTAAACGAGTTATATGAAATTTTTCTATATTATGTTTGTAGTGAGATATTGATCGTTGTATACAATGTTGTATACTACATTTCTTTGGAATGTATACACGCTTTATTTATGTCACGGAAATCACGCTTTGGGTTTATTTTTTTTCTTTCTGCGTCTTCCTTATATTTGTTCCTTTACGACGTAATAATACCACTGCCTTCTTTTTGAGTCGGGTTCACATTTGTTTTTGTTTGCTTTGGTTTTGATAATTCCGTAACTACTGGAACTCAAACACGATCTTAACTTAAAATTTGTCAATTGAAAATAGATTATGATCCATTTGCAATCACATATTATGATTTCAATGATCAAAAAATGATGTATTATTTTCGTGCGAATGGTAGCTCGATCAAAAACAGTAATTAGTAAACCAGTTTTTTCTTATGCACACTCTTATAAAAAATGGTGCCTGACCGCTTTAATTCTGTAGCTTGAATTAGCTATTCCAACATATTGTATATAGGAGGTCACACTATCTGAAACCTCGTTTTATATTAACCAGCCCGAGGAGGTTCTTCTCAATCTCACTGAGTTGGTGGTGTTGCTCAACGTCATTTTACATAGCCATATTAATCTTTCAGTGACATCGTGGCATATAGCCCACTTCCTCTCGTGTTGTCGAAAGATGACTTAAAGTCAACAAAGAGAGGATCGACAGCTTCCTCTCCCGAGTCTTTTCCAATACTTGGCGTATCATGAATATTTGGTCGCTGGTAGATTTACCAGGTCTAAAGCCACACCGAGAAGGTGTAATCAGTTTGTTGACGGTTGGCTTCAGTCTTTTGCACAATACGCTCGATAGAGTCTAATACGAAATGTTAATCAGGCTAATTCCGCGGTAATTGCCACAAATTGCAGCATCAGCTTTTTGGTTAATTGGACAGAGCACACTTAAATTTAATCGGCGGGCATGCAATCGTCGACCATTTATGAAAATATGCTGGTGCACATTCCTTGCCAGCTCTCGGCACCACTCTTAAATAGCTCAGATGTAATTCATCAGCGTCCAGTTTTTCGCCAGCTGTTATCCATCTGCGTCCACGGCTCTGTTTTTCTACGGCCTCGTTATTGCTATCCGAACTCCATAGTGGTCGATTGACGGGATGTCAATGCCGTCATCAGAAATGTGGAATTCTGGATCCTCCTTTTCTGTAGGGATGCTTTCTCTGGCACTATTAAGCAAAGTGAAAAAATGGTCCCTCCACAATTTAAGTATGATTTGGACATCAGTCACCAGGTCTCCGTTCTTGTTCTTACAGGAATTTGCACGGTCTTTAAACTTTCCGCAAGTCGCCGTACCTTCTGCTAAAAGTTTTCGGGCGCATAACATGTCTTCGACCTCATGTATTCCGGATCTTTTTTTTTTTGGAATAAAATGTCTCCCTTCCTTCTTAATTACCAGTATATGCGGCCGATTGTAACGCCTCTTTATTTTATGTGGGGGCGCCACATTCCTCGACGTACCAGTTCGGGCTCTCTGGAATCCAAGAATATTCCTAGAGGCGGTACGGAGAGAACGCTCCCAATGCTCCCGATTTCCGAATTGCTAATAGGTGCCCTTAGCGAACAGGTGCGACGTTCATTTCTTGAGGCATAGAGGCTCATGTGAATCTTGGCTGCGACAAGATAATGAGCCGAGTAGATGTTTAGTCGCGTTTTTCCATCTGAAAATAGCAACATAACTAAGTGAATCTTTGTATGCTGAAATGTGGTGCTACAACGGCTGCTTCAAGGCCATCGTCGGTCAAAATTGTCCAAAAACTCAGTCTCCACTAGCAAGCCCCCGCCAACGGGCCGAGACTGTTCGACTTTGCAGGGACCCGAAACATTCAGAAGAAGAATCTCTCTTACCAACAAGAGCTACTATGGTCTTAGTTGGAAATTGAGTTCATGTCGTCCCTCTGCACGAAGTAAAATCACGCTCATCACGTCCGTGATATTGTATTGCACAGAAACATAGAGTGTTCGAGAGAAAGATTTTCCGAAGTTTTTTAGGACCTGTACGTCTACGCGGCCTTCAGTTAAGAAGATTAATAGATAACAAAGGTTTTCGTTTCGATGGGAATCGTGGCGAGGCGCTCGTCCACTGGAGTGAACAACAGTACATGACGAGGAAGTCTCTCTCCCCCAATAACTCCAACAATAAGAACTCTTTAACCAAGCGAGTAAGAGTAGAGAACACTCGGACTGGGAACTGTATGGGATCGGGTTGGGAGTTTATAAATCGGAGGCAAGAAAAGCCAAGCGGTGTTTCTGGGGAAGCTTCTGCGAGAACATGTAAGGCTCGAGCCGGGTAAGGCCACGAGCTTCAAACTGAATACCATCTATGTCTCTCCTTGTTTCCCGGTAGAGGAGCGTGATACACTCTTTCAGGTCGTTCAGGTCATTGGTACCTGACGACATCAATCCCGCTTAGCTACAAAAGTCTGAGCGGGTGTATTTCCGTTGGTTGGCGGCTTCAAACCAAGCAGCCTCTTTGCTTTTCTTTTGAAAGCAGGTTAATGGACAAATAGCATTTCTCGTGAGCGATTGTCGCATGCTCAGAACGCATACTTGAAGGGCAGGTCAATGGAAACAGCCCCGCACATGGTTGTTAACGTCATTGAGAAGTCTGTTGAACACAAACACTTGGCAGTTGGTGCATTTTGGATATAGAGGCGGCCTTTAATAATATGCAGCAGGGGGCAATAGTTGGATTCGGACCAGGCTCAATAACGCTAATTTACCGCCTCACAACTCCTTGGGGTCGGCGTCCTGAGGGAGTTAAAAAAGAGAGGCTAATCGGTTATCGCCTATGGAGATGATGTGGCACTTATCGTCAAAGGAAAGCTTCTGGATACTCTTTTTGGCACCATGCAGATTACCTAAACATGATCGTGAAGTGGTCCGCAGGGCGCGAGCTCGCTATTAATCCTAGCAAGACGGAGCTCGCCTTGTTTACTAGATAGTGCCTGACGCTCGACATCCATCAATCGGCGGCGTCGCACCTGTACCTTTCTGAACGAGTGAGGTACTTGGGCCTGAACTTGAACAGGAAGCTCTCCTGAGGGTCAAGTATTGAGGGAAAGGGCAAATGAGATTAAACCTCTCTCCCAAGGGAAATCACTGACTTTGCGAGACAATAATTAGGCCAATAATGTTTTATGCTGTGATTGTCTAGTGGAACTCACTGGAGAAGGTATTGAAAGTTAAGCAGGAAGAGTGGGTGCAACAGACTGCACTCATTGTAATCAGTGGGGAATTTCGTACCACACCCACTCTCCAACTCAAGGTGATGCCTGTGGCCAGGTCAAAGCTGGTCGGGTGTACCTGACTTCACTCTCAGCCACCTATGAATACTTATTTGGATGCCGGGTCATACCGACATTGAAGGGAGCTGCATGGCTGATAAGCTCGCTCGGCAGGCCACCATTGAAGTCATTACTCCATGCAGGGAAGGGTGGGAGCCCCTCTGGCCGCCTACGGACTTCTATTGGACAGATGGGTCCGGCTCAGCGAGTGCTGGGCAATTACTGCGACATTCAGAATTGTTTATTTTTATTTAACAATAGCAATAACATCACGTGTACTAGAAATAAAACGCATCAGATTACTGATCATGAGATTATATACGCAATGAAAGGAGAACAAAAAAATTCATTGTTTCTTGGGAAAATTATTCTAGTTATAATCGCCTTAAGACAACACAATGACTTTTCGTGGTTAAGCACCGATAATGAATCGAAATTTTTAACTGACAGAGATTCAATGGGCTACAGAACAATAAATCCACTGGAGCTGATGGGTTACAGTTGAGCTATTCAAGCATGGTGGCGAAGAGCTGCTCAGGTGCATGCCCCAGCTCATTGCCAGAATATGGTCGGACGAATGCATGCCCGCCGATTGGAATTTAAGTGTGATCTGCCCAATTCACAAGAAGGTGATCCCGCAATATCGCCAACCACCGTGGAATCATCCTCCTTAACACTTCATACAAGGTTATATGAAGCGTACAGTGTGAAAGATTGAAGCCATCTGTCAACGAACTGATTGGACCTTATCAGTGTGGCTTTAGATCTAGTAAATCTACCACTGACTATATATTCACGATGCGCTAAATATTGGAAAAGACACCTGAGGAGAGGATCAACACACATCATCTTTTCGTCGACTTTATATCACCTTTCGACGGCACGAGCAACACCTGGCCTATATTTCACGATGCCTGAATTTGGCATTCCTGAAAAACTAATACTGCTATGTAAAATGATGCTGAGGAACATCACCAGGTCAGTCAGAATTGGGAAACACCTCTCCGAGCCTTTTGATACCAAACGAAGTTTCATACAGGGTGGCACCCTGTCGTGTGACTTTTTTTAACATTGTGTGGGAACAGATAATTCCAGATGCTTAATTAAACCGATAAGATACCATCTTTTATACGGTTTTGTAACTACAGGCGTATGCCGATGACATCGACATCATTGGACTCAACAACCGCGCCGTTAGTTCTGCCTTCTCCCAGCTTTCTGCCATCAAATAAACGGTTAGGGCATTCGCCTCTTGGCTCCCGCATCACTGTTGACTATTATAATTTCGAAAAAGTGGAGGACTTTGTTTATCTGGGAACCAGCATTAACACCTATAATAATGTCAGACTGGAAATCCAACGTGGAATCGCTCTTGACAATAAGTGCTACTTTGGGCTGAGTATGCAAATGAGCAGTAAAGCCATCTCTCGACGAACGAAAACCACGCTCTATAAGTCCCTCATTATGCCCGTGAAATTTTATGGCGCAGAAGCATGGACGCTGTCAACATCACATGAGATGACCCTTGGAGTGTTCAAGAAATAGATTCTCTGAATGATTTTTGGACTTTTACGTCTCTGCGACGGCGAATACGCAGACGATGGAGTTGTTTGATAACGACAGTGACATAGTCCAGTGTATTGAGATTCCGCGGCTACGTTGGCTGAGTCGTGTTGTACGTATGGAAGAAAATGCCCCAGCCCTGAAAGTATTGAGCGCGGTTGCCGCTAGTAGTGGCAGAGGAAGAGGAAGGCCTTCTCTACGTTGGAAAGACCAGGTGGAGAAGGACTTGCCCTCACTTGGTGTCTCTAGCTGGCGCCAGTTAGAAAGCAGAGGAGCAACTGGCACGCCAAGTTCAAATCGGCCAAAACGTCCGGTGGTATTCAGCCAATAAGGAAGAAGAAGAGATTCAATGGGTGCTCTATTATGAACGAAAGAGGCAGGGCTTCAGTTCATGAACAAGTAGGATGATACTGAATTTGCAAACCTTAATAAACATAGGTAGAAATCGGACATAGATACAAGAGGTTGGTGAAAATAAAAAACGCTAAATACTTGGATCATAAAGTAACTGCTAATATTGAAGATAGTAAATTAACATGAAAACATCTAAAAAAATTCATAAGTATATTTCATGTCAAAGGAAATAAACACCATTAATAAAGTGGTAGTTAATGTACCATTTCATTAGACACAGGAGGTCTGGAATGACTTTAATGAAATTGGACGTATATACAAGAGGTTGGTGAAAATGAAAAAGGCTTAATACTTGGATCATAAAATAACTGCTAATATTGGAGAAAGTAAATTAATGTGGAACATCTAAAAAAATCCATAAGTATATTCCATGTCAAAGAAAATAAACACCATAAATAAAGTCGTAGTTAATGTATCATTTATTAGATTAGTAATAGCTCATTGGAAGGAAGAATCGAGCAGAAAGAATTACATATATAAGTGCTGTCTTCCTAGATCTAAAGTGTGCATTTGAGGCAAGAGATCAAGAGTTACTAGTAAATCATTAGCGTAATATAGAGCTGAATGGTGTTGCGGTTATATGATTTCAAAAATATATCAGGAACCGTCTCCAAAGAACAATTATGGGACAGTCGATATATGAAATAAGAAGTAGTGTAGTTAGTCTGCTCAAGGCTAAGTTCTAGCACATATTTTATTTAATGTACATATACATGGCATTGCTAACTGTATTAAGTATTGTGATATTAATCTTTTCGCTTATGATACGTTAATCATGATAAGTAGTGACAGTATTATTGGTATGATTTCGGAACTAAAAGATAACTTAAATGACGGACGAGCACGCCCAAAACGTAACAACAATCCTAACAATATTCTAAAAATAGAATTTGTGTTACACAACAAAAATTAAAAACCACACATTCACTTACTAGCGACAGACTGTCGTACTTGAATTGTGTTGGTAGGACATAAGGAAAAGTGGTAAAAAGCAACAGCAGCTTACATGCCGGCTTTGGTCCATTGGCTACGCACTTGCCCAGCAAGTCGTAGGTTGTTGGTTCGAATCCCGGTGGAGTCATGAAAGAAATCTGATGAGGAGATGTGGTGATCTCCGAAATAGCTATAATTTCTACCACTCCTGACTGTTGTTGTCTTTTTTCAATATACTTTTCCTTATACACTGGCCTTGAGCTCACAAATTAATATTATCGTTTAATAAAAACAGGCCGAAAAATCATAGACATATGAATATTTGAAACGGACGAGCACGCCCAAAACGTAACAACAATTCTAACAATATTCTAAAAATAGAATTTGTGTTACACAACAAAAATTAAAAACCACACATTCACTTAATAGCGACAGACTGTCGTACTTGAATTGTGTTGGTAGGACATAAGGAAAAGTGGTAAAAAGCAACAGCAGCTTACATGCCGGCTTTGGTCCATTGGCTACGAACTTGCCCAGCAAGTCGTAGGTTGTTGGTTCGAATCCCGGTGGAGTCATGAAAGAAATCTGATGAGGAGATGTGGTGATCTCCGAAATAGCTATAATTTCTACCACTCCTGACTGTTGTTGTCTTTTTTCCAATATAATTTTCCTTATACACTGGCCTTGAGCTCACAAATTAATATTATCGTTAAATGACTTTGTTTAAATAAACTTAAAATAAATGTCAACAAAATAAAATACATGGTTATATCCAGAAAAAGTTTTGAAATGCATGAACCTCGTAATTTACATGTACACCTAGAAAAAATAGAAAAGGTACAGAGTTTCACGTATTTGGATATAAAAATAGATGAAAAGCTTCAATTCAACGATCATATCAGAGAACTTGTAAGTAATGAGAAGGCGCAAATGTTAAAACAGCTTTTTCATCAACAAAATTTCTACGTGCCGTCGGGAGAATTCAACAATTCTACCACACAAATAAAAACCATTTTCACCATATTTTGCTATATTTAGAGAAGAGAGCCTATTGCGGAGGCGAGCGGCTGCATGTGTTCAAAAGGAAGAAGATAAGTAATAAATCAAAACAAAAACCATAGAAGAAATATAAGTAAACAAAAAAACCAGTTTCTGGATAGCGAAACGCAAGTTGAGACGGCAGATTAGTTATGCAATAGTTGAGGATAAGAGATGGGTTGAAAAGGATAGGGGGAATCGTCAAAAGAATATTCTTTCGAGTTTTCGGCAATTTTTGTGTCAATCGCCATCAGCGCGTGCACTTGTAGGCAAATGAGTTGATGCGCGCATGAATTACTGAATAAATGCATGCTTATTGATGCATATTACTAATTTCGAATATTTGTGTCAATCGCCATCAGCGCACATTGCTTGCTTTTTCAACGCGAGTGCGCAAATTATGATTATTACATATGGATAGATATTATGGTAATATTACATACTTACATATGTATGTACTATGTAGATATTTTAATAATCTTAATTTTAATTCTTTATTCATATTTATATACATACATATGTATATGCACCTATCAACTAATCTTTATTTACTAATTTTCTAAGTCAAAAATAAGTTTAATAAAAACATGACAAAATTATATGCATACATATGTATTTTAAAATTTAATAAAAGTCAGAGCGGCAGCTGTTTTTGTCTGCTAAATCATTTGCTTGTCATTTATTAAATAAAATATGTATGCAAATATGTATTTACAATGTGCATGTGTATAAATTCAACCTTGGCCTACGCTAAATCTTAATCATATCACAGCGCAATCGCAACCGCAGCTGCACTTGTGCCTGCACTTGCGCCAAATATTCTGAATAATTTGCAACTACATATGTACGTACATACATACATGCATACATATCTACATATTTACATATGTACATACCTACAACAACAAAAAATTCATTCATAAACGCTCGCGTGTATTTCCGGAAACAAAATATGTATGTATGTTCATTCATAAGCGCAAGCATTTCATCTCCCCGCGCACGCAAATGTTCCCCGCAACAATCCTTTTCACGACGAACACAAAAATGCTGAAATCTTCAATTTTACAAACCATTGAAAGTCATTGAAAAGATTCAACATCGCAATATCAGACAATAATCTAATTTGCCAACGTAGTCTGACAAATTGCTGGCATTCTAGTTAATTCTGGAATATTCTGGAACATTCTAGAACATTCTAGAACATTCTAGAATATTCTAGAACTTTTGTCCAAATGCGCGCATCAACTTATTTGCCTACAAGTGCACGCGCTGATGGCGATTGACACAAAAATTGCCGAAAACTCGAAAGAATATTCTTTTGACGATTCCCCCTATCCCTTTCAACCCATCTCTTATCCTCAACTATTGCATAACCGTCTCAACTTGCGTTTCGCTATCCAGAAACTGGTTTTTTTGTTTACTTATTTTTCTTCTATGGTTTTTGTTTTGATTTATTACTTATCTTCTTCCTTTTGAACACATGCAGCCGCTCGCCTCCGCAATAGGCTCTCTTCTCTAAATATAGCAAAATATGGTGAAAATGATTTTTATTGGTGTGGTAGAATTGTTAAATTCATAACGGCACGTAGAAATTTTGTTGATGAAAAAGCTGTTTTAACATTTGCGCCTTCTCATTACTTACAAGTTCTCTGATCATATTGACTCTACCGTGAACAAAATATCAAGAAAAATATTCTTTATGCAATATATTTGCAAATTCATGGAAAGAAAATGTTAAATAATGGTATTTTATTGCATTGAGCAAGAAATGCAAAACATGCAATAAATAATTCCGTTTTTGCTAACTTAACAGTATAGAAAAGTAAACAAAGCAACTCAGTGCATTAACCGCTGCTACAATAAAGTAGCGACGCTGCCATTGCGCATACAGAACATTTTGACGATGCAGCAGGTTAATGTATACCAATGTTAATGTATGTATACTGAGTTGCCACTTTTATCTGATTGGTTGACCTAACTCCTAAAGTGAAATACTGGAAAGAGATGACTCTACCATGGAAATTAGTTTTAATTAGATTTTCGTATAAATATCGCTACTTTGATACTATTTTATTTTGATACTAATAAAACAGAAATAACTTAAAAAGACGTCTTGCATTTCACAACGTTTCAGAAACCTCGCGAATGCTTATTGACAAGCAGAAGCCACTCTGCTATATATACATGAAGTGGTTCCTGTTAAAGAGAAAATATATTTATCCTGCCTTTCTCCATAACAGGTATATAAATCTTTAATATAACGATGAAATTTGTTAAAGAAGTCACAGAAGATAATTTACCAGGGTACCTAAATGTTAACGTCAAGTATGTCAGCAATAAGCACAGCACAGAAACTCCTAGAAAAAAATAATTTCAATTTGGCAGTTGTCAAAAGCGAAACTGGTAAATGAATACTTACTAAAGTACCACATTGAAACGGTTAATAATTTATTCAAATAGCTATGTTGAATCTGCTTAATGGAGATTCTACTTTTATTCCACAGTTGAGAAAGCTACTAAAACCGTCAAATATGTTTAGAATACCGACATACAATTACTGCAACACTTACACACATTTCGCTCCACATATTCCGCTCGCTGCTAAGGCTTCTCAAAGAACGCACCATGAATTCTCAACCAACGCAGGACCAATTCATACATACGCATCGCAGATGATCGCAGTGAGTTCTCTTTGCTTGGCTCTGACTCTCGCTGCTGCCCCCGTTCTTCGCTCAAGCTTCTACTAGTGTATCGTGGGACTACGGGAACGGTGGTGTCCGATGTCTTTTAGGCATATTCGATCCCCTCACTCGGTTATTCTTACACTACCGCCACTGGAGCCACCGCTGTTCGTTCACTATAAAGGTGAGACTACGGGAACGATGGTATCTAGTCTTGTTTCTAACGAGTTTGCTTAGTCTCTAGAAGTTTCTACGCCCCGCTGCCGATGAGAGTCATCGGCCGTGCTACCAGTGCACCCAGCGCTGACCGCTAATCCCTCCGCTGCCGAGAAGGGTCACCTGCCGTATTACTAATGGACCTATTGCGAGCCCTCTCTCTCTCTAACTCTCTACACAGAAGATCTTCTAGTTCGGTACGAAAAGCTGCTGGTATACGAGTATACCAAGACGTGTGCATGTGTTTTCGCCTTTAACTTTAGCTTGGCTTTACTTAGAAAACCCCCACCTCACAGCTATCTAGCGTTAAAAAACACTTCAATGATATTGTCAAAATTAATTTTTGAAAAATGCTGGCTATGAATTTGGCTGAGGGCTTAAAAAGTAATATCTTTATTCAAAAATATTGGTAGAAAAGTAAAATAAGAAATGTAAGGCTTAAAGTTATCGATATCTTATCTTATTATACTAATTTGCCCTAATAAATAATGAATAATGAATGAATAATGAAAATGAAAATAGTAAATATTTAAATTCAGATATAAAATAACTACTAAAAAATATATAAGACAGGTTTACGGACGACTAATGTTATCCAAAGATCGGTTTCACGAGATTCGAGTTTTACAAATAATTTTGTATATATTTTTATTTCGAAAACGATCATTCTTCAAAAGACTTAAAATAAATGAAGAATGCATCTTAACGTTTATCAAAAAAATGCATCCGTCTCAGTTAAAACGATTTAAAGCTTTCGAGACAAAATAAATTCGTTAACGCTGGGTTTGCGTGCTAGCAATCGTGTTTATTAGTGTTGTATAAATAAGACAAGGCGTAGCTAAATAGCCCATATTACTGCTATTATTCACCAAATTGCGGTTACGTAATTATGTCCATATTCATAATATTATTGCACAAAAATATTTAATTTTGTCATTCGACAACCCGTGACAGACATATGGTAACACTACCATACCACGGAAGAATACCAGATGTGTGTAACCAAATATCAGCAGTTTGCGATGCGAGCAACATAGTGAACATATTGACCAACTTTGTGGGGCTCATAAAAGTTCAAATTCGTGCGGGAGCACTGGTCACTTTCGAGCTGCGTAGCTTAACAAAAAATATGTAGGTATGCAAACACTTGCTGCTGTTAGACTAGCTTTGTTTATTATATATAATTTTTACAACATCGTCAATAAAAATATGTTTGCCGCTTTTTAGTCAATCAATCAATAACTGGCACTTTAAGCTCCGAGGCTATTTTGGTCGATTCTAATGAAGCACGCAGCTCGTTCCTTTGTTAAGCTAACTGGAATCAATAAAAGGAGGCAAGTCCTCCTCCATTTGGTCTTTCCCAGGAAGGATGTCTTCCTCTGGCAGAACTGATGGCTCAGTTGTTGAGGCCAAAGACGAATGCACTCGACGCGAAAGTTTCTCTTCCACCACAAATCCAACACCAAACTTGCGCTCGTTTACATGGCGGCTGGAGCAAAGTCCTATGGTTTTCTGACTTAGCACCGTCCATTTTATTTCCTGGTTGGCGGTGATGTCAGCCTTTGCTTTCGCGGGGGCATCAACCACCTGAGCAGCGGCATGTTCCCCATTAAGGGTTCGGAGAGTCCAGGTGCATGTTCCGAAATCGTAGTCCGCATGTGATCAAAAAAGGGGATCTTATCCGAGGCATATTAGAAGTTTTCAGTGACTTTCTCCACTTGCGTAAACTTCTACACGCGAAATCATCCTCCATTTGCCTCTTTTCTATCTTGTAGAAAAGCAAAATGTAAACATTTCTGTAAATCTTATTCAAATACATATATGAAATTTGATGGATTGTAAAGCCATGTCATAGCATTCGTTACTTTCAAAATTGTTAAGAAATATATACCTGGATAAGAGAAAACTTCAATATCAGTTTTATCGAATGATTAAAATTCAGTATGAGTTATAATTATTATTTGACGTTTTTACGTTGCTTTCTTCTAATAAAACTTAGGTTGACTTATTACTTAATAAAGGATTGATTTAACAAAAAAATAAGTCAAGAGAAGCTCTAATAATTATGTTACAACGGAATTTTATTAATTTTTTTTTTTGAGCTTCTTTATATAAACTTAGAAGCTTTTGAGAAATATCTGAACTTATACAAAACCTTTTCAAAGATAACTTTTGGAAGAACCTTTATGACTAATCAAAAATCTAATTATGAGACATCATTGTATAAAAACAACAAAATAGGTAAAAAAAAACTTTTATGGTTACTTATAGTCACATGTTTGTATATAACACTTCACAAGTAAAAGATTTACTAACAGAAAGGAGTAAATCTTTTACTTGCTACAATTGGTACCGGAATACCTTTCCAGTAAACACTTTCTCGTAGCAATTAAAAATAAGATTTTGATATTGAACAAACCAAACGATTTCAAATAACACAAATTATTTTTTATTTTTCGTAATATGTTAACACTTTCTTATTTATGATTGTAATAATTTCGCTTAAATTTTCTTTCAGGACCACATATGGAACTTGCCTCGTGTTAGATGGAATAATTCAGTGTACCACGCGAGATGAGTATTCTTACCAAGAAATGATATCATATCTTCCCCTGAATAGTCACATTTGTCCAAAGAAAGTGCTTATCGTTGGAGGAGGTGATGGAGGTGTCGCGAGAGAGGTAGCAAAACATCCTTTGGTGGAAGAAATTCATCAAGTAGAAATAGATGAAAGAGTTGTTGAGCTATCAAAACAATACTTACCGACCATGGCTAATGGATTTAATAGCCCTAAACTTAAACTTACTATTGGAGATGGGTTTGCGTACATGAGAAAGCACAAAAATGAATTTGATGTAATTATAACGGATAGCTCAGATCCAATTGGTCCTGCCCAATCCCTGTTTCAAGAGAGCTACTATGAACTCATGAAAAGTGCCTTGCGGCCGGGCGGTATTGTGTGTTCTCAAGGAGGCAGTTATTGGCTAGATAGCGAGCATGTAAAAAAAACGTTTAATAATTGCAAAAAACATTTTCCAACTGTAGCATATGCACATACAAATGTTCCAGCTTACCCATGTGGTCACATTGGCTTCGTGATTGGATGTCTTGATACTGATAAAGATTTGAAAACACCAATAAAAAAATTTACTGACAAAGAATTGGATGTAATGAAACTAAAATATTATTCTGGTAATGTGCATTCTGCAGCGTTTGTATTACCCCGATGGATAGAAAAATGTTTTTTGTAAATTTAAAGATTATGTGAAAAATACCTAAACAGGAGTTTATATTGTTTAATCATAAACAAAAATTTGGTGAAAAATTCCAAATTAATTTTGTTTTATTCTCTGTGTAATAATTTTTTAAATTAAGTTTTTCAAATGAGGAAATGGAGAACATCGCTGCTTCTGGATATGTAAAGGCTCCACTAAAATTATTTGCAAATCTAAGTCACAATAAAACTTTTGGTTCCTAAGCTGTAAGATGAACGCGGCAAGGGATACAATTATTATTATCATTATTGTTTAAGTGTCCACCTTAAATCTTTATAGGCTTAAACAATACCACTCTAATGTGCGGAGGCTGTAGTAACTCGATTAAGGCCACTTTTTGCCCCCTTTCCCCCATTTACTCTTTTTCACGAAAGAACAATCCCGCTCATAAAGACACACGGGGTTTTACAAGAAAAGTTTTAAACAAGTAAAGCCATTATTCTTCGTTCCAAGCTTTGGGCGAAACAAGAGACTTGTCATTCATGTGAGTCAGCTATTACGGGGAAAAATGTTTCTTCAACTATACTTTGACGATCAATTTGATCAGAGGAATTTCTTATGTACAACTTACCTGTAATATCAATACGTACTGGGGGACAGGAAAAATCACACGGAATCGGGAGGCCTGTAGCAGTCATAAAGGAAAGAAAGAAAAATCAGGCGCAATAAGTAGTTTGTGGGCAGCCCCTTAGCTTAAATTTCCAATTGAATATCGATATAACTTTAATCAAGCTTCCCCTCATAAAACTATACGGTTTTGGATTGTTTTTGTTGTTGCGATGAAAGCGCTAAAACTGATCAACAATTTTTTGGTGGTAGGAACCTCTTTGGTTATAAGAAGATAATTCAAATAGACAGCTTTAAGAATCATAGCATGTGTTATGAGATTCTTCCAAAGAATCCACCGAAATGCAAAATCTTCGTTTAAAGCAGAGCCTTGTTTATTTTCGCGGGACGAACATAACGGTTAATAAGCGTTGGTCGGCAGTAATATTTTCCCGAAGGATATATGCAACTAAAATCATTCGGTCCTTCGGTCATTTTAAAAAGATTAGATATTTTCTGTCCAGTTAGGTCTTGTCTCAATCTAAACCAATAAACCTCTCCTCTTGAAAGCGTTGTCTGGAAATATTTATATTTTTTTTGATATATAGTTGCCTAAATGTAGTGATAATCGCCATATTCATCGGTGCGTTTGTAGCACATGGTATTCAACCCGGTCGGTTCCCATTTCTTCTACAAAATCCGAAGACCTGAAAAGGTGACAGAAAACGTGACAATATGAAAGAAAAAGGTAAAGAGAAAAAGAAAAAAAAAGATCAGCGAAAGTATTTAAAAACATGGAGTTAATGAAATTGCCACCCAACTATTTTATTATATTTACAATCGTACAATTTTTAAAAGATATCAATATTTTCCATTTAATTTAAGATACCTATGTATTTAATCATATGACTAAGCCGTTAGCCGTGGAAACTTGTGCTGATGTGTTGCTTTGTGATTTTAATTATAAATAACAATACAAAAAAATAATAATAATAAAATATAAGTCCGAGTGTAATATAAAAAAATAGTTATTTTCAAAAATATCGGCTTGTTTTTGGCTTGTTTTTGGTTCACAGTTTCAAATCAAGCACGGATTTGTGTAATGAATCATCAATTACCACTAGCAAAGAAATTGAACTATGTGATAAGGGGTGTGGACACTAAAACTCAGCTCATTTGACTCAGCTGCAGTGAAAACGGATGGTTATCAGAACATAGATTGTCCAACATTCTTTAAAGTCAAGCAGATTAGAGACTTTTTGGGTTGATTTCCAATAATGCACGAATTGCATTAATATGCAAACCACTAGGAATTTTCAAATGACACTTTCTAGAAATGTTTTATTAATCTTCCTCTCGCTAAAGTTATAACTTAAATTAAATACACTACTTAAGTTAGTTGTTGTTGAATTGTATGCCAGTTGTATACAAAACTATCGAAAATTTTTTAATATATGTTTTTATAAACAAATAAAAATGATTTACGATAATATTAATTTGTGAGCTCAAGGCCAGTGTATAAGGAAAAGTATATTGGAAAAAAGACAACAACAGTCAGGAGTGGTAGAAATTATAGCTATTTCGGAGATCACCACATCTCCTCATCAGATTTCTTTCATGACTCCAACGGCACTCGAACCAACAACCTACGACTTGCTGGGCAAGTGCGTAGCCAGTGAACCACAGCCGGCATGTAAGCTGCTGTTGCTTTTTACCACTTTTCCTTATGTCCTACCAACACAATTCAAGTACGACAGTCTGTCGCTATTAAGTGAATGTGTGGTTTTTTTAATTTTTGTTGTGTAACACAAATTCTATTTTTAGAATATTGTTAGAATTGTTGTTACGTTTTGGGCGTGCTCGTCCGTTTCAAATATTCATATGTCTATGATTTTTCGGCCTGTTTTTATTAAACGATAATATTAATTTGTGAGCTCAAGGCCAGTGTATAAGGAAAAGTATATTGGAAAAAAGACAACAACAGTCAGGAGTGGTAGAAATTATTGCTATTTCGGAGATCACCACATCTCCTCATCAGATTTCTTTCATGACTCCACCGGCACTCGAACCAACAACCTAAAAAAAAGCAACAGCAGCTTACATGCCGGCTGTGGTCCACTGGCTACGCACTTGCCCAGCAAGTCGTAGGTTGTTGGTTCGAGTGCCGGTGGAGTCATGAAAGAAATCTGATGAGGAGATGTGGTGATCTCCGAAATAGCTATAATTTCTACCACTCCTGACTGTTGTTGTCTTTTTTCCAATATACTTTTCCTTATACACTGGCCTTGAGCTCACAAATTAATATTATCGTTTAATAAAAACAGGCCGAAAAATCATAGACATATGAATATTAAAAATGATATATTTACACTACTTTCTCTTGATGTTTATAAGCTTTATTTACATATCACTTTCAAGAAAGAACCGGCTTGCAAATGGCCGCAAGAGTTTGCTGCCAGATTTAATGTACTAGTATTAATGTGAGCGTTTGGTAGTTAAAAGAGTAAGCCTTTATAATAGTCAAAAATTAACATTCGTAACTTTAATTTCTATTTTATTACGAATGTTATGTGTGTATATAACAATTTCAATATATAATAGGCAAAAATTAAAAAAAAAGTTAAATGACATAAAAACAGTAAGAGGGGACGGACTTTACAATTTCACTGAAAAACTGTAATTATACCACATTTTCAAATTTACAAATGTCTAAACCTCCCCCACTTGTTTTCAGTTTTAACATTATCCTACAATATTGTACTTTTAAAATTAAAGATCACTATGCTTTTTTTAAACTATGATTATTTCTACTTCTCTGGCAGCATTTACTGTTCCGTCATTATTTCACTCTCTGGAATCACCGATATGTTTGTTGATAGTCAACTTCTACTTATATATGTATAAGTACAAAAGTGTTAATATGTTCTGTTTCGTCGTTTATTTTATAAAAAAAAAAACTTATAGTTTGGTGAAAACAACTACTAATTTTTAGTGTAATTACCCCCTTAAAAAGTAATTTTTCCCAAAGCCTGGGACACTAATATACAATTTTCCTGATGCTTTTCCTACTAAATATAGCAATTTTTCAAACAAAGTGTTGGGTTTTGTGAATATCGATATGTGTGGGCTGAAAGAATGAATAGAACATTGGTTGAAATTGCTAAATGAATCCTGATCGAAACATCCGATCTAAAATTTAACAAGTTTGACCTATACAAATTATACGATATTTAAAATCTGCACAACATTTTAATTTAAAATATAGAAAAACTGGGAATGCAGTTTTAGGCTACCTTGACGCTAATTGGGCTACAGATGGAAATTATAATAAATCTCAGGTGGATTGTAACAACATCCAGTGTTGAGCCGGAGTAAGTTGCGCTATTAGAAGCACAATATTTAAAATACCTGCTGTATAAGCTTGGGTAAAGAATGTCTGCATCAATTGTGCCTTACTCGTATTCACTAAGGGGACAATAATTGGCTACGCTTGAAGAGCATCATTCAAGAACGAGCACATTGATTATAAATACCATTTCATTCGCGACACCTGTCAGAATGGTCAGATTAAAATTGAATATCTGTAAACACATTGCAAGAATTAAACACGAGTGTTATATCAAGTTAGTGGGCATTAATCAAACAATATGATCAAAGTTGAGGAGGCGTGTTGATGAAAACATCCCTGCATAAATCATACTTGTTAACTTCATATCGAGTGTTTCAATCATTTGTGTCGGAATTTTATTGAACTTTACACTTACTTTAAAATTTTCTTTATTCGTTTCTCAAATATTTAATAGTAGCCAATGGACATAAGATCAGTAGTGGATGACTAAGATCAGCAATAGAAAGAACAGACGGTATTAACGGTACGTCTGATTCCGAGTTCAGTTACAGTGAACTATCATTTCCCATTTCCGCTTGCAGTGGGCTGCAACTGCAAAAATCCTCCCTCAAAACTTTTGACCATTAGTAAATATGAAGATTTTAATGCTCTCAATCTACTCCCGTTGCCCGATGTTTTCCATCACGTCTATATTTTGTGTAATGATCTTTTTTGTTCTAACATTTGAAATTGATCATTTTTTAATTTGTCTCTACTGCTATTTTATAAACAGTGTTTATACTTATAAAATGTGTTTCAGCTAGTACAAAATAAAAAAGATAAAGTCGTTAGGGATTTTTATGATAGTACATATGCGTTTGCGCAGTTTTTGCTGCGACCCTATATCAGTTGTGACCAATCCCAGGATCGTGCTAGGGAATTCTCAGTAGTCGTCCGGGTTCTATACAAAAAGTTAAAGAGTTCGTATTTCTTTCTACTTCAATCTCACACTAGTTCTTTTCTATAAAGGGGTGAGGATAGGACCTACCCACAATCTTCCAAGTGAGGGGTAGAAACTGCCCGTCTCTTAATATCCACCATTAGAGGAAAGATAGTAATACCTGCCCGTCTCCTTATATAAGTTAAGCAGTAATACTTGCAGGTCACCCTAGTAAAAGCTTCTGCTCTCTGATGCCCTCCATCTAGTGAGTATGACGAGCATACAACCTTACAGCATTACCAAAAGCTGTTAGGCAAATGAGCATCAAACCAGAGAACTTGTAAGTAATGAGAAGGCGCAAATGTTAAAACAGCTTTTTCATCAACAAAATTTCTACGTGCCGTCGGGAGTATTCAACATAGCAATTTAATTCTACCATACGAATAAAAACCAGTTTCACCATATTTTGCTATATTTAGAGCAGAGGGGCTCTTTTGCGGAGGCGAGCGGCTGCATGTGTACAAAAAGAAGATAAATAATAAATCAAAACAAAAACCATAGAAGGAAAATAAGTAAACAAAAAAACCAGTTTTTGGATAGCGAAACGCAACTTGAGACGGCAGATGAGTTATTCAACAGTTGAGGATAAGAGAAGGGTTGAAAGGGATAGGGGGAATCGTCAAAAGAATATTCTTTCGAGTTTTCGGCAATTTTTGTGTTAATCGCCATCAGCGCGTGCACTTGTAGGCAAATGAGTTGATGCGCGCATTTGGACAAAAGTTCTAGAATATTCTAGAATATTCTAGAATGTTCTAGAATGTTCCAGAATATTCCAGAATATTCTAGAATGCCAGCAATTTGTCAGACTACGTTGGCAAATTAGATTATTGTCTGATATTGCGATGTTGAATCTTTTCAATGACCGTCAATGGTTTGTAAAATTGAAGATTTTAGCATTTTTGTGTTCGTCGTGAAAATGATTGTTGCGGGGAACATTTGCGTGCGCGGGGAGATGAAATGCTTGCGCTTATGAATGAACATACATACATACATATTTTGTTTTCGGAAATACACGCGAGCGCTTATGAATGAATTTTTTGTTGTTGTAGGTATGTACATACGTAAATATGTAGATATGCATATACAATGTTTATACAATGTTTCGCTGTGCACTTGCGCTGAAAAATTGCGCATGTGTGAATGAATCTTTTCTTGATTCCACTTATGTAAGTACATACATAAGTATGTATAATGAACCATAGTTGATTTTTCATTAAAAAATATAATTTTGTTATGTTTTATTAAACTTATTTTTGACTTAGAAAATTAGTAAATAAAGATTAGTTGATAGGTGCATATACATATGTATGTATGTAAATATGTACATACAATGTGCATGTGTATAACTTCAACCTTGACCTACGCTAAATCTTAATCACATCACAGCGCATCGCAACCGCAGCTGCAATTGTGCCTGCACCAGCGCTAAATATTCTAAAATATCTGAAACTACATACATACGTACATACATACATGGATGCATTTATTAAGCAATTCATGCGCGCATCAACTCATTTGCGTACAAGTGCACGCGCTGATGGCGATTGACACAAAAATTGCCGAAAACTCGAAAGAATATTCTTTTGACGATTCCCCCTATCCCTTTCAACCCTTCTCTTATCCTCAACTGTTGAATAACTCATCTGCCGTCTCAAGTTGCGTTTCGCTATCCAGAAACTGGTGTTTTTGTTTACTTATTTTCCTTCTATGGTGTTTGTTTTGATTTATTATTTATCTTCTTTTTGTACACATGCAGCCGCTCGCCTCCGCAAAAGAGCCCCTCTGCTCTAAATATAGCAAAATATGGTGAAAATGGTTTTTATTCGTATGGTAGAATTAAATTGCTATGTTGAATTCTCCCGACGGCACGTAGAAATTTTGTTGATGAAAAAGCTGTTTTAACATTTGCGCCTTCTCATTACTTACAAGTTCTCTGATCAAACGCTGTGAGAGTGATCACTGTAGTTAACAGCGATAACAACATCATACCCATACCACTTTACATCCCAGTAGTTGTAAAGCAGGTGCGAGCCAATTGCTGTGACAGCGATCAGTGGATAACAACAGCAAAAACATAACCAATAGTTAGAAAACAAGCGTGGGCGAACTAATGTGAGAGCGATCAGTGCATTAAACGGCAAACGACTCCAATACAAGTTTGACTGAACAATTGTGAGAGCAACAGAGCAGCTAACAGCGAGATGTGACAGAGCGCGAAGTTCAGCTTGTTCCAATTAGAATTACAACAGTGCTGGTGGTTGCAAATAGACCAATTGACACTTCACTTCGGTGGTCAAGTAAAAATAATAATTAAGAGCTTCTTGAAAAAATACTTTAAATTAATAAAACTTATGTTTGCAAAATTAATTGAAACTAAAAAAAGTTATAATTGGCGCCCAACGTGGGGCTAGCAAAAATTTATAGCCTCAATTTTATTAAAATTTCGGATTTCATAAAATACTGAAAAACACCGAAAAACTAAAACGAACACGTGAATATTGCTGTTTGCTGATCAAAAAGGAACCTGTTCGCAGAGGAGATTAAACCACGTTTTTCATTTTGCTTTAGATTGGATGATTTGGAACGAAAGCTTGAAAATCCAGCCATTGCTGAAAAATCACTGAATTCTTACAATTTTTGAAACACCTTTAAAAGAATAATCTTGATGGATGTAACAAACTAAACCACGTGTTTAAAGAAAGTAAATTACGTATCTAAGTGTCTTGCTCAGTGCCTTTTTTTCTCAATAAATATCTTAAAATACTATGATCATCATTGGAATTCAATGTACTTTTGAAACTTTTTTATAAATCTAACTTGATTTGTGATCGAGATAAGACGGTATATAATTATACCGGGCTTTTGCGAGGTTAATACTTTAATGTGCGACGTAGATTTAGCAAGCCTTTTTAATAGTTTAGTTCTGAAAGATAAAGATCAACCAAAAATGAATACTGAGGAGTTACCTGCTATAGTAACAGCTGCGGTATCAGCCGCCTTAAGTTCACAAAAAGAGGAATTCGACAAAAAGTTGAACGAAATCTCAAAAAAATTTACAACTACGCCTACAGCTAACGTAGAGAGTTTCGAAGAGGTTAGGATTTTAGGTACCGTGCGTTGCGAGGAAACTCTTGACCTAGTTAAATCTTTGCCTGAATTCGATGGTAGGCAAGAGACTTACGTCTCATGGAGGCAAGCCGCACATACGGCTTATAAATTATATGAACCATATGATGGAAGCGCTAAGCATTATCAGGCAGTGGCCATTATAAGGAATAAAATTAGAGGCGCTGCAGATGCCGTTTTAGCATCTTTCAACACCGTTCTTAACTTTAAAGCTATAGTGGCAAGATTAGATTTCACGTACGCTGATAAGCGGCCAATATATTTAATTGAGCAGGAGCTAAGTACCTTGAGGCAAGGAAATCTGACTGTGTTGAATTTCTACGATGAAGTTGAAAGAAAGCTTACGTTGCTTACCAATAAAACTATCATGACATATGAAAGTCACATAGCTAATTCAATAAATGATAAATATAGGTTAGATGCATTACGTGTTTTTGTCTCCGGCCTAAGGAAGCCCCTTTGCGATATACTTTTTTCCACTCGTCCAACAGATTTGCCTTCTGCTTTGGCACTTGCCCAAGAAGTAGAAGCAAATCATGAACGATACATGTTTGCATCAAACTACTCTAAACATCTCGAGGACAAGGACCGAGGTCACCCTTCAGTTAAGAGAATAGATGAGACCAGGAACAACCAAATAGAATCACGTAGTGGTCATAAAACCCCCTACTTCCAAAATAGGCAAGAAAAGCGCAACATTTCTAGTAATAATAGAGATCAGGGCATTGAACCAATGGACGTAGATCCATCCATATCTCGATTCCGCCGCTCAACGAAGTTTGAGCACCACAATCCCACAGGAAATATTTTACAACAAAATAAGTCGCAAAATTTACAAATCACTAATAATCGGCAAAGCCCTTTTAATACAGGCAATCAAGGTCAGCAAATCAAGCGACCTCCTGTATCGGATAGAAGTACTGGTCCAAAAGTCCAGAGAATCCACCACATATCAGATACTTCGGAAGATGTAGAAGCAAAAACTACGTACGATAGTATTGTGGAACGGGAAGTCGAAGATATCGAAGAAATTAATTTTTTAGGGAAGGTGTCCAGCTCCCTTGGGTCAAACGAACAATAGGAGCTGAAGGCAAAGTTATAAAAATGTTAGTGGACACAGGAGCTTCAAAAAGCTATATTAAGCCCCTTATTGGGTTAAAAGGCATTGTGCCTTTAACGAAACCGGTAGTAGTTAAGTCAGTTCACGGCGAGAGTAAAGTAGGGCAAAAATGCAAAATTAACCTGTTTGGCATAACTTCTGATTTTTTAATATTACCAAACTTGATAAATTTTGACGCGATAATTGGGCTTGACCTGCTAACGCAAGTCAATGCAGTCGTGGACCTTCAAAAAGGTGAAATAATCCATGATTTTGGAGTTGAAAAATTATTTTTTATAAAAATTGACAGCATTAATGCTTTGAAAGTTCAACAGGAAAGCGTACCTGTTGCAATAAGAGGGGATTTTTCAAATATGATTAAAAAAAGATCACAGGCTTTCGCCGATCCCAACGAATCTTTGCCTTATAACACAAATGTAGTTGCTAGGATTCGTACAAAAAATGAAGAGCCGATTTATTCTAAGATGTATCCATATCCCATGGGGGTAGTTGACTTTGTTAACAATGAAATAAAAGAGCTTTTACGAAATGGTATCATTAGACGATCTAGGTCTCCCTACAATAACCCCATTTGGGTCGTGGACAAGAAGGGCATTGATGAGTTCGTTAATAAAAAAAAGCGTATGGTGGTAGATTTTCGTAAACTGAACGAAAATACCATTGACGACAAATACCCGATACCAAATGTCATTTCGATTTTATCAAATATGGGACTTGCACAATACTTCACAACCCTTGATTTGAAGTCTGGTTTCCACCAGATCGAGCTCGCTGAGCGAGACAGGGAAAAAACAGCCTTTTCTGTTAGCAACGGAAAGTATGAATTTTGTAGGCTACCTTTCGGATTAAAAAACGCCCCGAGTATTTTTCAAAGAGCCATTGACGACATCTTAAGGGAAAAGATAGGAAAAAGCTGCTTTGTTTACGTGGATGACGTTATTATTTATTCCGAAACTAAAGAACAACACATCAAAGACATAGACTGGGTCTTGAAGAGTCTATATGAAGCTAACATGAGGGTGTCAGTCGAGAAATCGAAATTTTTTAAAACTGAAACAGAGTATCTCGGATTTATTGTATCAAGTGGTGGCATTAAGACGTGCCCAGATAAAGTCAGCACAATGCTAAACTTCCCAACCCCCGAAACTTTGTACGGTCTCAGGTCTTTTCTAGGGCTAGCAAGCTATTATAGATGCTTCGTGAAAGACTTTGCCAGTATTGCTAAACCATTGACTGATATTTTGAAAGGGGAAAATGGAAGAGTCAGCGCTTATAGATCCAAAAGAGTGAAAATACTTTTAAATTCAAAGCAACTGCAAGCATTTGAGACACTTAAACACATTTTAGTATCGGAAGACGTAATGCTCGCTTACCCCGATTTTAAAAAACCGTTCGATTTAACTACAGATGCGTCCAACTATGGCCTGGGTGCTGTTCTTTCTCAAGAAGGCAAAGGGAAAGGGAACTTTTGGCCATAGTCTGGGCACTAAAAAACCTTCGTAACTATCTTTATGGTGTACGCCAATTGAATATTTTTACTGACCATCAACCACTAACGTTTGCGGTTTCTGACAGAAACCCAAATGCAAAAATTAAACGTTGGAAAGCATTTATCGACGAACATAATGCGAAGCTTTACTATAAGCCTGGCAAAGAAAACTACGTTGCCGATGCTCTTTCGCGTCAGCAAGTCAATATGATAGAAGAAAATACGAACTCTGATTCGGCCACGATTCACAGCGAAAGGTCGTTAACCTACACCATAGAGGTAGTTGAAAAACCTGTTAATTGTTTTAGAAACCAAATAATTATTGAAGAAGGTGAGTTTCCATCAAAACGAACTTTCATTATTTTTGGAAATAAAACTAGACACTGCATACAGTTTTGTGAAAGAAGCACGTTCTTAGCAACCATTCAGGACATTGTGAGCACCAATGTAGTTAACGCAATTCATTGTAATTTATCCATACTAGCCTACATTCAGCATGACTTGGTGCAAATGTTTCCAAGTACAAAGTTTAGATACACTAAAACATATGTAACCGATATTTTTGACCCGAATGATCAGCTGGAAATAGTAGCTACGGAGCATAATCGTGCACACCGTGCAGCACAGGAAAATGTTAAGCAAATCTTGAGGGACTACTTTTTCCCAAAGATGGAAAAGAAAGCCAAAGAGGTTGTGGTGAACTGTAGGATCTGCTCTATATCAAAGTACAATAGGCAGCATCGGAAACATAAAATAGCAGATACACCCATTCCACTATATTCAGGAGAGATCCTCCATGTTGATATTTTTTCTACCGATTCAAAGTATTTCTTGACTTGTGTAGACAAGTTCTCGAAATTCGCAATCGTTCAGACCATAGCGTCGAGAACAATTTTGGACATAAAGCCCCAATTAATACAAATTTTTAATATCTTTCCAAAAGCAAAAATTATTTATTGTGACAACGAAAAATCGTTGAATTCAAACACTGTCAGCCAACTTCTTTCTAATAATTTTGGTATTAATATCGTCAATGCTCCTCCTCTGCATATGTAGCTGCTCAAATGGCCAAGTGGAGAGGTTTCACAGCACTTTAATTGAAATTGCAAGATGCCTGAAGTTGGAAAGATGTATTGATGATACTAGGGATCTAATCTTGCTGTCAACCATTGAATATAACAAAACAATACATTCGGTTACTAAAATGAGGCCAGTAGACATATTTAGATCCACCATTGATGAACCGAATAATGAAGTATCTGAGCGTATTAGATGTGCGCAACAAAAAGAGCTAACAAGTCACAACAAAAACAGAACAGAACGCGTTTTTAAAGAAGGGGAAAAGGTTATGGTAAAAAGAAATACTCGACTAGGTAATAAGTTAACACCACTTTATGAGGAACATATAATTGAAAAAGACCTAGGGACTACTGTTTTAATTAAAGGGAGGGTGGTCCATAAAGACAATTTGAAATAAATAATAGTCTGGCCCCATTTCTTCTTTTAAACATCAATAGCAGAAACCAAGGCTTATTACAGAAAACAAAATTTTGCTACATTGAATTTTAAGATGACTTGGTAACTGAGCATTTCACGAATATTCATTTCCACTATGTAAAAATTTGTATTTTGAAACTTTTGTTAACTATAATGAAATGGAATTTATGTTAAGTTATAACGATAGTTAGTAGTTTTAAGAAAAATTGACTTGGCAACCACGTAATTGCAACTTTCTCACAAATACCAGCATATTAGAGCTCTCATGGATTTGTCATACCGCTGCTAAACAATTATTAAATTTCTCAATGCTCGACCACTCATTATCGCCATTCTCTCCATCTCAGTCATTAACATGTAACTCAATTTCTGTATGGGTCTGCGGAACTAATGCCAAAGGTAAAGGTGACTCAAGCATAACCATACAAAATTATAACTCAACCTAACGCAACACTGTAATTGCTCAGAAGTTTATGCAATAATATCGTTGTGATAACCTACCAAACCAATCACACATAAGAAATTTTGGCATTATTGTTGAGGATCGCGGACGTCCCTCATTTAGAAGGGGAGGAGTTAAGCAGTAATACTTGCTGGTCACCCTAGTAAAAGCTTCTGCTCTCTGATGCCCTCCATCTAGTGAGTATGACGAGCATACAACCTTACAGCATTACCAAAAGCTGTTAGGCAAATGATCATCAAACGCTGTGAGAGTGATCACTGTAGTTAACAGCGATAACAACATCATACCCATACCACTTTACATCCCAGTAGTTGTAAAGCAGGTGCGAGCCAATTGCTGTGACAGCGATCAGTGGATAACAACAGCAAAAACATAACCAATAGTTAGAAAACAAGCGTGGGCGAACTAATGTGAGAGCGATCAGTGCATTAAACGGCAAACGACTCCAATACAAGTTTGACTGAACAATTGTGAGAGCAACAGAGCAGCTAACAGCGAGATGTGACAGAGCGCGAAGTTCAGCTTGTTCCAATTAGAATTACAACAGTGCTGGCGGTTGCAAATAGACCAATTGACACTTCACTTCGGTGGTCAAGTAAAAATAATAATTAAGAGCTTCTTGAAAAAATACTTTAAATTAATAAAACTTATGTTTGCAAAATTAATTGAAACTAATAAAAGTTATAATTTATATATGCAGTTCTTAGAGGCAAGGGAGTAGTACCCTATACTGTTCTCAGATAACCGTCTCTTTTCTTAGAGGAAAAGGGGGTAATACTGTTCTTATATGGAGGGGACTACTGCGTGTCCGTTGACTAATACCTAATATAGGGAGCAGTGCCTACTCTATATTTCTAAAACTCTTAGGTCTTTCTAAATCAGCCTACGACTCACAGCTGGCATCCACTGGTTGCTGGCCGGCTATTTATATTGCCTCCGGCTGCAGTCGTATCGCATCAGACCCCTTTTGTGCTTCCTTTATTTATAATATTGTGTTGTTCCTTAAAAATAGTTGTGGTTTGGCGTCCTCACACATTTAGTTAAGAACTTCTCTTTTAATTGTTTACATTCTATAACAAATATTTTGGTAAGTTTTGCACAAAGTCCATTATCTACAATATGTATTTCATTTAAGAATTGTATGTGAAGTTTATGTATTTTTCTAAAAGCAAAGTCAGTAAATACACGATAGTAGTTTTAAAATTTTTCTAAAATTAATTTTATTTAATAGAATGCCGCGAACTTGTCAGAATTCTGCAGACGGGTTTTCCACATGTATGGTGAATTTATTCTTCAAGCAAAACGAAATATAATAACATATGTTGTTGTTGTAAAATCATAAAACATTGCCCATAAAATTTTAGGGATCAGTAGCATTGACAGTCCTTGGCCGGAAATAAATCGGGGTCGTTCCGGTATCGTAGAACCGACTGCCGTGGGAACGCAGATCTTTCCTATCGATGAAAGGGATACAAATTGACTGCCAAAATTTCGCTGTACTAGTTGAGAGATCGGTTTGAAGGCTATTGAATGACATCAAAACGATGCTTCTCAGAAATATATATATATATATATGTATATCAGGATATCGCATCTGCGAAAAGATCAGTTCCTCGTAAAGAAGACAGTACCTCAAAAAAATAAGGAGAAAATGTATAGCAAAACTATTTCTCTACAGACTCCATCGAGTTTAATTTCTTGATGTACTTGCCCAAAGAGCTTGGACGGCTTTAACTGAAGTGTGTCTTAATTTCCTTGGCACTTATATATAATCGTATTACTTTATGTGTCATTTCATACCAAATCGTACAGGCAGTTAGGGTCATGTATTTTTTTTTTCACATGTAATTATTTTGTAGTTTCTACATCGAAATCGCACGCATTTTTTCTTTTTGTTTGATTTTGATTTCTTTCGTTGTGGGGAATTTTTGAAAATTTGTCCAAAAACTTGATTTCGCATTATATTTTGTTTTCGAAAATGCGATAACTTTGCGAAAAAACTACCGATCTTCGAAAGTTTTGGAAAAATGTCTTTATATCGACGTTAAAAAAATCAAAAATTTTTTACTTAAATAATTTCGAATTGCGTTAGTTTTTTCTTCATATTTTTTCTTAAATAGTAATATATATATAAGGAGTATTCCAAACAAAATTTGCCACCAAATCTTTTTTCGCGTTGATATGTTTTTCTTGTTATATAGTGGAAAATATTCGATACGAAATTTTTCATATCAATTTGTTACTTATTTACTTAATTGGCGCTATAACAGCTTAAGCGATTTTGGCTGAACTTCTCCCACAATTTGTGGTGTGCGTCTTGATGTTGTAACACAAATTGAGGGACCTACAGTCTTATGCCGACTTCGAATGGCGAATGTTTTTTTTTTTTGTTAGATATTTTTTCATGGCAGGAATACACTCGGCGGTTTGCCATTGTCTACCGAGGAACGACCGCTATTAGAAAAAACTTTTTCTATAATTTTTGATGTTATTTGCCCCGGCCAGGATTTGAACCCGGGACCCACCGAATGAAGCGCGCACGCTCTACACACTCGGCTACGGCGACCGCCCAATATGATTTTTCTTAACTTTCAAATGAGATATAGTAAAATTAAGCGAAATCGGGTTTCATTAGTTATTTAACAACAAAAATCGAAAATAAACTTGTTTTACACTTAGATCAGCTTTTTTCATTTATTTTATTGGAAAATAAGAAGAAATTTAATAAAGGGCAAGCATTCATTTGCAACAAAATTTTGGTGCCAAATTTTCTTGGAATGCCCCATAAACAAAATTATGCAGTAGCCTCTTTTAGCCGAAATTCGTTGTTTGGGAATTATGATTTTTTAGAGTTATAGTACTAATTATGATTTTTTAGAGTTACAGTACTAATTATTCGGTAATTTTAGGCTTCATTTATAACAAATGCCATCATTTCGCCAAAAGTGACTCAATCGTTATGATCTTTTTGCTTTTAATTGTCAAAGGATCATTCTAGAAGAAAAAATTATAAAGTCTAACTAATTTTCGGGATTTTTTTTTCATTATCGTTTTTTAAATCTGCAAAAAAAACTGATGAATTTCACCCCAAAAAATATATCTGATACGTAGATACATTTGGTTAGGAAATATTTCTATACATTGATATTCATTGTCCTAAAGCCCATTCCGGCTGGCATTTTCTTGCAATGTACATGTTTCCGCGTCTTGAACAGTATTCAGTGTCATTCTTCCAATGATGATCCTGAATTTCATATTGTAAGCTGTCGATGTCAAGTAACAACCGAGATGGAAATGACTTCGCCAGAGTTTTTTCTTCACTGATTCACCTGTTGGATTTATTTTGACTTCAAATACGAGCTGCCTTTAAGAGTCTGTGCCGCCAGTATATCGACGTATTCTGTTAGAGTCAGATTTTTTTTTATAAAATTATTATTTTCTCAAAACGCAAATGAAAATTTCATCGCCTTCATTACCCTGTGTAAATTCAAGAAATTCAAGATTGATAGCTAAAGCTCCCGGGAACGTCTTACAGTTTTGAAAAATGCGCTGATGGTCATCAGAACAAACAATAGCTTATAAAAACTTCTTTCGCAGTTCTTTTACATTCTTGGTATCTTGAACTGTTTTGAAATCCATGGCTGCTCTTATTAAAAAATCAAAGATCGAGCAATAGACGCATAAGCAAGCCTCTTAAGTTGGGCAAGGAAGAGGGTATAAATTTGGTCAGACCCTATTCTAATTCTGGATCGGTTTCCTTGAACATTTTGTATGTTCCTTTTATAGTTCGTGTCATAAATCTCTTTACTTTCTTAACTGCAACTCCAACTGGGTACTTATGTACATATATCTTTTTTGTTCGAGAGCAATTGAAGTCATCATTAAGATAATATTCCATAACCAGGTTAGCCGTAGTCTCAGGAACTGGGTAGCCAGAAAAAACATCTCATGTCGCGTAAGGTTATTTTTTGTAGATCGAATTCTTACTTGTGTAATCATGCAATCGGTAATCGCAAGGAACTTGGACGCAATATCCTCTTTTGACAAAGCGTGAAAATTGCTTGCAATCTCCAGTGATGCTCTGTGTTTGAGCGAGATGAGGACAGTATCGATTGTATAGTAGAACGAGACCGTTGTGTAGAGAGAACAGTTTTGAAGCTCGAATAAAATTACTTAAATAATACGCATGCGTCTTTTATTTATAAAGGCGGAACATTATTTGGTCCATCGAGCCGAAGGGTGTAATGATTTACAGTCGACTTGTTGGAAAACGTCGACGAAAAAGCGGGAAAAAGGAAAATTCGCGAAGGTTTGAGGCACTAATTGCGTGCAAAATGTATATATTCGGTTTAATTGTTTGTGTAGGTGTGAACAAAATGTTTACTCTTTTGCTGGCCGTTACAATTCCACTACATTGCATACGAATTACATAGAATGTAACATGTTCGTTGTTCACAGCCGAACACTCGGTTGATTAATTCGTTCTGTTTAACGAGGAGTAGCGGCGATGGCGAAATTGGAAACAATGCCTGTAAATACATACAATTGTATGTGGGCATATTGTTGCGTTTGTTTGGTCTACTGCTTGTTTTGTTTATGGAACAGTCCAATATAAAATTCAGCGAGAGTTCCATATGTTCTTAGTATCGTGCGAGTCATGGGAGTACGTATGTATATTCGTAAGTAGGTATATAATCGGGAAATTCAGTTTCGTTTCCTTCTATACTTGTGATTGGATTCCCGATTGTGCGAAAGAAAAGGGAGAATGTAATGCACGATAGGCGTTTTATCATTATGCTCCTATGATGACTTTATTTTCTATATGCAGAAGTTTTCTCGCTGAAAAATTTCGTCACTTATTTTATTTCACTCGTCGTGCGCACAAGGGAAAAATTTTGCATTTACTTGAATCTGATTATTTTATTTTAGACTGCGTATTATCTTGCTACATAGTCAATATTTATAAGAAACAAAGGTTTATAGTATTGTTTATTCTAGAATTTACTATTGGAAAGTATGCCAATATTAAAGAGAGCAAAGTCGTCGAAGGAGGCAGATCAGAGTAACACAGTTGCAAGTGCAAACCAGCGTGGTAGAAATTACAGCTAAAGAAAAAGCAATGAAAGCGAACGGTGCGCATGTTGGCCGAAACTAGATTATGGTAAGCTAAATTGGAAAGCGACTTGATCCGCGATGAGAACATGCAAGTAACTGCGAACGTAGACGCAACAGCGACCTAAAATTATTCAAATAAGCGATACGATGCCCAACAATAAGCACGATTTGAAAGGTGGAACTGCGACTTATGTACAAATTTATTTTCGGATTGCTGCGTAATATATCGACGAGCTCTTATTATAAGTAAGACAATTATTAATTAACTGGGCCTTGACGGGCAACGGTTGGGCTACTTGAAACACCTTCATGGAAAGGTAGGTTACCGTGGTATGTTTAAGTTTGATAAGCGATGTTGAGTTATTGGCGGCTTACTTACATAAAACAAACTTACTTATTCAATTGGCCCTATAACCACTTAAGCGATTTTGGTCGAACTTCGCCTGCGATTTGTGGTGTGCGTCTTGATGCTGTGATACAAACCGAACGGCGAATGTTTTTTTGTGAGAAGTTGTTTTGTTTTCATAGCAGAAATACACTCGGAGTTTTGCCATTGTCTGCCGAAGGGCGACTGCTATTAGCAAACACTTTTTCTATAATTTTTGATGATACTTTCACCGGCCAGGATTTGAACCCGGGACCCACCGAATGAAGCGCGCACACGCTACACACTCGGCTACGGTGGCCGCGACTTATGGATAATATTAAACTACGTTTGTCAGACACGGCGACACAGTATGTGAATATTTCCGGAGTGACTTATTGAATAAAGCTGGTAATAGTTATATATTTCGGACTTCCTTTAAGTGGCCACAATTTTTTATTTTAATTCCTCCGCATCAGTTGCAGAGAATTCAGAAATGGCAGATTTCGAAGCCATTGTAGAGGGTAGGGATATGCGGGTGGATATAGATTATACTACGTCCGAGTAAGCCATGCCTTAGCTGTTCAGATGCTTTTCAGCGATGTGCTTGATTGGACAACCGTGATGAGTACGAGGGGAAAATTAGGCGAACTGTGAGCGGGGATTACGTCAAAATTATTTGCGAAAGGGCACACTGCTCAAAACTGTTTGTCAAGTCGTTGTCTCATGTGCGCTAGGGCACCTCATAATAGCATTACAAGTTCGAAGTTATGAACGAACTCCAAGGAGGCCGCTCAAGTGTCGATGCTAGCAACAGCGGTAGTGGGTTCGAGTGAAAAGTAGTAGCAATTAATTATCGCATTAGAAACGACACTGGAGCACAAACAAACCTGATTAGTGAAGATAAGTCACACATAAATATGTATGCACCGAACAAGAATTGACGTCTCTTCTGCTATTCGGTCAGAGACTAATGTTTACAGCAAATCAATTTCGGGAGATTCGATGTTGGATTAAAATTACGACCTTTACACTTTTATCACATGCCTGGTTTTCCATCGGTCTTGGGTAATATGTTGCTGCCTTTACTGCGCTTACAGAGGCTAAGCTTAGCGAGCCGCATATCTAAACGTTTGGCAGCTGCAGCGTTCTTCTTGATTGGTGGCACAAAAGACTTGCTTGGGCTTGCTGCCTTTGGGCGGGACCCCGAAAATTCAGACGTTTTACGGCCAATATGGTAAATGAAGTGGAAGACGATTGTAAGCGTGAGCCCTGGATACGAAGAAGTTTTGAATCAGAAAGCTTAAGAGGAGCAAACGTACACCTTCAACTCACATGTATGACATTACGTTTAACAACTTCCCAATCGACGCGAATCGTATTAGCCCTAATCGTGTAGCTGCGCTCTAAATATTCTTATGGTTAAAGCAACGGTTAAAGAAAAAGTAAAATATTAGACCTCTGTGAACGAAATATAGCGGTTAAGACTGACAACAAGAGAAGATAAGAGAAAACTTTGATTGATATCGGAATTTCGTTGAATGTTATTCAAATGATCGGGCACAATTTGCAACGGGTGTTAGTCGGTCCCTTAAGAGGGTTTCGCTTGCACGCCTATGATGTATCAGCAGATATTCCCGCAGAGACAATAACCGAATTTTACCTCTCTAGGGTGCCATTCCGAATGGCATCAGCGCATTTTTGTGCAGTTAGAGCATAAACGGAAGAGGAATTGTTACTCTTATGTCAACGGTTATGATATTCACCATACCATCGATTTACCATCTGATATGAATAACGCTTGGCTGAATGCGCATATGGAAGGATCAGAGTTAATTCTTAAATGGATTTCTCCAACGGATGCACTGGCATTGTCAGTGAGATCTTTGCCAGAGGTTGGCGTTGCTTTTTAGACTAAGCATATGGTGTTAAATATAACTGCCCGTATTTATACATGGATGGGCATCAGTATATGCAAAGACTTTACTTCAAATAATTTGACAGGAAAAATCATGTTTGTTCCTGAAACGCTGAGGCTGACGTGGCAGGAAATTTTTCTCTGTTGCTAACATTATTTAAAGAGGCGCTATTACGTATCACGGCTTGAGTTGTGTTCGGAAACGTTACTCGGCGATTTCATACCTCGCGTAATTGTTGGTCGAACTCTATGGTAGTATTGTACTAATTTCAGCGAGAAAGTGGTAGTCTTAAGCAATTTGTGGCAAACCGAGAACGACAAATATATAAAAACCGAAGAATTGTGATATGTGCCCACCGACGTGAATCCCATAGATCGTATCTCTAGAGGGATGTTGATGGATATATTAACAGCTAAGGTATCGTGGTCCCGATTTTCGTCGACTGACGGAAACCATGTGGCCGAAGCTGCCAGAAGGGATACATGGAAGGGTTGAAACAGAGGTGAAAAATGAATGACACTCAGTAAATGTTGTCAGTGGAAATAGACTACAGTCAGGGAGAAAGCTAATTGGTTATGACCACATTATTCTCAACGGCGACACATTATGGAAGCATGAGAAATCGTTAATGTATCGGTACTCGTCGATCAATCGCTTAATAAGAATAGCGGCATGGGTATTTAGAGTCAACAAAAATTGTCGTACCTTCCTAGCAAACAGACGTAGACTACATTTGAGCGTTACAGTACTTGATGACTCAATCCCTTTCTGGATCAAACAAGAGAAATGGTTTTAAGGCACAGGTTCAGCTGAGGGCGCTCTATTACCGAAACGTGATTACAATTGTGGCACCGTTTCATAAACCTGCTATACTGGGTACGAGCGAGTGTTTATAAAAAGCAGACTTACCTGCATGCCAGGGGAATCCAGCAGCATTGCCAGGGGAAGGAAAGTTGATTCGGATAGTAGCTCGATCAACTCCTCTGCAACTGCTACATTGTAGAGCACAGCATCTAATAGTGTCATTAAGACAAAAATATTGGGTCATCGCAATTAACTTTAGCACGGTACTTGATCAAGAGTTGTATAATATGCGAATGGTTGGGGCCAACAAATGGGCGAACAAATGATGGAAAACAGTTCAGCTTGCCAAGTACGCCCAGCGCACCCATTTCTGCAGGAGTTGATTATGGAGGGCCCTTACAAGTACGTCCAGATCATTGAAAAGGAAGGTTGATTAAAAAGAGTTATATAGCGGTTATAAGGTGATACACTGAGAATCCGATTTATGCCGTCCCTAAGGCATTTATTCGCTTCACTTCCCGCTATGGGTACTGTCTGCGTTTCTGCAGCTATAATGGGATCAATTTTGTAAGCGCTGAGCGAGGGCTGTGTCGAATGTTGCATACTGACACCGAGTGGAGTTTCATTACCCCATTTGCCACACATCTTAAAGATGGGTAAGCATCATCTGCATCGGGGCATGGGCGCAAGACTATTGACAATAGAATCTATACAGAAATGGGAGCAGTCCTCAACGCCCTTCCAGTATGTGCACAAGGCGCGGACCCTGGAAATTTGAATCCTCTTACCCCCGATCATTTACTAATTGGAGAAGCCTTGGATCCTGATATAGGTGGGCGAATTCCTGTGAAACGGCCGAAGAATCGCCTAAGCTATTGGGAATTTTAGCTGCTTATCACTCAAAGATTATGGAAATTAGGAGAAGAGTTCTAACAGTGTCCCAAATCGCGGGAAGCTAGTCAAAATAAGAAGATAGCTGACTTTATGGAAAATGGGACGAGTGACTGCAGTACATCCAGACAACTTCTTGAGCCTCGAGAGGTATCGATCGGTATATTGCGCTTCAACAGTTTTGGTGATGATTTATCCTCTGGCAAGGTGAACGATTCGACACTCGATTGAGTCAGGGATTCAGAAATTGAGAGAGTTTCTTCTTTTGATAGCAAAAATACCAATGAGAGTGATTTGTATTAGACCCTATTCTAATTCTGGATCGGTTTCCTTGAACATTTTGTATGTTCCTTTTATAGTTCGTGTCATAAATCTCTTTACTTTCTTAACTGCAACTCCAACTGGGTACTTATGTACATATGTCTTTTTTGTTCGAGAGCAATTGAAGTCATCATTAAGATAATATTCCATAACCAGGTTAGCCGTAGTCTCAGGAACTGGGTAGCCAGAAAAAACATCTCATGTCGCGTAAGGTTATTTTTGGTAGATCGAATTCTTACTTGTGTAATCATGCAATCGGTAATCGCAAGGAACTTGGACGCAATATCCTCTTTTGACAAAGCGTGAAAATTGCTTGCAATCTCCAGTGATGCTCTGTGTTTGAGCGAGATGAGGGCAGTATCGATTGTATAGTAGAACGAGACCGTTGTGTAGAGAGAACAGTTTTGAAGCTCGAATAAAATTACTTAAATAATACGCATGCGTCTTTTATTTATAAAGGCGGAACATTATTTGGTCCATCGAGCCGAAGGGTGTAATGATTTACAGTCGACTTGTTGGAAAACGTCGACGAAAAAGCGGGAAAAAGGAAAATTCGCGAAGGTTTGAGGCACTAATTGCGTGCAAAATGTATATATTCGGTTTAATTGTTTGTGTAGGTGTGAACAAAATGTTTACTCTTTTGCTGGCCGTTACAATTCCACTACATTGCATACGAATTACATAGAATGTAACATGTTCGTTGTTCACAGCCGAACACTCGGTTGATTAATTCGTTCTGTTTAACGAGGAGTAGCGGCGATGGCGAAATTGGAAACAATGCCTGTAAATACATACAATTGTATGTGGGCATATTGTTGCGTTTGTTTGGTCTACTGCTTGTTTTGTTTATGGAACAGTCCAATATAAAATTCAGCGAGAGTTCCATATGTTCTTAGTATCGTGCGAGTCATGGGAGTACGTATGTATATTCGTAAGTAGGTATATAATCGGGAAATTCAGTTTCGTTTCCTTCTATACTTGTGATTGGATTCCCGATTGTGCGAAAGAAAAGGGAGAATGTAATGCACGATAGGCGTTTTATCATTATGCTCCTATGATGACTTTATTTTCTATATGCAGAAGTTTTCTCGCTGAAAAATTTCGTCACTTATTTTATTTCACTCGTCGTGCGCACAAGGGAAAAATTTTGCATTTACTTGAATCTGATTATTTTATTTTAGACTGCGTATTATCTTGCTACATAGTCAATATTTATAAGAAACAAAGGTTTATAGTATTGTTTATTCTAGAATTTACTATTGGAAAGTATGCCAATATTAAAGAGAGCAAAGTCGTCGAAGGAGGCAGATCAGAGTAACACAGTTGCAAGTGCAAACCAGCGTGGTAGAAATTACAGCTAAAGAAAAAGCAATGAAAGCGAACGGTGCGCATGTTGGCCGAAACTAGATTATGGTAAGCTAAATTGGAAAGCGACTTGATCCGCGATGAGAACATGCAAGTAACTGCGAACGTAGACGCAACAGCGACCTAAAATTATTCAAATAAGCGATACGATGTCCAACAATAAGCACGATTTGAAAGGTGGAACTGCGACTTATGTACAAATTTATTTTCGGATTGCTGCGTAATATATCGACGAGCTCTTATTATAAGTAAGACAATTATTAATTAACTGGGCCTTGACGGGCAACGGTTGGGCTACTTGAAACACCTTCATGGAAAGGTAGGTTACCGTGGTATGTTTAAGTTTGATAAGCGATGTTGAGTTATTGGCGGCTTACTTACATAAAACAAACTTACTTATTCAATTGGCCCTATAACCACTTAAGCGATTTTGGTCGAACTTCGCCTGCGATTTGTGGTGTGCGTCTTGATGCTGTGATACAAACCGAACGGCGAATGTTTTTTTGTGAGAAGTTGTTTTGTTTTCATAGCAGAAATACACTCGGAGTTTTGCCATTGTCTGCCGAAGGGCGACTGCTATTAGCAAACACTTTTTCTATAATTTTTGATGATACTTTCACCGGCCAGGATTTGAACCCGGGACCCACCGAATGAAGCGCGCACACGCTACACACTCGGCTACGGTGGCCGCGACTTATGGATAATATTAAACTACGTTTGTCAGACACGGCGACACAGTATGTGAATATTTCCGGAGTGACTTATTGAATAAAGCTGGTAATAGTTATATATTTCGGACTTCCTTTAAGTGGCCACAATTTTTTATTTTAATTCCTCCGCATCAGTTGCAGAGAATTCAGAAATGGCAGATTTCGAAGCCATTGTAGAGGGTAGGGATATGCGGGTGGATATAGATTATACTACGTCCGAGTAAGCCATGCCTTAGCTGTTCAGATGCTTTTCAGCGATGTGCTTGATTGGACAACCGTGATGAGTACGAGGGGAAAATTAGGCGAACTGTGAGCGGGGATTACGTCAAAATTATTTGCGAAAGGGCACACTGCTCAAAACTGTTTGTCAAGTCGTTGTCTCATGTGCGCTAGGGCACCTCATAATAGCATTACAAGTTCGAAGTTATGAACGAACTCCAAGGAGGCCGCTCAAGTGTCGATGCTAGCAACAGCGGTAGTGGGTTCGAGTGAAAAGTAGTAGCAATTAATTATCGCATTAGAAACGACACTGGAGCACAAACAAACCTGATTAGTGAAGATAAGTCACACATAAATATGTATGCACCGAACAAGAATTGACGTCTCTTCTGCTATTCGGTCAGAGACTAATGTTTACAGCAAATCAATTTCGGGAGATTCGATGTTGGATTAAAATTACGACCTTTACACTTTTATCACATGCCTGGTTTTCCATCGGTCTTGGGTAATATGTTGCTGCCTTTACTGCGCTTACAGAGGCTAAGCTTAGCGAGCCGCATATCTAAACGTTTGGCAGCTGCAGCGTTCTTCTTGATTGGTGGCACAAAAGACTTGCTTGGGCTTGCTGCCTTTGGGCGGGACCCCGAAAATTCAGACGTTTTACGGCCAATATGGTAAATGAAGTGGAAGACGATTGTAAGCGTGAGCCCTGGATACGAAGAAGTTTTGAATCAGAAAGCTTAAGAGGAGCAAACGTACACCTTCAACTCACATGTATGACATTACGTTTAACAACTTCCCAATCGACGCGAATCGTATTAGCCCTAATCGTGTAGCTGCGCTCTAAATATTCTTATGGTTAAAGCAACGGTTAAAGAAAAAGTAAAATATTAGACCTCTGTGAACGAAATATAGCGGTTAAGACTGACAACAAGAGAAGATAAGAGAAAACTTTGATTGATATCGGAATTTCGTTGAATGTTATTCAAATGATCGGGCACAATTTGCAACGGGTGTTAGTCGGTCCCTTAAGAGGGTTTCGCTTGCACGCCTATGATGTATCAGCAGATATTCCCGCAGAGACAATAACCGAATTTTACCTCTCTAGGGTGCCATTCCGAATGGCATCAGCGCATTTTTGTGCAGTTAGAGCATAAACGGAAGAGGAATTGTTACTCTTATGTCAACGGTTATGATATTCACCATACCATCGATTTACCATCTGATATGAATAACGCTTGGCTGAATGCGCATATGGAAGGATCAGAGTTAATTCTTAAATGGATTTCTCCAACGGATGCACTGGCATTGTCAGTGAGATCTTTGCCAGAGGTTGGCGTTGCTTTTTAGACTAAGCATATGGTGTTAAATATAACTGCCCGTATTTATACATGGATGGGCATCAGTATATGCAAAGACTTTACTTCAAATAATTTGACAGGAAAAATCATGTTTGTTCCTGAAACGCTGAGGCTGACGTGGCAGGAAATTTTTCTCTGTTGCTAACATTATTTAAAGAGGCGCTATTACGTATCACGGCTTGAGTTGTGTTCGGAAACGTTACTCGGCGATTTCATACCTCGCGTAATTGTTGGTCGAACTCTATGGTAGTATTGTACTAATTTCAGCGAGAAAGTGGTAGTCTTAAGCAATTTGTGGCAAACCGAGAACGACAAATATATAAAAACCGAAGAATTGTGATATGTGCCCACCGACGTGAATCCCATAGATCGTATCTCTAGAGGGATGTTGATGGATATATTAACAGCTAAGGTATCGTGGTCCCGATTTTCGTCGACTGACGGAAACCATGTGGCCGAAGCTGCCAGAAGGGATACATGGAAGGGTTGAAACAGAGGTGAAAAATGAATGACACTCAGTAAATGTTGTCAGTGGAAATAGACTACAGTCAGGGAGAAAGCTAATTGGTTATGACCACATTATTCTCAACGGCGACACATTATGGAAGCATGAGAAATCGTTAATGTATCGGTACTCGTCGATCAATCGCTTAATAAGAATAGCGGCATGGGTATTTAGAGTCAACAAAAATTGTCGTACCTTCCTAGCAAACAGACGTAGACTACATTTGAGCGTTACAGTACTTGATGACTCAATCCCTTTCTGGATCAAACAAGAGAAATGGTTTTAAGGCACAGGTTCAGCTGAGGGCGCTCTATTACCGAAACGTGATTACAATTGTGGCACCGTTTCATAAACCTGCTATACTGGGTACGAGCGAGTGTTTATAAAAAGCAGACTTACCTGCATGCCAGGGGAATCCAGCAGCATTGCCAGGGGAAGGAAAGTTGATTCGGATAGTAGCTCGATCAACTCCTCTGCAACTGCTACATTGTAGAGCACAGCATCTAATAGTGTCATTAAGACAAAAATATTGGGTCATCGCAATTAACTTTAGCACGGTACTTGATCAAGAGTTGTATAATATGCGAATGGTTGGGGCCAACAAATGGGCGAACAAATGATGGAAAACAGTTCAGCTTGCCAAGTACGCCCAGCGCACCCATTTCTGCAGGAGTTGATTATGGAGGGCCCTTACAAGTACGTCCAGATCATTGAAAAGGAAGGTTGATTAAAAAGAGTTATATAGCGGTTATAAGGTGATACACTGAGAATCCGATTTATGCCGTCCCTAAGGCATTTATTCGCTTCACTTCCCACTATGGGTACTGTCTGCGTTTCTGCAGCTATAATGGGATCAATTTTGTAAGCGCTGAGCGAGGGCTGTGTCGAATGTTGCATACTGACACCGAGTGGAGTTTCATTACCCCATTTGCCACACATCTTAAAGATGGGTAAGCATCATCTGCATCGGGGCATGGGCGCAAGACTATTGACAATAGAATCTATACAGAAATGGGAGCAGTCCTCAACGCCCTTCCAGTATGTGCACAAGGCGCGGACCCTGGAAATTTGAATCCTCTTACCCCCGATCATTTACTAATTGGAGAAGCCTTGGATCCTGATATAGGTGGGCGAATTCCTGTGAAACGGCCGAAGAATCGCCTAAGCTATTGGGAATTTTAGCTGCTTATCACTCAAAGATTATGGAAATTAGGAGAAGAGTTCTAACAGTGTCCCAAATCGCGGGAAGCTAGTCAAAATAAGAAGATAGCTGACTTTATGGAAAATGGGACGAGTGACTGCAGTACATCCAGACAACTTCTTGAGCCTCGAGAGGTATCGATCGGTATATTGCGCTTCAACAGTTTTGGTGATGATTTATCCTCTGGCAAGGTGAACGATTCGACACTCGATTGAGTCAGGGATTCAGAAATTGAGAGAGTTTCTTCTTTTGATAGCAAAAATACCAATGAGAGTGATTTGTATTAGACCCTATTCTAATTCTGGATCGGTTTCCTTGAACATTTTGTATGTTCCTTTTATAGTTCGTGTCATAAATCTCTTTACTTTCTTAACTGCAACTCCAACTGGGTACTTATGTACATATGTCTTTTTTGTTCGAGAGCAATTGAAGTCATCATTAAGATAATATTCCATAACCAGGTTAGCCGTAGTCTCAGGAACTGGGTAGCCAGAAAAAACATCTCATGTCGCGTAAGGTTATTTTTGGTAGATCGAATTCTTACTTGTGTAATCATGCAATCGGTAATCGCAAGGAACTTGGACGCAATATCCTCTTTTGACAAAGCGTGAAAATTGCTTGCAATCTCCAGTGATGCTCTGTGTTTGAGCGAGATGAGGGCAGTATCGATTGTATAGTAGAACGAGACCGTTGTGTAGAGAGAACAGTTTTGAAGCTCGAATAAAATTACTTAAATAATACGCATGCGTCTTTTATTTATAAAGGCGGAACATTATTTGGTCCATCGAGCCGAAGGGTGTAATGATTTACAGTCGACTTGTTGGAAAACGTCGACGAAAAAGCGGGAAAAAGGAAAATTCGCGAAGGTTTGAGGCACTAATTGCGTGCAAAATGTATATATTCGGTTTAATTGTTTGTGTAGGTGTGAACAAAATGTTTACTCTTTTGCTGGCCGTTACAATTCCACTACATTGCATACGAATTACATAGAATGTAACATGTTCGTTGTTCACAGCCGAACACTCGGTTGATTAATTCGTTCTGTTTAACGAGGAGTAGCGGCGATGGCGAAATTGGAAACAATGCCTGTAAATACATACAATTGTATGTGGGCATATTGTTGCGTTTGTTTGGTCTACTGCTTGTTTTGTTTATGGAACAGTCCAATATAAAATTCAGCGAGAGTTCCATATGTTCTTAGTATCGTGCGAGTCATGGGAGTACGTATGTATATTCGTAAGTAGGTATATAATCGGGAAATTCAGTTTCGTTTCCTTCTATACTTGTGATTGGATTCCCGATTGTGCGAAAGAAAAGGGAGAATGTAATGCACGATAGGCGTTTTATCATTATGCTCCTATGATGACTTTATTTTCTATATGCAGAAGTTTTCTCGCTGAAAAATTTCGTCACTTATTTTATTTCACTCGTCGTGCGCACAAGGGAAAAATTTTGCATTTACTTGAATCTGATTATTTTATTTTAGACTGCGTATTATCTTGCTACATAGTCAATATTTATAAGAAACAAAGGTTTATAGTATTGTTTATTCTAGAATTTACTATTGGAAAGTATGCCAATATTAAAGAGAGCAAAGTCGTCGAAGGAGGCAGATCAGAGTAACACAGTTGCAAGTGCAAACCAGCGTGGTAGAAATTACAGCTAAAGAAAAAGCAATGAAAGCGAACGGTGCGCATGTTGGCCGAAACTAGATTATGGTAAGCTAAATTGGAAAGCGACTTGATCCGCGATGAGAACATGCAAGTAACTGCGAACGTAGACGCAACAGCGACCTAAAATTATTCAAATAAGCGATACGATGTCCAACAATAAGCACGATTTGAAAGGTGGAACTACGACTTATGTACAAATTTATTTTCGGATTGCTGCGTAATATATCGACGAGCTCTTATTATAAGTAAGACAATTATTAATTAACTGGGCCTTGACGGGCAACGGTTGGGCTACTTGAAACACCTTCATGGAAAGGTAGGTTACCGTGGTATGTTTAAGTTTGATAAGCGATGTTGAGTTATTGGCGGCTTACTTACATAAAACAAACTTACTTATTCAATTGGCCCTATAACCACTTAAGCGATTTTGGTCGAACTTCGCCTGCGATTTGTGGTGTGCGTCTTGATGCTGTGATACAAACCGAACGGCGAATGTTTTTTTGTGAGAAGTTGTTTTGTTTTCATAGCAGAAATACACTCGGAGTTTTGCCATTGTCTGCCGAAGGGCGACTGCTATTAGCAAACACTTTTTCTATAATTTTTGATGATACTTTCACCGGCCAGGATTTGAACCCGGGACCCACCGAATGAAGCGCGCACACGCTACACACTCGGCTACGGTGGCCGCGACTTATGGATAATATTAAACTACGTTTGTCAGACACGGCGACACAGTATGTGAATATTTCCGGAGTGACTTATTGAATAAAGCTGGTAATAGTTATATATTTCGGACTTCCTTTAAGTGGCCACAATTTTTTATTTTAATTCCTCCGCATCAGTTGCAGAGAATTCAGAAATGGCAGATTTCGAAGCCATTGTAGAGGGTAGGGATATGCGGGTGGATATAGATTATACTACGTCCGAGTAAGCCATGCCTTAGCTGTTCAGATGCTTTTCAGCGATGTGCTTGATTGGACAACCGTGATGAGTACGAGGGGAAAATTAGGCGAACTGTGAGCGGGGATTACGTCAAAATTATTTGCGAAAGGGCACACTGCTCAAAACTGTTTGTCAAGTCGTTGTCTCATGTGCGCTAGGGTACCTCATAATAGCATTACAAGTTCGAAGTTATGAACGAACTCCAAGGAGGCCGCTCAAGTGTCGATGCTAGCAACAGCGGTAGTGGGTTCGAGTGAAAAGTAGTAGCAATTAATTATCGCATTAGAAACGACACTGGAGCACAAACAAACCTGATTAGTGAAGATAAGTCACACATAAATATGTATGCACCGAACAAGAATTGACGTCTCTTCTGCTATTCGGTCAGAGACTAATGTTTACAGCAAATCAATTTCGGGAGATTCGATGTTGGATTAAAATTACGACCTTTACACTTTTATCACATGCCTGGTTTTCCATCGGTCTTGGGTAATATGTTGCTGCCTTTACTGCGCTTACAGAGGCTAAGCTTAGCGAGCCGCATATCTAAACGTTTGGCAGCTGCAGCGTTCTTCTTGATTGGTGGCACAAAAGACTTGCTTGGGCTTGCTGCCTTTGGGCGGGACCCCGAAAATTCAGACGTTTTACGGCCAATATGGTAAATGAAGTGGAAGACGATTGTAAGCGTGAGCCCTGGATACGAAGAAGTTTTGAATCAGAAAGCTTAAGAGGAGCAAACGTACACCTTCAACTCACATGTATGACATTACGTTTAACAACTTCCCAATCGACGCGAATCGTATTAGCCCTAATCGTGTAGCTGCGCTCTAAATATTCTTATGGTTAAAGCAACGGTTAAAGAAAAAGTAAAATATTAGACCTCTGTGAACGAAATATAGCGGTTAAGACTGACAACAAGAGAAGATAAGAGAAAACTTTGATTGATATCGGAATTTCGTTGAATGTTATTCAAATGATCGGGCACAATTTGCAACGGGTGTTAGTCGGTCCCTTAAGAGGGTTTCGCTTGCACGCCTATGATGTATCAGCAGATATTCCCGCAGAGACAATAACCGAATTTTACCTCTCTAGGGTGCCATTCCGAATGGCATCAGCGCATTTTTGTGCAGTTAGAGCATAAACGGAAGAGGAATTGTTACTCTTATGTCAACGGTTATGATATTCACCATACCATCGATTTACCATCTGATATGAATAACGCTTGGCTGAATGCGCATATGGAAGGATCAGAGTTAATTCTTAAATGGATTTCTCCAACGGATGCACTGGCATTGTCAGTGAGATCTTTGCCAGAGGTTGGCGTTGCTTTTTAGACTAAGCATATGGTGTTAAATATAACTGCCCGTATTTATACATGGATGGGCATCAGTATATGCAAAGACTTTACTTCAAATAATTTGACAGGAAAAATCATGTTTGTTCCTGAAACGCTGAGGCTGACGTGGCAGGAAATTTTTCTCTGTTGCTAACATTATTTAAAGAGGCGCTATTACGTATCACGGCTTGAGTTGTGTTCGGAAACGTTACTCGGCGATTTCATACCTCGCGTAATTGTTGGTCGAACTCTATGGTAGTATTGTACTAATTTCAGCGAGAAAGTGGTAGTCTTAAGCAATTTACTTAACTCGGCGATTTCATACCTCGCGTAATTGTTGGTCGAACTCTATGGTAGTATTGTACTAATTTCAGCGAGAAAGTGGTAGTCTTAAGCAATTTGTGGCAAACCGAGAACGACAAATATATAAAAACCGAAGAATTGTGATATGTGCCCACCGACGTGAATCCCATAGATCGTATCTCTAGAGGGATGTTGATGGATATATTAACAGCTAAGGTATCGTGGTCCCGATTTTCGTCGACTGACGGAAACCATGTGGCCGAAGCTGCCAGAAGGGATACATGGAAGGGTTGAAACAGAGGTGAAAAATGAATGACACTCAGTAAATGTTGTCAGTGGAAATAAACTACAGTCAGGGAGAAAGCTAATTGGTTATGACCACATTATTCTCAACGGCGACACATTATGGAAGCATGAGAAATCGTTAATGTATCGGTACTCGTCGATCAATCGTTTAATAAGAATAGCGGCATGGGTATTTAGAGTCAACAAAAATTGTCGTACCTTCCTAGCAAACAGACGTAGACTACATTTGAGCGTTACAGTACTTGATGACTCAATCCCTTTCTGGATCAAACAAGAGAAATGGTTTTAAGGCACAGGTTCAGCTGAGGGCGCTCTATTACCGAAACGTGATTACAATTGTGGCACCGTTTCATAAACCTGCTATACTGGGTACGAGCGAGCGTTTATAAAAAGCAGACTTACCTGCATGCCAGGGGAATCCAGCAGCATTGCCAGGGGAAGGAAAGTTGATTCGGATAGTAGCTCGATCAACTCCTCTGCAACTGCTACATTGTAGAGCACAGCATCTAATAGTGTCATTAAGACAAAAATATTGGGTCATCGCAATTAACTTTAGCACGGTACTTGATCAAGAGTTGTATAATATGCGAATGGTTGGGGTCAACAAATGGGCGAACAAATGATGGAAAACAGTTCAGCTTGCCAAGTACGCCCAGCGCACCCATTTCTGCAGGAGTTGATTATGGAGGGCCCTTACAAGTACGTCCAGATCATTGAAAAGGAAGGTTGATTAAAAAGAGTTATATAGCGGTTATAAGGTGATACACTGAGAATCCGATTTATGCCGTCCCTAAGGCATTTATTCGCTTCACTTCCCGCTATGGGTACTGTCTGCGTTTCTGCAGCTATAATGGGATCAATTTTGTAAGCGCTGAGCGAGGGTTGTGTCGAATGTTGCATACTGACACCGAGTGGAGTTTCATTACCCCATTTGCCGCACATCTTAAAGATGGGTAAACATCATCTGCATCGGGGCATGGGCGCAAGACTATTGACAATATAATCTATACAGAAATGGGAGCAGTCCTCAACGCCCTTCCAGTATGTGCACAAGGCGCGGACCCTGGAAATTTGAATCCTCTTACCCCCGATCATTTACTAATTGGAGAAGCCTTGGATCCTGATATAGGTGGGCGAATTCCTGTGAAACGGCCGAAGAATCGCCTAAGCTATTGGGAATTTTAGCTGCTTATCACTCAAAGATTATGGAAATTAGGAGAAGAGTTCTAACAGTGTCCCAAATCGCGGGAAGCTAGTCAAAATAAGAAGATAGCTGACTTTATGGAAAATGGGACGAGTGACTGCAGTACATCCAGACAACTTCTTGAGCCTCGAGAGGTATCGATCGGTATATTGCGCTTCAACAGTTTTGGTGATGATTTATCCTCTGGCAAGGTGAACGATTCGACACTCGATTGAGTCAGGGATTCAGAAATTGAGAGAGTTTCTTCTTTTGATAGCAAAAATACCAATGAGAGTGATTTGTATTAGACCCTATTCTAATTCTGGATCGGTTTCCTTGAACATTTTGTATGTTCCTTTTATAGTTCGTGTCATAAATCTCTTTACTTTCTTAACTGCAACTCCAACTGGGTACTTATGTACATATGCCTTTTTTGTTCGAGAGCAATTGAAGTCATCATTAAGATAATATTCCATAACCAGGTTAGCCGTAGTCTCAGGAACTGGGTAGCCAGAAAAAACATCTCATGTCGCGTAAGGTTATTTTTGGTAGATCGAATTCTTACTTGTGTAATCATGCAATCGGTAATCGCAAGGAACTTGGACGCAATATCCTCTTTTGACAAAGCGTGAAAATTGCTTGCAATCTCCAGTGATGCTCTGTGTTTGAGCGAGATGAGGGCAGTATCGATTGTATAGTAGAACGAGACCGTTGTGTAGAGAGAACAGTTTTGAAGCTCGAATAAAATTACTTAAATAATACGCATGCGTCTTTTATTTATAAAGGCGGAACATTATTTGGTCCATCGAGCCGAAGGGTGTAATGATTTACAGTCGACTTGTTGGAAAACGTCGACGAAAAAGCGGGAAAAAGGAAAATTCGCGAAGGTTTGAGGCACTAATTGCGTGCAAAATGTATATATTCGGTTTAATTGTTTGTGTAGGTGTGAACAAAATGTTTACTCTTTTGCTGGCCGTTACAATTCCACTACATTGCATACGAATTACATAGAATGTAACATGTTCGTTGTTCACAGCCGAACACTCGGTTGATTAATTCGTTCTGTTTAACGAGGAGTAGCGGCGATGGCGAAATTGGAAACAATGCCTGTAAATACATACAATTGTATGTGGGCATATTGTTGCGTTTGTTTGGTCTACTGCTTGTTTTGTTTATGGAACAGTCCAATATAAAATTCAGCGAGAGTTCCATATGTTCTTAGTATCGTGCGAGTCATGGGAGTACGTATGTATATTCGTAAGTAGGTATATAATCGGGAAATTCAGTTTCGTTTCCTTCTATACTTGTGATTGGATTCCCGATTGTGCGAAAGAAAAGGGAGAATGTAATGCACGATAGGCGTTTTATCATTATGCTCCTATGATGACTTTATTTTCTATATGCAGAAGTTTTCTCGCTGAAAAATTTCGTCACTTATTTTATTTCACTCGTCGTGCGCACAAGGGAAACATTTTGCATTTACTTGAATCTGATTATTTTATTTTAGACTGCGTATTATCTTGCTACATAGTCAATATTTATAAGAAACAAAGGTTTATAGTATTGTTTATTCTAGAATTTACTATTGGAAAGTATGCCAATATTAAAGAGAGCAAAGTCGTCGAAGGAGGCAGATCAGAGTAACACAGTTGCAAGTGCAAACCAGCGTGGTAGAAATTACAGCTAAAGAAAAAGCAATGAAAGCGAACGGTGCGCATGTTGGCCGAAACTAGATTATGGTAAGCTAAATTGGAAAGCGACTTGATCCGCGATGAGAACATGCAAGTAACTGCGAACGTAGACGCAACAGCGACCTAAAATTATTCAAATAAGCGATACGATGCCCAACAATAAGCACGATTTGAAAGGTGGAACTGCGACTTATGTACAAATTTATTTTCGGATTGCTGCGTAATATATCGACGAGCTCTTATTATAAGTAAGACAATTATTAATTAACTGGGCCTTGACGGGCAACGGTTGGGCTACTTGAAACACCTTCATGGAAAGGTAGGTTACCGTGGTATGTTTAAGTTTGATAAGCGATGTTGAGTTATTGGCGGCTTACTTACATAAAACAAACTTACTTATTCAATTGGCCCTATAACCACTTAAGCGATTTTGGTCGAACTTCGCCTGCGATTTGTGGTGTGCGTCTTGATGCTGTGATACAAACCGAACGGCGAATGTTTTTTTGTGAGAAGTTGTTTTGTTTTCATAGCAGAAATACACTCGGAGTTTTGCCATTGTCTGCCGAAGGGCGACTGCTATTAGCAAACACTTTTTCTATAATTTTTGATGATACTTTCACCGGCCAGGATTTGAACCCGGGACCCACCGAATGAAGCGCGCACACGCTACACACTCGGCTACGGTGGCCGCGACTTATGGATAATATTAAACTACGTTTGTCAGACACGGCGACACAGTATGTGAATATTTCCGGAGTGACTTATTGAATAAAGCTGGTAATAGTTATATATTTCGGACTTCCTTTAAGTGACCACAATTTTTTATTTTAATTCCTCCGCATCAGTTGCAGAGAATTCAGAAATGGCAGATTTCGAAGCCATTGTAGAGGGTAGGGATATGCGGGTGGATATAGATTATACTACGTCCGAGTAAGCCATGCCTTAGCTGTTCAGATGCTTTTCAGCGATGTGCTTGATTGGACAACCGTGATGAGTACGAGGGGAAAATTAGGCGAACTGTGAGCAGGGATTACGTCAAAATTATTTGCGAAAGGGCACACTGCTCAAAACTGTTTGTCAAGTCGTTGTCTCATGTGCGCTAGGGCACCTCATAATAGCATTACAAGTTCGAAGTTATGAACGAACTCCAAGGAGGCCGCTCAAATGAAACACATTAGTGTCTTTCAAAATTTAATCTTTTATTTATTAATAACTATTTAGTGACACAACCGAACCCTTCTAATCTCAGAGAACAAGTAAAGGAAACTTACCCATTTACGTCTGCCTGACCATCTGCATAACTGTAAATTACATGAATACACACAACAATGAGTTGTAAAACCCAGGCGCCGCACATACATAGGTTCGAGCTTGGCCTAAATTCGTATTTTGCATGTCTTCCGATTTGGATGAATTTTTCACAGTTTTTTAACAACTATCCAAATATTATGAACCCACAAATATTAGGCCCATATCTTTATTAATTTTTTGTCCACAGCCGCTCAAAGTGGACATATGATTACATGTTGAAAATGACAACAAAATGAACTAAATATTCAAAACATTGATAAAATAAAATGAATCTTAGAATATGGCTTTTAAGTAATTTTTCTGTTAAAACAAGTATCATAGAGGAGATTTGTATCAAAATTCATTTGAAAAAATAATATATGAAAAATTTCGTGGAACAGCACATTTTCTATGTCAAAATGTGAATATTTGTCAAATTCAATGGACTGCATCTTTTTATCACCGTCTAGCCCTGTTGAGATATATATATCAAATTACAGCGTGAAATCTCAGCTAAACGATAAAAAAAAATTCAGCTGCACGTTTTTGCACATTTTTGAAACAACTTCAAAAAACTGTAAAATGGTAGTGGAAAATTACGCATACGCCCAAAAGTATGCAATTGTTCTTAAATGATCGCAGTAGCAGCGCAAGTTGTTACTTGACTACATAGTAACAAGAATTATGATGACCAAATCGGAAAATGAGGTTGCAGAATTCCCCAATAAACTGCAATTGGTGTCCAAATGGGGCTGTGATGGAAGTTCTGGGCACAGTGAATATCATCAAAAGTTCACAGATCCGAATACATCAGATAAATATATGTTTTAACATCGTTTGTACCATTGACCCTCACGGAGCGAAACGATGCGTCAAAGATGTGTGGGAAAAATTCAGAGCCAAGTTCAACCAGATTTTGTCGACCGTTAAAGTTTGAATTTATTAAAGAAACAGCTGATGTCATAAATGCTGAAATTAATCGCGTCTACGCTGAAATAGATAATTTATCGAATACTGTCGTTGATGTGCATAATAGACAGTTCTCTATTTCACATTGCTTGGCGTTAACGATGATAGATGGAAAGGTGGCGACAACAATCAGTGGAACTTCATCCATGGCGGTTTGCTTTATTTGTGTGGCGAAGCCCATAGAGATGAACAACTCGGATGCTCTGTTATTGAGGCCAAACTCTGACGAAAGTTTGAAATTCGGCATTTCTCCCCTACATGCACGCATAAAGTTTAGGGAGTGCATTTTGCACATTGCATACCACCTTAGTTTTAAAAAATGGAGAACAACGAAAGAGACGAAAGAAGAAATGGAAGCAAATAAAGCTGTAATTCAGCAAAATATGATGGTTGTCATGGGTTTAAATGTGGATGTTGTTAAACAGGGTATGGGAACATCAAATGATGGTAACATGGCAAGAAGGTTCTTCCAAAACCCATATAAAACTGCTGGCATAACGGGCGTAAAAAAAGAACTTATTCACCGGTTCAAAATTGTTTTAGCGACGATTAATTGCAGTTCAGCGATCGACACCGCAAAGTTCTACGTTTACTGCATGGATACAGCAAAATTCTTTGTCGAACATTATGGCTGGTACCAAATGCCGGTAACTGTGCACAAAGTGCTTATGCATGGTAGCAAGATCATTGCAGAAGCTATTATTCCAATTGGTATGTTGAAATTACTATTGATTATTGAGTTTTTAAATCTGGTCTTTACTTTCAATAGGTATGCTGTAAAATAAGGACTATAGAGAGTCTAGTTGTATCACTCGCGCACTCAACCGATCTTTATGTAATTTGCACAGTAGGTTCAAATGATACCCGGGCCTAGCATAAGGTAAATATAAATTTGGAAAAGTTTTGAATTCGTCTTATATTCGCAACTATTCGGTGCAGACTAATGATAATTGGGTACATGCTTATATATACATATGATCAAACTGTGAACAATTTTGGAAAAATGGGCGGCGCCGCTCCCCATACAATAGAAAAAGCCAAATTCCTTGTAACTTCACAACCATTTATGCAGAAGTACAATACTTCGTATATAGATCCTATATATCAGACTATATAATATTTGTTGGGAAAACTGGCGGATTCACGCCTAATTTAAGACGAAACTTATATTCAACATTTTTTCTCAGCTGTTTGACGCATATATTTGACATTCGATCCATACATATTTTCTTCAGATCAAGGTAAAATATATAATCCATTGTTCAATATCTAAACAATATGTCTTAATTTTCTCAGCTGTTTGACGCACATATTTGATATTCGATCCATACATATTTTCTTCAGATCAAGGTAAAATAATTGTTCAATATCTAAACAATATAGCGTTAAATAGCGTTTATTGATTTAAATAAAAACCAAAAGTGGATAGTATGATTTAAACTTACCACTCATTTTCCAAAATTTTGATTTATGAATTATTCCTCTCCTTAATTAAACTCTTTATACCAAATTTGAAAGAATTCGCGACATCATTTATTAAAGTATCGAAGTATTTTGATTTGTTGTAAAATACCGTTATATGAGAGATGAGGGTGGCCTTAGTCTGATTTCTATAATTTTCCAAATTGTGCTTTCTGACTAGAAATGCAAATTGTACGTAATGTGGTAGGATTTGACAAGAAGGAAATAAGGTGGGCGGTATCATCCCAACATTTATGATTCCATGTATTTCATAACACAGTGCTACAAAAATGAATGAAGTCGAAATACCTGGGAAGTGATGTTATTTTTCTTGTAGGTCTTATCGAGTAGAACGAGAATCCAATTTTGGAATTTGTCAAACACCCCCAAAATCTCTACTTAACCTTAAAAAACCGATTTTTCGTGCTTTTGCGCACTTCTTAGCCCATATCTTAGCTAATTAACAACCGATTTTCATTCTAAGAACGATTTAAGAAAGAAGAAACTCAGACCTTGTGAAAGATATATAGACGGCTTAATAAAGCTGAAGAAATTTACTTGTTTTTGCACAACGAACTTAAATTTTGTTACCCTTTTTCTTCTTTTTTTGACTTTGGCGATAATTTCACACACTATTTTATAAAAACACAAAATGAGTTTTTATTAGATTCAAAGAGTACGTTTAATACCGAGTTCAACGAATGTTTCTTTTAAAAAATCGGCTAAAAAGTGACTGTTACTTTTTATAAGAACGAAATTTTTGCGAAAATTTGCTTCCGTTGTTCCCAAGGAAATTATCACTTAATTTTTGAGTTTTTACTCAATTTTGAAGTCTTTATAAATTTCCGTTATACTGAAGTGCACGTGTTGTTTATCTTTTGTTGTATTTGCTGTTAAATTGGATAAAAATCGTGGTAAAGTAAAACTAAAATGTGCGACAAGCGAAATAAGTTTTGCTACATTTGTGGCTTATTTAAGGGATACAAGTCATCGGTGTGATTTTAAAAATAATATTGGTGTTGTAAAAATACATAACAAGATTTTCGAAAGGTTTTATAGTGCGAGTCGCTGGAACGAGCCAGAATTTATTTGTGAATATTGCTGCACAACATAAAAAAAATTTAAAGTTCAACAATCAATTACTTTGCCCTTTTCTGTGCCTATGACTTGGCATCATCAGGCATATCATAAACAAGACGATTGCTATTTTTGCAAAACAAACGTTTCAGGTCACAATTTTAAATCGTGGAAAAACGTAAAGTATGCGAATGTTGTTACGGTTACAAAACCAAAATACTTAAATGCCGAAGTGTCTACAAAAAGTGAGTCCATTGATTCTGGTAAAACATATTTAGTAGAGGAAGAATTCCTTCCATGTAAATCAAAATCAACGGAAAGGCATTTGGTTTCAAATTCTGATTTCGCCGATCTCGTGCGTGCTTTGCATTTATCGAAACGAGAATCTGAAGTCCTCGGTTCATGACTAAAGCAGTGGAAAAATATTTTCAAATAACATCGGGTAGAAAAAGCGACCGCACTTTGTAGAGAAAGTTTTAAAACTGATGGCAATGACTGTGATCTAGTACATTGTGTAAATGTACCCAAATTATTTTCGGCTTTAAATTATAATTATAATGCAGATGAATGGCGACTTTTCATTGATGGATCGTGTAAAAGTATGTACCCTAAAAAAAAAATACATTCGTGTTCCCTTAATGAAGTCTGTAATGTCACCCTTAGGTTTAAAAGCTGTGTTATTACACAATAAAAATCTCTTACCATCAGTTCCAATCGCGTAAGGGGTTAACAAGAAAGAAACGTATGAAGTGATGGAAAAAATTTTACGGTTGATCGACTATGCCACGCATAAATGGAAAGTCATCGCTGACTTAAAAGTGTTGACAATTTTATTTGGCATGCAAGGTGGCTATACAAAATATCCTTGCTACCTTTGTGAATGGGATAGTCGGGCATCCAATCGCTATGATCGTAAAGCATGGCGATCTCGAGAATCACATCAGATAGGCAGGAAAAACGTTTTAAGCCTCCCATTGGTAAAATCTGAGGATGTTATCTTACCACCACTACACTTAAAGCTGGGATACATGAAACAATTTGTAAGGAAATTGGATGTTAATAGCGAAGCTTTTCTTCATCTTAAAACAGTCTTCCCAAAATGAAGTGAAGCTAAAATAAAAGGCGGTATTTATTAATTTGTTTTCATACCTACTTGTTTTTTATTTTTTTTATGTGATAATTTCCTTGTGAACAACAGAAGCGACGACTACATCACAGTTGTAAACGAATTTTTAAGTGCATATGGTGAAATGGGTTGCAACATGTCGATAAAAATTAATTTCTTGCATTCGCATTTGGACTTCTTCCCACATAATCTGGGCCAGTTCGGTGATGAACCAGGCGAACACTTCCACCAAGAAATGGCTACGATCGAAAAACGTTTCGAAGGAAAAAACAAAATAAATATGATGGCAGAATATTGCTGGTCAGTACAACGCGAAACTGACGATGCTGACCTAAGGAAAAAACGATCAGAAAAGCACTTTTTATCTATATATTTTCATTTAATAATATTTATTAGTAAATTAAGTTCGTTGTAAATTTTTGCAAAAATTTCGTTCTTATAAAAGGTAAAATAACTCAGTCACTTTTGGCCAATTTATTAAAAGAAACATTCGTTAAACTCGGTATTAAACGTACTCTTTGAATCTAATCAAAACTAGTTTTGTGTTTTTGTAAAATAGTGTGTGAAAATATCGCCAAAATCAAAAAAAGAAGAAAAAGGGTAGCAAAATTTAAGTTTGTTGTGCAAAAACAAGTAAATTTCTTCAGCTTTATTAAGACGTCTATATATTTTTCAAAAGGTCTGAGTTTCTTCTTTCTTAAACCGTTCTTAGAATGTTAATTAGCTAAGATATGGGCTAAGAAGTGCGCAAAAGCACGAAAAATCGGTTTTTTAAGGTTAAGTAGAGATTTTGGGGGTGCTTGACAAATTCCAAAATTGGATTCTCGTTCTACTCGATAAGACCTACAAGAAAAGTAACATCACTTCCCAGGTATTTTTGAGTGTCACACTGTGTAATCAATCTTGTCTATCATATTTAAGCAAATTACCTTGTATAGTTAATAAATATCGGACTTTTTTGATTTTTGTTTTTTACCGTTATATGAAGTGGGAATGGTTTTTTTAAAGTTTTACAATTCTCGAAATCTTTCGTATTGACTTGAAAAGCAATGGGTGCTTGAAATTTGGTGAAGTTTGGTGGCATTGTTTTTGAGATATAACTAGTTGTTCGAAATTAGGTGGTACCACGCCTATTTCCACATTTTTTTTTATTCCGTGTATTTGTTTGAGGTACCTCATTCTACATATTAAATTTAAGCAAATTCTCTTGTAAGTATAATATGTATTGTTACTTACATATGTAGTACGTTACTTACATATGTAGTACATTACATACCCTAATATGAGAGGTGGTCGTAGTTTTAGTCCTATTTGTACAACTTTTCTTAGTAACTTGAAATGCAATATGTGTACCAAATGGCATCCGTTAATTAAACTCCTTTTCAAATATAAGATAACCTACATACTTAGTATGAACTAGATATCTGCATGAACTCATTCACTCATGAATGTACAACTAATTCATACCTATTTTTTCGGTCGCATGAAGCCTTGAAGAGTTTGTCTTACGCTTGCCGAAGGGAAACTTCGTTCATTTGATATGTAGATCTCATTGCGCTGGTCATACCAACATCGAAAGTGATGAGACAAGAGCGGCTGTTGCTGATTGGTTTGAATCAGAGAACATCAAATAATGAGAGGGTGCAAATTTTGGTTCTGAACGAAATCCGAACGGTTTCGGCTAAGGAATCCAGAGCAGCTAAATTTTGATCTCGCCGCCGACTTAGGTAGGTAGGTAGGTAGGAGTGGCGGCACACTTAGGCCATAAATAGAAGGCCTATTTTTCCCCGCTGATGAATCTCATCAGGCGGTTAGTCTCGGTTTTTGAAACCTCACTAAGGTCATCCAGAAACGGTGATCCCAGTTACAGTAGTCTGCTTTTGCACAGCGCTGGACACTTACACAAAAGATGTAAGACCGTTTCCTCCTCTTCATAGTTCTTACTGCAGGAGCTGTACGCTCCTTGCCTTTCAGCATGTTTTCCTATAAGATAGCGCCTGTTTAGAGCTCCCACCGTGATAGACTTATTTTCTCTTGTTAGAGAGTATACTCTTCGTGACCGTTTCCGGCAACGTCTGTCTAGATGTTCGGCAAGTCGTAGTTTGACTCCATCTATCATCAGCTTGTTCATATATAGATTCTCTAATTAGCAGTTTGCAAGTGGCAAACGGCATACCAATACGTTATTTATTCTGAAGTATCTGCTTGGTCGTACCTTGTCTTACAAGTTCGTCTGCCATGCGGTTTCCCTATGTCCCTGTAGCCTGAAGTATCTGCTTGGTCGTACCTTGTCTTACAAGTTCGTCTGCCATGCGGTTTCCCTATGTCCCTGTAGCCAGGAACCCAAATGAGGTACAGCCTGTTCTGTTTGGCCATCTCCTGTAGGGATTGGCCTTGATTGCAGCCTGGCTATCACCTAGAATTCCGGTCCCAAATTTCACCAACGCTTCCATAACAGCTGATTCCTCAGCCTGGAAAACGCTGCTGCGACCTGGTAACCTAAAAGAGGAGGGGGAGGGTTTCGCGAGAAGACGCCTCCTCCCACCATACTGTCGAGTTTCTGCATAGATCACAATACTTTCAGGAATAGTGTTGTACTCTTGGTTCCACTCCACCCTACTGGGAATACTCGTTATACAACTGTTTTCAGAAATCGACTTCGAAGCACAACGGTCCGTGTTGCTTGGAATGAAGCGAAACTTGTTTAAAATATAAGAGTGGTCCAGGTTTCGGGGTGCCACAGAGATGTTCTCCTTAATCGCAGAGCAGTCAGTCGCCGCCTTCTGTTGTCCTGTCAAATACAGAGATCTAACATAGCGCTCAGAGCATACTAGATCGTTGTATTTTGGTGAGAAGCCTTAGGTTAGCATCCTTGTCTAATGCAGGCCACCATACGATCACTTACTCCATATAGGAGAATCGGTATGACGACCGCTCTAAAAATCCCATGACTGATCCGGAGATTAAGACCCCATTTCCTGCCTATGGTTCTCTTACAGGTGTAGAGGGCTATGAAAACCTTTTCATAACGTTAAACTTATTCTATTTCCAGTTCATATTCTTATCTAAAATCGGGTGAACTACTTGGATACCTCCCGAAGCGTTCATTGCATCAGCTCGCCTAGTATTTGCGGAAACTTTCCCCTGAGGGCGATAGCGAGGTCGTCAGCCTACGCGACAACCTTCCCGCCACCCCAATCCGTATCTCGCAGAGGCGTATTAACGGCGAGGTTCCACAGAAACGAGGATGGGACACCTTCTTGGGTCGCCCCCCTCGACACGTGCCTCGACAGTTCGCTCGCACCCAGCTTATCCCGTACTACTCTGCAGCAGACCCGCTGACCGATAAACTTCACCAGTGAGTGTTCCACCACTAGATCCCTATCGGCGCCAATTATATCCGTTGTTAAAAGCGCCTTGACTTGACTCTGAGAGACTTCTCAATATAGCCGACCAAACTATGGATTGCAGTCTCAGTAGATTTGCCTTTGCGGTAGGCATGTTGGTCATTAGACAGTAGTCGACTGACGATGATATCGGACCGGAAGCTACTGGCAATCCTTTCTAGTGCCTTAAGAGCAAAGGATGATAGACTGATAGGCCTAAGATCGTTTCGATTAGTGTGTGGCTTTAGGAATAAAAACAGCTGTGACATTTCTCCATGCCAACGGTGTATGATTCAGTTTGAAACACGTCCTGAAAATAGTAGAGAGCCATTTTGTAGACACCTTCAGTGTCTTTATTAGCTGCGCAGGTATTATCCCATCCTGCCCTGCAGATTTGTATGGCTTAAAGCTTTGGATAGCACATTTAACCTTTTCTTCCGAAACCGGTATGTTGACGGGGTTGAAAGAAATTAACGGAGGAATTCTTTCCTCCGCAGTTGTGTTCCCAGGGAAGTGGGTGTCTAGTAGCAGTTCAAGGGTTTCCTTCCCTGTTGAGGTCCAGGACCGTCTTGCTTTTGCAAGAAGACTATCGGGTTTGAGGATCCTGAGAGAAGCTTCCTTAGCCTGGCTGTCTCGGAAGCATCCTAGATCCCGTCGAAGAAGTTTCTCCACCAAGACCTCGCCACCCTTAAATCTTTTTTATTGGTCTGGAGAAACTTTTTCTAATCCTGCCATACCAGCTTGTGGCCAAACCTCTTGGCTTTGTTGAATTGTTTCCTGCAAGATTTGCGTTGTGAGCCCAACTCATGTGACCACCAATGGGGCTTACGTTTGTTCCATAGTTTAGGTTCAGGGCACATTTGAGCAGGTCAGCGTAAAAAAGAATTTCATCAAGAACCCATCAACTCCCACTCAATTCAGAAAGACTAACACTACATTGAGTTATATCTAATACTTTTTTACGGTTTCTAAGTAACTCACCTCGATCTTTCATGTCCGTGCTTCCCCACTGAACGTGGTGAGCATTCGCATCGCTGCCGACCAAAATATATCCGCTCTCGTATTTGGACCCCAAGTTCCGCACCATAGAGTGAAGAGGGTGCTCGGCTTCGTACGGCATGTATACCGATGCCAGCACAATGGACACGCCCCCTAGCTACCCAAAGATTCCACGAAAAGCTTAAAGCCGGTGGCACTCAACCCACATACCCTCGAGCTACACACCCATGTTTCCTGAATGAGTACCACCATAACGTCGCCTGTGCTCAGGTGCCCTAGGAGAGCAGCTTAGGCTGATTTATATCTGTAGAGGCTTATCTGCAGTACTCTCATATTAGAAGACCCCCTCCTCCTCTCCGGCTACGACGGTGACGTCAGCTTCGCACTCCCCGTCGCTGTGAAGCGGTTCCTCTTCTGCAAACAAGCTATGCATTGTTCGTGCCTTGTTCATGTAAACAATGCTGTTCGGACGTGTTTTTGATTGGCTCCGTTGCGAATAAAAATAAAACTTGTTTTAAGCAATATAAATCAACATAAATATATGAAACAGTAACAAACTAAAGCCTAGTGTAACCAGGTGGAGTGAAGTTATCATATTTGCGCAAAGAAGCCGCTGTCTGGGCAAGGTTAGTTGTCCTCGGTTGACATAACGTATGAAGTGAAAGTTCCGAATGCCATAAATCCTAGATTTGTGATTTCACATATGAAATTTAAACAGGAGTATAATGAAATCATAGATAAAATAAAAAAACAGAATAATATAATCGAAAAGAGTCACCTTGAATTGGTTAATCAGTGATACAATGATAAAATGATACTAATAAGAAATGAACACGATAAAATGGATTTTCTGCTTTCTAGGGCTTTTAAGTCAATCAACAAACATCGAGATCGGTACGATGGTAGAGGTTCTCAAAAGTTTAAGGATCGGAGCGCAAATCGTAGAAAAGCTTTTTGAACTCTCTCAAGCCGATTAGAGAGACCTATTTGGTAGGGTCTCCAAATAACAGCGGCATAATCTAACCTCGATCTGACAAAAGCACAATATAATGTTTTGAGAGTATGTGGGTTAGAGAATGCAGAGCAATTTCGACGTACAAATGCTAGCATCGAGTATGACCGTGCTATGATGTGGTTAATGTGACTAGTGAAATTTAACTTTGAATCGAAAATAACGCCTAAATCTTTAGTTTCGTCAACGGATTTCAAAGGAGAGCCAGTAATGCTATACGAAGTGTGCAAAATCGTAGCCGATTTAGCAAGAGTAATGTGAAAACATTTGCTTATGCTTAGCGATAAACAATTTAAATAACACCAATAGTGTACCTTATGAAGGTCGGATTGCAACCTTTCAGAATCTTGAGTGCTGTTAATAATCGGAAACATTTTAAGGTCATCAGCATACAGCAAGTATTCAGCAAACGAAAAGCATGAACCTATATCATTAATAAAGAGATTGAATAAGAGGGGTCCTAGAATGCTCCCCTGCGGGACGCCATAGGTTGCAATAAACGGACGGGATGTGGCATTATCAACGGCAACAACGCAGCGTCTATTGGACAAATACATATGACTTGATCCACGACAAAAACAAGGAGTGAAACCCCATTGACGCAAGTTTCAACAAGAGTATTTGGTGGGACACTTTGTCAAACGCCTTAGAGAAATCCATGTAAATTGTGTCAACTTGTGATCTGTTTTGGAAAGCGGAAATGCAGTATTCACTGAAAATGGACAAATTAGTGACAGTGGAGCGATTCGCAACAAAACCATGCTGATTATTGGAAATAAGGCTTTTGACCACAAAGTACAACTATCCATTCACAATTATCTCAAAGAGTTTTAAGACAGACGTGAGTTTCGAAATCGGCCTATAATTGCGAACATCGTTTTTGTTTCCACACTTAAATATAGGGGAAACGGATGTCAACTTCCACTCATCCAAAAAGATACCAGAGGCTAATGATTTATTGAAAATAATTGAAAGAGGTTCGGCAAGGCAAAAACAGTTTTTCAGGAAGATTGCTGAAAGGCCACTCGAGTCAGTTTTAGACGTAGGCTTGAGTTTACTAGTACCATAGATGACGTCGGTCACAGATGCCACGATCCAAAATTTATCGAAGAATTGCTCCGAGAGGGAAGACTAGTATTCATGTTAGTGTCGGACTCAAAACTAGAACAAAAAAAAATCAGCAAATAAATTAGCAGAATCAATAGCAGAATTTGCACATTTACCATCAAAAAATACATTGATTGGCACTGTCTAACAAGACTTTTTTTGATTTGAGGAACTGCCAAAAGGCCTTCGAGTTCGAAATGATATTGTTTTCAAAATTCGGAATATAGTTCCTGTATAAGAACTTATTCAAACAGTCAGATTCATTTGAGTAATACTTAAATTTAGAATAATGCACTGGATCACCAGTCTTTTTATACAATTTGCAAAATTTTTTCTTCAAATTCTTCAAATGCTTTAACCATTTAGTATGCCAAGGTGTCTTATACAATTTCTTTTTATAAATGGGGACGTGCTGCAAACACAATTCAAAAAGCTTAGTTTTAAAGTAATGAAAACATGAGGTAACATCACTATCACGGAAGGCATCAAACCAATCGATATTTAACAAAATTTCGTTAAATGTAGAGAAGTCACATGCGTTGTAGTTGAATCTGATATTAGGCTCATCAGGCACATCAGCAAACTCATAAAACTCCAACTCGAGAGAAAGAGGAACATGATGTTTACCAGTTGGTGAGATTGGTGTAAGGCATTCCGTCAATGTGAAGTGAACATTATTGGAAATAAAAGCTAAATCTAAGATTCTATTAGGGTTATTATGAAATCCATTAATTTGAAGTAAATCAATACTTAAAAAACTATCAATGACGTGAATCTCGGCTGAATAATTAACGTTAGAGGTCATAAATGCAGCTGAGCTATGAAGTGGAGACCAACTCAAATGACATAAATTAAAATCCCCAAGCACACAAAGATGACTGTCACTAGCAATGTTTGAGGCTAACGACACAACGTTGTCAGCATGTGCAGAATATAAAAAGTCGGAGCTCTTCGGCGGAATATACGAAGCGCAAACATAAACATTTCCAGACGAACCAGCAACGCATACGCACAGCTGATCAATGAGAGTGTCAGAATTGGTAAGTCTTACCAATGACGCCCGAAACTCTCTCCGAACACCAATGAGAACACCACCATCTCTGGAACATCCTGTTTTTACATGGTCACGGTCTTTACGAAAGACATCATATAGATTGGGATCAAAAATTTCACAGTCGAAAAAGTTTTCATTCAGCCAAGATTCGACAAATACAAAAATATCAAACTCTAAGAAAGAACTCTTCATATATACAGTCGAACATTAAGGCCGAAGGCCTGACATATTTTGAAAGTAAATTTTTAAGCATTTATTACTAGCTATGGATTTGGTCAAAGCATCAATTTTCGCTGAGTTGTCTACTACTCTTGCTGAGAAGCACTTACTTTCCGAAAAAACTTAAATGGTCAGCAACTCCTAGCTTAAAATTGATTTTTTTCAGATTTTCCTAATTACTGTCCTTCTTTATCAGCATAAAGCAAACCAATAATTTTTTTTCAATACTGGCATGCTTGGAAACATAAGACAAGGTATCATCCATGGAAACACTAGGAGAAAACGAGGAAATATGCAGCCATTTCGTTTTCGGTACAACACTTAGTTCATTATTGTTGTTCGCACCGACAATCAGAGGTCGTTTTAGCTTGCTGCGGATACCATTTGTGACAGTATTCCACTTGGGTGTTTGACTGCCAATTGGCATATTTGCGTTAACTGCAATAGAAGCGTCATCCATAACGAGTGGAATTGATGAGAGAATAGGCGAATCAGCAGCAACACTAGCATACGTTGTTGGTTTATTAGTCACTACCATAGTGAGAGCGGTTGAAACAGGCGTAGCGGGCTGAGTAGGCTTAGTTAGAACAGACAACCTGTGAGCGGCGGCAGCGATGTTCGAAGTTTTCTTCGCAGCCTTTACTTTGGTAGCAGCAGTACTGAGAGAAGCAGTATCATTTATTACAGCCGTAGCGGACTAGATAGGCATAGTTGGTGGAGACAACGCATGAGCGGCAGCGGCGATGTTCAATTTTGGCTTCACAGCTACAGCCTTACTAACAGCGGTATTGTGTGAAGCAGCGGACGTCGACAAAGCGGGGGCAGCAGAATTGAAGCTTGTATTAGTAAATACAGCAGGCAGTGCGATTCGATTCACACCATCACACTCACTTACAGCACTAGTATGAGATGGGTTGAGAGTATTCCAGCTACAAACAGTGCTACGCAAATTTTTTATTTCTAATGTTAGCGTGCAAATGTCCGCATTTTTGCTGTCTAGTTCAGGTTGCATTGTACGAACATCGGCATGAAGGGCATCCGATTTTTGTTTTAACTCTAGTTTGTCTTCGTGTAGAGAGTTTATAACAGGCGTGCTATCTGCTCTAAGAGCAGCAATCTCTTTCACTACCGTATTTAATTCTAATTGTAGCAAATTATTGTTCTCCTTCGAGTAGGAATCCGATTTATTTACATGAGCGTGGGAAGATGCTGAATTGTTTAGTTTTAGCGGTTGCTCTCTCCTTCGATACAGCCGACGTGTGAGGCGAGCGAATTGATGACCGGCGCTCAGCCATACAAATATTACAAAACAAAGGCTTCTCTGATGTTAGCAAAAAGTCGAGATCAGCTGGCAAAATACCAACACATTTTAAATGAAAAAACTCATTGCACTTTGAACACTGCACTTTCGGTTGTAAACGATCAACCTTATGTCCGCAAGCACAAGGCATTTTAGATAAAATTGGATTTTTTTTTTATTTTTTATTTTTATTTTTTTTTAACTTTTATTAGAGTTTAGTACTCGACATTTAGAGTCCCTGTCTCAATATGATATTACGATACCATCACCGATATAAAAATTCGCATTAGATATTAGTGTACTTGACCAATGCGGAGCGAATAAAAACACGTCTGAACGCAACCACTGTACACCCTTGTTAATTTACCGATCACCAAGCAGCTCTGAAAGAGAATTATCTGAATGTTTTCAGGAAAATATTGAAATATTATTGGAAAAAGCTGGTGACATCATAGTCGCGGGTGATTTTAATGTAGATTGGAAAAAACGGCTTCTATAAGCGGGAAATAGAAAATATAATAAATGACAATGGCCTAAACCAAATGGTATCAGAATATACGAGAACGTCACCGAACTCCAACACCTTGATTGACTACGTAATAGCCAATATGCAAAATTTTAGTGTAAAAATTAATATGAATAATAAAATATCGGATCATGAAATTATAGATTTAGAAATAAAAATACAGCAAGAAAAAAGAAGCGCATGAAAACTGAAGCTGAATATTTTAAATATAATAAAGATTCATTTACACTTCAGCTTAGGAAATAAATGGCACGACCTTTTCATACAAATGAGATAAACAAATGTGCAGCGGAAGTAGAAAATAGGATTAAATGTGTAATCTCTGAAAATGTATGTAAAAAAACATTACAGGTAAACAATCATTTGCATAATTGGTTCAATAAAGAGGTGGTGGTGGTGGTGGTGGTTACACGATTCTCCAGCAGAACATCGAAGATGACGCCAGAGCTGCCTTCACCCACCTCCACTGGTCCTTTGGTATGATCTCCGATAAGGATCCTGCCCTTCGCAACCTCGGCAAAGCTAGGTTTGCCCACCCAGGAGTGCGGCCAAATTCTTTTTGATGCCGGAGTTTGTTCCTCCGTCATATCGTTTTAACGTCTTCGGGGCCTTGCGCTTATCAGCGAACTTGAACCGCTCCGACGAAAGTGGATGGTGCATCATGACGGCGCCTCTTGCCGCGGTAAGACCAACTTACTCCCTGAGGTGGCCCGGTTTCAGGGAGGCGCCGTTAATATACAGCCGGATTGTAGACCCCCTGGCTGCAAGCGTAACACCCAGGATTAGGGGGAAGAGTGCCTGGATGGGAAGGAGAGATGGAAGATATTAGTAGGGATACAAGGTATGCAGGAATGAGGAATGTTGATAGGGTTATATCCACATAAGAAGCCGTGTGAGATCGAGTCCTACACTCATTCTCATATGGAGCCTCCCTCTTAGTAGATGGTGGCATGAAAATCCCCGAAAGGAGCAACCATGCCAGCTCTTAAGCCTTATCCCCACGTTAAGGAGAATTAGCATTTCCTCTGTTCAAATTGTTGCTGAAATGTTGATAAAATGCAGATGTTTATGGGAATTGTTACAAATCTGTTTAATTATACATTTGAAATCTTGTTTCCAAACAAAAGTTGTCAGAAAAAATTATTGAAAAAAATAGTTCTTTCTAAAGTAAACTTCGTTAAAGTTACAAATTAAAAAAAAAAACAAAAAATATAAACAAGTAATTAAAATTAAATTGCATATGAATGTATTTACGTATATATGTGTATGAACATATGTATGTTTGTATGGAAGTCTTATGAATATTTTTCAAAATTAAAAGAAAAGCTGAAATTCAAAGTATTGATAATGTTGCAAGTGTATATGGATATTTTTTTACAAAATATGAAATTAATAAATCATTAACTGTTTTTTAAATGTTTCATAAAATTTTCAGGAGAAATTACTTAAAATAAAATAAACAAATTTGGCTTAAATTCAAATTATTCGTTGAATTTTTACGAAATATAATCATAATGTGGTCATTTTATATCATGAATATATTAGAAAATGAAACAAATGTTTGCTTCCAATTTAATATTTCATTTGGTTTCCTATGTTGATTTCCTTTTTCTGTAGATGCGAAATACATATGTACATACATATATTATACATTTTTTTATTTGTATCAAAAATTTGTCTAGGAAAAAAATACTGACGGGAAACTGAATCAAGTAGCGATTAAGTTTAACAAACCAATTGTATTCTGTGGTCCAGTTGCTTCAGTAGGCGCCGCAATATTCTGTACGCTTTTGTTTAGCGCGAGTTCGGGGCACGCGCTTAAAATTTGGGAGTTGATTTTGATTTTTACTTTTTTTTTGCAAATTCTTGCACTAGTATGCATATGACTTCCAGATAATACCACATACAAAACTGCATATGAATGTAGAGTCATAAATAACTAAAATGTCATCAAGTATACACACATATAAGTTAACTCAGGGTAAGTTAATACCACCCAAGCTGCTTGACAGATGACTCGCCGTCACATATCAAACACTCCAAGCCGATACGTTAGAACCACCCATGAAGACAACATAAATTAAAACCCGAAACCAACCACTTCCACAAGATGTCGTAAATTAGTTACTTATAATAGACTCGCATTCCAGAGAATCAAATAACGCATTCACATTCCGTTATTTGATCACTAATCATAAACTGGCTACATTAAGTTGACACACATCAATAATCAACTTAAGAAAGTCACTATTGCACATGTTGCCCGAATTATGACCACCCATCACAAATTCGGCCGCATCAACAAACGCATAGCAAGACGACAATGCTAAGTGGCGCACAGTTATGTAGAACGGAAATCCACAAACAATCGACTCAGCCGAATTGCACTTGTAAAACCAAGTACAGACGGAGTCAGCACAAATGTGACCGAAATTAATGTTGTAAACATTACCAGTACAACAACACATGGGAACCACGCTAAATTCAGCGTCAGCACGCGATCGCAGCGAAGCAGCATGAATTTACCACGCAGCAAAATACAGACGCTACGCAGCAGAATGCAGTTGCAGCACAGGCATAGCTAGGTATAAATAGTCAAATTATTGTAACTTAGCTTTAGATTCAATTCTCATATTAATAAACGCGGTTATGCTGTCTTCTATACAGCCCGCAATAAATAAGATTCATTTCTCATTTCCAATAAACGCGGTCTTGCTGTTCTGGTCAGCACCCGCAATTAACAATAAAACTTTCGTTTTATTAACTGGCGCCCGAGCAAAAGTCTCGAGCCACGCGAAATTTTAAATCCTGAAACGCAAAGTAAGGATTCGCGCGCGCCCGAGTGCAATAAAAAAGCCTGAAAATTAAAAAGTAAGGCAACGCGAAATAAAATCATGAAAATCTAAAAGTAAGGATACGCGGAATTAAGAAAAGTTAGGTGAAAACGCGAAATAAAATCCTGAAAATCAAAAAGTAAGGATACGCGGTATTAAAAAAGTTAAGCGAAATATCGAAAAAAATCCTGAAAATTAAAAAGTAAGGATACGCGGTATTAAAAAAGTTAAGCGAAATATCGAAAAAAAAATCCTGAAAATTAAAAAGTAAGGATACGCGGTATTAAAAAACTTAAGTGAAATATCGAAAAAAAAAAAACCTGAAAATAAAAAAGTAAGGTATCGCGATAAAAACTCTCGGAAACCTGAAAACGACAAGTAAGGTACGTGTAAAGCGGCAAAAAAATAGTTTCGCAACGAAATAAGTGCGTGTTAAAAAATAATAACAACACGATTATAGTGATAGGCCCCCTAGTAGCCTAGGCAAACCGGCGGTATCGTTCATATACCAGCCTACGCTATAAAAACTGACAAAATAAATAAACGCTATAAAACTGACAAAATAAATAAACACTATAAAAACTGGCAAAATAAAGTGCGGAATAGTGAAATGCCGAAAAGCCTTAAGAACCAAAAAAAAAAACACTTTTTAACAAACATTTAAAAAAAAAAATAAATAAATACACTTCTTATAAAAGGAAAAAGTGAAAAGTAATAATCAACTCTAATCCTCAACGGTCGAGAGCAGCCAACATCCACTAAACGGACGAAAGCAGAAAATCAACTCAACGCCCGCAGCTACAACGTTCCTATTGACGCAGCTACAACGTTAGTATTGACGCAGCAAACAAACGCAGCAGTAGAGTAAGAAAATATTAATAAGCATATAAATATATTTGTATTAGGTTAGAAGTTTTGTTCATTAATTCTAAATACCCCACTAATAACCCCATAAAATCAAATGGACGCATTACCGGACAATTTTGACTACGACAGTCTAGACGGTATCATCAAAAAAGTAGAATCAGACATTAGGGCAAATAGGCAAAAACCGTTCGTAATCACAAGCATTAGCAACGAGGAAAAAGTTAGGACAATGCAGTTAATTTACAATATAATAGGCGAAGACAAGGTAGCCACTTTACAGGACTATGACAATAGAGACAACATTGCAGAGGAAATGGCACGACTAATGCAGGCCTCTAATAAAACTTTTATTGGAAAACATTAAAAATATATATATATATACAAATATATAAAGAACTGATAGAAAAATAACATGTATAAAAATAACTAAAGGCTTGTACAGCCAACAAAATAAAAAAACTAAGAGCTGCGATTCACCACCGAAAGGGGGACCCTCCAGTTCTATAAATAAAGCTTAACTTTGCGATTCCCACGGGACCCTCCAAGGTAAAAAAGCTCCCTTTCACAGAAGGGGTCACATTGAAAATATATAAAAAAAATATATATACAGGACCGTACAGGTCAATACCACAAACATAAAAATTAAAAATAATTGTGTTCGGCAAAAATATTTTAATAAAGTATTATAAATTTATTTGAAAAATAAACTTTTTTTACAAAGGAATATACATTTATTAAGGTTTTAAAATGGCAAACCCCAATAATCTAATTAGGCCTCCAACCCTCTCTCAAAATTCACCTGCTCTTCAAGCACCAAATAATGCACATTAAGCATGAGTGACTTGACAGCCCTAATTACGGAAATTATTTCAGCCAATGTCTTAAGGCAACAAGGACCACAAGTCGTTCAAACTGTCCTAAACCCAGATTATAGTTTACCCACGGCAGTTGACCAAACAATAGAAGAAGGGCATAGAGGAAACCTTAACGATTTAGACAAGATACCAGACGTGATTAAATGGCTAAAAGAATTTTCGGGACGCACAGGGGAATTCAACTCCTGGAAAAAGAGCGTGGACGTATGTTAAGAGGTCTAAATGGGGATCTGCCAAGGTTGTTAGGAATGAAAGAACCTGCGGATTTACCACAAGCTCTCCATTTGTGCCATAAATTGGATAATCAAAACTTTAGGACGAATCATGCCAACAACATAGAGCAATCGTACCAAAAGCAAAAACGACAAATAGCGCCGAAGTAATACCCTTCGCAAGCAAAATCAGAGGTATTTTACCCACAGTTAGCACATACACCACAAACAAACCAGCAAGGATGGCAAACCAGACGGCCTCAGCAGCTTGTAAACGCGCCACCCAGACCTCCTAAGCCACAACCTCGGCCAGAGCCAATGGATGTCGATCAAACCATGTATTCACGTAGAGTGAATTACATTAATAAACCACAACAAAACCCACAAACTGGGAAAAGACCAAATCAATTTGAGGATAACAAAAATAATAGTAAAAACCAAAGGATGTACCATTTAGAGGCATCAAGGGAAAAGGACGAGCAGAGCGAAGAGCCCTCGGACGAATACTCAAGTAAAAACTTTAATTTTTTAGTATGATGAGCTCTTCACTGCCATACTTTGAAGTTAACGTGGAGAGCGGGAAAACCTTAAAGTTTCTTGTGGACACAGGATCCAGCAAGAATTACGTTAAACCCGAGTTAGTAAAAAAACGCATACCGAATGAGACACCATTCTATGCGAAATCAATTGCAGGAGAAATCAAAATAATTGAGCATACTTATGCGCAATTCTTTAATATAAAGGATAAAATTAAATTATATTTAATGCCTGCATTAAAATCGTTTGACGGTATATTAGGAAACGATACCCTCAGAACCATGAAAGCGGTAATACATACAGCCGAAAATTGTATGACATTAGGAAATGGATGTAAGGTGCACCTAAAACAACTTCCCACGCAATGCATTAATACAATTAATGAACAAAATCTGTCATCCAAACAGAAAAGCATTGTGGAGGAGATAACAACAAGGCACCCCAAGCTTTTCGCTGACCCAGACGAAAAGCTCACGTATTCAACCAAAGTTGTTGGCCAAATAAGAACCAACACAAATACGCCGGTGTACTCAAAATTTTACCATAATAAGGCATAATTAGACCATCCAGATCACCATTTAACTCTCCTGTATGGATCGTCCCAAAAAAAGCCGATTCAGCAGGTAACAAACAATACCGTATGGTTATTGATTATAGGAAATTGAACGCAGTTACAATTTCAGACAGGTATCCTATTCCTGAAATATCAGAGGTAATATCACACTTAGGTGAGAGCAATTATTTCTCAGTATTAGATTTGAAAAGTGGTTTCCATCAGATTCCAATAAGGAAATCCGACATAGAGAAAACCGCATTTTCTATTAATAATGGTAAATACGAATTTACACGTTTACCATTTGGCCTAAAAAATGCGCCATCAATTTTTCAACGTGCATTAGACGATATACTAAGAGAATATATCGGCAAACGCTGCTATGTGTATATCGACGATATAATTATCTTTAGCAAAACCGAAAAGGAGCATTGCGAAGATATAGAAAAAATTTTCCAAACATTAAAAGAAGCCAACATGAAGGTTCAGTTGGACAAATGTAATTTCTTTAAAAAAGAAACATAATTTTTGGGGTATATTATAACTCCAGACGGAATAAAAACCAACCCAAAAAAAGTGGAAGCTATTTCAAGCTTTCCACTACCAAAAAATTTAAAAGAACTCCGCAGCTTCCTAGGACTATCGGGATATTATCGCAAATTTGTAAAAGATTATGCAAAAATAGCTAAACCGCTGACGTCACTACTAAGAGGGGAAGACGGGAGAATTTCAAAACACAAATCTGTAAACACGAAGATTTTGTTAAATAATGAAGCACAAGAATCCTTCAGGAAAATTAAGAATTCATTAATTTCCGAAGACATTATCCTTGCCTATCCAGACTTCAACAAAGAATTCGAATTGGCAACGGATGCTTCAAACTTCGCCATAGGTGCAGTATTATCACAAAGTGATAGACCGATAGCTTTTATATCGAGAACTTTAAGTAAAGCCGAAGAACATTATGCTACTAATGAGAAAGAACTCTTAGCAATAATATGGGCATTAAATACTTTCAGAAATTACTTGAATGGATCCGGAAAAGTAAAAATTACAACGGACCATCAACCTTTAACTTATGCCTTAAGCAATAAGAATAATAACAGTAAAATGAAAAGGTGGAAGTCAATTCTTGAGGAATATGACTATGAATTAATATACAAGCCCGGCAAAGCAAACATTGTAGCCGACGCGTTATCAAGAATTCCATCACAAACAACACAGTTGAACACGCTATCAACAGCGACAAACTCTGATGAAAGCTCATCACACAATTTAATTTACAGTGTCGAAACGCCGATTAACGTGTTTAAAAACCAAATTTTTTTTAATAGGGATGCAACATCTAATTACCAATTCAAGATAGTATTCCCCACTTACCATCGACACATCGTGACAGAACCAAGTTACTCACAGCAAGAGCTGGTGCGGATTCTAAAAAAATATTTAAACCCTTCCGTGATCAATTGCATAAAAGCCGAAGAAAGCGTAATGGGAATAATACAGGAACTATATCCAATACATTTTGGTAAATACAAAATACGATTTTCACAGATACAGGTAGAGGATATAATAAATATTCAACAACAGCAGGAAATCATCATTAAAGAACATAACAGAGCACATAGAAATTGTAAAGAAAATAGATTACAAATTTTAAGGAAATATTACTTTCCAGGAATGGCAGGCAAAATTAAGAAACTAATTAAAACTTGCATTACATGCAAGGAAAACAAATATGACCGACACCCAGCAAAGCCAGAAATTCAGGCAACTCCAATACCCACCTTTCCTGGTCAAATAGTTCACATTGACATACTGCATATGGGAAAACAATTAATCCTGACAGCAGTAGACAAATTTTCAAAATATGCAATGGCAAAACCAATAAAATCCAAAGCGGCAGAGGACATAAGACAGCCTCTTAGGGATATTCTTTTTTCTCTTGTGCCGGAGACCCTAGTCATGGACAACGAGAAATCATTTAAATCAGAGACGATTAATTACATGATGGAGAACGAGTTCGGCATAGAAATTCATCGAACTGCACCATACACAAGTTGCTCCAATGGTCAAGTGGAACGCTTTCATTCCACACTACAGGAAATAATGAGATGCCTCCGGTGCGATAAAACTCACCAATCTTTCAACGAACTTTTGGAAAGATCGGTCAAAGAGTATAATCACTCTGTGCACTCAACCACAAAAGAAAAACCAATAGAATCATTTTTTGGAAGGAGAGTTAACAGTAACCCCTTGCTATTAATGAAACACAGACAAGAAACGGCAAAAAAGCTTAAAGAAAAGCAGATCACCGATCTTGCTTATCATAATAGGAAAAGAAGAGCATTAAAACAATATGCTCAAGGAGAAGTAATTTTTGTAAAGATAAATAAGAGATTAGGAAATAAATTGACATCTAGATATAAGAAGGAAATAGTTTCACAAAACTATAACACTACAGTTAAAACTCAATCAGGGAGAGTAGTACATAAAAATAATATTAAACAGAGTTAAAAATATATATATATTATTATTTTTTTCTTAAACAAAAACTTTTTACTACTCAAGGCAAAAATAAGTTATTTACACCCACGTACAAAGGCAAAACGAGGTTTAGCGAATATTTTAGGTAAAGGACTAAAATACATAGCAGGTACTATGGACAGTGATGACGAACAACAAATAACCGATACATTAAAAATAATGCAAAATAACGAAAAAAGTACAGCAGATAACGTGAACAATTTAATTTTTATTAATAAGCTTTTAACAGACCAAATTAGTAACATTACTAGCCACATAAACAGACAACAAACTCTGATTCAAAATTATATAAACATATTTAGGAAAACAACTCAAATAAAATTAAAACCATAGAGGACGAATTGGAATTTATAAGGCACACATATCAAATTAATAATGATATATCACTTTTACAAAGTCACATTAATGACATAGGACAGGTAATTTTTTCAAGTAAATTGGGTATAATACCAACAGACATATTAACGCAAACCGAACTTGACCTTATTAGTGACTTTGACATGTACAACAGCATGCAGGTAGCAGTAATTTTTTATAATGACAATATTATTATAACCTTACTAATACCTCAATTTTCCTCCAATATCCTATCTAAAATAATTTTTGAACCTATTCCCGATCAAAAAAACGTATCATTATTTTTAGATGAATACGAAATACTTACAGATGAAAATAATAATTTGTATCAAAAAATTGTAAAGGACAACCTAGAAAAAAATTTATTCAAATTAGATAATACCTGTTTAAAAAATATTATTAAATTTAAAGAAGCTGATTGTAACCTAAAACCATTAGAAGAAACAGAAATTAAAGAAATTTTAACTGGAATATTAATATTCAAAAATTTTTATTCAATTATAACTCACAATTGTAACAAATTGGAAATTAGACAAACAGGCACATTTTTAATAAAATTCGAAAATTGTAAAGTAATAGCTATGAACAAAACATTTGAAAATATCAAAATTAAAATGTATGATTCGTTTATACTACCAAATAAAATCACAAAAATTAAACAAACTAAAAATATTACTCAAACAGAGCTGAAACTAGAAAAATTGTACTTAAAGCAAATTAACCAACAAGAACACATTGAACTATTGGTAAAAGATAATTAAAGTGTTCATTTAATTAGTTTAAGTTCAGATTTATTAATTGTATTATCTATTATTGTAGTAATTTTTATTCTAATATGCATTAATAAATATAAAACAAAATTATATATATCGCCTGAACTGCAATCACCGAAACAAGATACCGCAAAAACAATGGAAGGCCCATTTCTCCAATTAAGAACCATAGCGTAACCTATCCACAACAACAATACCGATTGAGGACAATCGATTTAAGAGGGGAAGAGTTAACTTAGGGTAAGTTAATACCACCCAAGCTGCTTGACAGATGACTCGCCGGCACATATCAAACACTCCAAGCCGATACGTTAGAACCACCCATGAAGACAACATAAATTAAAACCCGAAACTAACCACTTCCACAAGATGTCGTAAATTAGTTACTTATAATAGACTCGCATTCCAGAGAATCAAATAACGCATTCACATTCCGTTATTTGATCACTAATCATAAACTGGCTACATTAAGTTGACACACATCAATAATCAACTTAAGAAAGTCAATATTGCACATGTTGCCCGAATTATGACCACCCATCACAAATTCGGCCGCATCAACAAACGCATAGCAAGACGACAATGCTAAGTGGCGCACAGCTATGTAGAACGGAAATCAACAAACAATCGACTCAGCCGAACTGCACTTGTAAAACCAAGTACAGACGGAGTCAGCACAAATGTGACCGAAATTAATGTTGTAAACATTACCAGTACAACAACACATGGGAACCACGCTAAATTCAGCGTCAGCACGCGATCGCAGCGAAGCAGCATGAATTTACCACGCAGCAAAATACAGACGCTACGCAGCAGAATGCAGTTGCAGCACAGGCATAGCTAGGTATAAATAGTCAAATTATTGTAACTTAGCTTTAGATTCAATTCTCATATTAATAAACGCGGTTATGCTGTCTTCTATACAGCCCGCAATAAATAAGATGCATTTCCCATTTCCAATAAACGCGGTCTTGCTGTTCTAGTCAGCACCCGCAATTAACAATAAAACTTTCGTTTTATTAACTTATATGCACAAATCCATTTGTATGAGTAGCTATGTATGTGCATGCATACATATGAATATTTTAATACATAAATTCATATGCATCTATGTTCACACATACATACATACACACACACATATGTACTTTTTTTTTTTTTTTGTGTATACAAGGAGAACGCAACGAAAGCCTGACCCCCCGTACAGTAGGACTTTAACCCAAACTAAAAGGCCTTGTGTGTCCTGTATCGTATATATCCCCCTGGTACTACCTTCAGGTATTTCATTGGGAGGCGGTTTTGAGCACTAAGCTCTATCGTCTGTTTCTGTCCTGGTACAGTTGGTCAAAAGCTGCACCCGCTTGGCACCACCCACTGTTGGTATTTTCTGGCCCACCCTCTGAATTACTCACCGAGCAGAATGCGTAAAGTCTAGCCTGCCTCTGAAGCCTGCGCCTTGCCTGTTCGCTATTTCTTAGCTGTTGCATCACTTCGGCAGCCATACGCTGCACATCGTTCCACGCCTCGGTGCTCTTCAGCATCAGTGCCACTAGACTTTCTGGCGTAATGACAGAGCTGAGTCTTGCTTCCACTCTTTTCTTTATGTTTCTGAAGCGGTGGCATACGACAAACACATGTTCCGCATCTTCGATTACTTCTGGTTCGCAATGCTCACAATATGGATAATCCTCATGCCCAAAACGGTGTAGATAAGCATTAAAGCAACCGTGCCCACCAAGCATTTGCGTCAGGTAGAAGTCTACTTCTCCATGCTTTCTCCGGACCCATGTTTCAACTTTGGGAATAAGCCCAACGTGCCTGCCACTGGGCTATGCTGCGATGGTCTAGCGTTTTTCGTTGTACGTTGGGGTCGCTTTGACGATGGTTGCGCGTAATGTTTCGCGCTTCGTATATCTGCTGGACTTCCAGGTTCAATGGGAAGAGGCCAGCTATGATGAGCGCCGCGTCTTCCGATACCGTTCTGAATGCAGAACACACTCTGAGAGCACACAAGCGGTATGTGGAGTTTGCACTTCGTGTGTATGAGATAAACTTAAATGCGTCATGCCAGACTGCCGCGCCGTAGAGGAGGATATACTTCACTACCCCAGCAAGAAGTTGTCGGGCCTGCTGCCTTGGTCCGCCGATGTTTGTCATAATTCTAGACAGGGCAACCGTTGCAATCGCAGCTTTTTTGCTAGCGTACTCCAAGTGGTCCCGGAAGTTAAGTCGGTGATCCACCAATATCCCTAGGTACTTCACATGCGGTTTTGATTCTATGGCGATATCGCCAACTTTAAGCACCTCCTTTTCTACGTTCTTGCGACTGCTGATAAGTACGGCTTCCGTCTTTAGGGCTGCTAAGTTTAAGTTTCTTGCGCTGAGCCATTCTTGTGCTTCTGCTACTGCCTTTTCCTTCTTGAGCGTTTGTGAAGTCGCAACGATTGAAACGTCGTCCGCAAAGCCAATGAAAGTAGGCCTCTCATGTACTTTGAGCCGTAAAATGCCATCGTACATGATATTCCACAATAGTGGTCCTAGTACGGATCCGTGTGGTACACCGGCTGTGACTTCATAGTCGCTGGCTCCGATGTCGCTATCGTAGCGCAATACCCTATCTGACAGATAGTTGGAAATTATGCGTTGTAGATATCCAGGGACATGCAGAGTGCGGAGAGCGTAGAATATTTCCTTCTATCTAGCGCTATTGAATGCATTTTTTACACCTAACGTGACCATTAGGCAGTACTTTTTAGTGCCCCTAGCCATCGCTTGCCACTGATGGACTTTTCGGCCAATTCCTTTACGGCTTCTAGCGCATCGATGGTTGACCGTTTTTTTCCTGAAGCCGAACTGATTTTCTGACAGGAGTTCATCTTTATGCGCCTCCAGCCGGTTTTTCAAAATTTACTCGAACAGCTTTCCGGTGGAGTCCAACATACCTAGCGGTCGATATCCAGTGGGAAGACCAGCACCTGTACTTTTTGGTATGAGTACCAACTTTTGTAGCTTCCAGCTTCTTGGGAAGACACCCTCCTGCAGGTAAACGTTAAAGACGCTTGCATAGATACCCGGGTTTTGTGACACCGCTGGGTTGTAGTACTTCGTCCACTGTAACCGTTGGTATGTTGCTAAGATTTTCATTAGGCAGGCTTCTAATGAAGTCGGGATTCGCAGAGAAAAGATCTTTTACGATTTGCGCCAAAAGAATTGGACATGTTGGCTGCACCGTTTTCTTTAGCTTTTTACGCACTATTCTATAGGCCGAGCCCCAAGGGTTGTTATTAGCATCCTCGCATAGTTCCTTAAACATGCTGCGTTTACTGTCGCGAATGGCATTTTTAAATAATCTCCGCTTTTCTTTGTACCTCAGTCTAAGCTCCGTGGCATTTTCTGCATTTCGTGATCGCTGGCACAGTCTTCTGCCCCCATTTCAATGCACTCGGAGCTCCGCGATCTCGCCATTCTACCAGTACGCTGGCTTACGTGTTTTTGCGCCCTCCTTGCCGAGCCATGGTCATGTCACATGCCTTGGCTATTGCTGTCATAAGCTTCGCTGAGTTCCTTTAGCTCGGGTTGCGCTTTCATCTTTTTTAATATTTCCGCATATGAAAGCTCACCAACTCTTTTTAGAACCAGCGCATCTGGTTTCGTTGGCTTAATTTTGCCCTTGCGATTGACGACTTTCGTCCAGCTTTCACGCGATTGGGTGGCGACAGCACCTGTAGGCACGCTCGAACCGGCACCCTCCGCGCCTTGTTTGCTTATAGTAGCCTCCCTCTCACCTTTTGATTGACTGTGGCGCCGTTGTTGCTGTTTATCTTTCGCACTTATTGGCCCTTTTGGTAAGGCCAAACGAGTGCGCTTTGACTTTTTCTGCGGCGAATTGGATGCATTCCGCATATTATCACGGGCTGCACGGGCTCTCTTTGGCTTGCTGATATCGCTGTTAGCTGGCCCAGTTTGCGTGTATTTAGTTGTGTACTCGGTAGGCGGCTTTGCTATACTCTGCATAGCCAGTGCTCTCTGATGCTGCTTGCTTATGGCGCTCACCGAATCTCTCATAGGCATATTAATGTGCCTCTGCACCTCCATCATGCTCTCTTATCTTTTCTCCCAGCAAGTATAGGGGCTCACCATCTGGTTTTCTCTGTGCCGCGGGTGCATTTTCACATTCCCTCGCACGTAACGTGCTGCTTTCTTCGCTGCTTGGAGTCGTAAGCTCGTGTCGCTGCTTGTCTATACGCTGTTGTCCTAGTGGGAGCAATTCATTCCCACGAACGTAACGTGCTGCTCTCTTCGCTGCTTGGAGTCGTAAGCTCGTGTCGCTGCTTGTCTATACGCTCTTGTCCTAGTGGGAGCAAGTCATTTCGCACAGGTGAACGTGCGGTTCTCGCACTTTTACCAAATGGGTTCGGTGTATCTTTTGCTTCAGCGCATCTACTCGGAGATTTATCAGACATGTTGTCAGCTAGTCTGAGTAGTTGCTTGTAGTGGTTGTCATTCACCTGGTCTTTCTCCGTTCTCTGTTCTCTATAATAATTTTAAGCCTGCTGTTGTTTGTGTTATGAAGGTTGGTTGCTGGCTGAGCTGATCAGATAATAAGCTGATGGTAAACAACTGCTCTCCTTCTCAGCACAACTTCGCTCCTTTTCTCGTCGTTGTTATCCGCGGATATGTTCACAGGGGTTTAAGTCTACTGTTTATAAAACTCACTTTTAGTCCATCAGGTGTATGCTATACCTGTTAGTAGTGATCGCTGGTTGCTGCTGCACCGCTTGCACATGCACTTTCACCCTTTTTGTCACTGCAAAGAACTATGTTCCTAGATTTTGATCGCTTTTTTTCAGAGCACTTATAAACACGTCTTCACTTCTTAACTTCTCACACTGTAGCCCTTCACATATGTACGTATGTACTTACGTGCATGTGCATAAATTCAACCTTGACCTACGCTAAATCTAAATCAGATCACAGCGCTATCACAACCTGTACCTGCGACGGCGCCATATATTCTAAAATATCTGAAATTACGTAAAACAACAAAAAAATCATTCGTAAACGCACGCTAGTATTCCAAAAAACAAATGCCGTTCATTCATAAGCGCGAACATTTCATCTCCACGTACACGAGAATGTTCCCCTTAACAATCTTTCCGCGACGAACACAAAAATGCTAAAATCTTCGATTTTACAAACCAAAGCCGGTCATTGAAATTTTTATAGGAGATTCTAGAATTTTTGTCCAAATGCTCTTGAGTAGAGATTTGAATAATTACCCCTTTAAGCAGGCATATTGCAAAGCATGCTGTGCCTCTGCTGGTTCAGGTGCAGCATGTAATTTTAAATCTTACTTGGGCCTTTGGGCAGAGTTCAATTTCCCCTCTGCGGCATTTTATTTTAATTTTTTTTTTATATTTTTGTTTTTATTTATTGTATGTAGACATACTAAATACGCATATTCATGCACATAAATTATATATGGATATGTAAGTATTCTACATTTATAATATGCATCAATATTCATGCATTTATTAAATAACACTACGTAACAAAAATTTAAAAAAAACCAGCGGTCATGATTTTGTTAATAGTTTTTATTAACATTAGTAGCAGGCTTACGAACTGTGTTTTTACTTTTTTGGATTGGCTCTAGTTCTTGAGATAAATGAAACTTAAGAAATTAATGAAAAAAAATTATATGACCCAGTTCCGAATATAATCCCGAACATTGGAGGCTTTTTATAGATACATAGCTCAAAAAGAAGTCTGAAATGTGTGTTGCTACACAATGGAAATAAACTTGATTCGGTTCCAATCGGTCATAGTACCAAACTAAAAGAAGAATACGAAAATGTAAAAAATTGTTTTAGCAAAGATTTTGTATGCACACCATAAGTGGTCAGTATGCGTGGACATGAAGATGGTGAATTTTTTATTGGGCCAACAAAGTGTTTGCTTCATATGTTTATGGGACAGTCGTGCAAGAAATGAACATTGGATTAGAAAGGACTGGCCGGTGAGAGAAAATATGGAGGTAGGAACAGCAAATGTGGTTCAGGACCAACTGATAAGCCGAGAAAAAATCATTCTTCCACCACTTCACATCAAGCTGGGGCTAATGAAACAGTTCATCAAATCCCTTGATAAGACAGGTGACTGTTTCGAATATGTGTGCAAAAAAGTTCCAGTCGTTACTATGGAAAAATTAAAAGCAGGAGTCTTCGATGGTCCTCAAATTCGTACCCTTCTAAAAGACACTGAATTCTTAAACCATACGTCACAAATTGAATCGGAAGCCTAGCTAAGCTTTGTTAATGTAGTCAAAAATTTTTTGGGAAGTCATAAATCACCAGACTATACAAAACTAGTTGCTGATATGCATCTCAATTTTCGCAAACTAGGAGCTGAAATGAGCACTAAATTACATTATTTACATAGTCATTTGGGCAAATTCCCGGACAACCTAGACGATTACAGCGAGGAACAAGGTGAACTGTTCCATCAGGACATAAAAATAATGGAAGAAAGATACCAAGGTCGATGGGACGACCACATGATGGCAGGCTACTGCTGGAACTTAATACGGTACTGTCCTGAGCAACGACATCATAGGAGGTCCTACAGAAAAAGTTTTTTGTAATTTTTTTAAAATTAATTAATTAAAAGAATTTATTTTTTTATTTTTGTATTATTTTTATACAGGCGCGCAATAAAAATATAATTTAAATCCATATTGGTATTTTTAATTAGGTTTTTTCGTGAAATATTTAAAAGTCTTTATCTGAAAAACTATGGCCAATTCGACAAAACTGATATTATTTTCGTAATCAGCGCCCCCAAATTACCCTAAATCGACTTAAAAATCTCCGACCGCAAAATTTTGTTCCGCAGTGTAATTCATGTGCGCATCAATTCATTTGCGTACACGTGCACGCGAAATTGGCGAAGCGACACAAAAATTGACGAAAAACGTAAAAGAATGTTCTTTTAGTTACCGTCTCCTTTCCCTTTCGACCATTCTCTTAAGCACAATTGTTGCATAACTCCTCTTCCGTCTCAACTTGCCCCGCTGACAATCAAAAACAGGTTTTTCGCGGTTTACTACTTTTTCTTCTATTTTTCATATTTAGTTTGATTCGTAAATTGCTCTTCTTCTTTAGTTTTAGTTTTTGCCCCACAGTTCGAGTCTTAGCTGTTTTGTGTCATGTCTAATTTGTATGCATTTTTTCAATCCAACAGAATATAAAATATTAACAATAATTAATTGTTTGCAAATTTTTTTTCATTCAGATATTTGTTCTGATTTCCCTTCGTTACGAATGAATATACAAAATTATTGAAAAGTTTTCACTTTTTTAAATAATTTTAGATGCGCAATACAAAGAAATTGCATTAAATTATTTTATTGAACTATTATGTTTGTTATTATTAAATAGTAAAAAATTATTTTAAAAGTTATATGGTAATTAAAATTTAATTTGAATTTTTTCACTTCCTCAATTACTAGAAAATTAAAATGTTGACATAAATTTTAATAAAAAGATCCATTATATTAAATTCGTTTATATTACATTATATATGTATATGTACATATACATACATACATATACATATAGATGTTTGATTGAAGTAGTTTTACAGTAAATTGAGATAGATATTTATAGATTTATGTATGTTGATCTGATAAATTAAAAATAAAGTTTAAATATTACAACTAATAAAAAATTGTTTGTAAAATTGACAGCTAGCTAGCTGATTATTGTATTTGGATGAGTATCATTTCCTTCAAATGGGATATCCAGTGCATAAGAAAAAACGTTCTACCGCAACAGGTCTTTTGTACATACAAACATACTACAGTACATGCATATGCATAATAAATTTTGCCAAACAACAAAACTAAAACTACATACATAAAAAATTATGTCTGTTTGTATGTACATATGTATGTACATGAATATATGCCTATGCGTATAAATGCACTGCATTAATGCAAATATTTCTAGCTGAGCAAATATTTATTTATATAAATTTTAGATTTCGTAGAAAAAATATGAAAATTTAACAAAATTTCAGAAAATTTTGAGAAACAGTTTTATATCCCATTAAATTTTAGTATAATGAAGTGCAAGTTCCAAGCAGTTAAAAATTTTCGGTAATTTTAGATAATTTGTTTACTGACGGCGTCATGTATTTTCTTCCATACAAAGTACGTTCGACAATTTTTTTGTAAGGGAAAACTGTATACTTAGAACAAAGTGGAATGTAGGTTTATCGCTATATAATGAGATAGGAGGCTTTTATAAAAAAAATGCAAACGTAAAACATACAAAGTAATAATAGGCAAAACTGATTTAAATGTTATGCCCCTATTATTTTCCAGATAATAGGTATGTACTTAAATTAATCAGAATTTTTATTAAAAATGTTATTAATTTTTTTTTTTAACACAGAAATATTTTAATTATTTTCCATTTTCCAATTATTACTTTTAGTTAAGTTTAGTATTTTTGATTACTACAATTAATAAAAACGTAAAAATGGATTCAAAACTGTAAAAAATAAAAAACCTTAATTTTATCATCTTTTTCGGCGCTATATATTATACTTATGTTTGCTCAACTTACAGCCATATTAAATTTTCATTTAATTTTTTCGAATTTGAATATTTGAGACATCATACCATTCCGTGCGAGCACAAGCCTCATTTATATCAAAGACAGTCAGCAAAATGTTGATTCAAACCAAAGCTAATGGATGCTGCGCTAACCGGTTTGTGTGAGGATGGAACTCATTCATACCATCCTGTAATGAGGTGGAGCTGGATGTGATTTTGAGTATACAATTCATCTGCAATGAATTGAATGAGTTCGAGGCTGAAATTTTGTTGAGTAATTCATGAAGCAATTTTTTCGCATTCATGCAGACCTCTAGTATGAACTAAATCAATCCATAAATACGATTTTTCGGATATATTTTTTACATACACGTTTCTCTTTACAAAGTCATTTTACATACCGAATATATGTAAACCAAATACGACATACATTTCAAATAAATTAAACAAAGCCATGCCGAAACTTTTGCGCTAGTCGTTGCGAACGGGTTAATAACAGAAAACTCGTAAACATGCACTTATTTACTTACTTAATTGGCGCTATAGCCACTTAAGCGATTTTGGCCAAACTTCTCCTACAATTTGTGGTGTGCGTCTTTGAGGGTATAGGTCCCTCTATCCCGACTCCGAACGGCGAATGTTTTTTGTGAAAAGTTTTTTCATGGCAGAAATACATTCGAAGGTTTGCCATTGCCTGCCGAGGAGCGACCGCTATTAGAAAAAACTTTTCTATAATTTTTGATGTTACATGCCCCGACCAGGATTTGAACCCGGGACCCACCGAATGAAGCGCACACACTCTGCTACAGCACCCGACTTAAGTTCACCGTAATTGGGTGAACTAAAAAATAAAGATGCGACTCCGAACCTCGGGAGTCCGAAATTAAATAAAAGCACACAATTGACTTGCAAGTTACACAGTTTATTACAATCTACCGTCTTAATTCTAATTTGTGATTATTTATACAGAATTTATGCTTAGGTATGCAACACGTGCCAGTTATTGTGTGTAAAAATAAAATGTAAGGCGATATTTAGGTGTTGCGTAAGTGTTGCTATGCTTGTGGGAACGTATTGTGAAATTTAAGTGTGCCTGTTGGAATTTAGGTGTTGCGATTTCTGTGTGAAACGGGAATTGTGTTGAATTTGCAGTTTTGCTGTATTCGTCTGGGGCGTAGTGTATTTATGATCGTGGAGGTTTGGGTGGAGGTAACGTAACTCCTCCCCCCCTAGAGTAGAGTGACGGCCAAAGAGAGGGTGAATTGGCCGGAACGTATATAGGTGTCATTTGTGGGATGCAGGTTGCTTTATTTCTTGATAACAATAGTGTTAGTGTTAATGTTATTAGGCTTATAAAAGTTATGCTTAAATATACGTAGTATAGTTGGTTTTTTGTTGTCTTGCTTAGTGTGACCACGGCTTCCTGGTTCTGGAATTGGTACGCTTTGAGCCTTTGTAAATTGAGAACTTCCGTGATGGATTTAGGATGAATTTTTATGTGTACTGGAGGGGTGATCTGAATATCATCCCAGTGTATATTTGGGTTGTCTTCATAGCTTGTGCCGTTGACTTCTACGGAACATTTTTGGTAGTGTAACAGTGCTGTACTTTCAATTGTATGTGGATTATTGCTACAAGTAGAATTTATTATTGTTTGCGGTATATTAATGAAGAGTATATAGTTTTCTTCTGGTTGGTAAATTTTTGATGTATGCCCGACGTCATTAAATGGGCATTGAGGTGATTCATTTTTTAATAAGCGCCCAATACAGGTTGATTCATTGGAATATTCGCGTTGTGTCGATGTCGGGCAATAGTATACATTTTCTATTCTTGGGCAGCTAGTGGCGTAATAGTGAATAGTATTTTCGTTGTAAGCCATATATGGTTCAACTATTATTTCTTTAGTTTCATTTATTGGGATAGGTATTGTGTGGTAAAATAGGAATTCGTCTTTAGCTAGGTTAGGGATTTTTATATTAAAAACTATGTTAGAGTTATTATAATAGGCTTGCAGGCCGAGAAGTTCGTATAAATGTGCATCTGAGATTATGTTTACAGATTGACTCATTATATGATTTTGTATCTCGGCTAGTTCACTGTTGCTTAAAATAAGCTTAGATATAACGTTAAGTTTGGCTAACAGTATGGCTTCGGCTATGTTAGTGATATGATTATTTAATAGATCGATATTGTAGTTAATTCGGTTAATGTATAGCATTTCCATTAACGAGTTTTCTTCTTTAAAAATTCGATTTGAAGTTTCTCGTGCCAATCCTTGTATATGTTTTTCTAGTGCTTCCTGTTCTTTATTAATGTGGGTCATTAGGTTCGTGAATCTTTCAATCATTTGAGTGTTCAGACTATGTTGCTTTGCTATTGCCATCTTGTCTTCTATCTGATTTTGGTTCAAAGATTTTATTTCATTATTTAAGTCTTGGGCGTCCTTGGCGTCCATATTCCCGGTGATGAATTTTATTGCAGTGCCTAAACCGTCTAGGAGTCCTCGTTTGTACCTATTGCTTGGGAAAAGTGAATGAAGTTTATTTTCCAATTCGTTGAATTTTATTCTTGTCAAGTTTAAGTTGTATCATGGCCTGGTTTGGCTGTTGTGAACCTCAATCATTTGTCCGGTTATTATTGGTAGCCTGTTGGGAAATGAGTTTGGGTCTTCGTTTAATCTTAGATTTGTGGAGTTTTTTGTCGTTAAGGGTAATTAATGTAATTCTATTGTCTTCTTTTACTCTAAATTTTTTAAATCTCGGTGTCATTTTATTTCTTCTACATTCCTTCCTAAAGATGGTGTCGTTTACTTCGAAATTTTCCGGGCTATTTCTATCTGCGTTTAGTTTATCTATTCGATTGTGAACTGTTGCTTTATGGTTGGGAAGAGAGTTTGCTGAAATTCATTTAGTTTCTATAGGTAGTCCTGCTCATTACTAAATTTTGTATTTTTGTCAAATTTATAGGTCCTACCGTAAAAAAGTTCGTAGGGTGTTAATTTGGTTGTAGAGTGGACTGAGTTGTTATATGTGACCAGGGTTTCGTTGAGTATTTCCCTGTGATCCAAGTCTAATCTGTTTTCCTTTCTTTTAGCAATTATGAGTCTATAAATTTCTGTGAGTGTAGAATGCAGACGCTCGACTGGTGAATTGCTGCTTTTTTTTGAAAAGATGTTGTATGTAATTGGATGTCATATTGGTTGCAGAAATCTCTAAATAGGCTGCTTGTAAATTCCGGGCCTTGGTCACATATTAATTTTTTGGGGACTCCATGCTGACTCATGAATTCTTTTATGACCTTGACAATGGATATACTATTTCTATTGGGTAGGGTGAGGGCGAAGGCAAACTTAGAAAATTTATCAATTATGGTTAATGTAGGATTATTATTTATGGTGTAGATATCGGTATCCATTATGTCTAGAGGTTTCGAAGGAATTTCAGGTTTTTCAAATTTTAGTTTTGGGGGTTTACGGTCGTATTTGAGGGTTTGACATTTTTCGCAATTGTTTATGACTTTTGTGATTTTATTGTTCATATGGAGGAAGTAGTATTTTCTTTTTAGGTGTCTTAGTGTCTCGCATATGCCTCTGTGATTGCTTTCTTGATAGGTTCTAATTATTTCATCCTGTTCATCATTCTGTCTGACGTCTGTGAGAATATCCATGCATCTAAGTACTCTAAAAAGTCTGTTGTGTGCGAAATATTTAGAGTAGGTGCTCTGTACTACTCGGAATGTCTCATCGTCGGAGTAAATTGCTGACAACTTATTTGGTGCTAAAAATTTTTTTAGAATTTCCGTCATGTTTTGTTCGTCGAATAATGGACGTCTAATGGTTTGTTTGTAAAGATTGTCTCTATAGTCATTGGGGATCCTCCACTAGATTTTTGTAGAATAATTTGCAAATTGAAGTCATTTAGTGGCCTTTCCGAAATAAATATGTAATCGTCCAGAAGTTCGCGGGATGAATGGACCGTTGAGCCTTGAGTTCCTTGAATTGAATATAAATCGTCGTGGGTATTTATTTCTAAGTAGTTATTTGCTTGGCCGGCTAATCTAACTCGGCTTAGAGCGTCAGCGTTAGTATTTGATTTTCCTTTTTTATACACTACCTCGTAGTCAAACTCTTCTAATTTTAATCTATCGAACTAGTTTGGAGTTGGGGTCCTTTAGGCTCATAACCCATGTGAGCGGTCTATGGTCTGTCACTATTTTGAACTTGTTTCCGAATAAGTAGGGTCTAAAGTATTTTGTGGCCCATACTATTGCCAAGAGTTCTTTTTCTATAGTTGAATAGTGGATTTCCGAATCACACAGTGTTCGGCTGGCGTAGCATATGGGTTTATCGTGTCCGATCGTCCCTTGTGAAAGTACGGCTCCTATGGCAAAATTACTGGCGTCTGTGGTTAAGATAAATGGTTTCGTGAAATCTGGGTACTGAAGTAGGGGGTCATTGATTAGAAGCTGTTTGGAAGTTTCGAATGCTTGAATATAGTTTTCGGTTAGCTTCACCGTTTTATCTTTTTTGAGGCATTCGGTTAAGGGTTTTGTTATTTTGGCAAAGTCCTTTATGAACTTGCGATAGTATCCTAGCAGTCCTAGGAAGGATTTGATTTCCTTTTGTGTTTTCGGTATGGGGAAATTTTTAACTGCGTGGATTTTGTCCGGATTTTGCTTGATGCCTTCTGTGGAAATAATGTGGCCTAAAAATGCTATTTCCTTCTGTAAAAATTCGGATTTGTCCAGTTGGACTTTGAAGTTAGCTTTTTTGAGTTTGTCGAAAACTTGCGTCAGATTTTCGATGTGCTCTTGGAGTGACGTTGAGAATATGACTATATCGTCGAGATAAACCAAACAATTCTTCCCTATTAATTCCTTCAATACGTTGTCCATGACACGTTGGAATGTGGAAGGGGCGTTTTTAAGGACAAAGGGCATTCTGATATACTCATAGTGGCCACCCTCTACGGTGAAATCCGTTTTTTGCCTGTCTTTTAGGGGCATCTCAATTTGGTGAAAACCACTTGCTAAATCGAGAGTGGAGAAATACATACACTTCCCTAGTTTATCTAAGATTTCTGTGATATTTGGGAGAGGGTATCGGTCTGAAATGGTCTTCTCGTTAAGTTTTCGGTAATCTATTACCATTCTTCACTTCTGTTTCCCACTAGCGTCCTTTTTCTTAGGAACTATCCAAACAGGGGAGCTCCAGGGCGAGTAGCTAGGTACAATTATTCCTTGTTCTAGCATACTTTTTATTTGTCTGTTGACTTCGTCTTTGTGAACGAAGGGGTATCGGTACGATTTTGCATGTATAGTGATGTCGTTCGTTGTATGTATGATGTGTTTTATTTCGTTTGTGAATGTGAGAGACTGTCCTTCTCTATAGAAGATATTGTGGTATTGCCTACAAAGTTTAATTAATTTTAATTTTTCATCGCTGTTCAGGTGATTAACGCGAATTGATGAAGCGATATCTGAAGGAGGCGTGTAGGGTCCTTCCTTTATGCTCCAATTATTTATTTCTAAAAAGTCTGAAGGTTGATGGGGCTCTACTTTTATTGGTTGGTCTAAGTGTATTGTATGGTCTTTATCTGAATTATTGATAAGTTCGACTGTGCTCAGCCAGTCTTTCGCTTGGTATAGTCCTTCCGGTATATGAACGTCCTGGTTAATATGTGTGTGTTTTATAAAAATATCTCCGTTTTTAATATCTACTGGGATTTTGGCTGTGGTTCGGGATCTTGCACAGGCTAATTGTTTGCCTGAAGTAAGGTTGGGCTTGAGTTCTATGGGTGTAGATGAATTGGGGGTAACAAGTGTGTTTTTCGCCACGCTGATATCGGCGTTTAATTGTTTTAGGATATCGTATCCTAAGAGGCCGTCGAAGTAATTATGGAATTTAAAGATGAGGAATTTAAATGTTCCGGTTTCATTAAATTCCTTAAATATGGGTAAGTTTACTATTTTGTCTATTGTGCACGAATCTGTTACTGTTACTATGGTTATAGGGTTGCATTTTATCTGATCCTCATCATTTATAAACTCGGGGTTTATAATTGAAGAGGATGCACCTGTGTCTATTAGAAAACGTAATGGTCTACCGAATGGTGACGAAATTTTTATGAAAGGAAGTATCTGTCCATGTTTATTGATGTCTATGTATATTGTTGGTTGTTGGAGGCGGTTTTCCAAAAATTTGGTGCTTCGTCAGTGTTGCTTGTTCCGTCCATCATTTTGTACGTTAATGTTGTGTAGTTCATTTGTATTGGATCTGGAGAATCCTGAAAACCTTGTATTCCGAGTGTTTCGCGAGACTATTGAATTTCTGAAATTGCTGTGACCTGAGCTGGTATCTACAGGCTCACGTTTAGGAGGTTCTATTGCATTGTTTGTTGTCGAATCATGTGGGTTGAAAGGATTTTGTTTAAAGGTACTGTAAGAATTTTGGTTCCCGTTGAAGGAATTCCTGTTATAACTGAAAGGATGTCGGTTAGTTTGAATAGAGGGTGCTTGGAAGTTAGCTTGATTTGTATATTTGATTTGTGGAATTGAATGTGGATTGTTGGCGTATGGGTGATATATTTGCCTACGGAAATTATTACCAGATTTCTGGTATAATATGTTTACTTCTTTGATACAGAAGGACAATGCGGTGGGAAGGCTTTCTGGCCGCATGGCTCTTACACTGGATCCTAGTGGTTCGTTTAATCCTGACAGGAAAGAGTTTAGGCACATTTCAGCGTAAAACTCTTTTTTTGCCTTGATTACGTTATTATCTCTTTCGTGAATTAGTACATTGTTACTGAGGGTACTCTGTATTTCGATAATTTCATTGTAAAAATTATCTACCGATTTGTACCCTTGTCTCAAGTTGTTAAGATCTCTAATAAGAGATGTTTCAGAACGTTTGTCTGAGTAATTTAGTATTAGGTTATTTTTAATTTCGTCCCAGTTAAGGGGGGTTGCGTACATGTTGAGTACTTCGTTTGCCCCTCCTTCTATTTTATTCCTAATGGCCCGTAGGAGTATATTGCCATAAGGTGTATTGTCGGTGCTTCTTATGTGTAATAAGATTTCTTCGACGTTATTTATGAATTCGTGTAGATTTCTTGGGTTACCGTCAAATTTCGGTAAATCTTTTATTGCGTCCGGGATACGCAGCGAATTGAATATGTCTTTGGCTGGGGTTGCCTGAAAGTTATTGTTTTCTGTCATTTTAGAATATTTTGTTAATTCAACATTTATTTTAATTGGGATTTCACTTAGTTCAGGGATTGTATCTAGGTTTCTAGATTTTTTAAGGTTTGGCACGGAGTATGGAGAAAATTGTTTTTTCTTATTATTTGAAAATATTTTAAGCATGGGAATGCAACACAATGGGTATTCGATGTATATATATTTTGATGTATGTATATTTATATAGATATATTTAATATAGGATATGTAATAAATATATGTATAATTCGTCAAAATAAAGAAAGTTATCTATCTATATATTTTGTTATTGTTTTTTTTTTTTTTTTTTTTTTTTTTGAATATATGCACTTAGTGGGTTGGTCTAGCAAGGTCACCACCCTCGTATATATTTATATGTATATTTTTTGTATTTTTTGAATATATGCACTTAGTGGGTTGCTCTAGCAAGGTCACCACCTTCGTGAAATTTGAACTTTGGCTCGTAATTATATTCACTATTCACTAGACTTACCACCCGAAGAAGAGTAGTATTGCCGACATGACTCGTAATTGTTGTTGTTGTTATCTGTGTTGTCACTGTGCGATGACGATGAGTTGTTTGTTGGTGATGGTGATATTGTTGAAAATTGCTGGTATTTTGAGACGTATGACTTGTATTGTTGTTGCTGTTGTTGATGTTAGTGATAATGTTGCCAATTGTTTGTTGAGATGTATGACTTGTATTGTTGTTGATGTTAGTGATTAGAGCTGGTTTCTCAGGAGTTAAGGGATTAAAATCCCAAGGTCTGAAAGCCTCGTCCTGGCCGTATGACTGCGCCACTTAAGTTCACCGTAATTGGGTGAACTAAAAAATAAAGACGCGACTCCAAACCTCGGGAGTCCGCAATTAAATAAAAGCACACAATTGACTTGCAAGTTACACAGTTTATTACAATCTGCCGTCTTAATTCTAATTTGTGATTATTTATACAGGATTTATGCTTAGGTATGCAACACGTGCCAGTTATTGTGTGTAAAAATAAAATGTAAGGCGATATTTAGGTGTTGCGTAAGTGTTGCTATGCTTGTGGGAACGTATTGTGAAATTTAAGTGTGCCTGTTGGAATTTAGGTGTTGCGATTTCTGTGTGAAACGGGAATTGTGTTGAATTTGCAGTTTTGCTGTATTTGTCTGGGGCGTAGTGTATTTATGATCGTGGAGGTTTGGGTGGAGGTAACGTAACTCCCGCATACACATTTCTTCATATATTAGTTTTCAAACCCTTCCAGCCACCATAACCTTCTTCTTCTGATTGGCCACCTGGGTTATAGCCCCTCTGCTATGCTAACTGGCGCCAGCTAGATACACCAAGTGAAGCCAAGTCGCTCTCCTCTTGGTAGAGGAGGCCTTCCTCTTCCTCTGACGCACCAGCGGGTATCGCGTTGAATATTTTCAAGACTGGATCATTTTCTTCCATACGTAAAACATGGCCTAGCCAAAGTAACCACTAATTCTTAATTCTGTGTACTATGTCACTGTCGCCATAAAGCTCATACAACTCATAGTTCCATCGTCTGCGGTATTCGCCGTCGCAAAGACACTTCAAGGGCCATCTCAACAGATGTTGCCAGCGCCCATGCTTTTGTGCCATTCAATTGAACGGGCATGATGAGGGGCTTATAGAACGTAGTTTTCGTTCGTTAAGAGAGGGGTTTTACTGCTCAAAGTAGCACCTGTTGGCAAGAGATATTCATAATTGGATTTCGAGGCTGCCATTATTGTTTGTGTAATGCTGGTTTCAAGATAAACAAAGTCCTCCATTTTGTTGAAATTGTAACTGTTAACAGTGACGCGGGAGCCAAAACGCGAATGTGCTGACTGTTTGTTATTCAGCTTGGAAAAGGCAGAACTAACGGCGCGGTTGTTGAGGCCAATCATGTCGATGTCATAGGCATACGCTAGTAGTTACACACTCTTATAAACGGTTAACCACTTCCCCTAAAATTTCAATACAATCTTAATTTTTTCTCCAAATACACAATTATTTAAGATTACTAGTGATTTTTAGTGTATTATTGTGGTTGTAATATCTTTTTGATTATTGTGCTGAAATTTAGTTGAAAAAGTAATAATTACGGAGCACAACTGCCAGTGACCAGGTTAAATGCAGTGAATTAAACCAGAGTATAAATTCGCCAAAAGTGTCATTTGTTTCTGTACCGAAAATCTAGTGTGAATATAATCGCTAATTTATGCTTCGGAATGCTGTGTTGTGCTATATATAATTTGGAGGTTAAATATTGACAGCGTTAACTTGAATATTCAACATTGTGTTGTGGATATCTATTATTAATACATCGTTTTTAATATTATTAGTATTATTATTGCTGCTATTAATTGTATTTATTAATTTTTTTATTTGCAGATCGCTAATTAAGATACGGGCCAGACCGGCGGATTTAATTTAAATTTTGGAACTTTTCCAAATATCAAAATGTAAGTAAACAACTTTACGACTTTTTAGTTTGAAATCGTTAAATTTGATCAACTTTTTCTTATAAATTTTGCAACTTTCCAAAATATCCAAATGTAAATAAGGAAAAAGTAGTCAAATTTTCCAAACATTTTATAAAGCGGTGTTTTGTAAACGACTTTAAAAAGGTGATTACCTTTCTTTTGATTCTAAAATCGTTCAACTCGATCAAGTTTTCTTATAAATAGCATTTTTTTAAATATGTTAACATTTACTTTATTGTGTAATTTATAAAAATTTGAATATTTTATTTTGATTGCAGATTTGGTGTGCACAAGAGATACTTGAGTTCATTGCAATAGAGAAACATCGGCATTTTTAGATACTTATATACATACATATTTATATATGTAATATATGTACATTTTTATTAACAATATAATTGTTAATGTAAAAAATTATTTACTATTTATATAAGTACTCGGTTGTAAGTTTTAGTACAAATGTATATAATATCTATATTATTGAAAAATGAAGAGTTTAAAATTTAAATGTTTTGGTTTAAAAATGCTAAGAATATTTTAAAATCCTTTTTGAAGAAAAATGCACCACTGCGCAGGCTGGCGGTGGAAATTATAGGAGATCAGCTATAGTTTTTTGTATATGGCGGAGCTTAGGGGTAAGAGGTGTTAAAGGGGTTAAAATCTGCACAGCTGCTGTAAAATATACTGTGGTAAACTTGCATTTATTTTAATGTTCGTTTTTATCTAAATATGTGCTTTAAACTAATTAAGCTTGCTGCGTCTTGCAGCATAAATTTCAGTAAAATTATTTTGGAGGCAACTCTGGTATGATCCAATTATGGATTTTCTTTTATTGAGAATCAGTAAAAGCGGAAGTTTAGCTGTAGAGAAGGGAGGGAATGATTATGTTGAATATGCCTAGATTCTAAGTAAATAAGAGCAAAGATTTAAGGGGTTTGTTTTTCGTTTTGAGTATAATAATGAATATGTTGGGATTTGGTTGTTTTACTATGATTAAAGGAACACACAACTTTTAATTATTATTTTACTTATTTATATATTAATGGCGTTTACTTATTTTGAAACGGATCAGTTTGAACGCCAAAAGCAGTTTCGAAACTAACCTGCCGTAGGTACTCCATTGAATAATATCGTAAAGTAGTTTTGTGCTACTGTTATGTAATGCAGAGCTGGAGTATATAGTCCTGCCCTAGGACATCGCAATGTTAATTGGGCCACTTTTACTTTATACATTTGGAGCACTATTTGTATCTTATGCAGTACTCTTTACATTCGTACGTGCATGAATGATTTCTGCAGGTTCACTGGGATTTGTGCCCCTATTATGTATGGATACTACTACTCGTCACGGCTACTATCGCCGCTCTTTGTTTATGTACGGTGATTAATCTCAGTATACAGAAAAGCGCAACTTTGTTCAAATGTGTACAACAGTTCATTTAAAATATAGCGTTTGAAAAAGGAAACATTTACACCCTTCCATTGCATCTTAATTGAAATTTTAAAGTCGGAATATTCAGCAGTTTGGATTTTTTTACAAATAAGGCAGAAAGCGACGACACATAAGAGATAATAAATATAACACAAATGTTTACAATGTTATGGAAATAACATATATATATATATGAATGTGTAATATAGTTTTGTTTAGTAAGATATCTGAATTCGTCCTTTGTACAAAACTAATGGATTCACACAAAATTGGTCGAAAGAAGTCTCAATTTCCGTCAATCTATTTAACTTATTAGTAACTAGCTCTATAACCGCCAAGGCGATCTTGGCCGATTCTAACAAAGCGCGCCAGTCGTTCCTTTGTTTTGCTAACTGGCGCCAAATGGCGCCAACCGGACACGCCTAGCACTTCTCCACCTGATCTTTTCAACATAGGTACTGTGTCGAATACTTTCAGGGCTGAAGCATTTTCTTTCGCTGGCTGTTTATTTGAGGGTAGGAATTTCTTCGTTTTGCCTTCGTTCACCTCCATACAAAAGATGTCCGGTTTAATTATACGGCTGGAATTATCTTTTCTAGCATAATTTCAAAGAAACCACACGTGTTGCTCAACGTGTTGTGGAAGATTGATTTGATGTCGCCAAATAGATGGTGTGTGGCGTATAATGAATGTCTGGTCAATGGTAGATTTACAAGGTCTAAAAGCGCACCTCGAGAGAACCTTATACGAAATGTTAAGTGTAGGTTTCATACACTTTATGTATAAACCCAACATTAATTGGCGCATTTTGCCTATCTACTAACTCGTGGCGAAACATAGCTAATATGCCCCAAACCCAAATTGAATCACCTTAAATCGAAGTTAACCTACCTAACTTTTGCTGTCCTACCTAAACAATGGCTTACAAGTGTAGAAAGCCCCTTCACTGCGCTGAGATTGCATACAACATATATCGACTCGAAACTAATTCTGTTAATTTCTGTTCAGTTAATTTGAATTCACATGACATGAGATTATTTTAGAATCAAAATATTAATTTATTTAAAAAAATTTATATTTAATAAATATAGATATACAAACTATTTTTTAAAGAATTGAAATTATTGTATTAATGTTCATTGATACCGTTAATAGTAATATGATATTTAGGACAATATGTATCTTAGACGTTTGATTTTTTTACCACCATTATATGAGAACCAGGATAAATTGGTTATTAGTTTGTTAATTGATTGAAATGCTCGCCAACAATTATTAACAGGTTTGTGAAGGCAGTTCAAAATTATGGATTGCAACTCAAGCATTTGGAAATTGGTTACAAACAGAGCGAAACATTTATTTATTAGTTTGTCAAGGCGTTTGTACCAGGACTACTTCGTGTATAATAACTCAAGCCTTTGGAACTTGGTTACCAAAGGAAAGCAAAAAGGCAATTCAACTCGTACGATTGTTAATAAGTGAAATTTCCCATACAACCCGATTCTAAATATTCTAGCGGAATTCTTTCCGCGCGGATTTTATTTTTCTCGAGAAAAAAATCCTCCTATTCTTTTCCCCGAGCGCGAAGAAGAATTGGGGAGTAGGAATTTTGAATTTTCGAAATCAGCTGTTTTGCTTACTGACATTTCATTTTGGCATATTTGTGTGAACGCGAAAAATAAGATATCAGCAGTTGTTATTAAAAATAGTGCAAATTTAAACAAATTTATAAAAAATGCATATCATAGCATATCGAATGGTTGTAGAGGAAGCAGAGGATGAGGAGCAGCGACCGATGCATCTAGAGAGGAGGAAGCTGCGCGATAAAACCAACCCGCTTGAGTTGCTGGCAACACTGTAAATACCAAGAGCTTTTTTATTAATTAGTGCAATCTAATATTGTTTGTTTTTACAGATTTAGAAAGTATTATAGGGTAAAAAACCCCGCTTTTTGCTACTTGTTAGGAGTCCTTACAACACACACTCGGCAAAATAAAAAGCAATTTTCTGTTTCCCCGCTCGTAAAGCTTACTGCATTTTTGCGGTTCTTCGCCGAAGGTGGATATCAGACGGGAATTGGAAAGGACGTCGACATTTCTTTCGCTCAATCCACCTTCAGTAAAGTTCTCGAAGAAGTAACTGAGGCTTTTGAAACGAATTTATGTCCAAGGTGGATAAGTGCTTCTATGAACAATGAAGAAAGAAGACGAATCTCAAGAGCAATATACGTGAAAGATGGTATTCCCAGCGCATAGGCTGTCTTGATGGGACGCATGTCCGTATTATTGCGCCCTGTGAAAACAGCCATTTGTATTACAATAGGAAGGGGTACTATAGCTTAAATGTGATGCTGGTATGTCAGAAATGAGTAAATGTAGTTAAATGCAAATTATTAACATATTATATATATAAAGGAAAATATTGTTACATAAATTAATTTAAATAAAACTAAACGCTTTTTTAGGAGCAGCACTATATGCTTTACTTGAACTTTATTCACAAACTGAAAACTTAGTTCTATTGCTACCGCTAGTTATGCTAAGCTCGAGCTGGACAATTGCTTGGTCATCGAAATTAGCCTTGCGGGTGTTTCGCTCACGTGTATTATTATTGAGAGAGCGGATGCACGTGTAGCGCATTCCGTTAAGCCACAAATGTAATAGGAGTCTTCAGTTAAGGTAAGGGCACGCACAGTGCAGTTGGACGTAAGTCGAAATAAGCTGAAAGCTGAGTCCTAATTATGCAGACATTATTGTCAGCGAAATAGTGTGGGAATGCAATTTATGTTGTATTAACTTCTCCCTCCGAAATTCCGATCGTCCTCGATTGGTTCTACTTTCTTTGTCGACATATGAATGTCCTCGGGGTCTTGAATAGTAATTTTTGTCGGCTTTCCTGTCCTAAACTTAAGGACTGCCAATATGATTATAGCCAGGTCTAAAATCGCAAGATGAGTTAACATACTAGATTTGACTAATAAATTCAAGGAGCTAATTCTTTTTATGTTCCTGACATTAAGCTCTCTCATAAATTTTAAAGATAGTACTTCTTCGTACTCGGCTCGAGAATTTGAATGTTGGATTAACGCGGGCAATGGTCTCAAGCTGTGAGCTTCTAAAGCAGTACAACTTATGTTGTTAATTTTTATTGTTTCATTAAAAAAATTTTTTTTTTTAGTTCTTCTCTTAATTCTTCAATATCTCTCACATGGCCAATATTTGTTACAATACAATCAAAAGGTTTATTTCTTACCAAATTCCTTATACAATTTTCCTTTTCTAAATCTTCGATTTGGTCTTGTTTGCATATTTTTATATCATTTATTTGCTTACAATCTTTTCTTACACCGTAATATTTTGCATTACATTTGAAGACATTTTCAAATTTTAATTTCAAAATTCTTTCATCTTTGCTTATTGGTTTTATTAAAATACAGTTACAAATATTATTCTCTATTTTTGGTAATTTTATTACATAAATTATTAAATTATCTTTTAGTGCAATTTGGATATTTGCGAAATTCAATGATTCTTCTAAAGAATTAAATGGCATATTTTCTTCAATGAATATCACGTTTATTTTGTGAGCTTCTTGATTGGATAATATGAAACTATTTATAATGTTATGTAGCTTTGGCAAGATGGACTGCTCTGTTGATGTTTTCAATTTCTTCCTTTATTATATCAATTTTAAATTTATACTGTAGTATTAGTGAAGTCTGAAGTTCATTGCTATTCTGAAAAGTTTTCACTATGCTGTTGCTCACTTGTGTAATATTATTAATTCTTTCAAAAATATTCCTATTAATTATTAACTGTTGGTTATTGTTCTCTATTATTTCCCCAAACTTACTTTTGATAGCAGCGAGACCGTCATGGTCGGGATTTCCGGCGACCCATTTCCATGCGGATCCTATAAAATTTATTGATCGCTTTACTCTTTTTTTGGCGTTATATTACCGATGGTAATATTAGTTATTTTAATTTCCTCTGCAATGAATGGGTGTAAAGGATGGGAAGGTGGAATATTTTTTGTGAAGTGGGTATTTATGTCTTCTAAGATGATGGAGTATTCGGTAAGGTTGATGAAGTGGAGGATTCTGTAGGTTCCAGTCTGCACTTTCCCGATGCCATTCTCAATGGTAACGATTCCGGATCGCGAGTAATCGAGTATTTCGACCGAAGCGTAGCAAAGGTTAGAGATCTAAAAAAGAGATTTGATTTAATTAGTTTCTTATGCGGTCTTTGTGGACTATTTTGCCAGATTCTGTTTTTACTGTGGAATGTCTGTTTTCTTTATAACAGCCAATTTGGGGAATTTATCAATAGAAGTCAGTATTTTATGTTTGGCTGTTGAGAAAATGTCTATATGGATAGTATGGCCTGGATATTCTGGTAGGGGTGTAGCGCTTAATTTTGCAACATTTGGGTGATGATCATACTTATTTTCCTTACAAATTTTACATAATTTTGTTATTTTTTTTATTTTTTTCGCCAAAGCGGGGAAATAGTATTTTTCCATAATCTGTAGCTTATTTTCTTTTTCATTTCTATGGTCACGGTTATGTTCCTCGATAACAATTCTATCTTGGACTTCGATATTGGTAATATCTTCGACTACTATTTGTGTGAAACGAATTTTGTACCTTGCGAAATGTTGCGGATATATTGACTGGATTTTTAGCATAATGGGCTCTGTTGTTTCTATACCATTGATTACCGATGGATTAAGAAGTTTCTTTAGAAGCGATTTTAACAATTCTTCAGAGTAGGTTGATTCAGTTATTATGTGTCTATGATACGTAAGAAAACTATTTCAAATTTGTATGAACTTTTGGAATCTTCTGATATGAAAACTGTGCAAATATGCACAAAATATGCAACTATGTTTGTGCTGCCTGGTTTGTAAATAATTTCATGACTAAATTCTTCCAATTGAGCCTTCCATCTTTTCATCTTTGAATTTGTATTTTTGTTGCTGAGAGCAAAGGTCAATGGTTGGTGATCAGTGTAAATCTTAACCTTTTTTGATCCGTATAGGAAGCATTTTAGAGACCATAAAGCCCAAATTATTGCCAACATTTCTTTTTCATTGGCTCCAAAAGTTTGCTCTGCTCTGCTTAAAGTTCTGAAAGAAAGGATATTGGTCTGCCATCTTGAGAGTGTACCGCTCCTAAAGCGTAATTAGATGCGTCTGTGGTTAGTTCAAAGGCCTTTTCAAAATCTGGATAGTGAAGGATAACATCATCTGATGTCAACCATTTTTTCAATCCTTCAAAGGCTGTTAAATTTAGACATGTTTTTTTGGACTGATTTTTGGGAATTCTTCCTAGCTCTCCCCTCAGTATCTCAGTGAAAGGTTTTGCGATTTGCGCGTACGCTTTAATGAATCTGCGATAATGACCGGCCATTCCTAAAAAGGATCGTAAATCATGAACATTTTTAGGCCGTGGAAATTTTGTTATAGCTTCTATCTTTTTTGGTGTTGTGCGAATACCATTTTGTCCAACTATTATACCGAGGAGTTCGGTTTCTTCTTTTATAAACTTTTATAAATGCACATTTATCGAACTGTACTTTCAAACGAGCTTTTTAAAGGGTGTCAAATATAATTTTAAGATTTTTAAAATGCTCCTCTTTGCTTTTGCTGAAAATAATTATGTCATCGACATAGACATTGCACCGAATGCCAATGTGTTCTCGTAACACATCATCCAAGGTACGTTGGAAAATTGCAGGGGATTTCTGTGGCCGAGTGACAGTCGAGTAAATTCGAATTTCCCATTGGCAATGGAGATGACGGTCTTTTCAATATCCGCTTCATTGAGAGCTATTTGATGGAATCCGCTTTTAAGTTTAATTGTAGAGAAATATTTATTCGATCCTAGATTAGTTAGAATAGTGGTAATATCAGGAATAGGATATTTGTCTGGTATGGTATCCTCGTTCAGTTTGCGATAGTCGATTACCATTCGAAATTTTTTTCCCCTGAGGCGTCTTCTTTTTTCGGCACGACCCATACCGGGGAGTTGTAAGTAGTTCTTCAATTTGTTTGTCTACTTCCCTTTTTTAAGGTATTGGATACGGGTATGTTTTGGAATATATTGGCCTATCGCTTTTAGTCCTAATCTCGGCTTTAACGATATGACATATGTTAATTTTTTATTCGGTTTAGCAAATAATGTTGGGCAAGAGTTAAAGAGTTGTTTTAAATTTTCGTTGTCTTCAAGACTCAGATGATTTAGCCTTAATGTAGTGTATCCAATAGAATTAATTGTTAGTTGGTGAATTGGGTATTGGTATTTATTTAGTAAAGTAAAGTAGTTTTCTTTAGTAAAAATTATCGCGTCTAAACTTTTAAGTGTATCATTGCCTATTATGGCATCAAAGGTCATTAGCTTAGGTAAAATGTGAAATTTTAATTTGCCTATTTCATCTCCGAAAATATCGATATCTGCATGATGAGTAATTTTGACAGGCCCACCAACGAAATTTGCAAAAAGATTTTATTCGGAATGGGGTTTCTAATATAGGTTGGGCTAATATAATTTCTATTCGATCCAGTATCTAATAAAAATTTTAGCTCATTGTTCCTCGCTGTACTCAGATTGGTAGTCCTGCGAGGACTCATAGAATTCTTCCGGATACTCCGCAATTTCGTTATCGTATTCTGTTGGTATAGTTTCTACAGCTTCGGTATTGTAAACCCTTTGAATTTTTTTGGGAGTCTGTATCATCTGTAAGGGTGGTCTCTTGTTAGCTTGATTATTAGTAACCTGTGCTGGAACATTATTAAATGCCTGTGGTCTGTTATTAAATGTTTGTTATCTGTTATTAAATTGATTGTTTTGGTACTGGGGCCTGTTTTGGTAATTGACTTGCCTCGTTTGAAGCGAGCGGTCAACTTCCATCGGTATTGGAGGTTTAGGTGGAAGAGGTGGTCGAAAGTTTGGTTGCGATGTGACGTAGTGGCGGGTTTGTCCATACTGCTGGTAAGCATTTGTTCTTGGAAATTGGTTGTGGACATTTGTAAGTTCTGGTCGAACTTGCAGTTTGGAAGGGAATGATCTTGGTTGATAAGGATTAGTAGGTTTAGTATTGATCGGCAAGCGACTAATAGCGTTCGCATGATTTGCCCTGTAATTCATGTTCCCTAATTTGAGGCACATGTGGAGAGCCTGCGGTAAACTAGTTGGTTCCCGTACACTTAACAGGCTTGGTAAAGTACCATTCAGACCTCGTATGAATGTGTCAAGAGCATTTTTCCTATACGTTGCTGTCATAGCAGATAGAGCTTCTTCACCTAGCTCTAGGCGATCAATTTTGTCCAAAATAAGCGAAAGGTATTAGTAGACTTGTTGGTAAAACTCTTCAACGGTACTGCCTCGTTGAGCAAGTGTTGTCATTTGATACTCTAAGGTACTGACATCTCGCTTGTCTGAGTAATGTAGCATCAGACATTTTTTAATCTTACCCCAATTTAGAGGAGTACGGTAAGATTCAAGGGCTGTGTCAGCATCGCCAACAATTTTGTGTTTAATGGTGTGAAGGATAGCAAAATATTTTGGGGTGTCTTTATTCTGTCCATACATTAACAATATTCTAAATTCTCCGTTTTTCCATGAAAACTCTCTTAAACATTTTACAACATCCGGAATTCTTTCGGATGCGTCCAAATTTCTACTAAAATATACATGATGTTCGTCTTCCTCTTCGGTTCGTGGGTGTAGTATGGAGGAAACTGTTTCCGTTATTAATGACGCCAATCCTCTTTTTTGGTTAGGTGTAAAAGTGGATGGGATGTTAGATGAGGAACTGTTAGTTGTGGAGGAGTGCAGATTTAATCTGGACAATGTCGATGCTATTTGTTCTTCCGGACTCATTTTGTTAGCTCACTTATTTCCTTTGTTGATGACAATTAAATGTTTCAGTACTAGATCTACTCTTTTAGTTTATTGGTTTAACTGATTATTTTATTAGCTATAGAACTGGGCTTACTTAAATTCTAGATTCTGCATTTCCGGGATGATTGGTCACGATGATGTTATAGTTGTCCAGGATGACGTTACAGTTGTCCAGGATGATGTTACAGTTGTTATTTATTTTATTTTGTTTATATTATTTTTTCCACTATTGTCTGTCCTTAATGTGATTTTCAGTTCCTTTCTTATCAGTTTCTTTAAATAATTGTTTATTATTATTTGTTTTACTGTTCGCCCACTTTATAGTTTATAAGTTCTAGGTTCTGCATTAATTCACTTATCAGCTTTAAATATTTGTTTATTATTTTTGATTTTTCACACACTTCATAGTTTAAAAATTCTAGGTTCTGGATTAATTCCCTTATCAGTTTTAAATAACTGTTTATTATTTTTTATTGTTCACACACTTTATAGTTTATAAATTCTAGGTTCTACATTAATGCACTTATCAATTTAGACTGATTGTTAGTTGCTAATTGTTTTCTTTTAACGCTCTGTTATCGATTGGTTTTACATATAACTGGTTGGCTGGTCCATACAGACCCGTCCTTTTTGTTGCTCCTGCAACTACTAGGGGGCCACTACCTGTATTTTTCACTTTTTGTTTCCGCCGCGAATGCTACTGTTAATGCGGAGTTTAAGTTCGAACTCGCGAATTAACTTAACTGCGATTCGCGGTCCATGCTCGGGCGCCATTAATTTAAATAAAACTAAAATGAATTCTGAAACTTGCAGTTGTGCGATAATTGTAACCAGCGCTTGATCTAGTTCTCTTGTGACCGCAAAAAGAATACAACATTTTGTTGTAATCGAATGAATTTTTGTGATTGACTTTGTAAATAAAGGATGGTGCTTCTGTTGTGGCGATTGGAGATCCGGCTGTGTTATTTTTTTAATTCTAAATCGCTTTGAAGGTAAAACTAGGGTTAAAAGATGGAGCCCAGCTTGATTATTTGCCATGTAGAAATATAGTCACATAGAACCACAAAATATACTTTTTTAGTACATTTGGGGCATTCTTCGAGACAGAACATCTGATGGATATTCTTTTGAGGTGGTGTGACGCCATTGTTCCGCTCGTAGTGTTTCTTTCATGATTGAAATTCGGTTTTCTACAGGTGTAGTATGTATTGAGAGCCAATTTATCGAATCCAATACGATTTCTGCATCTACCAAAAAGCATATTGTATTATTAAATTGAAGCCAGGATTATTGCTGATAATTTTGCTCCTAGTGCTGCTGCACACAACTTCAGGCGAGGTACTGTTTGTTTATTGAGAGGTGCTTCGCGATATTTGGCACATAGTAATCGTGAAATAGTGGTACCGGTTTTAAATGTTAGGCGAATATAGGCTGCAGCTCCATACGCCTTTCCATAAACATCGTTAAAAATATACAATCGTACAGATTCTGGTAATCTGTTAAATGTGTGTCAATCTGCAGAGTTTCCAACCCCTCCAGGCCTGATCTAAATGCGAACATTCCATTCACACGCTGATATTACAAAATACTCGTTATCTAATTTATGGTGTACATCGGTTACACCAGTAGTGCGATTCACTAACTTATTTTAAAGATATTCGATTGGCTAACTCAACTTAACGAAAATTTTAACGACCCTTCTATTCAGCAGGTGACGAAGAAGTAAGCGCTCCAACAGTGGCTCGACGTTTGCTCCGAGATGCGGACAATTCCTTTCATTTGAATGCAACAAAACTTCAAAAGCTGTATCGGTTAGCTCCAGACTTGGCTGAATACCTAATTTCTCAGCTTGACAACCAAATAGGAGGCTCCAGAATAGCAGCAAAATCTACTTTTATATTGGTAGGTTCTAGCGGCTTTGAGATTCTTCGCAACTGGTTGCTATCAACGACACTTAGGTGAGTAATGAGGAATATCCATGAACCAGTCATCCGTAAGTTGGCATTCATCGGGTAACAGATGCAACCAATGATACATGGTTTCACCAGAAAGTGCGTTTTCCTATGACCCAAGTGGAACGCCAAGCTGCTAAAGAAATGTTTGCTTCAGCGTCGTCTCCCTTTGTGGGATGCACTATTGGGGCCGTCGATTGCACACCAAAGAATCATGAGAAGGCTTATGCCAACCACCATATATGTATACCATTCAATTAATGTGCAAATGGTAAAATCAAGCCTTTATCAAGGATCCAAGTACATAAACAGAAAGATAGTTTAGTTTTAACATATAGATAACTGATTTTAATTTTAAAAAATTTAAATACATATTTGTAAATCCTAAATATGCTGGAGTAAAACGCGAATTTTGAGAACGAAAACCATGACATATTTGTAGGTGATATCGGATATTCCTTGGAGTCGAGTTGATGACTATTCTACCACTCAGAGGAGAGTCCGAAATTCTGCTACAATGGAACATTGCAAGATATAAAAAGAATCATAAACGTGTGTAGTTTGAAATAAACTAGTATCTTATATCGCTTTAATGAAATATAATAAAAAGGCCGAAATTGACATATATTTGGCAGCAGGCATTCGTTTGTTTTTTCTCTATTCCTATACTTTGAATAAATACAACGAGACAGCTGTTAAGTGTCGTTAATAATAAGTTAGTGAATCGCACTACAGCTTACTTAATTGGCGCTATAACCATTTTAGCGATTTAGCCATATACATATGTATGTATTACTATAATTTTGCATATTTACTGGTCGTCGCCATTATCGAAAAGTTTTTAATTAAATATTGTACTTCCCATGAAACGATACTGAATTTACTATCGTACAAAATTGGGCTTTGAATCGATATTACTTGCCAATTCAAACTGTTACGTCAAGCAATTTTGCAATCGCAAATCGCATTTGCCCAATTTTTAATAGATTATATTTCAAAAACTGTTAAACCGATTTGATATGGTTGGTTAGCTAATTAAGATATCTTTAACCTGATGTGTATATACGTATATATATATGCCTGTGATTACTATATAACCTGGGAAAAATTTGCGATGTAGAAATGAAAACTTCGGGAGTCATGATTTTGGACCTGCACGGAAATGTAGCGCGAGTCGCGCTACATGCTGTTGACGCCAACAGTCTTTGTGAGTCTTCCGTGGAAGTTGGATCTCCTCAAAAATTATACAATAATGTCGAGTGCGCGATTTAAGAATATATGTTGCAATCCATTTAATAAGGAAAAGCATTGTGGTAAGCAGCAAAAAAAAAGGTTTCCACCACGTTGACACCGAACGATGTATTGTGAACACAATGCACATTACAAGCGAATAATATGAATGAAAAAGATTTCAGTGTTTTCAGTGAGTACATTTTAAATACCAATTAGACTTTTCTGTGAATAATAATTTTCGAATTATAATGTGTAATTGAAATATCATTTAGCCAGCTACAGAATCAGATAACAATGACGAAAGCATATCAGAATCTGACATTGATGAAGATGAGAACGATTTTTACTTATCATCTGACTACTCTTCAGAAGTAAGAATTAAAAATTAATTTTGTATAATGGTGAAGATTATGTTATTAATCATCAAAATTTACGGATTTGTATTTTCTAGGATGAGCAAGAATTTCCTCTAGAACTCATTTCCGATTTGAAACAAAAGTTGAACAAACCAGACCTTACTTCACAAGAAAAAGTTGAAATCTTGACCTTATTGCCAAAATCATGGAAAAGCAAAAAATGTGGTGGAGCAGGATGGCATTTTGTCGGTTGCAAAAAAAGCGATGTAGTTTGAAATATTCTTCTACAAGATATAACTTATTATCGATTCCGCATTAAATACGCTATTTATTGTTGTAATTTTTTTATAGCTCAACCTTTCTCGGAGGAAATTAAACAGAAAGTACAGCAGTTTTATGAAAATGATGACGTGAGCACAATGATGCCAGGACAAAAAGACACCAAGTCGGTGAAAATTGATGGTGAGGGTCAAGTTCGGCAGAAAAGGTTGATTATGAGAAATCTCTCAATTGTATACAAAAACTTCAAAAAGGAAAATCCCGACCTCAAAATCGAAATTCTGTTCCTTTCGACCTGAATTTTGCATTCTGGCTAATTCAGGTGGTACTCATACTGTTTGCGTGTGCCCCTTGCATGAAAATATGGCGACAGGTAAATTAAATAGCTATTAATAAAAGCCCCCCTGCAAGCGTTGAAACAAAATTTTTCCTTACAACGTGTCGAAAGTAAAATTGTCAGCCCGGGAAGCGTGCGGAAAGTGCCTACTTTCCACACTAGTGATGTAAAATAATTTTCGGCGACAGTCTCCGACTACTACACACAGCGAGCGGTTGTATATTTCTGTGTGCTTCTGAGTTTTTGTGCTCTCACTACTTCACGTGCTTTGTCATAAAATTTACATCTAAGCGTAAATAAAACTTGTGTTACTACAACAGTTCAATGTTTTAGTGCAAAATGGCCCCCGGGCCCAATTCCCTTGGGAGTAATCGGTTTTTCGTGCTTGCCGATAACTCCAGAGTAAAGAAAAAAGAAATCCAAACACAAACTCGACATTAGCGATTTCTTTGCATTCCGCAATCTACCGACAGTTAAAAAAAAATAGTAATGATCCCAAGTATATCATTATTGAATCAACTGAAGAAAATAAGACCCTTATGCAATATTCCTGCTTTGCTGTACATGAGGCCATCTGTGCTGTGAGTAGTGAAATCAACTCAGTAAGTGAGCTCCGCGACTGTAAAATCTTGTTATTAGTTAACAATAAAAAAAATAGCTGATCGTTTCATTGCATTGAAATACCTCTCTGGTATCTAGGGTTGCCAGACGTACTATATTTATAGTATTGTACTATATTTTTCGCTTGAATACTATATACTGTTCACAATAAATATAGTACGCTAAAATACTATAATTATACTCTAAGCAATTCAATTCATACTTTTCTAAAAATTTGAATCCCTATTCACGCATAATTTTTTATTTTTTTCGCAACTGCGAAAATCGACTGATAAAGCTGTGCATGAAAGGTTGTTTGATTTTGCGAATATCTAACATATCGATAAATCGATAAAGCATTTTAGGCACTAGCTCAATCAGCTGTTTTTCGCAGGTAAATTTTAAGAATGTCTTCAAGTGATTGCATCATATTATATGAAACACCAAAAAAACAGAGAAAAGTTAAAGTAAAAAGACTGCAAAAGTTTAAAAACGAATGGAAAAATAAATTTCCATGGCTTGAAAAAGATGAAGATCAGTTTAAAGCAAAATGTTCTATCTGTGCAATAACTTTTTCAATTGATAAAAGTGGCATAGGTCAAGTAAGATTCAAAATTGTTTAATACGTGGTTTTTAGTTTAAAGTTATCATTATTTTAGGTAAAACAGCATAGTGAATCTATCACGCACACAAGTAAATTAAAAATTACGCAACAATCTTCAATTTTAAATAATTTTCTACGATTGGGTACTGCTGAATCAAACGAATCTAAACAAACAACGGCTGCTGAGTTAGCCTTAGTTTACCATACAGTAAATCACAACCTTTCATATAACAGTGCAGATTGCGGTGTCAAACTTAATAAATTACTTTATGCCGAATCTAAAAATGCTAAAACCATTCAATTGGGTCGAACGAAACAAGCAGCAATTGTCGAAAATGTTCTGGGCCCATATGCATTGAAACAAGCTCTGACACATACTTATAAAAGATAAAAGTGAATTTTTTGCATTGCAAATAGACGCGTCAAACCGAAAAAATGTAAAACTATTCCCTCTTGTTATTCAGTACTTCGATACAAAAGCAGGAATCCAGCAAAAGCTTTTAGACTTTTATGAAAATCCAGATGAATCAGCAGATGGAATGTTCACAGCAGTAAAAGATTCGTTAACGCGTAATAATCTATCGCTTGATAAAATAATTGCGCTTAGTGCCGACAATGTAAATGCTAATTTTGGAAAAAACCATTCGCTTTTCACAAACATTGAGAAAATAGTGCCACATTTAATAAAAGGCAATTGCCATGCACACATTGTTCACAACAATGTCAAATACGGATTGAACTTTTTAAATTGCGATGTCGAAAACATCATCCTTAAAATATATAGCCACTTCTCTGTTTCTGCCTCTAGAAGAGAGGAGCTTAAAAAATTCGTGGCAGAAGTGAATGGGCAATGGCATGAGATTAAGCGTCACATAGGAACTCTCTTTGTTGCCTGCAGTCGATCATATATTAATGAATTGGACTCCCATAACGAATTACTTTCGCAAACTGGATGATAAATGCCCAACACAAATTCGTCAACTTTTAAAGCTTGAAGAAGATACGAGTATATTAGAGACGAAAATCCTCTTCTTTACAAAGAAACAGAGAACAATTTTGTGTTATTTTTAGAGCAATGCCTCGCATATCTTAAAAAGTGGTTTGATTTTACCGACGAAAATTGGTTGTATCACATAAAAAATTTGAATTTTGAAAAAGAACTCAAATTTGAAGATGTAGAAAAAATTATCGATATTTTATTTTTAAAAACTAAACTTAACATAGATATGGCTGTACTGTATTCTGAAATAATTAGCGTAAAAGAAATTTATTGAAAAATCAAAAACTGTGAAAAATTTAAAAATCTTTACATAGTTGAGAAATGGCAACAAATTTTAAATTCAGACTCAGAAGAGATTTTTTCAAATTTAAACAAAATTGTTTCGCTTTTGCTTTCCATTCCAGCATCCTCCGCATTTTCTGAAAGAATATTTTCAATTGCTAACATAAAATGGAGGGATGAAAGAAATATATCTCATATAGACTTAATAAAAAATGAACTGATTATAACTTGTAATTTAATATTTGCCTGTAATGAAGCACATTTTTGAAAGACTCGAATTTGTTAAAAGCAGCTCAAAGCAATACAAAATATAATTAATAATAATATGTATTGATAAATACACTAGTAGCCAATAAAATAGACTCGCGACATATTGATAAGATTTGACTATTGTTCTTTTGTTTGTTAAGGGTATATTATTTTTTTTAAATATCGCTCTTTATCCAACAAACACCATAAAAATCTTAATCTTAAACTTTGGGCAAAAAAAGAAAAACTCAGCAAAATTTCATCTAAATTTAAAACTTTGTTGTAAGGGTTTTAAAAAAAAATGTTGGTTTTATATCTTAATCAATTTAAGTGCCATTAAGTGTAATTGTAAAGCTGCTGTGTTAGGCTTTTCATTCCATACAAAGTGTATTTGAAAATGTTTGTATATGGAAGGAAATGCCTAACACCGACAGCAAAAAAAAAGTTAAAATCAGCCGTAATTTTCAGCAGCTTTACAATTACACTTAATGGCACTTAAATTGATTAAGATATAAAACTGTATAGCAACCAACATTTTTTTTTAAAACCCTTACAACAAAGTTTTAAATTTTTATGAAATTTTGCTGAGTTTTTCTTTTTTTGCCCAAAGTTTGAAATTAAGATTTTTATGGGTTTTGTTAGATAACGAGCGATATTTAAAAAATAATAATATGCTCTTAACAAACAAAAGAAAAATAGTCAAAATTTATCAATATGTCGCAAATCTATTTTATAGCCATTATTTTTTTGTTTAAAACTGACTGGATTTGAATTGTTTTGTTATGTTTTTATATCTTTTTTTTAATAAAGAATTAAAGAATCAATTGTTGACTTTTTATGAAAAATACTATATTTTTATTGAAAATACTATATAAAATGAGGAAAAATACTATATTCCATAGTTTGAGAGCTGGCAACCCTACTGGTATCTGTAGCATAAAAGCCAAATATCACGACAATTTAAATCATACTAAAGGCACTGTATTTGCCCCCTTTTTGAATAATGTAAGTGAAGCAGAAATTGTAAGTGAACTAAGTCCGCAAGGAGTAGTCGCTGCATACAAATTTCAGAAAAAACACGAAAACAATTAACACCAAACGGTGTAGTACTACTAACCTTCGACCTCTTTAGCCTTCCGGAGCAAATCGATATTGCCTGGCGTAAGGTTAATGTGAGGCAATATATACCCAACTCCATGCGTTGCAAAAATTGCCGGTTGCTTGGACACACCGCGAAGCATTGCAAGGGAAAAGCAGCATGCAACAACTGCAGCCTACCTCCCCATAATCCTCTAAATCGCATACGTACTTACTGCGCTAATTGTCACGCCGATCACCCGGCCTCTTCAAACAGCTGTCCAAAATTCATGCAAGCGAAAAAAATCAAAAAATCAAAACTACAAAAAAATGCACCATACGTGAAGCCACAAAACTATACAACTCAACTGTTTCCTCCCCGAAAATGCACCTTCATTCTCATCTACTGTCTCAAGCAACGCAAATAATCAGCAAATTAACTCATCAGAAAATGTCAGACCTGTCAATTCAAAATTATCTCCCCCTCAAATATCTGATGACCAATTATCTGAAAACGCTCCGCAAACTCTCAATAATCTGTTCACCAAACTAATAAACGAATCAACCTCTCACAATAAAGATCAGCACTCACTCAAACTTATTACAGCTACACATACTGACATACCAGATCAGAGCCACTTAACTCTCACACAGCAACAGCATAATCACTATACCACAAACAACAATACCAACTTTGAACCCAACTCAAACTCTACTTTAAATCTCCCACTAAATCTTCCCATCAGCAACCCAAACCATATTATCACTAACTCTGTTAACTTATCTCTCGCTCTGGCGGAAGACTCAACAATGTGTACCGAAGACTATGCAGAAATATTATCTGCTAGTGATCAACTCAATTAATATACATACTCATACAAGCATATACTAAATGTTTATAAAGTCTCTCAAAACAAAAAACAAAAAAAAAACACGTACATAAACAATTAACCACTTGTTCGTTGTTATCTCAACTTAATTATCTTTTCAATTTCCAATGTGCTCAGTTTTGCAATGGAATATGAATGGATTTTATAATAATTACCATGAGCTCCAGCTCTTGGTTAAGTCTCTTTCACCATCATTTATACTACTCAACGAAATCCATTTAGCCCACAACGCTAACGCTTTCTGCCCCAAGCCATATATAGGCACATTCTATAACTCTCCAAATATAACGTCTAGTAAGCAAGGCGTTGCAATACTGATAAAAAAGAGCCTGCCTTACAAAATAATTGCTATCTAGTCTGCAATATCGGAAATCGCCGTCGAAGTTGATATACACTTCAAGCTCAATATAATTTGCGCATGTATTCCACCTACACAAAGCTTTACAAATACCGACACCTTGGACTTATTGCAACAAGTCACAGCTCCTGTAATTCTTGCGGGTGACCTAAATGCTTGGAGCCCAATATGGGGATCTCCAACATCAAACTGTAGAGGAAAACTGATTGAAGACGCTCTGTTGGCGTCCGATCTTATATGCCTGAACAATGGTAACGCAACACATTTCTCTACCCACGGCACCTTCTCGCACTTAGACCTCACGTTGTGCTCAGCAGCTCTTGCTCCAAATCTCACCTGGAGAGTATCAAGTGATCTACACGGTAGTGACCACTACCCTATATCTTTTGAAATAAATAATCGGCAATTTCGCCGTACGTATAAACCAAAACCAATATTCAAAACAGACTTTGCTGACTGGTGTACATTCTCAGGTCTATGTGACATAGGAAGTAACAGTGTCCCGGTTTCTGGCAACAAAAAATAATCCGCGCCGCGGCAAATCGCTCTATCCCGGAAACCAATAGAAATAAAACATCGTATAATGTACCATGGTGGAGCATTGAACTAACACATCTCCGTTCAAAAAAGCAATCGGCCTGGTATGAATATAAACATTGTCAAACTCTTGAAAAATTAGTTAGCTAAAAAAGTGAATGCTTTGTTTCGCCGTAAAGCAAAGGAAGCGAAACGACAAAGTTTTCAGCAGTTCACTGCTAACATAAATCCAACTTACTCTCTTAAAAATATATGGAGAGATTTAAATATATTGTCTGGTGGCTCCAAAAACACATCAGTTACACTTCTAGTTACTCCTGCTGAAGATTTGGTTATGCCTGATCAAATTGCGAACTTATTTGCAAACCATTACTCTAGTGAGAGCGCAAATGAAAATTTTAGCACCGTTTTCCGCATTAGCAAAGAAACAATCCTAAACACCATAGGAGAAATAGAATATACACTTTCCTCGTCCGCAAAAGCAATAGAGTCAAAAATAACGATGCCCGAGTTTGAGTATGCGCTCTCGTCAGTTAAGGGGAAAACGCCTGGTTTAGACAGAATATCTTATCCGTTAATCAAAAATCTACCGAAGTCGATGAAACTACGATTAGTTAAACTTTATAACAACATTTTTGACACTGGAGTTTATCCACAATACTGGAAAACTTCCAATATAATCCCAATACTAAAGCCCGAAAAATCAAAAGTCAATAGCTATCGTCCTATCTCCTTCTATGCTGTCTTGGGAAAATAATGGAAATAATTGTAGGCAACAGGCTGTCATGGTACGCCAAAAAAAAATAAACTAATAATCTTTCAACAGGTCGGCTATAAAAGAGGGCACGGTACAGTGGATGCCTGGCTCAGTTTAGATAATTTTGTCGCAAAGTCCCTATCTAGTAGAAATCCTGTATCTGTTTTGTCTTTAGATTTCCAAAAAGCCTTTGATCGTATTGGAGTTCACGTAGTCTTAAGACAACTAAAAAATGGAAAGTGGGCACCAGAGCACTAAACTTTATAAAATCTTTCCTGACAAATAGGAGACTTTTCGTAACTGTTAACGGATATCACTCAATAACCCACAAGCTCTCAAACGGTACTCCACAGGGCTCACTTCTTTCAGCTTTACTCTTTATTATAGCCTTTGATGGGCTAAGCCAACTTCTTTCCAATTACAAAAACATTGACCATCAAATTTACGCAGATGATGTACTGTTATATACAAAGGTAAATGACACGGCTGCTGTCCAAAGCACCTTCATCCACAATCTCTCCAATATTTCATCTTGGTCCTCAAATTCAGGCGTACACATTTCTTTAGAAAAAACAAATCTTCTTCATATCTGTCGCAAAAAAACACCATGCAACATTTCATTAAATGTGGATAACTGCAACATTATGCCAAAAGAAAAGTTGATGATTTTAGGATTAATCATAGATTCTAAGTATCTATTTAAAGACCATTGCAGCTATATAAGAAATTCTCTTGTACATAGACTAAATATTATTAAGTATCTCACCTGTAAACATAGCTATATACACCCTACCATCCTCATCAGTGTTGTCAGAGCACTAATGCTATCCAAAATCGACTACGCCTTACCTATCTACGGGCACTGTGCAACATCCCTAATGCGTGAAATCTCTGTACCCTATCATACAGCAATCCGTCGGAGCCTTAAAGCATTTCCTACTTCTCCAACGAAGTTTTTACTTGCCGAGCATCTCCAGTAGAGTGGCTGATGCAACATATCGCATTTTTGCGAAAAAACTCGACGGCACAAATATGGCATTGGCAAATATCTTCACAAGAACAAATTCACGCAAAACACTACTACGAATTCCATCGGCAGTATCCAGATCTCTTGAATATGCCAGGGACAATTTCACATCTTTTTACGGAGGCAAAAAGAGCGCTGATACATTTCCTCCTTGGTCCATTAGTCCATCATCTTTTGAGAATGCCTTACTAAACTTGCCTAAATAAAGTACACCTAACGCGGTCTACCAAGCAAAGTTTGCATATATTCGCGATCAATATAGTACAGCGGATTGGCGCTTTATCTTTACGGATGGATCTAAGACATCAGACCACACCTCGTTGGCCGTCGTCAATAAAGACGGAGACGTAATTTGCCAATGGCTTCTTGGCCCGATGTGTACAATATTCACCGCCGAAGCCTTAGCTATCGAACTAGCTGTTGAGCATGCTAAAAAAAATAGAGGAAAATATTTGATTTGCAGTGACAGTAAGTCATGCATTGCGGCAATTCAATCACCTGCAAATACCCATAAGACAATTTCATCAATCAGAAACTCCCTCATCGCAGCTCGAAATAAAATCAAGCTTATGTGGATCCCAGGGCATGTGGGGATTTCAGGAAATGAACGGGCTGATACTGTCGCAAATTAGCCACTCTCACCTTCTAACGAGGAGCGTCCCATCTTGCTGCCCGTTATGCAACGGCCCAAATACAGTAAAACACCTAATTAAGCAATGTCCGAACACAAGGCAGACTGAGAGCTCTGGTAACAATTCCCCAATGGAGGCACTATCGACACCCAGCCATGACAACATTATGTTAGTTAACTCTCATCAAAGGAGAGTTGTAAAAAAATAAGGTTGCGGCGAACCAACTCGTTCGCCGACTTTTGAAATTAAACACAAGTTTAAGAAATGTTACAATTTTAATTCCGTGCGGCTTGCGCACTTCAACAGAACTAACTTTACAATTCCAATTTACTTAAAAGGTAAGTTCTTAGCCTAGTAGCCCCAACGATAACTTCCATGGCTCCAACTTGCTGATGTAGCACTTCCCACACTTTTGGTATGGCGCGCCTGTCCACGACTCCAACTTGCTGATGTAGCGGTTCCCACATTTTGGTATGGCGCGCCGGATGCGCGTGTGTCATGTCAGCGAAAGTTCTGCCCGTGTGAATGCAAGTTGCGTAACCGAGTAGCGGTCACCTGCATGGCAACGTGAGCAAGTGTACGAACCGTGGGATACCGTAGTGCTAACTCCTCCCCCTTTAAAGATCTGCGACGCGCAGATCAGCGATAGAGCGGCACGGGGGGTTAGTGGCCCTTAAGGAGTAAACACAACTTCCTGGCGGCGATGTATCTTGGTTTCTTCTGGATTTGGCTCCTGGCAGGTCAATCTCTAATCTGTAAAGTTCTGGTGAGGACTCCCCCTTACTGATCTTGCTGCTGCTGGGGTTTTTCGTCCACTGGGTAGGGATTTGGACAGGCGGTAGGTCGAGTTTTTTCGTGTAGCATCTCCACAGCGAAACCGCAATAAAGATTATTGCGCATATTGAAAATGCCTCTGTAACGATAGAGAAATTTATTTTTTCATTAACGTACCCTAGGTATTTGACGTTCGCCATAGTGATATCGTGGACGTATTCCAGGTTGACTTTCATCGTGCTGTTCCTTACATTTGATAATGCCGCTGGAAAAGCTTGCGCTGAAGTAGCTTCTCTACTATAGAAAACCTGATCCCCAATCGTGATGGTCTCGTTGTTGAATTGGATTACATAGGTACCATTGATGGCATATGTGGCGTTACTACTCTTAACTTCGCCTTGGAAGTTTGAAACAAAAACTGTGCTCTCATTTATTAGTTCGATTAATGTGCCATTCCGCCTGTTGAATTGGCAAGTGGCTTCCCACCTTTTAACAGTCGCGGCAGGCAACTATTCTCTTCTAGCTTATTTATAGACTGCGATCCACATATTGTAGATGAACCTAATACTAGACAGTCCTTTGTGAGCCCATAAGTTTCCTCCTGGTTCACTAGCATCCTGCTGAATGGTAGGTCTAGTTCTTTCCCGTCGTAGATACCAGCGCGAGTCATCAATAAGTTAAATTTATCAGTTCTCACCTTCGGCATAGATAGAATGTAGAGAAGCAGTGTCCCATTGGTGTATACCGATGGCGTGCCGTATTCTATTGCCTCAATTATATTCTGGTATGGGAGTGTTTCCATTTCCGACAGGATTTGATTGACTTCGTCGGTGTCGAGTAGATTGGTGTTAATTATTCCGCGCTTTGCCAGTTGGCATGCCCGAACCACTTCGTTTATCTCTTCACGAAGAAGGACGATGTTGTGAAGTGCGCTTCTCTCAAAGGTTTCTGCTTCAGCTTCCTTCGCCACAGAGTTCACGCGGTCCACGACCTCGTTGATTTTCTTCAAAACCTCTTGAGTCTCGGTGAATAATTTATCATTAACCTTGTATTGGTGATTATTGTTTTCGATGATCTGGTCTTGGCTGTGGAGAATGTTATTCCAGTCAGTTGCGTCTGGAGATCCTGCCAGCCATTTCCATGCTGACCCTATCCAGTCGATAGAACGGGTATTTCTAGCTTTGTCTCTACCTCCCATAAGCTCTTCGAGGCTCTCCATCATCTGGTTACTATAGAGCTCTGCCAGGACCCTGTCATCAGACTGTTTGACCAAGCGGCTCGCCAAATCTCTCATTTGCATCATAGTCGTGGCGTATTTTTGAAGGTCGATGATGTGGATTAATTTAAATGTTCCGCTGATAATCCAGCCGCTTCCATTCTGGATCGTGACCATCGGTGCCTTATAGTGGAAGATATGAAGACCGCTGATGGCTGACGCCAGCAGTGGCAGTCTGTAATGCAAAATGTTATCTCTAAATCTACAGTTGTTAGTTGGTTAGTAATAAAGGTTTTTCTATAGTAACATTATTGGTTATAATTAAACTAGTAATTGATTTTAATGTTGCTAGTGGGATAGTAGCAAAGCTTCTTCGATGCTAACTTTATTGGTTACTATTACATTAGTAATTGAATTTAGTGTACATTTCTCACGAAAATAGGCCAAAAAATACAAAATTTCTATTTGTACAATTAATTTTCCATAGCTAAATGTATATACTTGCTACTGACTGTTAGTGGGTTAGTAGTTCTTAAACTTTTTTTTCTAATTCTATTGGATATGCTTAAATTAGCAATTGAATTTTATATGCTTCTTTACGAAAGTTAGGCCAAAAATAAAAATAAAAAAAATCAATTTTTACACTTTGTAATTTAATTTTCATTAATCCTTAACAACTTTTCTCTACTAATTCTATTAGATATAAATAATTAATAGTTAATATGTGTTAATATTAGAATTTTAATATGTTCTGGTTAGTAATTAAATAAATTCCAAAACTGTTTCGCACAGAAAATGAAGCGTTCGCTAAAACTACTACTAGAAGCTTGCAATTGTTTCTTTTATTCTTGTAAAAAAATAAAAATTCTTATCTTCTTACATTGCTTTGCGGTTTAAGCGCAGCTATTTAAATGAAAAGATAAAAATCCTTTTTTTTTGTATTTAAAAAAAAAATAATTTTTCTTTTTTTTTATATTATCTTGCGGATTAGGCGCAAAGCTCTTTTATTTATATTTGCCTTGCGGATTAGGCGCAAGGATCTTTTATTTCTTGTTTGTTTTGCGGATTAGGCGCAAAAATCTTTTGTTCGGTTTGCTTTGCGGATTAGGCGCAAAGATCTTTTATTTATATTTGCCTTGCGGATTAGGCGCAAGGATCTTTTATTTCTTTTGCTTTTGCGGATTAGGCGCAAAAAGTTCTTTAAATATCTTCTTTATATTGGACCAGGAATGCTAACATTTCTCGAACCAGCCATGGGGGATCGTGGTGTCCGTTTTGGGAGCCACGTAGCCATTTGTCAAATTCGATGGCGTCGCAACCTACTAAGGCACGATTTGTCCCACTTACAGGCCCGCTCTTGTAGTTAAGCATCCTTTAGGTATTTGTATTGTTTTGTCGTATAGTTTCTTTAGCGCTTCACATTTTTTATGTGCAGTTTGTGAATTTTTTTACCACTAAGTGTGGTGACTGTAACCTTGTTATCTTTAGCAACAATTTCTTTTTTGTAAAGCGGTCACTGTTTTCCTTTTATTTGCTTATCCTTCACGTATATGACATCGTTCCTGTCATAACGCTCCGGTAAGGTTTTGTTCCTATTGTGATTTCCGACATTTGTTTCTGTTCTAATATCATTTTCAAATATCTATTAATTTTTCGACTTTTTTCAAGAAGTTCTTGATAGTTAGAAGCTTTTGAGCGATTGAAAAAAATATCAGTCGGTTTTCTGTCTATAACCGAGTGAACTGAATTGTTATAGCGATCTACTGCAATATTTACGAGCTCTTTCGTCCTGAGATCAGGGGTTTCCGTCTTTAGGCATCTAAATATTTCGATTAAGGTGGAATGAAATCGTTCGACTTGACCATTCACCTCGCTTTTTTGCGATGGTGTGCGGTAAAGTCGAATTCCCAGTGATTCTAACAGATTCCTAATTAGCGGGCTAATCAACCCGCGCTCATTATCAGTTACTAGGACCTTTGGGATCGTAAAATAGTGCAGTAGTTTGATCACTTTGTCTTTAAGGTGCAAACTTGATTTGTTTCTGATGTGAAAGCGTTTTGCAAATTTTGAGAATTTATCTATGCAGCTTAAAAATTTTTGTCCTTGGATTTCGAAAATATCTACGTGAATTATCTCACATGGTCGTGAAGGGATGGGTGTACTCTGAAGTTCTGGCCTGTTTGGGTGTCTGTCGTATTTATTAGATTTGCATGTTTCGCATGCCAGTACATACTTCCTAATCTGGCTGCTCATTCTCGGAAAGTAGTAATGCTCTAAAATCTGCTGCCTATTCTCTTTATCATTGCGGTGTGCCCTTTTATGTTCCTTCATTATCACCTGGCACACCACGTCGGGATTTCGCAAATCCTGCACGAGCGTTTGAGCTACGCGAATCTTATAATTGGAGAAATGTTCTAAGTATACCTTTTGAAGTAAGCCCAAATGGCTTTCTGGCATTTTTACTCCGTTAATAACGCTGGGTCTTAATTTTTCCTTAAGTATGCTAACAAGGTCGCTTTCGCCCATACCCTCTATTCCTACATAGTGCCTTGAATATCCTGGGTAAGGTTCCTCGAGGATGTGAAGCCTACCGCCGAATACAATTTGGTTTCTGAAAACATTCAACGGCACCTCGACGGATGGAATCAGGTCGGAGTTATCCTGTGCCGCGCTGTGAACTGTATCACATTCACTCGCGGTATCTGTCGTTGATCCTGCGGTTGCTCTTTGGCTGGATACCTCTGAAGCCGAAACGGTTGAGTCCGTTAGTTGATTTACCTGAGTTTTTAGGCGGGGTAGGGCATCGGCTACGACGTTGGACTTACCAGGTTTGTAGATAAGTTCGTAGTTATACTCCTCTATTCTAGATTTCCAGCGTTTGAGCTTGGCGTTGTAGTTACGATAGCTGAGCGAAAATGTTAGCGGTTGGTGATCTGTAAATATACGTATCTTCTTTGCGCCGTACCAATAATTTCGGAGATTATCTAGCGCCCAAACGATCGCTAGTATCTCCTTTTCATTGGTCGCATGCCCTTCTTCTGTGGACAATACGGCACCAATGGCGAAGTCGGAAGCGTCCGTCGTTAAGTTGAAGGCTTTTTCGAAATTGGGAAAAGTCAGGACCTCCGAAGTTGTCAAAACCTCTTTAAGGTCCTCAAATGTCTTAAGGGCTTCTTTATTTAGGGTAATTGCCACTTTCTTAGATTGAGTTGCCTTTATTTGAGCGGGCTCCCCTCTTGTAAGGTTGGTAAGTGGCTTGGCGATTTTAGCATAATCGCGAATGAACTTCTTGTAATAGGAGGTTAGTCCCAAGAAGCTTTTGAGCTCCTTTAAATTCGATGGTGGTAGCATATTTCTTATTGAGTTTACTTTTTTTGGATCTGGCAGAATTCCCTCGGAAGTCACCACATAGCCAAGGAATTCAACGCTTTGTTTTAAAAACTGCGTTTTTTGCAGATTAACTTTAAGACCTGTGGCCGATAGTCTACAAAGGATCGTCTCAATATCCCGTAAATGGGTGGGCTCGTCTTTACTAAAAATAATTATGTCGTCAATGTAGACGAAACATATCCGCCCTATGAATTCCTTGAGGACATCGTCTATCATGCGCTGGAAGATAGAAGGCGCATTTTTTAGGCCGAAAGGAAGCCGCAAAAATTCATATTTGCCATTCATGGTAGAAAAAGCTGTTTTTGGAATGTCGCACTGTTTCATAGGGATTTGGTGGAATCCCGAAGTCAAGTCAAGCGTGGTAAAATATTTTGCGTTTCCGAGGCTAGCAATAGTTCCATTTATATCTGGAATGGGGTATGTATCTGGGATGGTTTCGGCGTTTAGCCTTTTAAAATCAATTACCATTCGATACTTTTTTTCTTCGTCCGGCTGGGATTTTTTTGGGACAATAAAAATGGGAGAATTGTATGGACTTTTTGAAGGACGAATAATGCCTTCTGAAAGGAGTTCCTGAATCTGTCTATCGACTTCCACACGCATGTTAACAGGATAAGGGTAGCTTTTTGTATAAATAGGATCATCGGTTGTTGTCTTAATTTCCGCCTGAACGTTGGTGTCAATTTCTGTGCTTCGGTCGACTGGGCCAAAAAGCTGTTCATGTCTGTCCAGTATTCTGTGAAGTTTCTCCTTTGTATGCTGCGCAATGCAAGGATCAAGACGAAGGTCTGCGGTGATGCTATTGACTTGTTGTGCGTTTCTCCGTTTAAGGGGTAACACAATATCTGGTTTTAAAATAAGAAGATTCAATTCCCTATCTAGTACTGCTTTGATTTCTGTAAGTGTATCATCGCCTAGGATGCCATCAAAGGACTTAAGTCCTGGAAGAACAAAAAATGTAGTGGAGATGTCTCTTCCGACAAACTTAAAAAAAATTCCACAAACTTTCTTCTCTATTTTAATTTTACCCCCTGCGGAGGTTACCTGAAATGGTTTTTCCACTGGCATAGTTGTCTGTGCCACGCGCTAGCTGATATAGTTTTTGTTGGCCCCCGTATCCACCAAAAACTCTAGAGTGCCTTGATTTGGCGTATCATATTCTAAATATGGTACGCCGGACACGAGGCGCCTATTGTAAAATTTATCTCATCACCATCATTTTGTTCCTGATTGGATACAGGCACTGTGTTCACGTCATCCGTTCCTTTTACCTGTAATAAATGAAAAAGTTTCTGCTGCTTGTTTGGATTTGTTTGCCCGGAAAATTTTCCGGAGTTTGGGTCCCTCTTCAAACTCTCATACCTCCGAAATTGGCCAGAATTATTAAATTGCCGAGTTCGGCCGGAAGGATCGACATCCATTTTACTTACTCCTGAAGGATTATAGTTACTGCGCCAACTTCGCATGGTTTGATCAGTGTTTCTTGTTTGATTTGAGCTGGGGTAGTCCCAGTTTCCCCCGGCTCGGCTTTGAACCTTACTTGGAAAACTTGGATTTAGTCCTTGTTGGCTTTGGCCTGAGTAAGGTTTGCTTGTGCCTGAATAACTGTTGTTAGGATATCGAGAAGTGGAAGGTATAAAATTGTTATTGAAAAACCTGTCATGTGGGTTTGCTGCGCGTGGCGGGCGGTATATGGCGTTTCTTCGGTCTACGTTCATGAACGCCAAACACGCCGAGTAAGCCTCGGGTGGAAATTTGGGTTTTTGAACCAAAAGCAGGGTCGGAATATCCCCGTTCAACCCCCTTATGAACACGTCTAGTGCCCTTCTCCGATGTGTCTCCGCTAATGCCATGACTGTTTCCGCATGATCGTATTTCTCGCTATTTATTGTGTTAATCATGAGTGATAACTGCCTATTTATTTGTGCATAAAAATCGGACACTTTTTGGCGTCCCTGAGTCATCTGAATTAATTGTTGTTCTAAAGTTTCCACATCCCTGATGTCTGCGTAATGCAGAGAAAGGATTTCTTTTATCTGGTGCCAATCGCCATCTAGAATATTATGCGCAACTAATGCGGCGTCTGCCGCCCCCCGGATCTTGTGCCTTATATGGCGTAAGATGGCCCTAAATATAGGCTTATGCCTTACTATCTTGTAATCATTAACTATTTCTTCCGCACTGTTCATCCAGGACGAATATTGTTCCTGATTTCCCTCAAAAACTTGTAGCTCCTTTACACAATCTGGTAGCCTAGCAATTTCGTTTAGTTCTGCCTCCGTCTGAGGACTGATAAGAAGCTCATATGCCTCCTGCGGATCAGTATCTGGGGATTGCCTACGCACCTCATCTAGCCTATCCTCTAAACTTTTTAAGTTAGCACTGAGTCCTTGTAAGGACTGTGAACTGTCTCTGGCCTCTACGGATTGTAGACGGGCTTCTACAACTTTCAACTGCTGTAGAACGGCATTTACGGCGCCGTTCATTTCCGTTAGGGACCTTTTCATTTCCTCCGGATTCATTGTTGTTTCTGAAAATATAGACGGAAAAAAAAATTTTTTGTTTCTCTTATTAACTTACATAACCCAGAACTTCATTCGGGTTTTAGCGCTTTTTGCCCTTCGAGTCGAGTCACTTTTCTATATGTAAAGTAAACAAATTACTTTAACTACTTTTACTTGAAACAAGTCACTTTACATATTTCTTTTTTGTCTTCACTTTAAATACTTTTACTTGAAACAAGTCACTTTAAATACTTTTCTTTCAAAGAAGTCACTTTAAATACTTTCACTTGAACCAAATCAATTTTGCAACCCACTCGGGCGCCAGTTAACTCTCATCAAAGGAGAGTTGTAAAAAAATAAGGTTGCGGCGAACCAACTCGTTCGCCGACTTTTGAAATTAAACACAAGTTTAAGAAATGTTACAATTTTAATTCCGTGCGGCTTGCGCACTTCAACAGAACTAACTTTACAATTCCAATTTACTTAAAAGGTAAGTTCTTAGCCTAGTAGCCCCAACGATAACTTCCATCGCTCCAACTTGCTGATGTAGCACTTCCCACACTTTTGGTATGGCGCGCCTGTCCACGACTCCAACTTGCTGATGTAGCGGTTCCCACATTTTGGTATGGCGCGCCGGATGCGCGTGTGTCATGTCAGCGAAAGTTCTGCCCGTGTGAATGCAAGTTGCGTAACCGAGTAGCGGTCACCTGCATGGCAACGTGAGCAAGTGTACGAACCGTGGGATACCGTAGTGATAACTTGTATATTTACAATTTCCTTAAAGATAACAATATCCTTAACTTAATTTAGCGTACTATAAGATACCATAGTTAAATATCATAATTATTTTCTAGTACTATTAAACTTAAGCAACAAATTCCTCTTTTGTTAGACATGCAACATAACCTTGTAAAAAAACGATGACTGAAAGCCTTGTAGCTAGTGTCATTTTCAAGTTTATGCTGTAATTTATTGCTGTGTAAACTGTTGTAAATAAATAAATAAAATTTTTGGCGACATATCGTTGTCGAAATGAAAAATAAATTTTGAAAACAGAATCATTATTAAATTATCCTTTTTTTTATTACTAATTTCACTTCTTTATTTTATTAGGCAGTCATTTGTTGAAATACATGAAAAAAGAAGAATATGAAGTGGAACATTACATAGATATTCTATTACTCTTGCTTTGTAAAAATACAAATGAAGACTGTTTCTTTGTGTATGCGAAGCATGCCCGAAAAATTACGAAATTTGAAAGAAACTAGTAAATGTCTTACAGAAAAGTGATGTTAAAAACGTCATGCATAAACAATGGGTCACTAAACCCAAAACAACTCTGGAGAAGGAAACGGTACCGATCAAACAGTTTGTTGAATGTTTTTGTAAGGCAGGAAAAATATTTCTCCATCATTATTTTATCTCTAATCAACAAGCTGCTCATTTTGAAGAAAAATCTTAATGACGACGAATTTTAGTCACTTGCGATTTTGAAAATTACGCTTTTTTAATTCAGAATTCGATCACAGGTTTCCACTGGAATAATGATCAAGCAACATTATTCCCCATTGTTTTTACTGCAAAAATGGAGATATTATCAGTCACAAAACATGAATCATCATATTCACACGTACGAAAATGTTTTTACTTCGCTGACGGAGCTCCGCAGCAATTTAAAAATATTAAACATTTCGCTAATATTTATTACCACGAACATGATTTTCTTCGTACAGCAGAGTGGCATTTCCATGCTACAGCTCATGGAAAGGACCCCTGTGATGGTGCTGCAGGAGCTCTGAAAAGAATGGCACGCGGAGCAAGTTTACAAATGATTTGAAATTACCAAATTTCGACGCCTTTAGAGCTTTACGAGCTAGCAAAGAGTCTTCTTTGCCAAATATTTCTGTAGTATACAAAACCACGGCGGATTATAAAGCAGCAGAAAATTTACTTAAAACTCGTTTTGAACAATGCAAAACGATTCCTGGAACTCATAGACTGCATTGTGTTGAGCCAGGAAGGGATTTCCAATTAAAAGTGAAAACATATTCTTCCTGCAAAAATTGCAAAATTGTGAGCTTTTTAAAGCCGACTCGCGCTACATGTCCGTGCAGGTCCAAACAAGTTCAGCCTCGGAGTGCGCTCACTCCTTAGCTAGCGGCGAAGCGCTCGTAAAGATAAAAAAATTCATAACTCCCGAAGTTTTCATTTCTACATCGCAAATTTTTCACAGGTTATATAGTAATCACAGGCAATCATATTAAAATAAAAAAAGTAAAAAAAATTCGTCCCAAATTTGGAAAAAGTTTAATTGTTTAGAAAAAAACACACATTTTTTATAAAAAAAAATCACAGAACGTCTACTTAGCTGTGTTGCGAAGATAGGGGAATAACGCAAATTTTCAGTGCAGGAAGAATTTTTTATGACCAGAACTTTTTTTTACTGTGAAATACTGAAAAAACGTCTTTTTCTAGATTTAAAAAATTCGAAAATTCATTTCTCGAAAATTTTAAGAATCATATTAAAAAAAAAAATACGGGTCGAAAAATATGTTTTGTCAAAAAACTTTGAATGTAAATCTCGCATGGAATGGCCCTTATATTTTGACAAAATAAAAAAAAATTAAAGGTATTTTTATGCTCTAATTGACAAATATATTTTTAGATAGAGTTAATTACGTGTTTTTTCAAGAAAAAAATACTTTTTTGAAGAAAGAAAATCCCTTTTTTTAGATTTTCTCGAAATTTATATGCAATATATGTACGTACAATATATGTGTGTACAAATATAAACATCAGATGAAAGATCTCTTAATTACCTATCCAACGATATCAATATTTTTTAGATGTTTTGAGGTTTACCAGTTTTTGAAATATAGGCTATTGAAAATACCCCCTTTACTTCTCTACAACAACCTTAGAGAAAAATCTAGATTCGCCAAGAGGTGGTCTAATGTTTGGTGCAAGTAAGAGCCTGATTGACCTGCAATAGAATAAATGCGCCAAAAAAAATTAAATGTACCTCGGCCTTCTCGAAGAAGTGCTTCGGAATGGAAAATGGAACTCCTATTTCATAAACAGTAGGTTGTATATAGAACTGAGTTCCCAATAGTTGTGCCGAATTTTGACGTCTATGGGCTAAGATTTTTCACTTGTATTTATTCACAATGACATAATGTAAAGAGACCTATTTTGGCAGTATTTTCGAGACGATAACGTAAGAAGGTAAGGATGGACGATAATTTGCAATCAAGATAGGAACTTCCGATTTCAGACGATTTTGTTTGGACACGAACCGTTCGTCTGGCTTTTCGTTCGATATAGAGAATCACGCTGCAAGTATTTTTCAGTTTCCATGAAGCAGAGAACTGAATTAAAAGAGAAGACTCAATACCGAATTTCGGTGTGAATTGTCAAAAACTGAAATGTCTTCAATAGACCCACTCAGAGAACTACACCACAATTGTAAAGGAGGGAAAAAATTGCGAGCGGGAAGTTAATAGAACTGAGCAGAGATAATATTTTTTAACGGAGAATAAATTGTAATAAATGTTTATTATTTTGATATCTTGCGGACGGCACATTATATTTTTTTTTATAAAAAACATTAAATTTAGTTGATGTCTAGCAAACGCAAGTATATTGCAGTGCAAGAAATAAAATGATGTTTTGTACATTTTGGGATGGGTATGTATGTATGTACATATTTGGAAATGCATATTAAAATACGCCTGTACATACTATTGATAATAATACCAATCTGTCAACATTATTTTCGTTATTTTTACTTTTGTATTCTTTTGTTATACATACTCTGAATAAAGTAACTCAGTTTCTATTCTATCTTCATACTACGCGAAAGTATTTTATTCTCTGCTCATCAGGTTATGGGCTCTTTGCATTAATTTTTAAAATGGCAAGCGGTGTATTAAACTTTCCATTTGAGCGACTACGCGGCCGAGAAAATTTCGACGTGTGGAAGCGGCACGTGAAATCGTACCTGGTCCTAAAAAATTGTTGGAAGGCGATGGCGTCGCAACCTACTAAGGCACGATTTGTCCCACTTACAGGCCCGCTCTTGTAGTTAAGCATCCTTTAGGTATTTGTATTGTTTTGTCGTATAGTTTCTTTAGCGCTTCACATTTTTTATGTGCAGTTTGTGAATTTTTTTACCACTAAGTGTGGTGACTGTAACCTTGTTATCTTTAGCAACAATTTCTTTTTTGTAAAGCGGTCACTGTTTTCCTTTTATTTGCTTATCCTTCACGTATATGACATCGTTCCTGTCATAACGCTCCGGTAAGGTTTTGTTCCTATTGTGATTTCTGATTTGCGACATTTGTTTCTGTTCTAATATCATTTTCAAATATCTATTAATTTTTCGACTTTTTTCAAGAAGTTCTTGATAGTTAGAAGCTTTTGAGCGATTGAAAAAAATATCAGTCGGTTTTCTGTCTATAACCGAGTGAACTGAATTGTTATAGCGATCTACTGCAATATTTACGAGCTCTTTCGTCCTGAGATCAGGGGTTTCCGTCTTTAGGCATCTAAATATTTCGATTAAGGTGGAATGAAATCGTTCGACTTGACCATTCACCTCGCTTTTTTGCGATGGTGTGCGGTAAAGTCGAATTCCCAGTGATTCTAACAGATTCCTAATTAGCGGGCTAATCAACCCGCGCTCATTATCAGTTACTAGGACCTTTGGGATCGTAAAATAGTGCAGTAGTTTGATCACTTTGTCTTTAAGGTGCAAACTTGATTTGTTTCTGATGTGAAAGCGTTTTGCAAATTTTGAGAATTTATCTATGCAGCTTAAAAATTTTTGTCCTTGGATTTCGAAAATATCTACGTGAATTATTTCACATGGTCGTGAAGGGATGGGTGTACTCTGAAGTTCTGGCCTGTTTGGGTGTCTGTCGTATTTATTAGATTTGCATGTTTCGCATGCCAGTACATACTTCCTAATCTGGCTGCTCATTCTCGGAAAGTAGTAATGCTCTAAAATCTGCTGCCTATTCTCTTTATCATTGCGGTGTGCCCTTTTATGTTCCTTCATTATCACCTGGCACACCACGTCGGGATTTCGCAAATCCTGCACGAGCGTTTGAGCTACGCGAATCTTATAATTGGAGAAATGTTCTAAGTATACCTTTTGAAGTAAGCCCAAATGGCTTTCTGGCATTTTTACTCCGTTAATAACGCTGGGTCTTAATTTTTCCTTAAGTATGCTAACAAGGTCGCTTTCGCCCATACCCTCTATTCCTACATAGTGCCTTGAATATCCTGGGTAAGGTTCCTCGAGGATGTGAGCCTACCGCCGAATACAATTTGGTTTCTGAAAACATTCAACGGCACCTCGACGGATGGAATCAGGTCGGAGTTATCCTGTTCCGCGCTGTGAACTGTATCACATTCACTCGCGGTGTCTGTCGTTGATCCTGCGGTTGCTCTTTGGCTGGATACCTCTGAAGCCGAAACGGTTGAGTCCGTTAGTTGATTTTCCTGAGTTTTTAGGCGGGATAGGGCATCGGCTACGACGTTGGACTTACCAGGTTTGTAGATAATTTCGTAGTTATACTCCTCTATTCTAGATTTCCAGCGTTTGAGCTTGGCGTTGTAGTTACGATTGCTGAGCGAAAAAGTTAGCGGTTGGTGATCTGTAAATATACGTATCTTCTTTGCGCCGTACAAATAATTTCGGAGATTATCTAGCGCCCAAACGATCGCTAGCATCTCCTTTTCATTGGTCGCATGCCCTTCTTCTGTGGATGTTAAACTTCTTGATACGAATGCTATTGGTTTGTCCTTACCGTCATAGTCCTGAGACAATACGGCACCAATGGCGAAGTCGGAAGCGTGCGTCGTTAAGTTGAAGGCTTTTTCGAAATTGGGAAAAGTCAGGACCTCCGAAGTTGTCAAAACCTCTTTAAGGTCCTCAAATGTCTTAAGGGCTTCTTTATTTAGGGTAATTGCCACTTTCTTAGATTGAGTTGCCTTTATTTGAGCGTGTTCCCCTCTTGTAAGGTTGGTAAGTGGCTTGGCGATTTTAGCATAATCGCGAATGAACTTCCTGTAATAGGAGGTTAGTCCCAAGAAGCTTTTGAGCTCCTTTTAATTCGATGGTGGTAGCATATTTCTTATTGAGTTTACTTTTTTTGGATCTGGCAGAACTCCCTCGGAAGTCACCACATAGCCAAGGAATTCAACGCTTTGTTTTAAAAACTGCGTTTTTTGCAGATTAACTTTAAGACCTGTGGCCCATAGTCTACAAAGGATCGTCTCAATATCCCGTAAATGGGTGGGCTCGTCTTTACTAAAAATAATTATGTCGTCAATGTAGACGAAACATATCCGCCCTATGAATTCCTTGAGGACATCGTCTATCATGCGCTGGAAGATAGAAGGCGCATTTTTTAGGCCGAAAGGAAGCCGCAAAAATTCATATTTGCCATTCATGGTAGAAAAAGCTGTTTTTGGAATGTCGCACTGTTTCATAGGGATTTGGTGGAATCCCGAAGTCAAGTCAAGCGTGGTAAAATATTTTGCGTTTCCGAGGCTAGCAATAGTTCCATTTATATCTGGAATGGGGTATGTATCTGGGATGGTTTCGGCGTTTAGCCTTTTAAAATCAATTACCATTCGATACTTTTTTTCTTCGTCCGGCTGGGATTTTTTTGGGACAATCCAAATGGGAGAATTGTATGGACTTTTTGAAGGACGAATAATGCCTTCTGAAAGGAGTTCCTGAATCTGTCTATCGACTTCCACACGCATGTTAACAGGATAAGGGTAGCTTTTTGTATAAATAGGATCATCGGTTGTTGTCTTAATTTCCGCCTGAACGTTGGTGTCAATTTCTGTGCTTCGGTCGACTGGGCCAAAAAGCTGTTCATGTCTGTCCAGTATTCTGTGAAGTTTCTCCTTTGTATGCTGCGCAATGCAAGGATCAAGACGAAGGTCTGCGGTGATGCTATTGACTTGTTGTGCGTTTCTCCGTTTAAGGGGTAACACAATATCTGGTTTTAAAATAAGAAGATTCAATTCCCTATCTAGTACTGCTTTGATTTCTGTAAGTGTATCATCGCCTAGGATGCCATCAAAGGACTTAAGTCCTGGAAGAACAAAAAATGTAGTGGAGATGTCTCTTACGACAAACTTAAAAAAATTTCCACAAACTTTCTTCTCTATTTTAATTTTACCCCCTGCGGAGGTTACCTGAAATGGTTTTTCCACTGGCATGGTTGTCTGTGCCACGCGCTCGCTGATATAGTTTTTGTTGGCCCCCGTATCCACCAAAAACTCTAGAGTGCCTTGATTTGGCGTATCATATTCTAAATATGGTACGCCGGACACGAGGCGCCTATTGTAAAATTTATCTCATCACCATCATTTTGTTCCTGATTGGATACAGGCACTGTGTTCGCGTCATCCGTTCCGTTTACCTGTAATAAATGAAAAAGTTTCTGCTGCTTGTTTGGATTTGTTTGCCCGGAAAATTTTCCGGAGTTTGGGTCCCTCTTCAAACTCTCATACCTCCGAAATTGGCCAGAATTATTAAATTGCCGAGTTCGGCCGGAAGGATCGACATCCATTTTACTTACTCCTGAAGGATTATAGTTACTGCGCCAACTTCGCATGGTTTGATCAGTGTTTCTTGTTTGATTTGAGCTGGGGTAGTCCCAGTTTCCCCCGGCTCGGCTTTGAACCTTACTTGGAAAACTTGGATTTAGTCCTTGTTGGCTTTGGCCTGAGTAAGGTTTGCTTGTGCCTGAATAACTGTTGTTAGGATATCGAGAAGTGGAAGCTATAAAATTGTTATTGAAAAACCTGTCATGTGGGTTTGCTGCGCGTGGCGGGCGGTATATGGCGTTTCTTCGGTCTACGTTCATGAACGCCAAACACGCCGAGTAAGCCTCGGGCAGAAATTTGGGTTTTTGAACCAAAAGCAGGGTCGGAAGATCCCCGTTCAACCCCCTTATGAACCTTCTCCGATGTGTCTCCGCTAATGCCATGACTGTTTCCGCATGATCGTATTTCTCGCTATTTATTGTGTTAATCATGAGTGATAACTGCCTATTTATTTGTGCATAAAAATCGGACGCGGAAGGATCGACATCCATTTTACTTACTCCTGAAGGATTATAGTTACTGCGCCAACTTCGAATGGTTTGATCAGTGTTTCTTGTTGGATTTGAGCTGGGGTAGTCCCAGTTTCCCCCGGCTCGGCTTTGAACCTTACTTGGAAAACTTGGATTTAGTCCTTGTTGGCTTTGGCCTGAGTAAGGTTTGCTTGTGCCTGAATAACTGTTGTTAGGATATCGAGAAGTGGAAGCTATAAAATTGTTATTGAAAAACCTGTCATGTGGGTTTGCTGCGCGTGGCGGGCGGTATATGGCGTTTCTTCGGTCTACGTTCATGAACGCCAAACACGCCGAGTAAGCCTCGGGCAGAAATTTGGGTTTTTGAACCAAAAGCAGGGTCGGAAGATCCCCGTTCAACCCCCTTATGAACCTTCTCCGATGTGTCTCCGCTAATGCCATGACTGTTTCCGCATGATCGAATTTCTCGCTATTTATTGTGTTAATCATGAGTGATAACTGCCTATTTATTTGTGCATAAAAATCGGACACTTTTTGGCGTCCCTCAGTCATCTGAATTAATTGTTGTTCTAAAGTTTCCACATCCCTGATGTCTGCGTAATGCAGAGAAAGGATTTCTTTTATCTGGTGCCAATCGCCATCTAGAATATTATGCGCAACTAATGCGGCGTCTGCCGCCCCCCGGATCTTGTGCCTTATATGGCGTAAGATGGCCCTAAATATAGGGGTATGCCTTACTATCTTGTAATCATTAACTATTTCTTCCGCACTGTTCATCCAGGACGAATATTGTTCCTGATTTCCCTCAAAAACTTGTAGCTCCTTTACACAATCTGGTAGCCTAGCAATTTCGTTTAGTTCTGCCTCCGTCTGAGGACTGATAAGAAGCTCATATGCCTCCTGCGGATCAGTATCTGGGGATTGCCTACGCACCTCATCTAGCCTATCCTCTAAACTTTTTAGTTTGCACTGAGTCCTTGTAAGGACTGTGAACTGTCTCTGGCCTCTACGGATTGTAGACGGGCTTCTACAACTTTCAACTGCTGTAGAACGGCATTTACGGCGCCGTTCATTTCCGTTAGGGACCTTTTCATTTCCTCCGGATTCATTGTTGTTTCTGAAAATATAGACGGAAAAAAAAATTTTTTGTTTCTCTTATTAACTTACATAACCCAGAACTTCATTCGGGTTTTAGCGCTTTTTGCCCTTCGAGTCGAGTCACTTTTCTATATGTAAAGTAAACAAATTACTTTAACTACTTTTACTTGAAACAAGTCACTTTACATATTTCTTTTTTGTCTTCACTTTAAATACTTTTACTTGAAACAAGTCACTTTAAATACTTTTCTTTCAAAGAAGTCACTTTAAATACTTTCACTTGAACCAAATCAATTTTGCAACCCACTCGGGCGCCAGTTAACTCTCATCAAAGGAGAGTTGTAAAAAAATAAGGTTGCGGCGAACCAACTCGTTCGCCGACTTTTGAAATTAAACACAAGTTTAAGAAATGTTACAATTTTAATTCCGTGCGGCTTGCGCACTTCAACAGAACTAACTTTACAATTCCAATTTACTTAAAAGGTAAGTTCTTAGCCTAGTAGCCCCAACGATAACTTCCATCGCTCCAACTTGCTGATGTAGCACTTCCCACACTTTTGGTATGGCGCGCCTGTCCACGACTCCAACTTGCTGATGTAGCGGTTCCCACATTTTGGTATGGCGCGCCGGATGCGCGTGTGTCATGTCAGCGAAAGTTCTGCCCGTGTGAATGCAAGTTGCGTAACCGAGTAGCGGTCACCTGCATGGCAACGTGAGCAAGTGTACGAACCGTGGGATACCGTAGTGATAACTTGTATATTTACAATTTCCTTAAAGATAACAATATCCTTAACTTAATTTAGCATACTATAAGATACCATAGTTAAATATCATAATTATTTTCTAGTACTATTAAACTTAAGCAACAAATTCCTCTTTTGTTAGACATGCAACATAACCTTGTAAAAAAACGATGACTGAAAGCCTTGTAGCTAGTGTCATTTTCAAGTTTATGCTGTAATTTATTGCTGTGTAAACTGTTGTAAATAAATAAATAAAATTTTTGGCGACATATCGTTGTCGAAATGAAAAATAAATTTTGAAAACAGAATCATTATTAAATTATCCTTTTTTTTATTACTAATTTCACTTCTTTATTTTATTAGGCAGTCATTTGTTGAAATACATGAAAAAAGAAGAATATGAAGTGGAACATTACATAGATATTCTATTACTCTTGCTTTGTAAAAATACAAATGAAGACTGTTTCTTTGTGTATGCGAAGCATGCCCGAAAAATTACGAAATTTGAAAGAAACTAGTAAATGTCTTACAGAAAAGTGATGTTAAAAACGTCATGCATAAACAATGGGTCACTAAACCCAAAACAACTCTGGAGAAGGAAACGGTACCGATCAAACAGTTTGTTGAATGTTTTTGTAAGGCAGGAAAAATATTTCTCCATCATTATTTTATCTCTAATCAACAAGCTGCTCATTTTGAAGAAAAATCTTAATGACGACGAATTTTGGTCACTTGCGATTTTGCTGAAAATTACGCTTTTTTAATTCAGAATTCGATCACAGGTTTCCACTGGAATAATGATCAAGCAACATTATTCCCCATTGTTTTTACTGCAAAAATGGAGATATTATCAGTCACAAAACATGAATCATCATATTCACACGTACGAAAATGTTTTTACTTCGCTGACGGAGCTCCGCAGCAATTTAAAAATATTAAACATTTCGCTAATATTTATTACCACGAACATGATTTTCTTCGTACAGCAGAGTGGCATTTCCATGCTACAGCTCATGGAAAGGACCCCTGTGATGGTGCTGCAGGAGCTCTGAAAAGAATGGCACGCGGAGCAAGTTTACAAATGATTTGAAATTACCAAATTTCGACGCCTTTAGAGCTTTACGAGCTAGCAAAGAGTCTTCTTTGCCAAATATTTCTGTAGTATACAAAACCACGGCGGATTATAAAGCAGCAGAAAATTTACTTAAAACTCGTTTTGAACAATGCAAAACGATTCCTGGAACTCATAGACTGCATTGTGTTGAGCCAGGAAGGAATTTCCAATTAAAAGTGAAAACATATTCTTCCTGCAAAAATTGCAAAATTGTGAGCTTTTTAAAGCCGACTCGCGCTACATGTCCGTGCAGGTCCAAACAAGTTCAGCCACGGAGTGCGCTCACTCCTTAGCTAGCGGCGAAGCGCTCGTAAAGATAAAAAAATTCATAACTCCCGAAGTTTTCATTTCTACATCGCAAATTTTTCACAGGTTATATAGTAATCACAGGCAATCATATTAAAATAAAAAAAGTAAAAAAAATTCGTCCCAAATTTGGAAAAAGTTTAATTGTTTAGAAAAAAACACACATTTTTTATAAAAAAAAATCACAGAACGTCTACTTAGCTGTGTTGCGAAGATAGGGGAATAACGCAAATTTTCAGTGCAGGAAGAATTTTTTATGACCAGAACTTTTTTTTACTGTGAAATACTGAAAAAACGTCTTTTTCTAGATTTAAAAAATTCGAAAATTCATTTCTCGAAAATTTTAAGAATCATATTAAAATAAAAAAATACGGGTCGAAAAATATGTTTTTTCAAAAAACTTTGAATGTAAATCTCGCATGGAATGACCCTTATATTTTGACAAAATAAAAAAAAATTAAAGGTATTTTTATGCTCTAATTGACAAATATATTTTTAGATAGAGTTAATTACGTGTTTTTTCAAGAAAAAAATACTTTTTTGAAGAAAGAAAATCCCTTTTTTTAGATTTTCTCGAAATTTATATGCAATATATGTACGTACAATATATGTGTGTACAAATATAAACATCAGATGAAAGATCTCTTAATTACCTATCCAACGATATCAATATTTTTTAGATGTTTTGAGGTTTACCAGTTTTTGAAATATAGGCTATTGAAAATACCCCCTTTACTTCTCTACAACAACCTTAGAGAAAAATCTAGATTCGCCAAGAGGTGGTCTAATGTTTGGTGCAAGTAAGAGCCTGATTGACCTGCAATAGAATAAATGCGCCAAAAAAAATTAAATGTACCTCGGCCTTCTCGAAGAAGTGCTTCGGAATGGAAAATGGAACTCCTATTTCATAAACAGTAGGTTGTATATAGAACTGAGTTCCCAATAGTTGTGCCGAATTTTGACGTCTATGGGCTAAGATTTTTCACTTGTATTTATTCACAATGACATAATGTAAAGAGACCTATTTTGGCAGTATTTTCGAGACGATAACGTAAGAAGGTAAGGATGGACGATAATTTGCAATCAAGATAGGAACTTCCGATTTCAGACGATTTTGTTTGGACACGAACCGTTCGTCTGGCTTTTCGTTCGATATAGAGAATCACGCTGCAAGTATTTTTCAGTTTCCATGAAGCAGAGAACTGAATTAAAAGAGAAGACTCAATACCGAATTTCGGTGTGAATTGTCAAAAACTGAAATGTCTTCAATAGACCCACTCAGAGAACTACACCACAATTGTAAAGGAGGGAAAAAATTGCGAGCGGGAAGTTAATAGAACTGAGCAGAGATAATATTTTTTAACGGAGAATAAATTGTAATAAATGTTTATTATTTTGATATCTTGCGGACGGCACATTATATTTTTTTTTATAAAAAACATTAAATTTAGTTGATGTCTAGCAAACGCAAGTATATTGCAGTGCAAGAAATAAAATGATGTTTTGTACATTTTGGGATGGGTATGTATGTATGTACATATTTGGAAATGCATATTAAAATACGCCTGTACATACTATTGATAATAATACCAATCTGTCAACATTATTTTCGTTATTTTTACTTTTGTATTCTTTTGTTATACATACTCTGAATAAAGTAACTCAGTTTCTATTCTATCTTCATACTACGCGAAAGTATTTTATTCTCTGCTCATCAGGTTATGGGCTCTTTGCATTAATTTTTAAAATGGCAAGCGGTGTATTAAACTTTCCATTTGAGCGACTACGCGGCCGAGAAAATTTCGACGTGTGGAAGCGGCACGTGAAATCGTACCTGGTCCTAAAAAATTGTTGGAAGGTGACGGAAGCTGGCGTGCAAGACGTTGAGGAAAAGGATTCCGATGAACGGGCGCTGGCGGAAATAACGCTAATGGTCGAACCACGCAATTTTGCGCACATAGCAGATACTAAAACCGCAAAAGAGGCTTATACGTAAAGTTCTGCTGCTTAGAGAACTAGTGCAGATAAGACTGGAACACTTTTCTTCTATTCCACCCTACAATAATGAAATGGTTATGACATCTATCAAAGTGCGTAATGCTGGTTTGAGCATTGATGATGCGGTCGTGGCATATTTAATGCTTGCGGGACTGCCGAGTGATTACCAGGCACTCTTAACGCCCTTGGAAAATTCTAAACCCGAATTAACGGTCGATGCAGTGATGCAGTCAATGCAGTAGGCTAATTGCAACATCGAATATTGATAATGATTTGTACCTGCTAGATTGTAAAGCGGTGCAGGTTGACAAAGTGATGACAGCGGTTGAAAGTTATGATCTCTGGCATCGCAGGCTAGGGCACGTTTGTAGCAAAAGCTTAAATTATGTTAAATAATTAAATAAATTATGTTAACTCTACGATAGGTGTCAACTATTTTGGCGTAAACGACAACAAGTATTGTCTGCGCAAAAGGCAAGCAAACGCGAATGGTTAGCAGGCAGAATGGATAGCGTGCAAAAAACTTATTAGACTTGGTACATTCTGACGTTTTGGGTCCGATTAGTACAAGTTCGTTCAGTGGTGCAAGGTATTTGCTGGTTTTTATTGATCATTATTCCAGGAAAGTATTTTCAATACCTATTTTGAGAAAGTCTGACGTGATCGAAAAATTTAAGAACTTCAAAAGTGTAGAAAATCATTGTGGCCGCAAAATTAAAATTCTTAGCACCGACAATGGTACCGAATACTGTTATGAACAGTTTTCAGTTTTTTACAAAAATGTGGCTTTAAAAGACGGCTCCTTATACTCCTGAGCAAAACGGCGTTGCTGAATGCATGAATAGTACACTGATAGAGCGAGTGCGGTGTATGTTGTTTGATTCTGGTCTCGACAACATATTTTTGGGCGGAAGCAGGAAACACAGCCGCGTATTTGATTAATCGTGTTCCAAGTCGTGGAAACAGAAAAAGTCCTGAGGAACTGTGGACAGGTGTCAAGCCGAATTTGAAGAACTTGCGTATTTTTGGATGGACAACCATGGTGTATATACCAAAGCAGAAGAAAACAAAACTAGATGCCAAATCGGACGACTGTATTTTCGTGGGATGCAGTGATGAAGCAAAGGCGTACCGTTTGTGTAGAAAGTCGGATCGCAAATTTATGATCAGTCGTGATGTTAGTTTTTTTGAATCTTCGAGCAATGTGTCAAACTCTAACTACCGTCAATTAGTTATTGACATTGAAAGCGATAATTTTCTCAGCGGTAGCAACAATTCAGAGGAGGATGTTGAGCTCGAATTGTCACATTTCAGTGAACTTGGTAGCGGTTTTGAAGGTGAGTACGACACACCTTGTAATGATTCTTATGATGATCAAAGGTAGTCTGCGGCGACAAAAGCTGGTGTTCGTCGTTCCAACCGCATTGCTGACAAAACAACTCTGAAGTTGATGATTCTGTTAACTACAAAGAAGTAGTTAAGAGCACTGAGGCTGATGCTTGGGTAGACGCTATGAACGAAGAGATGGATTCGCTTTTATCGACTAAAACTTGGTTTCTCACGAATCTACCTGTGAATAAAAAGGTTATTGCTTGGAAGTGGGTGTACAAAACTAGATGCGATGCAAGGCCTGTTCACAGAGAGAAGGAATAGATTACACCGAGATATTTGCTCCCGTTGTAAGGTGCAACTCCATGCGGATTTTGTTTGCTATGGCGGCAAAATACGATCTGTCAGTTCATCAGTTAGACGCTGTGACTGCCTTCCTTAATAGTGAGTTACACGAGGAGGTGTACATGAAGTAGCCTGAGGGTTTCGAGGATGGCACTGGTAGGAAGTGCCGTCTGGTCAAGTCGCTCTATGACCTAAAACAGCCAAGTCGTATTGGGAATGAGCAACTTAACTCAGTTTTGGTTAAAATAAAAGCAGAGTTATCGTCGAAATTCAAAATGAAAGACATGAGAATAGTGTCGTCAGTCCTAGGCATGCGTATTCATCGAGATGAGGTAAATAAAACGTTCACAATTGATCAATCTGAGTACCTTAGTAGTATACTAAGCGCTACGAAGGCAATGAAAAAGGTTCCGTATATGGAAGCAATTGGATGCTTGCTATACGTTGCACTAAATAGTCGTCCTGACATAAGCTTTGCTGTTATTGTGTTGAGCCGATTTTCGCAAAACCCTGGTCAAGGTCATTGGTTGGCCGTTAAACGCATCATGAGCGTGAAAGGTACAATCAGCAGTAGCTTAGTATACGCGAAAATCCGCGAAGGTCTTGTTGGTTATTGTGACTCCCATTGGGTAGCGGACGTCGATGAGAGACGTGGAAGGGGTGCAATTTCGTGGTCAACACAACGACAACGCACCGTGGCCCTGTCTTATACAGAAGCCGAGCCGATGTCAGTTGTAGGTGCATTCCAGGAGATGATGTGGTTAAGGCGGTTAAGGGCGGAACTCATTCCTGGCTGTAGTGAAGCCACAACATTGTATTGTGACATCAAAAGCGCCATTCACATCGTTCGAAATAATAATTTTTCGCCACGCACAAAGCATGTCGACATTAAAATAAATTTCACGCGAGAGAAGCTAGAGGATGATTCAATCCAACTGGAACATATATCTACCGTAATATGGTAGCAGATGCTCTTACTAAAGGCGTTCCAGCCGTCAAAAATAAATTTTTAAATGAGAAGCTGGGGCGTAAGTCAATTAAATAATTAAATAATTTAAATAAGTAGTTTTGTATCTGAATGCTGCCAGATATGCTATTAAACGCGAGTATTGATAATAATATCAATCTGGCAACATTATTTTCGCTATTTTTACTTTTGTATTCTCTTGTTATAGATACTCTGAATAAAGTAACTCAGATGCTATTCTATCTTCGTACTACGCGAAAGTATTTTATTCTCTGCGCATCACATACATAAACGCACAAATCTACATATATTTATGTAAGTACATTTGGGTATACAAACATACTATATATCAAAAATGTCAACAATTATGCACAAGATATGACCATACTTATGTATACGTATGCTTCCATTTATATATTTATATGCATATGCAAACATATGACAAAAATCTAAAAATCATAAATCATGCACTATATGTAATTTGAATGATAATATTATTCCAAATCCGTGCGACCAAACTCATAGGCCGGGCTAACCGCTAGGCCTACTTGCATACATATGGACATTGCATACCCATATGTATGTATAAATATGTCATCTAAATTTTGGTCGCATTTATGGCAGTTAACGTCAAATGTTGCACAAGTAGCAAAATAATAAATTTCAAGCAATTTCCCTACAATTGTCTAATTCAAAGCAAATATTGGTGCAATTAATTGTGGTTTGTAAAACATTTGATTGATTGATAAAAGAATTTTATCAGAAAAGTCAAAATAAAACGTACTATTTTTACACTGAACCTGTATAAGACTTCAGAATTTTAGTTACACATTCAATTCTGTTGAGGAAAACTGAATATCATCATACGTATGTATTTATGTTTTTGTAAGTAGTTTCTTTCAGATCTTTCTCTATTCGATCTATAATTATTATTTGTACTACTCCATTTTTTTCCGCCTACCTCAAATAAAATTTAGTTCAATTCACACCTAAGTAATGATAGCGAATTTGCGACGCAGCTTTTTCGTGTGAATTGCGGGGAGAAGAAACTGTTTCCGGGGAGTTTTGATAAAACAGCTTATTTGGCTGTAACATTTTTGTATTTTATCCATTAACACGCAAATTTAATGTTTGAATACCACTTTTACAAAGATGGTCTACGAAACTAAAGCCTTGTTCAAATATTCCTTAAAATATTTCATCAGAACATTTTATATTGGTAGTTTAAAGGAAAAAGTGATTCCTGGAGATACTACGTTTTGTTAAATTTTGCACATTTTGAATGTGTGCGCATATAAACAAGCATACTTTTATATATATATTATGAGTAAATACGCAAATATAGGTATTTATAGATATTTATATATAAATGCATGCATGTACAAATGTGTTGATTACACAAAAAAGAATGAAGTCGAAATACCTGGGAAGTGATGTTATTTTTCTTGTATGTCTTAACGAGTAGAACGAGAATCCAATTTTGGAATTTGTCAAACACCCCCAAAATCTCGACTTAACATTAAAAAACCGATTTTTCGTGCTTTTGCGCACTTCGTAGCCCATATCTTAGCTGTCTTAGAAACTCAGACCTTTTGAAAGATATATATACGTCTTAATAATGCTGAAGAAATTTACTTGTTTTTGCACAACAAACTTAAATTTTGCTACCCTTTTTCTTCTTTTTTTGACTTTGGCGATATTTTCACACACTATTTTATAAAAACACAAAATGAGTTTTTATTAGATTCAAAGAGTACGTTTAATACCGAGTTCAGCGAATGTTTCTTTTAAAAAATCGGCTAAAAAGTGACTGTTACTTTTTATAAGAACGACATTTTTTAAAAAAATTTGCTTCTGTTGTTCCCAAGGAAATTATCACTTAATTTTTGAGTTTTTACTCAATTTTGAAGTCTTTATAAATTTCCGTTATACTGAAGTGCACGTGTTGTTTATCTTTTGTTGTGTTTGCTGTTAATTGGATAAAAATCGTGGTAAAGTAAAACTAAAATGTGCGACGAGCGTAATAAGTTTTGCTACATTTGTGGCTTATTTACGGATACAAGTCATCGGCGTGATTTTAAAAATAATATTGGTGTTGTAAAAATATATAACAAGATTTTCGAAAGGTTTTATAGTGCGAGTCGCTGGTACGAGCCAGAATTTATTTGTGAATATTGCTGCACATCATTAAAAAAAATTAAAGTTCAACAATCAATTACTTTGCCCTGTTCCCATCATCCGGCATATCATAACAAGACGACTGCTATTTTTGCAAAACAAACGTTTCAGGTCACAATTTTAAATCGCGGAAAAACGTAAAGTATGCGAATGTTGTTACGGTTACAAAACCAAAATACTTAAATGCCGAAGTGTCTACAAAAAGTGAGTCCATTGATTCTGGTAAAACATATTTAGTAGAGGAAGAATTCCTTCCATGTAAATCAAAATCAACGGAAAGGCATTTGGTTTCAAATTCTGATTTCGCCGATCTCGTGCGTGCTTTGCATTTATCGAAACGAGAATCTGAAGTCCTCGGTTCATGACTAAAGCAGTGGAATTAAGTGGAAAAATATTTTCAAATAACATCGGGTAGAAAAGCGACCGCTCTTTGATACTTAGAGAAAGTTTTTTGAGTGTCACACTGTCAGTCAAAGAATATGTATGCCATTTTTTTATTTTTTATTTTTATTTAATTGCATTATTTTTATTTTAAACATATCAAACTGGTAAGAAAATTACATAAAATCTCTCAAATCACCAATAATCGCTCTAGCACCGCTAATTTGGGTCTCTACTGTTAAATTCAATAGGTCTACTGAATACATGTGGTGGCAAAAAAAGAGTATGTTTGCGGCAGAATCACCGACAGCGGATCGAATCGCGGGATGGACTCACGATGGAGAGAAAAGAAGGTGACGACAAAAGCACTTCCGTTACTTCGTGCTTGCCTCGTTTGACGGAACGACGTCACAGATTTCTCTTAAAAAGTAGATTTTTCAGAGTTTTGAGTGATTTTTTGTATTTTAGCAGTTGCAGTGCAAATAAAACGCCCAAGTGCAGTTATCATCTTCTTTTTCGTCTCGCTATTCTTGTAGCAGCAAATGCTGTGACGCGTACGCTGCCGGCTTTGTCGTAATCTGGTTTTCTATCATTCTTGGAATGGACCGGGGTGAGCCTTCTCTATAATTTACGTTCTCTGCATGAAGCCACACCAGCAAGAAGTCTCCCCTATAACTATGGTCTTATATTAGCGGATAAATTAACTCATACTAATAGTCATCTTAGTGGTAAATTTTGTATGACCACTTCTCTACTATCTCTTCTTGCACACGCGTTTGCTCGATTGCCGTGCAGTAAGCTCACTCGCTCATACAAGACATTTAGTTGGAGATATGGAAGTGAGTTTAGTGGACAGCCTAATGGGAAAACATGTGGTTAATTAGTGGTTTTTCTGACGGCTAATCTAACTTCGGTATAATCGATAAGCTAACGAAAAGAATGACCAATAACATACCCAAAAAAAAGCGTTAAAACGTAAAAATATTAAGTTTTAATTTTTATTGGTATTAATATTATTATTATTATATTAAACAACAAATTTTTTCAGTATATAAAAAACATATGTTATCATTTCCAACAAATATAAGCAGCATAGGTAATAATATATTTATAAATAAAATCACATTTTAATAAGATATGAAAAAATTTGAATTGTAAACCCTTATTTTCTTCATTATCGTATATGTATTAATAAATTTAAAGAACACAAGGTTTATCATATTTTTGAAGTTTTAAGAATAAAGCTATAACTTCACCACTTAACGCTAAAATATCACATTTAGTTAAACATTTAAAAGTTTCAGTTGTACAAAATCTTGGATTTCTTCATTGGCAATCTTATTTAAAGTCTTCAATAAATCATTTAAAACTACTTGCGACACATTGTTCCTAAATGCCCATAACTTAATTTCACTCGCTTTCTCAAAGCTTCTGAGTTTTGAAAATTCTTCTGATTTTTAATAAGATTCTGAATTTTCGTCAATAAAAGCAAATTCATCAGCAACGGCAGGTGGTTCTGCTTCCATTCGTTGGTTTCATTAGAATTCCATGTATTCTACTCCAGCACTGGAGTCACTTCCTACGCAGCCGGGCTTGGTAAGTTGTGATATTTTTTTATATCTTCTCTCGTCCTTTGCAGGTATAATCGATAACTCATTTTCGATATGGCATATTTTGCAGAAAAATCCAGGGCATACGGTTTATAGTTCCGCACTTACGTAAACATCAAAGAAGAATTGTGTTCAATGTTATCTGTGAAGCGGGATGTAATGCATGGTCGCCTCCTCGTGGTGCATCCTGGGTAACGCTAAACGATCGTGCGGCCTTAACGGCCTAACCTGAACGGTAACAAACCCTGCTTTGTCCATGGACTACTCTTTTGTTTACTTTTGATTGATTCTGTTTGCTTTGGGCTGGAGGTATTCTACCACCTCACTATGTTGGGGTGAAACTCAACAGAAATGGCAGGTAGGCTAATGCCACCGCCGTCTCCGTCCCGTTAAAACCTGGAAAGTCTCAGAGTACGTTCCAATTCCCGTCGCCGTTAAGTTGGTGGTGTAGGTACGGTTGAGATGACTCCCGTCTTTGCGTCTGGTCTGGCTCTGAAGCCGACCTCCGTAACCTCTAGTTTAGTTGGTGGCGAAATTCCGGTTGGGCGTGTGGGTGGGCCACAGGTGAAATCACCCGCGGCCTCTGGAGGGGGGGCTGAATGAGATTGCCAGTACCAGTAAGGGGTTATCCTGTAGTGCACCGGGACAGTCGGGCACGACCCAAAATTCGCCCTCCGACGAACCTAAACGGCGGGTGGGCACTGGTCGAAGGGCCCACTCTGATTATCGCATGGCCTCGAAGATCTTGGAGCGCTATGGCGGCCAGGCGGGGTGTCAGATCTCTGAGAAACACCACCAGGGGGTGCTGGCATAGAGGTTGACTCCGTCAGGTCGGACGCTGAAAGCACTGGTGGCGTATCCTCGGTAGCGGGGTCCGTCTTCAGCTTAATAGGCTGTTCGACGGGGCGGAGGAGGAGAGGCTTCTTGCCTCGGATATTGAGGATGCTGCCGTAGGTGGGCTGGAGGGGATCACTGAGGGTGATCATCCTGCATAAATCTCCAGCACTCTAAGGCGGCTTCCGCCAATCTAATGCTCCATCTTGAACAAGGTGGGGCAGATTTAGTCCTGATCCAGGAACCGTGGCTGAGCAACGGTGTTTCTGGCATCGGGTCGAAGAAGTACAAGCTTCTGGTGTCCAGTAACGCAGGTAAACCTAGAGCTTGTATGCTCGTCAGGCGTGAAATAAATACATATTTTCTGTCTAATTTCAGCAATGGAGACGTTGTAACGTTGAGCCTCGTGGGCGGGGCCGGAGAACTTTGGCTCATGTCCGCGTGCATGGCTCACGATGATGAGGTGGAACCACCTCCAATGCTGCTGAGAAATGGTCTTGGGGAAGCGAGGCGCAGGCAGGGTGGCGTCGTTGTTGGCTGGGATGCCAATTCGAGGCACTCTTGTTGGGGTAGCTCGGACATTAACGCAAGAGGTGAGTCTCTCTTAGATTTTATTCTTAGCGAAAACTTGTCTATTTGTAATAGGGGGAGTGACCCTACGTTTGTAACTTCGGTCAGGGAAGAGGTCTTGGACCTTACCCTGGTTTCATCTGAATTGTTATCTCATATCTCGAACTGGAGGGTTGTCAATGATCACTCCTTCTCTGATCATAGGTATATTCAATTCCCCCTGGGCGAAGCTCGTCCTCTTAACCTTCCCTATAGAAATCTGAGGAATACAGATTGTGATTTATACTGCAGGAAGCTGCAGGAGTTTCTTCCGGAGGAACCTCGGGGGAATTTACTCCTTTCGGAAAGTTCGATTGGCAACTTGGTGGAGAAATTCACCGCAGCCTGCAATAAAGCTCTCGTGTCCATTGAGGAGGCCTTCAGGCAAATCTAAGCCACACTGGTGGATGCTTGAAATTCCGGAGCTTAAAGCTTCGAGCAGACGGCTGTTCAACCAAGCGAGGAAGAGTAAAAAACCCTCGGTTTGGGAACTTTATAGGATCGGGTTGGGTATATACAAATCCGCAATAAGGAAAGCGAAGCGAGACTCGTTGAGAAGCTTCTGCGGGAACGTTGAAATTTGCCACGAGTTCTCTAGGCTTAGACGGGTGATTGCGAGGGCTCCCGTGCCCTTGGGTTGTCTCAGGGGCGACTTGGGAAATTGGGCGATGAGTAGTGAGGAGTCGCCCAAACTCCTCCTCGATTCCCATTTTCCCAGCAACCCGGAGCCGTGAGACCACAGGCGTGGAACCTGGTGCCATCTTTCTCACTCCTTGTGACCTATTGAAAGAGAGTCGCCCGCTCTGGACGATACGCTCCTTCAAGGTGTTCAAGTCGCCGGGATCTGATGGCATTTTTCCCGCTCAGCTGCAAAAGTCTGAGCGGGTGTCCTGTCAGTGGTCGACGCCTATTTATGCGAGCTGTATAAGTAGGGGCTATATACCTAGACTTTTGAGGAACGTGAGGGTTTCGTTTATTCCCAAGGCGGGCAGGAGCTCCCATGTATCCCCAAACGACTTTAGGCCTATCAGCCTCTCTTCTTTTCTGTTGAAGACCATAGAGAGGCGGTTGTTGAGTGCTCAGCATGCTTACTCGAAGGGAAGGTCTGTGGAAACATCAGCCCTGCACTCGGTCGTTAGCGTCATTGAAGAGTCTCTTGGGCACAACGACTTTGCAGTTGGTGCCTTTCTGGATATTGAAGGTGCCTTTAATTACATACAGCCACAGGCAATTTTCAGATCACTAGTGAAGGTTGGGGGTTGAACCGCCTGTCTTCAACGTAGGGAGAGTAAAGGTACTCCTCAAGGAGGGGTCCTCTCACCACTCCTTTGGGTAACTGTGATCAATGGCGTTCTGAAGGAGCTGGAAAGGGAAGGCTGCACGATTCTTGTCTACGCCGACGATGTGGCTCTCATTGTCAGGGGTAAGTTCACGAGCACTCTTTTTGACATCATGCAGGGTTACCTTAACTTGATCGTAAATTGGTCTACAGGCTGTAAGCTCGCGATCAATCCTAGCAAGACGGCGCTCTTCTATTTACCAGAAGGTTCTGCGAGGAGCTCTCTTTCAGCCGCAAATTTAGACTTCCGGATTATTGGAGTGTGTTTCAGGCAGAGGTGGCCGCAATCAAGGAGGCAGCCGATTGGCTACTAACCAATGTAATGCCCACTAGACGGGCTAACATTTATTCGGATAGTCAGGCCGCTATTAAGGCCTTATGATCGCTAATGGTGAAATCAAAACTTGTCGGGGAGTGTCTGAGTTCTCTCGCAGCAGCCTCGGAGTCTCTCGACATTAGACTAATTGCAGGGAACTGCATGGCTGATGAGCTCGCTCAGCAGGGTACCCTGGAAGTTATTACTCCATGCAGAGAGAGGGTGGGGCCCCTTTGGCTGCCTACGGACATCTCTTGGACAGATGGGCTCTCGGTCGTCCCGGCGAGCGCTGGGAAAATGCCACGACATGCAAAATTGCAAGAACCCTCTGGCCGAGAGTGGATCGTGGGCGCTCAAAGGAACTGAGGTCGCTTACTAAGCGGAAACTCTCGACCCTCGTAGGTGTTTTGACTGGTAATTGTACGATGGGTATCCATGCGGTTAGGCTGAGTATAGTTTCTGACCCTTTCTGCCGCAGCTGTAAGGAGGAGGATGAGGTGGATTTATCTCTCCATTTTCTGCTCAGCTGCCCTGCCTTTGCGAGACTAAGGCTTAAGTACCTAGGCTCGTACTTCTTTAGCACTCCAGAAGAACTTTCTGAGGTGGGGATAGGTGATTTGCGTGACTTCATTCGGAGTACGCAACGTTTCTCCGGTTAATCATTCTTGGTTTTCCGATTTTAGTTACCGTTCATTTAACAGATGGTATCACAATGAACTCTTCTATGTCTAAGTGAGTTCCTATTGCGGGAACTACCACATTACCCTAAGCGTGCGTGCATTACATGAAAATATAGAGTAGGGTGAATCCATTTTCATAAATGCAAATAAGAAGAAGAGAAGTGGTCATTTGATACTCGACCACCGTACAAAATTATCCGTCAAACTGGCCAATAGTTTGAGTTAATTTTCCGACTAATATAACCGCTAGTTATAGGTCAGCCTTCTTGCATCTTTTGCAGGGAATGCATGCCTAGGAAACTTCTTTGTAATCTACCGTCCTCCGTGGTTGTACTTTTGAAGAGCTGGGTCTGTCTTCCAAAAATTTAATAACGATATATTTCTTGACTTTTATTCCATCTTTTGCACAGAATTAAAAAGTTTGATGTACCATGTTTTGATTTCACCACACCAGAAACCATTTGGGTCGAATTAGATTCAAACAATTAATCAAATTTCAGTTTTTCGTTTAATTTTAATTAATTTTAAAAATATATTTCACAAAGTCCATTTATTTAATTGTTCATTTTTATAAACAAAATGCACCGAGGAAAGAAATTTGATCAAACTGCATCTTACATGGTGAACAACGCAGCAAGCATCACATTTGACGAAAATCGAAACTACTTTGGTTTTCGGTTTGATGGCTGCAAACTAATGCATGACACCCATATACAATTTTTGACTAATAGTCACGTAATTTGATCAATAATTTGATCCATGTAAGGGTGCTATAATATCAATTAGGAAAAGTCAAATTAGTTCTGGTATGGTGAAATCGGTTAGAGGCAAGAATCAGAAGGCAAATTCCGCCTCTAATAAACAATCCCGTATTCTTGTTTATTAGAAACCAGAGAACGTATATTTACAGAGAAGCAGCATCCCACTTCATTCCTGTTGTCGTTCCGCGTTTTTGGGAAAAGGTCTGTTGGATCACCCTAATATCATTTATTGAAATATCTCAATTCTTATTATATTTAACTCATGCTGTAAGTTTAATATCTACTCATTGCAATTGCAATTGCACATACACTCGCATACATAGACAACATTACACATTATTGCACTAAAATTTCTCATTTACTCTTTCGAACTTTCGCTTGTACATACTCCGTTTTCATTCCAATAAAACACTACACATCTAGCATTCACTCCAAGCAGCTCGTTGGTTTTATTTTGCGTAGTGACATACGGTTTTATAATTTCCCACATCTTGGTTGGAAAAGGTCAGGATTTGACTTGGAGATTGTACACCCCCACATCCGAAGTTACATATGTACAAGAAAAACGCTTCTTGTATCCAACATTCTTGGCGCCCAACGTGGGGCACTGTATTTTCTACGACAAGTAAAATTTGACTTCGATATCGTCATTTGCTGAATCAACAACAACAATTATCCCGTTCGTTGGAGGATTTTCATGTTAGTCACATCGTTCGCTCTTGATACATTGCCAATAAGCTCTTCGATAACGTTCGCCCATATATTTTGCAAACTCCATAAAACTCTATAAACATACATAAAATTTGCCGGTCTGGATACGCATGTACGTATGTATGTATGTAACCTTATTTAATACAGTTTTTCTATCTGCTGTCCTTGCGGTAAATTCCGTACGCCTGCAAGTACATCAGCCCTATACCTAGTGTTGCTGTTGCGAACGGTCTCATTAACGCTGACTGCATTGCCACTGTCACTAGCAGACCGTTGCGCTGCTAACACATCACAGTTGCTTTGCCAGCGCTGCATTCGCTGTTCTCGCACATTGAAACTGCGCTGCTTTGAATTTTGTGCACTTCGCTTTACTTTCGACTGCGTCAACATTTGACCACCAGCACATCAAACAGCCAATGACCCAGCAGGGAAATTTACGTAGTTTACCTTTACCGGCAGCCATGCCTCTCGAAAAATGTAAGCGCCAGCGCTCTAATATTAAGCGAAACATCTCGCGCATTAAATCAATCGTCGAAAGCGCAAGGGCGTCAGATAATAAACTCTCTAATGCTGAACTGCAATGCCGATTAGGAATTTTGGAGTCTTACTTCAAGCAAGCTTTGTCTGTTCAAGCTGACATTGAAGACTTAGACCCCACGGACAACGGCCGTGCAGACCTGGAGGATAGTTATGTTGCGGTCAAGTTGAGCATCCAATCACAATTAGGTGAAGATGCAAATAGCACGGTACACTACCCCAAACCGCCTTCAGCAACTGCTTCAACACAATCGTCGCACTTACCAAGGTTGGCTCTGCCCACCTTTAGTGGAGATTATGCTGATTACAAGAATTTTATTACGTCATTTGTTCAGATTATCGCTCGCGAACCCAGAATTTCGAACATTGAAAAATTTAATTATCTTTTATCATGTTTAAAGGGTCCTGCGCTGGAAACTGTGAAGGCATTCCAAGTCACAAATGAAAATTATTCAAAGGCTTTGGATAGGCTTAAGGAACGGTTCGACAACCCGACCTTAATTTTTTTGGAAGGCATCGCCTCATTATTCACCCTACAGGCAACAGAGAAGTCAAATGCTCAGCAACTGCGCAGCTTAGTAGACAAGGCATCAACCATATTTAGTTCATTGCAGTCCTTGGGTTCAAGCACGAACATCGCACAGGCAATGTTGATATACATTGTTATCGGCAAGTGTGATCAGCAAACGAAAAATAAGTGGAACGAATCACTTGATTACAAATCGCTTCCAACATGGTCGCAATGCACGCAAGTATTGGAACGGCATTGCCAGTTCTTGCACTCATCCGAGTCATGGTCGCTGCGCAAAACCGAGTCCGTCAAGCATAATCGCTCAAACAATCGAAACCAAAGTTCTTCGTTCACTATCACTAAACCCACTTGCATTCTTTGTTCTAGCTCCACCCATAAGGTTGTCGGTTGCTCAAAATTCAAGGATATGAACACGAACCAACGCTTTGATACAACCAAGAGACACGATCTATGCATCAACTGTTTAAGTAACGGTCATAGGATGGCACAATGTCCATCAAAGAATCGCTGCCGCTCTTGCAATCGAGCACACCATACGCTGCTACATCATGAGAACACTTCTCAGACTGCTCAGTCAACGCACGCATAGTTCCTGCATTCCAACCCTCAGAGTCTACTCGACCGACATGGCAGACCTCATCGCAAGAATCAGCAGCAACACACTCGCATATGGGTGCATCAGAAGGCGTTCAGGTGATACTTGCAACGGCTATGGTATTTGTCATGGATGCGACAGGTGCATACAAATTGGGTAGAGCATTACTAGATTCATGCTCCCAACTCAATTTCATCACCGATGACTTCGCGTAAAAACTTCGCCTTCGTCGTGAAAAACATCACATGGGCGTTCGCAGCATTGGAGAATCGCTGACTAGTCTTAAGGCCCGTACGACCACGACAGTAAAATCGCGCACGACAGAGTTTCATCTGTCGCTTCAATTTGGAATAACTTCGCACATCGCATATCAGCCAGACGCTGAAATCGACACATCTAATTGGAACTTGCCCACTAATACCAGACTAGCCGACGAGACGTTTTTCAAACCCCGACGCATCGATCTATTATTAGGAATAGAGGCCTTTTTTGACGCTCTCGCTGTTGGCCAAATTCGACTGGGGCCCAATTTACCAACACTTCAGAAGACTTTGTTTGGTTGGGTCGTCTCCGGTAGGTTTCGTGGTGAGCGTAGCTTGACGTCATCAGCTTGCCTGTTGTCAAATGAAATCTCCATCGATGACAATTTGCAACGCCTATGGCAATTGGAAGCTATAGACACACCATCAAAACTACCTCAGCCAAGCCATCGCATTTGTGAAGAGCACTTCAAGAAAACTACACACCAAGATAGCACTGGCCGCATAGTCGTGAGTTTGCCGTTTAAGGACAACCCATCTTCTCTTGGAAATTCGTTCGAAACTGCTCGCCGTCGATTCCTAGCACTTGAGAGGCGCCTTTTACATTCGCCCGAAATTCGTTCGCAGTACATTTCCTTCATGGAGGAGTACGAAAGTCTAGGTCATATGTCCGTAGTAGCACAACCCAACTTGAACGAGTCGCACTACTACATACCACACCACTGCGTGCTTAAACCCAGCAGCACTTCAACAAAGCTACGAGTTGTGTTTGACGCTTCGTGTCGCACCTCAACGCAGACATCATTGAACGACATTTTGTTAGTAGGACCCACCATTCAACAAGATTTGTACATGCTACTACTCCGCTTTCGCTTGCATCGTTACGCCATTACAGCAGACGTCACTAAGATGTACAGGCAAGTACTTGTAGATAGTAATTTTCGACAATTTCAATACATTCTTTGGCGAGCTTCCCCAGATTTGAATCTTCGCACGTACCAACTGAACACGGTCACATACGGAACAGCCGCAGCTCCATACCTTGCAGTACGTAGTTTACACTACCTAGCGGACCAGCATATGTCAGAGTTTCCAATTGGTGCTTCAGCTGTAAAGTCGTCGTTTTACGTAGATGACTTGCTATGCGGTGCGGACGATGCTAACGCGTTACATACACTCAAACATCAAGTAGTTGAAGTGCTTAGTCGTGGACAGTTTCCATTATCAAAATGGCACTCAAATCACCCTGACTTTATAGAAAGCCAAACAGCAAAGGAAATTAACATCACCGACAACTTCGTGACCAGCTCATTAGGTGTAACGTGGCACCAACAAACCGACCTGTTTTCATTCAGATTCGATCCGAAACAAGAGTACACTTCGGTTACAAAACGTACAATATTGTCCACCGCCTCTTCGTTATTCGACCCACTCGGTTTGTTATCGCCGCTGATTATCAAGGCTAAGATAATCATGCAAGAGTTATGGCTGTTGAGGCTCGACTGGGATGAGTTCATACCGCAACATCTACAACAAGCTTGGACAACCTGCTTAACTTCTCTAAACACACTCTCCTCACTTGCTGTGTGTCGCTATTGCTTGCAACCGTATGCTTGCAGCATACAACTACATGGTTTTTGCGACGCATCAATTCCCGCTTATGGCTGCTATGTATACCTACGCTCTGAAGACTCCCGTGGTAATGTTAAAGTTCAGTTACTTACATCAAAGTCGAGAGTAGCTCCAGTTAAAAAACAGTCGCTTCCGAAGCTTGAGCTTTGCGGTGCACACCTTCTTTCTCAACCCCACAGCAAGATAAAGCACCTTTTCTCTGACCGAACCGTGAGCAGTTTCTTTTGGACCGATTCACAACTGGTGCTGCATTGGATTCAACAGCATTCAATTACGTTGTCTACCTTTGTGGGAAACAGAGTATCCGTGCCAACACGCGAAAATCCTGCTGACTTGGTATCGCGAGGCTGCACTACTGCAGAACTTAGATCTTCAAACTGGTTTTCCGGGCCGGTCTTTCTCCTTCAAGATCAGTTAAAATGGCCAAGCAGCAGACCCCCAACTAATCTTGACGTGGACATCATCAACGCGGTGAAGCGGAAAACGGCACTCACAATAGTGAAGGAGACAAATTATATTCTCGAGGTTATAAATGGCATTAGTTCGTACCCTCATTGCTTACGCCTCGTCGCCTGGTTGTTTCGGTTCTGTGACTCGTGCAGAAAGAAATCAGCACTCAACAAAACTTCGCTTGCGCCTGAAGAATTACGACACGCTTCAGACTGCATAATATGGAACTTGCAACAGCAGCACTTTCATGAATAATTCAAAATGTTAAAGAAAAATCAGCTGCTGAAAAGTAATTTAAAATTTGTTACTCCATTCATTGATAACTCATCCGGATTTGAACTAATCAAAGTCGGCGGTCGCTTGGAATATATCGATTTACCAGATAGTCAAAAACACCCAATTCTTCTACCCAGCAACTCACAATTTGTTTCAACATATGTACGTCATCTACATGTTCGAAATTATCATGCAGGCCCTAAAGCGCTAATTGCTTTGATACGTCTCCAATACTGGATAGTCAATGCCAGACATGTAGTTCGTCGTATCGTTCGTACTTGTGTGCACTGCGTTCGCTACAAACCTACACTGCTGCAGCAAGTTATGGGACCACTACCCAGGGAGCGTCTGCAACCTGCACGACCATTTCAACGCTGTGGAATCGACTTTTGCGGACCAATAAATACTTACCTGCGTATCCGAGGAAAGCCGCCTACCAAATCATACTTGGCTGTTTTCGTTTGTCTTGTCTCTAAGGCAGTTCACATTGAGGTTGTTTCGGACCTCTCAACCAAGTCGTTCCTGAATGCTCTAAAACGCATGGGTGGTCGGCGAAAGATGCCGTGCGACATTTTCTGTGATAACGCCACGAATTTTTTAGGATTATCCAATCAGCTCCAACAGCTGAAGCAATTTCTGTTTAGAGACGATACCCAAAAAGAAATTAATAAATTTTGCTCATCTGACTTTATTAATTTCTCACTTTATTCCACCCATGGCACCTCATTTTGGCGGCCTCTGGGAAGCAGCAATTAAGAGCGCACATTGGCAAACAGCAGATTGACATTCGAAGAGCTTACCACCGTCGCAGTCGAAATCGAGGCTATATTAAACTCTCGCCCGCTCTCTCCGTTATCGTCAGATCCGAATGATTTCGAAGCACTCCCTGCTGGCCATTTCCTGGTTGGTGACTCACTGCGCGCCTTACCCGAGCGCTCACTCGAGCAAGCCAACATGTCCAACTTGGATCGCTACGACACGATTACGGCTATAAAGCAACGCTTTTGGCGGCGCTGGTCATCAGACTACGTAAATGAACTACGCGCACGGGTTAAGTGGACAAAACCTGCCACCAATCTCACTGAAGGAACATTAGTTGTCATTCACGACGACAATTTGCCGCCACAACGTTGGAAACTTGGTCGCGTTGAATCCACTGTGCTTGGGCGAGACGGTCATGTCCGAGTCGTACACCTCCGCACTGCTAATGGTACCTGCTGCCGGCCGATACACAAGCTTGCCATCTTACCAGTTGCTTGAAAGTGGATCCTTTCAACCGGGCCGGGATGTTGGATTACCCTAGTATCATTTATTGAAATATCTCAATTCTTATTATATTTAACTCATGCTGTAAGTTTAATATCTACTCATTGCAATTGCAATTGCACATACACTCGCATACATAGACAACATTACACATTATTGCACTAAAATTTCTCATTTACTCTTTCGAACTGTCGCTTGTACATACTCCGTTTTCATTCCAATAAAACACTACACATCTAGCATTCACTCCAAGCAGCTCGTTGGTTTTATTTTGCGTAGTGACATACGGTTTTATAATTTCCCACATCTTGGTTGGAAAAGGTCAGGATTTGACTTGGAGATTGTACACCCCCACATCCGAAGTTACATATGTACAAGAAAAACGCTTCTTGTATCCAACAAGGTCTATTTCTCGTCCAGCTCACCACTCAATAATTTTTCACCTACAAGCGTCAAAATTTAACATCGGTTGAGCGAAAACAACAATTTTAGAGAAAATTAATGTACGTTCTCTGTTATCAGCTACATTGTGTGGTTGCAGATGTTTTTTGGCGAAAATTTGCCTATTGTTTTGATAAGGAATTTTCGCGATATATTTCCAACATTTAAAAAAAATATTAAAAACATGTATTCTTCTATAATTTCAATTTTAGTGTTTCATTTTATTCTACTAATATTTCCCATATATAACTTTCAATAAATATTTTAAGTAGTGTAACAAAATCTTCCAAAAACACTAAAGAAATTGCATTTATTGTTTATCATATGTATGCAAATGCATGCATTTATTTAACAATACATATTTAATCGAATTACTTCCATGCAAAAGGTCGCGTACAAGCATATGTGTAGATATGTAAATAGAATAAAAATAATTATGTATGTACATATGTTTGTTCACATGCGCGCACATTCAACCGAACTCTAAGTCTGCGCGCAAAGTTTGACAAAATATCTTATCTCCAGTTGTACTTCAATTTTTACCATGTCAAAAATAACAATAGTCTAATGAAATATTTATACAAATAGTTAAACAAAGCAATAGTTCAACAGGCTATCGTGGTAAAAGATTAATTTAAATATTAAATTTGTACGTTAAAGATATAAATTTATTGATTTGAAAATAAAAACTCGAAAGCCAAATAAACTGTTTTGTCAAAACTCCACAGAAATAGATGCTTCTGCCTGCAATTCACACGAAAAAGCTGCGTCGCAAAGCCGCCATCATTAATCAGGGTTTAGTTGAATTAATTTGTATTTGAGATAGGTACAAGAAAAAAGTGGAGTATAATACAAATATGATTTACTAGATCGAATAGAGGAAGATCTGAAAGAAAATACTTACATATAGATACATACATAAGATGGCGTTAAGTTATACACCACAGAATTCAATTTACAACGAAAGTTCTGGTCCTTTATGCCCTCTTAGAATAAAAATGGTACGGTTTATTTGTAATTTCGTGTTGAAAGTCTTCTGTATAGGTCATTGACCGAGATTGTTGGTTCAGGAAGAAGCAAAAGTAGTATAATTAATTAAAGGTCTCACAAAATACAATTAATTATAGCAATGTTTGCGTTTAATTAGACAATTGTAGAAAAATTTGTTAAAAGGTAGTAGATTTTCCACTCCTAAATATATTATTCTGGTACTTGTGCTACATTTGTGATAAGACGTAAGCCCTGACATAAATGCGACCAAAATTTAGACTACATATTGACATACATATATGTAATATACATATGTATGCAAGTAGGCGTAGCGGTAAGGCGTTTGGTTGCGCCGATTTGGAATAATTAGGGCTTTAAATGACATATATAACAGGATTTCGTGCAAAACACGTTTATAATGATAAGGGGTCGTGCACATATTACGTAACGCAAATTTTAATCATTTCAGACCCCCCACCATGTCACACTTTCAGAAAAATTGTTTTTATTAATCGTAAAATAAAATACAATGTTAATTGATATACATATGTTATATATTAGGCAAGGGGAAATCACATGTCACACTTCGTCACAAATCGCAAACCCCCGCCGCCCCCCTATCGTGTTACGTAATATGTGCACGACCCCTAAGCAAACATAATAGATTAATAATAGATGAATTTCTTCATGAAATATTTTACGGGCACAACCGGGCCAAAATAATACCTACATTCCCATTTGAAGTTGTGAGCATTTGGACCAAAATTACAAAAATCTTCAATTTATGATTTTTAGATTTTTGTCTTCGTCGCGAAAAATGTGATAGATGAGGGGCGCATGTGTTTGTGGGGAGATGAAATGTTCGCATTTATGAATGAACGGAAATTTGCTTTCAATAATATGCGCGTGCGTTTATGAATGAATTTTTTGTTGCTGTACTGCAGTTGCGCTGCGGTTGAAAACAGACACGCTGGCGGAGGGATGAAACAAATGCTGCATATATCTACATAACAATAAATAAACATATGATGATGATAGATATAATGCATATGAATGCATGTGCACTTGTTGACATTTTTTAGTACATATGTACGTACATACATGTGCTTGAACATGTAAATATATATACATACATACATACGTATATTTGGATATTTATATATGTACATATGTACTACATATGTACTACATATTATCCATATTTACATATGTATACTTAGTATGATAACCCCTGCCAACCACCGGTAAAAAACTGGATAAAAAGTGGCTCCCGTTATCTTCAAAACTAATTTTGTGAATGCGCTGTGCGGATTTTATCCACTTTCCCCTTGTACGTGTGATCAGGCATCCCTGTCGTACGCATTAAGCACCGCCATAAAGAAAAAACTATAGCTGATCTCCTCTAATTCCCCTCACCAGCCTACGCAGGGTTACTTTTTTCTTCAAAAGATTTCAAAATATTTTAAGAATTTTAAGCCAAAACATTTACGTTATAAATTCTTTATTTTTCAATCATTTAAATATTACAAACATGTGTACTAATCCTAACTACAACTTAAATTACAAATAAGTATTTATACAAATAATAAATAATTTTTTACATTAACATACATTACGTTGTTTATTTGGTGTTTGGTTGGCCGCAAATCTGCAATGACAAAAATATCACTTAAAATATATCAATATTTCAGTAATTTCAATACATACCTTTAAATTGGGGTTGAGTTGCACCTATTCTGGAAACATAAAAGCTAAATTTACATTTTTAAACAAATAAAATTATAAAAACATATGCTTACCTCCAATATGTTCGATGAATTGACAATTTTCGTCAAAACTCCCGTACATCTAACTGGCTCGCTCTAACACACAGGGTTTTTTAAAGGGTGATTTCACTGCTCTAACTTACAGAAATTTTTTGACAGCGCGAAAAAAAAGTTGGAAGTGTGTGGGTGAGATGTATAAAAAGTTGTGAATGTGTTTGAAAACTTTTGATTTTCAGGGGAAACTGGATAGCCGTGGCTGGCAGGGAACGATTATTACGCTTATAATACATATGTATATAATGCATGCATAAAACCAAAATTGGCTCACTCTTATCATGCACATATTTAAGTAAAGCCAAATTTCACGTCAAATTAAATATTTAGATGTTCATATCAATTCGTTAATATATTGGCAAAATCTAAAATTCGAGCCAAAACAATTAAAATTTATCAGAAATCATAGTCTGTTAAACAAGTTTTGCCTTCGCTCAGCTCCGTTAACTCGCCACTCTCACGATTTCCCCTGTCGGCCATTAGAATGGTGAGCTGGACGAGAAATATTGATGCATTTTGACAATTCACACCGTCATCCTAACTTAATGCTTCTCTGTCTAATATACGTTCTCTGTTAGAAACGTAGAGAAAATTGAATAACTTCCAATATTTCAGTAAAAAAACGTGTTTCGATTGTTCTTAAGTGTTAAAATATGGATTTATAGGCAGGGATTTAATAAAAAAACCTAAACCCTATTACCACCTGAATAAATAAAATAAATAAATAAAAATACTAAAAACTGGCTATTTTTCCTAGTTTGTGGAAAAAGATTGTCTAGTTGAAGTTGAGAATTGTCAAACTCGCCAAAAACATTGTAGCGGTACTTATGAAGGCGTCACCTTCTGCATTCAGTACACCGTGTGTTAGAGGAATGCTGAGTGATCCACTGGGTCCTACTTGTCCCAGGCGATCAAATTGGAACGGCATAGCTTAGAACCGACCGGCCAATGCCCTTGTATGTTGTCAACAACGTTTCTTTGTCTTAGCCCCAAGTGATGCCGGCTAGCGACTTGAAGACTTTGCTGCGGCTCTGTACTTTGTTGACGACTGCAGTTGTGTGCGCAGAGAAAGAGGCCCGGCTGTCAACTGTAACACCCAGGATTTTTGGGTGGTTTACTGGCGGTACAGGTGTACCGTCCACATGTATGTTTAATTGCATCCTGCCCTCCTTTGTTCAGGTGGTAAATAGGGTCGCCGAGGACTTAGCAGGGGATAGAAAAAATGTCCGGCCAGTGAAGAAACGAGCAAGGTCTGAGAGGTAATCATTCACTTCCGAGCACATGTCATCAATTGCATTGATGTAGTGATTAAACCGAACCGGGGACAGAACGCCACCCTGTGGTACCCCTTGTTTAATAATTCTCGGTTTTGATGTTGAGTCTGTAAAATACACCGATGCCTATCGACCATTGAGGTAGTTCGCAGTTCACCGCTTCAGACCGTGCGGGAGTGCAGATGTCTCAACGTCTTCAAGTTGCGTGAGTGATTGACCACATCAAAGGACTTTGAATCACCTGTTTCCCTGGTTTCAACAGCGGTATCACCCTCCCAGTCTTCCAAATCTCCGGAAGGTATTCTAGTCCCTTGGGCCCACATTTTTCAGCATCAACATCCATAGTCCATCAGGACCAATTGTCTTGGAGGCTTCCGCCGTCCCGATGGCTTCCGCAGCTTCGCCACAGGTAAAGGCAGGTGGCACGCTAGGTTTTGGCAGGTTGCGTAGCCATCTGGATACCTTCCGTTTAGTCCTATCCACCGAAGGATGCAGTATAAACTGTCGGCTAAAGTAGCTCGCGCATCTCTTCGGGTCCGACGAGGCGCGGTCACCGAATGAAATCTCCAATCAATCATCACGCTTCGCCGGGTCGGACAGTGACCTCACGGTGGTCAAAAGCTTGCCCACACCTGCCGCGAAGTTGCAGGACTTCAGGTGCTCCTTCTTCTTGTTCCGCTTGTGTTCGTCTACCAGGGTCCGAATATCCGCGTTTAAAGCCCTGATGCGGCGATTTTGGGGATCGGACTGGCGAAGGTGGTTACGTTCCCTGGCTAATGTTGCCGCTTTCGCTGGGAAATTCGGTACTCATCCAGCGGGAATGAAGCGGGCCGTAGCGGTCGTGACCACCCTGCGGAACTGTCGCTCTCCAGGGCCAGCAACATCTGTTGGTGTGGGTTGGGCACCGAAGGCACTCACGGTGAACTCAGCGAATCCGGACCAATCAGCTTTTTTAAAGTTGATAAAAGTCTTTCGATCCGCGGAGACAAAGTCGACAGGTCTACCAATCGTGATGATTATTGGTAGGTGGTCTGCGGCAAGCGATAGCATAGGTTGCCACGTTATGCTATTTATCAGGCATTAGCTATTGTTAGGTCAGGCGAGCTACTGCAACTACCCCTAATCCTGGTGGGGGCGTCGCTATTCATTGTGCACAATGCCGAATCGTCTATCTGCTCAGCCAATTCATTTCCCTACGATCTGCTGGCAGACTTGAATGCCATAGATCGTGTTGCGCATTAAATTCACTTACTAGCAAACGGCTTTCACCCCTGAGGAGCGCCTATGTCAGGGTGATATCCTGCCGGGCAGCAGGTAACAGGGGGTATATATAAGTTAACACAACATAAACTGCATTCCCACACTATTTCGCTGACAACAATGTCTGTATAATTGGGACTCAGCTTTCAACTTATTTCCACTTACGTCCAATTGCATTGTACGTGCACTTACCTTGAGTTAAGAGTCCTATTACATTTGTGGCTTAATGGAATGCGCTCTCCCAAATATTAGGCAGATGAGCGAAACACGCGCAAACCTAATTTTGATGGCATGGCGTTTATCGGGCTTGAGTTTAGTTTATAAAGAAGAGCAATAGAATTAAGAAGGCAGTTTTGAAATAAAGCTCAAGACAAGCACATAGTGCTGTACATAAAAACGTGTCGTTTTATTTTATGTTATATGTTAAATATTTCGAGCTCGACATTGCCTGACCGAAAAACTATGCCCTGACATTCAATGGTAGTATCCCTGCGGTCAATGTCTTCTTCGATAAAACGATATTGCACTGTGACACTGCACTGTGTGACAAATGCTTAGCTACCACCATTATCACGCTCGCGATCCTTACGATGCACATTATATCCGTTGCAATTCAACAGAGTTGAATTGGTGGTCAAATTCGTCTCTTGAATCGCAGCTATCAACAGACCATGTATTCTCTAAAATTCGGTTATCTCCTCGATCTTGCTCTGGAGTCCGTTGCAGTTTGTCTGCTGCACTTTAATCTGCCCAGGATGAGTCGACGCGATGGGGGGTATAAGGGACAGGTGCGGTTATCCACCTTGTCTCAGTTGCGCATGCCGCTGTGCAGGCTACTGCCTGGTGGAGATCGGGGCAGCGCCGGAGGAGGCGTATGCGGCTGCAGAACTCTGCAACATGGGGAAGGTAGTCACCTCTCCACTCACGTGTGGTGCGCAGACCAGAACACGTCCGAAAGTGACACCAGCCTTGGCACATATTGCACCTAACTGATGCCACGTTCCGGCGTATTCTGACTGACACACGAAGCAAACAGTGGAGGGTGGGAGCACGTTGAGAATGGTTAGGTTGGGAGAGATCGGGAGTATGCGTGTTGCTAATTGCTCCTTGGAGCCGTAGAGGCCCCCTGGGTACTGGGTGGCGCCGGTGCAATTGGCGCAATGTTTTGGGCCGTAAAGGCCGTTGGCGCTTGAGCACATGCAACACAGGGCCACATACCATGTGGTCCACTCCTTATAAGTCTTAAGGCTTGACCAGACCTTGGATTCAACTCCAGCCCTGAGCAGAATATTGTGAAGAATAACCTGCTCATCGAAAGAAAATATAACATACTGTAAATGACGTTTGAAGTTCTGTTCCCGTTCTTTGTTACACCAACCTTCATATCGGAGGTGGAATCAGTGAGATTTGTTCCTATTTTCGTTTTTGTTCTTTAGCGATACCGCGCCATAAAATGAATACATACCATACACTTAATTTCCCCAATAAAAAACGATGATGACAAAGCGATGCTAAAAGTTCGCCAACTCTCATGTTGTTGTTGTTGTTGTTGTTGGGAGTGCGGAGTGCGACGTTCTGGCAGGTCTGCAGCTTCATCCACTGTGTCCTGCTGGTTCCCGGCGACCAAACTGGCGCAGCATAATTTATTACCGGCCGGCCAATCGCCTTGTATGTTGCCAACAACGTTTCTTTGTCTTTGCCCCAAGAGCTACAGAGAAAAATAAATGTCGCCCAGACACCAACGATGACTGTTAAAGTTATGGGAATACCAGTTTGATATAGAATAGAAATAAGGAAAGGAATCTAGTAGATTACAAAAAAACCGGACGTATTAAAGACAAGGGGAAGGGTGAAAATACTGGCAAAGATATTGCGTACGACCTAAATATAACCGAAGATGATAGTGAAAACTTACATGATAATTTTTATATCAAAGAAAAGATAGTCAATAAATATAGAACACAAATTACCCTGATAAATAATATGACAGAAGACCGAAGACCTAAAAATGATACATGGAATGATAATAATTTTTCTAGCTGAATATGGCATTAATCGAATGAGTGGTATTTTAAAAAAATACATGAAAAATGAAAAGAAGGAATATTTTCGGACATATCAAAGCGAAAATTTAATATAGTTCAAGATTAACTTAATTAAATAGAAAGGTTTTCTGACGATAATTTTTTAGAATTTGTCAAATGCACAATGAAATATGTTATAAAATATACTATCCGAAATTAGCAGAACTAATACAAATACTAATCAACCAATGCGAAGCACACCAGGAGGTGAAACCAATCAAATCAAAATTTTCTCATACCAACCGAATCAAAATTTTCTCATACAAAAAATAATGACATTATCCATATAGACACCTATGTTATAAAAAGGAGCCACTTCTTAACAACGATAGATAAATTTTATAAGTATGGAGTAGCATATCCTTTAAACGACACAAAATATATTACTATCTTTTAACAAGTAGAAGACTACAAAATAGAAAAACCTAATAAAATAGCAACAGATATTGAATTTAATGCGAAATGTTACATAATATCATTTCAGTAAAGTTTAGAATCCAGCAATATAAAAATATATTACAAATTATAATAATAGGTTTCATTGCACAATAAAATTCACGCCAAACGAGACACATAATGACGAAGTGGAAAAAGAGATCGTAAGAAAAAAATGTAAACAGAAAAAGGGGAAATCAATCACAAAATAGAGAAGAATATACTGGGCAAAGGACAAAAAGATTCATAAAAAATTACTAGGCAAGGAACAACCCGAATATAGAGAACAAAAATTAGAGAAAGTCTATGTAACCAATAATAAACGACCTTAAATATTTACAGATACGGATCATGATAACACCAATAACAATGATGATAGGACAATGTGGAAGAATAATTGACAGAATTAACTAAAGAGTGATTTCATAGATTTGTAAATTAAGGATCATGACCTACCTAAGGATACTGGCATTGTCACATATGAGTGACATTCAACAACTAGAAAATATCAATGATATGACTGACAATATGAGTTCAAAACAATTAAAAAATAAGGAGATATTACAGGGAGGGTTGTTAGATGTAAATAAAGAACTAGAAATAAGCGAGGATAATTTTTTGATGCAGTAGGCAGGTACCTATTGTTTTACGCCGACTCCAAACTGAGAATGTTGTTTTTGTGAGAAGTTTTTTCATAGCAGAAATACACTCGGAGGTTTGCCATTGCCTACCGAGAGGCGGCCGCAATTAGAAAAAACTTTTCTTGCTTGAACCCGGGCCCATCGAATGAATATGCAATCAACGCGCAAGAATTCACGCGATCCTGTGATCCCCCCGAAGACTCCGCTTACACCTTCATCTACTTTGGTTGATAAAGTTGAGTGCAAGATTGACGAATTGAGAACATCCGTTGTTAATGAGTTGATTGCTGTATTCCGAAAATCAGAGAGAAGGGTATTGCAAAAAATTGGTGAGTTAACTGCAGAGACGGCGCACTTAAAAATGTGCATAGCAGAAATAGAGAAGAGAGTAGAGAACATCAAACAATGAGAAGGTGCAAACGACTCAGGTCGAACATTTTTATTTATTTTCTTACAAAGTTGAAAGGTTATGTCAGAGGAACGCTAACTAACATTTTCTGGCAATATGAAAATTCTGCCAAATGTTAAAATGCATGTTAGAAAAGCGGCAAAATACACAAATTTAATGTTGCAGGAACATTCTCTTGTTGATAGGTACTTTCCGAATTAAATAAGTTTAAAAAAGTAAATATTTTACTGAAAATTTAATTTTTATTTATAGTGTAAAATAAATGAATTTAATATAATGGATCTTTGTATTAAAATTTATGTAAAATGTTCGTTTTCTAGTAACTGACTAAGTGAAAAAATTCAAATTTATTTTAATTAATATAATTTTTTCAAAATATTTTTTTTTAATATTTAATAATAATAAACATAATAGTTTAATAAAATAATTGAATGCAATTTCTTTTTATTATATTGCACACCTTAAATTAATTAAAAAAAATGAAAAATTTTCAATAATTTTGTATATTCATTCGTAACGAAATGAAATCAGAATAGTAATGTGAAAGATAAAAGGTTTCCAAAAATTTATGAAAGTTAATAAATATATCGTATTGAATTAAAAAAATCCATAAAAATTAGACATGACATGAAAAAAAGGTAGGATTCGAACTATGGGCCCAAAATTCAAACGTGCAATATGATAATGTTGCCGGCGACTAAACGCGCTAAGCCACAGAAGACGCTCCGCGCAGCTTGCTTAAATAGCTAATTATGAAAATCATAGCAATGTGTGCGAATAGAAGAAGAGCAATTTACGAATCAAACTAAAAATTAAACAAAGAAGAAAAAGTAGTAAACCGCGAAATAACTGTTTTTTGATTGTCAGCGGGGCAAGTTGAGACGGAAGAGAAGTTATGCAACAATTGTGGATACGAGAAGGGTTAAAAGGGAAAGCGAACGGTAACAAAAAGAATATTCTTTTCTGTTTTTCGGCAATTTTTCTGTCTGTTCTGAGATCAGTATGAGAGAGAGCAACAATATTCATTACAAAAGCGCAAATAAAGAAAAGAACAAGAACAAAGAGAACTAATTGGCATCAACGAGCGGATGGTTGTATCAGAGCAGAGTTGCACTACTCCGTAGCAATGGGCGAGGATCTTTTCGGTCCATTTCTAGGTCTTTCGTAGAGATGTTGTTGCTGGTTGAACGGGCAGTTTATGGAATCCAACATAAGTTTCACGCATATCCAATAAAATTTTAATGAAGATACTACTCAAGTAATTGTGTGTTTGTGCGAAAAGCTCTTTCGCTGTTGGTTCCTTTTACATAATACATTTCGCCAAGATGAAAATTTGCAATCTGTAAAGGCCACACTGACAATACTTCATCATGTTCAAAATAAAGTAGGCAATAATCGTCCTGTTATTTTGGTGTCTTTGATTTGCGAATATTAAAAACCTTGTCCTAATACCAACAGATGTTTTAGGTTACGTTAGGTTGAAGCGGCTGCATTCGCGCAAGACCACGGAGACACGCGTAGGCTACCAAAGCCCGTTATGATAACGCTGGCGGAAGCCATGTATTCCTTCCTGCTTTTTCTTAAGAATTGAACCATCGAGTGAGACTTGCGTAGCACAGAAAATGCATAAGCATCCCAATCTCTTCCCATGTGGGCCCTGACAGGTGGGTTCCATAACCAAGCTGATATTTGCCTCCTCCATGAATTTCGCCTTTAAACTGTGTTTGCAGGAGGGTAGAGGTATGCCCGCGTTAGAGCAAAATTTACCACAAGTAACTTCGTCCCGCTTGGCCGTCAGGGTATAAGTTAACACAACATAAATTGCATTCCAACACTATTTCGCTGATAACAATGTCTGTCTAATTGGGACTCAGCTTTCAACTTATTTCGACTTACGTCCAATGGCATTGTACGTGTACTTACCTTGAGTTAAGAGTCCTATTACATTTGGGGCTTAATGGAATGCGCTACACGCGCATCCACTCTCCCAAATATTAAGCAGGTGAGCGAAACACGCGCAAATCTAATTTTGATGACATGGCGATAATCGGGCTTGAGTTTAGTTTATAACGTGGAACAAAAGAATTAAGAAGTCAGTTTTGAAATAAAGCTCAAGACAAGCACATAGTGCTGTACATAAAAACGTGTCGTTTTATTTTATGTTAAATATTTCGAGCTCGACATTGCCTGACCGAAAAGCTATGCCCTGACATTCAATGGTAGTATCCCTGCGGTCAATGTCTTCTTCGATAAAACGATATTGCACTGTGACACTGCACTGTGTGACAAATGCTTAGCTACCACCATTATCACGCTCGCGATCCTTACGATGCACATTATATCCGTTGCAATTCAACAGAGTTGAATTGGTGGTCAAATTCGTCTCTTGAATCGCAGCTATCAACAGACCATGTATTCTCTAAAATTCGGGTATCTCCTCGATCTTGCTCTGGAGTCCGTTGCAGTTTGTCTGCTGGACTTTAATCTGCCCAGGAAGAGTCGACGCGATGGGGGGTATAAGGGACAGGTGCGGTTATCCACCTTGTCTCAGTTGCGCATGCCGCTGTGCAGGCTGCTGCCTGGTGGAGATCGGGGCAGCGCCGGAGGAGGCGTATGCGGCTGCAGAACTCTGCAACATGGGGAAGGTACCTCTCCACTCATGTGTGGTGCGCAGACCAGAACACGTCCGAAAGTGACACCAGCCTTGGCACATATCGCACCTAACTGATGCCACGTTCCGGCGTATTCTGACTGACACACGAAGCAAACAGTGGAGGGTGGGAGCACGTTGAGAATGGTTAGGTTGGGAGAGATCGGGAGTATGCGTGTTGCTAATTGCTCCTTGGAGCCGTAGAGGCCCCCTGGGTACTGGGTGGCGCCGGTGCAATTGGCGCAATGTTTTGGGCCGTAAAGGCCGTTGGCGCTTGAGCACATGCAACACAGGGCCACATACCATGTGGTCCACTCCTTATAAGTCTTAAGGCTTGACCAGACCTTGGATTCAACTTCAGCCCTGAGCAGAAGTGTGTGGAGCAACCCTGCAAGGCATTGCTCCAGAGATTATACACGACTTATGGTATGCGCCGATCTAAACAGGGCTAGATCGCCGAAATAACAGCCCTTGGCCGAGTGAAACCCGGGTCATTCCGGTACGTAGAACCGGCTGCAATGGGAGTGCTTTGGACTTGTTTCTGTTGCTGGTGAAGGAGAAATGCCAAATATTTTACTAAACCTTTAATTAAGCATTTTTTTCAGGCACTGTAGGCTGATATAAGTGCTGTTGAGTAATATTCCAACAATATTGTGAAGAATAACCTGCTCATCGAAAGAAAATATAACATACTGTAAATGACGTTTGAAGTTCTGTTCCCGTTCTTTGTTACACCAACCTTCATATCGGAGGTGGAATCAGTGAGATTTGTTCCTATTTTCGTTTTTGTTCTTTAGCGATACCGCGCCATAAAATGAATACATACCATACACTTAATTTCCCCAATAAAAAACGATGATGACAAAGCGATGCTAAAAGTTCGCCAACTCTCATGTTGTTGTTGTTGTTGTTGTTGGGAGTGCGGAGTGCGACGTTCTGGCAGGTCTGCAGCTTCATCCACTGTGTCCTGCTGGTTCCCGGGTCGCCGAGGACTTAGAAGGGGACAGCGGCAGGTTTCTGCTTGTAAAGAAATCGGCAAGATCGGAGAGATATCCGTTCACCTTCAAACACAGATCATCAATTACATTGCCGGTTGCCATTATCGAGCAGTCATCAGCATAGGAGACAATCGGGACTCCCTCTGGCGGTTGACGGAGCTTGGAGATATAGTGATTAAACAAGAGTGGGGACAGGATGCAACCCTGCGGTACCCCTTGTTTAATCCTCCTTGGTTTGGATGTTTTATCTCCAAACCATACTGATGAATGACGACCACACAGGTAGTTCGCGGCCCACCGTTTCAGTCCCTGCGGGAGAGTTGATGCTTCCACGTCAGCTAGTAGCGTGGAGTGACTGACTGTGTCAAAAGCTTTAAACAGGTCCAACGCTACTAGGACGGTTCTCTCGCAGGGGCGGTTTTGGTTAAGACCGCGGTTCACCTGTGTGTTTATGGCATTAAGTGCTGTTGTAGTGCTGTGCACTTTCCGGAAGCCATGTTGATGCTTAGCCGACCCAAGGTGGTATGTATAATGCGGGAGGAGTAGGGCCTCAAGTGTCTTTACCACAGACGAAAGCAAGGGAAATCGGCCGATAGGGATCACCCTTGTCGGCCCGTTTCCCTGGTTTCAGCAGTGGGACCACCCTCCCAACCTTCCAGATGTCCGGAATGATGAGGGTAGCCATGGACAAGTTGAGGATCCCTGTGAGGAACTCGGCTTAAATTTTTCAGCATCAACACGCTTAGCCCGTCAGGACCAATGGCCTTGAAGGCTTTCGCCTTCCCGATGACCTCCTTTACCTCACCACAAGTGAAGGCAAGAGGCGCGCTGTTGTTCGGTAGTTTGCGCAGCCTTCTGGTCACCTTTCGCTTGGTCCTATCCCCCGAAGGATGCAGTATAAATTGTCAGCTAAAATAGCTCGCGCATCTCTTGGGGTCCGACGAGGCACGATCCCCGGATGAAATTTCCACTCGGTCGTCGTGCTTCGTCAGGTTGGATAAGGACTTCACGGTGGACCAGAGCTTACCAACACCCGTAACAGGGTTACAGGACTTCAAATGCTCCTCCCACTTGTTCCGTTTATTTTGGTCCACCAGCCTCCAAATCTCCACATTTAAGTTCTTGATGTTTGGGTTTCGGGGATCGGAGCGGCGAAGGTGGTCGCGTTCGTTCGCTGGAGCGGCCGGGAGGTTGGGACGGACCTCGGGGATCCTCCCTGCCGGGATGAAGCGAGCCACAGCTGACGCAACCACCTTGCGGAACTTCTGTTCGCCTTTACGAACGTCAGTGGGTGTGAGAAGAGATCTGAAGGCATTTTCGGAGAACTCCGCAAACCTGACCCAGTCAGCCTTTTTAAAGTTGGTTAAGGTCCGGTGGTCCGCGGAGACGAAGTCAGCAGGTCTGTCAATCGAAATGATTATGGGTAGGTGGTCTGATGCAAGCGATAGCATAGGTCGCCACGTTATGCTATTTATCAGACCTGCGCTAGCTATTGTTAGGTCAGGCGAGCTGCAGCAACTACCGATAATCCTGGTGGGGGCATCATCATTCATCGTGCAGAATGTCGAATCGTCTATCTGCTCTGCCAAATCATTTCCCCTACGATCAGCTGGTAAGCTTGAGTGCCAGAGAGCGTGGTGCGCGTAGAAGTCACCAACTACCAATCGGTTTTCACCTCTGAGGAGCGCACCTATGTCAGGGTGATATCCTGCCGGGCAGCAGGTGACAGGGGGTATATAAATATTAAATATTTCGAGCTGGACATCGCCTGACCGGACAGCAATTCCTTGACATTCTAAGGTAGTGTCCCTGCGGTCGATGTCTTCTTCAATAAGACGATACTGCACAGTGTGATGGGTGATGAATGCTAAGCCACCACCATTACCTCGCTCGCGATCCTTACGATGCACATTGTTGCCGTTGCAGCTCCACAAGGTTGAGTTGCTGTGCAAGGTTTGTTTCCTGGATCGCAGCTATTGACAGATTACGCCGGCTCATAAAGTCGGTTATCTTCTCAATCTTGCCCTGCAGCCCATTGCAGTTCAGCTGAAGGAGTCTCGTTTGAGTCGTCGCGGAGAGAGGAGTGAGGGAAGGGTTCACCTGGTCCCTGCTGCACATGCATTGGCTTATTGGGCTGCCTTAAGATGTTGTTTGGTAGCGCCGCCACAGGCGCGTGCGGTTGCAAGGCTCTACAGCAGGGAGCCAGGTAGTCACCCGACCATTCACGTGTGGTGCGCAGGCCAAAACACACACGAAAGTGACTTCAGTAGTGCGATTCACTAACTTATTTTAAAGATATTCGTTTGGTTAACTCAACTTTACCAAAATTTTAGCGACCCTGCTATTCAGTAGCTATTTTTAACGATTTTCGCATTCGCCGAATCAGCTGTTGATGTTAGCGAATCGATGACCGTAAACTAAACGATAACAAATTTTGTGTTGTTAACTCAATCGAGAAAAGTGAAATACGTGATTTCAATTTAAATAAAAGAAAAATTTAAAATGCAGTGGTTTGTTTTCTTGTAATTAAAAAAGGAACATTAAATAATGTCGTTTAAATATTTTTCATATGTTTTATCACGAGGTGATGAAGAAGTAAGCGCTCCAACAGTGGATCGACGTTTACTCCGAGATGTGGACAATCCCTTTCATCTAAATGGAACAGACTTTCAAAAACTGTATCGGTTAACTCCAGCTGAATACCTGAATACCTAATTTATCAGCTTGACAACCAAATAAGAGGATCCAGAATAACAGCAATATCAACTGAGAAACAGGTAGCTCGTGTAATCTTTAAGCTTGCATGCAATTTTAAATTTTACTTTTATATTGGTAGGTTCTAGCGGCGTTAAGGATCTTCGCAACTGGTTGCTATCAACGACCCGTAGATGAACAATGGGGAATATCCATGAGCCAGTTTTCCGTAAGCCGGCATTCATCGGGTTACGGATGCAATCAATTATTCGTTGTTTCACCAGAAAGTGAGGTTTCCTATGAACCAAGTGGAACGCCATTCTGCTAAAGAAATGTTTGCTTCGGCGTCGTCTCCCTTTGTGGGAGGCTCTATTGGAGCCGTCGATTCCACGCATATATCACCAAGGAATCATGAGGAGGCTTATGCCAACCACCACATCTCCCATTCAATTAATATGCTAATTGTAAAAGCAAACTTTTACATGGATCCATGTATAAAAACAGAAATATAGTTTAGTTTTAATATATAGATAAATGATTATAATTAAAAAAATTAAATATATGTATGTGAAAACGATTACATGGCATATTTGCATATTTGCAGGTTATTCCGCATATTCCTTGGAGTCGAGTTGATGACTATTCTAACAAAACACTTATAGGAGAGTCCGGAATTCTGCTACAATGGATCATTGCAATATATATAAAGAATTTTAAGTGTTTGTAGTTTGAAACAAACTAATATCTATTTCACTTTAATGAAATATAACAAAATCGCTCAAATTTATATTTGGCAGCAGGCATTCGTTTGTTTTTTTTCTATTCCTCTTTGTGCTTTTCGCTTATTTTGACATTTAGTTTGACAGAGATGCCACTCTTTATCGCTTTGAATAAATACAACGAAACAGCTGTTAAGTGTCGTTAAGAATAAGTTAGTGAATCGCACAATCGTTAGTGCAAACGGCAAATATTGCCGCTAAAAATAACAATTGTCGTACCGTTTAAAGTTAGTGAATCGCACTACAGCCTTGGCACGAATTGCACCTGACTGATGTCGCATTCCGGAATATCCTGGCCTGACACACGGAACAGACTTTGTGGGGCACCAGGAGGTGCTGGCTACTCCCCACACGAGGGGCGGAGCTAGGTAGGGGTGGGGGGGGGGAGTGTCCATGTTGTTGTGTGCTCCTGTGAACCGAAGAGGTTCTGCCGGTGCTAGGCACTGGTGCACTTGGTGCAACAAGGGGGGCCGTAGAGGCTATGGGCGCCGTAGGGCGCGAACAACATGGGGCCACATAGTTTGTGGACCACTCCTTATGGGTCTTAAGTCCTGAGCAGACCTTAAGATGGCTCCATCCGTCGCACGAATTACACCTTACCGAAGTGGAGTTCGAATGGAGCTTTTTCTGGCAAACGCAGCAAAAATAGGTTTCTGGACCAGGATTTGGCTCGATGCCAGCCCTCAGCAGAAGGAGGTGAAGCAACCCTGTTGCAAGGAATTGCTCCAGGGGAGACAGACAATTTATGGGGTAGGCCGATCTGAACAAGGTTAGATCGCCGAAACAACAGTCTTTGGCCGGGTAAAACCCGGGTCATTACGGTACGTATAACCGACTGTCGTGGGAATGTGCCTCTCATCCTTTCACTCGCTACGACAATCAACTGATTTTCTTATTTCTTTTGTTACCCACATTCGCTGAGGAACAGATATTTCTATTAAAAAAACTAGTTAACCATTATACACACATATTGTGTATTATAGCTCTTATAACCTTTCAAAACAGACAAATGAGAGTTCTCAAAGCGTTGTGGCGTTCCTTTTTTCGCTTTACTGACAAGGTTAAAACAGTTACGCAAAGTAAATGCCTTTTATTCGTTATGCGCTTTATGAATCCGTGTGCGAGAAAAGCTTGCGAGCGAGAATTTCAAGCCGACGAAGACCGTCAATAACGATTGACGCAAAACACACGTTGTTCGTTTTGAGCAACGATGAATATCGTCCATTCGTACTGTCTACAAACAAGTTTGATGCTTAACTGGTTTAAAAGGTGATATGAACCCAGAGTTTTCCAATTCTTTTTACGAATTACAGAAAGAGCTCAATGAGGCGAAATGCAATTTAAATGTGCTTAATGACAGTATACGAAAGATTGGAGGACGGCCTAGCGATAAGAGGTGTTGGCTAACAAATATAAATTGCAATATTCTTTTTTAAAGTGGTTTTTTCATAGGATTCTTGATCACGGCGTATTAGGCGATGGTTTTTCGAAATATGGAAGTAGAAAAGAATCATTGATGGCAAGTGGAACTAAGCAGAATAGAATCCTTGACGGCAAGTCTGTATTCGACCGGCTGTCTATTCACAGCGAAGAAATTAAACCGCGCATAAGTTCGCGTGTCATACGTGAACTGCCGACACGAGAGGAAGTGTTAGAAGCCCAAGGCTCAGATTTGGAATCAAGAGCACGAAATCGTAGAATGTTTGGATCGTTATTAGGAACTTTGCATAAGTTTTGTCAGGAAGAGTCGCGCTTAAAACAAAAGGAAGACAAAAAAGCACAAATCGAAAAAAAATTAGAAGAACAACAATTGATTGAGCGAGAAACGATAAAAAAGAACCATGCAGTTCTCTTAATGGACCGGAAAGAAAAAAAAACAAAAATAAAAGAACTGGAACTAAAGATGAATCGCTTAAAAGATTTTGAAACGTTTGAGAGATCTGTAGATAAAATTCGATGCTGCATTAGAACAAAGACGCAGCCATTCATTTATTATAGACCTTATAAACTTTGCAAGAAAACCAAAAGTCTTGTAAGTAAAACTCGGAACATTTTGGATACGGAAATGAACTCGCGGAAAGGAACATTTAACAGCGACGTGAAAAAATTTGAACAAGAGCTTAAAAGTTATGACTATTCGACTGAAGAACTCAAATCCAGTTGGGTTCGTCAAAATACGCACTATGATCAGACAATTGGAACATATGGAATGCATGGAGAAATGGAATTTAAAGAAAATAAATCTTCGAATGAACGGGCATTAAGTAGCAGTGTAATAGTGGTGGAAAAAACTGATTGTTCAAGATTTTACCCAGAATAAATAATGTTTAAGTATTCAGTGTGCTAATAATGCGCAATAAAGAGTGATTGGATGGTACACTGGAATAATACATCATCTATTGGTAGAATCCTGTGGAAACGAATATATATTTCAGAGCGAAAAGTGATTAGGTCTGTGCACGGACTCCTCTGTAAAAAAATAATGGAACAAGTAAAGGATAGGGCCCACTGAGCTAGAAAAGTAGCCGTGGTCCGACTTCTACTGATTCTAATGGTGAACAAATTTTTTTGCGCAAATGGATGGGAGGTGTTATGGAGGGGTATAGTGGGGAACAGCTTATATTTCAAAAGCTATTAAATATATACATATTGATATGTTTGGATAGGTAATAAAGAGAAGTTTCACCTGTTGTGTATATATTGTAAATATTTTTGTTCTTTCAAAGGTACCTAATTAACTATAAAAATATATTTGTCAAAATGCGCATAAAAGTACTTTTCATATATATAACTTTATATAGTAAGGTTAAGATATTTGCTTTTTTTTGTGTTGCTGGCGAAGGGAGACCATGGAATTTTTGCGTGTAATACCTTTCTGCGATTCATAAAAATTAACCGTTCCAACACGGGCTACGCAGACCACAGTATTTTTGTGTATAACACCTTTCTGCGTAGGCGGCCTTTGGCCGCGATTAAAAAAAAAATTAACCCAGGCCGCGATTAAAAAAAAAATTAACCCAGGCCGCTCCAACACCGACTACGCTGACCACAGTTTTTTGCGTGGCGGCCTACCCTCAAAATGAACAATTCTCCCTTCGCCAGCACCACAAATATAACAAAATATCTAATAATATTTAAACCTAACTATATAAAGTTATATATCAAATGGTAGATATTTTTGTGCACTTTTTGACAAATATACTTTTATATTCAGTTAGTTACTTAATTTTCATGAAAAACGCTCCTTTTTCTTTTGATTTTGTTGAAAATATAATATAATATCTATACCAATATACGCATCAGGTGAAAAAAGCTACCTATCCGACCATATCAATATTTTTGAAATCGGTTCAATAGTTTTTGAAATTAAGCTATTAAAAATAGTGAAAATACCCCCTTTACCCCTTCAAACACCCAGTCTATTCATTTGCGCAACAAAAGTTGTTAACCATTAGAACCAGTAGAAGAAGGCGCATTTTCTTTATTTTTTTTTTTAGCTCAGTGAACCCTTTGCGTCGAAATTACTTGGCATAAGCCACGTCAGTCCGTACTTACAATTCCTAATTTGTATTGAGAGTTCGATAGTCATAGGGTTGCTAAGATCTTCCATTTAAGGAAATATGAGAGATTGTGTACATTTTTAATATAGTTAAATTTTATCGTGATAATATCCTTTTTAAATTTAAGATCATGAAATACAGCTTCCAGAGCCAGTGAAGTTCAAGGAACAAGTAAGTGAAATGTTCAGCCCTATCGCAAATTCCTTGGGTACAAATAATCTCACAAATTTACCAGCGAACAAATAACAATTTTTCTCCTTTTGTTTTTGTTTTGCTGGTAAATTTATAGGATCCGTCCCAATTTCCCGGCTGAAGCGGCTGCTCTACAAAATGAGCGTTACCGTCTCCGCCACTCCGATCCCCGTAATCCCAATATATGTAAGGGTTTTGAACGTGGAGATTCGGAGGTTGGTAGACCAGAATAAACGGAACAAGTGGGAGGAGCACCAGTCCTGCAACCTAGTCACGGGTGACTAAAACCAGGGAAACCGGTCGACAAGGGGGACTCCTATCGGCCGCATCCCCGTCAGTGATAAATACACTTGAGGCCCTACTTCTCCCGAACTACACTTACCACCTGGGCTCGGCTAAGCATCAACATCGCTTCCGGAAAGTGCATAGTACAACAACAGCACTCAACGGCATAAAACACACAGGTGAGTCGCGGTCTTAACCAGAACCGCCCCTGCGAGAGAACCGTCCTGGTAGCGTTGGACCTGTCGAAAGCTTTTGACGCAGTAAGCCATTCCACGCTGCTACCTGATGTGAGTAAGAGCCTCGTAACACGTGAAGTTTGCTTAAATAAACTTGATTATACATTGTTCATATGAATTTAGCAGCGGCATTATTTAAATTACTGTTTTGTACTCCTTTTGTATTTCCTTTATTTTGTTTGTGTGCAAGTTCGAGAGTACTTTGAGGATCATGAGAAATGTGTGAATAAATACAGGTGAGAAGTCTTAGTCCACAGACGTCAAAATTCGGCACAGTTAAAATCACCTGATGTAAGTAGCAACCATCAGCATCATCTATACATATTATAAAACAAAGTCTAAAATTTTGGAAAGCGCTAATCTCGGGCACTACTGAACGGATTGGGATGCAACTTTTTTTAAATTAATGCTTGCAGTTAGCACTACATTGATAAATTACTTACTTACTTAAATTAAAAATTAGCCTATTCATTTCTGAAATATTTAAGTGTAAAGTTTTAAAAAATTTTACACTTAGTACAGCATTGCTACAACCGAATGTAAAATCAGTGTCGTAGCGGGAAGATGTGTAGTTGTGTGAGTAGTAAATCAACTGCTCTTCGTTACTACTTCGTTCGGCTATGCGCAGAGAGCTGTGCTGTTGACTTCGTTGATAAATTCATTGTTCAGACAGGGAAACTTTTGTCGCGGCAACTCGTTACTTGTAGGAGAGAGAGGGACGGGGAAAGGGGAAGGGCATCGAGTTGATCGTGCTCGGGCGACACGCTTTGTGTTCTTATTCGTCTCAGTCGGCAGCTAAGAAATTTGACATTCCTTTTCATTTATAAATTCTTTCAGTGGGTGCAGTTTTGTTGAGTTTTAAGTGAATACATGCGGGAAGTTGGGAAATGAAATTTTGTTCTTATTTTTTTGCGATTAAATATACACATGTGTATGCATATACTATACATATTAACGTAAATTATGTTAAAACTTCATTTTTCAATCACCTTTTACTTATAATCACAAAATTTATCAGAAAGGTAAATGCCGCTTAAGCGAAGCGTACAGAAATTTGCGAAAATGATATAAAATGAAATGTCAGAAAATTGTCTGAACAGAGTTGCTCTGTGTGAACACGACGAGCAACACCAAAAGGGAAATCGCCGATAATAAGCAACAAAAGTTTCCTCGTTTGAACACTGTCAAACCGATGCAAGGCGAAATGATAACTTTGATCCACACTGTTAGATATGTTTGTTTTTCAGATGCTTTGTCATACAAGAAACTAGAAACTACAGCTGAATTTTTAAAAGTTTTTTAGTGTTTAGCTTACGTTGTTGCGCATTTTCTTCCATACAAAAATTAGTTTTGTTTATGTGTTTACTAGCTGGCAACGGTTGCGCGAGGCTTCGCCACGTGCTTTCTGTTTATGTATGCATGTACATATATGTACATATGTATGAATAAGAAATTACTTACTATTAGTTACTTTGGTTCTGAAAGAGTTTAATTTTGCATTTACCTTAATTCCTAAATATACAAACTCATAAAAATAACAATTTTATGTTGCATACAATTGCAATTAAAACTTTTTATTGGACAAACATCAAAAAATTTCTTTGTATACAATACAAGGACGGAAAGATATTTTTCCTTGATGCTCCTGGCGGCACGAGAAAAGCATTTTTAATAAATTTACTTTTCACTAAAGTAAGATCTGGCGGTAACGTTGCCCTTGCGGTAGCGTCTTCTGGGATCGCAGCTACCCTTTTAGAAGGTGGAAGAACGGGGCATACTACATTTAAACTTCCTCTAAATATTTCTGACGATTGTGCCAACGTATGCAACATTTCAAACAAAATAATACTTCTAAGCTTATCCAGATGTGCTCACTGATAGTTTGGGATGAAGCCACAATGTCACATAAAACGTCAGTTGAAACCCTAGATAGGACCATGTGCGATTTAAGAAGTACGAACACACCTATGGGTGGTTGTACGGTATTATTTTCAGGAGATTTCCGTCAAATACTGCCAGTTATATCTAGAGGAACCTGGGCTGATGAGGTGAATGCGTCATTAAAACGATCATACCTTTGGTCCCATGTAATAAAATTAGCACTCAAGATTAACATGATAGTGTTTAAAGCCTCAGAAGATAACAGGATGTTTGCTGACATGTTACTGAAAGTTGGTAACGGTGAGCTTCCAACAGTTTGTGGGAAAATCTCCTTCAATAATGATACATGCATATATGCGTTTCAGTCACCGACCATCAACTGATTGACAAAATATATCCCACAATAGACCAACTTGCTTATAAACCTGTATCCTGGTTAAAGGAATGAACAATATTAACACCTACTAATGAATAAGTCGAAAAAATTAACGAATTGGTATTGGTAAAATTCCACGCAGAACGAGAGAATATTGCTCGGTGGATACGTACTGTACGTAGCCCTATCACGTGTTACATCGAAAAGAAACCTTTTTGTCCTTGCAGAGGGAGGTACGCATAATATTGTATACAAAGAAATTTCACGTGTTACATCGAAAATAAACCTTTTTGTCCTTGCAGAGGGTGGTACGCATAATATTGTATACAAAGAAATTTTTTGGTGTTTGTCCATTAAAAAGTTTTAATTGCAATTGTATGCAACGTAAAATTGTAATTTTTATGAGTTTGTATATTTAGAAATTAAGGTAAATGCAAAATCAAACTATTTCAGAACCAAAGTAACTAATAGTAAGTAATTTGTTATACATATATGTATGTACATAAATAGAGAGTGCGTGGCGAAGCCTCGCGCAACCGTTGCCAGCTGGTTGTGAATAAATACAAGTGAAAAATCTTAGACCATAGACGTCAAAATTCGGCACAGCGTCACGCGTTCGTTGAATAAAATGTTGACAATCTGTTGCTCATCACTAGCAAATCAAACGCAATATAAAAATTTTTACTGGGCAATTGAGATGGAGGAAAAAAAGTAAGTAAAGTTTTTAATAAGTGTTATTTTAATATGTAATATTGTTTATTATTTGTTTTTAGCTTAAAATTAAGCGTGACTGAAACCAAGTTATTGGTCAGGTGTCGATTGGAAAATTAATAGCTTACAGCAAATGTACGCCGAGTCATCCGAAAATGGGTGAAAAAGATGTCATCTGGTTATAATTCAATAGTTTTAAAAAAGTTTTTCACTTTCCTCACTTTTCTTCCTTTGGAACACTCTTCAAACAAGAAACTTTTTATCTTATGTCTTCTCCGCCTTCTTTTGTCCATGTTTATCAAAAATTTATCACCACACCTTTCCATCATCTCATCAGCTATCAAATAAGTTAAAATCTCCATATTGCCCAATTACGCGTTCTGTGCAAAATAAATGCTGCAATATTGCTGCACATTATCAGCTGAGTATCAGCAACAGAGTACCAAGTAAGTAACAGGGTTGCAATATTGCTGTAATTATTGAGCGGCTCGAACACACCCCAATGAATGTAGAAGACTTCTCACTTGTATTCATACAAAATGATCAGCATTCTTGTGTCATTCACTGAGCGAATTTCTTTGTTTGACAATTACTATTGGCTATTTGTGACATTTAATATCAGCCGCCATCTTTAATTTAGAATACTTACTTGCATTTATTCTCAATGATGCAAACGTTTCGTTTTCAAAAAATACTATGTCAAGAGTTAATAGCAAATTTGAAACATAGGGGCGATCAGAACACTAACAGAATTTCGAACGTACTTTGTATGGAAGAAAATAGGTACACCGACAATTACAAAAATTATATTATATAACTTTATTATATTAAAATTTAAGGAGCTAAAAAAATGCATGTCAGAATAGTTTCTACAAATTTTGTTAAAAATGTTGCAGTTTAGATACAACTTTAAAGAATTTTATAGCAAAATTTTAAATTTGGATCTGTACAGTTTCTGTGAGGAAAATAGAAAAATAGTCAAAACTTATCAAAATGTCGCGACTCTATATTTAAATGCTTAATTAGTTTGACAATTCATTTAATAGTAATAATAATCATAACATTCAGTATTCGATATGGTCGAACGCATATGCATGCAAGTAGCAAAACTATTTACAGTGTTCTGCTCATCTTAAGCAACAAAATTCAATATAATACAGCTGTATAACTGATTTCATAACATATGGCATATAAACAAAAGTTAAAAACTTAAAAAAAAATTATAAAAGCTTGATAGAAATAAAAAAAAATGGCATCAAAATGTTTGCCCTATTAGTCTCCTTTTTTTTTGTGTTTGTTTAAGTTTTGTAGTTCATTCAATCTCAATATAATAATGTGCAAGTTTTAAGTGACTTAAAACTCGCGTTAACTTTTGATAATTTTTTTGCAGACGGTGTCGGACATTTTCTTCCATACAAAAGTAAATTTTATTACCGCGGTACTACTTGGACTTCTCATTCAATTGAGAGCTGTAGGTAATTCTGCCCAAATTTTGCAGCAGTTGAAGATTGCTCTGGTTACATTTTTCCAAAAAGAAACTCCGAATGCTCTATGCGGCACCCAATATAATATTTTGTAAAGTAACTTTATTTAGCTTTTTTTTTGCTATTTAAGAATATAAAATTTTTTATGCACACTTATTAGATAGTAATTTGTTTATAAGTAATTAATTGTGAGCTATAATACTGCTCTAACGTAATCTATTAACACCCTTTTAAATACATTAATGTTTCTTTCATTTTTGATATTACTTGGTAATTCATTAAATAGTTTTAGGCCTTTGTACATCAAAATGTTTTGTGCCTTATTAGACTTATAAAAGTTAATTCTAAAATCATTTTTGTTCCTTAAACTGTAGGGTTGCACATCTCCAACATACACAATGTGGCTCGTTGAATACTTTGGTAGCAGATTATACTTCATTTTAAATACAAAAAGTAGTACATTCATGTTAGTTCTTTGGTTTATATTTAGCCATTTCAGGGTATCGAGCATATGCGAGGTTGGTGTCAATCTATTACAAATAAGAATACACCGCATTCCCTTATTCTGCAATTTTTGCAGTCTGCTTTTCATATAGTTGGATCCCAGGAACAGTATAGTTGAGCAATATTCAAAATGGGGCTTTATCATGACATTATATATCTTTAGGGCACTATTCACAGACACTTTTTTGCGCATTCTCTGGAAAAATCCAAATTTTTTTGAAATTTTACTACAAACATAGTCTAAATGCTTGTTGAAATTTAATTTTTCATCGATAATAAATACTTAATTTCATCAACTTTGTCGATTATTTCACCATTCACTGTAAGGGTTTCATTTGACTCGCCATTGATTATCATTGCCTTTGTTTTATTGACATTAAGTTTTAGTTTGTTCATTTCCAGATATTTGCATATATTTTCCAAATTATCATTCAGCCGCGCAATACATTCCCGACAAGAACTTCCGGTCATATAAAGCAATGTATCATCTGCAAATTGACAAATTTGTACCCCTCCCTGTAGTATATTTTCCATATCGTTTATGTATATTAAAAATAGCAGTGTCCCAAGCACTGCGCCTTGAGGTACGCCTAACATTATTTTTGCTGGCTCCGATACAAGAATGATAGAATACAAGATTGCGCCTTCCCGCGGTGAAATGACAGATCTCGCCTTTAGTAAACAAGAATACGGGAGAGAGAAAATGGAACAACTTCCAATATTTCATTGAAAAACGTGTTCTAATTGTTCTAAAGTGTAAAAGTATGAATTTATAGGCAGACATTTAATAAATAAATTCGCAAAATACTAAAAAAAAGTGTCTCTTTTTCTTAATTTGTGAAAAAAGCTTTGTCTAGTTGAAGTTGAGAATTGTCAAACCCGGCAAAACCAAAGTAGCGGTACTTCTAAAGGCGTCACCTTCAGTATTCAGTACACCGAGGCTCCGATACACTTTCAGATACTTTAGTACGCTGCCATCTGTTACTTAAGTAACTTTGAAACCATCGGTATTCAGCTCCCTTAATTCCGTACTGCCTAATTTTTTCTAGCAAAATTCCTCTATCAATTGTTTCAAATGCTCGCTTGAAATCCAAGAAAACAGCCACTATTACATTTCCCGTTGTTCATTTCTGATTTCCAGTGTGAAATTACTAGATTTATTGCCGACTCACAGCTATGACGTTGTCGGAATCCCGATTGGTTTTCCGATATTAGCCGATTACTCTCCATGTAGCCTTCTAATTGTATATGCACCACCTTTTCAAGTATTTTACTTTCGGTCATTAACATATTGATGGGGCGTAACTCTTCAGGATTCAGCGTGTTTTTAACTTTTTCTACTGGTACCACCATTGAAGTTTTCCATTCTTTTGGAAATTCTCCCAGTTCGAACGACGCATTAACAATTTCAAGGAAGATTGGGCCCAGCACATCAAATTCACATACATAGTATAATTTTTGGGGATATCAAATTATAGTCTTTCTTGTTATTCATTGCTTTGAGTATACTCTTGAGCTCATTCAATTCTAATTTCTTAAATTTAAATTGTTTATCACAAGGCTTTACGTTGTTTATATATGTCACATTGGGTATATTTTTATTCAGCTCTTCAACACTTTCTATAAAAAATTTATTAAGTTTGTTTGCGATTTCCAACGGATTTTTTATCTCGATGGATTTCACCATAATTTTGCTAATTTCTGTTCTCTCTTCGTTTAGGATAAATTGTTTTATTGTTCTCCACATCATCTTTTGGTCATTCGATGCATCAACCTTCTTCGAAATGTAGCTGTTTCGCGCTTTTTCAAGTTCTTTTGAATACCTATTTCGGTACTGTTTATAGTTCTGCCACTCTGCCTGGGAGTTACTCCATTTTGCTGATTTATATAACTCAATTTTTGTTTTTTTCATTTGGAGCAGATTAGTACCAAACCACCCGTCAAAGTTGCTTTTTTGTTTAACCGTTCTAGCCGTAATCATTTTTTTGATAGGTTCCTTTATTTTTTCACTGAATATGCTCACAGATTCGTTAAAATTATGTATGTCAATTTTCGAGAATTTTGACTTTGCTATTTCTTCAGCGAATAGAATATTGTCAAAGCGGAACTTTTTTATTACTTTCACGAGCTTATTGCATCTTTCCTGTCTTATGTTTATATTAATTTCAATGGACTCATGATCACTTATTTTATAGTTGGCGTTAACATTGGCTTCGGCTTTTGAAATATTAGTCAATACATAGTCAATTAGCGTTGCGCTAGTTCTCGTGATTCTTGTTGGTTCAAGAACTATTTGCTTTAATGCATTGTCTGATACTGACTGACAAATTAGGTCCCTGTAGGCACTATTTCCCTGCCAATCAATATTAAAATCTCCCATTATGAGAACTTCTCTACCACTGTCACATAATTGCTCAATTTTTTCTTTAATAAAGTCACAAAACACCCTTTCTGAGGATCTACGTTTGTCATGGGGTTTTTATAATAATCCAGTTAAGGTTATATTAATATTTTTTTGCGTAACCATTATTATTAAGCACCATATACTTTTTTCGATCGCTGTTTCCTCTATAACTTCAATCTGCCATTCTGGGTTAATATAAAATAGAACACCACCTGTGTGGTTTGATTTGCTATCACATCTCACAAGCTGATAGCCACTTAGTTTTATTTCACAGTTCTGTATTGAATTCGTTAAATGAGTTTCACTCACACAGATAAACTCGAATTTTACACCAAATGATATAGCTTCGAGCTGGTTAAAGTTTGTCCTTAAACCACCAATATTTAAATACAAGCCTCTTATCTCTGAATTTAATTGCTAATATTGAATCCTTTCGGACTCAATTTTTAACTTCTTTTGCAATGTCTGACAATCAGGGCTTCTGCTGTCGTGATTTACACATAAATCAGCCAGATTAAGTCTCTCCTTTGCTTTTACACAATTAACGCACTTTAAAACATCGTTTGTACACTGTCGGTATGCATGGCCTTTTTCGCCACACTTAGCACATATTTGCAGGCTTTCTTTACACACTTTGCTTGTGTGGTTGTAACCTCAGCACTTATAACACCTTAAAATATTGTGGCTTTCATACACCTTGCACCTATCCCATTTCACGTTAATTTTCCAAAGTTCCATAACTTTTTCAAAACCTTTTCCATCAATTTCAATTATTGCGTTGTGCACCACTGGATTTTTGTAGGATTTGTACACTTTAATACACTTCAAGTAGCTCTCCTGCAAATTGTTTTGACTTTTTATTGCTTGAGCTATTGTCTCCCCATCGAGCATTTTACTCAATCCACATATCAATAACTTTGGCCTTTTCATTGCTGGTAGATGAATGTCATATTTTTCACTCACTCTTTCTTTAATATCATTTACCAATATTTTCCTCGCTTCATCGCTTTCACAACGTATAGCTACTGCTCCGTTTTGCCTATTAGTTATCCCGTTTATACCTACACTCAATTTTGATGGCTTTATTAATGTTTTTACATCACTCTTCGTTACTTCACTTTGTTGGTTTATTCTTGGTTTCAGTATAACAGGTGCATTTCCAGTTATCGGGTTTTTTAGTTTATCCGCATAGATTGCTCTTATTTCTAAATGCTTCTCTTTGTTTGCACTTTTGTCCTCTACGGCTTTTTGGATTTGCTTTACCGCTTCATTCACCTCATTTATTTTTTTTTCAACAATATTTGAAAATTTTTTTTCAGTAGCTTTAATAAGGCTTAATATTTCATCGAATTTATTATGCGCACCTCCAATGTACTCAATGCAAAAACTTTAGGTTGGCGTGCTTTAGCAACGCATCTGTCTCATATTTAGAGAAACCAAGACATTTCACATGAAAAACAACTCAACACACACCATTGCACGGTATAGTACCTCTGTCATATTTTTCACGTCTAAAAAATTAATATAATTAGTATAATATAAATATTATAACATTAAAAAAATATGTAAAATTATTTGAGGTTGCTGATTCACTGGTTGAGTTTATCGGTAAGCTACTTTGTTGCAGAGTAGTAAGGCTAAGCTGGGTGCGAGCAAATTATCGCGGCACGAGTCGAGGAGGACGCCACAAGGAGGTGTCCTATCCCCACTTCTGTGGAACCTCACCGTAAATACGCTACTGCGGGAGACGGATTGGGGTGGCGCAAAAGTTGTCGCGTACGCTGATGACGTCGCGATTGCACTCAGGGGAAAGTTTCCGCAGACATTGTGCGAGCTGATGCAACGTGCGCTTCGGGACGTATCCAAGTTGTCCACCCACTGCGGGCTCAGGGTCGGCTCAAGCAAGGTGGAACTTGTACACTTCACGAGAAGGTATAAAGTGCCTTCGGTGACTCCACCGGAACTAAATGGTATCCGGTTAAGTCTGTCTACAAGTGCCAAATTTCTAGGCGTAATTTTAGATAGGAAGTTGAACTGGAAAGAGAACCAACGACGTGAAAAGGCTTCCATAGCCCTCTATGTAAGACAGCCATAGGCAGGAAATGGGGTCTAAGTCCCCGGATCTGTTGGTGGATTTCCACAGCGGTCGTCAGGCCGATTCTCCTATATGGGGTGATCGTGGTGACCTGCATTAGAAAAAGAGGTTAACCTCAGGTTACTCACCAAGGTGCAAAGATCTAGTATGATCTGCATAAGTGGGGCGCTCAGAACCACTCCAAATGAGGCTTTGAACGCCATTTTAGACCTCCTTCCTTTAGATTTGGTTGGACAACAGGTGGCAGCGATGACTGCTTTGCGACTAAGAGAGACATCTCAGTGGAACCCCGAAAGCCAAGGGCATTCTTGTATTTGAACAAGTTCTGCTCTATTTCGAGCTGCACGGATCAATGTACTTTGACATCGGTTTCTGAAAGGAACTTTATGACACGAATTCCAAGCAGGGAGGAGTGGAAACTTGAGTTTCATACTCCACCTGATAGCCTTGCCATCGATACAGATGGTTCGAAACTCGATAATAAGGTAGGAGGAAGCGTTTTCTCACGAAACCCTCTCCTGCTAATTTCCTTTAGGCTACCAGATAACTCCAGCGTCATCCAGGCTGAGGTCTTGGCTATCATAGAGGCGGTAGAGAATTTTCAACCACCAGCCATTTCGGTGCCGGATATACCGAATCGATGTTGGTTACTGTCTTCAAGTCCGTTTGCTCAGTAAACTTTAGTAATCTTTGAAAGAGCCCTTTCAGTCGTCCAAATGAATTTTTAACCACCAGCCATTTCTTTGACGGATATGCCGAATCTCCGATTATAAAAAATTAATTCCGAAACATATCCTCGTAATGGTTTTCTGCATCCTGAAAGAGTTAGGACCTTCTTAGAACACGGTAAACATTCAGCGATCCTGGTTCACCACAAGTTATGTCAATGAACTTTTTGTTGGCATGTGCCACATCTTGCAACACAATGCTATATGCTCTTTTCCGATCAAAGTACATTTCTTTTGGGACTTTAATTGCAATGTGCGTATAATCGATTGCCCCTTACTTCACTGAAAATAAAATAGCATTACCTTTATGCATTTCTTTTACACACATTTTGTTACCACTTGTTAGATATTTCATCGTTTGGCGTCTTAGCCTCATGTGCATTTTGAAATCTGCCTAACTCATTGCATCGAGTACGAGTATACCTTCAAAATTGGAGCACTTCTCATGTGCCTCGTCTTCACTATCCGAGTCTTCAGAAGAGCTGGAGCTGGCATATACATATGTATCGTTTCCAATACTTCTAGTACTTCTTGCATCTCTCTATTGTGACGTGATTCATAACACTCACCCGTGTGCAAAGACATAATCTACAAACGTAAAAGGTAATAATTTACTACAGAATCCTCAGAGTTGCTCATTTTGTTTTGCTTCTTTAAAATTTCACTAAACAAATCATATGTTTAATGACAGATTTTGCCAGTGTTGTGAAGTAACTAAAAGGGAATTTTATCCGAGTTGGAGTGTTCTTTTGTATCTAGGTTACAATAAAACAGGTCCAAGATAGCGTTGTAAACCCTTTTTGATTGTTGCGCTAAAATGCAGTTGGAAAAATAGTAATTACAGAGCACTGGAACAGTTGATGAGTGCTTCAATGACCAGGTGCACACTGTGAATTAAACCAGAGTATAAATTCGCCAAAAGTTTCATTTGCTACTATGCCCAGAATCTGGTCTGAATATACATATTGGAAAATTTATGCTCTGGAATCCTCTGTTGTACTATGTGTAATTTGTGGTTAAAATAAGGGCAGCTTTAACTTGCATATTTTAAATGGTATTGTGGCGATCTATAAATTGTAATTTGTAAAATTTTGTAATTATTTTATTTGCAGATCGCTAATACAATTGAAAAAAGTTCAGACCGGCAGATTTGAATAAATTTTTGCAATTTTCAAAATGTAAGTAGGTAAAAAGTCGCATAAGTTTGTAATAAAAGTGAAATTTTTTGACTCACCTGAAATTTTTTTCAATTGTAAGCATATATCTGTTATCGTTTTTTCTTGATTATAAAATCGTCAAATTCGATCTACTTTTTTCTTATAAATTTTACATTTTGCTAACATTTACTATAACATTTTGCTAACATTTACTATACACTGTAACTTCTGGAAAATTCACCATTTTGATGTATTTGCAGATTTGTTGGGCACAAGACGTATGCATTTATAAAAGAAATTTTTATTTTATAATGTCAAAAGTTATTACATATATCTTCTTTATGTAAAAACATTATTTATTCTAGGCATAAATAGTTTTAGATAAAATCAATGTAAACTTGATGTTTTGGTTGAAAATTCTAAGAGTATTTTAAAATCTTTTTGAAGAACAAAGCAACCCTGCAGTGGCTGGCGAGGTTTTTTCTTGGTGTTGGAGCTTAATGCATGCGACAGTGATGCGTGATCACACGTGCAGAGGAAAAGTTCTTAAATTCTGCACAGCGCCTCGACAAACTACATTTTTTAGCCAGTTTTGAAGTTAAGAAAACCAACGTTTCATTCAGTGCAATTTTATTGACTTCGACGCCAGTTTTTATTATCCAGTTTTTTAACTGCAAGTGGGAGGGGTTTTTGAAGTCACACGACCGGGAGTCAGCATGTCTGATCTTGAATCTTGTTTTGTATCAAACGGTTCCGAAAAGTCCTTCCCAATTCTGACTGAACTCGGCGTCATTTTACATAACCGCATTGGTTTTGTAGGGATACCGAATTCAGCCATCGCGGCATTTAAGTAACTTCTTCTCGTGCTGTCGAAAGCTAATTTAAAGTCAACGAATAGATGGTAGGAAACCTCCGAGAGTATTTCTCCCATGAAAAAAATTACTTACAAAAAATATTTGCCTTTCGGAGTCGGCGTAAAACTGTAGGCAATTTTTGTTACACCATCAAGATGCACTCCACATATTGTAGGAGAAGTTTGGCCAAACATCAAGGTATGGTGTAAGCGCCGAATGATGTGTATTGATCCTCTACGCACGGGTTTTTTCTAATATGTGGTACACTGATAAATCCAATTAGTTCGTTGACATTTGGTTTCAGTCTTTCATACAACACTCTCGATAGAACCTTATATGAAATGTAAAGGAGGCTTAAATTCCGATCGGCGGGCATGCATTCGTCCGACTATATTCAGCAGATAATCTTTTGCATGTATCTTACCAGCTCTTCGTTACCACTCTTGAATAGCTCAGCTGGTAATCCATCAGCGCCCGTGACTTTGTTGCTTTTCAGCCGCGTTACTACTATCTAACCTTTGTCGAGGTCGGGTGAGGGGATATTTATGCCGCCATCAGCAATTTGGGATTCGGAATCTCCTCTCCAGTGATGCTTTCGCCATCACCATTTAGCAAAGTGGAGAAATCTTCTCTCCACAATTTGAGTGCGATTTGGACATCAGTCACCAGGTGGCTGTTTGTAGTCCTAACAGGAATTTGCCTCGGTCTTTAAACCTTCCGTAAGTCGCCGCAATTTTTGGTAAAATTTCCAGATGCTTTCCATTTCGGCTAGAATCTCAAGCTGTTCGGACTCATAGATTTCGACCTCTCTGTTCTTTCTGCGAACAATACGACACCCTTCCTTTCTGAACTCCCGGTAGCATCCCCATACAGCTCGTGTTGTGCCCGATCGCATTGTGGCCTTGTAGGCTCCATCTTTACTTTCCGTAGCGGTAGAGAAATGTGCTCCCAGGGCTCTTAGTTAGCGTAATTAGCAGCTGTATTATGCGATTTCAGCTTTACAATGCTTTTTTGAGTTGAACCTTAGTTTAAGTTGAGTTGAACTTTAGTTTAAGGTTTCTCGTCATCCAAATCACTTTTGAACAAAACTTAAGTCCAACTTAGAAGCGACACAAACATATCTGCACACTAGTACTTTGCACTATGGCGATTTTGACCGAACTTCTCCTACAATTTGTGCTGTCGGTGTGGTTGTTGTAACACAAATTGTTTTACGCCGAGGGGTGGCCGCTATTAGAAAAAACTTTTCTATAATTTTTGACTTAATTGCCCCGGGCAGGATTCGAATCCGGGACCCACCGAATGAGGCGCACACTCTAAAATTGTGAAATTTTTTAACCCAAATAAAAACTAATTCATTTTAAATTATGTTTTGTTGCTTACACAATTTTTCACAATTTTCTATCCATATCGTGTATAAACAATTTTCTTGCATTTTATTGTGTATAACTTCCGAAAGCTACACTTTGGGGGGCTTTTCCAGCGTAAGGCCTCGCACGCTTTTACACACGGCCATAATCACAGTCGTCGTGACACAAAATTGAATTTATAAATTTCACAACCAAATGCACATTGTATCAGTTGTTTGTATTATATTAACAAGTATTTGTACATATACGATATATACATATACATATATTATATTGACTTGGGAACCGACCACAAAGCGGCAACACTCTTTTTCTTTTGATTTTGTTGAAAATATAATATAATATCTATACCAATATACGCATCATTTGAAAGAAACTACCTATCCGACCATATCAATATTTGTGAAATCGGTTCAATAACTTTTGAAATTAAGCTATTAAAAAAAGTGAAAATACCACCTTTACCCCTTCAAACACCCACTCTATTAATTTGCGCAAAAAAAGTTGTTAGCCATTAGAACCAGCAGAAGAAGGCGCACTTTTTTTAATTTTTTTTTAGCTCTGTGAACCATTTTCTTCAAAATTACTTGGCATAAGCCACGTCAGTCCGTACTTACAATTCCTAATTTGTATTGACAGCTCGGTAGTCATAGGGTTGCTTAGTTCTTTCATTTAAGGAAAATTGAGAGATTGTGTACATTTTCAATGTATTTAAATTTTATTGTGATAACATCCTTTTTAAATTTATGATCATGCAATACAGCTTCCAGAGCCAGTAAAGTTCAAGGAACAATTAAGTGAAATGTTCAGCCTTATCGCAAATTCCTTGGGTACAAATATTCTCACAAATTTACCAGCGAACAAATAACAATTTTTCTCATTTTGTTTTTGTTTTTCTGGTAAATTTATGGGATCCGTTCCAATTTCCCGGCTGAAGCCGCTGCTCTACCAAATGAGCGTAACCGTCTCCGCCACTCCGATCCCCGTAATCCCAATATAAGGGATTTGAACGTGGCGATTCGGAGGTTAGTAGACCAGAATAAGCGGAACAAGTGGGAGGAGCACCTGAAGTCCTGCAACCTAATCACGGGTAACTGTAACCAGGGAAACCGGTCGACAAGGGGGACTCCTATCGGCCGCTTCCCCGTCAGTGATAAATACACTTGAGGCCTTACTCCTCCCGAACTACACTTACCACCTGGGCTCGGCTAAGCATCGACATGGCTTCCGGAAAGTGCATAGCACAACAACAGCACTCAACGCCATAAAACACACAGGTGAGTCGCGGTCTTAACCAGAACCGCCCCTGCGAGAGAACCCTCCTGGTAGCGTTGGACCTGTCAAAAGCTTTTGACACAGTAAGCCATTCCACGCTGCTACCTGATGTGAGTAAGAGCCTCGTAACACGAGAAGTTGGCTTAAATAAACTTGATTATACATTGTTCATATGAATTAAGCAGCGGAATTATTTAAATTAATGTTGTGTATCCCTTTTGTATTTCCTTTATTTTGTTTGTGTGCAAGTTGGAGAGTACTTAGAGGATCATGAGAAATCAGCTTTTGAGACAGTAAGCCATTCCACGCTGCTACCTGACGTGAGTAAGAGCCTCGTAACACGAGAAGTTGGCTTAAATCAACTTTATTATACATTGTTCATATGAATTTAGCAGCGGATTTATTTAAATTACTGTTTTGTACCCCTTTTGTATTTCCTCTATTTTGTTTGTGTGCAAGTTCGAGAGTACTTAGAGGATCATGAGAAATGTGTGAATAAATACAAGTGAGAAGTGTTAGCCTACAGACGTCAAAATTCGGCACAGTTAAAATCACCTGATGTAGCAACCATCAGCATTCTTGTGCCATTCACTGAGTGAATTTCTTTGTTTGACAATTACTATTGGCTATTTGTGACATTTAATATCAGCCGCCATCTTTAATTTAGAGTCTTCTACTTTTATTTATTCTTAATGATGCAAACGTTTCGTTCCAAAAAATGATATGTCAAGAGCTAATAGCAAATTTGAAACTTAGGGGCGATCAGAACACAAACAGAAGTTCGAACGTACTTTGTATGGAAGAAAATAGGTACACCGACAATTACAAAAATTATCAAAAATAATCGAAAAATTTCAGCTTTATTATATTACAAATTATTATTATTATTCTACAAATTTTGTTAAAAATGTTGCAGTTTAGATACAACTATACAGAATTTTATAGCAAAATTTTAAATTTGGATCTGTACAGTTTCTGTGAGGAAAATAGAAAAATAGTCAAAACTTATCAAAATGTCGCGACTCTATATTTAAATGCTTAATTAGTTTGACAATTCATTTAATAGTAATAATAATCATAACATTCAGTATTCGATATGGTCGAACGCATATGCATGCAAGTAGCAAAACTATTTACAGTGTTCTGCTCATCTTAAGCAACAAAATTCAATATAATACAGCTGTATAACTGATTTCATAACATATGGCATATAAACAAAAGTTCAAAACTTAAAAAAAAATTATAAAAGCTTGATAGAAATAAAAAAAATGTCATCAAAATGTTTGCCCTATTAGTCTCCTTTTTTTTGTGTTTGTTTAAGTTTTGTAGTTCATTCAATCTCAATATAATAATGTGCAAGTTTTAAGTGACTTAAAACTCGCGTTAACTTTTGATAATTTTTTTGCAGACGGTGTCGGACATTTTCTTCCATACAAAAGTAAATTTTATTACCGCGGTACTACTTGGACTTCTCATTCAATTGAGAGCTGTAGGTAATTCTGCCCAAATTTTGCAGCAGTTGAAGATTGCTCTGGTTACATTTTTCCAAAAAGAAACTCCGAATGCTCTATGCGGCACCCAATATAATATTGGTGTAGCTCTGTCATATTTTTCACGTCTAAAAAATTAATATAATTAGTATAATATAAATATTAAAACATTAAAAAAATATGTAAAATTATTTGAGGTTGCTGATTCACTGGTTGAGTTTATCGGTAAGCTACTTTGTTGCAGAGTAGTAAGGCTAAGCTGGGTGCAAGCAAATTGTCGCGGCACGAGTCGAGGAGGACGCCACAAGGAGGTGTCCTATCCCCACTTCTGTGGAACCTCACCGTAAATACGCTACTGCGGGAGACAGATTGGGGTGGCGCAAAAGTTGTCGCGTACGTTGATGACGTCGCGATTGCACTCAGGGGAAAGTTTCCGCAGACATTGTGCGAGTTGATGCAACGTGCGCTTCGGGAGGTATCCAAGTTGTCCACCCACTGGGGGCTCAGGGTCGGCTCAAGCAAGGTGGAACTTGTAGTAATAAACCGTTTATTTTACTCGCTCAACATCGAATGATCTTATTTTATTTTATGTATACCCAAGCGTGATATTAATAGTTCACAATAGTTTGACTATTTACAATGGATAAGTTTAAGAATGTTAATCCCTATTTACACTACACAAATATGCTCTTAGACACTACAGCTCGGCCAACCTGACTATGAGTGACCGCCCTCGGTCAGCCAGTGGTGGTTAATCTTAATAACTACAATTCATAAGGTAGAATAGCTAAGTGCTGCTTTGACTTTCAGAATTCGTTTTCCACATTTTGATGTTACAAGCTTCTATTACGCTATCGTAAGGTACCTGAGTGATCTGGCAGTTCTCGATGTCTCGTATAACGTACCGGTCGTTCGGAAGTACTTTGTGTATTGCGTACGGTCCTTTAAACTTGGGCAAAAGCTTTTTGTTCATGCCCATCGTCGTATCTCTGTTTTTAACGACGACGAAGTCACCCACCTGAAACGTATTTACTTTTTTGTTTTTTAACTCGCTTTGCTTCAGATTGTAGTTTTGCAATTTTTCAATGTTTTGTTTTGCAACGTCACGAAGCTCTTCCATATTTTCCCTCCCCCTTTGTGGAAAGCAATCCTCTAAGTATTCCGTAAGTTTATCGACTAAAGGGCCTCGCTGATTTACCCCAAATAATGCTTGACTGGGAGTCACACCAATGGACCTATTAACTGTGTTATTAAGGGCAAATTCTGTTTTCGCTATGTGCTTAACCCAGTCGGCGTGTTGGATTGAATCACTGAATTTCGCAAGCATACCGACTAGGGTACGATTGACCCTCTCAACCTGGCCATTTGCCTGAGGTGAGTGAACCGCGACTTTTATATGCTGTATATTTTTACTCTTCATGAACTCGGAAAAGTCTTTGGAGGTAAAACAGCTTCCCCTGTCCGTGATACACCTGACTGAACGGCTGTAGTATTCAAAATATTTGCTTAAAGATGCGTTAACTTCTCTTGTACTTGTCGTAAGGACAGGATACAACTTGGCGTATTTTGTGAAACTATCATTGATAACTAGAATGTGTGTACGCTTAGACTGCAATGAAGGCAACGGCCCTAAGTGGTCTATGTGGATTGTATGGAATGGTGTGGGCTCCTTGGGAATATTGTGTAACAATCTTCCGTTTGGCGTGGGTGACGGAGAATACATTATGCATCGTATGCAATTTTTTGTAAACTTGTTTATTTTATTTTTCATACCGGGAAACCAGTATGTTGTCTTTACTTTCTGGTAACACTTTTCTATTCCCAGGTGACCAATATGTTCATGTGTCATTCTAATTACTTCCTCTTCCATTTCTTGTGGTACAAAGAATAATGGATTGACGTCATTTTTTCTGTATACCACACCATTTAGCATCTCAAAGTTATCATGTTCCCCACTCGCTAACTGATTTTTCAAATCCAAAATTTTTTTGTCGCGTATTTGTGCTGCCTGTGCTATATCCTCGCTATCAACTATTGCAACAACTTTTTCATAGTCCTTTTGACACCTACTAAGCGCGTCTACATGAGCCATTTTTGCTCCAATTCGATGTTGGATTGAATAATCAAAATTTTCTAGTTCTAAAGCCCACCTTGCTATTCGGCTATTTATCATTTTTCTGTTCAGGGTTAATGTCAATGAATTGCAATCTGTTACAGTTTTAAACCTGATACCCTCTAAATATATTCTAAAGCGACGTAAAGCGTTTATGATTGCGAGCGTCTCCAATTCGAAACTATGATAGCGTGCTTCGGCTTCGGTAGTGCGTTTAGAAACGTAAGCAACAGGGTGGAAGGCATTGTCGTTTTGCTTTTGAAGCAATATCGCACCATACCCTATAGCACTAGCATCGCAATGAAGTTCAGTCTCCCTGTTTTGATTATATATTGCTAATACTGGACACGTTGTTAACTTTAATTTAAGCTCATCGAATGATGCCAAGCATTTTTCATCAAATTCGAATTTTGCATCTTTTTTTGTTAGCCTGTATAATGGACTAGCTATGATTGAAAACGATTTTACAAACATTCGAAAGTACGAACATAATCCCAGGAATGATTGTACATCCCTTTGGTTCTTCGGACACGGATACCCTGCTATGGCTTTTATATGGCTGTGGGACGGTTTTATGCCCTCGCGTGATACTTGATACCCTAAATATTCGATCTCGTAATAAGCAAACTTACATTTTTCTACTTTTAGCTCAAGATTATGTTCTTTTAAACGAGTCAGTATTCTTTTCACTACTTCAGAATGCCCATCGATTGTTGCGTTAGCTATTAAGATGTCGTCTATATACACGATTATTTCGTTCTTGACGACGAAATCTTTTAATACCTGACTTATGAATCGCTGGAAAATAGCTGGCCCATTATTGAGGCCAAATGGCATTCGCAAAAATTCGTCTTGCCCATTCGGAACGACGAACGTTGTATATCTGATAGAAAGCGCATCCATTCTAATTTGGTAAAATCCTGACTTCAAATCCAGTAAACTATATACCCGTTTCCCTTCCAAATACTCCAGACAATCTTCGATTAATGGGAATGGGTAATTATCTTTCACTATAATCTTATTTAAATTTCTATAATCAATAAACATTCTTAATTCTCCAGATTTCTTTTTCGTCAACGCAATCGGGGAGGAATATGGAGAGCTACTGTGTCTTATAATATTTTGTTCCAAAAGTTCAGCGATAATTGTTTCTTCTTTAGTCTTTTCTGTAAAAGAAAGGTGCCTCGGAGAACAGGATATCGGGATATTTGAGGTCAAGTGAATGTGTGCTTTATATTCACACTCTATTTCTTTATCAAAAGGTTTGTTTTGATAGGTTTGGCGTATCATTTGTTCGAAAAGTTCATTAAAAGTTTCGATACCGCAAATTTCCCGAATACTGTCATCTTCCGATAGCTTGCCTGAATGCCCGATATTAACTTCAGTAAAATGGACACCGTTTTCATGTTTATTAGAATTCAATTCAATTTTATTATTATCATTATCCGATGGCCCTGGTTTCATACTAAGGCGTATATTAAACAAACTCAAAAAATCCCTTCCTAGGATAATTGGATATGGGATAGCGCCGTCCGTCAAAATATAAAAATATGAAGGCTTAACAATATTGCGGAATTTCACAAGTAATTTAATTTTGTCTTTTCGGGCAACTACCGTGCAAGTGGTTTGTGTGCCCGCAAATAAAGCATGATCCTCTTTGACGTCGTGGTTTTTTACATTCAGCCGACAACTGTCCGTAAGCGGAACAGTTGTAGCACCTGGGTTGTTGTGATTGTTCAGCTATTGGTTGCCCACTCGTGTTGTTGATTAGTTTTTCGTACTTCGGCAATGCTTTCTTCAGGCAGGTCGTCCAGCGTAGTAGCGCTATACAGTACCGAAACGCAAGCAGTTTTGTCCTGCAGTCCTTCGGTAATAAATTCGACCAAATCGTTGTCGCCTACCGAGCTGTTGCACGCAATTTTCTGCATGGCCAGTACGTAATGCTGCAAGCTCTCCTTGCCTTTATTCCAACGCCGTGCTTCTAGCTTTCTGATTGTATCCCTATAGCTGGGGACCTTGGAAAATTCCGACGTTAAGTGCGCTTTTAGTTCACTCCACGTATGTGCTACCGTGATTTCCGCTACTAATTTTGCACTACCAGTAAGTAATTGGCGTGCCAGGAGAAGCTTTCGTCTATCGTTACACCCATACGTGTCAGCTGCATACACGAAGCCCGCGATCCATTCGCGCACGTCGCCATCATCATCACCGTTATATTTCGTCACCAGTACTTCGATGTCTCTGAGGGAGTACATGTATATGTTTGCTTGAGCACCGTCGGTAATCGAATCGTTTAAAATTTTTTCCAAGCGTAGCATTTTTAGGCACTTCTCGCACGTGTTTGCCTCGTGTTGGATTTTTCTAGTTTTAAGTCACCAGGTGTACCGTTGCGTACGGTATTGTCGCACCCGTTATCTTTGCTGGTCTCCAAATTTGCAGCGTCATCGCACACCCTTTCACTACCGCTGCTTCGCAATGCTTGCCTCCGTCGCTGGCGCTTTGCTTTTCTTGCAGGTTTTCACCTGCGATGTCTGCGTTTTGTGCGCCACCTTTTGATTGCTGTGAATCTGCAATTTGTGAATTTCGTGGTGGGGCTCCTACTATGTCCTGGAGTGGGGACATAGCCTCAGTTTCGGTGGCTGACTTGCGAACTGGTATTCCAGTTTCCGAAAGAATTGACGCGATTTTATTTTTCGGGCCGTTTTCCATCTTGCGGATATTTATTTATTGCGGAAGTTATTGTAATCGCGGAAGAAATTTGCCGGAAGAAATTTTAGTTTGTCCAATTAATTAAGTGCAAAATTTCTAGACGTAATTTTAGATAGGAAGTTGAACTGGAAAGAGAACCTAGCTCAACGACATGAAAAGGCTTCCATAGCCCTCTAAACATGTAAGAGAGCCATGGGGTCTTAGTCCCCGGATCTGTCGGTGGATTTTCACAGCGGTCGTCAGACCGATTCTCCTATATGGGCTGATCGTAGTGGCCCGCATTAGAAAAAGAGGTTAACCTCAAGTTACTCACCAAGGTGCAAAGATCTAATATGATCTGCATGAGTGGGGCGCTCAGAATCACTCCAAATGAGGCTTTGAACGCCATTTTAGACCTCCTTCCTTTAGATTTGGTTGGACAACAGATGGCAGCGATGACTGCTTTGCGACAAAGAGAGACATCTCAGTGGCACCCCGAAAGCCAAGGGAATTCTTGTATTTGAACAAGTTCTGCTCTATTTCGAGCAGCACGGATCAATGTGCTTTGACATCCGTTTCTTAAAGGAACTTTATGACACGAATTCCAAGCAGGGAGGATTAGAAACTTGAGTTTCATACTCCACCTGATAAAATTGTCATCTATACAGATGGTTCGAAACTCGATAATAAGGTAGGAGGAAGCGTTTTCTCACGAAACCCTCTCCTGCTAATTTCCTTTAGGCTACCAGATAACTCCAGCGTCATCCAGGCTGAGGTCTGGGCTATCATAGAGGCGGTAGAGAATTTTCAACCACCAGCCATTTCGGTGCCGGATATACCGAATCGATGTTGGTTACTGTCTTCAAGTCCGTTTGCTCAGTAAACTTTAGTAATTGTTTTACGCGGAGGGGTGGCCGCTATTAGAAAAAACTTTTCTATAATTTTTGACTTAATTGCCCCGGGCAGAATTCGAATCCGGGACCCACCGAATGAGGCGCACACTCTAAAATTGTGAAATTTTTTAACCCAAATAAAAACTAATTCATTTTAAATTATGTTTTGTTGCTTACACAATTTTTCACAATTTTCTATCCATATCGTGTATAAGCAATTTTCTTGCATTTTATTGTGTATAACTTCCGAAAGCTACACTTTGGGGGGCTTTTCCAGCGTAAGGCCTCGCACGCTTTTACACACGGCCATAATCACAGTCGTCGTGACACAAAATTGAATTTATAAATTTCACAACCAAATGCACATTGTATCAGTTGTTTGTATTATATTAACAAGTATTTGTACATATACGATATATATTATATTATATATATATATTATATTGACTTGGGAACCGACCACAAAGCGGCAACACTCTCTTTTTTCTTTTGATTTTGTTGAAAAAATATTAAAATATCTATACCAATATACGCATCAGGTGAAAGAAACTACCTATCCGACCATATCAATATTTTTGAAATCGGTTCAATAGTTTTTGAAATTAAGCTATTAAAAAAAGTGAAAATACCAACTTTACCCCTTCAAACACCCACTCTATTCATTTGCGCAAAAAAAGATGTTAGCCATTAGAACCAGAAGAAGAAGGCGCACTTTTTTTTAATTTTTTTTTTTAGCTCAGTGAACCCTTTTCTTTGCGTCAAAATTACTTGGCATAAGCCACGTCAGTCCGTACTTACAATTCCTAATTTGTATTGACAGCTCGGTAGTCATAGGGTTGCTTAGTTCTTTCATTTAAGGAAAAATGAGAGATTGTGTACATCTATATATATAAAAGAAAGTGTCCGAAGCGATGTAATCCCATAACTCGAGAGTGGCCAAACCGATTTTGATGATTTGTGCTTTGATGGAAAGGTATTTTCTCAGTACGGGTTTAAAAAAAAAGGTCAAAAAATCATAATTTCTAAATGTCTTATTGTTTTTGTTAAATTTTTTTTTTCATTTTGTATTTATTTATTTTGGCAACAACAAAAAAAATCAAATCGATCACTGGAGAAGCCAATTTTTTTTTTCATGTTGACTAAAAAACTGTTAACATTGACGTTGTTGTCCATTTTATATGGACTTGACGTTTCGTTTCCCCTCTATATTGCACTATATTGCGAATTCGTGCTTTGTTCGATCGAATAACGTTAAAATTGATCACGAGGATATATAGAAGAATAGAAATGCATGCCAAATTTGCTAAAAGCTCTAAATAATTCTTTGATATACCTAATTCATTCTATAAATCCACCAAAACACTTCTGAAAATTTTAGGAAATAATTCCTCAATTTTTCAAATGTTTTCTTCAATACTAACAAATCTGTAGGTTGAAAATCAACAAATCATGATACATAGGCGATTTTAGTCAGTGAGCAACCATAAGTTGCGGTAGCTGAGTAGGTAGCACGTGCGAGTATCAATCCCAAGGTCCTGAGTTCAAACTTCTGTGACTGCTGTTTGTTTTTTTTTTAATTCTCCTAAAGCCAAATTTGCTAAAAGATCTAAATAATTCTTTGATACACTTAATTCATTCTATAAATCCACCAAAACACTTTTAAAAATTTTAGAAATTAATTCCTCAATTTTTCAAATGTTTTCTTCAACACTGTAGGTTGAAAATCAACAAACCATGATTTGCTAAATCCGATAATTTATTTCTATGATTGAAAATCATACAAAACATTCATTGAAATCGGATACAACATTGGTGATATCAGCAATTGCTTTTTTTGTGTGTGTTGTATTGTTGGTTGGCTATTGGGATTTGTCTGTAAGACGTTTCTATTGTTGCTTCATTGTTTTCAAATTTTCTATTCGGGATTTCATGGTATTGCAGTTGTTCTTCATAATGCCACCAACGAGAAGATCTAATTTAGGCCGACGTTCAGCTGGTGCACGAGCAGTGTCGACTCATCGTGCGAATATGAGTCAAGAAGATAGAACAACAGCTGGCTGTAATCAATTAGCGTAGATTGGCACAACAAAGTCGTCGAGTAAATCAATGTGGAAATTTATCGGTGCAAAGTCGACGAATAAATACTGAAAATAGACAACAAAGAAGAAGTGCTGGCAATGCCAATTTGCTTCGAGTAGCATTCCGATATGATTGTGCATTCGATTATCGATATCTTCCTGTCGTTCAAATTGGATCAATGGTTGTAGTATGTCCACATTGCAACGCATTCAAATTTCCAGGAGAAACACCTGGATTGTGTTGCCTTAGTGGAAAAGTTAAATTGAAACAAAGTTAAATGAGAAACAACGAAGAAAGTAAGTTCGATGCTGATGCAATTATGTGCGCACCTGCAAATCAAATACGTTCATGGTTTGCAACCATAATTTCGACGTGTAATCCATCAAATATGAAAGATTTGTGGGATAAATATAAGGACAACATGTCAGAGGATTTTTTGCATCGAGTTCGTGCTGCAACAGAAGATTTCAATTTGAGAATGACTGATGAGATTCATAATGAATCGTTGATTGCGATTGAGGATATATGTTTGCTTATTAGCGGCAATTTGTTGTGTACTTTAGGAATACCAGCGCCTAATCGTTCAATCCACGATGCTTTCAATCAAGAATTCGAACGAGAACGTGAATATGATCGAGACGCATTGAGCCGAATGGTTTGTGATAATGTTCCATTGTTAAATCCTGAGCAGAAAATCGTGTATGAAACATTGATGAAGGCGATTGATGACGGAAATGGGGGAATACTGAAATTGCCGTTAAATCTCCAAGTGGTTGAAGATCCCACATGCAACTTTAGTAGAAATTCCGCTATGGGAAAAGTGTTGCAATTTTGTAAAATCATCATTTGGGATGAATGCACAATGGCGCATAAACGTGCATTGGAAGCAGTTAATCGGACCATGAAGGATTTACGCAATGATTCAAGACGTTTTGGAGGCCCTATGATTCTATTGTCTGGTGATTTCCGTCAAACGTTACCTGTCATTCCAAAATCAACTGCTGCTGATGCAGTTAACGCTTCCTTGAAGTCATCGTCTTTGTGGCGCTTTGTGAAGAAACTTAAATTGAATACGAATATGCGAGTTTCATTACAAAACGATCCCACAGCTGATGTGTTCTCCAAACAACTGATAGCCATCGGTAATGGCGAAGTTCCGGTTTGATTCCATTTCCGTCGAATTTTTGTAATTTCGTTACATCGAAAGATGAATTAATTCGTAAAGTGTTTCCGGATATTGTTGTTAATTATTTGAATCACGATTGGTTAAGTGAACGCGCCATTTTGGCAGCGAAGAAGAAGGATGTGAATGAGATTAATTTTAAAATTCAAAATCAAATTGGTGGTCCAATGCATTCATTCAAATCTGTTGATTGTGTGGTAAATGAAGATGAAGCTACGAATTACCCCACTGAATTTTTGAATTCTTTGGATTTGCCTGGTATTCCGCAACACATTTTACACCTAAAAGTTGGTTCAGTAGTGATTATGCTTCGAAATTTGCAACCTCCTAAATTGTGTAACGAAACGCGTTTGATTGTGAAGCAAATAATGAACAATATAAATTACGCAACAATTCTCAAAGGCAAGTTTAAAAAAGAACAAGTTCTCATACCGCGTATTCCTTTGATACCGACAGATATGCCTTTCGCATTCAAACGCATTCAATTCCCGGTTCGTCTTGCGTTTGCCATGAAAATTAACAAGGCTCAAGGCCAGGGGCGCACCCAGAAATAAAATTGACTTAACAGTTTTTTATTTATTTAGTTACAGAATAATGCTCAATCTTTTTTTATTCTTTGCCATTGAATCTAAATTTCCTCAATTTTCACTTCTATATCCCTGTGAACGTTGAGTAGTGCTAGACCATTAAGTCTCTCTCCTCCGGTTTTACTTCTTAAGTATGTTTTCAATCTTCGAAGCGATGAAAATGAGCGTTCGCTTGAAGCTACAGACACTGGAAACGTTGGACCAATCTGCAAGAATCGGTTTATTGATGTAAATATATTTGCATCACAACAATTCATGGATTCTTTAAATGTCTTAGCGGGCCCGTCGCGAGGACGGCGGGGGCCCCTGTAATTTGAAGAGCAAAAAAAAAAAGAAAAAAAAAAAAGGTCATCTCCGAAATCAAAAAGAACAAGACCCAGACGCGTCTATAAATGTAGTACCACGCATTCCGTCAATCCGACACTGTATTATCGATTTCATCAGCCGTACTTCCTTGCCTTTGCTTCAATATAGCAATTATAGACCAATATCTAAACTAACAGTATGCTCAAAGCTTTTTGAACAAGTGGTTAAAGAAAAAATTACCTTTGCTACCAAATCTATTTTAGAGCCGCGCCAGCATGGATTTGTCAGAGGGCGTTCTACTGTCAGTAATTTAGCTGTTTTCTCGCAGTACTGTATCACAGCATTCAATAGTGGTTCTCAAATAGATACCATCTATACAGACTTCTCGAAAGCATTTGATCGAGTATCCCACGCAATTTTATTGCATAAACTCGAATGTATTGGTTTCCACTCTGTTTTCTTGGCCTGGCTAAAATCTTATCTCTCAAACCGATTGTTATTTGTTGAAATAGAAAATTGCAAGTCGTTTTCTTTTGTGGCGACCTCGGGTGTTCCACAAGGTAGCATTCTTGGTCCAATTCTATTTATTCTTTTCATTAATGACATTGGTTCTTGCTTTAAAAACTCAAATTTTCTACTTTATGCTGATGATTTGAAGTTTTTTCGTAGTATTACTTGCGATAATGATTCTCATCTCCTGCAGCATGACCTAAACAATCTGGTCGAGTGGAGTCGCAGAAATAAACTTTCTTTGAATACTAGCAAATGTTTCCATATGTCATTTTCTAAATCTCCGGAGTTTCGGAAATCGTGCTATATTATTTCAAATCACCAACTTATTTCAGTTAATGATTTTGTTGACCTTGGAGTTGTGTTCGATAACCGTTTTACTTTCCGAAATCACATATGTTATGTCCTTCCAAAGGTTTATAGAAATCTAGCTTTTTTACGCCGCTACTCTAAGGATTTTAAAGATCCGTATACTAGGAGACTTCTTTACAATACCTTAGTTCGCTCGAAACTCGAGTATGCTGCTGTTATTTGGAATCCGATTTATGATTGCCATGCTGCTAGGATTGAAAGGGTTCAGCGTAAGTTCATTCGCTTTGCACTCCAATCGATCAGATTTGAAGAGCCGTTGCCCTCATACAATGCCCGATGTTTGTTAATAAGCTTAACATCACTTCAGAGCAGAAGAACAATTCAGTCTTTAATGTTTGTTTATGATGTAATTAATGGTTTCATTGACTGTGCCGAACTTCTAGGGATGGTTAGTTTTAATATACCTAGTAAAGCTCTTCGTTTTCAAAAATTGTTCTATCTCCAAGTGGTCAAAGTTAATTATTTTTCTCATGGACCAATTTTTAGAGCGCTTTTAGAGTTTAACAAAATCTCAAAAAAAGTTAATATTGATTTTTCGTCACCAAGATCTGTCTTTAAATCAGTCATAGACGATCTGTATTGGTAGTTTTTTATTTTTTATTTTTCGCATACATTTGGTTTTTAGTTTTAAGGTAATTTTGTATATTTAGTTTTAATTTGATTGTACCGCTAGTCTGTAAGATATATCATGTCATAGACCGAATAAATAAATTGAATTGAATTGAATTGAATTGAATTCTATCAATTCTATTATCTAAATGGCATGCGAATTCAGCCGGAAAAAGAGCAGGCACAGTGGTGCTTGATAACGCGCAGCTGATTCGTGTTGTTTACGTTCACAATAAACCGACAGGGCTTATTAATAATACTGTTCCAATTCAGCAAAATGACCCGGACGAAGGAAAATAGTTGCAAGTGCACTGGCGAACATCATTCGCGAAAAATTTTGGATGACCTTTTTTTTTTTTTTTTTTTTTTAGGTCGCGGGGGCGGTGCCCCGGCTGCCCCACCCTCTCGCTACGGCCCTGTGTCTTAGGCTGATTAGTCTGATTCAAACAGTACCTGAAAATATATTTAAAAAAAATTCAAATATTCCACATATGGTAAATATAATGGCGAATCAGAAAAGGGGAGATACGATGATTCCATACTATACTAATTGTATAAACTAGCGGTTTTAAAATTTATGTAACCGAGCGATTAGGTGAATATGAAAACAAAGCGTAGCAATTCTTCATATAGGCGTATTTTTTATGTGTATGCCAAAATAATGCATTTTATATACACATATCTATGTATAACCGACTCAGAATTGACATGTTTTAACCATAATTTAAATATTTGTCTCATATTTCGAAATTATTAAATGGTTAAAACTTGCTAATTATGAGTGGGTTTTATATGAATTAGAGTATAGTATGGAATAATTGTGCTACACTGGTTGCACATAATCGCGGATGGTTTTAATAAAGAAGATAATATTTATCATACCTCCTCCATATTTTGAACTCAGCTACGAAATCTTCAACGGAACCTGCAATATCATTAGGCCATTGTGATTCTTAAACTCTAACTGTCTCCTGTATTTGTTCGTCATTCAGATTTATGCATTTATTTGGCAAAATATTTTCAATTTTTGAGAGCAAACTGCGATGCTTCAAAAATCGCGATTGAAGTTGTTCCAGAAAATGATCCAAAAACGGTATATAAACCGACCGTCGGAAGTATTCTTCGGGTTCGCCTTCGTAGTTATCTCTATGGGTTTGCCTTCTAACCAAACGCGGAGTTTTAATTTCTAATTCCACTTCCAAAGCAATTTCTTTCACATTTTCATAAATGTGTCTAAACGATTGCACGGAATCCTCGCGCATGCCACTTACTTCAGTATGTAAGTTATTTGCAAAAGCAATGCAGCTGCTCAAATCGCAATCTACTTGTTGCAAAAAATGGCTTACATTTTTTGATAAAGAGAAAATGGGTTTTAGCACTGCCAAAGCAATAATAAATTGAGGTGAACGAATTGCTGCCAACAAAGCATGTGGTTTGGATACGTCACATCGCAAGTTCTCATTATCAAGCTCTTCCAGGGCCACGCAAATCAAGTTAAATATATCAAAAAATAATGAAAGGGAATTCAAATGTTCTATCCAACGTTTCACAAAATTTAAGAAGACGAAATGGCTTTGAATTGGGACATGATTTTAGAATTATATTTTTGAGAACTGCTCCGGCTTTGGGGGACATTCGAAAAGGATTAACAATCTCCTTGATTGAACTAATGCAGTTCCTAATAGCGGTTATATTGCAAGAGCTTGCGATGGCTAAATTTAAGCTATGCTTGGCGCAATGTACATAAACAGCTTCCGGATATAACTTTTGAACTACTGCAGAACATCCCTTGAAATGTCCACTCATAGAGCGCGCACCATCGTAGCCTTTTAAGGAAAGTAAAAAACAATAAAAATAAATTCCTTCAAATAAAGCATACGAACACACCTTGACCTCTTAGATACGTCAGATTAACTTTAAGTTCTTTTAATTTTTCGATAAGGACCGTAGCTAACCCGCTACCAGTAGTATCATTAACAGGAACGCAGCATAAAAAGTCTTCTCTCAGCTTCTGCTCATTTTCAAAATGATCCACATATCGTATACAAATTGAAAATTGCTCAATTCCACCCACATCTGTTGTTTCGTCAGCAATTATTGAAAAGCATTTCGATTTATTTATACGACTAATAACTTTTTGTTGTATCAATTCACCTACTATTTCAATAATTTCATTTTGAATACGCCAGCTAATATAGGTAGCATTGCTTGATGCAGTTTCAATATGCAATATGAAGCCAATTTCTCCCTATTTTCAAGTTGTAGCTTTTTGCGTCCTTTATCGATTTCACTTATCACATCATCCTTTTTGTTTTCAAAAATTAACTTGAAATTTGCTGCTTTTTCTACAGCGATTTTGTGGTAATCCCTTAGCTGATGTTGTTTGAATTTATCAATAGCATTTTTCCATTTTCGAAATGGGGTTTGCACGAAAGCATCGGCTTTTTGATGACTTCCATTTCCAACAGCTTCCCAACCAAAAGCTACACAAAATCTACAGTACGCTCCATCTTGAATTGATGAATACAACAATGGTTAACCCCCAAAACCTGTTCACGTGTTGGTAAGCCATCTGCTTTGATTGTGTTGGCACCGGAACAAAAAACGAAAAATATTGTGTATCACAAAGTACTCGAATAAAGATGATATTTTGCTAAGAAAATATTTTATTTAAAAAAATAATTTATTTAATGTTTAGTTTAATGGAATGTAAATTTTTTGGTTTAGTTTAATAATAGTAATGGTAGTTTAGTCGAAACGTCATCTGCTCGATTATTAAAGTTGAAGTGGCATTGTTAGAATTGAATTGTCTTCCAATAGTTTCGTTGTATTTTTGGGTGAGACGAAGTGCGCCGGGGCTGCTAGTTTTTAATATATTTAAATTTTATTGTGATAATATCCTTTTTAAATTTATGATCATGAAATACAGCTTCCAGAGCTGGTAAAGTTCAAGGAACAAGTAAGTGAAATGTTCAGCCCTATCGCGAATTACTTGGGTACAAATATTCACACAAATTTACTAGCGAAAAAATAACAATTTTTCTCATTTTGTATTTGTTTTGCTGGTAAATTTATGGGATCCGTCCCAATTTCCTGGCCGAAGCGGCTGCTCTACCAAATGAGCGTGACCGTCTCCGCCACTCCGATCCCCGTAATCCCAATATAAGGGGTTTGAACGTGGCGATTCGGAGGTTGGTAGACCAGAATAAGCGGAATAAGTGGGAGGAGCACCTGAAGTCCTGTAACCTAGTCACGGGTGACTGAAACCAGGGAAACCGCTCGAAAAGGGTGACTCCTATCGGCCGCTTCCCCGTCAATGATAAAGACACTTGAGGCCCTACTTCTCCCGAACTACACTTACCACCTGGGCTCGGCTAAGCATCAACATGGCTTCCGGAAAGTGCATAGTACAACAACAGCACTCAACGCCATAAAACACACAGGTGAGTCGCGTTCTTAACCAGAACCGCCCCTGCGAGAGGACCGTCCTGGTAGCGTTGGACCTGTCAAAAGCTTTTGACACAGTAAGCCATTCCACGCTGCTACCTGATGTGAGTAAGAGCCTCGTAACACGAGAAGTTGGCTTTAATAAACTTGATTATACATTGTTCATATGAATTTAGCAGCGGCATTATTTAAATTACTGTTTTGTACTCCTTTTGTATTTCCTTTATTTTGTTTGTGTGCAAGTTCGAGAGTACTTAGAGGATCATGAGAAATGTGAGAAGTCTTAGTCCACAGACGTCAAAATTCGGCACAGTTAAAATCACCTGATGTAGCAACCATCAGCATCATTGTGAATAAATACAGGTGAAAAATCTTAGCCCATAGAAGTCAAAATTCGGCACAGCTGAGATCACCTGATGTAGCCATTCACAGCATTCTTGTGTCATTCTCTGAGCGAATTTCTATGTTTGATAGTTAATATAGGCTATTTGTGACATTTAATATCAGCCGCCATCTTTAATTTAGAATACTTCTTACTTGTATTTATTCTCAATGATGCAAACGTTTCGTTTTCAAAAAATGCTATGTCAAGAGCTAAAGCAAATTTGAACATAGAAATCAGAACACAAACAGAATTTCGAACGTACTTTGTATGGAAGAAAATAGGTACACCGACAATTACAAAAATTATCAAAAATAATCGAAAAATTTCAGCTAATTAAAACATGCACTTTATTATATTAAAATTTAAGGGGCTAAAAAAATGCATGTCCGAATAGTTTCTACAAATTTTGTTAAAAATTTTGCAGTTTAGATACAACTATACAGAATTTTATAGCAAAATTTTAAATTTGGATCTGTACAGTTTCTGCTAGGAAAATGCTTAATTAATTTGGCAATTCATAATATAATAATCATAACATTCAATATTCGATATTGTCGAACGCATATGCATGCAAGTAGCAAAACTATTTACAGTGTTCTGCTCATCTTAAGCAACAAAATTCAATATAATACAGCTGTATAACTGATTTCATAGCATATGGCATATAAACAAAAGTTACAAACTTAAAAAAAAATTATAAAAGCTTGATGGATTAAAAAAAAATTGTCATCAAAATGTTTGCCCTATTAATCTCCTTTTTTTGTGTTTGTTTAAGTTTTGTAGTTCATTCAATCTCAATATAATAATGTGAAAGCTTTAAGTGACTAACAACTCGCGTTAACATTTGATAATTTTTTTGCAGACGGTGTCGGACATTTTCTTCCATACAAAAGTAAATTTTATTACCGCGGTACTACTTGGACTTCTCATTCAATTGAGAGCTGCAGGTAATTCTGCCCAAATTTTGCAGCAGTTGAAGATTGCTCTGGTTACATTTTCCCAAAAAGAAACTCCGAATGCTCTATGGGGCACCCAATATAATACTGGAGTAGCTCTGTCATATTTTCCACGTCTAAAAAGTTAATATAATTAGTATAATATAAATATTATAACATTAAAAAAATATGTAAAATTATTTGAGGTTGCTGATTCAATGGTTGAGTTTATCGGCCAGCTACTCTGTTGCATAGTAGTAAGGCTAAGCTGGGTGCGAGCAAATTGTCGCGGCACGAGTCGAGGCGGACGCCACAAGGAGGTGTCCTATCCCCACTTCTGTGGAACCTCACCGTAAATACGCTACTGCGGGAGACGGATTGGGGTGGCGCAAAAGTTGTCGCGTACGCTGATGACGTCGCGATTGCACTCAGGGGAAAGTTTCCGCAGACATTGTGCGAGCTGATGCAAAGTGCGCTTCGGGAGGTATCCAAGTGGTCCACCCACTGCGGGCTCAGGGTCGGCTCAAGCAAGGAGGAACTTGTACTCTTCACGAGAAGGTATAAAGTGCCTTCGGTGACTCCACCGGTACTAAATGGTATCCGGTTAAGTCTGTCTACAAGTGCCAAATTTCTAGGCGTAATTTTAGATAGGAAGTTGAACTGGAAAGATAACCTAGTTCATCGACATGAAAAGGCTTCCATAGCCCTCTAAACATGTAAGGGAGCCATAGGCAGGAAATGGGGTCTTAGTTCCCGGATCTGTCGGTGGATTTTCACAGCGGTCGTCAGACCGATTCTCCTATATGGGGTGATCGGGGTGACCTGCATTAGAAAAAGAGGTTAACCTCAGGTTACTCACCAAGGTGCAAAGATCTAGTATGATCTGCATAAGTGGGGCGCTCAGAACCACTCCAAATGAGGCCTTGAACGCCATTTTAGACCTCCTTCCTTTAGATTTGGTTGGACAACAGATGGCAGCGATGACTGCTTTGCGACTAAGAGAGACATTTCAGGGCACCCCGCAAGCCAAGGGCATTCTTGTATTTGAACAAGTTCTGCTCTATTTCGAGCAGCACGGATCAATGTCCTTTGACATCGGTTTCTGGAAGGAACTTTATGACACGAATTCCAAGCACGGAGGAGTGGAAACTTGAGTTTCATACTCCACCTGATAGAATTGTCATCTATACAGATGGTTCGAAACTCGATAATAAGGTAGGAGGAAGCGTTTTCTCCCAAAACCCTCTCCTGCTAATTCCCTTTAGGCTACCAGATAACTCCAGCGCCTTCCAGGCCGAGGTCTCGGCTATCATAGAGGCGGTAGAGAAGATTGGGCTCGGGATTATAGGAAGAGACATCTTCATTTCTAGTGACCGCCAGGCTGCAATCAGGGCTCTGAGCTCTTTCACGCTGAACTGCCGCCTATCTCTACAGGAGATGGCCCAGCAGAACAGACTGTACCTCATATGTACTGCAGCGACTCTTCTATAATGGACAGAAAGTCCGCAAACGCCTCCTTAGATAGTCGAAAATTCTTTATAAATCTGTAGACAATGTTCATAAATGTTATCAATACATATAAAATTCTCTTTAAAATATTACACTTACGCAGTGGAACTCATTTGTAAAGGGTTTGAAACATCCCTTATTCATTTTCTGCTTCTTGCCAATTACAGTTAACTCTCATCCTCCTCTGATGAATCCTCGAACCATAACACCGTCGTAGTCATATTTGTATTTCATTTTTCTTTTACAACTTGCGAAATGACAGCTGATAGAAATATACCATTATGGATGATCTAAATGAGTGAAACTCACAATAGCACTATTCTTCGGTGGGGTGCAATAACGTCACTGGTCATAACGTCACTGTGACTTTATTTCCAATTGGAATGGAAATAAAGTCACGGGACATTATTTCCAATTGAAATGGAAATAAGAACACATAAAAATTGACTGTAAATGAGAAATAAAGACACATTCCACATATTGCAAATGGGAAATAAAGTCACTTTTTAATTTCGAACTGGTAACGCTACTTCTGTAATCGAAACTTCAAATTCGATTACATCAACTCAATTTGTCAATAGGTGCGTACACGTACAAAATTATCCAGTAACTTGCCAGTAACTAAATTTTAGAGCGTAAGCAAAATTTGCCCTCAGTGAGAGAAACTTGCAAGAAAGTAAGAAAACGCAAAACCAGTAAGAACTTGCAAGTTTTTCTGACAGCTGATTCTTGTTTGGCGCGCAAATCAAACAAAAAGAAAAAGTTTAATATTTTGCAATTTAAAAACTTATTAATATTATAAATCTATTGTAAAATGGAAAATAATAACAAAAAAAGTATCGAAATAACATGTTCTCCTGGAACATTTAAAAAAGTGCAGTGCTATTTGCAGTCACTCCGGCCGAAGGGGCACCACCATCTTCGCAAACACACGGATTCCGGCCCTCTTCCTAATATATTAACATAATGAACTTCACAAACATTTTTACGTATATATATTTACTCACTTTTTCCATTTTTCACCTTTTTAAATTAAAATAATTGCAATTTTTAATATTTGCTTTCTTTTTGTGATCGACCAAATACTTGCAATCAGCTGTTTTCCGTACTGGCAAATTGTTACGAGTAAAAATTTATCCAGTAAAAACTTGTAACTTCCCCTCCAAAGAACTGTCATTTTCGCTCTCTCAATTTCCCCAACTTTGCAAGTTTCTTGCAAGTTTTTGCGTAAGAAAACGCCAAAAGATGATAATTCGTAACAATTGTTACGAACTATCATAAACTCGTACGTAGAAAAACACTACTAATATGATTGACATTTGGTAAATACTAGTTATCCACATGCTCTTGTAAAAAGTAAATTTTGTAAAAATGGAAACTCATGAAATCTTAGAATACGAGATAATACATGGTTTTAGGCAAACCTCCAAACTACTATTAATTAGAAGTGAAGAACAAATTTATAGAAAAAAATATGACCGAAATGGAATAATATACTATCAATGTTATAACCGTTTTTGTAAAGCAAGTGCTATAGTGGAATTTAATAGCAGTAGATATTGCAACCGAAAAAGAAATTCCACCAATGTCCACAATCACGATTCACAAAAAGATTTAATAAAAAAACTAGAATTATTAAATTCTATAAAAAATGAGTGTAAGACGGCGTCACTCAAAAGAACAGGTGTTCGCCAGATCTATGATGAGGAATGCAAAAAAATCAAAGATTCGGCACATTTAGTAGAATTTGGTACTATAAGAAGACAGCTGTTAAATCTAAGGCAAAAGGAATATCCTAAAGCACCAATGTGCTTTGAGGATGTTATCGCAGTATTTCAAAATGAAAATGTGTCAAAGGAATTTGGCATGTCAAAACATGATGAAGATAAAAAATTTTATATAGATACGATAATAACAGAACAGTTTTCATATAGTGTATTCGCTTCACCTACATTTGTAAATAATATAAAAGACATGCAAGTTTTAGAACCACGAAATTATATTGATGATAGTACATTTAACGTTGTGCCTGTTTCAAATGAATTTAAACAATTGCTGATTATTCACATTCAACATTCAGATCATGTAAGAATTTATTTTAAATTGATTTGACTTTACATACACATGTACATATTTTTATTATAACTAATTGAATTTCTTATTTCAGGCTTTTCCTTTTATATATTTATTAATGTCAAACAAATCGCAAAGAGCATATACACATGCTCTTCAGTATATTAATGCAAATGTGCTCAATTTGAATCCAACATCTGTGGTTACAGATTTCGAATGTAGTTTACGTAACGCCATCAAACATGTCTATCCTGCTGTTCAATTGAAAAGTTGCTGGTTCCACTATACGAATGCTTTGCGACGAAAAGCTTCGAAAATTCCCAACTTCATTCGCAATCTAAATAAAGATAAACTAGCAAAATCTATATTTCACAAATTTCTAATCTTACCACTACTGAAACCGACTGATATTAAAGAAGCATTTAAGATTTTAGAAGAAGATGCTAATAATTTGAAAGATACTCGTACTACGAAAGAACATATGGATAGTAGTTCGCTTGTTAATGAATTCTTGAAATATTACAGACGTCAGTGGATGAAAAAGGTAAAATAAAGTATTTTAAATTATTTTAAGGCATTAAGTTGTAGGCATTTTGTAAAAGGAAGAATTATTAGTTTCTTAAATTATAAAAAAAACCAAATAATGATTTTTCCTTTTACAGAATGTTTACAAGGAGGTGTACGAGTATGCACTTTGTAAAAGGACAATTTTTTAGTTTTAAATGATAAATATTGTTTTCAACGCTAATGCATTGCGCAAATGATTGTGTTTTGTTATTTCAGGAACGCCCTGAAAATTTTTCTATTTATAAGGAACCCATTACTACCAGCAGCTCTGCAGAATCATTTCACAGTCAATTAAGAATGAAATTGCCAAAAAAAGGAAGTTTTTATAGATTTTTGGTCATTTTGACCGATATTGATGCAACGAAATCAATAGATTTTTTGAAATCAATTGGTGGATGTACTAGTTTATATAAAAGTAAACAAAAATGGTTTAAAACAGGTTCAAATTTTGTTCGTGAACGCCTCCATCTATTGCATCAAAAAAAAAAAAATTACATTAACAGACATTCTCAACCAGCTTTCATTAAAAGAAAAATGTATGTTCGCAGAAGATTTTGTTAATGAAATTCCAAGTGATGATAACGATGATGATGATGACGATGAAGAGGATTATGTTAATAAAGAACATGATGATAAACGTGATGAACAAAAAGATTCCCTTTGTTTAACATGTTATGACAATGAACGCGAAGTTTTGTGTTTACCATGTAAACATTGCAAAATTTGTCGTGATTGCTTTAAAAAAAAAGAAGAATCATCGAAAAATAAAGGAATAAAAGTATTGTGTCCATTTTGCCGTTCCATTGTCCAGGATAGTATGATAATTTATAATTAAATGTTAAAAGTTTATTAGATTTTCATTGTCACTAAATAATTTTCCAAATGAAATCGCAAAGTGTTTTTGTTGAGGAATGAACATTGTGTAAACGCATAGATTATAAGTTTCCTTTCATATAATTTAAAATAAATAATAGAATTATATTATTTTATTTTTTAAATTGTTGGTTGTTAACTGGCGGGGTGCTATAACGCAAACGGTGATAAAGCAAAATTTGCGTTATTTCACTTTTAATTGAGAAATAACACCACAATTTCGATTAAATAACCCTTACTAAACAGAATTCTCCTTGCTGCGAGCCAGGAAAGCGGGACATAGCTCGGTTGAAAATTTGTTTCTAGAAAAACTAACCAACTAATTCGTGAATGGGGGACGGCGGAAAGGGGGGGGGGGCGTTGCGTGAACGGCGCGGCGCGGCGCCGCGGGACGCAAAGGAGAGCAATCACAGACCCGCCACACTATCCAGATATACTAACATTTTCCCATAAACTATGAAAGTGAAATAATGCCACATTTTTTTGCAAAAAAAAAAAGGTAGAAATAATGCAATTGGTAATAACGCCACTGCGGCTTTATTTCCATTTCAATTGGAAATAATGTCCCGTGACTTTATTTCCATTCCAATTGGAAATAAAGTCACAGTGACGTTATTACCAGTGACGTTATTGCACCCCACCCCCACCCCACAATTGCGCATTTTTTTCTAAAAAAAAAATGGAAATAAGGTAACAAAGGAAATTTCTGACATTACCATGTGTGAAATTTCGCGAAAATATATAATATAATAGAAATCATGAATGTGTTATATGGAGAAAGATGCGTAAGAGAATCAACTTAAAGAGTTTTCAAAAAAACATCGGTAACATTTTGCTGTAGAATGTACAAGGGTTTTATAAAAATGAGCACGAAGAATTTATGTACATCAAAAACATTGCACGAAATTTACTAAAAGGTTTTCACTGAAACTGGATTTTGTTTTAATTTGCTTTTGGTTTTTATTTTACTGGTAATTAGAATAAGAAATGATCTGAATTGAATTTCATATGTGATATTCCTTGTGAATTTGTTTTAGTTTTATCGATTTTAAGTTGAATGAAATGCAATGAATTCTTGTCAAGATTTTTATTAGAGAATTTAAAGATATAAATACATATATGCTGCGAAATTTTTAAATAATATTTTGCTGTCTTAAATAATTAAAAAGGTTTCGCCTTCTGCCAAGGGCTGCGTCTAGGTTTGATTCTTCAAAACCTTTATCAAGTGCAAGCGTATTTTCATCACTCACATCGTTGGCATCGCCCAAGTCGTCAAAAAAAATACAAAGGTTATGTAAAACACATGCACTGAGATGTTGGTTACTGGTCTCAAGTCCGTTTGCTCAGTAAACTTTAGTAATCTTTGAAAGAGCCCTTTCAGTAGTACAAATGAATTTTCAACCACCAGCCATTTCGTTGCCGGATATACCGAATCGATGTTAGTTACTGTCTTCAAGTCCGTTTGCTCAGTAAACTTTAGTAATCTTTGAAATAGCCCTTTCAGTAGTCCAAATGATTTTTTAACCACCAGCCATTTCTTTGACGGATATGCCGAATCTCCGATTATAAAAAATTAATTCCGAAACATATCCTCGTAATGGTTTTCTGCATCCTGAAAGAGTTATGACCTTCTTAGAACACGGTAATCATTCAGCGATCCTGGTTCACCACAAGTTATGTCATTGAACTTTTTGTTGACATGTACCACATCTTGCAACACAATGCTATATGCTCTTTTCCGATCAAAGTACATTTCTTTTGGGACTTTAATTGCAATGTGCGTATAATCTATTTCCCCTTACTTCACTGAAAATAAAATAGCATTAACTTTATGCATTTCTTTTACACACATTTTGTTACCACTTGTTAGATATTCCATCGTTTGGCGTCTTAGCCTCAAATTGGAGCACTTCTCATGTGCCTCGTCTCCACTATCCGCGTCTTCAGAAGAGCTGGAACTGGCATATACATATGTATCGTTTCCAATACTTTTAGTATTTCTTGCATCTCTCTATTGCGACGTGATTCGCAACGCCCACCCGTGTACAAAGACATAATCTACAAACGTAAAAGGTTATTTAGTGCATTTATTTAATGTTTTTAAATAAATTTAATAATTTACTACAGAATCCTCAGAATTGCTCATTTTGTTTTGCTTCTTAAAAATTTCACTAAACAGGACAGTTGCAGTGCAATTTGTGCTCGTTTGTATGGCATATTTTACAAGTAAAAGTGGTCACGCTTACTTGGAAGGTGCCAACTCTTTTTGTCGGGGTTTCGAAAGGATGACGTGTGATTTGTGGCGGCTTTGGCACTCTCACAGCTTTACCGTCCTTCAATCCTGACAATGTCTCAAGGGTCTGAAACCGATTGGACAGGAACTTGCCCATATCTTCCCATTTGGGTATGTCATTTTTATAGAGCCAGTGTGCTGTCAGGCAGCTTTGTTCGATATGTCAATTTGATCACTCTTCAGTGCTGATAACCAATTGTTTATCTCCCGCTGCAAACTTTTTATTGAGCTACCACACTCAAACTCTATTGCCCTTAAGTTAAACAATAGTTTTAGTTGTGTGTTAACTAAAATACGCTTGATTTTATAGCGTTCACACAAGTTTTTCCACGCTGTAGTAATGCCTTCATTAGTTAGTGGGCACTTTCTTACGATTTCTTTGGCCTCCCCTTGTGTCTTATGGTTGAGATGAAATAGTTTCTCAACCGGGGTGAGGCGCTTATTTAGGATGTAGATGGCCGTAAACATATCACGGAATGTTGGCCATGAAAGGTAGTCGCCCTTGAACACGTCTGTATCGCACGGTGGAAGGTGGATATTGTGTTCGTGGACGGACTGCTCCCCTACATCCTTTTCTACGTTAGATAATGCTTCTGCTTGAGTAGCCATAGCAGACATGCATTTAACATATGCCGAAAAACATGCTGTATATTTCTTTTTAAATGCCCTGATATCTTCTTTAGTTAAACCTTCTGAGTTCGAGAGCGTATCGTACGCTACTTTCGTTTTCTCCCATAACACTTTCAATTCGTCTTGCTGGATAGCAAGACCGTGCTTGTTTTGTTCTGAGGCAGGAGTGCTGTTGAAGTCAGCATCGAACTCTGCAACAGATTCTGCCAAACGGATGTATGAATCCATAGTGAAGCTAAGAGGGAGTTACTAAAGTCTACCTAACTCTGATATTGCTAAAAAAAAGTTCCGCAAAATGACAATTACCAGTAAATTTTCTTTATTTAACGATTTTTCTTTAATTTCAGACAAGTTTGTTATTTATTTAAATGTGATGCAAAAAAGAACACTGCCATCCAAATGTGAAATGGCACTTGATGCAAAAAAAAAACACTTGCCACCCAAATGTGTCGACGTATATATAAATGTGCATTAACAAGTAAAGTAGGTACTTAATTATGTACCAGTGATATATTGATTTACTTGTTGATTATATATACAATTAACTTTTCCTGCGGTTATGCAATTTTTCTGCGGCTATGCGGCTTTGTACAAAGATTTTTTTTGTGGACTTGTGTGATATTTTGCTGCGGCTATGCGGCTTTGTATAATGATTTTTGTGGACTGTATTTTCAAAATCTCGGCGTAGATGGACCATGTACAAATGTGAGTTGTGTATCCCAAGAGGGCAGTCCAGACGCGCAGTTGGAATTTTTGTAAATAAATTAAAAAGATTTGTTTTAGTTTAATTCAATTGGAATTTATTCAAGTGTATATATGTAGATATACAAGAATGGTTTTACCTGTGGTGTGAAGTGGCAGTTGACCTGCGTCCCTTCTAAGATCCTGAGAGGGAGTGTAGTTAGGAAAAAATATACGGTTGCCGTCAACCGCAATTTAATTGGAAATTACTTGCTGGGAATTCTAAGATCCTGAGAGGGAGTGTAGTTAGGAAAAAATATACGGTTGCCGTCAACCGCAATTTAATTGGAAATTACTTGCTGGGAAAATTAACAAAACGAATTATCCGGCGGGAAATACGGAATAATTCGCAGTTGCATATGTATGCGTATGTGTATGTACACGTTTAATTATAATAATAATATGTTTAATGGCAGATTTTGCCAGTGTTGTGAAGTAACTAAAATGAAATTTTATCCGAGTTGGAGTGTTCTTTTGCATCTAGGTTACATTAAAACAGGTCCAATGATAGCGTTGTAAACTCTTTTTGATTATTGCGCTAAAATGCAGTTGGAAAAATAGTAATTACAGAGCACTGCAACAGTTGATGAGTGCTTCAATGACCAGGTGCACTACTGTGAATTAAACCAGAGTATAAATTCGCCAAAAGTTTCATTTGCTACTATGCCCAGAATCTGGTCTGAATATACATATTGGAAAATTTATGCTCTGGAATCCTCTGTTGTAAAATATGGACAGCTTTAACTTGCATATTCGACATTGTATCGCGGCTATTTATAGATTATAATTTTGTAATTATTTTATTTGCAGATCCCTAACACAATTGAAAAAAGTTCAGACCGGCAGATTTGAATAAATTTTTGCAATTTTCAAAATGTAAGTAGGTAAAAAGTCGCATAAGTTTGTAATAAAAGTGAAATTTTTTGACCCCCCTGAAATTTTTTCTTGTATTTTACATTTTTCAAAAAAATTGCTAACATTTACTTTACGTTGTAACTTCTAGAAAATTCACCATTTTGATGTATTTGGAAATTTGTTGGGCACAAGACGTATGCATTTATAAAAGAAATTTTTATTTTATAATGTCAAAACTTATTACATATGTATATCTTCTATATGTAAAAAAATTATTTGCTCTAGGCATAAATAGTTTTAGTTCAAGTCAATGTAAACTTGATGTTTTGGTTGAAAATTCTAAGAGTATTTTAAAATCTTTTTGAAGAACAAACCAACCCTGTAGAGGCTGGCGAGGATTTTTCTGCAGAGCGCCTCGACAAACTACATTTTTAGCCAGTTTTGAAGTTAAGAAAACCAACGATTTATTCATTGCAATTTTATTGACTTCGACGCCAGTTTTTATTATCCAGTTTTTTAACTGCAAGTGGGAGGGGTTTTTGAAGGCGCACGACCGGGAGCCAGCCTGTCTGATCTTGAGTCTTGTTTTGTATCAAACGGTTCCGAAAAGTCCTTCCCAATTCTGACTGAGCTCAGCGTCATTTTACATAACCGCATTGGTTTTGTAGGGATACCGAATTCAGCCATCGCGGCATTTAAGTAAGTTCTTCTCGTGCTGTCGAAAGCTATATTATTATATTCATTATATTATTATATTAACGAGTATTTGTACATATACGATATATATATGTGGCAACTCTGTTAAAACCACATAACTTCCACGATGTGTCAACTCCGACAACTTGCACTGTCAGTCATTACCACAGCCAACTTGACTATTTGAAAAATTACAACTTCTTCTCGATTTGGATTTCCACGGACAGACACGTGCAGCGACAAACCTCTGAACAATTATATTTAATAAAGTAGTATTAATTGAGTTTGTAAGTAGATTTAATTAAATAAAAGCTTACAATTGGTGACCCCGACGATTTTTTGTAATGGAGAGCGATAACCAAAGCAGTGGTACACCTCAAGTGCCAGATTCACGAAACGCTCAGAGTGTGCACGCGTTGTCTCTGCCGAAATTGCCTCTACCAACTTTATCGGAAGGCAATATTGAAGCCTACTTTTATTCTCTTGAATTTTGGTTCGAGGCATCAATGGTAATTGGAGATTCGCGAAAATTTAACATTGTCTTGGCAAGTGTTCCCCCGCACCGGTTAATGGAGTTACGAGCAGCAATTGAAGCAGCGCCCACGACCGGCAAGTATGCTTATATCAAGCAAAAAGTAATCGAACATTTTGCTGACAGCGAGCAGCGCCGTTTGCAGAGGGTGCTCTCTGAAATGCCTCTTGCAAATAAAAAGCCTAGCGAACTCTACAATGAAATGAAGCGCGTCGCAGGTACATCGCTGAGTGACAATGTGCTACTCAACCTTTGGATCGGTCGCCTTCCTCCTCATGCACGGGGAGCAATCATAGCAGCAGAAGTACAGCTAGCGCAGAGGTTGCGTATTGCAGACTCAATAATAGAATCGTTAAGCGCACCTACTCCCGAGCTAGCAGCGGTGTCGTCCTCACTAGGTGATATGCAAGCAATGCAAAAAGAAATAGCAGCGCTTTCTCGCGACGTCCGTAATTTACTTGACAACCGCTCGTCACGTATACATTCTCGTTCGCGCTCGCGCTCGCGCTCTCACGCACGTTCTCGATCTCATTCTCGCAATAATGAAATTTGCTGGTATCACGCCACATATAAAGACAATGCGAATAATTGTAGGAAGCCGTGTGTCTTTACAATAGGCCAGCTCAGCTGAAGTATCGGAGTTTGGCGAACGCTCCGAAAACGAAAAAACATCGCGTCTGTGCATTCTCGACTCAACCACCAAAATAAAATTTTTGATTGATACAGGCGCTGATGTATCCGTTGTTCCAAAAAGCGAACATTCAGCTCGAGCTACACCTACATCGATAAAATTGTTCGCTGCTAATGGCACAGCCATAAATGTTTACGGCCAAGTTCTTTTAAAACTTAGTCTAGGCCTCCGCCGTGAATTTATTTGGAATTTTTTGATTGCTGACGTAAGCCATGCAATTATCGGTGCTGATTTTTTGACGAATTTTAGCTTGATCGTCGATATGAAACGTAAATGCTTACGCGATGAATTGACTTCGCTTAAAACAGTTTGTGTAATGGGAAAAGCTCACATTTCTGTAGTCAAAACGTTTGCGATTTTCAAATATTTTAAAGCAGTATCTTGAAATTACACGTAGTCCGAATTCCGGAACGCAAACAAAACCTCAAGTGTTGCACCGTATTGAGACTACGGGTCAGCCTGTATTCGCCAGGCCTCGTCGACTTTCGCCGGAGAAGTTAAAAGCTGCTCGCGCAGAGTTTGAAACCCTAATGAAGCTAGGTATCTGTCGTCCATCATGCAGTAACTGGGCGAGCCCGCTTCATATGGTCAAGAAAGCGGACAGATCTTGGAGACCTTGCGGCGACTACCGCGCGTTGCACGCCAACACCATACCGGATCGTTATCCACTCCCGTATTTGCATGATTTCTCAGCTGCACTCACCGGTAAAACCGTTTTCTCCAAGATCGACCTCCAGAAAGCGTTTCACCAGGTGCCCATACATCCAGACGACGTAGCCAAGACGGCAATAACTACGCCATTTGGACTCTACGAATTTACCTACATGACCTTTGGCCTGCGCAACGCTGCGCAAACCTTTCAAAGGTTAATACACGAAGTATTCCGAGGTCTCGACTTTGTCTTCGCCTACCTGGACGACGTTTGCATCGCTTCAACAACTCGTGAAGAACATGCATCTCATTTGCATATTGTTTTTCAACGGCTAAAAAATAATGGCCTAACCATTAATGTTGCCAAATCACAATTCGGCACCGCCGAGTTAAACTTTCTCGGACATCGCATCACCAGCGAAGGCATCTTACCGCTTCCAGACCGCGTAAGAACATTGGTGGAGTACCCACGGCCGGTGGTTGCAAAGGAACTTAAGAGGTTTTTAGCGATGCTAAATTTTTATCGCCGATTTTTAAGGAACGCAATGCAAGCTCAGGCGCCATTGTTTAAAATGGTTCCGGGCAATCAACGTAATGACAAGACCGTATTATGTTGGACATCTGATAGCATACGATGCTTCGAAACATGCAAAAATCAGCTGGCGAATTGTGCTTTGCTAGCGCACCCATCACCAAACAGTGAGCTTTCTTTATGGGTCGATGCCTCAAATTTCGCAGCAGGCGCTGTACTCAACCAGGTAATAAAAAACAAGATTCAACCGCTGGGGTTCTTCTCCCGTAAATTTTCCGCAGCCGAAATGCGATACAGCACCTACGACAGGGAGCTAACCGCCATATACGCAGCGACACGCTACTTTCGCTATCTCATCGAAGGTAGATGCTGTCACATTTATACTGATCACAAGCCTTTAACTTTTGCGGATCGGCAGGCTCGCCAACTGGACTTTATCGGCCAAATAACGACGGACATACGATTCGTTGAAGGCCAACGCAACATCGTCGCAGACGTACTTTCGCGCATACAAGAAATCAGTACTAATTCGATGTGTGGTAAAACGATTGACACTCCACGGGATGAAGCTCACGTTCGACAAATTGAAACAACAACAGCAATAAACTATGACGAATTGGCAAAAGACCAAGCCCAAGACGCAGAACTTCGAGCATTTCTGGAGAAAGGTAGTAGTAGTTCATTAAATTTAAAACGTTTTACTTACCCTTTTAGCAAGCACTTCGTTTATTGTGATATTTCAAATGAGCGCATACGACCGTTTATAACCAGAAAGTTCCGGCAACAAATCTTGCGTGGTACTCACGGCTTATCGCATCCTGGCTCAGGGGGAACTGCAAAGCTTATGTGTGAACGATTTGTATGGCCTGGCATTCGGAGAGACTGCACTGAATTTGCACGCTCGTGTGTACACTGCCAACGTAACAAAGTAAGCCGCCATATCATCACGCCCCTTGCTAGGAGGAATCTGCCTTCACAGAGATTTGCTCATATCAACATAGACATTGTGGGCCCATTTCCACTAGCAGACGGATGCAGATACTGTCTCACTGTTATCGACCGGTTCACGCGTTGGCCAGAAGCTATTCCGATTGCCGACTCAACCGCAAATACTGTGGCACGCGCATTGATCAACAGCTGGATTTCGAGGTTTGGGGTCCCTATCGATATTACGTCCGATTTAGGCAGACAATTCGTTAGCTCGATATTTCAAGAGCTATTGAATATACTTGGAGTTCAACACTTACGCACCACTCCGTACCATCCACAAGCGAACGGAATAGTTGAGCGCTGGCATCGGACTTTAAAAAGTGCGATTTTATATTATGACACGCAGAGACTTACCACGTACTTGCCAATAATACTATTGGGTTTACGTTCGACCTATAAAGAAGATGTGAAATGCACAGCAGCAGAGCTCGTTTATGGTACCAGCTTCCGTCCGAATTTTTTGTGAACAACGACAGAAGAACAGAGTCCGAAATCGTACAACAACTTAAAGAGGCCATGCGTGACATTCGACCCGTGGATACCGCCTGGCACAGCGTTAAGAAACCCTTTGTTCATCCGCACCTGCATAATTGTGAGCAAGTTTTTCTCAGAGATGACTTGATAAGACCATCACTGTCGTCGCCATATTCAGGTCCACACAAGGTCGTAAAACGAATGCCAAAATATTTCATAATTAATATCAACGGCAGGGAAACAAAGGCATCCATTGATCGGTTGAAGCCAGCGTTTTTGACTTGCGACCAGTCAATAACAAGAACACTTTACGCGCATACTATGGGGGGAGTAATGTGGCAACTCTGTTAAAACCACATAACTTCCACGATGTGTCAACTCCGACAACTTGCACTGTCAGTCATTACCACAGCCAACTTGACTATTTGAAAAATTACAACTTCTTCTCGATTTGGATTTCCACGGACAGACACGTGCAGCGACAAACCTCTCAACAATTATATTTAATAAAGTAGTATTAATTGAGTTTGTAAGTAGATTTAATTAAATAAAAGCTTACATATATATATTATATTGACTTGGGAACCGAGCACAAAGCGGCAACACTTTAATAAAAAATTAAAACGTTTTACATATGGCCCGTTTCTTTGTAAGCTAGTTCCAGAAGAACACTGGGTAGGATAACAAAATGCTTGTAAAGAAACAACACTAACTCGGAAAAATATGCGAGTTGAGCCAACTCGGTAAAATGATATCCGATCTGAGATGTAAGTAAAGCCACGTCAAGTGATCCCCGAAAATTTCACTTAATTTTGGATTCCAGAAACAATTATTTTATTATGAAGTGAATGTTATGCTTACATCGTCCCATTAATAGTTTGCGAAAATTCGAATTATTGTTAAAGTTATTAACAATCAAAATTTTGTGCACGATCAAATTATAAAATTGATATCTCCTAAACTACAATAGATAATGAGATGAAACTTTCAGAGCTTTTTACAAAGTGTTTGCACTATTTTTGTCATTGAAAACCAACATTAAATTATTATAAGTAATTGAATGGGGAACGCTGTAGAGCCATGGTTATTACCTTTTTCGTGCCTGAATTGGGGGACGATGATGTGGACGACATTTGGTTCTAATAAGACGGCGCTACATGCCACACAGCCAACGAAACAGTAAATTTATTGAAGGAAACTTCAATAACGATGCGGTTTAACACCGCTGGACTATATTTTGTGGGGTTATGTGTAGTCGCTTGTATACGTAGAGAAGTCCGAGACGATTGACGCCTTAGAAGAGAATATTCGGTGCGTAATTGCTGACATACGGCCCCAATTGCTGCAAAAAGTGGTAGAAAATTGGGCCTCTGACTCGAATTTATTCGGGCCAGTCGCGGCGGTCACTTGCCCGAACTCATTTTTAAGACATAATAGGAAACCTTTATCATTATAAAAAAAGCTGAATTCTTTGCCATAACATTAAACTAGATGCGTTTTATTTCTTCTTAAAAACCACATGTCTAAAAAAAACACCATTTACCTGTGTTGCATGAAACTTTCGGAGAGTAATGTGCCACTGTGGGAGCAATCTGTTGAAAACAAAGTAGATGTACCTAAAGACCGAAAATAACTCGTCCACATTATTTATATTTATTTTTTTTTATCATTTACCGTATTTTATTGCCTTTTTGTGATATATTACCAGAGCGTACTCTGTCGCTATAGGAGCAATCTGTTGAAAACAAAATATATACATCCAAAGTTCGAAAATATCTGGTCCACATTAAATTCAATTTTGTTTTTCTATCACTTACCGTATATTTTTACCTTTTTGTGATATACCACTGAGAAAATATTTAATGTTAGAAATTTCAAGGTTTATGATCATCCAAAAATATTTATGAAAATATTTTTGTTGAAAGTGTCAGTTACTAATTTGTATTATGGAATATTCTGGAATGAAAACTCTTCCCTTGGCATTATCCATGGTTGAATATTAGGAAGTTGGATAACCAGGCAATTGTCTGGCTCTCACTCTCTGTATGGACAATCGCGATATCTTTTAAGCTGTTTTGTATATTTAATTCAGATTTTGTTCGAAATAACAAGTTTATGCTTCTCAAATGCAAACTTACAAGGCAGTTCAAAAACACAAAAGTCAATAATTATCCAACCTTATATTATTGAATCATGGGCATCATCCACATACCTACCTGGATACTGTTGTATTTAAAACAAAGATATAAAGAATCAAATTAAAGGTCAGTAAGAAACGTAACGGGAAAACAAATTAATTAAAAGTTTAGCCGAGGAAAATGAGCGAACAAATTTGTATACCAGTTATGGGTAGTCCATTATTTTTTAAAACTGAAAATAAATCACAATTTTTGACACTTTGATAACCCGGTTATTTTCGGTCTATGTACATATATACACAGGACAAGGCCATGGGTAAGCTTTCAACAAACCGAATCTAGACAATATATATTTCTCTATCTTAAATACAAGAACACAAAAAAAAAAATTTTAATACATTGTACTTTTTCAAACTTCGAATATCTTTAGAAATACTTAAGATATTTGCGTCTTCAAGTAAAAATATTGATATACCGAAATCTCGATATTTCTTACTTTGCGGATACCGATATTGTTTAATGATATCGATACGATATATAATAATGATAATAAATTGACGGTTACTTCATAGCTTGATGTTTGGCAGAACTTCTCTTACAATTTAGGGTGTGCGTTTTGTTTTAACACAAATTGTGGGACCTACCTCCGCACGGCCAATTTATTTTGTGAGGCTTGACACAAATTAGCTCGGAGGTTTGCAATTGTCTGCCGAACAACTTTTTCTTTAATTTTGATATTACTTCCTCCGGTCACGATTTGAACCCAGGACCTACCGAATATTCGCGCACCTAAATCTGCCCATTAGCACATATGATAATGCGACATACTTGTAGGAATTTTATTTTAAGGTTGCATACTTGTCGTCATGCCGTGCACATACCTACAGTGGCTCCAAGCCAAAGTCGGACACAGTAGAAAAAAATGTTCCTTCCTCAAAATATTTCAACCAAAGCAATTAATAAAATGGTAAAATATTAAAATATTAATAGTATTATAAAATATTCTAGTAAAACATCATATAAAAGTAAATTCAATGCGCAAGCCAAGCTCGGACAGTGGAAACTATCCTCTAAATAAATTCAAATCTGTCGAAGAATTGCAATCAACTCCAAGTATGGTGTTTAACTGACTAAAGGGAATTCCCCGGATGGGTTTTTAATATTTATGTACATAGTTGGAATTACGGTTTGTGATTTAAAAATGTCTAGGCAAAGAGGCCAAACAAGTGTTGAATTGAGAAAGTTGGTTATTAAGCATTCCAACGATGGAAAATCTGTGCGTAAAGTTGCTGCAATTGTCGACAGAAGTCATTCTACTGTTCACGATATAATTAAGCGCTTCAAAACCAACAATCAAGTGGATAACAAGCCTAAATCTTTCCACAACAAGATTTTACCGACTTTGATAAGCGATATCTGTTGCGAAAAGATAAAGATAATCCTTTCCTTAGTGCACCAAAGTTAGCTGTTAAAGCTGAAAATGAATTGGGAAAGAAATCTAGTGCATCTACCATCAGAAATCTACTTCATGAGGCTGATCTAAATGGTAGAAATGCCCGACAAAAGCCGTTGATCAGCAAACGCAATCAGACCATCCGATTAAAATTTGCAAAAGAACATGAAAATAAGGAGTTTCCGTTCTGGAAAAATGTTACGTTTACTGACGAAAGTAAATTTAATGTTTTTGGCTCCGATGGAAAACCATATGTTTGAGAGAAACCAAATGAGGAGCTGCAACTGCGCAATCTGAGACCAACTGCCAAACATGTTGGCGGATCGGCAATGGTTGGGAGTTCATTTTCGGATTCTGGACCAGGATATTTGTATTTCATTGAAGGAATAATGAATGAGAATGACTATCTTAACATTTTAAGAGAAAACTTACCAAAAAGTCTTTAAAAATTGGATCTTGGTGTTGATTGGTATTTCTACCAAGACAATGATCCAAAGCATAATTCCTACAAAAGGCGTTCTTGGTTGATTTATAATTGTTCTGGAAACGCTACTCCAAAGTCCTGATATTAATCCTATCGAAAATTTATGGGACTATCCTAACACAAAAATTCGACAGCATTCCGTTTCAAGCAAAAATGATTTGAAATCTATGTATGTTATTACAAGAATGGGGAAAAATCGAACCTAGTTTTTGCGAAAAGTTTGTTAAATCAATGCAGAACCGGCTCAAAATAATTATTAAAAATAAATGTCTTCATACAAAATATTAGATTTTAAAATATATTTCGATATTTCGAAAAACTTAATTGTCCGATTTTGGCTTGCGCTTAGAATTTACTCTTATTTGATGTTTTACTAGAATATTTTATAATACTGAATTAATTTATATGTTTTGTTTTTATATTTTGGAAGTGCAATAAATGAGTAATTGAAAAAATATTTTACCTTTTTTTAATTGCTTTGGTTGAAATATTTTTTTCTACGGTGTCCGACTTTGGCTTGGAGCCACTGTACATTAATTAACATGTGTGCGACATATGTATGTATGTATGTACTTGTCGTCAAGCCATTCACATATTCATATTCATTTATATGAGTATGGATCGATTTTGTAACTTATCGACGGCTGCAATTTCCTATATGAAACAGTAGTAGAAAATTATTGGATTGTGATTCCTGCAAGAAACGAGGAAAGCGCACAAAAACGAAATAAAGCACCACGCACACACACACACACATCACACATCATCATTTATGTAAATCGAAGTTGTGGCGCTTATTTTGTGGACAACCTCATCGCAGCCGGAACGCAAACCAACAGTATTTATTTCGCTAGCTAGAGAGACAACTGAGTGTCTGTTGATCCACAGCAAAAACGTGTCAATAATTTTAAAAGTACTAAAGAAGCTTTTCGGGAAACCGGAACTGTCAGTAAATGGTCAAGAAAATAAGGAGTATTGCTCTGATTTCCGAAAGCCGAATTAAACATTTGGGCCACACCAAAGTTGAGTAGAAGGCCGATCAAGCTTTTTCCACACCAACGAATTAAATTATGAAAGTTTTAGAAGAAAGAAGTGCGAGAAATTCACAGAGGCGCATATGAATAGTAACTGCAAAAGATTTTTTAACATAGATCACGGTGAAAGGTGGCGGTTGGTTCGTCGAAAATGGCTTTGGCAACTGTTTACAGGGAAATCATCGCAGCGATTCTAGTGGGGGACGACACGATTGCAGGCGCAGGCGTTGTACAAGAAAGTTGCATCCACTTCTTCACGAGTCTAGCTTAGGTGGCCGAAAGTGGCAGCCGGTTCAGCCACAGCGAACGTCATAACACACAGCTCAGCTGCAACGGGAGTCGTTGGATGCGGCTCAGCGAGATTTTAAAAATACTTTAAAATCTAGTTGTACGCGGAAGTCGTTATTCAAGATATTGCCAGTACTTCTGTATGCCAATGGTAGGGAAATGAAAAGCTATGCGTTTTTCGATGAAGGGTCGGCAATATCGTGGTTTGGCAACCCGCCTTGGAGTTACGGAGCCTTTGTTGTGAGTTGATATTCAGGTTGATATCGGGTGTTAGGCGCAACCATTGACAATTTTTAATACGTGAAGTCCGGACTGTCCCACAGCTCCAGTTACCAATGCAGTCCCTCGTTATCAACAACCTTCATTATAAGCATCAACATTTGCTGACCCAGCAATACAGTGACGCTATATCAGAGCTCCTAATAGGTTTAAATAACGCACATCTTGGCATACTACGGGGGACAGCGGTCGGAGTTTTCGCTGAGATGGTGGAAATGCTCTACCAGTTGAGAATCAGAGCTGAAGATACATCCTCACAAAGCTTTTTATGGAGATTCGACCCCGCAGCGCCGATTGAAAAATACGATATGAGTTTAATGAAATTTGGAGCTACGAGTTCGCCGTGCTCAGCCCAATGTGTGAAGAACAAAAACGCAGGATTCGAAGAGCAATTTTCCGAAAGCGCAGCCGCGATCATAGACAACCACTATGTATGTAGATGACTTCGTGCCTTGATCTCAGATGAGGAAGGGGCTTTCAGAGTTACGAATCAAGTGGTGCTAAATCATGAAAAAGAAGGATTCGCATTGAAATGCTTTATATCGAACCCGCAACTTGTCAGTAGTTTAGATAAGAAAAAATTGTCATCCCATACCTTGAATCTCGATAGGGAAATTACCGGATGTTTTGAAAATGCTCGGAATGTTTTGGGATACGTCTGAAAGTGCTTTGAAGTTTATTTTATCATTCGGAAAGGTTAATTAAGATTTGCTGCCCGCGAAACGGAGACGAACTAAAAGAGAGATTCTTAGTACAATGATCCCCGTTTCTGACCCGTTTGGAGGGGCGGCGGAATATATTCTGGACGGCAAATTGATGTTGCAAGCAATATGGCCGGAACGAATTTATTGGGATGAATATTTGCGACGCGATGCACGCAAGGTGGAGAAAATGGCTTCGGGTGCTACGTGACTTGATGAAAATAAGAATATCATAATGTTACGAATATACGTTCATGAAGACAAACGTTTAACTACACGCAGACGGAAGGAAGTTTCTGGAGGAAGAGGAGACCACCTGGGCACCAAATTAAATTTGTATAGGTACGAAAGCCGAGCTGCGTAACAAATTCAAGATATTATTAGTGCAAGTTGACACTTCATTTTTTGAAAGATTTTCGAACTTCACTGAGAGCAGTAGTTGGCTGGAAACTACGATATCGAGAGAACTATCTCACCACGAAGGCAAAACGCGTTTACGATGGCATGCTTTCCCAGATTAGTACTGTTCCTTGCAAGCAGGCAAGCAGATAGCAAAATGCAGCGTGTCCTGTCATAGATGAGGAAGTCATGTTTCGGGTTGATGGCCGAATAGACGCTGCCTCTGCGATTCCGTTTTCTACATGGCGGCACATAATTCTGCGGAAAATGAAAGATCATTACCGCGTTTGGGAACATCAAAACGAGTCAACGGTAATAGCTTAAATACGGCGTACAAACTGGGTACGAATTTAAGAGACGGAGTTAGCCGTGCCGTTATATTTATGGATGACTTGGACCACCCATACGACACCAATTGGAGCAGTTAAAATGTGTGCAGATATAACTTATGCATTATAAATAATATTTTAAAATTGTACTTGTAATGAATTTTGTTTACAGTTAGTTCTTTTAATGTGTACAAATTTAGAAAAAAAGGAAGTAAATTATTGTATAGTTGTAAGTTTTAGGCCTAAAAAGCCGTAATAATAAATAAATAAATAAATAAATAAAATAATGGCAGAAAAGCTAATTCGCTTGTGAACATTGAGTGGGTTTTCAGTTGCCCGCTGAACCCGCATGCTGGAGGCTGCTGCGAGCGCTTGGTGCGCAGAATCAAGAAAGCTCTGGGCCACGCAGTTCTCAGCGAACACCTTCATGAACATATTTTATACTGTCTTATGTGTGATTCAGAGAATATTGTGAATTCACAACCTTTGACACAAATTCCACTTGATACCTTCGACGACGAACGGCTTACCCCTAATCATATTTTTTAGGTAACCCAAATTTGGAGCAGGCACCAAATCCAAGTGGGTAGAAGCTTCAGGTCACGCACAAACAATGGCGAAGGGCCCAGTAGATGCAGACCCGATTAAGTGGATTGACGAGTACCTCCCCGCCCTCATGAAAAGAACTAAGTTGTACCAATCATTGTTGCTTTATTCTCTAGTTTAATCTTAAATATTCTCTCGAATTGGGTAATTTTGATAATGTAGGAGCCTTGTGGCCAGCATTTCCATGTTCTTGGATGATATGATCTTCTTGCCATTACCTTCCCTAGCTATATTAAATTGACTGTTTGTTCAACGGCTATGTGAAGGGGTGGGCATTTAAATACATTTAATACGCTTCTGTAGGTATTAATTTTGAAAAGATTAGCAATGATAAGAGTGTGGGTTGCATGAAAGGAAAGCAGTGGTACTCTAGGACAAAATTGGTCATTGATTTCCCTCTTAAATTGTTCGCGGTGCCAATTAAACACAAATCAGAAGGGTTTAATGTGTTCGTTAGGATTAAGAACCAGTGCTCGCGCAGAATACAAATATTTCGGCCAGATAATGTCGTCGAGTATATAAATGAATACATGAGACATGGAGACATCAAAAACCAAACTTAAAATTTTCTAAATAGTTATTGGGTTATTGAAGCACATTTATTTAATTTTGATATAATCCATATATAATAAATGTATGTATATATATAATATATATATATATATATATATATATATATGTGTGTGTACATCATATATATATATTATATGTGTTCATAATCAAAAATAAAATAGCAACATTTTTCAAACTGTAATTATTTTATGAGTAATTTAAATAACAACATTATTTATTTCTATTTCATTTTCTATTACTCATTCATTAATAAACAGTTTGATCGAATCATCAAGCAAAGGATAAGCTTCAGTGGATCGCAGTATGGCAGCTGCTCTACCACTTACAACACCTTGCCCGTTACCAAAGTCGTTTACAATTGATTCTAGGCATTGTCATTGTATTAAATAATGTTTTAATAAGTAACTAGCGCGTCATCCAGGTGATATTTAATCCTCCCGCATATGCTATGTCACAAATAACATTGGCATCACAACATATCCATTGTCGTTTATAAATAAAATTTATAAACTTTAAATGGTTTAGAGACTGCCCTCGATGAAAAGCTATCGACGACGGGCTATACTTTCAAGTTTCAGGTAGGTCCAACCTCGTCGTGTACTCGACACCATCAAACTATTGCACTGTCTGGAACTGATATCATGGCAGTGAAGTTGGCAATTCAAGAAGCAACGTGGCTAATGCGATTATAGCAAGAGCTGACACGAAACATGGCGAGCGATATAGTTATTTATTGCCGCAATAAAAGATAATCATATTATTATTTGTAACTCACTTAGTATTTTTAAAAATTATATCAACTTCTTTGTAGCCAATATAGGTAACGATAAATTTATTGACTAATAATTGGAAAAAAAACAAAAGCCAGTGTCGTTCAGAAAATGTATGGAAATGTAAAATAGAACGACCCTTTAAACTATTAAATGTAACCCTGCTCATGTTTTACTCCTATAATTTCTGCTGAATAAATTTGTATTCCGTTCCGGTTTGAACTGCTGCAAAACATGTTATTACTTTATTCACTGCGTGGAATTCTAATATTTTTAACATTTCTCCACTTCCGAGTTACGTATATTTTTACCCATGAACCCCTGCTAAGACAGGCACCTTGACGTGGTGTAGGGGCTTAGTCGAAGATCAAATCGGATCCTACCATCGAAATCAGGGACCACCGAAATGGTGATGGAATACAAAATAACAACAACAACAAAAACAATGTGAACAATGACGGGTCCTCAACTAGCAGGGAAACAGCGAGACACCGGGAGAAGGTAGCCAGCGGGCATATGACCACGGGCAAAGCTAGGCATGAGCCAACAAGTGAGGCATCCGCCTTTAGTAAGCGCTCCACATTCCCAGCTCAACCTAGAGGTACCAATCTCCCAGTCCAAACCCTAGCGAGCCTTTCAGGGTGGTTACAAGGCACAGGCCCAGAAGGGGCAAACCACCGCCTCTGTCCTCTCTGGGGAAGCCAGGAGCCCTTGACGACCGAAAGAGATCTGTGCTTATCGGGTCGGCCGTCAAGTGGTATCTGAGATACGTGGAGCAGGGAAAGCCTCTTGAAATAGCACGTGAGATGGCTTGACTGAAGATGAGATTAGAAACCAAGCCCACACCCGCAGAAGAGCGTAGTAGCGGGAAACGGAGATTTCCGCACAGACCCGCGCCCACTGTAGAGCGCAAAATCAGAACAACCTGCACCCGCTGTTAAGCGGAGAAGAGGGCAGATAACACCACAAGCACCGAGCTCCAAAAGACAGCGGGCCCACCCACCTCTTCCACAATCAAGATCGGCAGGTCGAGAGAGAACTCGGGATCCGGTGTTGCCGGCGGATGAGACACCACAGCCCACCAGCTGCTCAGATGCCCTCAAAGGTATCCGGCTGGCGGTGCTGCCTGAAAACTATCGGAGCCTGGAAAGCCCCGAAGCTGTGCACTAGGAGAGGAGAAGAGATACCTTCAACGCACGCAATGATGATGTTCCTCTCAAGAAGAGTAGATAAACCCATCGAGCATGCCATCGGTCTGTTAAATGAGGGAATACATACCTCAGCGTGTAGTTAGTACCAGCAAAGAAGACTCTGGTATAGGTGTAGATGAGGAGTCCTACAACAGATTGAGGAGGGATGGTTATCGGCTGAACTATAGGTTCAGTTTCGTCACGATCAGGCCTTGGCGACCAAAGATCGCGGGTGAATCCGAGGCAACGCCGAATCAGTTACAGGGTGAAGAGGTCTCCACCTCAAAACCACAACTCTCTGCACCATCCACATAGACCATTCCTGCCCCCAGTAACTCTACCCATGAAGTAACGGAGGTTCCCTCCACACAGGAGTTAATCGAAGGTCTCGACATGAGCAAACTAAAGCTTGACAGGAGGAGCGAGAGTGAGTTACGGCTCTCCGAGATAGACGAGCCAAACACGAATGGCCCCGCCCATGACAGTAGCCCATGTCAACGTCCACCGCGCTAGAGCGGCTTCGGTCGTTGTAGCAAGGAGGCTAGCCTCGGAAGATCTGGGCATAGTACTGGGGCAAGGGCCAGGTAAAAGGCCTAAAGAAATCTAGTAGTAAGGTAATATGGGTTCTCTCATCTGAGAGGCCTAGAGCTTGTACAGTGCTTAAGAACAATATTGAATACTTTTGCATTACGAGTTACGAGTTACGGCTCTCCGAGGTAGACGAGCCACAGCACGAATGACCCCGCCCATGACAATAGCCCAGGTCAACCTACACCACCCGAGAGCGGCTTCGGTCGTTATTGCGGTGCAAACACGATTGGAGGTGGACAAAGTCTCTATTAACGTAGTGTTAGCGGCCGGCTATTTTACTGGGGACAAAACCGTACCCCTAAACGAGATCCAGGAACTCGTAAGGTACCACGAGAAAGCAAAGCTGCCAGTTATTATTGGTTGCGATGCCAACGACAATAATGAGAAGAGGGGCAGTACCGAAATCAACCGACACAGTGAGTCCTTATTAGAATACATGGTAAGCAATCATCTAAGTATACACAATGTTGGGGGCAGACCAACATTCATTACCAGAGCCAGAGAAGATGTACTTGACATAACACCCAGCAACAAACTGGTTGATGATCTGATCTCACAGTAGGAGGTTTCCTCGGAACCCTCACAGTAGGATCACAGAATCATTCGGTTTAAGCTGAGCGCTAAGATAAGGATCAGTAATCCCAATAGAAACCCCAGGAAAACGAACTGGGAAAAGTACAACATCGAGTTTAAATCTGCCTAGTATAGTGCACGTACAAGGATGACAAATATAGAATTAGAAAACAGAGTACGTAAATTCCATGACGTTGTCTACTGCAGCTGCCTTGAAATCAAACCGAAGGAGAAATCCAATACTCTCATCCCTATGCAAGGCCGTGCAAAGGCTTTTTAACAAGCAAGTAAATAAGGAAAGCAAAAAGGGGCAGTTTTAGATGCTTCTGTGAAGACATCACTTCCACGCCGGCAGCGGCAAGACTTCACAGAGCGCTAGCTAAATAAAAGGTAGAGACTAGACTAGCTACCATCTACTACTATCCGGGGATGGATGGTATCAGGGTGGGTTTGTAGGGGGTGATTCCCCTCGGACCCGGAGTTCTCTAAGGGCCCGTATTTTTCAAGAAATTGAGTGAATAGTTAAATTAGAGTATTCTGTAGATTGTAACGAAGAAACCGGCAAAGTTGTTGCCGATTTAATTTGCAAAACATGGACAAATACAACATTGCTTTAGAAGATTGCCGTGGACAGGGCTACGATAATGGTAGTAATAGGAATACGAAGGAACGTAAAATCATATCCAACTTAAAAATGAGTATGCAGTTCTTTCACCCTGTGGCGCCCACACGCTGAATTTTGCTGGAGTCGACTCGACTGAATGCTGTCCTCGAGCAATAACTTTTTTTGGTGTCGTTCAAAAATGTTTCAATATTTTCAGTAGCAGCGCACAACGTTAGGAAATTCGGAAATCCGTTTTGAAAAAAGTTCAAAAACTCAACCTTACGGCAGAAACTTGCCGGGACATTGATGGAATTTTGAAATGTATGAGCAAATTTGAGTGCGTTTTGATGGCCGCCATATGGTTTTAAATCCTTTAGTTAATAAATGAAAGAATCTTGGTTCTTCAAGAGATCAATGTCACCATCGAGGCTAAAGTAAGTAATATAGAAATCCTGCTTGCGGATTTGCAATTTCTGCGCGACTGGTGAAAAGCAATTTATAATGAATGCAAAATTGTTGCACAGAATTTAAGGCATGTCGAGACGATGTTACCATCAGAAAGAAAAAAAAAACACTTTAACGACATACATACAGAAGTCGTTGAATATTGCAGTTACGAAGAAATTGAATTCAAAAGAAAAACTTTCTACGTTATACTTGACAACGTTATTTGTGGACTGAAGAAAAGATTTGCTGCAGTGAGTAAGATAAACGAATGATTCTCATTTCTATGGCAGTTCCATGATATGAAAGAAGATGAACTCGACGCAGCTACAAAAAAGTTTGCAAAAAAGTATTCCGTTTATGTATCTGATAAGTTGTCCAATGAAGCTATTCACCTAAAACACGTTTTCGATGAAAATTTTGAAACCCGTTTTACTCCATGCAACTTGTTGAATGTCATCAATGCTCGAAAATTAGAAAGACTTTTCCAAAATATCTGCATCGCTTTGAGAATGTTTTGCCCTTTACCCGTTTCTGTTTCCAGTGGTGAATGTTCGTTTAGTGCTTTAGCTAGGATCAAAAATGTTCATCGATCATGCTCGTCGCAGGGCAGGATTTCAGGACTAGCTACACTATGCCTAGAGGCAGAATTAGCCAAGATGTTGGATTTCCAGACTATTGTAGACGCATTCGCTACCGTCAAAGCTCGAAAAGCTCACTTCTAAGTTTCAAATAATTGGAAATTGGAGGATTTTAAACTGCATGTTCAAAAACTTAATCATGATAGTCAACAGACTTTGAAATAACTGTTTTTTAACTAATCAGATCGATAAATAAATATTTGTATAAGATGTTTCTGTCTTTTTATTAACTGTCAAGTCCTGCTATCCCGATATTCGTATATTCCGATATTATCTGAATAAATATTTCTGACCAAAATTCTATTAACATATATGAACTGATTAATACATTCTATTGATTTTCGAAATCGTATAAAAATAATTTGTTCCACCAAACATCAACTGTATGCAAATTCAATACAGATGTTATGAACTGATGAGAGCAACAAACGTCGTATTTGACTTATTCTTTAAAAACAATGAAGTAGTAAGTAGATAGATAGTTGATGAAGTATTCGAAACTTTTATGTAGAAAGCGGGCCCACCTTTTTTTTTTCTCTCGCTGGGCCTGGGTATCGGGCCATTGCTATTGCAACAGGGTGGCAAACAGATTATTCCACACTTGGTGAGGATAAAGAGGGACTCCCTTACGTTGTCCCACATTGCAACATAGTGGAGGAGGGCCAAGGTAATACTTATAGCAAAAGTTGGGAAAAGGGACTACTCCTTGGCCAAGTTCTTCAGACCAATTAGCTTAACCTTCTTTGTACTGAAAGCAATGGAAAAGATCATAGATAATGATATCAGGACAAACACTCTGTGGGGGAAGCCACTACATTCCAGTCAGCATGCGTATAGAGCGTGAATATCCACTGACATTGCCCTATACCAGCTAATGACGGAAATACAGGGTGCGTTTGACTGTGGAGATACCTTAATATGTGCATTTCTGAACATAGAGAAGCCTTCGCCACATACGGGGGTATGCCAGGCGTTGGAGAAAAGGAAGGTACAAGTGCCTATCTATCGATGGGTAGAAACGCTGCTCAAGACAAGAACTGCGGAAGCAAATGTAGCAGACAAGATGATACATCTGAAAACCAGTTTTGTAGTAGATGGAATCCTACAGAAACTAAACGATAATGAAATTTGCTGCCAAGGTTATGCAGACGACACTGTCGTTTAGCTAGAGGCAAATACGCTTCGTCGTGCTTCGTCGGGTTGAACAAGGACCTTACGGTTGACCAGAGCTTACCGACACCCGTGGCTAGGTTGCAGGACTTCGGAGTGACGAAGGCGATCACGCTCATTTGCTGGAGCAGTTGCTTCAGGCGGGAAATTGGGACGGATCTCGGGGATTCTCCCTGCCGGGATGAAGCGAGCCGCAGCAGAACAACCACCCTGCGGAACTTCTTTTCGCCTTAGCGAACGCCAAAGGGTGTGGGAAGAGATCTGAAGGCATTTTCAGTGAACTCCGCAAAGTTGATAGAGGTCCGGTGATCCGCGGAGATAATTATGGGTAGGTGGTCTGATGCAATCGACAGCATAGGTCGCCACTTTATGCTATTTATCAGACCTGCGCTAGCTATTTTTAGGTCAGGCGAGCTGCTGCAACTGCCCATAATCCTGGTGGGGGCATCATCGTTCATCGTGCAGAATGTCCAATAGTCTATGTGCTCTGCCAAATCATTTCCCCTACGATGGTGCGCGTTAAAGTCACCTACTACCAATTGGTTTTCACTTTTGAGGAGCGCACCTATGCCGGGCAGCAGGTGACAGGGGGTATAGACGTTAAATATTTCGAGCACGACATCACCGGACCGGACAGCCATTCCTTGACATTCTAAAATAGTGTCCCTGCAGTCGATGTATTCTTCAATGAGACGATACTGCACTGTGTGATGGGTGATGAAGGTTAAGCCATCACCATTACCTCGCCGCGATTCTTACGATGTATGTTGTAGCCGTTGCAACTCAACCTTGTTGCTGTGCAGTTTCGTTTCTTGGATCGCAGCTATTGACAAGTTATGCCGACTCATGAAGTCGGTTATCTCCTCAATCTTTCCCTGTAGCCCGTTGCTGTTCAGCCTCGGGAGGGTCGTCGCTGAAAGTTGCTCCAGAGAAGACAGACGACTTATGGGGTAGGCCGATCTAAACAGGGTTAGATCGCCGAAACAACAGTCCTTGGCCGGGTGAATCCCGGGCCATTCCGGTATGTAGAACCGACTGTAGTTTGAATGAAGTCATCCCGTCATTCTCTTTGCTGCTTCGTTTCAGCGTTCCATGATTCTTCCTAATTTTATCGGTTCGATATGTTGTGTATTATCGTGTCTATGGCCATTGGTTTTCTATAAATTTCATAATTAACCTTTCTTTAGGTTGAGGTATTTATATATTTAAAAGTAAAATGCAAATAAAAACAGATTAAGTGTTAAAATGAAGTTTCCCATGTACTTCCTTAGGGCTCATTAACAATAGCGCAGTTTTTTCACTTCCCAACACTTCATCTCAGTTCGGATATCATTTAACCGAGTTGGCTCAACTCGCATATTTATATTTAGTGTTGTTGCTTTAGTACATGCATTTTGTTATCCTACCTAGTGTTCTTTTGCAACTCGGTTACAAAGAAACGGACCCATAATTAACTTAAGCTCTGCGTTTACATATCATATGAAGTAAAACATAGCGAGCTACCTTTCGCAGAGAAGTTCTAAGTTAGAGAAGGAGATAGACACTCCTACGGTGTTGGGCATTTTCCAAAGATTCTCTAAAACCAACGCGAATTTTTTGCCAGTTGAAAAATGATTGAAAATAACTTAGTAAGCATAAGTGGCAAACTGTTTTATAATGAATATTGTCCAATATAATATGCCCGACTCTGTATGAAAAATTATTAAAAATAACTTATTAAACATAAGTGGAAACTGTATTATATTCAACTTTGTTCAATATGATATGTGCGACACTGTATAAGTACCTATATATGTATGTATATATACATATATGTACATATGTACATTTACAAAGCGTAATTGGGTATTTTGCTCGCCGAAAAAATTGCTGATATTTTCTTGGCACTAAAAGTTTCTAATTTGGGCCTACACCATATAACTTGATATTTGGCGAACTTTAACAAGGATCTGCGAGGACACTGCAGGCTACGAAGTCATCTTTACAAGCTAAGAATTTGGTCGAATGAATTCCAGACTCTGCCCCAGAGACTCGATATACCTACAATTATTTTGGCTTAAACTGGCTAGCGAAGGAACCACCAGCTTTCCAATAGCAACTTCTGAGGAAGTCCTAAAAGCAATTCGCAAATTACCGCTTCGAAAAGCGTCAGGACCAGACGGTTTACCAAATATCATGCTTAAGAATAATATGCATCTACAAGATGGCATTTTCCAAACATCTGGAAGCTGCAAAAATTGATCAAAATAGCTAGCCGCTTGTTCTCCCACTGGATATTACCCATTGTGCATGCTGGACATTATTCGATCTAGTGCAAAGGGCACAAAATCAGACAAACGCGTGGTGCGCTGGAATGGGTCGTAATATTAATCCACTGCAAACAGCCATCTTATCTTCCTCTAGAAAAAGGAAACTACCAGCAATGAAAACAATCTCATTGGCAGGTATTCAAGTGGGTGTGGTGAGCAAAGTGAAGTACCTAGGTCTAACCATGGACTTCAGGCTGCTCTGAAGTGAATACGTTGATACAACAGCATCCAAAGCATCTGACGCTATAATGGTGTACAGACGTCTAGCGGGGAAATCTTGGGGGTGCAACCCGAGTATACTAAGATGGATGTACACCATGATAGTCAGGCCAATAGTAACATATGGTGTAGTAGTATGGATCTCAAGGGCATCGCTTTCAACAGTGAGAAAATCGCTAAGCTCCTACGGAGGGACATCTCCCAAGACCCGATCCCTTCCTGGCGATAGGTCGACATACCATAACGGAGGTGCTCAGGATAGAGGAAAACACTTTAAAGGAAAGACACTGGCACCAGGTGACAGGGTTACGCCAGGCGACATGTCTATTGGGAGGATATAATAGTAAACGATCTAAACAGTTTATCGACCTCTCACAAAACAACTTGAGGATACTTACAGTATGGCACAGAGCCGCTGAGCACGCTGGATTAAGAGTTTAGAGTTCTTAGCTTACATAATTTTGGGGACTCGAAGACATGAGCTGATTAAGACATCGACATGACAGAATTTTCGTGTCTGTACCATTCTAAAAAGATTTTTCCACACACATTGTCTTAGGGCCTTCTCTGAAATTAGCATGTTCCCAATTCTATAGGAAGGAAACACGGGTAACAAAAACCCATAGTTGCAAAAGGAGTACAACAAGGTTCTATTAAAGTACGGAACTCTTAGACACTTGACCAAGCTTAATGCGGTCGACAACTCGTCTGCTGCATACATCAGTCTGATTAACGTTCTTCTGTATTGCATACAGATTTAATATTATTAACCTTCCCATGGAGGCTTTTCAAATACGTATTCAATACCGAGTAAGAATAACCGTCGCCAAGATGCTAATGCAAAACATTTGGCTTTAACGGAATGGGACGAGACTGTATTATCAACTATATTGGACCGCTGGCATACATTACTACAAAATTATAGCGACATTCACATATTACAAATACCTCGGTCGGTAAATTTTTCGCCAACGGACAATGTCGTCTGGAACTTTGCGGAGCCATATTTGTCGCAGAAATCGTCTTATCGGTCATCAATAAGCTTGACGGAGGACACCTAAGTGTACCGGATTCGATGACTGTCCTCGCTTGGATACGCAAACCCCCCATGCTCATGGTCTACGCTTGTTCTCCACCGAATACCCAAAATAAACGAAAAAGTAAGATACAAGGGATTGTTGCATACAGACTCAGCATTGAATCCCGCAGACAGGTTTGCAAGCAAATGAATTTCTCAACAACACTTTGTATTGGCAAGTACCTTCGGGGCTACAATAAGGTAAGACTAAATGGCCCAGGCCAGACTCGGAGCTTACAATGAACGCTCAAGAAAAACTGGCACACGTTCACATAACAACAACAACAAACAATGTAGGAGATATTATTGATCGATTTTCGAGCTTACTGAGGGTTTTTAGAGAGTTATAAAACATATTGAGATGTTCTCAAAGAGCTCATTGGAAAACAAAAGCTTTATTTGATTTAAAGTCTTGTTTAATTCCATCGGATAAAATTAAAGCATGGACTACGCTCTTAATAACAATTTCGCAAATTTAAAGTCAGAAACAATCAAAAAAGTCAATCGTACCTTTTAATTGCCGCCTCATTCGACCTAACATATATTGAGCGTCATCCAATTGTCTTTGCGTATAATTGTAGATTATTCCTACATATTTCCCAATACGGTCATTAAGTCTCGTTGAATGTAGAAAACTAACAAATGATGCGCTCGACCCGAACACAATACTGGATTCCTAGAGTCGAAAATATGATTCGGTCTACCATTCATGCTCATTAAATGCTTTGGTGGCATTTCAGGAGCTGGCACTTCTCACTTGAGGCGACCGTAGGAGACAGGTATTAAAAGTTTTTAGAGCCACTTTAAAATTATTGCATCTGGACTGAAGTATACCTTTGAGGAGTTCAGTACACTTCTATGCCAATCGCTATCAGACTTAGAACATCTAACCACTGGACACTGGTCCGATATTGGCAGGAACTCAAGGCTCTTTACAAAACCTGATGCCAAAGAGGGACAACCGAATATCTGTATAAAATCTGGAAGCGGATCAAGTGAAAGCATCCGAAATCAAATCTGAAGGTCAGAGGTCTCGCCCTTATCAGGGAAAACAACCTTTCGTCAAATGTATGGAGATTAGGACGCGTTGTCAAAATGCACCCAGGTTCCGACAACCTATTTTCTGCCTACATTGTCGAAAACTAAGAGTAAACTACCACCAAATAAACTACCTACCCTAGAAACTATTGTACAAAAACCACTTTTATTCCAAACATATCCCACTTCTAATTAAGCATTTGAATTTTAGCTTCAGCCAAGTATTGAAAAGTGTATTAAAACTAGTTTTGAAGCTGAGAATATAAAAAACATACATTTAGTTTCGATTCAAAAGTACAAAGAAGATGGAGATAAATTTTATAATAGAAACTTAGTGTGCATAACTATACGTCAGTTATTTATAGTAGTATTTGCTTTTTTATGTACATTAATGCTTTGCATCCAAAAACTCGAGTAGTATTGACGTTTTATCTTCGGCCTAATAAAATTTCCTCTGTAGCTTATAAATCCAGCACACGGCGAACAATAAATGACGTAAGCTGCAGATGTCCAGGCAGTCCATCAAGCAGCATACACTTTGCTTTTTCCTAGCTGGGACGTTCCCCTATACCATTCTGCTGTGGGGAGTAAAGCGCATTTAATTCATTTGCGCAGAAATTTATTTATTTATTTTCTCAAAAATGTTCACATAAAATTCGACCCCATTGTTCGTTCCCAAAATTATTATTATTTTGTTTCATTCTCAAGGACGCGACTGAGTTTATATACCAATCATTTATTTTTGTAAATCCAGCCGCTAAGAACGTTTAACCAAACTCACGATGTTGTGGTTGCACATTCCCACCTTTCCTTTGGACTTTTCATATTACACAGTCACGTGCAAAATCACCTTCTATTTGACACTTTGCGCTTCGTTTTTATCCAATTTGAAATTCTTCACTGCTGACACCTACATGCGGTTTGCGCCTGGGGGAATAAATATATAGTGAATACCTTGAGGTGAGTATTTTGAATTACTTCTTGGGGCAACTCATTGAGCAAAGTGGTGGACCCCTTTTCGGTGGCTCTCTTGGCACCTATAAAGGTTCTACCCAAGAATAATATAATACAAGATGGCGAGTCCTCTCTTTGTCGATTTGATAATATCCACCAATTCGCTGAGCAACTTGCTTTTATTTTACACAAACAGAGCTAAAAAAACCTTCGAACATTCTGCCGTTTATCCGCTTCTTCTGCGTTTCTTCCTCTTCTTTTCTAGATTTTTTCTTTTCTATCCTTTGTCTAGCTATTAATAATCACTATCAGATGCTCTCTGTGCGGAAGACGAAATCTTGGTTTCTATCGTTATTTTGTACATATATTCATATTTTTGGGCCTATTTATTTTATATCGAACAATTCTTTTATATGAGCTCAAGTCCAGTTTTTTTGTTTTTAAATAGGAAGAATTATAGAAAAAACAACAACGGTAGAAGTTATAGTTATATCGGAGATCACCACATCTCCTCATCAGATATCTTGCAGGGATCGTACTCACGGCCCCTAACTTATAGTAATTAAGGCAAAGCCTAAACGAGTTGAGCCAAGTAGGTTCGGTATACTTTTGTTGGTCTTTCTTCTCCTAGTATTCCAAACACAATTTTAAGTGTGGCAGTCTTCATCCTTAACATAACGGCATAAACTAGAGGCATTAAGTCGCTGACACCGGGCCACCTCTTCCGGGCTGGAGGTAGGTGTTGCACGCCGGCCCGTGACTATGGGTGTTATGGCGGGGCCTACCACCAGCAAAGCCGCGGGGATTGTGCTGGAAACGGTAGATCGTTCCGTGGCAGTAGGCACTAGGGGACCGCCAAACACCGGCGTGGCTGCGAAGCCTGGAAAGAGGCAACGAGCTCGGGTCCATATCAAAGGACCAGTGAAGGAGGGTGAAGGTAGCTCTTGCCAACGTTATCTTTGATGTTCTGCTGGAGAACCCCGGAACCCCCCGGCCTGTAAGGACGCTGGCTGGCACCAGGGCCATATTAAGGTGGTAGCCTGTAAGGGCTGGAAAGACATTCCAGTCAGACCCCGGGCGAGGGCATGGGTTACGGTGATACCATCGGCACCGGAAAGTATCCTAAAGATGCTCCAGGTGATGTACCCGGCCCTCCCGACAAGTGATTGAAGGGTCTTCCGGGTCGTGCGGAGCTTGGTGTCCAGTTATGAGAGCGGATACATGTTGGTCGGCAGCGACGCAAATGCTCACCATGTCAGCTGGGGGAGCACGGACACAAACGATCGAGGTGAGTTGCTTTTCAACTACGTTCTAACTACTAACCTACTTATATGCAACAAAGGTAGGGATCCCACCTTCATTACTAGGAATCGTAAAGAAATTTTAGATATAACTCTTTTTAGTGTTAGTCTATCTGAATTGATCGAGAGTTGGCGGGTTCTAGATGAACACTCCTTCTCTGATCATCGTTATATTGGAATCGTATTGAACTTTTCTATAACTAGCCCAAAGGTGCAAAAAAACCTAAAAAACACGGATTGACTCTCTCAAAAAAGGTTATTTGAGGATAGGCTAACCAGCGAACCTTTTATTGAACATAATTGCATCGGGGATCTAGAGAACATGGTGAACGTTTTTACGCTGACCTGCTCAAATGCCCTAGATCAGGCTTGTCCTGAATCTAAACAGTGGGACAAACGTAAACCCGAAAGCCAAAAGACTTAATCTTGAGCTGGTATGCCAAGAGTACAAAAAGTCTCTCCAGACCTATAAAAAAGCCTTTAGGGCGGCAAAGAGATCTTCGTGGAGAAACTTCTGCGGCGGCATCGAGGGTGCTTCCGAGACAGCCAGGCTAAGGAAGGTTCTCTCAGGATCCTTTCACCCGATAGGTTTCTTGCAAAAGCAAGACGGTTCCTGGAACTCAACGGGAAAGGAAACCCTTGAACCGCTACTAGACACCCACTTCCCTGAGAGCACAACTGCGAAGGAAAGAAATCCTCCGTTTATTTCTTTCAACCCCGTCAACATACCGGTTTGGGAAGAAAAGGTTTAATGGGCTATCCAAAGCTTTAAGCCACACAAATCTGCTGGGCCGGATCGGATAATACTTGCTCAGCTAATTAAGACACTGGAGGTGTCTGCAAAATGGCTCTCTACTATTTCCAGGGCCTGTTTCAAACTGAACCACATAACTTTGGCATGGGGAAATGTCACACACTAATCCAAAGGATCTTAGGCCTATCAGTCTATCATGCTTTGCTCTTAAGGCACTTGAAAGGATTGTTAGTAGCTACCTTTCCGATACCACCGACATTCGACTACTGTCTAATGACCAACATGCCTACCGCAAAGGCAAATCTACTGAGACTGCACTCCATAGCTTGGTCGGCTATAATGAGAAGTTTCTCAGTGTCAAGGCGTTCTGTCTTGTAGCCTTCCTGGACATTAAAGGCGCCCTCAATTACGTGCTTCCAGAAGCTATAACTAGCGCCGTTAGGGATCTAGGAGCTGAATGCTCACTGGTTGAGTTTATCGGCCAGCTACTCTGTCGCAGAGTAGTAAGGGCTAAGCTGGGTGGGAGCGAACTGTCGCGGCACGTGTCGAGGGGGACGCCACAAGAAGGTGCCCTATCCCCACTTCTGTGGAACCTCACCGTTAATACGCTACTGCGAGATACGGCATGGGGTGGCGCAAACGTTGTCGCGTACGCTGATGACGTCGCGATCGCACTCAGGGGAAAGTTTCCGCAGACATTATGCGAGCTGATGCAACGAGCGCTTTGGGAGGTATCCACGTGGTCCACCCACTGCGGGCTCAGGGTCAGCTCAAGTAAAGTGGAACACGTACTCTTCACGAGAAGGTAGAAAGCGCCTTCGACTCCACCGGTATTAAATGGTATCCGGTTAAGTCTTTCTACAAGTGCCAAATTTCTAGGCGTTGTTTTAGATAGGGAGTTGAACTGCAAAGAGAACCGGTTTCAACGTCATGAAAAGGCTTCCATAGCCCTCTACACATGTAAGAGAGACATAGACAGGAAATGGGGTCTTAATCCCCGGATCTGTCGGTGGATTTTCACAGCGGTCGTCAGACCAATTCTCCAATATGGGGTGATCATATGGTGGCGTGCATTAGATAAAGATGTTAACCTCAGGGCAGACGTGGCGTAAATGGGATCGGAAACGATCGCGCAGCATTCTCTCTCTAAGAAGAGAAAACATTTCGAAGGTGATCGGGGCTCTAACAGGGCACTGTCTGATAGGTAAATATGCTGAAAGGTTGGGCGTGCCCTTCCGAAGATGCTGTAGGAGCTGCAAGAATGACGAGGAGGAGGAAACGATCTTGCATTTACTGTGTAAGTGTCCTGCACTGTGTAAAAGCAGAATGCGATATCTGGGATCACCGTTTCTGGATGACCTTAGTGAGGTTTCAAACACCGAGGTAAATTGTCTGTTGAGCTTCATCAATGAGGCAAACTCAACAAAAATGCTTCTTGTTGTAACACAATGGGCCTAATACTGGCCTAAGTGAGCCGCTGCAGGCTGCTGCCACTCCAACCTAACCTAACTTAAGTATAAGAAGGTTAGCGGAAACTATTGCCAGACAGGATATGGGGTAAGTATATAGGAAAGTATATGAGATGGTAAATATAGCGACAGCACGGAAGGTAGGAATGCACAAAAGTGAGCGTATACATACATGGAATTAGTATATAGGTAAGTATAAGAGATGGCAAATATAGCGACAGCACGAAAGGTAGGAAATGTAAAGTAAAGGATAAGTAAACGAAAATAAGTAAAGCGAAAAGAGTAGGAATAAATGAATGAATACGTACATGTTTATGTTTCTTTGCATGTACATATGTGATTCAATTGCTTTGTTTATAATTTTTAGTGAAATTTCAGAATTGCAAATTTAATTTCTGATTTGGCAGCAACCACTTTGAAGGGATGCAAAATCCTTCAATCCTTCTACATCGGTAACTCGGCCAGGTTATTGATGGGACGTCGAATTATTCCAGACTTAGTCGCAAGTCTGCGACGCGCACCTTGCCCTTTAATGCTCTTGGTAAGCAGGTGTGAGTTGGCTGCGACATGATAATGATCCGAGTCGATATTCGGTTCTCGAGGTGGACGTACGTCTAATACACTGGAAACATGCCTTCGGTCTATCGCAATATGAACGATTTGGTTTAATATTTTTTAATCTGAAGACAGCCACGAGGTTTGGTGTATTTTCTTGTGCTGAAACCTGGACCTACAGTCTACCATGTTTCGAGTCACGGTAAAGTCGATCAGTCCCAGCACGCCAGCGGAGGTTTCGTCACGGAGACTGAGTTTTCCGATAGTGTGACCAAAGATCCCGTCCTTACCCTACCTACCTATTCTTATCCTTTGATATCATGATAGGGAAGAATGTTGAAGAATGTTGCTTTGTTGTAAATCGTGGCGAGACGCTCGTCCACAGGAATGAACGACAGTACTTGGCGACCAAGTCTTTCTCCCATCGCAATCCAACACCCTTTCATTTTTAAGGTGATGTTGGTTATACTTTGATATTTTTTGAGACCTTATAGAAATGCTGAAAGTTTATATAATGACCAACATTCCAAAGCAAGAAATATAGTTAATAAAACGGCTGTGGTTTTAAAGATCAAATTTCAACGTTGCTAAGCGCGCGGTCTATACACTGTACTACTTATATCCTATAGGATGCAGATTCGGAAGTTGCAGAAGAGTGTACTACCAATTATGATACTCGACGGAAGAGATAAGAATAAATGCGCTTTTGTACTAACATTAAAATATATTCATATGTTGATATATTGTTTTATTAAAATATATCTTTAATTAAAATTTTTATTCAAATAAATTTACTACTTTAGGTACAAGTTTTTTTTTATACTATATAGAATCACTACTTTTTCATTTCTTAAGTTCTAGTTTCTTTTTTCTATAATTACACTTACTCTCTCCACTTTTTTTATAAAGAGCGAACTTATAATGCAATCTCTTTGTATAATATTCCATATATGCTAGGCTCTCTCTGATACCTTTAAAAGTATTTAATAATTCTTTCTGGAATTCGACCTGCTGATTTATTTGTCGCTTCAGAAGTGGAATTTGGTGGTCTTTCTTGCGGTAATTTCTACTCTGACTTGGAGTTTTGTACTGGATCTCTTTTTGCGCCACTGTTATTTCTACAGGAGGGTCATTTTCGTCTTTCAAAATTTTTTCCATGCTCATTTGCTATTCCGAATCCTTCTTCTTGATAATTATTATATATTTTATAGCTGTTAACATCCTCTAGGTGAGAAAGCGTGACGGTAGTATCAGCACTTTCTGCATGATTGTGTACACTCCTGGTTCCGTTTTTTATTTATTATAAAGTGTTCCAAACATACATATATTTTTATTTCGGTGCCAATATTGCACATTCCTTATATGCTTACTTACATTATTGAAAATTTTGATAAGTAGTAAGTAATTATAACGTATCGTTATAAAATGCAGAAAAGCTTATAGGCGTATGGAAATTAACAGCTGCGACGATAGATATCGTATAACAAAATTGCAAGCGTTTATCATGTATCCTATGGATTCATAATGGGGTTGTTTGTCAAATACCAGTTCTAGGTGTAATGCGTTTGAGCGAAGCAAAAGAAAATGACAATGCACATTTTCACTGGTGGTCAAACGAGTATTTTTATAGAACATTCCAACTATCAAACGGAACGGAATGTTGGCCTTGCTGTGTTCTGAATTATTATAATTATTTTATCGTAATTGTGTGGACTTATATCCCTGTCATTCCTGCTTGTACAAGTGCAGTGCCCGGCTAATATCATTAATTTAGTTAACCAAATAATATTATTTCATAAAATTGTTTGTTTTATAAAATTGTTAGTGAGTGTAAACGGTTATATCGTCAACTACTGCTTCGTCGCTCACACGTTGACTGAGCAAAAGTTCCCCTTCTGCTAAGGCTGCGAAACTCGACGAAGGCATTACTCTTGCAGCGATTTTCGCGAAATTAAAAGAAGTTGAGGAGAGGGTTCAGCAGCAGACAGAGCAGTTGCGACCGCTTATTGAAAACATATCAAGAGGACTAACTAAAAGAATTGAGGAGGAGATATCGGTGCTCACTTCTACGGTGACTGAGTCCTCTGCCCGCATTTTTTTGCTTGAGGAGAACGTAAAGAAAACAGTAGCGGAGATCGCTTGCATAAAAGGGGGGTTTGAGAATTTTAAACTGAAGAGAGCCGTTCCCGACATTGCTGCCGACACCGTCGTTTTTGGTGTTCCGTTTAAAGGATGGGAGAATCTGAAGAGCATTTTTAATCAGGTGTGCCTGTATATTGGCTTTCTCGCTCCTCAGATTAGGGATATTTTTCGTACAACAGCGTAACAAACATCTCCTAACAGTACTATTGCAATCAAGTTCCACTCACCTCTTGATCGGAATCGCAATCTGCGCGCTTTCGGTGAATATAGAAGACGTACAAAGGGCTATTCCCTGGCAACCCCTTGGCATCCAAGGTTATTTTCATATTTTTGAGAGCCTTACCAGGGAGAATAGATTGTCGCTGCAAAAGGCTATAAAAATGCGGCATGAGGGGAAATTGATTTCGGCGTATACTAAGCGAGTTGTTGTGTATGTGCGAGCGGACAATTTGGAAAACAGCCTCCCAACAAAAACTACCAGCGATGATGACCTTCAGCAGTTTTATTAAGTATATATGTGATTGTATGTTTATTTATATTTTCTTAGGTATATTTTGTTGTTGTTTCTTATATATTGTAAAGGTAGCGAAACTCTATCTCTTTGTTTTTTGGTTTTGTCTTTCGCCGCGCTTCCGTTGTCTTAAAGTTGTTTTTGTTCCCTATAAGTCAAATGACTTCGAGCAACAACAAAAAGGGTGGCATTGATGATAATAGCCTTGCTATGATAAACATTTTATGCAGACGCCAAAAGGGCTTTAATGCTGTGCATTTACTCAGCATCATTGGTCTCCTTGGCGTGGGGATGAGGCTTAAGTGTTGGCATGGTTGCTTCTTTCGAGGATTTCCACAACACCGCGAACTAAGAGGGAAGCTCCATATATGAATCAATGTAGGATTCGAACTTGAAGGACTTCTTATGTGGAGATTACCGCACCAACATCTCTCAATTCCGCATACCTTGTATCCCTCCTAGTATCTCCTAGCTATCCTTCCTCCCTAGTCAATCCTCCCCCTAAGCCAGGGTGTTAAGCGTCACCGTGCCTATTGGTCGGTTTGCAGCCAGCGGGTCTAAAGTCCGGTGTACCACCACGCTGCACACGATAATATGGAGGGCGTGGCAACGATGGAAACTAAGAGCCGCACCTCTCTAAAGTTGGAGTCAGGGCGGCTCAAATTCGCTGACAAGCGTTAGACCGCGAAGACGTTAAGAAGATACGACGGGGTCCCGTTGGAAACGCTGTCCCAGAGCGCGAAGGAAGCGGTGGAAAGGGCGAAAGCCCTGCTGCCTAATTTCTGGGTCACTGGGGCTTCAGTGGAAAACCGGGTGCCTCCGTCTAAACGACAAAGATCGGCGGAGGAACAAACTCCGGCCACGAAGAGAATCCGGCCGCACTCCTGGGTGGGCAGACCTAGCTTTGCCGGGGTTGCGAAGGACAGGATCCTTATTAGGGTCCTGGACCGAGCCAATGAGCTCGGGTCCATACCAGAGGACGAGTGGAGGTAAATTGTCTGTTGAGGTTCTTCAATGAGGCAAACTGTTTTGGTAAGGGGTAATTTCTTATTGGATGGTACACACATTTTTCTTTGTGGTAACCCAATTGGCCTAATACTGGCCTAAGTGAACCGCTGCAGGCGGCTGCCACTCCAACCTAACCTAACCTGTGCATTTCATCGCTCGTAGCCTTTACAATGAAAAGTTGGATGCAATCAGGGGTACGTTTGAATGTTCTTGTGTAGATGATATTTGTGTATCTGAGAATTGGTTCACAAATGGTATCATGGATTCCCATTTCGACATTAAAGGCTACAAACTGTTTCGGACTGATAGAATTGCTAAGAATGGTGGTGGGGTCACTATATATTGCAAAGACCATTTAAAAGCTCATTTGGTTTCTCATGCTCTTGGTAGTACTACCGAGTTTTCGTTAGTTGAAGTGTCCAACAATGCGACCAAAATCCTTTGGTCTTGCGTTTATAACCCCCGCAAATGTGACAATGTTGATGAATATTTTACTATGTTGTCTTCCGTGGCTGCTGACTATGATGATATCATTGTATGAGGCTATTTTAATGTAAATTGTAATGCTAAGACTTGTATAGCCTCCGCTTAGTATTAATCTTGAACATCATAGTATAGTAGTTAGTCCATCCCACTATCCTGACTATCGCTTTTTAAATTCGAATGACTTGTTAAATGACTTGTCCTGCGTTAACTGGCCAGACTGTTGGAGAAAAAGCTCTGCGCATGATAAAAACTTAATCTTTTGAGTGAGATTATCTTAAGACTTTTTAGAACCAATGTTCCGACTCGTACCCTTCCAAATATTTCCCCGTCGTGCCCTTGGTTCAATAATACAATCCGCACACTGATTATAAAACGTAATAAGCAGTATTCTATATGGAAGAAAAATCGAACAGATATAAATTGGCGTGCATACAAGTCCGTAAAAAATAACACCACTGCAGCTATAAAGCATGCCCTATGGCGCATTTTAGAGAATCTTCGTGTGCAGGTTAGTGAAAGTCCTAATTGTTCTATTAACCCGGAAGTCCTTAATGATGCCTTTGTCAATCGTGTCACCCCTCCCAGTGTTTCCTCCCACTCCACAGGTATGCCCTCTTCTTCAGTTTCTGTCGGTGAGGTATTTGAGTTCAGTACGGTATCGGAATTAGATGTGGCAAGGTGTATCTATAAAATACGGTCAAATGCAATCGGTAAGGACGGCATACCTATTAAATTTTTTAAAATAATTTTACCAAACATCTTGCCAACTCTCACCCATGAGATCAATCACAGTATTATCACGTCGTGAAATGTGTTAGGTTGCAACTGTGCTACCGATTGCTAAAAGTAAGCATGCATGCAATCCCTGTGATTCTCGTCCTATAAGCATTTTACCTGCATTCTCTAAAGTCTTTGAATCCCTAATTGCTGAACAAATTTATAGTCATTTAAACGAATATAGCTTGCTATCACCATCTCCAAACCTTTCGACAAAAATCAACTGACGTTACTATGCCTACTTGACTTTTCTAAGTTTTTTGACTCTGTGAACTATAACTAACTTTGTATTTTTCTTGGGACCAAAGTTGAATTTCCAATTGGGATGCTTTAGGAGCTTTTCGGTCGGTAATGTATTAAAAGCAAACAAAAAGTTTCTTTTTTTCCTCCTACGCGTTTCGGCGTCTTCCGCGCCTTCATCAGGGAGTCTGCATTTTATTGTACATAAAACATAAAAACAAGTGTTAACAAAATAACAATATTTTTGCTTACAACAATAATTGCACTTACATTTTTAATTACATTGAAAACAGTAACAACATCAAAACAAATAAAAATATAAAAACGAAAATAAAACTCCACATATTGAATTGTACACTACTTTTTTGTCTCTCTGTTTATCCATCACTCGTTATTGCTGTTCTGTATGCGCAGTTTATATTGTCTACGTCCTCCTTAAAACTCATAGTGTGTCGTATTTGTTGTTGTATTCTCAGCCCTTCTAATGCTAATCTTGTCCTCTCTTTTTTCTCCACGTCTAATATTTTTGTATTTTCGAAATCGGCTGAGTGCCCGCTATTCGTTAAATGTTGTGCCAATGCTGTTGTTGTCTTTTTGTTCTTCGCGTCCGTTTTATGTTCGCTATTTCGAATTCCGAGTGATCGCTTTGTAGTGCCTATGTATACTTTATCGCAATGTTCACCCAATTTACCATTGCACTTGATTTCATATACTACGTTGTGTTGTTGTTCCTTGTTAATTCTGTCTTTTGTTTTGGTAAACACCGAATTTAGCGTGCGATGGGTTTTATGTGCAAAGCATATTTTGTCTGTCTGTATACTTCTGCTTATTGTTTTTTTGTCCGTTAGTCCTGGTATGTATGTGATACCTGTGTATTTTTTGTTTTCGTTTTTGTTTGTGGTTGCAATATTTGTGTGCGCCAATGCCCTTTTGTTGTTTGCAGTTGCTAACAGACTCTCTATTGCTGCATTAGGGTATCCATTTTTGTACAATATGTTTTTAATTTTCTTGGTGTTCTCATTTTTGAATTCTTGGTCACTTAAATCGTAAATTTTATTTATTAAATTGATAGTTGTGTTTCTTTTTTGCGTCCACGGGTGGTTTGAATTATAATTAATCATCCTTGACGATGCTATCGATTTTGTATACCAGTTTGTTGTGATTTTATTGTCAATTCGCTGTATTTCCATGACATCTACAAACAAAAGAAAATTGACGCAAAACTTAAATACTACTAGACATGCAATGCAGCTACAGCACCAAGACTATATGGCCTTCCGAAAATACACACGGAAAACTCCCCTCTTAGACCAATTTGCTCTTCAATTGGTGTACCGTGCTACAATCTTTCGAAACATATTGGAAAAATACTGAGGCAGATAATTTCGAAGGACTACAATATCAACAATTCTTTCCAACTCAAAGAAAGATTACAACACATAACGATAGAAGAGGATGAAATTCTTATTTCATTTGACGTGGTTTCCCTATTCACGAATATACCGATACAACTAGCAATACACACGATTATGCAACATTGGACCATCCTAGATGAACATACCACTCTCACTAAGAAGCAATTTTTGACAATACTACAATTCTGCCTACTGGAAAACAACTATTTCAAATATGACGACACTCACTATCAACAGATACAAGGAATGCCAATGGGCAACCCACTGTCACCCACCGTAGCTGACATTGTATTAGATAAAATACTGGACGACAGCATCGCTGAACTTAAACAAAAAGACATATATATCAAATACATTAACAAATATGTAGATGATATATTCGCTATTGTTAAGATCAAGGACGTGGAAGACATACTAAAAACACTAAACGCACAAGATACTAAAATAAATACAGCGAATTTACAATAAAATCACAACAAACTGGTATACAAAATCGATAGCATCGTCAAGGATGATTAATTATCATTCAAACCACCCGTGGACGCAAAAAAGAAACACAGCTATCAATTTAATAAATAAAATTTACGATTTAAGTGACCAAGAATTCAAAAATGAGAACACCAAGAAAATTAAAAACATATTGTACAAAAATGGATACCCTAATGCAGCAATAGAGAGTCTGTTAGCAACTGCAAACAACAAAAGGGCATTGGCGCACACAAATATTGTAACCACAAACAAAAATGAAAACAAAAAATACACAGGTATCACATACATACCAGGACTAACGGACAAAAAAACAATAAGCAGAAGTATACAGACAGACAAAATATGCTTTGCACATAAAACCCATCGCACGCTAAATTCGGTGTTTACCAAAACAAAAGACAGAATTAACAAGGAACAACAACACAACGTAGTATATGAAATCAAGTGCAATGGTAAATTGGGTGAACATTGCGATAAAGTATACATAGGCACTACAAAGCGATCACTCGGAATTCGAATTAGCGAACATAAAACGGACGCGAAGAACAAAAAGACAACAACAGCATTGGCACAACATTTAACGAATAGCGGGCACTCAGCCGATTTCGAAAATACAAAAATATTAGACGTGGAGAAAAAAGAGAGGACAAGATTAACATTAGAAGGGCTGAGAATACAACAACAAATACGACACACTATGAATTTTAAGGAGGACGTAGACAATATAAACTGCGCATACAGAACAGCAATAACGAGTGATGGATAAACAGAGAGACAAAAAAGTAGTGTACAATTCAATATGTGGAGTTTTATTTTCGTTTTTATATTTTTATTTGTTTTGATGTTGTTACTGTTTTCAATGTAATTAAAAATGTAAGTGCAATTATTGTTGTAAGCAAAAATATTGTTATTTTGTTAACACTTGTTTTTATGTTTTATGTACAATAAAATGCAGACTCCCTGATGAAGGCGCGGAAGACGCCGAAACGCGTAGGAGGAAAAAAAGAAACTTTTTGTTTGCTTTTAATACATTACCGACCGAAAAGCTCCTAAAGCATCCCAATAACTAACTTTGCTCAAAATTAAAAAACTACTTTGGGTTTGGGGACTATGCAGTACGTCTCATGAGAAGCTATTTGGTAGGTAGGACTCTAATGGGTGTGCCGCAAGGTTCTATCTTGGGACCGTTATTATTTAGCTTATTTATAAACGATATTTTTAATACTTGCCAGCATGCGCATATGCATGTTTATGCGGATGATATATCTACAACTCTATATGTGTGGGAACTATTGAGCAAACTGATAGTCTATGCTCTAAGTGTAATGTTGATATGCTATCCATCTCACTTTGGGTGTCTAAAAACGGTCTCTGTCTTAATAGTGAAAAGTCGTATGTCCTTCCCATATCTAAAAGTCTCATCTATTTCTCTGATATTCCGCCCCTATAAATTGAAGAAAAGAGTCTTAAATTTGCCCCTAAGGTCACAAATCTTGGTTTTATCATCAATTCTAGTATTACTTCTGACGGTCATGTAAACTCCACCGTAATTAAAGGGTATTATATCTTACGGAATTTAACAATGTCTGCAAATTTTACTCCGCTTGAAATTAGGAGAAAGCTTGTCGTACAATTAATTTTACCAATTATCTGTTATCCAGAACTAATCTATAGTAAATTGAGTTCTCAATCTGCGCACAAAATCGACGTAGTTTTCAATCATGTAACACCTAGTTATCTACATAGTAAACTAGAACTGCCAAAGTCCGCATGGATAACTTACCTTATAGTGCCTAAATATAATTACCTAACTTCTGCAAGGCTATTCTTTGTCAACGCTACTCGTATTTGGAACTCTATTCCAGCTTCTGTTCGCAGTAGTTTAAACAAAAGCAACGTTAAGAATGTTCTTTATGAGTATTTTCGTTAATCTATCTTTAGATTTAATATCTATAGCATAATGATGAGTTTCACTACCTAAGCACAAATGTACTTGTAATCTAGTCATATATGAATACTGATTGTTTTATATGTTAAACTTAGTTTTAATATCATTTGTTACTTTACTTTTACTTTAAAGCTGTTATACCATAAAAGATAATTTTCTCTTATTGCACTAATCATTTTTTATCATCAAATGAAATGAAATGAAAATGTGAATGGGCGCGAAATAGTCTCATATTGTAAATAGCCGTAGTGCTCGTAAACTATTGGCGGGTACATTGCCCAAGATCTGACATTGCAGTTTCGGTTTATAATAAATAGAGTGAATAAATCTCTAACAGTTCTACTACAGGCGAGCATTTACTAGTCATATTTGTTTTCGCAGAAACGCTACCAATGCCCTCGGGCTAGTATGATGTAGAAACCGGATCTATGTTTTCACAAAGTGCGAATGCAGAGGAAATTTGTCATAATAGGAGACTCGACCATTCAGTAGCAGGCCACCTATTCGAATTAATTTAAACGTTAGCGATGATTTATTTATGCATAAATGGATTTAATTCAGGAACCGAAAATAACAGTTATGCAAAAAATGTTAAATGAAAAACTCACTGCGATAAAGCGGTCGCACACATATACTTATAAATACCAAAATGCTTAGTGAATACAAGTGAAAAGTCTTATAAATTAAATATGGCGGCAGCTGAAACTATATGTCACAAATAGCCATTATTTAATGACAGACATAGAAATTCGCTCAGAATGACACAAGAATGGGAGGGTTGCTACGTCAGGTGATATCAATAGAAGTTTGACGTCTATGGGCTAGGATTTTTCACTTGTATTTATTCACAATGGCTTAGTTTTTTGAGCTGTTTTCAAATTCGCTTCGATTTTATATTTTGGCAGTTATTTTTGACCTCATAAAATTAAATTCAACCCAATGCGTTATTTTATGACTTTAGTTTTTTTAACCAGACAGATATTTTTCTGCTTTTTAAAACAGTTATACTTGGACTTTTATTTCTCTGTCCTACAATAAAAGTCTATTTACGACAGAAGGCTTGCTTTGTACTGCTTTTGATCTGACCTACCTATAAAGAACGTGTCTGCCGTATATAAAATGTCGATTTTTTGGCACTTGTTGTCTAGTTGGATGTTTCGTGGGATTTTCCAGTCAGTTGTGCTAACAGTGCAATCTGTGTGATTAGCTGATATCAAACGCATTACCCAAAAGTACGCTGAAAATTCGAAGTCGTTGATACTTAATTTTAAAAATGTATTTAATTCCCCCTTGCCTATTTTGCTCTTCGGTCATAAAGTTGACCCGCCAAGTAGTGCTGGCGGATCGGATATTGATACAACATGGTGTGGTACGATCGGTTGCATACAAGACAGCGATCTTCCTTGCGTTTTGATGCAATGATTTTTGTTTCTTGTATTCTGCCGAGTGTCTGCAATTTTTTGACTTGTCTGGAAGGTACCTCTTATCGAACATAGCTTCAAACTCAGCCTAAAGCGGAAGCTTAAAATACTCAAGTGGCTCCTCCCACTTTCACCCACTAGTGGGATCAACCTTAATATGATTCACTAACTATATGAATCAACATGGCATTAGAAATATATTTATCGCCAACCAGGGATAAGAGCGAGCCATACAGAGCATACACTGTATAGATCATGGACGGTAAAGAGGTTTTTAAATTTTTGAAAGATCAAACAGTTTTGGAACTGTATTGAAAAATATCAGACATTCATTGTCATAAACCTTCTACCGACAGTTTTTCCAAAAGCTTCACCGAACAAGCACAACACCAAATGGTTAAATTTTTTTATATCAGGATTGCTGATTGTTGAATCGCGACATCTTTGGCAGTCGCGAGCTGAGAGGAGCAATAATCGGCGCTTCAGAACCGAAATTTTTTTCTGCGAGAATAGACTGAATAATAAACTTTGTTTTGAAAATTATGCCTTCCAGTTAGCCATGGACCATATCTTCCTCATCTTCTTTTTCTAAACGACACTATATCTTTTGTGATCCAAAGACATGGTATTTTCTTGGAGACCCCTTTCTTGGAGAAGATATGAAATCGTTGACCTTGGCCTACTAATAATTTGCTTTTGAATAGAAAATTAGTAGGCACCAAAACGTCGCTGCTAATAGTTATGGAAGTTTATAAGTAATACGAAACCGAAAACAAACAAAAAAATTTCCAAAACTTGACTAGAAGCAACAAGTAGAAAAAATTCGTCGAAAATCGATAAAACAGCGTATAGCAATTTTTGCAATTTTTAAAAAAGAGGGAATGGCTGAGCTCACGAAACCATAAGATTAGCTTTCTTAAATTATTGAAAACAATCTTTAATAACAAAACGCGCACTTCCACCTCTTGTCCTACTATATCTATCTTTTCAAAGGTAGTATATGTACATATGTAATACGCATTTATAAGCAGTGTATAAATTATCAAACCCAAGTTTTTAGTTTGATATTTACTTTATTTCTCTTGCTTACACAAGAGCAGCCGTTTGGATCGGTCGAGTTATTACAACTGATTTTGCTAATTACACTACTGCGACGACTACGCCTAAATACCTGACGCTTTCTTACAATAAACCCTACCAGTTGCTGCACATGTTTTGCCGTGTGACATGCCAAATGCAATTCGGCAATTTACCGCTTGCACTAGCGCTCTGTTCCGCTGTGGGCTTAGCTGCTGCAGCGATAGCTATTTGTTGTTGTCACGCGCGACCCGGCGAACGCACCGTCAGCAATATCGGTGGGAGTGGAATGTTGGCAATATCGACGGAAGAGGAGTTGTTATTTTAGGTTGTTATATTATTCTCAAACTCAAACCTGCAGACGCACCGTCAGCAATTTCGGTGGGAGTGGAATGTTGACCGGATACGCGTTTGCTGGTGTTAACTACCCCCCCTCTTGAAGTGAAGGCGTCCTCGGCTTCTTTGATGACTTTATTCAGTATCACCATGCTATTTTGCCTTCGTTTCATGAAGATTGCGGCAACTACTGCGATGAGAAATAGCAGCAAGATAAGTGTGCCCCCTGATTGTAACGAACGGGTGTTAACGAGATTGTGCAGCTTCGCTATGTGCTTAAGGTTCCTCATATTTACCTTCTGCAAATATGGTAGCGATAGTAAATCAATATGTTCGGTGAAATTTACATGTTGTGCAGGTGCAGCTTCAGGATGCGATCGGACAATTTTACTCCAGTTGATGTAAGTGGTACTGTTTATTGTAATTTCTCCCTCAAATGTTACAAGGAAGGTTCCTTTTGTCAGCTTTGTCAAGTTTGCGGTTTGTATTGATGCTGGTTGGTCGTTGATCACAACTATGCCGTTGTCAACTTCCTCAATGGCGACAACATTATCTGCGGATTTTGACTTGCATTTCGCAGAGTGTTGGTTAAGCAGTTGTGTCGCACAGGGGCATCCGTTCAGGGGCTGACAAAAGTTTGCGGTTACGGCTTCCTTGCAATTGTAGAGTGGAATGTATTTCCCGCTACATTCAGCTATCGTATCCGTTTCTAGGGAAATAATTTTTCCTTCATGGATCACGGGCAGCAACTTTACACTATTACAAAATCTATCTATTTTCGGGTATTTTATGACAAAGTAAATGCAATTTATATCTTGAAATATCTTAATTTTAGAAATTGACAATAAATCACTTATGCTAATGTTCGCAGAGTGTTCAGCAGCTAACAAACCATTGATTTCCATACCATTTAGTAGTATTGGGTTGATAATGTTTAACCTGCCTAGCGTGACTGACGTTATAATGGTTTCCAATTCCATTATAACCGCTCTGTTTCTGGTGGAGGCTAGAGAAAAGAGATATCCCGTATCTATTTGTGTGTTTTTAGCGTTTTGTAATAATTTGTTTACTGTCACTGTCAACTCGTCGATTTTCTTTTGCATAGCTGAATTCACCGTTATTTGTTGTTCATTTGCGTCTAATAGGGCATTGGTTCTGGTCTCGAGCATTTGAAAGTCGTCAGAGTCTGGAGTCCCTGTTATGTACTTCAAGGCAGTCCCCAGAATATTAATACCTCTGGCGTACCGATGGTGTATTTTTATCGCGTCCAATAGATGTAATATTTCATTAGCGTCATTTTCTAGTAGTCTTTTAACGTGCGACTGTGGGAATAGGTTCAGTAGTTTATCTGTCTCCTCAGCTATTGCCTCAAATGCTGACAAATTAGTTTTGTGTAGTAGAAAGCCATGCTGCTCATAAACAGCTACCGTTCCGGATGTAATTGGGATGTAGTAAGAGCTGGTGTAATTTAGTATTCCTGCATTAGCCCGAAAGCTTAACGAAAGCAAAATGATCCTAGGGACGACAAAGGAAAGAGCGGTCAGTGTCTTAAATTGTTTTTGTGCACTTTGCGATCGTCAATTATAACAAAGGTATCAAGGTCCTTTTGGATTACTTTTTCGGTATAAAGTTTTGAAAGCTTGTTCCCTATTCTTTTATTAGTCTTCACGAAAACTTTATCCCCTGGGTTATACCGTCTTGTTTGTCTCTTTGTATTATGTCTTTCTAAGTCTTTTTGCTGAATACGTGTAAGTCTAGTTCTTATTTCCTTTATTAATTCGTCCGGTGTTGCATGTATTACGTCTATTGGTTTTTTATTTGTTATTGAATGAATTGTGCGGTTGTATTTAGCTGTGGCCAGAAGCATTAATTCAATTGTGTCAGAGACACCAGTCTCAAGCTTCTGACAGCGGGCAATTTCCGTAAGGGTACTGTGGAACCTTTCCACCTGTCCGTTAGTCGTACTGTGAGCGGGTGGAGTGGTGTAGATTTCGACGCCAAAGTGATTTCTGAGTATTGACTTAATGGTTTCCGAATTCAACGATCTCTCATTGTCACAGACCAACACTTTAGTATTTCTGTAAAAATTGAGAAGTTCGTATATGGGCTCTTTAACATCAACTATGGCTCTAGATTTGATTGGAAATATTATAGCAAACTTTGAGAACTTGTCTATTGACGTCAAAAAATGTGTCTTATCCGTTGAATAAATGTCAACGTGAAGGATTTCTCCCGGATACTTGGGTATAGGAGTCGATCCTATTTCTGGGTTTGGAGGATGTCGTTGGTACTTGGCCTCGTGGCATATCTTGCAATTAGAAATAATTTCCCTCAGAAGCTTTCGTATATCAGGGAAATAATAACTTTCAAGGACTTGTTCCTGGTTCTCACGGAGTGACCGATGAGCTCGGTTATGCTCAGTTTGAAGAAGCTCGCGCTGATCATCTCTGTTGAAAACGTCTATTGCTTGTTTGGTGGTGTGACGGAACTTGACGGCCGGATATGCCGTGACCAGTCCATCTTGAATCTTTGCCAGGATGGGGAGTTCACACTGCAAGCCGTTCACAACATTTGGGTTAACACATTGTTTTATATTTTTCATTAGTTCTCCTATATTACTGAATGAAATTCGGTGCCTCATTCGGGATTTAAATATAATTTTTGAGCTAAGTGTAGACGAATTTCCTTCTTCAAGGACTATCTGATTTCGGAAGCAATTTATGGGATTTTTCACGGTGGGAATTGTTTGAGACAGCGACTCTTCACTATTCACAGCCATGCTTACCGAGTCTATATCGTGGTCCAATGCATTTATATGCTGCCGAGAGAGGGCGTCTGCGACGAAATTTTCTTTACCAGGCTTGTAATGAAATTGCGGTGAAAATTCCTCAACAAAGGCACGCCATCTTTTCATTTTCTTTACGCCATACAAATAGTTACGAAGCTTTTGCAAAGCCCATACTATTGCCAGCAGCTCTCTCTCGTTGGTCGCGTAGTTTTCCTCGGTTGAAGAGAGGGTCCTAGATATCATTGTGATAGGTCTCCCATTTTGTGACAGAACGGCGCCTATGGCATAAGAAGAGGCATCTGTAGTCAAGTCAAAAGTTTGCTTGTAATCGGGATAAAGAAGCAGTACGTCTTCCGATGCAAGGATCTTTTTTATCTTATTAAATGCAAAAAGCGCTTCTTCGTCAAGAGTTATCTGTATTTTCCTCGACTGGTTAGCGCCTATATTTCCGTTTTCCCCCCTTAAGTACTTCGTTAGTGGCTTTGTAATCGAAGCATAGTCCTTTATAAACCGTCGATAGTATCCGGCTAATCCTAAGAATGAGCGTAAAGCTCTTAATGATTTTGGAATCGAAAATTCTAAAATGTCTTTTACTTTGTCAGAACATGTCTTGATTCCCTCCTTGGATACCGTGAAGCCCAGAAATTCAACGCTTTCCTGAAAGAACCTTGATTTCTCAGCGGAAACGCGCATATTAGCATCGAAAAGTTTTGTCAGGATTCGATCAATGTCCTTACTATGTTGCTCGGCGGTTCTAGAGAAAATGATAACATCGTCTATGTAAACATGGCATGTTTTCCCAATTTCATTTCTAAGGACATCGTCAATGGCTCTCTGGAAAATGCTAGGAGCATTTTTCAGACCAAAGGGAAGCCTACAAAACTCGTACTTTCCGTTGTTGACCGAGAAAGCCGTTTTCTCCCTATCCTTTTCTGCAAGTTTGATTTGGTGAAATCCTGATTTGAGGTCTATTGTCGAAAAAAATCTTGCGCTTCCCATGTTCGCCAAAATTACGGAAGTGTCCGGAATTGGATATTTATCGCTTATTGTCTTAGTATTTAGCTTTCTAAAGTCAATGACGAGACGAGATTTCTTGTTGCCTTTTTCGTCCAACCCTTTCTTATCCACAACCCAAATTGGATTGTTATAAGGGGAACGAGATGGTCTTATGATTCCATCATGCAAAAGTTCTGATATTTCCTTATTGACAAATTCCGCTGCAGCAATGGGGTACGGGTAGCTTTTTGAGTATACGGGTAAATCGTCCACCGTCCTTATCGTACCTACAATGCTGGTATTGTAGGGTAGCGCTTCATTGGGATCAGCGAAAACTTTAACATGACGCTTTAGCAATGTAGAGATATCGGAATTGTCCTCGTTCGTTTTAGGATTTGTTCCTATTAATTTGTTAACGTCCGAGCAGTAGTAGTACAACAATTTTTCCTTCCCCCCGTCGTAACTTAAAGTTCCACTCTTCAAGTCAATACTACCATTTACCTTTTTTAGTAAGTCGAATCCTATAATGCCGTCAAAAGTGTTTAAACTGGGTAGAACAAAGAATTCAGCGTTCATATTAAATATGTTTATAGTGCATTTTTTTTTAATTATGTCGGTACCGTGGATTGATTTTACAGTGAAAGGATTATTCACAGCTTTGATTCCCTTTAGGGCCTCGAGTGATTTTACATAGCTCTTTGCAGCACCGGTGTCGATTAGAAACCTTATTCCTCTTCCCCCGAGTGTCCTTTCGACATAGGGCAAGAGGGACTTAGTCCTAAAAAATTAACGTCATCTTTCGGTCCGTCCTCGTCGTATTCAGTACTCTTAAGTTCTATGGCTTGGTAATAATCGTCATACCCGGTATCACTCCAATATTCACCTTCTGGCTCATACTGGTCCTGGGTGAGGTGATTGATACGCTGTACCTTTTGAATTGGCTGCTGATCACTACCATGGTGCCTTTTTTCGGCTCTTTCTTTATTCAGGCCTGTTGACACAGGTTGCTGGCGATTGAATATCCCACCCGTGTGTCCGTTATCAGGACGGATTACTTTAGGGTAGGCTCCTTGATTGCGGTACCTGTCATCATTTCTATAGAGTTGTTGGGGTCTGTTCTGTCTGAATCGGGAGTATGACGGATCTATGTCCATCGGCACTGGAGTTTGATGGGTTCGAGTTTGTCCTCGTTGGTCCTGAGGTACTCTGCGGTATTGGGGTGAATAATAATAAGGATCTGAGTTATGGAGTGCCTGCCTGTTAAAGGAACTTGCAAACGTTGACCTGGCTTGGTTCGCTTCCAGCTCCTGGGCTAGGGCAAGTGCTGAAGGAAGATCAGCGGGTCTGGAGGAGAAGAGGACATCGCACAACGGGCGATTGAGTCCCGAATGAACACGCGAAGGGCATCATCCCGATATTTCTTATTAAGCGATTCTATCAAAGTGGTGTTCTCACCGTGGGTCATGATGGTCTTGTTGATTATCAGAGTCAACTTTCGCTCCACTGCATCATAGAACTCCACTACTGATGATTTTCCCTGTCTAAGAGTAGATAACTCTTGCTCAATTAAGTAAATCGGCCTCTTGTCCGCATAGGCAAAATCTAGCCGAGAAATGATAGCGTAGAAATTTAAGATTGTGTTAAAGGAGGATAAAACACTGTCAGCTGCTCCTACTACCTTATTTCGTATTATGCCCACCGCTTGGTAGTGACTTGAGCTACCTTGATACGCCTCAAACACCCTATAAGCTGTATGAGCTGCTTGTCTCCAAGAGACATAACGGGTCGGGTCGCCTTTGAATTCTGGCAAGGTTTTTACAAGGTCCAAGGATTCGTCACATATTATGTTGGGTTGAATAGTCACTGGTTCGTATTGGGTAACTCTAACTGGTGTTTCGATTCTAGCTAATCTACTTGTCAGTTCGTCAACTCGAGACTGAAATTCCCGCCGGGAATGCTCGGTTGCGGAACGTATGGCAGAATTAAGGAGAGTTTCTAAGGTTTGTGCGTCCATATTCATTGGCTTAAGTCAGTTAAGATTTTAGTAGATACAGGGATTTCCCTTTCCAACCGTTACCAAATTCACAAAAATTAATTTATTTTTTATTTATTTGAAATAAATATTTATTTATTTTTTAAATAAATGTTAGCTGCTAAAAATCACCCTACTCACATGAATAATTCCATATTATAATACGTAAGATGACTGATGATGAGATGATGATGAATGCAGCAGGATGATTCCTCAGCAACAGCGGGATCGGATATTATTTAGGGGATGACTCAGCAGCAGGACAATCGGATTATGATGATTTAGATTATTTCGATTTATTCTGCGGTTTTATCGCTTACAGTTTTGGCTTAGCGCCTTTTTCCACTATTTTTGTGGTGTTTAAATTTCACTTATAGTTCTGGCCTAGCGCCTTTTTCCACTATTATTGTGGTGTTTAAATTTCACTTATAGTTCTGGCTTAGCGGCTTTTTCCACTATTATTGTGGTGTTTAAATTTCACTTATAGTTCTGGCTTAGCGCCTTTTTCCACTATTATTGTGGTGTTTAAATTTCACTTATAGTTCTGGCTTAGCGCCTTTTTCCACTATTATTGTGGTGTTTAAATTTCACTTATTAGTATTTTTAAATAATTTTATAAAATTTTTAATGTTCCAAATATAATTTTAATTAAATGTTTATCCGCGATTGTCGGGTGGATTCGAACCACGGCCACGCACAAGGTTTGTCCTTTTATATAAGGATTTTATTGTTAATTGCACTGTGGCCCCACGTTGGGCGCCAATTATCAAACACAAGTTTTTAGTTTGATATTTGCTTTATTTCTCTTGCTTACACAAGAGCAGCCGTTTGGATCGGTCGAGTTATTACAACTGATTTTGCTAATTACACTACTGCGACGACTACGCCTAAATACCTGACGCTTTCTTACAATAAACCCTACCAGTTGCTGCACATGTTTTGCCGTGTGACATGCCAAATGCAATTCGGCAATTTACCGCTTGCACTAGCGCTCTGTTCCGCTGTGGGCTTAGCTGCTGCAGCGATAGCTATTTGTTGTTGTCACGCGCGACCCGGCGAACGCACCGTCAGCAATATCGGTGGGAGTGGAATGTTGGCAATATCGACGGAAGAGGAGTTGTTATTTTAGGTTGTTATATTATTCTCAAACTCAAACCTGCAGACGCACCGTCAGCAATTTCGGTGGGAGTGGAATGTTGACCGGATACGCGTTTGCTGGTGTTAACTTATATTTGCATCCAATGTGTACATGCATATATTGGTATTTAACTCAAATGAGATGGATACAGGAGATGCCTATTATTGAAGTTTAAGACTTCGTGTGCTTCAATTGTTCGCACTCAATACCCAGTTATCATGGGTCGGTTTATTTCCAGCTTCAACTTCCCCCTTGCAGGCGATGCAGTCACAGCTCATTTCCACGGTGTCCAACGCAACAGCGGTAATCTTATAGCGGACCAGCGATGCTGAAATGGTAAGGATTTAACGGTAAGTATATGCAGTACAGTTCCAACGGTGAGTATATACAACAATTCGATGGCGGTGTACTTACATTTTACATTTTTTCTGCGTTTTTAAATCTGCACAGGACGGGATTGTTAGCAGCTTCCTCTCTGATACCATCGACGAAGAATTACTAATGGCCAGCATGCTTACCGTAAAGGCAAATCTACGGGGACCGCATCCCACGTGGTGCGATCTAAGGGTCAGTTCGAGCACAATGGAGCTCGTCCTCTTTACGAGAAGGTATAAAATACCTTTGGTAACTCCACCGGATGGAGTTATAGTTTGGTGGGCTTCATTGAAAGCAGATGCTAACCTCAGGCTACTTACCAAGGTGGAAAGATTTAGTATGAATTATATAAGGCAAATTCTCTTGCCATTAAGAGAGACATTCCAGTGTAATTCTAAAACCTAGGGGCAATCCTGTATTTTAAACAAATTTTTCTTTATTGTGTACCATAAATTTTTGCTTTACCTTTGTACGACGGTGAAAGCGATGGCCAAAGGGAATTATCTTTAATTAATTTCACGTCAGCGTCAACTGGTTTCAAACCTTGTATGACCAGCCAAGTTCAGATAGTACCTTGTATTTGCTGCTTGCAAAGAGTTTAGCAAAGCCGTTGTTACTGTTGTTGATGTGATGTCAGGCTTTGGAATGGCATCTGGCCATCTGGTGAACCTGCCAATTATCGTAAGACGAAGTGGGCAAGCATTACTCAATCTGTCAGTTGCCCTTTGGCTTCCCCTTCCCCAGGCTTCAAAATTGCGTGAGCCGCGTATGCGTATAAATGTTTTGGCTGCATTTCGCTGGCCGAAAGTTATTTTCCTGAACTCATATAAGGTGAAGCTCGTGATCATCAGGGAAATTTGATTCCGTGTTGACAGTTTTTACACTCAACGCACATGTTCTGTGAATGGACCAAACAATTTTAATTCGATCTTGTTATCCTGCAAGCATATATCTTTTAAGCTAAACTAAAATGCCGAAACTACTCAAAAAGTCTGCGCCGATGCGCACCTAATGACAGATCTTTAAGCACCTTTTGAAAGCGCCGTTGACATTCAAAGCGTAGATATATGCTTCCATGTTTTTTTTTACATATTTGTAGCTGCGATGATAGTCAAATTCTCCTACAAAATTTTTTTTTTTTTAGCAAATTGCTGTTTATGCTTTATATACTCGAGTTGTTAAAAAAAAAATATACGAATGCTAGTGTTCCCACAAATTTGTGGTTGGATAGGCTCTTGCAACGAATGGCTAGAAAGGCTCTAGCAAAAGTGTGATCGCGTGCGGCTGATAGCGTTTCTGCAATTTGCAGGCTCTAACAATTGGATACAGCGAAGGTTTGGATTAAGCGGTTCCAGAAACGTATGCCATTCAAAGCGCCACGAGTGTAGTCTTCCTAACGTACGACGGTGCAGTCGCTTGCAAATGAGCGGCTGTGCTGCAGTTATACAAAAACGTTTTCTCCGAACGTGAGTGATCACCAATTTAGTTTTAAAGGCTATTTTATTGTTTAAATTTAATCTTTATTAGCTAAATTTACAAAAATTCAGAGTTAAAAGCTAATAGCGCGTGTGTATCGATTCGCTGCCGAATATGAAAATAAGCGAATTTAAGAACGAATGCAAGAGTAATAAATGTTAAATAAATGCAAGAATAACAAATTTAAGAACCAAGCGTTTGACGCCAATGACAGTAATGGAATGATGAAGTGTAGTGTAACGTATATAATAGTAAAAAGTTTAATGTTATTCCAATTCACTACCCTTTTCATTAAATCATTTGCGCATATGGTAGAAAGAGAAGGCGCTACCATGGTTATCAAAGAGAAAAGCGAAAGTAACATGTTGTCCATTCTTATAGTTCTATGTTCTTTAGTTATTGATTTCTTTAGTAGTTCGGTTGGGAACCATAATACGGGCAACCACTTAACGAAGACAACGAAGTGAACAGCTGGTTGAAAGTTCAGTTGAAATAGGCTGACTTCCTAAATGTATGTATTCAGTGTTTGTGTACAGTTTGACATGCACATCGTACAGCGCAACTATTGTGTTGGCCCTAATGGTTATATATGGTCCTCGTCTTTGTAAAGGCAGCGAGGATTCTGCCAATCACTAGGCATCTGACTAGTTGCCAAAAGTAAGCAGCTAGAGAGTTGCCGAAAAGTAGAGAAAGAAATAAAACAGTGTGAGTTCTGCTTGATTTGATTCTGATTTATTTCACAAAACTTAAGTCTATTTATACTAAAATATCACCGAAAGTCATTTCCATAGCTCCACCTCTTTTTCCAATGATTATTGGTTTTCCGCTTTCCAATAATAGCGTAACCAATTAAAGAGTGCATGCAGTTGGTAGCGCATGCTGAGTTGCCGAAATATTCTGCTTACGCAGGGCCGGCGTCTCAGTAATGCAGCGAGCAATGCACTATGCTGCTTTTGTTTAGTCAGCAAGGGTGGAATGTGTGTCAGTCGGTAATGCTTATGTTGCGTTTTGTTGTGACTCACTACACCCTTACCCTCAAGTGAAAAATTATTTCTGTGGAACAGTGAAATAATTTTGAAGATAGTGGAAATATGCAAATGCTTTACGTGTGTATGTGTATGATAATATTTTGCTTATTAGTATATTCTTATTGTATATAGCTATAATTATTTGTTTTTTTCTTAACTTATTTCTGAGTACATTTTTAATAAGTTGTTGTGTAATTCTTTATGTTTACCATTAATTTCTATAGTGGAGTTTACTCCGCTTGTGTTTACAATTTCATAAGGGCCGTGGTATGGGCTTTGGGTTTTCTTTCTATTTTCTGCTCTTACATAAACTAAATCTCCTATTTCAAAATTACTTATGTTTACATTATTGTCGTATTTTGTTTTTCGTTTACTTTTTACGATGTTTATTATATTTCTGGCATTTTTTATTGAGGTTTGGAGTCTCATTTTTAACTCATTGGCATAATTGTCAAGGTCATAAATTTTGTTTTCTTTGTTTATATTGTCGCTTGGTAGAGTTGGTAATTTACCAAATACTAATTCATATGGTGAATACAAAGTGTCTACGTGTGGGGCAGTGTTGTATGCAAAAGTGTAATATGATATCCACTTGTCCCATTCGTAATCGTCGGCAAATGAAAGTAAATATTCGTTAAGTGTTCTGTGGTTTTTCTCAAGTGCGCCTATTGTCTGATGGTGATATGGTGTGGAAAATATTTGTTTAGTGTTAAGTAAATTGCATACGTTTCTCATGAGTTCATTTACAAATTCTGTTCCTCTGTCAGATTTTAGTGTTTTAATGAAACCATATTTTAAAATGAGCTGTTCAACTAAAGTGGTTGCTATTGTCTTTGCGTCTTTATTTTCGATTGGGTGTGCTATTACAAATTTTGATAAATCACATTGCATTGTTAATATATATCTGTAGCCGTTTGATATGCGTAGTGGGCCTACAGTGTCAATTGTTATGGTGTCGAAAGTTGTCATTGGTGTGTCTGTCACTACAAGTGGTTCTTTTGTATGTCTTACTATTTTATTTTGTGTGCATTTTTTGCAATTGTTTATAAATTCTTTTACCATCTGTCTCATATTTTTCCATATATATCTCTGTTTGAGTTTTAAAATAGTTTTTCGAATTCCTAAGTGGCCTGCAATGTTAGAGCAGTGAAATTCGTCTATCAACTTGTATTTGAGTATCATACTTTTTACTTCTTTTGGAGCTTTATATATTAGTATTTTTATTGGCGCGCGTTTATTCATTTCTAACTCATTATATTTCTTTTTGAATGCATTCATATCAATATTTTTGAATATAAAATCTTTTTCACAAAGGGCTAGCTCCTTTATATGTGAATTTTTAAATAAACTATGTAGTTTCTCCAACATTGAATCTTGATTCAAAGGGTCATCGCTACAAGTTACGTGCACTTCATTATCAATTACTTTCATTGTAGTACTACTATCTTTTTCAATATAAAATTTCAATTTCTTCATTTTCTTTACGTCATTAAAAGATGTACATTCCCAAATGTGAAGTTGATCAGGCTTCTTGAGAGATGTGTTTTCTTTATTAATGCGTGTACCGGTATTAATATTTTCTTGCGCTAATTCATTTTCTTTAGTATTCTTTAATTTTGCGGCCTTGCTCCTTGTTATAATGTTAATGTTTTTATTATCTTCTTTTTCATTTTTACTTGTTGGTATCATTGATTTAAGTATGTCACTGTCAATCTTGATGCGTGATAATGCATCTGCATTGGTGTTTATCTTGCCTTCTTTGTAGATGATTTCAAAGTCATATTCTGATAAATCTATTCTAATTCTTGTCATTTTTGATGATGGGTTTCTGTGTGAAAATAGTGATACTAGTGGTCTGTGGTCAGTGACCACGATGAATTTTCTGCCGTATAGGTATGTTCTAAAGTAATTAATTCCCCAGTGGATTGCTAATAATTCTTTCTCTATAATCGGTTTATTGATATCGTGTTTTTGTAACGATTTGCTTGCGTAGGATATTGGCAAATCATGACCTATTTCTCCTTGTGATAAAATAGCTCCTAAAGCAAAATCAGATGCGTCCGTTGTAAGAATAAATGGTTTGTCAAAGTCTGGATATTGTAATATCGGTGGGCTAATTAACTTCTGTTTGAGATTATTGAATGCTTTTTCGCATTGTTCTGACCAAATGAAAGGTTTTCCTTTTTTCAATAATGAATTTAAACATTTGACGGTTTGAGCGAATTCTGGTATGAAACGTCTATAGTAATTACAGAATGCTACAAATCGTCTTGATTCGTCTGGATTTGTTGGTTTTGGGTAATTGCGTATTACTTCGCATTTAGCTGGGTCGGTTTTGATACCTTTGTCTGTTATTAAATGTCCTAAATAAATTACTTCTGATTTGAGGAATTGACATTTGCTTGCATTTAATTTAAGGTTGTAGTATTTTAGTCTTTCAAAGACTTTTAAAAGGCTCTTATTGTGGTGTTTTAAAGAACATCCAAACACGATAATAGACCGCTAAGTGCAATTGTTAACATTCTTTGAAAACTGTTTGAGGAAATTTTTAATCCAAATGGTAGTCGTTTAAATTGATAGTGTCCGTCTTGTGTGGAAAAAGCTGTTGGTGGTCTTGAATCGTTTAGCAAGGGTATTTGGTGAAAAGAACTTGTCATATCTAAAGTTGTGAAGTATTTAGCTCTTCCTAAAACGTCTAATACATCCTCTAATCTTGTTAACGGAAATTTATCATTTACTATTTTGTCGTTTAATTTTCTGTAGTCAACTACTAAACGCCATTTCTTGTTATCGTTTTCACTTTTCTTAGGTACTAGCAGTAGTGGAGAATTGTATGGACTAACAGAAGGTTCAATGATGTCGTTGTCAATCATACCCTGTACCTGTCTTTGTATTTCTTCTTGTTGTGTTTGTGGTAGTCTGTAGTTTTTTATGTATACTGGTGAGTTGTCAGTTAAATTGAGTTTTTGTTTATAGAAATTATTTACTGAAAGGGTTTCTCCTTCCAAATGAAAAATTGATTGATATTTGTGAAAGATTTCTGTTAATTCTGTTTCTGTATTTCTATCTAGATTTTTCAAATTTAATTCTTTCATTAAGCTATTAAAGCGTTCATTGCTGTATGTGTTTGTTTGTTTGTGTGTATTTAGTATATTGTAATTAGTTAATTTTTCCGTAAGGGGTTTTATTTCTTCTATATTGACTATGTGATTATTGACGTTGATTAGTTTCACGTGACAAATTCCTTTGGCTGGTGCGATGGAATTTGCTAAAAATACTCCCTCTTTTATCTCTTGGTTAAAAATTACGCTATCTTCTTGTATATTTAATTTAATTGGTAGGATAATTTCTGTTCTGGGTGGTATTTCTATGTATTTGTTTATGGGTAACTTTGTGTTTATTGGTAAAATATAATCTTTATTTTTATGATTTATTATTATTGTAAATGTTTCATAATCAATTTTACAAAGGTAATTTATTAAAAAGTCTCTACCTAGGATTCCATCTGTTGCTATTGGGAAATCGCTATTTACAAGCTGAAAATCGATACTTGCTTTGTCTTTTTCTATAAGAAAATTAAGCTTTGATGTGCCTAGAGAATAAATTTCTTCTTTTGTTATTCCTGTTAACTTACATTTTGTGTTGGTGTCAAAATCGAATTCGTTATTAAATGGGTTTTTGCAAATTGAAATGTCTGCTCCTGTGTCTATTAAGAATGTCATTTGTTTATTAAATTCTAAATTGTGTATTGTTATGTAATTTGTTAAATTTTTCGTAATTACGTAAATATTTTTAAAGTTATTGTGATTTACGAGTCCCTGTCCCCCGGAGGAGTGGAATTGTAGTCCTCCGGGTCGCCTACGTTTCCCTGAGAATGGATAACGTTCATTTGGCGACCATTTCTGTCTTGATAATTATTTTGCTGATTTCTTGGCAGGGATCTTTGATTGTTATTATTTTGGTGGTTTGTCTGTCTTTCATTCGAATAGTTTCTCTGATTATTGCTATAGTTGTTGGTTCTTGAATTGTTTGAGTTTCTATTTGTGTTATAATTTTGGTGGTTATTGTTTTGTCTTTGGTCAGGACTGTTTCTTGTATTGTTGTTAGATGGTCTGGTATTGTTATAATTATTCTTATTATAATTATTGTACCTGTTGCCATTGTTATTCGTATATTGTCTGTGTGGGTTGTTGCGATAGTTCGCATTGAAGTTGTTCCTATTATTGTTTCTGATAAACATAACATTTCTACCATTGTGTTCATTTCCTTGTTCTATTTCTAGAGCAAGTTGAACAGCGGTATCAAAAGATTTAGGTAGTGCAGCAAATACCGTTTCCTTTAGTTGGTCATTTAGTCCGTTTTTAAATATTGTCAGACTGTATTGTTCATTGAGCTGAGTGATCAACGATTTTTGTTCAGTTGTTGCGTCTATTCCTAACTGTCCTATTTGCAGTATATTTAGTTCTGATATCAATTGTAAAATTTTATTTTTGAAATTCGTTATGCTTAAGTTTCTTTGGGTGAGGTTGGCAAGTTGGTTTTGTATGTGGGGTATAGTAGTTGTGCATTTGTATTTATTTGTCAATGAATTTTTTAGTTCTTGTAATGTCTTGGGTATTTGTATTGCAGTCACGTTTGTCTTCACCGTTTGACTCAGTTTCACGTAAACCACAAAATCTATTAGTGCTATTTTGCCTGTTTCCGATAGGCTGTTATAAATTATTTCGATAATTTTTAGAAACGATTCCAAATCTTTGTGATTTCCGGAAAAGCTCGGAATAGCTTTCATAGCTGTTTGTAAACAAAACTCAGACATTGTAATTATTTGTTGGCTGGACTCAATGCTAAAAATTTCAGTTGGGATTCTTATTTGTGTATTGATTGTATGTGGTATGTATATATCTAAATTGTAGTTTGCTAGGATTTTTATTAATTTGTCCCTATGTGACCAGAATAGTTCTAGTCCGATTTCTTTATGTTCTTTGGTTAACCTATTTATGTAAACGTTTAGTATGCTTCTAATATTTTCTAATGATGTAAATAGTGTGTTTAAATGCTTGATTAATGTGTCTTGTTTGACCTTTATTGTTTTATTTAAACATTTGTACGCTTTATTAAAATTTTCTTTTTCTTCATTAATTTTTTTTATAATTTTTGACCAATGCTCCATAATTACTAAACTTGGTCTTGTTTAATATTGTGGGTAATGACTTTTTTTAGCTTGTTTCTATACATTGCATGTAATTTTATAATGAAGTCTGCTACTAGTATTGCTGTTATGATGAATAATAGTACTTCTATTAATTGATTTCCTTGTTTATTATTTTCTTCTACTGTTATTTCGTTAACTACATTGGCCTTTGGATTTTTTATTTTTGATTCTTGGCCTCCCATATTGTTAATTATCTTATTTACTATTGAAAAATAATTTTTTTTTTTTTTTTTTTTTTATCCTATTTTTCCTATTTAAATACATATATGCATTGCATTTATTTTAAATTTTTTATTTTCTGTAAAATATTAGCTTTCTTATTTCTATTACTTTCTAAATTGAATTCCTTGAAGAGTATCGCCTTCTGTTTCCGTTGGTTAAATTGCTTGCCGCCTCTTTTCCTTTTTGGGGGTTTGGCTACCTTTTTGGTGTTCTGGCTTTTCTGCTGTCTCTGTTTGTACTCTTCAATCGTTATTTTGCGTGGGCCTGCTGTGACGGGTGTAGGTTTGTAGGTTGGTGGGTTCCTAATTGTTTGTCCCTCTGGTAAATAGGGTTCTTCTATGAGTCGTAAATATTTGTCGAATATCCTATCGAACTCAGCTTTGCTGGCTGTTTGATCTGAGTCGGACATTTGAAATTGCTAAAGATCTTCGGTTTGTAATTGGAATTTGTTGACTTATTTGTCTTTTGCTTTAAATAATTGTTGGCCCGTTATGGGTTTGGAATGAAATGGTCCTAGTGGTAAAATAATTGTTGGCCCGTTATGGGTTTGGTATGAAATGGTCCTAGTGGTTAGGCAGGATCGCCATGTGTTGGCCCTAATGGTTATATATGGTCCTCGTCTTTGTAAAGGCAGCGAGGATTCTGCCAATCACTAGGCATCTGACTAGTTGCCAAAAGTAAGCAGCTAGAGAGTTGCCGAAAAGTAGAGAAAGAAATAAAACAGTGTGAGTTCTGCTTGATTTGATTCTGATTTATTTCACAAAACTTAAGTCTATTTATACTAAAATATCACCGAAAGTCATTTCCATAGCTCCACCTCTTTTTCCAATGATTATTGGTTTTCCGCTTTCCAATAATAGCGTAACCAATTAAAGAGTGCATGCAGTTGGTAGCGCATGCTGAGTTGCCGAAATATTCTGCTTACGCAGGGCCGGCGTCTCAGTAATGCAGCGAGCAATGCACTATGCTGCTTTTGTTTAGTCAGCAAGGGTGGAATGTGTGTCAGTCGGTAATGCTTATGTTGCGTTTTGTTGTGACTCACTACACTATGCTTAGTTGAAAGACACGGCAAAAATATGTAAAGTTAATATTTACATTACCTTTGAGTATGTGATTGTGGGTAGTTATGTGGTGTAGGTGTGGCCTAGCCTAAGACGTATGCAATTTTTAACACAGCTGCTGCTCTCGTTTGGAGGATAAATGGGCCCTTCACCATTGGGGCTATGATTTTTGTAATTCTTGGAAGAAACATACTGTCTTATACTGTTTAAAAAGTAGGAGCTACCTTTTTCCATTTAGAAGCGCTTCTTTGTGGAGGTCCATGCAAGCCTCGCGTACACTGCAACCGATAAACCGAACAAATATAATCGGTCAATATGAACCGGCCGACAAAAAGGGGATATTTTGAACACAATTCATTAAGTATTTTTTAAAAGTATCGACCGAAAAAATAAAACAGGAGCTAACTTATCGGAAATGTCGGACGGCAACGGCCGATAGTAATTCAGTTATTGGTTCATATGTATGCATTAGAAGGCTGCATGCGCACATTCATTTCTTCCATTTATGCGAATTAGTCGAATGTGAATGTGCTGCTCATTCGATTCATGAAAGCATGAGTTCATAGTGGTGGGTATTCACAGCGAAATAAGAGAAGAATATGAATACTCTCTTGCCTCTCTCTACAATGAATGCATAAGTCTTCTCTTCGCCACACTCCCTTATACTCAATGGTCAGGCAGAGTGAACGCGCAAACTAGAAAATGTGTCGAATGTCGCGAATGTTTTGCAGACATTCACCACCAGCGATGCCTGTAGATGCTTTAACTAGAAAAATAACTTAGGTATACATCAGCGATAGGCACATTTTGCATTTTCAACCACGCGTGGTTGACAAGCAAATGCTGCCGACGTCGAAGCATTCACACGAACGCTATACGAAGAACTTCGCAGCGCACGCTTTTTGACTCATTTGAGTTTGGCAAAGCAAGTCAGTTGTTTATCACAATTTAAGCGAGCAACAACGTACTGAATTTTCATAGGCAACTTGCGAATTTTACACACAAAAAAAAAATAAAGTAAAATAAAATAAAATGGATGATTTTTTTTTTATTATAAATTTAGAAAATGAATCTCAATGCCTTATCTGTAATAGGATTTTAAATCAAAACAATTTATTTTATATAAAAAGGCATTATAAAACCTGCCATTCGAATTTTGATTTGTTATTAGGTAATAATAGAAATTTAAAGCTTTTAGAATTAAAAGCAAATTTTTTTCTAAAATATGTAGCTTGCCACATAGACAATAATGAAATTATTGCTCCTGAGCAAGACAATTCAGAAATTTCCTTGCCACTCTCCATTTTGGAAAAATATAAATTGCCAATAAAAAAGGCCTCTTACATAGTCGCTTTAGGTCTGGCGAAGAATTGTCGACCATTTCAAGATGGTGTGTTTTTGAAAGAACTATTTGGAAATGTTTTGCAATGCTTTGGACAAGAAGGGAAAGAAATGGCGGAATTAATAGATTCTGTTCCTTTGTCTCATCGAACATTTGCTTTGACCAGGAAATTCAGCTGGAACATATAATTGAGTAGTTAAGGTTTAGAAATTTTATTATATGATATAATACCCAATATTTTTTAAATAAATTGAAATAATTGAAATAATTGAAATTTTTATTGTGTTTAATTTTATGATACTGAATTTTATTCAGTGTACCTCTGCTTACTTCGTGCGCTAACATGGTTTTCAACACAAGCGCAAAGTAAAGAAGTGTAAGGCCGCGGCCACGCAGTAAGCGGCTGAGCGTCTGAGCGGCAAAAAAAAATAAAACATATGAAATTACATGGAAGTGGCCACGCAATGAGCGAGCGGCGCAATCAATTTCTGAGCGTCTGAGCGACGCCGCTCAGCAACCAAACTTGTTTTAATTTTTATTTGATTTCTGAGCGGCAAACAGATAACAAGTCAAAAATAAACGTAGAAGTATTAATTTCGGCTGTGCAATCGCGACCAGATTTGTGGCAAGACAGACTGCCTAATTTTAAAAATAAAAATAAAACTGACAAATTATGGAATGAAGTTGGTGAAATTTGTGGTATTACAGGTAAGTTTTATTTAATTTCATGCAATACATATTTTAGTGTGAAAAATCAAAAAAATACTCCGTTATTTTGTTTCTAACATCCAACGCTGTATGGCTGCTTCTATTATAACGGTATCTGGGTTCAGCTGCGCTGACAGTTCGTATTGCGTCATTTTGCATTGTTGATGTTACTTGTATATAGTCCAAATCACTATCTCCATCGCACTCTCTAACATAATTGTGCAATATACAAGCACATTTTATTAAATCTATCGCCGTTCTCGGTTTCGTTTCTATATTTCTTTTGTAAAAATCGCCATTTCGATCCCATGATTCCAAATGCACATTCTATACATTTTCTTGCCGTTGAAAGCCGGTCGTTAAAAAGTTCACTTCGTGCATTTAAATCCCTCCGTGGGTACGGTCTTAACAAATAGGGTTTTAAAGGATAAGCTTCATCACCTATCAAAAAATTTGGTAGCACAATATTTGATTCTGGCAGTGCTTGTGGAGAAGGTACATTAAATTTTTCAGTTTCAAGTAATGTAAATAATTTAGATCCCGCAAAAGTTCCGCCATCGCTTTGTTTTCCTCTCCCTCCAACCTCTATTGTAATAAATTTTTTGTCAGCATCAGCTACAGCTTGCAGTACAATTGAGAAATAATGCAAATAATTGAAATAATGTGATCCAGAGCTTGCTGGACACTTAATCTGGCAATGTTTCCCATCAATACTGCCAAAACAGTTAGGAAACTTCCAACGCCTATAGTATTCGCTGATCACTTTTTTAAGATGATCTGTTGTTTTTGGAACAGGCATATATTCATCCACAAGTTCTTTCCATATAATGACACAAGTCTCCGAAACTATTGCACTGACTGTGCTTCTGCCCATACGAAAAGCAAATGCCACATCCCGGAAAGAATGCCCAGTAGCAAGATACCTAAAAATATATACATACACTTTTGAATATCGTTTAATAACAATTTTTTTTTAGGCTTGGAAGCAAAAAACAAGTGGAAGAACACAAAGGACACATATCGTAAAAACCTCCAAAAAATACCACGACCATTGTCTGGATCTGAAGCCACCTCCACTAAAATAAAATGGCCACACTTTGAATCTATGGCATTTACTAAAGACACTATTGTGCCGGATCCAACTGAGGGAAATTTGTCGGATCATGTGGATACTTGTGCTGGGTTAAACTTAACAAATTTGTTGGATGATTTACTAGGTAACGAAGAGGAGGTATTAAAAAACTTAAATGACACCCCTTGCACATCTGCCACATTAAAAAAACAAAAGAGGAAGAGCTCAGCCATGGATGTGGATGCAGAATTTATAAAATTGGAAAAGGAACGGTTAAAAATTTTAAAAGTGGATATGGAGAAGGATGAAGACTGCGACGATATTCATTTCTTCAAAAGCTTATTGCCGTTCATGAAAAAATGACACTATTGGACAAACTGGAAGTAAGAGGAGACATCCAAAAGATTATTTTTGAGAAACTTAAGGTTAATGACCAAATTTAAAAAACAAAAAGAATACTAAAAAAGATAATTATAAAAATACATACCTTAAAGTTAAAACCAGTCTCTGCTCTGGAGAAATAGCACTTCTTTGTTTTATTAATCTAGGTTGCACTTTTTCAAGCAGCATGTCAAAAGTTTTTACAGACATACGTAGGTATTGCCAGAATCTATCTGGAAATTTTCGAAGATTCTTAAATAAATGATTGAATTCACCGAATTTTGATCTTAATTGGTTAATAGGATGAACACCAAATCTTCTTTTTTTTCCCCGGTTAAGTAATCTATATACATAAAAACGATTTTCCGACAATAACATACGGTGAACTGCTTTTGATAACGGCATTTTAACTACTAATCGCTCAAGAGCAGCCGCTCAGTGCTTGGCCACACGTCGCTTAGAATTGCCGCTCTGCCGCTCATCGCTTAGCCGCTCAGACGCTCAGCCGCTTACTGCGTGGCCGCGGTATAAGTTTGCCTATCGCTGGTATACATAAAAAAATACTAACATATGTATGTACCTACATACATACTAATACATACATATATTGAAAATCTGGGTTTTCTGTATTCATTGCAAATATTATAAATTTGGCATTTTTGAGTGAAAAACATTAAAACTGCATGAAGATATTTTATTCTTTTAATTTTGCATTTGCAACAAATCATGAATTATTCTAACGTACATACATACATAAATATTTAAAAGAGATTGTTAATTTGCTGTTATATGAATATGCAGAAAACTGGCAAAAACGGATTGCACTCTGCGTTATATCGATTACAAAGCGCATAATATGTCTGTATACTATATAGTACATAGTATGTATGAATTAAAAATGGTCGCGGTAAAAACCCTAGCTTACATACCTACACAGGCAACCTTGAAATACTTTAACAAATATACATACATATGTATGTACATACAAGTGTTCATATTTTCTGGGTGGTTAAGGATCGTCAGTGATGTGATTAGTACTCATTGTTTTGTGTTTATAAGGATTTTTTAGTTTGGGAAAATACGTACATTTAAATGTGTACATATGCATGTATGGAATTGTGCAGATACTGCGAAGGCAAAAAAATCGCAAGTACCTGTGTTAATCACTTGTGCTAAAAATTATAAAATAGAGGCTTACCAGTAAATTAAACCATTAATGTGTGACTAGTGCTTAACGCTTCAACAAGTGACAACATAATTCGTAACCGTCTGTATAATATCCCGCAAAGTGAAAAAAAGTAAAAACGTTGCAATGGACGCAGAAGATGTAAGTACACCGGATTGCCTAATTAATTTAAAGTATAATTTTCTTTAAGTTAAAAGTGTAACAAATAAATCTTTTTATATATTTATAGAATTTAGTAATGGATTCCTCAGCTCCCAACGACTTGACCACAACCACACCTGGACCCAGTAATTCAGACATAAAAGCCAAAATTATTCAGAACGAATTTAAAATCAGCGATAAAGCAGGAAAAAGTAAAGTTTGGGAAATTTTTGGCAAAGTGGAGAACAATACTGGAGAAGAAATTGAAAATGTTGTATCATGTAAAAAATGCATGAATGTGTACAAGTTTTCCAGAAATAGCACTTCAAATTTAGTGAAACATAAGTGCTATTTGGTATCGAGATGTAACGATAGTGCCTTGGCCGAAAAAATAGACGTCGACGTTGAGACAAAAAAAAACGGAATATTAATCCTTACTTTGTGGATAATAGAGAGCTGCCGATCATTTAAAATTGTGGAAGACTCCGGGCTGATAAAATTTTCAGAATTTTTAATAGAAACTGGCGCAAAATATGGGCAACATGTAGATGTAAGCAAATTACTACCCCATCCAACAACAATTGTACGGAATGTTGGTAAAATATATAACGCGTATTTTCCAAAAATATGCGAAGAAATTTGCTCAATAAAAAACGTGGGATTTGCCCTCACTTCCGACACATGGACAGATGATTATTTACGAGTATCGTATTTATCTGTGACGATTCACTTGATCAAAAATGGACAACTGATCACTCGTCTTTTGGGAATGAAGTCAATGGAAGGCGAAAGATGTACAGGTAATAACATTCAAATTTATTTTTCTTATATAGCTTTAAGTAATTTTACACGCTTTGTGATTATAGTTTGCTAAAATTGATTGCTTTTTTATTTATTATTTTATTTTTATTTTAGGTGGAAATATTACAAAAAAGGTACAGAAACTCCTGATCGAATTTGATTGCACACTCAACGATAAGGTCATTATTGTCACTGACAGAGGTTCAAACATGGTGGCAGCATTCCGCACCTTCAACCGCATAAACTGCTTAAACCATTTAATGCACAACATACTGGAAAAATCAATGAAGGAAGTTTCTGAGGTGGCGAAACTTTGCAAATATTCTTCAAAACTAGTCAAATTTTTTAAAAAGTCGGGCATAAATTCCTCATTAAGGACATCTTTAAAAAGCTTTTCATGCACACGCTGGAACACCATTTATTATATGATTTCGTCAATAGAGAAAAGTTGGGTTGAAATCGTTAATATATTACAGGAAAAAAATGAACTCAACAAGATGGATAATATTAGTTTGAATTGTATTGGAAGTGTACTACAAGTATTAAAACCCTTCGAAGAGTCCTCTAGGAAATTGGAAGCTGAAAAGGATGTAACTCTTCATTTAGCAATAGTACATATACATCGTTTGAAGAAATCGTGTATGCCAAATAATGAAGATGCAGATATTGTCAAAAATTTAAAAGAAAGCCTGAGTAATCTGATAGATACTATTGTATTGCCAAACATGTCAATTTACCACAAAGTTGCAATTTTCTTGTTCCCTCCTGCCAATAAGCTAGTTATATTTAATGAAAATGAAAAAATTCGTATAAGAACTGAATGTAGTAACATAATGAGAAGTTATATGAATGATCTAAGTAACGAAGAAAGTCAACCTGAATTGTCTGCTTCCGTGTCAGCTTATAATTCGCAAATTTTTATGGACTTTTTCCAACCTCAACAATCATTTAATTTAGAAGAAAAAATCAGCAATGAGTTACGCATATATGAAGACACAAATGTAACATTTCATGACGATTTTGATATCCTTCAATGGTGGCACTTGAATAAAACGCAATTCCCACTACTCTATAAAACAAGCTGTAAAATTTTAGCGGTGCCAGCTAGTAGTGCCGCTTCTGAAAGGATTTTTTCAAAGGCGCGGCATCTTATATCAGAGAAACGAAGCTTAATCGGTTCCAACGCAATCAATGTAAATCAACTAATGTTTTTAAATTGTAATGTGAATCGAATTGAGATTATGAAAGAGTTAGGCCAAGAAACCAATCCTTGAAGAAAATAATGTCCTTAAGAACACAACTATGTATTTAAATTTATGGAATTAATAAATTAGTTTTAGAATATATGTACGTATGTAGAAAAAATAAGTTGTCAAAGACGTATTCACCGTAATTATTCACCAATCTCCCTTAAAATGTTATAAAAACTCATGTTTTTATATTTAATATACAATAAGTTTATTCATTTTAAAAATTATTGTTTCAAATTTTTGTGGATTTCAGTTTTTATTAAAAAAAAAATGCAATTCATTTATTTATCAAAATTTTGCGTTGCAAAAGTAAGTTGTCAAAACTTCAATATCCACAATGACCATAGTTGTTGTGTGACATTTTTCCAAGTCTATGAGGCATTGAGTTGACTAACTTTACGCACGTAGTTTTTGGAAAATTAGCCCAATGTTTCAGGATGCAATCTTTTAATTGCTCCATGTTTTGGGGCTTATCCACCGCAATATTAATTTTCAACTGTGCCCATGCATTTTCAATGGGTAAGAGGTCTGGACTCTGCGGAGGCCATTTTAAAACGTTTATATTTTCCTTCTCAAGGTATTCTGTCACTACTTTGGCCGTATGAATGGGCGCATTGTCCTGCTGGAGAATGAAATTTGGTCCAATAAGTCGCCTGCCTTCAGGAATTGCAGTCTCTTGGAGAACTTTTAAATATACTTTGGCTGTAACTTTGCCTTCAAGCAACAAAATATTGCCTGTGCCATTTGCCGATAAACATCCCCACACCATTAAACCTCTTTCAACAGACTTTACTGTGGGCAAAGTGCACTTATACGACAACTCTTCCTTGGGTTTGCGCCATACATAGACCATGCCATGAGAAAATCTCAATCTGATCATGGATTCGTCTGTCCAAAGTATGTTAAGCCAAAAATTTTGATTCTTTAAAATATGCTCTTCATAAAATAACCGTCTTTTCTCCCTGTTTTTCTTACTTAATAACGGAAGCTTACGCGCAACTCGGCCATGGTGGTTTCTTTGGCGCAAACGATTTCGTATAGTATAGACAGAGGGAGCGTCTTTACCTTCATTTAAAAGTTCCGCGCGAATTTTTGGCACTGATTTAAATCGGTCAGCATTGGATATTGCCAAAATCCGCTTATCCACTCTATCAGTCGTAATTTTGGGCCTGCCCGGACGTGACTTTCTAATGACCCGATGATCATTTTTATAGCTTGCGATAACCTTCCATATGGCTGCTTGACTTTTATTAAATTTTTCAGCGATGTATCGCTGCGTATGACCATCTTTAAACAAAGAAATTATAGCAGAACGCTCTTCATCCGATAATTGTTTGAATCTCGGCATTTTCATGTCAAAAAAGCAGTATTCTATACAAAATTTGTCTTTTGTTACTTCAAATATTTTGAGTCTATGCTTAAAGAATAAAACTTACCAAAACAATTGGAAATGGGTTTTAAATTTATTTGATTCAACAAAACAATACAATTTTTCACTTTAAATTCAAATTTATATCAAAGAAGATTCTGACAACCTATTTATTCAACGTCTCCTTCACGCGTGTGTTAATAAAATGCAAGAAGCTGACGTGTTTACCAGCGCAGTGACACAAGAATGAGCGTCAACAACTTTGCGATAACGGAACTATCATACAAAAACAAAAAAATTTAACACCTCATCTTAAAACAACGGGAACAAGAAAAACAATATCAGCGCAAGCGTCGACAACTTAGTTTTTCTACCTACATATGTAAGCATGAAATACTTTTTTTTTTTAATTAAATATATATGCGTATGGAATGAATTAATTTTTCAGCCATTGAAAAATCTTGCTATTTTTAATCATTTTCAATAAAATATATTTAAAAAAATATGTCGCATTTTTTTCTAATTAAATACTTTGATCCATTTAGCAAAACTCTGAAATTTTGCCTTGCAATATTAGCACACATGCGAATATTCATTGTGCTCAGCCACACATTCGAATGCTCATATGTAGTTGCACAACTTATTTACGTCTCTTCGCACAATGTGTTTCTCTTAAATTTTGTAGCAACTGAGCTACGTACTCACAGCTATCTGCACACCCATTCTTTCATATCGCTGGCTGAGCGTTGAGTGCGTCGACTGTTTGTGATACAAGCGAATGTGTTAAAACTGCTAATGACTGCATTCATGCAGATGTCTAGTATGCATGCTCATTTGAAAACAAGTGTTTATTCGTATCGGCCGATTGCGGCCGTCGTCATCCAGGCCATTTGCAATGTATACTTAGACAGGGTATGTGCCTTTCAACCGTTGTATCATGTCAATGTTTGATAAACGGTTGTACCATGTATAGTAGGTTTGTACGACCGATGTGACAGTTGAATAAGCGGTTGGATGAATATTAAAACGTTTTAAATTTTGATGGGTAGAATCAACGGTTTTTTGACTACTTTTGTACAAATGGCCGTCATGTCTCCCAAGGGGCAGTCCAGATGCACAAGTGGTTTTTTGAATAAAGACAGAAATGCAATCGGGTTAATTCGAAGTTATATTCAATCAAATATATAAAAGAGCAATGAGTTGCTAATTGATGACAATGATAAAGACTTTACCTTGTGGTGCGGTGTGGTAGTTGACGTGTTCATCTGGGATCCTGAGACGAAGTGAAGTTTAGAAAAAATGTACGGTTGTCGCCAACCGCAATTACATCAGAAAAAAGTAAACGGAAAAACTTAACAAAAATAGTTATCTGGCGGGTGAACCGGAATAATTCGCGGTTGCATATGTATACGTTAGTGTATATTAGGGCGGTTTGCAAAAATTTTGGAATATGTATGGTCAAGTATTCAGCACGACGCATACAAGAATAATAAAGTTGTACAATGCATTGCATATCGAGTTGAAACGCATTGCACAACCTGTTGAGCACATTACGGTTGCTTGGAATAAACAATGGTGCTAACGCCCCCCTAGATACGCCACTGGTTGTTATCGACTAGTTATCGCTAGGGAATCGAATTCGTATTATGCTTAAACCACAATAGCGATGAACGCCGAATTCTTCGTCGCGAATGCTCGCTGTCAAAAATTGAACACACTGTCATACATATATGAGCATGCATACATCAAAGCGAACAACGACTTTCGTCCGACGAACATTCGTTGCGATAGATTTATTTTATTGTCGCCGCTGGCGGCAGCGGCAAATACTATCAATTTTGGGCTGCTGAAAAATTTAGACCCCGCGGGAGTTGAGTTCCTCACCGGGATCCTCATCTTGTCAATATCCACCCTCATCATTCCGGACATCTGGAAGGTTGGGAGGGTGGTCCCACTGCTGAAACCAGGGAAGCTGGCCGACAAGGGTGATTCCTATCGGCCGATTTCCCTGCTTCCGCCTGTGGTAAAGACACTTGAGGCCCTACTCCTCCCGCACCACACTTACCATCTGGGCTCGGCTAAGCATGCAGCAACATGGCTTCCGGAAAGTGCATAGCACAACAGCACTCAATGCCATAAACACACAGGTGAACCGCGGTCTTAACCAAAACAGCCCCTGCGAGAGAATCGTCCTAGTAGCGTTGGACCTGTCTAAAGCTTTTGGCACAGTCAGCCACTCCACGCTACTAGCTGACGTGGAAGCATCGACTCTCCCGCAGGGACTGAAACGGTGGACCGCGAATTACCTGTGTGGTCGTCAGTCATCGGTACGGTTTAGAGATAAAACATCTAAACTAAGGTGGATTAAACTAGGGGTACCGCAGGGTGGCGTCCTGTCCCCACTCTTGTTTAACCACTATATCTCCAAGCTTGCTCAACCGCCAGAGGGAGTCACAATCGTCTCCTAAGCCGATGACTGCTCGATAATGGCAACCGGAAAGATAATTGACGACCTGTGTTCGAAGCTGAACGGATATCTCTCCGACCTTGCCCATTTCTTTACTAGCAGAAACCTGACGCTGTCCCCTGCTAAGTCTTCGGCGACCCTCTTTACCACCTCGACGAAGGAGGTCATGCTGGATCTCAACATCCATATCGATGGCACCCCCATTCCGACAGTTAATCACCCGAATATTCTGGGGGTGACTTTCGACAGCCTGCTCTCCTTCTCCGCGCACACTACCGCAATCGCCAATAGAGTACAGAGCCGCAATAATGTCCTCAAGTCGCTCGCCGGCAGCTCTTAGGGCAAAGACAAAGAAACGTTGTTGGCAACATACAAGGCGATTGGTCGGCCGGTAATAAATTATGCTGCGCCAGTGTGGTCGCCGGGCACCAGTAGGACACAGTGGATGAAGCTGCAGACCTGCCAGAACGCCGCACTCCGCACGGTGACAGGATGTCTTCTGATGTCGCCTTCTGATCTTCACCAAAAGGTCAATGTGCTCCGCGTTAAGGAGCACAAACTCATGCTCAGCAAACAGTTCCTTGCTGGGTGTCACCGTTCGGGGCATCCAAATAGGCACCTGCTTGCAGTGGAGCTGCCCCCAAGCACATTAGAAGACATCTTCTAGAACTAAGGGACGAGATCCAGCCACTCATCACGCAACCGCTGGATCCAGAGGCGTACCGGTGGGTCCTAAGCAACATCCACAGAGACACAGTCACTACCACCATTGACTCTCACCAGGCAAACGCAGTTATCGGAGCCCAACCACCACCTGTAGCAGATGAGGAGTCCCTGCTGCCCCGCAAGTCCCGCGTCACTCTGACACAATTACGATCTGGATACTGTAGCAGGCTCAACTCCTACCTATCCAGAATCAACCCCGACATACCCAACACATGTCCGGTATGTGGAGATTCTCCGCACGACACCAATCACCTATTCACATGCCCCCTCAAACCCAGTCATCTAGCCCCACTGTCCCTCTGGTCCAACCCTGTCGAAACTGCACGTTTCCTGGGCCTCCCCCAAGATGAGTTCGACGACAACGACCATGGGTGAATCCGCTCTTTACGGGGCGTTACAACAACAACAACAACAACATCAATTTTGGCCATATCTTTAAAATACCCGGGATTTTTAAATCGAAATTTAACAACACTTTATTAGTTTGTGTTGAAAGTTATTAATTTTGTTATTTGTAAAAAATTAACCATAGTTGTTCAGTAACCGCTCGACACACCCTTTATCAGCTTCGCGCACACAGGCCATTCCTAAGCTCATACCGCTACTCAACATACTTTTGTTTATTACGCATCATATGTACATGCATGCTTACGTATATCTAAGATATTTATGCATATAACTTTGTACATATGTGTGCATGTATTTGCGAGTAGGTATTAAGCTTGTCTTTGACAATTATGCGTACGAATGTCTGTATATACAGACAATCATACATGAATACAAACCTATTACTTAGTTCTTTACTTTTTGTATGCAACCTTGAACTTGATATTTTGCTAAATAATGTCACCTCATATTACGGGACATTAAGACTTAATATTTGCCTATTTAAGATTGCATTGCTATTTCTCTAATAAAGTTAATTTAGTTTAGCTAAAAAGGGCAAAACCGGCTTTCAATTTACAGTCCGCTTATTCACATACAATAGTGGAAGCTACTTTCTAACATTATATTCCTGTTGTGTTTTAAAAGTTTCCTTATTGACGTTTGGCAATCCTATCAGCTGACATATGGGTGATAGTTTCTGAAGTCGTCGCTCTACTGAGCAAAAATTCGCCATTCGTCGGTATTGTGTTTCAAGTATTAGGGAATAGAAATACACGAACAAACGACAGTTGACGAGGTACGCGCTTGGTTTGAGTTCGAGAATCAGAATGTTACTGAACACTTTAGTCATTGTGAATATATACAAGTGAAAAGTCTTCTCATTGTGAATGGTCAGAGCTGATATGGGATGTCACATAAGGGCTGATAAGAACTACCAGACATAGAAATTGCACGATAAATGATATGTGAATACAAGAATTCGAGTAATAAAAAGGCAGGAAAACCAGAGTGCCGAATACTGATTTTGATCACAGTTTCCCGAAAGGCAACCCCGTTTGCACAAAAATAGCCAAAAAGGGTTGGCGTGTTGTAATTACATATTATTTCTGATTTCAAAATACAAAAGCAAAAGTTTAATAAATTTTATGATAAATATTTCTCCCAATTGTTTGTATCTTGTTTCTTTCCTGTCCCACTTTTAATTTTATTGGGAGGCATTCATATATTTGAAGCAGACATCCACAATTGATATGGCTTATTTGTATTAACAACATAGAAGGAAAATAAAACATGTTAAAATAGTTCCAAAAGTATATACGTAGTGCAATATATAACATATGTTATATTTATATCGGAAAATAGCTATGAAGAAATTAAATTTAAATGAAATTGCTTGAAAATGCAAATGTAAAAGTGGTCAGTCAATTCAGTCATCTCTGACCATAATTCATCGTGAAATTGTTGCTTTGAAAAGATTATCACCCGAGTATGCCAGTTTTAGTCAGAAAATGCGTAATGCTGTTAAGAAACTTATAGTAATATGCAATTTTTGCTTATGTATTATAACTCATATTTTCTTTTTCAAGTTCGTCTTTCTATCTCAAATTAGTTCAAGAAATAACATTTTACATATATGTTCATTGTGTTAAGAATGTTGGGATTAGCTATACTTCTCAATTTATTGCAAGTAAATATTTTTCCACCAAGAATTTGCACCGATTGGTACAAACTATCATGAACAAAGTTTCTGCAAAGTTACCACTGTAATGCAACCCTTCATGGAGGAGGCCATTTCAATTCAAACCAAACGGCACTGCGGAAAAGGATAAGATATTGAACATTTCATAAAATTCTGTATTTAAACCCATTTTTTAATAATATATCTATTATTTTTATATATTTTCAGTTATTCCCGTGGTTGTGTAGCTGTTTTCAAAAACAAAGAGGGTGAGTATAATATACATACATACGTTGATATAAAAGTTGGCAGCAAGTATGCTACTTCTTTTATTTGTTTTCAGGAAAATGGTAAAGTCAAGATGCGTTGTTGGCTGCGAATCAGGAGGCCCTTTACACTCCTTTCCCCCTGAAGGAGATATAGCCAGTTCTGTAGTGTTGAATTTATACTTTTTGTTTGTAAGTAGTTTAGATGGGTGATAATAGGCCTCCGGGGGAACCGAACACCCAAAAAAAACGGTAACGCGCCTATATTGCAACCTCAGTGGTGGCGCGGAAAAGCAATACCATATTTACTTTTATATATGTACGTATGTAATTTAATTTTTTATTATTTAATAAATATACATACCTACATATGTAATCAATTTAAAATTTATTTAATTTAACAATTTTACATATTTTGGACAAATTTTTCATTTTCATTCAATGCCTTATGTATGTGCAATAAACATCTACGCAAATTCATAAAACTTAAAAAAAAAGTGTATAATTAAGAAGTTGTTAAAAAGTTATGAGTCTAATAGCTATTAAAACAGTTTAAGTAATTACACATATTGCAGCGGTGAACCTTTCTCAGTGAGCTTCTTGAGAATAATATTTCATTTCAATTTTTCATTTTCATACAATGCCTTATGTATGAGCAATAAACATCAACGCAAATTCATAAAACTTAAAAAAAAGCGTATAATTAAGAAGTTGTTAAAAAGTTATGAGTCTAATAGCTATTAAAACAGTTTAAGTAATTACACATATTGCAGCGGTGAACCTTTCTCAGTGAGCTTCTTGAGAATAATACCATAATCGATTTCTTGTAAGAACATTTAATACCAATATTGACATACATAAGTAGGCGTGAAGAGCTTACCTGACCCGTAAATTGTTAAAATCCTCATTTGTTTTCATTTGTGCATGCTATAGCAAGCAATGCTGCGTTTTCCAAAGTATGAGCACGATATAAGCCAAGGGGCTGCAAATAATTTTTATTAGATACATTGCTATACAATAATTTAGCTTACACCTACCTTTGTTGTGTATTCCACACAGCCTTGATTCATCATGGAGCAGAAAAGCTCCTGACCACTACTACTACCACCACCGCCACCGCCGCCGACACAGCCACACCTAGAAATTATTCCATTAAACTCGCCTAGGTTGAGTAGCCCTATTGTAGGAGGGGGGAAATATGGTAATTTATGGTTTAAATTTAAGCAAAATTAAAATTTATCTTACCTTGTTTGACTGAGCAGCAGAAATTTTTACACGAAAGAAATTGTGAAAGAGAAATATAAAAAAAACATCAACTTCACTGTTGTATTTTGATGTAGTTTTGGGAAAATTTGTGAACACAATGTTGTATTGTGTGGTAGCTAAGAAAATATTTGTAAAATGAATGAAAAATGTTATTCAACTCGAATTTTAACAACATTTATTATGTACACATGAAGTAAGGTTCAATGCCACGCACTTTTATATTGCAATTTTTTTAATACAATTGAACTTTTTTTCATATTTGCTACTTCGCCGACAGTTTCTACTACACAGTTTTTTGGACAGTGTGAAAACAACTCTGTGTAAAAATGGTGCCTACTGCCCAAAAAATGCATCTTTCCAAATCAGGTGATCTCAGCAGGGCCTAATTTTGACGTCTATGGCCAAGATTTTTCACTAGTAATTATTCACAATGACTTTAGTTTTTGTTCTACATGATGTAAAAGGTTTTATGTTGAATTAATGTTTAAGTTTGTTTGTGATATTTTCATGTTTAATATTTTGAGGAGAAAGATTCTTCTTAATTTTAATTTTTAATTGCTATGTTTCTTATCGAATTTTTCAAGTGGTTCGCAGTCAGGTTGTAGATTTTAACTTTCAATAAGAATTTAAGTTGTTCCGCCTGTTTTGTTTGCTGCAATGTCTTAATTTCATAAATGCATGTTCTCTGTGTTTAAATTTCATGTGTTTGTATAAATCCTCAACTACGCAAGTTTCGTAGTTATCGTTAGTAATATAAAAACAAATGACAGAATACGACAGGTCTTGCTTGATTTGTAAATTATTCTGTTTCTTATGATGGATTCTGATTTATTTACATAAATTTATCATAAGTAAAGAATAGGGTCCACTGAGCTAGAAAAAATAAAAAAGTGGGCGTGGTGCGCCTCCTACTGATTCTTATCATGTACAACTTTTTTTGCGCAAACGAATAGGGGGGGGGGGGGGGGGGGGGGGGGGGGGTGTTATGTAGTGGTAAAGGGGGTACTTTCAATATTTTTAATCGCTTTTATTTCAAAAAATGTTACACCGATTCCAAAAATATCGTTCGAGAGGTAATTAAGAGATCTTTCACACAATGTGTATAGTTGTATATATTTTATATTTCGAGAAAATGAAAAAAAAAAACAAAAAAATACTGCCCATTTTTTTAGCAAAACTATTTTTTCTTTAACAAATACGTACTTAACTATGTATATGTAAAAATATATTTGCAAAAAATTCCATAAAAATCCCTTTCGTTTAATATATATATTTATATAGTTATGTTTTAATACTATAAGATGTTTTGATTTATTTGTGTCGCTGTGGAAGAGAGAATTGGTCAAATTGAGGGTTATGATCCTGAGCGACCGAAACCTTCTTGAGTCCGAAGGCCGCCTACGCAAAAAGGTGTTGTACACAAAAATACTGTGGTCAGCGTAGCGGTGTTGGACCGGTCAGGGTTATTTTTTTGAATCGTGGCCGAAGGCCGCCTATGCAGAAAGGTGTTATACGAAAAAATACTGTGGTCAGCGTAGCCGAAGTTGAACCGGCTAGGGTTATTTTTTTGGATCGCGGCCGAAGGCCGTCTACCCAAAACGGTGTTACACGCAAAAATTCAATGGTCTCTCCTCGCCAGCAACACAAAAAAAGAAAATATCTAATAATATTTAATCCTAGCTATATAAAGTTATATAACAATTGAAAGGAAATTGTATGCACTATTTGAAAAACATATTTTTAAATACAGCTATTTACGTACTTTTGAAAAAAATTTTTTTTTATGGGAGCGTTATTTCACTTTTTTTGATTTGGTCGAAATATATATTTAATATATATACGAATACACATATGAGATGAAAGATAATTACCTCGTTTAGAAAACCAAAACATTCATACAGCATTCCTAAATACTAAACCTCAATTCCCTCTAGTGTGCTAGTTATGCTAAGACTAAAAATTGATTAAATTGGCTGGGGAAATGGCGCTGGGTCGAGATATGTTGAAACTTATAAGTAGTTACGTGAAGGGAAATATTTTCTCGCTAAATTGACTCGATAGGTGACGCTGGGGTCTAGGCGTCTTTAAAATCGTATTTATGGGTTGATTTAACTTTAATTATGTTATAATTACATCCCGATAACCATTTTCTCTTAAAGTTTAACGGTGGCGCTGGGGTTGAGATATTTCTAATAAACAAATTTATACTCTGCTTTGGTTTAAATTTAAAATATATAATCGGATTTTGTTCAAGCAAGAGTAAATACTTTGGCTTAAAATTTACTAAACACGTGGTGTCTGAGACAATAAAATCAAATGCTATTGGCATGGATGGCGTTAGTATACATTTTTTAAAACTAATTCTCCCCTACGTACTACCCACTCTTACACATACATATGTACATACTTACATATTTTCAATTATGCCCTAACTTCTTCTATCTTTCCTAATCAATTATTCCGATACCTAATAACAATTCCCTTGACTCTCCAAAAGACTTTAGACCTATTAGTATTCTACCGCTTGAAGCTTCTTACTATTTTGCGCTCTTAGACTTTTCTAAAGCGTTTGATATAATCAGCCATGACATTCTTCTCTTAAAACTGCGATATTAATTTAGTTTCAACTCTACTTTATTTAAATTAATGAACAACTATCTGCAAAACAGATACCAACAATGTGGAGATGTATTTTCTTGTCGTAGTAAAGTCACTTCTGGAGTACGTCAAGGCTCGATCCTGGGCCCCATTCTTGTCAGTATTTTCATAAATGATATTTTTTACTGTCTGGGATGCGCTTGATGAGGAGAGGATTGAGAGAAGAATAATCCGAGTTAACTCCAATATAATGACCCTTAGCGATAAAAGGTGAGTTGAAATGTTAGTGTTGATAAATTTATCCACGTCTAAATTTGTATCCACAGTTTTGTGCAAAATGTTCGGCTCAGCAAAGACGCATTTAACCCTTCGTTGGTGTGGTGACTAAAAGTTCCTTGAGTGGTGTGGTGGGGTATGACATACCCCATGCCTATCAATTTCAAATAAATACCAAATTCCAATAATAGCAATATTTTGTGGTGATTTATTATTCTTTAACTAATTTTTAAAAAGTGTTAATTTGAAAACATAACAATTTTTCCTTCGTATTCAATATTATAGCCATAAAAAAAAGACAATATAAATTATTCCAAAAAGTGAGGTTCCAGTTTTCTGAAACATAATTTTTTTTGTATTTAAACAATTTCAAAACTGTTTTAACATTTCAAAAGTAAAAATAACATTTATTTAAAGGAAAGAAAATTCACTGTAATGCATTAATTACATAAAAAGTTATGGCGATCGAATATGATACCCCAGCCCACTTTGAAAGGCTGTCCCATGGAACAGAAATATCTGGGGTATGTAAAACGTGGCAGATCTCCTGTATTTGAATGTTAATGAAAGCTATTGGGAGCGATAACGTATTCCTTAAACAAAAACATATATATATTTAAGGAAATACATGTGCTGGGGTATGACATACCCCACCACACCTCCGAAGGGTTAAATACGTACTGAATAATATACGGAGCGAATTAAAATTCCCTCGCAGATTCCAGCGCGCCTGACATATTGAAACTTTCGACAAACGTAAAGTTGTTTGTCCAAGGCGCATACCAACTGTTTATAGATGCATTGTGTTGTTAAGTGTGTTTTCAAGTAATCAGCCCAAACCTAAAATGAAAGTAGTATTATTGTAGAAAAACTTAATGTTAACTAATTACATTCTTCCAACCGGTAAATTCGTGCATTGGTGGCCCGGCTGCATTGAAGCTTTATACCCCATTTATAGGGGTTTTTTTGGCGTATATTGACGTAACTGGTGCACTGCCTTCGTTTTACACATCTGTTTATCAACACACAAACGAGATGGTTTAGAAATGCAATCGAAGCGTTCCATTAAATCATCAATAATTTTCCTTATTGGAAACAATGGCTCATTCTTCTTGATGCGGTTACCCTCATATATAATCTCGAATCTGAGAAACATTAGTTGTGAACTATTCAATGCGCTGCTTGGTTGGTTTCCTGAACAATAATAGCGATGGCTTTGTCAGTCGGTTTCTCAATCTTTCACAGGGCATAAGGCAAATCCGAATCTCTGTCGGTAGCAGTGAATGAGTCCTTCTCCGCGGTTTACAAATTTTTCTGGTGGTAGATGAAGTAACTGCGTCTGTCCCTGCTATCGATGTATATGGGACCGTTTCTCGAGGCGAAGTTATTGGTTGCTGATGAGACATCACTAAGTGTGCTAAAATTCAATGATAGCAATACCGATGCCTGCATCGCTGTTATCCATTTCATATAAAACGTCACCTATTATAAGACCTTCCTCAGGGAAAAGAAGATACAGAAGTTGTGTTTCCGTATTCACTATCCAGTAAAAACCAGCAAAAAGCAGAAATAATTTTACTGGATATTTACTGTATAAATTTCTACTAGCAAGAATTTGGCAGTAAGATAAACAGCTGATTGAAATTATTTAGTTAATCACAACTAGAAAACAATTATTAAAATTGCTAACTACTTTCATTAAAAAGGTGAAAAATAGAAAAAGTGAGTAAGTAAATAAACGAATCGGTAAGAATCCCAGAATCTGTGTGCTTGCAAGGATAGTCCTGCATTAACAATTGTAAGAAGTAAAATATGAATGGAGTGGAGTTATTTCCTTATTACTTACAACTTTTTGCTGGTATTGCGTTTTCGTACTCTCTGGATGTTTCTCTCATTGAGAGCAAATTTTGCTTACCCTCAGAAATTTCGTTAATGGCGAGTTACTGGAGAATACGAAAGCATAACTATACTCTGGGCTACCTACAGTGTCGTCGTCATCTTCGTACTCAGATTCTTCATCAGACAAAAGAGTCAAGTTCATCAATTGCTCTATTTCTTCATCTGTCATTGCAGATAAATTAAATTGCTTTCTTTTACCTTCCTCTGTGAACCCATGTGGCTTTTTTGCACAGTATTTTCCTATCTTCTGGGATATAAACTTTTACGCTGTCCGATTCAACAAAGGAAATTTGTTTTTTTCCTTACACGTGTAAGACCACCGAGAGAAGGTTTTCAATATTTACTCAAAATGTCTGTAAATTTATTTACCACGATTAAAAATCATTTAAATTATGAAAATAAACAATATTACTACTTACATAAAAAAATTCCCAACTCGATTCGGGTACCGCGAATTTATATATTTAAAATGTGAAAAATTGTCACGTTAATTTAGGTGATACTTTTACTTGCAGTGTCACTTGAATTCACTAAATAGCCAAACTATACCCCTTAAACCGTTTTCTGCTGAATTGCTTGGTGTATTCAGTTAAAAACTAAAGAACTAAATGTTGATATCACAAGACAACAACGCAATTTGAATTTAAATACAGATAAAGCAAAGACCGTTTGTAGACTGTCTTACCCGACAAAGGGTTAAATGGTACCAGAAACATAACTAATAGACAACAGCTGTTCAACCTGATTATCGACAGGGAATGAAAACGATTCGAAAACTAATCTAAATCTATTCGAACTCGCACGGCAGCATGAACCCCACCAAAGGTCGGAATTGCAGAACAGGCTTATAAAGATAGGCAAAAACCGTGGTTTTGTCTTTTCACGTCGTGAGTTATTGATTTAATTAGTTTACTTCCAGGATGCGACATCCAGGATCACAAATATTTTGCACTCTCTACATTGCATCAATGTGTTCACTAAACTTTTTCTCAATTGATTGTAGGAGAAATTTAAACTATTTTACCTGCAGTTTTTGGGACTCTTGAGAGTACTTACACTTTTGGATTATTTACTATTTTTCTCCATTGACATATTTATACTTCTTAGTACCTCATCGATATTATGCATGTATGTGGGACATCCATTCCTTATAAAGCGAACAGTTACTGCCCGTGAGTAAATTCTTACTGTACTTATCCAGTTCAAAGCATTTTTTGGTTCAGTTCATTACCACATACACCGTCACTACGAATTCCACTCGCACCACGAATCGGATTTTTGCACTTATGACATTTATACGCGCTTTGCTATTGGAGTCACTGTCTGAAACTAAATTTTGTATATATTTACTCGAATTCAGTTGGATACATTTGCAACTCTTCTGGTGGTTGATCTGTCTCCACTGCAATCGCCCCTTCTACGAAGAAACTATCGTCGAAGAATGTGTCTCCTAATTATGGGTAGGGAACCGATACGACCAAACGACAGTTTGGACGACACGAGCGCTTGTTTTGAGTTCGAGAATCAAACTGTTAATGAACACTGAAGTTTTTGTTGTACATGATGAAAAAGGTTTTTTGTTGATTTGGTGTTTATGTTTGTTTTGATATTTCGATGCTTAATATTTTGAGGTTTAAAGGACTAAGAGTTAATGGCATGCGCCTAGTGGATGTCCTCGTAAAAAAAAACAAAGACTGAAATCACCGTCATCAAAAGATAAGACGGATGGGGCAAGGAATGAAGATGATCGGACTTTGCGACATCTACTATAGCTGTTGGCATAGGCTACGCTGTCAGATACTATCGTTTGGGTGTTTTTTTTTTTAAACATGTGATTTTCAAGAAGTAATAAAACGCATATAGTTTTCTGTTATAGCAAAAAATGTAGCTTTATTACAAAGATTATGTTTTAAAAATGATTTTGGGCAAGGTTCCAGCGAAGAGACCCAATTTTCGACCACTTATTCCAGCGATAACGCGCCGAATATTATCTTCCAAGGCGTTAATCGTCTCGGGCTTACCTGCGTAGGCAAGCGACTACACATAACCCCACAAAAAATAGTCGAGCGGTGTTAAATCACACAATATTGGAGCCAACGATGGGAGATAATGCGCTCACCAAAAGTTTCCCTCAATAAAGTTATTGTTTTGTTGGCTCTATGGCATGAAGCGCCGTCTTGTTGGAGCCAAAGGTCGTCTACAAGCACATCCTCCAATTCAGGCACGAAAAAGTCATTATCCATGGCTCTATAGTGTTCACCATTGACAGCAACTTTGTGCCGGCTTAATTTTTGAAGAAATATGGACCAATATAATGCCCATAGAGCACACCAAACAGTGCCTTTTTGAGAATGTAACGGCGTCTCCACAATGGCTTGTGGATTATCAACACTCCAAATGCTACAATTTTGTTTATTAACGCACCCATTCAACCAAAAGTGAGCTCTATTCCTGAACAAAATTTTCTTGTGAGAAACAGTTCAAATACAACAGTTTGCCGACAATTTCAGCACTCCACTTGTATTCCTTCCAGATTTCTTAGAGCAAAGTTCAACAAACATATATCTGTGCGCAATTAAATCATATTTCTCGTGCATTACGCACCGCTGGTACGATGAGGAATGCCGCGCAACCATGGAAAAGAAAGGTGGGGCCCACAGGGCCTTGCTGTGATCTGGCGCAATGCGAACTGTGCGGGAGAGATACCGGCTTACTGAAGGTTTCAAAACCAGGGCAATTTCCAGTAAGAATGCAAACAGCGACCTGATAACCGGCATCCAGAGTGCACTCAAACTAGGAGGGAGCACTTCTTCACGCTGCTTAATGGTATTGGCGCGGAAAACGTCATGAACCCGAACCTCCAATTAGTGACGATGGAGCCGAAGTACCGTTACAATAAGGCCGCTGGTGCTGATGGACTGCCAGCAGAGCTATACAAGTGCGGCGCCGAGGGGCTGGTAAAGTGCATGCGCCAACTCATTTGCAAAATATGATCGAACGAACGCATGCCAGTCGATTAAAATTTAAGTGTACCCTGCCCAATCCACAAAAAGGGTCTCCTTAGCATAGGTTTAATGTTCTGTCGAGCGGATTGTGTGAACAACTGAAGCCCACCGTGAATGAACTGATTGGGCCTTATAAGAGTGGCTTTAGACCTGACAAATCTACCATCGACCAAATATTCACTACACGCCAAATCTTGGAAAATACCCGAGAAATAAGAATAGATACGCACCATATTTGTGTCGACTTCAATCCCACATTCTAGAGCACGAGAAGAAGCTGCCTATTTTCCGCATGTCTGAATTTGGTATCCAAACTAAACTTATGAAAAATTACGTTGAACAATACCACCAGTTCCGTCAGAATAAGAAAGTACCTCTCCTAGCTGGTTGAAACCAAACGAGGTTTCAGGCAGGGTGACTCTTTCGTGCGACTTCTTTAAACTTATGTTAGAAAAGATAATTTGAGTTGCAGAATTAAACCGTTCAGGCAACATATTTTATAATACCGTGCAACTGCTGGCGTGTGCTGATGATATCATCCAAACTGGATAAAGGAGCGAAATGTACGGGTCTGGAGGAGAACGAGGGTACTCCTGTCATCAAATAAACAGTCAGTCTGATCGCGTCTTGGCTCCCGCATCACTGTTGACAACTACAATTTCGGAAATGTGGAGGACTTTTTTTATCTGGAAACCAGCATTAACACCTACAATAATGTCAGCCGCGAAATCCAAAGTAGAATCTCTTGCGTACAAGTGCTACTTTGGGCTGAGTAGGCAACTGCGCAATAAAGACCTCTCTCGTTAATCTTAGCCACACTCTATAAGACACTCATCATGTCCATGCTTTTGTATGACACTATCAGATTCAGATGAGACGGCCCTTAGAGTGCTCGAGAGAATGATTCTCCGAAAGATTTATGGACATGTACGTTTTTACGAAGACGAATACCGCAGACGATGGAACGATGAGCTGTATGAGCTTTACTGCGACAGAGACATGGTCGAAAATGCTCCTGCCCTAAAAGTATTGAAGGCGGTACCAGCTGGTGGTGATAGAGGAAGAGGACGGCCTCCTCTGCGTAAGAAGGATCAAGTGGAAAAGGGCATGATGTCACTTGGTATTTCCAATTGGCACCAGTTAGCAGGAAGAAGGAAAGACTGGCGCATTGCTTCGCTGTTGGTACTCAACTGGGCTTTTTGTTTTTGAGTAAACTGAGAACTCTCTCTCTCTCTTTATCTTATTCTCGTGTACGTAACAGACGTATTGTCCCATATACATCAAATTTTTTTGTAGTTTTTTCTTCTATGGAGACCTTCCGCATAATGCTGTTCGCTATTGTCGATACACATTACCGGTTCTTGTATATATATGACGTCAGTATTTTCAAAAGTCTTCATTACACAAAGCACTCGAAGAAAATGGGTTGGGACTTATGCTTTCGAAATAATGGCTTTTCGAATTTGAGTTTTCTAAAAGTCGATATCTGTTTCACGTGACAAAACCGACTCGAATGTAAAAACGGTACGTGCTCTGCCTAATTAGTTGCGAACAAGCAATAGTTCTATTTTCGTATTCACTATTCAGTAAAAACCAGCAAGAACCAGTAATAATTTTACATGATTTTTACTGGATAGTGTTGTCGTACGCCAAAACCAGCAAGAAACCAGCCAAGTAGGGGAAATTGAGAGAGCGAAAATGACACCTGAACTTACAAGTTTTACTGGATTTTTACTGGATAAATTTCTACCAGCAAGAATTTGCCAGTAAGATAAACAGCTGATTGAAATTATTCAGTTGATCACAAGCAGAAAACAATTATTAAAATTGCTAACTATTTTCTTTAAAAAGGGTGGAGAATAGAAAAAGAGAGTAAATAAATAAACGTAAATTAAGCTTATGAAGTTATTGTGAACATATATCAGTAAGACGTCCAGAATCTGTGACTTTGCAAGGATATTCCTGAATCTTTCAATGAACAAATGTGCATATATATATATATATATAGTATGTACATTTCTATGCTATGAAATTAAATATTTGAATTGAAAACAGCTAGTTTAGTTTAATCCTCTATTCTGTGCACTTGACAAATTAACCATCTTGCTTATTTATAAAAATTTTCTGTTTATCAAAGTTTTTTTTCTGTGTAAAAAATAAAAACCTATTTTCTTTATAAATGATCAAGATGCCAAGTTTTATCAAGGTTTGTACAGAATAACAGTAAGCTTGTTACTTGATAAAACTTATGATAAATTATAAATATATTCTTCATTTGTTAAGTGAACATAACCGTCAGGGCGATTTTTGCAGATTTCAACATAGCACGCCATTTGCTCCTCTGCTTTGCTAACTGGTGTCAGCTAGATATCCCAAGTGTAACCAAATCCCTGTTCTTTCCCACGTAGAGGAGGCCTTCCACTTCTTCTGCCACCACCAGTGGCCACCGCGTTAAATACTTTTAGGGCTGGAGCATTTTCTTCCATACCTACATGACCTAGCTTAGTCTGTTGGAGTATTCGCTGTCGCAAAGATGTAAGGGTTCAAAAATCTTTCGTTATCATGTTGACAGCGTACATGCTTCAGCACCACACCATAGGCCGTTTCTTTGTAACCGAGTTGCAAAAGAACATTAAGTAGGAGCCAATTCAGTAAAATTATATCCGACCTGAGTGTAGTGTTGAGAAGTGAAAAAACTCCGCTGTTGTGAATGTAAAGACAGTAAATACATTTGCATAATAATTTTAAATATATAACTATATCAACCTAAATTTTTTTGCACAACTATTTCACGTTCTTAAATGGCATTAAACAAACCGCATCTTTAATGAGAGCTGCGAACAGAGTTGCTTTTGCAACTGAAGGAGATTTTATCCCAGTTTTAGCGTTCTTTTGCAAGTCGGGCACGAAGAGCGGGCCTAATAGCATCGGCATGATTTATATAAAGCAGTTTTGGTTCGTGGAGAGAGACTTAGTTCTTTGATCAAAGAAAAATATGTGAGATACTGTGTAAATTTTTATTATATTGAAAATTTTTTTTTAAATAAATGAGGACGGAAGAAATCTTCTAGAGGCAGTAAAATCCATTTGAGTAAAACGCTTATGTTTCGAAGTCCATCGATTAATTTGGTTGTGGGAAAACGTACTTTTTTCGATTATTATTGATAAAATATAGAGCCGACTCTGATTTGCTCTTGATTGGGTTTATCTTTTTTATCGACACATTGTACGCATTTACTTAATTTCATAGTAGTTTGGTGTTTGGACGAACTTCTCTTATAATTTGGGTATTCGTTTTGATGTTGTAACACAAATTGAGAGACCTACAGAATTATGAATGAATACAAGAATGAATACCAGATGAAGTAGCCTTCATCATTCACTGAGCGAATTTCTATGTCTGATAATTAATAATGGCCACTTGTAACATTTAACATCAGCCCCCGATACCTTCTCACACATTCCCAATGGACCTACAGTTTTACTTCGTCTTCGAACGGCAAATGATTTTTGTGAGAAGTTTTTTCATGGCACTCGGAGGTTTGCCATTGCCTTCCGGCGGGCGACGGCTATTAGGAAAAACTTTTGTATAGTTTTTGATTTTACTCGCCCCGTCCAAAGCTCGACACTTCAATTTTTTTATTTTGTATTTGACTTAATATAAAAATCGCATAAAACTCAAAAAAATCAACGTTTTTACACAAAAATTGCTAACAAATTGAACAAAGGAATATGTGCTTCATTTACTTTAATGACGTAGATTCTTCTTAGTGAGAGAAATTCGCAAGACGGTAAGAAAACGCAAAACTAACGCAAAACGCCTGCAAATCAAACAAAACAAAGACTAAGCAATTTAGAATCCCGGGTGATATTTTAAATTAAATACTAAAATGGATAATGTACAAAAACCAAGCATTGTTCTACTGAAATATTTAAAAAAGTTCAAGAAGGTATTAAAAAATTTAAAAACGTCTTTTGCATATGTGTGTATGTGATTGCAAGAGATTATTAGCGGTGCAGCCGGCGAACACGTATAGGAAAGTATAATACATTCCGGAAGAAGCTGCTCTGAAGGAAAGTGAGGAAGATTACACTACCGTTAATGGGAAACTAAACCTCCTAAAATCAATGGTGGAACTCCCAAAAAAAAATACTTAAAATTTGTTTGCAGTAGGTATTAAAAATATGCTTACTTACGTAATTAACTGGCGCTATAACCGCTTAAGCGATTTTGGCCGATCTTCTCCTACAATTTGTGGTGCATGTCTTGATGTTGTAACATAAATTGAGGGCCTTCCTGTTTTTCGCCGACTTCGAACGGCGAATGTCTTTTTGAGAAGTTTTTTCATGGTTTTTCATGGCAGAAATACTCTCGGAGATTTTCCAATGCCTGCCGAGGGCGCCCGCTATTAGAAAAAACTTTTCCTACAATTTTTGACCGGGACCCACCGAATGATGCACGCACACACAACACACTGATTGATTATTTTATATTTATTAATAATTTTACTTACTTTGAGATAAATTGATGTAAATGTAGTATACAAAATGTTTCAATTTTATAATTTTTTACGTAATGTGGTTGTTTTGTTACCTTAAGTTTTAGATAATTATATTTTTTTCTTTTTTTTTTCTTTTTTATTAACAGTGCCCTATATGCTGTGATATTTATATTTATTAAATGCATTAAATAAAATTACATTACACTAAAGAATTTGAGAATATTTCGCAATGCTACAAAATTTTTGAGTTCATTATTTTCCACACTTACTTATACATATGGATGTAATGCATGATCGCCTCCTCGTGGTGCATCCTGGGTAACGCTAAATGATCGTGCGGCCTTGACGGTCTTAACCTGAACGGTAACGACCCCTGTTTTGTCCATGGACTATTCTTTGTTTTATCTTTCGCGATTCTGTTTGCTTTGGGCTGGTGGTCGTGGTATTCTGTCACCTTAGTATGCAGGGGTGAAACTCAGCAGAAATGGCTGGTAGGCTAATGACACCTCCGCCTCCGTCCCGTTAAAATCTGGCAAGTCTCAGAGTACGTTCCAATTCCCGTCGTCATTAGGTTGGTGGTGTAGGTGCGGTTGAGAGGACTCCCGTCTTTACGTCTGGTCTGGCTCTGAACGTTCACCTCATAAGGGTGTGCGTCAACCCTCGCATGGCCTCCCTGCCTCGGCATAGATAGCCATGGGACCTTTTTCTCATCAGGATGACTACACTTTCGGGTTTTGGATAGCGGCTCTGAGTTGGGACCCAGTGAAATAAAAAAAATGAACTCAAAAAAAATTATTAATAGCAAAGTTTCGAGCGGTAGAGGGGCGTCGAAGCCGATCCCCAAAACTGGCTCATCGCTGCGGGTGGCAGCTACTACTGGCGTAGGGAGGGCGAAACCGCCTCCCTCCGTTGGCTCTGTACGGGGGATGGCTGCTGTAGCCAAAACTAAGGGTGGTGAGGGATCGTCGGAACCGACATCCAAAGACGTGATTAGACCGGGGGGTACAGTCACTGCCACTCGCGCTGTGGGAGGGGGAGAGTCGAAGCCGACCTCCGCATCCTCTAGGTTAGTTGGGGGCGTTGTTCCGGATGGTCGCGCAGGTGGGTCGCAGGGGAAATCGCCCGCGGCCTCTGGAGGGGGGGCCCTGGACGATATCGCCAGTACCAGCAAGGGTTTATCCTGCAGCGCACCGGTGCAGGCGAAGGAAACCCAAAGTCAGCCCGCCGAGGGATCTAAGCGGCGTTTGGGCACGGGTAGAAGGGCCCACTCCGATCGTCGAATGGCCTCCAAGATTCTGGAGCGCTATGGCGACCAAACTGGATCTCAGTTATCTGAGAGACATGTTAAGTCGCTCGAGTGGGCCAAAGGGGTGCTGAGGGAGAGCGCGAATGCGCCTTCGAAGAGCTCAGCCCCTAAGAGACAGCGGTCGCAGGAGGGGGAGACCTCTTCAGTCAAACGGCCCAGGACTGGGGTTGCGCCAAAAACGTTCAGCGGGGTCGCGAAACAGGCGGGCTCCATTATCCTGGGTGTCGTGGACCGCAGCAAGGAGGACGGTGCCATCTCTAAGATGGACTGGAGGCGTGTGGCGGCAGCGATCTCTGCCGTCTTTATGAAGGTGATCAGGGATAATCCTGGTCCACCTCCTCGCTGTGAGAGTGCGGGTTGCCACTCTGGCCTCTTCAAGAGGATATCGTGCGCTGACGAGCGGTCGGCCACGCTTTATAAGGCGGCGGTTGCCCTGGTGGGGGAGGTCTGGAAGGGCGCCAGACTCGAGGCCGTGGATAAGAAGGATTTGCCTTTGCGTCCGAGGGCTCGGGTTTGGCTCCCTGCTGAGCCCTCCGCACCGGGTGACATTGAGGAAATCCTCCGCTATTGTAACCCGAACCTTCCGGCGCACAATTGGAAGGTTGTTCGGTTTGAGGAGTCCGTGGAACCATATCGGCAAGCGCTGATTCTGCTTAATGCGGAGTCCCTCGGCCCTCTCGCCGAGCAGCAGGGAGACATTTCCTATGGCTTCGAGAAGGCAGCCCTCAAAATCTACCAATCCGATGCCAGGGGTAGTGACGCCATCCTTCCGGTTGAACCAGAGCTGGTGCCGGAGGTCTGCGGACCTGACGCGGAGGAAGCGGTGGAGGTTATGGAGGCCTTCATGAGCATGGAGGTTGACTCCGTTAGGTCGGACGCCGAGAGCGCTGGGGGAGTCTCCTCGGTAGCGGGGTCCGTCCTAAGCCTAAACAGGCTGTTCGATGGGGTCGAGGAGGAGAGGCTACTTGCCTCGGATGGTGAGGACGCGGCCGCCGGGGGGCTGGAAGAGATTACTGAGGATGATTATCCTGCAGATCAATCTCCAGCACTCTAAGGCCACGCCCGCCAATTTGATGCTCCACCTTGAGCAAGGTGGGGCAGATATAGTCCTGATCCAGGAACCGTGGCTGAGCAGTAACGGTGTTTCTGGTATCGGGACGAAGAAATACAAGCTTCTGGTGTCCAGGGACGCAGGTAAACCTAGAGCTTGTATGCTCGTCAGGCGTGAAATAAATACTTATTTTCTGTCTAATTTCAGCAACGGAGACGTAGTAACGGTGAGACTCGAGGACGGGGCCGAAGAACTTTGGCTCATGTCCGCGTATATGGCTCACGATGATGAGGTGGAACCACCTCCAGTTCTGCTGAGAAACGCTCTGGCGGAAGCGAGGCGCAGGAAAGCCGGCGTCGTTGGGGGCTGTGATGCCAATTCGAGGCACTCCTGCTGGGGTAGCTCGGACATCAACGAAAGAGGTGAGTCTCTCTTTGATTTTATACTTAGCGAAAACTTGTCTATATGTAATAGGGGGAGCGACCCTACGTTTGTAACTTCGGTAAGGGAGGAGGTCCTGGACCTTACCCTGGTTTCGTCTGAATTGGTATCCCGTATCTCGAATTGGAGAGTTCTTAACGATCACTCCTTCTCTGATCATAGGTATATTCAATTCTTCTTGGGCGATACGCGTCCCCAAAATCGTCCCTTTAGGAATCTGAGGAATACAGATTGGGATCTTTACTGTAAAAAGCTGCAGGAGTTTCTTCCTGAGGAACCTCAGGGAAGTTCACTCCTGTCGGAAAGTTCGATCGACAGCTTAGTGGAAAAATTCACCGTAGCTTGTAATAAAGCGATTAATATTTCGTGTCCGCTGAGGAGGCCTTCGGGCAAATCTAAGCCGTACTGGTGGACTTTGGAAATTTCGGAGCTCAGGGCTTCGAGTACAAGACTTTTTAACCAGGCGAGGAAGAGCAAAAAACCCTCGGATTGGGAACTCTATAAGATCGGATTGGGAATATATAAGTCCGAAATAAAGAAGGCTAAGCGGGAATCGTGGAGAAGTTTCTGTGAAAACGTCGAGGGATGCCACGAGTCCTCCAGGCTTAGGCGGGTGCTCGCGAGGGCTCCCGTCCCCTTGGGATGTCTCAGGGACGACACAGGAAATTGGGCCATGAGCAGTGAGGAGTCGCTCAAACTTCTCCTCGATTCCCATTTCCCCAGAAATCCTGAACCTTGTGAGATTACAGGCATGGAACCAGGTGCCATCTATGTCCCTCCTGGTGACATGTTAGAAGGGCGTCGCCTACTCTGGGCGTTACGCTCCTTCAAAGCGTTCAAATCGCCGGGACCTGATGGTATCATTCCTGCTCAGTTGCAGATGTCCGAACGGGTGTCGTGTCGGTGGTTGGCGCCTATTTACGCGAGCTGCATAAGTAGGGGCTATATTCCTAGACTTTGGAGGAATGTGAGGGTTACATTTATTCCCAAGGCGGGTAAGAGCTCTCATGTTACCCCAAAGGACTTTAGGCCTATCAGCCTCTCTTCTTTTCTTTTGGAGAGGCTGATTGATCTTCATATAAGAGAGGAAATACCGCGGGAGCGGCTGTCGCATGCTCAGCATGCCTACTCGAAGGGCAGGTCCGTGGATACGGCCCTGCATACGGTCGTTAATGTCATTGAGGAGTCTCTTGAACATAAGGACTTTGCAGTTGGTGCCTTTCTAGATATAGAAGGTGCCTTTAATAACATTCAGCCACAGGCAATAGTCGGATCCCTGGCGGAACTTGGGGTTGAGCCGGGTCTGGTAAGGCTCATCAATCCCCTTCTCCGGGACAGACCTGTCGTAGCGGAATGGGGCAGCGCCTCCATCCAGCGAAAGGTGAGTAGAGGCACTCCACAAGGAGGAGTTCTCTCGCCACTCCTTTGGGTCATTGCTATCAATGGCGTACTGAAGGAGCTGGAAAGGGAAGGCTGCACGGTTATTGCCTATGCTGCAGATGTTACTCTCATTGTCAGGGGTAAGTTTTTGAGCACCCTGTTTGATATCATGCAGGGGTACCTTAATCTGATCGTGGTGGTCTACAGGGTGTGGGCTCGCGATTAATCCTAGCAAGACAGAGCTGGTACTATTTACCAGGAGGTACAAAGTACCGGTCGCCCATCCTCCCTCAATAGGTGGCGTCCCGTTGGTGCTTTCTGACCGGGTTACGTATCTTGGTTTGATCCTGGATAGGAAACTCTCCTGGGGGCCAAATATTGAGGAAAGGGTGAAAAAGGCCTCGGTTGCGGTGTACTGTTGTCGGGGTGCAATTGGGAAGAGATGGGGCCTTTCTCCCAAGGTAAACTATTGGCTTTATGAGACGATAATAAGGCCTATAATGTTTTATGGAGTGGTGGTCTGGTGGAACTCACTAGACAAGGCATCTAAGGTTAAGCAGCTAGAGCGGGTGCAGCGGTCCGCGCTCATTGGGATCAGTGGGGCGCTAAGGACCACACCCACTCTTGCGCTCAATGTTATGCTCAACGTGCTACCTGTGGACATTGCAGGCAGGGTTGCAGCAGCCCATGCCGCAGCCCGGCTTGAGTGCAATGGTTACAGATTCAGCTCGGCATTTGGGCATTCTAGGATTCTTGCCAGTTTCGACTTTGTCCCTCCGGAAGCAGATTACTGTCTGCCGACTCCAGCTCAGAGTCGCTCCTTCTAACTTACATCCCGCGTAGGAATGAGTGGAAGGAGGGTGGCCTGTGGGGCGGTGGGACGGTGAACTTCTTCACGGATGGCTCGAAGCTGGATGGTAAGGTTGGGGGAGGGGTATTCTGCGATGAGTTTTCCCTCAGCCGTAAATTTAGGCTTCCGGACTATTGCAGTGTATTTCAAGCAGAGGTGGCCGCAATAAAGGAGGCAGCCGATTGGCTACTTACCAATGTCATGCCCTCTAGACGGGCCAAAATTTATTCGGATAGTCAGGCCGCTATTAAGGCCTTAGGATCGCTAATGGTGAAATCAAAATTGGTCAGGGAATGCCTGACTTCTCTCGCAGCCGCCTCGGAATATCTCGACGTTAGACTAATTTGGGTACCGGGCCATAGCGACATTGCAGGGAACTGCATGGCTGATGAGCTTGCTCGGCAAGGTACCCTGGAAGTCATTTCTCCTTGCAGGGAGGGGGTTGGGGCTCCTTTGACTGCCTACGGGCTTCTCCTGGACAGATGGGCTTTATGTCGTCTCAGCGAGCGCTGGGAAATTGCCACGACATGCAGAATTGCAAGGTCCTTCTGGCCGAGAGTGGATCGTGGGCGCTCAAGGGAGCTGATGTCGCTTACTAAGTGGCAACTCTCGACCCTGGTTGGTGTTTTGACTGGGCATTGTCCGTTGGGTATTCACGCGGTTAGGCTGAAAATAGTCTCTGACCCTTTCTGCCGCAGCTGTATGGAGGAGGATGAGGTGGATTCATCTTGTCATTTTCTGCTCAGCTGCCCTGCATTTGCGAGACTGAGGTTCAAGTACCTAGGCTCGTACTTCTTTAGCTCTCCAGAAGACCTTTCTGGAGTGGAGATTGGTAGTTTGCGTGACTTCATTCGGGGCACGCAACGTTTCTCAGGTTAATCTTTCCTGACTTTCCTGACTTCCGATTCACGTTACCGTTCATAAATTAGGTGGTATCACAACGGACTCCTACTATGTCTAAGTGAGTTCCCTTTGGGGAACTACCACAGTAACCTAACCTAACCTATACATAGTGAAACGCAAATATGATCAAAATCTTAAACTGATCTTAGCTAAGATTTTTCTGAACTTGAACGCCAAAAATTTGCCTTACCTGATGACATGAGGCGATGTTTATTTGTACGTGAAAGTTGTATTTTTAAGTGAAAATGCGAAATTTTAACATCTAGTGTTGAAATAGTTGGATCGTCATTAATTACAATGTTGCAAGCAAAATTTAAAAGAAAAAATAAAAGAGAGAATATTTGGATGCGCAAATGGATCAGCCGGCGGAATGCGTTGGGTGCATCCACCAATTTTTACAGGGAATTGGCATCAGAAGATGAAAACTGTTTCAGACAATGTCTAATGTCTTTTTTTATTTTGTCAATTGAAATTTTGAGCTACAACTCCTCGATCATTGCATTTAGGGCCGCTGTGCGAAAATAATGGTTTTTGTACAACTTGTGGCTAGGATTCCACAAACATGCTAGCGTAGCCCCTCAAAAAATTTTGCACTTTATTTTTATTAACTTTTAGTATCTTAGTCAATTTCAAAACCTTAAATAGAAGCCCGTGGTTAGAATTTCACTTTCAAATCGATTTTGGTAAAAAAGTTGCCTGTAAAATGTCTCATGTAAGCTCCCTTTAAGTTCGGCTTAAGTTTAGTTGGCGAAACTAAATTGAACGCGCGTTTTCAAATTTGGATGGTAATATAGTAAACGCAATTACTTATGAAACAGTTCACAGTTACCACTATAGTAGTTGCATTTCTGTCTTTGACTAAATTCCCCAATTTTAATTTTAAGAATAACATTAGTAAAATGCATATATCCTTATGCTTTAGAAGAAAAATATAATTATAAATACTTATATGTTACATGTATAGTATGGAAATTGTTTTATATAGTAAAGAATAAATATGCACTATTAAGAAAATAGTTTAATATAATATTTCAATACAGCGTAGACCAATACTTTCATACCATATAACTATACGCAAAAGCATATATTAAAATCATACCCATTTATCTTAGTTTTTCAAAATAAAGATTATGACAACGAGGACGATTTATTTGAAATAAAACTTTCCGTCGGGTATTTAAAATTCGGTTGCACCCAAATTTAGACTCTTCCTTGCTTGTTAAATATGCTTTTTTAACCTATTTGGAATAAGTTCACTTACCTCCACAAATCGACGGTAACTTTCCATAAACGGTTGAGTTTTAGAAAACCCATCAGCATCGATATTGCAGTGATAATAATCTGTTTATATCACCAGATTATATATGTATATGATGAAAAAAATTACTTAGAAAATTAAAATACGGACATAAAATACTGAAGTACCTTCACAATTCACAATTTGCTTCTCACAAGTGTTAATGTCAGCCATTCCGGTCGAAGATGCAGCACTATCCTCCTAAACAAATGCATTCTGGGTCTCTTCCTAATATATTTACATAAGGAACTTCACAAATATGTTTACTCACTTCTTCCAATTTTCATTTTTTTTTTGGATTCCGCAAATTCGTTAATAAATCGCTTCTTCTTTCGTTAATAAGTCACTCATATTTCTGCTTTTGCCAATTTATAATTTGGAATATATGTACATAGTGTGTCGTATTTGTTGTTGTATTCTCAGCCCTTCTAATGTTAATCTTGTCCTCTCTTTTTTCCCCACGTCTAATATTTTTGTATTTTCGAAAGAAATTCTTTAATTTCTTTCATGATAAATTGCTCTTTAATCTTGTGTAGTTCTTTCTGTGTTATTTCAAGTTCTTTGGGGAATAAATTTGCGTTACCAGTAACGAGGAAAACGTTCTCGCCCATACATTTGATCGCCGACATAGAGCAAGGAATTCAAACTTTGGAAGACGAAAAAGACAAGGACACTACGAGATGTAAAATTGCGACTAAAATTAATAATTATAAAAATAAACTTAAAAATTCCCCAAAAGACAAATTTATATTGAGAGTTTACGAAGACACAAAAAAGATTATCGCACAACAAAAGGGCCAAATAATAATAACGAACGCAGATAAAGGTAACAAAACGGTGATGATGAACAAGGTGGAATACAGACAAAAAATGAAGGATCTTCTAAGCGACAAAACTACATATAAAACCATCCGTATTGACCCAACACAAAAGCTACAAAGAAAAAACAACCCCATAGTTAATGACATCCACAAACAAAAGAAAATTGACGCAAAACTTAAATACTACTTGACATGCAATGCAGCTACAGCACCAAGACTATATGGCCTTCCGAAAATACACAAGGAAAACTCCCCTCTCAGACCAATTTGCTCTTCAATTGGTGTACCGTGCTACAATCTTTCGAAACATATTGGAAAAATACTGAGGCAGATAATTTCGAAGGACTACAATATTAACAATTCTTTCCAACTCAAAGAAAGATTACAACATATAACGATAGAAGAGGATGAAATTCTTATTTCATTTGACGTGGTTTCCCTATTCACGAATATACCGATACAACTAGCAATACACACGATTATGCAACATTCGACCATCGTAGAAGAACATACCACTCTCACTAAGAAACAATTTTTGACAATACTACAATTCTGCCTACGGGAAAACAACTATTTCAAATATGACGACACTCACTATCAACAGATACAAGGAATGCCAATGGGCAACCCACTGTCACCCACCGTAGCTGACATTGTATTAGATAAAATACTGGACGACAGCATCGCTGAACTTAAACAAAAGGACATATAAATCAAATACATTAACAAATATGTAGATGATATATTCGCTATTGTTAAGATCAAGGACGTGGAAGACATACTAAAAACACTAAACGCACAACATACTAAAATAAATTTCACTACGGAAACAGAACACGGGAAAAAGTTAGCCTTCCTAGACATGGAAATACAGCGAATTGACAATAAAATCACAACAAACTGGTATACAAAATCGATAGCCTCGTCAAGGATGATTAATTATCATTCAAACCACCCGTGGACGCAAAAAAGAAACACAGCTATCAATTTAATTAATAAAATATACGATTTAAGTGACCAAGAATTCAAAAATGAGAACACCAAGAAAATTAAAAATATATTGTACAAAAATGGATACCCTAATGCAGCAATAGAGAGTCTGTTAGCAACTGCAAACAACAAAAGGGCATTGGCGCACACAAATATTGTAACCACAAACAAAAACGAAAACAAAAAATACACAGGTATCACATACATACCAGGACTAACGGACAAAAAAACAATAAGCAGAAGTATACAGACAGACAAAATATGCTTTGCACATAAAACCCATCGCACGCTAAACTCGGTGTTTACCAAAACAAAAGACAGAATTAACAAGGAACAACAACACAACGTAGTATATGAAATCAAGTGCAGTGGTAAATTGGGTGAAAATTGCGATAAAGTATACATAGGCACTACAAAGCGATCACTCGGAATTCGAATTAGCGAACATAAAACGGACGCGAAGAACAAAAAGACAACAACAGCATTGGTACAACATTTAACGAATAGCGGACACTCAGCCGATTTCGAAAATACAAAAATATTAGACGTGGAGAAAAAAGAGAGGACAAGATTAACATTAGAAGGGCTGAGAATACAACAACAAATACGACACACTATGAATTTTAAGGAGGACGTAGACAATATAAACTGCGCATACAGAACAGCAATAACGAGTGATGGATAAACAGAGAGACAAAAACGTAGTGTACAATTCAATATGTGGAGTTTTATTTTCATTTTCGTTTTTATATTTTTATTTGTTTTGATGTTGTTACTGTTTGCAATGTAATTAAAAATGTAAGTGCAATTATTGTTGTAAGCAAAAATATTGTTATTTTGTTAACACTTGTCTTTATGTTTTATGTACAATAAAATATATGTACAATTGTTTTGTTGACTGAAATGCAACCATATGGCACAATCAGCAAATTTTCTCTCAATCGGATTTCCAAGCACTCAGACATAGCTGCCCATTGCACCTAAGGATTGGGAAGGATGAAGGTAATAAAGGATAGAGGTAAAAGGACACGGAAAGGCGGGAATGAAACTTCATTTATCCACGACAAATCTTCCATATTCTTTTATGAATTTGAGAAACTTGCCGAAGATACATCTGACCCAAATAAACTCCCTCTCAACTTAGCGAAAGTAAGACTGGTACAGAAGAAATGTTCTGTGATATCCTCATCGTCCAGGCAAGATGTGCACATCAGGCCATTGATGATGCCTATGGTGGCCATGTGTTGTTGTCATGGATTGTGTCCTGTAATCAACCCAACAAGGGCTCGCAACTTCTTCCTTCTCTGTGTAAGAAGGAATTTCGCCACCACCCTGTCCGGTCTTATTAGGAAGCACTTAGTTGTTTTGCAGGTCTTGGAAGTTTGCCAACGGCCCTCATGCGCCTTACGTATGACATCGCTGATGCAACCAACCGTCCATGTTATAATTGGACCTTTGATTATCTGCGTTCCAAATGGGTATGCCAATGACCCTCAATAATTTTCCAATTCGTCAGCCAGTTTATTACTTTGAACACCGCTGTGTCCCGCTACCCACATGAGTTCCAGCTTATTTCATTCTCGAACAGAGTTTAGCCTCAAGGCCTTTAGTGCAGCTTGGCTGTCACTGCAGTCTCTGGTTTGGTATCCACGCCACCTTTCGCCAATTATCCAGTCCGCTAAATTAAGCATATATGTATATATCTCCAATTGGTAAACCGTTACAATTGTACCAAAAGCAGAAAAGCCTCTGAAATCGCCGTCCACATGCCAACCAGCACCGGTCCCATTTTCTGGTTTGGAGCCATCAGTGTAAAAAGTTTTGCAAAGAGTGCATGGATCTTTCCTTTGTGCTCTTGTAGGAAGGATTATGACATACTTCCAACCAAACGAGACTTTCGGTATCAGTTTGTCATTTGGGGCCAAAAACAAAGAGTATTGCTCTAATAATCTTTCAAACAACTTCCTGTGTCTAGAGTTTTCATCGTAGTGCCGCAATCTAAAAGAATGTAGTCAACACATAGTTTTCATTGCTTTCTCTTGTAATTAGTCCAAGAGTAGCAAGTCCATCAAGGCATTAAGAGCCGCTCCTGTTGCCGTGCTCATTGTGCGCCTGTGATTCCCATACGTTTAACGTAGAAACCGTAGATTTAGCCATGGTTATAAACCACCAAACTACAGCACCATACGTTATGATTGGTCTAGTTAGGGCGGTGTATACCCAAAATACCACAGCTGGTGTCAAACCCCAAGTCTTACTGAAGGATCTCCGACATTTCTAAAATCTTTCAATGCTCCAAGTAATTTTTCTATCAAGGATTACACCCAGATATTTTAATTCCTCGGAAAGACTTACGTTTACTCCCTAAGCATCGGAAAACTGAGACCTTCCAATTTTCTTTTCTTCGTAAACAATATCAGGTTGGCTCGCTGTGATTGACAGAAAAACCATGCGTACCCCATGAATAAATCTCTTCAAGGGATCTCTCTATGTTTCCACAGACCACCCGGAGAGATCTTCCTGATACTAAAGCGCAAGTATCATTTGCATAAGCTTGGATGCGAACCAAGTCTTGCATTTCCGTTAATAGGGCAGTCCACAACCAAACACCATAACAGAGGTGAGATTACACCGCCCTGAGGGCAACCTTTGCCATGGTGCAAATACAGTCAGCAATATTCCAGCTAGCAAGAAGTGGGTCCACCTTATAATTGTTTCTTCCACCCCATGCCTTCTGGCCGATGAGCACATATAATCCAAGGTGGCGTGGTCAAAACCCACTCAATATCGGCAAAAACTCCCATTGTGAACTCCCCTCCTTCCCGCTCCACTTCGATTTATGTTACAAAATCATGAATAACTCATTTAGAGGATTTTCCACTCAGGTATGCATGTTGATAAATACTAAGTGGACTGCCCACCAAAACCTTTGATTTGATTTATTTTTGGACCGTGCGCTCCAGGTTCTTCAGCATGAAAGATGTCAGACTGACTAGTCTGAAGCTTTTTGCTACTGCGTAATCATCTTTTCCTGGTTCGGGAGTGAAGACCACCCTAACTTTTCTCCAAAGCGTGGGAATATGCCCGAAAGCCAGACAAGCTCTAAAGATTCTTAGCAAGGCTCTAATGAATTTGTCTCCCCACACTTTAGCATTTTCGGGTTTACACTAGAAGAGCCTAGTGACTTAAACTAGTCGAAAGAGGATATAGGTAACCTCACTGACTCCTCAGACGCCACCCGTGATGCAACGTGCCAGTTTAGTCTAGTGCACCCTCCCGTTGCGTTATTTGCGCCATATCTCTGTGTGCGTCAGAAATTAATCTGCTACCCGGAATGTAGCTTTCCAGGAGAGGTTTGTAGGTATCTAATACCGACGTAGTATGCGATCCATCAGATCCTTTGAGATAGTCCAACCTGACCGTTTGGTCTAGTTGAAGTATCTTGCACAGCCTTACCAATGCTTTCATATTCATATCACTACAGAACCCTATGCAGACAATCCTGCTTTTGGCTTCACCATGGGGAAGGGGGAGGCGGTTGCATTTTACCCTTACTACCAAGGTGCGGTCCTTTCAGAGGGTATATTGCCCGTCATCCTCCCACTTCCCAAGACGCATTAAATGCCGTTCCGGGCCTGGAAACTCTTAGCAATCGTTCAAAAAGCAGCCCGAACCAAGAGAATGGAGTCCTCATCATCGTTGGTCTCCTTGGCGTGGGGATGAGGCTTAAGTGTTGGCATGGTTACTCCTCGCGGATTTCCATGACACCACGAACTAAGAGGGAAGCTCCATATATGAATCAATGTAGGACTCGAACTTGCACTGCTTCTTATGTGGAGAGTACCGCACCACCATCTCTCAATTTCCGCATACCCTGCATCCCTCCTAACATCTCCCAGTTCTCCTTCCTCCCTAGTCGATCCTCCCCCTAAGCCAGAGTGTTAAGCGTCACCGTGCCCATTGGTCGGTTTGCAGCCAGGGGGTCTAAACTCCGGCTGTATTCTAACGGCGCCTCCCTGACACCGGGCCACCTCAGGGAGTATGTTTGGCCTTACCGCGGCAAGGGGCGCTGTCGTGGTGTACCCCCCTTTTCCCCCTTATACTTTTCAGACCACTGCGCTTGCCTCGTCGAGCAGGTGGTCGTACGACCAAGATGAACACAAATAAACAAAAAAATTAAAAAAACTTGTCTTCCCCATCTCGGGGTAAGACTATGCAGGCGCGAGCGCCTAGCATAAAAACTTCTTCTTCCCCATCTCGGGGTAAGAATGCGCAGGCGCAAGCGCCTAAAGCGCCGCTTCGCTCCGACAGGGGCTCTTCCGGGCTGGAGGTTGCACGCCGGCCTGTGACTATGGGTGTTATGGCGGGGCCTAGCACCAGCAAAGCTGCGGGGATTGTGCTGGAGGCGGCAGATCGTTCCGTGGCGGTAGGCACTAGGGGCTCGCCAAACACCGGCGTGGCTGCGAAGCCTAATCTTGCGAAGGCAGGGGTCTCACGGCCTGGCCCGAGCGGATTAAGGCGGCAAGCAGCTACACATGAACATATGGAGGGGGTGGTAGCGATGGAAACTACGAGCCACGCCCCTCTGAAGTTTGAATCGGAGCGGCTCAAATTCACTGACAAGCGAAACGCCGCGAAGACGCTAAGGAGATACGACGGGGTCCCGCTGCCCCAGAGCGCGAAGGAAGCGGTGGAAAGGGCGAAAGCCCTGCTGCCTAATTTCCGGGTCACTGGGGCTTCAGTGGAAAACCGGGTGCCTTCGTCTAAACGACAAAGATCGGCGGAGGACCAAACTCCGGCGACGAAAAGAATCCGGCCGCACTCCTGGGTGGGCAGGCCTAGCTTTGCCGAGGTTGCGAAGGACAGGATCCTTATTGGGGTCCTGGACCGAGGCAACGAGCTCGGGTCCTTACCAAAAGACCAGTGGAGGTGGGTGAAGGCAGCTCTGGCGAACGTCATCTTTGACGTTCTGCTGGAAAACCCCGGAACCCCCCCGGCCTGTAAGGACGCTGGCTGGTACCAGGGCCATATTAAAGTGGTAGCCTGTGAGGACCAGAGATCGGTGGCGCTGTATAAGGCCGCCGTTGCAAAGGTGGGCCCTGTCTACCCAGGGGCTAAGTTGGAGGTGGTGGACTGGAAGGACATTCCAGTCAGACCACGGGCGAGGGTATGGGTTCCGGTGACACCATCGGCACCGGAAAGCATCCTTAAGATGCTCCAGGTGATGAACCCATCCCTCCCGACAAGTGATCGGAGGGTCGTCCGTGTCGAGGACGCGGAAGGCCCTTCCAGACAAGTGGTATTGTCCCTTAATAAGGAGTCTATTGGGCTTCGGGAGAAGAGGCAAGGCCGCGTTTCGTAGGGCCTCGATGAGGTCATTATCAAAGTGTACCGCGGGGACGCTCAGCGTGCCTCTGGGTCGGGTGAAGCAATGGACGTTGACATTGAGGCACCCGAACCGGAGCCGGAACAGGAACTCTCCGACGCTGAAGGCAGCGTCTCCTCCCAGACGAACCTTGCACCAACAATGCATAGGATGTTTGCGGAGGAGGAGTTGGTTCTCAGTGACGGGGAGGGTGAAGCTGACGTCACCGTCGTAGCTGGAGGGGAGGAAGCGGCTGTCTCGCATGAGGGTGCTGAAGGTAAAATTAGAGCCTGTATTCTGGCTAAAGCAGATTTAAATATCTTTCTTTTACCTAATTACAGTGATGGCGACGTCACGGCGATTCTCGCGGAGATAGGGGGTATGTCAATTGTGCCGGCATCGGCTTACATGCCGTACGAAGCCGAGTACTCCCCTCTCTCTATGGTGCGGAACTTGGTTTCCAGTTATGAGAGCGGACACATGTTAGTCGGCAGCGACGCAAATGCTCACCATGTCAACTGGGGGAGCACGGACATCAATGATCGAGGTGAGTTACTCTTCAACTACCTTCTAACTACTAACCTACTTATATGCAACAAAGGTAGGGATCCCACCTTCATTACTAGCAATCGTAAAGAAGTTTTAGATATAACTCTATGCAGTGATAGTCTATCTGAATTGATCGAGAGTTGGAGGGTTCTAGATGAACACTCCTTCTCTGATCATCGTTATATTGAAATCGTATTGAACTTTTCTATTACCATCCCAAAGGTGCGAAAAAACCTAAAAAACACAGATTGGTGCTCTTACAAAATGTTATTTGAGGATAGGCTAAACAGCGAACCTCTTATTGAACCTAATTGTATCGGGGATCTAGAGAACATGGTGGACGTTTTTACGCTGACCTGCTCAAATGCCCTAAATCAGGCTTGCCCTGAACCAAAACAGTGGGGCAAACGTAAACCCCATTGGTGGTCACGCGAGTTGGACTCACTACGAAAATCTTGTAGGAAAAACTTCAACAAAGCCAAGAGACTTAGTCTCGAGCCGGTATGGCTAGAGTACAAAAAGTCTCTTCAGACCTATAAAAAAGCTTTAAGGGTGGCAAAGAGATCCTCGTGGAGAAACTTCTGCGGCGGCATCGAGGGTGCTTCCGAGACAGCCAGGCTAAGGAAGATTCTCTCAGGATCCCCTAACCCGATAGGTTTCTTGCAAAAGCAAGACGGTTCCTGGACCTCAACGGGAAAGGAAACCCTTGAATTGTTATTAGATACCCATTTCCCTGGTAGTACAACTGCGGAGGAAGGAACTCCTCCGCTCATCTCCTCCAACCCCGTTAACATACCGGTTTCGGAAGAAAAGGTTAAATTGGCTATCCAAAGCTTTAAACCGTACAAATCTGCTGGGCCGGATGGGATAATACCTGCCCAGCTAATTAAGACACTGGAGCTGTCTGCAAAATGGCTCTCTACTATTTTCAGGGCCTGTTTCAAACTAAATCACATACCGTTGGCATGGAGAAATGTCACGGCTGTCTTTATTCCTAAATCCGGTAAGGCCTCACACACTAATCCAAAGGATCTTAGGCCTATCAGTCTATCATCCTTTGCTCTTAAGGCACTTGAAAGGATTATTAGTAGCTACCTGTCCGATACCATCGACAGTCGACTACTGTCTAATGACCAACATGCCTACCGCAAAGGCAAATCTACTGAGACTGCACTCCATAGCTTGGTCGGCTATATTGAGAAGTCTCTCAGCGTTAAGGAATTCTGTCTTGTAGCCTTCCTGGACATTGAAGGCGCCTTTAATAACGTATTTCCAGAAGCTATAACTGGCGCCGTTAGGGATCTAGGGGTTGAACACTCACTGGTTGACTTTATCGGCCAGCTACTCTGTTGCAGAGTAGTAAGGGCTAAGCTGGGTGCAAGCGAATTGTCACGGCACGTGTCGAGGGGGACGCCACAAGGAGGCGTCCTATCCCCACTCCTATGGAACCTCACCGTAAATACGCTACTGCGAGATACGGCATGGGGTGGCGCAAAAGTCGTCGCGTACGCTGATGACGTCGCGATTGCAATCAGGGGAAAGTTTCCGCAGACATTATGCGAGCTGATGCAACGAGCGCTTCGGGAGGTATCCAAGTGGTCCACCCACTGCGGGCTCAGGGTCAGCTCAAGTAAAGTGGAACTTGTACTTTTCACGAGAAAGTATAAAGTACCTTCTGTGACTCCACCGGTACTAAACGGTACCCGGTTAAGTCTTTCTACAAGTGCCAAATTTTTAGGCGTTATTTTAGATAGGAAGTTGAGCTGGAAGGAGAATCTAGTTCAACGTCATGAGAAGGCTTCTGTAGCCCTCTACACATGTAAGAGAGCCATAGGCAAGAAATGGGGGCTAAATCCCCGGATCTGTCGATGGATTTTCACAGCGGTCGTCAGACCAATACTCCTATATGGGGTGATCGTGTGGTGGCCTGCATTAGAAAAAGAGGGTAACCTTAGATTACTCACCAAGGTGCAAAGATCTAGTATGATCTGCATAAGTGGGGCGCTCAGAACTACTCCAAATGAGGCCTTGAACGTCATTTTAGACCTTATTCCTTTAGATTTGGTTGGACAACAAATGGCAGCCATGCCTGCGTTGCGACTAAGAGAGACATCCCAGTGGCACCCTGAAAGCCAAGGGCACACTTGTATTTTGAATAAGTTCTGCTCTATTCCGAGCATCACGGATCGGTGCGCCTTGACATCGGTTTCTGAAAGTAATTTTAGTACACGTATTCCAAGCAGGTAGGAGTGGAAACTTGAGTTTCATACTCCACCTGATAGCATTGTCATCTATACAGATGGCTCGAAACTTGATAATAAGGTAGGAGGAGGCGTTTTCTCACGAAACCCTCTCCTGCAAATTTCCTTTAGGTTACCAGATCACTGCAGCGTCTTCCAGGCTGAGGTCTCAGCTATCAGGGAGGCGGTAGAGGAGATTGGGACCGGGATTATAGAAAGAGACATCATTAATGCAAAATATTTGGCTGGAAGGCACAGAGTGGGATGAACCTGTGTCTTCAACTACTTTAAAAAAAAAGGCAAAATTTTTCGAAACACTACCGCGAAATAGAAAGGATAAAGATACCGCGATGGGTTTATTTTTCTCCAGCCCATGACGTCAAAGTACATGGCTTCTGCGATGCTTCGGAAAAAGCATATGCGGCTACAGTATACGTACTTGTTAAACAGGGTCGTGAAGTCTTAGTGAATCTGCTTGTGGCAAAAAATAAAGTAGCTCCGGTCAAAACTATATCCCTACCCTGTTTCGAATTCTGCAGCGCGGTATTGCTCGCCGAAAGCATTGAGTCGGTACTTGACAACCTACCACAGGTACAGGTACACTTATGAACAGATTCCACAATTGAGCTTGCATGGATACGCAAACCTCCTTGTTCGTGGTCAACATTCATGGCACATCGTATAACGAAAATTGTCGACAAAGTCGGAAATACGGACTGGCCTAATGTGGAGTCGGCATCAAATCCAGCAGACATGGCAAGCAGAGGAGTTCCCGCTTACGAATTAGTCGACAACACTTTGTGGTGGCGTGGTCCTTCTTGGTTGCAAGAAGACAAGGAAAATTGGCCATGACAAGAGACAAGCTATAACAGCAACATCGAAGAAAAAAGGGAGCATTTATACGCAACCATAACAATAAAAAAATTTGATGAAATTCTCGATAGGTTTTCAGATTTACCGACAGCTTTGAGAGTCTTATCATACATTATGAGATTCTACCAAAGCACTCATCCGAACAATAATGCTTCCTTACGAGCAAAGTCTTTAGATAAAAGTGAAATTATGAGGACTGGATGTCATTTTGGCGCATTACTAGATTTAGCGTACAACGAGCGTCACCCAATCATCCTGCCTTATAGTGCCGATTGGCCCACCTTGTTGTCCAATTTATCCATGAAGCCTCCTTGCATGGCGAAAATCAACTAATGCTGCGTCTAATTCGAGCGCAATAGTGGATCCCCCGAGTCAAAAATATGGTAAAGTCCGTCATCCATAATTGTAAGTCTGCACAATCTACAACACACAAACTCAAACGCAGCTTATGGGAGTGCTCCCTCAGGAACGCAGGACCTTCCGATATTAACAATTTCCGCGGCTGGGATATGACATTTCACCCACTCCTCCAACATCCCGCCTTTCAATGTAGCTAACATCAAGCAGACAAAATTTGGCACGACACATGGGACATGTACATTTTTGCTCCATCCACACTTCGCGATCATATTCATTCTGGCGTGCCGCAAACCAACGCGCCAAACACTCCACACACCACATGGGTCGGCAGTAGCAATTCGAACAGGTGTTTTCCGCTGATAACGGTCTTCCATCCCGATCAAAATCTTCACATTGTTTATGTATCTTTATATTCGGTTCGGCAATCGTACAAGCGAAGCATTTATCGGCTATGCGGTCTGCTTGATATATTGGATTATGTGCCACTTGTTCTTTGAAAACATCTATGAAGCGATCGATCACATTACGATGGAATCGTATATTTGATGGTATAGTAATGGGTCGACTAAAACGCTCCTCCAGGTTACGAAAGTCTAAGGCATTAATACGTATGTGAAAATCAGCAACACCTTGGCGATTTGGTTTCACAACTATGCTCACCATTTGTAGCGTATCGTTACTGTCCTGGGAAATGTTGTAAGTTTCAGTCTATTGGAATGAACTGTGATTAGTACCTTGCTTTATTTACATGTGTATGAATGTCATTAAAATATTGATGACCTAGTTAAAGTTTAATTTTTTTTTTTTAAAGTGAGTCTAGCTTAGCGGCATGCGCCTAATTATGTCCAACTAAGCCACGACAAATCCACCATTATCCTTATGAATACCGAGCCTTAGCCGCGAAAAAAATGTAATCGACATTTTTTTCCAATTTTTTTTTCTTGCATAAATGCTCCTATGGCATCTAGATTTTTTGAAGAAAATGTACATTAGGTGCACTCCGCATTGGAATTATAAAATGCATCATATGCATTTGAAGATAGCCACCAAAATATTTCACAAATAATATTAAGATCTTGGTACAATTAACAGGTAGCCGCTTCAGGGTTGCAATTTTGATTTTTTTTCTGTTTACTTTTAATCTGAATTGTCAAACCTTGTTTACATTTTATCAAAACAAACAAATTTGTTTACAAGTGACTTGTGCTGTGAATTATTTTTGTTAAATTTTTATTTTAAATAAAAAGTGCGAAAACCAAGAAAATTCAGAAATGGGAAAGTGTGTTATTTGCAGCAAAAGATGGGTTAAAGGGGGTGGTCCCTTTTTCAAAGTACCACAGGATGCGCGGAGAATGGCCGATTGGAACAGAGCTTGTGGCATCACGCTCACAGCAAACGACGGGGTTTGCGTGGAACATTTCGCGAAATCGGACTTAATTGGTGGTGCCCAACGAACGCATCTTATATTCTATACCTAAATTCCAATACACGACATAGAAATGTGCATTTAAGTTTATAAATTTAATATTTAATTGTTTTTACTCACGTTTCTTGCTATGGCGTAGATTTTTGAATTGTCAAACTGTATTTACACTCACAAAGTTTGACATTTCTGTTTAGACACTTTAGGTTTTTCAAACAACAACAAAATACAAGCAGGGTTGAAATTTTCCTAATGCGGCTACCTGTATTATTGTACCAAGATTAAGATACATATAGTAGGTGAGCAGGGCAGATTTGAAATTACCTCAAACTTTGGGGTTTCTTATAAATAAAAATGTTTTATTTTAATAGTTAAAAAACAAAATCACCTCTGAACAAAAAACGGGTTCAGATTAAAAGTTTCTCACAAAAATATTTAAAAACGGAATTATTAAAAAGTAATTTTCGATGCTCTTTTTGATTTTTTTGAAAGTTCGGTTGAATAACTCAGCATTGGAATATATGTATAAGTAGCTGTTAAACATATTTTATTATTATTATTATTATTATTTATTAACAAAATTAAATAAATGAGCAAGTTAATGTAATTAACGAGCATTAGCTGCCAGGGCTATCAGCTCTATAAAAATAAAAAAAATACTTATGTGTGTTTAAAGAGGAAAATTATTTGTGATTAAGATATCAAACCAAAAGGCTTATTAAATAGGTGCTTTAATGGCTTTGACGAAACTGTTGATTGAAGTTATGTTGTCCTTTGTAGGGTTTTTAAGCATCTCAACCCAGTTATGTTTCTAGTGCATTCAAGAGCGGTGCAATCAGAGAATATGTGTTTTAAAGTCAAATCCCTATGGCAGAGCTGGCAGGATGGTGTTGGGTCACCTGATAAGAGGTGCTGGTGGGTGCATTGTGTGTTACCAAGGCGAATACGCGAAAATGTCCGGATGTGGCCTTTCGGAATGGATGTTGGATAAATAGGGTTTGGGAGTTCTCGGTTTATGTTGGTGTAGTGGTGGTGGTTGTAGTTGCACCATTCCTGCGTGCTTTTGTGGCGTAAAGGTTTAGCAGCCGGGATCTGGCATTAATAGATAGGGGCTTTATCATTTTGTAGGATATACGGTCAAATCCTGGAGTATTGCCTTTGGTTAATTCTGTGTTAGTTATTGGAACTTCGATAAGTTTGGCTTTTGGGTGTGTATTTAAAATCGTTACTGATAAATTCATCAGCACGGGTTTTTGAGTATCTGAATTTATTCGAGAAATTTAAGTGTCAGATGAGTAATTGAACCAATCAGCGGCGAACTGATTTGCGATTACTTTTGGATCGGAGGACGTGCGTGCAGCTATTGCATTTTATGGCAGTGACAGGTTTTGATACATTTCGGTTGCTGAGTCTATTAATTTGATTCCATATCATAGTGATTGAGGAGTTTGGGTTAATGGATTCTGTGAACCTTGCAAAGCTGTGTTTCTTTTCTATTTTCATTTCTTTCCGGAATTTAGCATTCGCCTTTCTCTTTATTCTTTATTCAACCAGACTACATTGATGTTTTTTGCGTGAGTCGCTTGTGGTATAATGCGGTTTGCAGCCACTCGAATGGCCTTCGCGAAGTTTGCCGCGTCTTGATTGGAGGATTTGGCAGGAGTTCGGGCTTAAAATTCAATGTCTACAAGTTTTGCAAAGTTAGGCCAGTCTGCGAGTTTTAAAAGAAATTTTGGCAGGGATTTTGCTCGTTGGGAATTGTTTGAGCCGAGCGACATGTTTAAGACTATAGGGAAGTGGTCGCTGTTATTCAGGTCAACTAGAATTCGCCATGAAATGAGGGGAAAAATGGAAGGCGAACAGAGGGAAATATCAATGTGGGTAAATGAAGAGTGGGTGGAGAAATGAGTCAAACTACGATCATTCAAAACGCACAGATTCGTTTGTATAATTGCATTTTCGATAAGTCGTCCGCGATGATTAACACTACTTGATCCCCATAAACCATTCCAACCATTGAAATCTCCGAGAACAACGATTGGGGTATTTATTGACAGAAATATATCACTTAGGTCTCTCAAAACGTTTGACTAGGCGGAATATATATAGATATTACGATGAATTTTATGTCTACTTCGATCTCGAGTGCTACCACCTGTCGTTGGGAAACAATCTGTATTTTTTTGTGTTGTATATGGCTTTTTACCAGAATGCCAGCGTCTTGTTTTGATTGTGTGCTTGCTACTGCATTACAGATATAGCCGGAATAATTTCTTGGGAGTATTGGAGTAAAATAGTTGTTACAATGGGTTTCCTGCAGGGCGATAAGGTAAGGGTTGTGTTGTTTTATGAGCATCTGAAGTTCAGAATAATTGTTTATAATACCTTTTATATTCCACAGGAGTATATTGAAGTTCATGTGGGCAGAGAAAGATATGCAATTTTTGTAAAAATAAATTTTACAAAAAAGATATCCAAAGGCGGGATTCAGATGCTTTGTTATACTATTAAGGGAAATGTATTAGAATTCTTCTTGCGACGAGTCCATGGATTCGTCTAAGCTGTTCGTAATAGTCATTGGTTTTCAGTAAGTTTTGATTAAATTTCGAAATTAGCGATATACATATATAGAGAGAGGCTTGTATTTGAGTCGGTTGAGTTATTGTTGATTGGGCTATGGTGTGTGGGGGTGAGAGGGGTAGAGGCAGTTGAGGTTGACAAGAAGTTTGATGCGCTTTCATTCATAGAGGCACAAGTTAATAATAACGGAACTCCACACACTAATAATCACTGTGAAACCACGTCTAATCGCTTTGAATGATAGTCGGCGACTGAGAACATATTTTAAAAAGGTTTTAGGCAGCCCTTTTAAGCTTACGATAATTTATCATCGCAAGTACATATTTTTTTAATATTTTAAATTTTTTTTTTATTTATAAAAAAAAACTCCATTATTGAGGAACTTTCAAATCAGTCCAGCTCACTAAATTTTAACATTTGCAAATACAAGTACAGCGAGAGGCTGTTTAATTTTTATATTCTCATTTGACGTGCTTATTCGAAGTGGATACATTTTTAAATTGTTGAATATAAATTGCAAGTAAAACAATTGAAAACATATGTAAGATAGGAAAACTGCTTCCTCGAAAAAATAGTTTTTAATTATGTATAAACTTTAAAATTACTTTCATTTCCCTCAGGGTTGTTTCAGTACACAAATATAATTTAGCACATTGCACTTTTTGAGGCCTAGCAAAGTATTCTAGTATTTTATATAAATACAAGTCAAAAATACACTTACCTTTGCTACACTGAGCGAGGTATCACTTTGGTGCGCAAAATGCACGTTGTAAAGTGAGGTTTTAATTATCCAGTTTTCAGTTGCAATTACAGTTGATATAGAATTTAGCTTCTTTTTGTAAATGTTGACTCTGTTAACGAAAAAATTGTTTACTATCGGTATTTTTTTAATTTTGCTAAGCATTTATTTTACATACCGCCGAAACTCCGTACTTATGTCGCTCGCTACTGATTGATAACTGTTTGGCACATTGGAGTATTTTAAAAGTGTCTGACTGAAGGGATGACGGCGCCAATTTCGTTGTTGCCAATTAAACACCAACGCTGGCACCGCCAGCACTGCCATTAAACTAAAGCGTTGTGCAATTTTCCAGGTAAGCGTTTTAAATGCTACAGCCTCTTGAGGCATTGGGAAATCAGGATCCAAATCAGCATCCTCAGGTGGTTCCCGCTCCGCAAATACGGAGAACTTTAACTTGTGTATAAGAAAATAAAATGCCGGCAGACAGCTGTGCACAAATAGATTCAGTGACGTACGTCGTTGATGGTAGCATATAAAATTGATGGTCTCATCACCTAACAATTTGTTGCAAGTTTGCTCGATGGTTAGTCCAAGCCGCTGAAACTCTTCGGGTGGATAGATAATGCACATGCATAATAACAGATAGAACAAATTGAAGAGCAATTCGGACTCGTCCATTTGATGAAAAATTGTGGAAAACTTAAAGGAATTGGCTGGAAATGTTTTTTAACTTTTCAATGAGACCGATTTTTTTTTTGCAAAATTTATGAATTTTATTATAGTTATCGCTTTCTGTATATTCAGAGAACGTATATTAACAGAGAAGTAGCATCCCACTTCATTCCTGTTGACGTTCCGCGTTTTTGGGAAAAGGTCTATTTTTCGTCCAGCTCACCACCCAATAATTTTTCACCTACAAGGGGCAAAATTTAACATCGGTTGAGCGAAAACAACAATTTTAGAGAAAATTAATGTACGTTCTCTGTTATCAGCTACATTGTGTGGTTGCAGATGTTTTTTGGCGAAAATTTTCCTTTTGTTTTGATAAGGAATTTTCGCAATTCTATTTCCAAAATTAAAAAAAAAATATTAAAAATATGTATTCTTCTATAATTTCAATTTTAGTGTTTTATTTTATTCTACTAATATTTTCCATATATAACTTTCAATAAATATATTAAGTAGTTAAACAAAATCTTCAAAAAACACTAAAGAAATTGCATTTATTGTTTATCATATGTATGCACATGCATGCATTTATTTATCAATGCTTATTTAATCGAATTACTTCCATGCAAAAGGGCTCGTACAAGCATATGTGTAGATATGTAAATAGAATAGAAATAATTACATATGTATGTACATATGTTTGTTCACATGCGCGCACATTCAACCGAACTCTAAGTCTGCGCGCAAAGTTTGACAAAATATCTTATCTCCAGTTGGTCTTCAATTTTTACCATGTCAAAAATAACAACATTCTAATGAAACATTTATACAAATAGTTAAACAAAGCAATAGTTCAACAGGCTATCGTGGTAAAAGATTAATTTAAATTTTAAATTTGTACGTCAAAGATAGAAATTTATTGATTTGAAAATAAAAACTCGAAAGCCAAATAAGCTCTTTTGTCAAAACTCCACAGAAATAGTTGCTTCTGCCCGCAATTCACACGAAAAAGCTGCGTCGCAAAGCCGCCATCATTAATCAGGGTTTAGTTGAATTAATTTGTATTTGTGATAGGTAGAAGAAAAAAGTGGAGTATAATACAAATATTGATATACTAGATCGAATAGAGGAATATCTGAAATAAAATACTTACATATAGATACATACATAAGATGACGTTAAGTTATATGCCACAGATTTAAATTTACAGCTAAAATTCTGGTACTTTATACCCCCTCAGGACAAAAATGGTACGGTTTATTTTCAATTTCGGATTGAAAGTCTTCTGAATAGGTCATTGACCGAGATTGTTGGTTCAGGAAGTAGGAAAAGTAGTATGATTAATTAAAGGTCTCACAAAATACAATTAATTATAGCAATGTTTGCGTTTAATTAGACAATTGTAGAAAAATTTGTTAAAAGGTAGTAGATTTTCCACTCCTAAATATATTATTCTGGTACTTGTGCTACATTTGTGATAAGACGTAAGCCCTGACACAAATGCGACCAAAATTTAGACTACATATTGACATACATATGTGTAATGTACATATGTATGCAAGTAGGCGTAGCGGTAAGGCGTTTGATTGCGCCGATTTGGAATAATTAGGGCTTTAAATGACATATATAACAGGATTTCGTGCAAACCACGTTTATAATGATAAGCGGTCGTGCACATATTACGTAACGCAATTTTTGATCATTTCAGACCCCCTACCATGTCACACTTTCAGAAAAATTGTTTTTATTAATCGTAAAATAAAACACAATGTTAATTGATATATGTTATATATTAGGCAAAGGGAAATCACATGTCACACTTCGTCACAAATCGCAAACCCCCGCCGCCCCCCTATCGCATTACGTAATATGTGCACGACCCCTAAGCAAACATATTAGATTAATAATAGATGAATTTCTTCATGAAATATTTTACGGGTACAAGCGGGCCAAAATAATACCTACATTCCCATTTGAAGTTGTGAGCATTTGGACCAAAATTACAAAAATCTTCAATTTATGATTTTTAGATTTTTGTCTTCGTCGCGAAAAATGTGATGGATGAGGGGCGCATGTGTTTGTGGGGAGATGAAATGTTCGCATTTATGAATGAACGGAAATTTGCTTTCAATAATATGCGCTTGCGTTTATGAATGAATTTTTTGTTGCTGTACTGCAGTTGCGTTGCGGTTGAAAACAGACACGCTGGCGGAGGGATGGAACAAATGCTGCATATATCTACATAACAATAAATAAATATATGATGATGATAGATATGTATAATGCATATGAATGCATGTGCACTTGTTGACTTTTTAGTACATATGTACGTATGTACATACATGTGCATGAACATGTAAATATATATATACATACATATGTACATACGTATATTTGGATATTTATATATGTACATATGTACTACATATTATCCATATACATATGTATTTACATATGTATACTTAGTATGATAACGATTATTAGGCTTATAAAACATATCTATATAATGCATGCATATAACCAAAATAGGCTCACTCTTATCATGCACATATTTAAGCAAAGCCAAATTTCACGTCTAATTAAATATTTAGACGTTTATATCAATTTGTTAATATATTGGCAAAATCTAAAATTCGAGCCAAAACAATTAAAATGATCAGAAATCATAGTCTGTTAAATAAATTTTGCCTTCGCTCAGCTCTGTTAACTCGCCACTCTCACAATTTCCCCTGTCGGCCATTAGAATGGTTAGCTGGACGAGAATTATTGATGCATTTTGACAATTCACACCGGCATCCTAACTTAATGCTTCTCTGTCTAATATACGTTCTCTGGTGGTAAATTTGGTGAAAATTGCGATAAAGTATACATAGGCACTACAAAGCGATCACTCGGAATTCGAATTAGCGAACATAAAACGGACGCGAAGAACAAAAAGACAACAACAGCATTGGTACAACATTTAACGAATAGCGGACACTCAGCCGATTTCGAAAATACAAAAATATTAGACGTGGAGAAAAAAGAGAGGACAAGATTAAAATTAGAAGGGCTGAGAATACAACAACAAATACGACACACTATGAATTTTAAGGAGGACGTAGACAATATAAACTGCGCATACAGAACAGCAATAACGAGTGATGGATAAACAGAGAGACAAAAACGTAGTGTACAATTCAATATGTGGAGTTTTATTTTCATTTTCGTTTTTATATTTTTATTTGTTTTGATGTTGTTACTGTTTGCAATGTAATTAAAAATGTAAGTGCAATTATTGTTGTAAGCAAAAATATTGTTATTTTGTTAACACTTGTCTTTATGTTTTATGTACAATAAAATATATGTACAATTGTTTTGTTGACTGAAATGCAACCATATGGCACAATCAGCTGGTTTTCTTGCTAATTTGTGCTGGAGCAAATTTTCTCTCAATCGGATTTCCAAGCACTCAGACATAGCTGCCCATTGCACCTAAGGATTGGGAAGGATGAAGGTAATAAAGGATAGAGGTAAAAGGACACGGAAAGGCGGGAATGAAACTTCATTTATCCACGACAAATCTTCCATATTCTTTTATGAATTTGAGAAACTTGCCGAAGATACATCTGACCCAAATAAACTCCCTCTCAACTTAGCGAAAGTAAGACTGGTACAGAAGAAATGTTCTGTGATATCCTCATCGTCCAGGCAAGATGTGCACATCAGGCCATTGATGATGCCTATGGTGGCCATGTGTTGTTGTCATGGATTGTGTCCTGTAATCAACCCAACAAGGGCTCGCAACTTCTTCCTTCTCTGTGTAAGAAGGAATTTCGCCACCACCCTGTCCGGTCTTATTAGGAAGCACTTAGTTGTTTTGCAGGTCTTGGAAGTTTGCCAACGGCCCTCATGCGCCTTACGTATGACATCGCTGATGCAACCAACCGTCCATGTTATAATTGGACCTTTGATTATCTGCGTTCCAAATGGGTATGCCAATGACCCTCAATAATTTTCCAATTCGTCAGCCAGTTTATTACTTTGAACACCGCTGTGTCCCGCTACCCACATGAGTTCCAGCTTATTTCATTCTCGAACAGAGTTTAGCCTCAAGGCCTTTAGTGCAGCTTGGCTGTCACTGCAGTCTCTGGTTTGGTATCCACGCCACCTTTCGCCAATTATCCAGTCCGCTAAATTAAGCATATATGTATATATCTCCAATTGGTAAACCGTTACAATTGTACCAAAAGCAGAAAAGCCTCTGAAATCGCCGTCCACATGCCAACCAGCACCGGTCCCATTTTCTGGTTTGGAGCCATCAGTGTAAAAAGTTTTGCAAAGAGTGCATGGATCTTTCCTTTGTGCTCTTGTAGGAAGGATTATGACATACTTCCAACCAAACGAGACTTTCGGTATCAGTTTGTCATTTGGGGCCAAAAACAAAGAGTATTGCTCTAATAATCTTTCAAACAACTTCCTGTGTCTAGAGTTTTCATCGTAGTGCCGCAATCTAAAAGAATGTAGTCAACACATAGTTTTCATTGCTTTCTCTTGTAATTAGTCCAAGAGTAGCAAGTCCATCAAGGCATTAAGAGCCGCTCCTGTTGCCGTGCTCATTGTGCGCCTGTGATTCCCATACGTTTAACGTAGAAACCGTAGATTTAGCCATGGTTATAAACCACCAAACTACAGCACCATACGTTATGATTGGTCTAGTTAGGGCGGTGTATACCCAAAATACCACAGCTGGTGTCAAACCCCAAGTCTTACTGAAGGATCTCCGACATTTCTAAAATCTTTCAATGCTCCAAGTAATTTTTCTATCAAGGATTACACCCAGATATTTTAATTCCTCGGAAAGACTTACGTTTACTCCCTAAGCATCGGAAAACTGAGACCTTCCAATTTTCTTTTCTTCGTAAACAATATCAGGTTGGCTCGCTGTGATTGACAGAAAAACCATGCGTACCCCATGAATAAATCTCTTCAAGGGATCTCTCTATGTTTCCACAGACCACCCGGAGAGATCTTCCTGATACTAAAGCGCAAGTATCATTTGCATAAGCTTGGATGCGAACCAAGTCTTGCATTTCCGTTAATAGGGCAGTCCACAACCAAACACCATAACAGAGGTGAGATTACACCGCCCTGAGGGCAACCTTTGCCATGGTGCAAATACAGTCAGCAATATTCCAGCTAGCAAGAAGTGGGTCCACCTTATAATTGTTTCTTCCACCCCATGCCTTCTGGCCGATGAGCACATATAATCCAAGGTGGCGTGGTCAAAACCCACTCAATATCGGCAAAAACTCCCATTGTGAACTCCCCTCCTTCCCGCTCCACTTCGATGTATGTTACAAAATCATGAATAACTCATTTAGAGGATTTTCCACTCAGGTATGCATGTTGATAAATACTAAGTGGACTGCCCACCAAAACCTTTGATTTGATTTATTTTTGGACCGTGCGCTCCAGGTTCTTCAGCATGAAAGATGTCAGACTGACTAGTCTGAAGCTTTTTGCTACTGCGTAATCATCTTTTCCTGGTTCGGGAGTGAAGACCACCCTAACTTTTCTCCAAAGCGTGGGAATATGCCCGAAAGCCAGACAAGCTCTAAAGATTCTTAGCAAGGCTCTAATGAATTTGTCTCCCCACACTTTAGCATTTTCGGGTTTACACTAGAAGAGCCTAGTGACTTAAACTAGTCGAAAGAGGATATAGGTAACCTCACTGACTCCTCAGACGCCACCCGTGATGCAACGTGCCAGTTTAGTCTAGTGCACCCTCCCGTTGCGTTATTTGCGCCATATCTCTGTGTGCGTCAGAAATTAATCTGCTACCCGGAATGTAGCTTTCCAGGAGAGGTTTGTAGGTATCTAATACCGACGTAGTATGCGATCCATCAGATCCTTTGAGATAGTCCAACCTGACCGTTTGGTCTAGTTGAAGTATCTTGCACAGCCTTACCAATGCTTTCATATTCATATCACTACAGAACCCTATGCAGACAATCCTGCTTTTGGCTTCACCATGGGGAAGGGGGAGGCGGTTGCATTTTACCCTTACTACCAAGGTGCGGTCCTTTCAGAGGGTATATTGCCCGTCATCCTCCCACTTCCCAAGACGCATTAAATGCCGTTCCGGGCCTGGAAACTCTTAGCAATCGTTCAAAAAGCAGCCCGAACCAAGAGAATGGAGTCCTCATCATCGTTGGTCTCCTTGGCGTGGGGATGAGGCTTAAGTGTTGGCATGGTTACTCCTCGCGGATTTCCATGACACCACGAACTAAGAGGGAAGCTCCATATATGAATCAATGTAGGACTCGAACTTGCACTGCTTCTTATGTGGAGAGTACCGCACCACCATCTCTCAATTTCCGCATACCCTGCATCCCTCCTAATATCTCCCAGTTCTCCTTCCTCCCTAGTCAATCCTCCCCCTAAGCCAGGGTGTTAAGCGTCACCGTGCCCATTGGTCGGTTTGCAGCCAGGGGGTCTAAACTCCGGCTGTATTCTAACGGCGCCTCCCTGACACCGGGCCACCTCAGGGAGTATGTTTGGCCTTACCGCGGCAAGGGGCGCTGTCGTGGTGTACCCCCCTTTTCCCCCTTATACTTTTAAGACCACTGCGCTTGCCTCGTCGAGCAGGTGGTCGTACGACCAAGATGAACACAAATAAACAAAAAAATTAAAAAAACTTGTCTTCCCCATCTCGGGGTAAGACTATGCAGGCGCGAGCGCCTAGCATAAAAACTTCTTCTTCCCCATCTCGGGGTAAGAATGCGCAGGCGCAAGCGCCTAAAGCGCCGCTTCGCTCTGACAGGGGCTCTTCCGGGCTGGAGGTTGCACGCCGGCCCGTGACTATGGGTGTTATGGCGGGGCCTAGCACCAGCAAAGCTGCGGGGATTGTGCTGGAGGCGGCAGATCGTTCCGTGGCGGTAGGCACTAGGGGCTCGCCAAACACCGGCGTGGCTGCGAAGCCTAATCTTGCGAAGGCAGGGGTCTCACGGCCTGGCCCGAGCGGATTAAGGCGGCAAGCAGCTACACATGAACATATGGAGGGGGTGGTAGCGATGGAAACTACGAGCCACGCCCCTCTGAAGTTTGAATCGGAGCGGCTCAAATTCACTGACAAGCGAAACGCCGCGAAGACGCTAAGGAGATACGACGGGGTCCCGCTGCCCCAGAGCGCGAAGGAAGCGGTGGAAAGGGCGAAAGCCCTGCTGCCTAATTTCCGGGTCACTGGGGCTTCAGTGGAAAACCGGGTGCCTTCGTCTAAACGACAAAGATCGGCGGAGGACCAAACTCCGGCGACGAAAAGAATCCGGCCGCACTCCTGGGTGGGCAGGCCTAGCTTTGCCGAGGTTGCGAAGGACAGGATCCTTATTGGGGTCCTGGACCGAGGCAACGAGCTCGGGTCCTTACCAAAAGACCAGTGGAGGTGGGTGAAGGCAGCTCTGGCGAACGTCATCTTTGACGTTCTGCTGGAAAACCCCGGAACCCCCCCGGCCTGTAAGGACGCTGGCTGGTACCAGGGCCATATTAAAGTGGTAGCCTGTGAGGACCAGAGATCGGTGGCGCTGTATAAGGCCGCCGTTGCAAAGGTGGGCCCTGTCTACCCAGGGGCTAAGTTGGAGGTGGTGGACTGGAAGGACATTCCAGTCAGACCACGGGCGAGGGTATGGGTTCCGGTGACACCATCGGCACCGGAAAGCATCCTTAAGATGCTCCAGGTGATGAACCCATCCCTCCCGACAAGTGATCGGAGGGTCGTCCGTGTCGAGGACGCGGAAGGCCCTTCCAGACAAGTGGTATTGTCCCTTAATAAGGAGTCTATTGGGCTTCTGGAGAAGAGGCAAGGCCGCGTTTCGTAGGGCCTCGATGAGGTCATTATCAAAGTGTACCGCGGGGACGCTCAGCGTGCCTCTGGGTCGGGTGAAGCAATGGACGTTGACATTGAGGCACCCGAACCGGAGCCGGAACAGGAACTCTCCGACGCTGAAGGCAGCGTCTCCTCCCAGACGAACCTTGCACCAACAATGCATAGGATGTTTGCGGAGGAGGAGTTGGTTCTCAGTGACGGGGAGGGTGAAGCTGACGTCACCGTCGTAGCTGGAGGGGAGGAAGCGGCTGTCTCGCATGAGGGTGCTGAAGGTAAAATTAGAGCCTGTATTCTGGCTAAAGCAGATTTAAATATCTTTCTTTTACCTAATTACAGTGATGGCGACGTCACGGCGATTCTCGCGGAGATAGGGGGTATGTCAATTGTGCCGGCATCGGCTTACATGCCGTACGAAGCCGAGTACTCCCCTCTCTCTATGGTGCGGAACTTGGTTTCCAGTTATGAGAGCGGACACATGTTAGTCGGCAGCGACGCAAATGCTCACCATGTCAACTGGGGGAGCACGGACATCAATGATCGAGGTGAGTTACTCTTCAACTACCTTCTAACTACTAACCTACTTATATGCAACAAAGGTAGGGATCCCACCTTCATTACTAGCAATCGTAAAGAAGTTTTAGATATAACTCTATGCAGTGATAGTCTATCTGAATTGATCGAGAGTTGGAGGGTTCTAGATGAACACTCCTTCTCTGATCATCGTTATATTGAAATCGTATTGAGCTTTTCTATTACCAGCCCAAAGGTGCGAAAAAACCTAAAAAACACAGATTGGTGCTTTTACAAAATGTTATTTGAGGATAGGCTAAACAGCGAACCTCTTATTGAACCTAATTGTATCGGGGATCTAGAGAACATGGTGGACGTTTTTACGCTGACCTGCTCAAATGCCCTAAATCAGGCTTGCCCTGAACCAAAACAGTGGGGCAAACGTAAACCCCATTGGTGGTCACGCGAGTTGGACTCACTACGAAAATCTTGTAGGAAAAACTTCAACAAAGCCAAGAGACTTAGTCTCGAGCCGGTATGGCTAGAGTACAAAAAGTCTCTTCAGACCTATAAAAAAGCTTTAAGGGTGGCAAAGAGATCCTCGTGGAGAAACTTCTGCGGCGGCATCGAGGGTGCTTCCGAGACAGCCAGGCTAAGGAAGATTCTCTCAGGATCCCCTAACCCGATAGGTTTCTTGCAAAAGCAAGACGGTTCCTGGACCTCAACGGGAAAGGAAACCCTTGAATTGTTATTAGATACCCATTTCCCTGGTAGTACAACTGCGGAGGAAGGAACTCCTCCGCTCATCTCCTCCAACCCCGTTAACATACCGGTTTCGGAAGAAAAGGTTAAATGGGCTATCCAAAGCTTTAAACCGTACAAATCTGCTGGGCCGGATGGGATAATACCTGCCCAGCTAATTAAGACACTGGAGCTGTCTGCAAAATGGCTCTCTACTATTTTCAGGGCCTGTTTCAAACTAAATCACATACCGTTGGCATGGAGAAATGTCACGGCTGTCTTTATTCCTAAAGCCGGTAAGGCCTCACACACTAATCCAAAGGATCTTAGGCCTATCAGTCTATCATCCTTTGCTCTTAAGGCACTTGAAAGGATTATTAGTAGCTACCTGTCCGATACCATCGACAGTCGACTACTGTCTAATGACCAACATGCCTACCGCAAAGGCAAATCTACTGAGACTGCACTCCATAGCTTGGTCGGCTATATTGAGAAGTCTCTCAGCGTTAAGGAATTCTGTCTTGTAGCCTTCCTGGACATTGAAGGCGCCTTTAATAACGTATTTCCAGAAGCTATAACTGGCACCGTTAGGGATCTAGGGGTTGAACACTCACTGGTTGACTTTATCGGCCAGCTACTCTGTTGCAGAGTAGTAAGGGCTAAGCTGGGTGCGAGCGAATTGTCACGGCACGTGTCGAGGGGGACGCCACAAGGAGGCGTCCTATCCCCACTCCTATGGAACCTCACCGTAAATACGCTACTGCGAGATACGGCATGGGGTGGCGCAAAAGTCGTCGCGTACGCTGATGACGTCGCGATTGCAATCAGGGGAAAGTTTCCGCAGACATTATGCGAGCTGATGCAACGAGCGCTTCGGGAGGTATCCAAGTGGTCCACCCACTGCGGGCTCAGGGTCAGCTCAAGTAAAGTGGAACTTGTACTTTTCACGAGAAAGTATAAAGTACCTTCTGTGACTCCACCGGTACTAAACGGTACCCGGTTAAGTCTTTCTACAAGTGCCAAATTTTTAGGCGTTATTTTAGATAGGAAGTTGAGCTGGAAGGAGAATCTAGTTCAACGTCATGAGAAGGCTTCTGTAGCCCTCTACACATGTAAGAGAGCCATAGGCAAGAAATGGGGGCTAAATCCCCGGATCTGTCGATGGATTTTCACAGCGGTCGTCAGACCAATACTCCTATATGGGGTGATCGTGTGGTGGCCTGCATTAGAAAAAGAGGGTAACCTTAGATTACTCACCAAGGTGCAAAGATCTAGTATGATCTGCATAAGTGGGGCGCTCAGAACTACTCCAAATGAGGCCTTGAACGTCATTTTAGACCTTATTCCTTTAGATTTGGTTGGACAACAAATGGCAGCCATGCCTGCGTTGCGACTAAGAGAGACATCCCAGTGGCACCCTGAAAGCCAAGGGCACACTTGTATTTTGAATAAGTTCTGCTCTATTCCGAGCATCACGGATCGGTGCGCCTTGACATCGGTTTCTGAAAGTAATTTTAGTACACGTATTCCAAGCAGGTAGGAGTGGAAACTTGAGTTTCATACTCCACCTGATAGCATTGTCATCTATACAGATGGCTCGAAACTTGATAATAAGGTAGGAGGAGGCGTTTTCTCACGAAACCCTCTCCTGCAAATTTCCTTTAGGTTACCAGATCACTGCAGCGTCTTCCAGGCTGAGGTCTCAGCTATCAGGGAGGCGGTAGAGGAGATTGGGACCGGGATTATAGAAAGAGACATCATTAATGCAAAATATTTGGCTGGAAGGCACGGAGTGGGATGAACCTGTGTCTTCAACTACTTTAAAAAAAAGGCAAAATTTTTCGAAACACTACCGCGAAATAGAAAGGATAAAGATACCGCGATGGGTTTATTTTTCTCCAGCCCATGACGTCAAAGTACATGGCTTCTGCGATGCTTCGGAAAAAGCATATGCGGCTACAGTATACGTACTTGTTAAACAGGGTCGTGAAGTCTTAGTGAATCTGCTTGTGGCAAAAAATAAAGTAGCTCCGGTCAAAACTATATCCCTACCCTGTTTCGAATTCTGCAGCGCGGTATTGCTCGCCGAAAGCATTGAGTCGGTACTTGACAACCTACCACAGGTACAGGTACACTTATGAACAGATTCCACAATTGAGCTTGCATGGATACGCAAACCTCCTTGTTCGTGGTCAACATTCATGGCACATCGTATAACGAAAATTGTCGACAAAGTCGGAAATACGGACTGGCCTAATGTGGAGTCGGCATCAAATCCAGCAGACATGGCAAGCAGAGGAGTTCCCGCTTACGAATTAGTCGACAACACTTTGTGGTGGCGTGGTCCTTCTTGGTTGCAAGAAGACAAGGAAAATTGGCCATGACAAGAGACAAGCTATAACAGCAACATCGAAGAAAAAAGGGAGCATTTATACGCAACCATAACAATAAAAAAATTTGATGAAATTCTCGATAGGTTTTCAGATTTACCGACAGCTTTGAGAGTCTTATCATACATTATGAGATTCTACCAAAGCACTCATCCGAACAATAATGCTTCCTTACGAGCAAAGTCTTTAGATAAAAGTGAAATTATGAGGACTGGATGTCATTTTGGCGCAGTACAACGAGCGTCACCCAATCATCCTGCCTTATAGTGCCGATTGGCCCACCTTGTTGTCCAATTTATCCATGAAGCCTCCTTGCATGGCGAAAATCAACTAATGCTGCGTCTAATTCGAGCGCAATAGTGGATCCCCCCGAGTCAAAAATATGGTAAAGTCCGTCATCCATAATTGTAAGTCTGCACAATCTACAACACACAAACTCAAACGCAGCTTATGGGAGTGCTCCCTCAGGAACGCAGGACCTTCCGATATTAACAATTTCCGCGGCAGAGGTTGTCGCATCTCAAAGGGGTAGGTTTGCCTGTTTGTATGCTTCGCAACTAAGGCTATCCAATTGAAAGCCACCAATGACCTTTGAGCTGCATCTTTTTTGGCAGCATTTGCTAGGTTCATAGCTAGGAGAAGATGCCCAAGAAATGTTTACTCCGCCAATGGCACCAACTTTGTCGGAGCTTCGCGATCACTACGATCTGAATTTAAAACTTTTATGACTGAAACGCGAAATCATACATTGAATAAGTATAGATAGTTACTTGGCATTTCTTACCCACTGCAGCGCCTCATATCGGTGGATTGTGGGAAGCAGGGGTAAAAAGACTGAAGAAGATTGTTTTCGGTTTCAGTTATACATTCGAAGAGTTCACAACTCTTTTGTGCCGAATCGAGTCTTGTCTCAACCCACGTCCATTAATTGAAGAAACTTGCTGCAATTTAATTATAAACGGTTGACAATTTTTAGATCTACCCTTACATTTCAAAATGAGTTTATGGCAGAATTACAACATCTATGCACACTGTGCAACTAGATCAACAATATTTGAATAATGTGTATCTATGTGCAATAGAATTGACTTCAGACCCGCTATAAACAACAATAAACTCCATTTCATGGCGCAGCCAGAAGAAGCATTCGTGCATTCCCCACCTCGTTAGGAAAGTCAAAACGCTGCCTCACTGGTGTTTGCCTAGTTCCATACTTATAAGCGATTTACTGGTGCATCCTAAAGCCATTGAGCATTTGTGGACGGATTGGGAATTTATATTTACAGAAGCCGTATACTTTGCCTCAAAAAACGAAAGGAATTCAGTCATATGTACTGATAGTAAATCAACCATTGAAGCCGTTTTCAAAAGTTCTAATGATTCGCATATAATTTCCATTATCCGCAAAGTACTCTACCAACGCAAAAAATCTATTCAAATCATTTGGGTACCTGGACACGTCGGTATAGAAGGCAATGAGTATGCAGATCAAAGAGCTAAGGCTGGTGGTAATGAAACATTAAAGATGTTTACTTATTTCTTCCCCAAGGACATCAAAGAGCTTGTAAACGATCAAAGAGCTTGTAAACGATGTTAAATTTCTCATCAGCATGGCTCAGCTATCAACACCAGTACAGGAACTATAACCCTTATGTAAGTAAACCTCTTTATTCGCCACACATACCGTCCCACAAAATTAAAACTTTTGTTCGCCTGAGAATTGGTCATCCGTTATCAACTCATTCTCATCTGCTGAAAGGTGCTGATAAACCAACATGCCCTTTTTGCAATTCAGTAGTGCTAACAGTCTTTCGTATTTTTGATGCCTGCGTGGTACTAAATTTCATCAGGATCTCCATATTCAACAACAATAAACCATCGGAATACATTCGAAAGACAGATGACAGTAATAATGTGGAAGTTTATTTCAACATGCAAGTTTATAATATTGTCTAGTATATTTTATGTTCTCTTTGTCAGTATATTACAATATTTTAGATATCAAACAGTTAAAAATGTTAATATTCCAAAACGAATAGAACTTAAACTAAAATATAAGGAATTATTTAGTATAAAATAAGTTTAAAGCCATTGTAGCTCGTGCTTTATTCTATAAGTATTATTTATAATTATTTTTCTTCTAAATAAATTAAATAAAACAGAGTAGAACTGCTTTAAATGTAGGAAATACCATTGGAAGTTTTTGTTTGTAAAAACATTTCAAAATCCTGTTTCCGTTTTGGAATCATGTTTTTTTTTCGATATGTTACTTATTCTTATGTAGCTGAATTTTCGCAGGAGGGCAGCAAGACCAATTTCGTTATTGGTGTGCTGGTTTGCCCCTTTGTTGTATAGATGTCGACGACACGTACCCGGTTATCAGAGCCTGGGTGTCGGTTGATGACTCTTCCCAATCTCCACGTATTAGGGGGTAGATTGTCCTCTTTTATGACCACAAGATCTACCGTTTTACGTTAGTTTGTGGATGTTTCCATTTTATGCGTTTTTGCATTTCCAACAGATATTCAGCCTTCCATCTCCACAAAATGTTTGATGTAGGGCTTTAAGTTTCTGCCACCGATTTACGATGGAAGCAGGGCTTTCGTTGACTTCTATTTCTGGTGGAGTTAATAAGTGTCCACCTACTACGAAGTGACCGAGAGTAAGAGGCTCCAAGTCGGATGGTTCATTCGAAGAGGGGCTTAACGGACGAGAGTTGAGGCAAGACGCGATTCGGCACAAAAGAGTAGTGAATTCTTTGAATGTATAACTAAAACCGGAAGCAATCTTCTTGAAATGGGCCCTGCTTCCCACAATCCACCCATATGAGACGCTGCAGTGGGTAAGAAATGCCATGTAACTATCTATACTTATTCGATGTATGATTTCGCGTTTCAGTCATAAAAGTTTTAAATTCAGATCGTAGAGATCGCGAAGCTCCGACAAAGTTGGTGCCATTGGCGGAGTAAACATTTTTTGGGCATCCTCTCCTAGCTATGAACCTAGCAAATGCTGGCAAAAAAGATGCAGCGCTAAGGTCATTGGTGGCTTCCAAGTCGATAGCCATAGTTGCGAAACACACAAACAGGCAAACGTAACCCTTTGAAATGCGACAACCTCTGCCGCAGAAATATTTAATATCGAAAGGTCCTGCGAAATCTACACCTGTGTTTGTAAACTTACACGAATATGTGGTACCTTCCTGAGGGAGCACTTCCAGAGGCTGTGTTTGGGTTCGTTTTCTGTGGGTTGTGCAGACCTTACAATTATGGATGACGGACTTTACCATATTTTTGACTCGGGGGAATCCAATATTGCGTTCGAATTAGACGCAGCATTAGTTGATTTCCACCATGCAGGAAGATTTCATGGATAAATTGGACAACAAGACGGGCCAATCGGCAATATAAAGAATGATGATTGGGTGACGCTGGTTGTACGCTAAATCTAGCGATGCGCCAAGACGACGTCCAGTCCTCATAATCTCGTTTTTATCTAAAAAAAAAAGGGCTAAGGGGCAGCACTTCGCTTTTTCCATCGAAAGGTTTTTTAGAATTCAGTTTAGAATATTCATCTCTATAGTATGGATTCTGGTATATGATTATTAAGCGTTGTGTCGTTGCCTTAATTTCATCGGATGAAATTAAACAAGACTCTGCTCGAAAGGAAGCATTTTTGTTCGGATGAGTGCTTTATAAGATTCTCATAATATATGATAAGGCTCTTAAAGCTCTCGGTAAATCAGAAAACATGGCACCCAAGAAGTGTTGTCGACTAATTCATAAGCGGGAATTCCTCTGATTGCCTATCTGCTGGATTTGATGCTGACTCCACATGAAGCCAGTCCGTATTTCCGACTATGTCGACAATTTTAGTTATACGATGTGCCACGAATGTCGACCACGTACATGGAGGATTGCGTTTCTAAATGTGCATCTATATTGCTCTGATTATATTAATTGTATCGCTGTAGATCACTCATTTGATCACAATTTTCGTGCATACCTTACCCTGTGATTGTTAAATATCGCCCAGCTAACTGCCCAGTCAGCGTTGTCTCCTTAAAATTCGTTTAAAGCAATGCTGAACGCCATCACCACCTTAATCCATGACCAACAGCCAAAATATTATATCCGCTGGCGCAGCACAAATACAACAAGCAGCGGACCGATAGTGACAAACATCGACTTACAATGCACACAGATCGTGGGATCCTCTGACGCAGCACAAATACAACAAGCAGCGGACCGACAGTGACAAACAACGACTTACACTACACACAGGTGGTGGTAGTCGTGGGATCCGCTGACACAGCACATGGCGGACAGGTAACAGCGGTGGCGGCAGCAGCGAACTTAGCAGCGACAGCAACGACAGCAGTGGCGGTGAGGACAGCTTAAGCTAGGTTCTAGCATTAAGTGATTAGCAATAGGCAGTTCGGAATAAGACTCAATAAAGCACGGAAGTGCACAAAAATTAATTTGCATGTTAAAACAAAAAAAGGGAACAAACAACACATCGGTAAAAATAGCATGTGAAAAGGACTTGATACATTTTCGGTAGCTGTATACTGCATTAGTTATTACTAAGTATATGTTTTTTATTATTTTTGTTATTAATTTAAATAAGCACATCTCTGTTTTTGTTTATTTCTGCTGTTTATTTATGCTTCTGTTTATATTTGTTGTCTTAAAGTTGCTTTGGTTTTGTTTAGTAATGACTGCGAACACCAACAAGGCGTTTAGCGTTGATGATTGTAGCCTTACCATGGTGAATGTTTTATATAATCGCCAAAAAGGCTTGAAATTAGTTCATTTTAATGCGCGGATCCCTAATGCTGAAAAAATGGGCATTGTGAGAAGAACGATTGAGTTTTCGTCTGTTGATATTATTTGTGTATCTGAAACCTGGTTCAGAAATGACATAAATAAGATTCATTTTGACATTAAAAATTATAAATTGCTTCGGAATGATAGGATAGGCAAAAAAGGTGGAGGAGTTGCTATATACTGCAAGAGCCACCTAAGAACAAAGCTATTATCTCAGTCATGCAGAAATAATGTAGAATACTTGACTATTGAATTATCTAACTGATCATCTAAGACCCTGCTGTCCTGTGTATATAATCCTCATAAGAATTGTAAACTTTGTGACTTTTTTGATTATTTGTCCTCTGTATCTGTTGATTATGATAATATTATTGTTTGTGGTGACTTTAATGTAAATTTGCTACGCTCTGACTCGTATAGTTCACGTTTAGTTGATGATGTGTCTAGTGTTGGGTTGTTATTCGTTATTGTATATATACCAACGAGGTATGGAAATAATTGTTGTCTAAGCCTACTTGACTATTTCATTGTGTCTGACCCTGCTATCATTTTAAAATTTGACCAGATATCGTTTATATCGAATCATGACTTAATATTCTGCTCATTTGACATTAAGCTTGACCACAACAATGAACCTGCTAGCACTTATAATTTTTTTGACTAAGGTTTTTTCAATGTCGATAGTCTGTTTGATCATATGTCGCAAATAGATTGGTCTACCTGCTGCGGTTACAGCTCAGTGAATGAAAAAGCTTTCACTTCTTAATAATACTATTTTGCAGGCGCTTAGTAGCTATGTCCCTGTCAGAGCCTCGGAGAATCGGGTTTCGTCTTGCCCGTGGTTTAACAGTGCAGTTCGATCTGCAGTCAAGAAAAGAAACAAGTCCTACTCCGTGTGGAAAAGTATGGCACGGACTCAAATTGGTGTGCTTTTAAGGCGATTAGAAACGAAACGACGCTGACAATAAGAAGAGAAAAACGCAAGTTTTTTGCAAAACAACTCAGTACCTCACTTCCTAACAGTGCCCTTTGGCGGAACTTTAAAAAGTTACGTATTCATGTGAGTGATAGTTCAGCGTGCTCACTCAACCCCGATACCTTAAATGACTCTTTCGTAAATTTTGCCTCTCCGTCTTGTACTCTTACCTCTTACCCAACATTACCTGGTGATGTTGTTTTTTCCGGTCTCACATTTGAGTTTTGTGCAGTGTCTGAATTTGATGTAGAAAAAAGTATTTATAAAATACGGTCCAATGCCATTGGGAACGACGGCATCCCAATTAAGTTTATAAAAATAATTTTGCCTTTAGTTTTGCCCACCCTAACTCACATAATAAACCATAGTTTTACCACCTCTTGTTTCCCTAATGCATGGAAAGTTGCTACTGTGCTTCCTGTAGCCAAAAACAGAACTGCTTGTAGCCCCAGTGACTTCCGCCCCATTAGTATACTGCCTGCTCTGTCAATAGTCGCTGAATCTCTGATGTTTCAGCAAATCTACAACCATGTCGATATATACAACATCTAGTCTCTCTTTTAGTCTGGATTTAAGTCTAAGCACAGTTGTTCCACAGCTATGATAAAGATACTTGACGATATCAGGCTTAACTTTGACAAAAAGCATTTAACTCTTCTCTATTTGCTGGATTTTTCTAAAGCATTTGATACTGTTGACCATAAACATCTTTGCTCTAAACTAAAAAAGTATTTTGGTTTTGGCCAATCTGCTGTGCAATTGATTGAGAGCTACCTCACAGGCAGGTCGCAGCGTGTGAAAGTTGATTTGAAAATGCCTAACCTACGTACACTGTCGTCAGGCGTTCCTCAAGGCTCAATCTTGGGGCCTCTATTATTCAGTTTGTTTGTGAATGATGTTTTTTATGTATGTCAGCAAGCGAGCATTCATGCATACGCGGATGATATTTAGTTGTATATGTCTAGACCCCTTGACCAGTCAGCCAGCTTGTGCTTAGACTTTAATAAAGACCTTGTATTGAATCTTGGGCGACTCAAAATGGTCTTTGTCTTAATTGTGATAAGTGTTAACAACCCAAAGTTTCCAAAGTAACAAACCTTATCTTTATTATTAATTCCGATTTAACGTGTATTGACCATGTGAGCTCCATCGTTGGCAAGGTGTATTATACCTTAAGAAATTTAAGAAATGACCTAATAGTTCCTACCTCTTTTCCACTGCAAGGTTATTTTTCGTCAGCGCTAAACGTATATGGAACTCTACCCCTGCCACTACTCGCAAGAATTTAAATAAAAGCAACTTTAATACTGTATTGTACTCACATTTTTGTTTTTAAATAATTTTTTATGTATAGACCTAAGATGTGATCTCTATTTATACCTATCTGCATACATGTATATCTAGTCATACCTATGCTTCATTGCTTCCAAGTGCTATATATATCAGTATTGTTTTTAATATAATTTGTTATTTATTTGTTTATTTTAAATGTTCGCTACTGTATTTTATATTCTTGTACTACAAAAGACATTTTTGATCTTACTGTACTAATGTGAATCAATAAATGAAATGAAATGAAATGAAATAGTTTTAACCGGAGCTACTTTAGTTTTTGCCACAAGCAGATTCACTAAAACCTCACTCCCTTGTTTAACACGTAGTTATACGTAGTTATACTGTAACCGCATATGCTTTTTCTGAAGCATCGCAGAAGTCATGTACTTCGACGTCATGGGCTGGAGAAAAATAAACCCATCGCGGTATCTTTATCCTTTCTATTTCGCGGTAGTGTTTCGAAATATTTTGCCTCTTTTTTAAAGTAGTTGAAGACACAGGTTCATCCCACTCTGTGCCTTCCAGCCAAATATTTTGCATTAATATATTGGCTAAGCATTCCATCTTATGCTAAGCATTCCATCTTATGCTAAGCGGTGCTGGTGTCTTCGAGTACCCAAAAATCTTTGCTTAATAGATCCGTTTTCGAAATGTCTGCTATTATGTCCTCGCAGTTGGCCGTTCATTTTCGTAAGGGAAACCTGCCGACCGCAATACCGCAGAAATTTCGTCCCTTGCCTTTACGGTAGAGTCGACGCTGTGTCCTCCTGCAAGTACGTCATCTACGTACATGCACTTTCGCAGAATATTAGCTGCTATTGTATGTAAGCTTTCTACGATATCGGCCAACCGCAACAGTGTCCTTATCGCCAGGTAAGGAGCACAGTTTATTCCGAAGGTATCCGTCTTTAATTCATATAGACTCGTCGATTCGTTCGGATTCGCCCGAAAGACAATGCGCTTTTTGCTGGACGGGATCCTTGGCTAACCGTGTCTCATTCCGGAAGAATTGAGAGCAGGCTTGTTTCAGAGAAGGACCTAGGTGTATGGTTACTGGAAATTTCTGTCTGAAAGGTAACGAGACTATGTAGTTTCCCTCATTAGTTCTGATGGTAGTTTTTTTATAAAGACCTTCACAGTATTTGTCATCTTCATTAAGGCTTTTTGTTTTGGGTAAATCCTCTAACTCCTAGAATGCCGTAAGTTGCTTATCTAGCGTAACTTCGCTGAAGTACGAAGCTATATTTCTGATTGAATTTGTTGTGTCAGTACTACCGTTTATAATCCAGCCGAATACTATTTCTTGGGCTAGAAGTGTCCTCAAGACGTTTTTCTTTAATCCGCTTAATATGATTTGTGGATAAATGTCTCCACCGAGAATGAGGTCTATTTGTTGATTGACCAAAAACCTTTTATCCGCTAATACCAGGTTGGGAAATTCTTGCCTTGTCGTCGAGCTGATATTTGTTGTTGGCAGATTTCCAGTTAATTGTGGTAAAACCAGGACAGTCATTCAAGCTAAACAACAACTAGACAGGGTACCGCAATTGCATGTGACATGCTTCCTTAACCTGGGAATTTACCGAATTTGTGATGCCCGAAACTTAGGCATGCTTCTTTTTTGAAGATAGATTGATTCTGCGTTTGAGCCTATCTGTTATAAACGAACACTCAGAACCAGAATCAATAAGTGGTCGTGCAGCAAAATCTGTGCCATTGAGATGTATATTTACGCGAGCTGTTCCAATAGCACACCCGTATTTGTGTTTGCAAAGCAAGACTTAACATTTTTGTTTGCATTTTTTTTGCTCTGTCGGAATCACGGTGTGTCATCGACAGGCCTCGAAGAGGTCCTACGACTCGTTTCCTTTGGCTGATTTGTAGTTAGATGCTGGAGAGTGTGATGTCACGAGTGACACGTATTGCAGTTAAAACCACTTGTGCATTTTGACACAGTATGTTCGGAACTAAGACAATTCAGGTAACAATTATTTTCCTTCAAAAAATTTATTCTGCTTGCAGGTGTTAGCTGTAGGAAACGGGAACAGCTGCGCAATTTGTGCTCATTTGTGTGGCACATTTTACAATTGAAGTTGGTCACGCTTACTTGGAACGCGACAACTCTTTTTGTGGGGGTTTCGAAAGGATGACGTGTGATTTTCGGCGTCTGTGGCAATCTCACAGCTTTGCTATCTTTCAATCCAGATAATGTCCCTAGGGTCTGAAGCCTATTTGACAGGAACTTGTCAATATCTTCCCATTTTGGTATGTAATTTTTGTGGTCTTTCGTTTGGTCCCATAGAGCCAGCGTGCTGTCAGCCGGCTTCGTTGAGCACAGATATACAACAATTGCTTCCCAGTTTGAGATGTCAATTTGATGACTCTTCAGGGCTGAAAAGCAATTGTTTATTTCACGCTGCAAACTTTTAATTCCGCCACCGCACTCATACTCTATTGCCTTCATGTTAAACAAAATTTGTAATTGTGTGTTAACTAAAATACGCTTATTTTCATAGCGTTCACACAAGTTTCTCCACGCAGTGTTGAAGCCTTCATTTGTAAGTGGCCACTTACGTACAATGTCCTTGACCTACCTTGTGTCTTATGGATACGGTGAAATCGTTTCTCACCTGGAGTGAGGCGCTTTTTTAGAATGTAGATGGCTGTAAACATATCACAGAATGTTGGCTATGAAAGATAGTCGCCCTGGAATACGTCCGCATCGCACGGTGGAAGGTAGATATTGCTCTTCTACATCTTTTCCTGCTTTTGATAGCCCCTCGGCCTGAGTAGCCATAGCAGATATGCACTTGACATAGGTCGCAAAATATAATCTATTCTTCTTCTTAATTGCCCTAATATCTTTCTTAGATAACACTGCGGAAAAAAATTTTGCGGTCGGAGATTTTTAAGTCAATTTAGGGTAATTTGGGGCGCTGATTACGAAAATAATATCAGTTTCGTCGAATTGGCTTTAGTTTTTCAGATAAAGTATTTTAAATATTTCACGAAAAAACCTAATTAAAAATACCAATATGCATTTAAATTGTATTTTTATTGCGCGCCTGTATAAAAATAATACAAAAATAAAAAAATATATTCTTTTAATTAATTAATTTTAAAAAAATTACAAAAAACTTTTTCTATGATTTCGTTGCTCAGGACAATCCCGTATTAAGTTCCAGCAGTAGTCTGCCATCATGTGGTCGTCCCATCGACCTTGGTATCTTTTTTCCATTATTTTTATGTCCTGGTGGAACCGTTCACCTTGTTCCTCACTGTAATCGCCTAGGTCCATATCATCGGAACTCCAAAATGAAGACCTTTACGTCCTCCTTGGCTCCAGTATCGCAAAGATTCTACACAAGATTTACAGACGATACTGGGCACCCAATATTTATTCTTTTGTGCAAGGTTTCTCCCAAAATATGCTTCACAGGTATTTTTCGCAAACTCTGTGGCTGGTTTTCTTTCCGTTTTAAGGCAAAATTTCCCACATATATAGCAAAAATTGTTGGAGTCGTTAACATAAGGTTTACGTTTCGAACTCATATTTTTCAAGAAAAAACGAACTAAGTATAATACTCGATATAAGACACAAACTGATAACGTCAAGGTCAAAAAGCAGATAAATGAAAAAGAAATAACTAAACACGTGAATATAAGTTAACACCAGCAAACTCGCATCCGGCGAAAACTGTGTTCCCACCGATATTGCTGACGGCGCGTCTACAAGTTTGCGTATGACAACAACAGTTAACACTAACAAGTGATCGCCGCGGCAGCAGCGAAAGCATTGTACTTGTACAAGCGGTAAATTGTCGAATTGCATTTACAAATCACGCGATCGATAACGTGCAGCGGCTGGCAGGGACTGTTAGAGTTTTCAGGTATTTAAGCGAAGTCGTCGAATTAATGTTTAGTTGTATTAACTTACCCGACTTAACGACGGCCAATTAAGATACAAGCAAAAATTCTTATACAAGAATAATGGCTAGACGGAACAGATTGCGACGAGCAAATCAAATCAACCACTTTGCTTAGTAAATGTTCTTAATATGCACACTATTTAGGAAAAAATCCCTCTTTTGTTAATTACTTCGAAAAGGCATACTGAGCATCCATATACGTGCACTCTCAGCACGATGGCAAAATATCAAGCCAATTATTATTGGTACCAGCAATAATAACTTCAAAACATTAAGTCTGGTATCAAACTTTTTTTTCGACTATCCATTAATGAAAATGACTAAAAGTCATTCAAATTATACTAAACCGCCCTCTAAACATTTCCTAACGCGAAAAAGGTAGTAGTTTTTCTCCCGCAAAGATTTACATGGGAATGGTTGCCGGAAATATGTAGCACCTCCACTCTGGCAGTAAGGTCAGTCGTCACCATACCGTGCGCGTCAGCACCCCTTAAAGGGGGACCGCGAGCCGGCATGTCACTCAGTATGGGCCCCACGCCACGCCCTAGCGTTCGAAGACGCATTGAGCGTATTACCGATATTGATGGGTCTCCCACCCGATTACCGGCCACATGTTGCGCGGGCAAATGAGCATTGTCGCTTTTGCCGCTGCTTACATCATACCCTCTTCCATCTTTTTTCTTGTCGCATCACCTGCTACCGAGTCGACCAAGACGATCGGAAGAACCACCACTGCAGTGGAGTAGCAGCACGCAACGTGCTTCATATCGCCCTTGTCCCTCCAGGCCGATCACTCGCCTAGGGAGGCCGAGATGTTTAAAAACCATTCCCGGATCAGCCCGGCAGTGCCCACCACGCATTTCACCACACACTTTACACTGCTGACACTTGACCACACACACATAATAATAATAATAATTTGGCGCTTACACCATATCTTGATGTTTGGTTGAACTTCTCCTACAAACTGCGGTGTGTGTCTTGATATAGTAACACAAGTTGAAGACGTCAAATTACTAGAATTCGTCCATTTTTGTAATTGCTACCATCACTGTGGTGTAATCTTAGAAGGATATAATACAAGATTGCACCTTCTGCGTGCCGCTGGTACTCTCTGGGTCGATTTGACCACCTCCATCCATTAGTTGACGAACAGGAAGTATTTTTGGTATATTTTGCATAAACAATGCTAACAAAACTTTAAATCGTTCTGTCGTTTGCCCGATTCTTCTGCGCTTCTTCCTCTTCTGTTTTAACTTTTCTCGAAATGGTGTGGTGAGTTGTTGTTAGCTTAGCCATGGTCGTTGTCATCAAACACATTTATGGGGAGTCCTAAGAAATGCGCGGTTTCGGCGGAGTCGGACCAAAGTGAGAAAGGTGTTCGGGGAGTCGGTTTGAGAGGGCAGGCAAGTAGGAACATATATAATGTGATAGGAAAATCTTTGTTTCGTGTGACCACTATGACAAAATGCACATTGGAGATTTTTAAAAATTATTATCGAGTGCTTTGCACTTTTCCCGCAACACAAACAGAAACCATTTTAGTGAACAGTTATATGTTAACCTGTGAATACAATCCTGTACTGTGTAGTTTTAAGTTTGCTATACTGTACAAGTTTGTTATAAAATGCAACTGCAGATTACCCACTTCCGGGATATTATTCACATCGTTAAGAAGTGTTGCATTCAATCAGCACCAGCGACAAGGGCTTATAAACTTTTTTAATAAAATCTATGTTCTTGTTATATATTAATTAAGTGAAAGCCGCCCTTGCGGTGTAAAAGTTGATGACACAATAGTGAGAGTTCTTATATACGCCAACGATATCATACTTTAGCAAACTCTGCCGTAGATTTACAGAAAATGATAAACAAGCTTTACGTTTGCACAAAGAACGTAAATTATAGAGAAGGCTCATCCCAGTCCTTTCCGCGGTTCGTTCCGCTGCCAGTCTGATGGGTCTGATGTACACACCACAATCTTTTTTTCACCACTTTTACACAGCAGACCCACTGAATTTAACAGTAGAGACCCATATTAACAGTGCTAGATCGTGAATTTGTAGTTAGAGAGAAAAGTAATGTAACTTATAAGTGGTGTTGCAGGTGGTTAATTTGGTTTTAATAATATAAAAATTTTCAATTATGTGAAATTAATTAACAGAGTTCAAATAAAGTTAAAAAATTAAAATAACAAGTTTTTTTTTACATAAAATGTGGATTTTTTCAAAAAACATATATTGTATGCATATGTATGTATGTAGATGACATTCTTATATGTGCATATACATACAAATTGAATTAAATATTGGTAAGATACCCATCTAAAATCGTAGAATATGCAATCACAAAGCATGCAGATGAAATATATAAATATTTTATTGAAATTTCATTTTTATTTAATTAATGAAGTGAAAAAATTCGAATTTATATTGCAAATCTTAAATTATTTAAATAAATGAAAACCATTCAATAATTTCGTATATTCATTCGAAACGAAATGAAATCAGAATAGGAATGTGAATGAAAAAAGATTTCCAAAAATTTATGAAAGTTAATAAATACATATATCGTATTGAATTTAAAAAAAATGCATACGAATTAGACATGGCACGAAAAAAGCTGGGATTCGAACTATGAGGCAAAAATTCAAACGTGCAATATGATAATTTAGCCGGCGACTAAACGCGCTAAGCCAGAGCAGACGTTCTGCGGAGCCTGCTTAAATAGCTAATTATAGAAATCATAGCAATGTGTGCGAATAGAAGAAGAGCACTTTATGAATATTCCTTTCTGTTTTTCGGCAATATTTGTGTCGATTCGCCAATTGCGCATGCACGTGTATGCAAAAGAATTGATGCGCACGTGAGTTATTTAATAAATGCATGAATACTGATGCATATATTAATTTAGAATACTTATATATAATTTATATGCATGAATATGCGTATTTAATATGCCTACATATAATATATTTAATAAAATAAATAAAAAATTAAAATAAAATACCGCAGAGTGGAAATTGAACTCTGGTCAAAATAGGATTTCATATTACATGTCTCAACTTTGGACAAAAATTCTAGAATATTCTAGGAAAAGGCCAGCAATTTGTCAGACTACGTGGCCAAAATACATTATTTTCTGGTATTGCGATGTTGAAACGTTTCAATGACCGTCGATGGTTTGCAAAATTGAAGATTTTAGAATTTTTGTGTTCGTCGCGAAAAAGATTGTTGAGGGGAACATTTGCGTGCGCGGGGAGATGAAATGCTCGCGCTTATGAATGAACGGCATTTGTTTGTAGGAATACGCGCACGCGTTCATAAGCCCAGCCACGTTTGTGATTGCGCTGTGATTTGATTTAGATTTAGCGTAGGTCAAGGTTGAATTTATGCACATGCACGTAAGCACATACATATGTGTGTATGTATATATGTACATGGATGCATATGAATTTATGTATTTAGATATATGTACATATGTATGTACATAGATATGCATATATATGGGTGTTTTTTTTTTTATACAAGCAGAACGCATCGGAAGCCTGATCCCCGTAGAGTAGGACTTTAACCCAAACTAAAACTCCTTGTGTGTCCAGTACCGTATATATATATCCCCCCGGTTCTACCGTCAGGTATTTCATTGGTAGGCGGTTTTGAGCACTAAGCTCTATCGTCTGTTTCTGTCCTGGTACAGTTCGTCAAAAGCTGCACCCGCTTGGCACCACCCACTGTTGGTATTTTCTGGCCCACCCTCTGAATTACTGACTGAGCAGGATGCTTAAAGTCTAGCCTGCCTCTGAAGTCTGCGCCTTGCCTGTTCGCTATTTCTTAGCTGTTGCATCACTTCGGCAGCCATACGCTGCACATCGTTCCACGCCTCGGTGCTCTTCAGCATCAGTGCCACTAGGCTTTCTGGCGTTATGACACAGCTGAGTCTTGCTTCCACTCTCTTCTTTAAGTTTCTGAAGCGGTGCCATTCGAAAAACACATGTTCCGCATCTTCGATTACTTTTGGTTCGCAATGCTCACAATATGGGGAATCCTCATGCCCAAAACGGTGTAGATAAGCTTAAAAGCAACCGTGCCCACTAAGTATTTGCGTCAGGTAGAAGTCTACTTCTCCATGCGTTCTCCGGAGCCATGTTTCAACTTTGGGAATAAGCTGGTACGTCCACCGTCCTTTTGTTGTCGTATCCCAACGTGCCTGCCACTGGGCTATACTGCGATGCTCAAGCGTTTTTCGTTGTAAGTTGGGATTGCTTGGACGATGGTTGCGCGTAATGTTTCGCGCTTCGCATATCTGCTGGACTTCCAGGTTCAATGGGAAGAGGCCAGCTATGATGAGCGCCGCGTCTTCCGATACCGTTCTGAACGCAGAACACACTCTGAGAGCACACAAGCGGTATGTGGAGTTTGCACTTCGTGTGTATGAGATAAACTTAAACGCGTCATGCCAGACTGCCGCGCCGTAGAGGAGGATATACTTCACTACCCCAGCAAGAAGTTGTCTGGCCTGCTGCCTTGGTCCGCCGATGTTTGCCATTATTCTAGCCAGGGCAACCGTTGCAATCGCAGCTTTTTTGCTAGCGTACTCCAAGTGGTCCCGGAAGTTAAGTCGGTGATCCACCAATATCCCTAGGTACTTCACATGCGGTTTTGATTCTATGGCGATATCGCCAACTTTAAGCACCACCTTTTCTACTTTCTTGCGACTGCTGATAAGTACGGCTTCCGTCTTATGGGCTGCTAAGCTTAAGTTTCTTGCGCTGAGCCATTCTTGTGTTGTTGCTACTGCCTTTTCCGCAATGTTTGCCACCTCCTTGAGCGTTTTTGAGGTCGCAACGATTGAAACGTCGTCCGCAAAGCCAATGAAGGTAGCCTTCTCGTGCACTTTGAGCCGTAAAATGCCATCGTACATGAAATTCCACAATAGTGGTCCTAGTACGGATCCTTGTGGTACACCGGCTGTGACTTCATAGTCGCTGGCTCCGAAGTCGCTATCGTACCACAATACCCTATCTGACAGATAGCTGGAAATGATGCGTTTTAGATATCCAGGGACATGCAGAGTGCGGAGAGCGTAGAGTATTTCCTTCCAGCTGGCACTGTTGAATGCATTTTTTACATCTAACGTGACCATTAGGCAGTACTTTTTAGTGCCCCCTAGCCATCGCTTGCCACTGATGGACTTTTCGGCCAATTCGTTTACGGAAGCCGAACTGACAGCCGGGTTTTGATGATTTGCTCGAACAGCTTTCCGGTGGAGTCCAACATAAATAGCGGTCGATATCCAGTGGGAAGACCAGCACCTGTACTTTTTGGTATGAGTACCAACTTTTATAGCTTCCAGCTTCTTGGGAAGATACCCTCCTGCAGTTAAACGTTAAAGACGCTTGCAAAGATGCCCGGGTTTTGTGACACCGCTTTCTTCAGCGCAATATTTGGTATGCCGTCTGGTCCTGGCGCCTTTTGAGGCAATAGCTTACAGCTGGCTTGTAGTACTTCGTCCACTGTTACCGTTGGTATGTTGCTAAGATTTTCATTAGGCAGGCTCCTAGCGAAGTCGGGATTCGCAGGGAAAAGATCTTTTACGATTTGTGCCAAAAGAATTGGACATGTTGGCTGCACAGTTTTCTTAAGCTTTTTACGCACTATTCTATAGGCCGAGCCCCAAGGGTTGTTGCTAGTATCCTCGCATAGTTCCTTAAACATGCTGCGTTTACTGTCGCGAACGGCATTTTTAAATAATCTCCGCTTTTTTTTGTACCTCAGTTTAAGCACCGTGGCATTTTCTGCATTTCGTGATCGCTGGCACAGTCTTCTGGCCCCATGGCCATGTCACATGCCTTGGCTATTGCTGTCATAAGCTTAGGGGCAGCAGTTTCCACCGTGAGCGATACCTCGATGCCCTCAAAGGCTACTTCGAAGAGTTTCTCGTCGAAAGATTTTATATTCCAGCCATTTTGTCGTGTAGAGTTTGTGCCGCATCCTCGTATTTTGTCAATACTGATTACTATCGCTCGGTGGTCGCTATGTGTATAGCAATCGCTAATGTACCAACTTCTTGCTCTACTTAGTCCCCTGGATATGAAGGAGAGGTTGATGCCGGAGCCAGCACCGTTTTTGCTGTAGGTATTTTGACTTCCGCTATTTAGTAATACCAGATCCACCGTTGCGAGTGCATTAAGAAGTCCCTTTCCTTGGGGGTTGTTCTTTTGCATCCCCACTCTAATGCCCACGCATTGAAATTGCCCGCTATGATTGCCGCACCTCTTTGTTTAGCATCCCTAATTAGGTTGTCGACAATGCCAGTAAACCTAGGCGAGTCAGCACTGGGTGGTATATAGCAGCTGTAGATGCGCACGCTGTTTATTTCAACACACACGAAGCCATTTGCAGATACGGCTTTCCCCAAATGGATTGGATCTCTTCCGCAGCTCCATATGGCGCATTTTCCTGTTGCATCGCTTACCCATGACGCTTCTGGCCTATTTTTATACTGCTCGCGTAGTATTGCTACATCTACAGCCAGCTCGTAAACCGTTTGGTTAAGCAGGCTTTGTGCTGCTTCGCAGTGGTTGAGTTGCACTAGCTTCATTTTCGATATCCAGGTTTGGTCGCGTATTTCGCTTTTGCCCTCTGGAATGCTGGACACATTCGCCCGCCTGGTATATGGTTGGAATCGCGCTCGCCATTCTTTGCACATACCTCGCACCTCGGCGCATTTGTGCAGCCTTTTGCCTTATGGTCTTGCCCGCCACATCTGAAGTAATGCGCTGTGCGATCTTCTTCGTTCGGACACTTCCTGGCCAGGTGGCCGAAATCGTGAAATTTGTAGCACCGCGTTATGGCTATTTTCTCCCTTATCCGGCAGCTAACCCATCCAATGCGGATTTTGGACATGTTTATCAGCCTTTGTGCAGACGCTGGTGGCAGGCTAATTATACAGGTCTGTGTGCCTCCATATGCAGCTTGTATTGAGCGAATTGCTGCCAGCGACACTTTACAATCGGGAATGCTAATCCGTATAGCATCTATGATTTTCTCTCTGGTAGTGACCTCGTCCATGTCTTTTATCTCAATTATAGCTTCTTGAGTTAAGGAGCGAACTGACGCATTTTCGCCGATAACAGTTTCCACAGCTGCCTTGAGTTTTTCAGTCGCAGGATCACTCGTCTGCTTCAGCTCAAACAAGAGCTCGTCCTTTGCGGTTTCTCTAATGCTCTTTATATTTTCGCTGAGTTCCTTTAGCTCGGGTTGCGCTTTCATCCTTTTTAAAATGTCCGCATATGAAAGTTCACCAACTCTTTTTAGAATCAGCGCATCTGGTTTCGTTGGTTTGATTTTGCCCTTACGATTGACGACTTTCGTCCAGCTTTCAAGCGATTGGGTGGCGACAGCACCTATAGGCACGCTCGAACCGGCACCCTCCGCGCCTTGTTTGCTTATAGTAGCCTCCCTCTCACCTTTTGATTGGCTGTGGCCTCGTTGTTGCTGTTTATCTTTCGCACTTATTGGCCCTTTTGGTGAGGCCAAACGAGTGCGCTTTGATTTCTGCTACGACGAATTGGATGCATCCCGCATATTATCACGGGCTGCACGGGCTCTCTTTGGCTAGCTGATATCGCTGTTAGCTGGCACAGTTTGCGTGCTCTCTGATGCAGCTTGCTTATGGCGCTCACCAAATCCCTCATAGGCATATTAATGTGCCTCTGTATCTCCATCATGCTAATAAGCTCTCTTATCTTTTCTCATATATATGGGTGTGTGCATATATGATTGTATACTTGATGGCATATGCATTATGCATGTAGTATTCTCTGGAAGTATATATAGTGCAAGAATTTGCATAAAAGTAAAAATCTAAATCAACCCCCACCCAAATTTAAGCGCATGTCCCGGTTCCGAAGTCGCGCAAAACGAAAGCATAAAGAATATTGCAACGCCTACTGAAGCAACTGCACCACAGAATACAATTGGTTTGCTTAAACTTAATCGCTACTTGATTCAGTTTCCCGTGAATAATTTTTGCCAAGACAAATTTTGATACAAATGAACAGATTTGTAATATATGTAGATCGCATATTATTTCGCATCTACAGAAAAAGGAAATTAACATAGGGAACCAAATGAAATACTAAATTGGAAGCAAACTCATAGTAATATTTATTATATTATAAAAAATCATTTTGAAGAATGGATATTTTAATTGGATATTTTAATATTTCAAATTTTTTTCATTTTTTAATAAATTCAAAAAATAATTTTAGCTAAGCCAAATTTTTTTCTTTTATTTTAAGTAGTTTATTTTAAGAATTTCTTAAGCTTTTTCCTCTCATATTAAATTTTATATATGTTTTCAAGCAAACCATAAAACTACACAATATGCTGATGTGAAACAATGGTACAAGAACAATCAACTTTTATTAGAATTTATTCTCTGTTAAAAGAAATATTGCCTCTGCTCAGCTCTGTTAACTTGCCGTTGGCAATTTTTCCCCTCTGTACAAATGTGGTGTTGTTCCATGAGTAGGTCTCTTGAAGATTTTTTGACTTTTGACAATTCACACCGAAATTTGGTCATGAGCCTTCTCATTTAATTTACGTTCTCTGGTTTACAGTACGCTGTCGGGATTGAAAGTTAACTTCGCCAAATCTGAAAAACTAGTTTTCAGGGAGTGAGTTGGATCTCTTCTGGATGTCGTTGGAATTATTGAAGCGAGGCACTTTAGACTGTTAATGACTACAAATACTTGGGTGTACTTCTACACTATAAACTCCCTTTTATTAAAAACCTAGATGCAAAACTGCCACTGGCTAAAACTGCGGCAAATGCCACATGGCTGCGTCTAGATCCATTATGTTTTAAGGTGCGAAAATCTAGGGTGTGGATAAGTTTGAGTGCGTAGAGAAACTTTTGCGTTTCTTTATAAAAAAATAAAATAAATCTTTCATTTAACACACCAAACTATATGCTGCACTTCGTACCAGCAGAGAACTTAGAAGTAAGCGAAGCTGCAAATGTGTGGACTGCAAAAAATTTTGTCTGAAACGTTTCCAAACTGGGTTTCCCCACAGCTATTTAACATTCCCTGATAACATTCTAACAGAGAGGTCAGTATACAAATATTTTTGTTATGTTAAGATGTGACAATTGACAGCGTGCCTACCAATATTATTATTATAATTTTGCTTCGTTTTACTTTTTTATAACTGATGTTGTAAAATTTTTGGAAGTTCATTTCGAAAAATTTTTCCTTACTTAGTTTTAGAGTTTTTACAGCATCATATTCTTATGTACCTAAATAGAATCAGATCAGAACTTTTGTGAAGTGATACAACTGTTTTCAGGTATCGCTGTAACTACAATAAATGCACGCATAGTTAATACTTTATTTTATATCCTATTGAATAAATAAAATATGTAGTGTGTTTGCATTTCGCATTTCAAACTATTCCAAAAAATTCGACATATGAAAACATTTTCACGATTTTGTATATTCATTTGTAATGAAATAGAATCAGAGCAAAAATTTAAATGAAAAAAGGTTTCCATAAAACGAAGGATAAGTTATATGATATTTTATTTTTTATTGAATTTAAAAAAATCATAAAAATTACACATGACATAAAAAAGCTTGGAATCGAACTATGGGGCAAAAGCTAAAACGTGCAATATGATAATGTGGTCGACGACTATGCGCGTTAAGCCACAGCAGACACTATACGATCGTTGCTTAAACGGAGTAAACCGTGAAAGAAACTGTTTTTTGATTGTCAGCGGGGCAAGTGGAGACGGAAGAGGATTTATGCAACAATTGTCGATAAGAGGGTTAGAACAGAAAGGAGACGGCAGCAAATGAACTGATGCGCATATGAATTATTTAATAAATACATGCAAATTAACATATTTGCCAGCACCTAAAACACACGGTTCCCACAGCCAACCAATACACGTGCCGCTGTGTCAGCAGAATTGCATTTCACCATATAATGCAATTGGGCAATACAACACCTATGGGAAACCAAGGCCACGGTCGTTACCGCCGACCATACTTACGCAATTGAAACATTTCGCAACGTAGAAGCACCATGACAAACCATTACGCAAGGGTCGCGTCGCTGCCAACACACTGAGGGCTGGTTTTGGGGTTGGTGGCAGCTATGAAGTCAGTTGCATAGGAGTGCTAGTATTCGTAAGACTAAATTGTGTAGTTCTAAGTAAATAAATATTTTTATAACGTTTTAATTAGTGTTTTTCCTTGGGCAAGTTGGCCCTTAAATTATATTTTTTTAAGTGTAGGATCAAAGATCCTTTAACTTGCATATTGATTGATGCGTATTATTAATTTAGATTATAATATTTATATGCATGAATGTGCATTTATAGTTTGTTTATATATAATATATTAGAAAAAATAAAATACCGCAGAGCGGAAATTGAACTCTGGCCAAGGGCTAAAGTAAGATTTCAAATTACATTCAACAACTGAGCCGGCAAAGCCGCAGCAGGCGTTGAAATTTGTTGTCTTAAAGGGCTAATTATTCAAATCTCTACTCAAGAGCATTTGGACAAAAAATCTAGAATCTTCTAGAAAAATACCAGCAATTTGCCAGACTACGTTGCCAAAATGCATTATTGTCTGATATTGCGATGTTGAAGCTTTTCAATCACCGTCGATGGTTTGTAAAATTGAAAATTTTAGCATTTTTGTGTTCGTCGCTTGGGGTTGAGATTGCGCTGTGATTTGATTTAGATTTAGCGTAGGTCAACGTTGTAAGTTCAAATGTACATATTTGTGTATGTACAATATGAATATACACATGTGTACATGCATAATTCATGAGTAATTTATGCAATTATGTAGATGTGTATACAAATATCTGTGTAAATATGAAAATACATAAATATGTATGTATTGTACATATATATAGAAGTGCAAGAATTTGCAAAAAAAAGTAAGAATCTAAAATCAACCCAAAACGCGCAAAATGAAAGCATACATAGTAGTACGGCGTATTCTCAACCAACTGCTAACTATTTAGAAATATCTATAAATTTGTTAATATTATTGACTAGCCCCATAGTAGAATCGTTTCAGGTTCGAGAATGTTAGAAATATAAAATCCTGTAAAATGTCGTATAAGAAGTTCATGATTAAGTAATGATTTAGAGGCGCGAAAATTGTTTGTTGTGTGGCGGTGCTGGTATAGACGAACCTTTAATATGCAAAACACAACTTTTTCCAGGTTCAAACCACAATTGGACATATTTTTCACGCCTTTTTTTTAATTTACATTTTTTAATTTTTATTGTCATTATCAGTCTTGCACTTTAAGTTTTAAATATAGAATAAATATAAATTCATTTATAAAAATTAATTATTAAAAAAATATTAAATTCATAATTACACTGAAATCTTTATTTCGTGCTGAACATCAACAAAATCTTACTATCTTAAGTTTTTCTATTTATTCTCATCTTCATTCCTTTGCATATTTGTTAACATCAAATTTTATATTTTTCCCCGCTAACATTAAATTTAACATTTTTGGTGACTTAAAAATGTTTATTTAACAGTGTGGTGGCGACTCAGTTTGGTAACGTATCAAACCTGTTAACGACCATCGCCGCATAGTTTCCACTTTGGATTTGCAGCTTCTCATACTTCTAAGTTCTCTGGTACCAGTTTTATGTTTCCTATTCTACCATACCTTGCGCACCCACATTCTATATTACGCGTTGTTTTAGTCTGCCGTCAAACAGACTGTTTCGCATCGAGACCGGGGAGATAGTGCGACAAGGCTCGTATTGGGTCCAAAAGTGGAGTAAAGTTTAGGTTTAATATGGATCCTCATGCCGATTTCTCTCCTGCACCGCTTAAACTGTGTATTCCTGAGTACTAGAGAAATCGTTTCAAAAAGAGTTTGCCGACTATAGTGGAAGAGCTCACCAGTCTGGGTTCCATGATTTTTGCACTGAACTATTCCTATTTCAACGTTCTGTTCTGCTTACTCGATAAGCCTGATTTTCCGCATGAGGGGTGGCTTGTTAAATATTAATGCAAGCTCATTTAAAAATATAGCTTCTGTACACTTCTCTGCTTTCAACTTAAATGCTGTTTAGGAAACCTATCATCGCAAGTGTATGTTCTATGTATAAAAATATTCGGTTTCATTCTTTGGGGCAGAAAATTTTGGATCCACTAAAGAGTCTAAATATTCGTATATGTTGTAACTAACATTCACTGCACGTTTATGTATATAAGTAGTTGTCTTAAATATAGAGAATGTGAATGTGAGTGAAACAGCGTGACTCTGATTACCGACAAAGTAAAAAAGTCCCAAAAACAGGTAAATAAACCCTCAAAAGATGGTTCTGATATTTGCATATGTGAAATTTTTTTCCTAAATCTCAATTTGTAAGTTTGCAAAATTGCAATAAAAATGCTTATTTAATTCATTTCATAATCTATATTCTATTCCTTTTGATATAATTTGTAATTTGGGAACAACCAATAGTTAAGGTAAAAATGCATGTTGCAGTTTATTGACATTTGCTATATTGTGCTGTATTGGGATATATAAGTTAACAAATACCAAAGTGAAAACGAAGTTGGGTGGCCATCCCCTTAACGCCCAGCTCAGAACTTTTGCCAGATCACCATTTTTGGCAGTTTGGACAGTGATTTACTTGTCGAAAACTACGCCTTTGGTGACTATTTCTATTGTCAGCAATCTACCTTAACTCATCAAAAGTCAGCGTTCTCCAACTTACTGCCCGAGCTGTAAGAAATTTCAAAACTGTAAACATTAGGTACGGCCTTGGTTGTATTGAAAATACCCATTAGAGGTCAATGATCAGTGAGCAATAAATTTGAGCCCATACAGATAATTGTGAAATTTCTTCAACCCAACAAGCAAAGCTACTACAATGGGCCTTTCCGGACAGCACCGATTCCATATTATGGTGCATAGGAAATTTTTTTAATGACAATTTTGGATTGCAGTGAACTAGTAAGTAATATAAAAGTGCAATTATTTATTTATTTATTTATTTATTTATTTATTTATTTCTTACAGCTTTATTAAGCCTAGCTTATACATAGTTCTTAAAATCTACAATTTATAGCCTATACTAAAAAATAAAGTAAAAGCTACTTATAAGGACCACCAAGTATCAGTGAATAACAAACTAGCAGACTTCCAAAGCATATTAAAACAATGATTGTAGGCATCACTCGGTTGCCGTGTATCGGCCATTTGTGCAAATAAAGTGCGAAGCAAGCATCCATACGGCGATGCACTGATTTGATCTAGTGATGCGTTTCGGGATGAGCTTCGGCTACTTAATGGTTGCATGTGGGACCGATACAGCATTCTGGCAAGACCCTGAAGTATGCTATGTACGAATGCATTGTGGTTGATAGTTCGAAAGACCGCCCATGTTACACTAAATTGGAAGGGTCCTACAATAATTGAACAATTTTCTTTTGAACTCATTCATATTGTTACATTTAATATCATTTGGCAATTCATTAAAACATTTTAATCCTTTGTAATATAAGTTACATTTATCTGCTTCTGTTTTATAAGACGGGAGATTAAAATCATTTTTGTTCCGAGTATTTTTTGAGTGTACATTATTGACATGTTTTATGTTACTCTTCAAGTAATCGGGCAAGTTTCCCTCTATAATATTCTTAATAAACTTCATTGTATAGTAAAAAAGCTGTTGTTTAACGCTCAACCAATTTAGGGTGGCCAGCATATCTCTGATAGGTGTGTCAAAGCGTTTACTAAGAATGAATCTCATTGCTCGGTTCTGTTGCTTTTGTAACTTATAGATTTGACTATCTCTCATTATGAAGAATATTGTGGGACAGTAAATAAAATGAGGTTCAATTATAGATCTGTATACCATAGTCTTGTATCTTCTACTTAAGTATTTACACGTTCGTTGTGTGAAGTATAATTTTTTAGCTATCTTCCCCACCGTATAATCAATGTGATCATTAAAGATCAGTTTATCATCAATTTGTATTCCTAGATATTTCAAGGTACTAACTTTTTCAATAATTTCGTTGTTTATATTTATATTTTGCAGTTCGCTTTCGTCAAAATTTCGCCTTGATATGACCATGTATTTTGTTTTATTGACGTTCAGTTTAAGTCTGTTCAAGCATAGCCAATCGTAGACTTTATTTAGGTCGTCTTGCAGTTTAGTTGATATATCACTGATTTTATCTCCACTTAGCATGAGCAACGTATCATCAGCGAATAATTTGATATCGCAATATTTAATGCAATTGTTTATATCATTGATATAAATATTGAACAAAATCGGAGCTAATACCGATCCTTGTGGAAGCCCAACTGAAACATCTCTTTTATCGGATAGTGCTGATCCAATTGCTGTTTTTTGATTCCGATTCATTCGTTATAAAGTTTTCAAACCATTTTAGTTCAATACCAGTGATGCCTGTATTGAATAACTTTTTTAGGAGCAGCTTTTGGTCAATTGTCTCAAAAGCGCGTTTCAAATCTAAGAAAACAGCTACTATATGTTTATTTCTACTTAAGTCTTCTTTCCAGTTTGCAATGACTAAGTTTAAAGCATTTGAAATATTTTTTTCAACTTAATTTTAAACAAAATAGTTTCATGATCCGAAATGCGATGGTCATTCAATCTTTCACAAGAAATGGCTTCACTGTTTGTAAATAAGAGATCAATCATTGTTTCTGTATTATCCCCTTTTCGTGTATAAAAATCAATTTTTTGATTTATTGCGAAAGATCGAAACACATCAACTAACTGCTTACTGTATGTCGTATTCCTATATAAATTTATATTGAAATCTCCAATGAAGACTACATTATCGTTGGTTATACAATTATTATTTAAAATTTCGTGTAAATATGAAATAAAATCGGCATCACTCGAACTAGGCGAATGATAGATTAGACCAATCTGGTATTGCGGAAATATGTTTTTCATTTTTAGTATTATACACCAGACATTTTTATTAGTGGCATAGTTATAGCTTGTTTTATATTCAATAGAGTCCTGTACATATATTAACACACCACCCGTGTGTCTACTGTGAGAATTGCATCGTATATGTAAGTTTGTATGTGTTAATCTGTAACCCTTGATTTGTTATGTCTTCAGTCGAACAGCTCTCTGAGCAAAGAACCAAGTGTGGTTTCTTTATTTCTATTAGACGCTCTAGTTCACACTTGTTAGCGACGATACTATTTATGTTTAGGTAAATACAGTTTAGATCGTTTATTGTTCGTTGCTAGATTCGTATTTTACTTTTAGACTGAGCGTGCTTTTTATATGCCGGACAATCTCTACTAAAAGCATAATGATTAATATCGACATCAATAACTTTTTTCTTAACAAGTTCGCTACAATTTACACACTTAACTATGTTTGATGTACATTCTTTACTGTCGTGGTTTCCGGCACATTTGCTGCATGCTATCTTATTAGTGCAGTCGCTTGCTTTGTGCTTGTAACCCAGACATTTGAAGCATCGCAAAACATTTAAATGTTCGTAAACGACACAAGTGTCCCACTCAATACAAACCCTTTTTTGTTGCAACAAATTTTCATAAGTCACTGCATCAGTTTCTACTAATGCTATGTAACATTCCTCTCTACGATTAGCATTATCATATATCTTTAGTACTTTAAATTCTTTTCCAGCGCATACTTCGTTTTGCTTTGTTAAGCATTCTATCAAACGCTCATTATTTATTTTTTCAGTTATGCCAACTATTTTCAGTACCCTTTTTATCTCATTTTTTATACCTTTCATGAGAATGAAATGGTATATTAAGTTTGGTCCGATGTTTGTAAGTGCCAGAAGGAGAAGAGATAGACCCATCAAAAAGTATACCTAAATGATCAGGACGATGAGCTGAGTCGATTTAGCCATGTCCGTCGGGTGACTATAACATATAATACAACCGATTATTCAGATATTGAATTTTGCGCCATAACTCCTCCATTTAAGCAGCTAAAGGCTTGAAATTTTGCAGAAATATCACCCATTATTAGCTACGTATCAGTATTGAAAATCATGAAGATCGGAGAAATATAACATATAGCTCCCATACAACCGATTGTTCAGATATTGCATTTTGCACCATAACTCCTCCATTTAAACAGCTAAAGGCTTGAAATTTTGCACAAACATCAACCATTATTAGCTATATATTAGTATTCATCAAGATCGGAGTTCACAGTGTAAATCGGCAAGATAAATTCAGGACAAATATTTATTGCGAAAAGTAATAAGCTCAGCGCAATATCACATGAATCATAGCGTTAAACGTTTGGGAACTATTTACGGATCTGATAACTGTTTTCAAAGACCGACATATGTAGGTCTTACATATTAATACTTAATTATTTGTATTTTTTAAATGTTGAATATCAAGCGTCGATACGATATTAAAAATATTCAAAAACCATTCCCTTCTTAAAACATAGTTCTTTTTAATTACATAAGGAAAAGCATTAAATAATTTATAACAATGTCTTTACTAGAATTATTTTTATTGATTTGAAGGAAATTTTCGCTTTTAACTAGTGCCCTTTTTAACTACCCCACTCGCACAAATACCTGAATTTGCTAATGAGTAAGTTAGTGTATTTTGTATATTCAAAATAAAGGTTAGCATATTGCTAATTAACTGAATTAGGGCTACATGCGAAATCGCAATAAATTAACGTAAGTTAACTTAAGTAGAGTTAAGTTAACGTAATGTAATTATAAGTTATAAGAGTATTATACACTAGTATTTGTGTTGTTGAAATCTTAAATTAAGCACTGCAAAAAATAAATAGTAGGTAATACGAAATTGTAATACAATAACACGTTTTTTACTATTCTTCCATTCATGAAAGGTATGAAGCCTTCGGCATAGCCGAAGACAGCGCTGTTTTTACTTGTTTCTTTTGTTTTATTGGCTTCGTATTCATTTCCAAAAGCCTCTCTTACTTTCTGTTGGACTTGCTCGCAAGCGTCTTTATTTTTGCATTCCACAATTATTCCCCCACTATTTATTTCTTTGACGTTTTTCACCAGACCTGCGGTAGGTTCAACTACTTTTTTTAGCGCTTCTTTAGTTTCTTTCGATTTTTTGCTTTTATTTTTTGGTTTAATTACAATTTTGTTTTCAGTTGTCTTGGCGGCTTGAGCATATGACATTTTGGTATTTACGTTCTCATTGGCTACGCGCAAGTTGCTTATCAACTCGTTATTTTTTTTAAACTCATTTGATAAATCTTTTATAATTTCGGTTTTCATTGCTTTTAATTTTACTTCAATATTATGCTCCAGAAGGGAGTTGAAGTCAGTTATTAAGGTGCTTTTTATTTGAGAGCATTTGCTGCTAAATATTTGATCAACTATTTCCTTTACATCTGATGCTTTCATTTTTGATTGCTCACATTTGTTAATCAAATATTTTATTTCAATAAACTTAGTATTTGTGTCCGACAACGTACATTGATTACAGAACCATTTCAAGTTAATATTTTCAGCTATTATCTTGATCTCATTCCTTTTTATGTTACTGCATTTCAAACAAAAACTGTAGCCGCACCCGCCAGAGCATGCTATCGTTTCATCTACATGCAGCAGTTTTGCAGTACACTCTTTACACTCAGTCGGCATCATGAATGTATAAGTATAGCCGCATTCAATAAGGAATATAAATCAATAATATACACTCACAGTAATTAATTCTTGCACAAAAATTAATTCGAATAAAGCATTTAAATAATTAAATAAATATTTTTAAATAATCTTAAAGATTAAAATATTTAAAAGTTTTAAAATTTAAAATTAAAAAATTTTAAAATCCCAACGTGGTGGCAGCACTTGCCACCTTACTTAGTCTGGTAAAGCTCTTCCACCTTTCCTATGTCATTCGCTTTCTTCTGTTCTTCGCTAATATAAACAATAGCGGCGCAAATATCAGGCGCCCAGTCAGCGACAGAAAAAGCACAAGAGAAAAGAGGAAGCGACGTACCGACAGCGCAGCACAAGTGCAGATCTGCAGACTATTGTTATTCACATGTACATATGTATGTACATAAAACACCAACAGGTAGGCAGCAGCTCTGCCAATTCACTCCGTGTCGCCAAATGTACCTGCAGCCTCTTGCTTACATACGCATATACATACAATTTTATACATACATATGTATTTTTCCTTTGCGTTGTTAGCAGCGCAGCGGCCGCGACAGCAGCATCAACACCGGCCTGGATTAGAAAACGCTGGACAGTCGCTGGTATTCCAAACACTCGTACTTTCAGTGCTTCTTATTTCTTCCAATCGACTACGGCGATATTTGCATTTACTACGTTATTTTTATTCTCTTATTTTAACAAAATCAACGCGAGCAAAAATTTTGCGACCGTACCGTTTGCTTATCTATCAAATATATTATAGAAGAGGATTTCAAACCTCAGGGCCCGCTAGAATTACTAGTGATTTTCAGTGCAATATAATGGTTTGTAATATCTTTTTGATTATTTTGCTAAAATGCAGTTAAAAAAATAGTACTTACGGAGCACTGCACCTGTTGGTGAGCGCTTCAGTGCCCAGCTGCATTACAGTGCATTAAACCAGAGTATAAATTCACCAAAAGTAGCCTTTGTTACTGTGCCGAGAATCTGGTGTGAATATATGTATTTAGAAAATGTATCTTGGAATTCTGTGTTGTATGTACTGTAGTTGATTTGGGAGTTAAAATATTGATAGCGTTGATTTATGAATTTTCAAGTGGTTACATTGTGGGTCAAAGATATCTGATAATGATCGATATCATGACCACTGCGATTACCTTTTTCATGTGATGTAATGTAACCTTTTAAATGCATCATAGAATGACGACCAATATTTAAATTTTGCAAGAAAATATAAGAATGGGTAAATTTGGAATTGAAATTGACGGGGCGTTATGGGGGGTGGATCAGAAGGTTTATCTGCATTTCGTTTTAAAGGAAATAGCTCACCCTGGCGATCCGATATTTCGCAATAAGCGTCAAGATGTTTCCTGCACCCTAACAAGATATTCACGTGCAGGTTTCGGTGGTTCCATAATTACACACTTACCTCATTCTTTCTTTTACCGCTTTAACAGTTGCGATGATTATGCGGTAACGCCACTGCTGTTGTTTTTCCTTATATCGGCTAACGGTCGCTGCGAGTACTGCGAGGCTGAGTAACTCGTTCCATGTGTTGTTGTTATTGACTTGAGCCGAGTGTTGCGCTGATGGGCCAAAAAATGATTGTGGGCAAATAATGAAGATTAAAATATTTAAATCTTATTTATTTCTATCTCTACCTTCCCTCAGCAGTGATAAGATGTAGAGATTTTTTAAGTGTTTGAGAATGGAAATCATCAGCTATAACCTCAGTGAAGGAGAAGAACAGGATAAATCGTATGTTTGTGAACTATAGAGTTCTGAATAAGTTAACCGTTCGGCTGTGGTTATGCTATCAATTTTAATTGGCACTTCAAAGAGAAAATTTCGCCGATTGGTAAGCAGTGGTTACGCTATGTTTGTTGAGTGTCCTGGTTGCTTATTGACATCATAAAAGATTGACGTTCTGGCTGTTCTGTTCACCCATCAGCTAGCTGTGCACAACAATTGCATGATGATTGCCAATCAAAATTGGTTTCAAAACCAGGACCTTAGGGATATACAATACCTAATTATTAGGCTGAGGAATGTGGAAATATAGTTAAATACGTGGGTGCATACATAAATATATACCTAGCGTATTACAACTTTGCTATTCGAGACCAAGTAGGAACATTTTACACATACCTTAGTAAAAATAATTTTCAATTTACGTCGTTTCATTTTTTTTAATTTTTCGACTCTTTTAGTGGAGCATATCATCCCTTTTGTGCTTTCTGTTACTTTTCCCGCCAAGAGATCGGCGGAACTTCGCAGCTACCCTTGATGCCAGCGACGTTTTTTAGGGATTAATAACCGTCTGGCTGTCAGTGAAAATATAGATTACATCACCAGGAATCATATCATACTGTACCAGTGGCGCAGCCTTCGTAATTGTCATCTGCTACGCCTAAAAAATACTGCAATAATAAATTGTTTGGAAAATACCCCTCCACCAACTCTTCCGTTAAGTGTAGACCCACTACTGTAAACGTGGATGGTTCCGATTTTCCTAACCGCGTCCAATCTCCACTCTTCTCTTTTGGGCAGTAGGGTCATGAATCGGAAGCACGTAGTACTTAGCATATACATGTTTATTTATTTATTTAAATTAATTACAATTAAAATTATAATTAATTAAGCACTAGCTGCCAAGGCTATCGGCTTTCGATGCATAAGTTAACACGACAGCTAATAAAAGCTATGCCAATCGACAAAAACAAATTGGCTTTAAAAATTACCCAAATTTACACGCGCATCCGCATAAACAGCTGGCACCAAAAGTGATGACACCACATCAATAAATTTGGAGCGCTTCGATCAACGATCTTTAATATCGCAATTCGGCAATTCAACAATTATTGCACCTGCAAGTGCAACGTGACTTGTGTGCAGAAATAGGTTTCTTTAGACTTAAGAATATTATTGTAAATCACTTTTAATTGATTAGTAAGATTAAACGGTCATAATAAACTGAACAGTGGACACGAGTCCACTTGTTTTTAAAAATTAAAATAATAAAATAATAATTTAACTGGCGCCCGAGCAGGGACCAGATTAAATTCGCGTAGGAAAACAAAGTGTTGTGTTTGGCCAGTCGCCTGCATAGCAGCTGCCGTGCCACCGTGTCCTGAAAAAGTTATATAGTGATACCGTGTCGTCACATAATAACAGACAATCGCCTGTACAACAGCCGCGTCTGTTAAAAGTGTCATAGTCTTTGGCCAGTCGCCTGCAACGCAGCTGCCGTGCCAGTGTCAACATAACTATCAGTGTCAGAAGTGAACCAACAAAAAAATACGCCTGTACAACAGCCGTAAAAAGAAGGCACAAAATTCGCCAGCAAAACAACTGCCGAAGAGAAATTCTGAGCGGACTATCTGGTCCTGAACATAACAAACACCCAGCGTTGGAATCCTATAGGAAAGTAACGCACCCTTGATATGTGCGCACCGAGGGAACCCAAGTCAGCAACAAGCCAAAAAGGAACACGCCCCGTCGCCACAAGGATAGCCGCAAGCATAGTAAATTAAGTAAAATTAAAATTTAAGTAAAAAGGTTTAAAGTCAAAGAAGTGAAATAAAAAAAAATAAAAATAAAGAAAATATACATATATATATATATCGTAAAAAAGGAAAGAGAAATTAGCCTTTCCATTATTTTTGTCTTGAACAAAAACTCATAATATAAATGTTAGACATTAAGAATAAGTGATAAGTATAATTAACAAAAATTTTACTAACTCTTATAACATCAGGCTTGTACAGCCAATAACTTAATTCAATCAAAGCTGCGATTCACCATCTTTTTGTAAAAGGGAAATTTTATAACATATGTATATAGTAAATTGTACATGATAATCTTTTTGTAAAAATAAAAATTTCCCTTTTACGGAATTTTTATATAGTTCGAAATTAAAAAGTGACTTTATTTCCCATTTGCAATATGTGGAATGTGTCTTTATTTCTCAGTTACAGTCAATTTTTATGTGTTCTTATTTCCATTTCAATTGGAAATAATGTCCCGTGACTTTATTTCCATTCCAATTGGAAATAAAGTCACAGTGACGTTATTACCAGTGACGTTATTGCACCCCACCTACCAGCACGACCCATACTATCGGGTGTTTTTTTTAGGGGTATAGAACTTCGAATTGAAATAAAACACAAGAAAATCGTTTTAAGGTCCATCAATTTGGCTTTATTGGAAGGATAATTTTATGCCATTAATGTTTAAATATGATTTCGGGCATGTGGCCGCCGCGGCTGGCTCGAATAAAGCCAATTCTACAGGTCCAATTTTCAACCACTTTTTCGAGCATATGGGGCCGTATGTCGGCAATAACGCCACGAATGTTGGCTTCCAATTCCCCTAACGTTTCTGGTTTGTTGGCGTAGACGAGCGACTTCACATATCCCCAAAGAAAATAATCCAATGGTGTCAAATCACACGATCTTGGTGGCCAATTTACAGGTCCATTCCGCGAAATTATGCGCTCATCGAATGTTTCCTTCAATAAATCGATTGTGACGTGCGCTGTGTGGCATGTAGCGTCGTCTTGTTGGAACCACAACTCATCCACATTCATGCCATTCAACCAAAAATGAGCCTCATCACTGAAATTTTGCGATGAAAATCAGCATCGAGATCAATCTCATTTTCGGCCCATACACCAAAATCACGACGCATTGCATGGTCTCGCGGCTTTAATTCTTGCACAAGCTGGATCTTGTAAGGTCGCAAGCCAAGATCTTTGCGCAAAATCTTCCATAAAGTTGATGGACAAAGCTCCAATTGCTGTGCACGGTGGCGAATCGATTCATTCGGGTCCTCTTCAACACTTTGCTCTACAGCGGCAATTGTTTCTTCGGTGCGCACTGTTCGACGTCTCTGCGGATGCGTATTATCACATAGAGTAAACGTAGTGCGAAAACGATCCATGGTTAACCGAATTAATTGCTCTGATGGACGATTATGTCGACCATAAAATTGACGGAGCTCGCGGTAAACTTCGCGAACTGAACCATTATTTTCGAAATAAATTTGCACGATTTGCAAGCGTTGTTCTTTTGTCAACCTGTTCATGATGAAATGGCAAACCAAACTGAACATAAATGACATTAGAGTTGCCAGATTTGACCACAAAATGCCAGTTTTATCTCTATTCGAAAAACAAACCTGTAAAAAAAACACCCGATACATAGACGAAGAGGAGTACTCGCAGGACCAGTACTACCAACAAACCTGGACTCCCACTTCCCAGGAGTACGAAACGGCTTTGGATAAGGAAGAAAGCGGACAGTCATTCCAGGATAACGACAACCAAAATCCAGGAAATGATACTCAAGATCATATCGATATTCATTTTTTAGGATGAATAGTTCTTCGTTGCCATATGTTGAATGCAAAACGAAGAACGGTAAAATTTTAAAAATGTTAATCGATACTGTATCAAGTAAAAATTATATCCAACCTTGTCACGTTTTAAGGCAAATACCTAACGAACAACCCTTTTTTGCAAACTCTATAGCAGGACAAACACAAGTAAGTCACCATACGATTATTAATTAATTAACACACAAAGAATAATAAAACCAGATAAATACACAAAGAATAATAAAACCAGATAAATACAAAACTAAATCATTCCGAAAAGAAGTAACAAAATGATTAGACCTAGCATACTTTCTAATCCTGCAATCCCCCCTCCCGCTCCTAATCAAGGATCAGGGAACCCAAACCCAACTCCCGTTATCAACCCTCAACCAGCTTCAAATGCAGAATTGACGACTTTAATTACCACAATTGTAGGTCAGGTACTCAGGAATGAGGGCCGACAACATTTGCAGATGAAATTATTAACCCAGAACATAGAGGAAAATTATCAGACCTAGATAAGGTACCAGATATGAAAAAACCAGAAGGTCTGCCTCAAGCACTTCATTTATGCTTAAAACTAGAAAACCACGGCTACAGTACGCAATACGCATACAATAACCACATACCCATAATTTACCACCATTACCACCTAGGAAACCAATTGGTTTCAACCAACCATTCTAAGCTCAACTGGCATACATTCCCAGGCCATACAACCCTTTTAGAAGCCCTATGCCACCTCATTATCAACGCCCCCAACCTCCTTTACAGAATTTTCAGCATAACAGACCATCGTTTCAAACTACAAATAACGACACAGTGTCTTTATTTCCATTTGAAAGTGAAATAAAGTCACGTGTCGTTATTTCCATTAGTAATTGAAATAAAGTCACAGTGACTTTATTTCCCTTTAGGTAAATTTTCAACAATTTAAAATGTGACCTTATTTCCTTTTAACAAAAATTTTATTTCAATCAAGTACACAAAAATGAAATTGAGAAAATAACAAACATATTAATAATACAAATTTGCCTTATTGCCGTTTGCCTTATTTCATAGTTGATTGAGAAATAACACAAAGTTTTATATTTTACAATTGAAAAATAAAGCAAAACATATGTACATGGTAACACACATGCATTTGACGGCGGGGTGCTACGAAATGAATATAATAATCTTTTTGTAAAAGGGAAATTTCGCTTTTACGAAATGTATTTATTTATCTTTTTGTAAAAGGGAAATTTTATAACATATGTATATAGTAAATTGTACATGATAATCTTTTTGTAAAAATAAAAATTTCCCTTTTACGGAATTTTTATATAGTTCGAAATTAAAAAGTGACTTTATTTCCCATTTGCAATATGTGGAATGTGTCTTTATTTCTCATTTACAGTCAATTTTTATGTGTTCTTATTTCCATTTCAATTGGAAATAATGTCCCGTGACTTTATTTCCATTCCAATTGGAAATAAAGTCACAGTGACGTTATTACCAGTGACGTTATTGCACCCCACCTACCAGCACGACCCATACTACATAGACGAAGAGGAGTACTCGCAGGACCAGTACTACCAACAAACCTGGACTCCCACTTCCCAGGAGTACGAAACGGCTTTGGATAAGGAAGAAAGCGGACAGTCATTCCAGGATAACGACAACCAAAATCCAGGAAATGATACTCAAGATCATATCGATATTCATTTTTTAGGATGAATAGTTCTTCGTTGCCATATGTTGAATGCAAAACGAAGAACGGTAAAATTTTAAAAATGTTAATCGATACTGTATCAAGTAAAAATTATATCCAACCTTGTCACGTTTTAAGGCAAATACCTAACGAACAACCCTTTTTTGCAAACTCTATAGCAGGACAAACACAAGTAAGTCACCATACGATTATAAATTTCTTTGGCAAAAATGATACAAATCTAAAATTTTTTATACTTCCCATTCTGAAATCCTTTGACGGCATAATTGGCAACGATAGCCTAAAGGAACTTTACACAACAATAAACATTTACGACGACACTGTAACATTTGGCAATGGTATCAAAATTAGAATTAAACAACAACTTTCCCCATCGTTCAACAAAATTGACATTAGGACGGACCACATGACAATAACACAGAAACAACATATACATAAATAATCTCACATACAAATACCCTCATTTATTCGTAGAGCCAGACGAAAGACTTACTTAAACAACGACCGTACTAGGAGAAGTCAGGATTTCTTCGGACACTCCAGTATATACAAAATATTATCCCTATCCACTAGCAATGAGAGATTTTGTAACAAAAGAATTAGAAAATTTACTAAATAACGGAATTATCAGACCATCCCGTTCGCCTTACAACTCACCTGTTTGGGTTGTACCTAAAAAATTAGATGCCTCAGGACAAAAGAAATATGGGCTTGTAATTGATTACAGGAAATTAAATACATTGACAATAGCAGACAGATACCCCCTCCCAGAAATTAATGAAGTAATTTCACAACTTGGAGATAACAAATATTTTTCTGTTCTTGATGTAAAGAGTGGCTTCCACCAGATTCCTTTGAAGGAATCCGACATTGAGAATACAGCTTTTTCGATTAATAACGGCAAATATGAGTTCACTCGACTTCCATTCGGACTTAAGAATGCACCAGCTATTTTCCAACGGGCGCTAGATGACATACTGAAGGAGCACATAGGCAAAATATGTTACTTCTACATAGATGATATAATAGTATTTGGCAAAGAGGTTGAATTTCTAGGCTTCATTATATCACCCACAGGCATAAAAACCAATCCCACAAAGTAAAGGCAATCCAGGAATTTCCGTGCCCAAAAACACTGAAAGACTTGAGGTCTTTCCTTGGCCTATCAGGCTATTATCGACGCTTCATCAGAGATTACGCAAAGTAAGCGAAACCTCTGACCTCGCTTTTGAGAGGGGAAGATGAACGCGTGTCCAAAAATGCCTCCAGCAAAAAGCCGATAGTGTTTGATAAATACGCTTTTGAATCCTTCAACAAAATTAAATCCTCCCTAATATCAAAAGAAGTTATACTATCATATCCAAATTTCACACAAAAATTTCATCTTACCACCGACGCATCCAACTATGCTCTAGAAGCCGTCCTCGAGCAAGCAGGTAAACCTTTATATCCCGACCACTAAACAAAACCGAAGAGAGCTATGCCGCAAACGTAAAAGAAATGTTGGCTATCATTTGGGCTATTACCTCACTTAGAAACTATTTATACGGATCAGCGAAAGTTGTAATCTTCACAGACCATCAACCACTCACCTTTGCGTTGAGCAACAAAAATCACAACGGCAAAATGAAGAGATGGAAGTGTATCCTCGAGGAGTACAACTACGAAATGAAGTATAAGCCAGGAAGGACAAACGTCATAGCAGACGCACCATCAAGACCTCCACAGACTGACATTAATGTTCTTTCAACTACAGACCATAGTAAGGAAAGCTCCTTATCCCAGCTACATAAGCCCCTATCAATGCTTTTAAAAACCAACTTTTCTTACTATTCGACAACGAGGACAGCAACACATTTCAAATATCATTCCCTACTTTCCATAGACACATAATCACAAAACAAAACTATTCTACACAGGACATCATCGACATATTCAAACGATACTTAGACCCAGCACTTCTAAACGGACTACACACGACAGAAACTCTAATGGGCAAAATACAGGAAATATACCCACTTCACTTCAGTAATACTAAAATCTGCTACACGCAAACTTTTCTTAAAGACATCGCATCCGAAACGGAGCAGGAGCAAATTATCATCAAAGAACATCAAAGAGCACATAGAAACAGTAGAGAGAATAAATCTCCAATTTTACAGAAATCCTATTTCCCGAGTATGCTTTCCAAAATCGAGAAAATCGTCAAACAGTGTTTTACCTGTCGTGAACAAAAATATGACAGACATCCACGGAAACCCCAATTCCAAGAGACCCCCATTACACAGGTTCCAGGAGAAATTGCCCACATTGACATTTATTCCACCGAGAAGAACCTCATCCTCACAGCTTTAGATAAATTTTCAAAGTATACAGGATCCAATAAGAGAATTAATGATCGCTTTCGGAACACCAAAACTCTTGGTAATATACAATGAGAAATCGCTAAATTCTGCTTCTATATCATCCCTTCTCAAAGACCGAATGTCTATATGTAGATGTTTACACCACACCTCCGTATAGCAGCACCAGCAATGGACAAGTTGAAAGGTTCCATAGCACACTCTCCGAAATAATGAGATGCATCAAAGCTAACTCCACAGGTATGCCATTTGAAGAATTATTATTTAAATCACTTCACGAATACAATTCATCAATTCACTCAACGAAAGAAAACAAACCCGTAGACATATTTTTTTCTAACAGGATTCACTCTGACCCACAGCAAATAGAAGAACAACGACAAAAAAATATTAATCTGCTTAAGAAAACACAAGAAAGATATCTTTCATACCACAATAAAAATGGATCAGAAAATAAGGACCCAGAATTAATTTATGTAAAAATAAATAACAGATTAGGATCAAAACTGACTCCGAAATATAAAAAGGAAACAGTTTCCGAAAATATGAGAGCAACAGTTAAAACAGCATCAGGAAGAATTCACAAGGACTAATAAAAAATATCTAATGCTTACTTTTAGGAAAAATGGACACCGTTAGATACATCCTCCTCTTGACCACTATTACAACCAGTCTCGCGAGCATAGAAATTTTGGACTATACAAACTCTTACCTAGTGACAATAAATAACGGACTAGCTAAAATTCAGGACGGGACGTTTAGACTAATCCATATAATTGCGAACAAGTTTTAACAGAGATACATGACCATATAACGGACAAAATCCCCAAGGACACTTTCCTTTATCCAATTCTTAAACATGAAATAAATCAAACTCTCGAAATCCTCGACACCCTAAAACCCACTAAAGCATCCCGAATCAGAAAGTCTATAAACATACTAGGTACCGCATGGAAATGTCTGGCAGGATCACCAGACCATGACGACCTCGAAATCATTAATAACAATCTTATAAACCTAAACCAAAATAATAATAAACAACGAACTTTTTACTAACAGAATTAACAACATGACAAATGTAATGAATCTAATCTCAAATTCAATAAGAAGAGATGATAATGTTAAAAACGAAATTGTAATTGAGTTACAGAGTAAGATTAGATTAATAAAAGAAGAACTAATTAATATAAAATATGCCATTCAATGGGCAAAAACAAATGTTTTGAACATTAATGTTAAACAAAGAAGAAATAAAAACTGCACTAGAAAAATTAAGAGAAGAACAAATACCATTTAACAACGCAGAAGAAGCGTTAGAATTTTCAAAAATAAATATACTAAGTAAGAAATGTTAATAATTTATATGATAAAAATACCGCTTACAAATAGCGAGATATTTAGAAGAATACCTAATAATAAGGCCAGTTAAGAAGCCAAACAACATTGTTATGAATATTAAATATTAAGAAATTATTAAAGGTAAACATTCAATCTATGGGATTAAGAAACCATGTAAAAAATATAATAATGAAACAATTTGTCAAAAAAATGTTTAGTAGATTTAAGTGAAGATTTATGTTTACCTAGAATAATAAACAGTTTAAATTCCACCTGCACCACAATCACGAGTCACGCTATTCCTACAATCGAAGAAATACAATCAGGTATAATACTTTTAAGCCATTTTAATGGTATAATAGATGTCAACGAAACACCTCAGATGATAAATGGGACACACGTATGACTTAATCTAAGGCGGATGAAGCATTTGTTCATGGCTGTTGTGGTCGTCGTAGGGAGCTTGATTGCTGTTTGGCATGAAGGTAATTAATGGAGTTTTTGAAGCTAATTTGGCGGCTTTGTCTGCATACTCATTTCCACTGATTCCAGCATGTCCAGAAATCCACATCAATTTGGTTGAGCTCTTTTATGGTGGTAATTGGTTCCGCTGAGTTTCTTGTCGGCTTCAAACGCTGATAGGCTGTCTGTACATACTATGATTTTTTTTTTTGATGCTTTAACAAAATGAAGAGGAGACAGTATGCCCTGTACTTCTGCATCAAAAGCTGATGCAACCATTGGGAGGATTCCATGAGCTAGTAAGACACCATTAGCGTTAACAACTGCGAAAGAAACCGTGTCGTTAGATTTTGACCCATCTGTAAATAGTAGTTTCCATTCTTTCTTTAAGAAGGGGTCAGCAATCGCGTAAAATCGTTGTCTATACGTGACTATATTAGTGCTTTGTTTCCGAAGAATAGTAAGTTCGTTCAGGAAGGACTTGTCTGGCAAAGACCACGGCGGCTGTCTCCAAGTTGGATGTGGGGCGGGCCGAAAGAGCAGATGAAGATTTCATGCTGCGTTTCCGCTTTTTTAGGAGCTGGATCTCTCTGCATATAACTGAGTTGCTTGTTGAATAAATGGTTCAAATTTCACGGCATCTGATGTAGTGAAGTCGATCCTCAATGGTGAGGAAGCCGCTTTCCGCCAGTAAATTTGCAGTGCGCGTAGTTTTACACGCTCTCAGGCTGCATCTTATAGCTGCATGATATGGTCCTTTGATTCGAGATAGGTGTGTCTGAGCACATTGACCGTAAATCGGCAATCCGTAATCAATTCTGGAAAGCAAAGCGAGTTGGGTAAGGAAAGGTATTTTATGAGGTTAAGTTTGGCAGCTAGGCTAGTTCTTAAATAAATACAGTGTTTAACTGACCTTACCGAGTGTTGAGACCAGTTGCTTATTGATGATAGGGCATTTTTGATGTGCCTAAGAATGTATTCACTGTTTCTTCTGTTGCACGTGAGATATAAATCGTCTGCGTAGAAACAATGGCTGATCTTCTTATGCGAGCGGAGTATTTTGCTAAGGTCATCGAAAGCAATTAAAAATAACGTCGTTGAAAGCGGAGAACCCTGAGGTATTCCATTATGAAGAGGATGTATTGATGAATGGGTGCTATTTACCCTGCTGCATAATGAATATGCTGTCAGAAAAGATTTAATGTAATTGAACATTTTTGGGCCTATTTGGAGATCGATTAGCTTGCTAATCACCACATGTATACCCACTCTATAGAAAGCTTTTTCAAAATCGACTGAGAGTACTGAAAGATGACTTTTAGATGAGAGACTTTTTGCAATTAGGTGATCAATATAACAGAGTGTGTATATTGTGCTGGATTCTGGCCGAAAACCGAACTGATTAGGTGAAAGTGACTTTGAAGACGTTAAAAGCCAAATGAGCCTTTTTGAGACCATTTTTCCCTGAAGTTTGCTGATGCAGGGGAGCAAAGATATAGGGCGATAGGAATCTAATCGCTGAGCGTCCTTGTTCGACTTTTTTATTGGAATATCAACTGCAGTTTTAAAAGAATGTGGAAGGACACCTGTTGAAAAAATACAAATGAGAAGTGTAAGCAGACGCATTTCGAGAAAGCTTGGCATATTAGAAAGCATGGGGTAAGAAATTTTGTCGTATCCTGGGGTAGTGCCTGCAAATGATCTTAACCAACCTTCTAATTCATTTAAATGAAACGGGTAATCGATCATATTAGATTTGTAGTTGGAACTGGAAGTTTCGGATTGCTGTTAAGTTGTAGTTTTCGCTAAACGAAAAGCAGAGGAGAAATTTGAATCGTTGGAGTTCGAAGACCAATATCTAGCAAAGGATTCAGCAATATATTTTGGATCCGTAACCGTGGTAGAAGCTGTGTTAACGGAAATTATAGTAGAAGGCTTGTACGTGCCTACTAATTTACGAACGCTTTGCCAGATGACTGAAGTAGAAGTACTGGGATTGATTTCGCGTGTGAAATCCGCGAAGCTTTGCAGTTTTGCTGCTTTCTTGGCCCTTTTAAATAAATCGTTGGCTTTTTTGTACGTTATCAAGTCTTCATGAGTAAATGACTTCCTGAAGTATCTCTTAAAGTTTAGTATCTCTTAAAGATTTTAATTCTGATGACCACCTCGGCACAATCCTACTAAACTTATTGTAAGCTGTTTGTGGTATGGAATCGTTGGCTGCTGAAGGTATTAACTTTTTAATACGAGAGGCTTCGCTGTTGATATTATCAATAGGGGGGTATGAAATCGATAAATCTAGTATTTTGTCTAGAAATAGTGACCAGTTAGCCCTTCTAGTGTTGTAAAGTGGGATTGTATGGTGTGGAGTATATCGATCTAATGTAAGGGATGTTATAATTGGGAAGTGGTCGCTGTAATGTAAGTCATTAATAGCGTACCAGTTGCACAACGGGACAAGTAGGGAAGAGCACAAAGCCAGATCTATTTGCGTTAGGGAATTGTGGGTACTAAAATGTGTTACCCACACGTCATTAAGGGTGCAGCGGTCCGCGCTCATTGGGATCAGCGGGGCGCTTAGGACCACACCCACTCTCGCGCTCAATGTTATCCTTAACCCTACGGTCCATAACCGGGTACCCGGGTAACAATTTGAATTTTAAAGTGCTGCTGTTTCTATAATATTGAAGATATCAACATGAAACTCGGGATCATCAGACATTTCGGCTAAACTTAGAGACTAGAAAAAAGTTTATCAAATTTGGTTAAATATATTAACCAAAAAATGAGTTTCATGTTTTTGCATACAGGGGTACATGACCAGGGTACCCGGGTACCTTAGCGCAAATTACCTTATATTTCAAAGAAAAAATGTTTTTTTCATTTTTATTTTGTTTCATAATGTTTATTGATGTGTAAAATATGAAATGTAATTGTTTCTTAGTTGAATTATTTATATTTTATTCATTTTAACTTATTTCTAATATTTGATGTCTTATGTTCAGTCATTGTTGAAACACGGAAACCATTTTGATATTGTTTTAGTATGCTGATCGCAAACTGGTTTCTTGCAAACGCTGCATACTTTCCTCGTGTTTCTTCTCCTTTTATCTGGCAAAGAAGCGCACAGATAACAGCTTCCTGCCATCAGTAGAAGCGGCCGTAGAAGTAGATGGTTGCTCGGTATAGGTTACCGTCTCCAGTGGTCTTCCCAAAAAGCTCTCAATTGCTGTTTTGGCGAAAAAGACTTGGCGATTGGTTGTTCTTTCTTCTATTATTGGCGCACACAAGTCTTCAGCAAGGTTACGCAAAAAGAGTTTTCTCCGTGTTGTTTGATATGGAACAATTGTGTTATTCTCATAAAATATAGTGTATGCCGCGAAAGCACTAACATCGAGCATATTGTGCAAAAACGACAAAGGCCACCTTTTTGTGTGTCTCTGTGTGGTATACTCCCGAAGCGTCTGGTCCATAACATCAACGCCACCTTTGTTATAAAAATTGATGATTTCTTGCCGTTTTCTTCTACAGTTGCATCATCATGCATAGCCGACAACATTATTACTGAATTAGTTTCCCTCTGTTTGTATGTAACCATAGTCACCTTCTCGTGGAAACCAAATTTGCTTGTCCCAATGGTCCACCTCTTATCGTCTCTCATTTCTGTTGGTATAAAGGCTTTGTTTCGCCGAAGTGTTCCGACAATGCTAGGTTTGACGGATATCAGCTGCTTCGCCAGTGGCAGCGTCGTAAAAAAATTGTCCATGGTGATATTACGTCCGCTACCGTAGTATGGTCCAACCAAATCTCTGACTACTCTTTCGCCTACACCAATTTCGCGACCACTGTCTTGTTTGCCAGTATATATTTGGCCATGAGGAGGATATGAATTTTTAGCATCGCATATCCACCATACCTTGATACCGTATTTCGCAGGCTTCGATGGAATATACTGGGTAAATTTCGTTCCGACGCGGTACGGATACAATTGTTCGTCAATTGTTAAATTTTCTGTAGGCGCATAATATTTTGCGAGATTGGCGTTCAACATTATCCAAACATCTCGTATTGGAGCTTCTTTGTATGTACGCTGCCTCCCGTTTCTTGTTCTCGCGTCATCAAAACGTATAAAATGAATAAGATCCCAGAAGCGGTTTAATCCCATTGTTGCGCGGAATATAGGATGAGACAATTGCGTCCATAAGTCCCTTGCATTTTCATCATTGGAATGATTTGCGCCTGCCATTATCAGCATTCCAATGAATGCGTATATTTCTGCCACTGTCGTATCCCTCCACTTCAATTGACGCTTTTTTGGGTTTGCTGCATTGTAGGCATCATAAGTTGAATTGGCTTTTTTGATGGTATGACGCACGATTATATCGACCATTTCTATTGTAAAATAACACTTGAAGCATTGCATACCAGTCATATTTTCCGTCGTTCGTAATGGACCATTGCGAGTTCTAATGATGTTGTGACTCCTTATTTGTTGACAAACAGGCGGTGTTGGTTGTCATTGAGTACCATCACGTGCAATCATACTTTCTGTTGTGCTTTCTTCAACCATATTAGTTTCATTGTCACTTTCATCTTCAATTACATCTTGCTCAATTTGCATTGGCGTGTCAATAGCGGCTGGAATTTCGTTGTCATTGTCCCAGTCTTCACTCTCTGACTCTTTCACTTCTCCAGTAAATACCTCTTCTTATTCCTCAATTGGCACTAAAGCGTCGCCCTCCTCAATCATATCATTAAGTATAGACTCAATATATCTGCTTCTGGCTTCTTCACTCAAACGCAGATATTTTCCTTCAGTTCAAAATTCTATTTTGCGGTTAATTTTTCTTCAACTTCACTGTTCAACTGTTCAACTTATAATGACGAAATCATTGAAATGTATTCTTTTTCCAGCGTAGCTGAACATTTGCTACCTAAAAACACAAACAATTCACAACCAGGTACCAAAAACATGCAAAAAACGAACCCTTATAAAACCAGTTTCTCTTTACTTTTGTGTGCATGTTAGGTACAAATATGCCTATAGAAACCAGAATTATTTTACAAACATGAAATTTGTACAGTTCAGATGTAAAAACTAAGCGTTTCTAATAATCTGTGCAGATATATATTATTTTATTTGAATATAAACGAAAAAACTGCACTAGGTACCTGGGTACCCTGGTTATGGACTCCCGTTCATCCAGCTGGTTAAGGACCGTAGGGTTAATGTGTTACCTGTGGACATTGCAGACAAGGTTGCCGCAGCTCGTGCCGCAACCCGGCTAGGGTGCAATAGATACGGATTCAGCTCGGCCTTTGGGCATTCTAGGATTCTTGCCTGCTTCAACTTTGTCCCTCCGGTAACATATTGCTGTCTGCCTACTCCAGCTCGGGATTGCTCTTTCTCCGCTCACATCCCGCGTAATGAGGAGTGGAAGGAGGAGGAGCATGTGGGGCGGTAGGACGGTGAACTTTTTCACGGATGGCTCGAAGCTGGACAGTAAGGTTGGGGGGCGGAGGTCTTCTGCGAGGAGCTCTCCCTCAGCCGCAAATTTAGGCTTCCGGACTATTGGAGTGTGTTTCAGGCAGAGGGGCCGCAATCAAGGAGGCAGCCGATTGGCTACTAACCAATGTAATGCTTTCTAGACGGGCTAACATTTATTCTGATAGTCAGGCCGCTATTAAGGCCTTATGATCGCTAATGGTGATATCAAAACTTGTCAGAGGGTGCCTGATTTCTCTTGCAGCCGCCTCAGAGTATCTCGACGTTAGACTAATTTGGCCATAGTGACATTCAAGGGAACTGCATGGCTGATGAGCTCGCTCGGCAGGGTACCCTGGAAGTCATTTCTCCATGCAGGGAGAGGGTAGGGCCCCTTTGGCTGCCTACAGACTTCTCCTGGACAGAGGGCTCTCGGTCGTCTCAGCGAGCGCTGGGGAATTGCCACGACATGGAGAATTACAAGGACCCTCTAGCCGAGAGTGGATCGTGGGCGTTCTAAGGAGCTGAGGTCGCTTACTAAGCGGCAACTCTCGACCCTCGTAGGTGTTTTGACTGGGCATTGTCCGTTGAGTATTCATGCGGTTAGGCTGAAGATAGTCTCTGACCCTTTCTGCCACAGCTGTATGGAGGAGGATGAGGTGGATTCATATTTTAATTTTCTGCTTAGCTGCCCTGCCTTTGCGAGACTGAGGTTCAAGTACCTAGGTTCGTACTTCTTTATGACTCCAGAAGAGCTTTTTGGGTGGAGATTGGTAATTTGCGTGACTTCATTCATTGTACGCAACGTTTCTCAGGTTAATCTTTCCTGATTTTTCCGATTCACGTTACCGTTCATAAAACAAATGGCATCACAATGGATTCCTACTATGTCTAAGTGAGTTCCCATTGCGGGACCTACCACAATAACCTAACCCAACCTAACCTATTGAGTATGAATTTGGTATATTACTGGATCAGTAATTGTATGGTGGTGATTGTTGATTTTGTAAATATTTGCGAGAACTGGGGAAGAGGGGTTTGCAGAGGTTTACGGGATGTGGTCAGTAGGTTTGATATTCATGTTATCGTTAATTAGAGAAATATGTAAGTCTGATAAATGCTGTCTGTCAAAAGCTACGTTAAAGTTTGTGTTATAAAGGCTAAAGGGGCGTGTATAAAGGCTAAAAATAAGCAAAATTGAACCCGTGTTGACGTCTTTGTTATCGATTTTCTTTGTGAATTTGTGTACGCCAACTACTCTTTGGCTTTTCAAGTCCTCTAATATATCCGATTCTGTAGTTGGAATTAAATTTCTGTCAAATATTGTCCCTTTAGTGGAATTTAGATTTTGATGAAGCGAAATAGACACTTTTCACAATCCGTTGGAATTAAATTTCTGTCAAATATTGTCCCTTTAGTGGAATTTAGATTTTGATGAAGCGAAATAGACACTTTGCACAATCCGCCAAAATTAGTAGTGTTAATGAATTTCTCAGCTACTCTTTCATTCATGGTTATCACAAGGAGACTACCATCGCGAAGCATATTTACCGATTGTATCTCAGTACTGATCGAGTCCAGTGCCTTTTTTTTGGCAAATACACTGAAGTTTGCTAATGGTTTTCCATTTTCCACTGATTTAATAGTAATGAACTTGGGCTGCACCTGATTGGTTTTAATGGTTGGTAGCTCGGGGAAATCTAAAATTGTTATATTTTTCACTTTAGAATCTTTTTTCTTGCGTTTAGTTTTGGGACTGGCTAGCGTGTCGTGGTCTTCCAACACGCTAAACCTATTCCCCACAAGGAGAGGAGGCGGTTCCATTGATAAACACTATTCCTATACCTTTGTGGATTTATTTGTACGGTCAAATAAGAAAATATGGAATTTGAAGGTAACTATATGTAACAATGCATTTAGTACAAATAAGCACGAGAACTATCGTCGACTAGCATATACATAAGTCTACTGGGATGAAATTAAGCCCGCTATCTTTAGTTTCTTAATATTTACTTTTTTGGCGAGAGCCATGCAACTACCCTTAGAGAATGCTGCATTAATCGTGGCTTTGCGGACCCTTTCGTTAACTTTGGAGGGCAACGGTGCTTTCTAGTGAATATAACCATTTCCGTTTTGCAGGAGTTAACCTCGACTGCGGCACCAGCGCGTAAACCGTGTTCCAGGCCTGTTAGTGTATCTAGATGCTTACCTACCGCCGTTATGGCAATGTCATCTGTAAGCTTTTCACATCTCTTTTTTCTATCCACTTACCCTTAGAGAATGCATGTTGGTCATCCGAGAGTCCCGACCCACTATCGCTCTTATGTAAGTGTCAAGGATGAGCTCCAATATTTCAAAAGAAAGGACAATGGGATTATTGGTATGAAATCTTTGAGTTTGTTTTATAAAGCTTTTCCCACTTTTGGAATAAAAACTATTTTTACCTGGGTCCATTTTGGTGGTATATAGTTGAGGCATTTTATCGCCCTATATATTGTTTTCAGTATTGGTTTTAATCTATCCAAGGTCTGTTGCAGCTGAGCAAGTATGCTCCTTGGTGATTTGTATGGGAAGAAGTTTCGAATCGCTGGATCAATATATGTATGTCTTTTTAGTCTTGGAATCTAAGCGCCCTGGGGAGTAAGTTTGCATGAGAAGTTCTCGTCCAGTTCCTATCATCCTAAAGTAGAAAGCTAGGCACGAAGGGTTCTTAGAGAGGATTTTATGTCAACGGCTTGACTCAGAGTTAATGTTTACTTTGACAGAAGATTCCCATGAGCAACGTTTTGCGGCTCTGACTGAATATTTGAATCTGCGTTGGTAGTCTTTATACTCATTAAAATAGTTTGAGTATTTGGTCTGGTTAAATTTAATCCTACACTCGTTTCGGAATTTAGCTATCTCCTCAGACCAGAATGGGGGTGTTCGTTTCTTTTTGCAACTATTGGTGGACATGCTACTTTCGTCGCTTATTGAAAACCACTTCTGAGCTCGTCAACTGCAAAGTCGTATGCCTTCAAGATTATCTGGTGTTTCAGAAAGGTGTCTGATTAAAGTCGCCCAATTCGTGCGCCATCTTTTAATGAATTACTATTATGTTTCATACCTCCCTTCATGTTTAGGTTATAAATGAAGAAGCATCCACATATGCAAATCTTATGTTATAGGCAAGTATATGTTCAAAACTGACTCATATCGATCTTTGGTGTCGGTGCAACCCCATATATGGCAAATGGCAGTTGCATCTGCGCCAAAAAGGACGGGAATACCTTGTGATCGTAAGTAGTGTGCCATATAACTTGAATCCAGTCAGACATTTTTCCACTACAACCAACCTTTTCCACTACATTGTCTCAATCGCTAAATGTGTCAAAAGATAGACATCAATGTTCCTTTTATTATTAAGTATGTCTCGCGAAAATCTTTACTGCTCAAGTCATGAACCCGTTCTGTGACAACCTAAGGTTATTGTATGAAAAATATGTCCTTTACTCCACTTTACTGTGGTGGAGATTTATTTGTAAGATGTTCACCATGATCGCCTTTGGAATTAATTGGCCCAATTAACATGCAGTGGCTGCCTTCCTGGTCTGTATTGCGTTGTATTGTAACTTCTGCAAGGGCGCAAGTAAATTCTCATTGAGAACCAACACTGCCATCCTGCGTTTGGATCACCGTGGAAATCATTAAGCCACGTTCTTGACCTTGGACGGTTGGGAAATTTACCCATTGCACCACATCCAAACACACTGCGGGCCACAGCTCTCCAACCCTGTCAATAACCGCCTTCACCACCTTCACGCTCCGGTGCCATCTGGCATCCGAGCAGCATGGTAGGGGTCACGGGTTTTCCCATAGTACCTCCCGATAGACCATTCGCTTCCTGTTTACCCCGTTTTGCTGAGAGATCGCACAATCATAGGCATCGCGATCAATCATACCCGCACTAAGATTTTTCTCGCCTCGTCGGCGAATAATTTTTTCGGCCCCAGTCTCGCAGCCATTAAAGAAGGGGAAGGCTTCTTCCTGCTTACGTCCTCCTCTGAGCTTTTGCAGATTCACCTTCGCTCTTTCCCGGTGCTCATCCAGGAAATACTCCGCCTATATTTCAAAGCCTGCCTACCCTTCGGTTAGGTTCGCCTCCTTGGTATTACTTTTTGAGGATCCTAATTGTTGAGCACCTAGTTCGATAGTTCAGCTCAGGGTCCTCAGTTCTCTATGAGAGGGATAAGATACGGAGTCAGAGCTAAGTCCATGTGCAGTCAATAGCTTATCCTGTTGGTCTGGTTCCATTGAAGGAAAAGACGATATTTGTAAAATTACTGCCCTTGTGGAACCAGAGCTGGTTCTTCAGTTAGGTCTGAACATTCATTCATTTCATTCAACCGGTGTGTGGTTTCGAGGAATTTCCTAAAGAGGAGCTGTTCTTGAGGCATTAAATCATTTTCATTAATAAAAAAGTCAATTTCTTCTTTATTATTATTATTATTGTTGGAGAAACAGCAGTGCGACCTTGACGAACTATTCATGAGGTATTAAATCGTTTTCATTAATAAAAAAGGGTTAACTTCTTCTTTATTATTATTATTATTATTGACCTTTCGTCGAGTATTACGCCTATTGATATTGAGGTTTGTCAAAGTTGCATGGACTTTAGTTTTTAGTAAAGCTTGCGTTTTACCAGCATTTAGTTTTATTTTCCACTTATGAAAATAATTAGCGATATGACTCAGTGCATTTTGCATTTTGATTAACATACCGTGAGTAGACTTATGCGAGTAAAAAATACCGATATAGGCAAAACGTAGTGACAGTTGTTGGACTGTGGGACATCAGACACGTATGTATATATTGCCCAAATAGGTTGTATAACAGACGCTTGTAGAAACCCTGCCGATACTTTGGTTACGTCTGAACAATCTTTATGAGATGGATAGGCAATTTCAAATCTACGAGCTCAGATATTGCCCATGATGCCAAATAGAGCCAAAAGTTTTTTCAATATCGAAAAGAACTAATAAAATCGGTTAACTTATTGTTTAGTACTTGCTCAAATATTTTTCTCAGACTTGTCGAGTGACTTATTGGTCGATAGCTTCCCGTCTCGCTGGGGGGTTTCTAGGCTTTAGTATTGGAAATACTTTTGGCGATTTCCATGTTTTCGGGAATATTGAAGTTTGAGACATGAATTAATCATAAACGTACATGATTATTTTTTAAGACTTTGCATATAATCCAAAATGTCTTACTTCTTTTATCCAGGTCTTCTAATTTCCCATTCCATTCTTTATTTCTATGTGCAGAATTTTCATACGCATACGTCCAGAAAATCTAGGTTTTATTTAAATTTAAAATATGCTGAGAAAGTTTAAGAAAATAGATTGTTGGTGCTTTCTTAGGGACTTATATTCTGACTGCATTCATTATTTCTCTACTAAAAAATTTATGTTTAGACCAACGATTTCTACGGATTTAATTTCCTCTAAATTTGAAGATGCGTTTTAAACAAAAAAAAGTTCTCCAGTTAGTGTTTGCAAATTTCCAGGACACTGATCAGAATTTAACTCATTAATTGCTGTTGGCTAACATATATAAGTTGGAATGGTAGACAGCATGATATTAACATTATTCATTTATTTCTTCAAGTCAATGGAATATTACATTCTTACAAACTATATTACAAATCAAATCACACAGAATTTCTAACGACATTATAAAACACTCGTTTGAGAAAATCACTATTCAATGAACAATCTAATAAATAAGAGTTTGATAACAGCTTATTTAATTCTGAAAGCAATCTAGTGACAGATTATTATAGTAATTGGTTCTATGTAAATTTATATAAAACAAACAAACTTATCGCAAATATTTCGGAAGATCATTAAAAGTAATATGCTCTCTAACAACCCGGATCAATTAATTCTACCACTAATGATATATGCGATAAAAATTAAGGCATTCACCATTCGTTTACATTCAAGGGAATTCAAATCAATTAACGAACAGCAAGCATTGTAAGAAGGCATAAGTAGAATAAAGTGAAAACAATGTAAAGCGAAATGTACAAATTTTTTTTAATGAATTCAAGACGCGCATTATCAGAAGCATGAAAATGCCTCCAAATAAAGGAGGTGTTTTCAAACCTGGATCGAACAAACGTAACAGCGAAACGAGAAACGAGTACCAAAAACTGCACCCAAATCTACGATTTCCTCGTTACTAGATAAAACGCAGTTACCAAAATGGTAAAACGACAAAAAATTTGAACGAAGTTTCGAAAAAAATTTTTTAGAGCATTTTTTAATATTAAGGAATAAACGGTTTCTGTTGCACCTCTACATTATTTAGATCTTCCTGTAACTTAAGCATATCAATAGAATCACGTACTCTTAAATAGATTTTGCAGTCATCGGCATATAAAACATGTTGTGCGTTTACAAAGCATTGAGAAATATCATTAATAAACAAAAGAAACAATTCCTTGAGGAATATCTGACGATGCAACAAAAGGAAAATATCTGGCATTTTCCACAATTACTTTTGAAATTCAGTTACTAAGATAGGACTTAGGCTAATCAAGAAATTTTGAATTAAGCCCAAGATTTGCGAGCTTTGTGTTTAGAACTTTGTGTGATACTTTGTCATATGCTTTGGACAAGTCTGTGTATGCACTATCCCCTTGACAACCAAGCTCAAATGATTATATACAATATAGAGAAAGGACGGCTAGGTTAGTAAGTGAAAAGAACTAATTACATTTCCAACTGCAAAATATAATTCATCCTTGATAGCTAATTCAAAAAACTTTCAAACTTTAGTAGAGATTGACCTATCACAATAAAAACACCAAATAGACAGAGATTCATTGAAGATCAAAGAAACAGGTGAGGATAAGGAACTTTCACACATTTTTTTTTAAACTAGATAAACCGTTATTATCAAGCTTTGTAGAAATTTTGAGTGCTCTAATACTAGAAACAACGTCTTCCATCGTTAAACTTAACGCACCGCAATTAATAAATAAATCAATATTAACAGATAAGCTATCAGCCAGCACGTGTACATCATTTTCAGGAAGGAAACATAAATCCCGCTATTAGTAGTTTCCAGCCATGTAAGTGTCCTGGACCAGACGGAATTGTTCCTGCTGACTTACGGCACACAGCAGAAATGATTACACCCATGTACGTACTTACGTTTGATGTAACGTTACGAGTCAATTATATATCCCGTAGATGGGGAAAGTGGGTGTAGTGTTCAGTTCAGATTAGTCTGTCATCTTTTCTGCTCAAATCTCTTGAGCGACTGCTAGACCGCCCAACATGCTTATTATAAATAGTGATAAACTGAAACCATTCTCCAGTTAAGGACTGGTGAGTACAATTGAAGGATCACTACACTACGAAGATACATTACATATCCCCAGGTGCGCCAAAATTGCGGATATTGGTCGGTTCAAATGAATCAGTTCAACCATTTATCACGTTTGAAAACCAGTTTGGCATTCCGCTGGATATGTTTGGCGTTCCGTCTCACAATATGTAAATAAAAAACAGTTGGTACTGGGCGAACTTTTTAAAATACTTACATTTCCTCCTGGCGCTGACCCCTTAAAGAACTTGAAGGTATTTGTTATATATGTAAAGCTCCACTCCAATCAAACACTTAAATCCTAGAAATGTAAAATCTTACTTCACTCAAACACGTACATTCACATTCATGTTCATATCCACCACACATTTATTCTTATACTTACAACTGTATATCTAGTTCAAAAAATGAAATAAAGTCAGTCTTTCATCTACACTCAAACGCATAGCTTGTGACTTAAAGATTAAACAGTGGCGACGAGAAAAAAAAACAAAAGGCAAATTTTGTGGAAATTGTTAATTCTTCGATACACAACAATTAACATTATTAAGATGACGAACGAAAAAAGTAACATAGAAGTTTTGCTTGAACAGCAGCAGCAGTTTACAAAGAACCTGCTCGAGCAACAGCAAAAGTGGATGCAATCCTTCATGGAGCGATCAGAAGCTGGTGGTTCACACCGTAACGCGGGTGATTCAGCCATGTGCCCACCATTTCACAATTTCAACAAGGACTTGCAGAATTGGGATTCGTATATCCAACAGTTAACACAGCATTTCCTGGCGTATTCAGTTGGCGATGCTGAAAAGCAAAAAGCCTATTTTTTGTCGTGGATTGGCTCTGATGTGTATGAACTGGTAAAAAATATATTTGGAAGTAATAATTTACTTGCGTTCTCGTACAAACAGTTAATCGAAAAACTAACGGGGCATTTCCAAACGAAAAGACACATGTTAGCCGCACGTTATGATTTTTTCAAAAGAACGATGAAAGACTCACAAACACATAGAGAGTGGGTAGCTGACCTACGGGGAATCGCGCGCGAGTGCCAGTTCGTTTGTTCTGCTGCCGACTGTACGTCAAATTTTGTCGACGATATGATCCGCGATCAAATAATGGTGCATACGCCTTATGATTCAGTTCGTGTCGCGGCTCTACAAAAAGTGCAACCAACCCTTGAAGATGTACTCGTTATTGCCGAGACGTATGAAACAACAACGAAAACGGTCGCGACAATAAAAGATAATAGCGAAAAAGTGGTGAATTTTGTGCAGACACGCAAACATCAAAACAAACAAAAGAATAGTGAGGAAAAATCAAGCAAATATACTCTCAAATCTTGTTCGGGTTGCGGACACTCTCATTCGCGAGACAAGTGCAAGTTTCGCAATGCCATCTGTCACAACTGTGGCAAAAAAGGACACATTGCTGTCGTTTGTATGCAAAATAAAAGTAACAAAACTAACGACGATGTGAAAGGCGTTCAAAACAAAAACAAAGCAGCGAGTATGCAAACACAGAGAAACAAAATGAAAAGCGCAAATACAGTAGACTCAATCGAGGCAGTGCATAGTTTGACAGGCATTGTAAAATTTGAATCGAATAAAAACATTATTGATGTCGAGCTGCTAAACTAAATAATTTCGTTTCAAATGGACTCTGGTGCGACAGTTTCTGTAATTAATTACAAAACTTATAAGCAGTTGAACCGTCCAAAAATTAGTAAGTGTGATCGCATACTACACGCATTCGGTCAGCAACCAATTCCAATTTTGGGCGAGTTGCACACGGTCGCAAAATGTGGGAATAAAACCAAACAAGTGACATTAATTGTGACAACCATCGATAACTGTAATAATTTGTTCGGGTTAGACTTATTTCATGTATTCGGGTTTGAAATTCATCAAGTTTCGAACGTAGTTGAGGAAGCAGCGCCTCAAATAACAGAATTGTGTGAAAAATACAAAGAGGTATTTGAACCAGCTCCCGGTGCGATAAAAGACTTTACAGCCAGTGTTGTTTTAAAACCCAACTCCACACCAAAGTTCTTTAAATCTAGGCAAATACCTTTTGCGCAAATAGCTAAATTCAAAGCTGAAGCGGATAGACTCACAGAAGCAGGTATTTGGAAACCCATCAAATTTAGTAACTGGGCATCTCCCATTGTACTTGCGCCCAAACCAGATGGTGCAATACGTATTTGTGGCGATTTTAAGCAAGCAGTAAACGCTCAAATCGACATTGAGCAGTATCCACTACCAACACGCGACTCACTTTTACACACAATACGCCACGGTAAGCATTTTACAAAAATTGATTTAAAGGACGCATATTTACAAATGTTGTTGGACGAGCATTCTAAAAAAGTAATGGTTGTAAACACGCCCCTTGGTCTATTTCAGTACCAACGGTTACCATACGGTATAGCAAGCGCTCCAGCTATATTCCAACGTTATTTAGAACAACTTCTAAATGGTATAGAAGGCTGCGGCAACTATTTAGATGATATAATTATCACAGCGCCAACAATAGAGCAACATTTAGAACGAGTCGAACAAATCCTAAAAATACTACAAGAAAATGGAATTAGATGTAAAAAAGAGAAGTGTTCCTTCCTTCAAAGTGAAATACAGTACTTAGGCCGTCGCATAAGCGCTAATGGGGTTCTTCCTGACCAGTCAGGACTCCAAGCAGTCAAAGATCTCAAGCCTTCTGCTCATCTGCGAGAACTTGAGGCGTTTTTGGGCAAAGTGAACTATTATCACAACTTCATTCCCAACTACTCACAATTAGCTGCACCACTAAACCAACTTCGAAAAAAAGGTGTTCCATTTAAATGGGGCCCACAACAGCAGAAAGCTTTTACAGCTTTAAAAAATCACATTTTAAATGCTACGCAACTAGCTCATTTTAATGAAAATCTACCCTTAGTCCTCGCCACCGATGCATCTTCCTTTGGTATTGGTGTAGTACTATCGCACGTCCAGCATGATGGCAGTGAGCGGCCGATCGCTTTTGCATCCAAAACACTGGATAAGCACCAAGTCGAGTACAGTCAAATTGAAAAGGATTAGCAATTGTCTTCGGAGTAAAGCGATTTAATCAGTATCTCTATGGAAGAAAATTTACTCTCGTCACAGACCATAAGCCGTTGGTAACTATTTTCAATCCGAGCAAACATCTGCCTTTGATGACAACAAATAGGTTACAACGTTGGGCCGTCATGTTAATGGCTTACACTTTTGATATAAAGTACCGCACGACAACAGCTCATGGAAACGCAGACGCACTTTCGCGACTTCCATTGAGCACAGACGAAAAGTTTGACAAGCATGAGGCTTGCTACAATCTCACCAGTCTATCACCACCAATCAACGCAGAAGTCATCCAGGAAAGCACCGAAAAAGACGTCTTACTTAAGAAGGTACTATACTACGTATCCAATGGTTGGCCAGAAAAATTACCGCAATGTGATCAAGATATTTTGCCGTTTTTTAATCGAAGATTTGCTTTAACCATAATCGAAAATATGTTGTGCTTACACACAGATGTCAATCGTATTGTCATTCCTCGCTCCTTGCAGCAAAATATTCTCCAACTTCTACACGAAGGACATTGGGGAATAGTCAGAATGAAGCAATTAGCACGACAATATGTGTGGTGGCCAGGCATAGACATGGACATAACACAACATACAGCCAGATGCGATCCTTGCAAACGCAATAATCCTGCTCCAGCCAGAGAATACCAAAGCTGGCCAAAAGCTACAACTGCATGGGAAAGAATACACATCGATTTTGCCGGTCCAATTTTCGATTCAATGTGGCTTATTTGCGTAGATGCGTATTCACAGTTTCCATTCGTTACACAAATGTCATCGACCACAACCGAAAATACTATCACAGCCTTATCGGCAATTTTCGCGATTGAGGGATACCCAAAAACCTTAGTTAGCGATAATGGGCCTCAGCTGACTTCAGATGCTTTCTAGCAATTTTGTAAATTACATGGTATAGCCCATATAACAACAGCACCATTTCATCCAGCGTCAAATGGATTAGCCGAGCGTTTCGTCCAATCATTTAAGACATCAGTCAACAAAAATATTCAAGACGGGTTGCCAATCAAAACTGCAGTAGTAAAATATCTCGCTTCGTATCGGTTTACACCTAACCTACAGGGTAAAACTCCAGCTGAGCTACTCCATGGCCGCCCAGTACGGACACTTTTGAGTCAAATTTTTGAGTACCCAAGAAAAGCCGCAGAAAGTCATCAGCAAACAACGAAATACGAAAAAAATCAAAAAGTCTACGCTCGAAATTACGGTAAAGGGGAAAAATGGATCGATGCTATAATTAATAGGAGAATTGGAAAAATGATTTACGTCGTTCATACCACGCAGGGTTACATTAAACGCCACATTAACCAGCTCAAGCCAAAGTACAGTTCCAGTGACCCCAACATCTGCGCAATGCCAAAAGTTTCCGGGACACCCGACACAGTTACAATCATTCCACCGTCGAATTCGTCACCAACATTGCAACCAGCTACAACTTCAGAGCAAATTAGTCCCCGAAATGCCGAACCAATTTGCAGCTCTGTACCAATTACACAAGAAACTCCGACGCCAATTATGCAACACGATCCAGACACACCCTTACGCAAAAGTAGTCGGATCCGTCGAGGCGTTAGCCGCTATTCACCGCCAGACTTCCGAAAAAAAAAAATAATAATAAAATAAAATTTTAAGTACATATATCGTTGTCAAATTAAGGGTGGAGATGTGTTATATATGTAAAGCTCCACTCCAATCAAACACTTAAATCCTAGAAATGTAAAATCTTACTTCACTCAAACACGTACATTCACATTCATGTTCATATCCACCACACATTTATTCTTATACTTACAACTGTATATCTAGTTCAAAAAATGAAATAAAGTCAGTCTTTCATCTACACTCAAACGCATAGCTTGTGACTTAAAGATTAAACAGTATTGGAGGAACAATAATTGTATAGCAAACCCGGGCAACTCTGACTGATCTACATCAACGATCTCTCAACAAAATTTCGCAGTGGTGCAACAGGGAGGACTGGGAGTGAAGCCTCTACCGACGGGCCTGGTGCTCTTCACTAGAAAACAAAAGACACCGGGTCTCGAACATCTAACTAAAGGGAGAGACCTCATATTTTACAGGATACTAAAGAGAGGGGCATATATTGCAAATAGAGTGCGTAAAGCAAACGTGCCATTATACTTCTGCAGCAGGTCAATTGGAAACGGTGAAAGATGGAATCCAAAATTTTTTGCAAATAGAGTGGGTAAAGCAACCGTAGCACTATATTTCTGCAGCAGGTCATTTCGAAAAAGATGAGGGATGGAATCCCAAATATTAACTGGTTCTACACCGTAGAGTGGTAAAGTGGTAAACTTCCAATGGCTTGCATCCATACTCTTTACGGTTACGATGAGAACAACTTCATTAGAGACAAGGAAATCTGCGAATAGATTGGCAGTTTCAATAGCCAAGTACGAACTTTTTTAATTGAGAAACAGAAAAAGAAAATATCAGACCGATTTTTTTAATTTTATGAAGCTCCAAAATGGTTTTGGGTTCCTCTTTACATAACTTTCACTTTGCAAAATATATTTATTGTATACAAATTTATTGAGACAATTAAAGTCGTTACTTGTTGCAAATATTTTTGATAGGCAACGATATTATCAGTTCAAAAGATGTTAATAGTCCTGAGATTTTTTATCGTTATCTTTTCTAGACCCTTAGTATACCACTGGAATACACTAATAAACGGTAAAATTTTTTTGGCCGGGTCGGAATAAGCTTCATGAAGACTATCGTTAAATTAGTTAAAAAGATACGATAGCAATCACAGACTTCGAGCTCACTTAATAGTTCCTCCCAATTAATAGTATTTAATACGTTATTTGGGAGTTACGGCTCGCATAAATTGTAACTAAAGTCCAAAACCACAGTTAGGCAAAGTATAATATGTATGAAAATTATAAAAATTTATTTGCAGGACTAGAGGTATATGATGATCTATATTCAGCCATAAAGAAACCAAAACTATTACTGACAAGAAATAAGAACTAAGATTTTAGTTAACTTATTTATATAAGAATTAATTTGCAATAAGTCCAAACGAAGATAGCTATCAATTAGATAAGTTTCATGGGGTTTACTAAAATCATTGTGAAAAATTACAAGTGAAAAATCTTAGGCCCAGCTGAGATCACCTGATTTGGAAGGATGCATTTTTTGGGCACTAGACACCATTTTTGCACAGAGTGGTTTTCACACTGTCCAAAAAAATTTTTTAAAATTGTAGTTGAATAACATTTTTCATTCATTTTACAAATATTTTCTTAGCTACCACACAATACAACATTGTGTTCACAAATTTTCCCAAAACTACATCAAAATACAACAGTGAAGTTGATGTTTTTTTTTTATATTTCTCTTTCACAATTTCTTTCGTGTAAAAATTTCTGCTGCTTAGTCAAACAAGGTAAGATAAATTTTAATTTTGCTTAAATTTAAACCATAAATTACCATATTTCCCCCCTCCCCACAATAGGGCTACTCAACCTAGGCGACTTTAATGGAATAATTTCTAGGTGTGGCTGTGTCGGCGGCGGTGGCGGTGGTGGTAGTAGTAGTGGTCAGGAGCTTTTCGTTTCCATGGCGTATCAAGGCTTAGTGGAATACACAACAAAGTAAGACTCGAATCATGATCCGAGTGATAAAAATAATATATGCATATTTGGCCCGTTGACATACCAAGGTAGGTGTAAGCTAAATTATTGTATAACAATGTATCTAATACAAATTATTTGCAGCCCATTGGCTTATAGCGTGCTCATACTTTGGAAAAGGCTTTGCTTTTTTACTTTAGCTTAAAATGAATAGATACGAACATTTATTAAATAATAAATAATAAAATTATATATGTACATATATAAAAGTAAATAACATGATATTGCTTGGGAATAGCGGCAAATATATAAAAAATATAGATATTAAAAAATCCGCTGAACCGTTTGGTTCGAATTGAAATGGCCTCCTCCATGTAGGGTTGCATTCCAGTGGTAACTTTGCAGAAACTTTGTTCATGATAGTTTGTACCAATTGGTGCAAATTCTTGGTGGAAGAATGTTTACTTGCACCAAATTGAGAAGTATAGCTGATCCCAACATTCTTAACTCAATGAACATATAAAATATAATTTCTTGAACTAATTTAATAAAACAAGAGACAGAAAAACTAATTTGAAAAAGAAAAAATGAGTTAAAATGCATAAGCAAAAATTGGATATTACTATAAATTTCTGTCTGATCCTTAAGAGCATTACGCATTTGACTGAAACTGGCATATTCGGGTGATAATCTTTTCAAAGCATCAATTTCACCATGAATTATGGTCAGAGATGACTGAATTGACTGAGCACTTTTGCATTTGCATTTTCAAGCAATTTCATTTAAATTTAATTTCTTCATAGCTATTTTCCGATATAAATATAACATGTGTTATATATTGCACTACCTATACTTTTAGAACTATTTTAGCATGTTTTACCTTCCTTCTATGTTTTTAATACAAATAGTAAGTCATTTCAATTGTGGATGTCTACTTCAAATATATGAATACTTTTCAATAAAATTAAAAGCGGGACAGGAAAGTGCAATATGCAAACAATTGGGAGAAATATTTATCATAAAATTTATTAAAGTTTTGTTTTTGTATTTTGTAATCAGAAGTAATATGTTATTACAACATGGCAACCCGTATTGGCATTTTTTAGTGCAAACGGCGTTGCCTTCAATTGATCAAAATCAGTATTCGCCACCCTGGTTTTCCTGCCTTTTTATTACTCGAATTCTTGTATTCACATATCATTTATCGTGCAATTTCTACGTCTGGCAGTTCTTATTAGCCCTTATGTGACTTCCCGTATTAGCTGTGACCATTCATAATGAGAAGACTTTTCACTAGTATTTATTCACATTGACTAATATCACAGTGCACTAAATAGCTATTAGGTTGCAAACGAACACTTGGTAGGATAGGAAATTGCCAGAAAAGCAACAACACTAACTCGGAAACATATGCGAGTTAAGCCAATTAGGTAAAATGATATCCGACCTAAGATGTGATAGTATTGGAAAGTAAAAAAACTGCGCTATTGTGAATGAGCCGAAGAAAATACATGGGAAATTTCAGTTTAAGACCTAATTCATTTTTATTATTATTATTGGCCTTATATTTATGAATCGTCTGTATAATTTATAGAGCTTGGGGCCAGGTTTTTATTAGGGAATAATATGAGAGAACAACAATTTTTCAAAGTGGTGTAAGTGATAGCTACTATTTCGGAGATTACCACATCTCCTCATCAGACTTCTTTTTTTCTAGACTTTACCTATCTTTGAACCATGGAACCATGCGAGCACGCAACCACTCAGCCACGCTCACCGTGTGAAAATTGTTTGTTTTCTCATTATCCCTATGTATTAGGGAATAATATGAGTTAGTTGTGAAGGTGCCTCTGCCCGGCTGGTGGATCTAAAGCCAAAGTCTGATATCACCGCCATCCCAGAGATGCGATTGACAGGGGAAGGAATAGGATCGGGCCTTGCCATACAACGGAGCGCAGTTTCGGTGTTGGGTTTGTGGTGGGAGAGAGCCTTCGTCGCCAAGTACTGTTGTTTCCTCTGGTGGACGAGCGACTGGCCACGATTCGCATCAAAGCGACATTCTTCAACATTTCGCTGATTTGCGCCCTCGCCCATACGGAAGGGAAGGACGATGTGATCGAAGATCACTTCTATGAGCGCGCATAAAAATGCTATCAGAAGGTTTCAACCCGGGGCAATTTCCTGTAAGAATGAAAACAGCGACCTGATGACCGACATCTAGATTCCACTCAAACTATGGAGGGAGAACTTCTTCATACCGCTTAATGTTAGTGGCGCGGAAAACATCGCAGATGATGAGCCCAAAACCTCCAATCAATGAGGACGGAGTCGAAGTACCGTTACCTGAACTGGACGAAACTGGAACGGCAATAGCGCGGCTAAATAACAATAATACCGCTGGTGCAGACGGAATGCCAGCGGAGCTATTTAAGTGAGGCGGCGAGGAGGTGGTAAAGTACATGCACCACCTCATTTGCAAAATATGGTCGAACGAACACATGCCAGCTGGTTGGAATCTAAGTGTACTCTGCCCAATCCACAAAAAGGGTGACCCTTCAGTATGTGTCAATTATCGGGGGACCAGTCTTCTAAGCATAGCATATAAGGTTCTGTCGAGCGTATTGTGTGAGCGACTGGAGCCCAACGAGAACGAACTGATTGGACCTTATTAGTGTGTCTTTAAGCCTGGAAAATCTACCATCGACCAAACGATACTCCAAATCTTGGAAAAGAGCAGAGAAAGCAGAATAGATACTCACCGTCTTTTTGCCCACTTCAAATCCGCTTTCGATAGCACGAGAATAAGCTACTTCTTTCTTGCCGCAATATCTATCCCAACAAAATTAATAGGGCTATGTAAAAAGACGTGGAGCAAAACCACTAGCTCCGTCCGAATCGGGAAGGAGCTCTCCGAACTGTTTGAAACCAAACGAGGTTTCAGGCAGGGTAACTCTCTCTCGTGCTGCTAAATACTTCCTGTCATCACTCCAGGAGTCATCGCACTCTCGTCTTGGCTCCCGCATCAGGGAACCACCAAAAAAACCTACAATAATGTCAGCCTGTAAATCCAAAGTAGAATCTCTCTTGCCAACAAGTGCTACTTTCGGCTGAGTAGGCAATTGCGCAGTAAAGCCTTCTCTCGACGAACCAAAATCACACTTTATAAGTCTCTCATCATGCCCGCGCTATTGTATGGCACTGAAGCAGGAGCACTGTTAGCATCGGATGAGACGGCTGTTGGAGTGTTCGAGGGAAAGAATCGCCGAAAGATTTTTGGGCCTCTACGTCTCTGCGAAGGCGAATACTGAAGACGATGGAACGATGAGCTGTATGAGCTTTACCGGGACATGTGCGATTGGGCATATATTAAAAGCTTAGCGACAGAGGATAACTTAGGTAAGGTTAGGTCAATGTGGTAGTTCCCTAAGGAGGAACTCACTTAGACAAAATAAAGAAGTCCATTGCGATACCACCTGTACCACCTGAACGGTAACGAACATCAGAATCAAAAAAGGTTAACCGGATAAACGTTGCGCACCCCGAATGAAGTCACGCAAATTACCAATTTCCACCACAGAGATCATCTGGGGTGCGAAAAAAGGAGCGTAGGCACTTTAACCTCAGTCTCGCAACGGCAAGACAGCCCGCCGAACCAGCTCATTAGCCATGTAGTTTCCCGCAATGCCGATATGGCCAGGTACCTAAATAGTTCAATGTCGAGACATTCCGAGGCGGCTGAGAGAGAAGTCCGGCACTCCCCGACAAGTTTTGGCCTCACATGTTTTCCCATCTAGAGCGTTTTACATTGGTGAGTCGCCAATCGGCTGCCTCCTTGATTGCGGCCACCTCCGACCGATGGCTTTTTCACTATTTCCTCAATGTTCGATCCCCAGGAAAGCTTCCTGTCCAGAATCAGGCCCAGATACCTAACCCGGTCAGGGAGCACAAGTCGGACACCGCCGATTGAAGAAGGTCGGATATCCGGCACTCTATACCTTCTGGTAAACAAGACTAGCTCCGTCTTGCTAGGATTGATAGCGATCCCACATCCTGTAGACCACTTTACGATCAAGTTAAGGTAACCCTGCATGATGTCAAAAAGGGTGCCTTAAAACTATCACCTGACAATGAGTGCTACCGTGGGCATAGGCAATAGCCGAGCAACCTCTCATTTATAGCTCCTTCAGGACACCGTTAATAACAGCGATCCAAAAGAGTGGTGAGCGAACCACCCTGCAGAGTACTCCTGCTCACCCTGTTTCTACATATCTGCCCTACGAGTATGCATGCTGAGCACGCGACAATCGCTCACGAGGGATCCCATCCCTTATATGAAGATCAATCAGCCTCTCCAGGGTTTTCAACAGAAACGAAGAGAGACTGATTGGCTTAAAGTCCCTAGGGGACACATGAGAGCTCTTGCCCGCCTTGGGAGTAAACACAACCCTCACATTCCTCCAGAGCCAAGGAATATAGCCTCTACTCACACAGTTCGCGCAAATAGGCACCTACCACTGACAAGACACCCTATCAGACTTTTGCAACTATGCGGGAATGATGCCGGCAAGTCCCAGCGATTTGAACGTCTTGAGGGAGTGACATAGACGGCACCAGGTTCCACGCCTGTGACTCCATACGGCTCAGGGTTGCCGGGAAAGTGGGAATCGAGGAGAAGCATAAGTGAATCCTCACTACTCATCGCTCAGTTTCCCAAGTTGTCCCTAAAGACACTTCTCCACGAGTCCCGCTTAGCTTTCATTATCTCGGATTTATAAATTCCTAACCCGCTACTGTATAGTTCCCAGTCCGAGGGTTTCCTACTCTTTCTCGCTTGATTAAAAAGATGCCTACCCGAAGCCCTAAGCTTTCCGATGTGGTTTCCTACTCTTTCTCGCTTGATTAAAAAGATGCCTTCTCGACGCCCTAAGCTTTCCGAGGTGGTTTAGACTTGCTGAAGGCTTCCTCAATGAACACGATATCTCAACCGCTTTATTAAAGGCTACGGTAAATTTCTCCACCAAGATGTCGATCGAATTCTCGGAAAGCAGTAGATGCCCCTGAGTTTCCACCGGAAGAAAATTCTGCAGTTTCCTACAAGATAGATCCCAATCTGTGTTCCTCAGATTCCTGTTGGGAAGATATTGAGTATCATCCAGGGAGAATTGAATATACCTATAATCAGAAAAGGAGTGAACATTTTGAACCATCCAGTTCGACATACGGGATATCAATTCAGACGAAACCAGGGTAAGGTCCAATAACTCCTCCCTGACCGAAATTACAACCGTAGCGTCGCTCTCCCTATTACAAACAGACAAGTTTTCGCTAAGAATAAAATCAAGGAGAGGCTCACCTCTTGCGTTAATATCCGAGCTTCCCCAATAGGAGTGCCTCGAATTAGCATCACATCCCATAGCGACGCCTGCCTTCCTATGTCTCGATTCCCCCGTAGCGTTCCTCAGCAGCGCTGGAGGTCGTTCCGTCGTGAGCCATGTATGCGGGCACGAGCCAAAGTTCACCGGCACCGCCTTCGAAGCTCAATGTTACAACGTCTCCATTGCTGAAATTAGACAGAAAATATGTATTTAATTCACCGCTCGTCGGCGTACGATATTCTTTTGAAGAGCCCGGAGTGCACAATAAGCATCGACCATTATAAATAAAAACTTATGCCGGGTATTTATGTATGTATGTATATAGTAGTTCTTTTTTTCATAATTTGTTATACTATCAATTGAGGGGGATTTCCCTGCTATTTTTAATTTTTTCTTGGGCAGCCGTTTTTGATTTATCTTTTTTTTAATTAAAATTTTTTTTAAATTCGTGTTTTTAAAATATTAAATTTAAAAATACGTATTTCTATAAAATTTTAATTTTTAACACAAATTGTTAATTTAAAAAAAAAAACACGCACTGTATAAATTTCATACAAATTTCTTGCAGAAGACTGTCATTCCTTTCGCAACTTTTGAACTTAGAGATAATAATAGGATCTATTTTTTCAAACTTTTTAATTTCTTGTCTGAGTTATATATATATAGGTTGACAAATATTTGAAAATACAAGACAAGTAGGAGTATTGTTTTTAATCAAGTGTCGACAGCATATATTTTACATCTGTAAAATGATCAATTATTTATATAAACTAGCCCAGTACGCTACGACGATTGCACGCTAAATTTTCACTCGAATCCCCTTCTCTTTCAATACGGGAATACTCAATTGCTACTGTTCCGCTTATTAAAAAAACAAAAATGGGTGTTACTTTTTAAATTTCGTACTACAAACATCAAAACGGCCAAACAGTAAAAAAAATATAATATTGCAGTGTACAACAAAATACAGTATCAATTTGTACACTCTATTGCTCTAAACAACAAAAACCACTTGATTTTTCTTTTGCCACTGAAGCAAAAGAAATACAATAATACAACGCAGCTGATGTTTCTGCTCTTTGCTACGAAAATGTTGCATGTTTTCTGTGCACTGCTCCGCTTTATACATTGTTTACAAAGAACGTAAATTACAAAGAAGTTGCATCACAAACAGCGACGGTGGTGAGTGAAAAAAATATTGTCTGTTCAGCTGTGTGTAAGAGTAAGCACGAAGCACTCTCTCTCTCTCTGCTCGCACACGAAATCTCTTGTATTCTTAATTTTTTTAAGAAGTTTTACTTCTATCACGTGTACGGTGCTGCAGGCGACTATTGTTTTTAATAAGGAACTGTATAATATCTTTTGCCGTCAAAAGATTAAGTAAATATCCACTACTAATTTCCATCTCTTGGAGAGGTGGTACTAAAATGTTACTTGATTTTTTTCCTTTGAGGTGTTTGCATTCTCCTTCATATTCGATTCGCCAGGAAAGGGCCTGACGAGGTTCCCAAAAGTTTTCATTTTTAAGTTTTATGAGAAGAATTGGTCTAAGCCATTATTTTACTTTGTTTAGATGGAATCATTCCGGCACTTTGCAATACGTTTCAATATTTTGCTTTCTCACGCTTCTTCAGTGGCTCCGAAAATATTAAGAGAAACACGTCATATACTAACGATCGCAATATACTCACTGAAAACTCTTACTTACTGTCTGTTTTGTTCAAATTTATTGTTTTGTAATTTGTTGATACTGTTTGATATTATTCACATACATACATAATGTATTAAAAATAAAAGTTTATTTTGCTGTAAGAATTCGTACACTTTTCGCTAAGTATAACGATATTTAAGTTGCTTAAAACGTACATATTTTATAAATGTAAGTTGCCAAAGATGCGAATATAGTTAATTTTTGGAATGCGACAAAAATACCAAATTTTGCTCGAGCAGAATTTTCTTATGTAGCATTTTGTAATGAGGCATAACTAGGGGCTCCCATTTCACATCACTGCGTGCTTACGAAATTCAGGGTTGTTTTCAAAATGGAATCAGGAGTCACTTTGAATAAAATTCTGATGTTCGGGGAAAAATTATATTACGATTTTGCTGACTTTATAATGTGGTTGTGTCATCTAACAGTATTGGAATTTGCTTTGACTTCACAATTATATTTAAGCAGGTGGGTAATGTTAAGATCCAGTAGGATTTCCAGAAAATATTTTGGCGAGAGGGTCCGAATCACATATTACACGAGTATTGCTTAACAGTCGTCATGACTGCGTTGGCATACATAGCAGTGCGTTGTTTATTTCAGACAGCTAGATACCAACTGGAGCGCTTTCCTTCAGTAGCTAGAGCAATTGTAGATGATTTCTATATGGACGCTGGTATTATTGGAGCTAGAACCGATGATGTAGTGGTTAAGTTGGCTAAAGAGCTGGAGCTACTCAAGTGGAAATCCAAAAGGACAAGTGAGCGCCGTGTTACTTTCTGTGTACGTTAGTGCCTCTGTGAAAGCCTGAAATGGCATATTGATGGCGATTATCTCACATTTGAGGCAAAGGCGCCACAGGCTTCTGCGGTTATTATTAAACGGATTGCTCTAAGCTGTGTTGCACAACTTTACGACCCATATGCTTAAATAACGCCGGTGACGTTCATTGGCTAGATAATAGTGTAAGATCTGTAAATGTTAAGATTAGGATGGGATGATCGTGTTCTCCCAATAAAAGAGATATATGGAGAGTTTTGGAGAGATATTACTGCTTTAGATAGGTTTTAGTTACCCCGATTTCTTGGAGTGGTAGTCTGGGCAAAGTTCAGCTGCACAGATTTGCAGAATATATGTAAGTTCGAATGTTAACACTGACGTTATCCGATGACAATGACTATTCCTAGGCTGGAGCTTGCGGCTACGGATATTCTGGCTAGACTGTGCGGAGCATGGAATGGAAAGCTTTGGATTATGTGATATCGTCCGATTCAATGATAGTTCTGCCCTGGCTGTGTGAGTGGTCATGCCAGCTTAAGGTTTACTCGACTAACCGGGCAGCGTCAATTCCGAAGACTTTAAACGACAATAAGTGGAAACTTTTGTAGAAGCGTTAAAGAAGATTATAAGGGCTCTTGATAATTGTATTATGAGCTAACATGAGCAATTTGGAACGCAAAGCGAATTTTATAAGGTGATAGCAGGAGTTCCAGGGCGAAGTTTGTGCAATCCCAATTTGTTTTATAAAATATTTTGATTTGTTGAGTATGTAAAAAACTAAAGTCAATAATACAACAAGAAACGCTTGGAGCAGCTTATATGCAGCCATGATAAGGAGAGCATACACATATGCAATCTCTATTACCAATGGTTCATATATCCTATACTCGAACTGCTGTATACAAGGCAATCACATGAAGTACACTCGTTGCTACAGCAAGATCAAGATTTGGTGCGTGGTCGTAACATCAAATCAAATCGTCGGGTCTTGAGTACTACATTAAGTTTACCCAGCAAGCAAATAACAAAGAGTATTATAAGTTATTATTCACATTTTATTATTATTGATTAGTGGCTACTTCTTGAAATGTTCTTTCGATGTTTGCACAATAGCCACTATCCCTAACGAATCTGGGATAATGTTGTGTATATAAAATTAGTTTTATTAGTATTAATACATATGCGAGTTTTTATTTTAGGGGTAAATAAATAACGAGTTTGGAAATTAACAATTTTAATTCGAAATAATTGTAATTACGATAAATAAATGCATACTTCATTATGTATAAACAAATCTCACTTGGCATCAAGCACAGATTCGCTAAACTGACGTTGTTACGCTGCGACGTGTTACCAAAGCTTGCTTTTTATGCTGCCCTACCCCTATACTGCACTCCGAACGCGTGGCCTATAAAATCTTTTGTTTCTCATCACTAGAAATTCGGAAATACGATCCCTTTCCCGGCTTTTCTTTCATAGCACGGGCTTTTTTTTAACTTTTTTTCAGAATTATATCCACAAATATTTAAAAAATTTAAACTCACAACATAACAGTCATAATGTAAGCAAACAAGGTAAGTCGTGAGGCGAATAAAAACATTAAATCAGCTGTTCTAGTAATCTTATATGAATTCACCTTGACCGAAGTCCCACTTCCGCTCCTCCACACACCCTCACACGCCGATAGAAGGCCCAGTACACACCACACATAACACATTTGCCACTTTTACACACACATGCATAAGTGAATATAATGACAATATCTTTCGTTTGTAAGCCAAGTCGGACGCACCTTAAAACCTCGATCGTGTTTAATAATAATAGAATTGGTATCCACTTTAATCTTTTTATTGTGTTCTTCTTTTCCTTTGGACAAAGTTTAAGAAGGATCGAAGGACCAAAAAAAAAACCATCAGTACCTCACAAGAAAAATCATGCATACTTATGTATATAGTTTAAAACCAATAATTTTGGCGCGACGCGTGAAAATACATATAAAACATTATTAAACTAGTACAAAGAAGAACGTCCAATACAACCCTAATTAACACATAGATGTATACAACAAAACTAAACAACAAGCAACCAATGTTCAGTAACACTCAACGAGGGAAACTTTCAAAGTATGGGTAAAAACCTACAGGAGCACAGGGCAAAAGCAGGAACTAATCTCACAAATTTTACCCATTTACCTCCTTAACAATCAGAGTGAGTTATATCAAATCTAATTTATTGAAATTTGAATACAAAAAAAAAACAACCACAAAATAATAACAAAACTTACCACACACACATATTTAGGTAAATACATATATAACATTAAATTGTTAAACAAATTATATTTACACTAATACTGATATTTCTGCCTTAGCTTATTTTCGTGCTCATAAACACAAGACAAGGCCCAAAAAACATTATAAATTCAAGCATCTACTTACAAGATATGCCCGGCAATACCCTTTCTGCCTGTATATATGTATGTATGTACATATATCAAGCAAAAGCAGCATTGCATGTGCAAAATAAGCACCAGAAACCCAAAATTAGGGGGTCTACTCTGTAATACGCGAAGCAATGCGATTCGAAAATCATATGCGATGCGAAACACATTTTAACATTTGAGCGTGAAAAAGATTTGATTTGTATTAAAATATGGATTAAGTGGCTTTATGGAACGATCTTCAAGATGAGAAGATTAAGAGAAGAATAACACTGCGGAACAAAATTTTGCGGTCGGAGATTTTTAAGTCGATTTAGGATAATTTGGGGGCGCTGATTACGAAAATAATATCAGTTTTATCGAATTGGCTCTAGTTTTTCAGATAAAGACTTTTAAATATTTCACGAAAACCCCTAATTAAAAATACCAATATGGATTTAAATTATATTTTTATTGCATGCCTCTATAAAAATAATACAAAAATAAAAAAAATTTATTCTTTTCATTAATTAATTTTAAAAAAAACTACAAAAAACTTTTTCTGTAGGACCTCCTATGATGTCGTTGCTCAGGACAATCCCGTATTAAGTTCCAGCAGTAGTCTGCCATCACGTGGTCGTCCCATCGACCTTGGTATCTTTCTTCCATTATTTGTATGTCCTGGTGGAACCGTTCGCCTTGTTCCTCACTGTAATCGCCTAGATTGCCCGGGAATTTGCCCAAATGACTATGTAAATAATGTAATTTAATGCTCATTTTAGCTCCTAGTTTGCGAAAATTGAGAAGCATATCAGCAACTAGTTTTGTACGAGGGTTGCCTTTTATATTTTGCGCCTTCGCAATACTACATGTGATTAGCTGTATTAGATATTTTTAGCGTAAAGTTTGGTATTTTTTGGCATAAACTTGCATATAACGTTTTCACTTACGAGTTTTATTTGTGTTTATTTATAGTGAGTTTAAAAATTCATATTGCCTAAAAATGGAATTAACCCGTGAACATTTTCGTGCGATGATTTACTACAATTTTCGACGTGGATTATCGAGACAGGAGTGCATCAATCAACTTACTTCTACTTTTGGTGTTGAATTACCACACTTAGCCACTGTTAAACAATGGTACAACGAGTTCCTACGTGGCCGCAAATCTTTGCAGGACGAATTTCGTGAAGGTCGTCCAAAAACAGTGGTTGTGCCAGAAACAGTCTATGCTATGAGTCAATTGATAATACAAGATCGTCATGTGACATATCGCGAAATAGAGGCATACATTCAATATTGCATGAACATTTGGTCGTAAAGAAGATTTGTTCTCGTTGGATACCGCATAATTTGACAATTGCCCAAAAAAGGACTCGTGTCGATTGATGTAAGGAAATGTTGAAGAAATTTATCCGCGGTGGATCAAAGCACGTCTATAACATTGTAACAGGTGACGAATCTTGGATCTATGCATATGAGCAAGAAACAAAGCAGCAATCGATTGTATGGGTGCTCCAAGGCGAGCATAATCCAACAAAAGTTGTTCGCGCAAGAAGCACCTCACAAATGGTCGCCTGTTTTTTCGGAAAATCTGGTCATGTCGCAACTGTTCCACTAGATAAACTTAAAACGGTCAATTCGGTCAGAATTAAGGAAAACCAACCGCCGAAGACAAATCATTCTTCACCAAGACAATGCGAGCTCTCACGTGTCGATTCACACAAGAAAGTTTTTGAGGACTCAAAAGGTCGAATTGATGGGTCATCCGCTTTACAGCCCTGATTTGGCACCTAGTTAATGATATCTTTTTATTCCCGAACATCAAAAAAAAAGGCGAGGTCAACGTTTTTCAACGCCTGAAGGAGCTGTAGAAGCCTTCAAACAACTCGTTTTAGAGGTGTCCCCTTCTGAGTGGCAAAAGTGCTTTGAAAATTGGTTCAAGCGAATGCAGAAGTGTATTGACTTGGATGGAGAATATTTTGAAAAACAATAAAACTATTTTCCTTAATATTTGACTGTGTTTTCATTATTAGGCGCAAAATATAATAGGCAACCCTCTTATAGTCTTGTGATTTATGATTTCCCAAAAAAATTTTGACTACATTAACAAAGCTTAGCCAGGCTTCAGATTCAATTTGTGACATATGGTTTAAGAATTCAGTGTCTTTTAGAAGGGTACGAATTTGAGGACCATCGAAGACTCCTGCTTTTAATTTTTCCATACTAAGGACTGGAAATTTTTTGCACACACATTCGAAACAGTCACCTGTCTTATCAAGGGCTTTGATGAACTGTTTCATTAGCCCAAGCTTGATGTGAAGTGGTGGAAGAATGACTTTTTCTGGGCTTATCAGTTGGTCATGAACCACATTTGCTGTTTCTACCTCCATATTTTCTCTCGCCGGCCAGTCCTTTCTAATCCAATGTTCATTTCTTGCACGACTGTCCCATAAACATATAAAACAGGGGTATTTAGTCCACGCATACTGACCACTTACATATGTTGTGCATATATTAATTAATTTCTTAAGTTTCGTTTATCTCAAGAACTAGAGCCAATCCAAGAAAAGTGAAAACACAGTTCGTAAGCCTGCTACTAATGTTAATAAAAACTATTAACAAAATCATGACCGCAGGTTTTTTTTTAATTTTTGTTACGCAGTGTAATCAGAGACAACGCCAATATAATGGCACAATGAAGATGAGTTGAAATGTTAGTGTTGATAAATTTCTCACGTCTAAATTTATATTTTGTATCCAGTTTTGTGCAAAATTTTCAGCTCAGCAAAGACGCATTTATGTACGTACTGAATAATTTACGGAGCGAGTTAAAAGTCCCTCGCAGATCTACAAGCTTACCTGACATATTGAAACTTTCGACAACCTTAAAGTAGTTTGCCCAAGGCGTATACCAACATTCAATTGGTCTCGATCGGCATGCGGGGCTAGCAAAACAAACTGTTTCTAGTTGCATTGTGGAAGTCTGTAATGCTATTGAGAAAGTGTTGTGTCCAAAACACATAATTTTTAAAATGGCCAACGAAAAGAAGGTTGATGCCAACAGGAGCTTCTACAAAATGTGTGGAATTCCGGGTGTAATTGGTGCAGTGGATACGACACACATCCAAATGATTAGACTGGCAAGAGATGAACATTTGTTTCTTAATAGAAAATGAAAGCACACCATAAACGCATTGCTGGTCCAGTCGAATGTAAATTTTTTCCACAGGTTTGTGGTAGTCCCGTTAACGTCCGGCGTTTTGAGAATCCCCTTTGATAAGTCCGAATGAATTGCCATAAAACCCACCAAAATTTCAAACTGTTTTTGGTTAGCTTATTAAAGGGAAAAGGTAAAACGAAATGCGTTAATCAAAAATGTGTATACGAATGAAGCATTACAGGGTGCCCTTTTTGCGAATGCGAACAGTTTTTCATTCGTTTCGCATTACAGAGTAGCCCCTCAGCACATCAACAACGTATTAAAAAATTAACATCTTCTATATACATATACTAATAGCAATAACAAAGTTGAAGTAACAGCAATCCCTTTGCATATATATGTACTATAGAATTATATTCATTACAGCTGACGGTGCCTTACAATAACACAATTGTTTGTTTTCTCCCATCACCCTTAACGCCAATAAATACATATGTATGTACATGTACATACAAACCAGCCAAACATAAAGTACGGGCTTCGCAAACGCACTCCACATTTACATGCCTAAGGTAAAGAGTTATTTGCTCCCACACCAGTCAACATACACACACACAAAAATACAGTACGGTCAGCAGTGAACCCACTGCACCCACTTATGGTGCCCACAGTCACCGACGTGTCCGTTTGCCGTGTCTGTTTGTCGGGAGATACACAAAATTGAGCAAAACTTGTGCCCGCGCGTATGTTTTGTAAACAAACTTTGCGTACACAAAACTGTGTTTGTATGCATCAACACAATGTTGCCATTCCTTTGTTTGCATACATACTTTTACACACATTTTTCATTGTAAAATAAACCAAAGCCAAAAACCAACAAATGCAAATAGTTAATTTATCTATAATTAACATTATTAAACATCGATTTTAAATTAATTTAATAAAAATTTAAATTTTTATAAGGTTATTTTGTTAATGATTTTAAAAAGTTCTGCTTGGCAACACTGTGCGGTGAGAGAGCACTCAGCTGACACGGCTTCACGGCAAAAATCTAAATTTCTCAGTTTACACACGTACACGCCGCGCGTACCCGTCACACGAACACGTTGATGAGTTTGCATTTACATGGCGCTCTCATAAGTTTGATCGTGTCAGCTGACACGTAGCGTACGTTTGCGTCGGTGACTGTGGGCACTATTACTCTTAGAAAAATAATATCATTGGCCCTAACAACAATCAGCGTTAAAACACAACAACGAATTTGCAATCATTACCCCTTTCTCCGGTAAATTTTGGGTATTAAAGTAAAACCTATTCTGATTAACAAAATATAAAAACACAAAAAAATTTTTCTCAGAAAGTGACAGTATAATATGATACTAGACTAGATTTGCTACAGCCCAAATATAGGCCAATTCAGAATCAGTTCTGGAAGTAAAAACAGGATAGTCTTGACAATTTCTGCGAAGTCTCCAAATGCCATATGCATTGAAACTGATAGTTCAGATTTGCCAAATAATTCTAAATCCTCTGCTTACGCCACATATGAAAATTGCTTAGACCAATAATAAAATAATTAAAGCCTTTATTGCAAATACTTCACCCCCGAGAGTAGAGCTGCCCCAAATACAAACACAAGAAACAAGTTCAGGCATATATCTAAAAGTGCCAGCGTGAGATACAGAAGTATTTCATGAAGGTTATGAAGAATGGTCGTCCTTCCGGGTCATGTTTACAGCCATATATATATATATGTACATAAACAATTCAAAGTTACCTCAAGTGCAAAAACTGTAACAAAAAGTTAAGCAGGTGCTATAGTAAAGCAATTCTCATTAAATGACGACAATTTCAATCTGGCTTGGGAAGCGCTCAAATCAATCGATTTTAATGAACTTGCCTAAAGTGCAGAAAGAACAAGTGAAGAATTTATTAAAATTCAGCCTACTCAGAGAACGTATATTATAGACAGGGCCGTAGCGAGGGTGGGGCAGCCCCGCGACCTAAAAAAAAGGTCATCAAAAATTTTTCGCGAATGATGTTCGCCAGTGCACTTGCAACTATTTTCCTTCGTCCGGCGCATTTTGCTGAATTGGAACAGTATTATTAATAAGCCCTGTCGGTTTATTGTGAACGTAAACAACACGAATCAGCTGCGCGTTATCAAGCACCACTGTGCCACCACTGGAAAAGGAAATGTGAAAGAGAAGTATCCGACGTATTAAACAATATCGAATTGAAGCAAAGGCAAGGAAGTACGGCTGATGAAATCGATAATACAGTGTCGGATTGACGGAATGCGTGGTACTACATTTATAGACGCGTCTGGGTCTTGTTCTTTTTGATTTCGGAGAAGACCTTTTTTTTTTTTTTTTTTGCTCTTCAAATTACAGGGGCCCCCGTCTGATTATAGAGAAGCTTCATGACCGAATTTCACTGTGAATTGTCAAAAGTCGAAAAATTTTCAATAGACCCACTCATGAAAATACACCACATTGAGAGCGGCAAGTTAACAGAGCTGAGCAGAGACAATATTTCTTTTATCAGCGAATAAATTCAAATAAAAGTTGATGGTTCTTGTACCAATTTTAGATTTCGCAATGATATAAATGAATTAAAGGAAAATTTTAAATAGTTATATTTTCATATTTAACGAGACATTTGGTTTATTTAAATATGTAAATGATAGCATTGAGTCAATTTTGATTGTATGCAAGCACGCATATGCCAAAACAACTTGGCTCATTTGCTGTTTTACCGACGGCATTTCACATTTGCATGTTGTGTAGTTTTATGGCTTGTTTGAAAACATACTTATATAAAATGTAATATAAGAGGAAAAAGCTAAAGAAATTCTTAAAATAAATTACTTAAAATAAAAGAAAAAAATTTGGCTTAAACTAAAATTATATGTCGAATTTATTAAAAAATGAAAAAAAGTGAAATATTAAAAAATCCATGCATATTCATTCTTTAAAATGATTTTTTATAATATAATAAATATTACTAAGAGTTTGCTTCCAATTTAATATTTCATTTGGTTTCCTATGTTGCTTCATTTTTCTGTAGATGCGAAATAATATGCTATCTACATACATATGTACATATATTACAAATTTGTTCATTTGTATCAAAAATTTGTCTTGGCAAAAAATATTCACGCGAAACTGAATCAAGTAGCGATTAAGTTTAAGAAACCAATTGTATTCTGTGGTGCAGTTGTTTCAAGAGGCGCCGCGATGTTCTTTATGCTTTCGTTTTGCGCGAGTTCGGAACCGGGCCACGCGCTTTTGACTTAAAATTTATTTAAATTTTTACTTTTTTGCAAATTCTTGCACTAGCATATGTATACTTCCAGAGAATACTACATGCATAACTATGTACATTTGAATGTAAAGTCGCAAATAACTAAAATGTCATCAAGTATACAATCATATATGCACACATCCATATATATTCATATCTATGTATGTACATACATATTTATGTACATATATAAATACATAAATTCATATGCATCCATGTACATACATACACACATACATATGTATGTATGTACTTGCGTACATGTGCATAAATTCAACCTTGACCTACGCTAAATCAAAGTCAAATCACAGCGCAATCACAACCGCAGCTGCACTTGTGCCTGCGCCAGCGCCAAATATTCTAAAATACCTGAAACTACATACAACAACAAAAAATTCATTCAAACAAATGTCGTTCATTCATAAGCGCAAGCATTTCATCTCCCCGCGCACGCAAATGTTCCCCTCAACGATCTTTTTCGCGACGAACACAAAAATGCTAAAATCTTCAATTTACAAACCATCGACGGTCATTGAAAATTTCAACATCGCAATATCAGACAATAATGCAATTTGCCAACGTAGTCTGACAAATTGCTGACATTCTAGAATGTTCTAGAACATTCTAGAACATTCTAGAACTTTTGTCCAAATGGGCAACAATTCATTTGCGTACACGTGCACGCGCAATTGCCGAATTGACACAAAAATTGCCGAAAAACAGAAAAGAATATTATTTTGCTTACCGTTCCCTTTCCCTTTCAACCCTTCTCTTATCGACAATTGTTGCATAACTCCTCTTCCGTCTCTACTTGCCCCGCTGACAATCAAAAAAACATATTTTTTCTCAGGTTACTACTTTTTCTTCTTTGCTTCATTTTTAGTTGGATTCGTATATTGCTCTCCTTCTTTACGCACACATTGCTATGATTTGCATAATTAGCCGTTTAAGCGAACTCCGACAAGTGTACTATGTTGTGGCTTAGCGTGTTTAGTCGCCGGCCACATTATCAAATTCCACGTTTTAGCTTTTGCCCCATAGTGCGAATCCTAGCTTTTTTTTCGTGCCATGTCTAATTTTTATGCATTTTTTTTAAATTCAATACGATATATTTATTAACTTTCATAAATTTTTGGAATTCATTTCGTTACGAATGAATATATGTACAAAATTATTGTAAGGTTTTGATTTATTTAAATAATTTAAGATGTGCAATATAAAGAAATTGCATTAAATTATTTTATGAAACTATTATGTTTGTTATTATTTAATATTAGAAAAAAGTGTTTAAACAAATTATCTTAATTAAAATTAAATTTGAATTTTTTCACATCATCAGTTACTAGAAAACGGAAATTTTGACATAAATTTTAATAAAAAGATCCATTATATTAAATTCCTTTATATTACATTATAATTAAAAGCGAAATTTCAATGACATATTGATTTATTTTCATGATAATAGACAATTTATATACATATTATTAAAACCAAATTAATCACCTGCAGCACAAGTGATAAGTTACATTATTTTCTTCTCTAACTACAAATTCACGCTCTAGCACTGTTAATATGGGTATTTACTGTTAAATTAAGTGGGTCTGCTGTGTATTAGCGGTGAAAAAAAATGAGTGTGGTGTGTACAGCAGACCCCCCCTGGCAGCGGAACGAATCACGGAATGGACTGGGATGAGGCTTCTCTATAATATACGTTCTCTTGCCTACTGTTACAAACTTTTTATCAGTGTTGTCAACCCAAAATATTTCCACAGATAAGTGGGACCCGATTCTGGTAAATATAAGTGCCACGGTACTACTAGAAAAATAATTATAGTCATCACGGAAAGAACTCCCGACGTGGCAACAAATGAAAGATTTTCCCATACGAAATAGCAGAGAGGGTAGATAACAAAATATCTAAGCCCAAAAAGATCTATGTACATAGAGGCTTCATAATATCCCAAGCCAGTAATCATAACACTCATAATAGAAGCTTCCATAGATCGTAAACATTTGTCAATGCATACAAGCATACGTAATACGAACTGCGTAAAAGTCACCCCTTAAGATCTTGCAAGAAATTTCAAAAGTTGTCTATAAATGAAAGATATAAAGATATGTTATATAAAGATATAATAGACATGTTATCAGATTGTGGGAGCAAATTCTATTATGTATATTGCCAAAGGAGACATTGTTCGATGCTCCATGCAAATAATTTCACAAATACCCCCAAAATCAATCCAACGCTAAAAGAATCAAAGGTCTAGTTGCAACAGCTAGATACGATAGATAAATACTGAAATGCACAATTTCAAACAACCTATTAGAGCAAAATACCATATTTGGATGGATTCTAAGTGGCCAAGTATCAGAAAAAATGTCTAGCTTCACAACTCAACTGGAAGGAACTTCGAATACCTCAAATCACAGTTAAGAAAATTTTGGGAGTTTGAAAAACTCCCCCCAAGTCTCTACCCCAGAAAATAAAGCTTGTGAAAGCTACTACAAAAGCACAACAACGGGTGCAGAGAGAAATCGACACGTTGTACATCTACCATTAAATCCAGAATCCCCAGGCACACTCACCTTAGGCCGCTCCCAAGTTAAAAAAGGTAAACACCTCCATTAAAATCATATGTAGGTAGTAAACCCAGCCAAAAATACAAATTTTATCGTTTCAGGCAAAAATACTCGACCCCGCAGGTGACTTTAGCCAATTATGATTAAAGCGAAAATTCTGATTCAAGAATTATGGCTAGACGGAAAAAAAGAGGTACGAGCAAGCCAAACCACTTCGTTTAGTAAAATGGTCCCTAGTTGTAAACAATTTGCACACCATTTCGGAGATACGAATCACCGATGATTAAATTACTTCCCCGAACATCAATTCAAACTGCTTCTTCGACGCCTCTCAAAAGCCACCAAAGACAATAAAGCAATCTAAAGCCATTTATTAGAAGCAAAGACCAAACCAGCACCTCGTGAAACAGTACCTCAGGTAAACGATGCTAGTCTGAATAGACGCCGTCCTTAACCAAGCTCTTCTCTGCACTATCGCAAGATCCCTCCGAATTTACTGCCCTCACTCCAGGGTATTTTCTTACGTCGACAGCGCGGAATACCGTGGCAGTACCCTCCAACACAACTCGCCGCGGCGGCTCAAGTCGCAACTTTTCACCATATTCCACCATCTAACTCCACCACAAAACCGCACTCAGGAACGAATGGGGCAGAAAGGTCCTGCAACACGCCACCGGCGGAACCATCGTCAAAGCCGTCCAACTGGGCTCGGCAACGTTATGGAGATACTACTACAGCGTCGGTGAATACTAGGCTAAGTATATGCCACACATATATAAGTAAGCTAAAAAGCAATAAGGCCGCTGGTGCTGACGGACTGCCAGCAGAGCTATTCAAGTGCGGCGGCGAGGGGCTGGTAAAGTGCTCAGTCAGAATCGGGAAGTAGCTCTCCGAGCTGTTTGAAACCAAACGAGGTTTCAGACAGAGTGGCACTCTTCCGTGCGACTTCTTTAACCTTATGTTAGGAAAGTTAATTCGAGCTGCAGAGTTGAACCGTTATCGCACCATATTTTATAAGAACGATGATATCGATATCACATATATCGATCAAATATACTAGAGAAAAACAGCTACCCTAAAGCAACAATACAAAGACTAATAGAGACAACGGACAACGAAATTCGCACTCCACGCAACAACAGGAAAAAACGCATAGAAAACACATCCCAAAAACATATTGGACTAACATACATACCATGCCTAACAAATAATAAGGCACTTTGGAAAATTATTAAAAATGAAAATATTATTAATGCTCACAAACCACATAACGCGCTGAGTAGAATACTTACGAAAACAAAAAAGAAAATAGAAAAAGAGCAACAACACAATGTTGTATACGAGATAAGGTGCCAAGGCAAAGAAGATGAAAATTGTAGCAAATGCTATCCGGGCACGACAAAAGGAGCGTTGGGTATAAGGATTGGCGAACATAAGGCATTATATGGTATATTATCACCACAATTTTGAAGCAACAATCTGCACAATTCAGTACAAATATAAATAGGAGAAATATCAAAAATATGTTTTCATAGGTCTATTTCAAACCTAGTGCTAAGTGTGTACATACATATGTATGTACATTTATGTACCTGTGATTTTTAATAATTATTAAAATCATTGTAAGTCCATAAAAATAGTCCGGATGTACTTAGTTATTGCAATTGTAATTAATGTTATTGTTTATTGTTTATTGTTTAATAAAAACAGACTCCCTGAAGAAGACGCGAAATGCGTTGAAATGCGTAGGAGGGAAAAAGAAAATTAAAAATTGTTCCTTTTACTCTTTTCGGCCGAAGCAGCTCCAACCCAGCAAACAATTTGATAAAGAATTTTGTCCATATAAAAACTAACCTACAGTAATGCCCGGCTGAAAATTCAACGTAGAATCTCTCTTGCCAACAAGTTTTACTTTGGGCTGAGTAGGCAATTGCGCAGTAAGGCCCTCTCTCGACGAACCAAAACCACACTCTATAAGTCTTTCATCATGCCCGTCCTATTGTATGGGGCTGAATCAGTATCAGATGAGACGGCCATGGGAGTGTTCTATGAAAGATTTATGGACCTCTGCGTCTTCGCGACGGCGAATATCCCAATGGAACGATGAGATGTATGAGCTTTACCGCGACATAGACATAGTCCAGGGAATTTAAATACCGCTGCTACGTTGGCTGGGACATGCCATGCGAATGGGCGGGAATGCTCCAGCTCTGAAAGTATTCAACGCGATACCAGCTGGTGGTGGTAAAGGGAGAGGACGGCCTCCTCTGCGTTAGAAATTTAGCAGGAAGTGACTGGCGAAAACTCGGCCAAAATCTCTTAAGAGAATATGGCGCCATTTAAGTAAGTAAGTAAAGCCCGTTTCTTTGTAACCGAGTTGCAAAAGAACACTAATAAGGACAACAAAATGCATGTAAAGCAAAAACACTAACTCAGAAAAATATGCGAGATAAGCTGTGTTGTAGTGTTGGGAAGTGAAAAACTATTCCGAATGTGACCCAATGCGAATAACCACATCAGTAAAAAATTTGCCAACGCGTATATTTTCCGTTCTTAAATAGCAGTAATCAAATATCATGTTTCATGAAAGATGCTAACAAGGTTGCTTTTGAAACTAGAGGAAATTTTATCCGAGCAGGGGCTTTCTTTTGCAACTCGGGTACAATAAAACGGCTTGTGAGTCGAACGCACCCTTCAACCTCGATCGCGGTTTGATAATAAAAATTGTTCACCAAACTACTTTATTTATTGCATGAGTTTTTCCCCTTTGAAATAACTGAAAAAAGTAGTAAGCGCCTAATTAGACATTTGTTTAAATTTTTTTCTTTATATAATTGTTTGTACTTCGACCTTTCGATCCATTGTGCCCTCCGTTCTGTATAGTACCTCATCTAACCCCAACGCTCTTAGGAAGTCTAAGATGATGGTTGGTGGTAGCGAGCGTACAAGTTCCTGATCGGGGATATATGAGCCCAAATATCTGTTCCGTTTTCTTGAGACGGTTTCACAATGTCAAAGAGCAGGTGCATCGGGGTCTCCGGGGCCGAGTCACAGAAGTGATACGACTCATTCGACCTTATTCCGAACCTGTGTAGATGGCTACGCAGTCTGCAATAACCTGTAAGAAAACCTGTAGTATCCTCAAGTGGGGTTTTGAGAGGTTGATAAACTGTTTAGATCGTTTACTGTTATACCCTCCCAATAGACATTTCGCCTGGCGTAACCCTGCCATCTGGTGCCAGTGTCTTTCCTGTAAGGTATTTTCCTCTGTCCTGAGCACATCCCTTATAGTATGTCGACCTACCGGCAGTAAGGGCTCGTACCCTATGGGTGTTTTTTCCGCCGCACCTCTAGCCAATCAATCGGCGTTCTCGTTTCCCTCAATGCCTTTGTGACCAGGAACCCAGAAGAGCTGGATGTGATTGTGGGTTGCTAGAGAGTTGAGTTTTTCTACACACTCAAGCACCAATGAGGATCTGATCTCATACGATGATAGTGCCTTGAGTGCTGCTTGGCTGTCACTTGCAATGACTATCCGCTCATTGCGATAGTTCCTTTTTAAGTTTACCTCTGCACACAGGAGGATGGCGTACACCTCCGCCTGGAAGATGCTTGGCATCTTACCCATTGGCACAGACAGGTGTGTTCTGGGACCGAAAACCCCGGCCCCTACACCCTCCGGAGTCTTTGATCCATCCGTATACCTGTGCTGGGTGCTTGCTCGGAGGTGTCCCTCCAGCCTCCAGCGAGGGTGTACTCCATGAAGCTTTGTTTCCTAATTCAATTTTGAATCTTTTCTCAAATTTGGTTACTTTGATGATCTCATCCCTAGGAAACTGAGCAAGAGGAAGCTGGATGCTCAGCTTCTCCATGTTTTTGGATGATATAATCTTACCTTTCCCATGACCTTCCCTAATTATGTTAAGTAGGGTTCTATTGGCTGACTGTTCTATGTTAATGTGCAGGGGTGTTAGGTCCACTATCACATCCAGCGCCCCCGTTGGACATGAACGCATTGCTCCCGTTATGCATACACAACTACACCGCTACACTAGTTTCCGCCATTCTAGTCTTAAGAAGAGCTTCTAACCATTGACAGATGGGCGCTTGTACCTGCCTTCTCTCCAACGCCTTGCATGCCCCCGTATGTGAGGCGTTTCGAAGGCGCCTTCTATGTCCAAAAATGAACATATTACGGTCTCCCCACTGTCAAACGCGCTCTGTATCTCCGTCGTTAGCTGGTACAGGGCAGTGTCAGTAGATCTTTCCGCTCTATACGCACGCTGACTGGAATGTAGTGGCTTCCGCCGTAGAGTGTTTGACCTGATCTCATTGTCTATGATCTCCCCCATTGTTTTCAGTACAAAGGAGGTTAGGCAAATTGGTCTGAAGGACTTCGCCAAGGAGTATTTCCTTTTCCCAACCTTGGGCATAAATATTTCCTTGGCTCTCCTCCACACAGTTGGAATGTATGACAATACAAGGGAGTCCCTCATTATCTTTACCAAGTGTGGGATAATATGATCGCCGCCCTGTTGCAACAACACTGGCAAGATACCATCCACCCCTGGAGACCTATATCGTTCAAACGAGCTCATGGCCCATCTCACTGAGTGTTGCGTAAATAAATTTTTAGCTAGTTCCCAATCAGATTGGGATGGTCTCATTTTCCCTATATAGGACTCAGATTCAGGCGCAGATGCATCAGGGAAGTGAGTCGACAACAGAGCCAGCGCTCTTTCCTCTTCACTAGCGGTATACGTACCATTAGGTAGCTTGATAGCTAGTCTAGTTTCTACCTTGTCTTTGGTTAGCGCTCTGTGAAGCCTTGCCGCTACCGGCGTGGAAGTGATGTCTTCACAGAAGCTCCTAAAACTTTCCCTTTTAGCTTTTCTGATTTCCTTACTGTATGCTGTTAGACTAGCTGAATACTCTTCCCAGCATCCATTGCGCTTAGCTTTGTTAAAAAGCCTTTGCATGGTTTTGCGTAAGGATGAGAGGTGCTGAGACCACCATGAAGTCTTGGACTTCTCCTTCGGTTTGGTATCAGGGCAGCTGCAGTGGAAGGCATCAATGACAACGTCATTGAATCTTCGCACCCTGTTTTCTAATTCTATACATTCTGTCTTCCTTTGAATGTGCCCTATACTAGGCAAATTTAGGCTTAATGTGTTGCTGAACTTTTCCCAGTTCGCTCTCCTGGGGTTCCTGTATGGATTACTGTTCGTTAGCGCTCAGCTTAAACTGGATGATTCTGTGATCCGACAGAGAGGGTTCTGAGGAAACTTCCCACTGCGAGATCAGATCGTAGCTCTCGCTCCTCCTGTCGAGCTCGAGTTTGCTCAAGTCGAGCCCCTCGATCAACTCTTGTGTGAAGGGAACCTCTGTGCTACCCTGAGCAATGTTGCTGGGAGGAGGGATGGTCGATGAAGACAGCGCAGAGGTTTGAGGTTTTAAAGAAGCGTCCTCGTCACCCTGCTCCTGCTTCGAAGCTGCTCGGATTCGCCCGCGATCTTTGGTCGCCAGGGTCTTATAGTAACAAAACTGAACCTGTAGTTCAGCCGATAACCATCCCTCCTCATTCTGTTGAAGGACTCCTCGTCTACCCCAACGACTAATCGTATACCGGTGTCCAGCTTTGCCCGTGGTCATATTCCCACTGGGTACCTTCTCCCGGTGCCTCGCTACATCCCTACTTGTTGAGGGCCCGTCACTATCGTCCCGAGCGTTCTCGGCGAAGAAGGCTGCCTCTGCAGGGAGGGGATTTTCCGGCCTCCCTTTTTTTGTTGTTGCTATTGTTTGTGTTGGTTTCGTTGTTGTTGTTATTTTTTGTTTGTTTGTTATTTATCTTGTTCTTACGACCGCTTTCTCGCCGAGGCAATACTGACGGTCTATATTTAAATTTGGGGAACTCTGATCGTCCGCCGCGCCATCGCCCCTTGTCGCGGTAAGGCCACCGTTATTCCTCGATTCGGCCCTGTGTCGATGAGGCGCCGTTATATTACAGCCGGTTGACCTCCTGGCTGCAAACCGTCCAATGGGCACGGTGTCGCTTAACACCCTGGATTAGGAGGTGGCAGTTCTTGGTCATCGTGCTTAAGCGGTATCTACCATCCAGTTGAGGCATCACCTGTCCGACGGTGCCCCCTCTCGATGGCAGGATTCGTTTTGAGCTTCGATTAAGCCCCTGACCCTAAGAAACTGAGAGCAACTTTGTTCTAAGTGCTGACAAATTTTTTTCCGCGCTTACTGTCAAATTTACAATCACCGATGTCAAAGAATCCAGGAAATGAACAGGTTAGTAATAAAGTAAACACTTCATCAAAGTCAGTTATGACTGCCATTAATATTGACAAAATGTGTTCAATGCGTAAACAAAACCATCAACTGTTTCAGTGCCAAAAGTTTAAAGATATCGATTATCAGAATCGTTGGAATTTCGTCAAAATAAATCGATTATTCCTTTCCTGTTTGGAGCGTGGACATAATATGACAGTGTTCAAACGAGGAAACTTTTGTCGAGGCAACTCGTTACTTGTAGAAGAGAGAGGGACGGGGAAAGGGGAAGGGCACCGAGTTGATCGTGCTCGGGCGATACGCTTTGAGTTCTTATTCGTCTCAGTCGGCAGCTAAGAAATTTGGCATTCCTTTTCATTTATAAATTCTTTCAGTGGGTGCAAATTTGTTGAGTTTTAAGTGAATACATGCGGGAAGTTGGGAAATGAAATTTTGTTCTTATTTTTTTGCGATTAAATATACACATGTGTATGCATATACTATACATATCAACGTAAATTATGTTAAAACTTCATTTTTCAATCACCTTTTACTTATAATCACAAAATTTATCAGAATGGTAAATGCCGCTTAAGCGAAGCGTACAGAAATTTGCGAAAATGATATAAAATGAAATGTCAGAAAATTGCCTGAACAGAGTTGCTCTGTGTGAACACGACGAGCAACACCAAAAGGGAAATCGCCGATAATAAGCAACAAAAGTTTCCCCATTTGAACACTGTCTATATAAAAATGTAATAAACGCCGACCTTGTAATATTTTGGCATGCAACAAGTTCCACAACCGATTACTTCATAAGGGAAAAGAGGATTTTAAAGACAACACTGATATCGAAAACACAGCCGTTGCCACAGTCAGTAGATATCAAACTATGCAACAACACTCTGTTAAGCAGCGCGAACAGTGCAGCCGTACACTGTTAAAGTATTTGCCAGTCTAACTAAAAGGTCTGAAAGGGGAGATAAGTGTAATCGCCTTCATTGACGAAGGAGCGAAGATATAACTGCTGGAGGAGAAAGTAGCAAACGCAATCAGGTTGAAAGGCAAAACCGGCGTGCTTCGTCTGAAATGGATCGGCAACCATACAACGAGCGAACACCCGCTGCAGTTTCACTTGAATTTGCTGGCGACATTGAAGCAGCATCATTTTACCATTTGAGAGGAGTGTGCACAACGAAACAGCTATATGTGCCGCAGCAAACGTTAAAGCTGCGTAAGCTCTCGAAACATCATACAGAACTGAACCAAATTTGAGTCAGTGATTACAACAACGCCGTACCGCAAATTCTTATTGGATTGCCACATTCGAGCTTAACACGAACAATTAAAGCAATTAATTTGTACGATGGTTTTGGGGTCCACAAAACAAATTTGGGTTGGACAGTGTTTGGATCGAACGAAGAATCTGATAGTGATGACACTATTTGTCATGTAGATATAGATATTTGCAAGGCGTTCGAAGTAAACAAACAAATATTGGAATACTTTGCTGCCGAGAACACAAAAGTTACTTGAAGATACCACTAAATTAAATCTGCTAGATATGAAACTGGTATGCTGTGGCCTAATGAAGAGGTTGAATTTCCTAAAAGCTTTTCTATGGCAGTGAAACGGCTTAAACAAGTTGAAGCAAAGATGGCACGGGAATCTGAATATACAGAATGGTGCCACAACATAATTAAAGAGTAGGTAGAAAAGGATATGCTAGGTAGCTTACGCTTTTAGAGGCGAGTTTAAAAGACCTACGTATATGGTATTTACCACATTTTGTTACATGTAATATTAACATAAGTAATGAGTGCAGATTAGTATTTGATATGACAGCAAATGTAAACGGCATGAGTTTAAGTAGTGCACTCATGAAAGGGAGATGTTCCACCGCATTCTCATCCGTCAAGAGCATGAGAGCTCGCAGCGCTTTCTTTGGAGAGGGGGCGATTCGTTAAGAATCTGTATGCAGAGAAATATCGAGATTGGACAGTTTTCATACTGTCGAAGAGCTAGAAAAAAATAAAAAAGTGGGCGTGGTCAGCCTTTTTCTACTGATTCTTATGGTGTACAAGTTTTTTCCGCAAACGAATAGGAGGGGTGTTATAGAGGGGTAAAGGGCTATTTTTAATAGTTTATATTTCAAAAAATATATAACCGATTTCAAAAATATTAACATCGTTGGAAAGGTAGTTAAGAGATCTTTCACCCAATGTGTATATTTCTATATATTATACATATATATATTTCGCGAAAATCAAAAAACAAAAAAATAATGCCAATTTTTTTCAGAAAAACTATTTTTTTCTTTAAAAAATACGTAATTAACTGTATGTAAAAATATATTTGTGAAATAGTCTATAAAAATACCTTTCATTTGATATACAATTTAATATATGTAGTTATGTTTAAATATTATAAGGTGTTTTGATTTCTCTGTGTTGCTTTGAAAGGGAGAATTGGTCATATTGAAGGTCATGATCCTTGAGTTGAGTCAACATCTGTTTGCCTTGTTAAATGTATTAATATGGTTGGATAGGTAATTAAGAGATATTTCACTTGATGTGGTTGTTTGTATATATATTATATATACTTTTCGTGAAAATAAAATTTTAAATACGTAATTAACTATTAGGAAAAATATATTTGTTTGAAATAAATGAATAAAATATAATAACAATACAGTTGTTTTATTTCACTTTATCCAATTGTCCTTTACGCAGTTCACATTATTTTTGCGTGCAACACCTTTCTGCGTAGGCGGCCTTCGGCCGCCCTTTAAAAAAATAACCCTGGCGAGCCCAACACCGGCTACGCTGACCACAGTATTTTTGCGTGCAACACCTTTCTGCATATGCGGCCTGCGGACGCGCTTCAAAAAAATAACCCTGGCCAGTCCAACACCGGCTACGCTGACCACAGTATTTTTGCGTGCAACAGGTTTCTGCGTAGGCGGCCTTCGCCCGCGCTTCAATAAAATAACCCTAGCCGATTCAACTCAAGTAGCTTTCGGTCGCTTAGGATCATAACCTTCAATATGACCAATTCTCCCTTTCACAGAAACACAAAGAAATCAAAACATCTTATAATATTTAAACATAACTATATTAAATTATATATCAAATTAAAGGTATTTTTATGGACTATTTCACAAATATATTTTTACATACAGTTAATTACGTATTTTTTAAAGAAAAAAATAGTTTTTCTGAAAAAAATTGGCATTATTTTTTTGTTTTTTGATTTTCGCGAAATATATATATGTATAATATATAGAAATATACACATTGGGTGAAAGATCTCTTAACTACCTTTCCAACGATGTTAATATTTTTGAAATCAGTTACATATTTTTTGAAATATAAACTATTAAAAATATTGAAAATAGACCTTTACCCCTCCATAACACCCCTCCTATTCGTTTGCGGAAAAAAAGTTGTACACCATAAGAATCAGTAGAAAAAGACTGACCACGCCCACTTTTTTTATTGTTTTCTAGCTCAGTGGACCCTATTCTTTACTTTTGCCCTCGACGGTACTAGGCGGGCAACAAAAGGTGAAATCTTAAGGGTTTCTTTGCAGTGTTGTTTTGCGTGCCAAAATATTAGTGCAAAGGGGGTGGCAACGTAACGTTGATTGGCACGACCCAATCTCTGATGACATTTGCGACAAATGGTTGGATTGATTCAAAAGCTTGAACTGCATGGAATGTCTCCAGATGCCAAGGTGTTACAACCCGAACTTTCTCGAGCCAGACGCCGGCGTGGAACTACACGTTTTTGTGGATGCGAGTGAACTTGCATTCGCATCTGTAACGTTCTGGTGCATCACCCATAAGGGTCTACCGTAGTGTTGTTTGCCTCTGGAAGGTTCCGATGCAGTCCGTTGAAACCGATCTTCATTCCAAGGATGGATTACCGTACTCGGAGTGCGGTTGAAGGAATCAGTAGTCAATAATCATAATGTAAAGCGAAGTTCGGTAACTTTCTGGACCGATTCGAAAACGGTTGTCCTATAGGTGAGGTCGGACGCAAGGTGCTATAAACAGTTTGTAGCTCATCGTTTAACAGATGCAATTATCGGACGCATCTCAGGTGAGATGGGTACCAGGTAAATACAATCCTACCGACGACGCTACACATATTAAGTTGTTCAATATAAACGGTGAGTGGTCCACCTTTTCTAAAGTTGAGCTACAACGAGTGCCCCGTGATGTCCGGCGATCTGAGACGAGGCGGGTGCGAAGAATAAGTCCGTTCTAAGCAGTTGTGTTCAATATACAAAATTGGAAAGTCTATACAAATGCATAGGTATTCAAACTATTACAAATTTCTTAAAGTTATGGGCTGGGTCCTGCACGCTGTTGGAAGATTTCGTGAAAAAGCTATGCCATTCCAAAGTTATTAAACCCGTCTGATATAAAAAGCGCTGAGGCATTATTTTGCAGATTGGTGCAAGACGGAATTAAACCCTATCATAGACAATGACGGTATCGTGCGACTTAGTGAGCGCATAGATTATGCAGCATGTGTTCCGATATCTACAAAAATACCTATAATTTTGCCACATGATCACGCTATCTCAAGACTAATTGTAAGAAATTTTCGTGAGGTATATTATCACCACAGTTTTGAAGCAACAATCTGCACAATTCAGTACAAATTTTGGATCCAGGGTGTACGCCAGCTACTTAGGTCAGTCAAAGTAGATTGCCAAGTTTGTAAAAATCTTTCAGTTATTCCGGAAACGCCACAAATGGGACAACTGCTAGTCGACAGACTTCCGTTCATGAGTCCGTTTTCCTATATAGGCGTCGACTACTTTTGACCCGTTTTCGTTGCAATAGGTAGCCGTTAAGAGAAACGACGGGTAGAGATGTTCACGTGCCTTACACAAGGGCAATTCATTTAGAGTTAGCTCAAGATCTTTCCACAGACGCTACTATTATCGTTCTTAAAAATTGTGTTAATGGAAAAGGTATTCCGTTCCGGTTCGAATAAGAAGTGACAGAGGCACGAACTTCTTTGGCGCTAGCAAAGACGAAAGACTGTATGTTGAGCAAGGCATAGCATCCGAATGTAATCGTCGAGGCATTGAATGGATTTTTAATACTCCAGCGAACCCCTGCAAGGTCTGTTAATAGAAGCACATGCTAATTGAGAGCACAGATGCAGAGCCTCTTACGATAAACCACTTTTTTCTCCAGGGTTCTCCAATCTTCGTACAAGCTGCTGCCGTCCCAGAAAAGATGTGTATCCGGAAGCAGTGGCAAATGGCGCATCAATTAAATCAAATGTTGGATGTTACATTATCTTCCAGCTCTGACTCGCCAAACAAAACGACATAAAATAGTGAAACCCATAATTCAAGAAAGCAGTCCTTGACGTTTTCATGATTCTCTCGAGCTCGATTCGAATCACGGCGGCAGAATGTTGCTGTTTAAGCCTTAAGAATAAATTTGCTCTATTACAATTATCTTTTATAAGAAACCCTGAAATACAAAATACAATCGTACTTCAAATTGCAACCGTATCCCGAATATGTACACCTCGTTGATTTGGCCGAACTGATTTGAATATAGCCTTTCGCCATTTCAGAGACGTACGAGGACACGGATAAGTAAGACATATAATCTGCTCTTGAACATTATCTTAATTTATTTAATTTACAGATATTAAAACCCCTGCATCCCGACATCTCATCTGTATATAATCATATAAAAAATATACATTTTGTACTGAAGTGCGTTATTAATACATATATCCGTGTTTCGTTTTGAATCACATCGTTAGCCCCCACCTCGTGGCGAAACTCTAAGGTTGGTACTGTGCCAGCAACATTCGTCGTGTTGACGGAATTATTTCAGCAAAGAAGCTTATGAATCAATTTCTGCTGAAATGAAAATATCTGTAGCAGGTGTGTGTATTTATTTCTTGCAAAATTTTCAAAGAGGCGAGAAATTTAAGTTGTTTTCTTAATGACGATATTTTGAAAGTCAGATTAAACTATCAAGTTGCTTGCATCCTACGTCGCAGCGTTCAAAACAATTCATTTTGACACGCAGTATGTGTAATCAACTTGAGTAACTAGCGATATCCAGTATCCCAAGAGTTTCTGTTAGGCGCTTTACGAACAAGGGCATTTCCATTGACACTTTTGTACCCACAACTTCGAAAATAGGTTTCTCAGGGAATGGCATTCCCAAACATACATATGTACATAAAATATACGATTGTACCAAACTTATTGTTGATTTTTTTTATACCTAGGGCCCTCCGGGATGTCTTGGAAAGCAAAAGAAAGGTGCTTGAAATGTGGTAAAACGGAGTGCAAAGATACATCATGCAGTGCTACGAGCTGTATTCTACGCGGCAATGCGGGAGCTGAATGAAACCCGTATTAGGACGGTTAAGAAAATGTTGTAAAAGGAGTATTAGAAGTTTATTATCCTAGAAACACAAATCGGTTTGACGTGCTAGAAGATAAAAGTAGTTTCCCGAGGCTTAGCAACTCGGCACCTGACGTACTGTGTAAATACAGTAATCTGAAAATTCTACAGCCAAGCTGCCAAACGAGGTGTGCAAGGCACACAGTGATCGAAGTTGAGAAAACTCCTAGAATTCAGAAAAATAAAAAGAAATACATTCCAGCTGCTAATACAGGCGAGCATCAGAAAGGGTTAGTATCCCAATTTGAGAAGTTGGTTTCTGATATGATTAGAAACACTCATTGACTATCTAATGAACACAATACAATTTAGTCACAATTGAAAAAAGGCGTATGCAATGCTAAGTACGTCTTAGGTGCAACCTTGCGTTGCAAAGAAATTTTTTGCATTTTATTGGCATTTAGGAACGTCGCTATGCAACTCATACATAAAACATATGTACGTCAAAAACATATGGTATTAAATGAAATAAAATTTTGTGCAAAAATGGAGGTAACACAAAATTATTTATCCATTTTGTTGGCAAGTGCTGAGTAATTATCTCAGGCTCAATCCTCCAGAAATATAAATTTTTTAAAGAAACTACATAATTAAAATGAAAAAAAGAAGTGACATCTTTTATTAAGGACAATAAAAATCCCGAGAAAAAAAGTGGTAAAAAAAAAACATTTTGAGAAATGCATTGAACTAATGGATTATGACACTTTTTATTCACATTTCCGTAAGGAAAGAAGCACCTTTAATGTAAGTACAAAGGTTTGTTAAATGCATAAATCTGATTACCAAATTCTCAAAAATTTTACAAGCTGATGGACATGATGAAACCCCATTGGACTAAGGCACCAACGGGTCGTGTAGCAATTCCCTTAAAAAAAGCATTGCATATTACAATTTGGAAGCTTGCCAACAACAACTCATTCCGGCAAATTAGTGATAGATTTTGTGTAGGAACAGGCGCCACTTATAGAATTTTTATGAAAACGCTTAAAGTTATATGTCTTTTAAAAGCGACAGTGATAAAATTCCCTACCACTTCTGAAGCTCAGAAAAAGATATCTGATGATTTTTCACAACACCGTGGCAATATATTCCCTTTTGTGCTAGGTTGTATAGATGGAACTCATATTCCAATATCACAACCAAAAAAGGATGCAATCAGTTTCTACAACCGAAAAGGGACGTTTTCCATTATTGCACAGACAACTTTAATGATTACTTGTGTTTGTTAACACATTTCATAAACTGGTTTTTACAGGCTGTTGTCGAAAGTGACATGAAGTTTCTGGACGTGTTTATCGGTTGTCCAGGGCGATGCCATGATGCATCAGTGTGGCAAAGAAGCCCACCTCGCAGGGTTATTGTCAGCGGCGAATTGACCATTCCGCCAAATCACCACTTCTTAGGCGACGCAGCCTATCCTTTGGAAATATTTCTTATGGCACCATACCGAGATAATGGATTTTTAACAAGACAACAGAGCAAATTTAACACAATTTTAAGCTCTAGCAGAGTGTTTGTTGAACAGGCTTTCGGTATCTTAAAGCAAAAATTTTGATTTTTAAAATTCATTGGTGTACAGCTTGCTCATATACCAAAAATGATTGTTCTCACCTGTATGATTCTACATAATCTAATAATCATCAATGAAAGAATCCATATTTACGATTCTCCAGAATTGGCCGAAGAAGATCCTGAACCCACTGAAGTCAATATTCCAACATTGGAAAGAGGTGAAGCTGTACAGAAACGAGATGCCCTAGCAGCGTTGTTTTCAAGTTAAACAATATGATTTTTATTCAGAGTCAAATTTATTATAAAAAATAATAAAAGAAAACATAAATTATTTCGACTTTTATTTCAGTTAACATAGACGAAATATAAAAAACAAAAACTAATTCGACTTCAAGTCTTTGGAAACTTTTTGAATCACTTTTCTTACTATAACTAGGTATGTACATACATATATGAAAATATTATAGAAAACGAATATTTGTACGTTTGTTGAGATCGCGGTTTTCTTAAATAATAATAAGGCACCTAGTTATTACACATTTGTTGGGATCACTCCGCAGCATTCTTCTCAACGATTTTCTTAAATAAGCCACGCAGCTCCTTTAATTCTTTAACTTTTTCTCCATTCGTCATTCCTTTTTATTTTCATAGATGTTGTGTGTGTAGTTTCAGTTTTCTCTCTTGAATCTTGGGTCGGATTATCTAGTAGCATATCAGTTACATCCTCCAAAGAATATTCAAGCATTTCTTGTGGAACATCAATGCTACTACGGCTCCCAAACACTTCGTCAATTTCATCAAAAAACTCCCAATTCGTGGCTGCTTCGCCGGATGTATTGTTTCTTTTTTTTATCCTTTTATAAGTCCCCATAATATTTAGGAAGCATCTAGTAATATCTTCTCTCGAAAACGGGAAGGAACTATCCACACTTTTTATTTCCCTTAATATTGTTTCCCAAATTGTGTTTCGCTTCTTCTTTTTGGCCGTAAAATCTGGCTCATGTTGAAGTCTTGTGGTAATTAATAATTTTTTGCGTTCATGGGTCCACTTTTTGTCTCTGCAATAAAAAATGTTTAATTATTTACATGAAATCTATCAATTATAAAGAAAATTATTTTTAAAAAACACACAGAAACTTACTCAGCCATTGCAACTAAAATTTTGCATACGAAATAAAAATGAGGCGTGATTTTGACAGCTGATGCTCATAAAAATGAGTTGCCAAACAATTAGGAACATTAGACGTTGCCAGAAAGTTGAAATATGCGTTTACGAAGTGTATGCATTGTAAATATGCATTGCAACTTGCATTTAGGAAGTCGGCCATACTTATGGCTTTGCGTGCTTAAATTAAATATTCTTTTCGAGAACAACACCCCATTGGAAAATCCATCAATTTCAACATTATCCTAAAACATCGCAACTATGGATATGGGTTACCTTCAACACTGACTATGGTATTCCAATTATACAAAAAAAAAAACCTAAACCCCACGGTGTAATTTGCAATGGATACGTTCCAACCTGTCTTAGGGTTTCTGCGTTTAAAGCGGGAATAATTAAAATTATTGACTTCTTGGAACAATATAGCATGTTCGTCTTATTGATAATTTTAATGCAAGATTCGCCAGGTATTGATTCGAGCAGAGGCAATAATTTAGTCCAAATTATGGAGCAATCCAGATACAATATTCTCAATGACGGAAATTACACAAGGGTGGGTACGTGCTTGACTTGGTTTTCGAAACTGGTAACTTTCTGTGCAAATGGTCGGTTGACCCGACTATGATAGGCGGTAGTCATCACTATCCCATTACATTAGAAATAGAAGGCATAAACAAAAGTACCACAAGGTTTGTTTCCAAGAAGAAATTGTTTCATTGTCATTTCGTTTTCACTTTATCAACATGGTATTGGTAATTCTATCAACTTGTTCTTGCAAGTTATCTTGCTGTGAATAACAAAAGCCCGCTCTTTGTGGTCTATTTTTCGGACGCACCTATTTGTACTTGAACAGTAGTTATGGGATTTTTCCGCTTACAGTCATCACAGGATCGTCAACATACTATACCTTATAGTAGCTCTCATTCTCAGCGTCCTCAACAGTGCTGTCGGTATGGACGCTGACGTATTTACTTACTTAATTGGCACTATAACTGCTTAAGCGATTTTGGTCGAACTTCTCCTACAATTTGTGGTGTGCGTCTTGATGTTATAAGACAAATTGAGGGAAGTTTTTTTTCATGGCAGAAACTCACTCGGAGGTTTACCGTTACCTGCCGACGGGCGACCGCTATTAGTAAAAACTTTTCCTATCATTTTTGAATGTTACTTGCCCGAGCTGAATTCGAACCTGGGACCCACCGAATGAAGCGCACACACGCTACACACTCGGCGTGTGTGTCTGCCCTCAAACGAGCGCGACAACCTTCGCCACTCCGATCCCCGTAATCCTCACATTCGGGCATTTAAACGTGGAGATTCCACAAGCGGGACAAGTGGGAGGAGCATCTGAGATCTTGTGTGGGTGAGCTTTTGTCGACCGTAAGGTCATTGTCCAACCCGACGAAGCATGATGAATGAGTGGTTTTCATTCGGTGATCATGCTTCGTCGGAGTCAAAGCGCCGCGCTAGCTTATTTAGCCGGAATTTTATTTTGCATCCCAGTGGGGAGGTTAAGGACCCCATCGAGAAGGCGAAAACCTCCAAAACTATTGGTCCTGATGGATTAAACATGCTGATGCTGAAAAATTTGGGCCCGACAGGGTTATCTCACCAGCATCTTCAACCTCTCCATCGCTTCACTCAACATTCCTGATGTATGGAAAATGGGGAGGGTTATACCACTGCTAAAACCAGGGAAGCGGACGGACAAGTGTGAATCCTATCGGCCGATTTCCCTTCTTTTACCAGTGGTAGAAACGCTGGAGGCTATGCTGCTTCCGTATTTTACGCACCAACTCATCCCGTTGAAGCATCAGCAAGGTTTCCGGAAAGTGCACAGCACAACAGCACTTAACGCCCTAAATACTGCAAACGTACCTGTGAGCGAATCGTCCTAGACGTTACCGTCAATGTAATTGATGACATGTGCTCAAAGGTGAACATTTATCTCTCCGATCTCGCTCTTCACTGTACAGAATATGACCTTATCACCTACTAAGTCCTCGGCGAGACTACTCACCACATGAATAAAGGATGCCAGGCTGGAACTCAACATTAATATTGATGGTACTCCCATCCCAACGGTTAACCACTCGAAGAACCTGGGAGTTACCTTCGACGGCCTACTCTCATTTTCAGCGCACACAACTGGAATCGTCAATAAAGTACAGAGTTGCAACAAGATCCTCAAGTCGCTCGCCGGCAGCACAAACACCAATAAACGTTGTAGGCAGCGTACAAGGCGATTGCTCGGCCGGTTGTAAGCTCTGCTGTCATTTTGGATCCCGAGGACCGGTAGGACACAGCTTCACAACTGTCAAAACGCCGCATTCCGGACTGTAACGGGATGTCTTCCGACGTTGCCTGAGGCCCACCTCCATCGGAGGACGTGTTTGCTCCCGGTAAAGGAGCATAACATCCTGCTCAGCAAGCAACTCCTGATTGGAAGCCACCGAATGGGTCACCCAAACAGGAACTTGCAAATGGCCGACCCGCCTCAAGGACGAGATCGTCGTTTACCAGTCGACCACTGGATCTGATGGCGTATAGACAACATTTGAAAAGCATTTACCGAGATCAATTACCACCACCCATAGCAAACGAAGAGCTTCAACTTCCTCGAGAGTCCCGTGTCTTTTTGGCTCAATTAAGATCTGGATATTGTAGTAGGCTCAACTCCTACTTTGCAGAATCCCCGCACGATACCAACCACCTATTTACATGCCCCAACAAACCCTCTCACCCCCTCTCCCTATGATTCAACCCTATCAAAACAGCATGTTTACTGGGCCGCCCCCTAGATGAGTTCGAAGACAACGACCATGAGTAAGCTGATCTTGCAGGGTGAAGCTAGACCTACACCAACAACAACCGTAGTACCCAGGCTAAGGTCATAATTACAAAGGTGTTTGAAACAGTTTTAAGGCAGAGCTACTCCGGAAGCATAAGCGCACAGAACTGATCCTTGAACTTAGCTGGTCACCATCCTAACAATGCACAGGATATCTTTGTAGTGTTGTTTACCATTCGGCACCTTAGTGGAGGATTCATGCTAAATAAATCGTGGTCTAAACCAAAAACGCCCCAGTAAGCGGACAGCCGTATCACTGCACAGTGCTACTTGAACACCAGAAAACTCCTTCTAAGAGGAGTCACAAAGATTTAAACCAAGGGGTCCCGCAGAGTGTTGACCTCTTCCATTGCTTATTTTCATCGCCAGAAGTACTATCCTTTGCCTTATATGCAGATGATTGCTTAATTATGACGCCGGAAAGCTACTTCGTGAGTCCCGTATTACTCTAGTCCAATTATATATTATGGTATATCTAACTCCTACCTATCCAGAATCGCCAAGATATATCCGGTATGTAGAGATTTCTACCTACTCATTTAACACACCGTTTATTGGACATCCCCTTAGATGAGTTTGATGATAACGACCATGGGTTAGCCGATCTATCAGGGTTTAGGTAGCTTGATGTACATTGCAACGATTTTCCGTCATCCCTTGTCAAGTTTGGTTTGTAGACTAACTGGTTTTGCATTTTTTCGGTCTTTAAGTAGCCGCCGTAAAAACAATAACTGCTTACAGACAGGAAACAGCATTAATCGGGAGGCAACGTGTTATCATTCCCTACCGCATTTTGCAGACGAGGAAGTCAGTATACCTCGAGTAACGCTGTCAGATATACAACCTATCCTATATGTGAAAAGTCCCCGCATGGCACTAGCTACTTGTAGTAGTTGCGAACGAAAAGAACTGTAACCCTGCATACGTAATATAATTTTAAAAATTTGAATAGTAAAAAGCTAAATGTTTTTATTTAGAATTTCAAAATTAAATTATACACTTGCTCCAATCCAGTTTTCACTGCCGCAAGTAAAACTTACATTTAAATTAATACCGTATATACTTACATATGAAAACACCTGGGAATCGTCTTAACCGCAACCGACGAAAGCTCAGTTCAGTTTACTATCTCGAATGTCACCATGTTAGTATAATTTAACTAACTTACCGAAACGATAACTTGTTATTCTCATTTGTGTTATAAATTAAGAAGCAATAAAATTCAACACAATAATACATTTTATATTACTAAATTAAGAATTCCTCGTTTATTTGAGACAGCAATTTATACAATGATTGGAAAAAATATTGCATAGCTTTTCTACAAATATTAATTATTTTATTTCAGTTTAGAAAAAAGGTGATGAGCAGCGCAATGATCCAGCTCTGTAACATAGTCAAAAAGTTCTTCCATACACGTTTCCGTTGTTTTGGACTTGCTATTTACTCTATCATTACATTCCTGATACTTGCTATACAAAGCTTGTATGTTTCCATTATTTTGACACTTTTCCTATAAATGCAAATAATATAGAATATAGGGATTACTACTAATAGTAATATTAATAATAATATCTATAACCGAATAATAAAAATCTATTTTAGTATAGAACTTTGAAGATATATACATATTCCTAACTTAAAAAGTTTATAAACAAATGAATTTTTATGTGCATAATTATTGCAATTGAAGTTTTTATTTAAGGTGAATCGATAAAGGGGTAAATTATTACAAATCAAGATACAATTATTTTCATAATATAAGAAAAGAAGTTCTACTTTTTCGACGCATACAGAAATTTTTTCAATTTCCTAATTTGTAGATATTAGAAACTGCGGCGGTAACGATGGTATTTCAGGATGGCAGTTTTTGCTATTTTTCATGCGTCCTAAACATAGTGTGCCACCCTAACGGGTTTTCAATATATCGCGCCACCCTAATGTTGTGAGTAGCGTAATAAGCTCTCACACCAGCACAGTGTACCTTACACAAATTCGCCCGCCGAACTATGAACGGATTTGAGAGGAAACTCATCGGCGTTTAACAGCGTCGTCGGTAATGTCGTTAACAAATCTGTAAGTACATTTTGTGTTCTAGTTACAGTTTGCTTTTAGGTGTGCTCAACCTTTCACAATTATTATATTATTATAGTATTTCTGATAAAATAGAGCCTTAGAAATTTAAAAAATATGCCCAGAATTATTGTACAAATTTACAGAATTTTTACAGCCTTTAAAGGCGCACCTCATTTTTTCCTTTAAAATACTCTTGTTCTCGTGTGTTGGTAGGAGAGGATTATGTGCAAATACGAATCCTAGTTGCATCCCATTGTGGGCACAGATACTTATGTATAAGATGTGTAGCAAGTCTTCGTCTTCGATAACCATTAATTTCTTCATTGGGCCCGTTTTAATGTGACCTAGTTGCAAAAGAACACTAGGTAGGATAAGAAATAGCATGTAAAACAACACTAACTCGGAAAAATATGCGAGTTGAGTCAACTCGGTTATATGATCTGGAAAAATACTTGGGAAATTTCAATCAACTGTCAAATCTTGTTTGTTTTATTGATACATAAACAAAACAAATAAAAATGGAACAAGGGTAAGTGAAATTGTTTTTGGTATATTTCACATAAAATTATGAATTAAAACATGTTCGTTGTTTCAGAATGTCAGAGAAAAGACGAAAGAGATGGTCCTGTGAGGAGACAATTGGGATTTTGAGAAGCTACCTCACCCGGAAAGCGTAGTTCGAGCACCCAAAAAGAAAGAGGTTGGCCTACGCGAACGTGTTGGAAAACATGGAGTCCATGGGCATCACGGTACGTTCAAAAGATATATTGGTGAACAAATTATATTTATTAATACACTTCCCGGACTTTGAAAGGACACCGCTGTGTTTGAAGTCGAAGATGTGCAGTCTTCTCCAGGCCTATAAGCCGACACGGGACAACAACAGCAGAACTGAGGCCAGCCCGTGTTTTGCCCCTATATGGAGCAAATGGACGAAATATTTGGAAGAAGTTCGATTATTTTAAACGACCACACGGTTCATGTGGGTTACGTTACAGGCCGTATGAACAGTTTCGGTAAATGCGCTGTCTGCTAAGTCGTCCACATGGATCCCCTCGCCACTGCCATCACCAACACCTTTGACGTTGCCAGTACAGACATTCCGTCATCACCGTCATCATCGTCGTCAGTGTCACCACGTATATCAACATTGGCTTCTTCTCCAGCTCCAGCAGTACGCCGAAACGAAATTACTGTCAAGTAACAGCTTTTTAAAATGTTACAGTGAGTTTCATTGAAACTGGATTTTTTTTTAACTTGCGTTTGATTTTAATTTTACTTGTAACTAGAATAAGAAATGATCTGAATTAAATTTTATATGTGATATCCTTGTGAATTTGTTTGAGTTTTATAGATTATAAGTTGAATGAAATGCAATGAATTCTTGTCAATATTTTTATTAGTGAATTTAAAGATTTAAATATATATATATTTATATATATATACATAAATATATATATATATATATATATATGTATATATAAATATATATATATGCAGTGATTTTTAAATATTTTGTTGTCTTAAATAATTAAAAAGGTGTTGCCTTCTGCCAAAACCTTCATCAAGTGCAAGCGCATTTTCATCACTCACATCGTTGATATCCCACAAATTTGCTAGTTGCCTAAATATCACTGTATTGCTTACATACCAAATGTACATATACACCGATTTTTTTTTTTGGTAATATACGCGTTCTATCACCACCAAATGTGTCAGTTGCGCAGTTAGACTCCGAATACTTCACTGAAAATAAAATATCATTAAGTTTATGCATATCTTTTACACACATTTTGTTATTAATTGTTAGATATTCCACCGTTTGGAGTCTTAGCCTCATGTGTATTTTGAAATCTTCCTCACTCATTGCATCGAGCGTACCTTTAATATTGGAGCACTTCTCATGTGCCCCGTTTTCACTCTTCGAGTCTTCAGAAGAGCTGGAGCTGGCATATATCGTTTCCAATACTTCTAGTATTTTTTGCATCTCTCTATTGCGACGTGATTCGCAAATTTCACCCGTGTACAAAGACATCATCTACAAACGTGAAAGGTTATTTAATGCATTTATTTAATGTTTTTAAATAAATTTAATAACTTACAGTCTGTCTAGTAGAAGCGTGATCGGCAAAATTTGCACATGGAGTGCCGTTATCAAAATACTTTGAATGCACCTTGGTAGCGACATCATTTTTGTAGTACGCATTGCAAAAACTGTCAGTTTCGTGAAACTATTACAAAGTGCACGTTGTTTTAAAAAATGAGTTCCGCGTACGAGAAGCGATTTGAAGCTGTATTTCTTTGTCTACACCCTAGAGGGCCGAAAATGTCACGTTTAGCTGCAGCAAAATATATGAAGAAGTCGAAGTCATTCGTAACGAAGTGGACGAATCGGTATTTAGAAGTAAAAAATGTGGACGATTTGCCTGGGCGGGGCCCTGAAAAAAAGACCTCACCAAAGCAGGACCGGGCTTATCGTTGCGTAAAGCTAAAGAAGTTGTAGAGAAAAGTGTTGTTCAAATATCGGTAGAGACGATTCGAAAACGTTTAGGCGCTAATGACGTCAAATACCGCAGCTCTCTTAAAAAACCGTTGCTCTCATCATCACACGTTGAAAAAAAAATCGCCTGGGCCTGCGCCAATTCAGAACGGAATTGGAATAATGTAATATTCACGGATGAATCTTCATTTTGGGCAAATAGTAAAATAAATCGATCTTGGTGTACCGCTAACAATCGATTGCTCCAACGAACTGTTAAACACCCAGTGAAGGGTTTGGGGATGTTTCTCAGGAAAAGGATTTGGACGCCTTTTCGTGTTTACCAGCAACTTAAATGCGGTTTTGATGAACAAAATTTATCAAACAGCTTTATTACCATCAGCTGCGAAGATGTTCGGGAGAAGAGGACACTCTTGGATTTTGCAAGAAGACAATGACCCCAAACATCGCAGTCGAATGTGTGCAGAGTGGAAACAGCAAAATGGTGTTGATGTGTTAGATTGGCCTTCACAGTCGCCTGATGCCAATCCGATAGAAAATGTGTGGGCAATAGTAAAGCAGAAACTCAGAGGGAAAAACGATATGGACAGCAAAACAGTTGTCAAGACAAAGTGCTAAGTATGAGTCGGAGGTGTGAGGCCATAATAGCGAATGGCGGTGACTATACATGTTATTAAAAGTATTGCGTACAATAAATATTACAAACGTGTAAAATGTTTATTTGAAACGAATCGGACAAATAGTTTCCAAGTTATGGCGATCACGCTTCTACTAGACAGACTGTACCACAGAATCCTCAGAATCGCTCATTTTGTTTTCCTTCTTTAAAATTTCACTAAACAAATCATATGTTTAATGACAGATTTCGCCAGTGCTGTGAAGTAACTAAAAGGAAATTTTATCCGAGTTGGAGTGTTTTTTTTGCAACTAGGGGCCCGTTTCTCCCAAAACTATTTATAAACCGTGTTTGTTTTTTTTTATTTTCGTTTTACCCTTTTTGTCACTTTTAACTTGAAAATACGCACTTTTTGGTTTATTGAGTTAAATTTTCACTTTCAGTTTGTTAGAATACACAATTTTTGGTTTTTTCTCCGTTTTTTTGTCTGCTGTTTAGGACGATAGCCTAAATAATTTTCTAATCGCCCTATTAAGTATACTCATATACACTTACGCATGCATATGCAACCGCGAATTATTCCAGTTCACCGTATTTCCCGCAGGGTAATTATTTTCGTTAAATTTTTCCGTTTACTTTTCTCCAATGTAATTGCGGTTGACGACAACCGTATATTTTCTTTAACTTTCACTTCGTCTCAGGATCTCAGAGGAACACGCCGACTACCACTTCGCACCACAAGATAAAGTCTTTGTATTCAATTAGCAACTCATTTTATATATTTGATATATATATATTTGATTAAATTCAACTTCGAATTAACCGAACTGCATTTCTCTCTTTATTTAAAAAAAAAACCATTTGTGTGTCTGGACTGCTCCCTTGGGAGACACGACGCCCATTTGTACATCTGCCGTTCGCACTTTGGTTCGCTGGTCAAAACTGAACCACACTCGACTTTTAAACGCACTTGAATTTGTGCTCGCTCTCAACTGTTCAAAAAAACTCGAAAAAATAATGATAGCTGTTCAAAGGCCTATTTTTCGCTCTTTTTCAGTGTTACCATTTCGTTGTTTTTTTTTTTTTGACAACAAAGCACCGTGTGTTTTGTCGGGTGCACTTATTAAAATAAAAAGATTTGATTTTCTTTCGTTTAGAAAATTATGCAAAATATTCATTTAAATATGTATGTAAATGTTCAAGTTCCCTTGTACAAAGGAAATATGTATAAGTTTTACTGCCAAAGGGGCGCTCTGCGTAGTGTACAACAATGGTGTTGCTGGGTAAGCGCTTGAAGGATGGGGCCGTGTGTAGAAGTCCACGCAAGCGGCTCACTATATAAATATGCTCCATTTTAAGAAATGCCCCAGAAGCTGGTTGTGCGCTGGGCTTGGTACCCGCCACGTAAAACACCTTCCAATGAAAAATTTAAACAAAAAGCCTCGGATGAGACCCCCGAGGCGTCTGATTTTGATGACGACCACGGCAAACGTTTAAAGGACTGTGATTTAACGGCATGCACCTGGAATGTCCCGACCCTCAATTGGGAAGGTGCCTCTGCCCGGCTGGTGCACGTCCTCATAAAGGCAAAGACTGACATCACCGCCATCCAAGATATGTGATGGATGGGGCAAGGAATGAAGAGGATCGGACTTTGCGACGTCTACTACAGCTGCCATGTAAAGGAGCGCAAGTTCGGTGTTGGATTTGTGGTGGGAAAGAGACCTCGTCGCCAAGTACTATCGTACACCCCGGCGGACAAACGTCTCACCCTGAATCAATATGGCCAAAGATCACTTCTATAAGCGCATTGAACGCGCGTACGAATGGTGCCCCTGTTCACGATATAACACTCGTGCTAGGCGATTTTAATGCCAAAGTGAGCAGGGATGGTGTTTTTGGTCCCACAGCCGGTAAATTCAGCCTACACGATGAAACATCCGCTAACGGACTGAGGCTGAGCGACTTGGCCGGGGCCCGAAACATGGTAGTATGTAGTACCGGGTTCAAGCATAAAAAGATACATCAAGCAACCTTCTGATGGAAAAACACGAAATCAAATTGATCATGTTGTGGTAGACGGAAGGCATGCTTCCAGTGTTTCAGACGTGCGCACTATTCGAGGAGCTAACATCGATTAGGATCATCATCACGCACCTTTGTGCAGCTAAACGCGAGCTCAGTTACACAAGGAAAGCTCGACGTCCAAGAGCTGCAATCACAACAGATAGCCGGCCGTTTCGACACTCGACTTGCATTCCGGCTCTCTGAGAGCGATGTTCACCAAACAGATATCTGCGCGGAATGGAACCAGATTTCTCGCTCATTACGTACCGCCGCTGAAGAGGTCACTAGTTTTCAGCAAACCCGAAAAAACGACTGGTACAATGAGGATTTCCCGCTCATTACTTACCGCTGCTGAAGAGGTCACTAGTTTTCAGCAAGCCCGAAAAATTGACTGTTACGATGAGGAATGCCGCACCGCCATGCAAATGAAAGATGCTGCCTACAGGGCTTCGCTGCGATCGGGCGCAACGCGAACTATGCGGGAGAGATATCGGGAGTTAAAGAAGGAACCGAGGCGCATCTTCCGAGAACGCACACGGTAATGGTGTTCCTCCCGAAGAGTGGAACTATGCTCATAGAGCCTAGAGCAATTTGAGAATATACACAACTCAGCATGGCGCATAATCAGTAGGAGCATATAGGTCACCTGGATCAGCCTGATTCTAGGTATAGACGTAGAGTCATTCAACAGACTGAAGAGGGGCGGCTTTAGGTTGAACCATAGGTTTAGCCTCGTCACCGCCAGGCCCTGGCGAGTAAAACTCGAAGAAAGATACTACGCAGGAGAAGTACAGTGAGACGGTCACTGAGGCAGCGGAGGTTTCATCAACCCAGGAACTTATAGAGGACTAGACTTAAGTAGGCTCGTGCTCGAACAAACGCTCTCGGCTGCTATAGCAAGGTCTGCCTCGGAAGATCTGGATATAATACTGGTACAGGAACAGAGGGTCTACTAAGGCCAGATGAGAGGCCTAAAGGAGGCAAACAACAAGGAAAGTTTGGATCCCTCATCTGAGAGACCCAGAGCATGTGTAGTGCTTAATGGCAATATTGGACGGATTCCACAAGGGCATATTTTCTTCTGCTACATATTTACCAAGGGACATTAACATCATTCCCGAGGCCCAACATCTATGTGAGGATGCAAAGCTCATAATAGGTTGCGACGCTAATGCGCACGGCGTAGAGTTGGCAGTACTGAGTAAGTGAGTCCTTAATAGAATACACTAAGCAACGATTTGAACATACACTTGCGGTCAATAAAAATGCACCACCACTTTGGTAGAATATCTTCAGCTATATGCCAGTAAATTTGAAACAAATTCTACTATATCTAGTATTCACTGAGAAATAAATTATTTTTTATGAAATTGGGTTACACACTGTTCAGTTATAGTCGTGTTTTGGGTGTGTATTTGAAAAGTTGTGCAAAATGCCAAATAATCGGAAGAAATTAACGCGTGATCAAAAAATTCGCATATTGGAAAAGTTATCTTCTCGGCAAATAGCAGCTAGAATTGGTTATAGCCATTCAACTATTGTTCGTCTTTTACAAAAAAAAAGGGAATAGTGATGTGTTGGAGCGTAAAAAGGGATCAGGTCGTCCTCGAAAGTAAACTGAGACAACAGACAACATACTGCGGCGGATAAGTTTAAACGACCGCTTTAAAAGTGCATTTTCTATAAGGGCTGAGATGCAAAATTTTCACCAAGTGGATTTTCACCAAGTGGATACGCCGACGGCTTAGAGATGTGGGTTTATATGGAAGACGCCCTGCCAAAAACCCACTATTAACACAAAAAATTAAGGATGCACGAATTTCTTGGGCTTAAAAGTACCAACATTTTGATCAAAATGATTGGCAACAGATTATGTGGTCTGGCGAAAGCAAATTTAATTTGCTAAGCTCACAAAATTTGCTTTAAGTGCGCCATTCAGGTGGTGAGAGATTCCAGGATAATTGCGTAGTAAAGAGAGTTAAGATTCCTCAAAGCCAAATGATTTGGGGCTGCTTTTCATACCATGTTTTGGGGTCCCACCGTGTTTAAGAAATAATGAATGCACAAAAATATGCGGCCTTGGTTAACAATTTTTCAGTACCCGCAATTGAATAGCATTATTCTTAAACGGATCGCCTAATCTTCCAGGATGACTCAGCGCCATGCCAACGTGCAAAATGGGTAAGTTTTGATTGGAAACAAATCTTGTATAAAACATCTATACAATATTGGTGTATATGACACATTGTTTTCTTTTCTTCTTATATTTGGTGGTGTGTTTATCGGCACCACAGAAAATGCCTACGCGAATTAATATATATGTAGATACCAATTTTTGCATAGTTAAATAATACCTACAATTCTCAAATAAAAAACAATGCATAAGGATCATTTGTAATCAAGGAAGTGGGAAACGGTATACGATTTGTTTTGATCAAATTAAGAATTTCTTAAAATCAAAATATCGCAAACTAATGAATGGATTTAGATTTGTTTAGCCATTCGATAGGAAATATAAATTCATTTCAATTTAAATTTAAAAATGTAATTTGTTTAACTCATTATTTTGTTAAATCACTTTATTATGAGTAAAATATAGCTAATTATACATAGTAAAGTTTGAAAAACTTAAAAAAAGAAGCAGGCTGTGTCAGAGACACGGCCATTAAGTTTAACGTAGAATACGCCATCCGATAAGACATAAAACATATGTATGTATGTAACAATAAATGATAAATAATGCAAGCAAATGAATTTCTTTATTTGATAGTTACTTTGGATGATATACATACATAAGCTTATGATAGGAAAAATAGGATAAAAATGTTTTTAAATTATCAATTAAATTTCTCGCAAAAACGAAGTCAATGGCTGTTATCAATAGTAAAGATAAATGATAAATAACATACGCGAATCAATTTTATTATTTTTTTTGCAGTGCTTGGCAGCATTTTCTCTTCTTTTACTCTACTTTAACTTGCCCGCCTAAAATTATGCAATACAAAGTAAGGGCTGCACGAGTACATTTAAATCGCCCAACAGCAAACACTCAACCAAACACCACACACATATTTGTGTGCATGTGTTTATACAATTTTCATTTGAGAAATTTAAATATTAGGAAGATATCAACCAACATGAAATGTATGTCAAACGAAAGCTAACATCTTCATTTGACTACAAAAAAAAAAAAAAAAAAATTAATCGAGCCGTTTCCTTATAATTAAAGAAATAGGGATTACAACAATAAAAACCTGACATTGGTGCCCATACCGTAAGGTAAGACGTATTCTACGCCAAAACACGCGTTGTCGGTAGACAGAACTAAAATGCAGAAAATTATGTTTAATGTAAGTGTAAAATAATTAACAGAAAATAATCTAAATAACTTCTTAGAAGTTTTTCTACGCTTTTTTAAATATTATCAATTTAAACTATTATTTATTACTAATTTATTTCGAACACCCCACGCTCTTTAAAAAGTATATAATTTTGTTTTGTTAATTATTTTACACTTACATTAATATTTTATTATTATATTATTTCCTGTTTTTTAGTTTTATCTGCCAATAAGCGTGGGGTTCGTAGTTTTTTTGATGTTATTTATTTTTTACATTGTTGTAGTTGTTGTAACCCAGACTCAGACCCTGTAAGATCGGTTCAACAATGGCCGTTATCATCAAACTCATCTAGGGGGAGGCCCAAGAAACGCGCCGTTACGACAGGGTCGGACCAAAGGGAAAGGGGGGTTAGATGAGTCGGTTTTCCAGGGCATCTGAAAAGGTGAACGGTATCGTGCGGGGAGGTATGACATGCCGGACACACATTGACTACGTCTGGGTTAATTCTGGACAGGTAGGAGTTTAACCTGCTACAATATCCAGAACGTAGTTGAGCCAGAGTGACGCGGGATTTACGAGTCCGCTGGAGCTCCTCCTCTGCCTGTTGGTGGTGTGCGACTGGATCTCATCAGACATATCAAGGAGATGCCCCCGACGTGTCTCGGAGGCGGATTCTCATCAAGCAGGTACCCGTTCGGGTGGCCACTACGATGACAACCGACGAGGAACTGCTTGGTGAGCATAAAGTTGTGCTCCCTAACTGGGAGCATTGGGGCCTCATGGTGTAGGTGTTCGGCAGGATACATTAGAAGGCATCCAGTGGCCGTCTGGAGTGCTGCGTTCTGGGTAGCCTGTAATCTCATCCACTGGGCCCTGCTTGTCCCAGGCGACCAAATTGGAGCGGCATAGTAGAAAACTGACCGGCCAATCGTCTTGTATGTTGCCAACAACGTTCCTTTGTTTTTGCATCAAGTGCTACTAGAAGACTTTGCTGCGGCTCTGTATTTTATTTACGCTTGCAGTTGTGTGCGCAGAGAAAGAGGGCAGGCTGTCAAACGTAACACCCAAGATTTTTGAGTGGTTTACTGTCGGTACAGGTGTATCGTCCACATGTATATTTAACTGCATCCCGACCTCCTTCGTCCAGTTGGTAAATAGGGTCAAAACGACTTAGCAGGGGATAGAAACAAGTTCCGACCAGTGAAAAAAAGAGCAAGGTCTGAGAGATAACCGTTCACTTTCGAGCACATGTCATCAATTGCATTGCCGGATGCCATAATCGAACAATCGTCGACATATGAGACTATTGAAGCCTCCTCGGGTGATTGAGGGAGCTTCGAGATATAGTGATTAAACAGAACCGGCGAGAGAACGCAACCCTGTGGTACCCTTGTTTAATTCTTCTCGGTTTTGATGTTGAGTCTCTAAAATACACCGACGCCGGTCGACCACTCAGGTAGTTCGCAGTCCACCGCTTCAGACCCTGCGGGAGAGTAGATGTCTCAACGTCTTCAAGTAGCGTTGAGTGATTGACCGCATCAAAGGCCTTTGAATCACCTGGGTGTTTCTGACGTTTAGTGCTGTTGTTATGCTGTGCACCTTCCGGAAGCCGTGTTGATGCTTAGCCGGGCCCAGGTGGTGTATGAAATAGGGAAGCAGCATAGTTTCGAGTGTTGTTGTTGTTTTTGTTGTTGCTGTTGTTGTAGCGGTTGGTCACGCCCCGTAAAGAGCGGATTCACCCATGGTCGTTGTCGTCGAACTCATCTAAGGGGAGGCCCAGCAAACGTGCAGTTTCGACAGGGGTGGACCGGAGGGAGAGGGGGGTTAGATGAGTGGGTTTGAGGGGGCATGTGAATAGGTGGTTGGTGTCGTGCGGAGAATCTCCACATGCCGGACATGTGTTGGGTATGTCGGGGTTGATTCTGGATAGGTAGGAGTTGAGCCTGCTACAGTATCCAGATCGAAATTGTGCCAGAGTGACGCGGGGCTCACGGGGCAGCAGGGTCTCCTCATCTGCTACAGGTGGTGGTTGGGCTCCGATAACTGCATTTGCCTGGCGAGAGTCAATGGTGGTAGTGACTGTGTCTCTGTGGATGTTGCTTAGGACCCGCCGGTACGCCTCCGACGAGGCGCAGTCAGCGAATGAAATCTCCACTCGGTCGTCGTGCTGACCCAGTCAGCCTTTTTAAAGTTGATATAGGTCCGGTGGTCCGCGGAGACAAAGTAAGCAGGTCTGTCAATCGAGATGATGATGGGTAGCGATAGCACGTTATGCTATTTATCAGACCTGCGCTAGCTATTGTTAGGTCAGGCGAGCTGCTGCAACTATCCATAATCCTGGTGGGGGCATCATCATTCATCGTGCAGAATGTCGAATCGTCTATCTGCTCTGCCAAACCATTTCCCCTACGATCAGCTGGTAGGCTTGAATGCCAGAGATCGTGGTGCGCATTGAAGTCACCAACTACCAATCGGTTCTCACCTCTGAGGAGCGCACCTATGTCAGGGTAATATCCTGCCGGGCAGCAGGTGACAGGGGGTATATAAATATTAAATATTTCGAGCTCGACATCACCTGACCGGACAGCTACTCCTTGGCATTCTAAGGTAGTGTCCCTGCGGTCGATTTCTTCTTCAATAAGACGATACTGCACAGTGTGATGGGTGATGAATGCTAAGCCACTACCATTACCTCGCTCGCGATCCTTACGATGCACATTGTAGCCGTTGCATCTCAACAAGGTTGAGTTGCTGTGCAGTTTGTTCTCTGGATCGCAGCTATTGACAGATTAAGCCGACTCATAAAGTCGGTTATCTACTCAATCTTGCCCTGCAGCCCATTACAGTTCAGTTGAAGGAGTCTCATTTGCCTCGGGAGAGTCGTCGCGGAGAGAGGTGTGAGGGAAGGGTGATGTTGTCCACCCGCTCCCTGCTGCACATGCATTGGACGTTGGCACTACAGCAGGGAGCTAGGTAGTCATCCGACCATTCACGAGTGGTGCGCAGCCCAGAACATACACGAAAGTGACACCAGCCTTGGCACGAATTGCACCTGACTGATGTCGCATTCTGGAATATCCTGGCCTGACACACAGAACAGACTGTGTGGGGTACCAGGAGCTGCTGGCTACTCCCCACACGAGGGGCGGAGCTAGGTAGGGGTGGGGGAGGGGAGCGTCCATGTTGTTGTGTGCGCCTATGAACCGTAGAGGTTCTGCCGGTGCTAGGCACCGGTGCACTTGGTGCAACTAGGGGGCCGTAGAAGCTATGGGCGCCGTGGGGCGCGAACAACGTGGGGCCACATAGTTTGTGGACCACTCCTTATGGGTCTTAAGGCCTGAGCAGACATTAAGATGGCTTCATCCGTCGCACGAATTACACCTTACCGAAGTGGAGTTCGGATGGAGCTTTTACTGGCAAACGCAGCAAAAATAGTTTTCTGGAACAGGGTTTGGCTCGATGCTAGCCCTGAGCAGAAGGAGGTGAAGCAACCCTGCTGCAAGGAGTTGCTCCAGGGGAGACAGACAACTTATGGGGTAGGCCGATCTAAACAGGGTTAGATCGCCGAAACAACAGTCCTTGGCCGGGTGAAACACGGGTCATTCCGGTACGTAGAACCGACTGTCGTGGGAATGCAATGGCGAGCTCGAAATATTCAAGGTCTATATACCCCCTGTCACCTGCTGCCCGGCAGGATATCACCCTGACATTGGTGCGCTCCTCAGAGGTGAAACGCGATTGGTAGTTGGGTGACTTCAGCGCGCACCACGATCTCTGGCATTCAAGCCTACCAGCTGATCGTAGGGAAAATGAATTGGCTGAGGAGATAGACGATGCGACATTCTGTACGATGAACGATGATGCCATAACCAGGATTATGGATAGTTGCAGCAGCTCGTCTGACCTAACAATAGCTAGCGCAGGTCTGATAAATAGCATAACGTGGCGACCTATGCTATCGCCGCATCAGACCAGCTACCCATAATCAACTCGATTGACAAACCTGCTGACTTTGTCTCCGCAGACCACCGGACCTACATCAACTTTAAAAAACCTGACTGGGTCAGGTTCGCGGAGTTCACTGAAAATGCCTTCAGATCTCTTCCCATACCCACAGACGTTCGCAATAGTGAACAGAAGTTCCGCAAGGTGGTTGCGTATGCTGCGGCTCGCTTCATCCCGGGAGGATCCCAGAAATACGACCCCATTTCCCGGCTGAAGCGGCTGCTCTAGCGAATGAAAGTGACCACCTTCGAGGCTCCTGTCCCCGCAATCCCAACATAAGGGATTTGAACGTGGAGATTCGGAGACTGGTTGACCACAATAAGCAGAACAAGTGGGAGGAGCATTTGAAGTCCTGCAACCTAGTCACGGGTGTTGGTAAGCTCTGGTCCACCGTGAAGTCCTTACCCAACCCGACAAGCGCGACGACAGAGTGGAAATTTCATTCAGTGACCGCGCCTCGTCGGACCCGAAGAGATGCGCCAGCTATTTTAGCCGGCAATTCATATTGCATCCTTCGGGGGTAGGGCCAGCGGAAGGTGACCAGAAGGCTACGCAAACTACCAAACAACAGCGCGTTTCTTACCTTCAGTTGTAGTGAGGTGAAGGAGGTCACCAAGAAGGCGAAAGGCTCCAAGGCCATTGGCCCTGATGGGCTAAACGTGTTGATGCTAAAGAATTTAGGCCCCGCGGAGGTTGAGTTCCTTACAGAGATCCTCAATCTGTCCATGGCCACCCTTATAATTCCTGACATCTGGAAGGTTGGGAGGGTAGTCCTACTGCTGAAACCAGGGAAACCGGCTGACAAGGATGACCCCTATCGCCCGATTTCCCTGCTTTGGCCAGTGGTAAAGACACTTGAAGCCCTACTCCTCCCGCACTACACTTACCACCTGGGCTCGGCTAAGCATCAACATGGCTTCCGGAAAGTGCACAGCACAACATCACTCAATGCCATAAACACACAGGTGAATCGCGGTCTTAACCAGAACCGCCCCTGCGAGAGAACCGTCCTAGAAGCGTGGACCCTGTCTAAAGCTTTTAACACAGTCAGCCACTCCACGCTACTAGCTGACGTGGAAGAATCAACTCTCCCGCAGAAACTGAAACGGTGGACCGCAAATTACCTGTGTCTCCTAAGCCGATGATTGCTCGATATTGGCAACCGGCAATTTAATTGATGACCTGTGTTCGAAAGTAAACGGATATCTCTCCGATCTTCCCCATTTCTTCACCATTACCACGCTCGCAATTCTTACGATGTACATTACATCCGTTGCAATTCCGTGTCTTGGATCGCGGCTATCAACAAACCGTGTTTTTTCATAAAGTCGGTTATTTCCTCGACCTTGCTCTGGAGTCCGTTGCAGTTTGTCTGCAGGAGATTAATCTGCCCAGGATGAGTAGACGCGATGGCGGTATAAGGGACAGGTGCGGTTGTTAAACTTGTCTCAGTTGCGCTCGCCGATGTGTAGGATTCTGGACCAGAGTTTGGCTCGATGTCAGCCCTGAGCAGAAGTGTTGTTTCGGCGATCTAACCATTTAGATCGGCCTACCCCATAAGTCGTCTGTCTCCCCTGGAGCAACTCCTTGCGGCAGGGTTGCTTCACCTCCTTCTGTTCAGGGCTGGCATCGAGCCAAACCCTGGTCCAGAATCCTATTTTTGCTGCGTTTGCCAGAAAAAGCTCCATCCGAACTCCACTTCGGTAAGATGAAATTCGTGCGACGGATGGAGCCATCTTAATGTCTGCTCAGGCCTTAAGACCTATAAGGAGTGGTCCAGAAACTATGTGGCCCCATGTTGTTCGCGCCCTACGGCGCCCTAGTTGCACCAAGTGCACCGGTGCCTAGCACCGGCAGAACCTCTACGGTTCGCAGGAGCGCACAACAACATGGACGCTCCCCTCCCCCACCCCACCTAGCTCTGCCCCTCGTGTGGGGAGTAGCCAGCAGCTCCTGGTGCCCCACACAGTCTGTTCCGTGTGTCAGGCCAGGATATACCGGAACCCGACATCAGTCAGGTGCAATTCGTGCCAAGGCTGGTGTCACTTTCGTGTGTGTTCTGGTCTGCGCACCAGCCGTGAATGGTCGGGGACTACCTGGCTCCCTGCTGTAGAGCCTTGCAACCGCACACGCCCGTGGCGGCGCTGCCAAACAACACCTTAAGGCAGCCCAATGTGCCAGTGCATGTGCAGCAGAGACCGGGTGGGCAACATCACCCTTCCCTCCCACCTCTCTCCCCGACGACTCTCCCGAGGCAAACGAGACTCCTTCAACTGAACTGCAATGGGCTGCAGGGCAAGATTGAGGAGATAACCGACTTTATGAGTCGGCATAATCTGTCAATAGTTGCGAACCAGGAAACGAAACTGCACAGCAACTCAACCTTGTTGCCATTTCTTTACTAGCAGAAACCTGGCGCTCTCCCCTGCTAAGTCCTCGGCGACCCTCTTTACCACCTGGACGAAGGAGGTCAGACTGGATCTCAACATCCACATCGATGACACCCCCATTCCGACGGTTAATCACTCGAAGATCCTGGGCGTGGCCTTCGACAGCCTGCTTTCCTTCTCCGCGAAACTACCGCAATCGCCAATAGAGTACAGAGCCGCAACAATGTCCTCAAGTCGCTCGCCGGCAGCTCTTGGGGCAAAGACAAAGAAACGTGGTTGGCAACATACAAGGCGATTGGCCGGCCGGTAATAAATTATGCTGCGCCAGTTTGGTCGCCGGGAACCAGCAGGACACAGTGGATGAAGCTGCAGACCTGCCAGAACGCCGCACTCCGCACGGTGACGGGATGTCTTCTGATGTCGCCTGAGGAGCATCTCCACCAAGAGGTCAATGTGCTCCGAGTTAAGGAGCACAACCTCATGCTCAGCAAGCAGTTCCTTGCTGGATGTCACCGTTTGGGGCATCCCAATAGGCATCTGCTTGCAGTGGAGCTACCCCCCCAGGCACATCAGAAGACATCTCCTAGAACTAAAGGACGAGATCCAGCCACTCATCACGCAACCGCTGGAACCGGAGGCGTACCGGTGGGTCCTAAGCAACATCTTTAGAGACACAGTCACTACCACCATTGACTCTCGTCAGGAAAATGCAGTTATCGGAGCCCAACCACCACCTGTAGCAGATGAGGAGTCCCTGCTGCCCCGCGAGTCCCGCGTCACTCTGGCACAATCGCGATCTGAATACTGTAGTAGGCTCAACTCCTACCTATCCAGAATCTACCCTGACATACCCAGCACATGTCCTGCATTTGGAGATTCTCCGCACGACACCAATAACCTATTCACGTGCCCTCTCAAACCCACTCATCTAACCCCTCTCTCCCTCTGGTCCAACCCTGTCGAAACTGCACGTTTCCTGGGCCTACCCTTAGATGAGTTTGACGACAACGGCGATGGGTGAATCCGCTCTTTTCGGGGCGTGATAACCGCAACAACAACAACATAGGTCGCCACGTTAGGCTATTTATCAGACCTGCATTAGCTATTGTTAGGTCAGGCGAGCTACTGCAACTACCCCTAACCCTGGTGAGGGGCGTCGTCATTCATTGTGCAGAATTTCGAGTCGTCTATATGCTCAGCCAATTCATTTTCCCTACGATTTGCTGGCAGGCTTGAATGACATAGGTCGTGGTGCGCATTAAAGTCACCTACTACCAAACGGTTTTTACCTCTGAGGAGCGCACCTATGTCAGGGTGATATCCTGATGGTAGCAGGTAACAGGGGGTATATATATATTAAATATTTCGAGCTCGACATTGCCTGACCGGATAGCTATGCCCTGACATTCAAGGGTAGTTTCCCTGCGGCCAATGTCTGCTTCGATAAGACGATATTGCACTGTGTGGTGTGTGATAAATGCTAAGCCACCACCATTACCACGCTCGCAATTCCTACGATGTACATTACATCCGTTGCAATTCCGTGTCTTGGATCGCGGCTATCAACAAACCGTGTTTTTTCATAAAGTCGGTTATTTCCTCGACCTTGCTCTGGAGTCCGTTGCAGTTTGTCTGCAGGAGATTAATCTGCCCAGGATGAGTAGACGCGATGGGGGTATAAGGGACAGGTGCGGTTGTTAAACTTGTCTCAGTTGCGCTCGCCGATGTGTAGGATTCTGGACCAGAGTTTGGCTCGATGCCAGCCCTGAGCAGAAGTGTTGTTTCGGCGATCTAACCATTTAGATCGGCCTACCCCATAAGTCGTCTGTCTCCCCTGGAGCAACTCCTTGCAGCAGGGTTGCTTCACCTCCTTCTGTTCAGGGCTGGCATCGAGCCAAACCCTGGTCCAGAATCCTATTTTTGCTGCGTTTGCCAGAAAAAGCTCCATCCGAACTCCACTTCGGTAAGATGTAATTCGTGCGACGGATGGAGCCATCTTAATGTCTGCTCAGGCCTTAAGACCTATAAGGAGTGGTCCAGAAACTATGTGGCCCCATGTTGTTCGCGCCCTACGGCGCCCATAGCTTCTACGGCGCCCTAGTTGCACCAAGTGCACCGGTGCTTAGCACCGGCAGAACCTCTACGGTTCGCAGGAGCGCTCAACAACATGGACGCTCCCCTCCCCCACCCCACCTAGCTCTGCCCCCCGTGTGTGGAGTAGCCAGCAGCTCCTGGTGCCCCACACAGTCTGTTCCGTGTGTCAGGCCAGGATATACCGGAACCCGACATCAGTCAGGTGCAATTCGTGCCAAGGCTGGTGTCACTTTCGTGTGTGTTCTGGTCTGCGCACCAGCCGTGAATGGTCGGGGACTACCTGGCTCCCTGCTGTAGAGCCTTGCAACCGCACACGCCCGTGGCGGCGCTGCCAAACAACACCTTAAGGCAGCCCAATGTGCCAGTGCATGTGCAGCAGAGACCGGGTGGGCAACATCACCCTTCCCTCCCACCTCTCTCCCCGACGACTCTCCCGAGGCAAACGAGACTCCTTCAACTGAACTGCAATGGGCTGCAGGGCAAGATTGAGGAGATAACCGACTTTATGAGTCGGCATAATCTGTCAATAGTTGCGAACCAGGAAACGAAACTGCACAGCAACTCAACCTTGTTGCCATTTCTTTACTAGCAGAAACCTGGCGCTCTCCCCTGCTAAGTCCTCGGCGACCCTCTTTACCACCTGGACGAAGGAGGTCATACTGGATCTCAACATCCACATCGATGACACCCCCATTCCGACGGTTAATCACTCGAAGATCCTGGGCGTGGCTTTCGACAGCCTGCTTTCCTTCTCCGCGCAAACTACCGCAATCGCCAATAGAGTACAGAGCCGCAACAATGTCCTCAAGTCGCTCGCCGGCAGCTCTTGGGGCAAAGAAAAAGAAACGTTGTTGGCAACATACAAGGCGATTGGCCGAACGGTAATAAATTATGCTGCGCCAGTGTGGTCGCCGGCAACCAGCAGGATACAGTAGATGAAGCTGCAGACCTGCCAGAACGCCGCACTCCGCACGGTGACAGGATGTCTTCTGATGTCGCCAGAGGAACGTCTCCACCAAGAGGTCAATGTGCTCCGCGTTAAGGAGCACAACCTCATGCTCAGCAAGCAGTTCCTTGCTGGGTGTCACCGTTTGGGGCATCCCAATAGGCATCTGCTTGCAGTGGAGCTACCCCCCCAAGCACATCAGAAGACATCTCCTAGAACTAAAGGACGAGATCCAGCCACTCATCACGCAACCGCTGGAACCGGAGGCGTACCGGTGGGTCCTAAGCAACATCTTTAGAGACACAGTCACTACCACCATTGACTCTCGTCAGGAAAATGCAGTTATCGGAGCCCAACCACCACCTGTAGCAGATGAGGAGTCCCTGCTGCCCCGCGAGTCCCGCGTCACTCTGGCACAATTTCGATCTGGATACTGTAGCAGGCTCAACTCCTACCTATCCTGAATCAACCCCGACATACCCAACACATGTCCGGCATTTGGAGATTCTCCGCACGACACCTATCACCTATTCACATGCCCCCTCAAACCCACTCGTCTAACCCCTCTCTCCCTCTGGTCCAACCCTGTCGAAACCGCACGTTTCCTGGGCCTCCCCCTAGATGAGTTCGACGACAACGACCATGGGTGAATCCGCTCTTTACGGGGCGCGACTAGCCGCTACAACAACAACAACAACCGAAATAACAGCCCTTGGCCGGGTGAAACCCGAGTCATTCCGGTACGTAGAACCGGCTGTCTTTGTAGTATTGCAGTTTGTTTTCGTATTTAATGATTTTTTCATCTGCCCGCTTAAGAAATGTTTTTACACTTTGCATGCTCAACGCGGCGAGAACCAGTGACACAAAGCAGAAAAGAATAGCATTACATAAGTATATATATACGTACATACATATGTATGTAGGGTTCGATGAAAAGTATTTATTTAGCGTTTAATTGTATTTTCACAAATAATTTTACAGTTTTTATGAGACGGTACATATTAAAATTACAATTTATAATTCACGTTTATTTTCGTTTCATTACAATATTATGTCAGGTTTACATTTATTTTAACAAGTTTAGATTTTGGGTTGCACAAACTTTATTTTTATTAAAAAGCTCTTGCCATGCCGTGGCGCGTCCGGGCGATCGACTCAACTAACTAACTCTTTTCCAAAAATCTCCGCTATTCAAAAGTTCCGTTACATTTTAATTGCATTGCTTGGTTGCTTTATTCTTTTATTTATTCGTCTTTCTAATCTTTGTCATATGTCCGTCTATAGAGTTGCATTTATGCGTTTAGTGTTGTCAAACGTCTTACTAACTTCATAGCGCCTATCCCACAATCGGCCATCCTGAGTTTAGTTCGCCCCGAACGACGGGTCATATGATTTCATGTACTCCGCTACCGTTGTGGTGCACCTTGGACCTTCGTGATCTCCTACCTTTTGCACTTCGTATCTACCGTGGTTCAATTTCTTTGTTACCTTATAGGCCCCTAAATACTTTGGTTTTAATTTTAACCCTTGGCCAAACTGGGTACGCTTGTTGGCTACGAGTTGACCTACGTTGTACTCAATTTCTGATTTACGCTTTGCATTATAGTTTTTCCTGTTTTCTTCTTGAATTTTCTCAATATTTTCTCTTGCCGTACGACGGACTCCCTGACGCTCTCTATCGAATTCTTCGATTCTTAGTTCGTCTAGCATTTCTTTGAGATCTGGCGCGTCTGGAATCCTCATTTCTAGACCCGTTAGAATTCTAAAAGGAGAGAACTTTGTGCTCCTAGGTGGGGTATTGTTTATGGCACGTTGGACTCTATCGACTTGTTTGTACCAAGACTTTGGGTCCTCAATACAGAGCTTTGTTAGCATTGGTACGACAACTCTATTAATTCTCTCGACTTGTCCGTTACCTCTAGGTACGCCCGTGGCTATGTGCAAGAGTTGTATACCTTCTTTTTCGCAGTGATCCTTAAACGGATTTGATGTAAATGCGGTACCCCTGTCAGCAATTATACGTTTGGGGTTTCCGAAAACTGACGACTGCCCTCTCAATATTTTTATAGCAGATTCTACGCCTGTATTTTTCGTCGGGTACAACCATGTGAATTTTGAGAATGCATCGATTACTACAAAAATATAGTTGTATTGCTTGTTTGTCGTCTCCATGGGCCCCAAATGGTCCACATGGTAAGTGCCCAGAGGGTGGTCTTCTTTGTTGATGGGGTTTAAAAATCCTTCTTTCTTTCCTGCCTTGGTTTCTGACACTATGCATTCTATGCATGACCTGACTAACTTTTCTACCTTAGCCGACAGTTTTGGAATGTAATACTTTTTCTCTACTAAATCTTGGGTTTTCTTAATGGAAAAATGCCCCTGGTTATGGGCAGTGCGTATAATTTCGTCCTCCATCTTAGACGGGATGACCACTAATGCCTTCGCTGGATCTTTAAATAAAAGATCATTATACAAATAATAATCTTCGTAGCTATTTTTTTCCAACACTTTTCGAACCGTCCTAATCCAATCGTCGCCCAACTGTGCTAATTTCAACCGGTGATTCAACGAGTCTTCTACTATTAAGCATGACATTCTGCTAAGCGCATCCACGTGTCTCATTTTCGATCCACTACGATGTTCTATGGTATAATTAAAGTCGCCTAAGTGCGATGACCAACGCTGCACTTTTAGTGGAGCATCGATTTTTTTCAATGTCTGTGTAAATGCTTTACAATCAGTAACTATCTTGAATTTTATGCCAATAAGATACACTCTCCATTTCTTCAGAGCTTCTATAATTGCTAAAACTTCTAATTCGTATCAGTGTAAAGTTTCTTCGAATGGCTTCGTTTTTCTACTCATGAATTGTACTGGGTGTAATTGTTGATCATCCGGATCTCTCTGCAATAAGACAGCACCGTAACCATACATGCTCGCATCTGTGTGCACCTCAGTGACTGCCTTAGGGTCATATAAAGTCAAAACCGGTGCTTTAGTTAAGGCCAATTTTAGTTGTTGAAATGTAGCTAATTCCTGATTCCTGAGGTTTCGCTGTAATCGCGTATCCCTCGGGAAAGTTTTCTACTGCTTTCGTTTTTGCTTTGCATGGTTTAATCGTATTATTTTCGATGATATACCCTAGAAATTCAACTTTTCTCTGCAGGAATTGGCATTTCCCCATTTTAGCTTCAACCTTTAGAACGAGTTTTAAATTTTTTATGCCTTCTATTTCGTTTTCCGCAGGGACTATCACATCGTCCATATATACGATCACCACCCCTGATCGTATTAATTCATGTAATACGGCCGATATATATTGCGAGAAGACTGCTGGAGAGTTGGAAATTCCGAATGGGACGTAAAGAAATTCGTATTGCCCGCTGTGGGTAACGAAAGAAGTATACTTTCTAGAATTTTCTTCCATAGGTACGTGAAAGAACCCGTTCGACAAGTCAAGAGTCGTGAATACTTTTGCACCGCGTAACCGTTCCACGACATCGTCAATCAGCGGCATAGGAAAATTGTCTTTATGAATTTTCTCGTTTAATTTTTTATAATCGCAGCAAAGTCTTTTAGTCCCATCTTTTTTCGTTACTAACACGATAGGTGATGCAAATTCCGAGGAGCTGAGTTGAATAACGCCTTCTTTCAGCCACTTTGTAATTTGAGAATCTACCCAACACCTATCCTCATACGACAACCTACGTGGTCTTTGAAATACAGGCCTTTCGTCAGTTAGAATAATTTTCATCTCTACTGGGGAGTTCGCGGCTCTCGTGGGTATGTAGCTTTTAATCAAAGAAGTGATTTGGGCTTCTTCGGATGCAGCTAGATTTGACAAATCTATGTTAATTCCCTTTTCCATGATTTCTATCGAACACAAGTCTTTGTAAACTTTACTTCATCGTCTTTCAGGACGATGTCTACCCACCTTAACACGTCCTTACCTATAACTACGCCAAATTTTAAGTCCCTCTCCCTGACCACATGAAATTCAATATTGACCACTGCGTCATCGATTCTTACTTTGGTTCTGAACCCGCCTATTGTTGTGATAGTACTATCAGCTATTCCAAATAGTTGGTGGTTTTCATTAGATAGTTCGAATTCACCCAAAGATACTAATATGTCATTTCTAATGAGACACAAGTCGCACCCTGTATCTATGAGCGCCGAATGTACGTACCCACTAATAGTAATGTCCATAAAGATCAGACCGCCTCGCGGTATGTATTTCGAACTCATCATTGTTGCATTTAGGCCTTCTGCCTTTACTTCCTTCTTGGGATTTTTACAGTTTGAAGCTATATGACCTAGTTGGCCGCATTTAAAACAAGTAACCGAGGTCTGGGGACAATTTCGTAATATGTGCTTTGAATCGCCACATCGAAAACAGCGCTTGGCTTGTTGGCTTTGAGTTTTCGGTGGTTCCCCAAATCGTTCATTTGTTTTATCTATGGTTGGCCGGCCACTCGACTTGATCTTCTCGTACACTTTTATTTGCTCTTTAAGTTCTCTAACATTCTTTGCCAGGTACAAATTTGTCTTGTTGGACTTTGTATTTGGTATACCGTCTATAAAGTATTCGATTAGGCTAGTGTCATCTAAATTTATTGTTTTCCCCAACTCCATAAGGCTATACAAATATTCCTTATACTCCTCGCTAACCTGCTTGCGCCTGTTGCGCAACATACGATGGACTTCACTCGTAGATATGGTCGAACCGAACTCTTCTTCTAAAGATTTTTTCAATGAAGCCCACCCTTTTATACCTGTTTGGCACTGCACAAACATTTTTGCGCCGCCCCTCAACAATTGTTTAGCGTAAATAAACTTTTGCAAATCGTTCCACTGCACGGCTGCAGCAGTTTCTTCAAAATTTTCCAACCACTTTTCGATAGGTGGTTAGCCTGATCCCGAGAAGGACGACAAAGAATCCTCGATGTCACGAAATGTAAAAGGAGTTCTAAATATTTCACGCGTTTCAACGGTAACGGAATGCGCTGAAGCAACCTCAAACTCTTCGTCTTCTTCGTCACTCACGTCTATACCAAAATGCTGCATTAGCCTATCTTGGAGGATTACTTTCCGTACCCCTGTTGAAAGCCCTAGTTCGGCAAGTTTACTTTTGAGATCACTTACGTTCAACCCTAAAATTTCGTTCCTATCCATTTCGCCACGGCCGACTTTATAATATGAATCTATAATTTATGTAAATGCGTGTAAAAGGAACATTTTACATGTTTATTGCATATAATGTGATATACTATTTCAAAGCCAATAAGTTTTAAGTTTATTCAATTTTCCTTGTACACGTAGTTACTCAGCTTACTTTACTATTTTAATATTTGAATGAAATGATTATGTGCAACAAAATGTACAAAAAAAAATTCTACTAAACAATCTGGTTAGTCTACAAAAATATACTTATCGTTAGTCTATCTCAACGGTTCCGCAAGCACGTCGTCAAATAGGATTTCAGCGATAACTGCGACTTCTCTTTATTACGCCTTTTACTATCACTGCATCGACAAGATTTCACCAAATACTCGTTAGCCAGCCAACAATATATTAAAGATTTGCTCTGCAACTTCAACTGGCACAATACGATAATACAGCAACGCAACTTCTGCTGGGTTACTCCAACTTATTCGCCCACGGCAGATATACAGCAACACAACTTTACTGCTGGGCTACATCAACTTATTCACCCACGACAGCAATACAGCAACACAACTTTACTGCTGGGCTACATCAACTTATTCACCCACGACAGCAATACAGCAACACAACTTTACTCCTTTTATTTGATGGGCGCTACAAAACGACAAAATCTCACTGCGAACGTACATACTGACATATAACCGACGAGCTTAACGGCTTATTGGCGAAGTGGCTTTGCATATAGACGCCCTTATGTATAACTGTTCTATCGCCTGATCTCGGTCTTGATACAAATTTTGGTACAGTTTAGGCAGTAATAGTTCACTTTATGTACTGGACTTCGCATATGAATTTTAGCTTAATGGCTTTACCCCGACAACGAAACAGGCACATACATATGTAATTCTTTGCGTCCATAACTGCATAATCGCGCGGAACTTTATATTACAACTTTTCTAATTGACTTTTTGTTACATAAAATTTAGTTTTTATTCAAAATCTTAGCACTTCTGACACCATTTGTAGGGTTCGCTGAAAAGTATTTATTTAGCGTTTAATTGTATTTTCACAAATAATTTTACATAGTTTTTATGAGACGGTACATATTAAAATTACAATTTATAATTCACGTTTATTTTCGTTTCATTACAATATTATGTCAGGTTTACATTTATTTTAACATTCTTTCACTCTTTAGTTACAAGTTTAGATTTTGGGTTGCACAAACTTTATTTTTATTAAAAAGCTCTTGCCATGCCGTGGCGCGTCCGGGCGATCGACTCAACTAACTAACTCTTTTCCAAAAATCTCCGCTATTCAAAAGTTCCGTTACATTTTAATTGCATTGATTGGTTGCTTTATTCCTTTATTTATTCGTGTTTCTAATCTTTGTCCTATGTCCGTCTGTAGAGTTGCATTTATGCGTTTAGTGTTGTCAAACGTGATTAAAACCGATCCGATAAAAATCACGTCAATTAAGTGATTTGCAAACGTCAAGCTGTGTAGTTGTCAATTTTGCTGTTCCGTACTATTTAAATAAATAAGTTTAATTTTAATTACTTATATTTAAATATTTTGTGTGTGAAATCAGTGCCAACACTTTGTTGATCGACTAAGATAAGTTCAATCAAACTGCTATTGTTTTGAATCAATTTAATTTAATAACTCATTTAATTGCCGAGTCATATTTTGCAATTGTATTTTGTTGTTAATTGGCTTTGTTTGTTCTTGCAGTTGTTTCTGTGCGTGCATATTTGTTTTGCTTTGTACTTTACTCATCTCTTGCTTTCTCTTTTTTGTCACAGCTGTTTGCGTGTTTATTAAGTGTCACAATACAGTGTATCCAAAACTGTTCGTTTTATAGCTTCAAAACTTTCATCAATATTTTGTTTTATTTTTACTTATACTTTTCTTTGATCTAATATGGCTTGCATATTTGCAAATTGTCAAATTAAAAGTGAGTCCGAACGCTATGTGTCGTGCTGGCTGTGTGATGGGTTGGCCCATATGAAGTGTGCTGGATTGACAGGTAGAGTTTTAGACTCAATTAATGATGGCAAAGGCTTACGCTGGTCATGCTTAAATTGTAGATCGACCGAAGTTGATCTTTTTAAATGCTTTAAACATGCTAGGAACGGGTTTTCTGAAATTGGTAAGGAGCTTTCGGTACTTACCGAAAAATTTACTTTTTATGAGAATTTGTTTAAGTCGTTTAAATGCTTAAATGATTCACCTCCTGTCAATAACTCTAATCGTGAGAATAAACGTAAGCGAGTTGAGAGTCCGTCTGAGAGTCCGTCTGATTCAGTGATTTTAAATCCAACTCCGGTCGTTATTCCAACTCCCTCATTACAACTAATTAATTTAACTTCACCAATTCCGCAGATAGTGGAGCCTTCCACATCCAAATCCTCTTCAGCAAGGTCAATTGCCAGTAAAAACCGCGAACTTTCTATACCGCCTAAAGTTGTTGAAACAACTACTAAGAAGCTGGTTGTGGTTCCACAAAGAAAATCTATTTTTGTGTCAAGATTCGCCAAAGACACTACTGTCGAGGACATTGAGTTTTACATCGCATCAAAAATTAAAATTGACAACTTAACAATCAGGAAATTTAATTTCAAATATGAAAGGAGTATTTCCTCTTTTAAAATTGATGTTGCTTTAGAAAAGTTCGATGCTCTTCTAAACAATTCATTCTGGCCGATCGGGGCGTTAGTCCGCGAATTCGAGTACAAAACTAATATACATAAATGACCAAAATGTTGTAAAGATTTCGCGTCAAAACACTGAGCCAAAAAACTGATTGTTAAGTCTGATTTGAATATTTATTATCAAAATGTAAGAGGTTTGAACACTAAATTAACTGACTTGTATTTGACAAGCCTTCAGTGCAATTATAATATTATTTCATTTACCGAAACATGGCTTAAGCCTCACGTTTTTAATTCGGAAATCTTTTGCAGTGAATATCAGGTTTACAGAAATGATCGCCTGTGCAGAGTTGGGGGTGATGTTCTACTCGCTGTTCATTCTTCTATTCCTTCAGAAGAAATCTGTGACCCTGCTTGGCACAGGTTATATCTACTTAGCTCTCTGTTATATACCTCCTCAGTCTGATTTGTCTGTATATACCCAAAATATTTATTTTCTTAAAATCGTTAGTTCAATGACTGAATCTTCTGACTCTATGATTGTCCTGGGTGACTTTAACCTCCCGCACATATCCTGGAAGATGATTGACTATAACATTGTACCAGTTTCTACGCGATTGGGTAGCTGCGACTTTTTTGATGAGATGGCTGAACTGTGCCTAAGTCAGATTAATGTTCTTCCAAATAAGTTTGGGAAGGTTTTGGATTTGGTTTTCGTTGATGATATTTCCAGATCTTCTCTAAATCGATGTGATCCTCTAGTTTTGCCAGAAGACGTTTACCATCCTGCAATTGAGATAACTTTCGAAATCATGGGTGTTGCTCGGGGGTATGATACGACAGCAGTCGGTTCTAGTACTCGCTTTGATTTTGCTAAGGCTGAATTAAAAAAAAAAAAGAAATGAACTTTCCAATTTAACATGGCCCAATTATAGTGGTGATGTTGAAGAAAACGTAATGCATTTTAATACCACTTTGTATAGTTTATTTCTAAAATACGTACCTAAACGTGTATGCGTTCAAGACGAACCAATACAGTTATGGTTTAGTAAGGAACTGAGAATGTTGAAAAATAAAAAATCGCGTATCTTCAAACAATATAAAAGAACAGGTTTACTTACAGATTACTTAAAGTACTCAGTTCTGCGACATAAATATTTCAAATTAAATAAAAAGTCTTTCCAAGAATACCAAAATAAAATGAAAAAGAATATTATTTGTAACCCTAAATCATTTTATGGTTTCGTAAACTCAAAGCGTAAGGTAAATGGTTTTCCTTCAAATATGAGGTATCAGAACACTGTGTCTAGCGACAATGAAGACATTGCTAACCTATTTGCACAATTCTTTGAGTCTAACTATTCCACTAAAGTCAATCTTCCCCCTTATAAATATCCATATTATCTATATACTAATAATTCGATTAATGTTCCAGTAATATCTTCTGAAGATGTATTATTTTATCTGAAATCTTTAAAAGAATCATTCAAGTACGGTCCTGATATGATTCCTACATGTATTCTTAAACAATTTGCTGATTATCTATATCTGCCTTTATCAAACTTGTTTAACTTGTCGCTAAAACAAGGTAATTTCCCGTCTGTTTGGAAAAAGTCTTTTATAATCCCTCTTCATAAAAGCGGCAATAGGTCTTCGATTGAAAATTACCGTGGAATAGCAAAGCTATCGGCAATTCCAAAACTATTTGAAGCAATTATTACTAATCAGTTAAAATATACGATCTCTTCATCAATCGCAAACTCTCAACACGGATTTTGTAAGGGCAAATCAACTATTACCAATTTACTGGAATTCACAACTCATGTTTCAAATGGTTTTAGAGAAAATATTCCAACAGAGGTTGTATACACCGACTTCAGTAAAGCTTTTGACAAAGTTTGTCACCCCTTACTCATCCACAAACTTGATATGCTGGGCTTTCCACCCTCTCTCCTCCGCTGGATTTCTTCTTATCTACATGATAGATCTCAAATCGTTATATTCAAAAATGCTTTTTCCAATGTCATTAATGTTACTTCGGGAGTTCCCCAAGGCAGCCATCTAGGCCCGATTCTGTTTTTGTTATTCATAAATGATATTACTACTGCAATAAGATATTCGAATATACTAATGTATGCTGATGATGTAAAACTTTTTAAATCATACGCTTCGATTGAAGAAAGAAATTTATTACAAATAGATATTAACAGCTTAGTTGATTGGTGCAACATAAATTATATGCCACTTAACGTTAAAAAATGTAAATTTATGAGTTTTTCACGAAGAACTATTCAGCCAGCTTCTTACATAATAAATAACTATACTCTGGATCAAGTGTTTGACTTTGTTGACTTGGGAGTTACAATGGATTCCAAACTTAATTTCAATAGTCATGTTAATGCTATAGCTAATAAGGCTAGAGGGATGTTTGCCTTTATAAAACGATGGTCAAAAGAATTCAAGGACCCATATGTAACAAAGGCTCTTTTTACAACTTTAGTAAGACCTATGCTAGAATACGGTTCGATAGTTTGGAACCCACGTTATCAAGTTCACATTGATCGGCTGGAATCAATTCAAAAACAGTTCTTACTTTTTGCCCTAAGAGACTTTAGATGGGATTCTCGGCTTAATCTTCCTCATTATACTGATCGTTTGAAGCTAATAAATCTTCCTACTCTTTCCAGCCGTAGAGAAATGCTAGGCATAATATTCATTACTAAACTACTCACAGGGTCTATCGCAAGCACATTTCTTATTACCGAAGTTAAACTTAATGTTCCTTCTCGGATTTCAAGACACTTTAAACCTCTTTATTTAAAACAGTGTAAAACCAATTATGAATTAAATGAACCTTTCCGATGTTTATGTCAAGATTTCAACTGTCTTTCTAGCACTTTTGATATTTCGGACTCACTTTTCACCATAAAAAGAGCTGTACTGTCCTTTCTCAATAAATGATTAACGGAGGTATAATATACATATATTTGATTCAGCTGATGAAGTTTTTTTTTTCTGTAGCTGAGCAGTTTTGGATCTCGACGCTTAACAAACTTTTTCCTTTTAACATATCGGCACAAAAAAAAAATATTAAAAAAAAAAAAAAACAAGATCCGTACGTCATGCGGACTGTGCCCCTCGTGTCGGTTGGGCGGGAAAGAGGGTAACCGTTGGGCTTATTAAAAAAAAAAAAAAAAAAAAAAAAAAAAAAAAAAAAAAAAAAAGGGAGCACTACATCTAAACTCAATGCAACTCCTTAATATACCAAGCCTATTTAAGGGCAACCTAAAATTTTAAGGCAAAACTAAATTTCAATAACTATACAATCGAATTGAATGATAAAATTTACAATTTAACATTGAATACAGAATTGAACAATTATAACTACGCTTTGAACCAAGAATGTATTGAAATAGAGAAAGTGGTAAATGTTTTTAAATCCAAATTTTACCGCCCAAACTTAGTTAAATAAACAACCAACATTATAAACGAACCTATGTTACATATGTAAAACGGATCATATCAGTTACAAAATTCCATTTAAAATCACAATAATAACCCCAAGCAATTAAAGAAACGAGGATAAATAATATGCATAAACACAGGAAAGAAAACCCACCAGATACTAGGTTTGTTCAAGCTGAGAATTCAAGGCAACGCCTTGAAAAATTGATAATCCTTACAAGAAAGCACAAGTTGTTGAAAGAGATGAGGACAACGAGCACTTTGTTGTAAAACTTAGGTATAGGAAAGTTAGGAAATATAGGTCAATTTAAGAGAAAGAAAAATGTCATGCAAATTATAGCAGGGCAAATGGAAACGAAGCAAAACAAAACCAATAAAAAATTCATAGGAGATATATTCCTAGATAATATCAAAACATATGTATTTAGAATACCTACAAAATATTCAGTTAGGGATCCAATTGATTCAAATGAAAAATGTACAGGAGATATATTATTAGATAATATCAGAACATATTTAGAATACCTACAAAATATTCAGTTAGGGATTCAGTTAGCAAAATTAGGTATAATAAACCCGACAGTTCAAAGTGGGCACCTGCCGTGTAAACACTTCCTTTAGTTTTTCACGCGTTCTTTTCCTCTTTGCGATCGACTACGATAATCTCACCTGACTCAGTTACCGCAACTTCTTAAAGTTGCAGTTGTTATTGTTTATTAGTGTAAACACAAAAAAAAACTCAGTGCCGTAGTGATCATTCGACACCATGAACGGGGCTGACCCCCCGAAAGCAATAGGTTTCGACTACTCGATCCCGATTTGCAACGTCCCAACAAACGACCAAAATTCAGTGACTTTGTACCTCTTCCTGTGCCCAAACAAAATGACGACCATATCCCTCGATTCTTAGTGGCAAGTGCTATCGGCCCAATTGCTGATGAAAAAATCCGGCAATTATCATCATATAATGTCTTTCAAATTGAAAGAGGTTTAAAATACATTTGCGGCGATAACACTGTTGTTACCGAATTAAGATCTGGTGACCTCCTCCTCAAAGTTGAAAATACGAAATCGGCCGAAAAGTATCTCAAAGCTACTCACATAGGCGTTATACCCGTAAAAATTACCTCTCACAAAGGTCTTAACACAACTCAAGGCAGAATATTTTCGAAAAACTTAATCAATCTCTCCGAAGAAGAATTAGTAGAAGGGTTAGGAAACCAAAAAGTGATCGAAGTCAAAAAAATCATGCGTAAAGACGGTGCCAAACTAATTTCTACCGGTGCTGCAATTGTGACGTTCGACCTAATCCGTAGACCAGAAATCCTTAAATTAGGATGGGAAAGGTTTCGTGTCCAAGAATTTATCCCAAACCCAATGCGGTGCAAAACCTGCCAAAGGCTCGGTCATACTAAAAATAGATGTCGAAATATTGAGCTATGTAGCCAGTGTGCCACCTCACCGCCACATAATCCATGCCCAAGAACATTCTGCATAAACTGCCAAATTGAAACCCATTCATCCAATGACCCTGACTGTCACACCTTCCTTAAACACAAGTCAGTAAATAGAAAAAATAGAGCGCCGATGCTCCATTCGAGATGCATGGAAAATCTTCAACAGCGACCCCAATACACATCAAATACAACCCCCTCAAAAAAATACAACGGCACCGTCCTTTGCACAAATTGTAAAAGGCACCGGCACTGTAGTGACCGAACCAACAATTGTAAGCTCAGCACATGATTTGTCAAACAACTCCTGCAAGCAAACCCCATGATGAAACTACAAACAAAAAACCACAAGCAAATAACGGAGCAGCCAAGCAAACAAGTCAAACCAAGTCAATCACACAAACAACATCCACCATATCCAAATCTCAGCCGAAAAACAACACAACAACATCACCAGTAAGACAACAAAGAGCAACTACAGCAACTAACCTCAGCACACCAGCAATAGCGACCACAAGCAGATGTGCAGAAAAATATGCCAGCCCACACACGCCTACATACCCCAGCCCAATTATCAGCGATACCGAGATGTCACCTTTCAGCCAATTACACACAAAATTCCCCGATCTTAACGTCCTCATAACACCAAATACATATAAAAAAACATTACCGTCACAAAAGTCAACAAATAATCTAGATAAGTCATAAATATAAATATCTTTATACTAACCCTTTAACTATATACATAGATATACTATATAACAAATGTCATCATTATCATTACTGCAGTGGAACATAAACGGGTACCACAATAACTACATTGAACTCGAAATCCTAATAAAGAGGTATACTCCCTCCATTATACTTCTAAATGAAACTCACCTTGCCCACAACTCCCCTGCTCCCACCCCCAAACCTTACGTAGGGCACTTCCACAATCTTCCTCACATAATCTCCAACAAACAAGTAATTGCCATCCTGGTTAAGAGAAACCTTCCCCACAACTCCGTTCCCACCCAATCCAATATATCCTCACTATCGATAGAACTGCAAACGTCCAACAGAATCACAATGACTTGCGCTTATTCCCCGCCAAGTCAACCAATAACAACCACTGACTTTCACTACCTTTTTCCCACCCCTCCCCATCCCTTCATCCTTGCAGGTGACTTCAACGCTTGGAGTCCGCTCTGAGGATCTGCCTCCTCTAATCAGAGAGGATGTTCTATAGAAAATGCCATCCTTACCTCCAATTGCATCGTACTTAATGACGGCTCCCCCACCCACTTCTCAACCCACTCAACTTTCACTCACATCGACCTTCCCTCTCCAACAACTCATCTTGGCTCCTTATAGATGACCTTCACGGCAGCGATCACTTCCCGATCCTCATCAAAATTCTCACATCCCGACCCACCATTCCCTTCTCTCCCAGGATCAAATTTAAAACAGACAGAGCGGATTGGAACAAATTCGAAAGCGCATGCGACTCCTACTCCAAATCCTTTCCAACGTCTTCAAATATCAACCAAGAAACCTCCAATATCCATAAAGCAATTCGCTGTGCCTCGAACGACTCCATCCCCCTGTCCTCAACCAAACCAGTAAAGCCAGCCCCCCTATGGTGGAACAACGAAATTGCGTCCCTTAGGCAAGCCAAGCAACAGGCTTGGCACAATTTTAAACGCAACTGGTCCACCACAACTCTCATCCAGTACAAAAGGCTGAACGCGCAATTTCGTCGTAAAATCAAAGATGCTAAGCTCGACTGTTTTCAAAAATTCACTAGCAGCATCAGTGCGTCGTCCGACCCTAAAAAAATCTGGGCTGACATAAAAACACTCACCGGTTTGCCTTCCAATTCCCAAATCAACTCCCTTAACTCCTCTCATGGCAATCTTCTATATCCCCAGGATATAGCTCAAGAATTCGCCAGCCACTTTTCTAACGCCTCTTCAGACCAAACCTTCCCTACCGAATTTATCGCCTCTAAACGCTCACAAACACTCCAAAATCGTATCACACCTACTACTCTCTCTTATTCAGCCAAACTTTTAGAAGCCGACATATCTCTTCATGAACTCCAACTTGCCCTGTCCGCGGTAAAAGGCCAGACACCTGGCATCGAAAATATCCTATCCCATAATTAAGCATCTCCCCATTTCACTCCTCCACCGTCTCATTAAACATTACAACAATATCCTCAGCACAGCCCACACGCGTGGAAAACAAGCGCAATAATTCCTCTTTTAAAACCCGGTAAATCCCCTTGCGAAGTTAACAGCTATGTTGTTGTTGTTGTTGTAGCGGCTAGTCGCGCCCCGTAAAGAGCGGATTCACCCATGGTCGTTGTCGTCAAACTCATCTAGGGGGAGGCCCAGGAAACGTGCAGTTTCGACAGGGTTGGACCAGAGGGAGAGGGGGGTTAGATGAGTGGGTTTGAGAGGGCATGTGAATAGGTGGTTGGTGTCGTGCGGAGAATCTCCACATGCCGGACATGTGTTGGGTATGTCGGGGTTGATTCTGGATAAGTAGGAGTTGAGCCTGCTACAGTATCCAGATCGTAGTTGTGCCAGAGTGACGCGGGACTCGCGGGGCAGCAGGGACTCCTCATCTGCTACAGGTGGTGGTTGGGCTCCGATGACTGCATTCGCCTGGCGGGAGTCAATGATGTTCGTGACTGTGTCTCTGTGGATGTTGCTTAGGACCCGCCGGTACGCCTCCGGATCCAGCGGTTGTGTGATGAGTGGCTGGATCTCGTCCTTTAGTTCCAGTAGATGTCCTCTAATGTGCCTGGGGGGCAGTTCCACGGCAAGCAGGTGCCCGTTTGGATGCCCCGAGCGGTGACATCCAGCAAGGAACTGCTTGCTGAGCATGAGGTTGTGCTCCTTAACTCGGAGCACATTGACCTCTTGGTGGAGATGCTCCTCAGGCGACATCAGAAGACATCCCGTCACCGTGCGGAGTGCGGCGTTCTGGCAGGTCTGCAGCTTCGTCCATTGTGTCCTGCTGGTTCCCGGCGACCAAACTGGCGCAGCATAGTTTATTACCGGCCGGCCAATCGCCTTGTATGTTGCCAACAACGTTTCTTTGTCTTTGCCCCAAGAGCTGCCGGCGAGCGACTTGAGGACATTGTTGCGGCTCTGTACTCTATTGGCGATTGCGGTAGTGTGCGCGGAGAAGGAGAGCAGGCTGTCGAAAGTCACCCCCAGAATCTTCGGGTGGTTAACCGTCGGAATGGGGGTGCCATCGATGTGGATGTTAAGATCCAGCCTGACCTCCTTCGTCCAGGTGGTAAAAAGGGTCGCCGAGGACTTGGCAGGGGACAGCGCCAGGTTTCTGCTAGTGAAAAATTGGGCAAGATCTGAGAGATATCCGTTCACTTTCAAACACAGGTCATCAATTGCATTGCCGGTTGCCATTATCGAGCAATCATCAGCATAGGAGACAATCGTGACTCCCTCTGGCGGTTGAGGGAGCTTGGAGATGTAGTGATTAAACAGTAATGGGGATAGGACGCCACCCTGCGGTACCCCTTGTTTAATCCTCCTTGGTTTCGATGTTGTATCTCTAAACCATACCGATGATTGACGACCACACAGGTAATTCGCGGTCCACCGTTTCAGTCCCTGCGGGAGAGTTGATGATTCCACGTCAGCTAGTAGCGTGGAGTGGCTAACTGTGTCGAAAGCTTTCGACAGATCCAACGCTACTAGGACGGTTCTCTCGCAGGGGCGGTTTTGGTTAAGACCACGGTTCACCTGTGTGTTTATGGCATTAAGTGCTGTTGTTGTGCTGTGCACTTTCCGGAAGCCATGTTGATGCTTAGCTGACCCAAGGTGGTATGTATAGTACGGGAGGAGTAGGGCCTCAAGTGTCTTTACCACAGGTGAAAGCAGGGAAATCGGCCGATAGGAATCACCCTTGTCGGCCGGTTTCCCTGGTTTCAGTAGTGGGACCACCTTCCCAACCTTCCAGATGTCTGGAATGATGAGGGTGGCCATAGACAAATTGAGGATCCCGGTGAGGTACTCAACTCCCGCGGGGCCTAAATTCTTCAGCATCAACACGCTTAGCCCGTCAGGGCCAATGGCCTTGGAGGCTTTCGCCTTCCCGATGACCTCCTTTACCTCGCCACAAGTGAAGGTAAGAGGCGCGCTGTTGTTCGGTATTTTGCGCAGCCTCCTGGTCACCTTCCGCTTGGTCCTATCCCCCGAAGGATGCAGTATAAACTGTCGGCTAAAATAGCTCGCGCATCTCTTCGGGTCCGACGAGGCACGATCCCCGAATGAAATTTCCACTCGGTCGTCGTGCTTCGTCGGGTTGGATAAGGACTTCACGGTAGACCAAAGCTTACCAACACCCGTGACCAGATTACAGGACTTCAGATGCTCCTCCCACTTGTTCCGCTTGTGTTGGTCAACCAGCCTCCGAATCGCCACGTTTAAATCCTGAATATTAGGATTACGGGGATCGGAGCGGCGAAGGTGGTCGCGTTCGTTCGCTAGAGCGGCCGCTTCAGCCGGGAAGTTGGGACGGATCTCAGGGATCCTCCCTGCCGGAATGAAGCGGGCCGCAGCTGACGCAACCACCTTGCGGAACTTATGTTCGCCTTTTCGAACGTCGGTGGGAGCGGGAAGAGACCTGAAGGCATTTTCGGTGAACTCCGCGAACCTGACCCAGTCAGCCTTTTTAAAGTTGATATAGGTCCGATGGTCCGCGGAGACAAAGTCAGCAGGTCTGTCAATCGAGATGATTATAGGTAGGTGGTCTGATGCAAGCGATAGCATAGGTCGCCACGTTATGCTATTTATCAGACCTGCGCTAGCTATCGTTAGGTCAGGCGAGCTGCTGCAACTACCCATAATCCTGGTGGGGGCATCATCATTCATCGTGCAGAATGTCGAATCGTCTATCTGCTCTGCCAAATCGTTTCCCCTCCGATCAGCTGGTAGGCTTGAATGCCAGAGATCGTGGTGCGCATTAAAGTCACCTACTACCAATCGGTTTTCACCTCTGAGGAGCGCACCTATGTCAGGGTGATATCCTGCCGGGCAGCAGGTGACAGGGGGTATATAAATATTAAATATTTCGAGCTCGACATCGCCTGACCGGACAGCTATTCCTTGACATTCTAAGGTAGTGTCCCTGCGGTCGATGTCTTCTTCAATAAGACGATACTGCACTGTGTGATGGGTGATGAATGCTAAGCCACCACCATTACCTCGCTCGCGATCCTTACGATGCACATTGTAGCCGTTGCAACTCAACAGAGTTGAGTTGCTGTGCAGTTTCGTTTCTTGGATCGCAGCTATTGACAGATTATGCCGACTCATAAAGTCGGTTATCTCCTCGATCTTGCCCTGCAGCCCATTGCAGTTCAGCTGAAGGAGTCTCGTTTGCCTCGGTAGAGTCGTCGCGGAGAGGGGTGTGAGGGAAGGGTGATGTTGCCCACCTGGACCCTGCTGCACATGCAATGGCACGTTGGGCTGCCTTATGGTGTTGTTTGGCAGCGCCGCCACTGGCGCGTGCGGTTGCGAGGCTCTACAACAGGGAGCCAGGTAGTCACCCGACCATTCACGTGTGGTGCGCAGGCCAGAACACACTCGAAAGTGACACCAGCCTTGGCACGAATTGCACCTGACTGATGCCGCATTCCGGTATATCCTAGCCTGACACACGGAACAGACTGTGTGGGGTACCAGGAGCTGCTGGCTATTCCCCACACGGGGGGCGGAGCTAGGTTGAGGGGGGGGAGGGGAGCGACCATGTTGTTGTGTGCTCCTGCGAACCGTAGAGGTTCTGCCGGTGCTAGGCACCGGTGCACTAGGTGCAACTAGGGGAGCCGTAGAGGCTATGGGCGCCGTAGGGCGCGAACAACATGGGGCCACATAGTTTGTGGACCACTCCTTGTGGGTCTTGAGGCCTGAGCAGACCTTAAGATGGCTCCATCCGTCGCACGAATTACACCTTACCGAAGTGGAGTTCGGATGGAGCTTTTTCTGGCAAACGCAGCAAAAATAGGTTTCTGGACCAGGGTTTGACTCGATGCCAGCCCTGACCAGAAGGAGGTGAAGCAACCCTGCTGCAAGGAGTTGCTCCAGGAGAGACAGACAACTTATGGGGTAGGCCGATCTAAACAGGGTTAGATTGCCGAAACAACAGTCCTTGGCCGGGTAAAACCCGGGTCATTCCGGTACGTAGAACCGACTGTCGTGGGAATTAACAGCTATCGACCAATTTCCCTTCTTCCCTGCCTAGGTAAGCTAATGGAGAAGATAATTGCTACCAGACTAACTTGGTACGCCCACTCAAACCAACTCATCCACCACAACCAGGTCGCCTTCAAGAAGGGACAAGGCACCACAGATGCCCTACTACACCTTGATCATTTTATCTCTAATGTGCTTTCCAGCAAAAACCACGCTTCCCTCCCTTCCCTCGATTTCCAAAAAGCATTCGATCGGATTGGTACTCCGGTAGTGCTAAGACAACTCGACAAATGGAAAATCGGCCCCAAAATGTACAATTTTATAAAATCATTTCTCTCAAACCGAAAATTTAGTGTGCTTATTTCCAACACCCGCTCTTCCATTTTTCCACTCGATAATGGTACCCCGCAGGGCTCCCCCTTATCAGTCATATTGTTTATTATAGCCTTCAATGAAATTAGCAACATTTTTAACAAGTTCCCAAACATTGAACACTTGATATACGCAGACGATGTTTTGTTGTTTTCCAAATCCAACGATCATACAGAAGTAATGAGAACCTACTCCAAAATCCTACACGTTTTATCCACATGGTCCCTCTCCTCAGGCCCCTCAATTTGTCCCAGTAAAACGAAAATGCTTCATATATGCAAAAAACGGTCCTGCCCTTCTCCTTCACTTACCTTCAATCGTGTAAATATTGTATGTACAGATAATCTTAAGTTTCTCGGCATTGTATTCGATTCAAAATATTCCTTTAAACAGCACTGCAAATATGTTAGGGGAGACTCTATGTAAAGTTAAACATCATTAAGTACTTATCAAGCAAACGCTCGCTAATTAATTCGGCTCTGTTAATTAACGTGACAAACGCCCTCATCTTATCAGCCATCAACTACGGTATAGAAATTTATGGATTACACGCCAAACAAAACTTAAAGATGCTCGGTGCTCCCTATCACGCCGCAGCGCGAAGATCCGTACGTGCATTTCCAACTTCGCCCATAAAAAATATTTTAGCCGAATCCGGTCTGCCTGCTCTACACGACAACATGGAAGACAAAATATTCAGGCTCTACTCAAAGCTCACTCTAAGACCCAATCCCCTTATCCACAATGACTTCCCCTTATCCGAATCCGGTCTGCCTGCTCTACACGACAACATGGAAGACAAAATATTCAAGCTCTACTCAAAGCTCACTCTAAGACCCAATCCCCTTATCCACAATGACTTCCAATCTGCCGCTTCACGGGTATCACGCCCAAAATGCCCTCATCTATACACACCTGCGCCTTTCGCGAAACATGTCGAACTACCGATCAAGCAGCACATCCCGCGGTACACTCATCACCCCCCCTGGACGTTCAGCAAAACATCTTTGATTAATGACCTAGCCTCCTTGCGGAAAGATAGAACACCAAACGCCGTTTATAAAGCCAAGTTCTCCGAAGCAATCGCACATTATAAATCCAACGGCTGGCAATTGATTTTCACTGATGGGTCGAAAGCATCCCACACTTCCTACGCTGTGGTGAAGGAAAATCAAGAAGTTGTCGCGTACGGCCCCTTTTCTCATTCTGTTCGATCTTCACCGCCGAAGCAACCGCTATATTCCACGCTGTTCAATACTCTGCCAGCCAAAAACAAGGGTAAACACATAATATGCTCCGACAGTATGTCATGTTTCCAAGCCATCCAAAACCACAACAAATCAAGCAATATCATCGACAGTATAAAAAACACACTTATTACTCATCCGCGTAAAATTAAAATCATGTGGATACCTGGACACTCCGGCATACAGGGCAACACACTTGCTGACACAATCGCCAAGGATATTTCCATCACAAATCACATCCGAAATCACCCTACCTAGCGACATATACCGACTAATTCATCGTCAGAGGCAAACCAAGTTAATGCGTGAATGGGAGGGCTACAATCACCATTATTCGGAAATTAACCCTAACAGAACAAAACCTGTGTATACAACATTGACACCTACCAACCACATCACCCCATACACACGTCTCCGAATTGGGCATACCATAATTACCAACGCGCACTTATTACAGGGCGTTAGATCCAACACCTGCCCCTTCTGTCAAGCAACAGTCAGCGTGCATCACTTACTTGTATCCTGCCAAGGACTTGCTTCTCAAAGACTTCATCATTTTAACAACAAGGATCCTCTCCTATTTTTAATGGATGTCACAGAAGAAAATATTAGCAAAATTTACAAATTTCTAAAGGACACAGATCTACTCCGTCGTATCTGACCCAACCCACCTCACCAGCCAGCCGAAAGCCTCTGCTGCTAGCGCTACGTTTGGTTTAGTTTATATAATAATTAATTATTATGTAAGCTTTGTATAAATAAATAAATAAATAAAAATAAACCCGACACTTATAGATTTTAAAACAATACCCCACTTAGACGCAGAACAATTTGAACACATAAAAATATACATTTGGATAAAAAATAATCTCATTTACTTTGTCCTTACAATACCCAGTAAATTTGAAGCTTATGATAAATTCAAAATTTTGGAAATTCCCGATAACAAACAGCAAGAGCTAGAAATGTATGAAAACCGCGATTTTATAAAATTAAATAAAACAATATTTATTTGAATAAAAAATCAAAAGCTTCTTTCATTAACAGAAAAATGTCTAAGTAATCTTTTGAAAAATGAAAAAATAAATTGTACAACAATAACAAACTCAGAAAGTAGTATCAAATTTTTCCCCCCTAACATTATTATAAAAAAAACTTGGAAGAACCCCATGTGAAACAAAATTGCAACTCGTTTAAAATAAAAATTAAAGGAAACAACATAATAAACTTTAACAAATGTAAAATCAAGATAAAGACTTTTGAAATTGCCATTGCAGAAATCACATTAAACCAAACATTGAACCATACATAAAAGGTTTAGAAAACGTTATAAAAAAAAAAAAAAAACATTATTGCCCTCCCAGAAATGTAAAATCAAGATAAAGACTTTTGAAATTGCCATTGCAGAAATCACATTAAACCAAACATTGAACCATACATAAAAGGTTTAGAATTAAATCAACATTTGCTAACATCAAAAGAAAATAAGATACAGCTAAGCATAACATGTATAGCATTCATACTAGTAATAATAATTATAAGTGCTATATTACTAATATATTACTAATATATTACTAAAAAATATTGTAAACAACAAATCGAAAATGTTGAAGCCGTTTCTGAAAAATTATGAATAAGTTATGCAACCACTGCTATGCCAACAACCTCATGAAACCCAATACTGTTCACATTTCAATATTCCACCAACGTCCGACATTGCGTTTAGTTATTGTTATTGTAATATTGTTTATCAATTAATAAACACTTTGTATTGCACGCGCTTGTCGAAGATTGCTGAGTAAGCATTCAGTAGGTATAAGTATTAAAGAAATATACGAAATAAATGCTTTTTGAATTTGAACACCAAACTATACAGCTGGTTATAATTTCACTTATGTGCATATGTGCATACATACATATGCCTACATTGTTGTGTCAACGACTGTATCTGAGTGTAAAGGGGTGATTTGTCTTTCGTTAGTACAGTCTAACATACGTACATACATGAGGATGTTCTTAGCAAGTTCAGTTTTTAGCTCAAATCCGTTTATGCATGTTTGCATGTACATACATACAATGGTTCCAAGCCAAAGTCGGACACCGTAGGTAAAATATTTTTTTGTCAATTACTTGTTGTTGTTGTTGTAGCGGCTAGTCGCGCCCCGTAAAGAGCGGATTCACCCATGGTCGTTGTCGTCGAACTCATCTAGGGGGAGGCCCAGGAAACGTGCGGTTTCGACAGGGTTGAACCAGAGGGAGAGGGGGGTTAGATGAGTGGGTTTGAGAGGGCATGTGAATAGTTGATTGGAGTCGTGCGGAGAATCTCCACATGCCGGACATGTGTTGGGTATGTCGGGGTTGATTCTGGATAAGTAGGAGTTGAGCCTGCTACAGTATCCAGATCGTAATTGTACCAGAGTGACGCGGGACTCACGGGGCAGCAGGGACTCCTCATCTGCTACAGGTGGTGGTTGGGCTCCGATGACTGCATTTGCCTGGCGGGAGTCAATGATGTTAGTGACTGTGTCTCTATGGATGTTGCTTAGGACCCGCCAGTACGCCTCCGGATCCAGCGGCTGCGTGATGAGTGGCTGGATCTCGTCCTTTAGTTCTAGAAGATGTTGTTGTTGTTGTTGTTGTTGTAGCGGCTAGTCGCGCCCCGTAAAGAGCGGATTCACCCATGGTCGTTGTCGTCAAACTCATCTAGGGGGAGGCCCAGGAAACGTGCAGTTTCGACAGGGTTGGACCAGAGGGAGAGGGGGGTTAGATGAGTGGGTTTGAGAGGGCATGTGAATAGGTGGTTGGTGTCGTGCGGAGAATCTCCACATGCCGGACATGTGTTGGGTATGTCGGGGTTGATTCTGGATAAGTAGGAGTTGAGCCTGCTACAGTATCCAGATCGTAGTTGTGCCAGAGTGACGCGGGACTCGCGGGGCAGCAGGGACTCCTCATCTGCTACAGGTGGTGGTTGGGCTCCGATGACTGCATTCGCCTGGCGGGAGTCAATGATGTTCGTGACTGTGTCTCTGTGGATGTTGCTTAGGACCCGCCGGTACGCCTCCGGATCCAGCGGTTGTGTGATGAGTGGCTGGATCTCATCCTTTAGTTCTAGTAGATGTCTTCTAATGTGCCTGGGGGGCAGTTCCACGGCAAGCAGGTGCCCGTTTGGATGCCCCGAGCGGTGACATCCAGCAAGGAACATCAGAAGACATCCCGTCACCGTGCGGAGTGCGGCGTTCTGGCAGGTCTGCAGCTTCGTCCATTGTGTCCTGCTGGTTCCCGGCGACCAAACTGGCGCAGCATAGTTTATTACCGGCCGGCCAATCGCCTTGTATGTTGCCAACAACGTTTCTTTGTCTTTGCCCCAAGAGCTGCCGGCGAGCGACTTGAGGACATTGTTGCGGCTCTGTACTCTATTGGCGATTGCGGTAGTGTGCGCGGAGAAGGAGAGCAGGCTGTCGAAAGTCACCCCCAGAATCTTCGGGTGGTTAACCGTCGGAATGGGGGTGCCATCGATGTGGATGTTAAGATCCAGCCTGACCTCCTTCGTCCAGGTGGTAAAAAGGGTCGCCGAGGACTTGGCAGGGGACAGCGCCAGGTTTCTGCTAGTGAAAAATTGGGCAAGATCTGAGAGATATCCGTTCACTTTCAAACACAGATCATCAATTGCATTGCCGGTTGCCATTATCGAGCAATCATCAGCATAGGAGACAATCGTGACTCCCTCTGGCGGGTGAGGGAGCTTGGAGATGTAGTGATTAAACAGTAATGGGGATAGGACGCCACCCTGCGGTACCCCTTGTTTAATCCTCCTTGGTTTCGATGTTGTATCTCTAAACCATACCGATGATTGACGACCACACAGGTAATTCGCGGTCCACCGTTTCAGTCCCTGCGGGAGAGTTGATGATTCCACGTCAGCTAGTAGCGTGGAGTGGCTAACTGTGTCGAAAGCTTTCGACAGATCCAACGCTACTAGGACGGTTCTCTCGCAGGGGCGGTTTTGGTTAAGACCACGGTTCACCTGTGTGTTTATGGCATTAAGTGCTGTTGTTGTGCTGTGCACTTTCCGGAAGCCATGTTGATGCTTAGCTGACCCAAGGTGGTATGTATAGTACGGGAGGAGTAGGGCCTCAAGTGTCTTTACCACAGGTGAAAGCAGGGAAATCGGCCGATAGGAATCACCCTTGTCGGCCGGTTTCCCTGGTTTCAGTAGTGGGACCACCTTCCCAACCTCCCAGATGTCTGGAATGATGAGGGTGGCCATAGACAAATTGAGGATCCCGGTGAGGTACTCAACTCCCGCGGGGCCTAAATTCTTCAGCATCAACACGCTTAGCCCGTCAGGGCCAATGGCCTTGGAGGCTTTCGCCTTCCCGATGACCTCCTTTACCTCGCCACAAGTGAAGGTAAGAGGCGCGCTGTTGTTCGGTATTTTGCGCAGCCTCCTGGTCACCTTCCGCTTGGTCCTATCCCCCGAAGGATGCAGTATAAACTGTCGGCTAAAATAGCTCGCGCATCTCTTCGGGTCCGACGAGGCACGATCCCCGAATGAAATTTCCACTCGGTCGTCGTGCTTCGTCGGGTTGGATAAGGACTTCACGGTAGACCAAAGCTTACCAACACCCGTGACCAGATTACAGGACTTCAGATGCTCCTCCCACTTGTTCCGCTTGTGTTGGTCAACCAGCCTCCGCTTGTGTTGGTCAGGGATCCTCCCTGCCGGAATGAAGCGGGCCGCAGCTGACGCAACCACCTTGCGGAACTTATGTTCGCCTTTTCGAACGTCGGTGGGAGCGGGAAGAGACCTGAAGGCATTTTCGGTGAACTCCGCGAACCTGACCCAGTCAGCCTTTTTAAAGTTGATATAGGTCCGATGGTCCGCGGAGACAAAGTCAGCAGGTCTGTCAATCGAGATGATTATAGGTAGGTGGTCTGATGCAAGCGATAGCATAGGTCGCCACGTTATGCTATTTATCAGACCTGCGCTAGCTATCGTTAGGTCAGGCGAGCTGCTGCAACTACCCATAATCCTGGTGGGGGCATCATCATTCATCGTGCAGAATGTCGAATCGTCTATCTGCTCTGCCAAATCGTTTCCCCTCCGATCAGCTGGTAGGCTTGAATGCCAGAGATCGTGGTGCGCATTAAAGTCACCTACTACCAATCGGTTTTCACCTCTGAGGAGCGCACCTATGTCAGGGTGATATCCTGCCGGGCAGCAGGTGACAGGGGGTATATAAATATTAAATATTTCGAGCTCGACATCGCCTGACCGGACAGCTATTCCTTGACATTCTAAGGTAGTGTCCCTGCGGTCGATGTCTTCTTCAATAAGACGATACTGCACTGTGTGATGGGTGATGAATGCTAAGCCACCACCATTACCTCGCTCGCGATCCTTACGATGCACATTGTAGCCGTTGCAACTCAACAGAGGACCCACCTGGACCCTGCTGCACATGCAATGGCACGTTGGGCTGCCTTATGGTGTTGTTTGGCAGCGCCGCCACTGGCGCGTGCGGTTGCGAGGCTCTACAACAGGGAGCCAGGTAGTCACCCGACCATTCACGTGTGGTGCGCAGGCCAGAACACACTCGAAAGTGACACCAGCCTTGGCACGAATTGCACCTGACTGATGCCGCATTCCGGTATATCCTAGCCTGACACACGGAACAGACTGTGTGGGGTACCAGGAGCTGCTGGCTATTCCCCACACGGGGGGCGGAGCTAGGTTGGGGGGGGGGAGGGGAGCGACCATGTTGTTGTGTGCTCCTGCGAACCGTAGAGGTTCTGCCGGTGCTAGGCACCGGTGCACTAGGTGCAACTAGGGGAGCCGTAGAGGCTATGGGCGCCGTAGGGCGCGAACAACATGGGGCCACATAGTTTGTGGACCACTCCTTGTGGGTCTTGAGGCCTGAGCAGACCTTAAGATGGCTCCATCCGTCGCACGAATTACACCTTACCGAAGTGGAGTTCGGATGGAGCTTTTTCTGGCAAACGCAGCAAAAATAGGTTTCTGGACCAGGGTTTGACTCGATGCCAGCCCTGACCAGAAGGAGGTGAAGCAACCCTGCTGCAAGGAGTTGCTCCAGGAGAGACAGACAACTTATGGGGTAGGCCGATCTAAACAGGGTTAGATTGCCGAAACAACAGTCCTTGGCCGGGTAAAACCCGGGTCATTCCGGTACGTAGAACCGACTGTCGTGGGAATGAAGATGTCTTCTAATGAGCTTGGGGGCAGCTCCACTGCAAGCAGGTGCCTATTTGGATGCCCCGAACGGTGACATCCAGCAAGGAACTGCTTGCTGAGCATGAGGTTGTGCTCCTTAACTCGGAGCACATTGACCTCTTGGTGGAGATGCTCCTCAGGCGACATCAGAAGACATCCCGTCACCGTGCGGAGTGCGGCGTTCTGGCAGGTCTGCAGCTTCATCCACTGTGTCCTGCTGGTTCCCGGCGACCAAACTGGCGCAGCATAATTTATTACCGGCCGGCCAATCGCCTTGTATGTTGCCAACAACGTTTCTTTGTCTTTGCCCCAAGAGCTGCCGGCGAGCGACTTGAGGACATTGTTGCGGCTCTGTACTCTATTGGCAATTGGGGTAGTGTGCGCGGAGAAGGAGAGCAGGCTGTCGAAAGTCACCCCCAGAATCTTCGGGTGGTTAACCGGCGGAATGGGGGTGCCATCGATATGGATGTTAAGATCCAGCCTGACCTCCTTCGTCCAGGTGGTAAAAAGGGTCGCCGAGGACTTAGCAGGGGACAGCGCCAGGTTTCTGCTATTGAAGAAATGGGCAAGATCAGAGAGATACCCGTTCACCTTCAAACACAGATCATCAATTACATTGCCGGTTGCCATTATCGAGCAATCATCAGCATAGGAGACAATCGTGACTCCCTCTGGCGGTTGAGGGAGCTTGGAGATGTAGTGATTAAACAATAATGGGGGCAGGACGCCACCCTGCGGTACCCCTTGTTTAATCCTGCTTGGTTTCGATGTTTTGTCTCTAATCCATACTGATGATTGACAACCACACAGGTAATTCGCGGTCCACCGTTTCAGTCCCTGCTGGAGAGTTGATGCTTCCACGTCAGCTAGTAGCGTGGAGTGGCTGACTGTGTCGAAAGCTTTCGGGCGGTGTTGGTTAAGACCACGGTTCACCTGTGTGTTTATGGCATTAAGTGCTGTTGTTGTGCTGTGCACTTTCCGGAAGCCATGTTGATGCTTAGCTGACCCAAGGTGGTATGTATAATACGGGAGGAGTAGGGCCTCAAGTGTCTTTACCACAGGTGAAAGCAGGGAAATCGGCCGATAGGAATCACCCTTGTCGGCCGGTTTCCCTGGTTTCAGTAGTGGGACCACCCTCCCAACCTTCCAGATGTCTGGATTGATGAGGGTGGCCATGGACAAATTGAGGATCCCAGTGAGGAACTCAACTCCCGCGGGGCCTAAATTTTTCAGCATAAACACGCTTAGCCCGTCAGGGCCAATGGCCTTGGAGGTTTTCGCCTTCCCGATGACCTCCTTTACCTCGCCACAAGTGAAGGCAAGAGGCGCTCTGTTGTTCGGTAGTTTGCGCAGCCTCCTGGTCACCTTCCGCTTGGTCCTATCCCCCGAAGGATGCAGTATAAACTGTCGGCTAAAATAGCTCGCGCATCTCTTCGGGTCCGACGAGGCACGATCCTCGAATGAAATTTCCACTCGGTCGTCGTGCTTCGACGGGTTGGATAAGGACTTCACGGTAGACCAGAGCTTACCAACACCCGTGACCAGGTTACAGGACTTCAGATGCTCTTCCCACTTGTTCCGCTTGTTTTGGTCCACCAGCCTCCGAATCTCCACATTTAAATCCTGGATGTTCGGATTTCGGGGATCGGAGCGGCGAAGGTGGTCGCGTTCGTTCGCTAGAGCGGCCGCTTCAGCCGGGAAGTTGGGACGGATCTCGGGGATCCTCCCTGCCGGAATGAAGCGGGCAGCAGCTGACGCAACCAGCTTGCGGAAGTTTTGTTCGCCTTTTCGTACGTCAGTGGGTGTGGGAAGAGACCTGAAGGCATTTTCGGTAAACTCCGCCTTTTTAAAGTTGATGTAGGTCCGGTGGTCTGCGGAGACAAAGTCAGCAGGTTTGTCAATCGAGATGATTATGGGTAGCTGGTCTGATGCGAGCGATAGCATAGGTCGCCACGTTATGCTATTTATCAGACGTGCGCTAGCTATTGTTAGGTCAGACGAGCTGCTGCAACTATCCATAATCCTGGTTATGGCATCATCGTTCATCGTACAGAATGTCGCATCGCCTATCTCCTCAGCCAATTCATTTTCCCTACGATCAGCTGGTAGGCTTGAATGCCAGAGATCGTGGTGCGCGTTGAAGTCACCAACTACCAATCGGTGTTCACCTCTGAGGAGCGCACCTATGTCAGGGTGATATCCTGCCGGGCAGCAGGTGACAGGGGGTATATAAATATTAAATATTTCGAGCTGGACATCGCCTGACCGGACAGCAATTCCTTGACATTCTAAGGTAGTGTCCCTGCGGTCGATGTCTTCTTCAATAAGACGATACTGCACAGTGTGATGGGTGATGAATGCTAAGCCACCACCATTACCTCGCTCGCGATTCTTACGATGCACATTGTAGCCGTTGCAACTCAACAGGGTTGAGTTGCTGTGCAATTTCGTTTCTTGGATCGCAGCTATTGACAGATTATGTCGACGGGATTAGATTGCCGAAACAACAGTCCTTGGCCGGGTGAAACCCGGGTCATTCCGGTACGTAGAACCGACTGTCGTGGGAATGTAGAACCGACTGTCGTGGTAATGTCAATTACTAATTTATTGCACTTCCAAAATATAAAAAAAAAACTATAAATTAATTCAGTATTATAAAATATTCTAGTAAAACATCAAATAAAGGTAAATTCGAAGCGCAAGCCACACTCGGACAATCACCGAGTTTTTTGAAATATCGAAATATATTTTAAAAACTAATATTTTGTATGAAGACCTTTATTTTTAATAACCATTTTGAGCCGGTTAGGTATTGATTTAACCAATTTTTTCGCAAAAATTAGGTTTTTCCCATTCTTGTAATAAGATAAAGTTCAATTCATTTTTGCTTGAAACGGAATGCTGTCAATTTTGTGCGTTAAGATAGCCCCATACATTTTCGATAGGATTAACAGAACTTTGGGGTGGCGTTTCCAGAACATGGTGGCAATTATAAAGCAACCAAGAACGCATTTTGTAGGCCTTATACTTTGGATCATTGTATTGATAGAAATACCAATCATCACCGAGATCCAATTTTTTAAGACTTTTTGGTAAGTTTCCTTTTAAAATGTTGGTTCAGAAGCAGAAAATGAATCCCAAACCAATACCCATCCGCCACCATGTTTCACAGTTGGTCTCAGACTGGGCAGTTGCAGCTCTTCACATGAATGGCTTCAAGCATATGGTTTTCCATCGCAGCCAAAAATATAAAATTTACTTTCGTCAGTAAACATAACACTTTCCCAGATCGAAAAATCCTTATTTTCATGTTCTTTTGCAAATTTTAATCGGATGGTCTGATTGAGTACTACTCGTACTAAGTAGCAATTTAAGGACTTTGGCTTTCCAGAGAAGTACTTAATACTTTTCAAGTACATTACATTTGTATCAATTACTACTCGATTACACAATTACTTGTAGCTGAGAAATATTTGGAAATACCATCAAGTACTGAAAGTACTCGAAAATACTCGCTAAAAGAATTGCAATCCTTTACCAAGTACTTTCAATTACTTTGAAGTACTTGTTAAAATTTTCATATATTTCGTAGATTTTTCAAACTTATTCATATAAACTAACATTATTTATTTACTTATAAAACTAAATTATTACTATATAGAGTATGTAGTAGGAATTACGGTTTGCGATTTAAAAATGTGTAGGCAAAGAGTCCAAATACACTGAGTTCACTTTGAAACACCCAGTAAAGTGAAACTGCAGTTACAACAAAAATTGTCACATCGCTACAATCACATCCGATAACGCAATAAAAGAGATATAGCCTGGTTCAGTGGAATCAATAGCCCTGCCATTAAACTGGGTTTAATACAAAAAAAAAAAAAAAAAAAAAAAAAAAAAAAGAGTCCAAACAATTATTGAATTAAGAAAGTTGGTTATTAAGCATTCCAACGATGTCAGTGCGTGAAATTGCTGATATTGTCGACAGAAGTCATTCTACTGCTCACGATATATCAAAACCAGACCTGTTAAATTTCAAGTACAATTAGTACTCAATACAAATACTTTTTAAAGTACTTATAATGAATACGTAATTGTTTTCTAGCTGAATTGAAATTAAGACTCGAGTACAAGTACTTGTAATTGGAAAATATTTTGAAATACAAAGTCTGTTAAACACTGTACTTGAAGTTGGTTGCAATTCTTCGACATACTTGCATTTAATTAGAGGATAGTTGCCACTGCCCGAGTTTGGCTTAGCATTCAATTTACTCCTATTTGAAGTTTCCTAAAATATTTTATAATACTGAATTAATTTATATGTTTTGTTTTTATATTTTGGAAGTGCAATAATTGAGTGATTGAAAAAAATATTGGGTCGGCCTTCCAATAATATAGCATTGCCTGTTTTAGCCAAATCACGTGGAATTTTTAATGAAATTCACAGGGGCTGTTATGCAGGTGCTCGCTGACCAATATTTATAACACTTTGGTCAAAAATTATAATAGTTTTAAAGTTATTTGTTGTTAAAGTTTATAGATTTACTTTACGAAATTTTAACATAAACACTGTACTATTGATGTTTATTTTTACTTGTACATAACCTTTCATGCGCATGCAACTTAATTCACACATATTTTCTTACAAAATGTGTAAGAATTAATACTTTTAACACTATTTTTCAAACCTATCGCTGATTTCTTATAATTGTGAACACACAAATGTTCAAAAATGGCTCCAATACTCCATTGCTGGTGATGTCAGGTACTTCAAAATTGAAATATGTTTTTGCCTCTAAAACGTGAGTGGCGTAAGTAAATCGAACTCAGTAATTTGTTAACATTAATTTTTAAAAAAAATTACGGTTGAATATGCACATTTTGTAAAAAATACAGAAAGGTGTTCTGTACAAAAATACTGTGCGCAGCCAGAGTTGGACCTGCCGGGGTTATTTGTTATAAGCGCAGAAAGGTGTTCTGTACAAAAATACTGTGGATGGCATAGCCGAAATTGGACCGGTCAGGGCTATTTTTTATAAGCGCGGCCGAAGACCGACAACGCAGAAAGGTGTTCGTACAAAAATACTGTTGGGACATTTTTTGTACTGTGTGGCAGCACTAACTTTCAGTTCAATTCAACTACAAAGGTAAAAGTGAGGTTAAATTTGACAATTTTTGCAACTTTAACAACGAATAACTTAAAAACTATAAACCTCCAGAGCCTGGGACTTATATTAATATATAATCAGGAGGACTCACTCAACGCCCCCTCCCCCTTAAAAGTCCTTTTTTTCAAAGCGTGCTATATTGGAAAGTTGTGCCAAAATATTTTACCTGTTTTTTTACTTGCTTTAGGTCAAATATTTTTAGGAAGGAACGTTCTTCTACGGTGTCCGACTTTGGCTTGGAGCCACTGTATATAAAAAAATATACATAGACATATTCATTGGGAGAATATGAATCTGGTATTTAAGAACTACAAGGAAGCAAAAAACCTAGATTACTAAGTTCTTAGCTGACCTTGATTACATAATTTGTTTTGATTCTAATTTAATGGAATAATAAATTTCTTTTCCCATTCTTCGAACTATTTTACAATTTCAATATAAACCCAGGCAAGTTAGAGGTTTCGTTTCTTTTTTCAGAATACCACGGTTATAAACCGAATGTAGCAAATGACACCGCGACACCAAAATTTAAATTGTATTTACCCTCAATGCACTTTGTGGGTCAACAATCTCTGGTTCCACATCTTCCGCTCTTACGACAAATAATTTACACAGTTCCATATCTAAAAAACAAAACTTAAACATTAAACGGTCATATAAGAACGACGATTTCCTTGCCTAATAATATGCCAACTCCTGTGATGCAATAACCAGATTCAATACGCTATTGTATCTAGATATGCTATATCAAAATCGATTTATGCAAATAATCGATTTATGCAAATAATCGATGTTGTGCCAGAACATGTCGGTTTATGTCCCGACGTCTAAGAGCGGTTCTCATGAGACTTTACCGTTGTCGTTTGGTTCACAGAACTCGTTTAGAAGCCAGGGGGATTAATAACAGATGGTGTTGAACCAAGAATGATAGAAGGCCAAATTACGACAATGCCGGCAGCGTACACGTCACAGAAATTCTCTGCCAAGAATAATGAAAAAAGGACGGCGATAATTTGACAATAACAAAGCAATTACAAAGAATTGCACGCACGCACAGTCACAGCATCATCAGCGGGAAATTTGAAAAAGGTGCACTTTTTATCTTTGTTTTTTGCTGTTGCTTGCGCAATTCACAACGCGGCACTTAAATTTATTTATTTTTAAGATAGTTTCACACAAATATTTTAAAATTAACGTTTATCATAAACAACACGTGGCACAATCTGAGTTTCTCAGTCTGTATTCGTGAACAAACACTCAGAACCTCCTGCAACGTCATTCTGTCAAACGGAGCAAGTACGAAGTAACGGAAGTGTTTTTGTCCTCACCTTGTATTCGCTGTATGGTGGTGTTGAACGTACAAACGTATATAAGTATGTACTCTACCAAATTGTTCGCACCATCACTATGATAATACAATAAATGAATCTCGCCCGCCATAGCAGAGGGTGTCCTGATGTCAAAGTGCGGCCCACTTGAGACTTTCCCGTTGTCGTTGGGTTCACTGAATTCGCTTAGAAGCCAGGCGAATTAATACCAGATGGTGTTGAACGTACAAACGTATATAAATATGTGCTCTAACAAATTGTACGCACCATGACTGTGAATATGCAATAAATGAATCTCGGCCGCCATAGCATAGGGTGTAACGTGTGCGCGCTTCATACGATGGACCCCGGTTCAAAACCTTGCTGAGACAAGTTTTTTGTAATAGCGGTCGCCCCTCGGCGTTATGATTTCATTTATAACCATCAACCTGATTATCAAAGCGCGCAAAAAGATTAAGCTGGCCATCTTCTCGCACGTGTTAACGTAGGCGTGGGCGTTGCCAGTAATATGTACATATGTCAACACAAGTGTGTGTATTCAGGTGCTAATCAACGCCAACGAGAGAGTCCTATGCGGACGCACGAATGATAGAAAACAAGATTACGACAAAACCGGCTGCGTACACGTCACAACGTTTGCTGCTACAAGAATAGCGAGACGAAAAGAAAGCTGCTAACTGCGCTTTGGCTTGTTATTTGCTCTGAACTGCTAAAATACAAAGCTGGGCACTGCACATTTGTTATTCTGTGTTTAGATTTTTTTAAAAATCACCCAAAACTCTAAAAAAATCAACTTTTTAAGAGCCATCTGTGAAGTCAATCCGTCAAACGAGTCAAGTACGAAGTATCGGAAGGGTTTTTGTTGCCACCTTTTCTCTTTATCGCGATGTGGACGGGTCTTTATTCGATATTAGGTTTGTTCGCAGAGTGCACTAGGGGCTTAAAACTCAACGAACGAAAACAGTGGAATTCATCAATGTTGGAGACGAAAATTACATACTTTCCAAATTTACTTTCCTCTATGTAGTTTTCCATTTGCATTTTTTCCAACCCAACTGAAACCACAGCTGTGTTTTAGCGCTGCACTAACTTAAACCAACTAAAAAGCTGCGATGAACAATTAATTGTTAGTTTTAAATGCTGTCAATGCAACTAGTTGTGAGTCTGCAAATATCAAATGCAGATAGACTTTCTTTTTTTTCATATAATTTTGGCTTTGACTAAAACAGTTTTAAAAACTTGGTGTTTTTTTGTACGAGCCGTTTGAGACACCCAACACATCCAATCTTGTCAAAGCCAATAAAGCGCAGTCAAATAGAATTTTGCGCTTTTGAAACTTTGAGGAACTCATATCGCTTGATAGAGTGGTGTCATTTGGCCAACTTTCTTACATTTTATACATTTCTATTCATTTTTGACAGTTCTTAAAGCCATCCAAGCAAAACATCCGCTACTGGGCCAGGACCTTAACGCGCCTTGAGCCAAGCCAACGTCAGAGCAAAAATATTATATGGACCAGCTTTTACATTAAATATTTATGGATATGGATATGGATCGCGCGTGAATGGTACACGTTCAACATACAGTCAATGCTTTTATATGGTTTGTCCTGTGTGATTCGATGCACGTACATGAAAGTTGTGTGAAGTAAGTAAAGGTTAATAGTTTTTAATAACATTACATGCTTCTAACGTTTTTGTTGTAAAAATTCGACAAATTATATATTCTTTCCACTCTAAAAAAACTTATTTATTAATTTGGTACATATGTATATGTTAAATATTGTAAACGCCAAAATTATTTCTCTTTTACAAACGTAAAGTAAAAACATGTTCGTATACCAAAACGCAAGCTCACAGCTTAAATGATCCACAAATTTTTACCGTTAATGGCGACAGCTTGGCGTCGATTTTTGAATGCAAAGTAAATACTGTTATAAATGTGAGCAATCCTGGAACAGTGTTTGATAGTTTTGACATTTTAGTATTGTCATAAAGTGTAGTTAAAAATGGGTCGCCATACAAGTACTGAAGTGCGCGAATTAATACTAAAGCATTATAAAGACGGCAAAAGTCAACACAAAATCGCGGAAATGGTGAAACTGAGTCAAGGAACTATTCAGCATATCATTGAACGATATGTTCGTGAAAATCGTGTCGCAAATAAAAAGAAATAGGCTCATAATAAAATATTTAACGAAAGTGATTCCCGTTGGATTGTACGGAAAATACGCGAAAATCCTCATTAAAGTGCTCCAGGTTTAGGCAACGAAATGGAAAAATTGCTTGGGAAGAAAAGTCATCCGTTAATGATAAAAATCGAAATGCAAGATTGAAGTTTCCAAACGAACTTTTTGATAGGAGTGAAAGCTTCTGGAATACCGTAATTTCAACATGTTTAGATCGGATGGAAAGAGCTATGTATGGAGAAAAGAAAATGCTGAGCTCCAACCGCAAAATCTACATAGCACCGTAAAACATGGTGGAGGGCATGTAATGGTGTAGGGATGCATGTCGTCTTCTGGAGTCGGAAATTTAGAATTCATCGATTGTACTATGGAAAAGAGTGTGTATCTGGATATTTTAAAACGAAATTTGCTACAAAGTGCCGCGAAAATAAATATTTCCGACAACTATCGGTACTATCAAGATAATGATCCGAAACACAAATCCGGAGTTGCGCAAAGTTGGCTTATGTGGAACTGTCTGCACATAGTACAAACACCAGCACAGTCTCCAGATTTAAATGTAATCGAGAATGTGTGGTCAGTTTTGGAACGAGAGATTCGAAAATACGAGACTCGAAATAAAACCGACTAGAAAAACACCCTGCAGGCAGAATGGAATAAATTTGCTCCTAACTATACAAGGAAATTGGCGGAATCCATGCCAAAACGTATGAAAGCAGTTAAAGATAGTAAGGTGTATCCCACAAAGTATTAATCGACCTAAAATTTTAATTCTGTCTTTAAAAAAATTGCAATGTATTTTTTTTTTGTTACTGCATCGTTTTCGCTGTGAAGCACAATTTAATACAGAAGTTTGTCTTTGTTGTTAATGAAATAAAATATCTATGTATACAATCTGAATTTTTTAAAGCATAAATTAAATGTGTATATCTGCTGCTGTTAAGTGGTATTTATATTTTTTGGAAGATGTATTTAGTTTTCAGCAGACCTGTTAAATTTCAAGTACAATTAGTACTCAATACAAATACTTTTTAAAGTACTTATAATGAATACGTAATTGTTTTCTAGCTGAATTGAAATAAGGTCTCGAGTACAAGTACTTGTAATTGGAAAATATTTGGAAATACCATCAAGTACTGAAAGTACTCGAAAATACTCGCTAAAAGAATTGCAATCCTTTTCCAAGTATTTCAAAGTAATTAAAAGTAATTGAAAGTACTTGGAAAAGGATTGCAATTCTTTTAGCAAGTATTTTCGAGTACTTTCAGTACTTGATGGTATTTCCAAATATTTTCCAATTAGAAGTACTTGTACTCGAGTAGTAATTCATACAAATGTAATGTACTTGAAAAGTATTGAGTACTTCTCTGGAAAGCCAAAGTCCTTAAATTGCTACTTAGTACGAGTAGTACTCATGACTTAACAGGTATGGTTTTCAGGTAATACTTGCTTTAGTACTTCTTATACGGTCACTTTGGCTGTGAGCCACTGAATGTATATTGAAGATATTGTCATCCATGATCCATAACTCAAAATATCTAGGAATTCTGTGATACGGATCGTGATCCTACAATTGAGCTTGCTACATGTTCAATTTATATTTTGATTCAAGAATATTGTCAGTATAAGTATATAGAACGTGTTGCAAGGGCTCTTTTCATGAGCCCGCATGCCAGTCGTTTGCAGTAATGATTGCGCGATTCATTAACACCAGAGAATGCAAAAAATTTTGTCTGAAACGTTTCCAAACTGGGTTTCCCCACAGCTATTTAACATTTCCAGATAACATTCTAACAGAGAGGTCAATAATAATGTAACCTAGTTGCAAAAAAACACTAGGTAGGATAAGAAATAGCATGTAAAACAACAACACTAACTCGGAAAAATATGCGAGTTGATCCAACTCGGTTATATGATATCCGACTTGAGATGTAGTGTTGTGAAGCAAAAAACCCGCTCTATTGTGAATGGGGGCTGAAAAAATACTTAGAAAATTTCAATTAACTGTCAAATCTTGTTTGTTTTATGGATACATAAACAAAACAAATAAAAATGGAACAAGGGTAAGTAAAATTGCTTTTCGTATATTTCGCATAAAATTATGAATTAAAACATGTTTGTTATTTCAGAATGCCAGAGAAAAGACGAAAGAGATGGTCCTGTGGGGAGACAATTGGGGGTTTGAGATGCTACCTCGCCCGGAAAGCGGAGTTCGAGCACCCAAAGAGAAAGAGTTTGGCCCACGCGAACGTGTTAGAAGACATGGTGTCCATGGGCATCACGGTAGGTTCAAGAAATATATGTATGTTTGAAGAAATTATATTTATTAATCCACTTCCAGGACTTTGAAAGGACGCCGCTGTGTTTGGAGTCGAAGATGCGCAGTCTTCTCCAGGCCTATAAGGCGGCACGGGACAACAACAGCAGAACCGGCGCCAACCCGTGCTTTGCCCCCTATATGGAGCAAATGGACAAACTGTTTGGGAGTAGCACGATTATTTCAAACGACCACACGGTGCATGTGGGTTACAGGCCGTTTCAACAGTTTCGGTAAATGCGCTGTCTGCTAAGTCGTCCACATGGATCCCCTCGCCACTGCCATCACCAACACCTTTGACGTTGCCGGGAACAGACATTCCGTTATAACCGTCACCATCGTCGTCAATGTCACCACCACTTATATCAACATTGGCTTCCTCTTCAGCTCCAGCAGTGCGCCGAAAACGTTCAGCGAGATAGCTTTACTAAGAAAAAAATTTTTGTTTGAAGAAATTGGAGGCGGAACAGAAAAAGAAAGCAAGAAGCGAAGCCATTCAACAACTTCATAAAATGTTGATGGAGAAGTGGGAGAAGGACGGCGAACTAGAGCGGAGAAAAGTTGCTTTGGTAGAAAAAATTGCTAACAGAAATTACTCTGTCTAGCAACATCTTTTTTAAAGGTTACAGCGAGTTTCAGTGAAAACCTTTTAGTGAATTTTTTTGCAATGTGTTTGATGTAAATTCTTCGTGCTCGTTTTTATAAAACCCTTGTACATTCTACAGGAAAACGTTACCGATATTTTTTGAAAATTTGTTAAGTTGATATTCTTGCGCATCTTTCTCCATATAACGCATTCATGATTTCTGTTACGTTATGCGCAAGAGTATCAACTTAACAAACTTTCAAAAAATATCGGTAACATTTTGCTGTAGAATGTACAAGGGTTTTATAAAAACGAGCACGAAGAATTTACATAAAAAACATTGCACAAAATTCCCTAAAATGTTTTCACTGAAACTGTGTTTTTTTTAAATTTGCATTTTGTTTTTATTTTACTTGTAATTAGAATAAGAAATGATCTGAATTGAATTTTATATGTGATACTCCTTATGAATTTGTTTCAGTTTTATAGGCCCGTAGTCATAGTCCAACATAAAATCCGACATTAGTTAGTAAAATACTATAAAGATAAAGCCGACTTTATTTTTAGTCTTGGAGGGAAAAATGTCGAAAATGAACTAATGAATATATTTTATCGAAGGATATTTTTTTAACTTGATAATTTCACAATAAAATGGTGATTTTATTGCTATTACAATAAGTTTGAAAAGACTTTGTACGCTTTTATATAAAGATAAAAGCCAGAATTTATGTGGAATATTGTACTTCTTATGCGATATTACTGTTTAAAAACCCCATCTCCAAGAGGCATACTATATCAGCTGGTATTTGTTTATTATTTGCAAATGAAAAATTAAACGCGATGAAGGGCAAAGCAAGTGTAAGTAGTGGCTTTGTCGAACCGATACCGAGAATAGAAATTACTGTCGTCTAATTCAAAAGGGTTGATTCTGGTTTTATACATTTTTGGACGTCTAATCAAAGTAGCATCACTAATGATGCTAAAATCCCGTTCAATATTATCAAAACGGCTAATTTGTTTCCTTTAATTTAAGTTTCACCAAAAAAACACAACTTTTAGCCCCGAAGATGCAGATTTATAATTATTTTGACAGTTTACTAAATGGTTTAGTAACAGCTTTTCGGCACTCTAATTTTAAATTCGACTTTAACCGAAAAAGCCGGGTTTAACTCGACTATGACTAAGATAAAGTATACTTTAAGCTAAAGTATGCTTTAACGTATTTAGATCCGACTTTAATTTGACTATGACTACGGGCCATAGATTTTAAGTTGAATGAAATACAATGAGCTCTTGTCAATATATTTATAAGTGAATTTAAAGATATAACTACATATATGCAGTGAAATTTTTAAATAATGTTCTGTTGTATTATGCGTCTAGGTTTGATTCTTCAAAACCTTCATCAACTGCAAGCGTATTTTCATCACTCACATCGTTGACATCGCACAAGTCGTCAAAAGGAATACAAATGTTATATAAAACACATACGCTGACCACGATGTTGGTTAATGTCTTCAAGTCCGTTTGCTCATTAAACTTTAGCAATCTTCGAAAGCGCCCTTTCAATAGTCCAAATGAATTTTCAACGACCATCCGTGTAGAGGAATGTATTTCTTTGAACTTTCGTTGGCATGCATTAAAATTTCCGTAGTCCTTAAAAGGTGGAACCAGCCATTTCGTTGACGGATATGCCGGAATCTCCGATTATAAAAAGTGAATTCGGAAACATATCCTCGTAATGGTTTTCTGCATCCTGAAAAGTTAGGACCTTCTTAGAACACGGTAATCATGCAGCGATCCTGGTTCACCACAAGTTATGTCAATGAACTTTTTGTTGACATCTACCACAGCTTGCAACACAATACTATACGTCCTTTTCCGATCAAAGTACATTTCTTTATGGTCTTTTGTGGCCTTAATTGCAATGTGAGTAGAATCGATCGTCCCAATCACACCTGGGATACGCTTCTTATGCTCAAATTTCTCAACATTGTCGTACAAATATCCGCCCTTTGTCCATTTAATATGTTCATGACTAATCGATATTAAAAAGCGAGTAACTCTTAGAACAGTTGACCATGCCGCTGACAGTGCTACCGCAAACAAATTTGCCAGTTGCCTGAATGTCACTGTATTGCTAACATACCAAATGTACATTTACACCGATTTTTTTGGTAATATACGCGTTCTACCACCACCAGATGTGGCGTACCTAGTTAATACTCCGAATACTTCACTGAAAATAAAATAGCATTAAGTTTATGTATTTCTTTTATACACATTTTGTTATTACTTGTTAGGTATTCCACCGTTTGCGTCTTAGCCCCATGTGCATTTTGAAATCTGCCTCACTCATTGCATCGAGCGTACCTTCAAAATTGAAGCACTTCTCATGTGCCTCATTTTCATTCTCCGAGTCTTCAGAAGAGCTGGAGCTGGCGTTTCGAATACTTCTAGTACTTCTCGCATCTTTCTATTGCGACGTGATTTGCAATGCTCACCCGTGTACAAAGACATCATCTACAAAAGTAAAAGGTTATTTAATGCATTTAATTAATGTTTTTAAATAAATTTAATAACTTACAGAATCTTTAGAATTACTCATTTTGTTTTGCTTTAAAATTTCACTAAACAAATCTTATGTTTAATGACAGATATTGCCAGTGTTGTGAAGTAACTAAAAGGAAATTTTATCCGTGTTGGAGTGTTCTTTTGCAACTAGGTTACATTAAAACGGGTCCATTATTACTATAATTTTGCTTCGTTTTACTATTTTTACCTGATGATGTAAAATGTTTGGAATTTCATTTCGGAATTTTTTTCCTTACTTAGTTTTAGAATTTTTAAAGTATCATATTCATTTATACCTAAATAGAATCAGATCAGAACTTTTGTGAAGGTGTGCAACTGTTTTCAGGAATCGCTTTACCTACAAAAAATTCGCGGATAGTTAATGTTTTATGTATATCCTATTGAATAAATAGGCATTAAAGCGTTTGCATTTCGCATTTCAAACTATTCCAAAAAATTCGACATACGAATTTGTAAGTAAAAGGATCAGAACAGAAATGTAAATGAAAAAAGATTTCTAAAAAATGAAGATTATAATATATCTTATTTTCTATTGAATTAAAACAAATCTTAAAAATTAGATATGGCACAAAAAAGCATGGATTCGAACTATGGGGCAAAAGCTAAAACGTGAAATATGATAATGTGGTCGGTGACTATGCGCGTTAAGCCACAGCAGACACTATACGATCGTTGCTTAAACGGCTAGTCATGCAAATCATATCAATGTGAGCGAAAAGAAGAAAAACAATTTATGATTCGAACTAAAATAAAAGAAAGAAGAAAAAGGAGTAAAGTAATTAATTATTCAAATCTCTACTCGTGAGCATTTGGTCAAAAAATTCTAAAATCTTCTATAAAAATGGCAGGAATTTGTCAAACTACGTTAACAAAGTGTATTATAGTCTGATATTGCGCTGTTGAGACTTTTCAATGACCGTCGATGGTTTGAAAAATTGAAGATTTTAGCATTTTTGTGTTCGTCGCGAAAGATTGTTGAGGGGAACATTTGCGTAGGCGGGGAGATGGAAAGCTCGCGTTTATGAATGAAAGGCATTCGTAATCAGGAATACGCACGTGCGTTTATGAATGAATTATGTATATGTACAACTGTATGTATGTACGTTCAATTGACATTTTAGTAGTTAGTGATTGTACATATGCACATACAAATGCAAATATGTAGATGTGTACACAAATATCTGTGTATATATGAAAATACTTAAATATATATGTACATATGCACGTATGTATACATATATAAGTAAGTGCAAGAATTTATAAAAAAGTAAGAACCTAAAATCAATACCCAAATTTTTACACAGAAGCAAGTTTCGAACTCGCGCAAAACGCAAGCATACATATGTACATATGTACATACATACATAATGTTGTGGCGTATTCTCTACCAAATGCGCGACAGATCACAGTTGAGTTCTCAAATCTCAATCGCTACTTGATTCAGTTTCCCTGAATATTTTTTTTTGCCAAGACAAAGTTTTGATGCAAAAACGCAAATATGTAGTATATGTTTATAAGTATGTACATACATAGATCGCATATCATTTCGCAACTACAGAAAAACGATATCAACACCAAACCCCAAGTAAACTATTAAATGGGAAACAAACTCATAAGTTATAGTTAAAATAATATAAAAGTTATTTTCAAAAGATTTTTTTTGAAATGAAATAACAATAAATTCATATCTGGGTATGCATACTAATTGTTTGACCTAATTTTATTTATATCAAGAATATTTTTGTTGATATAAGAAACATCTATAAATTTGTTAATATTATTGGCAAGCCCCATAGTAGAATCGTTTCAGATACTAGAATGTTAGAAATATAAAATCCTGTAAAATGTAATTTATTTATTCTCATCTTTATTCATTTGCATATTTGTTAACATAAAATTTTATATTTTTGCCCTGCTAACATTAAATTTAACATTTTTGGTGACTTAGAAATGCTTATTTAACAGTGTGCTGGCGACCCAGTTTGGAAACGTATCAGCCATGTTAACGACCATCGCCGAATAGTTTCGATTATGGATTTGTAGCTTCTCATACTTCTAAGTTCTCTGCTAACACCTTCTTGACGACACTTAACAGCTCTTTTATTGTATTTATACAAAGTACTAAAGAGTAGCACCTGTGTTAAGCTAAATGTCAAAACGGTTTAAAAATCACAAAGAGGAATATAAAAACCTAATGAATGCGTGCCACCGAATATAAATATGAGGGCGTTTTTATTATATTTGAGTAAAGTGAAATAAAATACTAGATTATTTGAAACCAGAAAAATTTATAATTATTTTCATATATTGCAATGATTCATTGTTGCGGAATTCCCGACTCTCCCTTGATAGAAAAGTCATCAAAGACGACTCCAATGCAAATAGTTTGTTAAATAGTTTTAAATTAAATTATTATTATATAGTAATTCTCAATTAATTAATGAAACTTACCAATAAAAAATGCCATTGTCTCTGTTTTGAAACTTAGCTCCATTCCCCTTGCCACAGAGGATTAGGTCGACATATATATGAGTTGTGGTCAAGGGCATTTAGCTTTTAAAAATTTTTGATTTGGTACATACATCATTAAATGAAAAATAAGCTATATTTGTGTTTTTTACTTGAATCCTAGATAAACGTTTGCTTTCACCATTTGCTGTAGCCATTGGGGTTCTCATAAGCCCCCATGATTGAAATATGTGCACGATCAAGAGCCCAAATGACAATCGGAAGCTCCACTTGGCTTATGGGTAACTCATGTCTTTTAAACTAGACATTTACACGTTGTACTCTACGTCTTACGCTTATGGATATTGCCCATTGTGTATACAGATTTTTCGAAAGTGTTTGACAAAGTCAATCACTCTATTTTACTTTTAAAGTTACATAGCTTAGGATTCCATTCAATCTTTTTGAAGTGGATAAAATCGTATCTCTCTCGCCGAAATTGCGTTGTTGTAATTGACGGAGTATCCTCCCACCCCTTTACTGCATCATCTGGTGTTCCACAAGGAAGTATTCTAGGCCCTCTTTTTTTTGTAATTTTCATAAATGACATATCCAGCTGTTTTAAGTTTGCTCAGTTTCTTTTGTATGCTGATGATCTGAAGATTTACTCTACCGTATCTTGTTTCTCAGACTCTCTTTACCTTCAAAGGGATCTCGATAATGTTGCCACTTGGTGTAACAAAAATAAGCTTAAATTAAACATCAGCAAGTGTCATCATGTTACAGTTTCAAAATCACGCTCTCCTTTCGTAACATCCTACCATGTTGGTGGTTCTCAGTTGGGTAAACCTACTGAAATTTTGGATCTGGGTGTGGTATTTGACTATAGGTTTTCATTTCAAAGCCACCTAAATTGCACGATAGATAAAGCATACTCTATGCTGGCTTTTATTAGGCGTTTCAGTTCAGATTTTTCTGATCCGTATACACTAAAGTTGCTCTACACCTCCCTGGTACGCTCTAAGTTGGACTATGCTGCTGTAATTTGGGGACCTTATTATGCCTGCCAAATCAATAGAGTTGAACGAATTCAAAAAAAATTTCTTAGTTATGCTCTCCGTTCTCTGCGTTTCGTCCACCCTATTCCATCCTATAGAAGTAGATGTCTACTTATTAATCTAAGGTCGTTGGATTTTAGATTGACTTTTCTCTCTCTTACCTTTGTTTACAACTTAGTACGTGGTGTGATAGAGTGCCCATATTTGCTAGGGCGCATCGATTTCGCAGTGCCACAAAGATGCTTAAGGAATCATGCCTTTTTCTCTATGGAGATGGTTAGAACTAATTACGCATCTAATGCTCCTATATACAGGGCTCTAAAGGAATTCAACTTACTCTCAAGTTCTTCCGCTCTGACTTCTCGTATCCAGAATTCCGTTTTAAATCGTTACTCAATGAATTAATTACTTAGTTTGTGCTTTTTATTTATTTATGTTTCTTTCAAATCTTTACTAAATTTATAAATTACTTAGTTTGCACTTTTTATATATAATCTGTATGAAATGTAATTACTTTCTGGATTATTAATGCTAAATAAATAAATACTTTGTTCCAACTTAAAAAAATTAAAATCAAGGGTTTGTGGGAGCAATTTGCTGTAGCGAACAGTTTAGGACCACCATCAAGAACTGCGCATGAGTGGGGACGAGTAAGTAGTAATCAAGAAATTATACCAATCCAGTGGAAGTTCAATGATAATTCTCGTGCAGGTTTGGGTACACTGTAAGGCAAGCCAAAAAGAAAGCTTGCCAACAACCGGAGCAATTATCTTGCAACTGGTGGCGGGCCATCGCAAGAAATCTCATTGAGTTCACTAGAGGAAAGTGTAGTGCAACTAATTCAAATAAGGAACCAAGTTGTACCAAGTGGTCATGCTTTAGGGACGGAAAATATACCACCAGTGATCGATGGCGAAGAAATGGAATATACCACGTCCATGATTGGTGAACCTCAGGTAGGAATCATTAAAGATCGCCCCATATTTCACTGGCATCACTTTCTCATGTCTTTTCTCTTACAATCATGACGTTTAAGCTGTAGTAGCCTTTTCTGTTTAAGTAAAGATGCTTGTTTTGATGAAATGATGTGAACGTGAGTCCCATCGATACAACCCAATACTCCCGGAAATCCAGTTCTTTCATAAAATGCAATTTTCGAAACTGCTTTCTCTTCTGTAGTCATTTGGGTTGTGATCAATTTTGCACAAACATGTCTTTTAAATAATAATAATAATGGGCCCGTTTTAATGTATCCTCATCATCGTTGGTCTCCTTGGCGTGGGGATGAGGCTTAAGTGTTGGCACGGCTGTTCCTTTCGAGGTCTTCCATGCCACCACGAACTAAGAGGGAGGCTCCCCCCCTAATCCAGGGTGTCAAGCGTCACCGTGCCCATTGGTCGGTTTGCAGCCAGGGGGTTTAAGTTCCGGCTGTATTTTAACGACGCCTCCCTGACACCGGGCCACCTCAGGGAGTAAGTTTGGCCTTACCGCGGCAAGGGGCGCTGTCGTGGTGTACCACCCATTTTTCCCCCTCAATATTTCTAGACCGCTGCGCTTGCCTCGTCGAGCAGGTGGTCGTACGACCAAGATGAATACAACTAAAAGTAACGCAACAACAACAACAACAACAAACAACACAAAAAAATTGTCTTCCCCATCTCGGGGTAAGACAAGCATGAAAATTTCTTCTTCCCCATCTCGGGGTAAGAATGCGCAGGCGCAAGCGCCTAACGCGCCGCTTCGCTCCGATAGGAGCTCTTCCGGGCTGGAGGTGAGTGTTGCACGCCGGCCCGTGACTTCGGGTGTTATGGCGGGGCCTAGCACCAGCAAAGCTGCGGTGATTGTGCTGGAAACGGCAGATCCCTCCGTGGCGGTAGGCACTAGGGGCCCGCCAAACACCGGCGCGGCTGCGAAGCCTAGTCTCGCGAAGGCAACGGTCTCACGACCTGGTCCGAGTGGACTAAGGCGACAAGCAGCCGCACAAGATAGTATAGAGGGCGTGGAAGCGATGGAAACTACGAGCCACACCCCTCTGTTGTTGGAGTCGGAGCGGTTCAAATTCGCTAACAAGCGTAAGGCCGCGAATACGTTAAAAAGATACGACGGGGTCCCGTTGGAAACGCTGTCCCAGAGCGCGAAGGAAGCGGTGGAAAGGGCGAAAGCCCTGCTGCCTAACTTCCGGGCCACTCCGGCCTCTAAGAGAATCCGGCCGCACTCGTGGGTGGGCAGGCCTAGCTTTGCCGAGGTTGCGAAGGACAGGATCCTTATTGGGGTCCTGGGCCGAGGCAACGAGCTCGGGTCCATACCAAAGGACCAGTGGAGGTGGGTGAAGGCAGCTCTGGCGAACGTCATCTTTGACGTTCTGCTGGAGAACCCTGGAACCCCCCCTGCCTGTAAGGACGCTGGTTGGTACCAGGGCCACATTAAGGTGGTCGTCTGGGAGGACCTGAGATCGGTGGCGCTGTATAAGGCCGCCGTTGCAAAGGTGGGCCCTGTCTACCCAGGGGCTAAGTTGGAGGTGGTAGACTGGAAGGACATTCCAGTCAGACCCCGGGCGCAGGATGTTTGCGGAGGAGGAGCTGCTGTCAGCGACGGAGAGCGCGAGGCTGATGTCACCGTCGTGGCTGGAGGGGAGGTAGCGGCTTTCTCGCATGAGAATTCTGCAGAGAACCTCCATCGCTCTAAAGCAACCTCAGCTGCTCTCCTAGGTCGCCTGAGCAAAGACTACATTACGGTGGTACTAATTCAGGAACCCTGGATTTGTAACTCAAAGGTATGTGGGTTGAGTGGAACCGGCTCTAAGCTTTTCGTGGAGCGCGGTAAAGGTAAAATTAGAGCCAGCATTCTGGCTAAAGCAGATTTAAATATCTTTCTTTTACCTAATTACAGTGATGGCGACGTCACGGCAATTCTCGCGGAGATAGGGGGTATGTCACTGGTGCTGGCATCGGCTTACATGCCGTACGAAGCCGAGTACTCCCCTCCCTCTATGGTGCGGAACTTAGTGTCCAAATTTGAGAGCGGACACATGTTGGTCGGCAGCGACGCAAATGCTCACCATGTCAACTGGGGGAGCACGGACATCAATGATCGAGGTGAGTTACTCTTCAACTACCTTCTAACTACTAACCTACTTATATGCAACAAAGGTAGGGATCCCACCTTCATTACTAGCAATCGTAAAAAAGTTTTAGATATAACTCTATGCAGTGATAGTCTATCTGAATTGATCAAGAGTTGGAGGGTTCTAGATGAACACTAGTTCTCTGATCATCGTTATATTGAAATCGTATTGAACTTTTCTATTGCCAGCCCAAAGGTGCGAACAAACCTAAAAAACACAGATTGGTGCTCTTACAAAATGTTATTTGAGGATAGGCTAAACAGCGAACCTCTTATTGAACCTAATTGTATCGGGGATCTAGAGAACATGGTGGACGTTTTTACTCTGACCTGCTCAAATGCCCTAAATCAGGCTTGCCCTGATCCAAAACAGTGGGGCAAACGTAAACCCCATTGGTGGTCACGTGAGTTGGACTCACTACGAAAATCTTGTAGGAAAAACTTCAACAAAGCCAAGAGACTTAGTCTCGAGCTGGTATGGCTAGAGTACAAAAAGTCTCTTCAGACCTATAAAAAAGCTTTAGGGGTGGCAAAGAGATCCTCGTGGAGAAACTTCTGCGGCGGCATCGATGGTGCTTCCGAGACAGCCAGGCTAAGGAAGATTCTCTCAGGATCCCCTAACCCGATAGGTTTCTTGCAAAAGCAAGACGGTTCCTAGACCTCAACGGGAAAGGAAACCCTTGAATTGCTATTAGATACCCATTTCCCTGGTAGTACAACTGCGGAGGAAGGAACTCCTCCGCTCATCTCCTCCAACCCCGTTAACATACCGGTTTCGGAAGAAAAGGTTAAATGGGCTATCCAAAGCTTTAAACCATACAAATCTGCTGGGCCGGATGGGATAATACCTGCCCAGCTAATTAAGACACTGGAGATGTCTGCAAAATGGCTCTCTGCTATTTTCAGGGCCTGTTTCAAACTAAATCACATACCGTTGGCATGGAGAAATGTCACGGCTGTCTTTATTCCTAAAGCCGGTAAGGCCTCACACACTAATCCAAAGGATCTTAGGCCTATCAGTCTATCATCCTTTGCTCTTAAGGCACTTGAAAGGATTTTTAGTAGCTACCTGTCCGATACCATCGACAGTCGACTACTGTCTAGTGACCAACATGCCTACCGCAAAGGAAAATCTACTGAGACTGCACTCCATAGCTTGGTCGGCTATATTGAGAAGTCTCTCAGCGTCAAGGAATTCTGTCTTGTAGCCTTCCTGGACATTGAAGGCGCCTTTAATAACGTATTTCCAGGAGCTATAACTGGCGCCGTTAGGGATCTAGGGGTTGAACACTCACTGGTTGACTTTATCGGCCAGCTACTCTGTTGCAGAGTAGTAAGGGCTAAGCTGGGTGCAAGCGAATTGTCACGGCACGTGTCGAGGGGGACGCCACAAGGAGGCGTCCTATCCCCACTCCTATGGAACCTCACCGTAAATACGCTACTGCGAGATACGGTATGGGGTGGCGCAAAAGTCGTCGCGTACGCTGATGACGATTGCAATCAGGGGAAAGTTTCCGCAGACATTATGCGAGCTGATGCAACGAGCGCTTCGGGAGGTATCCAAGTGGTCCCCCACTGCGGGCTCAGGGTCAGCTCAAGTAAGGTGGAACTTGTACTTTTCAAGAGAAGGTATAAAGTGCCTTCGGTGACTCCACCGGTACTAAACGGTACCCGGTGTAGTGTTTCTACAAGTGCCAAATTTCTAGGCGTTATTTTAGATAGGAAGTTGAGCTGGAAGGAGAATCTAGTACAACGTCATGAGAAGGCTTCCGTAGCCCTCTACACATGTAAGAGAGCCATAGGCAAGAAATGGGGTCTTAATCCCCGGATCTGTCGATGGATTTTCACAGCGGTAGTCAGACCAATACTCCTATATGGGGTGATCGTGTGGTGGCCTGCATTAGAAAAAGAGGTTAACCTTAGACTACTCACCAAGGTGCAAAGATCTAGTATGATCTGCATAAGTGGGGCGCTCAGAACCACTCCAAATGAGGCCTTGAACGTCATTTTAGACCTTATTCCTTTAGATTTGGTTGGACAACAAATGGCAGCGATGACTGCTTTGCGACTATGAGAGGCATCCCAGTGGCACCCTGAAAGCCAAGGACACTCTTGTATTTTGAATAAGTTCTGCTCTATTCCGAGCAGCACGGCTCGGTGCGCCTTGACATCGGTTTCTGAAAGTAATTTTATTACACGTATTTCAAGCAGGGAGGAGTGGAAACTTGAGTTTCATACTCCACCTGATAGCATTGTCATCTATACAGATGGCTCGAAACTCGATAATAAGGTAGGAGGAGGCGTTTTCTCACGAAACCCTCTCCTGCAAATTTCCTTTAGGTTACCAGATCACTGCAGCGTCTTCCAGGCTGAGGTCTCAGCTATCAGGGAGGCGGTAGAGAAGATTGGGACCGGGATTATAGGAAGAGACATTTTCATCTTTAGTGAGAGCCAGGCTGCAATCAGAGCTCTGAGCTCTTTCACTTTTAACTCTAACATCGCGCTGGACTGCCGCCTATCTCTGCAGAAGATGGCCAAGCAGAACAGACTGTACCTCATTTGGGGCCCTGGTCACCGGGACATAGAGGGAAACTGCATGGCAGACGAACTTGCAAGACAAGGTACGACCAAGCAGATTCTTCAAGATAAAGAACGCATTGGTATGCCGTTTGCCACTTGCAAACTGCTACTCAGAGATTGTACATATAAGCAAGCTGACAATAGATGGAGGCAAAATACGACCTGTCGAACCTCAAGGCAGATGTGGCCTAAATGGGACCGGAAACGGTCGCGCAGCGTTCTCTCTCTAAGTAGGGAAAACATTTCCAACGTCATCGGGGCTCTAGCAGGACACTGTCTGATAGGGAAACATGCTGAAAGGTTGGGAGTACCCTTCCGAAGATGCTGTAGGAGCTGCAAGAACGACGAGGAGGAGGAAACGATCTTGCATTTACTGTGTAAGTGTCCTGCACTGTGTAAAAGCAGAATGCGATATCTGGGATCACCGTTTTTGGATGACCTTAGTGAGGTTTCAAGCACCGAGGTAAATTGTCTGTTGAAGTTCATCAGCGAGGCAAAATGGTTTGGTGAGGGGTAATTCTTCCTTTTGAATGGTACAAATTTTTCCTTGTGGTAACACAATGGGCCTCCTAATATTGGCCTAAGTGAGCCGCTGTAGGCGGCTGCCACTCCAACCTACCTACCTAATGTATCCTAGTTGCAAAAAAATACTCCAACTCGGATAAAATTTCCTTTTAGTTACTCCACAACACTGGCAAAATCTGTCTGATTTGTTTAGTGAAATTTTAAAGAAGCAAAACAAAATAAGCAATTCTGAGGATTCTGTGGTAAGTTATTAAATTTATTGAAAAACATTAAATAAATGCATTAAATAACCTTTTACTTTTGTAGATGGTGTCTTTGTACACGGGTGAGCATTGAGAATCACGTCGCAATAGAGAGATGTAAGAAGTACTAGAAGTATTGGAAACGATGTATGCAAGCTCCAACTCTTCTAAAGACTCGTAGAGTGAAAAACAAGGCACATGAGAAGTGCTCCAATTTTGAAGGTACACTCGATGCAATGAGTGAGGCAGATTTCAAAATACACATGAGGCTAAGACTCCAAACGGTGGAATATCTAACAAGTAATAACAAAATGTGTGCAAAAGAAATGCATAAACTTAATGCTATTTTATTTTCAGTGAAGTATTCGGAGTATTAACTAGGTACGCCACATCTGGTGGTGGTAGAACGCGTATATTACCACAAAAAATCCGTGTATATGTACATTTGGTATGTAAGCAATAAAGTGGCATTTAGGCAACAAGCAAATTTGTGCGATATCAACGATTTGAGTGATGAAAATACGTTTGCACTTGATGAAGGTTTTGAAGAATGAAACCAAGACGCAACCCTTGACAGAAGGCAAACCCTTTTTAATTATTTAAGACAACAAAATATTATTTAAAAATTTCACTGCATATACATATATATTTATATCCTTGAATTCACTAATAAAAATGTTTACAAGAATTCATTGCATTTCATTCAACTTAAAATCTATAAAACTAAAACCAATTCACAAAGAGTATCACATATAAAATTCAATTCAGATCACTTCTTATTCTAATTACAAATAAAATAACAAACCAAAAGCAAATTTAAAAAAAATCCAGTTTCAGTTTTGTACAGCAAAATGTTAAAGCTGTTTTTTGAAAAATTGTTAAGTTGATGCCCTTCCGCATGTACACGGGTTTTATAAAAACGAGCACAAAGAATTTACATCAAAAACATTGCAAAAAATTCACTACAAGGTTTTCATTGAAACTCACTGTTACGTTTTAAAAAGCTGTTGCTAGACAGAGTAATTTCTGTTAGCTATTTTTTCCAGACAGCACATTTACCGAAAGTGTTTCAAACGGTCTGTAACCAACATGAACCCCTCCATATAGGGGCAAAGCACGGGCTGGCGCCAGTTCTGCTGTTGTTGTCCAAGCACAGCGGCATTCTTTCAAAGTCCTGGAAGTGGATTAATAAATATAGTTTGTTCAAACATATAGGTACTTATTTCTTGAACCTACCGTGATCGCCATTGACACCATGTCTTCCAACACGTTTGCGTAGGCGAACCTCTTTCTTTCTAGGTGCTCCAACTCCGCTTTCTGGGCGAGGTAGCATCTCAAATACTCAATTGTCTTCCCACATGACCATCTCTTGCGCCTTTTTTCTTGCATTCTGAAATAACAAACATATTTTAATTCATAATTTTATGTGAAATATACGAAAAGCAATTTAAATTACCCTCGTTCCATTATTATTTGTTTTGTTTATGTATCCATAAAACAAACAAGATTTGACAGTTGATTAAAAATTCCCAAGGATTTTTCCTGAGCCCATTCACAATAGAGCGGTTTTTTTGCTTCACAGCACTACATCTCAGGTTGGATATCATATAAACGAGTTGGCTCAACTCGCATATTTTTCCGAGTTAGTGTTGTTATTTTACATGCTATTTCTTATCCTACCTAGTGTTTTTTTGCAACTGGGTTACATTAAAACGGGCCTATTATATATAACCTGCAGCATAACAGCAGGCATTGTAGGTTGTGCCAGTCCCATTTCCACTGTTTTTTGGTAACCGCCGCCAGCAAGGAACCTGAGAGTTGCGCATAACTTCAATACGGGAGGTACAGCCGTTGCTCGCACACTTTTCGAGAAATGTTCCCTGCAATTCTTCGTTTGGAAAAATGCTTTTGACATTTCACTATTCATTATAGAAAAAATGTGAAAAACAAGAAATTACAACAAGTACTAAAAATTAAATATAAGAAATGGAAAAGAACTATCATAAATATAACGTTGAAAACAGGTTATGTTAATTATCTGTCAAATTTTGATCACGTAGAGAAAATAGGGTGAATAAAACGCAGTCTTCTTCCCAACTCAAGGAAATGGGCGCGAAATTTGATTTTTCACAGAAATATTTTTAACATATTCTAATATTAATGAATCTTGAAACTGTAATGGAAAAACTATTAAGTTTGAGTTAGAATTAAGACAGGCATCGCTATATGAGGGGACTATATTTAAAAAAACGCCGTCAAAATGGGGAAAACACCAATTTCATTTTTCCCGTTTCGCCAGGATACAGATTAAACTATCTATTTATTGACAAAAAATACACTTTTTGAAGAAAAAATATTTGAAAAATCTCTACTTTTTGTTTATTGCTATGCAAGTAAATAATCACGAAATGTTGGCAGTTGTAGATAATTCGGCATAAAGTATAAACGATTATACATATTGAAAAAAATTGTTAAACTCCATCAATTTTTACGATTTTCAAAAAAAAGTTCCCGCGAGCGACAACCAATTTTTTTCAGTTAAAAGATAAAATACGTCTCTCATTAAATCAACCAATAAACAACATATTTAGGTTTTATTAAAACACAAAATTATGACCTGCGCGGAACGGTTGATTTGAAATGAAAAGGCCACTAGTAGTTGATGAGGTAGGTGCGATGAGATTAGGTGGGCGGATAGATGATGCAACCGCTATTTCCCCTCGTTCTCTTCGGTCAATAATCCCACCTTAACATCACCACGTCACTGAGCTTATTGTAGACTACCACCATAAAGAGCGGAGCAAAATGAAGGCGCTATAATTGACAAGATATACGACGATACTCGATGCCGCACATCAGAGCAGAGGTGCGACGTGCTGCAAAAGATGTTACCTTTGTAAAATGGATAGAGCCGTAGCAAACTCTTCTCAAATGAATCATCTTCTGGTGAATAGGCTCATACCGTTTGTCAGGCCATTCACATATGTCGGTTGAGATTACATGGGGCCGTTTACCGTACCTGGGAGCTACTGGCCCGTAGCGGAAATAGCCCAATGAGAGATGCGCTGAACTACGGCTAATTACAGGAGCACTGTCTATATATTCTCATCTGCAAAGCAGAAAATATTGTAAACTAAACCGTTGACGCATACACCATTGGAAAAACATACTGACGAACCGCTATCCCCTCACCATTTTCTCTTAGGTGCTCCCAACTCTGAGGAAATGCCACATCCTCACGAAGAGAAGATCATCCCCTCCAAGATTATTGTCAACGGCACCTATTTGCGAAATATCGAAGAACTTAATTCATTATTAGAAGAGTTAGACAAATTGTTAACGATAAAGAAAATTACAGTTCACCTGGCCTGTATTCAAGGCATTCAAAATCTTCACTTGTCGGAACATTTCAACATGTCTGCACGCTCACCGACCCACGTCTAAATTTCAGAGATTGAGTATGGTTTCGTCAAAATGCACGTAGTTGCACCGTTCTCCAACGAATCGGTTCCTTCCTCTGTAGACAATCTGGCCGATCTTTGTATGTGCGTTGTCTAACCCAACCAACAGTTCAGGCACCACTCCATCGTATCTCTTGATCGGCAAGCGGCGATAAACTTGTCATTGAAACTCTGGGTATTTGTACGCCGGCCCTGCCGGACAGCTCGGCCACTGCAGTGTCGCCAACCTATTACAACGCCAAATTTTGCTTCTGCCATTTAATACCGTCGATCAATCATCGAAGAGGGCAGAGATGTTCATAGCTCGTCACGACAGAAGACCAAAAAAGTTTAAAAATAACTGGTACGATAAGGACTTCCGAGCCGCTATGGAAAGCAAAGATGCTGCCTACAGGGTCACGCTGCGATCGGGCGCAACGGGAGCTGTATGGGAACGCTACCGGGAGTTTTATTGTTCGCAGAAAGAACACAGAAGACGAAAAACGTGAAAACAAATAGCTCGAGATGACAGCCGACAGGAAAAGCGTCCGAAAAGTTTACCAAAAGAGCGGTGACTTACGGAAGGTTTTAAGACCGGGGCAAATTCCTGTAAAAAAAGAAGGTGGTGACTGATGTCTAAAGCACACTCAAATTGTAGTGTAAACATTATCACTCTTTGCTAAATAGTGACAGCCTTAGAAGATGAAGATACCGAACTCTATGAAGTTCGAATACCAATAACGACGCTACGGAACAACAAAGTCGCTGAAGGTGAGGGTTGTCAGCTGAGCTATTCAAGTTCATTTCCATAATATGTTCGGAGGATTGCATGGTTGGCGATTGGAATTTATGTATGCTCTGCCTCTTTTACAGTGCAGGGTAATCCTGCAATATGAACCAACTACCGCAGTCTGAATTTGGTATGCGAAACAAATACGACTATATAAAACGACGCTGAGTAACATCACCACCTCAATCCGAATTGAGAAGGACATCTCTGAGGCGTTTGATTTAAAGTGAGTTATCTGAAGGGTGGTTCCCTGTCGTGTAACTTCTTTAACATTATGTTTGAAGAGACAATTCAAGTTGCAAAGTTAAATCGGTCACCATTTATTATACAAAATAAGTTTATACAAAATGAGTTTTCAGATAGGGTGATTCCCAGTCGTGTAACTTCTTCAACATTATGTTGGAAGAGACAATTCAAGTTGCAGGATTAAATCGGTCACCATTTTTTATAAAAGTGTACAACTATGTTCTCCCGTATGCCCAGTGCCGGATTTAAGAAAAGAGGCCCGGTCAGCAATTTCTCTTGGGGGCCCAGGTTTGTGGTTCTTTGGGGAATTGTAAGTTTCAAATCTTATGCATCTGATTTTTTGCTCATACCAGTCTTTATTTATGAAAGTATATATTTGTGTCGTTTTCCCAGCCAGCAATGTTTGTTTTTATTTTGTCGACGTTTCGACTTATACTGCGAAGTCATTTTCAAGACAGAGAAAATACATAATTATAACATTATATTACTTTTTTCTTAAACATCCACACATTTTATAGCATTCATACAAGTTAACCCGAAATGCTAGCCAGCGAATTGCCCAGTCAGCATTGTCTGAACATCCGCTCATGGCAATACTGAACACTATCACCACCCCAAGCCGTGATTAACAGGCAGATACAAACAACCAACGCTGTATACAAGCTACCACAGTCGTGGGATCCGCTGACGCAGCACACGCGCAATAGGCAGCGGACTGGCAGTGACAAACAACCAACGCTGCATACACGCTACCACAGTCGTGGGATCCGCTGACGCAGCACACGCGCAACAGGCAGCGGACCGGCAGTGACAAACAAACAAGTACCACTGCACACAAGTTGGCTTAGTCGTGGGATCCGCTGACATAGCAATATGCAACAGGTAGCGGACGGTAAGAGCAGCGACGTCAACGAACAGCGGTGGCAGCTACAGCAACGACGGTGAGGACGGCTTAGGCTAGAAGGTAGCAATAAGTGAAACATACATATTGTCAGTTCTAAGCAGACTCAATAAATACACAGACGTAACTTACACTATTGTACTTTTTTTTATGGATTATTATTAAAAATGTCTGAACCGTTACATTTTGCCTTTTTGATGAAGACATGGCTAGTTTCGAGCTACAACTCTAACTATATCATAAGTGAAAGTGATTTATTTTCAATGTGATGAATTTTCACAGTCTTGAAAATGACTTCGCAATAGAACTCGGAACGTTGACATAATGGAAACCCGTGCGAAAGAGCACTATTGGACACTATTGAAGACGAGTAGTTTTTAGTAGTATTTATTACCATTTGTTAACAAATACTATTGAGAACTATTCACCATGAATAGTTTCCAATAGTGCTTTTTCGCACGGGAACAAACTTTAGGGGCTAGGAAAGCGACCAAAATATATTTTTATTGAATATTACACAGCGAAGAAGAACAATATTAACAACAGTCTCTATTATCTTGTTGACTCGAAATGTAAAACATGCTCATAACGTAGGTCGTAGCAGCGGGCATTAGAAATGAGTAAGAGTTCTAGGTTTAGCACGAGTTTTAATGAACAAGAATATAGTGTACAATGAAACGAGAAATAAATTTGCAATGTCTGAATTATCTTATCAAATGCGGAACGATTGGGTTATGTAATTTTAAATCCTCGCCTCGCTTTTTTTTCAGCGAAAACTTCTACTGCAAAATCCAAATTAAGTGAATTTGCCATTGATCTTTCAATATAAGGGATACCAAAATTGTTGAGTATGTCTTCCGCTAGAGAAGCTTGGCGATATTCTTAAACGATTTTCAAAGAGCTCATAACACGGTCAGCACTAGAACTTATAGGCAAAGTCAAAAGCAATCTGAATAAACTGCAGCTTTCGGGGAAACTATCCATAATATTGTTTGCAATCACGAACTCTAAATATTGAAGTGGAGTATCATTAGAAAAGTCACGAAATACATGTCCGTAAAACTGATCAGTTCAAATTTTAGATCTGTAGTGAGAAATTCTGAGTATTTCTTGATCATGACGCTAAAACAGGTTTCCAAATGATCGTCTTTTAGATGTCTCAAGTTCTCGGGCATCAAAAAACCGAAAACGTCATTTATTTCTTGAAATCCGTTCGATCGTTCTTGCAATTCGTGACTCATTAAGGGTACTCACAATTGGTGGCATTTTAGGTGTAAAGTTGCTACCGTCGCAATATTTGCTACTCTAACAACAAAACGCATGCTAGACATTTTTACAATCTTGAAAAAATTTGGTACACCGAAACCCTATTGTAAATATGCTCAGAAAGAGGATAAGCCAAATGTCAAACCGAATTGTCATTTGATTTAGCGCTAAAAAGCAAACAAACAGCAATGGATTCTGAAAACCTGACCCAAAAAAGGCCAAAACGAGAAAAGCCAAATTTTAGCGTTTCTACATGAATCCCCAGAGTTTGAAGTCAGCATACAAGAATTACGTATGTATGTATATGTTTCTTACAGCTTCGCTACAAACTTTCCTCTCCAGAAGCCTACGGCTCAAATTATTTACACAAAGCTTGTCGAAAAATCTGGAGTGGATGCATCGTGGAACATGATACGCTGAAAGTACGAAATTTGCGCAAAAACTTCAATGACGTGAATGATTGGCCAAGATCAACCGGCGCCGGACTTCTGGAAACAGATGAAGATTAACTCAGTTCAAAGTACCCATCCTGCATAAGTTAAATAATAAATGATTAAAGCATCTCAGTTTTTATCTAATTCGCAGAGAAAACCTTACTACGAGGAACTTAAAGCAATATTTGGAGAAAAGCCTATTGCAGAAAAGGCTGCAAACGTTGTGGAGACGTTGGAAGAAAGCTTCTCTGAATTAGAGAAGACAAACGGAGATATTTCCTTATTTTTCGACAATATCGATAGCTCCCCGCAGCCGTCAAATGGAATTACACCTGCACAGGAGCAAACACCTATTCCATCCACTTCAGCTGAAGTTATATCAAAGGAAGCTCGAAATTTTGCTCAACAGCGCTTTTAAAGCGCATTCTAAGCTCCTTTAGGCTACCAAACTTTTCTTTTAAGATGCCAAAACAGTGTTCGACTCTCACTCTATAACAATTGTGCCGTAAATTAAATTTTTTTTTCTACTGGAGTTGTCGATCTGCTGTGAGTTCATTCCATATGGAGTGATAACTGGTTCACATAATGGATAGGCTGAGTCTGCCGGTATCCATTGGCTACCAGAGAAATATTTTTCTTTCTCTTTGAAGAGAGCACAGCTTCGAAAAATTCGGGCGTCATGAACGCTACCAGGATGCCCCAATACAGCATTGCGAATTCGCAATCTATGGTCGCGTATAACCTGCGCTTTGACCGAGTAGCAATGAATTGAAAAAAAAGCTGAGTGATATTGAACTGGTGCTCCTGCTAATTTCAGCTCCGTGCCATCTACATACCCGATACAAAACGGTAGTTCATGAACAATTTCAGCGCGCTCGGCTTCACCTGGCCAGTAAATAAACTTATTTTTCATTTTTAACACGGCCTTAAAAACACGCTTTGTTATTTTTACAATTGTTCCACCGTCTCCAATTCCGAAAATTGAGGCAATTTTTTTAAATGTCGCACTCTCGCCTGAAGACCCCAAACGATAAAGAAAAATATCCAACTGTAACTCGACACTAATTTGCTTACAGGAATGTGGCAATTTAAATTCCATTTCGTCGGAAACAAAGGAAACTAGTTTGGCGAATTGCTCTCTATTCACTCTCAGCATATGTGATGTGGAATGACAAAATCGACCTTACGACTGAAATGCGTTAAGAGAGAAATAGCGGTTAGAAGAGAAAGGACCGAAAGTAGGTAGCAAGAAACCCGCACACAAATACACACAGATCCTCCATCCGTGTGTTGTCGGGAGCGCTCGGGGAGACAAAAAGGACAGACTTTCTCGATTTTTTGCGTTTTCAGAATGTATGTTTAATCGCAATTAATCATAAAACTTCGTAAATAATTTGTTACATCATGAGTGAAAAAATTTCGCATTAAAAAATTGAGAATTAGGGTAAATAAGAGGGTTAAAATTTGCGCGGGTAAAAATATTATGGGTATTCATCTAAACGCGCAAATGCCTTGCAAATGAGTAAACCTTGTAAACTCTATAAATTTTGTATGAGAAACCGGTTTATTTACGAGGTTTGCGCATTTGCGAGGCATTTGCGCGTTTAGATGAATACCCATATTTAAAAACTAAAAAATTTTTAATTGGGTAAATAACATGTTCCATAAATCGTATAATTACATATTTAATTCCATCAAAAAATGATTATCATTGCTAGAATAATTAAATTAGGAATAATAATTGAAATTGCGAAAATAATTCAATTAAGGTGAAACAAATCAGAATTCATCAACGTTTGCTATTTTCCTTTACCGATTAGTTTTTCCTCGATTTTCCGCGACTTTTGGTTTCGGTGCCACATCGTCGGCTTTCGAAGAATCGCAACACAAATTTCTGATTTTATTATATAAATACCACTACCTACTGAGCGATAAACCTTCAGGTTTTAGTATCGGGGGTAACGATCTCAACAATGGCTCATCAATAATTAAATGAAAAGGCTCAGTTATCTCACTCCTGTGAGAAGACTTGCTACCGAAACTTTGTTCAATATAGCTATATAAAATAGAAATAAAACGGAAGCCGAAGATGCCCGAGTACAGGGACATGAAGCTCAAAGCTGTAGTAGTGCGAGCGCTAAGTACGAAGCACGCCCAACTTTGAACTTCAATACAAAGCGTAATTTCATAGATACAAATTGGAGCATAATTTCAAGTGATAGAGCATATCTTCTTTTATCAGAATCAATGAAAACCCGAAAATCGATTTTTCAGTCGTAAGGTCGATTTTGTAATTCCACATCACATATGTCGAAATCGGCCATCATCCAGTTTGGTTAATACATCATTGTGCCATATCCAAGACTTGGGAACCTGATTTGAAATTGCTATGCGGCACGATAAAATACAGAAAAGATCTTCGTACAAGTTTTCCAAAACTTGTTCCACTCAATAGTCAATAGTGAAGGCAGCAACGCAATCAGTACTGCCGATTTTAATTTGGTACCCCGAACAGCATATTAGTGGGTACTTAAGACGACTATAAGTATTTGTAGTTATATAGGTAAGAATACAACAAAAATGTATAGAATAAACTGAATTTACAAGATTTGCTTGTATAAGTGCATTCTAATGAATTTTTAAGTATTTTTACAAAATAAAATAAACGAAATTTGGAGGTTATGTTAAAGTTGTCATATCGAAAATTGTTGGGCGTTGCCTAAAAGTGGCAGCATTGGATAGTTTTCGACGAATTTCGTCGTCTACTTTTTTCAGCACGACTGTAGGCAATGCCAATTTTGTTGTCGAGTCGTGAAATTTACGACATACGCATGAGGCTGGTAACCATTTTTTAACTAGAAAGCGATCCTGTACTTTTTAATGTTATTCTCTCACCCTGAGTGAAGTTTTTGCATTTTTGTGGGATAAGTGTCAAAGTTGCCTTTATTTCGTTATTGCTTTTACGGCTTTGACAGCTTTACCACCAAAAGCGAAAATAAAGTACATGTAAGGCGAAAAAGAACAAATCAGCTTACCAGTAACACCACCTTATAAAAATTTGCCTTGGTTTTAGTAAATTTAGTCCGAGAAATACGGGAATAGACCTATACATTTGTCACGAAAAAAAAAACATTTGGGTAACCGCAACTCGGGTATGAATGAGCACAAGACGAAGCAGCACTATCTCAGAACGTAAACAAAGATCAGCTGTTGGTTTTACATTTTCCAAGTATTAAGCTATGGGATGCTCACTATTTGTTGCAATTAATTTCTTATTTAGCAACACTTGCTACGAACAGTGAGTACCGCTATTGTGTCCAAAACTTCATAGTAACTCATTCGATGTTTCTCATGTGTGTCCAAACTCGAATCAGTAGCTTTTTCGTCGAACATTTTTTTATTTTTCGTTTTCTGACAACAGGAAAATCAGCGTCAAATGCGGAACGATTGGGTTACGTAATTTTAAATCCTCGCCTCGCTTTTTTTTCAGCGAAAACTTCTACTGCAAAATCCAAATTAAGTGAATTTGCCATTGATCTTTCAATATAAGGGATACCAAAATTGTTGAGTATGTCTTCCGCTAGAGAAGCTTGGCGATATTCTTAAACGATTTTCAAAGAGCTCATAACACGGTCAGCACTAGAACTTATAGGCAAAGTCAAAAGCAATCTGAATAAACTGCAGCTTTCGGGGAAACTATCCATAATATTGTTTGCAATCACGAACTCTAAATATTGAAGTGGAGTATCATTAGAAAAGTCACGAAATACATGTCCGTAAAACTGATCAGTTCAAATTTTAGATCTGTAGTGAGAAATTCTGAGTATTTCTTGATCATGACGCTAAAACAGGTTTCCAAATGATCGTCTTTTAGATGTCTCAAGTTCTCGGGCATCAAAAAACCGAAAACGTCATTTATTTCTTGAAATCCGTTCGATCGTTCTTGCAATTCGTGACTCATTAAGGGTACTCACAATTGGTGGCATTTTAGGTGTAAAGTTGCTACCGTCGCAATATTTGCTACTCTAACAACAAAACGCATGCTAGACATTTTTACAATCTTGAAAAAATTTGGTACACCGAAACCCTATTGTAAATATGCTCAGAAAGAGGATAAGCCAAATGTCAAACCGAATTGTCATTTGATTTAGCGCTAAAAAGCAAACAAACAGCAATGGATTCTGAAAACCTGACCCAAAAAAGGCCAAAACGAGAAAAGCCAAATTTTAGCGTTTCTATATGAATCCCCAGAGTTTGAAGTCAGCATACAAGAATTACGTATGTATATGTTTCTTACAGCTTCGCTACAAACTTTCCTCTCCAGAAGCCTACGGCTCAAATTATTTACACAAAGCTTGTCGAAAAATCTGGAGTGGATGCATCGTGGAACATGATACGCTGAAAGTACGAAATTTGCGCAAAAACTTCAATGACGTGAATGATTGGCCAAGATCAACCGGCGCCGGACTTCTGGAAACAGATGAAGATTAACTCAGTTCAAAGTACCCATCCTGCATAAGTTAAATAATAAATGATTAAAGCATCTCAGTTTTTATCTAATTCGCAGAGAAAACCTTACTACGAGGAACTTAAAGCAATATTTGGAGAAAAGCCTATTGCAGAAAAGGCTGCAAACGTTGTGGAGACGTTGGAAGAAAGCTTCTCTGAATTAGAGAAGACAAACGGAGATATTTCCTTATTTTTCGACAATATCGATAGCTCCCCGCAGCCGTCAAATGGAATTACACCTGCACAGGAGCAAACACCTATTCCATCCACTTCAGCTGAAGTTATATCAAAGGAAGCTCGAAATTTTGCTCAACAGCGCTTTTAAAGCGCATTCTAAGCTCCTTTAGGCTACCAAACTTTTCTTTTAAGATGCCAAAACAGTGTTCGACTCTCACTCTATAACAATTGTGCCGTAAATTAAATTTTTTTTTCTACTGGAGTTGTCGATCTGCTGTGAGTTCATTCCATATGGAGTGATAACTGGTTCACATAATGGATAGGCTGAGTCTGCCGGTATCCATTGGCTACCAGAGAAATATTTTTCTTTCTCTTTGAAGAGAGCACAGCTTCGAAAAATTCGGGCGTCATGAACGCTACCAGGATGCCCCAATACAGCATTGCGAATTCGCAATCTATGGTCGCGTATAACCTGCGCTTTGACCGAGTAGCAATGAATTGAAAAAAAAGCTGAGTGATATTGAACTGGTGCTCCTGCTAATTTCAGCTCCGTGCCATCTACATACCCGATACAAAACGGTAGTTCATGAACAATTTCAGCGCGCTCGGCTTCACCTGGCCAGTAAATAAACTTATTTTTCATTTTTAACACGGCCTTAAAAACACGCTTTGTTATTTTTACAATTGTTCCACCGTCTCCAATTCCGAAAATTGAGGCAATTTTTTTAAATGTCGCACTCTCGCCTGAAGACCCCAAACGATAAAGAAAAATATCCAACTGTAACTCGACACTAATTTGCTTACAGGAATGTGGCAATTTAAATTCCATTTCGTCGGAAACAAAGGAAACTAGTTTGGCGAATTGCTCTCTATTCACTCTCAGCATATGTGATGTGGAATGACAAAATCGACCTTACGACTGAAATGCGTTAAGAGAGAAATAGCGGTTAGAAGAGAAAGGACCGAAAGTAGGTAGCAAGAAACCCGCACACAAATACACACAGATCCTCCATCCGTGTGTTGTCGGGAGCGCTCGGGGAGACAAAAAGGACAGACTTTCTCGATTTTTTGCGTTTTCAGAATGTATGTTTAATCGCAATTAATCATAAAACTTCGTAAATAATTTGTTACATCATGAGTGAAAAAATTTCGCATTAAAAAATTGAGAATTAGGGTAAATAAGAGGGTTAAAATTTGCGCGGGTAAAAATATTATGGGTATTCATCTAAACGCGCAAATGCCTTGCAAATGAGTAAACCTTGTAAACTCTATAAATTTTGTATGAGAAACCGGTTTATTTACGAGGTTTGCGCATTTGCGAGGCATTTGCGCGTTTAGATGAATACCCATATTTAAAAACTAAAAAATTTTTAATTGGGTAAATAACATGTTCCATAAATCGTATAATTACATATTTAATTCCATCAAAAAATGATTATCATTGCTAGAATAATTAAATTAGGAATAATAATTGAAATTGCGAAAATAATTCAATTAAGGTGAAACAAATCAGAATTCATCAACGTTTGCTATTTTCCTTTACCGATTAGTTTTTCCTCGATTTTCCGCGACTTTTGGTTTCGGTGCCACATCGTCGGCTTTCGAAGAATCGCAACACAAATTTCTGATTTTATTATATAAATACCACTACCTACTGAGCGATAAACCTTCAGGTTTTAGTATCGGGGGTAACGATCTCAACAATGGCTCATCAATAATTAAATGAAAAGGCTCAGTTATCTCACTCCTGTGAGAAGACTTGCTACCGAAACTTTGTTCAATATAGCTATATAAAATAGAAATAAAACGGAAGCCGAAGATGCCCGAGTACACGGACATGAAGCTCAAAGCTGTAGTAGTGCGAGCGCTAAGTACGAAGCACGCCCAACTTTGAACTTCAATACAAAGCGTAATTTCATAGATACAAATTGGAGCATAATTTCAAGTGATAGAGCATATCTTCTTTTATCAGAATCAATGAAAACCCGAAAATCGATTTTTCAGTCGTAAGGTCGATTTTGTAATTCCACATCACATATGTCGAAATCGGCCATCATCCAGTTTGGTTAATACATCATTGTGCCATATCCAAGACTTGGGAACCTGATTTGAAATTGCTATGCGGCACGATAAAATACAGAAAAGATCTTCGTACAAGTTTTCCAAAACTTGTTCCACTCAATAGTCAATAGTGAAGGCAGCAACGCAATCAGTACTGCCGATTTTAATTTGGTACCCCGAACAGCATATTAGTGGGTACTTAAGACGACTATAAGTATTTGTAGTTATATAGGTAAGAATACAACAAAAATGTATAGAATAAACTGAATTTACAAGATTTGCTTGTATAAGTGCATTCTAATGAATTTTTAAGTATTTTTACAAAATAAAATAAACGAAATTTGGAGGTTATGTTAAAGTTGTCATATCGAAAATTGTTGGGCGTTGCCTAAAAGTGGCAGCATTGGATAGTTTTCGACGAATTTCGTCGTCTACTTTTTTCAGCACGACTGTAGGCAATGCCAATTTTGTTGTCGAGTCGTGAAATTTACGACATACGCATGAGGCTGGTAACCATTTTTTAACTAGAAAGCGATCCTGTACTTTTTAATGTTATTCTCTCACCCTGAGTGAAGTTTTTGCATTTTTGTGGGATAAGTGTCAAAGTTGCCTTTATTTCGTTATTGCTTTTACGGCTTTGACAGCTTTACCACCAAAAGCGAAAATAAAGTACATGTAAGGCGAAAAAGAACAAATCAGCTTACCAGTAACACCACCTTATAAAAATTTGCCTTGGTTTTAGTAAATTTAGTCCGAGAAATACGGGAATAGACCTATACATTTGTCACGAAAAAAAAAACATTTGGGTAACCGCAACTCGGGTATGAATGAGCACAAGACGAAGCAGCACTATCTCAGAACGTAAACAAAGATCAGCTGTTGGTTTTACATTTTCCAAGTATTAAGCTATGGGATGCTCACTATTTGTTGCAATTAATTTCTTATTTAGCAACACTTGCTACGAACAGTGAGTACCGCTATTGTGTCCAAAACTTCATAGTAACTCATTCGATGTTTCTCATGTGTGTCCAAACTCGAATCAGTAGCTTTTTCGTCGAACATTTTTTTATTTTTCGTTTTCTGACAACAGGAAAATCAGCGTCAAATGCGGAACGATTGGGTTACGTAATTTTAAATCCTCGCCTCGCTTTTTTTTCAGCGAAAACTTCTACTGCAAAATCCAAATTAAGTGAATTTGCCATTGATCTTTCAATATAAGGGATACCAAAATTGTTGAGTATGTCTTCCGCTAGAGAAGCTTGGCGATATTCTTAAACGATTTTCAAAGAGCTCATAACACGGTCAGCACTAGAACTTATAGGCAAAGTCAAAAGCAATCTGAATAAACTGCAGCTTTCGGGGAAACTATCCATAATATTGTTTGCAATCACGAACTCTAAATATTGAAGTGGAGTATCATTAGAAAAGTCACGAAATACATGTCCGTAAAACTGATCAGTTCAAATTTTAGATCTGTAGTGAGAAATTCTGAGTATTTCTTGATCATGACGCTAAAACAGGTTTCCAAATGATCGTCTTTTAGATGTCTCAAGTTCTCGGGCATCAAAAAACCGAAAACGTCATTTATTTCTTGAAATCCGTTCGATCGTTCTTGCAATTCGTGACTCATTAAGGGTACTCACAATTGGTGGCATTTTAGGTGTAAAGTTGCTACCGTCGCAATATTTGCTACTCTAACAACAAAACGCATGCTAGACATTTTTACAATCTTGAAAAAATTTGGTACACCGAAACCCTATTGTAAATATGCTCAGAAAGAGGATAAACCAAATGTCAAACCGAATTGTCATTTGATTTAGCGCTAAAAAGCAAACAAACAGCAATGGATTCTGAAAACCTGACCCAAAAAAGGCCAAAACGAGAAAAGCCAAATTTTAGCGTTTCTACATGAATCCCCAGAGTTTGAAGTCAGCATACAAGAATTACGTATGTATATGTTTCTTACAGCTTCGCTACAAACTTTCCTCTCCAGAAGCCTACGGCTCAAATTATTTACACAAAGCTTGTCGAAAAATCTGGAGTGGATGCATCGTGGAACATGATACGCTGAAAGTACGAAATTTGCGCAAAAACTTCAATGACGTGAATGATTGGCCAAGATCAACCGGCGCCGGACTTCTGGAAACAGATGAAGATTAACTCAGTTCAAAGTACCCATCCTGCATAAGTTAAATAATAAATGATTAAAGCATCTCAGTTTTTATCTAATTCGCAGAGAAAACCTTACTACGAGGAACTTAAAGCAATATTTGGAGAAAAGCCTATTGCAGAAAAGGCTGCAAACGTTGTGGAGACGTTGGAAGAAAGCTTCTCTGAATTAGAGAAGACAAACGGAGATATTTCCTTATTTTTCGACAATATCGATAGCTCCCCGCAGCCGTCAAATGGAATTACACCTGCACAGGAGCAAACACCTATTCCATCCACTTCAGCTGGAGTTATATCAAAGGAAGCTCGAAATTTTGCTCAACAGCGCTTTTAAAGCGCATTCTAAGCTCCTTTAGGCTACCAAACTTTTCTTTTAAGATGCCAAAACAGTGTTCGACTCTCACTCTATAACAATTGTGCCGTAAATTAAATTTTTTTTTCTACTGGAGTTGTCGATCTGCTGTGAGTTCATTCCATATGGAGTGATAACTGGTTCACATAATGGATAGGCTGAGTCTGCCGGTATCCATTGGCTACCAGAGAAATATTTTTCTTTCTCTTTGAAGAGAGCACAGTTTCGAAAAATTCGGGCGTCATGAACGCTACCAGGATGCCCCAATACAGCATTGCGATCTATGGTCGCGTATAACCTGCGCTTTGACCGAGTAGCAATGAATTGAAAAAAAAGCTGAGTGATATTGAACTGGTGCTCCTGCTAATTTCAGCTCCGTGCCATCTACATACCCGATACAAAACGGTAGTTCATGAACAATTTCAGCGCGCTCGGCTTCACCTGGCCAGTAAATAAACTTATTTTTAATTTTTAACACGGCCTTAAAAACACGCTTTGTTATTTTTACAATTGTTCCACCGTCTCCAATTCCGAAAATTGAGGCAATTTTTTTAAATGTCGCACTCTCGCCTGAAGACCCCAAACGATAAAGAAAAATATCCAACTGTAACTCGACACTAATTTGCTTACAGGAATGTGGCAATTTAAATTCCATTTCGTCGGAAACAAAGGAAACTAGTTTGGCGAATTGCTCTCTATTCACTCTCAGCATATGTGATGTGGAATGACAAAATCGACCTTACGACTGAAATGCGTTAAGAGAGAAATAGCGGTTAGAAGAGAAAGGACCGAAAGTAGGTAGCAAGAAACCCGCACACAAATACACACAGATCCTCCATCCGTGTGTTGTCGGGAGCGCTCGGGGAGACAAAAAGGACAGACTTTCTCGATTTTTTGCGTTTTCAGAATGTATGTTTAATCGCAATTAATCATAAAACTTCGTAAATAATTTGTTACATCATGAGTGAAAAAATTTCGCATTAAAAAATTGAGAATTAGGGTAAATAAGAGGGTTAAAATTTGCGCGGGTAAAAATATTATGGGTATTCATCTAAACGCGCAAATGCCTTGCAAATGAGTAAACCTTGTAAACTCTATAAATTTTGTATGAGAAACCGGTTTATTTACGAGGTTTGCGCATTTGCGAGGCATTTGCGCGTTTAGATGAATACCCATATTTAAAAACTAAAAAATTTTTAATTGGGTAAATAACATGTTCCATAAATCGTATAATTACATATTTGATTCCATCAAAAAATGATTATCATTGCTAGAATAATTAAATTAGGAATAATAATTGAAATTGCGAAAATAATTCAATTAAGGTGAAACAAATCAGAATTCATCAACGTTTGCTATTTTCCTTTACCGATAAGTTTTTCCTCGATTTTCCGCGACTTTTGGTTTCGGTGCCACATCGTCGGCTTTCGAAGAATCGCAACACAAATTTCTGATTTTATTATATAAATACCACTACCTACTGAGCGATAAACCTTCAGGTTTTAGTATCGGGGGTAACGATCTCAACAATGGCTCATCAATAATTAAATGAAAAGGCTCAGTTATCTCACTCCTGTGAGAAGACTTGCTACCGAAACTTTGTTCAATATAGCTATATAAAATAGAAATAAAACGGAAGCCGAAGATGCCCGAGTACACGGACATGAAGCTCAAAGCTGTAGTAGTGCGAGCGCTAAGTACGAAGCACGCCCAACTTTGAACTTCAATACAAAGCGTAATTTCATAGATACAAATTGGAGCATAATTTCAAGTGATAGAGCATATCTTCTTTTATCAGAATCAATGAAAACCCGAAAATCGATTTTTCAGTCGTAAGGTCGATTTTGTAATTCCACATCACATATGTCGAAATCGGCCATCATCCAGTTTGGTTAATACATCATTGTGCCATATCCAAGACTTGGGAACCTGATTTGAAATTGCTATGCGGCACGATAAAATACAGAAAAGATCTTCGTACAAGTTTTCCAAAACTTGTTCCACTCAATAGTCAATAGTGAAGGCAGCAACGCAATCAGTACTGCCGATTTTAATTTGGTACCCCGAACAGCATATTAGTGGGTACTTAAGACGACTATAAGTATTTGTAGTTATATAGGTAAGAATACAACAAAAATGTATAGAATAAACTGAATTTACAAGATTTGCTTGTATAAGTGCATTCTAATGAATTTTTAAGTATTTTTACAAAATAAAATAAACGAAATTTGGAGGTTATGTTAAAGTTGTCACATCGAAAATTGTTGGGCGTTGCCTAAAAGTGGCAGCATTGGATAGTTTTCGACGAATTTCGTCGTCTACTTTTTTCAGCACGACTGTAGGCAATGCCAATTTTGTTGTCGAGTCGTGAAATTTACGACATACGCATGAGGCTGGTAACCATTTTTTAACTAGAAAGCGATCCTGTACTTTTTAATGTTATTCTCTCACCCTGAGTGAAGTTTTTGCATTTTTGTGGGATAAGTGTCAAAGTTGCCTTTATTTCGTTATTGCTTTTACGGCTTTGACAGCTTTACCACCAAAAGCGAAAATAAAGTACATGTAAGGCGAAAAAGAACAAATCAGCTTACCAGTAACACCACCTTATAAAAATTTGCCTTGGTTTTAGTAAATTTAGTCCGAGAAATACGGGAATAGACCTATACATTTGTCACGAAAAAAAAAACTTTTGGGTAACCGCAACTCGGGTATGAATGAGCACAAGACGAAGCAGCACTATCTCAGAACGTAAACAAAGATCAGCTGTTGGTTTTACATTTTCCAAGTATTAAGCTATGGGATGCTCACTATTTGTTGCAATTAATTTCTTATTTAGCAACACTTGCTACGAACAGTGAGTACCGCTATTGTGTCCAAAACTTCATAGTAACTCATTCGATGTTTCTCATGTGTGTCCAAACTCGAATCAGTAGCTTTTTCGTCGAACATTTTTTTATTTTTCGTTTTCTGACAACAGGAAAATCAGCGTTTTCCCAACCAATTTCTTCCCATTTGTTTTTTGCTTTCATCACAAAATTATTGTAGATGTCTTTCAATTTTTCATATGCCGTAGAAATGCACCTTTGAGCTATAATCAAATCCAGTTTCTTTTTTTGTAATTGAACTTGCACAGAATTTATAACGTTGAGAACTGAATGCCACCATAAGATGTTGAGGAAAAACAACCAGTTCATCGAGGAAAGCAACGATCGGACATTCATTATGTCTTTTCCAGTAGCACTAACTCTTGAAATTTTATCCTCTATGCAGTTAATGAGGCATTCAAAATTTTGGATTATTAGATGATGATGCGTGATTTCCCAAAAGCCTTTGATGAATATAGTGAGCTCTTATTATACCGTGAGCCATATCCATCGCCCTCGCGGGTGTATTAAAAGTACATTCAAAAAATTACACCGGGCCACCTCAGGCAGTATGCTTGGCCTTACCGCGGCAAGGGGCGCTGTCGTGGTGTACCCCCCCTTTTCCCCTTATACTTTTCAGACCACTGCGCTTGCCTCGTCGAGCAGGTGGCCGTACGACCAAGATGAACACAAATAAACAAAAAACACAAAAAACTTGTCTTCCCCATCTCGGGATAAGACTATGCAGGCGCGAGCGCCTAGCATAAAAACTTCTTCTTCCCATCTCGGGGAATGCGCAGGCGTAAGCGCCTAATGCGCCGCTTCGCTCCAATAGGGGCTCTTCCGGGCTGGAGGTGGGTGCTGCACGCCGGCCCATGACTATGGGTGTTATGGCGGGGCCTAGCACCAGCAAAGCTGCGGGGATTGTGCTGGAGACGGCAGATCGCCCCGTGGCGGTAGGCACTAGGGGCCCGCCAAACACCGGCGTAGCTGCGAAGCCTAATCTTGCGAAGGCAGGGGTCTCACGGCCTGGCCCGAGCGAATTAAGGTGGCAAGCAGCTACACACGACAATATGGAGGGCGTGGCAGCGATGGAAACTACGAGCCACGCCTCTCTGAAGTTGGAGTCGGAGCGGCTCAAATTCGCTGCCCCAGAGAGCGAATGAAGCGGTGGAAAGGGCGAAAGCCCTGCTGCCTAACTTCCGGGTCACTGGGGCTTCAGTGGAAAACCGGGTGCCTTCGTCTAAACGACAGAGATCGGCGGAGGATCAAACTCCGGCGACGAAAAGAATCCGGCTGCACTCCTGGGTGGGCAGGCCTAGCTTTGCCAAGGTTGCGAAGGACAGGATCCTTATTGGGGTCCTGGACCGAAGCAACGAGCTCGGGTCCTTACCAAGGGACCAGTGGAGGTGGGTGAAGGCAGCTCTGGCGAACGTCATCTTTGACGTTCTGCTGGAAAACCCCGGAACCCCCCCTTCCTGTAAGGACGCTGGCTGGTACCAGGGCCATATTTAGGTGGTAGCCTGTGAGGACCAGAGATCGGTGGCGCTGTATAAGGCCGCCGTTGCAAAGGTGGGCCCTGTTGACACCATCGGCACCGGAAAGCATCCTTAAGATGCTCCAGGTGATGAACCCATCTCTCCCGACATCGTCCGGGTCGAGGACGCGGAAGGCCCTTCCAGACAAGTGGTATTGTTCTTTAATAAGGAGTCTGTTGGGCTTCTAGAGAAGAGGGAAGGCCGCGTTTCGTATGGCCTCGATGAGGTCATTATCAAAGTGTACCGCGGGGACGCTCAGCGTGCCTCTGGGTCGGGTGAAGCAATGGACGTGGGCATTGAGGCACCCGAACCGGAGCCGGAACCGGAACTCTCCGACGCTGAAGGCAGCGTCTCCTCCCAGACGAACCTTGCACCAACAATGCATAGGATGTTTGCGGAGGAGGAGTTGCTTCTCAGTGACGGGGAGGGTGAAGCTGACGTCACCGTCGTAGCTGGAGGAAAGGAAGTGGCTGTCTCGCATGAGGGTGCTGCAAAAAACCTCCATCGTTCTAAAGCAGCTTCAGCTGCTCTCCTAGGTCGCCTAAGCAAAGGCGACATTACGGTGGTACTCATTCAGGAACCTTGGGTTTGCAACTCAAGGGTATGTGGGTTGATTGCCACCGGTTTTAAGCTCTTCGTGGAGCGTGGTAAAGGTAAAATTAGACCCTGTATTCTGGCTAAAGCAGATTTAAATATCTTTCTTTTACCTAATTACAGTGATGGCGACGTCACGGCGATTCTCGCGGAGATAGGGGGTATGTCACTGGTGCTGGCATCGGCTTACATGCCGTACGAAGCCGAGTACCCCCCTCCCTCTATGGTGCGGAACTTAGTGTCCAAATTTGAGAGCGGACACATGCTGGTCGGCAGCGACGCAAATGCTCACCATGTCAACTGGGGGAGCACGGACATCAATGATCGAGGTGAGTTACTTTTCAACTACCTTCTAACTACTAACCTACTTATATGCAACAAAGGTAGGGATACCACCTTCATTACTAGGAATCGTAAAGAAGTTTTAGATATTACTCTATGTAGTGTTAGTCTATCTGAACTGATCGAGAGATGGCGGGTTCTAGACGAACACTCCTTCTCTGATCATCGTTATATTGAAATCGTATTGAATTTTTCTTTTACCAGCCCAAAAGTGCGCAAAAACCTAAAAACACGGATTGGCGCTCTTATAAAAGGTTATTTGAGGATAGGCTAACTAGCGAACCTCTTGTTGAACCTAATTGCATCGGGGAACTAGGGAACATGATGAACGTTTTTACGATGACCTGCTCAAATGCCCTAGATCAGGCTTGCCCTGAATCTAAACAGTAGGGCAAACGTAAACCCCATTGGTGGTCACGTGAGTTGGACTCACTACGTAAATCTTGTAGGAAAAATTTCAATAAAGCCAAAAGGCTTAATCTCGAACTGGTATGGCAGGAGTACAAAAAGTCTCTCCAGACCTATAAAAAAGCCTTAAGGGCGGCAAAGAGATCTTCGTGAAGAAACTTCTGCGGCGGCATCGAGGGTGTTTCCGAGACAGCCAGGCTAAGGACGGTTCTCTCAGGATCCTCTAACCCGATAGGTTTCTTGCAGAGGCAAGACGGTTCCTGGACCTCAACGGGAAAGGAAACCCTTGAACTGCTATTAGATACTCACTTCCCTGGAAACACAACTGCGGAGGAAAGAACTTCTCCGTTTATTTCTTCCAACCCCGTCAACATACCGGTTTCGGAAGAAAAGGTTAAATGGGCTATCCAAAGCTTTAAGCCATACAATTCTGCAGGGCCTGATGGGATAATACCTGCTCAGCTAATTAAGACACTGGAGGTGTCTACAAAATGGCTCTCTACTATTTTCTGGGGCTGTTTCAAACTTAATCACATACCGTTGGCATGGAGAAATGTCACGGCTGTTTTTATTCCTAAAGCTGGTAAGGCCTAATACACTAATCCAAAGGATCTTAGGCCTATCAGTCTATCATCCTTTGCTCTTAAGGCACTTGAAAGGATTGTTAGTTGCCACCTGTCCGATACCATCGACAGTCGACTACTGCCTAATGACCAGCATGCCTACCGCAAAGGCAAATCTAGTGAGACTGCACTCCATAGCTTGGTCGGCTATATTGAGAAGTCTCTCAGTGTCAAGGAGTTCTGTCGTGTAGCCTTCCTGGACATTGAAGGCACCTTCAATAACGTGCTTCCAGAAGCCATAACTGGCGCCGTTAGGGATCTAGGAGCTGAATGCTCACTGGTTGAGTTTATCGGCCGGCTACCCTGTTGCAGAGTAGTAAGGGCTAAGCTGGGTGCGAGCGAATTGTCGCGGCAAGTGTCGAGGGGGACGCCACAAGGAGGTGTCCTATCCCCACTTCTGTGGAACCTCACCGTTAATACGCTACTGCTAGATACGGTATGGGGTGGCGCAAAAGTTGTCGCGTACGCTGATGACGTCGCGATCGAACTCAGGGGAAAATTTCCGCAGGCTCTATGCGAGCTGATGCAACGTGCGCTTCGGGAGGTATTCAAGTGGTCCACCCACTGCGGGCTTAAAGTCAGTTCAAGTAAAGTGGAACTCGTACTCTTCACGAGAAGTTGTAAAGTGCCTTCGGTGACCCCACCTTTACTAAATGGTACCCGGTTAAGTATTTCTGCAAGTGCCAAATTTCAAGGCGTTGTTTTAGATAGGAAGTTGAACTGGAAAGAGAACCTGGTTCAACGTTATGGAAAGGCTTCCATAGCCCTCCACACATGTTAGAGAGCCATAGACAGGAAATGGGGTCTTAATCCCCGGATCTGTCGGTGGATTTTCACAGCGGTCGTCAGACCAATTCTCCTTTATGGGGTGATCGTATGGTGGCCTGCATTAGAAAAAGAGGTTAACCTCAGGCTACTCACCAAGGTGCAGAGATCTAGTATGATCTGCATAAGTGGGGCGCTCAGAACCACGCCAAATGAGGCTTTGAACGCCATTTTAGACCTCCTTCCTTTAGATTTGGTCGGACAACAGACGGCAGCGATGACTGCTTTGCGACTAAGAGAGACATGTCAGTGGCATCCCGAAAGCCAAGGGCATTCTTGTATTTTGAACAAGTTCTGCTCTATTCCGAGCAGAACGGACCAGTGTGCTTCGACATCGGTAAATGAAAGTAACTTTATTACACGAATTCCAAGCAGGGAAGAGTGGAAACCTGAGTTTCACACTCCGCCTGATAACACTGTCATCTATACAGATGGCTCGAAACTCGATAATCAGGTAGGAGGGGGAGTTTTCTCACGAAACCCTCTCCTGCAAATTTCAGCTATCATGAAAGCGGTGAAGAAGATAGGGGCCGGGATTATAGGAAGAGACATCTTCATTTTTAGTGACAGCCAGACTGCAATCAAAGCTCTGAGCTCTCTCACGTTTAACTCGAATATTGCGTTGGACTGCCGCCGATCTCTACAGGAGATGGCTAAGCAGAATAGACTGTACCTCATTTGGGGCCCTGGTCACCGGGACATAGAGGGAAACTGCATGGCAGATGAACTTGCAAGACAAGGTACGGCCAAACAGATTCTTCAGGATAATGAACGCATTGGTATGCCGTTTGCCACTTGCAATCTGCTACTCAGAGATTTTACATATAAACAAGCTGACAATAGATGGAGGTAAAATACGGCCTGTCGAACCTCAAGGCAGACGTGGCCCAAATGGGATCGGAAACGGTCGCGCAGCGTTCTCTCTCTAAGAAGGGAAAACATTTCGAAAGTGATCGGGGCTCTAACAGGGCACTGTCTGATAGGTATACATGCTGAAAGGTTGGGAGTGCCCTTCCGAAGATGCTGTAGGAGCTGCAAGAATGACGAGGAGGAGGAAACGATCTTGCATCTACTGTGTAAGTGCCCTGCACTGTGTAAAAGCAGAATGCGACATCTGGGATCACCGTTTCTGGATGACCTTAGTAAGGTTTCAAGCACCGAGGTAAATTGTCTGTTGAAGTTTATCAATGAGGCAAACTGGTTTAGTAAGGGGTAATTTTTCTTTTTGGAATGGTACAAAAACTTTTCTTTGTGGTAACACAATGGGCCTAATACTGGCCCAAGTGAGCCGCTGCAGGCGGCTGCCACTCCAACCTAACCTAACCTATAACAGAACTTACTTTGATTAGGCGAAGCAGATTAAGTTGAGTTCCGGAACACTTCTCCTACTAAAGCTCATTACAGGTTTTCACGGCCCTTTCTGATAAGGTTATTGTTGTTACAAATAAAGTTGACTTCAAACCCAGGGATTGCAGGACGCATCTGTCTGCATCTGTCAATAGGATCTAACCAAATCTAACCAACACGCAACGTTTGTATGCTGCCCGCGTGCACCGCAATTATTGCTCTTTCGGAACTATCGAGTGCTACCTTACCGACACTTTTGAATGGCGTGTTATAAGTAATTAATTCTAGTATTGCATTTTTCCTCAACTTCATTATTATCATTATTAATCTTCATTAATAATCAACGCGCATCACCTAATACAATTATTATCAACTAATTATTAAATATTATAAATTACTATCAATATTATCAATACATTGATATCAATTATTTTTATAGTTTACACACAATGTAAAAAGCACTGTGATTGTTGTTATACGTCAAAAACGATGAAGTCACTACATTTTAAGAATTATTTACAATTTTTTAACATTTGCATATAATGAAGGCCCCTTCTGAGACGATAACTTCCTGTTTTATGCATTCTACAATGCCAATGGTCTGAAATATTATTTTTGTACATAATCAAAATGATTGAAAAAAAAACAAAAAAAAAAACAAAATGACTTTGGAAAAGTATATTTTCGATAATAAATAATGAGGTGCTTGACTATATATTTAATTCTCAGTCTGACCCTTAATGTAGTTCTAGTGCAACAAGGACGAATCCTGTTTATCAGCAATGGATGAAAAACTCGGCTAACCAACTTCTTGCTATTTTGGGGTATTTGAAGTAATCGCACTGTTTGATGAGCTTATATTCAGAAATATATACTTTCTTCTTTATAAGAACGTGAATAAAATCGTATATGTAACTGAAGCAACCCTGGCGCCCTTCTGCATGGGGGGCCTAGTCAGCAAATGCTTCTTTTGCTGACCGTGAAATCCGCCACTGCGTATGCCCATGACATCGACATCATTGATCTCAACAACCGCGCCGTTAGTTCTGCCTTTTCCAAATTAAATAGAATATAATAGAAGCGAAACGTGCAGCAAAGAACCTCTCTTGCCAACAAGTGCTACTTTGGGCTAAGTAGGCATATGAACGCAGAAGCATAGACATTATCAACATCAAATGAGGTGGCTCGTGGAGTGTTCGAGAGAAAGATTCACCGAAAGATTTTTGAACCTTTACAGAGGTAGGCCTTCCTACCCTACGATGGAGAGATCAGGTGGAGAAGGATTTGGCTTTTCTTGCTGTCTCTTTCAGAAGAGCGACTGGCTCACCATGTTGAAATCGGCCTATATCGCCTAGGCGGTTATAGGGTAAATTAGGAAGAACTCGTTGTAACTCGTGCTGCTTCTTCGTGTATCCATTTATGTGACAATTGTGTTGTTCGGTACAGTTGTCGTTATTGGGCTCACTCTTAATACCTGCTCGCCTTCACCCGCCACACATGTGCTCCTACCGTCATTGCCGCCGTTGACTTGCTGAGTGTGGAAGAAGAGCATTCGACCATGCAATATTCGATGCTGCCTGGGTTCCGTGCTCGTATTGACACAAGCACTAGTCACCAACTTCGATAGCCCTTGCAACCTATCACTGAAGTGACGTATGTTCGGCCTTGGTACCATTGCCAAGTGTAGGGATCGCTAGGTGATCATCGCAAATTTTGGTGGCGAATGGCACTTTTTACTCGATGGAGTTCCCATATATTGGGGCTTGCATTTTCGCGATTTTACTTTTTACTAGTAGCTTTGGTCTACCGAAGCTCACAAAAAAACATTCGCCGTTTGGATTCGGCGTAAAACTGTAGGCCCCTCAAATTGTGTTACAACATAAAGACGCACACCACAAATTGTAGGAGAAGTTCGGCCGAAATCACTTAAGCGGTTATAGCGCCAATTAAGTAAGTTAGTAAGCATTAGATCACCTCAATGCCGATAAACATAAAGTAATTACAAAACTATTAAAACGATTTAATGAGTTCTTGCTTAAAGAAGGTGATAGAAACACCAACACAACCGAAATTCAACATGAGATTAAAACCACAACGCAACAGCAAATAAACTCAAAATTGCATAGATATCTACCTCATAATGAAATGGAACAAAATTAAAGTTATCCCAAATTTAGGATTGCCGCCAGAGGCAAATTAAAAGTTTTCTAGGAGTTATGGGTTACTCCCGAAGATTCGTAAAGTATTACGCAAAAGTCGCAAACACTAAATATTTGAAGGAAGGTTCAGAAATTAGCCGAAAGGACCCAACGTACTTTGAAGCTTTTGAAAAATTAAAAACGTTAATAAGTGCGCACCCAATTTTGGAAAACAACTCACGTTGACAACAGATGCATCCCACCACGCGATGGGAACAATCTGATCGCAAGAAGGACACCCAGTGTGTTTCACTTTAAGAACTTTAAACAACAATGAAATAAATTATTCGGCGGTCGATAAGGATTTTCTAGCAATAATGTGAAGTGTTGGCAGCTCTTGCTTTTGCGAGATTCAGTTTCTAATTTATCGTTCTATTTTATGTATATTCACAAACTTATGTTTATGAATTCCAATATTTCTTATTAATTCGTTTTTATGTATTTCAAATTGTAATTCGCTTATGCACATATGTTAGTTTACAGTTTTAGTTGGGACTTATTTCTTCACATATGCAGTTTGTTTTTGTAGATTTCCCGAGCTGTGGCATATGCATTTTGTCGAATTCATGGATGTATTTGCCTAATTCTTATTCCCATTGTGCGTATAATTTTTTATCTGAATGTAAGTAGTTTCGTGAACTGTCTGTGACAAAGAGGTGGCTGGAAGTAAAGTGACATATATTTGCGTGCCTCAATGTTGGACATGGTTCGCGTAGTTGCTATCGACGGGTGTAAAAGTTTGCATCACAAGTTGTTGCATGAAGCAGAGGACGGTGTCGTAAATTTGACAAAGCTTCCTGAAGAACTTATAAAGCGGGCTCCCATCGCGGAGCAGCGTAAAGGTCCTAGCACACAGGCGCAGCCAGCGTCACAACAAAATGCTGTTCTTAGTTGAGTTCAGGACACCGCCGTTAGTAAGCTCCTGTTTCGAATTCTGCCCGTTGTGCTTTACGCAAATCAGAAACGCGTCAAAACATATGCGCAGTTTGACAAAGATTCGTCAAAAACAATGGTTGAAACAAAGTTCATCATCTTGTGTTACACGGCCGAAATCAATGCCTGAAATTATAGTGGTTCGGCGAACGTGCGACACATATCTAAAAAACAAAGCTACCGATACAACCATAGGCGCATGTAAAGCCAAAATTTTAATCGGTATTGGCCACTACCTCATTGGACTGCTATCAGTCACTGTGAAAATGATCAAAAATTGCGCGTTTGCTGCCAACACCGAGTTGGGATTGGTACTTTTTGGCCCAGCAACCAGCCCGAAGGAGTCGATGCCATTCTGTCTGTTGACCAAATCTCACACGGACCTTGCACTGCACAACGTGGCGGTTGATTACTTGGAGACTTCGCCTCAAGTCGAGAGTGACGTTTGAGCTCGAGAAATCATGAAGTCTCCTACAGGACGGGTTGATGGAAGCTTCCATACAGGTTTACTAAGGAAGCGTGCCAATGAAGAGCCACCTAACAGCTACGAGATAGATCTGGGAAGGTTAAGAAGTATCGAAGGAAGGAAGAGCGACACCAACTTTGCTCGGTGTACAAGTGAATGACAAATCCCAAAAAGCCAATCATATTGCGTAAGGTGTTCAACACTGACTCTAAAGTGAGCGGTGTATCCCTCCATTCGCAGCTTCCATTTTCGTGAAGATGCAATCGGAATGTGTGGAACATTAAGGAAATTTTCCACCAGGTATTGATTCAGACTGACAATAGGTGTGCTCAGCACTTGCTTTGACGGGATAGTGGCTCGTTAAGATAACTCGATATCTATGAAATGCGAATGACGACATTTAGAGCCGCCGTCATATAGCACAGAAAGAAGGAGTACTCGTTGAAGATTTTATCACCCGACATATTTGGATTTAAATTAAGGTTTAACAACGTGGACTCCAATGTTGTGAATGGAACATGTCGTCCGCTAAAGCGAGATGTGTTGAGGATGCTTATGTCGTTTTTCGATTCGTTGCGATCCCTCACCAACTTTGTTGTATGCGCAAATCTGCTGATGCGTGAGGTATGGAATAATGTAATTCGCTTGGACGAGCCTTTGCCGGACGACGTACATGCCGCGTGGGAACGGTGGCGTAGACAGTTGCCAGCAGTCGCCGAGTATGCTATTTCTCGTTATTACTTCCGGAATGGCTTGGCCAAAAACCCTATAACTCCATGTTTTCTTCGATGCTAGTGAGGATGCCTTCGCCGCAGTGAGCTTCTGGAGGCTCTTGATGAGGTGGAAGTCGAATTCCACTCCAATTTTGTGCCGAAATGCCCCCGATGAAATCATTAACCGTGCCATACCCGAAATTTCAAGTAGTTGTGTTGGGTACCCGGTTAATAAGCTGTGGTCAAGAGTGGTATTCCATTAACATTGAAGACTGCAGGTCCTGCATGAGAGGGTGCCGTGACATAATCCCCACTGACATAACCCCATTACAATTATGGGGATTATAACTTCTTTTTTTTCGGCCATAACCCCCATAATGGAATGGCGATTATGTCCAAAAAAATCGGTCATAATCCCCAGAAAGTAGCGGACATAATCCCCGTAATAATGGGGATTATGGCCAAAACGATGGCGGACGTAAACCCTATTATGGGGATTATGACCATTTCCGATACGGTCATAATCCCCACTTTTGTTTTTGAAATATTACATTTTATTCATGACAATCACGTAAGTAATACGAAGCGTATACATCAGTATTTTATCTAAATTTGTAAAAGGTATCATTTTATTTCATTCGTTAGAGTATCCTGAAATAGAAATGTTGAGCGCAAATTGTGAATCTAAAGCGCCGCAGGGGAAAATTTTTTAAACAACTCGCCGCGATTTGTTTAAAAAATTTTCGTAATTTTAGTAAATAAAAAGTAGTTCAAAATTTTTCTATTTTTCCGATTTTGTAAGAAATTGTCTCAGTTTTGCTTAGTAATAAGTAATTTAAATATTCTTTAAAATTGCAGGTATTTCCATTTGCTTTTGTTCTTATGTCAAATAAGAAACAAAAAGCATATCAGCATTTCTTGCAGTTTATTAATTCGAACTTATTCGAAACGAAACCAAAATCTTTTACGACTGATTTTGAAAAGGGAATGAGGAATGCCATCAAAACGATATTTCCAGAATGTCGATTGAAAGGATGTTGGTTTCATTTAGAATTCCGACATATTTCCGTTGTACATAAATTTATTATTCATTTAACCAAAAAAAGTAATTTTTTAAGTTGTTTTCTTTCTGGGGATTATGTCCCACAGCAAACGGTCATACTCCCCATGGGGATTATGTCCGTTTTGGAAGCGGACATAATCCCCATTCCATTATGGGGGTTATGGCCGAAAAAAAAGAAGTTATAATCCTCATAATTGCAATGGGGATTATGTCCGTGGGGATTATGTCCGGGCACCCATGAGAGTTTGAAGGAAGCGTCACCTCGGGAGCATACTCTCAACTGCTTTTTCATCGAAGACGAAAATATCGTAGATCCTCGACCGCTGACCCACTTGGCCGTTGATGGTAACCAGGAGGCCACTAACGCGTACTGACTTCTTGTTGGGGGAAAACAACAAACAGCAAACTCCAATTGAGGATGATGTTTGGAAAACACGTACGTTCTGCGTCAACACGGCGCTTTCTCGACAGATAAGAGAACGATGGATATTGGGGTATCTTACCGCACTGACTCGCCGGGCGAAGTGGTGTCAGAGTACAAAGGCCAAACCAATTGGCGACCTTGTCTTCATATGCGATTCCGACGTGAATGGCGCCAAGGCAGGGTAGAAGGTATTTATCGTGAAACAGATGGTGAGGTCAAACGGGTCGACGTACACACTAGCATTGGGCTGAAACAAGAACCGTATCTAAATTGGCCGTCCTAAATGTAGAAGATGGTACATCGGGCTGATTCACGGAGTTGGGAATGTTGGCAACTCTGGCCTTTGCCAGATTCAGTTTCTATTTTAGCGTTCAATTTTACGTATACCTATGTATATTCACCAACTTATGTTTATGAATTCAAAGATTTTTAATTAATTCCTTTTTATGTATTTCAAATTGTCATTCGCTTATATATATATGTTAATTTACAGTTTTGATTACCACTTATTTCTTCACATATGTAATTTGTTGTTGCGAATTCTCCGAACTGCGGCATATGCCGAAATAATGGAATGGAAAATGATGTTAAATAAGCCGCTGATTAAATTCCAAATAGGGGTGTATGTGTTTGTTGTAATCCTTATTCTCATTTTGCGTATAATTTGTCAGTTTCATTGTTTTTTGAGCTCGCCTTTGACCCTGTATGTATGTGATATGTTATATACTTATGGATGTAAGTGATGTGCCAATCGCCCTTTTGAATCTTGGATTGGCTCGTCATATTTGGCATGTTGCTCGTTCAAGCTCAAATCAAATTTCAGTCGTTGACATAGAAAAAAGTCAAGGACACATTGCGTTAAGTACTTTCTAATTTGTACAGCACATACATATGTATGCATAAGTACATTTATATTTTTTCTAGAAATGAACCATGTTCACAAGAAAATATCTTGTGTTAAATTCTCCAGCGATTCGACAGCATGGAGTGTTAACTACTTTAGGCCCTACGTTTATGGCAAAAGATTCAGAATTTTAACTGCGCACCTACCGATAAAAAAGGACGAAAGACAAGTCATCTCGACATCAGAGATGGTTATTAAAACTAGAAGAATATCTATTTAAAATCGAATATTTGAATCGTAAAGAAAAAAAGTACCCAACTTTTTGAGCAGAATAGAACATAGTGAGGAAACCATTTCGGAAAAGATAGCAAGAATTCCATTATTCCAAATTTTTCAGTCAATAATATAGAAGATGATGAAACAATGGCATTTTTAATAAAATTTATTCCTGCAGGCGTATTCGTAAAGCGGCCGCTGTAGCCGAATGGGTCTCGGGTTCGAGTCCTGGCCGGGGCAAATAACATACACAATTATAGAAAAGCTTTTTCTAATAGCGGTCGCCCCTCAGCAGGCAATGGCAAACCTCCGAGTATATCCATGAAAAACTTCTCACAAAAAAAAACATTCGCCGTTCAGAGTCGGCGTAAAACTGTAGGTCCTCAAGTCCTCAATGTGTGTTACAACATGAAGACGCACACCACAAATTGTAGGAGAAGTTCGGCCATAATCGCTTAAGCGGTTATAGCGTCGAATACGTAAGTAAGTAATTGAGCCCGTGTGACGCGGGGCTTTCGAGACAGCTGACAGGGTGAGTTCATGAGGGTGGCAATTGACTTTCGGTGAATGCTGTTCAGAGCCTATCGATACGCCATCGGCTACAGCGGTTGACTGGCGAACGACTGTATTTGGTCCTTGAGCTTACAGAGATGCCTCCTTTCGTGCCTGGGAGGCGGGTCGGTCATTTTCAGGTTCCTGCTTGAGTGCCCAGCTCGGTGAGTGCTGAGCAGGATGATTTGTTCCATAACTGGGAGCATACACGTCTTCTGATGGAGGTGTGCATCAGACGACATATCGTTACAGTCTGGAGTGCGGCGTTTCGACAGGTCTGAAGCTTTGTTCACTGTGTTCTACTAGCCCAAATTGGGGCAGCATAGTTTACAACCGGCTGACCAATCGGCTTGTATGTTGCCAATAACGTTCCATTGTCTTTGTCCCAAGTGCTGCCAGCGAACGACTTGAGGACCTTGTTGCGGTTCTGTACTTTTTTGACGATTGCGGTTGTGTGCGCTGAAATGGAGAACAAGCAAAAATGTAACAAGCAAGAAATAACTGTCAGGATGCGCGGGTGGTTAACAGTTGGGATGGGAGATCCAGCCGGAGATCAGTTGTGAATAGTTGAGAAGTGAGAAAGGCCGGAGGGATAACTGTTCACCTTTGAGCATATCTCATCAATAACAATGCCGGTAACCATTATCGAACTGTCATCAGCATACGAGACGATGCTGACTTGTTGAGGGAGTTTTGAAATGTATAAGGTAAACAACACCCGGGTGAGGATGCCACCCTGTGGGACCCCATGTTTTACTCTTCTCAGTTTCGGGTTCGCATATCTGAAGAACACCTGAACCACACACAGGTAACTGACAGTCCATCGCCTCAGCCCCTGAGGGATAGTTGCAAAGCCGGATTGAGAGTTTTGAGGCCCTGGAGCCTACGTTTCGTGGGGGCCTACATAATTTTTTAATTTTTCTTAAACTCGGAAAATTCAATCTCATTGTAATTTCACATATTCTTTATTGAATGCTCTTCTATAAATTGTTATCTTAAGCTAGAGGTACTTTACGAGATTTTTTATTAGCAAACGTATCGACGACATCATCAAAACTCAAATCACGGAGAACATCACTTTCGACATTGAGAAGCATGAGATTTGTCAAACGATCTTGTGTCATGCTAGTTCGCAATCTGTTTTTGATGTTTCTCAGTTTCGAAAAGGATCTTTCTCCACTGCAGTTCGTCTCCATCATGGACAAATACATACGTAGAGCTATTTCTGCATTGCAAAATATGGATTAAACATTCTTCTGAATAAAAAAAATGCTTCTATCGGTTCTTTGTGTGGGTTTTCATATTGTTTCGAAAAAGTTGCGAGCTAAATTATATTCTAAATCTAGAGGATAGAATCCAACAAGTTTCTTGGCTGCCAATTCCAACTGAGAAGGTTCCATCGTGCTAATCTCAGATAAAAAACCGAATCGCTCATTAGCGACTTCGTATGCAGAAATTCATTCTTTCAACGAAAAAGTAAGTTGATCGATGATAGGGAGAACAGATTCTGTACGAAATTTTTCTTTTGGTGATAATTGTACCGCAGACGCTTTACCATAATCGACGGGATTCAATCGTACATTACGAGCTCGAACGAACTCAAGGATTTCAGCAAATTCAAAGCTGTACTTAGAATCATGGTTGAACTTTGTAAATAACGGATAGTAGAATTGATCTTTCGAGTATTTCATACCAAAATTGGGTATAAATTGCAGTTTCTAATCGCGAAATATTTTTAAAAAGACCGCGAGCTTGACATTTTGCGGTGTCCTTTTGTTCGGAATCATTCCTGATCTCATTCAATGCATTAACAATAGATTTGTAGCCATGAACAAGAGCTTTAACAGCACCTGCGCGACTAGACCAATGAGTATCGCTTAAGTTTTTAAGTGTATAAAAAACCTTCTTAGTGTTCTCAGACGAAAGTTGCCTTATTAATATTTCATACCGAGCTGTTGAGGGAGGCAGTGAAAAAAACAAAAAGTTCTTGTATAAAATCGAAGAAAAGAATTGCAGAAGAACATGCACCAGCAGCTGATTGTCCTACCAAATTTAATAAGTGACCAGAAAAAGGGATGAATATTGCAGAACTGTTTTTCCAATATTATGACCTGCATGCCTTTATACTTCTCACTCATATTTGCTGCATTATCATAGGATTGATCCCCACAGTTTTGAATATCCTTGTTGTTCAAGAAAACCAAGAAGAGCTTCCGCCATGTCTACGCCTTTGTGACCACAATGAGGGATGAAAGTCAAAAAACGTTCAACTGGACTGAAACTTTCCATATACCTCAAAATCACACTTAATTGATCGCATCGGGTGTGGAATCCACCGAAACAGAAAAATATTTCGCTTTTTTAATGCGATTCGTTATCTCAACCAGTAATTTTTCTGCCATAAGATCAACTAACTCTTCAACTATTGTGGACGACGAATAATTAATATGACCACTACCCTTATTACCGCGTTCTTTCAAGTGACCAGCGAGGAAAGGATCATACTGCGCAAGAAGTTCGATGATACCAAGGAAATTTCCGTTACTGGGTGAGCCAATTGTCTCATCAGTACTACGAAAGGACAACCCACGCTCAGCAAGAAATTTACTCGTTTGAGAACTTCTCTCCAATATCTAGCTTCTTCTTGTACCTGTAATTCGAATTTTTATCAAAATAGTTGTAAGATATTTGAATATTTTTTAATTTATGATAGTACAAAATTTGCCTGTTCATCAATTGCATAATTGATACAAGACAATTTCTTGGAACGAGCTGAAAAATCAATGAGGGAATTCAGGTGCCTCTTCGAAGTTTCGTGTTGAGCTAGGCGTTCGGAGGCATGCTTCCAATCGCAAAAGCCTTCCCCAGCGAAAAAAATACTGGGTGAATTCGTCATGAGCTCACACAAGAAGCAGTTTTTTTTCCAGTGGTTGGAGAAAAACACAACCAAGTGCGATGAAACACTTCTTTGTTCTGATGCGTTCGATAAAATAGATTTTTCGTACATTTTCTAGAGCCCTCATCAACGTCGTAGCGGGGTTGAGTTACTGACATCTTCGAAAAGGGATTTTCGTCACAGTGCTGTAACTCGGATGGGCCTTGTTTGATCCAGTAATCAATTACTTTGTCTGTGAACGGCGCTGTCCAAACTCCGATATCATTTTCCACATTCAGATTGTCAGAAAATTCTTTTGGTCCTTCGATGACGTGACAGTCTTGTCCTGGTTCGTCTTGTTTTTCCGATTCCAAAACAGGATTAGAAGTTGACGGCACATCATGATTTTCAGTTTTAGGTTGCTCGATAACTTGAAAAAAGGCTGATTAATTTGGGAGTTTACGCAAGCTGCTCATCTAATTTTTGAGCTTTCTCGGCAGCAACTTTTCTTTTTGATGCTCCACTCTGATAATTCCAAGGATATTTGTGTCTGTCTTCGTTTCTACCGGACATTATGCTTCTCTGGAAACTGGAGATTAAAAAATTATTATGAAAAGTATAATGCTGCGAATTAAAAGATATATTCTTAAATGAATCAGTCGAAATAACTGATGAACAGTAAAATTTTACTAATTAAGTCAGAAAGAGGTTACTAATCACAATTATAGTAACCTCTACCTGACTGTGAATCAGTAGATTTTGACTGATTCGAGATGAGAAAGTAATTGTAGATAAATATGTTGTTGTAATGAGTTCAATCAAATAGAACTAGTTGTAATAATCCGAAGTGTATTGTGATTTATTTAAACTTGGTAAACTTTACAATTATAATGAAAAGATGAAATAATGATGATTAGTTTTAAATACGAAAAAAAAACCGGTGTGTTGTTCGCAGAAAATCTGTTCGTTGTTGCTGCTCAGTGACAAAAAAAAGCATTCTCCCTTTTCTCCATTCTTTTCCCTTCTTTATTACATTCTGCATGCATATGTCATTCGTTGATGGCAAGCGATTAAAGGTAGGGCTACAGTGATGACATACAAAATCAAATGTTTTGCTTTTAACGTAGTGTTGTTTAGAAAGATTTCCAACATTCCTCCCCTCCGATGATATGCCTGGATACGGCACTATCATGCTTTAAGCCTCGACCACGATAAAACTGAAACGAGAACAAAGGCTGGCACAAATGATATTAAGAAGTGGTTTGCGGGGTTGGATCATGCCAATTGTCCGCGATGGGCAGTGGACATAGCTTAGTTATTGGGCGCTTTAATATTCCATTTTGCGTTTTTAAGTCCACGACTCGTACTAGTTGATCATCCCCTTGATATGTGTTGATTATGCGTCCGAGTGGCCACATGTTGCTCGGAACTCGTTCGTCCTTTATCAAGACCACGTCATTGATTCGTAAATTGGTCTTTGATTGCAACCACTTAGGGCGCCTTTGTAATCGAGACAAGTACTCCTTTCGCCACTGACGCCAAAACTGTTGCGTTAAATATTGGCAGTTTTTCCAGCGGTCGATGAGACTATCTTTGCCAATTTCCGTGACCGGGGGAGCAAGTAACGCATCGCCGATTAAAAAGTGGCCCGGAGTAAGTACTGCTAAGTCGTCAGGATCATTCGACATCGGACACAACGGCCTTGAATTGAGGCAGGATTCCACCTGCGCCAAAACAGTGCTCAATTCTTCAAAGGTTAATCTTCGTTCACCTATCGATCGCTTTAAGTGGTATTTCATCGATTTAATTCCGGCCTCCCAAAGTCCTCCAAAATGAGGCGCCGATGGAGGGATGAAGTGCCACTGTATCTGTTGTTCTAGAAGAAAGGGTACAATCTGGTTCTGTATATAATTTTCGTATGCATTCCGATCAGCTTGGAGTTTTTGATTGGCGCCGACAAAATTAGTCCCACAGTCGCTATAAATATTTTTACAAACTCCTCTGCGCCCTATAAATCGTTTAAGAGCTCCGATAAATGATGCTGCGGAAAGATCTCCAACTGGTTCTAAATGTATTGCCTTGGTGACGAGGCAAATGAAAAGTGCTACATAACCCTTTATTGTATTGGGCCTGCATAATCCACTCCAGTTGAGGAAAACGGCCTAGACGGGCAAACTCGTGGGGCTGGTAGATTTCCCATAAGCTGCTGTGCAGGTTTTGGGTTGTAGCGATAACAAGTCACACAACGATGGATGGCCGTTCGAACTGCATTGCGACCATTTATAATCCAAAAACGTTTACGGATGTAGTGCAGCGTAGCTGACACCCCCCCATGCAGAGTACTCAAATGTGATGATACTATAATTAGATTTGAAAAATGATGTTTCTGCGGTAAAATATATGGATATTTTTCAGCAACAGGTAGACGTGATTCGCGTAATCGTCCACCTAGGCGGATAATCCTTTCCTGTTGATCAAACAGTGGATTAAGCGGTGCGATAGTACTTTTTTCAGGTAAAGGTTTATTGAATGAAAGTGCGTCCCATTCTCGAGGGAAGACATTTTGTTGAATTATGCGAAGGATGCTCACTAGGCTAAGATTTAGTTCCTTTACTGTCAGTGCATTAAATCGGCGCTCACGTCGTGCACGGTGGCAATTGAAGATGAATCGGTGGCAGTAGGCGATGACGCGTACGAGATGTGTATACGATGAGTATTGCTCAATGACGGAGCAAATGTATTCTTTCTCAACACTACCTAAATGAACTCCGATTCGCTTCACTTGACATTCTTCAGATGGTGTAGCGACCTCTTCTGTGAGATTGTAGTTTGGCCATTTGCACATTGACAAGCTTAGCCAAGAAGGTCCATGCCACCACAATTGATATCGTACCAGCTTTAGTGTACTCAGTCCTCGACTGGAGCAATCGGCAGGGTTATCCTCTGATGCAACATATTGCCACTGACTTGGTTTCGAGACTTCCAAAATTTTATGAATGCGATTAGATACAAAAATTTTCCAACGCTTTGGATCTCCACGAATCCATCCTAAGACAATCATTGAATCCGTCCAAAAATATATGTGTGAATGTTCGATAGGAAAACGCAAGTGTTTCTGTAGAAACTGAACGAGCTTTGCTGCAAGCAGCGCCCCACATAGTTCCGCGCGTGGGATTGTAATTTTTGGCTTAATGGGCGCCACCTTACACTTTGCCATTAGTAGGCTGGTACACCATTGTCCACCGTTATTGCGCACTCGTAGATATACTGCTGCTGAGTATGCGAGCGTAGACGCATCGCAGAACACATGCAGCTCTCGAGCAATATTAGTGTCTCCTGTATTTAACCAGCGTGGAAGGTGAATATGGGTTATTTTTGGCAATTCCTCTGTAAACCGTTTCCAGGAATCTTGTATTTCTCGTGGCACTGGTGTATCCGAACCAAGTTTTAGTGACCATAACTGTTGCATGGTTATTTTCGCTGTAACTATCAGTGGATTCAGCCAGCCGAGCGGGTCAAATAGCCGTGCTATGTTTGACAAAATACTTCGTTTTGTGGCGACACCGCTTGGAATTTTAAAATTTAAATTAAACTCGAAATTGTCAGTGGCTGGGTTCCAGGATAGACCTAATGTTTTTATGGTTTCTTTTGAGTTGATCTGTAACACTCCGTGTGTTGCTTTATGCTCAGCTGGAATGTCTTCGAGCAATCTTGGATTGTTGGCTGCCCATTTGCGAAGTTCAAATGTACCACTGCGTAACATAGCGATTAACTGGCGTTGCAGTTCCTGCGCCTTCTCAATAGATTCTCCCCCCGATAAAATATCGTCTACGTACATCTCATATTTTATCACATCCGTCGCTAATGGATATTTTATTGCTTCGTCATTAGCTAGCTGATGCATTGTGCGTATAGCGGTAAATGGAGCGGAACTCGTACCAAACATTACCGTAGAACAAAAATATTCTTTAATCTCAGCTTCCGTATCATTTCGCCACAGTATTCTCTGATATTGTGCATCACTCTCGTGGACGTCAATCCGGCGAAACATTTTTTCAATATCCGCGGTGAAGACAAATTTCGCAAAGCGCCAATTGATTAAGACTGCCGACAGGTCCGTCTGAAGAGTAGGGCCAGTTGCAGGTATATCATTTAACGAATTTCCATTTGTGGTTTTAGCTGAAGCATCGAAGACAACGCGAACCCTGGTGGTCGATGATGACTCCTTTAGGACAGGATGATGTGGTAAATAACAACAATTCCAAAATTCGATATGATGTTTCGATGTACGCGGAATTCGAGGCTCCGATGAGGTAACTAGTTTCATTTGCCCTAGCTGCAAATATTCGTCGATGGTTTCTTTATAACATTTCTTTAGTTGTGGATCACGTGTTAATCTGCGCTCTAAATTAAAAAATCGTTTTAAAGCAATGTCTCGAGAAGCCCCTATTACCCTGTTTGGTTGGATTTGAGATAACAATGGTAAACGGACAACATATTTACCATTTTCTAAGCGGGAGTATGTCTTGTTATAATGTTCTTCGCACCATGTATCTTCGTTGCTTAGAACATGTTCATTATGTAACTCGTTAATATGCCAGAATTTGGTTAGAAGCTTGTCAATTTCGAGATGAGTGCTTAGTGATGAAACTGTCTTAATTGGTCTTGACCCGGAGAATTTGCCGGATATTATATAGCCAAAAATTGTTCTCTGAGCTATGGGACTGCCATTCTCTCCACGGTGCGTGTCACTCAGAATACAATCGTCGTAAACATCATTGCCTAGAAGAATGTCGATGACTTGAGGATGATGATATGTTGGGTCAGCTAGCTCTAGATTTGTAAGATGTGCCCACATCTTAAACGGAAGTTGCTTGTCAGGCATGACCCTACTTACTCTAGGTAGAACATAGGCCACGACAGTGTGTTTAATTCGATGATCGTACCGAGACCCGACTGACATATTGACGTATGAGCGTCCTTCTGCCACCTTTACTCCAGATATGCCTTGGATGTTGATCCAGGTTCTGTTTCGGGATAACCGCAGCTGCTGGACAGCCTGTTCAGTAATAAACGACGCCTGAGATCCTTGATCCAAAAAGGCTCTAAATTGATATGGTCGACCTTCTTTATCGTCGACTGTAATCACTGCCGTTGGCAGTAGCACATCAAAATTGTAGTTGGTTGGCGATGGTTTTTCTTGCACGCTGGAAGTAACCGCGTCGCCGGTAGCGTAGCCACCTTTAACTATAGATAAATGCATTGAAGTAGAGTCTGACTGTTCATTAGATAAATGCATTAAAGTAGAGGCTGACTGCTCAGTATGCTCATCAGCATGAATGAGGGTGTGATGTCTGGCACCACACTTCACACACGTTCGACGACTGCTACACTTAGAAGAGTGATGGTTGTAGCCTAAACAATTATAGCAAAGTTTATGTTTACGAACTGCGGCCTTGCGATCTGTAAGATTAAGACCTAGAAAAACTGAGCATTCGCGTGCTGGATGTCCTCCCTTCGTACAAATTGGACACATATTCACCCTTTTTACTAGATGAAGCGAAGTTACCTCCCTTTTGCTAGTTGCCGAGGCCCAATTGTTTTTGCGGCGAATGTCTTGGGTGCCCTTTTGCGCGTTCACCTGTGATTTTAGAATTGATGAAGTAATCATAATTTGATACTGATCGTCTAATACCGCGCACAGATCATCAAAGGAAGGAATATCCCTTTTCTTGCTTATGGCTCGTTCCCATTCGCGGTGCAGAGCAGTTGGCAAACGTTTTAACATATAATACACTAAAATATGATTTTCTGAGTTAACATTAACACCTAATTTTTGTAGTGAATTGACGCAAGAACGACAAGTTTGAGTGAATTGTCGCAAAGCTGTTGCGTCTTCATTAGAAACGCGAGGCAACGTGTCAAACACGTCCAATTATTATCATACAGATTACATAGCATGCTCCATGCATCATTATAATTTTCACCTAAAAGGCTGATGTGCTGTATATCTTGTGCCGCGGCACCTGATAAAGCACCCTTTAAGTAATGTAGACGCTGACAATTGTTTAGCCGACCGCTGTTATGCACGCGAGCAACAAAAATTTCTTTAAATGTTGGCCATTCGACGTAGTTTCCGTCGAAGGTCGGTATTTTGACTTCTGGCAATGGCACTTCATTACTTTGCCCTTGATGGTCATTGGAGGTTAAGGCGCTTGCCGGAGGATTGGGAAGTTGATTGGGTGACGTGGAGGGAAACGCAGTTATACGGGCTTGCCTAACGACAGACATAGCGTCCAGATATGCCTCTTCAAATTGGTCACCAAAGTCGATCGAAATATACGAGTCGACTATCTCCTTGACCTTTGGCGATTGCATAATTTTACGATGGTTTTCACGGAACTCTGCCCGCAATGACGACAACATTTCCAACTGGGTTTGATAATACGCTTCAGTTTTGCGCGAAGTCGCATCTTTCTTAAAATTCCGTAATGCCTTCTGCACAGATTCCAGGAGAGCAACTTGTTCGTTTACGTACTCCATTGTAAAGTTGTAGGATACCTTTCACCGCAACTCACCCCAAATATCATTTGTACTTACCCTTGTATCGCAGATACGTAATAACTCGTGGTCAATATTTTCAGGTTATGGTCGGGTAAATCTATTCCACATCCAGCAAGTATGCAGATCAGCCACGCCGAAGTCCTCACAGGAGGCACCAAATGTTGTAATGAGTTCAATCAAATAGAACTAGTTGTAATAATCCGAAGTGTATTGTGATTTATTTAAACTTGGTAAACTTTACAATTATAATGAAAAGATGAAATAATGATGATTAGTTTTAAATACGAAAAAAAAACCGGTGTGTTGTTCGCAGAAAATCTGTTCGTTGTTGCTGCTCAGTGACAAAAAAAAGCATTCTCCCTTTTCTCCATTCTTTTCCCTTCTTTATTACATTCTGCATGCATATGTCATTCGTTGATGGCAAGCGATTAAAGGTAGGGCTACAGTGATGACATACAAAATCAAATGTTTTGCTTTTAACGTAGTGTTGTTTAGAAAGATTTCCAACATATGTTCTTATATGTATTTAATATCATTTAAATAATATATAAACATGAATTTTGGTAAGCGGCAAATTTATATATATTACATGAATATTATATTATAAATTTAATCCGTGTGCTTTGTTTGGGATTTTTTTTTATATGTACTTACCGTAAATAACATTCGGCTTGCAGTGAGAGTGTATCAAAAACTGAATTCTTTCTTCTTACACATAAATAAAAGGCACTGTTTTTCACACAATGTAATAAAAACAATTTATTGTCAACACTCAGGAACGCTGTGAAGTTTAAGTACGAATTCAGCGAGTGTTCTGAAACGTTCTCGCACTATACTCGATGAACTTTTTTTCCTTATATCAGTATTTTTTAACATATTTGGACCGATTTAAAATTTTCATACTGTTTTGGTGGGGGCCCCTAATTGGTGGGGGCCCTAGGGCCATGGCCCCGCTGGCCCTGTGCTAAATCCGGCCCTGGATAGTTGTTGTCTCCACGTCAGCTAGTAGCATTAGGTGGCTAACGGTCTCGGAAGCCTTTGACAATTCTAACGCTACTGAGACGGCTCTCTCACCGCGACGGTTGCGGCTTAGGCCGTACGCACCTGTTTGTTTTTGGCGTTAAGTTATGTATTTGTGTTATGGACTTTCCGGAAACCATCCTGGTTCTTTGCCGAGCCGAGGTAATGCGTGAAATACGAGAGCAGCAAATCCTTCAGCGTTTTTACCACTGGTAAGAGAAGGGAAATCGGCCGATAGCAATCACCATCCCAACTTTCCACACATATGAGTGGTGGGTTGGAGAGGTTAAATCGCTGGTGAGGTAAGCAACAGAGAGCAGAATGGATATACTCATTTCTACATAGACACTGTGAATTCAATGCTGTTAAAGCTAAATAGCGTGTGAGAAACATTGTATTAGCAGTGAGATTGTATGTATGTTAAATATCTCACATACACTAAGCTGCATTGCACTCATTTTTTTCATGCATCATTAACATGCTCTTTCTAAATCAAAGCATTCGAATGAGAAACTCTTTTATGCCAAACAAATCGATCATTCGAATGGCATTATAATATTCATTGCAAACAGTACAACATATGTATGTACATATATGCGAAAAGTGAACAAAGGCACGCAGTACGTTAAAATGTGAGTGTAAGTGAATATACTTTCATCTATATTTTTATAATTGTTTACGACGGCAGCGTAAATAAGTTCTAACCGCCTTAATATGTATCATGTACACATACGCATACATATGCAACTGCGAATTATTCCGGTTCACCGTATTTCCCGCCGGATAATTCCTTTTGTTAATTTTTCCATTTACTTTCTTTCCAATAAAATTGCGGTTGGCGGCAACCGTACATTTTTTTCTAACTTCACTTTGTTTCAGGATCTCTGAAGCGACACTCGTCAACTACCACTTCACACCACAAGGTAAAACCATTCTTGTATATCTACATATATACATTTCATTAAATTCTAATTGAATTAAACCAAAAACTTATCTTTTCATTTATTTACAAAATTTCCAACTGTGCGTCTGGACTGCCCCCTTGGGTAACACAACACACATTTGTACATGGTCCATCTACGCCGAGGTTTTGAATATACAGTCCACAAAAAATCTTTACACAAAGCCGCATAGCCGCAGGAAAATTTCATACAAAGCCGAACAAGACTCAAAGCCGCACAATTACCCACCCAAACAAGGCGTACTGCACACATAATCAACTGCACACATATGTATACCAACTGCCATCACCAGAAGTCACTGAGACATCAAGGTACGTATTATATGTTCCAATTAAACTTTATAACACGTTAATCATTTTTTGTGAAACATCGCCTTACAAGGCAAGTGATTTTTTGTGAAAACGAAGGAGTGTTACACTTTAAACAAAAAAAATATAAACTGTGCTAATTCCGTTTGTCCGCGAGCGACAACAACAACTAACGGTCGCACACACACACGCACAACAGTGGTACTGTATTGCAAGAGTTCAATCCATCAAATTTAAATTTAAAGTTTTTTTTTTGATTTTCACACTTATTCACTTTAAAGAAAATCTGTATAACTTTCTTTGGTTCAATACTGCTCATTGGCATAGCATAAATGTTAATTTGCAAGTCACTAGGAGGCCAAAGAAATCGTAAGAAAGTGCCCACTAACTAATGAAGGCTTTACTACTGCGTGGAAAAACTTGTGTGAACGCTATGAAAACAAGCGTATTTTAGTTAACACACAACTAAAACTATTGTTTAACTTAAAGGCAATAGAGTTTGAGTATGGTAGCTCAATAAAAAGTTTGTAGCGGGAGATAAACAATTGCTTATCAGCCCTGAAGAGTCATCAAAATGACATATCAAACTGGGACGCAATTGTCGTTTATCTCTGCTCGACGGAGCTGCCTGACAGCACACTGGCTCTATGGGAACAAACCATAGACCATAAAAACGACATACCCAAATGGGAAGATATGGACAAGTTCCTGTCCAATCGGTTTCAGATCCTTGAGACATTGTCAGGGTTAAAGGATGGTAAAGCTGTGAGAGTGCCAAAGCCGCCACAAATCACACGTCATCCTTTCGAAACCCCGACAAAAAGAGTTGACACCTTCCAAGTAAGCGTGATCACTTCCAATTGTAAAATAAGCCATACAAACGAACACAAATTGCGCAGCTCTTCCCGTTTCCTACAGCTAACACCTACAAACAGATTGAAATTTTTAAAGAAACATAATTGTTGCCTGATTTGCCTTAGTTCCGGACATACTGTGTCAAGAAGCACAAGTGCTAACAATTGCAATACGTGTCACTCGCGACATCACACGCTCCTGCATCTAAATGCAATTCAGCCAAAGGCAACAACGCGTTGGAGGTCTTTGAGGCGCCGATGATTCTCCATCGACATCGAGACAAACGCAAGCACAACGTGATTCCGATGAAGCAACTGAAAATGCAATCAGAAATTTTAAGTCCTGCTTTGCGAATACAAATACAGGTGTGCTATTAGGAACAGCTCGAGTAAATATGCGTCTCAATGGCACAGATTTTGCTGCACGAGCACTGATTGATTCTGGTTCTGAGTGTTCCTTTATAACAGAGAGGCTCAAAAGCAGAATCAATCTATCTGCAAAAAAGATGCATGCCCAGGTTTCGGGCATCACAAGTTCGGTAAATGCCCAGGTGAAAGAAGCATGTAGCATACAATTGCGGTCCCCCGTCGACCCGTTGTTTAGCTTGACTGCAACTGTCCTGGTTTTACCACAACTAACCGGAAATCTGCCGACAACAAATATAAGCGCGACGACGAGGGAAGAATGAACAAATAGACCTCATTCTCGGTGGAGACATTTATCCACAAATCATATTAAGTGGAATATAGAAAAACGTCTTGAAGACACTTCTGGCCCAAGAAACCGTATTCGGTTGGATTATAACCGGTAGTACGGATACTACAAATGCACAAAGAAATATAGTTTCGCACTTCAGCGAAGTTGCGGTGGATAAGCAACTTACGGCATTCTGGGAGTTAGAAGATTTACCCAAACCCAAAAGCCTCAATGGAGATGACAAATATTGCGAAGAGCTTTATAAAAATACCACTATCAGAACTAATGAGGGAAAATATATAGTCTCGTTACCATTCCGACAGGAATTTCCAGTAACCATACACCTAGGCCCTTCTCTTAAAAAAGCCTGCTCTCAATTATTCTGGAATGAGACACGGATAGCCAAGGATCCCGTTCTATTAAAAGAGTATAATAGGGTATTAGCAGAGTATGACACACTAGGACACATGACGAGAATAAATAGTAACATATCAGCAGACTCTTGTGATAAATATTTCCTGCCTCACCACGCCGTTACAAAGGCGGAGAGTACCTCAACTACCGCGTGGTTTTCAATGCCTCAAGTGCAACCGCTAATGGGACAAGCTTAATTGACGTCCTCCTACCAGGTCCAGTACTGCAATCAGATAACGTAGAAAGCTCGCATCCAATAGCAGCTAATATTCTGCGGAAATGCATATACGTAGATGACGTACTTGCAGGAGGACACAGCATCGCAGCTACCATAAAGGCAAGGGACGAAATTTCTGCGGTACTGCGATAACCAGGTTTTCCCTTACGAAAATGGGCGGCCAACTGCGAGGATGTAATTTCAGACATTCCAAAAAAGGGTCTACCAAGCGAAGATTTTTTGGAATTCGAAGACACTAGCACAGTTAAGGCTATTGGAATAAGATGGAACGCCCATTCGGATTTTTTACTTCCTAACAAGACCAATGGAGCATAGTGACACTATCACTAAAAGGTCGATATTGCCCTCCATCGCCAAGCTATTCGATCCCCTAGGATGGCTTGCGCCCATTGTAATAGTAGTCAAGATATTGATGCAAAACAGGCACAGAGTGGGATGAACCTTTGTCCTCAACTACTTTAGAAAAATAGCAAAATTTTACCAAACACTACCGCGAGATAGAAAGGATCAAGATACCGCGCTGGGTTTATTTTTTGCTCCCGCCCATGACGTGGAAGTACATGGCTTCTGCGATGCTTCAGAAAAGGCGTATGCGGCTACGGTATACTTACGGGTTAAGCAGGGTAGTGAAGTTTTAGTGAATCTGCTGGTAGGAAAACTAAAGTTGCTCCAGTTAAAACTATTTCCCTACCCCGATTTGAACTCTGCGGCGCGGTATTCTTCGCCGAAAGCATTGAGTCGGTACTTGGCAACCTACCCCTAGGACAGGCACAAGTACACTTATGGACAGATTCCACAATTGTGCTTGCATGGATACGCAAACCTTCATGTTCGTGGTCAACGTTCGTAGCACATCGTATAACCAAAATTGTCGACAAAGTCGGAAATACGGACTGGCTTCATGTGGAGTCGGCATCAAGTCCAGCAGATATGGCAAGCAGAGCAGTTCTCGCCTACGAATTAGTCGGCACCACTCAGTGGTGGCATGGCCCTTATTGGTTGCAAGAAGACAAGGAAAATTGGCCAAGACAAGAGACAAGCTATAACACCAACATCGAAGAAAAATTCTCGATAGGTTTTCAGATTTACCGAGAGCTTTGAAAGTCTTATCATATATTATGAGATTCTACAAAAGCACTCATCCGAACAAAAAAGCTTCCTTTCGAGCAGAGTCTTGTTTAATTTCATCCGATGAAATTAAGGCAACGACACAGCGCTGGTAAATGGTAAATGACTATTACCAGAAGCAATACTATAGTGATGAATATTCTAACCTAAAGTCAAAGAAACCCATCGATGGAAAAAGCGAAGTGCTACCCCTTAACCCTTTCTTAGATAAAAATGGGATTATGCGGACTGGAGGTCGTCTTGGCGCATCGCTAGACTTAGTGTACAACGAGCGTCACCCAATCATCTTTCCTTATAAGTGCCGATTGGCCCGTCTTGTTGTCCAATGTATCCATTAAAATCTCCCTGCATGGCGAGAATCAATTAATGCTGCATCTTTTTCGAACGCAATACTGGATTCCCTGAGTCAAAAATATGGTAAAGTCCGTCATCCATAATTGCAAGGTCTGCACAATCCACAGAAAACAAACCCAAACGCAGCTTATGGGAGTGCTCCGTCAGGAACGCACCTCATATTCGCGTGGATTTACAAACACGGGTGTAGATTTCGCAGTACCTTTCGATATGTTTCGCGGCAGAGGTTGTCGAATCTCAAAGGGTTACGTTTGCCTGTTTGTGTGTTTCGCCGCTAAGGCTATACACTTGGAAGCCACCAATGACCTTAGGACTGCATCTTTTTTGGCAGCCTTTGGTATTCATAGCCAGTTCAGAATTTAAAGCTTTTATAACCGAAGCGCGAAATAATACAATGAATAAATATAGCCACCAGATAATCACATGGCATTTCTTACCCACTGCAGCGCCTCATATGGGCGGATTGTGGGAAGCAGGGGTAAACATTTTAAAAAGATTGCTTCCGGCTTCAGTTACACATTCGAAGAGTTCACAACTCTTTTATGCCGAATCGAGTCATGCCTTAACTCCCGTCCGTTAAGCCCCTCTTCGAATGAATCTTGGAGCCTCTTACCCCCGGGCACTTCCTATTAGGTGGACACTTATTAGCTCCACCTGAACTAGAATCCAACGAAAGCCCTGCCCTGATTGTAAACCGATGGCAGAAACTTAAAGCCCTACATCAAACATTTTATAAAAGGTGGAAGGCTGAATATCTGCTGGAAAAGCAAAAACGCACAAAGTGGAAACATCCACAAACTAACATCTTGTGATTATAAAAGAAGGAGATTACTGAGGATGATTATCCTACAGATCAATCTCCAGCACTCTAAGGCCGCGTCCGCCAATTTGATGCTCCACCTTGAGCAAGGTGGGGCAGATATAGTCCTGATCCAGGAACCGTGGCTGAGCAGTAACGGTATTTCTGGTATCGGGACGAAAAAGTACAAGCTTCTGGTGTCCAGTGGCGCAGGTAAGCCTAGAGCTTGTATGCTCGTCAGGCGTGAAATAAATACTTATTTTCTGTATAATTTCAGTAACGGAGACGTAGTAACGGTGAGACTCGAGGACGGGGCCGAAGAACTTTGGCTCATGTCCGCGTATATGGCTCACGATGATGAGGTGAAACCACCTCCAGTTCTGCTGAGGAACGCTCTGGCGGAAGCGAGGCGCAGGAAAGCCGGCGTCGTGGTGGGCTGTGATGCCAGTTCGAGGCACTCCTGCTGGGGTAGCTCGGACATCAACGCAAGAGGTGAGTCTCTCCTTGATTATATACTTAGCGAAAACTTGTCTATTTGTAATAGGGGGAGCGACCCTATGTTTGTAACTTCGGTTAGGGAGGAGGTCTTGAACCTTACCCTGGTGTCGTCTGAATTGTTATCCCGTATCTCGAACTGGAGAGTTCTTAACGATCACTCCTTCTCTGATCATAGGTATATTCAATTCTCCTTGGGCGATCCGTGTCCCAAAAATCGTCCCTTTAGGAATCTGAGGAACACGGATTGGGATCTTTACTGTAAGAAGCTGCAGGAGTTTCTTCCTAAGGAACCTCAGGGAAACTTACTCCTTTCGGAAAGTTCGATCGACAGCTTAGTGGAAAAATTCACTGTAGCTTGTAATAAAGCGATAAATATTTCGTGTCCGCTGAGGAGGCCTTCGGGCAAATCTAAGCCGCACTGGTGGACTTTGGAAATTTCGGAGCTCAGGGCTTCGAGTCGAAGATTTTTTAACCAGGCGAGGAAGAGCAAAAAACCCTCGGATTGGGACTTTAGGCCTATCAGCCTCTCTTCTTTTCTTTTGAAGACCCTGGAGAGGCTGATTGATCTTCATATAAGGAAATACCGCGGGAGCGGCTGTCGAATGCTCAGCATGCCTACTCGAAGGGCAGGTCCGAGGATACGGCCCTGCATATGGTTGTTAACGTCATTGAGGGGTCTTTTCAACACAAGGACTTTGCAGTTGGTGCCTTTCTGGATATAGAAGGTGCCTTTAATAACATTCAGCCACAGGCAATAGTCGGATCCTTGGCGGAACTTGGGGTTGAGCCGGGTCTGGTAAGGCTCATAAATCACCTTCTCCGGGACAGAACTGTCGTGGCGGAATGGGGCAGCGCCTCCATCCAGCGAAGGGTGAGTAGAGGCACTCCACAAGGAGGGGCTCTCTCGCCACTCCTTTGGGTCGTTGCTATCAATGGCGTACTGAAGGAGCTGGAAAGGGAAGGCTGCACGGTTATTGCCTATGCTGACGATGTTGCTCTCATTGTCAGGGGTAAGTTTTTGAGTACCCTTTTTGATATCATGCAGGGGTACCTTAATCTGATCGTGAAATGGTCTGCAGGGTGTTGACTCGCGATAAATCCTAGCAAGACAGAGCTGGTATTATTCACCAGGAGGTACAAAGTACCGGTCGCCCATCCTCCTTAAATAGGTGGCGTCCCGTTGGTGCTTTCTGACCGGGTCAAGTATCTTGGCTTGATTCTGGATAGGAAGCTCTCCTGGGGGCCAAATATTGAGAAAAGGGTGAAAAAGGCTTCGGTTGTGGTGTACTGTTGTCGGGGTGCTATTGGGAAGAGATGGGGCCTCTCTCCCAAGGTATACTATTGGCTTTATGGGACTATAATAAGGCCTATAATGTTTTATGGGGTGGTGGTCTGGTGGAACTCACTAGACAAGGTATCTAAAGTTAAGCAGCTAGAGCGGGTGCAGCGGTCCGCGCTCATTGGGATCAGTGGGGCGCTTAGGACCACACCCACTCTGGCGCTCAATGTTATGCTTAACGTGCTACCTGTGGACATTGCAGGCAGGGTTGCAGCAGCCCATGCATCAGCCCGGTTAGAGTGCAATGGATACAGATTCAGCTCGGCCTTTGGGCATTCTAGGATTCTTGCCAGTTTCGACTTTGTCCCTGTTGGAGGCTCCTTTGACTGCCTGCGGGCTTCTTCTGGACACATGGGCTTTATGTCGTCTCAGCGAGCGCTGGGAAATTGCCACGACATGCAGAACTGCAAGGTCCCTCTGGCCGAGAGTGGATTGTGGGCGCTCAAGGGAGTTGATGTCGCTTACTAAGCGGCAACTCTCGACCCTGGTTGGTGTTTTGACTGGGCATTGTCCGTTGGGTATTCACGCGGTTAAGCTGAAAATAGTCTCTGACCCTTTCTGCCGCAGCTGTATGGAGGAGGATGAGGTGGATTCATCTTGTCATTTTCTGCTCAGCTGCCCTGCATTTGCGAGACTGAGGTTCAAGTACCTAGGCTCGTACTTCTTTATCACTCCAGAAGACCTTTCTGGAGTGGAGATTGGTAATTTGCGTGACTTCATTCGGGGCACGCAACGTTTCTCAGGTTAATCTTTCCTGACTTCCGATTCACGTTACCGTTCATAAATAAGGTGGTATCACAACGGACTCTTACTATGTCTAAGTGAGTTCCCTTTGGGGAAATACCACAGTAACCTAACCTAACCTATATATAAGTACTTATGTAAATATTTTAAGTAGTACTTAAGTACCTATATATATTTAAAAGTAAAGAACAAAAAACAAAACGAACAGCTCCCAATAGTTCACTGGTGTCGCCGCTCCTCATGTCGTGGCAGTCCTCCCAAAGACTATCCAAAAATTTTCCGGAGGTTATCCACCTATTGAGAAAGAAAATGAATTATTTTCCGTGTACCAATGTGTTAATTTGGCAAGACAAAAACTCAATCCACATTGTTACTTTCGCAATTTTTTTTGTTTCCGGTCATTATCCGCTATCTTCGGATGGCATACCCCTTCTCCCTCCGACTGTGCCTTCGCAATCGAATGTAGCACACCACCATGCGCACGTAGATGCATATCGATATACATACATACATATGTACATATGTACTTACTTATTTACGTAAAAAAGCTTCGAAAGTCATGTATAGAATATTATTTTATTATTATTATTATTATATATATATCAATACCACTTACCTGCTCATCGTCGACGTACACCTGCATGCGTCCACCATTGCAATGATGGCGATGTATGTATGCATATGCTACGCCATGCACTGTTAGCCAGCTGCACATGGGAACATTTACTAAAACCTCCAAATTACGTGCTCCAAACACGTATTTTGACAATACAAGCATGCTTGTACAAGCATGTTTCTTGGTCCCGACGACGAAAATTCGGAAGATTCCACGCACGCACTTCTCCGCTTCGATTAGCAGCAAATATCTTTTCTTTTATCCACTTAACACGAAACGCAATGTAAAACCAGCTAGGCACACGGCAAAGGCAAAACTGCTATGAAAATAAAATGTTTTCAAAGTCTCGCCTCGCCACACAAAATGGAACTTAGAAAAATTCTGTGTGTGTCGAATGTAAACTATGTAGTATGAATATGTTTTTCGCCATACCTGCTAGTGCACCAAGCACTACCACAATAAGCTATACGTGATGAGTAAGTACAAGCATGCGCGCATTAAACACTTGGTTTTCCACAATTTTTTAAATTAATTAAAAAATTTTTTTACCACTATTTCCCTAATTGGAAAATGAGTACAAGATTTTCACATCCGTTCGCTTTAAAGTAAATAACGTATAATTAGGTAGGCCAGATTGCTGGATGTCAAACCTATCTCACCATTAATTAAGTAATGTACAAAAAACAGAATGTTGAGCCATTTCATGGTGGGGGGCACTTTCCGCGATTACAAAAATATATGCATCTGTAGTTCATATTAGTTTTTATTTGTTTCGATTTTTTTAAAACATCCTATGCAGTCAGGTGTTAGGTCACTACATTGACCAGTTCATTAGGTGTTTTTACGATATATGCAAATATATCGTAATGCCATAAACGTTCTCAACTGTGGAACATAGGCACCATTTACCAATGGGGGACGCAAGTGTGCCGATACGATCACACCCAAATATCATTTTTACAGTAGGTGATGCAAGTTTATGGACACCTGGCACATAAATACACCAAATGTATAATAAATAGATACATACATATAAATACATAAATACATAAAATTTATAATGAAATATGTATACGTATAAAATATTTTTTTTTGTAATTTCATTATTTCATAAAAATAATTTTTTTTGGGGTTTAATTTCTTTTCGTTTGTTATTTTTTGACATCACTTGCCACCCAATATTCTGCCACATTAATCAATAAAATCAAAATAAATGCACAAAACTTTTAGATCATGGGCCGATTCACAGCGACATGCAACAAAACGGAGCAGCATGCCGTACGTTTCAACGTGGCATGCCGATTATGCCAAAAAAACCACGGCATAAGACTTTGCCCGGTCTACCGAGTCGAGTCTGCGGAAGAGAGGCTGCGGGTGGTATTAATCCACCACTACTGCGCGAACTGCCTGCCGCCTTTTCACAAACAGGAGATCTGCAGCAGCGTCGGGCGGTGTCATCGATGCAACGAAAAACACCATACCACACTGCATATCTAATATGAAGACGATCGTCGGCCACGATCCCGACAGCCGAGGATTAAGATACTCGATCATCAGACGTATTATCGATCAATCTGACCGGCCAAATGAAGTCGTTGGCACAACGAAACGACGAACGACTGGCGTGGGAACTCGTCCTTCCCGACCAGCGCAACATCAGCAAATGGATGGCTCGGGAACTCGTCCTTTCTGATCATCTCATAACTCAGCGAATTGGCGGCGAGTTGACTCGGGAACACGTTCTTCCCGATCACAACAACGAAGCGCCCCATACCACTATCCACAACAAAGGGAAGAGACGCTACAACTAGCGCGACAACAACAACAACCAACATTCCCGTCGGGCCGTTTGCTCGACAGCGCAACCGCCCCTCTTATGAGGGCATTTGGGGCTATCGCACCTACGGTGATAGTCAAGATAGAGGCAGGAGGCCGACTGCATTTAGTGCGGGCCTTATTAGAACGCGTGCGCGCCCAGCACCCTGATATCTAGCGAATTGGCGCGAACGCTCAGACTTGAGCAAATGCCACGGGTCGTGGGGCGACATGCTCACTGCCCAAATCATGCTAAGCGGCACCCCACCTGCATCAATCGGCGGCTTGTTTTGGGTCAGGCGACCATACTTGGGTTGATGCTCTCTGGAGCCCAACAAAAATGAATAATAAAATTATACACACATACCTACACTATACACAACAAAAATGAATAATCTAATTATACACACATAGCTATACTCATACACAAAAAAAAATAAAGTTGCGAAAAAGAAAAAAGTCCACGTACATATGTTCCTCCTTAAAGTTTCTTTCTTTTACCATCCTTCCAAGTAGGGCACAGGAGACGATGACGGAGGAACACGGAGCGGCTCGTGGGAAACAAACAAGAAAAACATTTTTTTAATTAAACATGTGATGTGGTGTGAACTGGTCGTTGGATGATGTTGACTCTCAGGATTTTTGCTTACCGCAAGGGGTCCGGCATGTTTACGACGGCAGCGTAAATAATTTCTAACTGCCCTAATATGTATCATGTACACATACGCATACATATGCGAATGCGAATTATTCCGGTTCCGTATTTCCCGCCGGGTAATTCCTTTTGTTAATTTTTCCATTTACTTTCTTTCCAATAAAATTGCGGTTGACGGCAACCGTAAATTTTTTCCTAACTTCACTTGCGACACACCTCAACTACCACTTCACACCACAAGGTAAAACCATTCTTGTATATCTACATATATACATTTCATTAAATTCTAATTGAATTAAACCAAAAACCTATCTTTTCATGTATTTACAAAATTTCCAACTATGCGTCTGGACTGCCCCCTTGGGAGACCCGACACTCATTTGTTATTAGTTTTATGGTAAATTTAAGTACTCCTAATTACATTCAATAGACAATTAATGATACTTTGTGTAGTGGTGAATCGAGGATCACCCCGAGCAATGTGTTGAATCATAGCGATATTAAATGTAAGATTTTAAGTGGTAGCTTCAAAATTAGCGAAAAAGAGGTCGGAGTAAAGTTTCGAGCACTTTTGGGAATATCACAGATGATATTGGAAATGAAATTCCTTACTTGGTGCCGTGTCGTAATTGCTATGGAGTTCACAAAAACATTAGCAAGTCAACTACTAATTTAATTCGACATAAATGCTACATCGAGGCAAAGAAGAATGAAAGTGGAGAAAATATAACCGTCGAAGTGGATTCCAGCACCAAAAAGAAGCCGTGGAAGTAGTCACTAAATGGATTGTCCAGAATTGCCGTCCATATAAAATAATAGAGGATTTAGGAGTCGAAAAACTTGCAAAATTTTTAATTTCCATTGGTGCTAAATATGGGTTCAGTCATTGTTGCCACATCCGACCACAGTTGCTAATAATGTTGAAGATATTTATTTTAAAGTATTTTCTCAAGTCAAAGCAGATGTTGCCGCACTTAAAAACATAGGTTTCGCTCAGACGCCTGATTTGTGGACCGACTGCTATTTTCATAGAAGTTTTTTTTTTGACAATAACAATGGATTTTATAAGAGATGCAAAATTGGATAATTTTCTTTTGGGAATGAAAAGTATGGAAGGAGAAAAGTTCACCAGTAAGTAATTGTTATCTTTTAGTGTTCTTTTTAATTTTAGAGATATTTTAAGGCACAAATATACGCAAGAAAGTATGTAACATATTACGCGACCTTGATTGCGAGTTAAGCGAAATGGTCACAATAGTTACTGACAGAGGAGCCAACATGCTCGCAGCTTTTCGCGGAGATTTACATATATTTTGTATAGACCATCTGCTACACAACGTTCTCAAGAATGCCATGGAAAGTGTTCCAGTTGTAAAATATCTATCTGCCACAAAGCTCGTTAGGTATTTCAAAAAAGCTGGACATAATTCCACGATGACAACGTCATTGAAAAGCTTTTGCCCAACTCGTTGGAACACTTACTTTTATGTTCTAGCTTCGTTAAAGAAAATTTGGAGCGATGTCATTTCCATACTGCAGCTAAAAATGAAATGCATAGAATTGGTCACTTAGATATTAACGATATAGACAAAATTCTGGAAATATTAGAACTATTTGATGAAGCGTTAAAAAAATTACAAGGTGGCAAATACTCAACAATCCATTAGGTATATATTTACATCACTGTTAACTAAGATAATATTAGTTTTGTGAAAGAATTGAAATGTCTATTGTTGCATTTTTAAAAACAGTTGTTCTGGAAAATTTAACAAATTTACACAAAGTTGCATTCTTCTTGTACCCATCTGCAAAAGAGCTCACGAATTTTAACGAGGGTGAACGTAGACACACAAAAGGGAAATATTCAGAAATGATGGACACATTATTAGCGGGTTCTAATAATCCAAATGAAGTCGAGGTGGCGGAGTTGCCATCAATACTTTCAAACAACTTGTTTTCAGAGCTTCTAAAACAGGCTCATTTAGTTAGTAGCGCTGATAAAGTAGCTATCGAGCTTCAGCGTTATGAAAATATGGAGGTTTATTTTCATATGGACTTCGACATAATCAAATGGTGGGAACTTCGTAAAAGTGAAATGCCATTGCTGCACAAATTCAGTTGTGAAATGCCATTACTGCACAAACTTTGTCAACCCCTGCAAGTAGTGCATCGTCGGAAAGAGTGTTTTCTTCTGCTGGAAATATAATTTCAGAAAAAAGACGCCTATTATTGTTAAATGATACAGCAATAAACCAATTGATATTTTTGCATTGCAATATGCACATACCAATTCAAATGAATTAATAAAATAAATCTTTATATTTCGTGTTATTAATTTAATTAACTTACTTATTTAAAAAATTAGCAAAAGGTATTGATACATGTAGCTTAAAACACTGAAGGTGTTCACAACTTCTTGAGGTATCTGGTTATAGTAATATTTTTCTGTGCATTTAATTACAACTGCAAAGCTGTCTTGCACTTGTTATTTAAATCAAGCACTTGATAGTGTGAATCATTCATGCACTTAATTCCCTTATTTCAATGGTACCGCGTGTTATGTTTGGTGAGCACTGAGAGCTAGAGTGTGTAGGTAAGAAAAGAATACGAGTGATTTACTACGCATTTTGATTCCATCCATTCTGCTCTCTGGTAAGCAACTCTGCACGGACGGAATTTCGAAATCTCACCGGCGGTGATGAAGCGTGCAGCTGTTGTCGCGACCACCTTACGGACTTTACGTTCGCCGGTGCGGACAGTTGGAGTGGGAGGAGGAGGAACTTTGCGACCCTAACCCAATCAGTTTTTTTCATTTTATAAAGGTTCGTCGGCCAACAAAGACAAAGTTGGTCGGTATATCAATCGAGAGGGCTACGGCTCGATGATCTGACGCAAGAGGTAGCGTAGGACCCCACTTTATGGCATTTATCAGACCTGCGCTAGCTATTGTTAGGTCAGGCGAGCTGCTGCAAATAACCATAACCCTGGTGGAGGCATCATCGTTCATTTCGCAAAATTCGACTTCTCTATCAGATCTGCCAAACCATTTCCCTTACAATCTGCCGCCAGGCTTGGATGCTAGAGATCGTAGTGTACATTAAAGTCACCCACTACAACGCGGGTTTCACCTCTAAGGAGCGCACCTATGGCAGGCATATATCCTGGGAGCAGGTGACAGAGTGTATATAAACATCCTTCCGATATATATTGTAGTCGTTGCAACGACTTTATTAGACAATATGCCATAAATGTTTTAATATATGTATTGCATTTGAAACAGAAAGAAACTTCCTTATCTTTAACTCTACATGTTTCCATCCAATATTTACTTTTTATTTTGCAAGGACGGTGTCAAAAGCATCTACATGCGTTTCTGTTAGAGCATTATAATATTTTGTATTATTTTTTAGGTTTTTAAACATTTCACGATTTTCAATTTCCAGTTTTGAAACCTTCATTCTGTTTTTTATCATATCCAAAGGCTGATAATTTTCGTCCGTATATGATTACCTTTGCTTTCGCTACATCAGGCACTCTAACTTCATATCGGTCACTCATTTCAATTTCCTTTTTACTTTTATCGTGTTCCTCATCATTTTCACTTTGCATGACCAAAGTACCACTTTTACTACCTAGCACACTGTTTATTTTTAAGTCCTACGGATCAACATTTTTGGTCTTCTTTTGTTTTTTCTACTTCCTGTTTCTCTATAGGCTTTATAATTAATTTCGGCAGCTTAGTTTGTTTACCAGTATTTCAAAAACTCGTTATATATTTTTGTTCTCATTTTCGCTACGTATTATAGCTTAGCATAAATCGTGGCTTGGCCTTTTCACATCGTCCGATATTGCTTTGATTTGGTTCACTTCCAGTAGTTTTTCGCACTCTTTGCATTGCATCAATGCTTTTACTAATATTTTTCCCAATTGATTATAAGAAATGTTTAAGCTATTTTACCTGCACTTTTTGGGATTCTTGAAAGTACTCTTTACACTCTTAGCTTTTTTGGGTATTTTTCTCCATCGATATATTCATACTTCTTAATATATGATCGATATTGCGCATGTATGTGTGACAGCCATCACGTATGAAGCACACACAGCTACTGCCCGTGAGTATATCCTTACTGTACTCATCCAATTCAGAGCATTTTTTGGTCCAGTTAAAGAAGAAAAAGAAAAATTACCCCTTACTAAACCAGTTTGCCTCATTGATAAACTTCAACAGACAATTTACCTCGGTGCTAGAAACCTTACTAAGGTCATCCAGAAACGGTGATCCCAGATGTCGCATCCTGCTTTTACACAGTGCAAGGCACTTACACAGTAGATGCAAGATCGTTTCCTCCTCCTCGTCATTCTTGCAGCTCCTACAGCATCTTCGGAAGGGCACTCCCAACCTTTCAGCATGTATACCTATCAGACAGTGCCCTGTTAGAGCCCCGATCACATTCGAAATGTTTTCCCTTCTTAGAGAGAGAACGCTGCGCGACCGTTTCCGATCCCATTTAGGCCACGTCTGCCTTGAGGTTCGACAGGCCGTATTTTGCCTCCATCTATTGTCAGCTTGTTTATATGTAAAATCTCTGAGTAGCATTTTGCAAGTGGCAAACGGCATATCAATGCGTTCTTTATCCTGAAGAATCTGCTTGGTCGTACCTTGTCTTGCAAGTTCATCTGCCATGCAGTTTCCCTCTATGTCCCGGTGACCAGGGACCCAAATGAGGTACAGTCTGTTCTGCTTAGCCATCTCCTGTAGATATCGGCGGCAGTCCAGCGCGATATTCGAGTTAAACGTGAGAGAGCTCAGAGCTTTGATTGCAGCCTGGCTGTCACTAAAAATGAAGATGTCTCCTCCTATAATCCCGGTCCCTATCTTCTTCACTGGCTGAGACCGCAGCCTGGAAGACGCTGCAGTGATCTGGTAACCTAAAGGAAATTTGCAGGAGAGGGTTTCGTGAGAAAACGCCCCCTCCTACCTGATTATCGAGGTTCGAGCCATCTGTATAGATGACAATGCTCTCAGGTGGAGTGTGAAGTTCAGGTTTCCACCCTTCCCTGCTTGGAATTCGTGGTGTAAAGTTACTTTCATTTACCGATGTCCAAGCACACCGGTCCGTGCTACTCGGAATAGAGCAGAACTTTTTCAAAATACTAGAGTGCCCTTGGCATTCAGGGTGCCACTGGGATGTCTCTCTTAGTCTCAAAGCAGTCATCGCTGCCGTCTGTTGTCCGACCAAATCTAAAGGAAGGAGGTCTAAATTGGCGTTCAAAGCCTCATTTGGCGTGGTTCTGAGCGCCCCACTTATGCAGATCATACTAGATCTTTGCACCTTGGTGAGTAACCTGAGGTTAACCTCTTTGTCTAAAGCAGGCCACCATACGATCACCCCATATAGGAGAACTGTTTTTGTCACTTCGAACTTTTGTATTGATTACTTGTTTGTTGACTGATTATAGCTAATTTTATTAGATATTGTTATTGTATCTATCATAGTTTATACGCGCTCTGCTATTTGAGTCACTGTCTTCAATATCGACTCAAAATGCTTAGCATCTCTGGCAACTTTGATTAAACTCCGCAAACTTTGATTAAACTCTGCAGTGAACCAGACAATATATAGCCAGGCGCCCCAGGGTTCTTAGAGAGGGCTTGCCTCAGAATTACTTCCTCTTGATTGATTTTCCCATGGGCAACGTTTAACAGCTCCGACTGCATATATGAATCTAAGTTGGCAGTCTTTGTACTCGGTCAAACAGCTTGAGGATTTGGATTTCCTGAGACCACCAAGTAGGAGTGCCCCCAACATTGCATATCTTATATTATAACTAAGTATAAACTCGAACTTAATTTATAACTGAGTATAAATTCGAAGAATGACTAACCTCGGTGTCGGAGTTTTCCCATATATGGTGATGGGAATTTGCATATACTCCGAAAATGATAAGAATACTTTGTGCATCCGTCTCCCCAACCGTGTTTATATAGCAAGAAGCCAACCAAAATATGTTCCTTGGAAACTCTTCTATAACCCTATAAAAGATAGGCATTAATGTTATTCCTTCCTATTCTTGGTGTACCTTAATCTGTGATGTGGGTTAAACGATAATATTTGCTGCTCAAGCCACGAACACGTTCTTTGACGACCCGAGGTTCTTGTATGAGCATGATCTCGTCTTCTTTAGCGAGGGAGGCGGAGGAGTATTGCGGGACGCCGCTATACTGTGGTGGAGATTTATTTGTAAGATCCCTACCATGTTCCCTTAAGAATTTCATTGCTTGCCCACTGACCGTTCAGTTGGCGTCCTCTTCATTTGACAGCAGGGAATGTCTTCGCCTTCGTCCGCACTTGCGAACGCCAAAGATTTTATGTCCTCCTTCAAAGTAATGGGCACAAAGAGCTCGCCCACCATTTCCGAACTGGACGCCAACGCGCTGTCACTTGTTTAAAAAGTTCGAAAGCGTCTACGAGTCGAGGGAGGTTACTCTTTGCGCTTTCGAAAATTCTGCTTACTAATGTCCTAGAGATAGGAATATAGAAATATATCATTCTACTGATGTCTGGATTTACAGTATATTTCCCGTTGACGATGTTACTTCGAGAGCATTACATTTGTTCGCTTACACTTGGGGAGACGGACGAAGACAAATATCCGGACGTTATGCTCGATAGAAGGTTTAGCTGGAATACGGGTCTTGACAAAACAATAACTAAAGTCACACGAGCCATGTGAGCTTGTAGAATACTCTTTGGTCGGGGTATGAACTTAAAGATTATAGTAAGATGTTTACTCAAACGGGCTCTGAGTCTTGACCACAGATTTATGTATTGGTATTCTTCGCCGTGTCTCCTATTGAGTCTGCGGGGGAGATTGCTTCGAAAAGCACTATTGATAGACAAGGCGGTTAGGGCTTAGAAACTACAGTTTACTCTCCAATTAAGTTATGCAGGGAGACAAGTGATTCCTCATTAAGCACTAACACTGCCACCATGCCTATGCCTATGGGTTCACCCAGTTTCACCACCTTCCATCCATGCGCGCTGCGAGCCACAACTATCAGTGGCGTAAATGGGCATTGACAGGCCCATAAATTACATGAACCGCTCTAATGCTCTTACAACGGGAGCAAAATCAGACAATTTTTCTCGCAAACACCAAAGACTATTTAAAATATTACAGACACAAAACAGTTAGCATCCCATGTATGGAATACACGCTTCTAAACTTCCTTGTCGACACTGGTGGCAGCACAAAATTTTATAAGCGAAGCGGTTGTGAAAGGAAGTGAACAAATTGAAGCTAGATTTGCCGTACACTCGGCAGGGGCAAGTAGAAATTAATGAAAAAGTTTCTCTAAAACTATTTAACGACATATAGTTCTATATATTTTGTCCTGCCAAGACTAAAGCCATTCGATGGAATCATTGGGGATGATGTCATATGTGTTTTGGGTGAAATTATTGATAAGAAATTACAACGGTAAACTAAAGCGTAGGAAATCGCGAACTGAATAATATAATTGCGAAATTATATTGTACTGAACCGGGTAAAATAAACGTAGTTGCTGAGGCATCGGTAACGGAAGGTAGTCCTACCGGAAACGGCGGTGTAAGACCGGAAACTGGCACAGCCACTGAATGCACTACGAATACAGCCAAACAAGACAATTCTGACCTTATACCACAGGTTGAAGCCCTTATAAATCCCTTTAGAAACCAATTAATTTTCAGGGAAGTAAATAGTCTTCGATTCCTTGAGGAACCACATCAAGACTACCGCAGGTTCTTTATATTATTATCTGAGCATTAAGCGCAAGCTTAACGGGATGACTAAACCCAAGCGTAATTATCGGTATTAAAATTTCAGAGAGGTTTCTGGTCTGTTTTAGGAGGTTTATATCGAAAACTTAGACTAAGAGTAACACAGAGCGAGTTTCAATCACAGTGGACGCTACAATAATACTATCCTTTCCGTTATAATAGGAAACCAACAGACGTTTTTTTCAGCAGATCCAGTGGGATTAACTACCAGATTGGTAAAGTGGTGCTCGCCTATGAAATTGTAAACGCAATCTTACAAAAAGAGCAGTAAGTTTGGAATACGAGACTTAAATTTCATATTTTTAAAACAATACTGTCCACATCACTAGAAAATTCATTAGAGCAATTACACATATTTAAATTAATATAAAGGATTTAAATATTGTCAAAAATACCTTTCGTAATATCATTTGCGAACAACCCATCTGGTCAGAATATTCTGGTGATACCCTATCATATAACAAATGTAACCTTTTTCATATATATAAAAAACATGGTTGTGCTAATCTTCGTTTAAGTTACAATAATAATATTATAGACAGTGTCGGCAACCTCAAAGTGCTCGGTATAATTTGATACAAAACTTACCTTTGGCCCATTGTACTTATTTAAGGAAAATCATTACTACCAGGCTTAATATTTCCTAATACCTTTCCTCTAAGCGTTGCCACATTCAGATGTTCACTCTTAAAAATATCATAAGATCTTTGATACTCTCTAAAATTAACTACGGTTTATCTATTTTCATTCGTTGTGCCGAAACAAATCTCAAAGTTTACGAGCCTTCCCTACATCTGCAACTAAGTTTATCCTCGCTAAAGCCGGTTTACCAAAGATTGCAGAACAAGTACAAATCAATGTTTTCCGCATGATATCTAAATTATACCTCAGCTATAAGCTTGCGAAATCTCTGGGAGTTTCTATCTAACCATCTCTGGCAGCTCCAGAAACCTCACCTTCTTGGTTCTTGAGCACCTCTCCCTTTCTTTCCGCATTAGCCTTTTTACAATTTCCTCTCTGTCTAACCCTGATAATAAAAATCCATTATTATCTTCCATTAGAGATTTTTTAGCAACCCATATAAACCAATTGCGAGTAATGTGGGTTCCAGGACGGATGGGTATGTCCGGAAACGAAGCTGTAGACGAAAAAGCCAAGGTTGCTCTTCATGAGTCTCTTCACATCGATAGCACTTTCATGAAATCCGCTATTTTTCACATTATAAATAATCATATCCGAAACACCAAGGAGTCAGAATGCGCTTCCGCGCAACACCACTATACCCCACTCAACCGAAGTTGATGAAACCCAGATTATCCCGTCGATATTAATTACCTTAAGCGCAATCTTTTGTTCGATTACGTATCGGCCATACGGTTATCTTTTAAAAGGAGAAAATGCACCAAAATGTCGTATCTGCAACTCTCCAACTAGCACCATCAGCCACCTTCTTGTTGACTGCAAGCAATTTTCTGTATCTCGATAAAACAAACACCAAGCGAAAACCTAATGGACTACTTAAAACAAAAAATATGGAAAACATAAACCTAATGCATCAGTTCCTAAAAAAAAATAATTTGCAGTTTTAGATTTAATCAGATTTTTATTTAACTACGGAATAGTCTAACTGTACCAAAATATGTATACATATGTAGAATATCGAACTGAAAGCTTTGGTAGATAGTGTTCGTAATTAAGTATATTAATAATTTTATTATTGATATTCTCATAATAAACAACTAAATATAATAATTTTATATCTGGGCTTATTACATCTTCCTCTGCGGAGCCGCGCAAGGCTTTAACATATTAAAACTTGATTATCCTATTGTAACCATTCGCAATCATATTTTCAGAACCTCGCATGTACTTTGGCAAGCAGTCAATAGAATTGTTACCGTTACCAATAATATCCTAAGTCACAAAAGGCTGGAACAATTTTCCCAGAAAATTCAGCAAACAACCATGATTCTGAAGGATGAGAATTATGAACAGGTTCACGCCTGTAAAATGACCAAAGCAGTCGTTGTTAGCAGCAACTTGCTAAGCAAAGTAGAAATCAATCAACTTATCAACGAAATTGAAGTCTTTCCTTACAGCAACGTCGTGGAGGCAATTGAGTATAGTAAACCATCGATTTTCACTAATGGTTCTCTTTTACTTTATGTGCTATCTTTGCTGAAAGTGATGGCAACGACCTTACAAAACGGCGAGCATATACATAGATATGAAGTATGCAACAATCATGGCTAATAAAAACCAGACATATGACATTAGAGCCCGATGTTTACAACTTACATCTGCCATGGTTTGTGAAGAGATCTCTCTTGATCTACTGAAGGAAGATGAATGCGTGCTATGACTACTCAGAGGAAGAGAAAACCACTGCCGGTACTCACCTGAGTCCATTGTAGTAGTTATCATAGAGGAAATTTCAGGGGCACTGTAAGGACAGGTAATAAGTCTAACTATCTCTTTGGTTCATTTATTCTGCACACGAGACAGTCAGCATCAACAGCCTAATTTATTGGCGCATTAGTAATTCAGAGCTCTAAGTACTACCACCCATCTTGACCATCGTGAGGAATAAAACTCTGACCGTAAAGTTCATCGGACGCAACAGGAAATGGTAAACTTCTTCGCTACCTAAGGGGAAAAACAAATTGGTTCATCACGTCAGTAGTCAAGGGTTTTACTCTATTGGTGGCAGTAATTTGGTGCATTTGGAGTAAAATAACTACGACATTAAGAATTCCTGCCATGAATTTCCGATCTTTAAAGGGGAGGAGTTAACACATTCGGCTAGTTTCCACTTCCGCCATTCCTACGGCGCTGCAGCGTCAGCATAATTGGATTACTCCGGGTTCTCAAATATATTTATTGTGTATGCTACTGAAATACGGTACCAGTGTGAAGTCAAGGCCAAAGTCGCTTGCACCCAGACCCATTTCAGTACATCAGCAACAGAAACAGAAATAAGTACTTCCGACTTCTGTGACCAAATCTGAATGAAAGCAATATTTTTTACCATTGTAACTGTATATCCGTTTGGTTCAATCATTTTTTATTATGCACGCGTTCTGCAGCGAAGGCGTCACGTCGCGATTGTCAAATAAAGTAAGCTGTGTATATTTCTATGATGGCTGTTGCGATGGCGTTACGATTGCGTTAGCACCGGGCATAGGTCAACTGTCTACTTTTCTATTGCATTGATGTGTTGACAGAGGTTGTTATTAGTTTTTGGAAACGAGAAACTTATTATATGAATTACCTGCACATAAAACAATACACTTCAACTAAAGGTCTAAAAAATTAAAATCCATTATTTTGTTAATTTAGCACACACCAAAATATTGTGGATGTGGTTATCAGCTGTTTGTTTGTTGTATTAAAAGCAGTACAAGGCATGCTGTGTAACTGTTGTTTTCTCAGGATTGTGAGCGAGCGAACGCATGCTGTGTACTTTAAGCTTCAAAGTGGGTTACTGACACTATGTTTGTATGCGTGACACACACAATATTTTCGACAGAAACTGCCGGATTTCAAGATCAAAATATCTACTCAACTTTGATATTTTACTTTGAAAGACGTAGCGATACTTCTGAGATAGCTGTCTGACGTCTAATTTTGCAATTTTCCACTGATTGCAGCGTTGTAAATATAGCGAAGTTTATTTATGTGCTAGGTTTCGCCGATCTAAGCAGGGTTAGATGTTGACTGAAGGCAGCACTTAGGCCCAGACAAAGGAACGTTCGTAAACGTGTTCGCCGGGGACTAGATGGACTTAGTGGGCGAAGCCGTGGGATTTTTCTGGTTGTCACTAATTCCTCACTTAGATAACGAAGCGCAAATTCTCCTTGTTAAGAAACATAGCAATATGCTGAATGAACAGTTTCTTCTAGGTTGTCATCGCAGAGATCACCCCTATTGAACACCTTCATCCGGTCCCGCCCTGCATATGTACACCGTAATGTTGTTGTTGTGGAACGGTTACCCAGACCCTGCAAGATTGAGTCAGCCATGGTCATTATCATCAAACTCCTCTAGGGGGAGGCCCAAGAAGCGCGCAGTTTCGGCAGGGTCGGACCAAAGGGAAAGCGGTGTTAGATGACTAGGTTTTAAAGGGCAAGTGAAAAGGTTGGTGGTAACGTGCGGGAAGTTATCACATGCTGGACATACATTACGTACGTCTGGGTTGATTCTGGAGAGGTAGGAGTTTAACCTGCTACAATATCCAGATCGTACTTGAGCCAGAGTGACGCGGGATTCACGAGGCAGCTGAAGCTCCCCTCCCCTGGTTTGGGTGGCGGTTTGACCCCGAAGACAGCAATCACAGGACGACAGTTGACGAAGGTGTCGTTTAAGACTACCCGGTAGGCAGAAGGGTTCAGTCAGTAGGTGGTGAGTGACTGGATTCGTCGGACATATCAAGAAGACGTCTTATGATGTGTCTCTGAGGCGGATCTCCGGCAAGGAGGTACCTGTTTGGATGGGCACTACGGTGGCAACCGACGAGAAACTGCTTGGTGAGCATAAAATTATGCTACCTAACTGGAAGCATTAAAGCCTCATGGTGTAGATGTTCAACTGGTGACATCAAAAGGCATCCGGTTGCTGTCCGGAGTGTTGCGTTCTGGGCAGCCTGTAGTCTCATCCACTGGGTCCTACTTTTCCCAGGCGCCCAAATAGGAGCGGCATAGTCTAGAACCGACCGGTCAATCGTCTTGTATGTTGGCAACAACGTTTCTTTTTCTTTGCATCAAGTTCTGCCGGCTAGCGACTTGAGGACTTTGTGGCGGGTCATGTTATTTATTGACGATTGCGGATGTGGGCGCAGAGAAAGAGTTCAGGCTGTCAAACGTAACACCCAAGATTTTTGGGCGGTTTACTGTTGGTAAAGGTGTACCATCCACATGTATGTTTAATTGCATCCTGACCTCCTTCGTCCAGGTGGTAAATAAGGTCGCCGAGGATTTAGCAGGGGATAGAAACAAGTTCCGGCCAGTGAAGAAACGAGCAAGGTCTAAGAGATAACCGTTCACTTTCGAGCACATGTCATCAATTGCGTTGCCGGATGTCATAATCGAACAGAACGTCTGAATATGACCCTATTGAAACTTCCTCGGGTGGCTGAGGGATCTTCAAGATATAGTGATTAAACAAAATCGGGGAGAGAACGCTACCTTGTGGTACCCCTTGTTTAATTTATCTCGGTTTTGATGTTGAGTCTCTAAAATACACCGACGCCTGTCGACCACTCAGGTAGTTCGCAGTACACCGCGTCAGACCCTGCGGGAGAGTAGATGTTTGAGACATATTCAAGTAGCGTTGAATGATTGACCGTACCAAAGGCCTTTGATAGGTCCAACGCCACTAAAACGGTTCTCCCACAGGGGCCACGAATCACCTGGGTGTTTATGACGTTTAGTGCTGTGTACCTTTCGGAAGCCGTGTTGATGCTTAGCCGTGCCCAGGTGGTGTGTAAAATAGGGAAGCAGCATAGCCTCGAGTGTCTTTACCACTGGTGAAAGAAGGGAAATCGGTCGATTCACCCTTTTCGGCCAGTTTCTCTGGTTTTAGCAGCGGTATCACTCTCCCAGCCTTCCAAATCTCCAGAATGATGAGGGTAGATGTAGACAATTTGAAGAGTCTCGTTTGGTATGCTACCGTGGGACCCAAATTTTTCAGCACCAACACGCTTAGTCCAACAGGGCCAATTGCCTTGGAGACTTTCGCCTTCCCGATGGCTCCTGTAACCTTGCTACAGGTTAAGGTAAGCGGCACGCCTGGTTTTGGCAGCTTGCGTAGCCTTCTGGACACCTTCCGTTTAGTCCTATCCACCGAAGGCTGCAGTATAAACAGTCGGCTAAAGTAGCTCGCGCATCTCTTCGGGTCCGACGAGGCGCGGTCACCGAATGAAATCTTCACTCGATCATCATGCTTCGCCGGGTTGGACGGTGGTCCAAAGCTTGCCCACACCCACCGCGAAGTTCCAGGAATTCAGGTGCTCCATTCACTTGTTCCAGGGCAGCAGGTAACAGGGGGTATATAAATATTAAATATTTCGAGCTCGACATTGCCTGACCGGATAGCTATGCCCTGACATTCAACGGTAGTATACCTACGGCCAATGTCTTCTTCGATAAGACGATATTGCACTGTGTGGTGTGTGATGAATGCTAAGCCACCACCATTATCACGCTTGCGATTCTTACGATGTACATTATATCCGTTGCAATTCCGTGTCTTAGATCGCGGCTATCAATAACTACTTCCACTTGATATACTTATAGTGACTGCTTCGGGGATGCAAAGCAATGTACGAAGCTGCGATATACATCGAAAACCACACTTTGAAACACCAACGCAGCTTTAAATAACATTCCGTGCTTTACAATGCATTTTGTTGAATTTTTATTCCGGAAGACCAGTTGGATCAGCTAACTGAGTTATTATCAATGACTCCAGTGGATACCCCTGACCTCCAAGTGGCAAACTCCCTCTCTGACTGCTCAGAAATTAGGGTACTTTAAATGGTGCCTGATTCGTGGCAGGATGGTTATCATTGCAAACAGCTTCAACATTAATGCTATAGGAGCGCTTCCGGTTCATATACAGACTAAATGGTTTTGTTGGATCATCAAACTACGTGAGTGCAATCAATTACACTTAAAACTCTCTTCAAGTCGAACTTAATATAAAACCTAGACAAAACATAGAATAACTGGGGGGATTCTGAATTTATTTTATATAATTTCTGTGCTTGAAGTTACCCAACTTTTATAGCCAACTACTTTTCATTTGATGTGGGAAAGTTTACTTTCGATGGGTTCACTTTCAGTATCAAGCTCGTAATGTATTTGATAGATCGAAAGAAAGAAATATATGATTGGCATTGGGCATTAATATTTTTTGCAATACATTTGTGGTAGGAGCTTTACATATGTAAAAAATGAAAGACAGGAAAAAAATCGTACACCAAACGGTGGTGAAGTTATTTGATCGTATTTTGCCAAAATTCCTCAATAAACGCTTTACGTACCTTCATCGAGATACAAAAATTTTGTTTGAAAAAGGGGGGAAGAAGACTTCTCAACTGCTGTCGTCGCAGAGAGTTTTCATATTCTTCCTCGTCGCACCTCCATTTTAACAATTTGTGGCTAGTTTTTTGCCAATTTTCGCCATGACGTGTTAATATTTTGGGGAATTGATTTGTCTCATGTCAACTTTAATAGCGTTAATGTGATAAGATTTTAACGTTATTAATAAGAGGGCATAGCAAACCCAGATTATCAAATATACAAGATGCGACTGCTTAGTGGCCTGTATGTCAAGGGAACTTCAGTCGATTTTACATTTTATTGCACGAGTACATTAATTGTGCTGGTTTCGACTGGTTAATTTGATTGATAATGATAATATTTCATTAGACGCTAATGAAGTTACATAAATAAATAAAATATTCCGCCTAAAAAAAATAAAATATAAGAAAATCTAAATCTTAAATATAAGAAAATCTTAATATTTTAGCTCTTAATCCTGTTAATAAACAGAGCTGCAAAGTTTGTAATAAAATTAATCCAATAGCTAGCGTATGATTTGATTTGAATAAAAATAAAACTTGAGATTAATGCTGAAGAAAATAATAAAAATTGTATAATATCAGATGATAGTTTATTTAAAATATTAGTTTTAGAGATTAATGATAAAGTTTCTACTTTTCTTTTTAAGTTTTAAAAGATTATTCTTATTTTTGATTTACAAGACCAATGTTTTTGTTAAACTATTAAAACTAATGTTAATAATTTTATACTGAGCGTTACCTTGATTTTTATTTTTAACATGTGTTTTTGCATTTATTATTAATACTTTTAAAATTAGAATTAATTGTACTAAATTTTTTTAATTTTTTTTTATTTTCTTAAGCTTAATAGACTTTAGAGGATTATTTTGTATAATATTTTTAACTTTTAGAGTTTGTGAAAGGGCGTTCGACCTTTCTATTTTAGTCTCAATAATTCGAACTCATGGAAATTATAATTTTCAATATTTTACAATGTTAAAAATATTTTTTATGATAATTTTATTATTCCTGTTTATTATATAAATTATTTATTTTGATGGTTTAAAATTTATTATGTGCTTTTTATTTTATTTTTATATATTTTTGTACAAATTATTTTGTAAATATTTCATACATTTTGGGTTATGATGTTTTTTCTTATGGTTTAATTTTATTAAGCTGTTGAATTTGCATTTTAATAATTACTGCAAGTGAATCTGCTTAGAAATACAATAATTATAAACATTTATTTTTGTTTAATATTATAATTCTTTTGTTATTTCTAATCTTAAGATTTACTAGAGTAAATTTATTTATATTTTATTTATTTTTGAAAGTATATTGATTCCAACTTTATTTTTAATATTAGGTTGGGAATGTCAACCTGAACGGTTACAAGCTGGAGTTTACTTACCATTTTATACTTTACTAGTTTCTTTACTTATACCAGTAGGGATTTTTTATTTATATAATAATTTAATATCATTAAATTATTTTTTAATAAACAATTATTTATTTAATTATAAAAGATTGTATTTGTCTTCATTTTTTTTTTTTAATTTTGCTTCTGGGTCTATAATTTTAGCAGGTATTATGTTAAAATTGAGAGGTTATTGGTTTTTACGTGTATTTTCTTTTTTGCAAATTGTTGGAATTAAGTATAATTACACTTACATTAGAATTAGATTTTAGAATTTATTTATTTTAGTATGTTCACGTCAAACTGATTTAAAAGCTTTAATTGCTTTTTCATCTCTAGCTCATATAGGAATTTTTTTAGGAGGTCTTATAACTTCAACTTATTGAGGATTTTGTGGATCTTACAGTTTAATGATTGCTCATGATTTGTGTCCTTCAGGTTTATTTGATTTAGCTATTATTACTTATGAACGGTTAGGAAGTCGTAGTTTATTAATTAATAAGGGGTTATTAAATTGTATACCATCAATAACTTTATGCTGATTTTTGATAAGTGTTTGTCCATCATTAAATTTATTAGGTGAAATTTCTTTATTAGAGGGAGTAAAATTCTTGAGTACTTTTTATTATTTCTTCATTGATTTCCTTTAAATTTGTTAATCTTAAAGAGAGATATTTGTATATCTTAAATTTAAATTTAAATAGTTTATAATAAAATATTGATTTGTGGTGTCAAAGATATGATTTCATCATTTTAGATCGTGAAAAAATATCTATTAATTTGTAGATAATTCCACTTAATCCTTTTTAGAATCACAAATTTTATTTTTGGATTAAAATTTTTATTAAATGATTTATGTATTTTTTTAGAATGAGAATGATATAAATATTAATCGTTTTATTATATTATTTATTATGTTTGTTTTATCAATAATACTATTGTTAATTATTTGCCCTAATTTAATTAGAATTTTATTAGGATGTGATGGGTTAGGGTTGGTTTGTTATTGTTTAGTTTATTATCTTCAAAATGTAAAATCATATAATGCAGGTATATTAAATGCGTTATCAAATCGTATTGGTGATGTAAAAATTACGGTAGTTGAAATTTTATTTTTTACTTAGAATTAATAAAAAATACAATTGAGATAAAGATTATTGATTCTAGTGCTAGTTTTAAATTTGATTTAAAAAAATATATTGCTCTTTCTACTTTAAGTCAATTAGGATTAATAATAAGAATTTTATCTATAGGATTTTACAAATAAGCTTTTTTCATTTATTAACTCATACTTTATTTAAGGCTTTATTACTTATATGTATGTGCTGGGGCCATTATTCATAATGTAATTAATTTCCAAGATGTTCGTTTAATAGGAGGGTTAAGAATTTACATACATATATACCATTAACAAGAAGTTGTTTGTTTTAATGTTGCAAATTTGGCTTTTTAGCTGGATTTTATTCAAAAAATTTAATTTTGGAAACAGTTTGTTTCGATAACATAATTCATTCATTCTTTTTATATTTCTTTCAACTGGCTTAAATGTTTGTTATTCTGTACGTTTAGTTTATTATACAAAAAGAGGTGAATTAAATTGGGGCTCTTTAAATATATTAAGAGATGAAGGTTGAGTTATACACCGAGGAGTAATAGGTTTATTAATTATAAGAATTATTGGTGGTAGAATATTTAGTTGAATAATTTTTCCAACACCTTACATAATTTGTTTATCTTATTATATAAAATTATTTCCATTATTTGTTTGTATCTTAGGGGGATTAACTGGATATATTATTTCAAATGGTTCTTTATTTTATTTTAGTAAATCTCTAAGTAATTATTTAAGAAGTTATTTAGGCCACCTAAGGATAGTAAGTTAGGTTAGATTAGGTTGGAGTGGCAGCCGCCTGCAGCGGCTCACTTAAGCCAGTATTAGGATGCCTATTTTGTTACTACAAGGAAAAATTTTGTACCATCCAAGAAGAAGAAAATTACCCTTCACCAAACTATTTTGCCTCGGTGATGAACCTCAACTTTCCAGTTCAACTTCCTATCTAAAATAACGCCTTGGGACTTGTAGAAAGACTTAACCGGATACCGTTTAGTACCGGTAGAGTCATCGAAGACACTTTATACCTTCTCGTGAAGAGTACAAGTTCCACCTTACTTGAGCTGACCCTACTCCCGCAGTGGGTGGACCACTTGGATATCTCCCGAAGTGCTCGTTGCATCAGCTCGCATAACGTCTGAGGTTTCACAGAAGTGGGGATAGGACACCTCCTTGTGGCGTCCCCCTCGACACTTGCCGCGACAATTCGCTCGCACCCAGCTTAGCCCTTACTACCCTGCAACAGGGTAGCTGAGCGATAAACTCAACCAGTGAGTGTTCAACCCCTAGATCCCTAACGGCGCCTGTTATAGCTTCTGGAAGCACGTTATTAAAGGCGCCTTCAATGTCCAGGAAGGCTACAAGACAGAACCCCTTGACGCTGAGAGACTTCTCAATATAGCCGACCAAGCTATGGAGTGCAGTCTCAGTAGATTTGCCTTTGCGGTAGGCATGTTGGTCATTAGGCAATAGTCGACTGTCGATGGTATCGAACAGATAGCTACTAACAATCCTTTCAAGTGCCTTAAGAGCAAAGGATGATAGACTGATAGGCCTAAGATCCTTTGGATTAATGTGTGAGGCCTTACCGGCTTTAGGAATAAAAACAGCCGTGACATTTCTCCATGCCAACGGTATGTGATTCAGTTTGCAGACACCTTCAGTGTCTTAATTAGCTGGGCAGGTATTATCCCATCCGGCCCTGCAGATTTGTAAGCTTTGGATAGCCCATTTAACCTTTTCTACCGAAACCGGGGTTGGAAAAGATAAACGGAGGAATTCCTTCCTCCGCAGTTGTATTCCCTGGGAAGTGGGTATCTCGTAGCAGTTCAAGGGTTCCCTTTCCCGTTGAGGTCCAGGAACTGTCTTGCTTTTGCAAGAAACCTATCGGGTTAGAGGATCCTGAGAGAACTTTCCTTAGCCTGGCTGTCTCGGAAGCACCCTCGATGCCGCCGCAGAAGTTTCTCTACGAAGATCTCTTTGCCGCCCTTAAAGCTTTTTTATAGGTCTGAAGAGACTTTTTGTACTCTATCCATACCAGCCCGAGACTAAGTCTTTGGCTTTTTTGAAATTTTTCCTACAAGATTTACGTAGTGAGTCCAACTCACGTGACCACCAATGGGGCTTACGTTTGCCCCATTGTTTTGGTTCAGGGCAAGCCTGATCTAGAGCATTTGAGCAGGTCAGCGTAAATACGTCCATCATGTTCTCTAGATCCCCGATACAATTAGGTTCAATAAGAGGTTCGCTGGTTAGCCTATCCTCAAATAACATTTTATAAGAGTACCAATCCGCGTTTGTTAGGTTTTTACGCACCTTTGGGCTGGTAATAGAAAAGTTCAATACGATTTCAATATAACGATGATCAGAGAAGAAATGTTCATGTAGATCCCGCCAACTCTCGATAAATTCAGATAGACTACGACTACATAGAGTTATATCTAAAACTTCTTTACGATGCTAGTAATGAAGGTGGGATCCCTACCTTTGTTGCATATAAGTAGGTTAGTTGTAAGAAGGTAGTTGAAAAGTAACTCATCTCGATCATTGATATCCGTGCTTTCCCAGCTGACATGGTGAGCATTCGCGTCGCTGCCGACCAAAATGTGTCCGCTCTCATAACTGGACACCAAGTTCCGCACCATAGAGGGAGGGGAGTACTCGGCTTCGTACGGCATGTAAGCCGATGCTGGCACAATTGACATACCCCCTATCTCCGCGAGAATCGCCGTGACGTCGCAATCACTGTAATTAGATAAAAGAAAGATATCTTAAAACCGGTGGCACTCAACCCACATACCCTTGAGTTGCAAATCCAAGGTTCCTGAATGAGTACCACCGTAATGCAGTCTTTGCTGAGGCGACCTAGGAGAGTAGCTGGGGTTGCTTTAGAGCGATGGAGGTTTATTTGCAGCACCCTCATACGAGAAAGCCGCTTCCTCCCCTCCAGCTACGATAGTGACGTCAGCTTCACACTCCCCGTCACTCAGAAGCAACTTCTCCTCCGCAAACATCCTATGCATTGTTGGTACAATGTTTGTCTGGGAGGAGACGCTGCCTTCAGCGTCGGAGAGTTCCGGTTCCGGCTCCGCACCAGAAGCACGCTGAGCGTCCACCACCTCCAACTTAGCCCCTTGGTAGACAGAACCCCCCTTTGCAACGGCGGCCTTGTACAGCGCCACCGATCTCAGGTCCTCACAGGCGACCACCTTAATGTGGCCCTGGTACCAACAAGCGTCCTTACAGGCCGGGGGGTTCCGGGGTTTTCCAGCAGAACGTCAAAGATGACGTTCGCCAGAGCTGCCTTCACCCACCTCCACTGGTCTTTTGGTATGGACACGAATTCGTTGCCTCGGTCCAGGACCCCAATAAGGATCCTGTCCTTCACAACCTCGGCAATGCTAGGCCTGTCCACCCAGGAGTGCGGCCGGATGCTCTTCGAGGCCGGAGTTTTTTCCTCCGCTGATCTCTGTCGTTTAGACGGAGGCACCCGGTTTTTCACTGAAGCCCCAGTGAACCGCAAATAAGCCAGCAGAGCTTTCGCCCTTTCCACACCTTTTTTCGCGTTCTGGGACAGCGTTTCTAACGGGACCCCGTCGTATCTTCTTAACGTCTTCGTGGCCTTACGCTTGTCAGAGAATTTGGGCCGCTCCGACTCGAATTTCTGAGAGGCGTGGCTCGTGGTTTCCTTCGCTGCTACGCCCTCCATATTTTCGTATGCGGCTGCTTGTCGCCTTAATCCACTCGGGCCAGGCCGTGAGACCTCTGCCTTCGCGAGATTAGGCTTCGCAGCCGCGCCAGTGTTTGGCGGGCCCCTAGTGCCTACCGCCACGGAACGATCTGCCGTTTCCAGCACAATCCCCGCAGCTTTACTGGCCCGAGCCCTACATTGATTCTTATAAAGAGCCTCCTTCTTAGTTCGTAGTGGCATGGAAGTGCTCGAAAGGAGCAACCATGCCAACACTTAAGCCTCATCCCCACGCCAAGAAGACCAACGATGATGAGGAGGATAGTAAGTTAATAAATATAATTTTAAAATTTTTGAAGAGAAAAATGAAATAAATAGTTGGAAAATATATGTAAAAAATTTAATATAACAATTAAACTAAAAGATAAAAACGTGTAAAAATAAAAATAAAGTTCAAATGATTCATTACTTTGTATATCAGTTAGTATTCATCCTATCTGATTAATTGATGAAAATGCTATTAATTTTCATAAAGAAGTTTGGTTTAATCCATGTAATTAATAAAAATGAGTTTATTCAGGATAATCCTTCTATTACATTTGGAAATCAAAAATGGGATGGGGCTGCTCCACTTTTTAGTAATAATGAAGAATAAATAATTGAATTAATGTATGCCGTATCCTGTATTATTATTGGATAATTAGTTAAATATATTATAATAATAGCAAGTAATAACACCGAGGATGCTAAAGCTTGGGTTAAGAAGAATTTAATAGATGCTTCTGTTGATATCAAATTATTGTCTCTTATTAGAGGGATAAAAGACAATAAATTAATTTCTAATCCTATACAAGCTCTTAATCATAAATTAGCGGATACTGTAATTAATGTATCTATAATTAAAATAAGAATGAATATTAGCAGAATTATTTATAATTAAAAAGAAAAGAAAAGGATTATAACCTTTATAAATGGGGTATGAAGCCAGTAGCTTAATTAGCTTGTCTTTTTATATTTTATTCTATGATGCAGAAAAGTTTTGATACCTTTAGGAATAGTTTAATCCTATTAAATGTAAAATTTAATTGTAGTTAATTTTATACAAAAGGTTTATATTAGTGAATATAAACTTATTAATGAAAGGGGGTCACTTTAATATATGTGTATATATAAGAATTAATTAATTTATTAAATTAACTAAATTAAAATAATAGGAATATTTATACTAAGCATACAATATAATATGTTATATGTATATTGTTAATCTTATGTATGTGAATAAATTATTACTTTTAAATTTAAATAATAGGGGTTCTTTTAATTATTAAATTTAATAATTTGTTAAGAGAAATTACATTAAAAGAATTTTCTTATAGGGAGGAATTTACTTTTATAAAATTATTTAATTGATAATAATTTATTTATTTATTTATTTTCGTAGATTAGCTTATATGTGTATAGACTTATATGCTAATTACTAAGCTATAGCTACAAGGCCTTAAGCTTAACTATATAATATATTATTGTACATGACTTTTAACTTAGAGTAGAAAATATAATTTTGTTGTTTTTAGGAATTTGATAATGTGGGTGGTCGCTTCCTTGGAAGGAGAGGAAAGGGCAAGTAAGGGATTGGAATTTTTGAATATGTATCTCTGTCTTGTGTAAAGCGAGCAGTTCAGCAGTAAGTGCTTGATAGTTACTAGGTACATGTTGGGGTGTCGGTATCGTTTGTAATGTAACTGTGTGTAAGCTTTGTATGACCTAGTCGCAGTCTTTCAATTTTCGTAATGTCTAATCTGCTGAATTCGTTGTTGTTGAAGTTCGGTAAATACTTTATATTCGTTTTGTTTGCGTTTATTTGTGTATACCAACCATTTGACTTGTTGAATGTTGTTTGGTGTTTTTTTAAGATTTCGTGTTTTATGTATATATTAACATCTTTAGTGGAGTAATTATTAGTTTATATCAGTGGTAACACATGAGCGTCTTCGCCGCCTTGTCTGCTGTTTCATTTCCGCTGATTTGAGCATGACCGGGAACCCATATTAAAATAATTCTCCGGAAGGTATGTATCAGTGTATTTGCCTCTAGCGAAGATAAAGAATCTGAGCAAATAGCATATCTACCTTTTTGATTTTTAAAAATATCAATAGCTTCAGAAAATGCAATAATTTCAGCGTAGAAAATAGAACTATACTCGAGTAGATTTGAGATTTTGACAATATGATTTAATTTTGTTATGCTGTATGTAGTCTTTTAAATTTGATTTTATTTCTTGGAACATAGAGTTAAATTGTGAAGGGTTTGTGATGTTTTTAGTATGTATTCGTAGGGCCGTAGTGATCGATGTTGGCTTGAGTCGCCAAGGGGGCCGGTTTGCGCTATAATTAAGTTGTCGTATATTCATTTTGGTGCTAAGTTTATAAATTTTTTCTATGGCGCTTGGGATTCGGGATGCATTTCGTCGTTTCGAAAAAATTTTTGCGCATGTTGCTAAAGGGTTGCCATATGTATTCTTTATTGCCCTTGAAAGCTTTAGCGTGACTAGGTCTCTTTGATCTTCCAGGGTTAAAATATTCGCTTCGTATAATAAATTAGGAGTTGGAGTTGAGCGCAGGGAGCCTAATGCTGTTCTTATTGACTGATTCAATATTGCCTTTATTTTATTAAGTAAATGTGGTGGAGCATACCCATACAAGAATATACCATAGCTTATTTTCGGGAAGATTAAGGTTTTAATTAGAGAAACTAATGAGAGAGTGTCCCAGTTCAGTTTTGTACTTGATGGACACTTTATAATGTTGAGCTGTTTAGTGATAGAAGACGAAGGGTATTCTATTTGAGAGTTATATCTGTATCTCTTGTTTATAACGACTCCAAGTACTTTTATTTCGCTAGCTTCAGTCAGAGGGTTGTTCGAGGAGATTATACTGCAGGTACAATTATGCTTTCTACAGATATGAGCGTATCTACATTTCGTGGAAGATAGAGTCGCACCTGAGTTTTCACACCATTATTCAATTTCTTTAAATATGTTATTTAAATTTATTTGCGGGTTTTTTTGTTTATCTGATTTGATTATTATGGTAAAATCGGCTTCGAAGGCGCTGCAGTTTATTTTTTTATGTAAGGAAAATATTGAGCTCAGCTTGTTGTAGGCTATCAAAAAGAGGATGACCAATAGTGGGGAGCCTTGCGGTATACCATTATGCATATTTCTTACATCTGAATAAACTCTACCAACTCTTACTGCTATTTTCCTATCTTCCACTCTATCAATTGTTCAATTATAGCATGTAATCCTATTTTTTCGTATGCTTTTTCAAAGTCTAATGACACAAGCGTTATGTGGTTTCTAGCAGATTTGCAATTAGTCTATATATAATAAACTGTCTGCTGTAGATTTACCACTTTTAAACCCACATTGGTGATTGTTTAGCAACTGACTTGTGGACACAAACCACCACAGCCTATTCGCTATAATTTTGTCTAGGGCTTTTGCGAAACACAAGTTAAGTGATATTGGCCTATATAAATGTGCTAGAGTTTTGCCAGATTTTGACTTAAGTATCGGGATGACTGTACAGGATTTGAAACTCTGTGGTATTTGACTGCTAAATATATTGTTATAGAGTTTTAATAATCTGCTTCTAACTGATTCAGATGCGTTTTTAATCATTGGATATGAAATCCGATCCCTACCTGGAGTTTTTCCTTTTAACTTTGAGAGGGCTGCCGAGAACTCTAAATTGTAATTTTTTCTTCGATTGCTTTTACTTTAGGACTTGGGTTAGTTGCTGGCAATTCCTGAATAATTGTTTCCTTTTGTTTTTGGAATTTGGCAGGAATCTTTTCATCAGCCGAGTTTGTCGACCAAAACTTACAAAATTCTTTAACTATTTTAATATTGTCTGTATACATTTCGTGGGGCATGCTTACACTTCTTAGGCAGTGAATACCGTGACTTACCTTGTAGCCGCAGAAGCTGTGGATATTCGCCCATATTTTTTTTATGGGTGTAGACGGGTTAATTTCAGCTGTAAAATATTGGATCGACTGTCTTTTCGTGACTTTAATCTCGCGCTTGAGTTTAGCATTAGCTTTTTTATATTGAAGCAAATTTTCCCTAGTGATATTTCTTCTAAATTCATACCATCGTTTGGTCTTCTCTTTTTTCAATTCACTGAGATGCTGATTCCACCACGAAACCGACCGTGGAGAATTTTGCTGACGTGGTTGTGGGATCGATTCATTAGCAGCCTGTAAAATAACACTGTGGAACAAATTCAGGTTAACAAAAGTTAGGTCGATTCTGAGAGTGAGGGGTGAAAATAGAGGCTAAATTAGAATACCCGTATCGCGGCGTTTGTTTATGTTAGCTCGAAATTTTTTTAATCGACCTTCGAACTTTGCAGCCAAATGCCGATTTTAAGCATATTGTTTATATGGTTTTTTGGCTATCACTCGTCGACTAATTGATATTTTTTCAATCTGTTAAAGCCAAATTATTGCTAGAGACCTGTGCAACAATTAAAATTGAAAAAAACATTGATTTAGAAAATTTTTGAAGTGCTTAGGAAGCAAAATGTTGTAAATTTTTTTTTCATGCTTTTTGAACATATTTTCCACAAAACTAAGTCTTTTTTGCTTTCTGTTTGATCTATAATATGCTTCTTAGTTTCTTCAATAAATTTCATTTGAAAAGAAAACAATCATAATACAAAACTTGCGTTTTCCAGCTTAATATTAATTTACTTCTCATTTCTTATGTACCATATTTTCAGTATTGGTTTTGAAAAACATTGAAAAAGAAATTATAAAAATATGGATATGGAAAATATAATTTTGAAATATTAGTTATGAAAAGTTTTAAGTAAAAAAATTAAATAAATTAAATTAATGATTTGGCCAGTTGCCGTTTAGCAGGCGGCTGTGGATCAACGTCACTGCTCTCTCTAATATCTTGGTCATCGTCGTCATCATCAGAAAGGTCGATAATTTCGTCCAACAGATATTCGGAATTTAATCTTTGTCTTCCCCTTCTTCCTCTTTTTCCTCGTCTTCCTCTTCTTCAAAGGTGTTTTTATACCACCAACAAATTCCAGTGAGTATTGCATCTGGAGATTTCTTGTCAACGATGTTAACGATTGAAAACTATTTTCGTTTCAGGTACAGAGGTACTTCGCCATTGCACGTGGCGTCAATAACTTTTTTAATAAAGAAAGGTAAAATATTTGTTAATTTATCGGTACTGTTCACTCCGTTCATTATGAGATATTTTGGCCCATTTGACATAACTTTTAACACTTTTGTTTTATCTGTTTGGAACAGTGGTTGCTCCATCGTTTTTGGTTTATTTTATATGTAGATTTTTGTGTGAAATTTTATTTGTTTAAATAATAAATAATTTTTATTATAATCTCAGTAATTAATTTTATAAATCAAGGAAACTTGGGAGTAGTAATTTCATTAAGTATTGGCTAAATTTGTGCCAGCAGCTGCGGGTTACACAAATAATACAAATAAAATTAGTTCAGTGCAAGTTAGACTTTATAATTATAGAATATATTTAAATCTATTAAGTGAAATTTTATATGTATACATTTTTATTTAATTAATGTGGAAGCTTTTAAATTTTATTAAAAAAATTGGATTAGATGCTCTATTATTTAAAATGTAAATTATAAACACTGAGGTAGTATTGGTTATGTTCTTGAAACTTAACAATTGTTGCGGTATTTTAGTCTATTCAGAGGAACCTGTCCAGTAATTGATAATCCACGATGTACCTCACATAAATTTGTTTGCAGTTTACATACCGTCGTTAGACAATATTTTATTACAATAATGATTTTCTTAAATTTTTATTAAGATTTATACCGGATCAAGGTGTAGCTTATATTAAAGTTAGAGATGGGTTACAATACAATTACAATTATTATTATTGGATTTACATTTGAAATGTTTAATTAAATTTTAAAGATAAAAAATTTGATTTTAGCTTTAAAATATGTACATATCGCCCGTCGCTCTTATTATTAAGGTAAGATAAGTTGTAACATAGTAGATGTACCGGAAGGTGTATCTAGAATGACAATTTAAAGCTCATTTAGTAAAGTATTTCATTTACATTGAAAATATTTTTGCGCAAATCAATATAAATTGATTATATTAAAATTTTTTTTCTTAATTTTTATTTTATTTTTTATAATTTATTATAAATAATTATATAATTGAATGTTTTATTTGTTTTAGTAATTTTTATTGAAAAAATAATTTTTATAATAGATTATTACGTATTGTGAAAGAATATTGAAATATTTTGAAAAATGTTTATTTTAAAAGAAAGTTTTATTTATTGTACCTGGTGTATCAGGGCTTATTAAATAACTATTAAATATTTAATTATCTTGATTTCATAAAAGCTAATAATTTATAAAAGTTACTCTGTCAAAACTATTTTAAATAAATTGTTAGAAATGAAACGTTATTCGTTTGTAAAGGTATCTAGTTTTTTGTACAAATAAATTTAATTTAAAGTTTTATAACTTTTTATTTATTTATTTAATTAAAATACTTATTAATTCGAATGTTTTAAGGGATAAGCTTTAAATAAATTATTAAAAATTAATAATGGTTGAGTATAAATGTATGAGTAGAATTAGCAATCATGTATAAGTGTGTTATAAATTATTTTATTATTTATATTATTAATTATAATATATTAATGTTTTATAAAATTATTTTTTCAAATTAATAAGACGAGAAGACCCTATAAATCTTTATATTTTATATCATATACATTTTTTGGATATACTTTACTTTTATTTTATAAAATATTTTGTGGGGGTGATTTTAAAATTTTATTAGCTTTTAATTTTATTAAATAATTAATATAAGATTTTTTGATCCGTTAATAACGATTATAAGATTAAGTTACTTTAGGGATAATAGCGTAATTTTTTTGGAGAGTTGATATCGACAAAAAAGTTTGCGACCTCGGTGTTGGATTAAGATAATTTTTAGGTGTACCGCTTAAATGTTTAGTCTGTTCGACTTTTAATTTCTTACATGATCTGAGTTCAGACCGGCGTTGGTAGGTTGGTTTGTAACTTTAAATTATTTTGATATTTTAGTACGAAAGGACCAAATATTTAAATAATTATATTTCATTAATTGAATTTCAATAATTATTATATTAACTGTTTTGTAAGACTAGTGGAATAAATTTAGAACTTATTTATGTAATTTAATTACAAGTAGTACTTGTTTTTTATAGAATTTATTTTATTTTTTGTTAGTAGACTAATTTTGGTGGTATGTGTTTTAGTTAGAGTAGCTTTTTTTTTAACTCTTTTAGAACGTAAAGTACTAGGGTATATTCAAATTCGAAAGGGTCCTAATAAAGTAGGATTGATGGGTATCGCTCAACCTTTTTGTCATGCAATTAAATTATTTACTAAGGAACAGACCTATCCTATCAAACTATATTTTATCAAATTATATTTCTTTTTATTATTATTCAGTTCTTTCTGGAGCGTGCGTTGAACCATACGTTAGCGCAGTCAAGCAATACTTCTGATTTGGATCGGTTATATTGTGTTAACTGAAATATTTTATCATCGTTATTAATGTGTTTTTGCCGGTACATTTTAGTAATGTCTGCGGTTATTATTAGAGCACTGAATAATTCAGGTTGAATAGTTGGGCCAACTTTTACAAGATTTTACCTCCTCTATTTCCCAAAATTTCTGAAGCATCAACTCAGCGTGAAGTTTTGGGAGATCTTGCGCTCTATTTGAAGTTTATGTCTCTTTGCCGTTTCTTCACTTATTAAATTTATTTGCGACCCTGAATCTAGCAAAGTACGAGCTACCACATATTCACTATTCTTCAAGTTGTTCTGGCTTAAGATCGTCAAGTTCGGCTTCAGCTCTCTTTCTAACTAGTGCTGGGCATCAGCAGAGTAGGTGATATATGATCTCCTTCCTTTCCACGTCACGGCAATCCCTACAGCAGTCTCGCCTAGTCTTGCTGCATGCTCACCTATTAAAAAATGCCCGGTTAGAACTGCAGTCGTCATCTTAATATCCTGTTTCCCCAAATTGAAGAGAGATTTCGTTCTTTGGTCACTCATCGAAGGCCAGAGTGCTCTTGCAGTTTGGCAGGTGGGTTCAGACTTCCACCTGTCATTTACGATTTTAACCAACTTCACTATCCGAGCAAGCTCATCGGCTTCCCTCGTATGTCGCAGTAACCGGGAACCCAAACAATGTATCTATGGAATATCTCAGCCATCTCGTTAAGGGTTCGGTGGCATTCCACAGCTACCCTTGATGCTAGCGACGTTTTTCTTATTGATTTAAAAGCCGCCTGGCTGCTAGTGATAGTGTAGATTTTATCACCGGGAATCATATCACGCTGTACCAATGATGCGGCCTTCAAAATTGCCAAAAGCTCCTCCTGAAAAATACTGCAGTAATGAGGTGGACGAAAACTGAAGCTTTTTCGGCAATACCCATCCACCAACTCTTATACCCATGTAAACATGAATGGTTCCACTATTTCTAACCGCATCCACTCTTCCCTTTTGGGCAGTTGGGTCATAAATTTGGTTTCGGTCAGGCCAGTCAGACGTGTGTAATCAGTCAACATATGCAGTTCCGTGAGTTCTTTATTTTCTTCCATTACTGAACTATGTTCGATGTAAGGTTGCGCCCATTTTCTAATTGAATTTAGTCTAATGGCGGGGTTGCATGCAGCTTCATTAGCGTATAGGTATACCGGGAGGAAATTGAGTAGCGCACTAGGCTCCCTAGTGGCTGTCGTTTTAATAGCACCGGTAATTAACAGAGAGGCTATCCGCCGAACTCTCTCTACTTTCTTAATATTACTTTCTTGGCGAGAGCGTCCCACCAAGTTACCGTGCCATAAAAAAGATTAGTCTAACAACCGCCGTAAAGATTCATGCAACTATCTTGGGTTCTGAGACTGTCGACAGCGATATTAAACAGTAAAGGCGATAACACTCCTACATGGAGTGTGCCTCTTACCACGAATTGTACCACAGAGGATTCTGCCAACTTATTTTTTGTAGTGCAAAGATTTTTCATATGGTAAAGATAATACTGTGAAGGGCTGTTTCCACACCCTTACCCTTAGAGTATGTATGTTGGACATCGGATAGTTCTGGCTCCATTATTCCTTTTTTGTAAGTGTCCTAGTAGCGCTAAATTTGTTTCAATAGGAAGGACGAGATACTTATTGGTCTGAAATCGTTGGGATTGTTATGTGATGCTTTACCCGCCTTTGGGATAAATACTGCTTTAACCTGTGCCCATTTTTGTGGTATATAGTTAAGACGTACTATATATTGTTTTCAATCTTGGTATGATTATATCCAAGGTCTATTGTAGATCAAGAGGTACAATACCGTCGATCCCTGGTGATTTGTATGGTGAGAAGCTATGTCTATATTCTCCTCAGAGGTGACTTCAAAGGGAAAACCTCCCTCTTCAGTCGTATCAGGTGTATCTTCGCCAGTCCTGGAATCTAGATACCTTGAGAAGTGGGTTTGCAGGGTTTACTGGCTGCTTCTCGTCTAGTTACCATTTTCCTTAACTAGATAGCTAGGTGCACTAGGCTTGCTTCAGAGTTGGCTTGTATCAAGTGACAGAAACTTTCCCATGAGAGATGTTTCGCAGCTCCGACTGCATATTTGAATCTGCGTTGACAGTCCTTGTACTCGCTATAACAGTTTGAGGATTTTGCCTGGTTGAATTTGGTTCTACACTCTTTCCGGAGTTTTACTATTCCCTTAGACCATCAAGCGATCTTTGTTTCTTTTATGCTGCTTTCGTCGCTCGTTGAACAGCACTTATAAGTTCGTCGACTATAGAGACGAGAATGTGTTTGTCCACAAGGTTGCCTTGAGGTTCGGGAAGGAGTCTGATTAGACTCCGCTTGAAGGTCCCTCAATTCGTGCGTCTTCTATTAATGAAGGCTTCATGCACATTAATAGGAATGTACAGCTTAAAACTGATGTACGTATGGTCAGAAAAAAAGTCCCCAGATACCCTCCAGTTTTTAAGAATTGTATCCCCTGGTTATAACCAATACCTCCCTCCTAGTTGAGGTTATAATGTCAACAACATTGCATATCTTAAGATTATAACTAAGCCTACGCTCGAAGAATGCCTCTCCTCGATCATTGGTTTCGGAGCTTCCCCATATAAGGTGATGCGAGTTTACGTCTGCTCCGAGAATTACGGGAATCCCTTGTACTACCGCCTCCACAACCATGTTATGTCATTAATAGGGGCGGAATATAGCATGGGTTCCCTGAAGACTACACTGCGACCACTACATTGTCGGCATCGCAGGTGTGTCAAAAGATAGATATTAATGTTGTTCCTTACTAATACGCAAGATCTTGGTTCACCTCTATCTGTAATAGTCGAACAGTCGATAGTCGTTACTGCTCAAGCCACGAACCCGTTCTTTGATGACCCAAGGTTCCTGTATAAGAACGACATCCTCTTCTCTTTGAGCGAGACGGAAGATTACCATCCGTTTATTTTGGCCATGCTTGCCCCCCACCAGTAGTAAGCACCCCTTTGCATGCTAACGAAGGTCTCTTCCCGACCTAGGTCACACGACAAGTCGCCTCTACGTCTACGTAAACATCTATAAGGGCGCGAACGAGGTGCAGGTGCCATCTGGCCTCAATTTTGACCATTTTTTGACCTCTAACCGCAACGGGTGTATCTCAGTCGTGTGACTTCTTTCACATTAAGTTGGAAAAGATAATTCGAGCTACATGCACCATTTTGTAAAAGAGTGTGCAACTTCTGGAATATGCCGATGATATCGGCATCATTGACCTCAACAAAGTACCTCCTGCCATTAACACCTTTAATAATGTCAGGCTGGAAATCGAACGTTGAATCTCTCTTGTCACCAAGTGCTACTATGGGCTAAGTAAACAACTGCGCAGTGAAGACCTCTTTATCATGTTCGTACTATTGTATGGCGTAGAAGCATGTCAGTATCGGATTAGATGACCCTTGGAGTGTCGGAGAGAAAGATTCCCCGAAAGATTGATGGAGCTCTCCGTATTTGTGACGGCGAATATCGCAGACGATAGAACGATGAGCTGCATGAGCTTTACCGCGACATAGACATTGTCCAGCGACTTACAGCGGCTACGTTATCTGGGATAAGTCGTGCGAATGGAGGAAAATGCCCCTGCCCTGAAAGTATTCAACGCGGTACCAGCTGATGGTGGTGGAGGAAAGGCGGCGTCCTCTGCGTTGGACGGACCAAGTGGAAAAGGACATGACATCACTTGGTATTTTCAATTGGCGCCAGTTAGCAGGAAGGAGTGACTGGACCAATTTGTTGAACTCTGCAAAAATCGCTTAAGCGGTTATAGCGCCAATGAAGTAAGTAAGTAAATTTAGATAACCGCTTAGCGTCCTTGTGGGAATTAGAGGATGTTCTGAAGGACGAATAAAGGCGAGAGATACATTGAGGAGCTATATAAGAAAACTATCAAAAGGAATTCCGATGGAAAATAAATGGTGTCGTTGCCATTTAAACAGGATTTCCCAATAAACATCCATTTCGGATCGTCACTTAAGAGTGGTTGTTTACAATTTTTCAGAAACGAAACGCGACTTGCTAAAAGTCTATACCTACAAGGGGAATACAGCAGAGTGCTTTCTCCAATCACAGACCTGAAGATAACTACGACAATTATTTCCTCCCTCACGATCCTGTATTAAAGGAGGAAAGAACATCCACTAAAGCACGGGTGCTGTTAACGCATCTTGCCCGACTACAAATAGTGTCAATCTGAACGTAATTATCCATCCAGGTCCAGTGATTCCGGCTGACCTAACAGTTATAATTTTACGATAGAGATTATTAAATATGTCTTTAACAGTGATCTGCCAAAAATGTATCGCCAAATTTTGCTTTATCCAGATGACATCAAGTATCAACGGATAGTTCTTCGCATAATCCCGAATGAGCCTATTAGTCTTTGAGAACTAAACTCTGTTACTTTCGCCTTTAATTGTGCCCCTACATTGCCACTAGGACATTTCTACAATTAGCTAACGATGTAGAAAGCTCTTTTCCTAGCATCTAAAAGTCTCCGAAAATGTATGTATGTCGGTAATGTTTTAGCTGAAGGACATGAGATAAGATATCGCAAGTATTGAACTCAGCCGTTGAGGAAGGTGATATCCAACTGCGAAAGGATACCGAATGGTATACCTTACTCAACGAAGACGAGGATAAAGGCTCCTGTTAAAATGTCCTTACCGCTTTAAGAACAACGTGGTGTGGTACTACGCGAAACTTCTGGAATCAGTCATCAACAACCTTAGCCTGGGACATCTACCAACCCATATGTGGACGGATTCCCCAATAATACTTGCCTGGATATGAAAGAGTCCGTGCTCTTGGTTGGCTTTTGTTGCTCATCAAGTAATCAAAATCATTGATAAGGTCGGAAACAAAAATTGGAGCCATGTGAACTCGGAGTCAAACCCTTCGGATCTGTGGCGACAGAGGTCTTCTTGGCTAAAATAAAGCGATTTAAATTGGCCAGCACAAAATATGGACTACCAGACAGTCATTGAAAAAGGCATTTTAGATAGATTTTAAGATCTACCGAGAGCTTTGAGAGTCTTATTATGCGTGATGAGATTTTACCAAAGAACCCACCCAAAAAAAAAGCTTCATTTCAAGCATAGTCTTGCCTAATATCATCCGATGAAGTTAAAACAACGGCACAATACTTAATAAACACCTATCAGAAACAGATTTACTGGGAAGAATACTCTAGACTGGAAGCTTAAGAAGGAATTGATGTTAAAAGTGAAGTACTGCCACTTAACCACTTTCGAGTTAAAGATGATGTTAAAAGAGCTGGTGGTCGGCTTGCCGCTTCCCTCGACTTAGCATATAACGAGCGCCATCCAATTGCAGGTTTTCCCGTCTGGTAGTCCATCAGATCTACTTGCACGGAGAGAATCAGCTAATGTTGCGTATCATCTGCAACCAGTATTGGATTCCTAGGGTCAAAAACATGGTAATCCGTCATCCGCTATTGCAAGATCTGTACAATCCACAAAAATTGCACCCAGACCAACTCATGGGAATCTTTTCTCAGTAACGCACCACTTTTTCGCGTGCCTTAACGAATACCGGTCTACACCTTTCCACATTAAATGCTTTCGCGGTAGAGGATGTCGCATCTCGAAAGGCTACGTGTGCCCTTTTGCAACTAAAGCTATTCATATTGAGGCTACCAGTGAAATAAGTTTGCATCCATTCTAGCAGCATTTGATAGATTTGTTTGTAGACGAGGATGCCTGCAAAATATCTACTTCGACAACGGTACAAACTTTGTCGGAGCTTGTCGATTCTTACGATTCGAATTGAAAGCCTTTATGGTTGAAGCACGGTTTAAAATCCTAAATAAGTATAGTCATCAATCGGTAACATGGCATTTTATACCAGATTTATCTCCGCACATGGATGTATTGTGGGAGGCAGAAGAAGAAGCTTCAAAAGCTACCTTAAAAAGATCGCATCCGACTATAAATATACCTTGGAAGAATTCTCAATGCTTTCATGTCGAGTTGAGTCTAGTCTCAACTCGTGACCCTTAAGCCCATCATCAAATAACCCATCCGACCTGGAGCCGTTTACCTCAGGTCACTTTCTTGTCGGAGAACATCTGTTAGCCCCCCTAGAAACTGTAAATCGTTGGCAGAAATTGAAGGACCCTATTATACATTCTGCAAAGGTGGAAATCGGAACACCTTTCAGAGCTGCAAAAGCGTAACAAGTAGAGAAATTCACAAGCTAATCGGAGACTTCGTAGTCATTAAAGAGGATAATCTGCCGCTGAACGAATGAAGGATGGGACGAATCGTAACCGATACGTACCGACAAGCGGGTATGAGTACGATGTCACTCCCTAAAGAGATCATATTACCACCCTACATCGAGGGGAATGAAGAACGACAGCAAGGAACCAACTCAGCTAATCAAAACTAAAGATCCTGACGAATTCTCGACTTCCTACACTAATTCCCCTTCTGTTATTAAAACTCTCAAAAGTTCCATAGGCTTAAAACCCTATGCAATGTGCTGTGCCGTATTGTGTTCACTTTCATTTAATGTTGTCTTTTTGAATTATGCGCGCATCTGTCAGTTTACCAGATGCCCCTAAATCTTTTCTTATCTCAACTTCTTTAAAAATACTCTTAATCTTATTTCCTAGTCTATTATTTATTTTTAGGAGTACTTTTCCTCCTTCTTTTACTGTCCGGTGTATCCCAGTTTTGTTATGAATTGCATTACTTTTACTTTGGCAATTTTTTAAGTTCGTCCTTATTTCGGATTCCGTCTTTTCCTCAATTGAGTATAGAATATCAACCGGTTTTTTGCCAGTTGTGGAATGGATGGATCTATTGTGTTTTGATGTGCAAACAAGGATTAACTCTGTAAGTTCCATTGTCGGGTTGTCACATTTTACGCATCAGCCTATTTCTACCAAGGTTCAATGGAATCTCTCAATTTGACCATTGCCTTAACCTGGAGTGGGGGCACCTTATGGTGAGATATACCCAGGTTTGTGAACATGCTCTTCATAGTTTCGGAGCAGATTGCCCTTTCATTGTCCGAGACGATAATTTTAGGAATAAAGATTGTAAAAATTTCCAGAAGGAATGTTTTATGTCAATGGCATATTTTGACTTAATACGTTTTACAATGGCAATTTTGGAAAATTTATCCATACAAGTCAGAAAGAGTTTACCACCTGTTGAGAAAATATCTATGTGTAGTATTTCCCCTATCTCATTGGGCAACGGTGTTTCCGCTATCAGCTGGTTTTTGGGCTTCCTATCATATTTACATACTCGACATATTACGCAATTTTTTGTTACTGTTTTTAACATTTTTTTCATTTCCGGGAAGTAGTATTGGTTTAGAATTTGGCAGAGATTTTCCTTAAAGTACCTATGTGCTCTATTGTGTTCTGTGCTTACAATCTCAAGCTTATCATTTTCGTTAAATATATCTGTAACCATTTTTTCCGTGTGTTTAAATTTAACAGAGGGAAAGGCTTCCAGTATGGAATTCTGGATTTTACTAAGGATATGCGGTGGGCAATGAATGCCATTGACTGTATTCGGGTTGATGGCTGTCTATAAGAAGCGTATTAGCTCTTTGATAGTATTAAAGTTTATATTTATAGGAGTTTCCACAGATGTTATCGTAAATGTGTATGACGCTTCACTGTAGTAGTAGTAGTAGTAGCTTTCGTTGAATTAACCGTCTCTTCAAAGGCGTTCATAGCTTGATGTGATAACGCATCAGCGACAAGATTTCGCTTTCCGGGCTTATAGAAAAAGGTAGGGAAAAACTCTTCTACAAAAGCTTTCCATCTTTGAATCTTACTGTTTGGGTTTCTTTCGAAAATTGTAAAAATTAGGAGTTGATGAGCAGTAAATATGCAGATATCAGAAGACCCGTAAAGATAATCACGTAACTGCAATGCCCATATGATTGCTAAAAGTTCCCTTTCATTGGTCGCGTACGATTCTTCAGTTTTTGAAATCGTTCTTGAGATGAATGTAATAGGCCTATTGTTCTGTGAGAGAACGGCACCAATTGCCACGCTCGATGCGTCGGTGGCTAGTTCAAAAGATTTTTGGAAGTCGGGATGTTGTAATAACACATCTTCTGTGCCCATGGTATTTTTAATGTGCTCGAAAGCGTTTACTGCCTCTTCATCTAAGGAGATTTTGATATTTTTTGATTGTTTAGATTTAGCGTACCCATTTTCACCTCTTAGGTATTTGGTGGGCGGTTTAGCGATACGAGCGTAATCTTGTATGAATCGTCTGTAATATCCAGATAATCCAAAAAAGCTCGGAGAGCTCGAAGGGATTGGGGTATTTTATATTGAAGAATATCGTTAACTTTCTTGATGCCTTTATCGCTTACAATGAATCCTAGAAACTCGATTTCATTCATAAAGAATTTCGATTTTTTTTAAGGAAATTCGCATGTTTGCGTTGTCTCATTTTCGCATGACTTCGTTTAGGTCTTGCAAGTGCTGCTCTTTAGTTGCAGAGTAGATGATCACGTCATCCATATACACGTCACAGTTCTTTTCGATGACATCCCTTAGAACGTCGTCGATAGCCCGCTGAAATATACTCGGGGCGTTTTTCAATCCGAACGGGAGGCGGAAAAGTTCAAATTGTTCATTATTCACAGAGAATCCTGGTTGTTTTAAAAAGTCATAGCCAATTATGGCATCGAATGAGTTAAGACCAGGTAATATAAAAAAGGTTGAACTTTATCCCAATAATGTTATTTCGCATTTATTTTCAAAGTTTTGGGACCCGGAAACAGTTTTGATTTTAAAAGCCCTATCAACTTCCTCTATGTTTCGGAGAGTTGGAACATTTTTTACATAGTTTTTAGAGGTTCCTGTATCTAACAGGATTTTTAATGTTTTTTCTCTATTAAGCCTCTTCTCTATATAAGGGAGTGAAGAGGCATCTATTCTAAAAAATTGTCTTTGTCGTAGTGCTCTTCCTCTTTAAAGAATTCCATTTAATTGGAGGACGATTATTGGAATATTGCGTGGAATTATTTGAAGGAAAATTCCTTCCGAAATGAGAGAATGATGGGTCTACATCCATCGGAATAGGATTCTGAGGGATATTATTTTTAACAACTAGTTTCCTATAATGGGGGTTACGTTTCGGGCGAATGTTAGAAAATTCACTAAAAGAATTTGCAAATTGGTATCGCTATCGATTACTTTAAATTTCTTGTGCCATCGCGAGTGCAGTTGGCGTATCTTGAGGACATTTCGAATAAATAATATTACCGATAGATGGGTGAAGACCCAAAATAAAGGTTCGGAGAGCGTCGGATCTATATTTTATTAACATTGCGTCGACTAAGTTTTGGTTATCATATTCCATCATGACTTTCGATGAAATGAGAGTAAATTGTTTTTCGATTCGATCATAATAATCATTAATGCTTAATTTTCCTTGTTTCATCATACTAAACTGCTGCTCTAATATGTGCAATGTCCTTCTATTTGCATAAGCATGATAGAGTCTTGCTACTATGGCATCTAAATTTAAAACTATGTTATATTCTGACAGTACTTGGTCTGCTTGACCAGTCACTTTCGTTCTCATTATGAGAAGAGCTTGCGCGTATATTGTCGATCTTTTATAAATTTTATTCATATAGATAGCTAAGCGCCGCCACGAAGGGTAGGCTGCCCAATCTCCTCTAAACTCTGGTAAATTTTTCACTGCTTCCAAAGTTGTTGGAAACGAATTTGTTAATTCTACTTCTTGATAAGGCACTATTTTTAGCTCTGATTGAAACTTTTCTATTTTCCTATTTAGCTCTGGTATTTTCGCATCATATTGTGCGTTAAAATTTTTTAAAAGTTCCGCAATAGCGGCTTGAAAGACTTCGGAGTCCATGACTCTTGTAAATCACGAATAATTTTTTATGTTATTTAACATTGTATTTTATATGTACTCGTATATGCTTATGTATAATTTAATTGATGTGAGCGTACAAAAATGATCCTCACAAATATGTTTATTCTATGCTCGCTAACGCTTAACTCGTTTAATTTGCCTTTATATTATTGTAATACGAGTATTTCATTTAATTTTCACATGTATTTATCAAAAGTATTAATAGTATAATTGGATGTAATTTCATTCCGTCTTAACGTATGCATCAATTTTCACTTAACTTAATTAACACTTCTGCATTTAACAGTTTTGTATTTTTTTTATAATTTTGTTAGATCACTTTATTGTGTCGTAACTAAAAATACCTACAGTATCGACAGCGTAGTGATGGCGTTCAATGTGGTCCAATTCATTGTTGTACACCTGTAGATCCTATCCTCGGGGGTGGATGGGTTGGTAGGTGGGTACCAGTTATTACTTTTAGTAAGTACTTATAGTTATTAAAACTCCAATGATTGTTTTTTGTTAAATTGATATTATTTGTCTTTACTACTCCACTATGTGGAGTTAATTCTCTGACAGCTTATGCTAAAAAATAAAAAATTACCATTTTAAATTTTTGTATTGTACTCTTACCACTGCAGTGCTGTCATTACCGTTGCGCCTACGTAGCGCATTCCATATATGCGAAGTCTACTATTTCAGTTGTGCAATCATTAGTGCCGAGAACGACGTTTGCACATTTAAATTTTGTTTTGTTTGGTCAGCAGTTTGGGTACTGGTTGCATGAGTTCTTATGAATTCGTTGCTAACTTGTATTTTATAAAAATAAGCAATTAAAAATTTGTTTTTTTCAAACAATTTTGCATTACGTTTGAGACGAACTCCGGGTTCGTGCTGGGGTATTCTCAGTGGTTGTTCGGGTTCCCCACAAAAATAAATGAGTTCTTATTAATTTTTAATATTATTTCGCACTAGTTCGTCCAGTTTTCTTTTATTGTAAAGAAGTGGGAGTAGAACCTACCCGTCTCTAAATATCTACCGTGTTCTTAGAACTACCGTTCCGTCTCTTAATACCTACCCTATACTTTCCAAAAGCTCCTGCGTCTGCTTAAGTCAAATGACGACTCACTATCACTGGTTACTGGCGCAGTGAACTGCTCTTACTCCATATTGCTCTGAAAATCGCTTGAGGGCCATTGTTCATCAATAGGATGATCGGAACGCAGAATCGCGCGAGGATGTGTTCTCTGAAAGACTTTCATTTGCTTTCTGTCCTCGCTTTACGGAGTGGTATGATTTCTACCCACTTGGAAAATTTATCAAGGAATACGAGTCGATCGCAGGAGCGGCCCGATGAGGTCTGCACACAAAGTGCAACAAGGCTCGGCCGCTAATTTGATCAGTATCTTACTCGCTGCTTGTTGTTGGCTGGGTTTGTAGAGTTTGCGCGATTGACACCGTGGGCATACACATTTTTCACGGAATGGAATCTGCGTGGGCGGGAAGGTGTCGCTAGAGTTTCCCGTCTTCCACCGCGTAATCGGGGAATCTTCTGGAATTAGCATTTACCTGCGTCAATTTTTCTGACAGCCATTTGCACGGCATTGTCCCCGCGCCTTTTTGGGTAATGGTTCCCAGCTGGTCCCTTCGGGGCTCGCGTGAGAGAGCATCTGCGACAACGTTCAGCTTATCTGTGCAATATTGGACGTCGAAATAGTGTTGCTTTAGCTCCAGCGCCCACCTCGCTATTCTTTCAGTTGGACTCTCGATTGCATTTAGTCACTGTAAGCGTGCATCCCCGCAGAAATACATTCTACGACAAGCCCAGACGATGGCTTTAGCCGCACTCTACTTTGTTGAGATGACAGCTATCATAGGATATCACCCGCTCTTCCCGTCGATTTCTTGGGTTAACACAGCACCCAACACATAGTTGCTGCCGTCTGTCTGCAGCGTGAATTTCTTTGAGAAATCGGAACAGGTCAGTAAAGGTGCTACCGTCAGTGCTCGCTTCAGGGCTTCTAAAGCAGCCTGTGACTCTTGCGACCACTTAGATCACTTACCACTTACTTTCTTCAGAAGGGTGGTGACGAGATGCACAATGCTCGGGAAGTCTTTTACAAATCATCGATACCAGGACGCTACACACAGGAACCGGCGTAACTCACGCGTGTTATTTTAGGCCTTCAGCTCCTTGACAACGTAGGCTTTGTCTGGATCAGTGTGGATCCCTCCTTACTCACCACATGACCCAATTATTTCAGCTCCACTTTGAAGAATTCGGTGCCCATAATGCCATCCAACGCTCGCTGAAGCGTCGCTTTGGCAAAGTGGAGACGAAATGGCATCATCCGTCATTGGAAGAGACCACGACACGGCTACGTGAATGTGGTGTACTACTTGCTGCCTTCATCCGTCGGGATTTGCCTATAGCCTGATAACCTTAGCGCTTTGGAGCCACTCGATAGCGGATAGGCGTCAGGTATAGACCGCGCCTTTAGCTATCGGTAGTCTCTCCTTCCCATTCTTCTTCTTAGTCAGCACAATTGGGGCGCTGTGTGGGCTGTGTAAAAGCTCTATACATCTCTTGTCCAAAAGCTCGTCGGTCTCTTTGTTGATAGTCTCCTTCACGCGGGGGTTCTTCGAGAAGTAACGCTGCTTATTGGGGCGGTCATCTGTCATCGTAGTTTTATGCGTGGTTATGTTGCAAGGGCCTGCCATTTGGTCGAACGCCCTCACTTCTCGGTTTAATAAACCTTGGCATCAAGACTTTTAGTACTCAACGAGTGATTGTGGACGGGTGGCGGTTTAGTGGCTTCTGGGGTTTCTTGCAAAATGCGTGCGAGGGAAGGCAGTCCATCTCGATGATCATGTCATCTGCTAGCCCAGGAAGAACCAGTATCTGATTCTCGTGGGTTTCGTTACCCAGACCGACCGTCGCGTCGCCCATCAGCACTATCGATTCCACTATTTCACCCTCAATGGTGGAAACTGCTTGTTTCCCTGCATTCTTCGGCAGCAGTCTCTCATCAGTACCTCTCGACGACCCAACTCCCAGCAAAAGTCAAATTTTTTTAAAGTCTTATAAGGTATGTATATATACATATATCCATTCGAGGCTTTTTGTTGAAATTTTCCATTGGAAGCTGTTTTTACGAAGCGGGTACCAACCCCAACGCACAACCAAATTCTGGGGAATTTTATTTATTTTAGGACACATTTATATAGCGAGTCGCTTGATTCAAGTCAGACGCCCGATCGCATACACATCTGCTGATGAACAAAAGCTGCAAACCCCTGGTGAGCCCTTAAACCGGAAACGTCGGAGTAGCACCACCGGGTTCACCTTCTCACTTTAGATCACTCCAGAACGGATGTTCGGGAGCTACCCAGAGGACACCTGGGTGAAATTACCCGGAAGTTGTGAACTGCTTGAACCGCATGCAAAAGAATCATGCTGGCCACTCCCAGGTGAATGGCGATCAGTAATGCGATTCACTAACATGTTTTAACGATATTTGCATGGTTATCTCATCGTAACGAAAATATTAACGATGCTGCTATTCAGCAGCTATTTTTTAACTATTTTTGCAATCGCCGAATCAGCTAGTCGATTACCGAAAACTAAACGACAACAAATTTGATGTTGTTAACTCAATCGAGAAAAGAAAAACTCGTGATTTCAACTTAAATAAAAGATAAATTTAAAATTTGGTGATTTGTTTTCATGAAATTAAAAAACGACCATTAAATAATGTCCTTTGAATATTTGGCTATGATTTATCAATGGGTGACGAAGAAGTAACTGCTAAAGAAATACTTGCTTCAGCGTCGTCACCCTTTGTGGGAGGCACTATTGGGGCCATCGATTGTACTCATATATCAATTTTGCCGCCAAAAAATCATGAGGAGTTTAGTTTAGTTTTAATAATGAGGAGGCATGGTGAAACAATGAATCATAGATTGCATCCGTTACCCGATGAATACCGGCTTACGGATGACTGGCTCATGGACATTCTCCAATGCTCACCACGGGTCGTTGATAGCAACCAGTATAAAAGATAAATGATTCCAATTTAAAAAAAATTTAAATATACAATCGGGCACAATGGAGCGATGCTTCAAAAAGAAAACCATGGCATATTTGCAGGTGATTCCGGGTATTCCTTGGAGTCCAGTTGGTAACTATTCTACCAAATCACTAAGAGGAGAGTCCGAAATTCTGCTGCAATGGAACATTGCAATATATAAAAAGAATTATAAATGTTTTTAGTTTGAAATACACTGGTAGTAACTATATGACTTCAAAAAATATAATAAAAACGCTCAAATTTATATTTGACAGCAGACCATCGTTTGTTTTTTCTCAATTCCTCTTTGTGCTTTTCTCTTATTTTGACGTTTAGTTTGACAAAGGTGCTACTCTTTATCACTTTGAATAAGTTTAATGTTAGTGAATCCCACAATCGTTAGTGCAAATGACAAATATTGCCGTCAAAAATTGCTATTGTCGCACCCTTCAAAGTTAGTGAATTACACTACAGAGACTTTTCCCACAGCCTGGTAATCCAACGTAGAATCTCTCTCGCCCACAAGTGCTATTTTGGGCTGAGTAGGCAGCTGCGCAGTACATCCCTCTCTCGACGAACTAAACCCACATTCTATAAGTCTCTCATCATGCTGCTGCTACTGTATGGCGCTGAAGCATGGGCACTGTCAGCATCGGATGAGACGGCCCTTGGAGTGTTCTAGAGAAAGATCCTCTGAAAGATTTATGAACCTTTATGTCTTTGCGACGGCGAATGCCGCAGACGATGGATCTGGCGCAATTTGTTGAACTCGTACATTGTTGTCGTTAACAGTGGCCGTTAAAGTACCAACAGTCTACCTCCGAAGATTCGAAAACTTCCATCCGTATGATTCGGTTCTTCTAAAGCGATTCTTCCAGTATCAATACTTCGAAGTGCTAAGACTCGTCGACCGCGAAGAATTGTAGTTTGGACCATGGATACAATATGCTTTCTGCTCTTATTTAAAAACACAATTCTTTGCTCCGATAATTGTGTGTCAATGGACGTTTTGTGGTATTCAAGTGTTGAATAGTTAGTGAAGCATTCTATAGCTTTCTTCTAATTTGTGAAATGTTTCGTCACAAGGTTATCTCATGGTTGGATTTTGACTTCTGCTCCCCAGACTTCAAATAAGGCACACCATTTATAGAAAACACCGTGCATCATCGCTGAGTAAGCTAACCATTTATACTTCAGTAACCACGATTGCTGGCCTTCAAATGTCTAAGCCCCGATGGCGGAAATTAATAAACTTCTTTCAAAATTCAAGTTTCAAATTCAAGGCTTTTAGTTATTGGTTTACTCACGAATAATACTATATCGTACTGGTTCGTTGAGTTCGTTCTAGTCGTAGATGGTTTAAAATGAAATGCATTAGTTTTACATATAAATTAAACTCCACTCGGTTGGAGTTGCGCGGACAACCGAGCTTATTTGTTCGCACAAAATCATTCTCTTCTTATTTCAGTTCTATCTTTCTCTTGGCATTGAAACTTCTACGGTTTTCCTCCTCAATCGCTCTGATAATATTCCTTGCACCTTTCCGAATCTGCTCGCGGTCTGTATCTAACTGTCTTATAAAATCATCTCCTATCAATTCCTTTAAGTCAGTGATTATCCAAACGCATATTTAATCCTGCTAAAAGTTTGTTTTTCTAACGTTTGTTTTATTAAAGTAGCTAAAGAAATCACATGTTCATTGTATTTGCATAGTTTTGGGATCAGCTATTTTGCTTCCGGCAAGAATTGGTAACTTCGCCTCCAAAAGAACTGTCATTTTGCTCTCGTAATTTCCTCTACGTTGCAAATATTTTAGACAAAGTTGTTGCAAACTAACTGCTAACTGATTATTTACTTGAAAGTTTTTACGAAATTGCGCTGGGTGGCTAAAATGGAAAATCTAAGTAATTTGATATTAAATTATTTAAATATTTTTAGATTACTGTATTTATTCGTGAACAAAATTGGAGTTCCTGAAAACAAGCAAAATGACCTGTGAGCACAAAAAGACAGTTTCTGAAATACGAAGAACTACTGCGACTTGACTGTCCATATCCATATCCGTTCATATTTGCCACCTACAAATTCACAGAATGCTGAATCCCTGGTGCATCAAACTCGGTATCCGCCCACATTGATTATTGGGTAACGGGACTGCATAATCTGCCTAAGAGAAATCCAAGTAAGGAGGTCTCATAATGGAAACATTTGCTGAAGGTAGAACAGGCGAAGGCTCAAATAACATATGAGGCAAAAGCGGGCTCAAGAGCAATTGCATGGATGACATCAATTGGAACTGAAACATTTGTTTTCGCAAATTCAGAAGGAAACAGTTAACAAAAATGATAGAACTGTGTTCATATGTTTCTAATCGCGAAATATTTTTAAAAAGACCGCGAGCTTGACATTTTGCGGTGTCCTTTTGTTCGGAATCATTCCTGATCTCATTCAATGCATTAACAATAGATTTGTAGCCATGAACAAGAGCTTTAACAGCACCTGCGCGACTAGACCAATGAGTATCGCTTAAGTTTTTAAGTGTATAAAAAACCTTCTTAGTGTTCTCAGACGAAAGTTGCCTTATTAATATTTCATACCGAGCTGTTGAGGGAGGCAGTGAAAAAAACAAAAAGTTCTTGTATAAAATCGAAGAAAAGAATTGCAGAAGAACATGCACCAGCAGCTGATTGTCCTACCAAATTTAATAAGTGACCAGAAAAAGGGATGAATATTGCAGAACTGTTTTTCCAATATTATGACCTGCATGCCTTTATACTTCTCACTCATATTTGCTGCATTATCATAGGATTGATCCCCACAGTTTTGAATATCCTTGTTGTTCAAGAAAACCAAGAAGAGCTTCCGCCATGTCTACGCCTTTGTGACCACAATGAGGGATGAAAGTCAAAAAACGTTCAACTGGACTGAAACTTTCCATATACCTCAAAATCACACTTAATTGATCGCATCGGGTGTGGAATCCACCGAAACAGAAAAATATTTCGCTTTTTTAATGCGATTCGTTATCTCAACCAGTAATTTTTCTGCCATAAGATCAACTAACTCTTCAACTATTGTGGACGACGAATAATTAATATGACCACTACCCTTATTACCGCGTTCTTTCAAGTGACCAGCGAGGCAAGGATCATACTGCGCAAGAAGTTCGATGATACCAAGGAAATTTCCGTTACTGGGTGAGCCAATTGTCTCATCAGTACTACGAAAGGACAACCCACGCTCAGCAAGAAATTTACTCGTTTGAGAACTTCTCTCCAATATCTAGCTTCTTCTTGTACCTGTAATTCGAATTTTTATCAAAATAGTTGTAAGATATTTGAATATTTTTTAATTTATGATAGTACAAAATTTGCCTGTTCATCAATTGCATAATTGATACAAGACAATTTCTTGGAACGAGCTGAAAAATCAATGAGGGAATTCAGGTGCCTCTTCGAAGTTTCGTGTTGAGCTAGGCGTTCGGAGGCATGCTTCCAATCGCAAAAGCCTTCCCCAGCGAAAAAAATACTGGGTGAATTCGTCATGAGCTCACACAAGAAGCAGTTTTTTTTCCAGTGGTTGGAGAAAAACACAACCAAGTGCGATGAAACACTTCTTTGTTCTGATGCGTTCGATAAAATAGATTTTTCGTACATTTTCTAGAGCCCTCATCAACGTCGTAGCGGGGTTGAGTTACTGACATCTTCGAAAAGGGATTTTCGTCACAGTGCTGTAACTCGGATGGGCCTTGTTTGATCCAGTAATCAATTACTTTGTCTGTGAACGGCGCTGTCCAAACTCCGATATCATTTTCCACATTCAGATTGTCAGAAAATTCTTTTGGTCCTTCGATGACGTGACAGTCTTGTCCTGGTTCGTCTTGTTTTTCCGATTCCAAAACAGGATTAGAAGTTGACGGCACATCATGATTTTCAGTTTTAGGTTGCTCGATAACTTGAAAAAAGGCTGATTAATTTGGGAGTTTACGCAAGCTGCTCATCTAATTTTTGAGCTTTCTCGGCAGCAACTTTTCTTTTTGATGCTCCACTCTGATAATTCCGAGGATATTTGTGTCTGTCTTCGTTTCTACCGGACATTATGCTTCTCTGGAAACTGGAGATTAAAAAATTATTATGAAAAGTATAATGCTGCGAATTAAAAGATATATTCTTAAATGAATCAGTCGAAATAACTGATGAACAGTAAAATTTTACTAATTAAGTCAGAAAGAGGTTACTAATCACAATTATAGTAACCTCTACCTGACTGTGAATCAGTAGATTTTGACTGATTCGAGATGAGAAAGTAATTGTAGATAAATATGTTGTTGTAATGAGTTCAATCAAATAGAACTAGTTGTAATAATCCGAAGTGTATTGTGATTTATTTAAACTTGGTAAACTTTACAATTATAATGAAAAGATGAAATAATGATGATTAGTTTTAAATACGAAAAAAAAACCGGTGTGTTGTTCGCAGAAAATCTGTTCGTTGTTGCTGCTCAGTGACAAAAAAAAGCATTCTCCCTTTTCTCCATTCTTTTCCCTTCTTTATTACATTCTGCATGCATATGTCATTCGTTGATGGCAAGCGATTAAAGGTAGGGCTACAGTGATGACATACAAAATCAAATGTTTTGCTTTTAACGTAGTGTTGTTTAGAAAGATTTCCAACATTCCTCCCCTCCGATGATATGCCTGGATACGGCACTATCATGCTTTAAGCCTCGACCACGATAAAACTGAAACGAGAACAAAGGCTGGCACAAATGATATTAAGAAGTGGTTTGCGGGGTTGGATCATGCCAATTGTCCGCGATGGGCAGTGGACATAGCTTAGTTATTGGGCGCTTTAATATTCCATTTTGCGTTTTTAAGTCCACGACTCGTACTAGTTGATCATCCCCTTGATATGTGTTGATTATGCGTCCGAGTGGCCACATGTTGCTCGGAACTCGTTCGTCCTTTATCAAGACCACGTCATTGATTCGTAAATTGGTCTTTGATTGCAACCACTTAGGGCGCCTTTGTAATCGAGACAAGTACTCCTTTCGCCACTGACGCCAAAACTGTTGCGTTAAATATTGGCAGTTTTTCCAGCGGTCGATGAGACTATCTTTGCCAATTTCCGTGACCGGGGGAGCAAGTAACGCATCGCCGATTAAAAAGTGGCCCGGAGTAAGTACTGCTAAGTCGTCAGGATCATTCGACATCGGACACAACGGCCTTGAATTGAGGCAGGATTCCACCTGCGCCAAAACAGTGCTCAATTCTTCAAAGGTTAATCTTCGTTCACCTATCGATCGCTTTAAGTGGTATTTCATCGATTTAATTCCGGCCTCCCAAAGTCCTCCAAAATGAGGCGCCGATGGAGGGATGAAGTGCCACTGTATCTGTTGTTCTAGAAGAAAGGGTACAATCTGGTTCTGTATATAATTTTCGTATGCATTCCGATCAGCTTGGAGTTTTTGATTGGCGCCGACAAAATTAGTCCCACAGTCGCTATAAATATTTTTACAAACTCCTCTGCGCCCTATAAATCGTTTAAGAGCTCCGATAAATGATGCTGCGGAAAGATCTCCAACTGGTTCTAAATGTATTGCCTTGGTGACGAGGCAAATGAAAAGTGCTACATAACCCTTTATTGTATTGGGCCTGCATAATCCACTCCAGTTGAGGAAAACGGCCTAGACGGGCAAACTCGTGGGGCTGGTAGATTTCCCATAAGCTGCTGTGCAGGTTTTGGGTTGTAGCGATAACAAGTCACACAACGATGGATGGCCGTTCGAACTGCATTGCGACCATTTATAATCCAAAAACGTTTACGGATGTAGTGCAGCGTAGCTGACACCCCCCCATGCAGAGTACTCAAATGTGATGATACTATAATTAGATTTGAAAAATGATGTTTCTGCGGTAAAATATATGGATATTTTTCAGCAACAGGTAGACGTGATTCGCGTAATCGTCCACCTAGGCGGATAATCCTTTCCTGTTGATCAAACAGTGGATTAAGCGGTGCGATAGTACTTTTTTCAGGTAAAGGTTTATTGAATGAAAGTGCGTCCCATTCTCGAGGGAAGACATTTTGTTGAATTATGCGAAGGATGCTCACTAGGCTAAGATTTAGTTCCTTTACTGTCAGTGCATTAAATCGGCGCTCACGTCGTGCACGGTGGCAATTGAAGATGAATCGGTGGCAGTAGGCGATGACGCGTACGAGATGTGTATACGATGAGTATTGCTCAATGACGGAGCAAATGTATTCTTTCTCAACACTACCTAAATGAACTCCGATTCGCTTCACTTGACATTCTTCAGATGGTGTAGCGACCTCTTCTGTGAGATTGTAGTTTGGCCATTTGCACATTGACAAGCTTAGCCAAGAAGGTCCATGCCACCACAATTGATATCGTACCAGCTTTAGTGTACTCAGTCCTCGACTGGAGCAATCGGCAGGGTTATCCTCTGATGCAACATATTGCCACTGACTTGGTTTCGAGACTTCCAAAATTTTATGAATGCGATTAGATACAAAAATTTTCCAACGCTTTGGATCTCCACGAATCCATCCTAAGACAATCATTGAATCCGTCCAAAAATATATGTGTGAATGTTCGATAGGAAAACGCAAGTGTTTCTGTAGAAACTGAACGAGCTTTGCTGCAAGCAGCGCCCCACATAGTTCCGCGCGTGGGATTGTAATTTTTGGCTTAATGGGCGCCACCTTACACTTTGCCATTAGTAGGCTGGTACACCATTGTCCACCGTTATTGCGCACTCGTAGATATACTGCTGCTGAGTATGCGAGCGTAGACGCATCGCAGAACACATGCAGCTCTCGAGCAATATTAGTGTCTCCTGTATTTAACCAGCGTGGAAGGTGAATATGGGTTATTTTTGGCAATTCCTCTGTAAACCGTTTCCAGGAATCTTGTATTTCTCGTGGCACTGGTGTATCCGAACCAAGTTTTAGTGACCATAACTGTTGCATGGTTATTTTCGCTGTAACTATCAGTGGATTCAGCCAGCCGAGCGGGTCAAATAGCCGTGCTATGTTTGACAAAATACTTCGTTTTGTGGCGACACCGCTTGGAATTTTAAAATTTAAATTAAACTCGAAATTGTCAGTGGCTGGGTTCCAGGATAGACCTAATGTTTTTATGGTTTCTTTTGAGTTGATCTGTAACACTCCGTGTGTTGCTTTATGCTCAGCTGGAATGTCTTCGAGCAATCTTGGATTGTTGGCTGCCCATTTGCGAAGTTCAAATGTACCACTGCGTAACATAGCGATTAACTGGCGTTGCAGTTCCTGCGCCTTCTCAATAGATTCTCCCCCCGATAAAATATCGTCTACGTACATCTCATATTTTATCACATCCGTCGCTAATGGATATTTTATTGCTTCGTCATTAGCTAGCTGATGCATTGTGCGTATAGCGGTAAATGGAGCGGAACTCGTACCAAACATTACCGTAGAACAAAAATATTCTTTAATCTCAGCTTCCGTATCATTTCGCCACAGTATTCTCTGATATTGTGCATCACTCTCGTGGACGTCAATCCGGCGAAACATTTTTTCAATATCCGCGGTGAAGACAAATTTCGCAAAGCGCCAATTGATTAAGACTGCCGACAGGTCCGTCTGAAGAGTAGGGCCAGTTGCAGGTATATCATTTAACGAATTTCCATTTGTGGTTTTAGCTGAAGCATCGAAGACAACGCGAACCCTGGTGGTCGATGATGACTCCTTTAGGACAGGATGATGTGGTAAATAACAACAATTCCAAAATTCGATATGATGTTTCGATGTACGCGGAATTCGAGGCTCCGATGAGGTAACTAGTTTCATTTGCCCTAGCTGCAAATATTCGTCGATGGTTTCTTTATAACATTTCTTTAGTTGTGGATCACGTGTTAATCTGCGCTCTAAATTAAAAAATCGTTTTAAAGCAATGTCTCGAGAAGCCCCTATTACCCTGTTTGGTTGGATTTGAGATAACAATGGTAAACGGACAACATATTTACCATTTTCTAAGCGGGAGTATGTCTTGTTATAATGTTCTTCGCACCATGTATCTTCGTTGCTTAGAACATGTTCATTATGTAACTCGTTAATATGCCAGAATTTGGTTAGAAGCTTGTCAATTTCGAGATGAGTGCTTAGTGATGAAACTGTCTTAATTGGTCTTGACCCGGAGAATTTGCCGGATATTATATAGCCAAAAATTGTTCTCTGAGCTATGGGACTGCCATTCTCTCCACGGTGCGTGTCACTCAGAATACAATCGTCGTAAACATCATTGCCTAGAAGAATGTCGATGACTTGAGGATGATGATATGTTGGGTCAGCTAGCTCTAGATTTGTAAGATGTGCCCACATCTTAAACGGAAGTTGCTTGTCAGGCATGACCCTACTTACTCTAGGTAGAACATAGGCCACGACAGTGTGTTTAATTCGATGATCGTACCGAGACCCGACTGACATATTGACGTATGAGCGTCCTTCTGCCACCTTTACTCCAGATATGCCTTGGATGTTGATCCAGGTTCTGTTTCGGGATAACCGCAGCTGCTGGACAGCCTGTTCAGTAATAAACGACGCCTGAGATCCTTGATCCAAAAAGGCTCTAAATTGATATGGTCGACCTTCTTTATCGTCGACTGTAATCACTGCCGTTGGCAGTAGCACATCAAAATTGTAGTTGGTTGGCGATGGTTTTTCTTGCACGCTGGAAGTAACCGCGTCGCCGGTAGCGTAGCCACCTTTAACTATAGATAAATGCATTGAAGTAGAGTCTGACTGTTCATTAGATAAATGCATTAAAGTAGAGGCTGACTGCTCAGTATGCTCATCAGCATGAATGAGGGTGTGATGTCTGGCACCACACTTCACACACGTTCGACGACTGCTACACTTAGAAGAGTGATGGTTGTAGCCTAAACAATTATAGCAAAGTTTATGTTTACGAACTGCGGCCTTGCGATCTGTAAGATTAAGACCTAGAAAAACTGAGCATTCGCGTGCTGGATGTCCTCCCTTCGTACAAATTGGACACATATTCACCCTTTTTACTAGATGAAGCGAAGTTACCTCCCTTTTGCTAGTTGCCGAGGCCCAATTGTTTTTGCGGCGAATGTCTTGGGTGCCCTTTTGCGCGTTCACCTGTGATTTTAGAATTGATGAAGTAATCATAATTTGATACTGATCGTCTAATACCGCGCACAGATCATCAAAGGAAGGAATATCCCTTTTCTTGCTTATGGCTCGTTCCCATTCGCGGTGCAGAGCAGTTGGCAAACGTTTTAACATATAATACACTAAAATATGATTTTCTGAGTTAACATTAACACCTAATTTTTGTAGTGAATTGACGCAAGAACGACAAGTTTGAGTGAATTGTCGCAAAGCTGTTGCGTCTTCATTAGAAACGCGAGGCAACGTGTCAAACACGTCCAATTATTATCATACAGATTACATAGCATGCTCCATGCATCATTATAATTTTCACCTAAAAGGCTGATGTGCTGTATATCTTGTGCCGCGGCACCTGATAAAGCACCCTTTAAGTAATGTAGACGCTGACAATTGTTTAGCCGACCGCTGTTATGCACGCGAGCAACAAAAATTTCTTTAAATGTTGGCCATTCGACGTAGTTTCCGTCGAAGGTCGGTATTTTGACTTCTGGCAATGGCACTTCATTACTTTGCCCTTGATGGTCATTGGAGGTTAAGGCGCTTGCCGGAGGATTGGGAAGTTGATTGGGTGACGTGGAGGGAAACGCAGTTATACGGGCTTGCCTAACGACAGACATAGCGTCCAGATATGCCTCTTCAAATTGGTCACCAAAGTCGATCGAAATATACGAGTCGACTATCTCCTTGACCTTTGGCGATTGCATAATTTTACGATGGTTTTCACGGAACTCTGCCCGCAATGACGACAACATTTCCAACTGGGTTTGATAATACGCTTCAGTTTTGCGCGAAGTCGCATCTTTCTTAAAATTCCGTAATGCCTTCTGCACAGATTCCAGGAGAGCAACTTGTTCGTTTACGTACTCCATTGTAAAGTTGTAGGATACCTTTCACCGCAACTCACCCCAAATATCATTTGTACTTACCCTTGTATCGCAGATACGTAATAACTCGTGGTCAATATTTTCAGGTTATGGTCGGGTAAATCTATTCCACATCCAGCAAGTATGCAGATCAGCCACGCCGAAGTCCTCACAGGAGGCACCAAATGTTGTAATGAGTTCAATCAAATAGAACTAGTTGTAATAATCCGAAGTGTATTGTGATTTATTTAAACTTGGTAAACTTTACAATTATAATGAAAAGATGAAATAATGATGATTAGTTTTAAATACGAAAAAAAAACCGGTGTGTTGTTCGCAGAAAATCTGTTCGTTGTTGCTGCTCAGTGACAAAAAAAAGCATTCTCCCTTTTCTCCATTCTTTTCCCTTCTTTATTACATTCTGCATGCATATGTCATTCGTTGATGGCAAGCGATTAAAGGTAGGGCTACAGTGATGACATACAAAATCAAATGTTTTGCTTTTAACGTAGTGTTGTTTAGAAAGATTTCCAACATATGTTCTTATATGTATTTAATATCATTTAAATAATATATAAACATGAATTTTGGTAAGCGGCAAATTTATATATATTACATGAATATTATATTATAAATTTAATCCGTGTGCTTTGTTTGGGATTTTTTTTTATATGTACTTACCGTAAATAACATTCGGCTTGCAGTGAGAGTGTATCAAAAACTGAATTCTTTCTTCTTACACATAAATAAAAGGCACTGTTTTTCACACAATGTAATAAAAACAATTTATTGTCAACACTCAGGAACGCTGTGAAGTTTAAGTACGAATTCAGCGAGTGTTCTGAAACGTTCTCGCACTATACTCGATGAACTTTTTTTCCTTATATCAGTATTTTTTAACATATTTGGACCGATTTAAAATTTTCATACTGTTTTGGTGGGGGCCCCTAATTGGTGGGGGCCCTAGGGCCATGGCCCCGCTGGCCCTGTGCTAAATCCGGCCCTGGATAGTTGTTGTCTCCACGTCAGCTAGTAGCATTAGGTGGCTAACGGTCTCGGAAGCCTTTGACAATTCTAACGCTACTGAGACGGCTCTCTCACCGCGACGGTTGCGGCTTAGGCCGTACGCACCTGTTTGTTTTTGGCGTTAAGTTATGTATTTGTGTTATGGACTTTCCGGAAACCATCCTGGTTCTTTGCCGAGCCGAGGTAATGCGTGAAATACGAGAGCAGCAAATCCTTCAGCGTTTTTACCACTGGTAAGAGAAGGGAAATCGGCCGATAGCAATCACCATCCCAACTTTCCACACATATGAGTGGTGGGTTGGAGAGGTTAAATCGCTGGTGAGGTAAGCAACAGAGAGCAGAATGGATATACTCATTTCTACATAGACACTGTGAATTCAATGCTGTTAAAGCTAAATAGCGTGTGAGAAACATTGTATTAGCAGTGAGATTGTATGTATGTTAAATATCTCACATACACTAAGCTGCATTGCACTCATTTTTTTCATGCATCATTAACATGCTCTTTCTAAATCAAAGCATTCGAATGAGAAACTCTTTTATGCCAAACAAATCGATCATTCGAATGGCATTATAATATTCATTGCAAACAGTACAACATATGTATGTACATATATGCGAAAAGTGAACAAAGGCACGCAGTACGTTAAAATGTGAGTGTAAGTGAATATACTTTCATCTATATTTTTATAATTGTTTACGACGGCAGCGTAAATAAGTTCTAACCGCCTTAATATGTATCATGTACACATACGCATACATATGCAACTGCGAATTATTCCGGTTCACCGTATTTCCCGCCGGATAATTCCTTTTGTTAATTTTTCCATTTACTTTCTTTCCAATAAAATTGCGGTTGGCGGCAACCGTACATTTTTTTCTAACTTCACTTTGTTTCAGGATCTCTGAAGCGACACTCGTCAACTACCACTTCACACCACAAGGTAAAACCATTCTTGTATATCTACATATATACATTTCATTAAATTCTAATTGAATTAAACCAAAAACTTATCTTTTCATTTATTTACAAAATTTCCAACTGTGCGTCTGGACTGCCCCCTTGGGTAACACAACACACATTTGTACATGGTCCATCTACGCCGAGGTTTTGAATATACAGTCCACAAAAAATCTTTACACAAAGCCGCATAGCCGCAGGAAAATTTCATACAAAGCCGAACAAGACTCAAAGCCGCACAATTACCCACCCAAACAAGGCGTACTGCACACATAATCAACTGCACACATATGTATACCAACTGCCATCACCAGAAGTCACTGAGACATCAAGGTACGTATTATATGTTCCAATTAAACTTTATAACACGTTAATCATTTTTTGTGAAACATCGCCTTACAAGGCAAGTGATTTTTTGTGAAAACGAAGGAGTGTTACACTTTAAACAAAAAAAATATAAACTGTGCTAATTCCGTTTGTCCGCGAGCGACAACAACAACTAACGGTCGCACACACACACGCACAACAGTGGTACTGTATTGCAAGAGTTCAATCCATCAAATTTAAATTTAAAGTTTTTTTTTTGATTTTCACACTTATTCACTTTAAAGAAAATCTGTATAACTTTCTTTGGTTCAATACTGCTCATTGGCATAGCATAAATGTTAATTTGCAAGTCACTAGGAGGCCAAAGAAATCGTAAGAAAGTGCCCACTAACTAATGAAGGCTTTACTACTGCGTGGAAAAACTTGTGTGAACGCTATGAAAACAAGCGTATTTTAGTTAACACACAACTAAAACTATTGTTTAACTTAAAGGCAATAGAGTTTGAGTGTGGTAGCTCAATAAAAAGTTTGTAGCGGGAGATAAACAATTGCTTATCAGCCCTGAAGAGTCATCAAAATGACATATCAAACTGGGACGCAATTGTCGTTTATCTCTGCTCGACGGAGCTGCCTGACAGCACACTGGCTCTATGGGAACAAACCATAGACCATAAAAACGACATACCCAAATGGGAAGATATGGACAAGTTCCTGTCCAATCGGTTTCAGATCCTTGAGACATTGTCAGGGTTAAAGGATGGTAAAGCTGTGAGAGTGCCAAAGCCGCCACAAATCACACGTCATCCTTTCGAAACCCCGACAAAAAGAGTTGACACCTTCCAAGTAAGCGTGATCACTTCCAATTGTAAAATAAGCCATACAAACGAACACAAATTGCGCAGCTCTTCCCGTTTCCTACAGCTAACACCTACAAACAGATTGAAATTTTTAAAGAAACATAATTGTTGCCTGATTTGCCTTAGTTCCGGACATACTGTGTCAAGAAGCACAAGTGCTAACAATTGCAATACGTGTCACTCGCGACATCACACGCTCCTGCATCTAAATGCAATTCAGCCAAAGGCAACAACGCGTTGGAGGTCTTTGAGGCGCCGATGATTCTCCATCGACATCGAGACAAACGCAAGCACAACGTGATTCCGATGAAGCAACTGAAAATGCAATCAGAAATTTTAAGTCCTGCTTTGCGAATACAAATACAGGTGTGCTATTAGGAACAGCTCGAGTAAATATGCGTCTCAATGGCACAGATTTTGCTGCACGAGCACTGATTGATTCTGGTTCTGAGTGTTCCTTTATAACAGAGAGGCTCAAAAGCAGAATCAATCTATCTGCAAAAAAGATGCATGCCCAGGTTTCGGGCATCACAAGTTCGGTAAATGCCCAGGTGAAAGAAGCATGTAGCATACAATTGCGGTCCCCCGTCGACCCGTTGTTTAGCTTGACTGCAACTGTCCTGGTTTTACCACAACTAACCGGAAATCTGCCGACAACAAATATAAGCGCGACGACGAGGGAAGAATGAACAAATAGACCTCATTCTCGGTGGAGACATTTATCCACAAATCATATTAAGTGGAATATAGAAAAACGTCTTGAAGACACTTCTGGCCCAAGAAACCGTATTCGGTTGGATTATAACCGGTAGTACGGATACTACAAATGCACAAAGAAATATAGTTTCGCACTTCAGCGAAGTTGCGGTGGATAAGCAACTTACGGCATTCTGGGAGTTAGAAGATTTACCCAAACCCAAAAGCCTCAATGGAGATGACAAATATTGCGAAGAGCTTTATAAAAATACCACTATCAGAACTAATGAGGGAAAATATATAGTCTCGTTACCATTCCGACAGGAATTTCCAGTAACCATACACCTAGGCCCTTCTCTTAAAAAAGCCTGCTCTCAATTATTCTGGAATGAGACACGGATAGCCAAGGATCCCGTTCTATTAAAAGAGTATAATAGGGTATTAGCAGAGTATGACACACTAGGACACATGACGAGAATAAATAGTAACATATCAGCAGACTCTTGTGATAAATATTTCCTGCCTCACCACGCCGTTACAAAGGCGGAGAGTACCTCAACTACCGCGTGGTTTTCAATGCCTCAAGTGCAACCGCTAATGGGACAAGCTTAATTGACGTCCTCCTACCAGGTCCAGTACTGCAATCAGATAACGTAGAAAGCTCGCATCCAATAGCAGCTAATATTCTGCGGAAATGCATATACGTAGATGACGTACTTGCAGGAGGACACAGCATCGCAGCTACCATAAAGGCAAGGGACGAAATTTCTGCGGTACTGCGATAACCAGGTTTTCCCTTACGAAAATGGGCGGCCAACTGCGAGGATGTAATTTCAGACATTCCAAAAAAGGGTCTACCAAGCGAAGATTTTTTGGAATTCGAAGACACTAGCACAGTTAAGGCTATTGGAATAAGATGGAACGCCCATTCGGATTTTTTACTTCCTAACAAGACCAATGGAGCATAGTGACACTATCACTAAAAGGTCGATATTGCCCTCCATCGCCAAGCTATTCGATCCCCTAGGATGGCTTGCGCCCATTGTAATAGTAGTCAAGATATTGATGCAAAACAGGCACAGAGTGGGATGAACCTTTGTCCTCAACTACTTTAGAAAAATAGCAAAATTTTACCAAACACTACCGCGAGATAGAAAGGATCAAGATACCGCGCTGGGTTTATTTTTTGCTCCCGCCCATGACGTGGAAGTACATGGCTTCTGCGATGCTTCAGAAAAGGCGTATGCGGCTACGGTATACTTACGGGTTAAGCAGGGTAGTGAAGTTTTAGTGAATCTGCTGGTAGGAAAACTAAAGTTGCTCCAGTTAAAACTATTTCCCTACCCCGATTTGAACTCTGCGGCGCGGTATTCTTCGCCGAAAGCATTGAGTCGGTACTTGGCAACCTACCCCTAGGACAGGCACAAGTACACTTATGGACAGATTCCACAATTGTGCTTGCATGGATACGCAAACCTTCATGTTCGTGGTCAACGTTCGTAGCACATCGTATAACCAAAATTGTCGACAAAGTCGGAAATACGGACTGGCTTCATGTGGAGTCGGCATCAAGTCCAGCAGATATGGCAAGCAGAGCAGTTCTCGCCTACGAATTAGTCGGCACCACTCAGTGGTGGCATGGCCCTTATTGGTTGCAAGAAGACAAGGAAAATTGGCCAAGACAAGAGACAAGCTATAACACCAACATCGAAGAAAAATTCTCGATAGGTTTTCAGATTTACCGAGAGCTTTGAAAGTCTTATCATATATTATGAGATTCTACAAAAGCACTCATCCGAACAAAAAAGCTTCCTTTCGAGCAGAGTCTTGTTTAATTTCATCCGATGAAATTAAGGCAACGACACAGCGCTGGTAAATGGTAAATGACTATTACCAGAAGCAATACTATAGTGATGAATATTCTAACCTAAAGTCAAAGAAACCCATCGATGGAAAAAGCGAAGTGCTACCCCTTAACCCTTTCTTAGATAAAAATGGGATTATGCGGACTGGAGGTCGTCTTGGCGCATCGCTAGACTTAGTGTACAACGAGCGTCACCCAATCATCTTTCCTTATAAGTGCCGATTGGCCCGTCTTGTTGTCCAATGTATCCATTAAAATCTCCCTGCATGGCGAGAATCAATTAATGCTGCATCTTTTTCGAACGCAATACTGGATTCCCTGAGTCAAAAATATGGTAAAGTCCGTCATCCATAATTGCAAGGTCTGCACAATCCACAGAAAACAAACCCAAACGCAGCTTATGGGAGTGCTCCGTCAGGAACGCACCTCATATTCGCGTGGATTTACAAACACGGGTGTAGATTTCGCAGTACCTTTCGATATGTTTCGCGGCAGAGGTTGTCGAATCTCAAAGGGTTACGTTTGCCTGTTTGTGTGTTTCGCCGCTAAGGCTATACACTTGGAAGCCACCAATGACCTTAGGACTGCATCTTTTTTGGCAGCCTTTGGTATTCATAGCCAGTTCAGAATTTAAAGCTTTTATAACCGAAGCGCGAAATAATACAATGAATAAATATAGCCACCAGATAATCACATGGCATTTCTTACCCACTGCAGCGCCTCATATGGGCGGATTGTGGGAAGCAGGGGTAAACATTTTAAAAAGATTGCTTCCGGCTTCAGTTACACATTCGAAGAGTTCACAACTCTTTTATGCCGAATCGAGTCATGCCTTAACTCCCGTCCGTTAAGCCCCTCTTCGAATGAATCTTGGAGCCTCTTACCCCCGGGCACTTCCTATTAGGTGGACACTTATTAGCTCCACCTGAACTAGAATCCAACGAAAGCCCTGCCCTGATTGTAAACCGATGGCAGAAACTTAAAGCCCTACATCAAACATTTTATAAAAGGTGGAAGGCTGAATATCTGCTGGAAAAGCAAAAACGCACAAAGTGGAAACATCCACAAACTAACATCTTGTGATTATAAAAGAAGGAGATTACTGAGGATGATTATCCTACAGATCAATCTCCAGCACTCTAAGGCCGCGTCCGCCAATTTGATGCTCCACCTTGAGCAAGGTGGGGCAGATATAGTCCTGATCCAGGAACCGTGGCTGAGCAGTAACGGTATTTCTGGTATCGGGACGAAAAAGTACAAGCTTCTGGTGTCCAGTGGCGCAGGTAAGCCTAGAGCTTGTATGCTCGTCAGGCGTGAAATAAATACTTATTTTCTGTATAATTTCAGTAACGGAGACGTAGTAACGGTGAGACTCGAGGACGGGGCCGAAGAACTTTGGCTCATGTCCGCGTATATGGCTCACGATGATGAGGTGAAACCACCTCCAGTTCTGCTGAGGAACGCTCTGGCGGAAGCGAGGCGCAGGAAAGCCGGCGTCGTGGTGGGCTGTGATGCCAGTTCGAGGCACTCCTGCTGGGGTAGCTCGGACATCAACGCAAGAGGTGAGTCTCTCCTTGATTATATACTTAGCGAAAACTTGTCTATTTGTAATAGGGGGAGCGACCCTATGTTTGTAACTTCGGTTAGGGAGGAGGTCTTGAACCTTACCCTGGTGTCGTCTGAATTGTTATCCCGTATCTCGAACTGGAGAGTTCTTAACGATCACTCCTTCTCTGATCATAGGTATATTCAATTCTCCTTGGGCGATCCGTGTCCCAAAAATCGTCCCTTTAGGAATCTGAGGAACACGGATTGGGATCTTTACTGTAAGAAGCTGCAGGAGTTTCTTCCTAAGGAACCTCAGGGAAACTTACTCCTTTCGGAAAGTTCGATCGACAGCTTAGTGGAAAAATTCACTGTAGCTTGTAATAAAGCGATAAATATTTCGTGTCCGCTGAGGAGGCCTTCGGGCAAATCTAAGCCGCACTGGTGGACTTTGGAAATTTCGGAGCTCAGGGCTTCGAGTCGAAGATTTTTTAACCAGGCGAGGAAGAGCAAAAAACCCTCGGATTGGGACTTTAGGCCTATCAGCCTCTCTTCTTTTCTTTTGAAGACCCTGGAGAGGCTGATTGATCTTCATATAAGGAAATACCGCGGGAGCGGCTGTCGAATGCTCAGCATGCCTACTCGAAGGGCAGGTCCGAGGATACGGCCCTGCATATGGTTGTTAACGTCATTGAGGGGTCTTTTCAACACAAGGACTTTGCAGTTGGTGCCTTTCTGGATATAGAAGGTGCCTTTAATAACATTCAGCCACAGGCAATAGTCGGATCCTTGGCGGAACTTGGGGTTGAGCCGGGTCTGGTAAGGCTCATAAATCACCTTCTCCGGGACAGAACTGTCGTGGCGGAATGGGGCAGCGCCTCCATCCAGCGAAGGGTGAGTAGAGGCACTCCACAAGGAGGGGCTCTCTCGCCACTCCTTTGGGTCGTTGCTATCAATGGCGTACTGAAGGAGCTGGAAAGGGAAGGCTGCACGGTTATTGCCTATGCTGACGATGTTGCTCTCATTGTCAGGGGTAAGTTTTTGAGTACCCTTTTTGATATCATGCAGGGGTACCTTAATCTGATCGTGAAATGGTCTGCAGGGTGTTGACTCGCGATAAATCCTAGCAAGACAGAGCTGGTATTATTCACCAGGAGGTACAAAGTACCGGTCGCCCATCCTCCTTAAATAGGTGGCGTCCCGTTGGTGCTTTCTGACCGGGTCAAGTATCTTGGCTTGATTCTGGATAGGAAGCTCTCCTGGGGGCCAAATATTGAGAAAAGGGTGAAAAAGGCTTCGGTTGTGGTGTACTGTTGTCGGGGTGCTATTGGGAAGAGATGGGGCCTCTCTCCCAAGGTATACTATTGGCTTTATGGGACTATAATAAGGCCTATAATGTTTTATGGGGTGGTGGTCTGGTGGAACTCACTAGACAAGGTATCTAAAGTTAAGCAGCTAGAGCGGGTGCAGCGGTCCGCGCTCATTGGGATCAGTGGGGCGCTTAGGACCACACCCACTCTGGCGCTCAATGTTATGCTTAACGTGCTACCTGTGGACATTGCAGGCAGGGTTGCAGCAGCCCATGCATCAGCCCGGTTAGAGTGCAATGGATACAGATTCAGCTCGGCCTTTGGGCATTCTAGGATTCTTGCCAGTTTCGACTTTGTCCCTGTTGGAGGCTCCTTTGACTGCCTGCGGGCTTCTTCTGGACACATGGGCTTTATGTCGTCTCAGCGAGCGCTGGGAAATTGCCACGACATGCAGAACTGCAAGGTCCCTCTGGCCGAGAGTGGATTGTGGGCGCTCAAGGGAGTTGATGTCGCTTACTAAGCGGCAACTCTCGACCCTGGTTGGTGTTTTGACTGGGCATTGTCCGTTGGGTATTCACGCGGTTAAGCTGAAAATAGTCTCTGACCCTTTCTGCCGCAGCTGTATGGAGGAGGATGAGGTGGATTCATCTTGTCATTTTCTGCTCAGCTGCCCTGCATTTGCGAGACTGAGGTTCAAGTACCTAGGCTCGTACTTCTTTATCACTCCAGAAGACCTTTCTGGAGTGGAGATTGGTAATTTGCGTGACTTCATTCGGGGCACGCAACGTTTCTCAGGTTAATCTTTCCTGACTTCCGATTCACGTTACCGTTCATAAATAAGGTGGTATCACAACGGACTCTTACTATGTCTAAGTGAGTTCCCTTTGGGGAAATACCACAGTAACCTAACCTAACCTATATATAAGTACTTATGTAAATATTTTAAGTAGTACTTAAGTACCTATATATATTTAAAAGTAAAGAACAAAAAACAAAACGAACAGCTCCCAATAGTTCACTGGTGTCGCCGCTCCTCATGTCGTGGCAGTCCTCCCAAAGACTATCCAAAAATTTTCCGGAGGTTATCCACCTATTGAGAAAGAAAATGAATTATTTTCCGTGTACCAATGTGTTAATTTGGCAAGACAAAAACTCAATCCACATTGTTACTTTCGCAATTTTTTTTGTTTCCGGTCATTATCCGCTATCTTCGGATGGCATACCCCTTCTCCCTCCGACTGTGCCTTCGCAATCGAATGTAGCACACCACCATGCGCACGTAGATGCATATCGATATACATACATACATATGTACATATGTACTTACTTATTTACGTAAAAAAGCTTCGAAAGTCATGTATAGAATATTATTTTATTATTATTATTATTATATATATATCAATACCACTTACCTGCTCATCGTCGACGTACACCTGCATGCGTCCACCATTGCAATGATGGCGATGTATGTATGCATATGCTACGCCATGCACTGTTAGCCAGCTGCACATGGGAACATTTACTAAAACCTCCAAATTACGTGCTCCAAACACGTATTTTGACAATACAAGCATGCTTGTACAAGCATGTTTCTTGGTCCCGACGACGAAAATTCGGAAGATTCCACGCACGCACTTCTCCGCTTCGATTAGCAGCAAATATCTTTTCTTTTATCCACTTAACACGAAACGCAATGTAAAACCAGCTAGGCACACGGCAAAGGCAAAACTGCTATGAAAATAAAATGTTTTCAAAGTCTCGCCTCGCCACACAAAATGGAACTTAGAAAAATTCTGTGTGTGTCGAATGTAAACTATGTAGTATGAATATGTTTTTCGCCATACCTGCTAGTGCACCAAGCACTACCACAATAAGCTATACGTGATGAGTAAGTACAAGCATGCGCGCATTAAACACTTGGTTTTCCACAATTTTTTAAATTAATTAAAAAATTTTTTTACCACTATTTCCCTAATTGGAAAATGAGTACAAGATTTTCACATCCGTTCGCTTTAAAGTAAATAACGTATAATTAGGTAGGCCAGATTGCTGGATGTCAAACCTATCTCACCATTAATTAAGTAATGTACAAAAAACAGAATGTTGAGCCATTTCATGGTGGGGGGCACTTTCCGCGATTACAAAAATATATGCATCTGTAGTTCATATTAGTTTTTATTTGTTTCGATTTTTTTAAAACATCCTATGCAGTCAGGTGTTAGGTCACTACATTGACCAGTTCATTAGGTGTTTTTACGATATATGCAAATATATCGTAATGCCATAAACGTTCTCAACTGTGGAACATAGGCACCATTTACCAATGGGGGACGCAAGTGTGCCGATACGATCACACCCAAATATCATTTTTACAGTAGGTGATGCAAGTTTATGGACACCTGGCACATAAATACACCAAATGTATAATAAATAGATACATACATATAAATACATAAATACATAAAATTTATAATGAAATATGTATACGTATAAAATATTTTTTTTTGTAATTTCATTATTTCATAAAAATAATTTTTTTTGGGGTTTAATTTCTTTTCGTTTGTTATTTTTTGACATCACTTGCCACCCAATATTCTGCCACATTAATCAATAAAATCAAAATAAATGCACAAAACTTTTAGATCATGGGCCGATTCACAGCGACATGCAACAAAACGGAGCAGCATGCCGTACGTTTCAACGTGGCATGCCGATTATGCCAAAAAAACCACGGCATAAGACTTTGCCCGGTCTACCGAGTCGAGTCTGCGGAAGAGAGGCTGCGGGTGGTATTAATCCACCACTACTGCGCGAACTGCCTGCCGCCTTTTCACAAACAGGAGATCTGCAGCAGCGTCGGGCGGTGTCATCGATGCAACGAAAAACACCATACCACACTGCATATCTAATATGAAGACGATCGTCGGCCACGATCCCGACAGCCGAGGATTAAGATACTCGATCAGACGTATTATCGATCAATCTGACCGGCCAAATGAAGTCGTTGGCACAACGAAACGACGAACGACTGGCGTGGGAACTCGTCCTTCCCGACCAGCGCAACATCAGCAAATGGATGGCTCGGGAACTCGTCCTTTCTGATCATCTCATAACTCAGCGAATTGGCGGCGAGTTGACTCGGGAACACGTTCTTCCCGATCACAACAACGAAGCGCCCCATACCACTATCCACAACAAAGGGAAGAGACGCTACAACTAGCGCGACAACAACAACAACCAACATTCCCGTCGGGCCGTTTGCTCGACAGCGCAACCGCCCCTCTTATGAGGGCATTTGGGGCTATCGCACCTACGGTGATAGTCAAGATAGAGGCAGGAGGCCGACTGCATTTAGTGCGGGCCTTATTAGAACGCGTGCGCGCCCAGCACCCTGATATCTAGCGAATTGGCGCGAACGCTCAGACTTGAGCAAATGCCACGGGTCGTGGGGCGACATGCTCACTGCCCAAATCATGCTAAGCGGCACCCCACCTGCATCAATCGGCGGCTTGTTTTGGGTCAGGCGACCATACTTGGGTTGATGCTCTCTGGAGCCCAACAAAAATGAATAATAAAATTATACACACATACCTACACTATACACAACAAAAATGAATAATCTAATTATACACACATAGCTATACTCATACACAAAAAAAAATAAAGTTGCGAAAAAGAAAAAAGTCCACGTACATATGTTCCTCCTTAAAGTTTCTTTCTTTTACCATCCTTCCAAGTAGGGCACAGGAGACGATAACGAAGGAACAACACGGAGCGGCTCGTGGGAAACAAACAAGAAAAACATTTTTTTAATTAAACATGTGATGTGGTGTGAACTGGTCGTTGGATGATGTTGACTCTCAGGATTTTTGCTTACCGCAAGGGGTCCGGCATGTTTACGACGGCAGCGTAAATAATTTCTAACTGCCCTAATATGTATCATGTACACATACGCATACATATGCGAATGCGAATTATTCCGGTTCCGTATTTCCCGCCGGGTAATTCCTTTTGTTAATTTTTCCATTTACTTTCTTTCCAATAAAATTGCGGTTGACGGCAACCGTAAATTTTTTCCTAACTTCACTTGCGACACACCTCAACTACCACTTCACACCACAAGGTAAAACCATTCTTGTATATCTACATATATACATTTCATTAAATTCTAATTGAATTAAACCAAAAACCTATCTTTTCATGTATTTACAAAATTTCCAACTATGCGTCTGGACTGCCCCCTTGGGAGACCCGACACTCATTTGTTATTAGTTTTATGGTAAATTTAAGTACTCCTAATTACATTCAATAGACAATTAATGATACTTTGTGTAGTGGTGAATCGAGGATCACCCCGAGCAATGTGTTGAATCATAGCGATATTAAATGTAAGATTTTAAGTGGTAGCTTCAAAATTAGCGAAAAAGAGGTCGGAGTAAAGTTTCGAGCACTTTTGGGAATATCACAGATGATATTGGAAATGAAATTCCTTACTTGGTGCCGTGTCGTAATTGCTATGGAGTTCACAAAAACATTAGCAAGTCAACTACTAATTTAATTCGACATAAATGCTACATCGAGGCAAAGAAGAATGAAAGTGGAGAAAATATAACCGTCGAAGTGGATTCCAGCACCAAAAAGAAGCCGTGGAAGTAGTCACTAAATGGATTGTCCAGAATTGCCGTCCATATAAAATAATAGAGGATTTAGGAGTCGAAAAACTTGCAAAATTTTTAATTTCCATTGGTGCTAAATATGGGTTCAGTCATTGTTGCCACATCCGACCACAGTTGCTAATAATGTTGAAGATATTTATTTTAAAGTATTTTCTCAAGTCAAAGCAGATGTTGCCGCACTTAAAAACATAGGTTTCGCTCAGACGCCTGATTTGTGGACCGACTGCTATTTTCATAGAAGTTTTTTTTTTGACAATAACAATGGATTTTATAAGAGATGCAAAATTGGATAATTTTCTTTTGGGAATGAAAAGTATGGAAGGAGAAAAGTTCACCAGTAAGTAATTGTTATCTTTTAGTGTTCTTTTTAATTTTAGAGATATTTTAAGGCACAAATATACGCAAGAAAGTATGTAACATATTACGCGACCTTGATTGCGAGTTAAGCGAAATGGTCACAATAGTTACTGACAGAGGAGCCAACATGCTCGCAGCTTTTCGCGGAGATTTACATATATTTTGTATAGACCATCTGCTACACAACGTTCTCAAGAATGCCATGGAAAGTGTTCCAGTTGTAAAATATCTATCTGCCACAAAGCTCGTTAGGTATTTCAAAAAAGCTGGACATAATTCCACGATGACAACGTCATTGAAAAGCTTTTGCCCAACTCGTTGGAACACTTACTTTTATGTTCTAGCTTCGTTAAAGAAAATTTGGAGCGATGTCATTTCCATACTGCAGCTAAAAATGAAATGCATAGAATTGGTCACTTAGATATTAACGATATAGACAAAATTCTGGAAATATTAGAACTATTTGATGAAGCGTTAAAAAAATTACAAGGTGGCAAATACTCAACAATCCATTAGGTATATATTTACATCACTGTTAACTAAGATAATATTAGTTTTGTGAAAGAATTGAAATGTCTATTGTTGCATTTTTAAAAACAGTTGTTCTGGAAAATTTAACAAATTTACACAAAGTTGCATTCTTCTTGTACCCATCTGCAAAAGAGCTCACGAATTTTAACGAGGGTGAACGTAGACACACAAAAGGGAAATATTCAGAAATGATGGACACATTATTAGCGGGTTCTAATAATCCAAATGAAGTCGAGGTGGCGGAGTTGCCATCAATACTTTCAAACAACTTGTTTTCAGAGCTTCTAAAACAGGCTCATTTAGTTAGTAGCGCTGATAAAGTAGCTATCGAGCTTCAGCGTTATGAAAATATGGAGGTTTATTTTCATATGGACTTCGACATAATCAAATGGTGGGAACTTCGTAAAAGTGAAATGCCATTGCTGCACAAATTCAGTTGTGAAATGCCATTACTGCACAAACTTTGTCAACCCCTGCAAGTAGTGCATCGTCGGAAAGAGTGTTTTCTTCTGCTGGAAATATAATTTCAGAAAAAAGACGCCTATTATTGTTAAATGATACAGCAATAAACCAATTGATATTTTTGCATTGCAATATGCACATACCAATTCAAATGAATTAATAAAATAAATCTTTATATTTCGTGTTATTAATTTAATTAACTTACTTATTTAAAAAATTAGCAAAAGGTATTGATACATGTAGCTTAAAACACTGAAGGTGTTCACAACTTCTTGAGGTATCTGGTTATAGTAATATTTTTCTGTGCATTTAATTACAACTGCAAAGCTGTCTTGCACTTGTTATTTAAATCAAGCACTTGATAGTGTGAATCATTCATGCACTTAATTCCCTTATTTCAATGGTACCGCGTGTTATGTTTGGTGAGCACTGAGAGCTAGAGTGTGTAGGTAAGAAAAGAATACGAGTGATTTACTACGCATTTTGATTCCATCCATTCTGCTCTCTGGTAAGCAACTCTGCACGGACGGAATTTCGAAATCTCACCGGCGGTGATGAAGCGTGCAGCTGTTGTCGCGACCACCTTACGGACTTTACGTTCGCCGGTGCGGACAGTTGGAGTGGGAGGAGGAGGAACTTTGCGACCCTAACCCAATCAGTTTTTTTCATTTTATAAAGGTTCGTCGGCCAACAAAGACAAAGTTGGTCGGTATATCAATCGAGAGGGCTACGGCTCGATGATCTGACGCAAGAGGTAGCGTAGGACCCCACTTTATGGCATTTATCAGACCTGCGCTAGCTATTGTTAGGTCAGGCGAGCTGCTGCAAATAACCATAACCCTGGTGGAGGCATCATCGTTCATTTCGCAAAATTCGACTTCTCTATCAGATCTGCCAAACCATTTCCCTTACAATCTGCCGCCAGGCTTGGATGCTAGAGATCGTAGTGTACATTAAAGTCACCCACTACAACGCGGGTTTCACCTCTAAGGAGCGCACCTATGGCAGGCATATATCCTGGGAGCAGGTGACAGAGTGTATATAAACATCCTTCCGATATATATTGTAGTCGTTGCAACGACTTTATTAGACAATATGCCATAAATGTTTTAATATATGTATTGCATTTGAAACAGAAAGAAACTTCCTTATCTTTAACTCTACATGTTTCCATCCAATATTTACTTTTTATTTTGCAAGGACGGTGTCAAAAGCATCTACATGCGTTTCTGTTAGAGCATTATAATATTTTGTATTATTTTTTAGGTTTTTAAACATTTCACGATTTTCAATTTCCAGTTTTGAAACCTTCATTCTGTTTTTTATCATATCCAAAGGCTGATAATTTTCGTCCGTATATGATTACCTTTGCTTTCGCTACATCAGGCACTCTAACTTCATATCGGTCACTCATTTCAATTTCCTTTTTACTTTTATCGTGTTCCTCATCATTTTCACTTTGCATGACCAAAGTACCACTTTTACTACCTAGCACACTGTTTATTTTTAAGTCCTACGGATCAACATTTTTGGTCTTCTTTTGTTTTTTCTACTTCCTGTTTCTCTATAGGCTTTATAATTAATTTCGGCAGCTTAGTTTGTTTACCAGTATTTCAAAAACTCGTTATATATTTTTGTTCTCATTTTCGCTACGTATTATAGCTTAGCATAAATCGTGGCTTGGCCTTTTCACATCGTCCGATATTGCTTTGATTTGGTTCACTTCCAGTAGTTTTTCGCACTCTTTGCATTGCATCAATGCTTTTACTAATATTTTTCCCAATTGATTATAAGAAATGTTTAAGCTATTTTACCTGCACTTTTTGGGATTCTTGAAAGTACTCTTTACACTCTTAGCTTTTTTGGGTATTTTTCTCCATCGATATATTCATACTTCTTAATATATGATCGATATTGCGCATGTATGTGTGACAGCCATCACGTATGAAGCACACACAGCTACTGCCCGTGAGTATATCCTTACTGTACTCATCCAATTCAGAGCATTTTTTGGTCCAGTTAAAGAAGAAAAAGAAAAATTACCCCTTACTAAACCAGTTTGCCTCATTGATAAACTTCAACAGACAATTTACCTCGGTGCTAGAAACCTTACTAAGGTCATCCAGAAACGGTGATCCCAGATGTCGCATCCTGCTTTTACACAGTGCAAGGCACTTACACAGTAGATGCAAGATCGTTTCCTCCTCCTCGTCATTCTTGCAGCTCCTACAGCATCTTCGGAAGGGCACTCCCAACCTTTCAGCATGTATACCTATCAGACAGTGCCCTGTTAGAGCCCCGATCACATTCGAAATGTTTTCCCTTCTTAGAGAGAGAACGCTGCGCGACCGTTTCCGATCCCATTTAGGCCACGTCTGCCTTGAGGTTCGACAGGCCGTATTTTGCCTCCATCTATTGTCAGCTTGTTTATATGTAAAATCTCTGAGTAGCATTTTGCAAGTGGCAAACGGCATATCAATGCGTTCTTTATCCTGAAGAATCTGCTTGGTCGTACCTTGTCTTGCAAGTTCATCTGCCATGCAGTTTCCCTCTATGTCCCGGTGACCAGGGACCCAAATGAGGTACAGTCTGTTCTGCTTAGCCATCTCCTGTAGATATCGGCGGCAGTCCAGCGCGATATTCGAGTTAAACGTGAGAGAGCTCAGAGCTTTGATTGCAGCCTGGCTGTCACTAAAAATGAAGATGTCTCCTCCTATAATCCCGGTCCCTATCTTCTTCACTGGCTGAGACCGCAGCCTGGAAGACGCTGCAGTGATCTGGTAACCTAAAGGAAATTTGCAGGAGAGGGTTTCGTGAGAAAACGCCCCCTCCTACCTGATTATCGAGGTTCGAGCCATCTGTATAGATGACAATGCTCTCAGGTGGAGTGTGAAGTTCAGGTTTCCACCCTTCCCTGCTTGGAATTCGTGGTGTAAAGTTACTTTCATTTACCGATGTCCAAGCACACCGGTCCGTGCTACTCGGAATAGAGCAGAACTTTTTCAAAATACTAGAGTGCCCTTGGCATTCAGGGTGCCACTGGGATGTCTCTCTTAGTCTCAAAGCAGTCATCGCTGCCGTCTGTTGTCCGACCAAATCTAAAGGAAGGAGGTCTAAATTGGCGTTCAAAGCCTCATTTGGCGTGGTTCTGAGCGCCCCACTTATGCAGATCATACTAGATCTTTGCACCTTGGTGAGTAACCTGAGGTTAACCTCTTTGTCTAAAGCAGGCCACCATACGATCACCCCATATAGGAGAACTGTTTTTGTCACTTCGAACTTTTGTATTGATTACTTGTTTGTTGACTGATTATAGCTAATTTTATTAGATATTGTTATTGTATCTATCATAGTTTATACGCGCTCTGCTATTTGAGTCACTGTCTTCAATATCGACTCAAAATGCTTAGCATCTCTGGCAACTTTGATTAAACTCCGCAAACTTTGATTAAACTCTGCAGTGAACCAGACAATATATAGCCAGGCGCCCCAGGGTTCTTAGAGAGGGCTTGCCTCAGAATTACTTCCTCTTGATTGATTTTCCCATGGGCAACGTTTAACAGCTCCGACTGCATATATGAATCTAAGTTGGCAGTCTTTGTACTCGGTCAAACAGCTTGAGGATTTGGATTTCCTGAGACCACCAAGTAGGAGTGCCCCCAACATTGCATATCTTATATTATAACTAAGTATAAACTCGAACTTAATTTATAACTGAGTATAAATTCGAAGAATGACTAACCTCGGTGTCGGAGTTTTCCCATATATGGTGATGGGAATTTGCATATACTCCGAAAATGATAAGAATACTTTGTGCATCCGTCTCCCCAACCGTGTTTATATAGCAAGAAGCCAACCAAAATATGTTCCTTGGAAACTCTTCTATAACCCTATAAAAGATAGGCATTAATGTTATTCCTTCCTATTCTTGGTGTACCTTAATCTGTGATGTGGGTTAAACGATAATATTTGCTGCTCAAGCCACGAACACGTTCTTTGACGACCCGAGGTTCTTGTATGAGCATGATCTCGTCTTCTTTAGCGAGGGAGGCGGAGGAGTATTGCGGGACGCCGCTATACTGTGGTGGAGATTTATTTGTAAGATCCCTACCATGTTCCCTTAAGAATTTCATTGCTTGCCCACTGACCGTTCAGTTGGCGTCCTCTTCATTTGACAGCAGGGAATGTCTTCGCCTTCGTCCGCACTTGCGAACGCCAAAGATTTTATGTCCTCCTTCAAAGTAATGGGCACAAAGAGCTCGCCCACCATTTCCGAACTGGACGCCAACGCGCTGTCACTTGTTTAAAAAGTTCGAAAGCGTCTACGAGTCGAGGGAGGTTACTCTTTGCGCTTTCGAAAATTCTGCTTACTAATGTCCTAGAGATAGGAATATAGAAATATATCATTCTACTGATGTCTGGATTTACAGTATATTTCCCGTTGACGATGTTACTTCGAGAGCATTACATTTGTTCGCTTACACTTGGGGAGACGGACGAAGACAAATATCCGGACGTTATGCTCGATAGAAGGTTTAGCTGGAATACGGGTCTTGACAAAACAATAACTAAAGTCACACGAGCCATGTGAGCTTGTAGAATACTCTTTGGTCGGGGTATGAACTTAAAGATTATAGTAAGATGTTTACTCAAACGGGCTCTGAGTCTTGACCACAGATTTATGTATTGGTATTCTTCGCCGTGTCTCCTATTGAGTCTGCGGGGGAGATTGCTTCGAAAAGCACTATTGATAGACAAGGCGGTTAGGGCTTAGAAACTACAGTTTACTCTCCAATTAAGTTATGCAGGGAGACAAGTGATTCCTCATTAAGCACTAACACTGCCACCATGCCTATGCCTATGGGTTCACCCAGTTTCACCACCTTCCATCCATGCGCGCTGCGAGCCACAACTATCAGTGGCGTAAATGGGCATTGACAGGCCCATAAATTACATGAACCGCTCTAATGCTCTTACAACGGGAGCAAAATCAGACAATTTTTCTCGCAAACACCAAAGACTATTTAAAATATTACAGACACAAAACAGTTAGCATCCCATGTATGGAATACACGCTTCTAAACTTCCTTGTCGACACTGGTGGCAGCACAAAATTTTATAAGCGAAGCGGTTGTGAAAGGAAGTGAACAAATTGAAGCTAGATTTGCCGTACACTCGGCAGGGGCAAGTAGAAATTAATGAAAAAGTTTCTCTAAAACTATTTAACGACATATAGTTCTATATATTTTGTCCTGCCAAGACTAAAGCCATTCGATGGAATCATTGGGGATGATGTCATATGTGTTTTGGGTGAAATTATTGATAAGAAATTACAACGGTAAACTAAAGCGTAGGAAATCGCGAACTGAATAATATAATTGCGAAATTATATTGTACTGAACCGGGTAAAATAAACGTAGTTGCTGAGGCATCGGTAACGGAAGGTAGTCCTACCGGAAACGGCGGTGTAAGACCGGAAACTGGCACAGCCACTGAATGCACTACGAATACAGCCAAACAAGACAATTCTGACCTTATACCACAGGTTGAAGCCCTTATAAATCCCTTTAGAAACCAATTAATTTTCAGGGAAGTAAATAGTCTTCGATTCCTTGAGGAACCACATCAAGACTACCGCAGGTTCTTTATATTATTATCTGAGCATTAAGCGCAAGCTTAACGGGATGACTAAACCCAAGCGTAATTATCGGTATTAAAATTTCAGAGAGGTTTCTGGTCTGTTTTAGGAGGTTTATATCGAAAACTTAGACTAAGAGTAACACAGAGCGAGTTTCAATCACAGTGGACGCTACAATAATACTATCCTTTCCGTTATAATAGGAAACCAACAGACGTTTTTTTCAGCAGATCCAGTGGGATTAACTACCAGATTGGTAAAGTGGTGCTCGCCTATGAAATTGTAAACGCAATCTTACAAAAAGAGCAGTAAGTTTGGAATACGAGACTTAAATTTCATATTTTTAAAACAATACTGTCCACATCACTAGAAAATTCATTAGAGCAATTACACATATTTAAATTAATATAAAGGATTTAAATATTGTCAAAAATACCTTTCGTAATATCATTTGCGAACAACCCATCTGGTCAGAATATTCTGGTGATACCCTATCATATAACAAATGTAACCTTTTTCATATATATAAAAAACATGGTTGTGCTAATCTTCGTTTAAGTTACAATAATAATATTATAGACAGTGTCGGCAACCTCAAAGTGCTCGGTATAATTTGATACAAAACTTACCTTTGGCCCATTGTACTTATTTAAGGAAAATCATTACTACCAGGCTTAATATTTCCTAATACCTTTCCTCTAAGCGTTGCCACATTCAGATGTTCACTCTTAAAAATATCATAAGATCTTTGATACTCTCTAAAATTAACTACGGTTTATCTATTTTCATTCGTTGTGCCGAAACAAATCTCAAAGTTTACGAGCCTTCCCTACATCTGCAACTAAGTTTATCCTCGCTAAAGCCGGTTTACCAAAGATTGCAGAACAAGTACAAATCAATGTTTTCCGCATGATATCTAAATTATACCTCAGCTATAAGCTTGCGAAATCTCTGGGAGTTTCTATCTAACCATCTCTGGCAGCTCCAGAAACCTCACCTTCTTGGTTCTTGAGCACCTCTCCCTTTCTTTCCGCATTAGCCTTTTTACAATTTCCTCTCTGTCTAACCCTGATAATAAAAATCCATTATTATCTTCCATTAGAGATTTTTTAGCAACCCATATAAACCAATTGCGAGTAATGTGGGTTCCAGGACGGATGGGTATGTCCGGAAACGAAGCTGTAGACGAAAAAGCCAAGGTTGCTCTTCATGAGTCTCTTCACATCGATAGCACTTTCATGAAATCCGCTATTTTTCACATTATAAATAATCATATCCGAAACACCAAGGAGTCAGAATGCGCTTCCGCGCAACACCACTATACCCCACTCAACCGAAGTTGATGAAACCCAGATTATCCCGTCGATATTAATTACCTTAAGCGCAATCTTTTGTTCGATTACGTATCGGCCATACGGTTATCTTTTAAAAGGAGAAAATGCACCAAAATGTCGTATCTGCAACTCTCCAACTAGCACCATCAGCCACCTTCTTGTTGACTGCAAGCAATTTTCTGTATCTCGATAAAACAAACACCAAGCGAAAACCTAATGGACTACTTAAAACAAAAAATATGGAAAACATAAACCTAATGCATCAGTTCCTAAAAAAAAATAATTTGCAGTTTTAGATTTAATCAGATTTTTATTTAACTACGGAATAGTCTAACTGTACCAAAATATGTATACATATGTAGAATATCGAACTGAAAGCTTTGGTAGATAGTGTTCGTAATTAAGTATATTAATAATTTTATTATTGATATTCTCATAATAAACAACTAAATATAATAATTTTATATCTGGGCTTATTACATCTTCCTCTGCGGAGCCGCGCAAGGCTTTAACATATTAAAACTTGATTATCCTATTGTAACCATTCGCAATCATATTTTCAGAACCTCGCATGTACTTTGGCAAGCAGTCAATAGAATTGTTACCGTTACCAATAATATCCTAAGTCACAAAAGGCTGGAACAATTTTCCCAGAAAATTCAGCAAACAACCATGATTCTGAAGGATGAGAATTATGAACAGGTTCACGCCTGTAAAATGACCAAAGCAGTCGTTGTTAGCAGCAACTTGCTAAGCAAAGTAGAAATCAATCAACTTATCAACGAAATTGAAGTCTTTCCTTACAGCAACGTCGTGGAGGCAATTGAGTATAGTAAACCATCGATTTTCACTAATGGTTCTCTTTTACTTTATGTGCTATCTTTGCTGAAAGTGATGGCAACGACCTTACAAAACGGCGAGCATATACATAGATATGAAGTATGCAACAATCATGGCTAATAAAAACCAGACATATGACATTAGAGCCCGATGTTTACAACTTACATCTGCCATGGTTTGTGAAGAGATCTCTCTTGATCTACTGAAGGAAGATGAATGCGTGCTATGACTACTCAGAGGAAGAGAAAACCACTGCCGGTACTCACCTGAGTCCATTGTAGTAGTTATCATAGAGGAAATTTCAGGGGCACTGTAAGGACAGGTAATAAGTCTAACTATCTCTTTGGTTCATTTATTCTGCACACGAGACAGTCAGCATCAACAGCCTAATTTATTGGCGCATTAGTAATTCAGAGCTCTAAGTACTACCACCCATCTTGACCATCGTGAGGAATAAAACTCTGACCGTAAAGTTCATCGGACGCAACAGGAAATGGTAAACTTCTTCGCTACCTAAGGGGAAAAACAAATTGGTTCATCACGTCAGTAGTCAAGGGTTTTACTCTATTGGTGGCAGTAATTTGGTGCATTTGGAGTAAAATAACTACGACATTAAGAATTCCTGCCATGAATTTCCGATCTTTAAAGGGGAGGAGTTAACACATTCGGCTAGTTTCCACTTCCGCCATTCCTACGGCGCTGCAGCGTCAGCATAATTGGATTACTCCGGGTTCTCAAATATATTTATTGTGTATGCTACTGAAATACGGTACCAGTGTGAAGTCAAGGCCAAAGTCGCTTGCACCCAGACCCATTTCAGTACATCAGCAACAGAAACAGAAATAAGTACTTCCGACTTCTGTGACCAAATCTGAATGAAAGCAATATTTTTTACCATTGTAACTGTATATCCGTTTGGTTCAATCATTTTTTATTATGCACGCGTTCTGCAGCGAAGGCGTCACGTCGCGATTGTCAAATAAAGTAAGCTGTGTATATTTCTATGATGGCTGTTGCGATGGCGTTACGATTGCGTTAGCACCGGGCATAGGTCAACTGTCTACTTTTCTATTGCATTGATGTGTTGACAGAGGTTGTTATTAGTTTTTGGAAACGAGAAACTTATTATATGAATTACCTGCACATAAAACAATACACTTCAACTAAAGGTCTAAAAAATTAAAATCCATTATTTTGTTAATTTAGCACACACCAAAATATTGTGGATGTGGTTATCAGCTGTTTGTTTGTTGTATTAAAAGCAGTACAAGGCATGCTGTGTAACTGTTGTTTTCTCAGGATTGTGAGCGAGCGAACGCATGCTGTGTACTTTAAGCTTCAAAGTGGGTTACTGACACTATGTTTGTATGCGTGACACACACAATATTTTCGACAGAAACTGCCGGATTTCAAGATCAAAATATCTACTCAACTTTGATATTTTACTTTGAAAGACGTAGCGATACTTCTGAGATAGCTGTCTGACGTCTAATTTTGCAATTTTCCACTGATTGCAGCGTTGTAAATATAGCGAAGTTTATTTATGTGCTAGGTTTCGCCGATCTAAGCAGGGTTAGATGTTGACTGAAGGCAGCACTTAGGCCCAGACAAAGGAACGTTCGTAAACGTGTTCGCCGGGGACTAGATGGACTTAGTGGGCGAAGCCGTGGGATTTTTCTGGTTGTCACTAATTCCTCACTTAGATAACGAAGCGCAAATTCTCCTTGTTAAGAAACATAGCAATATGCTGAATGAACAGTTTCTTCTAGGTTGTCATCGCAGAGATCACCCCTATTGAACACCTTCATCCGGTCCCGCCCTGCATATGTACACCGTAATGTTGTTGTTGTGGAACGGTTACCCAGACCCTGCAAGATTGAGTCAGCCATGGTCATTATCATCAAACTCCTCTAGGGGGAGGCCCAAGAAGCGCGCAGTTTCGGCAGGGTCGGACCAAAGGGAAAGCGGTGTTAGATGACTAGGTTTTAAAGGGCAAGTGAAAAGGTTGGTGGTAACGTGCGGGAAGTTATCACATGCTGGACATACATTACGTACGTCTGGGTTGATTCTGGAGAGGTAGGAGTTTAACCTGCTACAATATCCAGATCGTACTTGAGCCAGAGTGACGCGGGATTCACGAGGCAGCTGAAGCTCCCCTCCCCTGGTTTGGGTGGCGGTTTGACCCCGAAGACAGCAATCACAGGACGACAGTTGACGAAGGTGTCGTTTAAGACTACCCGGTAGGCAGAAGGGTTCAGTCAGTAGGTGGTGAGTGACTGGATTCGTCGGACATATCAAGAAGACGTCTTATGATGTGTCTCTGAGGCGGATCTCCGGCAAGGAGGTACCTGTTTGGATGGGCACTACGGTGGCAACCGACGAGAAACTGCTTGGTGAGCATAAAATTATGCTACCTAACTGGAAGCATTAAAGCCTCATGGTGTAGATGTTCAACTGGTGACATCAAAAGGCATCCGGTTGCTGTCCGGAGTGTTGCGTTCTGGGCAGCCTGTAGTCTCATCCACTGGGTCCTACTTTTCCCAGGCGCCCAAATAGGAGCGGCATAGTCTAGAACCGACCGGTCAATCGTCTTGTATGTTGGCAACAACGTTTCTTTTTCTTTGCATCAAGTTCTGCCGGCTAGCGACTTGAGGACTTTGTGGCGGGTCATGTTATTTATTGACGATTGCGGATGTGGGCGCAGAGAAAGAGTTCAGGCTGTCAAACGTAACACCCAAGATTTTTGGGCGGTTTACTGTTGGTAAAGGTGTACCATCCACATGTATGTTTAATTGCATCCTGACCTCCTTCGTCCAGGTGGTAAATAAGGTCGCCGAGGATTTAGCAGGGGATAGAAACAAGTTCCGGCCAGTGAAGAAACGAGCAAGGTCTAAGAGATAACCGTTCACTTTCGAGCACATGTCATCAATTGCGTTGCCGGATGTCATAATCGAACAGAACGTCTGAATATGACCCTATTGAAACTTCCTCGGGTGGCTGAGGGATCTTCAAGATATAGTGATTAAACAAAATCGGGGAGAGAACGCTACCTTGTGGTACCCCTTGTTTAATTTATCTCGGTTTTGATGTTGAGTCTCTAAAATACACCGACGCCTGTCGACCACTCAGGTAGTTCGCAGTACACCGCGTCAGACCCTGCGGGAGAGTAGATGTTTGAGACATATTCAAGTAGCGTTGAATGATTGACCGTACCAAAGGCCTTTGATAGGTCCAACGCCACTAAAACGGTTCTCCCACAGGGGCCACGAATCACCTGGGTGTTTATGACGTTTAGTGCTGTGTACCTTTCGGAAGCCGTGTTGATGCTTAGCCGTGCCCAGGTGGTGTGTAAAATAGGGAAGCAGCATAGCCTCGAGTGTCTTTACCACTGGTGAAAGAAGGGAAATCGGTCGATTCACCCTTTTCGGCCAGTTTCTCTGGTTTTAGCAGCGGTATCACTCTCCCAGCCTTCCAAATCTCCAGAATGATGAGGGTAGATGTAGACAATTTGAAGAGTCTCGTTTGGTATGCTACCGTGGGACCCAAATTTTTCAGCACCAACACGCTTAGTCCAACAGGGCCAATTGCCTTGGAGACTTTCGCCTTCCCGATGGCTCCTGTAACCTTGCTACAGGTTAAGGTAAGCGGCACGCCTGGTTTTGGCAGCTTGCGTAGCCTTCTGGACACCTTCCGTTTAGTCCTATCCACCGAAGGCTGCAGTATAAACAGTCGGCTAAAGTAGCTCGCGCATCTCTTCGGGTCCGACGAGGCGCGGTCACCGAATGAAATCTTCACTCGATCATCATGCTTCGCCGGGTTGGACGGTGGTCCAAAGCTTGCCCACACCCACCGCGAAGTTCCAGGAATTCAGGTGCTCCATTCACTTGTTCCAGGGCAGCAGGTAACAGGGGGTATATAAATATTAAATATTTCGAGCTCGACATTGCCTGACCGGATAGCTATGCCCTGACATTCAACGGTAGTATACCTACGGCCAATGTCTTCTTCGATAAGACGATATTGCACTGTGTGGTGTGTGATGAATGCTAAGCCACCACCATTATCACGCTTGCGATTCTTACGATGTACATTATATCCGTTGCAATTCCGTGTCTTAGATCGCGGCTATCAATAACTACTTCCACTTGATATACTTATAGTGACTGCTTCGGGGATGCAAAGCAATGTACGAAGCTGCGATATACATCGAAAACCACACTTTGAAACACCAACGCAGCTTTAAATAACATTCCGTGCTTTACAATGCATTTTGTTGAATTTTTATTCCGGAAGACCAGTTGGATCAGCTAACTGAGTTATTATCAATGACTCCAGTGGATACCCCTGACCTCCAAGTGGCAAACTCCCTCTCTGACTGCTCAGAAATTAGGGTACTTTAAATGGTGCCTGATTCGTGGCAGGATGGTTATCATTGCAAACAGCTTCAACATTAATGCTATAGGAGCGCTTCCGGTTCATATACAGACTAAATGGTTTTGTTGGATCATCAAACTACGTGAGTGCAATCAATTACACTTAAAACTCTCTTCAAGTCGAACTTAATATAAAACCTAGACAAAACATAGAATAACTGGGGGGATTCTGAATTTATTTTATATAATTTCTGTGCTTGAAGTTACCCAACTTTTATAGCCAACTACTTTTCATTTGATGTGGGAAAGTTTACTTTCGATGGGTTCACTTTCAGTATCAAGCTCGTAATGTATTTGATAGATCGAAAGAAAGAAATATATGATTGGCATTGGGCATTAATATTTTTTGCAATACATTTGTGGTAGGAGCTTTACATATGTAAAAAATGAAAGACAGGAAAAAAATCGTACACCAAACGGTGGTGAAGTTATTTGATCGTATTTTGCCAAAATTCCTCAATAAACGCTTTACGTACCTTCATCGAGATACAAAAATTTTGTTTGAAAAAGGGGGGAAGAAGACTTCTCAACTGCTGTCGTCGCAGAGAGTTTTCATATTCTTCCTCGTCGCACCTCCATTTTAACAATTTGTGGCTAGTTTTTTGCCAATTTTCGCCATGACGTGTTAATATTTTGGGGAATTGATTTGTCTCATGTCAACTTTAATAGCGTTAATGTGATAAGATTTTAACGTTATTAATAAGAGGGCATAGCAAACCCAGATTATCAAATATACAAGATGCGACTGCTTAGTGGCCTGTATGTCAAGGGAACTTCAGTCGATTTTACATTTTATTGCACGAGTACATTAATTGTGCTGGTTTCGACTGGTTAATTTGATTGATAATGATAATATTTCATTAGACGCTAATGAAGTTACATAAATAAATAAAATATTCCGCCTAAAAAAAATAAAATATAAGAAAATCTAAATCTTAAATATAAGAAAATCTTAATATTTTAGCTCTTAATCCTGTTAATAAACAGAGCTGCAAAGTTTGTAATAAAATTAATCCAATAGCTAGCGTATGATTTGATTTGAATAAAAATAAAACTTGAGATTAATGCTGAAGAAAATAATAAAAATTGTATAATATCAGATGATAGTTTATTTAAAATATTAGTTTTAGAGATTAATGATAAAGTTTCTACTTTTCTTTTTAAGTTTTAAAAGATTATTCTTATTTTTGATTTACAAGACCAATGTTTTTGTTAAACTATTAAAACTAATGTTAATAATTTTATACTGAGCGTTACCTTGATTTTTATTTTTAACATGTGTTTTTGCATTTATTATTAATACTTTTAAAATTAGAATTAATTGTACTAAATTTTTTTAATTTTTTTTTATTTTCTTAAGCTTAATAGACTTTAGAGGATTATTTTGTATAATATTTTTAACTTTTAGAGTTTGTGAAAGGGCGTTCGACCTTTCTATTTTAGTCTCAATAATTCGAACTCATGGAAATTATAATTTTCAATATTTTACAATGTTAAAAATATTTTTTATGATAATTTTATTATTCCTGTTTATTATATAAATTATTTATTTTGATGGTTTAAAATTTATTATGTGCTTTTTATTTTATTTTTATATATTTTTGTACAAATTATTTTGTAAATATTTCATACATTTTGGGTTATGATGTTTTTTCTTATGGTTTAATTTTATTAAGCTGTTGAATTTGCATTTTAATAATTACTGCAAGTGAATCTGCTTAGAAATACAATAATTATAAACATTTATTTTTGTTTAATATTATAATTCTTTTGTTATTTCTAATCTTAAGATTTACTAGAGTAAATTTATTTATATTTTATTTATTTTTGAAAGTATATTGATTCCAACTTTATTTTTAATATTAGGTTGGGAATGTCAACCTGAACGGTTACAAGCTGGAGTTTACTTACCATTTTATACTTTACTAGTTTCTTTACTTATACCAGTAGGGATTTTTTATTTATATAATAATTTAATATCATTAAATTATTTTTTAATAAACAATTATTTATTTAATTATAAAAGATTGTATTTGTCTTCATTTTTTTTTTTTAATTTTGCTTCTGGGTCTATAATTTTAGCAGGTATTATGTTAAAATTGAGAGGTTATTGGTTTTTACGTGTATTTTCTTTTTTGCAAATTGTTGGAATTAAGTATAATTACACTTACATTAGAATTAGATTTTAGAATTTATTTATTTTAGTATGTTCACGTCAAACTGATTTAAAAGCTTTAATTGCTTTTTCATCTCTAGCTCATATAGGAATTTTTTTAGGAGGTCTTATAACTTCAACTTATTGAGGATTTTGTGGATCTTACAGTTTAATGATTGCTCATGATTTGTGTCCTTCAGGTTTATTTGATTTAGCTATTATTACTTATGAACGGTTAGGAAGTCGTAGTTTATTAATTAATAAGGGGTTATTAAATTGTATACCATCAATAACTTTATGCTGATTTTTGATAAGTGTTTGTCCATCATTAAATTTATTAGGTGAAATTTCTTTATTAGAGGGAGTAAAATTCTTGAGTACTTTTTATTATTTCTTCATTGATTTCCTTTAAATTTGTTAATCTTAAAGAGAGATATTTGTATATCTTAAATTTAAATTTAAATAGTTTATAATAAAATATTGATTTGTGGTGTCAAAGATATGATTTCATCATTTTAGATCGTGAAAAAATATCTATTAATTTGTAGATAATTCCACTTAATCCTTTTTAGAATCACAAATTTTATTTTTGGATTAAAATTTTTATTAAATGATTTATGTATTTTTTTAGAATGAGAATGATATAAATATTAATCGTTTTATTATATTATTTATTATGTTTGTTTTATCAATAATACTATTGTTAATTATTTGCCCTAATTTAATTAGAATTTTATTAGGATGTGATGGGTTAGGGTTGGTTTGTTATTGTTTAGTTTATTATCTTCAAAATGTAAAATCATATAATGCAGGTATATTAAATGCGTTATCAAATCGTATTGGTGATGTAAAAATTACGGTAGTTGAAATTTTATTTTTTACTTAGAATTAATAAAAAATACAATTGAGATAAAGATTATTGATTCTAGTGCTAGTTTTAAATTTGATTTAAAAAAATATATTGCTCTTTCTACTTTAAGTCAATTAGGATTAATAATAAGAATTTTATCTATAGGATTTTACAAATAAGCTTTTTTCATTTATTAACTCATACTTTATTTAAGGCTTTATTACTTATATGTATGTGCTGGGGCCATTATTCATAATGTAATTAATTTCCAAGATGTTCGTTTAATAGGAGGGTTAAGAATTTACATACATATATACCTTTAACAAGAAGTTGTTTGTTTTAATGTTGCAAATTTGGCTTTTTAGCTGGATTTTATTCAAAAAATTTAATTTTGGAAACAGTTTGTTTCGATAACATAATTCATTCATTCTTTTTATATTTCTTTCAACTGGCTTAAATGTTTGTTATTCTGTACGTTTAGTTTATTATACAAAAAGAGGTGAATTAAATTGGGGCTCTTTAAATATATTAAGAGATGAAGGTTGAGTTATACACCGAGGAGTAATAGGTTTATTAATTATAAGAATTATTGGTGGTAGAATATTTAGTTGAATAATTTTTCCAACACCTTACATAATTTGTTTATCTTATTATATAAAATTATTTCCATTATTTGTTTGTATCTTAGGGGGATTAACTGGATATATTATTTCAAATGGTTCTTTATTTTATTTTAGTAAATCTCTAAGTAATTATTTAAGAAGTTATTTAGGCCACCTAAGGATAGTAAGTTAGGTTAGATTAGGTTGGAGTGGCAGCCGCCTGCAGCGGCTCACTTAAGCCAGTATTAGGATGCCTATTTTGTTACTACAAGGAAAAATTTTGTACCATCCAAGAAGAAGAAAATTACCCTTCACCAAACTATTTTGCCTCGGTGATGAACCTCAACTTTCCAGTTCAACTTCCTATCTAAAATAACGCCTTGGGACTTGTAGAAAGACTTAACCGGATACCGTTTAGTACCGGTAGAGTCATCGAAGACACTTTATACCTTCTCGTGAAGAGTACAAGTTCCACCTTACTTGAGCTGACCCTACTCCCGCAGTGGGTGGACCACTTGGATATCTCCCGAAGTGCTCGTTGCATCAGCTCGCATAACGTCTGAGGTTTCACAGAAGTGGGGATAGGACACCTCCTTGTGGCGTCCCCCTCGACACTTGCCGCGACAATTCGCTCGCACCCAGCTTAGCCCTTACTACCCTGCAACAGGGTAGCTGAGCGATAAACTCAACCAGTGAGTGTTCAACCCCTAGATCCCTAACGGCGCCTGTTATAGCTTCTGGAAGCACGTTATTAAAGGCGCCTTCAATGTCCAGGAAGGCTACAAGACAGAACCCCTTGACGCTGAGAGACTTCTCAATATAGCCGACCAAGCTATGGAGTGCAGTCTCAGTAGATTTGCCTTTGCGGTAGGCATGTTGGTCATTAGGCAATAGTCGACTGTCGATGGTATCGAACAGATAGCTACTAACAATCCTTTCAAGTGCCTTAAGAGCAAAGGATGATAGACTGATAGGCCTAAGATCCTTTGGATTAATGTGTGAGGCCTTACCGGCTTTAGGAATAAAAACAGCCGTGACATTTCTCCATGCCAACGGTATGTGATTCAGTTTGCAGACACCTTCAGTGTCTTAATTAGCTGGGCAGGTATTATCCCATCCGGCCCTGCAGATTTGTAAGCTTTGGATAGCCCATTTAACCTTTTCTACCGAAACCGGGGTTGGAAAAGATAAACGGAGGAATTCCTTCCTCCGCAGTAGTATTCCCTGGGAAGTGGGTATCTCGTAGCAGTTCAAGGGTTCCCTTTCCCGTTGAGGTCCAGGAACTGTCTTGCTTTTGCAAGAAACCTATCGGGTTAGAGGATCCTGAGAGAACTTTCCTTAGCCTGGCTGTCTCGGAAGCACCCTCGATGCCGCCGCAGAAGTTTCTCTACGAAGATCTCTTTGCCGCCCTTAAAGCTTTTTTATAGGTCTGAAGAGACTTTTTGTACTCTATCCATACCAGCCCGAGACTAAGTCTTTGGCTTTTTTGAAATTTTTCCTACAAGATTTACGTAGTGAGTCCAACTCACGTGACCACCAATGGGGCTTACGTTTGCCCCATTGTTTTGGTTCAGGGCAAGCCTGATCTAGAGCATTTGAGCAGGTCAGCGTAAATACGTCCATCATGTTCTCTAGATCCCCGATACAATTAGGTTCAATAAGAGGTTCGCTGGTTAGCCTATCCTCAAATAACATTTTATAAGAGTACCAATCCGCGTTTGTTAGGTTTTTACGCACCTTTGGGCTGGTAATAGAAAAGTTCAATACGATTTCAATATAACGATGATCAGAGAAGAAATGTTCATGTAGATCCCGCCAACTCTCGATAAATTCAGATAGACTACGACTACATAGAGTTATATCTAAAACTTCTTTACGATGCTAGTAATGAAGGTGGGATCCCTACCTTTGTTGCATATAAGTAGGTTAGTTGTAAGAAGGTAGTTGAAAAGTAACTCATCTCGATCATTGATATCCGTGCTTTCCCAGCTGACATGGTGAGCATTCGCGTCGCTGCCGACCAAAATGTGTCCGCTCTCATAACTGGACACCAAGTTCCGCACCATAGAGGGAGGGGAGTACTCGGCTTCGTACGGCATGTAAGCCGATGCTGGCACAATTGACATACCCCCTATCTCCGCGAGAATCGCCGTGACGTCGCAATCACTGTAATTAGATAAAAGAAAGATATCTTAAAACCGGTGGCACTCAACCCACATACCCTTGAGTTGCAAATCCAAGGTTCCTGAATGAGTACCACCGTAATGTAGTCTTTGCTGAGGCGACCTAGGAGAGTAGCTGGGGTTGCTTTAGAGCGATGGAGGTTTATTTGCAGCACCCTCATACGAGAAAGCCGCTTCCTCCCCTCCAGCTACGATAGTGACGTCAGCTTCACACTCCCCGTCACTCAGAAGCAACTTCTCCTCCGCAAACATCCTATGCATTGTTGGTACAATGTTTGTCTGGGAGGAGACGCTGCCTTCAGCGTCGGAGAGTTCCGGTTCCGGCTCCGCACCAGAAGCACGCTGAGCGTCCACCACCTCCAACTTAGCCCCTTGGTAGACAGAACCCCCCTTTGCAACGGCGGCCTTGTACAGCGCCACCGATCTCAGGTCCTCACAGGCGACCACCTTAATGTGGCCCTGGTACCAACAAGCGTCCTTACAGGCCGGGGGGTTCCGGGGTTTTCCAGCAGAACGTCAAAGATGACGTTCGCCAGAGCTGCCTTCACCCACCTCCACTGGTCTTTTGGTATGGACACGAATTCGTTGCCTCGGTCCAGGACCCCAATAAGGATCCTGTCCTTCACAACCTCGGCAATGCTAGGCCTGTCCACCCAGGAGTGCGGCCGGATGCTCTTCGAGGCCGGAGTTTTTTCCTCCGCTGATCTCTGTCGTTTAGACGGAGGCACCCGGTTTTTCACTGAAGCCCCAGTGAACCGCAAATAAGCCAGCAGAGCTTTCGCCCTTTCCACACCTTTTTTCGCGTTCTGGGACAGCGTTTCTAACGGGACCCCGTCGTATCTTCTTAACGTCTTCGTGGCCTTACGCTTGTCAGAGAATTTGGGCCGCTCCGACTCGAATTTCTGAGAGGCGTGGCTCGTGGTTTCCTTCGCTGCTACGCCCTCCATATTTTCGTATGCGGCTGCTTGTCGCCTTAATCCACTCGGGCCAGGCCGTGAGACCTCTGCCTTCGCGAGATTAGGCTTCGCAGCCGCGCCAGTGTTTGGCGGGCCCCTAGTGCCTACCGCCACGGAACGATCTGCCGTTTCCAGCACAATCCCCGCAGCTTTACTGGCCCGAGCCCTACATTGATTCTTATAAAGAGCCTCCTTCTTAGTTCGTAGTGGCATGGAAGTGCTCGAAAGGAGCAACCATGCCAACACTTAAGCCTCATCCCCACGCCAAGAAGACCAACGATGATGAGGAGGATAGTAAGTTAATAAATATAATTTTAAAATTTTTGAAGAGAAAAATGAAATAAATAGTTGGAAAATATATGTAAAAAATTTAATATAACAATTAAACTAAAAGATAAAAACGTGTAAAAATAAAAATAAAGTTCAAATGATTCATTACTTTGTATATCAGTTAGTATTCATCCTATCTGATTAATTGATGAAAATGCTATTAATTTTCATAAAGAAGTTTGGTTTAATCCATGTAATTAATAAAAATGAGTTTATTCAGGATAATCCTTCTATTACATTTGGAAATCAAAAATGGGATGGGGCTGCTCCACTTTTTAGTAATAATGAAGAATAAATAATTGAATTAATGTATGCCGTATCCTGTATTATTATTGGATAATTAGTTAAATATATTATAATAATAGCAAGTAATAACACCGAGGATGCTAAAGCTTGGGTTAAGAAGAATTTAATAGATGCTTCTGTTGATATCAAATTATTGTCTCTTATTAGAGGGATAAAAGACAATAAATTAATTTCTAATCCTATACAAGCTCTTAATCATAAATTAGCGGATACTGTAATTAATGTATCTATAATTAAAATAAGAATGAATATTAGCAGAATTATTTATAATTAAAAAGAAAAGAAAAGGATTATAACCTTTATAAATGGGGTATGAAGCCAGTAGCTTAATTAGCTTGTCTTTTTATATTTTATTCTATGATGCAGAAAAGTTTTGATACCTTTAGGAATAGTTTAATCCTATTAAATGTAAAATTTAATTGTAGTTAATTTTATACAAAAGGTTTATATTAGTGAATATAAACTTATTAATGAAAGGGGGTCACTTTAATATATGTGTATATATAAGAATTAATTAATTTATTAAATTAACTAAATTAAAATAATAGGAATATTTATACTAAGCATACAATATAATATGTTATATGTATATTGTTAATCTTATGTATGTGAATAAATTATTACTTTTAAATTTAAATAATAGGGGTTCTTTTAATTATTAAATTTAATAATTTGTTAAGAGAAATTACATTAAAAGAATTTTCTTATAGGGAGGAATTTACTTTTATAAAATTATTTAATTGATAATAATTTATTTATTTATTTATTTTCGTAGATTAGCTTATATGTGTATAGACTTATATGCTAATTACTAAGCTATAGCTACAAGGCCTTAAGCTTAACTATATAATATATTATTGTACATGACTTTTAACTTAGAGTAGAAAATATAATTTTGTTGTTTTTAGGAATTTGATAATGTGGGTGGTCGCTTCCTTGGAAGGAGAGGAAAGGGCAAGTAAGGGATTGGAATTTTTGAATATGTATCTCTGTCTTGTGTAAAGCGAGCAGTTCAGCAGTAAGTGCTTGATAGTTACTAGGTACATGTTGGGGTGTCGGTATCGTTTGTAATGTAACTGTGTGTAAGCTTTGTATGACCTAGTCGCAGTCTTTCAATTTTCGTAATGTCTAATCTGCTGAATTCGTTGTTGTTGAAGTTCGGTAAATACTTTATATTCGTTTTGTTTGCGTTTATTTGTGTATACCAACCATTTGACTTGTTGAATGTTGTTTGGTGTTTTTTTAAGATTTCGTTTTTTATGTATATATTAACATCTTTAGTGGAGTAATTATTAGTTTATATCAGTGGTAACACATGAGCGTCTTCGCCGCCTTGTCTGCTGTTTCATTTCCGCTGATTTGAGCATGACCGGGAACCCATATTAAAATAATTCTCCGGAAGGTATGTATCAGTGTATTTGCCTCTAGCGAAGATAAAGAATCTGAGCAAATAGCATATCTACCTTTTTGATTTTTAAAAATATCAATAGCTTCAGAAAATGCAATAATTTCAGCGTAGAAAATAGAACTATACTCGAGTAGATTTGAGATTTTGACAATATGATTTAATTTTGTTATGCTGTATGTAGTCTTTTAAATTTGATTTTATTTCTTGGAACATAGAGTTAAATTGTGAAGGGTTTGTGATGTTTTTAGTATGTATTCGTAGGGCCGTAGTGATCGATGTTGGCTTGAGTCGCCAAGGGGGCCGGTTTGCGCTATAATTAAGTTGTCGTATATTCATTTTGGTGCTAAGTTTATAAATTTTTTCTATGGCGCTTGGGATTCGGGATGCATTTCGTCGTTTCGAAAAAATTTTTGCGCATGTTGCTAAAGGGTTGCCATATGTATTCTTTATTGCCCTTGAAAGCTTTAGCGTGACTAGGTCTCTTTGATCTTCCAGGGTTAAAATATTCGCTTCGTATAATAAATTAGGAGTTGGAGTTGAGCGCAGGGAGCCTAATGCTGTTCTTATTGACTGATTCAATATTGCCTTTATTTTATTAAGTAAATGTGGTGGAGCATACCCATACAAGAATATACCATAGCTTATTTTCGGGAAGATTAAGGTTTTAATTAGAGAAACTAATGAGAGAGTGTCCCAGTTCAGTTTTGTACTTGATGGACACTTTATAATGTTGAGCTGTTTAGTGATAGAAGACGAAGGGTATTCTATTTGAGAGTTATATCTGTATCTCTTGTTTATAACGACTCCAAGTACTTTTATTTCGCTAGCTTCAGTCAGAGGGTTGTTCGAGGAGATTATACTGCAGGTACAATTATGCTTTCTACAGATATGAGCGTATCTACATTTCGTGGAAGATAGAGTCGCACCTGAGTTTTCACACCATTATTCAATTTCTTTAAATATGTTATTTAAATTTATTTGCGGGTTTTTTTGTTTATCTGATTTGATTATTATGGTAAAATCGGCTTCGAAGGCGCTGCAGTTTATTTTTTTATGTAAGGAAAATATTGAGCTCAGCTTGTTGTAGGCTATCAAAAAGAGGATGACCAATAGTGGGGAGCCTTGCGGTATACCATTATGCATATTTCTTACATCTGAATAAACTCTACCAACTCTTACTGCTATTTTCCTATCTTCCACTCTATCAATTGTTCAATTATAGCATGTAATCCTATTTTTTCGTATGCTTTTTCAAAGTCTAATGACACAAGCGTTATGTGGTTTCTAGCAGATTTGCAATTAGTCTATATATAATAAACTGTCTGCTGTAGATTTACCACTTTTAAACCCACATTGGTGATTGTTTAGCAACTGACTTGTGGACACAAACCACCACAGCCTATTCGCTATAATTTTGTCTAGGGCTTTTGCGAAACACAAGTTAAGTGATATTGGCCTATATAAATGTGCTAGAGTTTTGCCAGATTTTGACTTAAGTATCGGGATGACTGTACAGGATTTGAAACTCTGTGGTATTTGACTGCTAAATATATTGTTATAGAGTTTTAATAATCTGCTTCTAACTGATTCAGATGCGTTTTTAATCATTGGATATGAAATCCGATCCCTACCTGGAGTTTTTCCTTTTAACTTTGAGAGGGCTGCCGAGAACTCTAAATTGTAATTTTTTCTTCGATTGCTTTTACTTTAGGACTTGGGTTAGTTGCTGGCAATTCCTGAATAATTGTTTCCTTTTGTTTTTGGAATTTGGCAGGAATCTTTTCATCAGCCGAGTTTGTCGACCAAAACTTACAAAATTCTTTAACTATTTTAATATTGTCTGTATACATTTCGTGGGGCATGCTTACACTTCTTAGGCAGTGAATACCGTGACTTACCTTGTAGCCGCAGAAGCTGTGGATATTCGCCCATATTTTTTTTATGGGTGTAGACGGGTTAATTTCAGCTGTAAAATATTGGATCGACTGTCTTTTCGTGACTTTAATCTCGCGCTTGAGTTTAGCATTAGCTTTTTTATATTGAAGCAAATTTTCCCTAGTGATATTTCTTCTAAATTCATACCATCGTTTGGTCTTCTCTTTTTTCAATTCACTGAGATGCTGATTCCACCACGAAACCGACCGTGGAGAATTTTGCTGACGTGGTTGTGGGATCGATTCATTAGCAGCCTGTAAAATAACACTGTGGAACAAATTCAGGTTAACAAAAGTTAGGTCGATTCTGAGAGTGAGGGGTGAAAATAGAGGCTAAATTAGAATACCCGTATCGCGGCGTTTGTTTATGTTAGCTCGAAATTTTTTTAATCGACCTTCGAACTTTGCAGCCAAATGCCGATTTTAAGCATATTGTTTATATGGTTTTTTGGCTATCACTCGTCGACTAATTGATATTTTTTCAATCTGTTAAAGCCAAATTATTGCTAGAGACCTGTGCAACAATTAAAATTGAAAAAAACATTGATTTAGAAAATTTTTGAAGTGCTTAGGAAGCAAAATGTTGTAAATTTTTTTTTCATGCTTTTTGAACATATTTTCCACAAAACTAAGTCTTTTTTGCTTTCTGTTTGATCTATAATATGCTTCTTAGTTTCTTCAATAAATTTCATTTGAAAAGAAAACAATCATAATACAAAACTTGCGTTTTCCAGCTTAATATTAATTTACTTCTCATTTCTTATGTACCATATTTTCAGTATTGGTTTTGAAAAACATTGAAAAAGAAATTATAAAAATATGGATATGGAAAATATAATTTTGAAATATTAGTTATGAAAAGTTTTAAGTAAAAAAATTAAATAAATTAAATTAATGATTTGGCCAGTTGCCGTTTAGCAGGCGGCTGTGGATCAACGTCACTGCTCTCTCTAATATCTTGGTCATCGTCGTCATCATCAGAAAGGTCGATAATTTCGTCCAACAGATATTCGGAATTTAATCTTTGTCTTCCCCTTCTTCCTCTTTTTCCTCGTCTTCCTCTTCTTCAAAGGTGTTTTTATACCACCAACAAATTCCAGTGAGTATTGCATCTGGAGATTTCTTGTCAACGATGTTAACGATTGAAAACTATTTTCGTTTCAGGTACAGAGGTACTTCGCCATTGCACGTGGCGTCAATAACTTTTTTAATAAAGAAAGGTAAAATATTTGTTAATTTATCGGTACTGTTCACTCCGTTCATTATGAGATATTTTGGCCCATTTGACATAACTTTTAACACTTTTGTTTTATCTGTTTGGAACAGTGGTTGCTCCATCGTTTTTGGTTTATTTTATATGTAGATTTTTGTGTGAAATTTTATTTGTTTAAATAATAAATAATTTTTATTATAATCTCAGTAATTAATTTTATAAATCAAGGAAACTTGGGAGTAGTAATTTCATTAAGTATTGGCTAAATTTGTGCCAGCAGCTGCGGGTTACACAAATAATACAAATAAAATTAGTTCAGTGCAAGTTAGACTTTATAATTATAGAATATATTTAAATCTATTAAGTGAAATTTTATATGTATACATTTTTATTTAATTAATGTGGAAGCTTTTAAATTTTATTAAAAAAATTGGATTAGATGCTCTATTATTTAAAATGTAAATTATAAACACTGAGGTAGTATTGGTTATGTTCTTGAAACTTAACAATTGTTGCGGTATTTTAGTCTATTCAGAGGAACCTGTCCAGTAATTGATAATCCACGATGTACCTCACATAAATTTGTTTGCAGTTTACATACCGTCGTTAGACAATATTTTATTACAATAATGATTTTCTTAAATTTTTATTAAGATTTATACCGGATCAAGGTGTAGCTTATATTAAAGTTAGAGATGGGTTACAATACAATTACAATTATTATTATTGGATTTACATTTGAAATGTTTAATTAAATTTTAAAGATAAAAAATTTGATTTTAGCTTTAAAATATGTACATATCGCCCGTCGCTCTTATTATTAAGGTAAGATAAGTTGTAACATAGTAGATGTACCGGAAGGTGTATCTAGAATGACAATTTAAAGCTCATTTAGTAAAGTATTTCATTTACATTGAAAATATTTTTGCGCAAATCAATATAAATTGATTATATTAAAATTTTTTTTCTTAATTTTTATTTTATTTTTTATAATTTATTATAAATAATTATATAATTGAATGTTTTATTTGTTTTAGTAATTTTTATTGAAAAAATAATTTTTATAATAGATTATTACGTATTGTGAAAGAATATTGAAATATTTTGAAAAATGTTTATTTTAAAAGAAAGTTTTATTTATTGTACCTGGTGTATCAGGGCTTATTAAATAACTATTAAATATTTAATTATCTTGATTTCATAAAAGCTAATAATTTATAAAAGTTACTCTGTCAAAACTATTTTAAATAAATTGTTAGAAATGAAACGTTATTCGTTTGTAAAGGTATCTAGTTTTTTGTACAAATAAATTTAATTTAAAGTTTTATAACTTTTTATTTATTTATTTAATTAAAATACTTATTAATTCGAATGTTTTAAGGGATAAGCTTTAAATATATTATTAAAAATTAATAATGGTTGAGTATAAATGTATGAGTAGAATTAGCAATCATGTATAAGTGTGTTATAAATTATTTTATTATTTATATTATTAATTATAATATATTAATGTTTTATAAAATTATTTTTTCAAATTAATAAGACGAGAAGACCCTATAAATCTTTATATTTTATATCATATACATTTTTTGGATATACTTTACTTTTATTTTATAAAATATTTTGTGGGGGTGATTTTAAAATTTTATTAGCTTTTAATTTTATTAAATAATTAATATAAGATTTTTTGATCCGTTAATAACGATTATAAGATTAAGTTACTTTAGGGATAATAGCGTAATTTTTTTGGAGAGTTGATATCGACAAAAAAGTTTGCGACCTCGGTGTTGGATTAAGATAATTTTTAGGTGTACCGCTTAAATGTTTAGTCTGTTCGACTTTTAATTTCTTACATGATCTGAGTTCAGACCGGCGTTGGTAGGTTGGTTTGTAACTTTAAATTATTTTGATATTTTAGTACGAAAGGACCAAATATTTAAATAATTATATTTCATTAATTGAATTTCAATAATTATTATATTAACTGTTTTGTAAGACTAGTGGAATAAATTTAGAACTTATTTATGTAATTTAATTACAAGTAGTACTTGTTTTTTATAGAATTTATTTTATTTTTTGTTAGTAGACTAATTTTGGTGGTATGTGTTTTAGTTAGAGTAGCTTTTTTTTTAACTCTTTTAGAACGTAAAGTACTAGGGTATATTCAAATTCGAAAGGGTCCTAATAAAGTAGGATTGATGGGTATCGCTCAACCTTTTTGTCATGCAATTAAATTATTTACTAAGGAACAGACCTATCCTATCAAACTATATTTTATCAAATTATATTTCTTTTTATTATTATTCAGTTCTTTCTGGAGCGTGCGTTGAACCATACGTTAGCGCAGTCAAGCAATACTTCTGATTTGGATCGGTTATATTGTGTTAACTGAAATATTTTATCATCGTTATTAATGTGTTTTTGCCGGTACATTTTAGTAATGTCTGCGGTTATTATTAGAGCACTGAATAATTCAGGTTGAATAGTTGGGCCAACTTTTACAAGATTTTACCTCCTCTATTTCCCAAAATTTCTGAAGCATCAACTCAGCGTGAAGTTTTGGGAGATCTTGCGCTCTATTTGAAGTTTATGTCTCTTTGCCGTTTCTTCACTTATTAAATTTATTTGCGACCCTGAATCTAGCAAAGTACGAGCTACCACATATTCACTATTCTTCAAGTTGTTCTGGCTTAAGATCGTCAAGTTCGGCTTCAGCTCTCTTTCTAACTAGTGCTGGGCATCAGCAGAGTAGGTGATATATGATCTCCTTCCTTTCCACGTCACGGCAATCCCTACAGCAGTCTCGCCTAGTCTTGCTGCATGCTCACCTATTAAAAAATGCCCGGTTAGAACTGCAGTCGTCATCTTAATATCCTGTTTCCCCAAATTGAAGAGAGATTTCGTTCTTTGGTCACTCATCGAAGGCCAGAGTGCTCTTGCAGTTTGGCAGGTGGGTTCAGACTTCCACCTGTCATTTACGATTTTAACCAACTTCACTATCCGAGCAAGCTCATCGGCTTCCCTCGTATGTCGCAGTAACCGGGAACCCAAACAATGTATCTATGGAATATCTCAGCCATCTCGTTAAGGGTTCGGTGGCATTCCACAGCTACCCTTGATGCTAGCGACGTTTTTCTTATTGATTTAAAAGCCGCCTGGCTGCTAGTGATAGTGTAGATTTTATCACCGGGAATCATATCACGCTGTACCAATGATGCGGCCTTCAAAATTGCCAAAAGCTCCTCCTGAAAAATACTGCAGTAATGAGGTGGACGAAAACTGAAGCTTTTTCGGCAATACCCATCCACCAACTCTTATACCCATGTAAACATGAATGGTTCCACTATTTCTAACCGCATCCACTCTTCCCTTTTGGGCAGTTGGGTCATAAATTTGGTTTCGGTCAGGCCAGTCAGACGTGTGTAATCAGTCAACATATGCAGTTCCGTGAGTTCTTTATTTTCTTCCATTACTGAACTATGTTCGATGTAAGGTTGCGCCCATTTTCTAATTGAATTTAGTCTAATGGCGGGGTTGCATGCAGCTTCATTAGCGTATAGGTATACCGGGAGGAAATTGAGTAGCGCACTAGGCTCCCTAGTGGCTGTCGTTTTAATAGCACCGGTAATTAACAGAGAGGCTATCCGCCGAACTCTCTCTACTTTCTTAATATTACTTTCTTGGCGAGAGCGTCCCACCAAGTTACCGTGCCATAAAAAAGATTAGTCTAACAACCGCCGTAAAGATTCATGCAACTATCTTGGGTTCTGAGACTGTCGACAGCGATATTAAACAGTAAAGGCGATAACACTCCTACATGGAGTGTGCCTCTTACCACGAATTGTACTACAGAGGATTCTGCCAACTTATTTTTTGTAGTGCAAAGATTTTTCATATGGTAAAGATAATACTGTGAAGGGCTGTTTCCACACCCTTACCCTTAGAGTATGTATGTTGGACATCGGATAGTTCTGGCTCCATTATTCCTTTTTTGTAAGTGTCCTAGTAGCGCTAAATTTGTTTCAATAGGAAGGACGAGATACTTATTGGTCTGAAATCGTTGGGATTGTTATGTGATGCTTTACCCGCCTTTGGGATAAATACTGCTTTAACCTGTGCCCATTTTTGTGGTATATAGTTAAGACGTACTATATATTGTTTTCAATCTTGGTATGATTATATCCAAGGTCTATTGTAGATCAAGAGGTACAATACCGTCGATCCCTGGTGATTTGTATGGTGAGAAGCTATGTCTATATTCTCCTCAGAGGTGACTTCAAAGGGAAAACCTCCCTCTTCAGTCGTATCAGGTGTATCTTCGCCAGTCCTGGAATCTAGATACCTTGAGAAGTGGGTTTGCAGGGTTTACTGGCTGCTTCTCGTCTAGTTACCATTTTCCTTAACTAGATAGCTAGGTGCACTAGGCTTGCTTCAGAGTTGGCTTGTATCAAGTGACAGAAACTTTCCCATGAGAGATGTTTCGCAGCTCCGACTGCATATTTGAATCTGCGTTGACAGTCCTTGTACTCGCTATAACAGTTTGAGGATTTTGCCTGGTTGAATTTGGTTCTACACTCTTTCCGGAGTTTTACTATTCCCTTAGACCATCAAGCGATCTTTGTTTCTTTTATGCTGCTTTCGTCGCTCGTTGAACAGCACTTATAAGTTCGTCGACTATAGAGACGAGAATGTGTTTGTCCACAAGGTTGCCTTGAGGTTCGGGAAGGAGTCTGATTAGACTCCGCTTGAAGGTCCCTCAATTCGTGCGTCTTCTATTAATGAAGGCTTCATGCACATTAATAGGAATGTACAGCTTAAAACTGATGTACGTATGGTCAGAAAAAAAGTCCCCAGATACCCTCCAGTTTTTAAGAATTGTATCCCCTGGTTATAACCAATACCTCCCTCCTAGTTGAGGTTATAATGTCAACAACATTGCATATCTTAAGATTATAACTAAGCCTACGCTCGAAGAATGCCTCTCCTCGATCATTGGTTTCGGAGCTTCCCCATATAAGGTGATGCGAGTTTACGTCTGCTCCGAGAATTACGGGAATCCCTTGTACTACCGCCTCCACAACCATGTTATGTCATTAATAGGGGCGGAATATAGCATGGGTTCCCTGAAGACTACACTGCGACCACTACATTGTCGGCATCGCAGGTGTGTCAAAAGATAGATATTAATGTTGTTCCTTACTAATACGCAAGATCTTGGTTCACCTCTATCTGTAATAGTCGAACAGTCGATAGTCGTTACTGCTCAAGCCACGAACCCGTTCTTTGATGACCCAAGGTTCCTGTATAAGAACGACATCCTCTTCTCTTTGAGCGAGACGGAAGATTACCATCCGTTTATTTTGGCCATGCTTGCCCCCCACCAGTAGTAAGCACCCCTTTGCATGCTAACGAAGGTCTCTTCCCGACCTAGGTCACACGACAAGTCGCCTCTACGTCTACGTAAACATCTATAAGGGCGCGAACGAGGTGCAGGTGCCATCTGGCCTCAATTTTGACCATTTTTTGACCTCTAACCGCAACGGGTGTATCTCAGTCGTGTGACTTCTTTCACATTAAGTTGGAAAAGATAATTCGAGCTACATGCACCATTTTGTAAAAGAGTGTGCAACTTCTGGAATATGCCGATGATATCGGCATCATTGACCTCAACAAAGTACCTCCTGCCATTAACACCTTTAATAATGTCAGGCTGGAAATCGAACGTTGAATCTCTCTTGTCACCAAGTGCTACTATGGGCTAAGTAAACAACTGCGCAGTGAAGACCTCTTTATCATGTTCGTACTATTGTATGGCGTAGAAGCATGTCAGTATCGGATTAGATGACCCTTGGAGTGTCGGAGAGAAAGATTCCCCGAAAGATTGATGGAGCTCTCCGTATTTGTGACGGCGAATATCGCAGACGATAGAACGATGAGCTGCATGAGCTTTACCGCGACATAGACATTGTCCAGCGACTTACAGCGGCTACGTTATCTGGGATAAGTCGTGCGAATGGAGGAAAATGCCCCTGCCCTGAAAGTATTCAACGCGGTACCAGCTGATGGTGGTGGAGGAAAGGCGGCGTCCTCTGCGTTGGACGGACCAAGTGGAAAAGGACATGACATCACTTGGTATTTTCAATTGGCGCCAGTTAGCAGGAAGGAGTGACTGGACCAATTTGTTGAACTCTGCAAAAATCGCTTAAGCGGTTATAGCGCCAATGAAGTAAGTAAGTAAATTTAGATAACCGCTTAGCGTCCTTGTGGGAATTAGAGGATGTTCTGAAGGACGAATAAAGGCGAGAGATACATTGAGGAGCTATATAAGAAAACTATCAAAAGGAATTCCGATGGAAAATAAATGGTGTCGTTGCCATTTAAACAGGATTTCCCAATAAACATCCATTTCGGATCGTCACTTAAGAGTGGTTGTTTACAATTTTTCAGAAACGAAACGCGACTTGCTAAAAGTCTATACCTACAAGGGGAATACAGCAGAGTGCTTTCTCCAATCACAGACCTGAAGATAACTACGACAATTATTTCCTCCCTCACGATCCTGTATTAAAGGAGGAAAGAACATCCACTAAAGCACGGGTGCTGTTAACGCATCTTGCCCGACTACAAATAGTGTCAATCTGAACGTAATTATCCATCCAGGTCCAGTGATTCCGGCTGACCTAACAGTTATAATTTTACGATAGAGATTATTAAATATGTCTTTAACAGTGATCTGCCAAAAATGTATCGCCAAATTTTGCTTTATCCAGATGACATCAAGTATCAACGGATAGTTCTTCGCATAATCCCGAATGAGCCTATTAGTCTTTGAGAACTAAACTCTGTTACTTTCGCCTTTAATTGTGCCCCTACATTGCCACTAGGACATTTCTACAATTAGCTAACGATGTAGAAAGCTCTTTTCCTAGCATCTAAAAGTCTCCGAAAATGTATGTATGTCGGTAATGTTTTAGCTGAAGGACATGAGATAAGATATCGCAAGTATTGAACTCAGCCGTTGAGGAAGGTGATATCCAACTGCGAAAGGATACCGAATGGTATACCTTACTCAACGAAGACGAGGATAAAGGCTCCTGTTAAAATGTCCTTACCGCTTTAAGAACAACGTGGTGTGGTACTACGCGAAACTTCTGGAATCAGTCATCAACAACCTTAGCCTGGGACATCTACCAACCCATATGTGGACGGATTCCCCAATAATACTTGCCTGGATATGAAAGAGTCCGTGCTCTTGGTTGGCTTTTGTTGCTCATCAAGTAATCAAAATCATTGATAAGGTCGGAAACAAAAATTGGAGCCATGTGAACTCGGAGTCAAACCCTTCGGATCTGTGGCGACAGAGGTCTTCTTGGCTAAAATAAAGCGATTTAAATTGGCCAGCACAAAATATGGACTACCAGACAGTCATTGAAAAAGGCATTTTAGATAGATTTTAAGATCTACCGAGAGCTTTGAGAGTCTTATTATGCGTGATGAGATTTTACCAAAGAACCCACCCAAAAAAAAAGCTTCATTTCAAGCATAGTCTTGCCTAATATCATCCGATGAAGTTAAAACAACGGCACAATACTTAATAAACACCTATCAGAAACAGATTTACTGGGAAGAATACTCTAGACTGGAAGCTTAAGAAGGAATTGATGTTAAAAGTGAAGTACTGCCACTTAACCACTTTCGAGTTAAAGATGATGTTAAAAGAGCTGGTGGTCGGCTTGCCGCTTCCCTCGACTTAGCATATAACGAGCGCCATCCAATTGCAGGTTTTCCCGTCTGGTAGTCCAGTTCATCCATCAGATCTACTTGCACGGAGAGAATCAGCTAATGTTGCGTATCATCTGCAACCAGTATTGGATTCCTAGGGTCAAAAACATGGTAATCCGTCATCCGCTATTGCAAGATCTGTACAATCCACAAAAATTGCACCCAGACCAACTCATGGGAATCTTTTCTCAGTAACGCACCACTTTTTCGCGTGCCTTAACGAATACCGGTCTACACCTTTCCACATTAAATGCTTTCGCGGTAGAGGATGTCGCATCTCGAAAGGCTACGTGTGCCCTTTTGCAACTAAAGCTATTCATATTGAGGCTACCAGTGAAATAAGTTTGCATCCATTCTAGCAGCATTTGATAGATTTGTTTGTAGACGAGGATGCCTGCAAAATATCTACTTCGACAACGGTACAAACTTTGTCGGAGCTTGTCGATTCTTACGATTCGAATTGAAAGCCTTTATGGTTGAAGCACGGTTTAAAATCCTAAATAAGTATAGTCATCAATCGGTAACATGGCATTTTATACCAGATTTATCTCCGCACATGGATGTATTGTGGGAGGCAGAAGAAGAAGCTTCAAAAGCTACCTTAAAAAGATCGCATCCGACTATAAATATACCTTGGAAGAATTCTCAATGCTTTCATGTCGAGTTGAGTCTAGTCTCAACTCGTGACCCTTAAGCCCATCATCAAATAACCCATCCGACCTGGAGCCGTTTACCTCAGGTCACTTTCTTGTCGGAGAACATCTGTTAGCCCCCCTAGAAACTGTAAATCGTTGGCAGAAATTGAAGGACCCTATTATACATTCTGCAAAGGTGGAAATCGGAACACCTTTCAGAGCTGCAAAAGCGTAACAAGTAGAGAAATTCACAAGCTAATCGGAGACTTCGTAGTCATTAAAGAGGATAATCTGCCGCTGAACGAATGAAGGATGGGACGAATCGTAACCGATACGTACCGACAAGCGGGTATGAGTACGATGTCACTCCCTAAAGAGATCATATTACCACCCTACATCGAGGGGAATGAAGAACGACAGCAAGGAACCAACTCAGCTAATCAAAACTAAAGATCCTGACGAATTCTCGACTTCCTACACTAATTCCCCTTCTGTTATTAAAACTCTCAAAAGTTCCATAGGCTTAAAACCCTATGCAATGTGCTGTGCCGTATTGTGTTCACTTTCATTTAATGTTGTCTTTTTGAATTATGCGCGCATCTGTCAGTTTACCAGATGCCCCTAAATCTTTTCTTATCTCAACTTCTTTAAAAATACTCTTAATCTTATTTCCTAGTCTATTATTTATTTTTAGGAGTACTTTTCCTCCTTCTTTTACTGTCCGGTGTATCCCAGTTTTGTTATGAATTGCATTACTTTTACTTTGGCAATTTTTTAAGTTCGTCCTTATTTCGGATTCCGTCTTTTCCTCAATTGAGTATAGAATATCAACCGGTTTTTTGCCAGTTGTGGAATGGATGGATCTATTGTGTTTTGATGTGCAAACAAGGATTAACTCTGTAAGTTCCATTGTCGGGTTGTCACATTTTACGCATCAGCCTATTTCTACCAAGGTTCAATGGAATCTCTCAATTTGACCATTGCCTTAACCTGGAGTGGGGGCACCTTATGGTGAGATATACCCAGGTTTGTGAACATGCTCTTCATAGTTTCGGAGCAGATTGCCCTTTCATTGTCCGAGACGATAATTTTAGGAATAAAGATTGTAAAAATTTCCAGAAGGAATGTTTTATGTCAATGGCATATTTTGACTTAATACGTTTTACAATGGCAATTTTGGAAAATTTATCCATACAAGTCAGAAAGAGTTTACCACCTGTTGAGAAAATATCTATGTGTAGTATTTCCCCTATCTCATTGGGCAACGGTGTTTCCGCTATCAGCTGGTTTTTGGGCTTCCTATCATATTTACATACTCGACATATTATGCAATTTTTTGTTACTGTTTTTAACATTTTTTTCATTTCCGGGAAGTAGTATTGGTTTAGAATTTGGCAGAGATTTTCCTTAAAGTACCTATGTGCTCTATTGTGTTCTGTGCTTACAATCTCAAGCTTATCATTTTCGTTAAATATATCTGTAACCATTTTTTCCGTGTGTTTAAATTTAACAGAGGGAAAGGCTTCCAGTATGGAATTCTGGATTTTACTAAGGATATGCGGTGGGCAATGAATGCCATTGACTGTATTCGGGTTGATGGCTGTCTATAAGAAGCGTATTAGCTCTTTGATAGTATTAAAGTTTATATTTATAGGAGTTTCCACAGATGTTATCGTAAATGTGTATGACGCTTCACTGTAGTAGTAGTAGTAGTAGCTTTCGTTGAATTAACCGTCTCTTCAAAGGCGTTCATAGCTTGATGTGATAACGCATCAGCGACAAGATTTCGCTTTCCGGGCTTATAGAAAAAGGTAGGGAAAAACTCTTCTACAAAAGCTTTCCATCTTTGAATCTTACTGTTTGGGTTTCTTTCGAAAATTGTAAAAATTAGGAGTTGATGAGCAGTAAATATGCAGATATCAGAAGACCCGTAAAGATAATCACGTAACTGCAATGCCCATATGATTGCTAAAAGTTCCCTTTCATTGGTCGCGTACGATTCTTCAGTTTTTGAAATCGTTCTTGAGATGAATGTAATAGGCCTATTGTTCTGTGAGAGAACGGCACCAATTGCCACGCTCGATGCGTCGGTGGCTAGTTCAAAAGATTTTTGGAAGTCGGGATGTTGTAATAACACATCTTCTGTGCCCATGGTATTTTTAATGTGCTCGAAAGCGTTTACTGCCTCTTCATCTAAGGAGATTTTGATATTTTTTGATTGTTTAGATTTAGCGTACCCATTTTCACCTCTTAGGTATTTGGTGGGCGGTTTAGCGATACGAGCGTAATCTTGTATGAATCGTCTGTAATATCCAGATAATCCAAAAAAGCTCGGAGAGCTCGAAGGGATTGGGGTATTTTATATTGAAGAATATCGTTAACTTTCTTGATGCCTTTATCGCTTACAATGAATCCTAGAAACTCGATTTCATTCATAAAGAATTTCGATTTTTTTTAAGGAAATTCGCATGTTTGCGTTGTCTCATTTTCGCATGACTTCGTTTAGGTCTTGCAAGTGCTGCTCTTTAGTTGCAGAGTAGATGATCACGTCATCCATATACACGTCACAGTTCTTTTCGATGACATCCCTTAGAACGTCGTCGATAGCCCGCTGAAATATACTCGGGGCGTTTTTCAATCCGAACGGGAGGCGGAAAAGTTCAAATTGTTCATTATTCACAGAGAATCCTGGTTGTTTTAAAAAGTCATAGCCAATTATGGCATCGAATGAGTTAAGACCAGGTAATATAAAAAAGGTTGAACTTTATCCCAATAATGTTATTTCGCATTTATTTTCAAAGTTTTGGGACCCGGAAACAGTTTTGATTTTAAAAGCCCTATCAACTTCCTCTATGTTTCGGAGAGTTGGAACATTTTTTACATAGTTTTTAGAGGTTCCTGTATCTAACAGGATTTTTAATGTTTTTTCTCTATTAAGCCTCTTCTCTATATAAGGGAGTGAAGAGGCATCTATTCTAAAAAATTGTCTTTGTCGTAGTGCTCTTCCTCTTTAAAGAATTCCATTTAATTGGAGGACGATTATTGGAATATTGCGTGGAATTATTTGAAGGAAAATTCCTTCCGAAATGAGAGAATGATGGGTCTACATCCATCGGAATAGGATTCTGAGGGATATTATTTTTAACAACTAGTTTCCTATAATGGGGGTTACGTTTCGGGCGAATGTTAGAAAATTCACTAAAAGAATTTGCAAATTGGTATCGCTATCGATTACTTTAAATTTCTTGTGCCATCGCGAGTGCAGTTGGCGTATCTTGAGGACATTTCGAATAAATAATATTACCGATAGATGGGTGAAGACCCAAAATAAAGGTTCGGAGAGCGTCGGATCTATATTTTATTAACATTGCGTCGACTAAGTTTTGGTTATCATATTCCATCATGACTTTCGATGAAATGAGAGTAAATTGTTTTTCGATTCGATCATAATAATCATTAATGCTTAATTTTCCTTGTTTCATCATACTAAACTGCTGCTCTAATATGTGCAATGTCCTTCTATTTGCATAAGCATGATAGAGTCTTGCTACTATGGCATCTAAATTTAAAACTATGTTATATTCTGACAGTACTTGGTCTGCTTGACCAGTCACTTTCGTTCTCATTATGAGAAGAGCTTGCGCGTATATTGTCGATCTTTTATAAATTTTATTCATATAGATAGCTAAGCGCCGCCACGAAGGGTAGGCTGCCCAATCTCCTCTAAACTCTGGTAAATTTTTCACTGCTTCCAAAGTTGTTGGAAACGAATTTGTTAATTCTACTTCTTGATAAGGCACTATTTTTAGCTCTGATTGAAACTTTTCTATTTTCCTATTTAGCTCTGGTATTTTCGCATCATATTGTGCGTTAAAATTTTTTAAAAGTTCCGCAATAGCGGCTTGAAAGACTTCGGAGTCCATGACTCTTGTAAATCACGAATAATTTTTTATGTTATTTAACATTGTATTTTATATGTACTCGTATATGCTTATGTATAATTTAATTGATGTGAGCGTACAAAAATGATCCTCACAAATATGTTTATTCTATGCTCGCTAACGCTTAACTCGTTTAATTTGCCTTTATATTATTGTAATACGAGTATTTCATTTAATTTTCACATGTATTTATCAAAAGTATTAATAGTATAATTGGATGTAATTTCATTCCGTCTTAACGTATGCATCAATTTTCACTTAACTTAATTAACACTTCTGCATTTAACAGTTTTGTATTTTTTTTATAATTTTGTTAGATCACTTTATTGTGTCGTAACTAAAAATACCTACAGTATCGACAGCGTAGTGATGGCGTTCAATGTGGTCCAATTCATTGTTGTACACCTGTAGATCCTATCCTCGGGGGTGGATGGGTTGGTAGGTGGGTACCAGTTATTACTTTTAGTAAGTACTTATAGTTATTAAAACTCCAATGATTGTTTTTTGTTAAATTGATATTATTTGTCTTTACTACTCCACTATGTGGAGTTAATTCTCTGACAGCTTATGCTAAAAAATAAAAAATTACCATTTAAAATTTTTGTATTGTACTCTTACCACTGCAGTGCTGTCATTACCGTTGCGCCTACGTAGCGCATTCCATATATGCGAAGTCTACTATTTCAGTTGTGCAATCATTAGTGCCGAGAACGACGTTTGCACATTTAAATTTTGTTTTGTTTGGTCAGCAGTTTGGGTACTGGTTGCATGAGTTCTTATGAATTCGTTGCTAACTTGTATTTTATAAAAATAAGCAATTAAAAATTTGTTTTTTTCAAACAATTTTGCATTACGTTTGAGACGAACTCCGGGTTCGTGCTGGGGTATTCTCAGTGGTTGTTCGGGTTCCCCACAAAAATAAATGAGTTCTTATTAATTTTTAATATTATTTCGCACTAGTTCGTCCAGTTTTCTTTTATTGTAAAGAAGTGGGAGTAGAACCTACCCGTCTCTAAATATCTACCGTGTTCTTAGAACTACCGTTCCGTCTCTTAATACCTACCCTATACTTTCCAAAAGCTCCTGCGTCTGCTTAAGTCAAATGACGACTCACTATCACTGGTTACTGGCGCAGTGAACTGCTCTTACTCCATATTGCTCTGAAAATCGCTTGAGGGCCATTGTTCATCAATAGGATGATCGGAACGCAGAATCGCGCGAGGATGTGTTCTCTGAAAGACTTTCATTTGCTTTCTGTCCTCGCTTTACGGAGTGGTATGATTTCTACCCACTTGGAAAATTTATCAAGGAATACGAGTCGATCGCAGGAGCGGCCCGATGAGGTCTGCACACAAAGTGCAACAAGGCTCGGCCGCTAATTTGATCAGTATCTTACTCGCTGCTTGTTGTTGGCTGGGTTTGTAGAGTTTGCGCGATTGACACCGTGGGCATACACATTTTTCACGGAATGGAATCTGCGTGGGCGGGAAGGTGTCGCTAGAGTTTCCCGTCTTCCACCGCGTAATCGGGGAATCTTCTGGAATTAGCATTTACCTGCGTCAATTTTTCTGACAGCCATTTGCACGGCATTGTCCCCGCGCCTTTTTGGGTAATGGTTCCCAGCTGGTCCCTTCGGGGCTCGCGTGAGAGAGCATCTGCGACAACGTTCAGCTTATCTGTGCAATATTGGACGTCGAAATAGTGTTGCTTTAGCTCCAGCGCCCACCTCGCTATTCTTTCAGTTGGACTCTCGATTGCATTTAGTCACTGTAAGCGTGCATCCCCGCAGAAATACATTCTACGACAAGCCCAGACGATGGCTTTAGCCGCACTCTACTTTGTTGAGATGACAGCTATCATAGGATATCACCCGCTCTTCCCGTCGATTTCTTGGGTTAACACAGCACCCAACACATAGTTGCTGCCGTCTGTCTGCAGCGTGAATTTCTTTGAGAAATCGGAACAGGTCAGTAAAGGTGCTACCGTCAGTGCTCGCTTCAGGGCTTCTAAAGCAGCCTGTGACTCTTGCGACCACTTAGATCACTTACCACTTACTTTCTTCAGAAGGGTGGTGACGAGATGCACAATGCTCGGGAAGTCTTTTACAAATCATCGATACCAGGACGCTACACACAGGAACCGGCGTAACTCACGCGTGTTATTTTAGGCCTTCAGCTCCTTGACAACGTAGGCTTTGTCTGGATCAGTGTGGATCCCTCCTTACTCACCACATGACCCAATTATTTCAGCTCCACTTTGAAGAATTCGGTGCCCATAATGCCATCCAACGCTCGCTGAAGCGTCGCTTTGGCAAAGTGGAGACGAAATGGCATCATCCGTCATTGGAAGAGACCACGACACGGCTACGTGAATGTGGTGTACTACTTGCTGCCTTCATCCGTCGGGATTTGCCTATAGCCTGATAACCTTAGCGCTTTGGAGCCACTCGATAGCGGATAGGCGTCAGGTATAGACCGCGCCTTTAGCTATCGGTAGTCTCTCCTTCCCATTCTTCTTCTTAGTCAGCACAATTGGGGCGCTGTGTGGGCTGTGTAAAAGCTCTATACATCTCTTGTCCAAAAGCTCGTCGGTCTCTTTGTTGATAGTCTCCTTCACGCGGGGGTTCTTCGAGAAGTAACGCTGCTTATTGGGGCGGTCATCTGTCATCGTAGTTTTATGCGTGGTTATGTTGCAAGGGCCTGCCATTTGGTCGAACGCCCTCACTTCTCGGTTTAATAAACCTTGGCATCAAGACTTTTAGTACTCAACGAGTGATTGTGGACGGGTGGCGGTTTAGTGGCTTCTGGGGTTTCTTGCAAAATGCGTGCGAGGGAAGGCAGTCCATCTCGATGATCATGTCATCTGCTAGCCCAGGAAGAACCAGTATCTGATTCTCGTGGGTTTCGTTACCCAGACCGACCGTCGCGTCGCCCATCAGCACTATCGATTCCACTATTTCACCCTCAATGGTGGAAACTGCTTGTTTCCCTGCATTCTTCGGCAGCAGTCTCTCATCAGTACCTCTCGACGACCCAACTCCCAGCAAAAGTCAAATTTTTTTAAAGTCTTATAAGGTATGTATATATACATATATCCATTCGAGGCTTTTTGTTGAAATTTTCCATTGGAAGCTGTTTTTACGAAGCGGGTACCAACCCCAACGCACAACCAAATTCTGGGGAATTTTATTTATTTTAGGACACATTTATATAGCGAGTCGCTTGATTCAAGTCAGACGCCCGATCGCATACACATCTGCTGATGAACAAAAGCTGCAAACCCCTGGTGAGCCCTTAAACCGGAAACGTCGGAGTAGCACCACCGGGTTCACCTTCTCACTTTAGATCACTCCAGAACGGATGTTCGGGAGCTACCCAGAGGACACCTGGGTGAAATTACCCGGAAGTTGTGAACTGCTTGAACCGCATGCAAAAGAATCATGCTGGCCACTCCCAGGTGAATGGCGATCAGTAATGCGATTCACTAACATGTTTTAACGATATTTGCATGGTTATCTCATCGTAACGAAAATATTAACGATGCTGCTATTCAGCAGCTATTTTTTAACTATTTTTGCAATCGCCGAATCAGCTAGTCGATTACCGAAAACTAAACGACAACAAATTTGATGTTGTTAACTCAATCGAGAAAAGAAAAACTCGTGATTTCAACTTAAATAAAAGATAAATTTAAAATTTGGTGATTTGTTTTCATGAAATTAAAAAACGACCATTAAATAATGTCCTTTGAATATTTGGCTATGATTTATCAATGGGTGACGAAGAAGTAACTGCTAAAGAAATACTTGCTTCAGCGTCGTCACCCTTTGTGGGAGGCACTATTGGGGCCATCGATTGTACTCATATATCAATTTTGCCGCCAAAAAATCATGAGGAGTTTAGTTTAGTTTTAATAATGAGGAGGCATGGTGAAACAATGAATCATAGATTGCATCCGTTACCCGATGAATACCGGCTTACGGATGACTGGCTCATGGACATTCTCCAATGCTCACCACGGGTCGTTGATAGCAACCAGTATAAAAGATAAATGATTCCAATTTAAAAAAAATTTAAATATACAATCGGGCACAATGGAGCGATGCTTCAAAAAGAAAACCATGGCATATTTGCAGGTGATTCCGGGTATTCCTTGGAGTCCAGTTGGTAACTATTCTACCAAATCACTAAGAGGAGAGTCCGAAATTCTGCTGCAATGGAACATTGCAATATATAAAAAGAATTATAAATGTTTTTAGTTTGAAATACACTGGTAGTAACTATATGACTTCAAAAAATATAATAAAAACGCTCAAATTTATATTTGACAGCAGACCATCGTTTGTTTTTTCTCAATTCCTCTTTGTGCTTTTCTCTTATTTTGACGTTTAGTTTGACAAAGGTGCTACTCTTTATCACTTTGAATAAGTTTAATGTTAGTGAATCCCACAATCGTTAGTGCAAATGACAAATATTGCCGTCAAAAATTGCTATTGTCGCACCCTTCAAAGTTAGTGAATTACACTACAGAGACTTTTCCCACAGCCTGGTAATCCAACGTAGAATCTCTCTCGCCCACAAGTGCTATTTTGGGCTGAGTAGGCAGCTGCGCAGTACATCCCTCTCTCGACGAACTAAACCCACATTCTATAAGTCTCTCATCATGCTGCTGCTACTGTATGGCGCTGAAGCATGGGCACTGTCAGCATCGGATGAGACGGCCCTTGGAGTGTTCTAGAGAAAGATCCTCTGAAAGATTTATGAACCTTTATGTCTTTGCGACGGCGAATGCCGCAGACGATGGATCTGGCGCAATTTGTTGAACTCGTACATTGTTGTCGTTAACAGTGGCCGTTAAAGTACCAACAGTCTACCTCCGAAGATTCGAAAACTTCCATCCGTATGATTCGGTTCTTCTAAAGCGATTCTTCCAGTATCAATACTTCGAAGTGCTAAGACTCGTCGACCGCGAAGAATTGTAGTTTGGACCATGGATACAATATGCTTTCTGCTCTTATTTAAAAACACAATTCTTTGCTCCGATAATTGTGTGTCAATGGACGTTTTGTGGTATTCAAGTGTTGAATAGTTAGTGAAGCATTCTATAGCTTTCTTCTAATTTGTGAAATGTTTCGTCACAAGGTTATCTCATGGTTGGATTTTGACTTCTGCTCCCCAGACTTCAAATAAGGCACACCATTTATAGAAAACACCGTGCATCATCGCTGAGTAAGCTAACCATTTATACTTCAGTAACCACGATTGCTGGCCTTCAAATGTCTAAGCCCCGATGGCGGAAATTAATAAACTTCTTTCAAAATTCAAGTTTCAAATTCAAGGCTTTTAGTTATTGGTTTACTCACGAATAATACTATATCGTACTGGTTCGTTGAGTTCGTTCTAGTCGTAGATGGTTTAAAATGAAATGCATTAGTTTTACATATAAATTAAACTCCACTCGGTTGGAGTTGCGCGGACAACCGAGCTTATTTGTTCGCACAAAATCATTCTCTTCTTATTTCAGTTCTATCTTTCTCTTGGCATTGAAACTTCTACGGTTTTCCTCCTCAATCGCTCTGATAATATTCCTTGCACCTTTCCGAATCTGCTCGCGGTCTGTATCTAACTGTCTTATAAAATCATCTCCTATCAATTCCTTTAAGTCAGTGATTATCCAAACGCATATTTAATCCTGCTAAAAGTTTGTTTTTCTAACGTTTGTTTTATTAAAGTAGCTAAAGAAATCACATGTTCATTGTATTTGCATAGTTTTGGGATCAGCTATTTTGCTTCCGGCAAGAATTGGTAACTTCGCCTCCAAAAGAACTGTCATTTTGCTCTCGTAATTTCCTCTACGTTGCAAATATTTTAGACAAAGTTGTTGCAAACTAACTGCTAACTGATTATTTACTTGAAAGTTTTTACGAAATTGCGCTGGGTGGCTAAAATGGAAAATCTAAGTAATTTGATATTAAATTATTTAAATATTTTTAGATTACTGTATTTATTCGTGAACAAAATTGGAGTTCCTGAAAACAAGCAAAATGACCTGTGAGCACAAAAAGACAGTTTCTGAAATACGAAGAACTACTGCGACTTGACTGTCCATATCCATATCCGTTCATATTTGCCACCTACAAATTCACAGAATGCTGAATCCCTGGTGCATCAAACTCGGTATCCGCCCACATTGATTATTGGGTAACGGGACTGCATAATCTGCCTAAGAGAAATCCAAGTAAGGAGGTCTCATAATGGAAACATTTGCTGAAGGTAGAACAGGCGAAGGCTCAAATAACATATGAGGCAAAAGCGGGCTCAAGAGCAATTGCATGGATGACATCAATTGGAACTGAAACATTTGTTTTCGCAAATTCAGAAGGAAACAGTTAACAAAAATGATAGAACTGTGTTCATATGTAAAATATATTTGTTTATAGTATTTAAGGTATTAATAGGTACATTGCATTTAGATTAATAAGATAGATATATTTTTGTTTATAGTATTTAAGGTGTACGTATGTACATAATTTTTAGTTTTATAATAATGAAATATTTTTTTCCTTAGTATTTAAGGGAATCTTGTATCTGTAAACAATGCAAACTTGTTATTTTAAAAAAATGTATACATTTTATTGATGAAGTGCCTTATGAGTAACAGCTCAATGAATTTTTTAATTTTTGAAATTATAAATTTTTTTTTTTAAAGAACTGAAATTAATTTTTGTTAATAAAAGGATTTAAAACATATTGGTATATGTGTCCATTTAATGTAGTTCATGACATTCAATAAAGGAAAATTTAATTATAGATAACTATGGCACATTCCTTGAAAAAGCTGCTCAGAAGTATCTATTGATAAACGATGATCTGCAGGCTCTATCAGAATTTGTTTCTATTATTTCATTAGTTGGTTTAGTAGGTATTTCGCGCTCCGCTGAATCTATATCAGCGACTAAAGTATAATCTCAATAAATTAATGGTGTGATATATTGAGAAAAACTCACATATTAAATTTCTTTTTTGGTAATATTGTGGAGAACAGAAACAGCAGCAATGATGTTTTTGCCGCTTCAAAATCAACTCTTGATGCCGTTTTCTCGACTGCCTGTTAATGTGATCGTTGCGGAATCGGCAGATAAAGATGTCGAATGGATACATTCGGTTAAATTTTCTCAATATCCTGTTAAATATTTATTTAACTCTAATGAATAGTTGGCAGTGCTGCAGAAGAGAATAAAAGAAAACGCCAAAATCGGTTAATGGAAACATTTGCTGAAGGTAGAACAGGCGAAGGCTCAAATAACACATGAGGCAAAAGCGGGATCAAGGGCAATTGCAGGGATGACATCAATTGGAACTGAAACATTTGTTTTCGCAAATTCAGAAGGAAACAGTTAACAAAAATGATAGAACTGTGTTCATATGTAAAAAATATTTGTTTATAGTATTTAAGGTATTAATAGGTACATTGCATTTAGATTAATAAGACTGATATATTTTTGTTTATAGTATTTAAGGTGTACGTATGTACATAATTTTTAGATTTATAATACTGAAATATTTTTTTCCTTAGTATTTAAGGGAATCTTGTATCTGAAAACAATGCAAACTTGTTATTTAAAAAAAATGTATACATTTTATTCATTGTGCAATATTGGTTGGACTGTTTGATATCAGATAGAATGCTCTTTTTCTGGCTTTTTGTTAAGAATTTTAGTTGATGTTTATTGTATAGAGTAGGGTTTTACAATGGGTATATGTGTGTGTGATGTAGAATATGTTTAGTGTAATTATGCATGTGTGCGGTTAATATTTAAACAATTGGTAGCAATAGAGATAAAATAAATGAGATGAGTACTTTTGCTGTTATACTTATTTCGATGATGTGTAAATCCCTCGTTGAGGATGGTATAAAAGATGGAAAAGTTGTTGGTTGAAAATGATGAAAATATTGTTGGTTGAAAAATATGAAAATATGATGTGTAAATCCCTCGTTGATGATGGTTGCAGGAAAATTGAAGAAGAGGCTAAATGGTATGGAGCGCTGGCTTATATAGCCGCTCGCCTAGTAACTTCGCTTCCAGGGACTTCGAAACAGGGTTGCTGCTTTCGCATAACGCGAGGGTTGCATTCTTTAAGGCTTGCAACTGCCTTAAACATGGCGGCCCCGTTGCACTGGTGCAAGGGATAATGATTTTTGCAACTTTTCTAATGCAGCTATAGCCTGCTCCACTACACGGCATGCTTGGTTGGTTGGCAACTTCGAGGAATTTCGTTCGCCAAACTTCTGTCGATGCAATAAAGTATGATGAGGCCTTTTGCAGGTCTTGCAGTTGCTTTGCGAATTGCACTGCTTTATACGATGCGTTCTGGCCAGACAGTTGTAGCAATACCCATAGGTGCGCACGCAATGGATCCTATCTTCAACGTTGAGACGTAAAAATACGCTGCAGAAACGAAGCGAATGATACCGATGGCATACGAGGCATTGATGTATGGTTGGATCCCGATGCCGAGGTTTTTTCCTGTCTCCTGGCGGCGATAGGCTCCGATCTGAACGTCTCATGGTGTCTCTGTAAACGATATTTGCTTTAGTTAAGGTTTTGTAACAACTTATGACTAGAACCAGGTGTAAGACAAGATGACGAAAGTTGCAGTCAGGGAGGCGGATTAGATATATCTGGCGGAGTTGGGAGTGGACATAATTTGACAATTGGTCTGGTTAGTAGACCGTGTTGTGTTCTCACACCCGCAACGCGAACCTTGTTATCTGAGCCATGATACACCTTTTCTATTCTCCCTAACCGCCATTCGTTTGGTGGTGTTAATTCATTTTTAATGATGACGAAGTCATTAACTGAAATGTTTTTCTGTGGATGTTTCCACTTGTATCTTTTATGTAATTCCTTGAGATATTCTTCTTTCTAACGAGCGCTGAAGTGTTGGTGAAGAATTTTTAATTTTTCCCACCGGTTTTGAAGATAGAGGTTATCCGCTGCCGGTTCGGGTATAGCGAGCAGTGATGCTCCGCGGAGGAAGTGCCCTGGAGTTAGAGCTGCTAATTCTTGTGGGTCATCAGACATAGGAGATAATGGACGAGAATTGAGCACCGCTTCGATTCGGGCAAGTAACGTTGTGAATTCTTCAAAGGTGAAATGCATGTTTCCGGCGACTTTTTTTGAAATGGAGTTTAAAGCTTTTTACAGCGGCTTCCCATAAACCGCCCATATGGGGAGCATTCGGAGGAATAAACCGCCAGTCGAAACCGTGAGTGGTGTATTTGGAACGGGTGTCAATAGACACTTCCTTGAAAAATTGTTGAAACTCTTTTTGTAAACTGCGACTTGCGCCGACAAAATTTTTTCCGTTGTCAGATACGATAAGTTGAGGCAAACCACGCCGAAACGCACACATAGCCCTTGAGAAAGGGTGCTGTGCGAGTTGTAGATGATTTTATATCGAACGGACCGGCGAAATCAATTCCTGTTCGAGTAAATGGTAAAGAAAAGGTAGACCGTTCTGGTGGTAGAGCAGCCATGATTTGGGTTTGCACCTTTTGCTTATAGATGGTGCATGTCTTACAATTGAAGATGCATTGCTTTACTTTGGATTTAATTCTCGGAAAAAAATACTCTTGTTTGGTGATTCTTATCATTAATTGATGCTCTGCATGCATCAATAGGTCATGAATAAACAGGAGAAGTAAGTAGCAATATCTGGATGATTGGGTGTCTTTCATTATAGCAAAGGGAAGAGTTTGCTAAAAGTCCGTTGACCCTAAGAACGCCGTCTTGATCCAGAAATGGATTTAACGTTAAGAGTGGGATTCGCTTGGATATTGGTTGAGAGGTTGAAAGGTTTGAATATTCGGTAGGATAATACCGCTTTTGTGTAAGAGATATCAGTCGAGTTTTCACAAACTGAACTTCGCCGTGAGAGATTACTGTGGTTTGGTAAGTATCTTCTAAAGTGGACTGTATTTTGTGGGATTGAAGTCGATTGATGAAGCGCAACATGTATGAGATAACTCGTATGGCTCGAGGCCATGAGGAGAATCGATTGAGTATATCGGTTCCTTCTTCTAATGTATGAAAAGTTTCCACTTTGCGTGCTTCGGTGGGAATGACTTTTGGATAAAGTGATATTGGCCAGAGCTCGGGAGCTTTTACAAGCCATTCTGGACCATGCCACCAGAGTGTATTATTAATCAAGTCTTGTGGCTTACATCCACGTGTTCCCAAATCCGCTGGGTTGTGGCTAGATGAAATATGTCTCCATTTGACATTCCCAACGTCTTTTATGATTTGTGCTGTACGATTTGCGACGTACACTTTCCATGTACATGGTGGTTTTTCAAGCCACGAGAGGACTATGGAAGAATCACACCAAAGATATAATTCGTATTTTCCTAGACTAACTTGGGCTAGAACGTGTTTGATTGCTTTGGCAAGTAGCGCTGCTCCGCATAATTCTAAGCGGGGAAGGCTTATAGTTTGAAGTGGAGCTACTTTAGATTTAGAAAAGAGTATATGAGATGAAACGAATGTAGATTGAAGCGCAATAAGCTTTCTCGGATGCATCACAGAATCCGTGTATTTGTACCTTTCGATCGAGAGAAAATTCCGTCCATCTAGGTATTCGTATTTGTTCGATGGCTGGTAGATCGGAAACAAATTGATTCCATTTATGAAGTGAAAGGGGTTTGACGCATTCATCCCATTCTGTCCCCTCAAGCCATAGCTGTTGTAGCAACATTTTTGATTGGATAATGATAGGCGATAGCCACCCTGCCGGGTCAAAAAGTTTCGTCACCGAAGACAAAATTTGGCGTTTTGTTACATTTGTGAAGGGTTTTACTGGCTCTATGGAATATGAAAACGAGTCGTTTAAGGCATTCCACCTTATACCGAGTGTTTTCATGGAGCTGGAACTATCAAATTTAAGGAAGTTCGAATCTAATAAATCTTCTGGTGGGATGTTGCTAAGAAGTGCTGGATGATTTGCGGTGATCTTTTTTAAAGGAAATCCCCCAGATGCTAGGCATTGAGTGAGCTGAGATTGAGCAGCTAAGGCCGATGGAATATCATGACCTCCGGATAATATGTCATCGACATAGGTTTCCTCAGTGAGAATTCTTTTTGCTAATGGGAATTTGTGTTGCGAGTCTATAGCCAACTGATGTAAGGTGCGTATGGCAAGGTATGGAGCACAATTAACTCCAAAAGTTACTGTTTTTAGAGCAAAGTCACTGAGATTAGGGTCGTTTTTGGTACGGAAGAGGATACGTTGAAATTGCTGATCCTTTTCATGTACCAGAATCTGTCGATACATTTTTTGGACGTCTCCATTAAATACGTATTTGTAGAGTCGCCAATTAAGGATAACTACCATTAGATCGGTTTGTAAGGTGGGGCCGGTGTGAAGAACATCGTTGAGAGAAAGTCCCGTTTCGGAGGGTTTGGACGCATTGAAAACGACTCTGACTTTGGTTGATTTGCTTTCAGCGCGCACACCGGAATGATGGGGTAAATAGAATGAGAGATATTTCTCATTGTTATGGATCTCTTCTGAAGTAGTAGACTCCATATGGTTTAACGTCAAGTACTCGTCTAAAACTTTTTGGTATTCTTCTTTTAAGTTTAGATTTTTGTTCAGCAAGTGCTCCATGCGAAGTGCTTGCTTCATGGCTTGCGAACGCGAGCGACCCAGACTTAGAGAGGAGGGAAATGTTCTTTTAAACGGAAGTCTAACAACATACCGTCCATCATCTTGTCGGTATGTGGTTTCTTTATAAAAGTTTTCACAAAAAACGTCATCGTCAGATAGTTCACGATTTTCCGGCAATTCCTCAATTTCCCAAAATCTTTTGAGCTGAACATCTATGTTTTCGCTGTGGTTTTCAACAACGTGAGTGTGAAAGGTTGAGAGAGGTTCCCGTTCAAACGGTCCGCTGAAATACCAACCGAAGATGGAGTTTTGAGCCATAATCAGGCCAAAGGCGTTATGCTTGACTCCGTCCAGGAGCACTTGTGGTATTAAGTCACTTCCGATGACTACCTCAATTTGAGCAGGTTTAAAGAAATGTGAATCAGCCAGTTCCAAGCCTGAGATTTCAGAAATTGTAGGCTTTTTCATTTCGAATGTTGGTAGAAAACTGGTTAATTTTTGAAGTACGATTGCTTTGGTTTCGATCCGAATATTGTGTCTTTTGGCAACGAGAATGAGGCGGCATGCTCGAGTTGAATTTTCGACCATAGTACCACCCATGCCCGTTATGGAACAGTGTTCCTTGAAAGTTGGAATTCGCAATCTTTTTTGAGTTTTCTCGGAGATGAAAGTTTTTTGCGATCCCTGATCGATGAGCGCTCTGAGTGAGAAGAGCTCCCCTAAATGTTCGATATGTACCATAGCCGTTGGTAGTAGCGTGGTTTCCTTATTGCTTGAAAAGTTCGCTTGAACGACAGCGGATGAACTCTTGATAGTGGAGTTGCTGCCTTGCGAAAGTTCAAAGATTGGGTGCTTAGAGTGAGTTGGATTAGAGTTGGTTGATTGGAGGTGCAATAAGGAAGTTGAGCTGGTAGATGGTGGAGCTGCTTGGTTGCGAACAAAGGGTGTGGTATTTGGGCTTAGATCAAGATGCAACAAAGTGTGGTGGGACTTTTTGCAATGGAAGCATTTGAATGTACTTTGACATTTGTTTACGAGATGATTGTATGCCAAGCAATTGACACAATACCCATTTTCTTCTACGAACTTTTTCCGTTCTTGGATTGGGATTTGTAGAAATTTTTGACACATTTTCAATGAATGGTGATTGTTGCAAAGTTTACACTTGAATGATATCCTTTCCTTTGCATGAAAAGCTTGAATTTTGTTTTGAGTTCGAGGTGGAAGAGAATGGCGGGTTTTGGTATGTCGAATACTATTTAGTCGTTCGACGACTTCATAGCGACTGGTTAGGAATTCATCCATTTGAGACCATAACGGAAGTTCTTTCCGTGACTTAAGAGATTGCTCCCAGAGTGAAAGGGTTTCATCTGGAAGTTTAGTTGAACACAAATGAATTAGAATTGGATCCCAGTTAGAGACTGAGACCCCTGAGATGAAAGTGAGGATAGACAATCATTGATTGCGGTTTGAATTCTTTGAATGGCTTCACTATTTTCAGAACTCGCTGCTTGTATATTGAAAAGAGCTTTCAACTGATTGTCGACTAGCATCCGCTTGTTCTCATAGCGGGTTCTTAACGCTTCCCAAGCTAGTGAGAAATTTTCATCACATAACTGGTAATGCTTTACGATGGCTCCGGCTTTGCCTCTCGTTTTATTTCGGAGGTGATAGAGTTTCTGAGCAGGGGTTAATTTCGGGTGACGCAAATATACGGCCGTGAACATGTCACGAAAAGAGGGCCAATCTTCTTAACTGCCATAAAATACCTCGGTATCACAAGGTGGAACCTTGATGCAAGTCCCCGACGTATCTAATTGAGAATTGTTGTGATTCGGGATCTTATTGTTACTTGGGGTTCCTTGAAAGACTTTGATTTGATCTAAAATTTGGGATTTACAAATGTAGTAGCTATCTGCGCATAGCTGAAATTTCTCGTGACAGTTTTTCTTGAAATCGGGTAAAACTACACTATCTTCAGTTAAGCAAACTTTTTCATATGAGGCGCATAAATTTTCCCAGCGCACATCCAAATCGTGCACCTTCACCTCGAGAACCGATTCAGTATGATCATCGAAGTCTTCTTTTCCGAAATTGGATCAAAACTGTATCACATGGTTGGAATCAAAGATAAACTTTGCTGTTGAAATATGGTCTGTCGACATTTTGTATTAGTCGCATACAAAGTTTACAAATCGATAGTGAAAATTAATTTTAAAATTTCACAAGTTAAAATTATTGATTTTGACCTGACTTAATTCGCATGTGGGTGTACATATGTACGTATGTATGTATTCAAATATGCGAGCAGATCTTTTAGCGGCGACGCAAGCGCAGCGTCCGGGCAGAATGTGTGTACGTAAATGAAACAAATTACGCGCAAGTATAGCGAGTTGCGTTATTTTTGAGATCAATCGTGAAAAATATAAATTTAAAATTTCACAAATTAGAATTATTGATTTTGACCTGACTTAATTCGCATATGGATGTACATGTGTACGTATGTGCTCACATCAATTGTGAAAAATAAATTTTAAAATTTCACAAATTAGAATTATTGATTTTGACCTGACTTAATTCGCATGTGGGTGTACATATGTACGAATGTATGTATTCAAATATGCGAGCAGATCTTTTAGCGGCGACGCAAGCGCAGCGTCCGGGCAGAATGTGTGTACGTAAATGAAACAAATTACGCGCAAGTATAGCGAGTTGCGTTATTTTATGGTCAATCGTGAAAAAATATAAATTTAAAATTTCACAAATTAGAATTATTGATTTTGACCTGACTTAATTCGCATGTGGGTGTACATATGTACGAATGTATGTATTCAAATATGCGAGCAGATCTTTTAGTGGCGACGCAAGCGCAGCGTCCGGGCAGAATGTGTGTACGTAAATGAAACAAATTACGCGCAAGTATAGCGAGTTTTTAAGGGATGAACGCAAGAAGCCGAACAACTTGTTTGCGTTGACGCTGGCAGCGCGGTGCTGGCAAGTGTATGTCGAACGAGTTGCGAGGCAATATACGCATATGCACATACGTTTATGTATATGTAGGTGCATACATTCGTGTACATAGGTATGTTATATCAACCGAGCAACAGTTATTTTAGCGTTGGATATATCAAATTTTCCACTTACTTGCCGGCAATATTTCGTATTACCATGGTTATTTGTTGGTGTTTCGGCGACGGCGTTGATTTTTTCTTCTGCAGTTTTTGTTCCTTTCTTGCTGCTGCTGCTTCTGCTTCTGCTCTGGCACTAAATGTCGTTGGCGTTACCCGACTGCAGCGCTGCTATTGGTTAGCGAAACGAAATTTTCCTTCTTTTGTTTAACTATACAAAGAGAAATATTTATTGGCAATATTAAATAAAATTGTATTTAATAAGTTTTCACTTTTTTAACCGCTTTCTTTGGCACACTACTTCGATGAACGCTGTTGTTGCTTGCAGTTTTAATCTTTTATGTCAAAAATTGCAAGCGTCATTCGCAGCATAGTGCTGCCAAGAGATCTTTTTCTTTCGACTTCGACTTTTTTTTTCTTTCGCGTTGCCAATTTGGCTCGCAAGGACCATTTGCAATATTGGTTGGACTGTTTGATATCAGATAGAATGCTCTTTTTCTGGCTTTTTGTTAAGAATTTTAGTTGATGTTTATTGTATAGAGTAGGGTTTTACAATGGGTATATGTGTGTGTGATGTAGAATATGTTTAGTGTAATTATGCATGTGTGCGGTTAATATTTAAACAATTGGTAGCAATAGAGATAAAATAAATGAGATGAGTACTTTTGTTGTTATACTTATTTCGATGATGTGTAAATGCCTCGTTGAGGATGGTATAAAAGATGGAAAAGTTGTTGGTTGAAAATGATGAAAATATTGTTGGTTGAAAAAGATGAAAATATGATGTGTAAATCCCTCGTTGATGATGGTTGCAGGAAAATTGAAGAATAGGCTAAATGGTATGGAGCGCTGGCTTATATAGCCGCTCGCCTAGTAACTTCGCTTCCAGGGACTTCGAAACAGGGTTGCTGCTTTCGCATAACGCGAGGGTTGCATTCTTTAAGGCTTGCAACTACCTTAAACATTCATGAAGTGCCCTATGAGTAACAGCTCAATGAATTTTTTAATTTTTGAAATTATAAATTTTTTTTTTTAAAGAACTGAAATTAATTTTTGTTAATAAAAGGATTTAAAACATATTGGTATATGTGTCCATTTAATGTAGTTCATGACATTCAATAAAGGAAAATTTAATTATAGATAACTATGGCACATTCCTTGAAAAAGCTGCTCAGAAGTATCTATTGATAAACGATGATCTGCAGGCTCTATCAGAATTTGTTTCTATTATTTCATTAGTTGGTTTAGTAGGTATTTCGCGCTCCGCTGAATCTATATCAGCGACTAAAGTATAATCTCAATAAATTAATGGTGTGATATATTGAAAAAAACTCACATATTAAATTTCTTTTTTGGTAATATTGTGGAGAACAGAAACAGCAGCAATGATGTTTTTGCCGCTTCAAAATCAACTCTTGATGCCGTTTTCTCGACTGCCTGTTAATGTGATCGTTGCGGAATCGGCAGATAAAGATGTCGAATGGATACATACATTCGGTTAAATTTTCTCAATATCCTGTTAAATATTTATTTAACTCTAAAGAATAGTTGGCAGTGCTGCAGAAGAGAATAAAAGAAAACGCCAAAATCGGTTAATGGAAACATTTGCTGAAGGTAGAACAGGCGAAGGCTCAAATAACACATGAGGCAAAAGCGGGATCAAGGGCAATTGCAGGGATGACATCAATTGGAACTGAAACATTTGTTTTCGCAAATTCAGAAGGAAACAGTTAACAAAAATGATAGAACTGTGTTCATATGTAAAAAATATTTGTTTATAGTATTTAAGGTATTAATAGGTACATTGCATTTAGATTAATAAGACTGATATATTTTTGTTTATAGTATTTAAGGTGTACGTATGTACATAATTTTTAGATTTATAATACTGAAATATTTTTTTCCTTAGTATTTAAGGGAATCTTGTATCTGAAAACAATGCAAACTTGTTATTTAAAAAAAATGTATACATTTTATTCATTGTGCAATATTGGTTGGACTGTTTGATATCAGATAGAATGCTCTTTTTCTGGCTTTTTGTTAAGAATTTTAGTTGATGTTTATTGTATAGAGTAGGGTTTTACAATGGGTATATGTGTGTGTGATGTAGAATATGTTTAGTGTAATTATGCATGTGTGCGGTTAATATTTAAACAATTGGTAGCAATAGAGATAAAATAAATGAGATGAGTACTTTTGTTGTTATACTTATTTCGATGATGTGTAAATCCCTCGTTGAGGATGGTATAAAAGATGGAAAAGTTGTTGGTTGAAAATGATGAAAATATTGTTGGTTGAAAAATATGAAAATATGATGTGTAAATCCCTCGTTGATGATGGTTGCAGGAAAATTGAAGAAGAGGCTAAATGGTATGGAGCGCTGGCTTATATAGCCGCTCGCCTAGTAACTTCGCTTCCAGGGACTTCGAAACAGGGTTGCTGCTTTCGCATAACGCGAGGGTTGCATTCTTTAAGGCTTGCAACTGCCTTAAACATGGCGGCCCCGTTGCACTGGTGCAAGGGATAATGATTTTTGCAACTTTTCTAATGCAGCTATAGCCTGCTCCACTACACGGCATGCTTGGTTGGTTGGCAACTTCGAGGAATTTCGTTCGCCAAACTTCTGTCGATGCAATAAAGTATGATGAGGCCTTTTGCAGGTCTTGCAGTTGCTTTGCGAATTGCACTGCTTTATACGATGCGTTCTGGCCAGACAGTTGTAGCAATACCCATAGGTGCGCACGCAATGGATCCTATCTTCAACGTTGAGACGTAAAAATACGCTGCAGAAACGAAGCGAATGATACCGATGGCATACGAGGCATTGATGTATGGTTGGATCCCGATGCCGAGGTTTTTTCCTGTCTCCTGGCGGCGATAGGCTCCGATCTGAACGTCTCATGGTGTCTCTGTAAACGATATTTGCTTTAGTTAAGGTTTTGTAACAACTTATGACTAGAACCAGGTGTAAGACAAGATGACGAAAGTTGCAGTCAGGGAGGCGGATTAGATATATCTGGCGGAGTTGGGAGTGGACATAATTTGACAATTGGTCTGGTTAGTAGACCGTGTTGTGTTCTCACATCCGCAACGCGAACCTTGTTATCTGAGCCATGATACACCTTTTCTATTCTCCCTAACCGCCATTCGTTTGGTGGTGTTAATTCATTTTTAATGATGACGAAGTCATTAACTGAAATGTTTTTCTGTGGATGTTTCCACTTGTATCTTTTATGTAATTCCTTGAGATATTCTTCTTTCCAACGAGCGCTGAAGTGTTGGTGAAGAATTTTTAATTTTTCCCACCGGTTTTGAAGATAGAGGTTATCCGCTGCCGGTTCGGGTATAGCGAGCAGTGATGCTCCGCGGAGGAAGTGCCCTGGAGTTAGAGCTGCTAATTCTTGTGGGTCATCAGACATAGGAGATAATGGACGAGAATTGAGCACCGCTTCGATTCGGGCAAGTAACGTTGTGAATTCTTCAAAGGTGAAATGCATGTTTCCGGCGACTTTTTTTGAAATGGAGTTTAAAGCTTTTTACAGCGGCTTCCCATAAACCGCCCATATGGGGAGCATTCGGAGGAATAAACCGCCAGTCGAAACCGTGGGTGGTGTATTTGGAACGGGTGTCAATAGACACTTCCTTGAGAAATTGTTGAAACTCTTTTTGTAAACTGCGACTTGCGCCGACAAAATTTTTTCCGTTGTCAGATACGATAAGTTGAGGCAAACCACGCCGAAACGCACACATAGCCCTTGAGAAAGGGTGCTGTGCGAGTTGTAGATGATTTTATATCGAACGGACCGGCGAAATCAATTCCTGTTCGAGTAAATGGTAAAGAAAAGGTAGACCGTTCTGGTGGTAGAGCAGCCATGATTTGGGTTTGCACCTTTTGCTTATAGATGGTGCATGTCTTACAATTGAAGATGCATTGCTTTACTTTGGATTTAATTCTCGGAATAAAATACTCTTGTTTGGTGATTCTTATCATTAATTGATGCTCTGCATGCATCAATAGGTCATGAATAAACAGGAGAAGTAAGTAGCAATATCTGGATGATTGTGGTAGAATAATTGGGTGTCTTTCATTATAGCAAAGGGAAGAGTTTGCTAAAAGTCCGTTGACCCTAAGAACGCCGTCTTGATCCAGAAATGGATTTAACGTTAAGAGTGGGATTCGCTTGGATATTGGTTGAGAGGTTGAAAGGTTTGAATATTCGGTAGGATAATACCGCTTTTGTGTAAGAGATATCAGTCGAGTTTTCACAAACTGAACTTCGCCTTGAGAGATTACTGTGGTTTGGTAAGTATCTTCTAAAGTGGACTGCATTTTGTGGGATTGAAGTCGATTGATGAAGCGAAACATGTATGAGATAACTCGTATGGCTCGAGGCCATGAGGAGAATCGATTGAGTATATCGGTTCCTTCTTCTAATGTATGAAAAGTTTCCACTTTGCGTGCTTCGGTGGGAATGACTTTTGGATAAAGTGATATTGGCCAGAGCTCGGGAGCTTTTACAAGCCATTCTGGACCATGCCACCAGAGTGAATTATTAATCAAGTCTTGTGGCTTACATCCACGTGTTCCCAAATCCACTGGGCTGTGGCTAGATGAAATATGTCTCCATTTGACATTCCCAACGTCTTTTATGATTTGTGCTGTACGATTTGCGACGTACACTTTCCATGTACATGGTGGTTTTTCAAGCCACGAGAGGACTATGGAAGAATCACACCAAAGATATAATTCGTATTTTCCTAGACCAACTTGGGCTAGAACGTGTTTGATTGCTTTGGCAAGTAGCGCTGCTCCGCATAATTCTAAGCGGGGAAGGCTTATAGTTTGAAGTGGAGCTACTTTAGATTTAGAAAAGAGTATATGAGATGAAACGTGATTCTCTCGTGATTGGGTTCGAATGTAGATTGAAGCGCAATAAGCTCTCTCCGATGCATCACAGAATCCGTGTATTTGTACCTTTCGATCGAGAGAAAATTCCGTCCATCTAGGTATTCGTATTTGTTCGATGGCTGGTAGATCGGAAACAAATTGATTCCATTTATGAAGTGAAAGGGGTTTGACGCATTCATCCCATTCTGTCCCCTCAAGCCATAGCTGTTGTAGCAACATTTTTGATTGGATAATGATAGGCGATAGCCACCCTGCCGGGTCAAAAAGTTTCGTCACCGAAGACAAAATTTGGCGTTTTGTTACATTTGTGAAGGGGTTTACTGGCTCTATGGAATATGAAAACGAGTCGTTTAAGGCATTCCACCTTATACCGAGTGTTTTCATGGAGCTGGAACTATCAAATTTAAGGAAGTTCGAATCTAATAAATCTTCTGGTGGGATGTTGCTAAGAAGTGCTGGATGATTTGCGGTGATCTTTTTTAAAGGAAATCCCCCAGATGCTAGGCATTGAGTGAGCTGAGATTGAGCAGCTAAGGCCGATGGAATATCATGACCTCCGGATAATATGTCATCGACATAGGTTTCCTCAGTGAGAATTCTTTTTGCTAATGGGAATTTGTGTTGCGAGTCTATAGCCAACTGATGTAAGGTGCGTATGGCAAGGTATGTAGCACAATTAACTCCAAAAGTTACTGTTTTTAGAGCAAAGTCACTGAGATTAGGGTCGTTTTTGGTACGGAAGAGGATACGTTGAAATTGCTGATCCTTTTCATGTACCAGAATCTGTCGATACATTTTTTGGACGTCTCCATTAAATACGTATTTGTAGAGTCGCCAATTAAGGATAACTACCATTAGATCGGTTTGTAAGGTGGGGCCGGTGTGAAGAACATCGTTGAGAGAAAGTCCCGTTTCGGAGGGTTTGGACGCATTGAAAACGACTCTGACTTTGGTTGATTTGCTTTCAGCGCGCACACCGGAATGATGGGGTAAATAGGATGAGAGATATTTCTCATTGTTATGGATCTCTTCTGAAGTAGTAGACTCCATATGGTTTAACGTCAAGTACTCGTCTAAAACTTTTTGGTATTCTTCTTTTAAGTTTAGATTTTTGTTCAGCAAGTGCTCCATGCGAAGTGCTTGCTTCATGGCTTGCGAACGCGAGCGACCCAGACTTAGAGAGGAGGGAAATGTTCTTTTAAACGGAAGTCTAACAACATACCGTCCATCATCTTGTCGGTATGTGGTTTCTTTATAAAAGTTTTCACAAAAAACGTCATCGTCAGATAGTTCACGATTTTCCGGCAATTCCTCAATTTCCCAAAATCTTTTGAGCTGAACATCTATGTTTTCGCTGTGGTTTTCAACAACGTGAGTGTGAAAGGTTGAGAGAGGTTCCCGTTCAAACGGTCCGCTGAAATACCAACCGAAGATGGAGTTTTGAGCCATAATCAGGCCAAAGGCGTTATGCTTGACTCCGTCCAGGAGCACTTGTGGTATTAAGTCACTTCCGATGACTACCTCAATTTGAGCAGGTTTAAAGAAATGTGAATCAGCCAGTTCCAAGCCTGAGATTTCAGAAATTGTAGGCTTTTTCATTTCGAATGTTGGTAGAAAACTGGTTAATTTTTGAAGTACGATTGCTTTGGTTTCGATCCGAATATTGTGTCTTTTGGCAACGAGAATGAGGCGGCATGCTCGAGTTGAATTTTCGACCATAGTACCACCCATGCCCGTTATGGAACAGTGTTCCTTGAAAGTTGGAATTCGCAATCTTTTTTGAGTTTTCTCGGAGATGAAAGTTTTTTGCGATCCCTGATCGATGAGCGCTCTGAGTGAGAAGAGCTCCCCTAAATGTTCGATATGTACCATAGCCGTTGGTAGTAGCGTGGTTTCCTTATTGCTTGAAAAGTTCGCTTGAACGACAGCGGATGAACTCTTGATAGTGGAGTTGCTGCCTTGCGAAAGTTCAAAGATTGGGTGCTTAGAGTGAGTTGGATTAGAGTTGGTTGATTGGAGGTGCAATAAGGAAGTTGAGCTGGTAGATGGTGGAGCTGCTTGGTTGCGAACAAAGGGTGTGGTATTTGGGCTTAGATCAAGATGCAACAAAGTGTGGTGGGACTTTTTGCAATGGAAGCATTTGAATGTACTTTGACATTTGTTTACGAGATGATTGTATGCCAAGCAATTGACACAATACCCATTTTCTTCTACGAACTTTTTCCGTTCTTGGATTGGGATTTGTAGAAATTTTTGACACATTTTCAATGAATGGTGATTGTTGCAAAGTTTACACTTGAATGATATCCTTTCCTTTGCATGAAAAGCTTGAATTTTGTTTTGAGTTCGAGGTGGAAGAGAATGGCGGGTTTTGGTATGTCGAATACTATTTAGTCGTTCGACGACTTCATAGCGACTGGTTAGGAATTCATCCATTTGAGACCATAACGGAAGTTCTTTCCGTGACTTAAGAGATTGCTCCCAGAGTGAAAGGGTTTCATCTGGAAGTTTAGTTGAACACAAATGAATTAGAATTGGATCCCAGTTAGAGACTGAGACCCCTGAGATGAAAGTGAGGATAGACAATCATTGATTGCGGTTTGAATTCTTTGAATGGCTTCACTATTTTCAGAACTCGCTGCTTGTATATTGAAAAGAGCTTTCAACTGATTGTCGACTAGCATCCGCTTGTTCTCATAGCGGGTTCTTAACGCTTCCCAAGCTAGTGAGAAATTTTCATCACATAACTGGTAATGCTTTACGATGGCTCCGGCTTTGCCTCTCGTTTTATTTCGGAGGTGATAGAGTTTCTGAGCAGGGGTTAATTTCGGGTGACGCAAATATACGGCCGTGAACATGTCACGAAAAGAATTGAGAATTGTTGTGATTCGGGATCTTATTGTTACTTGGGGTTCCTTGAAAGACTTTGATTTGATCTAAAATTTGGGCTTTACAAATGTAGTAGCTATCTGCGCATAGCTGAAATTTCTCGTGACAGTTTTTCTTGAAATCGGGTAAAACTACACTATCTTCAGTTAAGCAAACTTTTTCATAAGAGGCGCATAAATTTTCCCAGCGCACATCCAAATCGTGCACCTTCACCTCGAGAACCGATTCAGTATGATCATCGAAGTCTTCTTTTCCGAAATTGGATCAAAACTGTATCAAGTGGTTGGAATCAAAGATAAACTTTGCTGTTGAAATATGGTCTGTCGACATTTTGTATTAGTCGCATACAAAGTTTTCAAATCGATAGTGAAAATTAATTTTAAAATTTCACAAGTTAAAATTATTGATTTTGACCTGACTTAATTCGCATGTGGGTGTACATATGTACGTATGTATGTATTCAAATATGCGAGCAGATCTTTTAGCGGCGACGCAAGCGCAGCGTCCGGGCAGAATGTGTGTACGTAAATGAAACAAATTTCGCGCAAGTATAGCGAGTTGCGTTATTTTTGAGATCAATCGTGAAAAATATAAATTTAAAATTTCACAAATTAGAATTATTGATTTTGACCTGACTTAATTCGCATATGGATGTACATGTGTACGTATGTGCTCACATCAATTGTGAAAAATAAATTTTAAAATTTCACAAATTAGAATTATTGATTTTGACCTGACTTAATTCGCATGTGGGTGTGCATATGTACGAATGTATGTATTCAAATATGCGAGCAGATCTTTTAGCGGCGACGCAAGCGCAGCGTCCGGGCAGAATGTGTGTACGTAAATGAAACAACGCGCAAGTATAGCGAGTTACGTTATTTTATGGTCAATCGTGAAAAAATATAAATTTAAAATTTCACAAATTAGAATTATTGATTTTGACCTGACTTAATTCGCATGTGGGTGTACATATGTACGAATGTATGTATTCAAATATGCGAGCAGATCTTTTAGCGGCGACGCAAGCGCAGCGTCCGGGCAGAATGTGTGTACGTAAATAAAACAAATTACGCGCAAGTATAACGAGTTGCGTTATTTTATGGTCAATCGTGAAAAAATATAAATTTAAAATTTCACAAATTAGAATTATTGATTTTGACCTGACTTAATTCGCATGTGGGTGTACATATGTACGAATGTATGTATTCAAATATGCGAGCAGATCTTTTAGCGGCGACGCAAGCGCAGCGTCCGGGCAGAATGTGTGTACGTAAATGAAACAAATTACGCGCAAGTATAGCGAGTTACCTTATTTTATGGTCTATCGTGAAAAAATATAAATTTAAAATTTCACAAATTAGAATTATTGATTTTGACCTGACTTATGTAATTCGCATGTGGGTGTACATATGTACGAATGTATGTATTCAAATATGCGAGCAGATCTTTTAGCGGCGACGCAAGCGCAGCGTCCGGGCAGAATGTGTGTACGTAAATGAAACAAATTACGCGCAAGTATAGTGATTTGCGTTATTTTATGGTCAATCGTGAAAAAATATAAATTTAAAATTTCACAAATTAGAATTATTGATTTTGACCTGACTTAATTCGCATGTGGGTGTACATATGTACGAATGTATGTAATCAAATATGCGAGCAGATCTTTTAGCTGCGACGCAAGCGCAGCGTCCGGGCAGAATGTGTGTACGTAAATGAAACAAATTACGCGCAAGTATAGCGAGTTTTTTAGGGATGAACGCAAGAAGCCGAACAACTTGTTTGCGTTGACGCTGGCAGCGCGGTGCTGGCAAGTGTATGTCGAACGAGTCGCGAGGCAACATACGCATATGCACATACATATATATATAGGTGCATACATTCGTGTACATAGGTATGTTATATCAACCGAGCAACAGTTATTTTAGCGTTGGATATATCAAATTTTCCACTTACTTGCCGGCAATATTTCGTATTACCATGCTTCTGCTCTGGCACTAAATGTCGTTGGCGTTACCCAACTGCAGCGCTGCTATTGGTTAGCGAAACGAAATTTTCCTTCTTTGTTTAACTATACAAAGAGAAATATTTATTGGCAATATTAAATAAAAATTTATTTAATAAGTTTTCACTTTTTTAACCGCTTTCTTTGGCACACTACTTCGATGAACGCTGTTGTTGCTTGCAGTTTTAATCTTTTATGTCAAAAATTGCAAGCGTCATTCGCAGCATAGTGCTGCCAAGAGATCTTTTTCTTTCGACTTCGACTTTTTTTTCTTTCGCGTTGCCAATTTGGCTCGCAAGGACCATTTGCAATATTGGTTGGACTGTTTGATATCAGATAGAATGCTCTTTTTCTGGCTTTTTGTTAAGAATTTTAGTTGATGTTTATTGTATAGAGTAAGGTTTTACAGTGGGTATACATATGTGTGTGTGATGTAGAATATGTTTAGTGTAATTATGCATGTGTGCGGTTAATATTTAAACAATTGGTAGCAATAGAGATAAAATAAATGAGATGAGTACTTTTGTTGTTATACTTATTTCGATGATGTGTAAATCCCTCGTTGAGGATGGTATAAAAGATGGAAAAGTTGTTGGTTGAAAATGATGAAAATATTGTTGGTTGAAAAATATGAAAATATGATGTGTAAATCCCTCGTTGATGATGGTTGCAGGAAAATTGAAGAAGAGGCTAAATGGTATGGAGCGCTGGCTTATATAGCCGCTCGCCTAGGAACTTCGCTTCCAGGGACTTCGAAACAGGGTTGCTGCTTTCGCATAACGCGAGGGTTGCATTCTTTAAGGCTTGCAACTGCCTTAAACATTCATGAAGTGCCTTATGAGTAACAGCTCAATGAATTTTTTAATTTTTGAAATTATCAATTTTTTTGTTTAAAGAACTGAAATTAATTTTTGTTAAGAAAAGGATTTAAAACATATTGGTATATGTGTCCATTTAATGTAGTTCATGACATTCAATAAAGGAAAATTTAATTATAGATAACTATGGCACATTCCTTGAAAAAGCTGCTCAGAAGTATCTATTGATAAACGATGATCTGCAGGCTCTATCAGAATTTGTTTCTATTATTTCATTAGTTGGTTTAGTAGGTACATATTTCGCGCTCCGCTGAATCTATATCAGCGACTAAAGTATAATCTCAATAAATTAATGGTGTGATATATTGACAAAAACTCCCATGTTAAATTTCTTTTTTGGCAATATTGTGGAGAACAGAAACAGCAGCAATGATGTTTTTGCCGTTTCAAAATCAACTCTTGATGCCGTTTTCTCGACTGCCTGTTAATGTGATCGTTGCGGAATCGGCAGATAAAGATGTCGAATGGATACATTCGGTTTCATTTTCTCAATATCCTGTTAAATATTTATTTAACTCTAATGAATAGTTGGCAGTGCTGCAGAAGAGAATAAAGAAAACGCCAAAATCTGTTTTTGTGTTGCTTATATGGGTAAAAAGTGAACTTCCGAAGAGGGCATTAAATCAAACACCTCAAATAAAAAAATGTAAGCAAGTCAATCAGCTGTTTTATGTTTACAAACAAAACAGTTAGAGATGTCGACGAGATAAATATAGCAGGCACTTGAGAAAACAAAAGACATGGTGAAAAGAGTACAGAAGGTGGCGCATATTGTGGCCCCACAATTTCTGCGTCACAACAGACTTTGTTTACAAAAACCGTGTATGTATATATACTCGCAATCGTGTGTATTCTTTCCAACGTGTTTAATTCCTCTCATTTCTTTCCACCGGTAAGTGTGGTGTGACGTCACAGCTCAGTTACTATCTGAATTTCGGATCAATCAGGTCAATCTTGTATTTTTTGGTTTAAAGAGGAAATAAATTTTAGCGCATAGTCGAGAGTTCGAGTTAGAACCGCAACATGAACTCTGTTGTGTCTAAAAAATAAAGAAATATGTGGAGAAATTCACCGTAGCTTGTAATAAAGCGATAGAGATCTCGTGTCCGCTGAGGAGACCTTCGGGCAAATTTAAGCCGTACTGGTGGAAGTTAGAAATTTTGGAGCTGAGGGCTTCGAGTAGACGACTTTTTAACCAGGCAAGGAGTAGTAAAAAACCCCTCGGATTGGGAACTTAATATTATCGGATTGGGAATATATAAATCCGAAAAAAGAAAAGCTAAGCGAGACTCGTGGAGAAGCTTCTGCGGGAACGTTGAAGGTTGCCATGTGTTCTCTAGGCTTAGGCGGGTGCTTACGAGGGTTCCCGTCCCCTTGGGATGTCCCACTGACGACTAAGGAAATTGGGCGATGAGCAGTGAGGAGTTTCTCAAACGTCTCCTCGATTCCTATTTTCCCAGTAATCCTGAGCCGTGTGAAGTTACAGGCGTGGAACTAGGTGCCATCTATGTCCCTCCTTGTGATCTGTTGGAAGAGCTTCGCCTACTCTGGGTGATACGCTCCTTCACGCTCCTTCAAGGCTATATTCCCAGACTTTGGAGGAATGCGAGGGTTACGTTTATTCCCAAGACGGCCAAGAGCTCTCGTGTATCCCCAAAGGACTTTAGGCCTATAGGCTCTCTTCTCTTCTGATGAAGACCCTGGAGAGGCTGATTGATCTTCATATAAGGGATGGGATTCCTCGTCAGCGATTGTCGCGTGCTCAGAATGCTTACTCGAAGGGCAAGTCTGGGGAAATAGCGCTGCACACGGTTGTTAACATTATTGAAGAGTCTCTTGAACCCAAGGACTTTGGACTTGGTGTCTTTATAGATATAGAAGGTGCCTTTAATTACATTCAGCCACAAGCAATAGTCAGATCCCTGGTGGAACTTGGGTTTGAACCGGGTCTTTTAAGGCTCGTCAACCACCTGCTCTGTGAGAGAATTGTCGTGGCGCAGAGGGGCAGCGCCTCCCATTCAACGAAGGGTGAGTAGAGGCACTCCGCAAGGAAGGGTTCTCTTACCACTCCTTTGGGCTGTTCTTATCAATGGCGTCCTGAAGGAGCTGGAAAGGGAAGGCTGCACGGTTATTGCCTATTCTGACGACGTTGCTCTCATTGTCAGGGGTAAGTTTTTGAGCACCCTTTTTGATATCATGCAGGGTTACCTAAACTTGATCGTAAAATGGTTTGCAGGTTGTGGGCTCGCGATCAATCGTAGTAAGATGGAGCTCCTCTTATTTACGAGGGGGTATAAAGTACCGTATGCCCTTCTCTCTTCAATAGGTGGCGTCCCGCTTGTGCTTTCTGACCGGGTCAAGTATCTAGGTCTGATTCTGGACCGGAATCTCTCTTGGGGGCCAAATATTGAGGAAAGGGTGAAAAGGGCTTCGGTTGCGTTTTACTGTTGCAATGGTGCTATTGGGAGGAGATGGGGCCTCTGCTAAGGTAAACATCTGGCTTTATGAAGCTATAATGAGGCCTATAATGTTTTATGGAGTGGTGGTCTGATGGAACTCACTAGATAAGGTATCGAAAGTTAAGCAGTTACAGCGGGTGCAGCGGTCTGCGCTCATTGGAATCAGTGGTTCGCTTAGGACCACACCCACTCTCGCGCTCAATGTTATGCTTAACGTGTTACCTGTGGACATTGCAGGCAAGGTTACAGCAGCCCGTGCCGCAGCCCGGCTAGGTTGCAATGGATGCAGCACAGCTCTGCCTTTGGGCATTCTATGATTCTTGGCAGCTTCAATTTTGTCCCTCCGGAAACGGAATGTTGTCTGCCCGCTCCAGCCCGTGATTGCTCCTTCTCCACTCATATCCCGCGTAGGGAGGAGTGGAGGGAGGGTACCTAGTGGGGCGGGAGGACGGTGAACTTTTTCACGGATGACTCGAAGCTCTGGACGTTAGACTAATTTGGGTACCGGGCCATAGTGACATTGCAGGGAACTGCATGGCTGATGGGCTCGCACTGAAGAAATAACGATTATTTTCTGAGCAAAAAAATATCAAGAAATAAAGATAATTTCTCAAGCAAAAATAAAACTCAGGAAAAAACGATTATTTCTTAAGCAATAAACATAACTCAAGAAATGGCGATTGTTTTCTGAGCAGAAAATATAACTCAAGAAATAACGAATAAAAGAAATTTCTTTAATAAAAGTAATAATTTTATTTACTAATTACAACTACTATTTTTACTAATTTCTACTACTGTTTTTAAAAATGACTACTACTATTTTTTAAACTAATTTCTACTATTATTTTTATAATGCCAATACTATTTTTTTAAATTCTATTACTTTTTACTACTTACTACTAACGACTACGACCACTACTACTCCCATATTGAATTCTCTATTTCTTTAGGAAGCCAGCAAAGAAGTTTTACTTCTTGCCCAGGCTTTTAAGTGCACGAGAGTTTTGTTTTTTATAAATTCACACTCATGTGTATAAACGAAATCAGTCAAGACGAGCTACTCATATGTGCAAACTGCTCTGTAATGCAAAAGTAATCCATATTGCGCTTAAGGACTACACATACTGTGGGTCTCTTTGATCAGATGTCCCAAATTACCTTATTGTTTTACTTCTTTAGGCCCCTTACCTGGCCTTTGTAGACGCACGGCTCCAGGGCGGCATGCGTATAGATACTTCCTCATCCTGCTTTTCTTCCGACACAGTCTCTATTTCGACCGCGATCTTTGGTCACCAGCGCCTGACGGTGACGAAGCTAAGCCTGTAGTTCAACCTGAAGCCATCCTCGTCAGTCTGTTGAATTACTCCTCGTCCTAGCCTAGAATCAGCCTGATGCCGGTGTCTTCTACACTACTTCTAATTATGCCCCATGCTGAGGTGTATATCCCCTCATTTTGCGCACTTATCTACCCTATGGCATGATCTACAGGCCTATCCGCGCACTCCTCGGGAGAAAATCCATTACTGTGTGCGTAGAGAGTGTCTCAACTCTTCTTTTTGTACACAGCTGTGGGTCTTTCCCAGCCCCGAATATGAGCGCAGCCTCCGCAAACCATGCGGCAGTTCTTTCGTTCCTGCAGTCTACAAGGAGCGCCCCGGACGGATGTACACCCCGCAACAGGCAAGCAGGTAGGTCCTCCGTTTAAAAACCTCATCGATAATCGCCTTCTGCAATCGTTCATCAGATCCCAGCGTCACCGCCGGGTAGTTTTCGGCTAATACCGGCAGAGGGCAGCTTTCAGGACATCCGAATAGCTGATGGACTGCCTGTTCCACCCTCTGGATCCATCACAACCCTCCGTCCTGCCGCCTGCTGTCGTTAGGCCTTGGATTTTGCCTCACTCTTAATAACGCCATTTCCCTGGCTGTCTGTGGAGGTTTGCCGCGCTCGAGATATCTCAAATACTATAGGTAGCCACGCCATTCTGTGGGCATCTAGGACGTCTGGTTTTCCTCAGGTGGGTAGATGCAGATGCCTTTAGGCAGATCCGTCCGATCTAGCCTCGACAGTTTTATCGCGCCCGTTGCCCGTGGCCATTTGCCCACTGGGTGTCTTTTCTCGCCGACGTGCCACCTCTCTACTAGGAGAGGGCCCATCACTATTTCCCGAGCGTGCTCGGTAAAGAGAGTTGCCTCGCAGGGCGACCGCAGGGCGACCGCAGGGTTACTAAGCTCTTTAATCAAAACACAAAATTCCATAGATTTAGTGAATTGTTAATATATTTTAATTTGTGCCAAAATATATTTTTTTTAAATTTATGAGCGTAATAAAGGGCCCGTTTCTTTGCAACCGAGTTGCAAACGAACACTAGGTAGGATAACAAAATGCATTTAAAGCAACAACAGTAACTCGGTAAAATATGTTGAGCCTACTAGGTTAAATGATATCCGACTTGAGATGTAGTGTTCGAAAGTGAAAAACCTGCACAATTGTAATGTGATCCCTAAGGAAATACATGGAAAACTTAATTTTAACACTTAATCCGTTTGTTTAAATATATAAATACATCAACCTTAAATTTGCCAGCACAACTATTTTCTTTACCTAAATATCACTAAACAAATCGCATCTTACATGAACGAGAAGAAACAGGGTTGCTTTTGCAACCAAAGGACATTTTATACGAGTTGCAGCGTTATTTTGGAAGTCGGTACAATAAACCCGGCACAATAAAGCTTCTAGGGGCATTAAAAATCAAGTAACAGTTTATTTATAAACCAGAATTAGATGACCTATTATATAAAATGTAAATAATTAAAATAATACAGTATTGGTTAACTTCTTGAAACTTAAAAATTTTGGTGGTGTTTTAGTCTATTCATAGAAACCTGTCCTGCAATTGATAATCCACGATGTACCTTACTAAGATTCGGAAGTCGTTGTTATCAGAATAGTTTATCAGAGAAATAATTTGTATTAAACCTTTTATCAGATCAAGGTGTAGCTTATATTTAAATTAGAGATGGGTTACATTAAAGCCATTTAGTTGGGTTTAAACTTGAAATATTTAATGAAATAGAATTTAATAGTAAAATTTTAAATATCTAACCGACTGTGGTTCATTGGCTACGTATTTGCCCTGAGGGAATACATAAGAGCCATCCGTAATGCAAAACAGAAATTTGGCGAGATTATTGTGAGTCGATTAAGTCGAGGGCGCCTTCAACAACGTCAAGGCTATTGCAAGAGATTCCGCCCACGTTAGGTCAAGGGTGGAAGAACCAATAAGGAATTGGATTTTGTTCCTACTTCTAAATCGTGAAATAGCAGCTGAGCTAGGGGGAGCAAAAGTGAACAAACAAGTATGTAGAGGCACACCACAGGGAGGACTGCTTTCACCTCTTTTGTGGCTCATCACAATAAATGATATCATGGTCGAACGGCGTAAATATATTCACCGACGGTTCAAAGATGAACTCTGGGGTCGACCCGGCATCTACTCCGAAACCAATTATTCACGTCAATCAAACTCCACTCTTACTACGGTGTGCTCCAGGCGAAAATTTCGCGATTCAACAGGCCTGTGAATCGCTCGAAGACAGAACGGGTAAAGTAACCATTTTTTGAGACAGCCGGGCAGCAAAAAAAGCGCACCAAATATTGGCTCAAAGGAAGTCGGTTCTTGTAAACAGTTGATTGCCTCTTTAACGGGTATAAAAATCTCAGCTCGGCAGAGGATGATGTAACAACCAGTATAGAGATGAGCACCCCCTAGCCGTAGCGAAAGGAAATATATGAAACTTTAATATCAATAAAGCGCAACGAAAAGGGAAAGCTTCCACAACTTGCAGGATATCAAGAACTACCTCGCCAGACTAAAATGAGAAGGGGACCACAGGTCCTCTTTGTAGGTATAGGTCCGTTGTCAATAAACTTTTGCAATAATAAGTACACGGGCCACCGGACATTGGGCATGCATGCGGCAAGAATGGGCATTGCGCATAATGAATTCTGCAGAAGCATTTCCTCTGCAAATGTCCGGCTCTAGCGCGGACTTCCCTTTCTTGATAACCTAAGAATCTAGGATCGAGACCTCATTAACACCTCTGGTTGGTTGTAATGCACATCAAAACGGCATAACTTTTCATACTTTGGCGACATGGGTCGCAGCCATTTTACCTGTGGTGATATCCGACTTTCTACCGCTTTGACTGTTGTTGTCTTTTCTCCAAATATTTTCCGCGTAAGTATTATTTCTTGAGCGAAAAATAAACTCATTTCATACGTGTTATTTATAGAAAGAAAAATAAAACTAAAGAAATAAATATTATTTTACGAGCAAGTATAGAACTTATGAAATAATAATTAAGTTGGACGAGAGATAAACATTACAAAATTTTGGGTTTTTGCAACGGCAAAGGATTTTTGTGAAACATTTTCAGAAAAGGGAAACAAACTTTTCTATAATTGTTGATGTAACTTGCCCCGACCGAAATTCGAACCCAGGGAACACCGCATGAAGCCCGCACGCGCTACACACTCAGCTGCGACAGTTTTTACAAAATTTATTTTATTTTCTGTTAGTAGATTTTGGTAATTCGTGTTTTAGTTAGAGTAGCATTTTTAAATCATTTAGAACGGAAAGTAGTTTGGTTGTGTGCACCTTTATTTGTCAAGTTTCTTTTATATTGTACAAATTTGGTAGTTTATACAGTAATAATTGCTGACCGGGCATCTAATTCTAATTATGCTTTATTAAATGGATTATGAGCTGTAACTCAAACTATCTCTTATGAAGTTAAAGTAGCTTTATTTGTATTATGATTTGTTTTTTTTTTTTAATTGGGAGCTATAATTTTCTAGATGTTTTGCTATCAAAATTATATTCTGTTTTTATTATCTTGTTTCCTATTAGACTTGTCTTGACCATTTGATTTTGCTCAAAGTGAAAGGTTATTTTTTATACCAGAATATTTTATTTATAAGTATAGTATTTTGTATTATTTTTTTGGGTTGTGATTTATTTGTATTAATATTTTATGTTGCATTAGCTTTTATTTCTTTTATATTTATGTAAGTTCCTGGAATTTTAGCTAAATTTAATATATTTTGGTTGAGAAAGTTGTTTACGCTTTTCATTACATTAATTATTTAATATTTTTTATTGAATTTAAATTATTGCTAATTTATTTTATATTGCTAATTTACTTTAGTACAGTTAAAATAATTTTTATGTTTATATCCGGCCAGTGGTAGCAGCATCCCTGAATGGCTGTGGTGAGGGTGGAAGCCGGAGGGCGGCAGTCGGTGCACCCTATGCGCACATCAGATTAGCGGACCCAAACTTTTTTAGGTCATCGCCAATTCGTGTGGTGCTCGGTATAGATGTCTATGCATACATTATCTCGCCCCGGATACTAACTAATTCCTTTCGGCCTCTGTTGGCTATTGCCCCTTAGGGGCAGTTATAGTCCGGCAGTGCAGGCTAAATTTCGGTAAACGGTTTCCTTTATTATTGTTCGAGATACACGAGGATACAGACGGTTTTCCTGCAGTAGCCACCATGCGCAATTTTTAAGGTAATATTGTATATAACAATTGATTGTGTAGCCGATTATTCATATCAAAAATCCAAATACGTTTATGCATACATATACCGAAGAATGAAGATTATTTTGCTACAATTTACTAATTGATATCAAATCATTTATTTCTTTTTTTCACCGGTGCGCTCAATAATTTTTAGGTGCACTAGAACTTTTAGCAGCAACTATTTCCACCAAAGCTGCGGGTGGGTAGGCGTGCGAACAGAGCCCCGACGCTCAGACATACGCACTTTACACACGAACACCTTATCCGAATTTTGCACAAATTCCAGATCTGTCTGCAGCATACCAAGACAAGCCAAGTGAGAGAAATCTTTGCACTTGGCGCACTGAACTTCCGTTTGGGCAAGATCAACTTTATGACCATAAGCATATGGTATATTAAACTTATAACTAATTTGCATCTTTTAATATGCATTTATAAGAATAAGTAAGCGTCACTGGTCGATGATTCTTCCCAATCACCAATCGTTAGGTGGTGGGGTAGTCTCCTTAATGACTACGAGGTTTTTAGATTAGCTTGTGTGTGTTTCCATTTATGTATATGTTTCTGTAACTCTAATAGGTATTCCATTTTCCGCTTCCAAAAAGTTTGATGTAGGGCTTTTACCTTCTGCCGCCGATTAACTATCGAGGCAGGATTTTCGTTGATCTCAAGTCTTGCGATGCTCCAAGACGATCTCCTGCCCTACGTCTATCGACTTTTTCAACTTCAATTTGCGTTATTCACTACCGTAATAACTCTGTTGATAGAGTTGTGCGTTGTGTCGCTGCTCTAATTTTACTGGATGGAATTAAGCTCTGGTTTTCCGATGTGTTTTTGAAAGAATCTGATTACATATAATAATACTCTCTAAGCTCTCGGTAGATTTGAGAAACGGTCTAAATATTTCACTTTTGTAATATAAACGTGCATTCTTTTTTCCTCAACTAGAGTACTTTAGTATGTTTCATGTGTGGGCCATTTGGGGTATTCTTCTTGTAGCCAAGGTCTCTGCCACCACAAAGTATTGTTGACCAATTCGTATGCTGGAAGCCCTCTGCTCGCCACATGCAACCACTTCTTGTTTCCAACTTTTTCTACGATTTTTGAAATTCGGAGTGGAACGTGGACCATGAACACGGAGGAAAACCCAAGCCGGCAAGATTGTGGAATCGGTTCACATATTTCGCTGATAATTCCGAAATTGAAATTGTTGATTAAGGAGTCAACTATCTCCGCAATTAATACCGCTCCGTGCATTTTGATCGAAGCAGCTCTGGTCTTTCCCAAAAGGAGGTTGACAAAAACTTTGCCATCTCTTTTGACATGCATATATGCGGCAGGCGCATATGCCTTTTTCGAGGCGTCAAGGAATCCGTGATTTTCAATGTCGTCTCTTGGCGGAAAATGTACCCATCGTGGTATCTCTAATTCTCTATTTCCCGATAGTGTTGTATAAAATTCTGCCACCGTTCTAAAGTCGTTGAATACACAGCTTCATCTCACTCTGTGCTTTCCAGCCAAATATTTTGCCTTAATGTTTGGGCTACCTTCTATAGGCGCAAGCCACCCTAGCGGATTAAAGGCCTTGGCGATGGTGGATTCTGTAGTGATTGTATCACTATTCTTGCCATAAAATAAAATAGGACGAACGGGTTTGAAGGAAGCGTTATGAAATATTGTAACTGCATACTTTGATGGTCCAAAAAGGAGTGCTCGATGAGAACTCTCCATTCCGGGACTTGGTGTATCCGTGGAGGCCCTTCATTTATAATATTATCAAAAAGGTACTCAAATCTAGGACTGGTGGGACTTCGCATCCGTTCCTATGATAACGCCGTTTTTCCTGCGCTTCGCGTCGGTTACCCACTTTTACCACAACGGCTCGGATAAGCCCACATCATGGGCCATGTAAGCGGATATAACAAAAATTTTCCAGCTTCGCACTCCAGGTTTACCGTGATTACGTCCCCATCGCAAAAATTGGTATTTCCATCATCTCTTGACAAGTCTTATGAGCCATTCGGCAAAGCCCCGCATGACTACAAGATGCCTGGCTTTGCGGGAATATGGTTTGTGGGCATGCACCTGCATTGCCTAAACCTTTAATAGGGAAGGTGCCACTGCCTGTCTGGTTGATGTCCTCGTAAAAGTATTGACTGACATCACCACCATCCAAAATAAGAAACGGACAGAGCAAGGTAAGAGAACCATTGGACCTTGCGCCTTTTTCTACCGCCGCTAGGTACAGGAGCGCAAGTTTGGCGTTGGATTTGTGCTGGCAGAGAGATTTCCACGCCAAGTTCTATGGTTCACTCCGGTGGGCAAGCGCCTCGACACGATTCGCGTCAAAGCGTGATTTCTCAAAATCTCGCTGATTTCTGGTCACGCGCAGACGGAAGGCAAAGATGCTCTGATAAAAGATCACTTCTACGTGCGGCTTTAACGCTCTTATGAGCGCTGCACACAAAACGGCATCAAAATCGCGCTTGGCAACTTCAATGCAAGGGTGGGTGAGGAGGAGGTATTTGTTGCACAGTCGAAAAAAATCAATCTCCACGACGAAACTTCCGCCAACGGACTGAGACTGATTGATTAGAGCAGGTTCCGAAACATGGTAGTCTATGGCAACAGAATTCAGCATAGAAAGATTTATCAACCTACGTGCCTATATACAGATCGAACCACATAAAACCAAATCTATTATGTTGCGATAGACGGAAAGCATGTCTCCAGTGTATTGGAGGTACAAACGTATACTCCGAATACCGAACTCTAAACCCCATAATTATCTTGTCGCAGCCAAAATGCGCATACACCTCAGCGCAGCAAAAAACGTTATTCTACACTTCGACACTAGACTCTCACACCTGCGCACTTAATAACAAATCGAAAATCTCGAGTATTGGGAGCAGATTCCTCTATCACTACATACCGCCGCAGTGCAAAAATCGATCGTATGATGAGGAATTTAGCACCGCTACTGAAAGTAAAGGCTGCCAACTAGAGCTGGAAAAATAACTTATGGCCTGCCGATAGTATCGATAGTTTCAATTTTTTTAAAACTAAACTATAACGGAAATAAATAAATCGGTTTTTTTTAAATAAAGAAAAAATTGTAAGGAATTTTTTTACTTGTTGGGCTCGTGTTCTCTTTTCGTTCACATTGCACATTCTAAGGTTGACCAAAAACATTAAAACTTCCTTCAGATTTCCATCTGTAAAAAAAATTATTACAGGTAATTTTTAACTAATTTTATATTTGTTAGAATTTATACTTTCATTCGTTTGACAGACTCAGTAGCAGAATTTTAATCTGACTACAGTGGCACACTACCGACAGACCTACTTATACAGCAAGAAGAATTTAAAGCTGTATGAGGATGAATACGAAAATATCTTATGACACACTGATAAGTGATGAAGGGTTATCAACCAAAAACATTCGCGCAATTACCCTCGGTGATACACTGATATGTTCAAATGCGACAATTGCAGCGAGATATTAATAATTGTTTGTCACTCCTGAAAAGTCATCAAATTTAGATTTCTAACTGGGATGCAATAATTACATATTTCTGTTCAATGAAATTACCAGTAAGTGGTCTGACCCTATGGGAATAAACAATTGACAGGAAAAGTGATATTTCCAAGTGGGAAAATATCGACAATTCCTGCCCAACCGTTTCCAAATCTAACCACAACGGTACTACGTTTTCACCAAGTGCACTGTTTCGTTGTGGTTCTGAGTGTTCGTTTATAATCGATAAGCACCACACCACTCTGCACATTGAAGGACAGGCAAGCACCTGTTATCGACAAGAGACCAGATTGGAGCCTTTGACGCTGATCAACAGGTCGAATTGGGAGAGTCCTATTGATCCACCCCACAGTTATGGACGGAGCCCGGAGCGGAAACTTGGACCTTCCGCCCAGCAACATAGAGGAGAGTGGAATCCTGATATTTCCACCCACTGCTACTACACAAGAGCCGTAGTCACTCTGTATCGAAAATCAGACTTTGGGCTACAAAACTGCATAAAATACTGGGAGATTGATTACAGCTTTACTTTTTGAAATATACAGCTTTATTATTTTTTTGGCAAAAAATTAATACATTATGTTAACAAAATTTCTAGTAAATACCATGGAATAATCATTTATAAGATTTTCTTGAATAAGCAACTTAATGTAGATATCATTGCAAACTCTAGCAGTGGTATGCCATCATATGTGAGTCCCACCGCCCTGAAAAATTCATTGTCTGAAGATCCGGATGGATTCTTTCATCCTTTGTGGAAATCGGTCTAAATACCAGTGTATTCTTATGCTCATTTTGTACCCTAGCTCTTTCAAGGTCGATAGCATGGACTCAACAAGCTCGCCGTGGTCCTCAGATCTTTTTTGCTTAGTAATTACTCGTAACCAAAACAAATTAATACTATACTTAACCCCGAAAACTTGCATAAAGGAGAATTGAAACATTCGACACCTTTTCATAAACTGTTTCATTATGCCGAGTTTAAAATGAAAACTTCGCGTATTCCCCTTGTTGATCCAAACCCTTTTTAGATTTACACAAATCGCCTATTTGTGATCTTGATACTTATTTTTTGTTACTGTTATGAAGCAAAACATACTTTAAACATATTTTGCTGCTATCTATGAAAATACGCCATTCACTAGGTTGAACCTTTTTTAATCAGGTCTTGTGCAAAATACCAACATCAAAAAAGTGAATCCTTCTCTTGAAAAAATACTATAACAGATTTATTTCTCGGGTACGATAAAAAGTAATGTTGGTTTCCGAAGTACTGAACTTTGTTTCTTTTAAACGAGATGCTAAAATTTCAGAAGCTTCTTTAGTAGGTTCAGATCTCTTACTAAGTCATTTAGATATAATGAAGGTCGCCCCCTCGTGGAGTATCCCGGGTGACTCCAAATGACTTTGCGGCCTCGACGACCATAAAAACCTAAACGGTAACGACCCTGCTTTGTCCAATGACTATTCTTTGACTATATGTTTTGATTTGTCGATCTTGGGTTGGTGGTTGTGGTATTCTACTACCTGAGTATGCTGAGGTGAAAATCAGCAGAAATGGCTGGTAGGCTAATGCCACGACTCCTCCGCTACTGCTACCCGAATTTTCCAACGCGCAACTGTAAGGACGTCAGGTTTGAGGGGTTCGAGGAACCTTATCGGCAACCTCCGATACTGCTTAACGCACAGTCCCTCGGCCAGGTAACCGAAGTAGGGGAGCTGAAGGGGATCAAAGAGGATGATTATTCTGCAAATCAATCTCCATCACTCTAAGGCAGCGTCCACCAATTTACTATTCCCCCTTAAGAAAGGAGGGGGCAGATATAGTCCTGATTCAGAACTCAGCGAGTTCGGTGCAGTGAGCACTGAACAAATACCATGACATGCAGAATTGAAAGGACCCTCTTGCCGATGGTGGGTCTCAGGCGTTCGAAGGAGTCCGGTCGCCAACAAAGCGACAACTATCGATCCTCGTATGAGTTCTGATCGGACACCGTCCGACAGGTATCCATACGAGTAGGCTGAATATAGTCCCTGACCCATTTTGCTTCTGCTGTTTGGCTGTACCTAGGCTCTTACTTCATTAACGGCCCAGAAGAGCTCTTAGGGGTGGAAATCAGCAGCTTGCGGGACTTCATTTTGGGTAAGCAACGTTTTTCCAGTTAACCTGTTTTGGTTACGAGTACGTTACTGTTCGAACAGCAAGTGGTAACACAATGGACTTACATAAATAAGTCGAAGTGAGTTCTCTGTGCGGAGACTATCACATCAACCTATCCTAACCAAGGACATTCAGGTTTTTTTGATTATAGATTCTTACGAAGTCCGACATAGGTTTTCGATATTTTGCAAATACATATTCACAAATATAGCAAAAACAATCGGAATTAGGCACACAACATCTTCTTGACGAAGCCATATCGAAAACAGGAACAAAATATATTTAATAAAAATAATAAACAAGGGTAGCTGGCTGTAACTCAAAAAGGAAAGCTGTTAGGGAAAAATTGTTGTCAAACTTAAAAAAATACCCGTCGATTTGAGACAGAAACAACAAAAAAATCACAGGAAATAAAAGTCTTGTTTTTTTTGCAGAACTAACCCCAACGAGTCCATTACATCTGTTTGGCTATTCCGCTCCACTGTGCCCGTCCGACTTACATAAAATGCATGAGTCGTTAACCTTCACCTTGAAATCACTAATAGGAGATATGTGCTCATATACATATATGCACAGATGTCCACCTGCGAATAGTATTATGCCTACATAAGTTTACATACATACTTATGTACATACTGTAATACATTTCACTTCTTTGCCCTACCGTTTTGCTTATTTGTTTGTATAATTTTGTATTTCCTTTTTTTGCTTACTTATGTACATACATACGTACATATGTAGTATACTCATATACATAGATATATACATCACTTAGCTCAGCTCACTCAGCCTACACACAAAACCACATGGCTATTGTTTTGGTACTGGTATGTTCCAATCAGTTTACATATGTATGTATTCTAATATAGGCGATTAGCTATGCATATAAGGCGAAGGAGAGTTTGCATTTTTGCTTTCCTGAAATATCATATGTAAAAATAAAAGGATTTGTTGCTTCCCCAATGTACTATAATATGAAAAATGGTAGCGGCACGCAATTTTTTACCAGTTTTGGCTATTCTTTTTTTGTTTATTTTATTTTTGCTATTTTTTATCAAAGTCTCGCTTATTATTTAGCAATCACCTTATAAATCAAAATTCTTTGTAGAAAAATGTAGGTAAATCCAAAAAAATTTAAAAAACATTATCAAGAATCAAGGAACCTGCACTTTATTACACGAAAATTTAATGGGGTATAAAACTGTATGCACACAAAAAAGTTTGAAAATATTATGAAGTTTTGTTTAATGTTCTTATTTTTTCTACAAAGTTGGAAATGTGAATTTATAAGGTGTATGTTATATAATATGCTTGGCACGGTCAGTAAAAAGAATTATCAAAACTCAACGAATATTTTAGCTAATTGGAACTTAAATTACATCAAACCTATAACTAAACTACATCATTGCATAATTAGCTAGATTTTTATTTAAAAAAAAACAAACAGCATAAAATAAACAAAAAAAGAATAGCAAAAACTAGCTAAAATTTCGTGTCCCTATTTTTCATTTCTGTAATACTGTGAGCGCGTCCACCGCGGTTATTCAGTTCATGAATTTATCGATTCGGTAACACCGTTTTTTATGTTCGTGATACTTGTGAGTGAATAAAGTAAATGATTAAAGTACAAAAGTTTAATGATGTTGTTTACATGTTAGAAAGAATACACACAAATGTTGTTAAACACGTTGGATATAGATATACAAACGGTTTTTGTAAGCAAAACCTGCTTTTACGTAGAAATTCTGTCAATACTTTCCAAGAAAGGGTTAGCGGTACCGCAACCTGCGCCGCCTTTTATATTATTTTCACCATGAATATGTACAAAACCATGAGAGTGGAAAACAAAGGGAGAAAATAGTATTATAATGAGCAGCTATCCTAGTATGTATATAAGTTAACGAAACAATTGTTGGCATCCCTGATCTATCTCACTTATTCGCTAAGCGGTATCGTTTCAATTGGAATTGTCAACGGATAACTAATCTGCAGCTGCAATTGGATCGACCAGCTCACATTGTTAAGTCAGTCTTAAAGTAGCTTTTGCGAATAAAGGACCACTTGCAAAAAAAAACAAGTATTTTTATATCTGACACCCGAGCAAAAAGGAAACTAAAAAAAATATTAAAAATAAATTTGTAAATATATCAAACAAACAAAAACTAAGTACAAAAGCGTAATAAGCAAAACTTCGAAAAAAATAAATTGAAATAAAATTAATTTGCAGCAAGATAAAATCGAAATAATAAAAATTTCCCTGAAGTACAAAGTGCGATCCTAGTAAAGTTATGTTTTTGTAAAGTCCAAACAACGGTGCCACTCCGCAAGTAACAGTCGAAGAAAAAATAAAATCACAAGTAAAAAAATGAAGTTTCATATTATGCATTGCAATTGAACAGTGATAATGAACAAAATTCGTACAGCAAGAAACAATGTAAAAAACTGCTTTTTAAAAACCCGTATATGAACTTAAAAATAACGAAACTTAAAATAATATTACGTTAATAAAAAAATTTCAAGGCTTTCAAATAAAAAGCAAATAAAACTAAATCCAAAAACATTGCAAAAACGTCGAAAAAAAAAAAACAAATCGATTTAGAAGACGATCAGGAGGAGACCCCCCAGTAGCAACTAAGAAGGAAGCAGAATTAAGATAAGTTACATTTTCCATAGCACATATACTTAAAATATTTTTAAACTAAAAGTGTCACATGTGAATTCACATAAAATCAAAGTAAAAAAACTAACACTAAACTAGCAAGTCATATAAAAATATTTACAACAAAACTGAAATAAGAATATATGCAATAAAATAAGCACCGGTATAAGTATTCAGTTATATAAAATTTTCTAAAGCAAATGAAAACAGGACTTGCTAATTTCGAACTTGAATATTCATCACAAAATTGATTGAAAATATTTAATTAAAAATTAATCTTAAATTATATTTATAAAGAAATTTAAATTGCCCATGCAAATTCTACAATAATATAAAAAAAACAATATTTTTCAAAAATTTTTCCAAACATAAAACATTCAACTTAAATTTAAAACTTATACACTAAGCCGTATTGTATGTATAAAAAAAAATATATTCAAAAAGTTTTTGAGATTTAAACAAAAAATAGTTTGTGGGAAAATCCACTTATACTCTAATCGCATTTTCACACTTGTTTGTAAGTTTAAGCAAATTCTTTGTTGAAAATGGCCCATCAAAAGGCCCTCTATGCTTAATTTAGACGGAGCGGCGCAAAATGCTCACGTCGAAAATAATATCCCAGAACAACCAGCATTACCGCCAGAGTTACAAGCTGCAATTAATAGCATGCTTCAAAATGCTTTAGATAATCATAGTAGTCAGATTATGAATTCATCATTAAATGTAGGACCAGAAGTTGAAATTGATCAAGTATTTTGGTATTTTGTCTGTTATAAGAAATAAAATCGTTGGCAACGTTGACATAGTACTTGAATCGTATAATACTCCACTTAAGTGGGGCTCAATATCTAGATGTTTGACGATCCACTATGCTGACAAGCGCGATATAAGAACTCTTGAATAACAGCTTATGTCGTTAATACAAGGTAATAGTACAATCGAAATGTTTTATGAAAAAGTTTATTCGTATTTGTCTCTTATACTGAATAAGATTTATTGTATGGACGTTAATCACAGCTCAATTGTATTGCTAAAGACACTTTTGCCAGAAGCTTAAATGGTGCTTTACCACGTTTATTAGCAATACGCCAGCCAAGCAATCTCCCACAAGCCTTACATACATACATACATATGTGCCAGAAATTGGAGAACCAACATTTTAGAAGTGCTTATGCCTACAATGTGTTTAATTACACTGTGGAACAAATTCAGGTTAGCAAAAGTTAGGTCGATTCTGAGAGTGAGGGATGAAAATAGAGGCTAAATTAGAAGACCTGTAATCGCTACGTTTGTTTATGTTAGTTCGAATTTTTTTTTTAATCGACCTTCGAACTTTAAAGTCAAATGCCGATTTTCAGCATATTGTTTATATGATTTTTTGGCTATAACTCGTCGACTAATTCATATTTTTTCAATCTGTTAAAGCCAAATTATTTCTAGAGACCTAAATCAATTTTGTTAAAAAATTTAATTGTTGCACAGGTCTCTAGCAATAATTTGGCTTTAACAGATTGAAAAAATATCAATTAGTCGACGAGTTATAGCCAAAAAACCATATGAACAATATGCTGGAAATCGGCATTTGACTGCAAAGTTCGAAGTTCTTATATCAGAAATAATGCGCCAAATATTCTCTTCCAAGGCGTCAATCGTGACGGGATTATCTGCGTAGATAAGCGACTTCACATAACCCCACAAAAACCAGTCCAGCGGTGTTAAATCGCACAATTCTGGAGGCCACGCCACAAAACCACGAGATAATGCGCTCACCCAAAGTTTCCTTCAATAAATTTATTGTTTCGGTGTCTATATGGGATGTAGCGCCGTCTTGTTGGAGCCAAAGGTCGGCGGCATCAACATCCTCCAATTCAGGCACGTAAATGTCATTAATCATGGCTCTATATAATTCCCCATTGACTGTAACATTATGACCGGCATGATTTTTTAAGAAATATGGACCAATGATTCGCTCTGCCAATACACCGCACCAAACAGTGACTTTTTGATTATCAACACTTCAAATGTGATAATTTTCCTTATTAATGTAGCCATTCAACCAAAAGTGAGCTTCATCCGATCCGACGATCCGACCGAATATTGGACGTAGTCCATGGTGTGTCGCGTGATTGTTTTGGCAATAACTTTGAACGATTTGCAAACGTTGTTCCGGAGTATGTCTGCTCATTATGAAGTGGCAAACAAAACTGAGTATAATTAGTTAACAGCTGTCAAAAAGACCAGCTCCGAAAAAAGTATTGCCTCATTGAAGATCACACGTCTAAAAACACCGTTTATATAGCTGAAGTGGAAACCTTAAAAAAAGGAGAGAATAGAAAACGGAAGGTTTGTCAAAAAGCTACAACTAATTTAACTTTGACTATGAACATGCCCTATGCCATAAAGCTGCTACCAACTATAAAGCCGACCATGACCACACGCCAATTAGTTTGCATGTAACTTCTCTTTATATTTTAAAAGGATTTCTAAAAAACATTACAACAATTGTATAGAAATTTTAGAAACGTTGTGACCAGAGATAAATTTTAAACGCTTCATCGACTTATTGCATTAAATACAACTCTGAGCTATGATAATGCTGGGCGAGAAAAGTAAAACACAATTAACGGGAATGGTTAAGTTTTTGAAAATAAAGAAGTATACATACATACAATATATTTATGAAAATAACTAAACACTCTCATATTGTCATTTGTTATATGGCAATTAGCAAATAATCCGAATTCACCTCTATAAATTTTAGTATCCTTCCTGCAGGGCTACATTATTAAAAATTTTTCTTAGTGGAGGCGCTTCGAGCAATCCCAAAACCGATTTTATTTTGCCAAATTGGGAAGAAATGTACTTTATATAAATTATTGTACGAGTTCTTACGTAAAAAGATGTATTATACACTTTTTAAACAATTTATTATTATTTTTGTTTTGCAAGCACAACCATGTATGTGGAGAACGGTTCCATACGTTTAATATCACCCTTGAAAAGCTCTACCCCATAGAAGGCTTTCATTACATTATTTTGCTCTTTCTGTTCTTCCTTTTTCATAGTGTAAAAAATTTTAAAAATAAAAATGAATGAGAGCCAACTATTGGAGGCGTTTAAATGGGAAGGGTGGGCGACATAGGTCTAAATGTGGCTTGTAGTTAAAATGTATTCGTTCGTAGAGAATCAGGGACAAAACAGCAACTGTTATAAAAATGTTGAGTATTTGGATCAAATAGTTCTGATTAATAAGACTTGGACTCCGAGCAAAATTTGGAAAAATTAGTTACTATCTGTTACAGAAATAGTCCACGAAACAAATAAATCAAATGCCTTTGCTGTTTCTGCATTTTTATCCCAATATTATTAATTTAAACCCACATTCTCATATATATGTATGTCTTATAATATTTAGATGCACATGACACTAAAACATCCCACGTATGTTCTGAAGACACAACAATAAAAATGCGTACAAGGGTATACGTAGAAAGAAACGTATGTAAAGTTACCAACACCCCACAGTGAAGTCGCTCCAGTTTCAAATCGAATAAGGCCACACATATCAACGATGGAATGCCGACAGATTCAGATGACGCATTTCTCCCAATGCTGGCTTTGTGAAACTATGGAAATGGATGCATTGGTTAGAAAGTTTGCATTATTGAAGTCACAATCCGAAGAACCAGCAACTTTTTTGAAAAGTGATAATCACTTAGGGCAAGAAGTTAGAACAATGAGTTATCGTAGAAGACAAATGCCAATAAACTATTTCTTCTCAGTGAATCCTGCAAATATTTTTACGTACTGCCATGATATTAGTGTTCTAATGACAGATATAACGTATACTCCAACAAAAGTAGCTTAAGCAGGATTGTTATATAAAGATGTAATTTTTTTTTAGAAAGAAGTGGAATTTCTCGGCTACGTTATCACCCCAGATAGCGTAAAAACCAATCCTGCAAAAATCAAGGCAATTGACAAATTCCCACAACCCACAACTTTGAAATTTTATCGTAGTTTCCTCGGTATGTCAGGATACTACAGTAAGTTTATCAAAGATTATGCGAAGTTAGCCAACCCCCTAACAACTTCTTTAAGAGGGGAAGAATGTAGAATTTCCAAAAACAAATCCTCGCAAGTAAAAGTAACTTTGAGCAAAGAAGAGATACAAGCCTTTAATAATATCAAGCGCTCACTTACTTCAAAGGATGTTGTACTCGCATACCCCGATTACAATAAAAAATTCTAACTAGTAACTGATGCTTCCAATTTTGCAATTGGAGCTGTTCTATCTCAAGATTCGAAGTCCCTGGCATTTATCTTAAGGATATTAAATAAATCCGAAAAACACTATGCAGCCAATGAAAAGGAAATGCTAGCTATAATTTGGGCTTTAAATTCATTCAGAAACTCTTTGTATGGATCTGCCAGGAGGGATATTCATACGAACTTTTTACAAACCTGGCAAACAAAACGTAGTGGCTGACGCATTATCTAAGATAACAACAGGAGGTGCATATTAACACTTTATCTATAGCAACAAATTCAGATGACAGCTCATTCCATAATTTAATTTATAGTATTTAAGCCCCTATTAATGCTTTCAAGGATCAAATCTTTTTAAAGAGAAGCGAAGAATATTCTCAAGCAAAGCAGACTTCAATCCTAAAAAGATATCTCAACCCCTCAGTAATAAATTGGATTAAAACGGAAGAATCCATAATGGGAAAAATACAAGAACTGTGCCCCTTACACTTTAGTAAGTATCGCATTAGATTCACCCAAGCAGAAGTTGAAGACGTAACTAGTGAACAAGAACAGGAGTAACTCATAATTAGAATACATAACAGAACCCATAGAAACAGCAAAGATAATAGAATACAGATTTTCGAAAAATACTATTTTCCCGGAATGGCAAGTAAAATCAAGAAAATTATTAAAGTATGCGCCACTTGTAAAGGGAACAAATACGAACGACACCAACCCAAACCCCAAATACAAGCTATACCCATCCCAAAATTTCCAGGACAAATAGTCCATATAGACATATTCCTGGTAGGTAAGGAACTAATTTTAACTGCTGTAGACAAATTTTCCAAATATGCATTTGCAAAACCCATTCGGTCTAAAGCAGCAGCAGAAGAAACATTAGTAATGGACAATGAAAAATCCTTTAACTTAGAGTCAATAAATTTCATGATAGAAAATGATTGCGGTACTGAAATACATCGAACACCTCCATATACGAGTTGTTCAAATGGACAAGTAGAGCATTTTCATTCAACTCATCAAGAAATAATGTGTTGCCTTCAGGTCGAAAAAACGCAGCGAACGTTTCAGGAACTTTAAGAGAAATCTGTTAAAGAATATAGGAATTCTATACACTCTACCACGGAAAGGAAACCGATAGAAATATTTTTCGGAAGACGAGTTAGTAGCGATCCCAAACTGCTAGATATTGATAATCAAGAAATAATAAAAAAGATAAAAGAAAAGCAAACCGCTGACCTTTCTTTCCATAACAAAAACCGATCGACACCGAAACAATATTCGGAAGGAGACGAGATTTTCGTAAAGATAAATCGTAGATTAGAAAATAAGTTGCCATCTAGGTATAAGAAAGAAATCGTATCACAAAATTATAACACTACAGTTAAGTCAGGAAGAATAATTCATAAAAATAATATTACGCTATGATAAGAATTTTTATTTTTTTCTTTCCTAGTAAAATGAACACGGAATACCTTTCTTTACTTTCACGACCGTAGCACAACAAATCGACATACAAGACTTGACTAATAATAACGGGTGTATTCCCATCAAGACGGACGAACTAAATGTAATCGACCATTACGACAAAATTCTCCACTTCGTTAATCTGACGGCATACGACGAAACAATTTTTTTGATTTAACAAAACATCGAGGCTTTAACGACAACAACTTTCGAAAATAAACAACTCTTGGACAGTATACACAAAAATATCATTTTATTAAGAGCCAAAGTAAATAGTTTTCACCCAAATACTAAGTCAAAACGAGGATTAAAAAATATATTAGGTAAAGGACTAAAGTTTATAGCAGGTACTATGGACAGTGAGGATGAACAGCAAGTCAATGACGCCCTTGATAAAATTCACCACAATAACCAGATCATTGAAAATAATACAAATAATCTAACTTACGTAAACAATTTCATAGCAAAACAAATTAGTAATATTACGAATCACATAAATGAACAACAGACCGTTATTGAGGATCACATAAATATATTTCGGGAAAACACACAGAATAGGATAAAAACATTAGAAGACGAAGTACAATTCATAGAACATGTATACCGAATAGACAATGACATATCCCTTTTGCGAGATCACATTAACGACATTGGACAGATAATTTGTTCGAGCAAACTCGGTATAATCCCTTCAGACATTTTAACGAAAACTGAATTGGACATAATAACTGACTTCGACAGTTATGCCAATATTAGGGTAGCAGTCGGCACGCAAGACCAAATTATCGTCATAATCTTACAAATTCCCCAATACTCCCAACATATCCTTTCAAAAATAACATTCGAACCTATCCCAAACATATAAAGTAAGTCCATAAAATTAAACACTTATGAATTTTTTGTCGATTCTGAAAACAATATTTACGATATAAACATTAAGAATAATCTTAAGAGAAATTTAATAAGAAATTCTAATACATGCGTGTCAAAAATATTGAACTTTGAAGAAGCATACTGCACTATGCAAACCCTAACGAGCACCGATATAGTTGAAGGATTGTCCGGCCTATTAATTTTCAAAAACTCTTTATCTGAATTATCTCATAATTGTAATAAGGTAGACCCAAAAATATGAGGAACATTTCTACTTAAATTCGAAAATTGTGAAATTTTTGCTAACAACAAAACATTTTCAAATATTAAAATATAAATATACGATACAATTATATTATATATTATGTTCATATTTAATTGGCACTATAACCACTTAAGCGATTTTGGCCGAACTTCTCCTACAATTTGTGGTGTGCGCGTCTTGTTGTTGTAACACAAATTTAGGGACATACAGTTTTACGCCGACTCCGAACGGCGAAATGTTTTTTGTGAGAAGTTTTTTTTTCATGGCAGAAATACACTCGGCGTTTTGCCATTGCCTGCCGAGGGGCGGCCGATATTAGAAAAAACTTTTTTAAAATTGTTCATGTTACTTGCCCCGGCCAGACTTTGAACCAGGGACCCACCGAATGAAGCGCGCACACGCTACACACTCGGCCACGCCTGCCGCCATAAAACTATATTGCCAAATTTAATCACTAAAATTAGAGAAAATACAAATACAACAACTACGGATCTAAAAGTGAAAAATTTGTTTCCGAGGCAACTAAAACATGACAATTATATTAAATTATTACTAAAAGAAAGTGAAAACACACATGTAATTAGTTTAAGCACAGACATAGCGATTGCAATTTTTATTACTATTGTAGCGATTATTTTTATTTGCACAACTAAGCATAAGCAAAAATTTCTTGTTACATCTAAAACACTAGAAAGCACTGAAAGTGAGCTAAAAGGTCCATTCTTACAAGTTACAACGTCAGTACCTTGTCAATAGTACCGATTGGGGGAAATCGATTTAAGAGGGGGAGAGTTAACACTCACAGTGTTTCAATCAAGTAAACTTTACTTGACCAAGGTTATTAACCCTTAGCCAACATTCGGCACGAACTTCCAATTTAACATTTATTTTCTGAGAATCGAATAATAATTATGCCAATTCGGTTTCTTCATAATTCCCAAAAATCTTGCACTGTTGTGCAAATTCAGCTATACCCGTTTCAAAAGAATAGCTTGCACCAATGACCGTGTCAACACACCTCCCTGCAAGCTAGTGAAATAATGTTGGCACAGCTATATGATCGAGTTCCGATCAATTGGCTATTCAATGGAATTTGACTAAGCAATCTTTCAGGTGCAGCAGCTTAAATTAAGTATATAACTATAATTTTAAGGACAGGTGTAATTAGTCTTTGCTCAACTTTGAATAAAAATGGGCATGCTGTTCAATTAAAACAAAATAAAAAATTATTTTTAGTGCGTTAAAACCTAACTTGCCCTATGTTAACATGTATTAACGACAGGCAACCCAGCCAACCACAGCTATCCAGTTTCCCCTGAAAATCAAAAGTTTTCAAACACATTCACAACTTTTCATACATCTGACCTACACACTTACAAACTTCTTTTTTATACTGTCACAAACTTTCCCTAGTTAAAGCAGTGATACCGTACATACCAGCATTTGCAGGTATCGGGTTTGTTGGCAACTCACTTTAACTCGGATTTTCAGGGTGAAGTGTCAATTTCCGATCGGCAGAACGTGCCCTATAGATCGTCCCAAATGCTGGCAAGCTATCTACATCCATGAGGACATATATAATTAATAAAAAAGTGCAGTGCGAATACGTGCAAGTTGCCGTAGGATATTCCACTGACTAAAACTACGGCTGCAGCTGCCTAAATGTATACCTATGTATGCACATATGTAGTATGTAGATAACCAACAATGGTTAAATTAAATAAAGTTCAGCGGAAATACATCGTGCAGCTGCAACCACCTTCATATGTACACATCTGTATGTACATAGATGAACATATGAAAACAAAGTGCAGTATGATTGTTTAACAATAGAATGCTCGGGTACGGTTTTGGTTAATTGCACAATGTTTTCGGGTTCTAGTGGCCAAATGCGTGTGCACACCAGGACTATATTTTCGAATTGCGCCCACTTAGAAGGAACTTGTGCACAATTAACTAAACATTTCCACAATGCTTCATCTAGAATATAAAACAAAAAGTTGGAAATTCTAATTTATATGACTTTTGTTATATTACGAAGTAACATTCTATTAACACTGCCATGCAAGAAATGCAATGGGCGGGGTGAGAATCGCATCAAAGCGAGATTCTTCAACATCTAGCTTGAAGCCAAGTGAGGGTGGATCCCCTTCGTGCGACTTCTTTAACCTTTTGTTGGAAAAGATAATTCGATCTTCAGAATTGAACCGTTCAGACACCATATTTTAAAAGAGCGTGCATCTTCTGGCGTATGCTGACGATATCGATATCATCGGCCTCAACAACCGCGCCGTTACTTCTGCCTTTTCCAAATTGGATAAAGAACCGAAACGTATGGGTCTAGACGTAAACGAGGGCGAAACTAAGTACCTCCTACCATCAACTAAACAGTCAGCGCCATTGCGTCTTGGCGCCCGCATAACTGTTGACAATTATAATTTCAAAAAACAGGAGGTCTTTGTGTTTAGGACGGCAGCCTAAATATTATTCTAACCGCCCTAATGTGTATACTCATATACACTTACGCATGCAGATGCAATCGCCAATTATTCCGGTTCACCGTATTCCCCACCGGATAATTATTTTTGTTAAGTTTCTTTTTTATCATGTAATTGCGGTTGACGACAACCGTACATTTTCTCTAAAAAAAACTTCTTCACGGGATCCCAGAGGAACACTTCGACTACCACATCGCACCACAAGATAAAGTTATTATCATTGTAATCAACCACCAAGCATTGCTCTTTTATATTTTGATGAACTATAACTTCCAATTAATCCACTTGCATTTCCATCTTTCATTAAGAAAAACACTTGTGCGTCTGGACTGTCCCCTTGGGAGACACGACGCTCATTTGTACATATGGTCCTTCGAGCCGGATACGCTAGCAAAACAAAAGTATTTATTGTATTGACAAGTTAAGAAAATCTGTTAACCAAAACAAGAGCAAAATAAAATTTCTCGGAATTTAGTACATACACAGTAACGCTAATATCGTAGTACAATTTAGACGATCCTTAGAAATTTATATATTGTAGAACCTTTCAAAAACAAGGTTTGTAAAAAAACTCCTTCACAATTCACGAATCACAGCAAAGATACATTTAACCGTTAACAGCCTTGGAGGTAGAAATTGAATCGCGCAGGCGCGAATAAATAAGTCACGTAATTATATCCGTTACTTGGCATGCGCACGCAGACTTCTGCATATACTACACATACATACATAGGTAGTTTCAAGCTCACACACATGCGCACTACTCCCCTCAAAAGTCGAAGGGGTTTCGGGCAGTTGCGAAAAAGTAGCAAATGTCCTGGCGAATAAATTTCGCTAGCTACCCGCCAAAGCACATCAGTCGTTTAGTCTCGCCTCAACAGAAACAATTATGTAGCAAATTTTTTGCTATAAAAGCGCCGCTTATTTTTACTAGGTTGTCATTCTCATTGAGTGGCTACAAGGAGCCTTCAATTATTTGAAATTTTGGTGTTATTGCGGAAGTGAAACATATTCTGATTTCGGTGTTTAAAAAAAAAAAAAAAACAAATTCAAAACATTAGCAATTTCTCTACATGAAGAACTGCAAGTTGCGTCGGAGCATGAAGCCAAGCTACCGATTTACCTAGCTGAATTTGAAGCCACTAAACGCTTACCGCCAAATTCATAACCTAGTACTGTAGAAAACGAGGTGCTCGACCTGTGTATGCAAAGCATGCAACCGATTTGCAACCCATCGACAACAGCAACTTCGCCAAGGAACTCAAATAACCAAACCGCTGCTATGACTGAAGAATCAAACACAAAGCGAATCGCGATAATACCAGACAACAAAATTCAAACCAAAATTAATTAACAAGCTGGAAACTCCGTCCACCTCAAATGAACCAGAACTCATGGTAACCCCAGAACAATCGATTAAATAAGATTTCACCGCTATGAGGGATGAGCTCCGCAAACTATTCGGTGCCGAAAAAATTACTAAGAATGGTGATGAAATGGTCGTGCTGGGCCCGAATGGCACTACGCAAAAAACGGACCTACTAGGCGGAATTAACTAGGCATTACTGACTGGTCCTGCCGCCAAGCACAAGATTTTGGCTGCGTTATTCGGTTGGGAGGTACTCGCCACCCACACGCAGACCGGCAGGCCATCACCGGCTTTTCTTGATTTGAAAAGGCCAGAGAAAGGTCGCTTGAATCAAGACGTAGTGAGCCATATCCTCCATTTCATAGCTGTCACTAAATACATGAAATCGAAGGAGGTGCACACTGCCATATCAATGAAGTGCGCCGATGAATAGAAATCATTGCGGCATCAGCGTCAAATGGAGAATAAAGGGCGAGAGATTTAAATGCTTAGGCGTTGAAAAGCAATAAAATCAGTTTGAAAGTTAAAAAATTAAAATTGAAGTTTAAACCCAGTCAGAACCAATCCAGTTTACTCAGTCCAGTGTACTGGCGCAGCATACATAGATGAAAAGCGAGACCGGAAGAAAGTGACAAAAAGAGACGACAACAGTAATGGATGTGATAAAATTTGTACCGAAAAGACCATACATTTTTAACAACGAGGTGCTAAAGTTATGATAATTTTCCTGCTAGTTTTCAGTCCACATATCTGAAAATATTAATTGATTATTACAGTTTGCTTTAAAAAATTTTATTTATGCGGACGTGTTTTTCAAAGTAAAAATTTTTAACATAACTTAATTTAGTAATTTGTTCAACAAAAAAAATATTTAGAGAAGATTCAGTTATCTCTGTAAGTAACTTGTTATTTAAGTGTTTAAATTTTAACATGTATGTATATATATTTTTGTGATTAAATTACCATACTATGGAGTTAAAACATAAATTATTGGCTTGTTCCATTATCGTAGACTAGAAGTTGGTTTTGTCGAAAAAGCTTTCGAAGTTACAAACTCATTTCAACCAAAAAAGGTATGTGTATTATTTTATATTTTTATCAAATTACATTTAAAAAATGTTGATGAAGTCTTAAACAAATCGGAAACGTAGATTAATCGATTAAATTCTTGTAATTAATTTCAATTATTTTCTTGACTATTTCAATTGTAAAATGTGCCACACAAATGAACACAAATTGCGCAGCTGTTCCCGTTTCCTACATCTAACACCTGCAAAGAGAATAAATTTTTTAAAGGAAAATAATTCTTGCCTGAATTGTTTTAGTTCCGGACACACTGTGTCAAGATGCACAAGCGCGTTTAACTGCAATACGTGTCACTTGCGACATCACACGCTCCTGCATCTAAGTACAACTCAGCCAAAGGCAACGACGCGTTGGACGTCTTCGAGGCCTGCCGATGACACAACGTTATTCCGACAGAGCAACTGAAAATGGAAGCAGAAATGTTAAGTCTGGCTTTGCAAACATAAATACGGGTGTGCTATATAATATATAATATATAATATATAAGTCTCAATGGCACAGATTTTTCTGCACGAGTACTTATTGATTCTGGTTCTGAGTGTTCGTTTATAAAATAGGGGCTCAAACGCAGAATCAATATTTCTGCAAAAAAGATGCATACCCAAGCTGCGAGTATCACTAATTCGGTATATGCTCAGGTTAAGGAAGCATGTCACATACAACTGCGGTCTCCCGTCGACCCGTTGTTTAGCTCGAATGCAACTGTCCTGGTTTTACCACAATTAACTGGAATTCTTTACAACAAATATCAGCGCGATGACCAGGCAAGAATTTCCGGACCTGGTATTAGCCGATAAAAGGGAGTTCGTCAATGAGTAAATATACCTCATTCTTGGTGAAGGCATTTATCAAAAAATTATATTGTGTGAACTAAAGAAAACCGTCTTGAGGACACTTCTACCCCAAGAAACAGTATTCGGTTGGATTATAACAGGTAGTACTGACACAACAAATCCAACCAGATATATAGTTTCGTACTTCAGCGAAGTTGGGCTGAATAAACAACTTACGGCGTTCTGGGAGTTAGAGAATTTACCCAAAAAATCTCATTGAAGAGGATACTGTTGCAGTTGGCCGATGACGTAGAAAACTCTCATCCAATAGCAGCTAATATTCTGCAAAAGTGCATGTACGTAGATGACGTGCTTGCAGGAGGAGACAGCCTCGATTTTACCATAAAGGCAAGCGACGAAATTGCGGTCAGCAGGTTTTCCATTACGAAAATGGACGGCCAACTCCAAGGATATAATAGCAGACTTTCCAAAAACGGATCTATTAAGCGAAGTTTTTTTGGAATTCGAAGACACCAGCACAGTTAAGGCTCTTGGCATAAGATAGAATGCCCATTCGGATTTATTTTATTTTTTAACAAGCCCAATAGAGGATAGTGACACAATCACTAAAAAGTCGATATGCATGCATATGTAGGATGCCTTGCTCCCATCGTAATAGCAGCCTATATATTAATGCAAAATATTTGGCTGGAAGGCACAGAGTGAGACGATCCTGTGTCTTGAATGACTTTAGACCGATGGCAAAACTTTATTAAACACTACGTCGAATGCATGACAAGAAGAGTTAAATCTTATTCTTTTCTCTCAATTTTTTTGTAACATTTTAAATAATTACCATCGTCAACAACCAGGGCAGCAACTTCTTCGCCACACATTTTGTCTGTTTTTTGTTTAAGTTAAAGGTTTACTAAAATTAATTAATATTATTTAAAGTCTATTGAACTTTGTAGTGTGTTGCCGCTCTTTGCCTTCGTGTATCGCACATACTACAAGAACGCAAAATGTAATGACTCCCACTCGCATTTAGTACCCTGAAAGTAAAAATAATTAAAATTTCAATACTGGTCCCATTTTAATGTAACCTAGTTGCAAAAGAACACTCCAACTCAAATAAATGTTCCTTTTAGTTACTTCACAACACTAGCAAAATCTGTCATCAAACATATGATTTGTTTAGTGAATTTTTAAGAAGCAGAACAAAATGACCAATTCTGAGGATTCTGTGGTAAGTTATTTAATTTATTTAAAAACATTAAATAAATGCATTAAATAACCTTTTACGTTTGTAGATTATGTCTTTGTGCGCGGGTGAGCATTGCGAATCACGTCGCAATAGAGAGGTGCAAGAAGTCCTATAAGTATTGGAAACGATATATGCCAGCTCCAGCTCTTCTGAAGACTTGGAGAGTGAAAACGAGGCACATGAGAAGTGCTCCAATTTTGAAGGTACGCTCGATGCAATGAATATCTAACAAGTAATAACAAAATGTGTGTAAAAGAAATGCATAAACTTAATGCTATTTTATTTTCAGTGAAGTATTCGGAGTCTTAACTGCGTACATGACACATCTGTAGTGCGATTCACTAACTTATTTTAAAGATATTCGTTTGGTTAACTCAACTTAACCAAAATTTTAGCGACCCTGCTATTCAGTAGCCATTTTTTAACGATTTTCGCATTCGCCGAATCAGCTGTTGATGTTAGCTAGTCGATGACCGACAACTAAACGACAACAAATTTTATGTTGTTAACTCAATCGAGAAAAGTGAAATTCGTGATTTCAATTTAAATTAAAGAAAAATTTTTAATTCAGAGATTTGTTTTCTTGTAATTAAAAAAGGAACATTAAATAATGTCGTTTAAATATTTGACATATGATTTATCACGAGGTGATGAAGAAGTAAGCGCTCCAACAGTGGATCGACGTTTACTCCGAGATGTGGACAATCCCTTTCATCTAAATGCAACAGACTTTCAAACACTGTATCGGTTAACTCCAGACTTGGCTGAATACCTAATTTATCAGCTTGATAACCAAATAAGAGGATCCAGAATAACAGCAATATCAACTGAGAAACAGGTAGCTCGTGTAATCTTTAAGCCTGTATGCAATTTTAAATTTTACTTTTATATTGGTAGGTTCTAGCGGCGTTAAGGTTCTTCGCAATTGGTTGCTATCAACGACTCGTAGGGGAACAATGGGGAATATCCATGAGCCAGTTTTCCGTAAGCCGGCATTCATCGGGTAACGGATGCAATCAATGATTCGTTGTTTCACCAGAAAGTGAGGTTTCCTATGACCCAAGTGGAACGCCATTGTGCTAAAGAAATGTTTGCTTCGGCGTCGTCTCCCTTTGTGGGAGGCTGTATTGGAGCCGTCGATTTCACGCACATATCAATTTTGCCACCAAGGAATCATGAGGAGGCTTATGCCAACCACTACATCTACTATTCAATTAATATGCAAATGGTAAAAGCAAACTTTTACAAGGATCCATGTATAAAAACAGAAATATAGTTTAGTTTTAATATATGTATTGATAAATGATTATAATTTAAAAAAAAATAAATATATGTATGTAAATCCTAAATACGCTGGAGCACAACGCGAAGTTTGAAAACGATAACCATGGCATATTTGCAGGTTATTCCGCATATTCCTTGGAGCCAAGTTGATGACTATTCTAACAAAACACTCATAGAAGAGTCCCGAATTCTGCTACAATGGATCATTGCAATATACATATATAAAGAATTTTAAGTGTTTGTAGTTTGAAACAAACTAATATCTATTTCACTTTAATGAAATATAGCAAAATTGCTCAAATTTATATTTGGCAGCAGGCATTCGTTTGTTTTTTTTTCTATTCCTCTTTGTGCTTTTCGCTTATTTTGGCATTTAGTTTGACTGAGATGTCACTCTTTATCACTTTGAATAAATACAACGAAACAGCTGTTAAGTGTCGTTAAGAATAAGTTAGTGAATCGCACAATCGTTAGTGCAAACGGCAAATATTGCCGCTAAAAATAACAATTGTCGTACCGTTTAAAGTTAGTGAATCGCACTACTGGAGGTGTAAGAATGCGTATATTACCAAAAAATCGGTATATATGTACATTTGGTATGTAAGCAATATAGTGGCATTTGGGCAACTAGCAAATTTGTGGGATATCAACGATATGAATGATGAAAATACGTTTGCACTTGATGAAGGTTGTTTAATTATTTAAGACAACAAAATATTATTTAAAAATTTCACTGCATATATATATTTATATCTTTAAATTCACTAATAAAAATATTGACAAGAATTCATTGCATTTCATTCAACTTATAATCTATAAAACTAAAACAAGTTCACAAGGATATCACATAAAAAATTCAATTCAGATCATTTCTTATTCTAATTACACGTAAAATAAAAACCAAAGGCAAGTTATCAAAAACATTGCAAAAAATTCACTAAAAGGTGTTCACTGAAACTCATTGTAACGTTTTAAAACGCTGTTGCTTGATAGAATAATTTCGTTTCGGCGTACTGCTGGAGCTGGAGAAGAGCCAATGTTGATATATCTACGTGGGGACGGTGATGACGGAATGCCTGTTACCGGCAACGTCAAAAGTGTTGGTGATGGCAGTGGCGAGGGGACCCATGTGGACGACATAGCAGACAGCGCATTTACCGAAACCGTTTCAAACGGTCTGTAACCCACTGAACCATGTGGTCGTTTAAAATAATCGGACGTCTTCCAAATATTTCGTCCATTTGCTCCATATAGGGGGCAAAGCACGGGCTGTCGCCAGTTCTGCTGTTTTTGTCCCGTGCCGCCTTATAGGCCTGGAGAAGGCTGCACATCTTCGACTCCACGGCGGCGTCCTTTCAAAGTCAGGAAAGTGGGTTAATAAATATAATTTATTCAAAAATATAATTCTTGAACCTTCCGTGATGCCCATGGACTCCATGTCTTCCAATACGTTCGCGTAGGCTAACCTCTTTCTTATTGGGTTCTCGAACTCCGCTTTCCGGGCGAGGTAGCATCTCAAAACCCCAATAGTCTCCTCACCTCCTCCTGCCTTTTTTCTGGCATTCAGAAATAACAAACATGTTTTAATTCATAATTTTATGTTAAACATACTTTGCTTTGCTTTTGCAATTTTACTTATCCTTGCTCCATTTTTATTTGTATTGTTTATGTATCCATAAAACAAACAAGATTTGACAGTTGATTGAAATGTCCCAAGTATTTTTCCAGATTCCATTCACAATAGAGCGGATTTTTTGCTTCACAACACTACATCTCAGGTCGGATATCACATAACCGAGTTGACCCAACTCGCATATTTCTCCGAGTTAGTGTTGTTGTTTTACATGCTATTTCTTACCCTGCCTACTGTTCTTTTGCAACTAGGTTACATTAAAGTGGACCCACTATATCTGTAAATTTTTTTATACTTACCAATTGGCCCGCTGCCTCGTGTAGCTTGTCTTAATGACATTTTCAGTCATTCAGGAAATGATTCTTTTTAACATCCTATACAATCAGGTGTTAGTTCCCCACACTGACCAGCCAATTAAGTAGGTGGTTTTACGATATATGCAAAAGTTGCCATATACTCGTGTTTTGATATGCCCAATTCAAAATATTTTTTTGGTAATTCTTCTAAAAGTTTTAAATTCAAAGTCAGCTTTATTAATTAAAATACGTTTGCGTGCCAAATAAGAATGTTAATACGATAAGACCACACCCAAATTTAATTTTTTACAGTAGGTGACAAAAGGCGCATAAATACAGCAATTTAATATTAAGATAGATATATATATATATATACCAGGCATATTTTGATAAAGTCAAAATAAAGACACACAACTTTTTAGACTGTGAGACGATTCACTCTGACGCGCAACAAAACGGAGCAGCGTGCCGTTTTGACGTAGCATGCCGAATATGCCAAAATAACCACTCTACCCAGTCTACCGAGCCAAGTCTGCGGCTGAGAGCCTGCGGGTGGTACTCATCCACCACTACTGTGCTAACTGCTTGCCCCGTTCCACAAACAGAAAATATGCAGCAGTGTCGGGAGATGCCATCGATGCAATGAAAACCATCGCACAACTCTGCATCAAGAATTTGAAGGTGACCGTCGACCAACGATCCCATCAGGCGGGGATGACGATGATTGATTCGACGCTCTATCGATTAATCTGACCGGCCAAATTAAGTCGTGAACGCAACAGGTGGAGGAAGTCGAGAGAGAAGAAGAGGAAGCATCGGTGGCCCAGGTGGTCCCTCTTTCAGCGGATGACGGCTCGGAAATACGTACATTCCGACCATCACTGCAGCATGAGCGGCGAAGGCGCGACTCGGAAACCAGTCCTTTCCGACTGCCCAGGCAGTGCGACTTTGGGCCCCGTCCATTCAGACTGACTGCCCAGCCAAAGAATGGACGAACGACTGGCGGGGGAACACGTCCTTCGCGACCAGCTCGGCATCCGCGAACGGACGGCTTGACCCCAGAATTCTATGTGGCGGCTCCTGTGCGACTAACGATGGGCGTCGACATCCATGCGCGAATAATTTTAAGCGGCACCCCACCTGCACCCAGGCAACCATATACGGTTTGGTGGTCTGTGGAGCCCAACAAAAATGAACTGTTTTCATTAATCAAGTTCTCCAAACATCGTATATCATAAATAAATAAAGTGCATTAAAGTTGATAAAAGACAAAAAACACCACGTATGTTTTTATTTAATGTATGTTTCTTTTTTTACCGTCCTTTTAACTATAGCACAGGAGACGACAAAGTAGAGGAACACGGCGCCACGATGATTTCGGGTCAACGAAACGGGCCCAGGAAATAAAAAGCACATAGGAACTCGTTACAGAATTGAAAAAGAAAATTAATTAAACATGTGACGTGGTGTGAACTGGTAGTTGGAGGATGTTCTTTCTCGGGATTTTGCTCACCGCAAGGAGACCGACATGTTTCAGACGGTAGCCTAAATATTTTCTCACCGCCCTAATGTGTATACTCATATGCACTTACACATAACTATGCAATCGCAAACTATTCCGGTTCACCGTATTTTCTGCCGGATAATTATTTTCGTTAAGTTTTTCCGCTTTCTTTTTTCTCTAGTAATTGCTGTTGACGACAACCGTACGTTTCTCTAAAAAAAACATTCCTTCACGGGATTCTAGAGTCACACGCCGACTACCATATCGCACCACAAGGTAAAGTTATTATCATTGTAATCAACCACCAAGCATTGCTCTTTTATATTTTGATTAAATATAGCTTCCAATTAATCCACTTGCATTTCCATCTTTCATTTAAAAAAAAAACTTGTGCGTCTGGACTGCCCCCTTGGGAGACACGATGCCCATTTGTACACTTTGTTTATCTGAGAACCAGCATTAACACCTAGTAGAATAATACCGCAGACGATGGGACGATGAGCTATATGAGCTCTACCGCGACATAGACATTGTCCAGGGAATTAAAATACAGCGGCTATGTTGGCTGGAACATGTTGTGCGAAAAGACGAAAGCGCTCCAGTCCTGTGTGTATTCAACGCGTCACCAACTGGTGGTGGTAGAGGAAAACCGTCCTGTTCGTTGGAAAGACCAAGTGGAAAAGGACTTGACGTCACTTGGTACCTCCGATTGGCGCCAGTTAGCAGAAAGGAGTGACTGGCGCAATTTGTTGAACTTGGTCAAAATCTCTTAAGGGGATATAGCGTCAATGAAGTAAGTAAGAAAGTAAGTTCTTATCCATAAAATCTAAATATGTTTGGAATTTTCTTCTGTTTTAAATGACATTTTTCTTGTTTCATTTAATCTTACTTACCAGGCTCGCCTTCTCACTTTAGCTCACCCCCAAACGGGTGTTCGGGAGCTACCCAGAGGACACTTGGGTGAAATCATTTGGAAGTTGGGAGCTGATTGAACCGTATGCAGAAGATTCGTTCTGGCCACTCCCAGGTGAATGGCGATCAGAGACTTTCCCCACTTGCGTGGACTTCCACACACGGCCCCATCCTCCAATCATTTAATCTAAAACAATGAAAATCACATACATACCTCGCTCATATTGAATTATTTTCGGTGGGAAAATTAAAACTCACTTGGTTTACTGTCAGTCAGATTTTATTATCATTATTATTATTATTATTATCAGTTTATTTTTATAAATAAATTATAAAAGTAAACTTAAAACTAAGGTGCTAGCAGCTAGAGGCCATCGACCTTGTTCTGAATTATTTTAAATACTGTATAAAATATTGCTTAACCTTAGGATATTCATTACGTTATATACATTCTGCTTCGAAACTTGTTTAAGTAATTCAGGTAGATTGGGAGGGTTTAGTCGTTCTTGTGCTTCTTTTATGACGTGGCAATCTTCTGTAATGTGTTTTATATACACTGTTTCCATATTGCAGAGCCTGCATATTGATGCATTTATTGATTTCATTATGTGTTCGTGTGTAAGGAGTGTATGTCCTAGTCTTAACCCGATAAATTTTTTTACATATATTCTTTTGCAGTCATTGGGAATAGAGGTTGTTTTACCGTCCATGTTGAATTGCTTGTAGTGATGTTGAAGCACCCGCCATTGATTTTGTCGTGTATTTGATAGACATTGTTTCAAAAAGATATTATGTAGATTTTCTTTGCTAAAAATTTAAAAGATTTAAAATTTTGTGCATATAACTACGATGCTCATAAAATTAGTACACGTGTGTAACCATTTAGTAAATTCAGAATAAAAACATCTGGCATACCTATGAGGAATACGCAATCTTAAATTCTGTAATACTTGATATCGTGATAAAAGACAGAAGGTAGTTCCATTTCGATTTTTTCCTTTATTAAAAAACACATTATTGATTAGTAAGTATCGCATTAGATTCACCCAAGCAGAAGTTGAAGACGTAACTAGTGAACAAGAACAGGAGTAACTCATAATTAGAATACATAACAGAGCCCATAGAAACAGCAAAGAGAATAGAATACAGATTTTCGAAAAATACTATTTTCCCGGAATGGCAAGTAAAATCAAGAAAATTATTAAAGTATGCGCCACTTGTAAAGAGAACAAATACGAACGACACCAACCCAAACCCCAAATACAAGCTATACCCATCCCAAAATTTCCAGGACAAATAGTCCATATAGACATATTCCTGGTAGGTAAGGAACTAATTTTAACTGCTGTAGACAAATTTTCCAAATATGCATTTGCAAAACCCATTCGGTCTAAAGCAGCAGCAGAAGAAACATTAGTAATGGACAATGAAAAATCCTTTAACTCAGAGTCAATAAATTTCATGATAGAAAATGATTGCGGTACTGAAATACATCGAACACCTCCTTATACGAGTTGTTCAAATGGACAAGTAGAGCGTTTTCATTCAACTCATCAAGAAATAATGTGTTGCCTTCAGGTCGAAAAAACGCAGCGAACGTTTCAGGAACTTTAAGAGAAATCTGTTAAAGAATATAGGAATTCTATACACTCTACCACGGAAAGGAAACCGATAGAAATATTTTTCGGAAGACGAGTTAGTAGCGATCCCAAACTGCTAGATATTGATAATCAAGAAATAATAAAAAAGCTAAAAGAAAAGCAAACCGCTGACCTTTCTTTCCATAACAAAAACCGATCGACACCGAAACAATATTCGGAAGGAGACGAGATTTTCGTAAAGATAAATCGTAGATTAGAAAATAAGTTGCCATCTAGGTATAAGAAAGAAATCGTATCACAAAATTATAACACTACAGTTAAGTCAGGCAGAATAATTCATAAAAATAATATTACGCTATGATAAGAATTTTTATTTTTTTCTTTCCTAGTAAAATGAACACGGAATACCTTTCTTTACTTTCACGACCGTAGCACAACAAATCGACATACAAGACTTGACTAATAATAACGGGTGTATTCCCATCAAGACGGACGAACTAAAAGTAATCGACCATTACGACAAAATTCTCCACTTCGTTAATCTGACGGCATACGACGAAACAATTTTTTTGATTTAACAAAACATCGAGGCTTTAACGACAACAACTTTCGAAAATAAACAACTCTTGGACAGTATACACAAAAATATCATTTTATTAAGAGCCAAAGTAAATAGTTTTCACCCAAATACTAAGTCAAAACGAGGATAAAAAAATATATTAGGTAAAGGACTAAAGTTTATAGCAGGTACTATGGACAGTGAGGATGAACAGCAAGTCAATGACGCCCTTGATAAAATTCACCACAATAACCCGATCATTGAAAATAATACAAATAATCTAACTTACGTAAACAATTTCATAGCAAATCAAATTAGTAATATTACGAATCACATAAATGAACAACAGACCGTTATTGAGGATCACATAAATATATTTCGGGAAAACACACAGAATAGGATAAAAACATTAGAAGACGAAGTACAATTCATAGAACATGTATACCGAATAGACAATGACATATCCCTTTTGCGAGATCACATTAACGACATTGGACAGATAATTTGTTCGAGCAAACTCGGTATAATCCCTTCAGACATTTTAACGAAAACTGAATTGGACATAATAACTGACTTCGACAGTTATGCCAATATTAGGGTAGCAGTCGGCACGCAAGACCAAATTATCGTCATAATCTTACAAATTCCCCAATACTCCCAAAATATCCTTTCAAAAATAACATTCGAACCTATCCCAAACATATAAAGTAAGTCCATAAAATTAAACACTTATGAATTTTTTGTCGATTCTGAAAACAATATTTACGATATAAACATTAAGAATAATCTTAAGAGAAATTTAATAAGAAATTCTAATACATGCGTGTCAAAAATATTGAACTTTGAAGAAGCATACTGCACTATGCAAACCCTAACGAGCACCGATATAGTTGAAGGATTGTCCGGCCTATTAATTTTCAAAAACTCTTTATCTGAATTATCTCATAATTGTAATAAGGTAGACCCAAAAATATGAGGAACATTTCTACTTAAATTCGAAAATTGTGAAATTTTTGCTAACAACAAAACATTTTCAAATATTAAAATATAAATATACGATACAATTATATTATATATTATGTTCATATTTAATTGGCACTATAACGCGATTTTGGCCGAACTTCTCCTACAATTTGTGGTGTGCGCGTCTTGTTGTTGTAACACAAATTTAGGGACATACAGTTTTACGCCGACTCCGAACGGCGAAATGTTTTTTGTGAGAAGTTTTTTTTTCATGGCAGAAATACACTCGGCGGTTTGCCATTGCCTGCCGAGGGGCGGCCGATATTAGAAAAAACTTTTTTAAAATTGTTCATGTTACTTGCCCCGGCCAGACTTTGAACCAGGGACCCACCGAATGAAGCGCGCACACGCTACACACTCGGCCACGCCTGCCGCCATAAAACTATATTGCCAAATTTAATCACTAAAATTAGAGAAAATACAAATACAACAACTACGGATCTAAAAGTGAAAAATTTGTTTCAGAGGCAACTAAAACATGACAATTATATTAAATTATTACTAAAAGAAAGTGAAAACACACATGTAATTAGTTTAAGCACAGACATAGCGATTGCAATTTTTATTACTATTGTAGCGATTATTTTTATTTGCACAACTAAGCATAAGCAAAACTTTCTTGTTACATCTAAAACACTAGAAAGCACTGAAAGTGAGCTAAAAGGTCCATTCTTACAAGTTACAACGTCAGTACCTTGTCAATAGTACCGATTGGGGGAAATCGATTTAAGAGGGGGAGAGTTAACACTCACAGTGTTTCGATCAAGTAAACTTTACTTGACCAAGGTTATTAACCCTTAGCCAACATTCGGCACGAACTTCCAATTTAACATTTATTTTCTGAGAATCGAATAATAATTATGCCAATTCGGTTTCTTCATAATTCCCAAAAATCTTGCACTGTTGTGCAAATTCAGCTATCCCCGTTTCAAAAGAATAGCTTGCACCAATGACCGTGTCAACGCACCTCCCTGCAAGCTAGTGAAATAATGTTGGCACAGCTACATATATGATCGAGTTCCGATCAATTGGCTATTCAATGGAATTTGACTAAGCAATCTTTCAGGTGCAGCAGCTTAAATTAAGTATATAACTATAATTTTAAGAACAGGTGTAATTAGTCTTTGCTCAACTTTGAATAAAAATGGGCATGCTGTTCAATTAAAACAAAATAAAAAATTATTTTTAGTGCGTTAAAACCTAACTTGCCCTATGTTAACATGTATTAACGACAGGCAACCCAGCCAACCACAGCTATCCAGTTTCCCCTGAAAATCAAAAGTTTTCAAACACATTCACAACTTTTCATACATCTGACCTACACACTTACAAACTTCTTTTTTATACTGTCACAAACTTTCCCTAGTTAAAGCAGTGATACCGTACATACCAGCATTTGCAGGTATCGGGTTTGTTGGCAACTCACTTTAACTCGGATTTTCAGGGTGAAGTGTCAATTTCCGATCGGCAGAACGTGCCCTATAGATCGTCCCAAATGCTGGCAAGCTATCTACATCCATGAGGACATATATAATTAATAAAAAAGTGCAGTGCGAATACGTGCAAGTTGCCGTAGGATATTCCACTGACTAAAACTACGGCTGCAGCTGCCTAAATGTATACCTATGTATGCACATATGTAGTATGTAGATAACCAACAATTGTTAAATTAAATAAAGTTCAGCGGAAATACATCGTGCAGCTGCAACCACCTTCATATGTACACATCTGTATGTACATAGATGAACATATGAAAACAAAGTGCAGTGTGATTGTTTAACAATAGAATGCTCGGGTACGGTTTTGGTTAATTGCACAATGTTTTCGGGTTCTAGTGGCCAAATGCGTGTGCACACCAGGACTATATTTTCGAATTGCGCCCACTTAGAAGGAACTTGTGCACAATTAACTAAACATTTCCACAATGCTTCATCTAGAATATAAAACAAAAAGTTGGAAATTCTAATTTATATGACTTTTGTTATATTACGAAGTAACATTCTATTAACACTGCCATGCAAGAAATGCGATGGACGGGGTGAGAATCGCATCAAAGCGAGATTCTTCAACATCTAGCTTGAAGCCAAGTGAGGGTGGATCCCCTTCGTGCGGCTTCTTTAACCTTTTGTTGGAAAAGATAATTCGATCTTCAGAATTGAACCGTTCAGACACCATATTTTAAAAGAGCGTGCATCTTCTGGCGTATGCTGACGATATCGATATCATCGGCCTCAACAACCGCGCCGTTACTTCTGCCTTTTCCAAATTGGATAAAGAACCGAAACGTATGGGTCTAGACGTAAACGAGGGCGAAACTAAGTACCTCCTACCATCAACTAAACAGTCAGCGCCATTGCGTCTTGGCGCCCGCATAACTGTTGACAATTATAATTTCAAAAAACAGGAGGTCTTTGTGTTTAGGACGGTAGCCTAAATATTATTCTAACCGCCCTAATGTGTATACTCATATACACTTACGCATGCAGATGCAATCGCCAATTATTCCGGTTCACCGTATTTCCCACCGGATAATTATTTTTGTTAAGTTTCTTTTTTATCATGTAATTGCGGTTGACGACAACCGTACATTTTCTCTAAAAAAAACTTCTTCACGGGATCCCAGAGGAACACTTCGACTACCACATCGCACCACAAGATAAAGTTATTATCATTGTAATCAACCACCAAGCATTGCTCTTTTATATTTTGATGAACTATAACTTCCAATTAATCCACTTGCATTTCCATCTTTTATTAAGAAAAACACTTGTGCGTCTGGACTGTCCCCTTGGGAGACACGACGCTCATTTGTACATATGGTCCTTCGAGCCGGATACGCTAGCAAAACAAAAGTATTTATTGTATTGACAAGTTAAGAAAATCTGTTAACCAAAACAAGAGCAAAATAAAATTTCTCGGAATTTAGTACATACACAGTAACGCTAATATCGTAGTACAATTTAGACGATCCTTAGAAATTTATATATTGTAGAACCTTTCAAAAACAAGGTTTGTAAAAAAACTCCTTCACAATTCACGAATCACAGCAAAGATACATTTAACCGTTAACAGCCTTGGAGGTAGAAATTGAATCGCGCAGGCGCGAATAAATAAGTCACGTAATTATATCCGTTACTTGGCATGCGCACGCAGACTTCTGCATATACTACACATACATACATAGGTAGTTTCAAGCTCACACACATGCGCACTACTCCCCTCAAAAGTCGAAGGGGTTTCGGGCAGTTGCGAAAAAGTAGCAAATGTCCTGGCGAATAAATTTCGCTAGCTACCTGCCAAAGCACATCAGTCGTTTAGTCTCGCCTCAACAGAAACAATTATGTAGCAAATTTTTTGCTATAAAAGCGCCGCTTATTTTTACTAGGTTGTCATTCTCATTGAGTGGCTACAAGGAGCCTTCAATTATTTGAAATTTTGGTGTTATTGCGGAAGTGAAACATATTCTGATTTCGGTGTTTAAAAAAAAAACAAAAAACAAATTCAAAATGTCGCATAAAAAGTTGCAACTCAAAGGCATTTACAAATTTAATAAAGAAAATGACGCGCCATGCAGCTCGTTCACGCCAAAACCGAGGAACGAATTTCAAGTTGCGATAACAACAACGAATACATCGACACCCAACACCAATGCAGCAAAAAAAATAAAATTAGACTTTCCCCTGAAAACATTACGTTTCCTTTTGAATGTAACATTAGCAATTTCTCTACATGAAGAACTGCAAGTTGCGTCGGAGTATGAAGCCAAGCTACCGATTTACCTAGCTGAATTTGAAGCAACTAAACGCTTACCGCCAAATTCATAACCTAGTACTGTAGAAAACGAGGTGCTCGACCTGTGTATGCAAAGCATGCAACCGATTTGCAACCCATCGACAACAGCAACTTCGCCAAGGAACTCAAATAACCAAACCGCTGCTATGACTGAAGAATCAAACACAAAGCGAATCGCGATAATACCAGACAACAAAATTCAAACCAAAATTAATTAACAAGCTGGAAACTCCGTCCACCTCAAATGAACCAGAACTCATGGTAACCCCAGAACAATCGATTAAATAAGATTTCACCGCTATGAGGGATGAGCTCCGCAAACTAATCGGTGCCGAAAAAATTACTAAGAATGGTGATGAAATGGTCGTGCTGGGCCCGAATGGCACTACGCAAAAAACGGACCTACTAGGCGGAATTAACTAGGCATTACTGACTGGTCCTGCCGCCAAGCGCAAGATTTTGGCTGCGTTATTCGGTTGGGAGGTACTCGCCACCCACACGCAGACCGGCAGGCCATCACCGGCTTTTCTTGATTTGAAAAGGCCAGAGAAAGGTCGCTTGAATCAAGACGTAGTGAGCCATATCCTCCATTTCATAGCTGTCACTAAATACATGAAATCGAAGGAGGTGCACACTGCCATATCAATGAAGTGCGCCGATGAATAGAAATCATTGCGGCATCAGCGTCAAATGGAGAATAAAGGGCAAGAGATTTAAATGCTTAGGCGTTGAAAAGCAATAAAATCAGTTTGAAAGTTAAAAAATTAAAATTGAAGTTTAAACCCAGTCAGAACCAATCCAGTTTACTCAGTCCAGTGTACTGGCGCAGCATACATAGATGAAAAGCGAGACCGGAAGAAAGTGACAAAAAGAGACGACAACAGTAATGGATGTGATAAAATTTGTACCGAAAAGACCATACATTTTTAACAACGAGGTGCTAAAGTTATGATAATTTTCCTGCTAGTTTTCAGTCCACATATCTGAAAATATTAATTGATTATTACAGTTTGCTTTAAGAAATTTGATTTATGCGGACGTGTTTTTCAAAGTAAAAATTTTTAACATAACTTAATTTAGTAATTTGTTCAACAAAAAAAATATTTAGAGAAGATTCAGTTATCTCTGTAAGTAACTTGTTATTTAAGTGTTTAAATTTTAACATGTATGTATATATATTTTTGTGATTAAATTACCATACTATGGAGTTAAAACATAAATTATTGGCTTGTTCCATTATCGTAGACTAGAAGTTGGTTTTGTCGAAAAAGCTTTCGAAGTTACAAACTCATTTCAACCAAAAAAGGTATGTGTATTATTTTATATTTTTATCAAATTACATTTAAAAAATGTTGATGAAGTCTTAAACAAATCGGAAACGTAGATTAATCGATTAAATTCTTGTAATTAATTTCAATTATTTTCTTGACTATTTCAATTGTAAAATGTGCCACACAAATGAACACAAATTGCGCAGCTGTTCCCGTTTCCTACATCTAACACCTGCAAAGAGAATAAATTTTTTAAAGGAAAATAATTCTTGCCTGAATTGTTTTAGTTCCGGACACACTGTGTCAAGATGCACAAGCGCGTTTAACTGCAATACGTGTCACTTGCGACATCACACGCTCCTGCATCTAAGTACAACTCAGCCAAAGGCAACGACGCGTTGGACGTCTTCGAGGCCTGCCGATGACACAACGTTATTCCGACAGAGCAACTGAAAATGGAAGCAGAAATGTTAAGTCTGGCTTTGCAAACATAAATACGGGTGTGCTATATAATATATAATATATAATATATAAGTCTCAATGGCACAGATTTTTCTGCACGAGTACTTATTGATTCTGGTTCTGAGTGTTCGTTTATAAAATAGGGGCTCAAACGCAGAATCAATATTTCTGCAAAAAAGATGCATACCCAAGCTGCGAGTATCACTAATTCGGTATATGCTCAGGTTAAGGAAGCATGTCACATACAACTGCGGTCTCCCGTCGACCCGTTGTTTAGCTCGAATGCAACTGTCCTGGTTTTACCACAATTAACTGGAATTCTTTACAACAAATATCAGCGCGATGACCAGGCAAGAATTTCCGGACCTGGTATTAGCCGATAAAAGGGAGTTCGTCAATGAGTAAATATACCTCATTCTTGGTGAAGGCATTTATCAAAAAATTATATTGTGTGAACTAAAGAAACCCGTCTTGAGGACACTTCTACCCCAAGAAACAGTATTCGGTTGGATTATAACAGGTAGTACTGACACAACAAATCCAACCAGATATATAGTTTCGTACTTCAGCGAAGTTGGGCTGAATAAACAACTTACGGCGTTCTGGGAGTTAGAGAATTTACCCAAAAAATCTCATTGAAGAGGATACTGTTGCAGTTGGCCGATGACGTAGAAAACTCTCATCCAATAGCAGCTAATATTCTGCGAAAGTGCATGTACGTAGATGACGTGCTTGCAGGAGGAGACAGCCTCGATTTTACCATAAAGGCAAGCGACGAAATTGCGGTCAGCAGGTTTTCCATTACGAAAATGGACGGCCAACTCCAAAGATATAATAGCAGACTTTCCAAAAACGGATCTATTAAGCGAAGATTTTTTGGAATTCGAAGACACCAGCACAGTTAAGGTTTAAGGTTTACTAAAATTAATTAATATTATTTAAAGTCTATTGAACTTTGTAGTGTGTTGCCGCTCTTTGCCTTCGTGTATCGCACATACTACAAGAACGCAAAATGTAATGACTCCCACTCGCATTTAGTACCCTGAAAGTAAAAATAATTAAAATTTCAATACTGGCCCCATTTTAATGTAACCTAGTTGCAAAAGAACACTCCAACTCAAATAAATGTTCCTTTTAGTTACTTCACAACACTAGCAAAATCTGTCATCAAACATATGATTTGTTTAGTGAATTTTTAAAGAAGCAGAACAAAATGACCAATTCTGAGGATTCTGTGGTAAGTTATTTAATTTATTTAAAAACATTAAATAAATGCATTAAATAACCTTTTACGTTTGTAGATTATGTCTTTGTGCGCGGGTGAGCATTGCGAATCACGTCGCAATAGAGAGGTGCAAGAAGCCCTATAAGTATTGGAAACGATATATGCCAGCTCCAGCTCTTCTGAAGACTTGGAGAGTGAAAACGAGGCACATGAGAAGTGCTCCAATTTTGAAGGTACGCTCGATGCAATGAATATCTAACAAGTAATAACAAAATGTGTGTAAAAGAAATGCATAAACTTAATGCTATTTTATTTTCAGTGAAGTATTCGGAGTCTTAACTGCGTACATGACACATCTGTAGTGCGATTCACTAACTTATTTTAAAGATATTCGTTTGGTTAACTCAACTTAACCAAAATTTTAGCGACCCTGCTATTCAGTAGCCATTTTTTAACGATTTTCGCATTCGCCGAATCAGCTGTTGATGTTAGCTAGTCGATGACCGACAACTAAACGACAACAAATTTTATGTTGTTAACTCAATCGAGAAAAGTGAAATTCGTGATTTCAATTTAAATAAAAGAAAAATTTTTAATTCAGAGATTTGTTTTCTTGTAATTAAAAAAGGAACATTAAATAATGTCGTTTAAATATTTAACATATGATTTATCACGAGGTGATGAAGAAGTAAGCGCTCCAACAGTGGATCGACGTTTACTCCGAGATGTGGGCAATCCCTTTCATCTAAATGCAACAGACTTTCAAACACTGTATCGGTTAACTCCAGACTTGGCTGAATACCTAATTTATCAGCTTGATAACCAAATAAGAGGATCCAGAATAACAGCAATATCAACTGAGAAACAGGTAGCTCGTGTAATCTTTAAGCCTGTATGCAATTTTAAATTTTACTTTTATATTGGTAGGTTCTAGCGGCGTTAAGGTTCTTCGCAATTGGTTGCTATCAACGACTCGTAGGTGAACAATGGGGAATATCCATGAGCCAGTTTTCCGTAAGCCGGCATTCATCGGGTAACGGATGCAATCAATGATTCGTTGTTTCACCAGAAAGTGAGGTTTCCTATGACCCAAGTGGAACGCCATTGTGCTAAAGAAATGTTTGCTTCGGCGTCGTCTCCCTTTGTGGGAGGCTGTATTGGAGCCGTCGATTTCACGCACATATCAATTTTGCCACCAAGGAATCATGAGGAGGCTTATGCCAACCACTACATCTACTATTCAATTAATATGCAAATGGTAATAGCAAACTTTTACAAGGATCCATGTATAAAAACAGAAATATAGTTTAGTTTTAATATATGTATTGATAAATGATTATAATTTAAAAAAAAATAAATATATGTATGTAAATCCTAAATACGCTGGAGCACAACGCGAAGTTTGAAAACGATAACCATGACATATTTGCAGGTTATTCCGCATATTCCTTGGAGCCAAGTTGATGACTATTCTAACAAAACACTCATAGAAGAGTCCCGAATTCTGCTACAATGGATCATTGCAATATACATATATAAAGAATTTTAAGTGTTTGTAGTTTGAAACAAACTAATATCTATTTCACTTTAATGAAATATAGCAAAATCGCTCAAATTTATATTTGGCAGCAGGCATTCGTTTGTTTTTTTTCTATTCCTCTTTGTGCTTTTCGCTTATTTTGGCATTTAGTTTGACTGAGATGTCACTCTTTATCACTTTGAATAAATACAACGAAACAGCTGTTAAGTGTCGTTAAGAATAAGTTAGTGAATCGCACAATCGTTAGTGCAAACGGCAAATATTGCCGCTAAAAATAACAATTGTCGTACCGTTTAAAGTTAGTGAATCGCACTACTGGAGGTGTAAGAATGCGTATATTACCAAAAAATCGGTATATATGTACATTTGGTATGTAAGCAATATAGTGGCATTTGGGCAACTAGCAAATTTGTGGGATATCAACGATATGAATGATGAAAATACGTTTGCACTTGATGAAGGTTGTTTAATTATTTAAGACAACAAAATATTATTTAAAAATTTCACTGCATATATATATTTATATCTTTAAATTCACTAATAAAAATATTGACAAGAATTCATTGCATTTCATTCAACTTATAATCTATAAAACTAAAACAAGTTCACAAGGATATCACATAAAAAATTCAATTCAGATCATTTCTTATACTAATTACACGTAAAATAGAAACCAAAGGCAAGTTATCAAAAACATTGCAAAAAATTCACTAAAAGGTGTTCACTGAAACTCATTGTAACGTTTTAAAACGCTGTTCCGTGATGCCCATGAACTCCATGTCTTCCAATACGTTCGCGTAGGCTAACCTCTTTCTTATTGGGTTCTCGAACTCCGCTTTCCGGGCGAGGTAGCATCTCAAAACCCCAATAGTCTCCTCACAGGACCACCTCTTTCGCCTTTTTTCTGGCATTCTGAAATAACAAACATGTTTTAATTCATAATTTTATGTTAAACATACTTTGCTTTGCTTTTGCAATTTTACTTATCCTTGCTCCATTTTTATTTGTATTGTTTATGTATCCATAAAACAAACAAGATTTGACAGTTGATTGAAATGTCCCAAGTATTTTTCCAGATTCCATTCACAATAGAGCGGATTTTTTGCTTCACAACACTACATCTCAGGTCGGATATCACATAACCGAGTTGACCCAACTCGCATATTTCTCCGAGTTAGTGTTGTTGTTTTACATGCTATTTCTTACCCTGCCTACTGTTCTTTTGCAACTAGGTTACATTAAAGTGGACCCACTATATCTGTAAATTTTTTTATACTTACCAATTGGCCCGCTGCCTCGTGTAGCTTGTCTTAATGACATTTTCAGTCATTCAGGAAATGATTCTTTTTAACATCCTATACAATCAGGTGTTAGTTCCCCACACTGACCAGCCAATTAAGTAGGTGGTTTTACGATATATGCAAAAGTTGCCATATACTCGTGTTTTGATATGCCCAATTCAAAATATTTTTTTGGTAATTCTTTTAAAAGTTTTTAATTCAAAGTCAGCTTTATTAATTAAAATACGTTTGCGTGCCAAATAAGAATGTTAATACGATAAGACCACACCCAAATTTAATTTTTTACAGTAGGTGACAAAAGGCGCATAAATACAGCAATTTAATATTAAGATAGATATATATATATATATACCAGGCATATTTTGATAAAGTCAAAATAAAGACACACAACTTTTTAGACTATGAGACGATTCACTCTGACGCGCAACAAAACGGAGCAGCGTGCCGTTTTGACGTAGCATGCCGAATATGCCAAAATAACCACTCTACCCAGTCTACCGAGCCAAGTCTGCGGCTGAGAGCCTGCGGGTGGTACTCACCCACCACTACTGTGCTAACTGCTTGCCCCGTTCCACAAACAGGAAATATGCAGCAGTGTCGGGAGATGCCATCGATGCAATGAAAACCATCGCACAACTCTGCATCAAGAATTTGAAGGTGACCGTCGACCAACGATCCCATCAGGCGGGGATGACGATGATTGATTCGACGCCCTATCGATTAATCTGACCGGCCAAATTAAGTCGTGAACGCAACAGGTGGAGGAAGTCGAGAGAGAAGAAGAGGAAGCATCGGTGGCCCAGGTGGTCCCTCTTTCAGCGGATGACGGCTCGGAAATACGTACATTCCGACCATCACTGCAGCATGAGCGGCGAAGGCGCGACTCGGAAACCAGTCCTTTCCGACTGCCCAGGCAGTGCGACTTTGGGAACACGTCCTTCGCGACCAGCTCGGCATCCGCGAACGGACGGCTTGACCCCAGAATTCTATGTGGCGGCTCCTGTGCGACTAACGATGGGCGTCGACATCCATGCGCGAATAATTTTAAGCGGCACCCCACCTGCACCCAGGCAACCATATACGGTTTGGTGGTCTGTGGAGCCCAACAAAAATGAACTGTTTTCATTAATCAAGTTCTCCAAACATCGTATATCATAAATAAATAAAGTGCATTAAAGTTGATAAAAGACAAAAAACACCACGTATGTTTTTATTTAATGTATGTTTCTTTTTTTACCGTCCTTTTAACTATAGCACAGGAGACGACAAAGTAGAGGAACACGGCGCCACGATGATTTCGGGTCAACGGAGCGGGCCCAGGAAATAAAAAGCACATAGGAACTCGTTACAGAATTGAAACAGAAAATTGATTAAACATGTGACGTGGTGTGAACTGGTAGTTGGAGGATGTTCTTTCTCGGGATTTTGCTCACCGCAAGGAGACCGACATGTTTCAGACGGTAGCCTAAATATTTTCTCACCGCCCTAATGTGTATACTCATATGCACTTACACATAACTATGCAATCGCAAACTATTCCGGTTCACCGTATTTTCTGCCGGATAATTATTTTCGTTAAGTTTTTCCGCTTTCTTTTTTCTCTAGTAATTGCTGTTGACGACAACCGTACGTTTCTCTAAAAAAAACATTCCTTCACGGGATTCTAGAGTCACACGCCGACTACCATATCGCTCTTTTATATTTTGATTAAATATAGCTTCCAATTAATCCACTTGCATTTCCATCTTTCATTTAAAAAAAAAAACTTGTGCGTCTGGACTGCCCCCTTGGGAGACACGATGCCCATTTGTACACTTTGTTTATCTGGGAACCAGCATTAACACCTAGTAGAATAATACCGCAGACGATGGGACGATGAGCTATATGAGCTCTACCGCGACATAGACATTGTCCAGGGAATTAAAATACAGCGGCTATGTTGGCTGGAACATGTTGTGCGAAAAGACGAAAGCGCTCCAGTCCTGTGTGTATTCAACGCGGTACCGACTGGTGGTGGTAGAGGAAAACCGTCCTGTTCGTTGGAAAGACCAAGTGGAAAAGGACTTGACGTCACTTGGTACCTCCGATTGGCGCCAGTTAGCAGAAAGGAGTGACTGGCGCAATTTGTTGAACTTGGTCAAAATCTCTTAAGAGGATATAGCGTCAATGAAGTAAGTAAGAAAGTAAGTTCTTATCCATAAAATCTAAATATGTTTGGAATTTTCTTCTGTTTTAAATGACATTTTTCTTGTTTCATTTCATCTTACTTACCAGGCTCGCCTTCTCACTTTAGCTCACCCCCAAACGGGTGTTCGGGAGCTACCCAGAGGACACTTGGGTGAAATCATTTGGAAGTTGGGAGCTGATTGAACCGTATGCAGAAGTTCTGGCCACTCCCAGGTGAATAGCGATCAGAGACTTTCCCCACTTGCGTGGACTTCCACACACGTCCCCATCCTCCAATCATTTAATCTAAAACAATGAAAATCACATACATACCTCGCTCATATTGAATTATTTTCGGTGGGAAAATTAAAACTCACTTGGTTTACTGTCAGTCAGATTTTATTATCATTATTATTATTATTATTATCAGTTTATTTTTATAAATAAATTATAAAAGTAAACTTAAAACTAAGGTGCTAGCAGCTAGAGGCCATCGACCTTGTTCTGAATTATTTTAAATACTGTATAAAATATTGCTTAACCTTAGGATATTCATTACGTTATATACATTCTGCTTCGAAACTTGTTTAAGTAATTCAGGTAGATTGGGAGGGTTTAGTCGTTCTTGTGCTTCTTTTATGACGTGGCAATCTTCTGTAATGTGTTTTATATACACTGTTTCCATATTGCAGAGCCTGCATATTGATGCATTTATTGATTTCATTATGTGTTCGTGTGTAAGGAGTGTATGTCCTAGTCTTAACCCGATAAATTTTTTTACATATATTCTTTTGCAGTCATTGGGAATAGAGGTTGTTTTACCGTCCATGTTGAATTGCTTGTAGTGATGTTGAAGCACCCGCCATTGATTTTGTCGTGTATTTGATAGACATTGTTTCAAAAAGATATTATGTAGATTTTCTTTGCTAAAAATTTAAAAGATTTAAAATTTTGTGCATATAACTACGATGCTCATAAAATTAGTACACGTGTGTAACCATTTAGTAAATTCAGAATAAAAACATCTGGCATACCTATGAGGAATACGCAACCTTGAATTCTATAATACTTGATATCGTGATAAAAGACAGAAGGTAGTTCCATTTCGATTTTTTCCTTTATTAAAAAACACATTATTGACGTTTCCCCAGATGTAAACATTTGGCAAAACGTTATCCCTTCGGATATTTGAAGGAGAGAGTAATTTTCAGTCATGTATTGACATTATTTACAAAATGGAGGGTTCCATATAATTCGAAAACTTACCAATCAAAAAGATTTATTTTAAAAATATATTTAAATATTTTACATACAACGCTTAAGAGGATATCCGAAGGTTTTGAAAGATAGAAGTTTAAGAAGTTTTTGCTGTCTGACTTTACAGATTCTTTGAGATAATTTTAATAAAAACTGAAATTCCTTTCATTCGATCTGTTATGCTGTTAAAAAAACTGTTTTCTGATATTAAGGTTTGTGAATAATAATGAATTTTGCATATAATTACGATCCGCAGTTAAAAGATCCCAATTAATTTTGCCAAACGTTTTAGTAAAAAACTTAGGAGCTCGAAGGTAAACTAGCGACGAAAAATGTTGACTATTTCTAGCAAGTGTTCTGCATATAAAATACCGTTTATCTTTTAAAAAACCTTCTGCTTAATCAAGCGGGCAAAACGAGATGAGCATACTAGTAGCGGCTTTTCCCGAATATGCGAAATAACTGCTATTAATAAAACAATTTTTGATTTTTTCCTTTCATTTTTTTAATTTTAAACAAAAGAAACAAACACAAAAAAAGATTTGTTTCTAAATATTACGGATAGTAGCACGAAATGTCATAATCTGTTTAAGGGGTTATATACAAAGTTGGGGCTCAAAAAATCGAAAATATTTTTATTGCATATTCTAAAAGTACATACTTTATAGAATATCAGCGCGAAATTTCATCCAGATCGGATCACTAGATTCGAAATTACAGCCGTTCGCAGCGAACTGGACCCATCCATAATTAACTTAAAACAAAACTTAAAACGCAATTATCTCGGAATGGCATTTTTTGAAAAGTACCGATGCCGTTCACACGATAACTCAAAAACTTATAAACCGATTATCATAATTTTTTTTATAATTATTCGTATTTATAATCTTGTGTACTTGAACGATCGTTTTTGAATCCGAAAATTTTCGATTTTTTGCAATAAATTTTTTTTTTTTAATTTTTGAGCAACAAAAAAATTGACTTTTTGAAAACCATGAATTTTTTTCAGAAAAAAAATTTTTTTTTGGAAGTCGGTTCGTTCAAGTACACAAGAATACATTTCTCTTCAATAATTATAGTACCTTTTTGATTTCAGTTGAGCGGTTCGGCTTGGAGAGTGTGAACGGCAAATCTCTACAGAAAAAACACGCTTCGGGAGATGGGCTCTAACTCGGAAAATTTTAAATATTTTTTTGAAATTTAACTTGTTTTTTTTTCTTCAATAATACTAACAACAAACTGTCTTTCGCTTTATTGAATAAAATTTGCAAAAAACCTTTAAAAAAAATCACGAACTTAGCTCACTTTTTCACCTCAACTTTGTATATAACCCCTTAATTGTCAAGCATGATACAAACATTACGAGTATAAGGTAAAACCGTTCGCTCAATTCGGCGGCCTTGTAAAGTAAAAAATAAGCAATTGAAAATTTTTCGTTTTCAGACGAAAAATAAAGTTGTATATGTGAGAAAGTGAGTTTGAATATTTTGTATGTACATAGTTAATAAATTTCAAAAATATTCAGAGCGGTTTTACCTTATAAAGCTTGCTATCATGATACAAAACATACTTAAGGTGTAGAATCGCCCCATCGGATATTTGTAATTGCTTATTATATATTGCAGATTGATTAATAGTTGGTTCCACTTGTGCTGATTAATGAATCATATAATGAAATGACAAATCAAAATTTAAGAAGTATAATATTTTTGCTATCTTTTCTGAGATTTTTTATTTAAAGATCAGTTTCGAAATTTAGTCAGTTAAAATTTTATTTAGTCAAAATCGGAAAATTTTTTGGTTGTTATGTCCAATTATGTTTCCTGTTCTTTGTAGAAGATCCAAAAGAAAGAATTATCTTTTCAATAATTTTATTATTAAAATTCTTAATTAACCAGAGGAAAGTTGGGAATTGTGAGACGTGGAGAATCGTTAGACGGCGCTGTGATTTGCGCATGCGTCAACGGTGATAGATAGAAGCAGCTGATATTGTGTCATCTCGGTCACAGCTCATATTTCTAGAAGCAATCATTCAGTGTACCCGTATATATCCGTTCCTATGACGGTGACTCGAAAATCGAGTTTTACAAAGTTTTCGCGCGCTCCTTTGTTTGCCTATGTTTTGAAAGTGCTGATTCAAACCGACTCAGGTAAATATGCTATTCTTACTCGTTGAGCTTGAGCCCTTTGACACACACAATTCATTCTACATGAAAAGTTTTTCAGCCGGTTACACACCTCTATATTGCACAACATAGCTCGTGGAGAATCATGAGACACTTTTAGTGGGGAATTGTGAGACACTCGATATTAGTGTTTCGCGATACGTGAAATTATATTTCGTTTGGTGTTCTGATTTCTTTCCATTTTGCAGCCACCATGCCGCGTTATTACGCAAAAAAGGAGATAAAATTGATTATTCTGCCGTTTTGGAGGGTATCAAACAGATCGCGGTTCATAAAAATTCTATTCGGACAGTCGCTCGATCGTGCAAACGTTTCAACATCTACCGAAACTGTTATCATCGCATTCATCAAATCGGTCGCCGTGCAAAAACGGTGAGTTTTTGTTCGAAACTGATTCTTTTTCAATCCTCGTTGCACTTGGAAATTATTTTCATAGACATGTCAGTCACTCACTCACTCACTTGCTCACGGAGGATAGCTCGTATCTCGTATCTCATAGAAGAACATAAAGGCGGGATTTAAGGCATCCGATATTTTTCCATTTGATGCCAGTGTTCTCACCAATGTAGACTTTGTTGCATCCCAACTGAGCGGCGAAAATCAATCTGCCGACGGTGACAATGAAGGAGACGACCAAGGCTGCATCATTATAACAGCTGCTGATACCTCTGTTGCGCATAAGGAAGCCGCAAGGTGTGAATCCTCGTCAATGACCAGCATCTCGGGTATCATTTCTTCCGCTGACGCGTTGGCATGAGTTGGTCCGCTGAAAACGGGGCAGCCAAAAAAAGTCCAATCGTGGTCGCAAACCAATGAAGTCGGCCATCTTAACATCACACGATGTAGTGACCAAATTGCGGCAGAAAACTGAGTTGAAGAAGGACAAGGCTCAGAAGCAAGGACCCCCAAAAAAAATACGCACCTCTCGGCTCACAAAACAAAAGCTACAAGCTCCAACTGATGAAGATAAAAATATAGACTTCTGCATCATTTGTTATGAAGATATACCGGCCAAATTGACTAAAAAGAACTCAAAGAAATGCGTTAAATGCAGCGGAGACGTTAATGCGAAGTGCGTAACTGTATTCAGCAATGTTTTTACATGCAAAAACTGTGAAAGTGACTAAGATTTTTTAATATTAATTTCGATTATTCATTCCATAACCATTTTATAAGTCCTAAAAAAGTTTTTAGATCGAAAATTTTGAGTTTTTATTCGATTCACGTAATGTCTCACAATTTCCCATAATTTTTCGAAGTCCCGAAAAGATACTTTTTTTTAAAGACATGGCAATCTCCCAAAAAAAAAATTATTTTATGAATCGGTAAAAGCCAGAAATTATGTTTTTACATGTAGCAAACGTCAACGTTTTCGGAATTTGAACATTCTTTTTTTTCGGTAGAGATATTGTCCAAAAATGAAGTGTGTCTCACAATTCCCCACTTTCCCCCACATAAAAAAACATTCAAACGGAAACCACAAATTATATGAGTAATACAACGACGACACTAAAATTGGTATATTAAACTATTTATAACGTTTAAACTAAAGCCCCACATCGTGTTCTTATTCGGAACCGACGATAATCGAGAAGGAGAATTTAAGTTAAAATATTATAACAGAGAGGAAAGTTTAATAAATTATTGCTATTTAAATTAAAATATTATAACAAGCAAGAAATTTTGGTTAACTTATTACTATTATTACAAATAATAGGTAAAAATAAAAATTCTATCCATTTCTTTATTTCAATTCGATTCTTTGGGAATACATATCTAATATACATCCTTTGAATTAAATTTTTGTAAAGGGTGTGTAGCGTGTGCATGCCATGAAAAAAACTTCTCACAAAAAACAACAATTCGCCGTTCGGCCGTGTTAATATATGTTACAACATCAAGACGCACACCACAAATTGTAGAAGAGGTTAGGCCAAAATCGCTTAAGCGGTTATAGCGTCAATTAAGTAAGTAAGTTTTTTCTAGACGTGTGATTTTCAATGAGGCAATATTTTTTCGGAGTTGGTATTTTTACAGCTAAGTAAAGATATGTCAAGTGGGACCCCTAAAAAACCGCTAAGTCACCGATTTAGGAAAAAAATATTTTATCGTGTAGTGGACGTGACGCATATATCACAGTATTAATATTTTTAAAAAATTCGGTTTTTTTGTTTATGTTATTGTCACTCAAAGTTGTTCGCACACTTAAATTAAAAAATAGATATCTCTGAAACCACTGCATATAATTGAGTGAAATTTACATGTGTGTGTAGTTATGTTTGGAGTAGATGATGATATGATGATCAAATATAAGTTATAATTAGTGATGAAAAAATGGTTCGGCCAAATGAGTGTTGTAATCCTCTGGGGGAAAAAGATCACAAATGTATCCGTCATAAGTTATTCCAAGTAACTGACAAATGGGGTAAAAAATTCCGAAAATTTGTCGGTAAATACATTTGTAAAGCGTGCCGTCATAATATGTACAATAACATGAACATAACTGCAAAAGTACCCACTGATCAGCCAAGCACAAAGTAAGTTTATTAATTTTTCCACTGTAATTCATGATAAAATTGGTGACTTAACCTCAGTGTGATGAATACTATTTCTCAATTTTTTCAACACTTATTGTTAGATAATATGATTTAAATTATTGTTTTTTTGTTATGGAACAATTTTAAATGTCCTTGCAACGTTTGACTATTGATGAATAGATCATGTATTATATAATTCACGTTAGATTTTGTAAAACATATTTTCGTATGACTTTTGGATTTTCGAATGAATTGATGAAAGTTGCGTTAAATGTAAAATAGCAAAAATGACAATTATCTTTAAAGAAAAGTGAAAAAAATGAATTCTTTGTTGCAGCGCACATGAACAAAAAGTAAGTGAGTACTTTTCCGACAGCTTCCATAATACCCAAGATGATCCCGATTGTGATCCAGATCAACAAAGTAAACAATATTTTAAATGAGCTGGGTGCACCTCCAATGAAAAAAAAAGTTTTTGAAACTGTCAAATGAAAGTCGAATTCGATTCAGATTTCGTAGAGAACATTCGTACTGCTCTAAGCAAGGAAAAAACTGTACCAGAAAAAATCAGAATTTTGACCACCATTCCAAATAATTGGACAATAAAAAAATATGTAAGTAATTTTCTGTTTCTAAAAGAATGGCGAGGAAAGCTAAACATTTGCAGATGAAAAGTGGATTTGCATCAGTAAAAATCAGTAAAAGGGCGTGCGGGTCGGAGGCAGTGTGAAACGACTATCGCACAAAGCAAGTATGCAGCGTGTTGCTGGCAATCATATAAACAATCCTCGAGCTTTGTTTGAATGGGCTACAGATTCGCTCAAAGCCATAGATTTTGACTTTTGCACTAGAGATGAAAATATCTAGAAATACTGATGATTATTATCTAAACGTCCACTACTTTATATTGATGACTACGTACAAAATTATATTTAAAAATGTTAATGCACTTAAATGTTCCTATTGAATCGTGACTAATTTATGAAAATTATTAAGTATATAATGAAAAATATACAGAAAAATTACTAATGGGAAGCATTGCATAATATATAGAATATCCATAGATCAAGGCTATAAAATAAAAAGTACATATAAATGCGACCAGAAAAGAGTGCATTTAATCTATAAAAATATGGTGATATATTCAGTTGCGTTTACGTTATGTGTAGGATAGATTAGTAATATTCTGTTCTCATCATGTATGCACTTCAAGCCCAAAGAACCAAGAGCCAGTACTGATGAGCAGCGGTGTCGTACGATGCGCTCCAGCGAGCGGACCGGGTGACAAATTCTCGAATATCTCGGAAACGACATATGATAAACAAACCTTTGACACACATTCTTGAAGAGGGGAGGTTTGCGACACGATTGACGCCTTGGAAGAGAATATTCGGCGCGTTATTGCTGACATACGACCCCGGTTGTTGCAAAAAGTGGTCGAAAATTGGGACTCTCGGCTGGAATTTTTCGAGTCATTCGCGACGGTAACGTGCCCGAAATCATTTTTAAGACATAATTAATAAATTAATTTATATTTACAAGTTCTTGGTTATAACATTAAGCTATATGCGTCTAAAAAACACCCTATATATGTGGCAGTACAGCGTAAAGAATTTAACAGACTTGTATTTTAAGTAACGGGCAACCCCTTTATATTTTTCTCTATCTCTGTTTTTTCTGACGACGTTCTACGAAGCGCATGTAAGAAAAGTTATTTTAATTCAATAAAGTTAATAAGGTATTTCAAGAAATTAATTCCTTCGAAATCGTTTCAATCAACCAAATCTGGTGTCCAAAGACTAAAGAACACATTTTCGTAAGATTACTTCGAACGACTGCACATAAAATATCCAGCCAACGACTCAGGACTTCCACGTTGATCCAGCAGCGGCTCCTTGGATCAATCCGCCATATCAGGCCGACAAGAATATCGAGTCCTTTTTTTATCGCTTGAATTTTGGTTCACCGTAGCAGGTGAAACCCATGATTCATGATTATTTAATCATGTTATAGCGCAAGTGCCTCAAATAAATTGACAGATTTGTTAATAATTATTAAATAAGCACTATCCCATAAATGCTACAAATACATCAAGGGGAATTTAATTAACCATTTTGCCAAATGCTAGCAGAGAAGAATGCAAATCGGAGACTTAAAGCCAAGTCACTTGTGTAACGAGATGCGGCGTGTTGGTATATTGTGAACTTCAGGGTTACTTCCTCACGCTCAGGCGGCAGTAATTGCGTCAAAAGGATCACCCGTTGACCAAACTACGATCGCTGATGGAATAGTTGCCTCATTAAACCTTCGAAGTATCAATTAAAAATGCATTTACGAGGACATTCCCAACAGCTGATTCGACAAGTGTCGCAGCTTCGGTTGAATCTCTTCAAAAAGAAATTTCACAACTTTCAAAGCGAATTTCGCCTTGGAGTCGTAGCAAGTTACCTAGCAGAGCGGACATTCAGGTAGGATATTGTTGATATCAACTGGAATTTGGTATAAATGCGCGTAAATGCAAAGACCCATGCAAATAATCAACAGTATTCACTAACTAAGTGATGCGAAGTGAGCTGAAGCTGCATCACAGACTGCCCAAGGCGTTGTTGCAGCTCTATGCCGCCTTCACATAGCTGATTCAAAAACAAATTTCAATTTGCTCGTTGGTAGAGGCACCGCAGTTTCACTGCAAATGGAAAACCAATTCATGTACACGGCGAATCCTTTCTTAAAGTCGGCTTGGTATTATGTAGAGAGTAAAGTATGAAAATTCGGGATCGCCGATATTAATTCAGAAATAATTGGAACAGATTTTCTCTTACATTTCGACTTTCTCGTTGCCTTCAAACGCAAGCGCTAAATTGGCAACACTACACATGTATACTCTATTGGAAAAATTTCCCTCATTTCTGAAACCTCAATGAAATTATTCAACTCATCATCACCATATGCAACCCTGCTTATCTAATTGCCTAACATCACACATCTTGTCAACCGTTGACCCCTACTAAAACTAGTACAATGCATCATATTGAGACACATGGTTCCCCTGTATTCGCTTGGCCTCGTCCTCTATCTTCAGACAAGATTTCTCCTACAAACCCTTAGTTTGAGACTCTGAAGAGACTCGGAATCTGTTGACCATCCAGCAGCAACAGGTCGATACCTTCAAGATTTTTTTAGTAATTTGCAGGCCAAGACCTTTATTTCTAAAATCGACCTCTAAAAGGCATTCCACCAAACACCAGTTAACCCCAAAAGACGTTTATATTCATAACGTTCGGTCTTCGAAATGCTGCCCAGACATTTCACATCTTAATTCATAAGGTTGTCAGAAAGTTAGACTTCGTTTTTCGAACATCAACGACATTTGTGTTGCTTCAATAAACGCCGAAGAGCACATGTCTCATCAGCGCCATACATCAATATAATCTCAAAATCAGCGCAGTCAAATCTGAATTCGATAACCGTGAAATAACATTCCTGGGGCATTTGGCAACTTCCGCCGGGACCAAACCATTACCCAGCTGCGTTGAAGCAATAAAAAACTGCAGTAAACTTACAACGGTCAAGGACCTCAAATAATCTTTGGCTACAATAAATTTTTATAGACGCTTTATTTCAAATACAGTAACAATTCAAGCGCCACTTCTGCAAATGTGTCTCGGAATAGCTCACTCTCGCACAACTGCGTATCACTCACAATCGAACGTCTCGGTGAGCGTTGGCATAGAACCTGATGCAGCGATTTTGCGTATTGACTAAAACAAGTGGACTGATGAATTCTTGCCTACAATCTTGTTTGGCCTGCGCACTACATATACATACATATGCGTATTCCATCTGAATTTTTCGGCGAAAACCTTAGTACTCCATCCGATATTATGAAGGGACTTCGTAAAGCTATATCCAGCATACGACCAAGGAAACACCAAGTAAAATTCAACCCAAAAGAAGTTCTGCCTCGTCTAAAGGAGGCTTATGTGGCAGCGCAGCTTATAGAGTTTAACAGATTTTTATTTTGAAGTAAATGGCAAAGCTTTTTCAATTTTTTCTCTCTGTTCTTATCTGACATTCTACGAAGTTAATTTAAGTCAATAAAGTTTTTTCACGAAATTTCATTTATGTTCTCAATTCCCTTTCGAGTAATTTACATACATACATACGTATGCAGATGTGTTACTCACATTGTTTGACACACATTTGTTCCTCTTCATATATGTATGTTAACGAGTGTCATCTATATATATATATATATATATACTCTATAAATATATATATATTGTATATATATATATATATATATTCTGTATAAGCATATGCTGTATATTAATTTGCCGCTAGCTCATTGTTTGTATGTATGGCTGTCCCCGCAATTGATTTTCCTCTCCATTCGTACATACATATGTACGTGCATGCAAGCAAGACATTGGAGTTGATCGTCGCGGAGTTGTGCATTTGTAAATACAAATGTGCACATACGTACCGAAATGTGGATCGTTACGCGATGTGCACAGCCACTTGTCTCTCACCACCTACTTACATATCTTCAAGAACTAATTTAGCTGTAATAACAGCACATGGTATGTACACCTGCTCGGCTTTGCCTCCGCTCGACGCATGCCTTAGTAATCTTTCGTCAACGGTACCAATTCCTGCTAACATAGGCTCTGTGCCTGAACAGTTTCCAACCCAACCAAGAAAATTACAAGATTTGACAGAGTTCAGTGAGAAGCCTGAGGATGATATGTATTACCGCTTATACTGAGTCAACTTAAGTTCCGATACGATCGACGGAAACAAGTAATTCGAAACCAGTTAGCTCGTGTTCAAGAAATTATGACGAAGGTCAGCAACATTTGTGCGTTTTTACGTTATCCAGGAGGGCAGTATATAGCGAATCCAACGCTGCTCGACTTACCCATAAGTAAGCGTATCGAGTGGAGCGGTTTTTGCTGCGTATTTGTAGCCGTATGCATGTTAAACTTTCGTTGTTTAAAGAGTTCAAAAAAATATATGTTTTTGGGAGCCGTGCTCCTTTATGGCATTCTTAATTCCAACTGGCTATTACAAAGTGTTTTCCTTATTACTAGACCTACGTTTGCCTTGCTGCAGCCTGAATGGAATTTGCTGACACTGCGCTTCCCACAAGTGGAGTTGTTTGTTTCAACGTGACTTATTTTTGTCCGTTGGTCGTTCACACGGTTTGATCTACACGTGCCGCAACCTCAGCAATTTATTGTCTGGAGTTGTGTGTACTGCGAATATTATTCTATTATGTTACACAAATATGTGTTGTGCTAACGGGCATACGGTTCATACTTTCAGCGATTGACTCACTAATTTTGCCAAATTCAACTGCACAGTTTACGACAAGAAGCGACGAGAAACTCAAAGCTCCCGAATCACAACGTCATCCACTCTGCCCAATTTGCCAGGGCCAACATAAGCCAACCAACGTACAGTGCCGAATAGATGGGAAGAAGTGAAACGACGTCAGATTTGTTTCTTGCGTCTCGCCGTTGGACATCGATCGCCCAATTGCCAACGGCGTAAGCATCGCCCAATCAACAGCAAGGCGATTCACGTGCAGCGATCCTTACTGCCTTCTACCTTCTCAAAGCCATGAAAAATTTGCGTTGCCATGAAAAATATTTAAATAAGATTGCAGTTCAGCCATATGTGCAATTCAAGCCAAAGCTGTTAATCAGGCTTGAACGTTGCCATACTGGTTTACCATCAGCAAAAACGGATAGGACATGTTTGGGCCAACAACAAACTTTTCTCCGCCATTGTCATCATGTTTACTCATCAACTCCCACACTTATCAGTCTCTACATAATGTGGTCGCCGCATACTTCGAGACACAAAACTTTGGGGTTCGAGCTGTACCTGCCATCGAGAGCGAGCGGATATCTTCTTGATCCGTGTTGAAAAGAGATACCAGACCGGTCTGCGCTGGAAATTTTCCGACGTAAAGCTACAAGCTATGGGATGGCTTTGAGAAGACCAGCGAGTACTGAAGTGAAAATGAGGCGCGGTACAGACTTTCCGCCGAGTATTAGTAATCCCAGAAAGCCAGGCGTGATATGCATGGTGTTTGACGGGGCTGCTGAGGTGAATGGTGTGCCCTTCAATTCACGCAGCGGTTTGAGTCCAATTCGTTGAGAGCTGCAGGGTTCATTGGGCGACTGAGCTCCCCGTCAAATAACAAGGAAGGAAGGCATACTGGAAAAGTTCTCGGGTTTTTCTGGTGGGCATCGACCCACACCTTTGGATTTCACCAAAAATTTGGTGAGAACAACAGCATGGGACCTGAGATTCGTTGGCATTTGCCGCTGCAATCCACCAAACTAAGAACTAGACCAACAAGGACTTATGTTAATGAGAACTTTATTTTGAAATTTTAAAGTATATATTTTGGTACACAAAATTACCTACATATGTAAAAACCACTTGTATAAGTTAAACTAAAGCACAATTAGTTTATTAAAAATATATATATATATATATTTACGGCAGTAAGCTGTGTTTTTTATTTGAATCCAAAATTGAGACTAACTTACAAACTTCAAATATTCTTACAACTATGCCTCGACGTCATGTCGCAACTGCGGCTGCGATGATAACCTTGATGGTGAGCGTTTGGTGTCCAGACGTTTGTCAGCGAATTCGACGGATGCGTGTGTTGTAACTGGAATTGGGAATGGAGGCATGAGAATAGTAGCGAAGACAGCGCTTATTAGTGTGAGAATATTTTTATGTGAAGTCTAAGTGTTAACGGCGTTAACTCCTCCCTCCTTAAAATCGCTTTGTCCTCGAGCGTCTGAAAAATTTCAAAAGTTCCTGTTTCTGGTGTTGGTACTTGGTTGGTGGCTACTAAGTAGCTGTTGATTGGCCTGTGCAATAGCTTCCGCTGGTTGTTCTGAAGGTTTATTTAGTTCCCTTCTTTTTGGCAATATTTCCTGGAGCTGGCTACCAAGATAATTACTATAATGAGTGTAAGTCCTACGGAAGATCGGTTTACTGCTTTCTCTGTTTGGAGTGGGTGTACTCGCTGAGTGCTTCTAGTAATAAAATTCTAGTTAAGCTTTCTTCTATTGTTGTTGGCTGTGCTATTGCTGGCATTATCCTTAATGGAGGTGCTTCGAAATTTTGGTATGCTTTTCCGTTGGCGGTTATTGTTTCATTTTTGAAATTTATAATGTATGTTCCATTCATGGCCTGCGAGTTGTTCTCTATTGTTATGTTGCCTTGAAAATTGTTAATGAAAAGTATTCCTGGTGCGATGAGCTCGTCCCTGGGAATGTGGTGGCAGTTAATAAATTGGCACAAAGCCTTGAGGCTTTGTATTAATTTAGGGATACAAAAATCATTACTTAAATCTAACAATTCAGTTTGTTTACAAATACTAATTGTTTTATATTTCTTACAATTATTTTGTATTCCAAATATTCTCTCTTTATTCCTCAAAACATTATTGTATCTTAAATCAATGATTACATTATTTTTTACAACAGCTTTCAATAATAGATTATCGTAAGTTTCTTTTGTTGTTAATGGTATCTTGAGGATATATAAAATTGATGAAACATTTCTCAGTACGCTAACCTCCGCTAATTCTAGTGCCTCTTCAACGGTATCGAAAGACATATTTTTCTTATTAATTTCTTTTACTGCTAGGTCAATTTACTTTTTGTTTAATATTATTGAGTTTACGACTCCTATTCTAGCCCATTGTATAGCATATTTTATGTGTATAATTTCTTCTTTAATTAATCTTAACTTATTCTGAAGGATTATTGCTATTTTATCTGCTATTACACTCTCTTCTTTTATGGCGTTCAGTAAATTGTTAGTAATTTCAATGATTTTATTGACTTGTTGGCTTAATGCATTGTTTATAATTATCTGTTTATTGTTATTTGTCAATAGGTTTTTTATGTTATTATTTATCATGTTAAGGTCATTATGATCGGGACTTCCCGCTATGTATTTCCAAGCGGTTCCAAGGAAATCTAGGGATCTTCGAATTTTAGGAGTTCGGATGGGTTGTACGATTTCCAACATTTCGATAGTTTGTTGCATTTCGTGCTGTAGGGTAGGATAGAAGGGATTTGATGGTGATAAGATCCTGTCTATTATACCTGCCATATTGTCCAAAAGGTTTCTGTATATTTGAGTGTCAATGATGTGAACGAAATTTTGGGTTCCGTCCTTTATTTTAAAATAACCATTATCGATGGTTATTAGATGGGATGAGGAGTACTCGTGGATTTGAACTTCTGCATAAGCAATGCAGGCGAAGAAACTGAAAATATGTAATTTATATCTGTGATTGTAAGTTTAGCCATTTGTTATTATTATATTTGTTCATTATATGTACTATAACCCGTACGCCTATGGCATATTACTCGACTTTGAAAGATTACTTTAAGTATATTCTAAGCCAAATTCCTCCTTATCTTAGGTTCACTTCTTTCTTATCATATTTTATCCATTTATAATTATTATTAATAAATTTTATTTCACTTAAATTTTTTAACTGTTTTCTTTTATACTTTTATTTTATTTTATTACTTTTTATTTTTATTTTTTATTTATTATTATTTTTTTCATTTTACTTTGTTCTTTTACGATGCCCTTATGTGGCTCTTATGCACTGACCTTCCGGATTGAGTAGTTACTGTGTTGCCTTTGTCGTCGAGGACTATTTCCTTTCTGTATCGGGGGTAAGTTTATTGCCTAAACGCTTATTAATTTTTACGTAAATAACGTCACTAGCCGAGTACGTCTTAAGTCTGTTCCATTTTTATTGTGAAATGCAAGGTCCTTTTCTTGTTTTTTTACTATGTTCTGATATTTTTGACTCTATCCTTTTAAATTAATGTGGGGTCGCTGTAAACCGATCTGCCAAAAAATATTTCGATAGGCTTTCTTTTTGTAGTAGAATGAATTGAATAGTTATATTTGCAAACCGATATATTCAATAATTCTTCAAAATTACTATGATTGTTTTCTGCTTTGGCACAGCGCATTATTTCGAAAAGAGTTGAGTGGAAACGTTCCACCTGGCCATTGACTTGTATATGGGGGTGTTTTAAATATTTCTATGCCATATTGATTTTCCAACATGAATGTAATAGAAGCAGAACTTAGGGATTTTTTGTTGTCAATTACAATCCTTTCAGGTATTCCGAGTGATGTCAGTAGCTCTTTTAAGGGTTTTTTGATATCCTCTGTTGCTCTTGAGGTTATAATTTTAGCTTCAGTCTCCGAGTGATACTCATCGCGAGTGGACGTTTATTTCTGACTATGTTTTTCTCTCTCCGTTGTTTGCTTAGCAAGTAACTTGCTTCACTTCAAGCGCTTACTCAGTGTTCGCAAATTACATTTTGCACGTGTTAACATAAACATAATTTTGAATACTTAGAGTTAGAATTTAACTATGGCCCCCGGGACACCAAATCTTGGAGACAACAGGTTCCCCCTGTTTGCCTCTAACCCAAATCCAAAGAGAAAAAAAATCTCGTATAAACCTTTTAATTATCCCGAACTTCCTACAATAAAACAACGAAATCCCAAATTTTTGACCATATCTTCAGCAACCCTTCAAAACCTATTTTGAATAGTAATTTGCTTTTGCTAGTAAAATCTCCATCTATTGCACAAAAGTTCTTAGCTACTAAGAAATTTAATGGAATATGTCTGCATGGAAATCTTAATTGCTCGAAAGGCACAATATTTGCTCCATGCCTTAATGACGTAGCGGACGCAGAAATAGTGGAAAACATGAAAGAGCAAGGAGTGGTAGCTGTGTATAAATTTAAGAAAAATATTAATAGCGCATTTGTACCTACTGGCGTAGTGCTATTAACATTTGATTTGTACAAACTTCCCGAAAAGGTTGAGGTGTCATGGCGTACGGCTCGAGTAAGCCCCTATTTTCCTAACCCCATGAGGTGTAAATCATGCCAGTTGTTGGGTCACTCCATCAAAAGGTGCAACAATAAAGCTGCCTGTGTTACATGTTCTTCTGATTCGAATTCATTCAATATTCCAAACAACAACAGTCCATCAAATCCTGCTTTTCAATCTTTGAGTCTTTCCCCGCTCGACTCAACTTTCAGTAACGCCCTTAAGAGTTTCATAGAAAACTCTAACTTTCAATTAACCGACAATAACCCACTCAGTACACTCGCAATCCCTTCCCACTCTAAATTCACCACCAAACTCTTTGCAAAACCACTCAACACTCAAACAACCACACTCGTCACTACAAAGAGAACATACTATGACAATCTCTGATGACGAAGTATAATTAACTCATCCCACTTATGTCTTTGCTTTATTTCTAATATTATGTTCAAAATTTTACCGTGGAATATAAAAGGATTCCACAACAACTACACCGAATTAGAAATTCTCATCAAAGAACTCACACCTAATTTCGTTCCCAAAAAATTCGAGGGCTACTTTCTTAACCTACCACAGAATATTACAAACAAACAAGGCGTTGCTTGCTTAATCAGAAAAGACGTTAAATATAATGTGTTACAGATTCAATCAAATATTGCAGCATTAGCAATAGAACTTTTCATTGGCTTTAAAGTAACTATCATTTGCATTTACATTCCACCACAGCAGACTTTTTTTCTAGGAGAACGTAGACATATTTTGAATTCTGTTTCCACTCCCGTAATTTTAGATGGCGACTTTAACTCTTGCTCTCCTTTCTGGGGTTGCCCAGATACTAATCAAAGAGGAAGGATTCTGGAGGACTTCATTCTCACGGAGAATCTAATTGTTTTAAATGATGGAGCCCCACACATTTGTCTACGCATAATACGTTCACGCATATCGACCTAGCCATTTGTTCCTCAAGCATTGTTCCTAAAGTAAATAGCAACACCCTAGATTATATATCTGACAGTGACCATTTTCCAGTTGTTACAGAAGTAGCTACACCCACATCGAATAAAGGTTTTTATAAGCCTAAATTTTTAACAGATAAAGCCAACTGGTTCAAATTTCTTGAAGTTTCAACTCTGTTAGCTTCCAAATTCCCAACCTCAAGTAATATTAACAAAGAAGCTGCTAATATTACCAAAATAATACGAGCTGCCGCCTATTTAACTATGTATACCGCAGTCCGCTAAAAGTGGTAGCGTACTGGTCAAACGAATTGTCAAATCTAAGAAATACCAAGCAACAAAAATGGAGAGAATATAAAAGGACGGCAACAGAGGATAATTTAATTTCATACAAAAAATCGAATGCAATTTTTCGCAAAAAATGCAAGGAAGCTAAACGCGCTAGTTTTGAAGCATTGACGTTAGCGATAATCCCTAACACGGATCCCACAAAAGTGTGGTCCGACATAAAAATGCTTTCTGGCTACTGCAACCTAAATTCCATTAACTTTGTTAATGGCCGGACTGTCCAATATTCGAGTCGAAACAAATAGCCGAACATTTTGCGTTGACGTGGGCAAACTATTCTCATACCTCCAATTTTAGCAATGCATTCAACAGAAAAAAACATTTAGCTCTCAATAGAATTTACAATCAGCAAAACTCGTCGACGATCATAATTGAAGAAGATATAACTGCCCTAGAATACGAATCCACGATCTTTGAAATGTCCGGTAAAACGCCAGTACCGTTTATCGTGAAACATAGATTGATTAATCCGTTTAATAAGATACTACTCACGTCCGTTTACCCACAAAGCTGGAAGAACGCTGTAATTGTGCCTATTCCGAAAACAAACAACTCTTCAATAGATGTACTTGGATATTGGCCTATATTCCTAATTTGTTGCATGAGATTTTTGAATAAACTCTATAACTTAATTAAATCGTTCTCACAAACCGTAAATTCAAAGTCAAAGTAAATAACGTTGTTTCGAGCCTTCTCAACCACGAGAACGGTATACCACAAGGGTCTCCACTTTCAGTGACCTAGGTCAAACCTATCACTCAGCAAATGCAAATCATTTCATATTTGCAGAAAATTAAAATGTAATAGCTTAAATATTATCTTTAGAAATATTAATATTGTAAATGTTTATACTCTTCGATTCCTGGCAATTATTTTTGAAAAGCGCCTTACTTTTAAAGATCATTGTCTATTCATAAGAAAAAGCATAGCTGCCAGGCTAAAAATTGTTCAATATCTATCTTCTAAACATAGTCTTATTCATCCATCCAGCTTATTAAACATTACAAGAGCTCTGATTCTTTCTAAAATCGACTAGGGTTTACCTATATATGGCCATTGCAAAAGGAGCAAGATAAAATTGGTATCTCTATCCCTATCATGCAGCTGTTCGAAGGAGCCTCCGAGTCTTTCCAACATCTCCTACACTTTACATCATAGCAGAAGCTGGGCTCCCTAGTATTCCGGAAGAGTAGAATACGAAACCATTCGACTAATTCCAAAAATACAACAATAGTATGCTGCTTGGCCCCATCTTAGCAGCGTGGAATGCAAGCAATGTTACGAATCGCAAGTCAGTCATTATTAAGTGCTTAGAATACGCCGAAAAAATAGGATTAACACCACAACCTCAGTTACGGCCTCCCAGGAGCTCGCCTCCGTGGCAAATCAAAAATCGTCGTTTCTCCTTGGCCTCACAAAATACGAAAAAATGAACACACCTGGTGTCCCGAATGGGAAATGTTTTTCACTGATGGCTCTAGGGCTACGGATCATACAACTTTTGCAGTCGTACATTCTGATGGAAGAACTGTCATGGCAGGCCATCTACCTAACTATTGTTCTGTATACACTGCTGAAGCAGCAGCGATATACAACGCAATAGCATCGGCAGTGAAAACTAAGAAAAAAACGATAATATGTACGGATAGCAAATCTACAATATCTGGTATATTGAACGTTTCCAACAAATCTTTTCTAGTTTCCTGTATTCGCAGCTTAATTATAGACAATAAAAACCTGATCAAAATTATGTGGGTTCCGAGTCACACAGGTATAAAATGAACTTGCGGACCAAAAAGCTAAAGAAGCCTCAATGGAACCACTTTACACGTTTGACTATATGGTCAACAAGGACATTATTCGTTTGATTAACGAGCACATGAGTACACAGAGAACGGCAAAATGGAATACCGTCCAGCACTATTATCTGCATATTAATACAACAGGTACCAAACCGAGCTACCCAGTAACATGTCGGACCAACGATATCACTACCTTTATACGCCTTCGAATTGGTCACACCACCATAACTCACTCCTACATTTTAAAAGGGTTGTCTCGCGCTTCTTGCTCATACTGTTCTTCGGCATCATTATCAGCTAAACATCTCGTAGATGACTGCGCGCATTTTACTTCCACCAGGAAACAGCTATTCTCCAACGAAACTCCGTCGGACTTATTGAGAATATTCTCTCAAGAAAACATCAGAAAAATTATAGATTTCCTATTGAAAACTGAACTGCGTAAATTACATAATTTAAACTTCTCATTGTACTTATTTTATTTTTTATCTTGTTTTCCTACTCCTATTTCTTAATGTAGTATTAATTAATGTATCGGTAGTAGCTAACTTTATCGAATTTTACCAGCACGTCTTTAGCAAAATAAGTCTATTAAAACAACGAGTCGTAAGCCCTGGCAGCTAGTGCTCTTTTTGTTTTTACTGTAAAATAATAATTGCATTGTTATTTTTCATTTAATAAATAAATAAATAAATAATTTTAGCTTGCGCATATTTGGAAAATTTGTCTATGGCTGTAAGAATAACTTTTTTATTGGTGTGGTAAATATCAATATGAACAATGTGTCCTGGGTAACTAGGAATGGGGGTTGCCTTTAGTGCTGGTTTCTGAGGATGTTTCTCGTATTTATTTTCCTGGCATATTTCAGACTGGTTCGTAATTCTTTTAATTTTTGCATTCATTTGATGGAAATAAAAATTTTCTAAAAGTTGGGCCTTATTTTCATTGGGGTTCTTGTGTGCTCTATTATGGTCTTTTATTATTTCAGATTCCTGTTCTGTCCCCTGCGTTAAGTCCTTTAATGTCTTTCGAGTGTAACGTATTTTATAGCGGCTGAAACGTAATGGATAAATAGCTTGGATTATACCAACAATGTAGTCTTCGGTTATAATCGCATTTGTAACTGTGGGATTTAAATATCGTTTGAGTAGAGCAATTGATTTTTCATCCGTGTAGTTCGTTTCTTCGATAATATGTCTATGGTAGAGGAAAAGGTAACTTAAATTGATAGGATGACGTGTCTGCTGTTTTAATGAACAACTGATTTTTAAAAACATTTATAGGGCTATCGGTGTAAGGAATAAGATTTTGGGATGAGCTTTCGTCGCTATGTTGGGTTGCTGTGAGAGAATTTAACTGCGCTTGCTGAGGTGGTCTTGATAATTCATCGGCTACTATATTGGGTTTTCCTGGTTTGTATTTAAGCTCTTCAAGAACTGCTTTCCAACGCTTCATGTTGCTATTATTATTTTTAGTGCTTAGTGCGTAAGTTAAAGGTTGATGATCGGTAAAAATGTTGACTTTTGTGGAACCGTAAAGGTAGTTTCGTAGAGAATTCAATGCCCAAATAATGGCAAGCATTTCTTTCCCGTTCGCAGCATAAACTTCTTCTGTTTATGAAAGAGTTCTGGATATAAATGTGATAGGTCTATCGCCATGCGAAAGCACTGCGCCTATTGCGTAATTTGAAGCATCCGTAGTGTGTTCAAAATCTTTATTTAAATTTGGGTAGGTCAGCATAACATCTCTTGAAATTAAAACGTTTTTAATTTTATTGAATGCACTAACAGCATCTGTGCCAAAAGCAATTTGCTTTTGTCTCCCCGCTTAAAAGGGCTGTCAGGGGCTTAGCAAGCTTCGCATAGTCTTTTACGAAGCGACGGTAGTAACTGAAAGACCTAAAAAGGATCTGAGTTCTTTTAATGTTCGCGGAATTGGAAAATTTTGAATAGCTTCTACTTTCGAGGGATTCGTTTTGATGCCCTCTAGCGTTACTGAAAATTCTACTTCGGTTTGAAAAAATTTGCATTTGTCTAATTGTACTTTCATGTTCGTTTTTTCGAGAGTTTCAAAGATATTTTGTAGGTGATGTGCATGTTCTGTTTCCGTTTTAATGAATATAATTATATCGTTTATGTAGACGTAACAACAATGTCCTATGTGTCCCGTAAGATGTCATCTAATGTTTTTTGAAAAACTGCTGGGGCATTTTTTAAGCCAAAAGGTAATCTTGTGAATTCAAATTTCCCATTGTTGATTGAAAAAGTTGTCTTTTCAATGCCCGAATTTTATAAAGGAATTTTTAAATCAACAACTGAAAATAATTTATTACTTCCTAACTGAGAAAGAACTTCGTTTATCTCTGGTATAGGATAGCGGTCTGCGATAGTTACTGAATTTAGTTTCCTATAATCTATTACAAGGCGGAACTGTTTGTTTCCTAACGAGTCTGGTTTTTATCAACTATCCAAACAGCATAATTACAAGGTGAGCGCGATGGTCTGATAATTCCATCTTCGAGGAGTTTGTTTACTTGCTTTTCTACTTCGGATTTTAGTGACATTGGGTATGGGTAACATCTAGAGTAGATGGGGCTATCAGTAGTCGCCCTTATTTCTGCTTTAACCACTGTTGTATAAGTTAGTTTTTCGTTAGGTTCGGAAAAGAGTGATGAGTGCTGATCACACAAGGTAAGAGTTTTTCCTTCTGTTCGTTTGTTAGGTATTCTGTTTGTATTTCTAGAACATTGACTGATTTGAAGTATTGTTGTTTAATTGGGATTTTTTTCCGTTTCTTATCGTCATGTAGTCCTTCGATGTATGTATGATGGCGTTAAGCTGTTTTAGGCTGTCATTTCCAATGATACCGTGGAACGATTTCAATGAGGGCCAGATAAAGAATTTTAATTTTTCAGTCTTTAAGCTAAAAATATTGAGAAATATGTGGTGGGAGATTTTAGTTTTTTCGGCTACCGAGTTGGCATAAAAAATGTTGTCGTTTGGTAGGCGATTTTCCCCTAGTGAGGGTTGAATATAATATTTGTTTGAGCCTGGGTCGATTAAAAATTGTAATACCTCTCCGTTACCGGTCTTAGATTGAATATATGGTAACGTAGAGTAAGCTAGTCTAAAAAATGAATGTCGCAAAATTCTTTATCGTTCTATTGCTCGTCGTGTGCGTGACTTATATATTCCTGATAGTAATTGTCCCAAGACTGCAATTGTTGGTCTGGGTCTTGTCCGTTTGTCTCGTACGCGTTTCCTTCGCACTCGCTTGCATCGGTCCTATCGGCTACCATTTGAGGTTCCGCTCCTGGGAAAGGTGGTTTATCCTTTGGACCTTATTGGGAGGATTTCTACTGAATTGATTTGGCTGCGGTGCTGGTGGACGCTTGTTTGCGAAATTATTAGAATTTGGCCTATTCACATAATTTATGTTTCTTGTTTATTAAGAACGGTCAATCTCCATTGACGTAGGTTTAGGTTGCGATGGCCTTGGTGCGGGATTATTGCAAGGAGGTATGTTAGGTAGGGGGTTTGGTCTACTCTGTTGGTTATAGTAATTAGGGTCTTGGCAATAAATTTGAGGCTCTCGTTGAGGTTTTTGGGTGTAATACCTCATTGGTGAAATTGTTTGCGGCATGTGTGCAAGTTGAGGGTAAAATGGCTGACTTCCAAATTGAAGCTGCCTAGGGGCAATGGAGGCTTTTGCTGTGATGGAATATTGAAAGGTATTGGTATTTGGTAAGGTTTCTTTTGCAGGCTACTCCGACTGTTATTGCTCTAAAATTTTGGTTTTCTAATTTGATACACAAGTGCAAAGCTTCAGGAAGGAATTTTGTCGCGATATGTACTTGTTAGTATTTTTATAGCCTCTTCAGTTATTTCCATACAAGCTATTTTATTTAGTATAAGGGATAAGTGGGAGTATAGTTCCGCATAAAATTCTTGTACTGATTTCCGTCCTTGTATTAGGCACGTCATCTGATATTCTAACGTACTAAGGTCTCTTTTGTTAGCATAGTGCATCGTGAGTCACCGAGAAGTTGCCTTCCAGTGCGGCGTCTGCACTGCCTACAATTTTATTACGAATAACGTTCAGTATTCCGAAATATTTCGGAGAACCTGCGCTTTGTTCGTAGATTTTGAGGATGCGTTCAACGCTCTTTTTCCAGCTGCTAAATTCGGCAGGATTTCCATAGAACCCTCTAAGCGAACGGACTGCGTCCGGAACTTTATCCATCTCCGTTAAATTGCTTCTATAGCGGTCCTCTATTCTCGTATCGGCCAAGGCTTGCTGAGCGGGGTAAAGAGCTCCTCTTACCAAGCTTCCTCCATCAGTATTAAGAATTTCTATCATAACTTCCTTTATGATACTTCTGAATTCTGTCGTTGAACTGTTAGGAGTGGGTTGTGCAGGTGCACCTCCTAACACAGATGGTCTAATCACGTTATTTTGTGCCATTTTTTTAAATTTAATATAATCTGGAGGGTCCCCTTTTACGGTGGTAAATCGCAGATATATGTAATGTTATAAGACTGGAGGGTCCCACTTACGGTGATGAATCGCGGTCTTGAATTATTTTTTAATTATTGGATGTACGAGCCTTCATATGATGATTTTGTGCAATAATTTATTTCAAGTGCTTTTTATTTATAATGCTTTATTAACAATCTCTGGAGGGTTGGTGAATCGCAGAGTTGTTTATTAGTTATAAGAACTGGAGAGTCCCCCTTTACGGTGGTGAATCGCGGTTCCTTTGTGTTTCGTATTATTTAGTTTTAAAATTTTGTTCAGTAATTTCTTTTCTTTACTATTTCACTGCACTTCTTAAGTTATGTTAGTTAGAGCTATTGTCAAATATTAATAAATAGTTAGAGCTACGGTCGAATATACTTCTTTATTCTTTAATTCTTAATAATTATTTTCACAAACTTTAATTATAACTTTCACCAAACAGCTTTATTTCAAAAATTTATCTAGTAAGATTCGCTTTAACAGACACGTTTCAAACATAAGTTCCTTTCACTGTTATTTTCACAAACCTTTATTTTCTTATTTCACTAAAATAAATGCAATCAATGCCTTAATGTTAATTCTTAGATTAGGTAATACATATCCCACGACGCTCAGGAAATGATCCACTTTGCTGTATCCGCTACTAGGGTTCCCTCGATGCGCACTTGGGTTTGTGGCGATCTTCTACCGAAGTCTTCCACAGGGTTCCAGTCCTTGAGTACCAGGTCCTTGTTTTTACTGGGCAATTTTAACGCAAAATCTGCTCGATACGTATAAAATATCTCCAAGTTATTTTCAGGACACTCGCGACTGGCAAGTTGGGCGCCAGTTAAACTAAAGCGTAATTAGTTTATTCAAAATAAAATATATGTATATATATTTTTACGGCAGTAAGCCGTGTTGTTTATTTGAATCCAAAATTGAGACTAACTTACAAACTTCAAATATTCTTTCAACTATGCCTCGACGTCATGTCTCAACTGCGGCTGCGATGATAACCTTGATGGTGAGCGTTTGGTGTCCAGACGTTTGTCTGCGAATTCGACGGATACGTGTGTTGTAACTGGAGTTGGGAATGCAGGCAGCCTGTGCAGGCATGAGAATAGTAGCGAATACAGCCCTTTTAAGGGTGAGAATATTTTTATGTGAAGTCTAAGTGTTAACGGCGTTAACTTATATACTGACAACTGATTGCTGCCACTTAATACGATTTAGCGATTTTAAGCGTAAGTGACTGCCTGTATAATTTAAAGAGCTTGAGGTCAGGTTTGTATTAGGGAATAATATGAGATACAACAATTTTTCAAAGTGGTAAAAGTAATAGCTGCTATTTCGGAGATCACCACATCTCCTCATTAGACTTCTTTCTTTCTAGACTTTACCTGGCTTTGAACCTTGGTACACGGGATTGCTAGGCGAGCACGCAACCTCTCAGCCACGCTAACCGTGTGGAAATTGCTTGTTTTCTCAATCAATGATGAGGAGATGTGGTGATCTCCGAAATAGCAGCTACATATATATAATACAAACCTGGCCTCAAGCTCTATAAACTATACAGACGTTTCATAAATATAAGGCCAAAAATAACAATAATTACAATAAGGATGAGCAAGCCTAAAAGCAAACTATAAGTAGTACAAAAAGCTTATAGATTTGCAAAACAACAATGCCAACCAAGCTGTTAAGGACATAGTGGCGATGTCACACTTAATAGCGGTATGGTTGGAGATAGAGATAATGAGAAAACAATCAATTTTCACTCGGTTAGCGTGGCTGAGTGGTTGCGTGCTCGCCTAGCAATCCCGTGTACCATGGTGCAAAGCCAGGTAAAGTCTAGAAAGAAAGAAGTCAAGCAATTCTCACACGGTTAGGGTGGCTGAGTGGTTGCGTGCTCGCCTAGCAACCCAAAGCCAGGTAAAGTCTAGAAAGAAAGAAGTCTGATGAGGAGATGTGGTGATCTCCGAGATAGCAGCTATCACTTCTAGCACTTTGAAAAATTGTTGTTTCTCATATTATTCCATAATACAAACCTGGCCTCAAGCTGTATAAATTATACAGACGTTTCATAAATATAAGGCCAAAAATAACAGTAAGTGACTGCCTTCAGCTAAAAAACTGGTATTTTACATTTCTTTCAACTACATCCTTATATAAACATATAATATCGTAAGGGAAACACTGGTCGCCTTTCGACCGTTTGTATCATTGCAGCAGACCACAGTGCCGAAAAGCAAGTAAGCGTTCCGAAACAGTTGAAGGATTTTACCTTCAACATTCCCGCCAGCCTTGTAACATGTAAGGATTGCAATAAACTCCTATATTACTTTTTAGATATACTTCTATATATATATTCAATTAATTTTATTATCTTCAAGCTTAAAGAAAATAGCATACACATGTATAGTGAAATATGTAGACATGGGTAACTGCGTGTGAATTATGTTGAGCAATATAAATTCGATTAAGTCAGTTCGTTTTGTATTACTAACCCATTAGGGGGTTTCAAATGCCTTAAAGGTCACACGATTTGAAATTATTTCCGATCGCATTATTTTAAAATACACATCGCCATCGTCATTGATAGTTTATTAAGCATTGATTTGCTTCAAATTAATGGATTTTATAATAGCCTTAATAGAATCTTAGATTTAGTATTTATTTCCAATAATGTTCACTACACTTTGTCGGAATGTGTCACACCCATCTCTCCTACTGATAAACATCAAATTCCTCTTACTCTCTGAGCCTAACATCAGATTTAACTACAATGCATGTGATTTCTCTACTTTTAACGACATTTTGTTGAGTATTGATTGGTGTGATGCTTTCCATGGCAATGATGTTATTTCTTGTTTTCATTTCTTTAAAACTAAGGTATTCGCGTTATGTTTGAAGCACATTCCTATTTGTAATAAGAAACTGTATAAGATACCTTGGCATACCAAACGGGTAAAGCATCTGAAGAATTTGAAGAACAAATTTGGCAAATTATATAAAAAAACTAGTGATCCAGTGTATTATTCTAAATTTCAGTGCTATTTAAAGGAATTTAATTGCTTGAGTAAGTTCTTGTACAGAAATTATATTTTGAATTTTGAAAACAATATTATCTCAGACTCGAAGGCCTTCTGGCAATTCATCAAATCTAAAAAGTCTTGTTCGACTGTCCCAAATAATGTATTCTTCGATGGTATATGTGCAAATTCCGCCGTAGAATCTGCAAATTTATTCGCTGATTTTTTTTGCTCTAATTTTGAGCCCGACTGTGACTTTGATTCTCGTCTACCTGATAAAAGTGATTCCTCGCTAAATTTTGGATCTTTGAGTTTATCTGTTACTGACGTCATCAATGGCATTAGAAAGCTTAAGCCAACATCTAAAACTGACTCGGATGGCCTTTCTTCCATCTTTTTAAAAGGTTGTTTGTGCCTTGCAGAACCTCTTTCAATTATCTTTAACAAATCATTGGCGTCTGGTGTCTTTGTGAATGACTGGAAGTTGGCATCCGTTTCCCCTATTTTTAAGAGTGGAAACAAAAACGATGCCCGTAATTATAGGCCGATTTCGAAGCTCTCGTCCGTCTCAAAACTTTTTGAGATAATTGTGAATGAAAAGTTATATTTTGCGGTTAAAAGCCTAATTTCCACCAGTCAGCACGGTTTCGTGGCGTGCCGCTCCACGGTCACAAATCTTTCCATTTTCAGTGAATATTGCATTTCTGCCTTCAAAAAGGGGTCTCAAGTCGATACAATTTACACCGATTTCTCTAAGGCATTTGACAAAGTTTCCCACCGAATACTATTGTCGAAGCTTGCGTCAATGGGATTTCACTCCACGTTTTTGTCGTGGATCAAGTCATATTTATCCAATAGACGCTGCGTGGTTTCTGTTGGTAATGCCACATCCCGTTCATTTATTGCGTCCTCCGGTGTTCCGCAGAGGAGCATTCTAGGGCCTCTCTTTTTCATTATTTTTATTAATGATATTGGTTCATGCTATTCTTTTGCTGAATATTTAATGTATGCTGACGACCTTAAAATATTCGCAGTCGTTAACAACACCCGTGATTCTGATATATTGCAATCCGACCTAGATAATGTTCAAAATTGGTGCAATTTAAACCGTTTGTCGCTAAATATAAATAAATGCTTCCACGTAACTTTTGCTAAATCGCCGACTGCGTTGCCTACTTCGTATAGTATTGCTGGCTCTTCTTTGAAATCTGTTGAGGAAATTAAAGACTTAGGAGTTATTTTTGACTCCAAGTTAAATTTCACTAGCCATGTCAACCATGTCATACCGCGGTCATACTCGATGCTAGCATTCGTACGCCGAAATTGTTCTGCATTTACTAACCCTTATACTCTCAAAACGTTATATTGTGCTTTTGTCAGATCGAGGTTAGAGTACGCCACTATCATTTGGAAGCCATACCAAATCGGTGTCTCTAATCGGCTTGAGAGAGTTCAGAAAGCTTTTCTACGATTTGCGCTCCGATCTTTGAACTTTTCAGAACCCTTGCCATCCTACCGATCTCGTTGTTTGTTGATTGACCTAAAGACACTTGAAAGCAGAAGATCCATTTTATCATGTTCATTTGTTATTGGGATCATCACTGGGACGATTGATTGCCCGTTCCTTCTTAGTGAAATTCGGTTTAATGTTCCTTGTAGAAGCCTTCGACAGTTTGAACCCTTCATAATTGGTTTCTCGAAAACTAATTATGGTAGGAATGCTCCTATTTCTAGGGCATGTGCTGATTTAAATTTGTTTTTTAGTTCTTCGGGTGCTGATTTTTCGTGGCCCTATGCCATCTTAATAAACCACCTCAAGTCATTTTTTTCTTAGTAATTTTTGTACTATTCCAAATTAGTTTAATTATAGTCTGTAAGAATTTGTTAATTCAAAGACTTTACATATATAAATAAATAAATAAATAAATGTTAATATTTCTAGATTAAATAAATAAATAAATAAATAATAAATAAATAATCTCATGTAAGTTTGTTAGTAGTCTGTAAGAATTTATTGTTCATAGACTTAAATAAATAAATAAATAAATAAATAAATACTAAGGCCATTCTGATGACGTATAAAACTTCGGATCAGCGAGCTTAATATTTGTAAACTTATCAGCGATGACGAAATTTAAATTTCCAATAAAGAGAAAGCTTTTGACTAAGGGCTTTAATTTGTTGCCATCGATTAATTAGGGACACTGAATTGGTTTCTATCGACGGTTCGGCCGGAATGAGGATAGAGCCATCTGTAGAGAAATGGTCTGGAGTGAGTGCAGCAAGATCTGCCAGATCTGTTGAACTTTTAGAAATTTACCTCGAATTTAAGCAGGCCTCAATACGATAGAGTAAGGTCGAGATTTTCTCGAAGGCATACTTATGTTGATAGCCCATACACAAATGAAATTTAAAGCTTTTCAGCCCGGTTTCCCATAATCCTCCCATGAGAGAAGCACCGGGCGGTATAAAGTTCCAAACCAATTCGTGATGACTGTATGAGCTCTTAAAATTTGTTTTCAAAGACGGGGAGGCACCGACGAAATTTGTGCCATTTCGAGTTCCTTTCGAAGAGTCTTCAGTATTTTAACAACGAACAGTGCTCCGCATAACTGTAGCCGAGAGAGCGAGAGTCTTTATCGGCGCAACCTTAGTTTTAGATAATAACAAATGTTATGATATTATTCCTTTATTTTCAGCCCCCACTTAGATTAGGTTTCATCGGTATATTCTATCCATGGGGGCATTTTAATAAAGCTTATAAACCGATAATTTTCAACAAAAGCCTTCCACTTGAAAAGTGTTTGTGAAGTTAACGATTTATCCCACGGGGTGCCAGCAATCTGTTACATAATAGTTTTGGCTAAAAGCACTATAGGTGCTAGCCAACCAGATGGGTAAAAAATATTGGCTATAATCGATAAAACTTAGCGTTTCCCGTAGGTACCGTTTGTCATTACTGGCTGAACAATAAACTAAAAGTGATCCAAACGCGCGTTTCATCTTACACCAAGAGCCCTTGTGTTGCTTGTTTCCTTTCGCGTTTTAGGACCGCATGGTGCAGTCGATAAAAATGAAATGGAGCATGCTGAAACTGAGGTACCTCTACCCTAACTCTAAGTATTCTTCAATGACACTGTCATATTCATGTAGGATGTGCCTTGTGCGTATCAGCAAATTAAACTTCAAACTTTAATATTAATTCAAACGTTAGTGTTTATTAAAAGGTAATAAGTATATTGCGGTTCGAGGTTGTTCGTATGTGGCGGTAGTTTAATGACTGGCTTTCTGTGTTCGTTCGTTTGTCTTCTATGCTTATTTCGTACATGTGTCAGTGTTGCGTGTGTCATAGGTCAGGGATACTTTGGTGGAGTAGGTATGGCAGTGCAGTTGGTACGTTGCGTACTAGTAAAGCTGTCCGCTGCGTGTTGTCCGTGCGTCGATTCCCACACTCGGCCATCCTGCGCTTTCATTCGGCCCCGATGAAGGGTTCCATCTTTTCATGAACTCTGCGACGGTAGTTGTTCGTCCAGGCCCCTCATGATCTCCAACTTTTGCTACTTCATACCTGCCATGCTTCAATTTACGTAAAATTTTGTAGGGCCCAAGATATTTCGGCTTAAGCTTCAAACCGGAACCGTATTGCGTGCGTTTAATTGCTACCAGTTCGTTCACATTATACTCGACTTCTGCTTTACGACGAGAATTGAAAGTTCTTCGGTTTTCATCCTGGATCTTGGCTATATTGTCTTTCGCTTGATGGCGCGTTCTCTCACGCTCCGAATCGATTTCCTCTATTGCAGCTTGGTTTAGCAATTCTTGTAACTCGGGTATTGCGGCTACTCGCATATCTAGCCCGGTAAGTATTTTGAAAGGCGATATTTTTGTACTGCGCGGCGGAGTATTATTTATGGTTTGCTGTACTCGATCCACGTTTTTATAACATGTACTAAGGTTATCACCACAGAGCTTTGACACCATTGGTATTACGATTTTGTGAATCCGCTCGACTTGACCATTTCCTCGCGGTACACCAGTTGCGATGGTCAGATGCTGCACGCCTTCGCTTTCACAATACTCTTTGAAGAGAGTTGATGTAAAAGCTGCACCCCTATCGGTAATTATTCGCCTTGGATTTCCGAACACGGCCGACTGCTTCTTGAGTCTGTCAATCACGGTGTCTGCTCCTGTATTTTTCGTCGGATACAGCCAAACAAACTTCGAAAACGCATCTACAACTGCTAGAATATAGTTGTAGCACTTGTTCGTTGTCTCCATCGGCCCGACGTGATCAATGTGGAAGGTACCTAAGGGTCTATCTTCCTTATTGATTGGGTTTAGGAAAACTTCCCTTTTCCCCGTTTTGCTCTCGGTTACGATGCATTCAATGCAGCTTTCTACCAAACGTGCTGCTTTCGACTTCAACTGTGGAATGAAAAAGGATTTTTCGACGATGTCTTGCGTCTTCTTGCTGGAAAAATGACCTTGCCGGTGCGCTGTTGGAATTATTTCTTCCTCCATGAGCGATGGGACCACAATCAGCTCCTTAATGGGATCCTTGTGTAATACGCCATTTTTCATGTAGTAATCTTCATACTCGTCCTTTTCGAGGACTTTTCGCACAGCTCTTGCCCATTCGTCTTGTTCCTGGGCTTGTCTCAATCGGTGATGCAGCGAATCTTCCATTAGCAAACAGGAAACTCTGCTCAAGGCGTCCACGTGTCTCATCTTTGTTCCGCTACGATGTTCGATTTCATAATCGAAATCCTGCAAGTATATTGCCCAGCGGGAAACTCTTACGGGAACGTCTCGTTTTCTCATCGTCATGGCGAACGCGTTACAGTCTGTGACGATTTTGAACTTAATGCCCATTAAGTACACACGCCACTTCTTCAATGCTTCTACGATGGCTAAGGCTTCGAGTTCATATGAGTGATAGTTTTCCTCGCTCGGCTTCGTTTTTCTGCTCATATACTGGACAGGATGGAGCGATTGATCGTCGACGTTCTTCTGTAGTAACACTGCACCATATCCGAACTTGGACGCGTCTGTATGCACCTCGGTCACAGCTTTTGGGTCATACAACATTAGTACTGGCGCGTTCGTTAATGCGGCTTTAAGCTGTTGAAATGCTGCAACCTGTTCCTCTCTCAACTCATACCTGACGTCTTGCCTCAGCGTATCTGACAACGGCCTAGCGATAGTTGCGTAACCTTCGATGAACCTCCTAAAATACGAAGTCAGCCCAAGAAATCGTTGCATAGATTTTCTGTCGCGTGGCAACGGGAAGTGCTTGATGGCGTTCGTCTTTGCCTCGGATGGCTTTATGGAATTATTTTCTACGACGTATCCTAAAAACTCAACTCTTCTTAAGAGAAACTGACATTTGCTCCATCTAAAACGTAAACCGCTTTTTGCAGCAGTTCTCAAAACGACCTCTAGCTTTTTAATGCCTTCGGTCTCGTCCTTGGAGGGAATTATTAGGTCATCCATATACGCTACGACTACTCCGTCTCTTATCAAATCTCTTAGTACCGCGGAGATGAACCTTGAAAATGCTGCCGGTGAATTACAAATACCAAACGGTACGTACAAAAACTCGTACTGGCCACTCCAAGTAACAAAGGCCGTGTATTTCTGTGATTCAGTATTAACAGGTGAATGAAAGAATCCGTTTGTCAAATCGAGTGTGGTGAATACATTGGCTCCTTGCAAACGTTCGATTACATCATCCATCACTGGCATCGGGAAATTGTCCCTAACGATCTTTGCATTCAGCCTCCTATAGTCGCAACAAAGTCTCTTTTCACCATTCTTTTTAGGTACAAGGACAATTGGTGAAGCGTACGCTGAAGTGCTGGGTTTAATGACCCCTTCTTCTAACCACTGTGCGACTTTCTCGTCGACTACACATTTGTCCGCATAAGACATTCGCCTTGGCCCTTCGTACACTGGCTCTTCATCTTTCATTACTATCTTCATGTCAACTGGTGGCCTCTCGTTCCTCATCGGTCTGTATTCATCTATCAACTTTCTAGCCTTCTCTGCCTGCTCGCTATTTAGGTGAAATAGCTCGACTTCCGTTGCCTCGCATTCGCTCGTGTTCGCTAATAAACATAAGTCGCCGAATTCGTTGGCCAGTTCTGCAATTCGACTTTGGTCTGCTTCATTATCATCTAATTTGCCGCGGGATTCACTACCAGTACCTCTACGTACGCCAAAATCCTTATACGATGACGGTAATACACTTCCTCTAGTCATGCTGACAGCTCGCTGTGCTCGCTTAGCACCTCCTGCCTCCGTAATTCTGTTCTCTGCAACGCTGTATCCTTTCACAGCATCATTCAACACCTCATTGTGTCCCCGCAGACCCATGACTGCACTCGCGCGTTCTGTTGCGCCCTTGTCGTGCCCTCCAACAGCACCTTCCAACTCCATTTTGCATGACCCACCGGAAGCACCGGCACCAACTTCAGGAATTTGCTTAATGGTTTCCTGCGACTCCACAACCGACAATTTCGGCTGTACTTCCCGCTTTGACTTCTTCTCCTGGAACTCAACACCTTCTTCTGTCACGACCATGTCGACTTGCTTCAGCACATCGTTGCCTACTACAACATTATAAATCAAATCGCTTTCATTCGCTACATGGAAAGTTATGTCCATCGGTATACCGTCTATGACCATACTTGTTGTGAAACTACCCTTCGTAACTAGTTCGCTGTTACCTATACCCACTAATCGCCGCTTTTCTTTGCTCAACTCAATATCAAGCCGTAACATCATCAACGTGTCCCACCTCATAAGGCATAGGTCGGAACCCGTATCGATCAACGCTGACACCGTTTGAGGCATCATGTTAGGTGAAGTGAAAGTCAAGTCTTTAAAAATTAAGCTACTTCTGTTTCCTCTGTTCTTCATGGTGTTCACGCTACCCTTTTCCGACTTGGCCTTAATGGCTACTTTACACTCGACGGCACGATGACCTTCTTCTCCGCAGCTGTAGCATTTGATTTTGCTTCCTGAACAATTTCTGGCGATATGTGAACTATCACCACACCGATAGCACTTCCTTTCCCCAAAAGTGGAACTCGTTGCTGCCTTGTTTGATGACTCTGGCTGCATCGGGCCCACCCCTGAGGATTGAGGTTTCCCCTGTCTCATTCTCTCGTAAATTTTGATTTGTTCCTTGAGACCGCTGATGGATCGTCTGGTACAGGTTCGATTTGTTCGTTTTGGTATCTGGTATACCGTCAATGAAGTACTCAATTAGACTGTGGTCATCCAAGTTTATCGACTTTCCGATTTCCATCAGACTATATAAGTATTCGCGCATATCTTCGCTTGGGCGCTTACGACGATTTCTCAGTGCCCGATGAACTTCGATGGATGCTACCGCTGTTCCGAACTCCTCCTTCAGAGCTGACTTGAGCGAGCTCCAATTATGTATACCTGCCTGGCTACGTACGAACATTTTTGCTGCTCCCTTTAACATCTGCTTTGCGTAAATATATTTCTGCAGATCATTCCACTGTACGGCAATGGCGTTGTCTTCAAAGTCTTGTACCCATTGCTCGAAGTTGGGTTGACCTGATCCGCTGAATGGAGTTAAGGAGTCTTCGATGTCGCGAAGAGTGAACACCGAACGTTCAATAGCTGGAACATGTATACCGCGACCACTACCTGCATCATCAAATTCTGCATCTTCGTCTTCGCTAACAATCAGGCCAAAGTGGACCATCAGTCTGTCCTGCAGTACAGCTTTGCGTCCCCTGATTGATAAACCAAGTGTCTCTAAGTTCTCCCTAAGTCCGTCCACTGTTAACGCTTGAATCTGTTCGCGGTCCATTGTCTTACAATTTTACTTACACAAATTTATTAAATTTATTATTTATAAAATTCAATTCAATTCTTATGATATACGAAATATAATTCAATATAATAAATCAAATTAAAATGCTTTGTTTGTTTGCATTCAAATATGCTCAAGAAAAAATTTTAGTGGAAGCCTGTGTTGCGCAAATTTATAAAATTGTTTTCAAACGTTTCGTATGCCTTTGTAATTAAATAATTGAAAAAATATTCAAGTAGCACCCGCTCCTACGTTAAATTAATAAACGTTGCAAAAGTATACTATATTAAATTAAAATGCTTTTACAAAAGTTAAAAGATTACTCGACACTTTTTTATGACCACTAGTGTGCTACATTTAATTTTCAGCGCTTTCCACTTTTGTGTCGCCACCACTGTGTAAATTGAATTTCTAAGTACTATGTACAATACGCATATGCAATAATATGTACTTAATATACGTATGTATATAATGGAATAAACGAAGTAAATAATAAAACAACAACTGCTACACCACTTAGCTGGCTATGCTCTGCAAAATTTCGGTTCTTCGCTGCTTTACTTTGACGTCGATACCCTCTGCTTCGTTGCCGTTGCGCTGGTTCTCGATCGCTGCTTGTCGTTTCTCCTGCTGTGTTGGCGTTGATGCTTTACAATTACGCCTGTTTCTCGATTCGCTGTTTGCACATATGTATATACTGCTGCTTGCTGCTGATGCAAATACGAAACTCACTTCGCTGTCTGTTGCTGTTCGCTGCTACAATAATGCACATGCGTTGCTTTCTTTGCTGACCGACGCTGTCGTTCGTTCTTAGCGGTCGCTGCTGCTGACTTAGCGCTCTGCTTAACACTCAGTGTCGCTTTCTGCCGATATGTGCGCTGATATTGTTTTACCGTTCACTGCTGCTATGACTTGATGGTCTGTCGTTTATCCAAGTGCGCTGCACTTACTGTTGTGTATAACACTTGTTGCTGCTGCTCTGCCGCTATGTAGGCTTAATACGCTAGGGCTCCTGTTACCCCTTCGCCCTTGGGCTCACCGCTAAATCAAGCGTTTAGTAAAAGTACCGCTTGCAAAAGTGCCGTTATGTGCCCACCAAGAGATTTACTGTTTTTGTTCAAATTTGTACACCACATACACATGTACATATGCACTTTCCGTACTATGATTATCGCTATTTTTATTTCGACCGCGGGTCAAATATACCGTTTCCGACACCAATTTGTAGGATGTGCCTTGTGCGTATCAGCAAATTAAACTTCAAACTTTAATATTAATTCAAACGTTAGTGTTTATTAAAAGGTAATAAATATATTGCGGTTCGAGGTTGTTCGTATGTGGCGGTAGTTTAATGACTGGCTTTCTGTGTTCGTTCGTTTGTCTTCTATGCTTATTTCGTACATGTGTCAGTGTTGCGTGTGTCGTAGGTCAGGGATACTTTGGTGGAGTAGGTATGGCAGTGCAGTTGGTACGTTGCGTACTAGTAAAGCTGTCCGCTGCGTGTTGTCCGTGCGTCGATTCCCACATTCATTCTTGAATTGAATATTTTCAGGTAACCTGGTTTCATTGCAGTAGGGCATTAGGACATGAGTATCCTAGTTTAATATCCATTGAATACTCCTTTTTCAAGGGTAATGAACTATGTATCTCCCTTCCGAATTTCTTCTGGTTGTTTCTACGAACAATTCCTCACAAAACGAGTCATCTTTAGTTTGTATATGCCGCTTTGACCACTGTTCTAATTCCCATAACTTCTGAAGCTGGTTGTTTATTCATTGAGACTTTAGTAGCGCAGCAAGAAATGTGTGCAGTGGAGGTTGCGCCATTGACAATCCACCCGAACACGATCTCGGCATAAAAGTTTATTGTGAAGGACCCGTTTCACTCCATCCATTATAGCCTTGGAATACAAATCCGCCAATTTAAATCTCTAAGGGCTGCTTTGTAATAAGTGAGGATCTGCTAGGAATACCACGTGGAAGGTACGTTACCAGTAATTTGTGGTAGCACAAGCGCGGTAGTTTCTAGAGGAAAATCGGATCACTTAGCAATCCTAAGAAAAAAGTACATAATTTAAATGAACTGGAAGACTCGTTCGACCACCCATCAATCGATGCAAAATTACTATTAGAGGCAGTGGATTTTATATTTGCCTGAAAGGCTTGCGATTAAGCCCCCGGTTTTGCTACTTGATTACTACTGTGGAATTTGCAGTCACCTTATGAAGTAAAGTGTGATGTCTATTAATACAAGTTGTGCATGAAAAATTACTGTTGTACTCTTTTACCGAATGTCCTTTTGAAAGACAATTGAGACGGCAGTTGTGTTTGTTTACTGTGGCATATTGATCACTTACCGAAAGGCCTATACTTTTTTCAAAGTCTCAAAACATGTTATTGCTGGTCATAAATTACATTGTTATGCAGACTCGCGTGGCGTATGCGAATTTCTTTTGCCCAGATGAGTTCTGATATTGTTGAAGTGCCCGTCATTGTCGATAGGCATATGCTGACTTTGCAGGTGATGAGCATTCAACATCCGTGATTGATTCCGAAGCTTGCTAATTGCTAACACGCGTTTGTTTTCATATGTGGCTTTGATATTACCCCATAACAGCTTAAAACCTTGGTTTGTTAGCGGAGATTTGCCAACTATTTCCCTCGCTTCCGCTCTTGTTTTTCGAAGCATTACTTACTCGTTCATTATTAATGTATATTGCGGTGAAAAGATCGCGAAATGTTGGCCAAGATGCATAAACGCAACAAAAAACCTTCTGTGTCGCAGGGTGGGGGTTGCAAACTATTTACTGATCTTGCTGCTTGGGCAGGACAAGGTGGAGGTGGAAATGAAGGGCCGCTGAATTTTTGCATGCACTCTCTAATGCAACTTTTACAAGGCAGGTAGTTATTGAACGTAGCCGAATACTTCTCTTATACTGACTCTACCTCATCTTCTACTTTTAAAGACTGCAAACGTTTCTTAAATGCAGCCTTAAATTTGTTGTTGTTGTATCGAGTGGCCGAGGACGGCATTCACAGGGCGAGAGTTGACGAAGGTGGTAATTGCCTCTCGGTGAATGTCGTTTAAGGCTACCCGGTAGGAAGAAGGGTCCAGTCTGTTAGTGGTGAGTGACTGGATCTCGTCGGACATATCAAGACGATGCCCTCTGACGTGTCTCGGAGCGGATCTTCGTCAAGCGGGTACCCGTTTGGGTGGCCACTATGGTGGGAACCGACAAGGAACTCTTTGGTGAGCATAAAGTTATGCTCCCTAACTGGGAGCATTCAAGCCTCATGGTGTAGATATTTGACCGGTGATATCAGAAGGCATCCCGTTGTCGGCATGTGGCACCGTCTTGTTGAAACCACATGTCATGCAAGTCAATATCTTCTAGTTTGCGCAAAAAAAAGTTTGTTATCATCGCACGGTAGTGCTCACCATTCACAGTAATATTGCGATTCGCATGATCTTCGAAGAAATACGGCCCAATGATGCCACCAGCCCATAATCCACACCAAACATTGTCAACTTTTCAAGAGCCTATGTATTTACCACAAATTTGACGTTATGGTAGGTCGTGCGGCTTCAATTCTTGCACCGGCTGTATTTTGAAAGACTTCACAACTAAATCCTTCCGCAAAATTTGCCACATAGTATAGTAACAGAGACCCAAAAGCTTCTATAGTTTTCTCAGTGTTCGTGGTTTAAGGTCCAACAATGTAAATTTGGTGCGAAATTTAGTCACAATAGCTCGAATAGCCACCTCAGAAGGTCGATCAAACTCATTCTGCTGGTAAAGTTCAATAAATTGGAAGCATTGTTCGTTTGTAAAACTATATACGAAACTGAAGATCGTTCCGTTGATCGCATTTGTGATGCTTGAAAGCAAAATATTGGACAATTTTTTAATACAAAACAAGAAAAACTGTAAGAAATGAATCCAAGCGGAAAGTTTGCGTCTGTTAGAAATAGAAGATTTAAAAAGTAATATTGAATACTAAGAATAAGTGTGTGGCGGAGTGCGTTGGGTTGCTGTTAATGATCTGGCAACTCTCAACACGAACTTGACTTTGACGTTCGCTTCTATCGTGACATGACATTCTCTAAATTTATTTCAATCATCAAGTATCTAGTTAACAGCTTAAGTTAAATATTGAATTGGAACCCCGCACGAGCAACATGAGTACTGGTGGCGACAATAGGGGGCCACTGTGGCGGAGTGCGTTGGGTTGCAACATGGGTACTGGTGGCGACAATAGGGGGCCACTGTGGCGGAGTGCGTTGGGTTGCTGTTAATGATCTGGCAACTCTGAACACGAACTTGACTTTGACGTTCGCTTCTATCGTGACATGACATTCTCTAAATTTATTTCAATCATCAAGTATCTTGTTTACAGCTTAAGTTAAATATTGAATTGGAATTAAATAAATAAATCATTTAATTACCAAAAGTGTGAATAGTACTGAATGTTTTGTTTTTGAAGTTTTTTTCAGTTTTATTTTTAATGGAATGTACATATATACATACTGCTTTGTTCCAAAAAAGCGACTCCAGCCAAAAAATGTAAATTTTAAAAATGTAAAAAAGTACTCTATGTATGTAGATAATATTTGAGAAGAAATTAAAGTTCTTCGGCTGGTTTGCTTTTTTAGGTACCTACAAGGAAGTTTGTATGTACTTATTTTCTTTAGGACTGAATTTGTGGATTTTGTTTTTTGTTAAAAATAGATAAATATATATGATAGAGCATCACGTTCTTCGGCAAAATTTCGGCAACAGTGGCAACGTCACGCGTTCGTTGAATAAAATGTTGACAATCTGTTGCTCATCACTAGCAAATCAAACGCAATATAAAAATTTTTACTGCGCAATTGAGATGGAGGAAGAAAAGTAAGTAAAGTTTGTAATAAGTGTTATTTTATTATGTAATATTGTTTATTATTTGTTTTTAGCTTAAAATTAAGCGTGACTGAAACCAAATTATTGGTCAGGTGTCGATTGGAAAATTCATAGCTTACAGCAAATGTGCGCCGAGTCAGCCTAAAATGGGTAATAAAGATGTCATCTGGGTATAATATTTTTAATAAGTTTTAAAAAAGTTTTTCACTTTCCTCACTTTTCTTCTTTTGGAACACTCTTCAAACAAGAAACGTTTTATCTCCACCTTCTTTTGTCCATGTTTATCAAATATTTATCAACTCCCCTTTTCCATCATCTCATCAGCTATCAAATAGGTTAAAATCTCCATATTTCCCAATTACGCGTTCTGTGCAAAATAAATGCTGCAATATTGCTGCACATTATCAGCAACAGAGTATCAAGTAACAGGGTTGCAATATTGCTGTAATTATTGAGCGGCTCGAACACACCCATAATTTCGTATATTCCGCGCAGTGGTCAAATACTGAGTTGAGGACAAGGATATATCTTCACTTTCTTCGGTGGATTTAAATACTAAAATACATAATCTTTTGGATGACGCAGCAGCATGGACGTTGTTCAAGAGAAGGATTTTTGAGCCTTGAATACCGCAGACGATGGAGCGATGAGCTATATGCAAACAAACGACATATATAGAGGGAATTCAGATTCAGTGGCTACGGTGGCTAGGTCAAGTTGTACATATGGAAGAAAATTCTCAGCTTTGAAAGTATTCAACATGGTATAAGCTAGTGGTGGCAGAAGAGAAGAAAGACCTCCTCTTCCTCGGAAAGACCAGGTGGATAAGTACTTGACTTCACTTGGGATATCTAGCTGGCGCCCGTTAGCATAGAAAAAAATATAAATTTTTGGACTGTTTATATTTATATCAACAATAACTTTTGCGAGCTCAAAACAATTTATGTATTTGGCAGTTATTTGAAAAAGCAATAATCAAAGCGGTAGAAGTTAAAGCTGCCATTTCGGACCTGGTCACATCTTTTCATTAGAATTATCCTTACTAAGCTTCCACGGAACTCAAACCACTAACCACTTGTACTAAATAAGCCGTGTAAATTGCCGTTACTCTAGTAAGACGACACTGCTGTTTACCACAAACATTATCTAGTCCATTAACAAATTTCGTTACATTATTAAGTAACTAAGTGTGGTTGAATTTTAATTAAGAATACGTGATAAAATTTCCACGCCATAGTTTTAAAGAAATGCGAAAAATTTGCCGGACTTTTTAAGTTTGGAAGTCAGTAGCTGACTTAAAATAAGCTTAAAATAAAAGAGGTTACATGTATTCATTGACAGCATAGTGGATAGATTGGAAGATTTTTAAAACACACTAATTTTTTTGCGAAAATATTCTAATTAAATGGCAATGTGTTATGTTCATTCTCGTTTTTCTTTGCCAGAATATCCAACACCTTTCCACTGGAGATTTCCACATCTCTATGATTATTGAATAGAGCCAATCCTTTCAATCGCTCTAACCCAATTCTGTTTCGTATAGATTTTTAATTTTCCTGAACTTGAAAATAATCGTTCACTCGATGCAAAGGCAGTGTACCAATTCGCTGTAATTGGCTACCGCAAAGGTCCAAAGCTGCGATAAACGTTTTGTATGAGACAAATTGATATCAATCGAGATAATAACTCTTCCACATCTTCATGTCCAAATTTAAATCTTCAATGAATTTAGGCCATACATCTCGAAAGACATCAGCAGTTTTGTGCAACGCTTCTTCATGAAGTTCTGCACATTTTGTTGGAATTACGTTTTGTGTCTTAAACAGTAGTTATCTGCGTTACATAAATTTTAATTCACATTCTTCTAAATATTAATTCAAAAATGAACCGCCTATAATATTCTTTAGCATTTCCAGAGTAGTTGTCCTGATTTTTTGACGTCCTACTCGTCGAACCAAATCTGGCTCTGTTCGTAAAGCTTCTGTACATTAAGCTGCTGATCCAAAATGGCATATCATCTGTTGTCAGCTACACATAACCACTACATAACTACACCTCCTTGAAATATTCGATAACGACTCTAGTCACAATTTTCTTACTGTAGATTTTAACTCTGATTTTCCGTCACAATGTAAACAGGTTTCAGCAAGTCAATGAGCCAAGTTTTCCCAAGTGGGCCATCCAAAATCGACTTTTACATTTTTCAAATGGCATTGTCGGATTTTGAAAGTTAACATGGTATGTTATATTATCTCCAAAGCGTTTGCTCAAATTTTCATTTTTCGTAAGGTTTTTTTCCTTTTGTAATATCTAAGCAACAAATGATGGGAATTCAATGATTTTTTTTTACCACAGTTGTGAAAGCCTATGAATTGCATAATAAAATATTTTAACTGCCATATTTTGATAATTTGTTTATGAAAAAATTTGTTTATTAAAAACCATTTTGTTTTTCACCAACTTCTCATGGGTTGTAAATAATGACTGCGATATTTCTTTATGCTGATTATATTCCTCCATCGAGCAGAAATCGAAAAAAACTAGTCTTCGCCCATTCATACAATTGTTTCGTCGTAGTTATTTGCGCTGCATTTCTTCCTTACAAGCTAGCACGATATGCATTTTTATTCAAACATCCTCCGATACCATCGCATGCGCGCTTTCTATGGGATGTTGCGAAAAAATGCCACTCAGCTTTGACTCCGAAACCTTTTTCATGTTGTAACAAATTTTGTACTGAGAGCCTGCTCCGCCAGAAAAATTGAACCATTTTTTTATACTATCGCATCCGAATTTTTCTTTCATAAAAGAAATTAATTTAGTGTTGTGCAAATGAACTCCTGTTGCATAATAGTTGACGTACTCAGATAAAACTACAAAATTCGCATGTCGCTTAACGCTATTTTTCTTGTAATATATGATATAAACGTTTAAGGTCTTGATCTTTTGACCAATGTTGGGACTGAACTGCATCCTGAACATGGAAAGAGTAGTTTTCAGAAAAATCCAAGGTCACCATCATCATCAACTTTGTTTTAGAACGATCGGAAGATCATAGGCCAAGTTTTTAATAAAAATGTCTATAGTCTCCGTTTGCGTCAAAATCTGACACCTATAAAAGAATGTATGCATCATCAAATTAAAATCATTGAGGTAAACAAAAAAATGATATAAATATATATTTGACGACATGACACTTTCAAAGTTAAAAGAAAACTGACTACAAATGCCAGAGTTGACTTGAAATACAGTGAAAATATAAACATCCTTAATTACTTTTAAATTAACGTACTGCATACTGTTGAGATAAGCGTTGGCTTTACCTGCCAGTTGTGAGACCGAGCACGTGTAAGTTGGCACTAAAACGAGCATAACTTTTTCGTTGTTCAAAGGAACAGCATTTTTTTTAACGAAATTAATGCTGAATAAATAGCGCGTAATACGCTTTTTGAATTTTTTCTCCAGCCCATGGGAAGTAGGTAAAAAACAAAATTATTTTTATTTTTGGCCTTATTTTTTATGAATCGTCTGTATAATTTATAGAGCTTGTGGCCAGGTTTGTATTAGGAATAATTTGAAAAACAACAATTTTTCAAAGTGGTATAAGTGATAACTGCTATTTCGGAGATAACCACATCTCCTCATCAGACTTCTTTTCTTTCTAGACTTTACCTGGCGTTGAACCATGGTACACGGAGTTGCTAGGCGAGCACGCAACCACTCAGCCACGCTAACCGTGTGAAAATTGTTTGTTTTTCTCACTATTGCTATCTATAACCATACCGCTATTAAGTGTGACTTTCGCCACTCTGTGCTTAACAGTGTGGTCGGTATTATTTGTTTTTACAAATCTATAAGCTTTTTTGTTCTGCTTATAGTTTTGTTTTCTTAGGTTTGCTAGGATTTATTATAATTATTTTTATTTTCGGCCTTATTTTTTTTGAATCGTCTATATAATTTATAGAGCTTGTTGTTTTCTCATATTATTCCTAATACAAACCTGACCAAAAGCTCTATAAATTATAAAAACAAAATTGTTTCTATAAACAAAGTTTTTCATAAACAAATTATCAAAATATGACAGTTAAAATATTTTATTATGCAGTTCATAGGCTTTCTCAACTGTGATAAAAAATAATCATTATTACAAAAAGAAAAAACCCTGCATAAAAATTTGTTTATAAATAACTTAACTCTATTCTTTTCTGTTGAAGACCCTGGAGAGGCTGATTGATCTTCATATAAGGGATGGGATTCCTCGTGAGCGATTGCTGCGTGCTCAGCATGCATACTCGAAGGGCTGTGGAAACAGCCTTTCACACGGTTTTTAATGTCATTGAAGAGTCTCTTGAACACAAGGACTTCGCAGTTGGTGCCTTTCTAGATATTGAAGGTGCCTTTAATGACGTCCAGCCACAGGCAATAGTCAGATCCCTGGTGGAGCTTGGGGTCGAAAGGGGTCTTATAAGGCTCGTCAACCACCTTCTCCGCGTCCTGAAGGAGCTGGAAAGAAAGGCTGATCGGTTATTGCCTATGCCGACGATGTAGCACTCATTGTTGGAGGTAAGTTTTTGAGTACACTTTCTGACATCATCAGGGTTACCTAAACTTGATCGTAAAATGGTACACTGGATGCGGGATCGCTATCAATACTAGCAAGATGGAGCTCGTCTCATTTACCAGAAGGTATAAAATACCGGGTGCCCGACCCTCTTCAATAGGTGGCGCTTAGGACCACACTCACTCTCGCGCTCAACGTTATGCTTAACGTGTTACCTGTGGATATTGCAAGCAAGGTTGCTGCAGCCAGTGCTGCAACCCAGCTAAGATGCATTCGGCTTCAGCTCGGCCTTTGGGCATTCTAGGATTCTTGCTAGCTTCGACTTTGGCCCACCGGAAACGGATTGCTGTCTGCCGACTCTAGCCCGTGGTTGCTTCTTCTCCACTCACATCCCGCTACGGGAGGAATGGAAGGAGGGTTGCGTGTGGGGCGGGAGGACGGTGAACTTTTTCACGGATGGCTCGAAGCTGGGCGGAAAGGTTGGGGGGTGTCTTCTGCGAGAAGCCCTCCCTCAGCCGAAAATTTAGGCTTCCGGAATAGTGTGTTTCAGGCGGGGGTGGCCGCAATCAAGGAGGTAGCCGATTGGCTACTTACCAATGGAATACCCACTAGACGGGCTAACATTTATTCGGATAGTCGGGCTGCTATTAAGGCCTTAGTTTCGCAAATGGTGAGATCAAAACTTGTCGGGGAGTGCCTGATTTCGCTCTCAGCTGCCTCGGAGTCTCTCGACATTAGACTAATATGGGTACCGGGCCATAGCGGCATTGCAGGGAACTGCATGGCTGATGAGCTCGCTCGGCGGGGTACCCTGGAAGTTATTACTACATGCAGGGAGAGGGTGGGGCTGCCTACGGACTTCCCTTGAATAGATGGGCTCTGTCGACTCGGTGAGCGCTGGGAAACTGCCATGACATGCAGAATCGCAAGGACCCTCTGGCCGAAAGAGGACCGTGGGCACTCAAAAGAACTGAGGTCGCTCACTTAGCGATCACTCTGACTGGTCATTTTTCGATGGGTATTCATGCGATTAGGCTGAATATAGTCTCTGACCCTTTCTGCCGCAGCTGTATGGAGGACGATGAGGTGGATTCATCTTTTCATTTTCTGTTCAGCTTCTCTGCGTTTGCGAGACTGATGTTCAAGTACCTAGGCTCTTACTTCTTTAATACCCCAGAAGAGCTACTGCGGGGACTACCACATTAACCTAACCTAATCTAACCTAACCTAACTTAACGAAAAATAAAAATTTGAGCAAACGCTTTGGGGATAATATTACATATCATGTGAACATTCAAAATCAGCCAATGACATTTGAAAAATGTAAAAGTCGATTTTGGGTGGCCTACTCGGGAAGACTTGACTAAATGTAATTATAAATATCCACGGCAGAAATGTTCCGAAATTACCATCGTTGTCTACTGGCATTTCCCTGGATAAACACCCATCATCTCGAATTCCTCAGAATACAAATTCTTGTCTGCCGCAGAATAAAACCGCTTGAATGATGGAAACCAGTTTCTGCCAGTTTTCGGCTCTGCTCAATCTCACTTGTGATGTCATATAAATTATTTTCAAATGTCAGTTTGAAGTTATGGGCATCTTCTTTGGCATCCAACTGATATTTTTTCGTTTGGTAGTCCTTGAATTTTTTGGGTTATTTTCCAATCTTCGATGCCTGTTGTTACATTCTTCTCAGCAAATATAATGCAACTTCGGCAATATACTCCTACTTCAGGAGCTGAGTATGTTAACTAAGAGAAGTAACCATGCCAATTGGAATTTTAAATTTTTCATGCTTATTTCAGTTCACCAGATATTCATACATTTCTATATCATCCAATTTTTTTGCACATTATCTAGTTCTTACCGTACGTACCGTTATCCATATTTTCTACAGATGAGTGATAAGAAATACTTACTTCCGGTTTCCAATCATTTGTTTCGCCTTACCTCGTGTTCTCTGCTGGTGGTAGTTGGCCAGGTTGGTCGATCAGTTGTTCAGAATTCGGCATTTTTCGGTTTGAAGAATGAAGATATTAATTTAGGCCCCATTTCCTAACACTAAAATTTCATCTTAAATTAAATACGTTAAGTTGTTCGTTTCAACGAATCTTCAAACATTTATTTAATGTACGTATATTGCAATTCCCGTTTACTTACACGTCTATGACTGAAATTGTAAACTAATCCACAAGAATACCAATTAATGTGCAGAACAGGCGGGTCCTGGAATGTGCCGTTCTTATTTGAAAAGCTAAAATAATTTTTTTTTTGCCTAATTTTAGGCTATACTAACAGCCTACACTGACAAATTACTGTACATCATTGGTCGTTGTTGCCAAACTCATTTAAGGGTGACGTTGCCGACCTGACCCTTGCTAGACATGCCGCTGCGCGACAAATTGACTTGAGGTGTTTTGTGGTAGCGAGACCACGTGCTCTAGAGCAAGGAGCCAGGTCACCCGTCCACTCACGTGTAGTGCGCAGATCAGAACATACCCGAAAATGGCACCAGCCTCGCCAGACATTACACCTGAGAAGGAAAGCGTCCATATTGTTGTTGCGTGCTCCTTTGAACCTACGAGGTTCGTAGAATACCGGTAGGCACCGGTGCACTGGGCGAACAAGCCTGAGCAGACCTTAATATGAGTCAATCCGTCAGTATTACACCTTACCGAGGTGGAGTTCGAATGAAGCCGGATGGAGCCTCTCCAAACGCAGCAAAAAAAAGGGGTCTGACCAAGGATTGGACTCGATGCCAGCCCTAAGCAATAGAATGCAAGCAACCCTGCTGCTGGAAGTTTTGTGAGAGTAATTTTGTGTGACGAACCATTGGTGCAGCTCCGAATGTGAAATTACAAAATGGCGAACATGAATACAGTAGTCGTCCAATATAACTAGTGATATTATGTATTATGCTATACAGTTATGTGTTATGCGGCAGTATGATTTTTTATAGAATTATAATGAAATTAAGTAGAGTAACGTGCACAATCATGGTTAATTAATTTACTGAAAAAAAGAACAAAATATTCTCAGAAAAGGTAAGAAATCCATTAAGGCTTAGTCTTATGGTTGGAAGGAGCATTTCAATTCAGTGCAAGAAAGCCTTTTTTATTTAATTATATTTGGAAAAAAACCTGCAATAATCAGCGAAGAACTGTACTATTGTTGTTGCTGTAACAGCATAAATCTATCCCAAAAGTTAATGGGGATGTAAGCATCCTTTTTCCGATTTTTTGTTGTTGTTTTGGACACATGTCACTATCGAAGTGTTCCTTAAGTCAGGTACAAAATAATAAGTCTCATGCTTTGTCTACGTCTTCAATGATTGTTAATGTGTATTTTTTATATAAATACCTAAACGGACGTTGGTTATATAGCATACATTTCGAGTTTTAAGATTCCAAAGCATTTAATAAAACTTTCGTTGTTTAGATCGTTCGTTATAAACATTTGGTATACTGAAGGATACTGTACTTCATCAACATTTGCACCAATGTGACGTCAACACAGCTGATTCTGTCAAGTTCAGAGAGTCTAATAGCGGTACAAGGTGGGCGCAACCTCTGTATTCTCTCAATCGTGGGTTTTGATGACAAATTAAAGTTTGTTTACATTGCCTTGCGCTTTGAAATACATAAATTGACGATATTATTGGACAATATTCGATAATCATTAATAAACAACCAAATAATCGTTTGAAACATTTATTTGCGACAATTTTTATTCAGTCGTAGATCATTTTTTGGTACCTGCCAAATAATTTTTTTGCGACGCACATTGTTTCTTCAGTGAGCAGCCCACAGTTTGTTTTCTTTACTACATTTTCGTTTAATGACGTATTCAGTGGTAGTACAAAATCGAGGTAGGGGTTTGAACCGATCTTATAGTTTTCAACTGTTTCATACACTGTTTTGAAAAGAGGTTGCTTATTGGAATGAAAGTAACCCCTATTACCGTGCACTATTTTTATCCCTTCATTTGATGCATTGCACACACTTGTGTACATACAGTGGTCTGGACGATAATTATACTCGCAGGGCATCAGAAAGAGTGCATCTAAAAGAAATTGTCATTAAAAATATGTCTACTTACATTTGCAGTAGTACCTGGGTTATAATAAAAAAAAACATTAATTATATCCTGGTCACCCCACGTGATACGTAATTTGTACTCATGATATATAGGTACTATGCGCGAAACCCACTTGTGCATGCGCATTCGGGTTAAATTCATTAGCATAATACCAGAATTAACTCCCATCCTCCCATAATAAGGATGGCGCGCGAAACGATTATACCAGCCAATGTTTTCATCTTCATGCTCTGAGGTCAGAGCTGCGTACTGGGAAGCGTTAAATCGTTTAAAATATCGCCAAATGTCTGATATCGGAGATAAAAAAATAACATCCGTGTCCACATACAAAACGGAATCAACGTCGGGCAGTAATGACTGAAAAAATAGCAAAGATAAACTTTATAAAAAACATATTTTATATTTTTTGAATTGAAAAGTTCAGTAATATGACTAATACAAATTTTAGTTTCGAAAATATCGTAATAAAATCACACAAAACATGGGGGCACCTCTTCTGAATTTCTATGAATTGATAATTTACCAAATATTGACATCTCTTTGCCCAACACGATGCAAAGCGTCACATAATCGCAATACCATTGAAAGGCCACAATATTTTCAATAACACTGGCTCAGAAAAAAAAAAAAAAGTTCTGTTTTTGAAAGGTGATGTAGCTCAAGATACATTTTTCGGTGTGCTAAAAGCAAATCTGAGGTCTAAATTCCTCGCCGCCCTTAACAATTTCGAAAAGATAAATTTTAAGTTAGGGGTATCTAAGAGTTAATATGATAAGCTAATAAATGCGAATGTTTGGCCCACGAACGTAACAATTCGTCCTTTCAGTTTTTTTAAAAAGACGTCGCAACTCTGCAAGTTCCGTGATCGCCGTAACTGAATTCAATGCTAGTAATGCATACTTTAAAATTTACTTTCGGTATATATTAAGCCTTCGGTCTTTATGTGCCACTATGTATATGAAAAATTATTTCAAGAGTTTGATATTTTTGTGTTTGTTGAATCTTCGCTGAATGCAGTTTTTTTTCAATTGTGACCAAGTCGAAACGGAATGTTCCAGAGGCGGCGGTGTCCTGATTGCTGTTCGTAGAAAGTTTCGGGTGATGGTGGTAACACTTACCAATTTTGACACACTCATTGATCAGCTTTGCGTATGCGTTCATAGCTCGTCTGGAACCGTGTGCCTCATCTATTCCGCCGAATAGTGCTGAGTTTTTTTACTTTGCACACGGTGAGAACGTTGTGTCATTAGCATCAAACATTGAAGGTGACATTATTCTTTCTGTCCGCGAGGATTTTAATTTATGTCATTTGAGTTGACTCGACTGCGTTTGTGACCTCTAAATTTAATTCTTTAGCCAAGATTCACGTTGTTGATAGTTTTTTAAGCATTGATTTACTTCAAATTAATAAATTTTATAATAGCCTTAACATACTCTTAGATTAAGTATTTATTTCCAGTAATGTTCACTACTCTTTGTCGGAATGTATTACACCCATTTCCCCTACTAATAAGCATCATGTTCCTCGAGTTAAGAGTATTATTAATTTGCCGAGGCTCCTGACGAGCCTAACATTAAATTCAATTACAGGGTATGTAATTTCTCTATTTTTAACGAAATTTTGTTATGTATCGTTGGGGTAATGCTTTCTATGATGTTTCCATGAAGATATGTGAGCTGTGTTTGAAGTACGTTTCTATTTTTAATAAGAGAGTTTGTAAAACAGATGAGCTGTTGTTTGATTTTCATCATCATAAACGGAAGAAATAAGTTCCCGTAATGAATGAAATGTACGACACAACTTATGAGGCCGAATAATTTGACCATCTCCTTCAGAATATATGTAATTTCTAAATTTTAACAATATATCGGAGAACATTTGAGCATGTCTGTTTCTTCCAATTAGTGCACTGTTTACTGTTAAGTACACTCTCGTGACGTGCATCCACAAATTGGAGCCCATCAAAGCATGCTCTTATCTCATCCACTCTTGTATTTTGCTTCATCTGCCAGAAATTCCCACAAAAAGGCAAGTAACACCCCATAATTTTTTCATTTCCCCGAATATCTATTAGAGTTCTATCAACAGCCTATGCTGCTTTTCGATTACACTGGTCTGCTAAAAAATCACGCTTCAAAAAATAGTACCATAGATATAAAGATTTGAATGCTCTTAATCTTAGCCGATCTTTTCCATCACGTCTACATTTGGGTTATGACTTTTTCACATTTTTTGCCAAACATTATAGTACATAGCGAGTAGTAAAAGAGGGGAGAAAGCCGTAAGTGATTTCTATGACAGTAATGCGAGTGCTCAGTTTCGCAGTTAGTTAAGAACTTTTCTTTTAATTCTTTACATTCTGTATCCAGTATTTTGGTAAATTTTGCGCATCTTCAATATTATATGTATTTAATGGAAGTATTTTGTGTAGTTAAGTAATTTTTTTAAGAGCAGAGTTAATACATACATATATGATAGCAATTTTAAAATTGTTCTTATATTAGAGGCGCAAACTTGTAAGAAATCTGCAGTCCATGTTTTTTGCCGCATTTGTGGTGAACTTACTCTAAAGACACAACGAAATATAAATACAAATATAATCTGAAGAAAAAAGCTGGATTTCCTATCGAAAATTGGCTACCGAAATTATGCTGCATCAGTTGCTCAAGAACGCTGAGAGGTTGGCTTGAAGCTCGTAAAAACCATATCGATTTAAAAATAATATGTACTTTTAACGTGAGCACTTTCATAATGCCAAATTTCTTTTTATGTATCGAATCCCACTGTCAAACACAAAACCCCCAAAAAAATAACATGTATACCATTTTATTCCTACCGGCATTCTTTTGATTTACAGATTTTTCCTAGACGGGATTTATTTTGATTTCACGTGAAAATTTTCAACAACAAAAAATAATCAACAGCTACGTTGATGTCGTTGAAAAAAAAATTCAAAAGAAAATAATTCTATACTATTTCTATTTTTTCATTTAATATTTAAAAAAGATATTTCCTATAATATATTTATAAAATATACCCTGTGTTATGCCTGAGGTTACTGGCTAGCCTTAGTTAAAGCCCTATGATAATCCGTTCAGTAGTTTCGGAGATACTGCGTTCGAACATCCAAACAGACAAACACACACAAAAATTTAAGAAATGGTCCAGACGTATTGTATAACATTTCCTGCATCACCTTTTGAACACGGTGCCGAAAATATGATTATGCGCACCAGTGAATAGAAGAAAATAAGAAAGAGTTGTTGTCGCGTTAATGAATAACCATATTAGAGATCCAAAGATTTGATTGAAGAAATAAGTTTAAAGTTCTTTATGATGATGTTTATTTTACAAAGTACAAACGAGAATGGAAATTTATGACAACTGAAAAATTTGTATGTATAAAATTCTTAACCAAATTTACAATGAATATATGTTGAATTGCTACTTAGGCAAATTCTTTGTTAGGATATCTGAGATCATTTCATCTGTACAAACATAACTTAAAATGATTTCATTATTTCTATACAAGTTTCTTATATAATGATATTTTATATAAATATGTTTGCTTCGTGCGTGATACGTAGGATTTTTAACTAATTGTTGCGCGCTCTGACTATCACTGTTTAAAATCATTGGCTTGTAGTTATCGAAACCCATCTCGTTAAGCAATTTATTGATATACACGGCTTCTTTTGCTGCGGGTGATAATTCAACGTACTCTGCCTCTGTGCTACTTAATGAGACAATTTGTTGTTTTCTGGACTCCCACGAAAAAACACTTCCAGCTGCAGTAAAAGCACATCCGCTATATGACTTTCTATCACTTGTATCTCCGCCCCAGTCCGCGTCAACGAAGCCTTGAATTGGTTGATCACTCTTGCTATAATGCAACTTGAAATCCACCGTACCCTTTAGATATCGCAGTATTCGTTTTGCACTCACTTTGTGTTCGCCATGTGGGTCGGTATTACACTGTGCCAACTTACACACAGAATGCAAAATATCTGGTCGCGTTGAAAGTGCTAAGTACATTAAAGCACCAACTAATGATTGGTATTCGGTTACCTCTACTCTTTCGCAGTTATCTTTATCACATCGTATCTGAAAATCTGATTATAACGGAGTTGCAACGGCCTTACAATCGCTCATACCGTATTCTGTTAAAAGATTTAATATATACTGTCGCTGACAAACAGTAATACTACCGACGTCGCCTTCACGTTGAATTTCCATACCAAGGAAATATTTCAAGGCACCACCATCTACGACATCAAACGCATTTGAAATGTTAGCCTTGATATCTTTTAGATCGTTCAAACTCGAGCAAGCAAGTATGAGATCATCTACATAAACTGCTATTATATTAAATTTACCTTTCTCGTTCTTGGTATATACGCACGGTTCACTGGCGCACGGCTTGAACCCCATGTTCAGTAAAACTGAATCAAGTTCACTATTCCACTCTCTTCCGCTCTGCTTCAACCTATAGAGCGCTTTGTTTAATTTAAGTACACGTTTTGAGAATTGTTTGTCGATTAAATGCTCTGGCTGCTTCATGTACACTGTATCGTGAAGTTCAGTTTAGATACGCAGAAGATACATCCATCTGATGCAAAAACAACTTATGCTCACATGCCAAAGCCAATAACATACGAATTGTAGCATATCTAACAACAGGCGAAAACGTTTCTATAAAATTAACTTCATATTGTTGACTGCAGCCCTTTGCTACTAGCCGAGACTTGAAGCGATTTATGCTACCATCAGAATTCTGCTTGACGTCAAATACCCACTTACAACCAATAGCTTTCTCACCATCTGGCAAATCGACTAACGACCATGTGCCATTTTTCACTAAAGCACTGTACTCCTTCTGCATTGAGTCCTCCCACTGCTCCGCTTGCGGTTATCGCTTCTAAAAACTTTAACTTGACAACCTGTTTGTTTTTCTGCCAAAGCGAACAATCCACCTCGCTCTTCTCCTCTCATAACTACCACACTATTCGTATCTTTAATAACTGCTTGCATATTTTCAAAACTGACTGTCATACCATTATTAAGTGCTTTACTAACTGACACGAAATTGTTTCTAAGCGACGGCACATATAATACATTTTGCAACTTTACTTCAAAGCCACCAGCTTTGAGTAGTACGTCACCTATTCCTTTCGACTCTATGCAATGATCACCTGCAAGAGATATTTTTTCAAATTGATCTTTGTATGAGCAAACCAAACTACGATCACGACATAAATGGCTTGTTGATCCTCTGTCAATAACCCAACAACCTCGATCTAACGTATTGGAAGAAACTGATGATAAAACTACAAATGACCGTTCCTCAATTTTTGATGCAACCGATTTTTTAGATTCCCAGCACTTGGCTGCAATTTGTCCGCGACGACCGCACTTATAACATTTAATATTATAATGCATGTTTTTACCGCGTTGATTATGACTTTTAACATACGTATTACTATTTTTACTGCTGCTCTCTCTAAGATCTACCCATGCGACGAACGCTTGGTCTGATTCTCCATTTTCTTCTGACCTACCATTCTCTTGTCTTCTCTCACCTTCCTCCAACAACTTCACTTTAAGAGCACTGATAGATGGCAAGATATCACCCGTCTCAATTGCCACCACGAAATTTTCGTAGGATTTGGGCAAACTTGACAACAAAATTATAGTCAACATTTCTTGAAGCTTCCGCTGCTGTTGCGCCATCGACCTTAAGGATTTTGCCGCACACGATTGGCCATAATTCCTCATGTATCAGCACACTCTTCATATGGATTGCCACGATGCATAATTTGAAACATCCAATTTCTCAATGGAGTAGAGATCGCTAGTACTCATCTTCAGAACTTTTTCACTAAAACAAATAATTGTGTCCTTAATAAAATTTTGTATATAAGCGTAGGCCCATAACCTATTCGAGATCCAAGGATTTGATTGAAGAAATAAGTTTAAAGTTCTTTATGATGATGTTTATTTTACAAAGTACAAACGAGAATGAAAATTTATGACAACTGAAACATTTTTATGTATAAAATTCTTAACCAAATTTACAATGAATATATGTTGAATTGCTACTGTACATTGTCAAGGTATATATTTTCCAACAAACCACAATATATTTTATATTATCTGATATATGTACAATACGTGATGTTCATATAAAATTACCTTAAAAGCTTTTGAGCGTGGTGGCTGTTGCAGAAAAAAAACGTATGAACGGTCGTGACTCTTGAACAGTAAGAAGGCAGGAAAGAACTGGTCACCCCTATTTAGCCTGGACCGCCGGACTCTAACTGCCTGCCTCTACGGAGAATCTAAACGACAGTTTGTTATCCGGCAGGCAGCGCTCATTAACGGCGTCAATAAATGTACATGTGTGTGTGTACCTTGCGGTAAGCAACACCTGGGATACCAGCTACGCCACAGCCACCACGCTTAGTGAATTTATATAAAAATAATAAAGGCAATGATCAGCACAGGAAATATGTTGTAGTCCAGCACCTGTTACTTGCGATTGAGCCTCGTCCTTTGATAAGCTATGCTACAGCTAGAGAATGAGGGAGAGAGAGAGATCAACGAAATGGCATAGACGTGGCTATACAATTTTCAAATGCACTTTATTATCATAATAAAAATATGTAGGTAAAAGGTAACAAGGTAAATGTATCGGACGTAGTTAGTCCTTGCAACCGCCGGAAAGTACCCACCCGAAAATTGTAGCTTGGGCCAACAGGGGCCTAAACGTGTTTGGCAACGTCACGGGCGAAATAATGTCCGCGTAGATGTCTACGCTAAACACTAGACTAATTGGCGAGGCCCTGCAGAAATTGAGGTCTGCTAATTTGATGTGGGCATAAGGCGCGCAGACTGCCGGGTCGATATCCCTTTTCGGCGAAATATGCCGATAATTAGGCAGGGTTATAGTGTGGGTAGTGACCCGTGGCTCTGAAGCACAATAGACCTACGTAGGTTACCTCGAGTAGCCGCACACACGTCGATCAGTGCTCGTATCAAATAAAGCCGCCCTCCGGCTTCCACCTTCACCACAGCCGTTGAAGCTACGTGGTCCCACCGTGGTCCGTGGAACCGTGGTCGGAATGGCCTAGGTTCCGATCCCCTTTCTCGTCGTCGCTCGTGAGCAAGTTTGGGTCGGAAAATCCTGGTATCCGTTCCCCTTTTCACTACCGGGCGGATAGTCCTTATCTCCGCTCCAGTCTCCGTCAATTCACCCTCCTTGATTTTGGAGCAGAGAGGCCTGGTCTTCGTCGAGGGGTGGATTGATGTGGTCGACGGACTTCATATAGGTGTAGCATTGTGAGGTGTTTTTGCCGCACCGTCGGCATCTTCCCTCACTGCCAAAATTGTTGCGCTGGAGCTCCATCGACATGCAGTTGGCGCAAAACCGGCCTAGTAGCGCCTCCCGCAGCCTTTCTTCGGCTGACTCCCTCCTATAAATTGGGCATAGCCTTATCGGGTGGTGAGCATTGCAAAGATGGCACTTTCGGGGGTAACGATGGGCGTTTTACTCGGCCTTCTTCCGTTGGCCGGCGTAGGGAGTCATTCTTCTGTAAATTATTCTTCATTTATATTGGGATGTGTATCTATATATATATGTATGTATGTATATATGTGTATGTGTTTACGTATTGTTGAGTGGCGAGCCTAAATAAGAACGTAATTTTTTTAATCAGATTGAACATTTAATCTGCTCGTAACTTGCGTAACATATGCTAGTATATATGGCATAACATATGCTAGTAAAAGTGGTCTGTGTGCATTTGGCATAATTATTTAGTGGATTGCATGCAACACATTCCACAGAGTTTACTCGGTTGTGAAGAAGAAAAGTAAAAAAACAAAAAATATAAACCAAATATTAAAGATGCTTGTATTTCTAAATACAGGTAGTAAATGTTCGGCTATACTCATAGAAAGTGCCCTCATCATGAAATAGCTCAACATTCTCTTTTTTTGTTTTTTGTCCACATACAGATTGCATGTCACTGTACATGACTTGCTGACTACAGGATGAAGCAGTTACCAGACTGTATGTTCTTAATTAGTTAAAAATTAATTTTTTTTTCAATGAAATGAGGTGCGCATGCAAAATGGGAGCAACTCAATTTGTTTAAGCTGTGTCCTACTTGCATGCCTCCATGTTTTTATGCTTTATTGTTGACATAAATTCGCGAGTGTGACACGCTGGGGTGGTATGATCTCAAGGTTCTGCAAGTTTCTTACTGGATTTTTACTGGATAAATTTCTACCAGCAAGAATTTGCCAGTAAGATAAGACAGCTGGTTGAAAGTATTCATTTCATCAGAAGTAGAAAACAATTATTAAAAATGTTTATTATTTCCATGATATGAAAACATAACTGATGTTAGGGGAGAACCAGGCTTGGTAATTATTTTTTTTCTTTGCATAAAATAAATGTGCATACCTAATGCACATACATAGATACACATTATGCAAACATTATTGATCTAATTGCACAGCGTGCATAGTTAATGTATTAGTGCAATAAATTCATTTTGAAATGTAAGGGTAGTTAAAATAATTGTCAACCAGTTTATAATAAAATTACAGCATGATTCTTAAAATATAAAACAGAGTAGAACTGCTTTAAGTGTATGAAAGACCATTGGAAGTTTTAGTTTGTAAAGCATTCCAAATCTGTTTCAACCTTTATGAATAGGGCTTTGAAATTTAAGGAATATATTCAAAATCCTGTTTCCGTTTTGAAATAATCTTTTTCTTCGCGCCGATTTGTTGCTAAATATGCTTATGATTATGTAGCATAAGTAGCTGAATTTTCGCAGGAGGACAGCAAGACCAATTTCGTAATTGGTCTGGTGATTTGCTTATTTGTTGTATCGATGTCGACGACGCGTACCCAGTTATCAGAGCCTGGGTGATGACTCTTCCCAATCTCATTGTATTAGGCAGTAGATTGTCCTCTTTTATGACCACAAGATCTCCTGTTTTTACGTTAGCTTGTGGATGTTTCCATTTCACGTGTTTTTGCATTTCCAACAAATATTCAGCCTTCTATCTCCTACAAAATGTTTGATATAGAGCTTTAAGTTTCTGCCACCGGTTTACGCTGGAGACAGGGCTTTCGTTGACTTCTATTTCAGGTGGAGCTAATAAGTGTCCACTTACTAAGAAGTGACCGGGAGTAAGAGGCTCCAAGTCAGATGGTTCGTTAGAAGAGGGCTTAACGGACGGGAGTTGAGGAAAGACTCGATTTCGCACAAAAGAGTTGAGAACTCTTCGAATGTATACTGAAACCGGTAGCTTCTTCTGGAAATGGGTTTCAAAACTTTTTACCCCTGCTGCCCACAATCCACCCATATAAGGAGCTGCAGTGGTAAGAAACGCCATGTAACTATCTGGTGGCTATACTTATACAATGTATGATTTCGAGCTTCAGTCATAAAGGTTTTAAATTCAGATCGTAGAGATCGCGAAGCTCCGACAAAGTTGGTGCCATTGTCGGAGTAAACATTTTTTGGGCATCCTCTCCTAGCTATGAACCTAGCTAATCCTGCCAAAAAAATGCAGCGCTATGGTCATTGGTGGCTTCCAAGTGGATAGCTTTAGTTGGGAAACGTACAAACAGGTACACGTAACCCTTTGAGATGCGACAACCTCTGCCGCGGAAATTTTTAATATCGAAAGGACCTGCGAAATCTGCACTTGTGTTTGTAAACGCATGCGAATATGTGGTGCGTTCCTGAGGGAGCACTTCCAGAAGCTGCGTTTGGGTTCGTTTTCTGTGGGTTGTGCAGACCTTACAAATATGGATGACGGACTTTACCATATTTTTGACTCGGGGAATCCAATATTGCGTTCGAATTAGACGCAACATTAGTTCATATTCGTCATGCAAGGATACTTCATGGATAAATTGTACAATATGACGGGCCAATCGGCACTATAAGGAAGGATGATTGGGTGACACTCGTTGTACGCTAAATCTAGCGATGCGCCAAGACGACCTTCAGTCCTCATAATCTCATTTTTATCTAAAAAAAAAAAAAGGGTTAAGGGGCAACACATCGCTTTTTCCATCGATGGGTTTGTTAGACTTCAGTCTAGAATATTCATCACTATAGTATTGCTTCTGGTAAGTGATTTTTAAGCGTTGTCGTCGAAAGGAAGCTTTTTTGTTCGGATGAGTGCTTCGGTAGAATCTCATAATATATGATAAGACTCTCAAAGCTCTCGGTTAATATGAAAACCTATCAAGAATTTCATCAACATTTTTATCTTTATGGTTGCACATAAATTCACCTAAATTTTCCTCAATGATAGTGTTATAGTTTGTCTCTTGCCGCCACAACGTAATGTCGACTAATTCGAAAGCGGGAATTCCTCTGATTGTCATATTTGATGCCGACTCCACATGAACCGTATTTCCGACTTAGTCGACAATTTTCATTATACGACGTGCTACGAGTGTTGACCACGACCATGGAAGTTTGCGTATCCATGCAAGCACTATTGTGTAATCTGTCCACAGGTGTACTTTTACGTGTCCTAGTGGTAGGTTACCAAGTACCGACTCAATACTTTCGGCGAGCAATACCGCGCCACAGAGTTCTAAACGGGGTAAAAAAAATAGTTTTAACAGGAGCTACTTTAGTTTTTGCCACAAGCAGATTCACTAAAACCTCACTACCTTGTTTAACACGTAGGTATACCGTAGCCGCATACGCTTTTCCCGAAGCATCGCAGAAGCCATGTATTTCGACGTCATGGACTGGAGGAAAATAAACCCAGAGCGGTATCTTTATCCTAGCGGATCGAAAAGCTTTGCGATGGAGGGCAATATCGACGTTTTACTGATTGTGTCACTATGCTCTATTGGTGTTGTTAAAAAACAAACAAAAAAATCTGAATGGGTATTCCATCTTATGCCAAGAGCCTTAACTGTGCTGGAGTCTTCGAATTCCAAAAAATCTTCGCTTAATAGATCCGTTTTTGGAAAGTCTGCTGTTATATCCTCGCAGTTGGCCGTTCATTTTCATAATGGAACACCGCAGAAATTTCGTTCCTTGCCTTTATGGTAGAGTCGACGCTGTGTCCTCCTGCAAGCACGTCATCTACGTACATGCACTTTCGCAGAATATTAGCTGCTATTGTATAAGAGTTTTCTACGTCATCGGCCAACTGCAACAGTGTCCTTATCGCCAGGTAAGGAGCACAGTTTACTCCGAAGGAAACCGTCTTTTTTCATATAGGCTCGTCGATTCGTTCGGATTTGCCCGAAATACAATGTGCTGATATTTTGTCTGGTTATCATTTATCCAAATTTGTCGGTACATCTTTTCGATGTCACTGTTAAAAACGTATCTATATAACCTCCAGCGTAGGATCAGTATTGGAAGATCTGCTTGTAGTACTGGACCTGGTAGTAGTACGTCATTTAAACTCGTCCCATTAGCTGTTGCACTAGAGGCATTGAAAACCACGCGAACTTTAGTTGAGGTACTCTCCGCCTTTGTAACGGCGTGATGAGGCAGGAAATAATTATCACAAGAGTCTGCTGTATGTTACCATTTATTCTCGTCATGTGACCTAGTGCCTCATATTCTGCTAACATCCTATTATACTCTTTTTGCGGTAAATTCTCTAACTCCCAGAACGCCGTAAGTTGCTTATCCAGCGCACCTTCGCTGAATTACGAAGCTATATTTCTGGTTGGATTTGTTGTGTCAATACTACCTGTTATAATCCAACCGAATACTGTTTCTTGGGCTAGAAGTGGCCTCAATACGTTTTCCTTTAATCCACACAATATAATTTGTGGATAAATGTCTCCACCAAGAATGAGGTATGTTTGCTCATAGACGAAAAACCTTTTATCCGCTAATACCAGGTCGGAAATTCTTGCCTGGTCATCGCGCTGATATTTGTAGTAGGCAGATTTCCAGTTAACTGAGGTAAAACCAGGACAGTTGCATTCAAGCTAAACAACGGGTCGACGGGCGATCGCAATTTTATGTGGCATGCTTGCTTAACCTGAGCATTTACCGAATTAGTGATGCCCGAAACATCTTTTTGCAGACAGATTGATTCTGCGTTTGAGCCTCTATGAACACTCAGAACCAGAATCAATAAGTGATCGTGCAGAAAAATCTGACAGGCCTCGAAGACGTCCAACGCGTCGTTGCCTTTGTCTGAGTTGTACTTAGATGCAGGAGCGTGAGATGTCGCGAGTGACACGTATTGCAGTTAAAAGCACTTGTGCATCTTGCCACGGTGTGTCCGGAACTAAGACAATTCAGGCAACAATTATTTTCCTTTAAAAAATGTATTCTGTTTGCAGGTGTTAGCTATAGAAAACGAGAACAGCTGCGCAATTTGTGCTCATTTGTGTGGCACATTTTACAATTGAAATTGGTCAGGCGTGCTTGGAAGGCGCCAAATCTTTTTGTGGGGGCTTCTAAATGAAGACGTGTGTTTTGCGGCGGCTTTGGCAATCTCACAGCTGTGCTACCCTTCTAGGGTCTGAAACCTATTCGACAGGAACTTGTCCATATCTTCCCACTTTGATATGTAATTTTTGTGGTGTATGGTTTGCCCCCATAGAACCAGTATGCTGTCAGGCAGCATCGTTGAGCACAGGCTCTTTAGGGATGATAAACAATTGTTTGTTTCATGCTGCAAACTTTTAATTGAGCTACCACACTCATATTCTATTGTCTTCATGTTAAACAAAATTTTTAATTGTGTGTTAACTAAAATACGCTTGTTTTCATAGCGTTCACACAAGTTTTTCCACGCAGTGTTGAAGACTTCATTTGTAAGGGACACTTTCGTACAATGTCCTTGTGTCGTATGGTTAAGATGAAAGAGTTTCTCAACCGGGGTGAGGCGCTTGTTTAAGATGTAGATGGCCGTAAGCATATCACGGAATGTTGGCCATGACAGATAGTCGCCCTTAAACACCTCTGTATCGCACGGTGGAAGGTAGATATTGTGTTCGCGGACGGAACGCTCTTCTACAATTTTTCCTCCTTTTGACAGTACTTCGGCCTGAGTAGCCATAGCAGACATGCACTTGACATAGGTCGCGAAGCTTGCTCTATTTTTTTTCCAAAATGCCCTAATGTATTCTTTAGATAAGTACGCTACTTTGATTTTCTCCCACAATGATTTTAACTCGTCTTGCTGGATACCAAGATCGTGCTTGTTTTGCTCTGAAGCAGGAGTGCTGATGAAATCAGCATCAAATTCTGCAACCGATTCTGCCAAACGGATATATGAATCCATTGTAAAATTAAAAGGAGTTATTCAATTTATATATGTATGGTTAGTTAATATTTTCTTTACAATTTCTTTTTGCAGTAATTGATATTCTATGTATGATGCAAAAACAAAACTTGCCACCCAACTATGTCGCCGCATATATGTAGCTTAAAATGTAATAGTGTACCAGTAATAGTGCGATTCACGATTTTTGATGATTAAAACAAAACAAAAACAAGAAAAATTCAACGCTCTAATGTGATTATGTGATTTTGTGAAAACGCACTTGTGTGCAATAGAGGTTATGTATCCTCGAAACAGTGAGCAAGTGACTTGCAAATTATCAATTGCGCTATACCAATGAGCAGTATTGAACAAAAAAGTGAAGTGCACAAGAATAGAACCCAAAAAAATTTAAATTCAAATTTGGTGGACCGATCAGGGCACTGTTAACTGTTTTGCGCGTGTGTGCACGAACGTTAGTTGTTATTGTCGCTCGCGGACATACAGAATTAGCAGTTACTATGTGATTTATGTTTTATAAGGTGCAACACTCTTTCGTTTTCACAAAAAATCACTTGCCTTGAAAGGCGATATTTCACAAATATAAATAACGTTTTATAAAAAGTGCAATTGAAACATATAACCACGTACCTTGATGTCTCAGTGACTGATGTTGTGCACGGTGACGGCAGTTGTTGGTGTCGCTTTAAAATTTTTGCTTTGTTGATGCTGGAGTGGCAAATTCAATTTAGTGGAAAGCTGATGTTGCGGCAAATATGTTGTGTAGCGAGAAATTTCTGCTGTTTTGTGTATTAAAATATTCCAATATGGCAAACGTGATCTGTCTCTGTCAACTATTTTTAATAAATCACTGGCGTCTGGTACTTTTGTGAACAACTGGAAGTTGGAATTCGTTTCCCCTATATTTAAGAGAAAAATAGTTAAGAAACAAAAACGATGCTCGAAATTGAAATCCATTGATGAAATTAAAGACTTAGGCTTTATTTTCGATGCTAAGTAAAATTTCACTACCCTTGCTAACCATGTCACAACACAGTCACATTCGATGCTTGCATTCGTACGTCGAAATGATTCTGCATTCACTAACCCGTACCTTATCAAAACACTTTATTGTGCTTTCGTTAGATCGGGGTTAGTGTATGCCGCTGGAGACTATACCAAATACATAGGTATCTCTACCCGACTTGAGAGAATACAAAAAACTTCCTTACGATTTGCGGTCCGATCTTTAAACTTTTCAAACCCCTTACCATCGTACCGATGTCGATATTTGTTGATTGACCCAAATACACTTGAAAGCAGAAGATCCATTTATCTTGTTCACTCGTTATTAGTATCATTACTCGGACTATTGATTGGCCGTTCCTTCTAGGTATAATTCAGTTTAATATTGGTTGCAGTTTAAAAATTGGTTTCTCGAAAACTAATTATGGTATGAATGCTCCTATTTCTATGGCGTCTACTGACTTAAATTCAGTTCTTCAACCATCCATTTATCTGGTTCACTCGTTATTAGTATCATTACTCGGACTATTGATTGGCCGTTCCTTCTAGGTATAATTCAGTTTAATATTGGTTGCAGTTTAAAAATTGGTTTCTCGAAAACTAATTATGGTATGAATGCTCCTATTTCTATTACGTCTACTGACTTAAATTCAGTTCTTCAACCATCTCGGGTGTTTTTTATTTTAGTTATTACTATCGTACATTAGCTTAATATAGCTTTTAAGAATTTGTTAATTCATTGACTTTACATACAAATAAAAAAAAACATAAAACAGTAAAAAATATTAAATATGAGTAGCTCATTCTGACGTGACTTCCTTCATACACACGAGTGTGCATTTATAAAAACACAAACACACTCCCGTGCGCCTAACAACGCGAACCAGAAGAAAAACCTCTTTGCCGGCTTCCTAAGGAAATAGGGAGTTAAATATGGGAGTAGTGGTGGTAGTAGTCGTTAGTAGCAAGTAATAGTTAGTAGTAACGTGGTTAGTAAAATTAGTATTAATAGTAGTTAGTAGCATTAGAAAAAATAGTTGTAGTAATTAATGAAATTCAAAAAATAACCATTACTTTCTGAACAAAATATAAAACTAAAAAAATTACGATTAAACTTATTTTTTTTTTAATCAGACACAAAAAATAAAGATCAATATTGCTGAAGGTAATCCTTGCTACAGGGAGTATGTTTTTTTAATCTATAGACGTAGCATTTCTGTTTCCACATGATTATTTGAGTTGAAATTTGGACAATAATCGTCATTTGCGATCCCTGGTAAAAGTAGTAAACATTACTGCGTTCATATATACATTTTTTGCTTTCCCATAATATTCTCTTATAAAAAACTTGCCTCGAGCTCAATAAAATTAATATAACAATAAATGAATATGTTTGTTCGAAAAATCTTCCTACATTCTGAAAGAATAAGAGTAATACCGGAATGAATACCCACGCCGGCATCACTATGCAATTTTTAGTTAATCTCTGAAATATTCCCATCCGCGGCCAATCTCTAAGAGTGGCCCAAATTTTTGTTATTAAAATATTGCATGTTCGGATCATAATTTTCGCAAGTAAATTTTCAAATTTCGAACTTATTAAATTTAAATTGAACTTATTTGTATACACCTTTTTACAATATTCTTTTTGCACTTTTTAATATATATACACATAGGGGCATAGTCATAGTCAAGTTGAAGCCCGGCGCTAAATAAGTTAGTTGAACAGTATACTTTGTCTTATTCATACTCTAACTTTCAGGATTTTTAGGTTAGAGAAATAACAGACGACTGGCAGTGGCAACACTAAACAAACGCTATGCACTTTGCGATTTCCCGTTGGGAATGTTCATCAATGCGACAACACACTATTTTGGCTTCATTCTTTCACTGTTTCATAGGCGAGTTGCATGGATTATCGCTTTCTTGCTGCCCTGCGAAAAGTCTCGGCCCACGACGAGCAGGTCATTATATTAATAGAAAAGGAGTAATAACTTAATGTTCAGAAATTAAGTTAATGCTGGCGCATTTTATATAAATGTAAAAAATGCATATGTACTTCCCTATTTAGATGGTGTCACGCAAATTTTAAAATAAGGGGCATCGTTACAAGATCTAGTGGCTCCTCGCTAGAATTTGGGGCAACTGTCAACTGAAGATAAAATTGCAGCAAAGCAAACATCAGCATATTGGAGTTTTAGTTGGCGGGCGATTCAGGCTACCCTAAATCTTCAGTATTATTAACTCCAATCATAACTCCATAACTTCTAAAGAGCCAAGGTACATTAAGTTGTTTTTTGTTTTATATTTTTATATACGAGGGTTGCCTTTTATATTTTGCGCCTTCGCAACACTACATGTGATTAGCTGTAATTAGATATTTTCATCGTAAAGTTTGGTATTTTTTGGCATAAACTTGCATATAACGTTTTCACTTACGAGTTTTATTTGTGTTTATTTATAGTGAGTTTAAAAATTCATATTGCCTAAAAATGGAATTAACCCGTGAACATTTTCGTGCGATGATTTACTACGATTTTCGACGTGGATTATCGTGACAGGAGTGCATCAATCAACTTACTTCTACTTTTGGTGTTGAATCACCACACTTAGCAACTGTGAAACGATGGTACAGCGAGTTCCTAAGTGGCCGCCAATCTTTGCAAAACCAAAAACGGTGGTTGTGCCAGAAACAGTCGATGCTGTGCGTCAATTGATAATACAAGATCGTAATGTGACATATCGCGAGATAGAGGCATCCCTGGCTATTAGTGGGGCCAGAATACATTCAAAATTGCATGAACATTTGGTCGTAAAGAAGACTTCTTCTCGTTAGATACCGCATAATTTGACAATTGCCCAAAAAAGGACTCGTGTCGATTGGTGTAAAAAATGTTGAAGAAATTTAGCCGCGGTGGATCAAAGCACGTCTATGACATCGTAACAGGTGACGAATCTTGGATCTATGTATATGAGCAAGAAACAAAGCAGAGATCGACTCTATGGGTGTTCCAGGACGAGCCTGTCGCAACTGTTCCACTAGATAAACTTAAAATGGTCAATTCTGAGTGGTATACAACCATTTTTTTGCCAAAAGTTTTTGGAGAATGAAGGAAAACCAACCGCCGAAGACAAATCATTCTTCACGAAGACAATGCAAGCTCTCACGTATCGATTCACACAAGTGAGTTTTTGAGGACTTAAAAGGTCGAATTGATGGGTCATCCGCCTTACAGCCCTGATTTGGCACCTAATGATTTCTTTTTATTCCCGAACATAAAAAAAAAGGCGAGGTCAACGTTTTTCAACGCCTGAAGGAGCTGTAGAAGCCTTCAAACATTTCGTTTTAGAGGTATCCTCTTCTGAGTGGCAAAAGTGCTTTGAAAATTTGTTCAAGCGAATGCAGAAGTGTATTGACTTGGATGGAGAATATTTTGAAAAACAATAAAACTATTTTCCTTAATATTTGACTATGTTTTCATTATTAGGCGCAAAATATAAAAGGCAACCCTATTTTTTTAGGTAGACAGAAGTCATATTGTGACTCGAACTAAAATCGAATGCTTGAATGGACAGCTGAAATCAAAACTCCGTTCAATATTCGAAATACTAAGGGCCATTTTCTCAATGCGTGCTAAAATTTATCTCCTCTTCTTAAAGCGTATTTTGCAAGTACCACATACATGGTTTTTATTTGAAAATATATGCAACACAAGAAAACTTCCTGAATTTATTTATCTTTAAGCCACCGAATTTGACATTTTCTTTTATTCCCTTCTGCAACGCTGCGTTACGTTCACATTGACAGGCAGTCATTGTTGCTGCTGTCGTACTCCACAACATTGGCAAAGAAAGAAATTTGGCATCCGAAATTTTTCTCAATATATCACACCATTAATTTAATAAAATTATGCTTTAGTCATTGATATAGATTCAACACTGCAAGAGATACATGCTAAGCGAACCCATGAAATAATAGAACTAATTTCTTCAAATTCAGGGAGAACCTATATAAGATCGTTTATCAATAGATACTTCTGACTAACCTTTTCAAGGAATGTGAAATAGCTATCTATAATTTAATTTTCCTTTATTGAATATATACACATTAAATGAACAGAGATACTAATATGTTTCAAAACCATTTATTAAATAATTTTAGTTTCAGTTCGTAAAACAATAAAATGAGTAATAATTTTAAAAATACAAAAAAAAATCATTTGAGCTCATACTTATAAGCAAACTTCATTAATAAGATATACTCGTACATACATAGATTGGATTGGATTTTAAAATAATAAGTTTACAATCTTACCAGGTATAAGGTTCTCTTAAATACTAAGAAAAATATATTTCAGTCCTATAAATCTAAAAATTACGTACATACTAACGCCTTAAATACTACAAACAAAAATATTGCAGTCTTAATAATCTAAAGATTATGTACATATTACCACCTTAAATACTGTAAACAAAAATATTTTAAATATTAACATAGTTTTATCACTTTTGGTTAAATGGTTCCTTCTGGAATTGCAAAAACAAATGTCTCACTTTCAATTGATGTCATTCCTCCAATTGCTCTTGAGCACGCTTTTACATTCGCGACTTCTGTGCCTTCAACTGCTCAACCTTCTGCAAATGCAGCTTATTTGCGTTGGACGATTCAGCTGAGATTTGCTGCTGCCTGGAATGAAATTGAGGTAGGCCGGAAATCCGTAACCGGGTTTCCAAATACGCAGGCATTGTGCTTAAAGGCTGGGAGGGATGAAGGGAATAAAGGATAGGGGAAAGGGATATCAAATCTTCCAGATTATTTTATTAGTCCACTTTATGTTTACTTCTCTTTGACAGACTATGCAGTCAAAGGATCACTGCAGGCAGATACCGAGTTTAATGCACCAGGAATTCAGCATTCTGTGAATTTGTAGGGGGCGAAAATGAACGGATATAGCTATGGACAGTCAAGTCGCAGAAGCTCGTCGTTCAGAAACTGACTTACGTGCCCCCATTTTCATTCGCATCCACAGATGCTTCATACTCCAAACGTCCATTCGAATCCCGATGCCTGCATATCTCTTTTGATAACCACCCATACATCTTTTTTCTTTCTTACCATTCGCAGGTCCTTTTGCTTATTTTCAATAACATCGATGTATAATTTCTCGCAAGCATTCCTTTTCTCGAGAACTCCAATTTTGTTCACTTTTCTTGTCCTACATAAATATAGAATATATAAAGTAATCTAAACATATTTAAATAATTTACTATCAAATTACTTAGTTTTTCCATTTTAACGCGTAACGACGTAAATAATTTCAAGTAAACGGTTAATTAGCAGATAGTTTATAACAACTGTATCCAAACAACTTGGAGGAGAAGTAGCAAACTCTTGCTGGAAAAATTTTTACTTGCAACAACTTGTCAGTAATAAAAACATCTGACCCCAAAAATATGTGAACTACTTTAATGTTGTTTTATTACATATGTTGCAAAGAAAACCCAGTTTAGAATGGAAATGGAAATCCCCACAGAGAAGTTTTAAATTGAAGTCTACATACATTAGGAGTTTACGTTACAAAAACCAAGTAAAAATTAGGCTGTTTCAGAGAATAAGACGCTTACTCTCTCAAAGCCAGAAACATATTGAGTTTTCTCGCTAACAGGAATTAGTAAACATTTGAAAGCAAGCCCTCACAGTTGCATTTGAATTTATGCTTCTGAACCATTTTACTTATACAGTTTTTTTATACCCGAGCGCACTGGTGGTGCCCAATACATACTCTGTTCATCTAACGGTTGTTTGTAACAGCATAAAGCAACCGAGATAGATATATACATATACATACATATATACCAAAATCCTTAGAATTAGCGGAGTCGATTAAGCCATGACAGTCTGTCCGTCCGTCAGTCGGATAACTCGAGTAAATATTGAGCTATCTTAACGATACTTGGTATACACATTGCCCTGAACCCAAGGTACTTTGGTATTGCAAATGGGCGAAATCGAATTTCAGTAACTGTTTCAGACAATTTGCCCGAATTTGATACATAGGATTGGGTTTGGGAAAGGAATAAACGTTCAACTTTTTTTTAAATGGCCGTGCCACCGCCCACTTTATAAGAAAGACTTATATATTCGAAACTACTTGACCACGTTTGGTACACATATTCCATTTGAAGTCAATAAGCAAAATTACGAAAATTCTTAAAATCGTACAAAACCCCCGCCCACGTGTAATTTTCAGAAAATAAAAAAAACGCGATATTTAAGTCATCATTCAAGACAATTCGCTCAAACTCAATATGAATAGAAACCGTACTACCAAACTCTACCAAATTTAGTACACATATTGCATTTCAAGTCACCAACCAAAATTTTGAAAATTAAGTAAAAATTTCTCAAGTGGCCCCCTCAATTTTCACAAAGTGGCAAATTTTTAAATAAGTATTTGCATTTTATCCCTTGAATATTCACAAATATATCAGTAAAATATTTCACCGATATTCGATTTTTTTATAACATTTTTTGTTAATTTAATATTTATGAACTTTATTTTTGTAAAAGTGATTGCAGCCAAAGTTTTCGTACGAATTTGATGAAACTTGGTGAATATAAAAAAAAAGTTTTCTAAAAGACTACAAAAACAAAATTAAAAAATTTTAATTTTTTTAAATTTTTTTAAAACTTCTCATTGTGATTTTTATCTTATTTAGGTCTCAAATTGTTCCTTACAATATTGGTTACTAATGTGAGCAAAAAACTTTTTGAGCAACCATAAGGCTCCTTCGATATTTAATTTTTTTTACCCACTCCACCGACTACCTACATACCGATACATAATATTTATATTTTTCAAAGCGGCAAAATGAATGATGTTTGTTGTTGTAGTAAATTACGAAGGCAAATGTTTATTAATATTCATCACTTTGCATTTTTTCTTTTGTTTTTTACAGTTGTTTTGTGTTGTTTTAAATATAATATTTATGGTAGATTTCACGTCCTCTGAAAAAATCTTGCATTCTATATTCTCTTCATCTAATGGCGACATCGCACCCATACGTAATTTATTATCGGGAAAATGGGCAAGTAAAAAACCTTAATTTCGTGGTAGTTTCGGAGAAAAATTGTCATGATGCAAGCGCAGTGCACTTATTTAACTCGAAGGTTGTTAAATTTATTGGAGTTAAATTACCAAATTTAAATATAAAACAAATTTACTATTTTTCTGATGGAGCTGCGTCGCAGTATAAAAACAAGTTTAACTTTGCAAATTTGGCACTCCATGAGAGTGATTTTAATATTAAGGCAGAATGGATTTTTTTTTGCAACATCACACGGAAAAGGAGCTTGCGATGGAATCGGTGGAACCGTGAAAAGACACGCGCATAGGGCCAGTTTGCAGCGATTCAATAGCAATAGAATTACCTCTGCCCAAGAACTTTACCATTGGGCGCAAAACTTCTTCAAACATATTTTTTTCGAATTTTGTTCGGTTAATGAACATGATATTCACGACAGACATTATGAAACTCTATTTGAAAAGTCAGTGGTAATTAAAAATACACTACCCTTTCATCACTATATCCCATTAGATGAAGAGAATATAGAATGTAAGATTTTTTCAGAGGACGTGAAATCTACCATAAATATTATATTTAAAACAACACAAAACAACTGTAAAAAAACAGAAAAAATGCAAAGTGATGAATATTAATAAACATTTGCCTTCGTAATTTACTACAACAACAAACATCATTCATTTTGCCGCTTTGAAAAATATAAATATTATGTATCGGTATGTAGGTAGTCGGTGGAGTGGGTAAAAAAAATTAAATATCGAAGGAGCCTTATGGTTGCTCAAAAATTTTTTTGCTCACATTAGTAACCAATATTGTAAGGAACAATTTGAGACCTAAATGCGATAAAAATCACAATGAGAAGTTTTAAAAAAATTTAATAAAAAAAAGAAAGTTATATAAAATTTAAAAAAATTAAAATTTTTTAATTTTGTTTTTGTAGTCTTTTAGAAAACTTTTTTTTTATACTCACCAAGTTTCATCAAATTCGTACGAAAACTTTGGCTGCAATCACTTTTACAAAAATAAAGTTCATAAATATTAAATTAACAAAAAATGTTATAAAAAAATCGAATATTGGCGAAATATTTTACTGATATATTTGTGAATATTCAAGGGATAAAATGCAAATACTTATTTAAAAATTTGCCACTTTGTGAAAATTGAGGGGGCCACTTCAGAAATTTTTACTCAATTGTTAAAATCGTGCAAAAACCAACAAATAAAAAAGGCGATATTTAAGACAGCATTAAAGACATCTCGCTCAAATTTATATGAAGGATGAGGAGGTACCAACAAACATACCAAATCAAATTTGGAAACGGGCACCAAATTTGGTAGACACATCGCATTTGATGTGAGTAAGCAAAATTAAAAAATTGTACAAATAGAACCAAAACAACGGCCACTTTTCATATAACGGTAATTTTCAAAAATCAAAAAACTCGATATTTAAGTAATTACATACTGATGAGAATTTGTTTAATTTAATATGTAGAATGAGGTTCCACAAGAAAATACACGTAATAAAAATAATTGGTAATAGGCGTAGCATTGCCCACTTTCGAACAAGTAGGTATGTACATATATCTCAAAAACTATGCCGCCAAACTCCACCAAATTTGAAGCACTCATTGCATTTTAAGTCAATAAGCAAAATTTCGAAACTTGTAAAAATCGTTCAAAAGCCATGCCCACCTCTCATATAATAGTAAAAACAAATTCAAAAAGTCCGATACTTATTAACTACATATGCAAGGTAATTTCCTCAAATTTGATAGACAAGATTGATTATGAAATACATAGAATCATAAATGTTGGGAATGACCATGGTATCGCCCACTTTAGAGCAAATAGGTATATCTTCGAAAATTCTTTGTCAAATCCTACAATATTACGTACACTTTACATTTCTATTCACAAAGCACAATTTTGAAAATTATAGAAATCAGAATAAAGCCACGCTCATCTCTCATCTAACGGTATTCTACAACAAACCAAAATATTCAATATTTTACTAAATCATGCCGCGAATTTTTTCAAATTTGGTACAAAGAATTTAATTGGGGAGAGAAATAATTACAGAATCAAAATTTTGGAAAACGAGTGGTACGTTAAAATCATATTAACCTTTTGCTTTTACTTAAATCAATAAACGTCGTTTAAGGTTTCAAAATGATGTAACACTAGCATATCCATATCCATTGCTTTGATGCGCCAATTAAGACATATTTTTTAGATATTGAATTGTGCTTTTGGGATTATATACCTTGATCTAAAGAAAATATGTATGTATCGGCTTGCTTTGATGCGCCAATTCAGACATCGAATATCATATACTTACTTACTTAATTGGCAAAATAGCCGCTTAAGCGATTTTGGCCGACCTTCTACAATTTGTGGTGTGCGTCTTGATGTTTTAACACAAATTGAGGGACCTACCGTTTTACGCCGACTCCGAACGGCGAATGTTTTGTTTTGTGAGAAGTTTTTTTCCTGGCAGAAATACACTCGTAGGTTTGCCATTGCCTGCCGAGGGGCGACCGCTATTAGAAAAAACTTTTCTTTTTCGAACCCGGACGCGCACACTCTTAGTTAGGCCACTCGTAGTTAGGCCATTTTGGAATACATTTAAAAAAAAACTATATTGATAGGAACTGAGGGTTAGGCCATTTTGGCTCCATTAATTAAAACATACAAAATTTCTTCAGATAAATAATAAAAATAATTTTTAGCGTATCAAATAATACAAATTAATAATAATAATAATTCGTCTTCTTCCTGAATATTTTTGTCTTCGGCTCTCGAATTTATTTTTAAATGATTATAAAATGCATGCTTCATAGGAGGTATGAACTCTTTGAGATCCTATAAATCCTTAAACTTTGCAACTTCAATGAATCTTCCTCCAGGATAAAGCGGTTCCAATTCCAAATCTACGAACTTGCTGGAATTCCTCTTTGAAATATCAATTTCTTGAAATAAATCATCTATGTTATTTGAATATTTGTATTGAATTATAAATGACTTCACATTTTGGAATCGAAGCCACTGAATCTGTTGAGTCGCAGTGTTTACCCGCGACGAGTGGGTAATTTAATTTGTCTACCTGATTCATACGCAATACTGACAACACTGATGAAAGGATAACACTGGAAACACCGTTTCTTTGTTCTCCATTTTCGTGCATAGCTGTGAAATATTTCCGCCAGCAACTGGATTTTACTTTCTTTTCTACTGGATCGCTGGAGTAAGCAGACGTGACTGGAGTTCCCCTTTAATTAATTCTGGTGATTATAACGGGCCTTTGTACGGCCAAACACAAGTGAAAGAAATAAAATTTTTAGTTGATATAAGATAAATTGTAAATGGAATGAAATTTAATGTGCATATGTAACTGAATTTAAATAAATTTCAGAATTTAGCAAATCTGTAAACTGAACAGCGAACATTGGAATATAGCGGAAATAACGGATAACTCCATTGCGGCTGAAACCATTGTTTGGGAGAAATATCCAATTGTTTTTGGCTACACCACGTTGCAACCTCATAACCTCACATTTCAAATGGCTTGAAAATGAATGAACGAGACGATGAAATACCGCCATCTGTTACTTCAGGGGCATTACGTGTGCAGACCGACGGCTCTATTCCACCGCCACCTGCACCCAGCACACTCGCGCAATCGAGCGCCTTCACAGCCAACGATCATGACGCAGCAAGCAGCACACACGCCCCAATCGGCGCCACAGCACAAATTGCTGGGCGCACGCCAACTGAGGCACACGCGCAAATATCTGCGCTCTCGACGGTGAAAGGTAAGTTTGCAGAGGTGCCCGTATAGCGGCATCGAAATCACGCCGTGACTTAGGTGAAGCTCTATCTCCTATAAAGGAAGGAGGAGCAATGTCGGCAGAAACTTCGCCTCCACGTACTCGCTCAGGGGTTATATGCACGTACTGAAAAAATTCGAAAGCGCGCTCGTTTAACGCGCGCAAGTGACTCAGCTAATCTTCCTGTTAATTCGCACGACTTAAATACCGAATTCGCTAGTCTCGGTGTGCGGGATAGGCCTGCGACGACAGCACCGCAGCCAATGTGTATTAACGCAAACGGGACTTCAGTTCAATCTCGCCTAGCTTATTGTAATGAAAATTTAGTACAACCTAATGTGTTTTCAAATCATGGGCGACCAGCTGTAGACCCCTACAATGGGAGAGGGGCTTACGGCTATCCTATTGCAACGTACGCACCAAGCATGTGTACATTTTCTAATGGCGCAGCTCCCACACTCGCGCCCTTACCAAATATAGGGTTAGGTTATAATGCTAACTAAATACTGCCGTCTGTGAGTATGACCGCACCTGGAGCACAACCCAATGCTACGTTGAACCGTACAGTGCCTGCAGCCTCGCACCCCTCTACTCGTAATTTAGCCTACAATGAAAATTTTTTGAACGTTATGCAGAATTCAAGGGCAGATATAAACTTATCTGATTCCCATGTCGCCGCTCGTCAGGTTATGAGTAAGGATCTGCCCATTTTCTCGGGCAATCCTGAAGAGTGGCCACATTTCATCACCAATTATGACCAGTCCACCGAAAGGTGTGGATTTACCGAACAGGAAAACTTGATACGTCTTCAGAAGTGCCTCAGAGGCCCTGCCTTGGAGGCTGTGCGGGGAAAATTGATTCTGTCGAGTACTGTGTCATTAGCAATTGAGACACTTCGTATGTTGTATGGACGACTGGATGTAATTCATCAAACTTTTCAAAGAAAATTGAGACTTCAGCCAACTGTTAGGATGGAGAAATTAGATTCGCTAATTAATTTCGCTCTAGCCGTCCAGAATTATCGTGCGACTATGCAGGCTATCGGTTTGGAGGATTACTTGAATGATGCTATGTTATTAAATGAGTTAGTATTGAAATTGCCGTCTGACCTTAAATTAGATTGGGGTCGCTACAGAGTAACGCGTCCTCGCGTCGATATAACAGTTTCCGACGAATGGCTTTTCAACATTGCAACCAGCGCTAGTGAAGTGGCGCCACTTAGTTCTCCACTTCCGGCGCTGAACACCAGGGAGGAAAGAAGAGCAGGTCGTAGGCAACGAATTATGTTGCACGACGTAATTGTAACTGAGACTGAACGACATAACTGTCCCAAATGTTTTCAAGGTCATCTGGTTGGCCTTGACAACTTGCAGCTCGCCTTACCTAAAAAAATTAGAAGGAGCGTCGACGACGAACTAATCGCTGCGCGATGCAAAATAGGCTGGTCGGTATATGGTCGTAACGATGTTAACGAATATGTACCGAAACGAATAATGCACATTTGTCCGTGTCCAAGGGACGACCGCATCGAGGAGCTTGTGAAGTCACACTTTTCATTGGAATCCATCGGGATTCGTGAAACGGCTCAACTTACATTAAAGGAAGATGAACGCTGCCACCAAATAATGCCATCAACTACAAAGTACCTCAAGTCGGAGAAGCGCTGGCAGACGGGCTGCTTTGGAGGCATGACAATATATTCTTTTCCGATGGCGCGGCGGCGGCTACAATGTCTTGAAGCAAAGATGACTCGTAATCCTATCCTTCACGACTTTATGGTAGCCACCATTCGCGACTACCTGCAAAAGGGCTACGTAAAGAAGCTAGCAAAAGAAGAGGTATCGATAAGCGGAAAGTCCTGGTACATTCCAATATTTACCGTTACAAACGTGAACAAAAATAAAACTAGGCTGGTGTGGGATGCTGCAGCTGCAGTAAATAATTCCGCTTTAAATTCTGTGCTCATGAAAGGCCCAGACCTGTTGAAGTCCTTATTTGGAGTGCTGATTCGTTTTCGCGAGCATCCCATAGTCCTGTGTGGTGACATACGGGAAATGTATCACCAAATTCGCGTCATAAAGGAAGATCAAGCAGCACAAAAATTTCTTTGGCGAGATGGCGATGCATCGAAAGACCCTGACATTTATGTGATGCAGGTCAAGACGTTAGATGCCACATGCTTGCCCTCCATTGCAAACTACATCAAGGACGAAAATACACGCCGCTTCCAACGAGAACATCCATCGGCGGTCAAAGGTTCTTGGCATGTGGTGGTCTACAGGTGCGGATTTACTGCGATCTTTTGAGAAATTTCCAAAGGACGTATTCGACGAAAGAAAAATTCCAACAAAGCGACAAATCGAGAAACGTCGTGCTGTGCGGTCGTGTTTTTTTTTGCGCTCCAGTTATTTCTCCTGTAATTATTATCATAATTATTGTTACTTTATTTTGACATCTTGCCTAGTGCAATGAGACAGTGACTCTTGTCGTTTCAAATAAAATTGAAGTGAATTATTACCTATCACTATGCCGTGTGTTTGCAATCAAAAAGTTGATCGCACGCAAGCCAAAGTGCAATGCAAAAATTGTAACGAATTATATCATCTCAACTGTGTTGGTATTCTGCCTGCCGATTTAGAATATCTTGCAAATTCTAACAACAAATATATTTGCAAAAAGTGCGCGGCTGTTCGCCGAAAATCTCTTCGCTCTCCCCCACTTCAGGCTAACCGGGATGAAATCGCGAGTTCGAAAAATATTTCGAATAATATATCGTTTAATTTGCCTTCTCCCGCTAACATTACGAATTACTCTAACTCATCTCATCAGCAACAACTGCCAAAAATAACGCTTACTTCTTGTGATGACTATGATAGTGATGCTAAACAACAACAATTAGCCAACAAATCGTCTAATTCGCCTACTCACGACAATATTACGAGTTATTCTAGTTCATATCATCAACAGCAGTTGCCGAAAACAATGCTTACTCAGTGTGATGTTTATGATAGAGATGTTAAACAACAACTAGCCATTCTACCAACGATCCTCAGCGAGCTCAAAGTACTTAGTTCCGAGCAAGCGCGTGCGGTTGCTGAGGTTCATGCTCTTCAAGAAGATAAACAGCTCTTAATTGACAAAACAACTCAACTGCACTCTGAATTATTAGCCTTGCGTAAACTTCATTCTGAGGACGTTCTCGTCGCTCTTGCTTCACTCACTGCCGAGGTTAACGAACTGCGCCAAAATGCTCTACACTGCAAGTGCGCATATACAAACAAGTCAACTGAACTGAGCTTGACTGTGGCTGCCTCGAATTCTGCCGACGCAACTGCTACTGCTGTTTCTGCTTCTCCAGTGTTCGATGCTGTCTCTCTGGCTTCTGGCTCTCTTACATCCGCTTATGTTGATGTCAATGCTTCGCAGCCTAGTGGTGATCCTCTTGTTCACACTGTTTTTACACCGACTAGTGCAGTCGTCAATGCGCTACCTGATAAGCCATGCTGCACTACCGCTGCCGCTCTCCAATTGGATACAAATAAAAAAGCAATACCTTCACGCTCTACTTCTCCGGCTGTGAGTAATGTAGTCGCCGTCGACACTCGCAATGCTTCTAGGCTGAGTTATGCGAATGCATTAGGGTCTGCCAAAAGTCCTGCACCAGGAGTACCAACCGTTGACATCCGTAACAACGCTGCTACAGAACACCAAGCAAATAACAATAATCGCACTAAAGCCGCTAATCCTAATGCCAAGAGAATCGATGATTTGCGTGTTATTGGTTCTAATGTTAACACCGAACTGAATGTTGCCGTTCTGAAGAAGGTTGCCGTTCGTAGGAAGTGGCTTCATTTATCTTCCTTTAAGCCTTCCGTAAGCTGTAATGACATACTCGATTATGTTGAAAAACATTCAGGTATCAAAAAACAATCTCTACTTTGTCATAAACTCGTCAAAAAGGAGGCCTCAATGGATGATCTGGAACATGTCAATTTTAAACTAGCTGTCGCCGAGGATTTGTTTCCTAAATTGCTTAAGCCTGATATCTGGCCTGCAAACGTCACTGTTCACCCTTTTCGGTTTTTTCAACGAAAAGGAGATCAGCCATCTCCAACCTAGTTTCTCGTCGTTCGGTGAATAATGTTAAGATATATTTCCAAAACGTGTCTGGAATGAGGACGAAAGCAAGTGTGGTTCATAGACTAAGTTCACACTTAGAGTACGATGTTTTCGTTATAATTGAGAGCTGGTTAAATCCGAATTTCTACGACTCTGAATTTTTCGACCCAAACCTGTATAATGTATTTCGGAAGGATAGAGATGAATCGAAAACTGGTTGTTGCAGAGGAGGTGGAATTTTAATTGCCGTCCAGCGTAAATACAACTCGTCCTTAGTCCAACTACAGAACTCTGATACTATCCTTGACCAACTCTGTATTAACGTGAGATGCTCGTCTGGACGACTTTTCCTGTGCGCATCATATATTCCGCCGAACAGTAGTAGCTTAATTTACAAATCTCACATGGAGAATGTAGTATATCTTAGTTCCAGAATAGGCGATCATCATCTATGTGTCTTAGGTGATTTTAATCTGAGTTCTGTATCCTGGCGTAAATCGAACAATTCATTAGTGCTGTCTCCAGCAAACGCATCAAACGAATGCGATCTGTTTACGATAGACAGTCTCTTAAGCATTGGTTTATCTCAAATTAATAGTTACTTTAATAAGTTAAATCGCCTTTTAGATTTAATATTTTTAAGCAATAATTTAAACTATCAGCTAACTGAGTGCAACTCACCTATATCTGTGAGTAATATGCACCACATTCCGCTAGTCTTAAGCTTACATTCTTATGAATTTTATACTGCTCCTGTTGATGGTATCAGGCCAATATTCAACTATAACATGTGTGACTTTGACCATTTGAATTCAGTGTTAACGGGCTATAACTTGCCTGTTTTTCTTGGTAATTTAGGCACATCAAGCGCTTTTAAAGCTTTTAAATCTTGCATCTATGAGTTGTGTTTAGATCTCATTCCTACTTTTCCCAGAAAGGCCTACACTCTTCCTTGGTATACGAAAGAACTGAAGCATCTCAAAAATCGTAAAAATAAATTTTATAAAAAAAAAAAAAACCTTCGAATTCCTCTGCTTATAATGAACTATACCAATTTTATCTGAAAAAGTTTAATGTCCTCGATAAGTTTCTTTATAAAAAGTATATAAATAATCAAGAAGCTAATATCAAAAATAACCCTAAGGCTTTTTGGAGCTATATCAAATCCAAGAAGGCTACTTCTAATATACCTTCATCGGTTTACTATCGGGTGTTTTTTTTAGGGGTATAGAACTTCGAATTGAAATAAAACACAAGAAAATCGTTTTAAGGTCCATCAATTTGGCTTTATTGGAAGGATAATTTTATGCCATTAATGTTTAAATATGATTTCGGGCATGTGGCCGCCGCGGCTGGCTCGAATAAAGCCAATTCTACAGGTCCAATTTTCAACCACTTTTTCGAGCATATGGGGCCGTATGTCGGCAATAACGCCACGAATGTTGGCTTCCAATTCCCCTAACGTTTCTGGTTTGTTGGCGTAGACGAGCGACTTCACATATCCCCAAAGAAAATAATCCAATGGTGTCAAATCACACGATCTTGGTGGCCAATTTACAGGTCCATTCCGCGAAATTATGCGCTCATCGAATGTTTCCTTCAATAAATCGATTGTGACGTGCGCTGTGTGGCATGTAGCGCCGTCTTGTTGGAATCACAACTCATCCACATTCATGCCATCCAATTCGGGAACAAAATAGTCGGTTATCATGGCTCTATACCGGTCTCCATTAACGGTAACTGCCTCTCCAGCATTATTGCGGAAGAAGTATGGCCCAATGACTCCACCAGCCCATAGAGCACACCAAACAGTCAGTTTTTGTGGATGTAATGGCGTTTCAGGGGTCTCGTGTGGATTCTCTTCACTCCAAATGCGGCAATTTTGCTTGTTGACGTAGCCATTCAACCAAAAATGAGCCTCATCACTGAACAAAATTTTGCGATGAAAATCAGCATCGAGATCAATCTCATTTTCGGCCCATACACCAAAATCACGACGTATTGCATGGTCTCGCGGCTTTAATTCTTGCACAAGCTGGATCTTGTAAGGTCGCAAGCCAAGATCTTTGCGCAAAATCTTCCATAAAGTTGATGGACAAAGCTCCAATTGCTGTGCACGGTGGCGAATCGATTCATTCGGGTCCTCTTCAACACTTTGCTCTACAGCGGCAATTGTTTCTTCGGTGCGCACTGTTCGACGTCTCTGCGGATGCGTATTATCACATAGAGTAAACGTAGTGCGAAAACGATCCATGGTTAACCGAATTAATTGCTCTGATGGACGATTATGTCGACCATAAAATTGACGGAGCTCGCGGTAAACTTCGCGAACTGAACCATTATTTTCGAAATAAATTTGCACGATTTGCAAGCGTTGTTCTTTTGTCAACCTGTTCATGATGAAATGGCAAACCAAACTGAACATAAATGACATTAGAGTTGCCAGATTTGACCACAAAATGCCAGTTTTATCTCTATTCGAAAAACAAACCTGTAAAAAAAACACCCGATACAAAGAAAAATACGCAAATACCCCTATTGCGGCAGCAAATCTTTTCGCTGAGTATTTTTGCTCAAATTTTGTGTCTGAGTTGGATCATGTCACCAGTCCCGCTCGCATGTGTGTCTCCGACTCTACCCTATCGTTTGGGTCGGTTACTTTATCGGCTGAAGACATTGAAAAAGGCATTCAGTCTTTAAAATTCTCCAAACAAATGTCCCGCTCTTATAGAACCCTTAACGCTAATTTTTAATAAGTCTCTGTCCAATGGCGAGTTTATTGATGATTGGAAAAATGCTTCTATAACCCCAATTTTCAAAAGTGGTAATAAGAATGACGTTAGCAATTATCGCCCAATTTCGAAATTGTCTACTGTCTCTAAAATCTTCGAGTGCGTTATTAAAGAGAAGTTGTCTTTCTCAGTCAGTACCTTGATTAGCCCAAATCAACATGGATTCGTCAGTGGCCGGTCAACTGTATCTAATCTTGCAGTTTTTACTGCGGACTGCTTTGCAGCCTTTCAGGATGGGCATCAGGTTGATGCGATCTATACAGACTTCTCTAAAGCCTTTGATAGGGTCTCCCATAAACATTTAGTGGCTAAGTTATCGGAAATGGGTTTTCACTCCACTTTTCTGCAGTGGATTCGTTCTTATTTGTCTAATAGACAATGCGTAGTCGCCTTTGACAATGTTTCTTCTCAGCCCTTCGTTGCGATGTCAGGCGTCCCCCAGGGTAGTATACTGGGACCTTTACTATTCATTTTATTTATTACCGATATCAGTTCCTGCTTCCAAACATCTAAATTTCTTTTATATGCTGACGATCTTAAAATTTACTCTTCAGTCAGAAGTTTTCAGGACACCTGCGCATTACAACTAGAGCTTGATAAGCTCTACTCGTGGTGCTCTCGAAATCAGCTTTTTCTGAATGTAAAAAAGTGTTTCCATTCCACATTTACCAGAAAGTATAACCCGTTCCAAACTACGTATCAAATTTCGGGTTCATCCCTCGATCACGTTAATGAGTTCAAAGATTTGGGTGTATATTTTGATACCAAACTTAGGTTCACCACCCACGTTAATTATGCTGTCTCTAAATCGTACGCTATGTTAGCTTTTGTTCGACGTAACTTTTTTGCTTTCTCAGATCCATACACTCTCAAGTTATTATATACCACCTTAGTAAGATCCAGGTTAGATTATGCAGCCTTCATTTGGAGACCATATCACTACTCATATTAACCGTATAGAGCGAATCCAAAAAATATTTATTAAATTTGCACTACGTTCTTTAAACTTTACTGATCCCATACCTCCCTACGAATCCCGCTGTCACCTCTTATCCTTGAAAACTTTACAATCCAGATCTTCTTTCCTTTCTTGGAGTTTTGTAATGAATCTGCTAAATGGTACAGTTGACTGCCCTGCCCTACTGGGGAAATTAAACTTTTTCATTCCCGCTCGGAATCTCCGACACGTCCCCTTGTTTTACACTGAGCATCCTAAATTTGATTACATCAAATTTCCTCCTATGTCAAGAACAGTGTCTGAATTAAATAATGTTCCGAACTTGGACCCGTCTTCATCGCCTGGAGCAGTCCGGAGCTTACTGTATAATTATTTTAACTAGTTTCTAAGTAATTGTTCTCTATAGTCAGTAAGAAATTAATTGTTTCATTTGACTTAAAATAAAATAAATAAAAATAAATAAATTCTGCGCGTTGTAATGAAGGTTTTTGATCCTCTGGGACTCTTAGGATTCTTTATAGTCTATGCAAAAATTTTGATACAAGAAATTTGGCTGTCGGGCGTTTCATGGGACGAACCAATAGGGCCGAACGAACTTGAGAAATGGTGGCGAAGTGTGCGCATAGCACGTTGTTATCCGCTCGTTAGTAGCGCCGATCGAATAGATATGCATACGTTTGTGGATGCCAGTGTCGATGCTTACGCCACAGTTGTATATTTGCGAGCGATACGAAAAGCCGAAATCGCTTGCAGTTTAGTTATGTCAAAAACTTGTGTTGCTCCACTTAAACCAATATCAATTTCAATACTTGAATTGATGGCAGCCATACTGGGGCTGCGCCTGTCAAAGTTTCTATTAAATGAGTTGTCTTTGCGTATCGACCGGCGAATCTTCTGGTCAGACTCCAAAAATGTACTGCAGTGGATAAGATCAGATGCTAGAAAATTCCAGCAGTTTGTTGCAGTGCGCATAGGAGAAATTTTGGAAGACTCTCAAGTTAACGAATGGCGATGGGTGCCATCACTACAAAAAGTGGCCGATGAAGGTACTAAATGGACTGCTGATCCAAATTTCACCAATGAATTCAGGTGGTTCATTGGACCAGAATTTCTGTTTCTATCGGAGGACCAGTGGCCGAAAGCTGACTTTGGCAATTTGGTCGAAAATTCGAACGAGTTAATTTGCCATATTGACTCGACGCAGCGAGTTGCGTCAGTATCGACAGTAGTCAGCCCAGATCCCCAACGATTTAGCAAATGGGAAAAATTACGACGAACGCAAGGGTTCGTATTGGGATTCCTACGTATGATAGCCCGGAATAGCAATCGGTCGGCGAAATTTAATCCTTATACGAACTGTCAAGAATCATCTTACGTTGAAGAAATCCGTTGTCTTGCAAGCGGTAACTCTGTTTCTCGTAGGAGCACTATTTACAAATTCTCACCGTATCTGGACGAAACAGGTATGTTGAGAGTGAAAAGGCGCATCGCTGCTGTGAAGGACGATTCCTATAATACTCGGCGGCCAATTATCTTGCCGCGACACCACCAGGTAACTCATCTCATTACTGATTTTTATCACCGCAGATTTCACCTCCATCTCAATGAAATTGTTGTGAATGAAATAAGGCAGCTCTACTGTGTGAGTGGACTAAGAGCGTTGGTTCGAGCTACTGCCAAACGATGTCAGCAATGCCGTAATCGACGTGCAGCGCCGCGCCCGCCGCTAATGGGGAACCTACCACTACTTCGGGCCCCTAGATATTGTGATTGGAAGAAGAATAGAAAAGCGATGGGGGGTTCTGGTCATATGTCTCACAATCCGTGCAGTGCATTTGGAGATTGCGCCTTCACTATCTACGGATTCGTTTTTGATTATACTTAAACAGTTTATTGCTCGCCGGGGTGCACCAAGATGCATTTGGTCTGACAATGGTACAAATTTTCGAGGAGCGAGTCGCGTTTTGCATAACGAAATTGAGCGCCTTTCCACGGGGATATTGAGTCGCAGCGTGTACCCGTGGCGAGTGGGTAGTTTAATTTGTCTACCTGATTCATACGCAATACTGACAACACTGATGAGAGGATAACACTGGAAACACCGTTTCTTTGTTCTCCATTTTCGTGCATAGCTGTCAAATATTTCCGCCGGAGTAAGCAGACGTGATTGGAGTTCCTCTTTAATTAATTCTGGTGATGATAACGGGCCTTTGTACGGCCAAACACAAGTGTAAGAAATAAAATTTTTAGTTGATATAAGATAAATTGTAAATGGAATGAATTTTATGTGCATATGTAACTGAATTTAAATAAATTTCAGAATTTAGCAAATCTGAAAACTGAACAGCTGAAATTACTGCTACAGAATCTTAAGCCATTCAAGTTTTGAAGGCTTGTCTGCGGAGATTTTTCTGTTTTCTCACTAGTTCCTCGATTAGGGATATGCTTTTAATATCATCTTTACCAAGTGAAATGGTTATCTTTTTTTTGCCGCGATGATTACACGAGCCCAATCATCAGGCGTAAAATAATATTTTTTTACTTATAATATTTTTTTCCTTTTCAATGAGTCCAAAATTTTGATCGCATTGTAGGAATGAGTGGCCAGATACTAAATATTTGTGGTCTATATGTTCCACTGGGAAGGTCGAATTATTGACCATGTATGTACAAATAGTGCTTATTCTTATGTTCCGATTTTGGCAACCACATTGATCGCTATACATTATTAAGTTCTTACATTTGACATTGGCTATCACGTAATGCATAATGCAGGTCCCTATTTCCTGTGAGCCACGTGAAGCTATTCCCTCATTCCAGGTACCTATACATGAATGACTTATTCGTGATAAGGTCATGAATACCAAGACAATAGGTCCATAGCTGTCTTTTGTAGTAAGCTACACCTGTGGAAATGACTGGTGTCGGCAGAGTTTTCTTAAGACCAAATGCTATAACTGCATATTCTTCCTTGTTAAGTTTTGAGTCCAATTGCTAGCTGATTCAGCTTTTCGGTGATTTAAATCTCTTCCGCTCGTAATCCTTTCCTTTTCAGAAGGATCACCAGCGGCTTCGATTTTCACTTTAAAAGAATCACATTTTTCGAAAATGCAAATTAAGGTTTTCTGAAAAGATTTTGGTGAAAACGAATTTAGATACAACTTTGTCCATTTTTACAGTTCCAGGATACAGCTCGTACATAATCGATATGTTTAAGGTAGGTGCGAGAAATTCTCTTTGAATATTGACATTATTTACTCCACGAAGTTTGTAAATTCTTGTACTAGATCTTCGGCTTTCGCCAACAGACTTCTTATAAGATCTTGTTTCAATTACTGCAATTTGTCCACATAAATAAGCATTTTGCAAATCAAGATCACCAATTTTATAAAAATTTTCAAAAATACTTCGCAAAATATTCTCACTGAAATGCTGATGACATTTTAACGGGCATGGACATTCAAATGCATTAAGTGTTTTAGCTGGCTTCAGAACTCTTTTTACAGTTTTATAAAATTTTCCGGAATTTCTCTGAATTTTACTTACGTGTTTTTTCCAGTTATATTTGCTGGCAATCCGTTTTCTAGTAGATATTTTCAATTCATTGCTGCTTTCAACTTCGATATCTGGTTCAGCGGACCTGCTTTCATTTTGTGTTATTCCGATCTGGGATTCTGTTGCCGCAAGTCCCAATGGCCCAGGCAATGTATCTTCAGAAGAGCGTGATGAAATTGATGACCCACTTGGTGTTGGGACGTACTCCGATCCAGAAATTTCGAGTCAGCATCAGACATGTTTATTCAAGTACTATTTTTTTTTCTTGCTAATACATTTTCAATTAAAAAAACTGATAACAAGGCGAATTTATACCAGGTGGTGTCAGTAGGGCAAAAACAAAACAAACATGTATAATGTCTTAGCTTTAGCGCCTTGAACTGCCCAACAAAGATACCAATTTGACACATGATGCCGTGAGACGAAAACAACTTCAATATTCATTCAAAAATTTGAACACCCATGGCAAACTTGATTTATTTTTCGAATATACTCTTGACTAAAACGTAACATGCGTTTTTGGCCTAACCCACACATATTTTTTTATTTTTATATATTTCTAGGATTCGATTTGGCCTAAGCGGCTTAGGTTATTATGGCATCCACATTTTTTTGAACTTTGCATAGAGGAAAAACAGTTTTCAGCAGGTAGTATAACCTGTGTTATACTATGCAATAGGGAGTTTTTTTAGTATTTATTTCAAAAGGTTTCGGCTAGATCAGCATAGTCAGTTTAATTTTTTTTTTTAAATGAGGGTTAAGCCGTTTTGGCGCTGAGCGCCTCATATGTGTGTATGTATTAGTATATACACATATCTTTCATCTGCACCAAATAGTTGCAACTATAAGACGAATTCAAATTTTGTCTTCCATGGGGGCATGGCACCGCCAACTTTTCCAAATTTATATATACTTTATGTTCGGCGCATGGATTACTTGAACCTACTGTGCAAATTACATAAATATCGGTTCAGTAAGTTGGACACCTATAAGGTACTCATACTCATTTTTATATATAAGATTAACTTTGAAATAAAAACATGCATCGGGTATTTAAAGTTCGGTTGAATTTGAACTTAGACTCTTCTTTATTTTTTATACGCAAGCAGTGATCCCCAGGGTTTTATAACTTTATTCACTTAAAGGGTTTTTGTAACATCAAAAGATAGATAATGATATAGGCGCGCTTTTACATTTGAACTTAGTAAAAATCCTTTTGAAAAGTCATATTTGTCACTTGAATGTCAGCATGGCATGTTTGAAATAAAAACTTGCGCCGGGTATTTAAAGTTCGGTTGCACCCGAACTTAGACTCTTCCTTACTTGTTTGTTTTACCCTTGTTCGTTAATAAATCGCTTCTTCTGTCGTTCATAAATCACTCATATTTAAGGTTTCGCAAATTTATAATTTGAAATATCGAAATGTTTTGCTGACTCCAATCCAATGCAACCATATGCCACAATCAGGTGTTTTATTTGCTTGTGCTGGGACACATTTTCCCAGCACGAATTAGCAATTTCCCCTCCAAATAAAATCTCCAAATTGCGAATGCTTGCAAGTTTTGCATGCTTTTTGCCTAAACGAACGCGATAGATGCAAGCGGCACAATCTTGTACAAGTTATGTGCCAAACGAACACTCTCATTGTAACTGAAGGTGCAGTATGTTACAGAACACGAATAAAATTCTCGATTTGGCTTCTCAAAAACCGTAAGACTGTCGTGTTTGAAAAATCGGCTTCGGCTTCGGGCATGTTTTCCTTGTAAAAAAAAGTCAAATAAGACTTTCGGAAAAAACTGAAAAAAATCATTCATTACATAACGAATCGGCCACTTTTCTCAATGAACATCTGCTGCCAAAGAATTGTGAAATTTTTTAATACTTTTTGAAGCGCATATTTCCTGTTGAAAAAAATTACTCTACATATCTGTTTGCTCCTCCATCGAGTGCATCTATTGTCAAATTATTCACAGCTGTAGATCACCTTTGTACCGGTATACGGAATCGGTTCCAAGGTTTAATGGTAGAATAATAAAAATCTAGAATTTTTAAAAATTCTTTGTTTATTTGTAATATTTTAGACTTTGAAACATATTTATGAATTTGTAGGTAGTATGAGGACATAGTTAGTAATTTGATATGCTGCGTGGTTTTTTCTAATTTGAAATAAAACAAAGTGAAAATAAAATTCAAACTTCAATATCACAAAACGTCCGTATTAAAATCGCAGATGAAAACCGAAATTAAAAAGCAACCTACGTTATCCATTGATGCACAGTTATCGGAGCAGAGTCGAGTTTTAAAAAAGGGCAGAAAGTATATGGAAGCTATAGTCCACACTAAAAATTCCTTGCGATCGACAAGGCTTGGGACTTCGCGGAAATAGTGACCTGGAAGAATCACTTTAGAAGAACCCAATCACATCGATGGAAATTTTCTACTAAGATATCGAGCGTTAAGAGATTTGCAGCAAAGAAATCATGTGCCGATGCACTTCGCACAATGGTGTTCAAAATGAACTTATAATCATTTGCTATGGCTTGATATTAAAAGAGCTCATCTATAGGACCACCAAATCCAAAGCTTTCACGATCTTGGCAGATGAGTTGGCGGACATTTCGGGAGTGGAACAAATTTCAATTTGTATCCGGTACATTGATTTAAAAAATGCCACATATGCGATGTGTGAAGCTTTCTTCAGTTTTGTTCCGACTACGCAGTTTACTGGAAAAGGATTGTCAGATTTCATCCTCGATTTTTTGGAATCTTCGGGGATATACTGTAAGCACTTCATCAGCCAATGTCACAACGACGCAAGTGCAACGAATTGAGAATTTCATGGAGCGTAAGCTTACATTCAGGAAAAGTACAAACTAGCTATTTTCACATTGTGCAGCTGATAGTTTCAATTTTATCGTCAGTGCTGCATGCTAAATTGTTCCGGTCAGAGACTCTCTAGGCAAATCCAAAGTGTGTACACTTTTTTCAATTATCCTAAATGTTTGCTCGCACTGCAAGATGCAATTTTTAAGGACGAAAACCTTCAAAATGATTCATTCATCTTGAATACATGGACAGATTCAAAAACAACTGATATAGCGTTTCAGTTTCTAACAGTGATTAAAAACTTAGATTATCAGGATGCGTTGCCAGTGGAGAATGGGGCCGTATGTAGAAGTCCACGCAAGTGGGGAGTCTCTGATCGCCGTTCACCTGGGAGTGGCCCGAACGATTCTTCAGCATGCGGTTCACCCAGCTCACAACTTCCAGGGGATTTCACCCAAGTCTCCTCTGGGTAGCTCCCGAACATCAGTTTGGGAGTGAGCTAAAGTGAGAAATCAAAACTGGGGCCACTCCTACGTTTTCGGTTTAAGGGCCCATCAGGGTTTTGCAGCGTCTGTTCATAAATAGTTGCGGCTGCAAGCGGGCGTCGGACTTGGAGCAAGCGCTCGCTATATAAATGTGTCGTAAAATAAAAAATTGTCGCAACGTTCCGCATACGATCCACGTACGAACGCTGCCCCCGTCACGTTATAAAACTCGTGATAGGCGATTTTAATGACACGGTGGAAAGGGAAGGGATTTTCGGTCCCACAGTCGGTAAATTCAGTCTACACGACGAAACATCCGCTAACAGACTGAGGCTGATCGACTTCGCCGGGGTCCGAAACATGGTAGGATGTAGTACCAGGTTCAAGCATAAAAAGATAAATCATGCTACATGGCTATCCCCTAATCGAAAAACACGAAACCAAACGCAGGGCTGCTTCTAGAGTCTTAGGCGTGCCCATTATTCGAGGAGGTAATATCGGCTCGGTTCATTACCTTGTCGCAGCCAAGATTTGCACAAACCTCTGCGCAGCAAAAAAAAATGCTCAGTGACACGAGAAATGCTCGTAGTCCAAAAGTTCCAATTACAACATATAGCCGACCATTTCACCACTCGACTTGCTTTCCAGCTCTCTGAGAGCAATGTTCAAAAAGTCGAAAAACTGCGCGCAATGGGACCACATTTCTCGCTCATTACGTACCGCCGCTGAAGAAGTCATTGGTTTTCAGCAAGCCCGAAAAACCGGCTGGTACGATGTGGAATGCCGTGCCGCCATGGAAAAGAAAGATTCCGCCTATAGGGCCACGCTGTGATCGGGCGCAACGCGAACTGTGCGGAAGAGATATCGGGAGTTAAAGGACGCGACACGCATTTCCCGAAAAAAACGAGAGGGCGAGATGCGCGAGTGCGAGGAGCTTGGGATGCTAGCCGATAGGAAAAACGTCCGAAAATTTTATCAGAAGCTACGGCGGATTACAGAAGGTTTCAAGACTGGGGCAATTTCCTGGAAGAATAAAAACGGCGACCTGATGACCGACATCCAGAGTACGCTCACACCGTGGAGGGAGCACTTCTTTACGCAATAGCCCGGCTAAAAAACAATAAGGCCGCTGGTGCTGACGGACTGCCAGCAGACCTATTCAAGTGCGGCGGTGAGGAGCTGTTAAAGTGCAAGCACCACCTCCTTTGCAAAATATGGTCGGACGAACGCATGCCTGCTGATGAAATTTAAGTGTACTCTGCCCAATCCACAAAAAGGGCGATCCTGCAATATGCGCCAACTACCGCGGAAGCAGTCTCCTAAACATAGCATATACGGTTCTGTCGAGCGTATTGTGTGAACGATTGAAGTCCACAGTGAAAGAACTGATTGGACCTTATCAGTGTGGATTTAGTCCTGGCAAGTCTACCATCGTCCAAATATTTACGATACGCCGAATCTAGGAAAGACTCGAAAAAGAAGAATAGACACACATCATTTTGTCAACTTCAAATCCGCTTTCGACAACACGAGAAGAAGCTAACTATTTGCCCCAATGTCTGAATTTGGTATCCCAACTAAACTAATACGGCTATGTAAAATGACGTTGAGCAATACCACCAGCTCCGTCAAAATCGGGAAGGACCTCTCCGAGCCGTTTGAAACCAAACGAGGTTCAAGACAGGGTAACTCTCTATCGTGCGACTTCTTTAACCTTAAGTTTGAAAAGATAATTCGAGCTGCATAATTCGTTCAAGCGCTATATTCTATAAGAGCGTGCAACTTCTGGTGTATGCTGACGTTATCGATATCATCGGCCTCAACAACCGCGCCGTTACTTCTGCCTTTTCTAAACTGTTTATCTGGAAACCAGATTTAACACCTACAATAATGTCAGCCTGGAAATCCAACGTAGAATCTCTCTTGCCAACAAGTGCTACTTTGGACTAAGTAGGCAATTGCGCATTAAAGCCTTCTCTCGACGAACCAAAACCACAATCGTATAAGTCTCTCATCATGCCCGTGCTATTGCATGGCGCTGAAGCATGGGCACTGACAGCATCGGATGGGACGGCCCGTGGATTGGAGAGAAAAATTCTACAAAAGATTTATGGACCTATGTCTTTGCGACGACGAATACCGCAGACGATTGAACGATGAGTTGTATAAGATTTACCGCGACATACGACATAGCCAAGCGAATTAAATTACAGCAGCTATGATAGCTGGGACATGTCTGTGAATGAATGAAAATGATCCAGCCCTGAAACTATTCAACGCGATACCAGCTGGTGGTAGTCGAGGAAGAGGACGGTCTTTTCTGCGTTGGAAAGACAAGTTCAAAAGTACTTGACGTCACTTGGAATTTCCAATTGGCGCCAGTTAGCAGGGAGAAGGTGTGACTGGCGCAATTTGTTGAACTTTTTTGAACTCGGCCAAAATCTCGATTCGAATCATTTTCTGAGCCGAGTACTGCAAACTGAAAATGAAGATCTCGATGAAGCTATATAGTTTGCAGATACAGCAAAGAATGAACTAATAGTCAGGATAGAGAATGAGAAGAATATTTCGGCAAGTTTTTCCAAAAGGTCAGCCAGATTTATAAAGAAGATATCGAAGGGAAAAAACTCAGAATAACTTCTCATCAGATTCATCAGTGCAATGTGGAGCCTAGCGACATTGAAGAGTATTATCGGATTGCTGTAGGAAGAATGTAGGAAACACGATTAACAAAAATAAAGCCCTCATCAAACACAACACCTAAATCAATAAAATAATTAACTGCGGCTAACTGTGCCCCTGATATGAAGTTATTAGAAGCAACGGTCTTGGGAGTTTTTGAAAGAGTCATATGAAAACATTTATTAATATTCAATGACAACTTATTTCTCTGATTCCAAATAATAAGATTATTCAAGTCACTATGTAATGGAAAACTGTCAGAAGCACATGCTATTTTGCGGAAGAAGATTCTACAAGACAGAAGTACAAAACAAAACATCAACATCAAAATTCACTACAAAGTTAGATTTGAAATAGTCTGCAAAAACGTTAGCAGTATCAAATAATGACTGAGAACGTGTAGACAAGACATTGAGTTAATACATGTAATAAACATATTTTTCTTTAAGACACGGATCATTACCAATTTGTAGTATTTATTTCTCTTATTTTTATGTTTTTTACGACTTCTAGTGTACCAAGGCAGTTTATGAAGACGAGGAGGAAAAGAAAGTTTACTGGAGAAAATTGCAGACATTTTTCAATTGGAATGACATCGAAAAAAACCAAAGTAAAGTTAAGGGATGATGTTCATCAGTGCGACTCACAGAAAAATCACATTTTTTAAGTTACAAATTAAGTTATCGTCAACAAAACCCAGATCAAGCATCCTAAAATGGTTGTTAAAAACAAAGTTAATTTGAGTCAGATTAAGGCTACATAAACTATCTAAAAAATTGATTCCTGTTTCCTATTGACATTAATGAATGCTTGCATCACAGTGGAGCTCTGTGATATCGCTTGGGTCATATATCGCTAAAACGGGGGACGCCAATAACTTTGATTTCAGTGTATCAAACGTTTCCATCTCTAACTGGCCAAACCGAAATTTCTTTTCTTTTTTCAATAGATCATAAAGTGGTTTGGCTATAGTCGAGAAATCCTTTGTGAACCTGCGAAAGTACGAACAAAGTCCTAAGAAACTCTGCACCTCCTGTAATTTTGTCGGTAAAGCGAAATCTACAACTGCTTTGAGCCCCTTTCTATCTGCCCTTATGCCTAAGTATGAAATCTCCATCTGAAAGAACTCGCATTTGTCCAACCGTAATTCCAGTTTGTTTTGTATTAGGCACTGAAAAACTTTTTGTGTTCGTCTAAAGTCTCAGTCGCAACCAAGATGTCGTCAAGGTATATGATCACTTCATTGCTACGTATCATTTCTGTAAAAACTTTGTTAATAAATTTTTGAGAAGTAGCGGGAGCATTTCTCAACCCAAACGGCATTCGCAGAAACTCAAACTGTCCTATCGACGTCGTAAACGAGGTATACTTTACAGACTCTTCTTCCATAAAAACGTGAAAAAATCCGTTTTTAAGATCTAACTTACTGAACCAGTTTTTGTTAACCAATCTGTCCAACAAGTCATCTATCAGTGGTATGGGATAGCTGTCTTTCGTCGTAACCTTGTTCAGTTTTCTGTAGTCGACACACGTTCGTAATTCGCCCGTTTTCTTTCTTACCAACACTATTGGTGAGACAAATTCGGACTCACTAGGTCTTATATATTCTTTGGTTAAATATTCATCAAGTATCTTTTGTAGCTCTATCTTTTCACTATAAGCTAACCTTTCGGAGTGCAACTGAAGGGCTTATTGTCTTCCAAGACTAACCGCATTTCTTTTTTTACTTTAGGTTCAATTGGCCGTAGCGTACCCAAATATTATTCGCTGAACACCTCCTGAAAACGTCTTTTACTATTCTCACAAACTTTATCTCCTATTATATACTTAACTTCGTTAGCATCACTTATTTCTATTGCTAATATTTCATTTACGGCCTCACTCCAGGTTTTGTCCTCAGACCCATCACAACTCGCCTTCTCATTGCCATTGTCACAAATTTTTAACACGTTATTTCTAAAATCTGAAACCGTATTATCATCCATGAACTCTACGTCACCAATTTACAATTTAGCTTCACTAGCTTGGATAAAATCTCTGCCTAACACAACTGGGTAACTAACAGAATCATCGGGTACTACTATAAGTTCTATTAACACATCTTCATTCAAAACTTTAACGTAACATTCTATTTTTCCAAAACATAGTGCCCCAACTCACCACACGCGAAGCACGTTACGAATTCTCGCTTGGGCTTGTTGCACTCCCTTGCGACGTGACCCGAGCAATTGCAATTGTAGCACCTTGGGCGCTCTTCGCCTCTTTGTGTTGTCGTCTTTGGTACGGCTCGCCTCGGTAACTCTACAGTCCGGAACGCTCTTACTATCTCACCAGCACTTTTAAAATTCTACAGTTTAGCCTGCATCAGCAACTGTCTATCAGGTATGCCGTCTACAACGTACTCCACCAACTCTTCTTCGGAGAGGTTAAGACCGGCGCTCAATAGTCGTTTATCATTTGCATAGCTTCCGAACTCTTCGCCAAATCTCCAAATACGCCTCTCGAACCTTCGGCGTACGTCCAACATATTGTCCTTCTTGCTAAACATAACCGCCATATCGGTCAGAACTTCGCCAATCCCCCATGTGAACATTTTTTTGGAGATGTACCACCGTAAGCGTCACCTTTCAACTTGAGTCGTACTATTAAACTCAGCTCTTCATCGCTGACCTGTAAAACTCGCTGAAAATGGAGTAACTGGGACCGCCACATCTCGAAATCATCGCTTCCGTCGTAATTTGTCATCAACTCTTTCATGTTCTCCAAAGTCATCTTAGCGTTGTCTTTTTGTAGCTCCAACTTCAACCTAAGCAGCTCTATTTCCTTCTCTAGCAATGTGATTTTTTCGGCGTTAGTTGACACACACGCTAGCTCACTGTTCACTACGTTGGCATTTCCTTGCGAAGATTCGCGTCGCTCCACAACTTTTACATTATTCGCACCGTTGTCGTCACGTGCATCCTCACCGTTGTTTTCACCGCCGCCGTTATTCGCACCGTTGTCGTCAGCCGCACCATTGTCGTTATCCTCATCATCGTAGGCATTATCGCCGTTATCCTCACCGTTGTTATCATTATCGCCGTTATGCTCACCTTTGTTGGCATCATCGCCGTTATCTGCATCGTTGTCGTCGGATGCACTACTGCCACTTTGGCTACCAGGTGGGGTCACGATTTTGGTACTGCGTGTATCTGGAACACCAACACTTCCAGCCGGTAGCATTTCATTCGCTCCTGCTTCTGCCGATAGCTCGCCCAACCGTACAGCTAGCGACGCTTTTGATCCGCTAGCGTTGAGTCCCACTGCCGTGCACCAGCTTTTAATTGGGGGAGCGAATACTTCTCCGCGTTTATTAATTCCCGATTCATTTTTAGATTTAAATATTGTATGTACGTTGGAAGGGCTCAGTGACCACTTCTGATGAAATATACGGTATCCACAAATAAAAGATCACGTCTTACCAGTTTGCTTGGTGAAATCAAATAGGACGTTCTTTATTTACACACCACTAATAGCTTACAACCTAGTGTACCCTAATGCTTGTTCTACGTTAGCCTAAGTAGTGATGTATATTCCTACAAGTGTTAAGATAAAATCCCCAAGAACGCAGAAATTACTAGATTCATTGTCTTCACATAGATTCACAATGTTATTAACATGAATAAAGAATATCATAAGGAATATCAGAACTATTAGGCGGAATATAAGATACACATAAGAAAAGTTTACTAAAAGATCCAAATAAGCACACACATAATTGGTGAAAGGGGGAATCAAGATTTGATACCTGATAAACTAATGATCGAATGCAGCGCTTTAAGGAATTAAAACACAACTACCTTTGCGATGATTAGTTTTATCAGCACCTCTATCCTTCCTGTATACATGTAAAAGATTAGGGTCAAACTCTTCATCGGAGAAATCATTATTTAGCCATGTTTCAACGAAGACAAATACGAAAGTCGACACGAGAAGTTACAACATATGTATATATCTTTAGCTTTAGTACGCATCCCAGACATAGTTTGGAAGTAAATATTTAAAGCAATAATACTAGACTTAGAACTATTTATTAGGCTCCTAACTTGGTTTGTTTCGAAAAAACTAAAACGGTTCGACTTTTATGCCATCTGACGACTGGATTTATAGGCCCCTATTACGGTTGACAACTAAACTAAGTTGAGTTGTCAATGTAACAACTCAACTCAACTATTTTTTTGTATTACGATTCACAACCAATTTTAGTTGTCTTCGTTAAGTCATTGCCAACCTTAAAATAATAAGTTTTTGACAGCTCGAATCAGCTGGTAGAAGCGCGAAAATTTTATGAGGCTAGTGTTAAAAGTATTTTCTGCAGTTTTATACAAATTTTCTTTAAAAAAAATGGACATATCCGTCGAAATGTATTTTTCGGAAGATTCGGAGGAAGAAAACCTGAATCTTGCGCGTATTCGACGCAGCATTAGAAGCCAGAGTAATCCATTGGAACTACCAACTGCCAAGTAAGTTAATACATTAAAGAAACCGAAATAAGCTCCTCATATTTCTTTTTATACCTTTCATGAGAATGAAATGGTATATTAAGTTTGGTCCGATGTTTGTAAGTGCCAGAAGGAGAAGAGATAGACCCATCAAAAAGTATACCTAAATGATCAGGACGATGAGCTGAGTCGATTTAGCCATGTCCGTCTGTCTGTCCGTCTGTCCGTCTGTCCGTCTGTCCGTCTGTTTGAACGCAAACTAGTCCCTCAATTTTAGAGCTATTTTGATGAAATTTGGTGAGCAGGTGTCGTTGTACAAATGATTAAACATTTGTCGGAATCGGCCAGATCGGGTGACTATAACATATAATACAACCGATTATTCAGATATTGAATTTTGCGCCATAACTCCTCCATTTAAGCAGCTAAAGGCTTGAAATTTTGCAGAAATATCAGCCATTATTAGCTACGTATCAGTATTGAAAATCATGAAGATCGGAGAAATATGACATATAGCTCCCATACAACCGATTGTTCAGATATTGCATTTTGCACCACAACTCCTCCATTTAAACAGCTAAAGGCTTGAAATTTTGCAGAAATATCAGCCATTATTAGCTACGTATCAGTATTGAAAATCATGAAGATCGGAGAAATATAACATATAGCTCCCATACAACCGATTGTTCAGATATTGCATTTTGCACCATAACTCCTCCATTTAAACAGCTAAAGGCTTGAAATTTTGCACAAACATCAACCATTATTAGCTATATATTAGTATTCATCAAGATCGGAGTTCACAGTGTAAATCGGCAAGATAAATTCAGGACAAATATTTATTGCGAAAAGTAATAAGCTCAGCGCAATATCACATGAATCATAGCGTTAAACGTTTGGGAACTATTTACGGATCTGATAACTGTTTTCAAAGACCGACATATGTAGGTCTTACATATTAATACTTAATTATTTGTATTTTTTAAATGTTGAATATCAAGCGTCGATACGATATTAAAAATATTCAAAAACCATTCCCTTCTTAAAACATAGTTCTTTTTAATTAGATAAGGAAAAGCATTAAATAATTTATAACAATGCCTTAACTAGAATTATTTTTATTGATTTGAAGGAAATTTTCGCTTTTAACTATAGGTAATACGAAATTGTAATACAATAACACGTTTTTTACTATTCTTCCATTCATGAAAGGTATGAAGCCTTCGGCATAGCCGAAGACAGCGCTGTTTTTACTTGTTTTTCAGATTCATTAGTTATTTTAGGTTAAACAAGGAAGCGTTGATATATTTGCTGAATGAGATGGAGGGCCACTTTAAACAATCAACGCGAACTTGTGCCATTTCTCCCGTCATAAAACTTTGCGCCGCCTTACGTTTTTTCGCGGATAGCAGTTACCAAAAGTGTGGGGGCAACGATTTTAACGTCGGCCTAGCTCAATCCACATTTTCTCTCGTGCTTGGAGAAGCTTTAAATATTTTTGAAGAACACATCTGTCCACGATGGATCAAAGCAGCAATGACTACTGATGAGATTCAAAATTCGAAGCTAGCTGTTTATACTCATAGTGGATTTCCAGAAGTAATGGGATTTGTTAACGGCACGCATGTTCGTATCTGCGCACCAAGGAAAGACATACAGCATTTGTACCTTAACAGGAAAGGCTATTACAGTCTAAACGTCATGATTGTGAGTTTTTTTTAAAGGTGTTGAAACATTTTTATTTATTTTCCATTTAGTTTTCAGACTATAAGCAAAATGTTAGGTTTGTTGACGATAGATATCCTGGTTCAAATCATGATTCGCATATATGGAATGCGAGCACATTAAAGCAATATCTTGAGAAGAATGTACCAACAAACACCTGGATTTTAGGTTAGTCCTTGTTTTCATTTTTGGTCATAGTGGTGGTGTCATGCTTAAAATTATTTGTTGTAGGTGACGCAGGATATCCTCTAGGAAAAGTTATAATGACACCGTTTCGTAATACGACTGAAGGTTCAGCGCAAATGAAGTATAACAAAATTCATGCTAAAGCAAGGAATTCCGTTGAGAGAACCATTGGAGTGCTGAAAAGCAAGTTCAGGTGCTTGCTTTCTGCTCGTGGTTTGCACTATGCTCCAGAAAAGGCCGTGAAAATAGTTAATGCGTGTTGTACCTTGCACAATATATCGCAACATTTCAAGGTTCCATTTTCTGATCTTTTGAATATAGATCAACAAGAATCCATAACAGAAGAAAGCAGTCCTTCAAGAAACGGTGAAGCAGACGGAATAAGGAACAACATAATGCGTTCATTGCAATGAATTTCATATTTGTTATATTATACTATACATTATTAAGATGTAATAAATAAATTCAGCTTCTTTTAATTAAATAACAAAAACAATTCATTTTTCTACGGAAATAAGGAAAATAAATAGCTAACTCTTACGATAACTTATAACTAATAAAATTTAAAAAAATTCATTCATTAAATTCAAATAAAAACAAAAACATAATTCAAAAATTTCTAACCTATAACACAGAAAATATTCACATATTCACATAATTATTTTTGTAGTCTTTTCAATTTTTCTTTGGCAATTTCTATATATAACTCTCTAAGAACACTTGCCTGCTTTTCTCGCTTCTCTAACATTTTCATTTTATCCCTTTTCAGCTTGTATATTTTGTACTGGTTGTCTTGCATTTTTTTAGGGTATTCAGGATAGCAGCTTGTGTTCTTGCCTGGTCTTCGAGTAACTGCATTTTTGCTTTACCTGCTTTTACTATCTTTAGTTTTGGGGCGGGCGTTGCAGCTTCAACCACTGGCGGCTCTGTAGCTGATGTAATATCATTTACCGTGACATCACCAGCACCTAACCTGAACGCGCAACCAGCAGGATTAATTGTTAAATTAACCTGAGTCAACTCATACACCCTTTCCTCAGTTGCAGTTAAACTGACTTCTTGAGATGGACCACCGCCAGTCGCTAGGAAATTTTCTTTATTTTTGGCCAACTTTCGTTTTAAATTGGCCTTGTAATGAATCCACACCTACAAAGAAAAATCATGATTAGTTTCGTTTTTCGGCTTGTTAAAAACAACCTACCCTTTGCCATTCCTGCCCCGTTCTTGTTGGTGGCCCAAGACTATTTAGCTCAATAGCAAATTGTTCCCAAGGTTTTTTTGATTTGCTGGCGACTTGATTCGTACTGACCTTTGCCTGTTCCAATATCTGGATGTTTCTCAACCAAGTCGACAAGGCGGTCAATTTGCTGTTTATTTGATATTTTTCTGAAATAATTTTCCAAAGTAAACATTAATTGTAAATATATTTTATGTAGTTTATTAGAAATACTTACAATGTTTTTTCCATCTTCACACTTGCAGGCAAGAACACAACTGACAAAAAGTAGTTGTCGCGTTTTGACTGCTCGTACAACTAAATTTAGTTTGGTTGTGAACCATAATACGGGTAACAACTTAACGAAGACAACTAAGTGGACAGCTGATTAAAAGTTGAGTTGAGTTGTAAACCATAATACAAATTTGACAACTACAACTCAACTATCAATTAAGTTGTAAATGGTAATAGGGGCAATAATTTTTTCAAAGTAAGCAGGAGAAACGTCAAATTTAAAATTTATACTGCCTAAACCAACTATAGAGACATCCTTCTTAACAGTTCAGTTTATAACAAGCGAGATGTTTAAAATCAATATTTGCATGTTTCGATATATGAGAGATGGCATTGCCTTCAGTCACAGATTGCTTAAACGACGATAGATGTAGCCATTTCTTTTTAATCACCACATCGAGATCATTATCGATATTACTGCCGATTTATACGCAATTTCCAACCATCAGACTCATCAACAACCATAGAGGATTGGCCAGCCTTTGAAACAGAGGCAGCAAGAGATGGCCGAGGCGACGGCATTACAGCAAACAAGATATTACGAGTATAAACAACCACACCGACAGAAAATATGTCCGTACACGTACTCGCCAGTAAAAAAATATCCAGTACTTGCCAGTAACTAAATTTTAGAGCGTAAGAAAAAATGGCTCTAAGTGAAAGAAACTTGCAAGAAAGTAAGAAAACGCAAAACCAGTAAGAAGTTGCAAGTTTTTTCTTTATGAATAAAGCAACTGCAGCTGCAGAAAATTATGCAACTTATATAATTGTAATTTTGTGAGAAAAGTGATTTTTTGTAAACGACTTTGAAAGGCTTTTAATTGTTAATATATAACAAAAGAAAGTTAGTTCTTTTATCTTTCTTTTCATAATATCGTTAAATTCGATAAACTTTTCTTTGTCAATTTTGGAACTCTTCAAACTATCTAAATGTAAGCAGGAAAGTATAATGGGATTTTGCAAAGTTTTTAGAAAAGCGATTTTTTAAACTACTTTAAAAAGTCTTAATTGTCAACATATATCAAGAAAAAGGTAATTCGATCACCCTCCTTTTGATTATAAAAAGTTAGAATCGATTGACTTTTTCTTATAAATTTTGCAACTTTTCAAAATATGTAAGTAGAGAAAAGGTTGAATTTGAGAAAAAATGTGTTAATATATGTACATCACAATTCTTGTGATTCGATTACACTTCTTTTGGTTACAAAAACATTAAAACCGATCGACTGTTTCTTATAAATTCTGCCACCTTTCAAGATATCCTAATATTTTCTTTTTTTGTAACTTTTGTAAATTTCATATTTTTGTTTTGATGGCAGATTTGAGGTATACTAACGACAACTAGATGCATTGAAATTGAGAAACATCAGTAGTTTCAGATATACATACTCATATATACTAAAAGTACGAGGTCGTCAAAAGTATTTACACAATGAACTTTTTTGCATATTCCACCGAAATCGTTGTTTCTTACTGTCGTTGTTGTTTCTATGCAAAAAAATGCTATGTTGTTCTAAAACTTGATCTATGCGCAAGCGACTGATGTTAATTTGGCAAAGATAACGGTATATAGGACCGACAACAGAGCACGTGAACTGATGATTAACGGTAGTCAAAAGTATTTACACACATTTTCAGTGCATCAAAAGTATTTACACAATGCGAATTTAAATTTGTCTTTAATATTATTTGAGTCAGAGCTGTGGTTAATATCTACGGTATTCTTAATAAACTAAACGTGGTTCAAATTGTAAAAATTATAAATAAAATGCCGATATCAAAGGAATTGTCAAGTGGCGTTTCAGCTTCGGAGTTAGTAAATTGGTAAAAAAATTTCAAGGAAAACGGTTTACAATTTAGTTAAAAAGAAGAAGAATAATTGCTTGGACAATTTAAAGAGGACTGGGCGGAAACCGGCGATGACTCAAAGAGAATGACGAAAATTAATAGCGACAGTCATACAAAATCCCACAATAAGTCCCGTTAGGATTGCAGCCGCATCGAATCAACTTATTGGGAAAAATCAGTGATGCTACACTTCGCCAAAAATTAAAAGAAATTAATATAAACACTTACGTTGTACGTACAATTCTAAACGACCATGCCTTTGTATCGGCCAATCGGCTTTTTCCAACTATCGAATGGATTTTACAACCCGACAACGCTCCATGTCATAAAGGATGGTTACCTGCGAAGCTTTTAAATGTAACAAATCAAGTTGTACTTCCATGGCCTCCGCAGAGCCCCGACCTAAACATTATTGAAAATGTTGGGTTTTCATCAAACGTCAGAGGACAATTGATAAGGAGCGAAAACGTAATGACACAATTGCTGAAATATCCGAAATTTGGTCCAAATTGACAGTTGACTTTGCGCACAATTTGGTTGAATCAATTCCAAGCAGATTGCAATTATTAATTTACAGTCTTATAATAGTAAGTTATGCTAAACAATAAAATTTGAAAATTATCGTTAAATAAATACAAGAAAATAAAGTTTAAGTTTTGTGTAAATACTTTTGACGCACTAAAAATGTGTGTAAATACTTTTGACTGCCGTTAATCATCATGTGCTCTGTTGTCTGTGCTATATATCGTTACCGCTTGCGTACGACAGTGATGTCTGATCAGACGCACAGGGGGAAAGTATTGGAAAATTCCCTATTTTTAGCATACAATTCAGTGACACGATATCAGGAATTTTCACTACTTCAGTTTGAGGGCATACTGGCATGTACACATGTACGAATTGTGACCCATATCGTGAAAAATTAACGGGTGTTTATTTCTTGTGCAAATATTAGCAATAGAGCCATTGAACAATGTGAACGTTCATTCGGTATGTTAAGTTTCAGAATAACTTAACAGGGCTTGCAGTAACACCATCGACGCACACACACTAGGAAGTGTGTTTTTTAAAAGACGTGTGTGCTGCAACACCATATGCTTGCGTGTTCGACACGATCGGCACACACACATGTGTGCTGCAACACAATATGCTTGTGTGTTGTTTTTACTCCTTAGCAACTCTGCACAAGTAAAACGATGTAAACGAATGTCGACTGCTATTCGTTCAGTATTTATTGTGATCTTCGGCTAATGATCGATATTGATGGATTTTATAATATTGATAAGTCGCGCGTGAATGCTGAAAGTTCAATACTTATCACGTAAGAGTTTTTGTGCTGAGAGTTTCGAGGATCAATAGTTGTATAGAGGATATTTAATTTAAGTTTCGTAATTTTTTTGAAAATTCAATAAGTTATCTACAATTTTTATTATATTTTTTTAGTGTCACATCTAATATGTTCAAAACGCTTCTCAACAAAAAAAAAAGGTAAATTTTTCATAAACCGCACCGCACCGAACACTATGGATCTGACTAAGAGGATGTCGAGCCCACCCTCTCCCCCTAATCCAGGGTGTTATGCGTCCCCGTGCCTACTGCATGGTTTGCAGTCAGGGGGCTTTTCCGACTGTATTCGAACGACGCCTCCTGGACACTGGTTTGCATCCGCGAGTAACGGTGGACTTGCTGCGGCATGGGGCTCTGCCGTGGTCGACCGTTTTCTTCCCCTTTACTTTATTTACGGCCATCGGAAGGTCTCGTCCCAGTAGGTGGCCAAAGAACCAGATGGAAAGGCATTTTTCTCTCCGTCAGAGCCCGGCGAGATCGAAGGGCTGCCCAAGGTCATTAAAACGCTGGGGATCATCCCGCATGACCAACTGACGGAGGAACAAAAAGGGTCTCTAAGGCGGGCTATGAAAGTCTTCGCCGCGTGCTGCAAGCGAGTAGACAACCTACCCGCCAACTCCAGGAAAGACCTGGCTTCCAAGAGACAGACATCTCAAGAAGACACCTCGAGTGTACCCAAGAGGCATAAGGCTTCCGCCCCTTCTAGTCGTCAGTTGATAGCTGTCCCCACTGCCAAGCCGTTTAGCGAAGTTGCCAACGAGCATCTAACGCTGGCTGTGGTGGATAAAGGACATCCAGACGGTCACATATGCACTAATGGTTATATGCAGGGTCTATAAAGGGATACTCGAAAAGTATCCAGGCCCTGCACTAGTCGCCCGCTACGCCGGTTGGCATCAAGGACGGGTTAAGCTGGTTTCGTGCGCCGACGAGCGCTCGATCCAGCTCTACAAAGAGGCTATCTCCACCATAGGGCAGCTGTGGCCCGGAGCAGACTAAGCGGCGGTTCATAGGGGCGAAATCCCTAATAGGCCGAGAGCCTGGGCCGAGTTGGCGAGACCATGGAGAAGTAGCGTTATATTGGCTTTTGCATCAACGATGCATCCCTCCCAGTTCGCTCTCAATATAGCGACGAGGACATCGTGAGCATCATCGTTAGACTAAGTGAGAGCACCATCTGGCTGCCGGCAGCCTATATAGTCCACGACATCCAAGTTTTTCCACCAATTAGACTGCAGGATGCTGTTAAGGAGGCGTACTGTAGAAGCCTCCCGGTCATAATTGGGGCCGACTCTGATTCCCATCACCCCACGGTATGCGGCTCAAGGGATACCAATGCAAGAAGTGAGTGTTTACTTGATTTTATTCTTCTAAATGACCTCAATATATGCAACCGCGGCAAGGATCCCACCTTTGTGACTTCAGGCAGAAGAGAAGTGCTCGACATCTCCCTTGTATCGAGTAGTCTCTCCGACCAGATTATAGACTGACAGGTATTAAGAGAACACTCTTTTTCTGATCATCTCTACATTAGCTTTAACCTCTCTCTGAATCCTGCTTATCTACCAGCATACAGGAACAAAATATAAGGATGTACTGTCGGCCTATTTAATTAGGAACGCTTCTCACGATCAGTCATGCTTATCGCTAAGACCTGATGAAGCGACTCTCCCGGACACGAAGGTAATTTCTCTCGGTGAGCTGGACTCACCGTCTAAAATTGAAAAAGCAGTGACCTTTCTGACAAGTTCTTGTAACGCTGCTTTGAAGACATCCTGGCCAAACACCCTCCCGAAGAGGAAGAGGAAGCCTCATTGGTGGAATCCGGAGATTTCAGCCCTGAGGAAAAATAGCAGGATGCTTTTCAACCAATCTAAAAGAACAGGTTTCTGGCAACCTTACAAGGACGCACTCAAAATTTTCAGGAAGGCTATAAAAAGGCTCAGCACTAGTCTCGGCAAAACTTCTGCAACAGTATTAAAGAATACTCTGAGGCTAACAGGCTGCGAAAAGTGCTTCCGAAAATTGCTTCAAATATGAGTTCTATCCAGATGCCTAACGCTGACTGGACATCATCTTGTACCGAAATGCTTGAGATACTCATTTCCCATTTCCTGTGGTGCTCGGGTGACGTCTCTAATACTCCGAAAGATCATAAGACCTACTCTTTCCTAGGAAACTCTGTAAGGAATATCGTAAGCAACGCCAAGGTGTAATGGGCTATTATGTCTTTCCAACCCTATAAATCTCCAGGGCTGGACAAACTCTTTCCCGCCCAATTGAAAGCAGCTAAGAAGATAATGTGCCCGCTGCTCTCACACCTTTTTAACTCATGTCCCACGAATAAACAAGGCCGAGGGTTGCCTTCCTACCAAAAGGAGGAAAGACTGCTCATGTGAAACCGAAGGATTTTAAGCCCATAAACCTTACTTCGTTCCTTCATAAAACTCTAGAGGCTCGTAGATGAATACATTCGGCGGAATATAAAACACGGTAACCTCTCTCCCAACCGGCATACATATTCCAACGGCAAATCAGCTAAGACTGCGCTCCATTATGTCGTTTCAACGATTGAAAAAGGACTAGCCTTTAAGGAATATACGCAGGGAGTTTTTCTCTAAACATGTGACCAGAGACACCCCCAAGGGGGCGTTCTCTCCCACTACTATGGAAACTAACCGTTGACGCCATGCTTTGGAATCTAAAAGGCACTGGTTGCCAAGTCGTAGCGTACACCGATGCTATCGCAATCGAAAAAACGGGTAAACATCTGCAGATTCTGAGTGAGCTACTACAAAATGCCCTCAGCCAACCCCGCAAAAACTGAGATGATACTCTTCACGAGCAAATATAAAATTCCTCCTTTCAAACTACCCTCTTTATAAGGGGTTGAACTCACTCTTTCAACCGAGGTCAAGTACCTTGGAGTTATTCTAGACAGGAAGCTCGAATGGAAGCGGAACATCGAAGGCCGCTCCAGGAAGGCCATCTCCGCCTTGTAGGCTTGCAAGGCATCTATAGGAAAAAGGGGAATAAAACCACACATAGTACACTGGAGTACACCGCAGTGATAAGACCTATTCTCTTCTACGAGGTCTGGTGACCAGCACTAAGCAACACTTTGTCAAATGCCAAGGTGGTGCGAGTACAGCGCACGGCTTCCATACTGGTCACTTGAGCGCTACCCACTACATCTACTACATCTCTGGAAGTAATTTTAAATCTTCCACCGGTGGACCCATGTGGTCAATTTCTGGCTGGTGGTAGTGCCGCCAGGCTTAACGCGATCCAGCCGTGGAAGGAGCTAAAGTACGGGCAACTAAGTAAGATAGATTACACTACTCCTTTACTCTGCATGGACAACAAATTCACCATAGAAATCCCACAGAGGAATGAATGGTAAGATGCCACAGACCTAAACCCAGAGTCGACGGCTGTCTTTACAGGGATTCAATCCAACGAATTAGAGCCTCCACTTTCGTTTACCGGACCACTGTACCATTTTCAAGGCAGAGACAAGTGTCATAATGGAGGCTGATCGGTATCTGACAGTGATACCTATGATAAATGGTGCTCCAGAGGCGGGCATGCCTCTAACCTCCTTCAAACATAATTTAAAGACAAAACTCATCGAGGAAGTGAATATCAGTTGGGCCATGGAATCCACCTGTCGGATTACCAGACAAGTGTGGCCAAAGGTTGACATAAAGCGGTCCAGAGCGCTGATTCGCCAGGACGGACCTCAGCTCAGACTAATGGTTGGGGTAATAACCGAGCACAGCCTTATGGGGACACACGGTAAGAGATTGGGATGCATAACTAACGATTTCTACCCAGTCTGCAAGGACGAAAAGGAAGTGGAGAGCATCGAACACTATCTCTGTCACTGTCCCGCCCTGTCCAAGACACGAAACTAGTTCCTAAATGGGTATTTTCTAAACTGTTTGGCCGACCTGAGCTCGGCTAGCATTCCTGATCTTCTGTGCTACGGAAGGCGCGCATGGTGGTTCACTTTCTAAGGGAAGGAACAAGCAAACGTATGGCGTCCACCAGCGGTATTACAACGGGCTTTGTCAGCCTACGTGCGCATCCTATTTTTTAGGCGAGAGCTTTTATGAGCTGCCATGACTGTGTAATGAGTGTAGAAGGGTAAACCTTCAGAGGTAACGCTCCTTTGATGTTGGCAATTCTCAACTGCAACTAGACAAAGGTTTTTTTTTAGAAATGTGGTCAAGGAGCCACGCCTTTTAGTAGTTTGCAGATTAATTTATTAGATCTCTGGATTTAAATCATCTGTCTGCACTTTTGCACAATTAAAACACATTTCTCACTGAAATATTGGAAGTTATTCATTCTTCTTTCTCCCGTATACTTGGTTAGAAAAGGCGAGATCTGTCACTTTGATGACGGAAGGCGCAAACTATTACAAGCAGTGGGTTAATATGGTTGCGAGTAATAACCTGTTATATTTACTCTCTTTTATTAATAGTGCTCATACACTAAAATTTTCACTCTTTCCCCCTGGTTTTGGTATTCCCCTTCATCTAGCACCTGTAGACCGCAGAAGCGCCCGTTGCCAGTACAGTGCAAATGTGCTGAGTTTATCCACCTCTAACTGAAATGACAAACAAGACCTTTCAAGAGGAGTAATCAAATCAGAATATTGAGATTTGTGCAACTTTGATAAAGCTTCCGCAATTTTATTCATGCTAAAATGCAATTCAGCATAAAAACCATTACACGAGAAACTACGAAATATGAAAGTAGTGCAATTGCTGCGGTTTTTAAGGGGTATTTATAACGATTTTAGAATTTATCCAGAGTCCACTAGATATAGCCCAATAAATAAACGTCATACAAAAATCATGTTAAGTATTGAATATGAATTTAATTAGTTGTGCCAAATATGAAGATATGGCAATCTGCGTGTTGCAATAAGGGTATTTTAGAAAGGAAAGGTTCTTGGTAACACTGGAATAAACTGGCAGATAGACAAAATAGAGTTGAACGAAAAAAGCGGTTGAGTCTGGTTGTTTTGGATTCCGGAGATTTGTATTTGACTAATGGTAGAGGGTTTCATTGGAGCTTCCATGCGGGATAGACCTGGAGCGTTTTGTGCAGGAATTTAACATTGGCCGAAGTAGAGCCCGATGTGATTTACAGGTAATCGGTGGAACAAGAAAGATCTAATTCCCAGAAACTAGATATACATACATATGTAAGTTAACGCGGCCGGCGACTGCCCACTTCCGCTGTTCCCACGGCTGGCCGCTACACGTGTGCAGTGTCAGCATAATTGCATTTCACACGGTTGCGAAATGTATGCATTAAATTTTTTTAGTGCAAAGGACTAAGAATCCTTTAACTGGAGCCCGAGCAGGGACCAGTAGTGAAAGTGTTTGAAAAAAATAATTAAATAAAAAGCCCAAGAAAGACTGGCAAAAAAGTCTATAAAATTGAAGTCTAAAAAATAATAATTTAAGTGGAAGGGAATTAAGTCTAAGAGCCGTAACTTAAGTGGAAAAAGAAAGAAGGCTACGAGGCCATTACAGTAAACAAAAAATATTGGGGTTGTAAGTACACAACTTGAGAGTATCCTATTTCTTTACAGAACAAAACTTGAAGATGGAAGAATTAAAGACGACCGTCACCAACCTGGCAGGCGCTATCAACGCTATCCTGGAAAAATTGAACTTGCTCGACAGACGAGTGTGTCACTTAGACTCCATCAGCACAAGTGCTTCAGCCGGCTCGGCTGGTAGTCCAGGGGGAATTAATAGTGTAGAAGAAATACCTCTTCCGGCTCCGGCCAATGAGTTAGAGCTTAAAGAGCTCACTGACTGTGTGAAGGAGCTAAGGGTTTTCGATGGCAATCCTGTCGAGTATGTATCCTGGATACATGCTGTGGAGGCCATTTTGTCAGATTTCAAGGGCAAAAATGCTTTTGATACAAAGGCCAAAAACCCTGCCCTAAGCATATTCTATATGTTTGGAAATTCAAAACATGAATTTCCGCAACTTTTCTCTTCAAAGCTCTCAGGCAACCAATCAAGTGGCTGTCCCCATCAATAATGTTCCAAAGCCAAATGCCACGTACGGTGGCAGATCGCCACCAATAGCTCCGAGGCCTACCTGGCGACAACAGGATCGCCGTCAACAATTCCAACCTCGGGAACGATCTTCCGGACATGTCCGTGTTCAGCCTTCCTCTCAATCATTTGCACAAACAAAAAATCCACCTGTGGAAAAAATGGACGTGGATGGGTCTGTGCAAACACGTGCGGTCAACTTTATGAGTAGGCCGAATCCCTACAAAAGAGGAGCAAGATCAGACAATCTTCCACGGAAACATCAGAAACTATTCTACTCATCCACGGACACAAACCAGGATGAGGTAAATAACAATGAAGAGGGGAATTTTTCTCCAGGGGCCATCTAGCGTACCATTCGTAGGGTATACACTCCCTAATGGCCGGACACTCAAATTCCTTATAGATACGCGGGCGAATAAGAATTTTATTAGTAAAGCGGTCGCAACAGGTGGTGCTCCTGTAAAGGAAATATTTACAGTGCACTCAGCAGGGGGAGCAGTGCCGGTAGAAAAGAAATTTCCCTCATCTTTTTTAACCTTCAAGTAGGCGCGCGGCGTTGTATCGACCGCAGTAAATGCATTTTCGTTAATAATATTATTATTACTCATCAAATGTATTTCTAAACCATAATACCCTCAAATAGTGTCACTGTGTGCGAAATAAACCATTCACCTGCGCTCTCAGCGGTCTCCCCACTCCATAGATAGCTTTTGTTTTAGTAGCGACGCAGACGTCGAAAGCACACCATGCGCCTGTAGTTGAAAAGGTTACGCGCGACGTTCAACGCGATCAATTACTTTTCAGCTGTCAACCAATTTGATTAATTTCATCTCGTAACCGGATTTTTTTTTTATAAAATGAGTCGTCGACCGCTAACACAAAGTGAAATACTGGTGCAAATACTAAGATAAGATGAAGAAACTGAATCAGAGCTTAGTGACCAAGTTTCAGAAACTTCCGACCACATCGTTCCAGAGGAAACTCAATCCTTCGAGGAAGCGGGCAGCTCGGATTCAGATCAGGAAAATTTGCCTCTTTCAGGTAACAAAGTGGCAAAAATCAAATAACAACCGGGTGAGGCGTCAAGTCCAAAATATTCTGACTGAAGATTCAGGTGCTCGTAGAAATGGTTTGGGAGTGGCAACATTTGTACAAGCCTGGAATTTATTCATCATGGAGAACATTATTGAAGAAATTACACACCAACGAATTCATACAAAAAAAGGCAGACGACGTGACTGTGAGGATGTCACATGCAAATTTGGAGGATTTGTACTCAACTGACGGAACCGGCTCTCTATATTTCCTACAACTATGTCACTGAAAAGAACAAAATTTTTACTCAATTCATTGCGTTTTGATGATGCTGCCACACGAATGTCTCGTCGTGCCTGGGGCAAAGCCGCACCAATAAGAGGTGTTTTAGAAATGTTTACACAAAGCTGCCTTTTACCGTATTCTGTGGGACAAGATGTGGTCATTGATGAGATGATGGCAGGTTTTCGAGGAAAATATCCTTTCCGACAATATATAAAATCAAAACCCGATAAATACGGAATAAAGCTGTATCCGCTTGTAGACGCTGCTACGTTTTATGTTCTCAACATTGAACTTTATGCTGGTAATCAGCCTAAGGGACCGTACCAGTTGAGTAATGCTGCAGCAGATGTCGTGAAGAGACTCATTACGACAATTGGTACACTAGTGTGCCCTTGGTGGACAATTTGGGCAAAAATCATAAAATTTCGGTGGTTGGTACCATGCGCAAAAACAAAAAGGAAATTCCTCCGTGCTTTACTGATAAAAATAAACCTGAATATTCAAGTCAATTTGGCTTTTCTGACTCAGCCACACTGGTGGCATACGTGCCTAAAAAGAAGAGATCGGTAATTATAATTTCATCACTTCATAAAGCTGCTGAAATTGATAAAAGTACGAATGAAAAGCGCAAACCCAGTATCGTAACTTTTTACAATAAAACAAAAGGTGGTGTCGATGAAGTAGATAAAAAAAGTAAAGATGTATTCGACATTACGGAAGAATAACAGATGGCCATTGAAACTCTTCTTTCGTCTTCTGGATATTGCTGGAATAAATTCCATGGTAATATTGAGGGCAAATAACGTGGTCATACAGAAAAGGCGAATGTATTTACGTACTTTAGGCATTGAACTGAGCAACGATAGTAAACCTTCCAAGAAAACTGAAGAGAAATATAAGTGAACATCTGAATATGGATGCTGAAGATGTTGCTAATAATGAAGCGAGCACTAGTTCCAGCACATACAGAGGAAGCTGCAAAATATGTCCAGCAAAAAAAAGGAGGCAATCGAAGACACAATGCACATCTTGCCGGAGAAATATTTGCAGAAGCCACACTAAATACATTGCAATAAATGTTATGAGGATGAAGAAACTGATTCTGAAGAAAACTAGATTCAGTTTAATTATTGTTTTTACCAGTCTGAAGTACTTACACTAAAGTTTTGAGTTCCTGAATGGCTGTTTAATCCAAAGATTGTTTGAGTTAAATTAGTTGATTTTATAATAGTTTTTATCTGAAGTTAAGTTATCTGTTTTGTGTTATTTGTGTTTAAAAATAACGCTAATGCTTCCGAGGACAAGAAAATAAATGATCATTGATTAAATATTGTTCTAATCCTCTAAAATATCCCACAGGTCTTTTCGACTACGCGCGACCGCCACCGTTACAAATGACCGCGCGCCTGCTTGAAGGCTAAGGATGTTGGCCACGGTTCTAAAATAACTTTCTTCGTGCTCCCAGAACTAAAATCCTTTGACGGTATCATTGGAGATGATACTCTTAGGATGCTAGGAGCTGTGATCGATAGAAAAAACAACTATTTAAAAATTAATGAATTTATACTGCCATTAAAGGCCAGTATTTCCAATCAAGTAAACTATTCTGTAGGAAGTGGTGTGTCTACGGAAAATCAGGGAACGCGTAGGCACTATATTAGAAAATTATGCAGACCTATTCATGCCACTTAATAGTAGCGAATTGATTGATACTAGCGTTCGAGCGGAAATGCGAACCTCTATTTGTGATCCTATCTATAGAAAAAATCACCCTTATCCAGGCTGCATGAGGGATGAAGTAGATAGACAAATCAATGAACTTCTTGACGAGGGTGTAATTAGGCCATCTAAGAGTCCTTATAACTCTACAATATGAGTGGTCCCAAAATAACCAAACCCAAGCGGAGAGAAACAGTATCGTAGGGTTATTGACTACAAAAGGTTGAATGCCGTAACAATAGCCGATACCTATCCGATACCAGACATAAATGCAACTCTAAGTAGTCTGGGAAAAGCCAAATACTAAACGACAATTGACTTAACGTCAGGATTCCACCAAATTCCAATGAAACCCTCGGACATAACCAAGACTGCTTTTTCGACCAAGAATGGCAAATACGAGTTTTTGCGGTTACCATTTGGTCTTAAGAATGCGCCTGCAATCTTCCAGCGAATGATCGATGACGTATTAAAACAGTACATTGGTAAGATTTGCTACGTTTATATCGACGAGATTATTGTTTTTGGTAAAGACGAAGAGGACCATCTAAATAATGTCGAAAAAATGTTCGCTAGGTTACTTGAAGCAAATCTAAAAGTGAATTTGGAAAAAACTTGCTTCCTCGAAGCGAAGGAAGAATTTCTCGTGTACATCATTACGCCGGAGGGGGTGCGGGCGGATCCCAAGGAGGTAGAGGCTACAAAACAAATTTGTTCGCCTGAAAATTTAAAGGACTTAGAGAGCTTCCTAGGTATGACCTCTTACTATAGGAAATTCATTCGTGACTATGCTAAGGTAGGGAAGCCTCTTATAAATCTGACGCGGGGCAAAACGCTCAAGTTAAAGCCAATATTTCAAAGAAAGTCAGCATTCGACTTGATGTTGAGGCAACACAGGCATTTAACGAATTAAAACTATTACGTATTTCTGCAGACGTCCTTGCATTCCCATATTTTGATAAACCATTTAATTTAACAACCGATGCTTCAAATTTTGCGATCGGTGCAGTTCTGTCCCAAGGGGAAATAAGAAAAGATAACCCTATCGCATTTATATCTCGTTCTCTGAACAAAGCAGAAGAAACCTATGCCACCAACGAAAAAGAGATGTTGGCGATAGTATGGGCATTGGACAACCTCAGGTCATATTTTTATGGAGCAAGGAAGATAAAAATATATACTGACCACCAACCATTAACGTTTTCCTTAAGTTGCCGATATTACAACACTAAGCTGAAGCGCTGGAAGGCCCGAATCGAAGAATATAACTGCGAAATTATTTATAAATCACTTCTCGCTTGAAAACAGAAGTTAATGCACTCTCCGACTACATTGTAGCTCAACCACCATCGGTATTCGAGGATAATCCTACGGGGACCTCTGTGGATGAGGTGAGATCGGAAACTGACACTGCCACTGGATGCACAATGCATTCAGCTCAGCAGGGTAATTCTGACCTCATACCACATGTGGAAGCCTCTATCAACGTCTTTAGGAACCAATTGATATTCAGGGAAGGGGATAGGCTTCGATGCCTTGAGGAACCACATCAAGGCTGCCGCAGGTTTTATATCTCATTACCAGAACATGACAGTGCTGCATTGACCACAATTCTGAAAGTATGCCTGAATCCAAATGTTATTAATGACATGAAAATAACAGAAAGATTTCTTACTCTGCTACAGGATGTTTATAGGGAAAACTTCCAAAGATATCGGATAAGAATAACGCAAAGAATTGTGGAAGATGTAACTGTCATGGATAGAGTATTTGTTATTATCGAGAACGAGCACAAAAGGGCTCATAGGAACCCTCGTGAGAACAGGTTGCAGATACTCGAAAAATATTATTTCCCCGCAATGGCTAGGCAAATAAGAGACTACGTTAAAAATTGTAATACCTGCAAGTTGAATAAGTGCGATAGGCATCCATCTAAACCCTTCCTCCAGCCTACCCCAACTCCAAGCTATCCCTGCGAAATATTGCATATCTATATTTTCGAGATTGGCAAGCAAAAATACCTCAGCGCACTCGACAAATTCTCGAAATTCGCTAAATTATTCTCAATCAAAAATAAATCTTCGATTCATTTACGTAGGAAATTAACCAGTCTCTTGCATTATTTTTCCGTGCCTAAGATACTAGTAGTGGACAATGAGAGGGAATTTTTAATGCCATAAGTCTTGAATTATATCCGTTCATTGGGCATAGAAATTTACCAGACTCCTACTCAGCGAAGTGAGGCCAACCTTCAAGTTGAGCGTGTGCATTCTACACTAATAGAAATATATCGTTGCATCGCAGATGAATTTAGTAGGCTCACACCAAAGGAGCGAGTTTCAATCGCAGTGGACCGCTACAACAACACTATTCATTCCGTCACAGAGGAAACCAACCGATGTTTTTTTCAATAGATCAGGCAGGATTAACTACCTGGGGTTGGTAAACTTTAGGGAAGAAACTTACGAAAACGTAAAAGCACTGTTGCAAAAAGAGAAGGACGTTAGAAATGCAAGAATTAATGCTCGTCGCACAGCACCACGCAATTTTAATTCCGGTAATAACCTGTTTATTGCAAACAAGCAAATAAAAGGCAAACATAAGCCTCTGTACAAGCAAGAAACTATTGGCGAAAACAGAAATGTAACCATCGTTATAGAAAGTGGAAAAAAACTCCACAACACTGACGTAAAAAATGTCTGAGGTAACATTGATGAGAAGGTAAACTTATGCATAGATCCTTAAGCCCCAGCGGTCTGGGTACAAGTTTTTATATTTGATCAAGTCATGTTGGTTCAATTCCAGCTTATTCGATGGTTCGAGTGACAACAGTCAAAGTGGTTCAACCCCACCAAAGGTCTATGACTTTAACTGACGTGAAGTATCTCGTGCCATGAGTAGGCCATTTGCAATTATTAACGCTTATGGCTAAACGCGACCCTTCCAATGTCAATGTGAGATAATGCCTATATTCCGATGCAAAGCGAAACAGCAATGCTATATATAAAAAACTGCACAAAGCAGGAAGAATGCAAAATAAATAATTTGAAATAAATAATTTGAAATAAATAATTTAAAATAAATAATTAAAAATAAATAATTAAAGATAAATAATTTAAAATAAATAATTAAAAATTGTACTTTCAAACAAATACGTTATTTAAAGAATTTGAAAAGAAATACTTATTTTAGTATTCAAAAAAAAAAAAGGGGAAACAGTCCCAAGCAAAAAGAAACAGGAAAATTACTAACAGCAACTAACTAATTACTAATGTTAACCACTTAAAAAATTACTAACAACTAAAAAATTAAAAACAAAAAGCAATTACTAATGTTACGCTGATAACTAATCAACAAACCAACCAATAATCTTTCCCAATCAACACTTCCACTGCTGGATCCCATCGAATCCTTCCTCTAATTTTCCTTCATTTCTTGTAACGCTCCAACCAACTTAATTAGGCTAATAATATAGAATACCTTATAGTCATAAGAATTCCATATCTCGTAAGCATGAAAAAAAAAAATTAACTAATTGCGCAACAATTGTAAAATAAAGCAATTCAACATAAAGATAGTTAAGACAGTCTCATCTGGACCAATCCAATTGCAATCTATATTTACATAGGATAGCCAATTGTAAAATCAAGTTAAGCTTATATATATACTTATCATAAAATTATTTTATATCTGGGGGAATAGATAAAATTAAGAAAACCAACAATAAATTTAACATCCACAGCATCGGCCTTTGATCTATTCAAAATTGATTCATCTCTTGTGACTATCCGTGACGGATATGGCTAGGTCATCGATGGGCACTTCAAGCTGATTCATACCATAGACTTAGCGAGCTTCGACAAAATCGTGAAGAGACTAGAGGAGGCCATCACCAACCTTAACTTCAGCAGATCCGACACAACCATTGATGTCCTCAACTACCAGATAGAGAAAATAAGATCTTATCTGCGTGACTTAAAAGGCCGCGAAGGAAACAGGATGAAACGTTCAATTAATTGAATTGGTTCCGCCTGGAAATGGATTGCTGGCACTCCCGATGCGACAGACTGGGACAACCTTTTCCAAAGCCAGAATGTCCTTATAAACAATGACGACCAACAGTATCAGGTAAATTCAGAAATCTTCAAAACCACTCATGAACTGTTGTAGGTGATCAATGACATTGTTGCCATCACAAACGATGTCCAAGATCGCAACCGCCTAGATCATGGTGTCGTGAACAGTAATCTCCTGAGCAAGGAAGAAATTAATCGGCTTATCAGCGAAATAGAACTACCATACAGCAACGTCATTGAAGCCATAGAGTACAGCAAGCCATCGATCCACACGAATGGATCCCTTCTTCTCTACGTCCTGTCCATGCCCAAGGTGATGCAAACCAAATACAACCACCTGATTGCTCGAGCTGTTCAACAGGATGGGCATCAGGTAGAATTAAACTACACAACTATGTATGTTGGCGAACAAGAATCAGACCTGCGGCATTAAGGGTAATTGCCTACACCTTACGGCAGCTATGGTTTGCGGACAAGAATCCCTCGATCTACTAGCAGAAGAAGCCTATTTGCCTCGTCTTATCAAAGGAGGAGAAACAAGCTGTCGATACTTCACCTTTAAGGAGTCCACTATTGAAATGATCAAGGAGGATACTATATACCTGAATAACTTCAATGGCAGTATTGGGTCAGGTAAATCCACTAACCATTTTTTTGGCTTCTTTATCCTTCAGATGAGCAACGAGTTGGTGAGCATCAACACCAATACTTACTGGAGTACCAGTAGCTCCAAGGTGCAGTTGCTACCACCCGTTTTGACCAATGTGAGGAATAAATCGCTGGCAGTTAATCTCGACCTTGTACACGAAATGACGTCAGGCAACATTAAACTTTTAACTTTCTTTAAGAAAAAAACGAATTGGTTCATATGTAGCCTCTGGAGTCAAGGGATTTGTGCTTCTAGCAATGGTTGTGTGGATTATTTGGAACAAGATGACGGCAGGCATGAGCAAAAATATCATTACTAAACGGAAGCCTCCGTGCCCAACAACACGGGGATACTCCTCGAGCACCTAATCTGCGGGACGCAGATCTTTAGAGGGGGAGGAGTTAACGCGGCCGGCTACTGCCCACTTCCGCTGTTCCCACGGCTGGCCGCTACACGTGTGCAGTGTCAGCATAATTGCATTTCACACCGAAATATGCTACCGCTGGGAAGTCAAGGTCAATGCCGCTCGCACCCAGACAGTGAGCGCACCCTTACGTAAGGTTGGCAGCGCGCGACATATAAGAGGGAGCAGAACCTGGAGTTCGGACAGTTGCTGTTGGGGCGTGAACATAGTCGTAGAAAAAATAGTGTGTATTTCTTATAAATAAGCTTGTAAATTACTTGTAAATCTTCTGTTAATCCTTTGGGCGAGTTGGCCCTTAAATTTTTTTTAATGCAAAGGACTAAAAGTCCTTTAACTTGTATATATACCTATGAATGCGAATTGGAGCGATGCCGCGTGGTGAAGTGCTCAAGAAAAGTAAAAAATAGTGAGAATGAGAGAGTGAAGAGAGGAAGAACACTCAAGTGATATAGCTTTGTTCCGTTACGTTGTTTTTCTGCCTTTGCAGCAATTTTTAATCTCGCATAAAAAAGTAGAAGGATGAGTTAGCGAGGTTTGGGGATAGATTTATTTTGTGGGTGCTTGTTTTACAGTCCACCTTTATCGAATTTATTTACGAAAGAATTCAACAAATGGTTGAAGATATGTGAAAGAATTCAGCAAATACACAGATGGTTGAATATTTATGAAAGAATTCAATAAATGGTTGAATATTTACGACAGACGAAAGAATTCAACAATTGGTTGAATATGTACGAAAGAAATCAAGAAATGGTTGAATGTTTAAGGAAGATTTCAGTAGATGGTTGGAAATATACGAAAGAATTCTACAATAGGTTGAATATACACAAAAGATTTCAACAATTGGTTGAATATATACGAAAGAATTCTGAAAATGGTTGAATATATACGAAAGAATTCAGAAAATGGTTGAATATTTACGAATGCATGAAATAAAGTTGAAAACATATGACAGAATTCAACAATTGGTTGAATATAGACGAAAGAGTTCAGGAAATGGTTGAATATATACGAAAGAATTCAGAAAATGGTTGAATATTTACGAATGCATGAAATAAAGTTGGAAACATATGAAAGAGTTCAACAATTGGTTGAATATGTACGAAAGAAATCAAAAAATGGTTGAATATTTAAGAAAGATTTCAGTAGATGGTTGGAAATATACGAAAGAATTCAACATTTGGTTGAATATGTACGAAAGAATTCGGAAAATGGTTGAATATTTACAAACAGATGACTGCGGTCGATATATGATATTCGGAGAGGATGAGTTAAATGATTGTCATAATAGAGTAACGCAGCTGCGTATGGTCGAGACGTGATATTTTGAGCGAGTTGAGAGGCAAAGCTTGCATTCAAAATAACCGCAACTTTTCTAGGTATAGGTACTCGAGAATAGCGCAGAAATGCGGAAACTCACTCAAAACAGAAGAGGATAGAAACGTTGAAATAATGAGAGAGAGAGTTTTGGATGGCGAATAATTAGAGGCGAGAGTCGACCGGTCAGTTGGTTCATATGTTTAGAGCGAAACGCATATTTTCCAAATTTTTGTTTGATATGATAAAAGGTTTTGTTTGCATTTGACACAACATAATTTTGTAAAATTGAACGCAAGAGGTATAATCCTTATTTGATTAACAAGCAAGAGACATATTTATATAATTTCTGTGTTTTATTTCATATAGCTAAATATGGCAAAGTGGGTTGAGATTTTAAGCAAATCCATTGCTCGCATTGAAAAGTATACTCGACTGCCAGAATTTGGGGATGCACCTAAGGAGCAGGTAAAGGTCAGGGCGGACAAGTTAGAAAAGTATTACGCGCGGTTCAGAGAAGCGCACCAAAAAGAAGTAGATCATGCTCCAAAAAAGGCAAAGTGGGATGAAATGGCAGCGCAGGTTGAAATACTTTATTTTGCGGCGCATACAACTCTTATAGGCAAGGCGAATGCTCTAACGCCATCCCCAGCTCCAGCTTCAGTGCACTATGGGTAATTTCACCCATTTTTGTGACAAAAATTAATAACAATTAAACTGAAAAGATTTTTGAAATTTTTTTTTCGTGTTTATGTAGAGATAAGCTATGAGAAAAGTTTAAATTAAAAAGATTTTGAAATTTATAAAGTTTTAACCCACTTTTGCGAATTTTTTTTTTTTATTATATTTTTAAATTTTTTTATTTATTTTGAATATACATAGGAATTTTGTCATTCAACTCCACAGATACTTCTGAAACACACAGCATATCTAGAACCTCTTGTGGCAGTTGCGCGCATTCTTCTCATCTGCATTCGACTATCTAAGCATATTGACGAAATAACTGGATCAGACATGTCCATAGCCCTTTTAAAAACATCACAGAAATTGTTTTTGCGGCTGTTCTTGCGGACATGATGTAGTCTATCTGACTTGTATAATTTGTTCCGCGACTCAGCAGCATCTTCGCCGAAACAACCTACTGGCAGTAAGGTATTTTCAATAATTTGTCTTGAATGAATCAATACCTTGTGAACGGCGATCCAAGGGTATTTGATTTGTATCATTTGGGCGGCATTGTGGCAAAAAGCTTCAAATTTCTGGGTATTCAATGGGAATTGACAGCAAATAGTAATGAGTATAATTTTAAGGGAATATATCAGCTCAACATCAATATCAACTATTTCCGAAAAGGTGGCATGGTGAGCAAAGGCTCTACGAGCTGTATTGCCATCATTGGTGTTTCCAAATCCACCCGTTGGTCAATTTTATGGCTCATTTTCGACCAAAATAATTGTTGTACAAGCTTTTTTTTCAGAAAGAGTTTTGCGATCGTCATCAGTTCGAATTTGCGATTTTTTAATACTGCTCTTGTATCCAGCATGCAAAACGAATTCAAAGAATCGTATCCAACAATGCAAAGGACTTATACCATACTTTAGAGTATCATTTTGTGGAAGAAATTTTTGGCTTTTGAAGTCTGTAATGGTCATAAAATCCTTTGGAGTTGCCTTGCAAATAGGACACGATTGACTAGATTTTGTATTTGTTAAAACGTTTAACATTTTACCATCAATCAACGTAAGAAATAGTTTAAAGTGTATTTCAATGATTTTTCCAACATCGATAACTATTTTTAAACTATTTAAGCCTTTTATCTGTTGTTTTAAATCATTGCCCATTCATTCTTTTGTTTCTTTACAAAACTCCAGTTTTATGGGACGACAAACCCTTATAGACTGAGGTGTGCGGTTATTCCAAAGTGGTCTACCGACCGAATCCACAAGTCTTAAAGGAGTCATTGTTGTCGCAAACAAGGAATAATCGGAATCATCGGATGTGGATGCTTCCTGAAATTTCTGCTTATAAGAGGAATGCCCAGTGCTGCCATCAAATCCATAGCTAACAATCAGATCGGCCTTTAGAAAATTAATATTTTCTGTCATTAATGAGACTATGACTTCCTTCTGAATTGCAACAATTCTATTTGCAGTATGCGTTAACAATGATTGAAGGGAAACATTTGCCTGCCTCTCATTGACTTCAATACCAACTGGTCAGCAACTTTTCTTAGAATTGGCGACCTCGTCATAAAGTGGATATATGTCAGCATTTCGAATTTTATTTCCCTTTCTTGTATTCAAGTACTGTTCTTTTGTCAAATTGTTTTCTAACAAATATGCGAAAGCTTCATTTGAAATGAAGCGAATTGGCTGATTATCAACAGTGTGCGCTAATTTTCTCATCTTGCTAGCTCTTGTTTGACTACCAATTGTCTGCCTGAGAACCACTGCCATATCTGCTTTATGTTGAATTCGAGCCGCTATGGAAGCTGCACGAACTAGCAATTCCGTTTCATTGTCTACTTTCTTTGATAGGTCCTTTGCTTCTCTATTTTTTATGCGTTCGGATTTATCCACAAACGTTATTTTTGGACGCCCTACTAAGCATTTCGAAGGGGTAATCTTAGTTGCCAAAATAAAATCAATTCTAAGCCAGTGAGCGTTTTGTTTTTGGAAGACCTCTATCTTTCTGAGGGACTTGTTCCATCTCTTTGCCAAATTTTTACAAAAAGTTCGGACTCTCTCTTTCAGAGATGATTCTTCCTCATTCAAGATATTTATATTTCCAACTTGGCCAATAACAAAAGTGAATACAGCATCGTTCTTCTCCTCTTTGCATTTTACATCAATCCAAACTTTCGCAAGGTTTTTATACTGCAAACGAAGGTCGCCTACGAAAAAATTACATAACTCAAAAATCGTAACGTGAAATTAAATAAATATACTCAAAATGGTCCACTTAGTATGTCTCTGATAGTCAAAACACGGCCAAAAACGGCCAACATTTATAAAGCTTATCCAAACCGAATGTTTATGAAAAAAAATTTTATTTGAGGTTAAGTCACAATAATGAGTTTTTCGCACTAATCAAAAAGTAAACTCAAATCTGTCGACTAACCTGTAATGTGCATACCATCACTTTTATTTTCCATATTTAAATTGTATTATTATATTTTGTTTAATGTTTTTAGAACAGATTAAAAATTCACATTAAATACCACTGCATAGACTGCCTGTAACGCGTTGCTCGTAAACAATAACTTTGACGACGTAGAGATCACGTGTTACTCGATTGTTAGAAAAAGATAGTACACAGTCAATTTGTTTAAGGTTATGTTTTATCAAATTGTAACAAAAAATTATTTTTGCTTAAAAGTGCAACAAATGACTTTTCGTCACAAAAATGGGTCAAATTACCCATAGTGCAGTGGTACAACCACCGTGTGCAGTGAAAGTGAACTGGTCATATCAGTAGCACTATTTGAAAAATACGCTTATAGTTAAGGATGTTGGTCATCATACATGCAAAAATAAGAGTCATTGAGACGAAAGCAAGATGTACATAGGTGTCAGTCGCGTTCATACTGTAGATACTGGTAATGCTGAAGATTTTGTGAATATAGCCAATGATATTAAAAGGGTTGATAGACAATTGAGTTTGCTTAACAAATAAAATGAATTGTTAAAGAAGCGGAAGGTTGTTTTCGAGCAGGGAAAAGTTTATAACAATATCGCAAAGAGAGAAATAAATGCTAATGAGAAGTATGGGGGTTCGTTTAATTTTGGTGTGGATGCAATGCCTGCTCTGTTGCAGACGGTGATGGTCAGGTTAGAAGCGGACGGGCAATGTGTTGGGCCTGTTCGAGCATAACTGGAGTCAAGGTTTTTTAAGGGTTTCTAGTCGTCCGCGGTACTCACGCTCCAATTGATGACGAGACAGGCATAAATATTTCATGTATTAATTGTACAACTGTGGAAGACCTTGGGGAGCTGCTTAAGCGATTTTGGCAGTTAGATGGAATTGCTACGTGGTCAAAGTATATCGAAGAAAAAGAAAAGGTCGAACGTATTTTTCTAAAAACATATTCTCGGTATATAACAGGAAGGTTTAAGGTCACAATTCCAATAAAAGAGAATATAAGCAATAAAGGTTTTCAAGGGATTGTATTACAGAGATTTTTGTCATTAAAAAGAAGGCTGAGCCGAGATCCTAATCTAAAAATACGTTGACTTCATGGGGGAGTATGAGCAATTAGGGCACATGGAACAAGTTACTGCCCGACAGCAAAGGGTGAGATGGTATGATACGTCCCTCATTACTGCTTAAGGAAGACATTTAGAGTTGTTTTTTGATGTCTGCTGCCGAACAGATAAGGGGAGTTCGCTAAATGATGGGCAGATGTTGGGTGAGAAGCTACAGTGAAATCTAACAGAGATTGTCGACATAAAGTCGGGGTCTTAGGCGATATAAAAATGATGTTTCGGTAGGTGCTCATAAGCAGGGAGCAGTGGAACTTGCAGCGTATGTTTTGGAGAAGATAGCAGTGAACCTTTGAAATAGTATTAGGTTAGGTTAGGTTTACTGTGGTAGTTCCCCAAAGGGAACTCACTTAGACATAGTAAGAGTCCGTTGTGATACCACCTAAATTTATGAACGGTAACGTGAATCGGAAAGTCAGGAAAGATTAACCTGAGAAACGTTGCGTGCCCCGAATGAAGTCACGCAAATTACCAATCTCCACTCCAAAAAGGTCTTCTGGAGAGCTAAAGAAGTACGAGCCCAGGTACTTGAACCTCAGTCTCGCAAATGCAGGGCAGCTGAGCAGAAAATGACAAGATGAATCCACCTCATCCTCCTCCATACAGCTGCGGCAGAAAGGGTCAGAGACTATTTTCAGCCTTACCGCGTGAATACCCAACGGACAATGCCCAGTCAAAACACCAACCAGGGTCGAGAGTTGTCGCTTAGTAAGCGACATCAGCTCCCTTGAGCGCCTACGGTCCACTCTCGGCCAGAGGGACCTTGCAATTCTGCATGTCGTGGCAATTTCCCAGCGCTCGCTGAGACGACATAAAGCCCATCTGTCCAGGAGAAGCCCGTAGGCAGTCAAAGGAGCCCCCACCCCCTCCCTGCAAGGAGAGATGACTTCCAGGGTACCTTGCCGAGCAAGCTCATCAGCCATGCAGTTCCCTGCGATGTCGCTATGGCCCGGTACCCAAATTAGTCTAACGTCGAGATATTCCGAGGCGGCTGCGAGGGAAGTCAGGCATTCCCTGACCAGTTTTGATCTCACCATTAGCGATCCTAAGGCCTTGATAGCGGCCTGGCTATCCGAATAAATGTTGGCCCGTCTAGAGGGCATTACATTGGTAAGTAGCCAATCGGCTGCCTCCTTTATTGCGGCCACCTCTGCTTGAAATACACTGCAGTGGTCCGGAAGCCTAAATTTACGGTTGAGGGAGAACTCATCGCAGAAGACCCCTCCCCCAACCTTACCATCCAGCTTCGAGCCATCCGTGAAAAAGTTCACCGTCCCACCGCCCCACAACCCCCCCTCCTTCCACTCCTCCCTACGCGGGATGTAAGTGGATAGGGAGCAACTACGAGCTGGAGCAGGCAGACAGTAATCTGTTTCCGGAGGTACAAAGTCGAAACTGGCCAGAATCCTAGAATGCCCAAAGGCCGAGCTGAATCTGTATCCATTGCACTCTAGCCGTGCTGCTACATGGGCTGCTGCAACCCTACCTGCAATGTCCACAGGAAGTACGTTAAGCATAACATTGAGCGCGAGAGTGGGTGTGGTCCTAAGCGCCCCACTGATCCCAATGAGCGCGGACCGCTGCACCCGCTCTAGCTGCTTAACTTTAGATACCCTGTCTAGTGAGTTCCACCAGACCACTACTCCATAAAACATTATAGGCCTTATTATAGTCTCATAAAGCCAATAATTTACCTTGGGAGAGAGGCCCCATCTCTTCCCAATAGCACCCCGACAACAGTACACCGCAACCGAAGCCTTTTTCACCCTTTCCTCAATATTTGGCCCCCAGGAGAGCTTCCTATCCAGAATCAAGCCCAGATACTTGACCCGGTCAGAAAGCACCAACTGGACGCCACCTATTGAAGGAGGATGGGCGACCGGTACTTTGTACCTCCTGGTGAATAATACCAGCTCTGTCTTGCTAGGATTTATCGCGAGTCCACACCCTGCAGACCATTTCACGATCAGATTAAGGTACCCCTGCATGATATCAAAAAGGGTACTCAAAAACTTACCCCTGACAATGAGAGCAACATCGTCAGCATAGGCAATAACCGTGCAGCCTACCCTTTCCAGCTCCTTCAGTACACCATTTAAAGCAACGACCCAAAGGAGTGGCGAGAGAACCCCTCCTTGTGGAGTGCCTCTACTCACCTTTCGCTGGATGGAGGCGCTGCCCCATTCCGCCACGACAGTTCTGTCCCGGAGAAGGTGATTGATGAGCCTTACCAGACCCGACTCAACCCCAAGTTCCGCCAAGGATCCGACTATTCCCTGTGGCTGAATGTTATTAAAGGCACCTTCTATATCCAGAAAGGCACCAACTGCAAAGTCCTTGTGTTCAAGAGACTCTTCAATGACGTTAACAACCATATGCAGGGCCGTATCCACGGACCTGCCCCTCGAGTAGGCATGCTGAGCATGCGACAGCCGCTCTCGCGGTATTTCCTCTCTTATATGAAGATCAATCAGCCTCTCCAGGGTCTTCAAAAGAAAAGAAGAGAGGCTGATAGGCCTAAAGTCCTTTGGGGTTGTATGAGAGCTCTTACCCGCCTTGGGAATAAATATAACCCTCACATTCCTCCAAAGTCTGGGAATATAGCCCCTACTTATGCAGCTCGCGTAAATAGGCGCCAACCACCGACACGACACCCGTTCGGACATCTGCAACTGGGCAGGAATGATACCATCAGGTCCTGGCGACTTGAACGCTTTGAAGGAGCGTAAAGCCCATAGTAGGCGACGCTCTTCTAACATGTCGCAAGGAGGGACATAGATGGCACCTGGTTCCACGCCTGTAGTCTCACATGGTTCAGTATTTTCGGGGAAGTGGGAATCGAGGAGAAGTTTGAGCGACTCCTCACTGCTCATCGCCCAGTTTCCCGAGTCGTCCCTGAGACATCCCAAGGGGACGGGAGCCCTCGCGAGCACCCGCCTAAGCCTGGAGGACTCGTGGCATCCTTCGACGTTCTCACAGAAACTTCTCCACGATTCCCGCTTAGCCTTCCTTATTTCGGACTTATATATTCCCAGTCCGATCTTATAGAGTTCCCAATCCGAGGGTTTTTTGCTCTTCCTCGCCTGGTTAAAAAGTCTTCTACTCGAAGCCCTGAGCTCCGAAATTTCCAAAGTCCACCAGTACGGCTTAGATTTACCCGAAGGCCTCCTCAGCGGACACGAAATATTTATCGCTTTATTACAAGCTACGGTGAATTTACCCACTAAGCTGTCAATCGAACTTTCCGACAGAAGTACGTTACCCTGAGGTTCCTCAGGAAGAAACTCCTGCAACTTCTTACAGTAAAGATCCCAATCCGTGTTCCTCAGATTCCTAAAGGGACGATTTTGGGGGCACAGATCGCCCAAGGAGAATTGAATATATCTATGATCAGAGAAGGAGTGATCGTTAAGAACTCTCCAGTTCGAGATACGGGATAACAATTCAGACGACACCAGGGTAAGGTCCAAGACCTCCTCCCTTACCGAAGTTACGAACGTATTACTTGAAGGTGATTACTTATGGCATGACGTCATCGTTCGAGCAGTTATACAGAGTGCGCGGAATTTCCAGAAGCTTCTGAGAGAACTCAAAATGATTGGTATTTGGTTGATTGCATTACCGGAGCAGAAAGTGAAGATCTAGTGATAGAGATAGCGAAATCAGTCCAACATGTATTAGTGAAAGCAGGGTTTTAAATGAAAAAGTGGAAATCGAACTCTAGCGAACTGGTAATAGAGATGAAGTTGGGTGAAGAAGATACAAATATGTATGTTGTTAAATGAAGATAGAACCACCGTTCTGGGGTTCAAATGGAATATTTCCAAACTCCAGAAGTTGAAGGTTTGATTACCAAGAGAAAAATAGAGAATAGAGAAAGAGAGAAATAGAGAAGAGATTCAAAGGATTTTTGTGTGTTGAGTTGCATGGGGTCTCCGACGCGTTAACTTTAGCATATGGAGCTGTCTTTTTGCACGTGTGGAAAACATAAACGCAGCTGCGAAAACAACAATGCTGGTATCTAAATCACGGGTAGCGCCGATGAAAACTGTTTCAGTACCAAGGCTAGAGTATGCTGCCGCGGAGCTCTTATCACGTTTGTAGGTTGAGGTTATCAGAGCAATGGAGTTTTCTGGAATAAAGTACACATTATGACACACTCTCAAGTGGTACTGCACTGGATTGGTAAGATACCAAGGAACTTGAAAACCTTTGTAGCAAATCGAGTTTTATTCGAAACAAACGAACACCGATATAAATAGATGGAGATACATTAATACATGCGATAATCCAGTTAATCTTTTGAGTCCTGGTATGAAGCCATTTGAGATTGTACGCAACAAGCTGTGGACACAAGGTCCGGAGCGGTTACAGCAAAAAGCGACGTGCTGGCCGGATTGTGTGTTTGTGCCAAACACAGTGGGCGAAGCTGAGGATGAATATAAAGTATTTTTGGTGTCAAACATTAAGGAATCATTACAGATTTCAAAACGAGCTCCAAAAGAGACGGTAGCTTTAATAGATTATGTTAATAAGATGGAGGGAGCGGTCAATATTGTTGTCTATCTAACTGTTATTTATTTCTGAGCGTCAAGGCGATGAATTTTCTAGAGTACACGGCCGTTTGGAAAATTCAACCCTAAGTGAGAACTTGCGTCATCCGGTGATAGTTCCCGGTTCAGAAATCGCCAAATACTCTTCGTAGACTGGTGTAGAAGATTTGTATTTCACCAATTAAATCCAACTAGAACTAACCACATACATAGGTGTTACATCGCATACAATTGGAAAAACGGAGGATTTCGACGGGACGGTTAAGTATTAAATATGAATTTAATTAGTTGTGCCAAATATGAAGATATGGCAACCTGCGTGTTGCAATAAGGGTATTTTAGAAAGAAAAGGTTGTTGGTAACACTGAAATAAACTGGCAGATATATAAAATAGAGTTGGACGAAAAAAGCGGTTGAGTCTGGTTGTTTTGGATACCGGAGATTTGTATTTCACTAATGGTAGAGGGTTTCATTGTAGCTTCCATGCGGGAACCTGGAGGGTTTTGTGCAGGAATTTAACAAATCATTTGCCAGAGTCGGCGTAAAACTACAGTATCGCGGCAGTTGCTTTCTTCCTCTATTTACCAGAGTTTTCCATTCTCTCCAACGACGGTAGCAATGTCAACCAGTTATTAAGTCTCCAATAGGAGAGTCCAGCAAAAACAGGACCGCAACAGTAAGGATAGGGAGAACATGAAAATGTGCGATAGGAGCTAAAAAGGGGTGCCACGTATTCCCGCTCTTGGGGCATTTCTGTTGTCCGCCCTATGACGGCAGTGGAAAATTCCACGATTGTTGTTTGTGTGTAGCGTTCATGAAGTGCCCCAGTTGAGAATTTACGGGACGGCGCAATAATGATGGGCACCACCAACACTAGCGCTGAACGAGGCGATCTACAGGCCGGCGCGTAGCTTATGGTCTGGCTCGGAAATGCGTGCCTGAGGTGATTCGTGGAAGTGGAAACACCTTTTTTAAGCAGGTGACCTTTGTTGGAAAAGGTTTTGGCAAATGTGATTTTTGATAATCTTTTAAAAAGAGTAACAGACGTAGCGCCAAACGGGACATTTAATTTAAAAAGTGGTGGAAGTTGCGATCCTGGAATTGGAGCTAGGGCGCTAGGTCTCGCTATTTGTTGTCCTTGTTACCTTGTTGGTGGGATAAAGTAAAACCGATTTTAAAATAATAATAAAATATATAATCTTAATAAGTTCTCTTAAATGTAGATTTAGTATAACAATCCAGTGCAAAGCACCCCACGCTTTTGAAAATGATATAGATTTTTTTCTGATAATTATTTTCTCCTCTTTAGTCCTTATCTGCTATTAAAGTGTGCTTATTTCTGATTTTTTAACTACTTTCTTGACGAACAGCAGGAGATGGTTCCTCTTACGGTCTCAGTGACTAGGCAGTGTGCACTAGCTTAGCCCAGCTTCGTTAATCCGTACAAAGCCACTGTGGCTGGAACGCGGTAGCCAGGAGTCACATACACAAAAAACAGAAGATTTGCACACTGAAAAAAATTTAACGCGAATACCTAACATCACTTCTACACATCTTCATTTACCAACCCAATATCCTACCTGTCCTGACAGCCAATATGTTAAGCAGCGCCTGATTTGGTTAGTACCGCCTTTGCCCACCCATTCATGGCTTTTAGTTTTAAGCAAGCCCCGTTTGCGCTTACACTTTTACTAACAACTTTATCTTAAATCTAAGATAGTAAATTTGTTTCTACCAATAGCAGAAGAAATACAGAAAAATTTTAATTGCCCACCAATTTTCTTCAGATTAATACTGACCTACCTCAACTTTTAAAAACGAGGCGGTCATTGGCCCATGCTCGCTAAGTTATATGTAAGTATATAAGTTACATATATATAAATATAATGTATGTACACATGTTTGTATAGTCGCGAAGTACTCAGGCAAGTACGAAAATGCGGTCATCGGTCAGCATTCGAATCGAGAAGTTGTGCTCAGTGGCATTTATTTCTTCGTGTGTTGAGCTAACGCTTGTTTACTAACTATAATTTCTGGACTCCAAAATATCCACCCCATCCTTTTTATTTGATTTAATCAAAAGTGTATCTTAAAAAATGCCACCTGAATAGGTTTAGAGAGCTAGCCCAACCCGCTAGCCCCAAAACCAAAAAAAGGAAGGTAGGAAAATAAAATAATTAAGAAAAAAAGATGACTGAAGATTTTTTCTCGTCACTGCTAGCAATAAGGTGTAGATGAAAAAACCCTTTGTCAATGTTCAGTGTCTTTGGAAAAAAACAAAGCTTTTGATACAATCTGCCAAGAAATCGATAGTGTTAGCATGCTTCGCGATGGCAGCTTGCTTGTGCTTGCAAGAACTCAGAGCATTGCGGATAAATTCCTAAGGATAAAAATCTTTAGTGGACTTTGTCCAGTCTCGATCTCCCTCCACAAAGCTTTAAACAGTTGTAAAGGCACACAAAAACCTTATTCCAGCACCTGAAAGTGATATACTCGAAGACCTTAAATCTCAAGTAATGCAAGTTTTCAAATTCACTAACAAAATATCGTCCACATCCATATGTTCTAATTCGGGCCATAAAAAGTTCGTTATCATCTCACGATAGCGAACACCATTCACAGTAACTGCCTGACCGGCCTCATTTTGGAAAAAATACGGCCCGATTATGCCGCCAGCCCATAAACCGCACTAAACAGTCACTCTTGGATTATCATTCGCCCAAATACGGTAATTCTGCTTATTGACGAATCCACTGAGGTGAAAATGTGCCTCATCACTGAAGATGATTTTCTTCGATATGCATTTCCCACGAAGCGTAGAGGCATCCTTGCTTTTCGTTACTGCTGGTCGTTACTCAGCTCTTTTTTCAAAAGTTAAATCTTAAGTAATAAATAATGATTTTTTAGCGAGCTTTCCAATTTTAATTTGTGTTTTGCCGGCTCGGGGTCAAGGGGGTGTTTGGTGTTAGTAAAAACAAATGATTTACTTTTTTCTCAATATATTTCGGTTACACTACGGTAACCGTCTACAGGGCAGCTGATAACAACATAAAACATAACATACATAAAATTTTACAATAAATACATACATGATTTACACGTCCGCACTGTCCGACATGGAGCTTTGTACTACTTATTTTTTCCTTAGCAAGTGTCTATACATGTGAGCACAATTGTCAGTGTCCGTTTTGTAGTTTAGTCTTATGTTTGTCGTTGTGTTTATTATGTGTAACATTTCTATGGTAAAGCGTTTATTGTAGTGTTGTTCTTGTTGGAGAATGGTTGCTTTGTCGAAATTCGGCGAGTGACCGCTGCTTGCACAGTGAGTGCTGTTTTTTGGAAGCCCCTATTATGGTATTGTTTAATGTCCGATTTATGTTATGCTAGTCTAGTTTTTAATTTCGATTTTGTTGTCACTACGTATAGTCTGTCACATGCCTCGTTACTTTTACCGTTGCAAGGAATTTGATAAATGACGTGACTTTTTTCCGTTGGAGGCATTATTGATTTTTTTTTTGTTGAAAATGTTTTTAACGTGTTTCTAGGTTTATGGGCTATTTTTATTACATCGCAGAAAAGTATTACACGCAAAACTTCTGTGGTCAGCATAGCCAGTGTTGGACCGGCCAGAGTTATTTTTTTGAAGCGCGGCCAAAGGCCGCCTACACAAAAAGATGTTACGAGTAAAAATAATGTGAACTGCGTAAAGAGGGGCAATTGGAAAAATAGCAATAAAACTACTGTATTGTTATTATATTTTATTCGTTTATTTCTAAAAAGTATATTTTTACTAATAGTTGATTACGTATTAAAAAAAAGCGGCATTATTTTTTTTTTTGATTTTCTCGAAAAGTATATATGTATAATATATATATCGGGTGTTTTTTTTAGGGGTATAGAACTTCGAATTGAAATAAAACACAAGAAAATCGTTTTAAGGTCCATCAATTTGGCTTTATTGGAAGGATAGTTTTATGCCATTAATGTTTAAATATGATTTCGGGCATGTGGCCGCCGCGGCTGGCTCGAATAAAGCCAATTCTACAGGTCCAATTTTCAACCACTTTTTCGAGCATATGGGGCCGTATGTCGGCAATAACGCCACGAATGTTGGCTTCCAATTCCCCTAACGTTTCTGGTTTGTTGGCGTAGACGAGCGACTTCACATATCCCCAAAGAAAATAATCCAATGGTGTCAAATCACACGATCTTGGTGGCCAATTTACAGGTCCATTCCGCGAAATTATGCGCTCATCGAATGTTTCCTTCAATAAATCGATTGTGACGTGCGCTGTGTGGCATGTAGCGCCGTCTTGTTCGAACCACAACTCATCCACATTCATGCCATCCAATTCGGGAACAAAATAGTCGGTTATCATGGCTCTATACCGGTCTCCATTAACGGTAACTGCCTCTCCAGCATTATTGCGGAAGAAGTATGGCCCAATGACTCCACCAGCCCATAGAGCATACCAAACAGTCAGTTTTTGTGGATGTAATGGCGTTTCAAGGGTCTCATGTGGATTCTCTTCACTCCAAATGCGGCAATTTTGCTTGTTGACGTAGCCATTCAACCAAAAATGAGCCTCATCACTGAACAAAATTTTGCGATGAAAATCAGCATCGAGATCAATCTCATTTTCGGCCCATACACCAAAATCACGACGCATTGCATGGTCTCGCGGCTTTAATTCTTGCACAAGCTGGATTTTGTAAGGTCGCAAGCCAAGATCTATGCGCACAATCTTCCATAAAGTTGATGGACAAAGCTCCAATTGCTGTGCACGGTGGCGAATCGATTCATTCGGGTCCTCTTCAACACTTTGCTCTACAGCGGCAATTGTTTCTTCGGTGCGCACTGTTCGACGTCTCTGCGGATGCGTATTATCACATAGAGTAAACGTAGTGCGAAAACGATCCATGGTTAACCGAATTAATTGCTCTGATGGACGATTATGTCGACCATAAAATTGACGGAGCTCGCGGTAAACTTCGCGAACTGAACCATTATTTTCGAAATAAATTTGCACGATTTGCAAGCTTTGTTCTTTTGTCAACCTGTTCATGATGAAATGGCAAACCAAACTGAACATAAATGACATTAGAGTTGCCAGATTTGACCACAAAATGCCAGTTTTATCTCTATTCGAAAAACAAACCTGTAAAAAAAACACCCGATACAAATATAGACATCAAATGAAAAATCTCTTAATTACCTATCCATTGAAAATACCCCACCTCTGTTCGTTGACAATAGGCATTATATTTTGTTTTTTTGATTTTTTCGAAACATATATAAATATAATATGTACAAATATACACATTGAATGAAAGATCTCTTAATTACCTATCCAATATTTTTGAAATCGATTATATATTCCTTGAAATATAAGCTATTAAAAATATTGAAAATACCCCACCTCTATTCGTTTACGGAAAAAAAGATGTACACCATAAGAATCAGTAGAAAAAGGCGGACTATGTCCACTTTTTTATTTTTTTACTATTATTATACTTGTTCTTTACTTGTTCCCATCTTTATTGTAGCAGTCCGATTTCATTAGACGTTCCGATAAATGAGGTACACAGGTTACTGACTTAAATGATATCGGGTTTTCCGATCTATGCTCTTGTTTTGGTCATTTTTGAATTAAATTTTAATTATATGTTCAGGAAAATCATTGTTTTTTAAGGTCGATCTTATTTCCTTCTCTATCTCCTTGTGGTACGCTTCGTCCGATATCTGTAACAATCGTCGTATACAGCCCATCTGGGAGCTTAGAATGATTCGTCCTGATGATGTCGGTTTCTTATACTATTTTAACTTTAATTGGTTTCCTCGTTTGCTTATAATAGCGTCCAGGTAAGGTAATTGTTCCTCTTCTTATAGCTCTATTGTAAACTTTATATTTCTGTGGAAAGAGTTTAGTGTGTCAAGTGTATTTTGTACCTATTTCTCGTTTATTATTGTCGTTTATTATATTCGTTTTGTTGGGATACCAAATTCAGACATTGCGGAAAGTAGGCAACTGCTTTTCGTGCTATCGAAAGCGGATTTGAAGTCGACAAAAAGATGGTGTGTGTTTATTGTTGCTGTTGTAGCGGCTAGTCATACCCTGCGGATTCACCGATGGTCGTTGTCGACAAACTCAGCTAGGGGAGGCCCAGGAAACGTGCTTTTCCGACAGCGTTGGACCAGAGTGAGAGCGGGTTAGATGAGTAGGTTTCAGAGGCCATGTGAATAGGTGGTTGGTATCGGGCAGAGAATCTCCACATGCCGGACATGTGTTGGGTATGTCAGGATTGATTCTAGATAGGCAGGAGTTAAGTCTACTACAGTATCCAGATCTTAATTGGGCCAGAGTAGCGCAGGACTAGCGAGGCAGCAGGGACTCCTCATCTCCAATTGGTGGTGGTTGGGGTCCTATTACTGCCTCGGCCTGGCGAGAGGCGATGGTGGTGGTGACTGTCTCTTGTGGATGTTGAGAGTTCGGTCGTGTTTACCATAGCTCCGTAATTATTTTGCTTTTTTTATCATCTTTCGTAAGCATTATGTCTTTTTGCGCCAATTGTTTGACCCATGGTGGTTTAAAAAATAAAATTATAAACGCGATTTCTGAAATTGACAATATTAAGGCTATTTTATCGGCATTTGTGATTCGATGAACGGTAATAATGATAACAAACGCATCACTCGTTCTAAATGTAAAGCTTCTGATAGTGTTGTTGTTCAGCCAATTAAAATGACTAAACATATTCGTGCAGTCTAAAGATGCTGTTGTTGCTGCTAATACTGTATCAGCGAAAAGTTGTGTACTGGTTTTACCACTTGTGATGCTGTTGCTATTGGTGCTGCGCTTGCTGTTTCTGAGATGCCTGTGTGTAATACTGGGTTGACTGCTTTAGTTGATAATGATATTGTTGCTGTTGAAAAAAATCCTGAACTGATTGCTATTACTGGAGCGTCTTGTAAAAATAATAATTCAAATGATTTGCCTATTACGCCTGGTACTCATACCGGTTTGACTGCTTTAGTTGATAATGATATTGGAACTGCTTGCTATTACTGGAGCGTCTTGTAAAAATAATAATTCTAATGATTTGTCCATTACGCCTGCTACTAATACCGGTTTTTCTACTAAAACATCAGCTGTAGTGAATTCGTCAGCCGATAATGCAAATAGAAGTAGTGAAAAATGCAACTAATAAAGCTCATGAAGATAATGTACAGTGGTCGATTGTGCATAAAGCCCGCCATAAAAAGAATAATAATAACAATCGTCGTGTAATTGGGTCAAATGATGATATTGAGCTTGGTGTGATAGTTCGGCGTAAATGGCTCCACTTATCGTCGTTCTTGCCCTCTGTGACGACTGATGACATTATTGGGTATGTTGCTAATCATGCCGGTATTAATAAAAATTCGATTTCATGCTATAAGCTAATCAAGAGGGATACTGACTCCAACGCCATTAAGTATTTGAATTTTAAACTTGGTGTTCCCCAATCAGCTTTTAACAATTTACTTACGTCTAAGATGTGGCCATCCAATGTTGTTGTTCGACCGTTTGATTTTTTTCAAAAGGCTCCCCAGCCTCAGCCCAAAAAGAGATATGCCCTTCTACTACTGATGGTCATAAACTATGCATTTATTATCAAAATGTATCCGGAGTCAGAACCAAATCTGAGTCTGTATTTACTTTGAGCTCACAACTTGATTATGACTGCTTCGTTTTAACTGAAACTTGGCTAAATAATAATTTTTACGATGCTGAGTTTTTCAATCCAGCTCTTTTTGATGTTTTCCGGAAGGACAGGAATTTTGCCAAAACTGGTCTAAGTAGAGGTGGTGGTGTACTTATTGCTACTCGTAAACATCTGCGAGCCTCGATTCTTCAGCTCCAAAATACTGATTCTCTGCTGGATCAAATTGACGTTAAACTACATAGCGCTGATGGGATGATGTATATTTGTGTGTCTTACATTCCGCCGGGTAGCTCCGATATTTTATATAAGGCACATGTTGATAACATACTGGCTGCGCACGGTATAGTATGTGACAATCAACTCTGTGTTTTTGGCGATTTTAATTTGAGTAACATTTCATGGAATTTCTTAGATGGTAATGTCTTTCTCACACCATCCAATCTTACAAGTGCGTTAGAATCTTATTTTATCGATAATTTGCAATGTATTGAATTATTACAAATCAATAGTTTTCTTAATGTTTTAGGCCGCATTTTAGATCTAATTTTTGTAAGCTATAATATAAACTATAAGCTCTCACATGCAGCCAGTTACATTTCGCCTCCTAATCTACATCATTCTCCTTTGGTGTTGGAAATCGAATTTTATCGGAATTTTGAATTACCAACTGCTAAGAAACCAATTGCTTTTAACTATTTGCGTTGTAATTTTGTTGATATAGATACGTTGTTAGACTTGGATTGGCCCAAGCTTTTCGGAGATCTTGATGTATCTGGTTGTTATGATATTTTTAAGTCAACAATATTTGAAGTTTGCAGGAATCATATCCCAATGCTTAGTTCGAAAACTGCTAAGCGTCCTTGGTTCTCTAGGGAACTCAAACGCTTAAGAAACTTGAGAAATAAGTTTTATAAAAAGCATAAACATTCTAATAACGTCAGTTTCCATCAGCGTTACGTATATTACAGAGCTGAATTTAATAAGCTTAATAGATCTCTGTATCGAGGTTATATTAGTAAAATTGAAAATAACATTAAAAGTAATCCAAAATTCTTTTGGAGCTACATTAAGTCAAAAAATAATTGCTCAGTTATACCTACATATATCGGTTCAGCTTAGAGGCCATTCTGCTAATTCTTTGTCAGAAGCGGCTAATCTATTTGCTGATTTTTTTTTCGTCGAATTATGCATCTGATAATTCTAATGATTGTATACCTGAAGATCTCCTATCAAATTTAGACGCTTCAGTTAATTTTGGAAACCTCTGCTTGGCGGATTTGGATATCACTAACGGCATTGATAAGCTAAAAATGTCAACAGCAACTGATGCTGATGGCCTCTCAGCTATTCTATTGAAAAATTGTGCTTGTTTGATTATACCTTTAAGACATATTTGTAACATGTCTTTGTCTGTTGGAGTTTTTCTTGATGCTTGGAAATTGACATTGATCACGCCTATACTAAAAAGCGGAAATAAAAATGATATCGAAAATTACAGACCAATCACAAAACTTACCAGCAGGGCCGTAGCGAGGGTGGGGCGCGACCTAAAAAAAAAAAAAAAAAAAGGTCATCAGAAATTTTTCGCGAATGATGTTCGCCAGTGCACTTGCAACTATTTTCCTTCGCCCGGCGCATTTTGCTGAATTGGAACAGTATTATTAATAAGCCCTGTCGGTTTATTGTGAACGTAAACAACACGAACCACCTGCGCGTTATCAAGAACGAAAAAGGAAATGTGAAAGAGAAGTATCCGACGTATTCAACAATATAGAATTGAAGCAAATGCAAGGAAGTACAGCTGATGACATCGATAATACAGTGCCGGATTGACGGCGGAATGCGTGGTACTACTTGTTCTTTTCGATTTCGGAGATGACCTTTTTTTTTTTTTTTTTTTTTGCTCTTCTAATTACAGGGGCCCCGGAAGGTTCGCCCCGTCCTCGCGACGGGCCTGCTTACCACAGTCTCAAAACTGTTGGAGTGTATAGTAAAAGATAAAATTTATTTTGCTGTAAAACATCTACTTTGTCCGCAACAGCATGGATTCGTTCCAGGTAGATCGACTCTTACAAATCTAGCTGTTTTCATGGAAGAATGTTTGGATACTTTTCTGAAAGGATTCCAAATTGATGCGTTTTACACTGATTTTTCTAAAGCTTTTGACAGGGTATCCCATCGAATTCTATTGGCCAAACTGCTTGGCCTAGGCTTTCATTCTAACTTTTTAAAGTGGATCTCATCCTACATAGACGACAGGCGTTGTGTCGTTCGTCTTGACGGTGTGTCGTCTTTGTCTTTCGTAGCTTCGTCTGGTGTTCCCCAGGGCAGCGTTCTGGGGCCCTTGTTGTTGTTGTTGTTGTAGCGGCTAGTCGCGCCCCGTAAAGAGCGGATTCACCCATGGTCGTTGTCGTCGAACTCATCTAGGGGGAGGCCCAGGAAACGTGCAGTTTCGATAGGGTTGGACCAGAGGGAGAGGTGGGTTAGATGAGTGGGTTTGAGAGGGCATGTGAATAGGTGGTTGGTGTCGTGCGGAGAATCTCCACATGCCGGACATGTGTTGGGTATGTCAGGGTTGATTCTGGATAAGTAGGAGTTGAGCCTGCTACAGTATCCAGATCGTAGTTGTGCCAGAGTGACGCGGGACTCGCGGGGCAGCAGGGACTCCTCATCTGCTACAGGTGGAGGTTGGGCTCCGATGACCGCATTTGCCTGGCGGGAGTCGATGATGTTGGTGACTGTGTCTCTGTGGATGTTGCTTAGGACCCGCCGGTACGCCTCCGGATCCAGCGGTTGTGTGATGAGTGGCTGGATCTCGTCCTTTAGTTCAAGTAGATGTCTCCTAATGTGCCTGGGGGGCAGCTCCACTGCAAGCAGGTGCCTGCTTGCTTAGCATGAGGTTGTGCTCCTTAACTCGGAGCACATTGACCTCTTGGTGGAGATGCTCCTCAGGCGACATCAGAAGACATCCCGTCACCGTGGGGAGTGCGGCGTTCTGGCAGGTCTGCAGCTTCATCCTCTGTGTCCTGCTGGTTCCCGGCGACCAGACTGGCGCAGCATAATTTATTACCGGCCGGCCAATCGCCTTGTATATTGCCAACAACGTTTCTTTGTCTTTGCCCCAAGAGCTGCCGGCGAGCGACTTGAGGACATTGTTGCGGCTCTGTACTCTATTAGCGATTGCGGTAGTGTGCGCCGAGAAGGAGAGCAAACTTACCAGCAGGGCCGTAGCGAGGGTGGGGCGCGACCTAAAAAAAAAAAAGGTCATCAGAAATTTTTCGCGAATGATGTTCGCCAGTGCACTTGCAACTATTTTCCTTCGCCCGGCGCATTTTGCTGAATTGGAACAGTATTATTAATAAGCCCTGTCGGTTTATTGTGAACGTAAACAACACGAACCACCTGCGCGTTATCAAGAACGAAAAAGGAAATGTGAAAGAGAAGTATCCGACGTATTCAACAATATAGAATTGAAGCAAATGCAAGGAAGTACAGCTGATGACATCGATAATACAGTGCCGGATTGACGGCGGAATGCGTGGTACTACTTGTTCTTTTCGATTTCGGAGATGACCTTTTTTTTTTTTTTTTTTTTTGCTCTTCTAATTACAGGGGCCCCGGAAGGTTCGTCCCGTCCTCGCGACGGGCCTGCTTACCACAGTCTCAAAACTGTTGGAGTGTATAGTAAAAGATAAAATTTATTTTGCTGTAAAACATCTACTTTGTCCGCAACAGCATGGATTCGTTCCAGGTAGATCGACTCTTACAAATCTAGCTGTTTTCATGGAAGAATGTTTGGATACTTTTCTGAAAGGATTCCAAATTGATGCGTTTTACACTGATTTTTCTAAAGCTTTTGACAGGGTATCCCATCGAATTCTATTGGCCAAACTGCTTGGCCTAGGCTTTCATTCTAACTTTTTAAAGTGGATCTCATCCTACATAGACGACAGGCGTTGTGTCGTTCGTCTTGACGGTGTGTCGTCTTTGTCTTTCGTAGCTTCGTCTGGTGTTCCCCAGGGCAGCGTTCTGGGGCCCTTGTTGTTGTTGTTGTTGTAGCGGCTAGTCGCGCCCCGTAAAGAGCGGATTCACCCATGGTCGTTGTCGTCGAACTCATCTAGGGGGAGGCCCAGGAAACGTGCAGTTTCGATAGGGTTGGACCAGAGGGAGAGGTGGGTTAGATGAGTGGGTTTGAGAGGGCATGTGAATAGGTGGTTGGTGTCGTGCGGAGAATCTCCACATGCCGGACATGTGTTGGGTATGTCAGGGTTGATTCTGGATAAGTAGGAGTTGAGCCTGCTACAGTATCCAGATCGTAGTTGTGCCAGAGTGACGCGGGACTCGCGGGGCAGCAGGGACTCCTCATCTGCTACAGGTGGAGGTTGGGCTCCGATGACCGCATTTGCCTGGCGGGAGTCGATGATGTTGGTGACTGTGTCTCTGTGGATGTTGCTTAGGACCCGCCGGTACGCCTCCGGATCCAGCGGTTGTGTGATGAGTGGCTGGATCTCGTCCTTTAGTTCAAGTAGATGTCTCCTAATGTGCCTGGGGGGCAGCTCCACTGCAAGCAGGTGCCTGCTTGCTTAGCATGAGGTTGTGCTCCTTAACTCGGAGCACATTGACCTCTTGGTGGAGATGCTCCTCAGGCGACATCAGAAGACATCCCGTCACCGTGGGGAGTGCGGCGTTCTGGCAGGTCTGCAGCTTCATCCTCTGTGTCCTGCTGGTTCCCGGCGACCAGACTGGCGCAGCATAATTTATTACCGGCCGGCCAATCGCCTTGTATATTGCCAACAACGTTTCTTTGTCTTTGCCCCAAGAGCTGCCGGCGAGCGACTTGAGGACATTGTTGCGGCTCTGTACTCTATTAGCGATTGCGGTAGTGTGCGCCGAGAAGGAGAGCAGGCTGTCGAAAGTCACCCCCAGAATCTTCGGGTGGTTAACCGTCGGAATGGGGGTGCCATCGATATGGATGTTAAGGTCCAGCCTGACCTCCTTCGTCCAGGTGGTAAAAAGGGTCGCCGAGGACTTAGCAGGGGACAGCGCCAGGTTCCTGCTGGTAAAGAAATGGTAAAGAAATGGGGCCCTTGCTATTTGTTTTGTTCATTAACGATATAACTTCATGCTTTTCTAAATGCAATTTTCTTCTATATGCAGATGACTTAAAGATTTATCATGAAATAAAATGCATAGAAGATTCTTTAATTTTGCAAAGTGAGCTTGACAACCTCTACCATTGGTGTGGTCGTAATAGCTTATTTCTTAACGTTAATAAGTGTCATTTTACCACTTATTCTAGGGTTCATGGTACTACTGCTGCGTCATACTGTATTTCAAACGTTCCGCTAAAAAAGTTGATTGAATTCAAAGACTTGGGAATTTATTTTGACCTCAAACTGAGCTTCGTCACTCACATAAATTTTGTTATTTCTAAAGCGTATGCGATGTTAGCTTTTATACGTCGTAACTGTTCTTAGTTCTCTGATCCCTATACTCTCAAACTATTGTACTCATCTTTAGTGCGGCCTAGGTTGGAGTATGCGGTTTTTGTTTGGAGGCCTTTCCATGCGGTATATATTAATAGATTGGAGTATGTTCAGAAAGCTTTTATACGCTTTGCTTTACGGTCGTTAAATTTTCTAGACCCTATTCCGTCTTATCGCTCACGTTGTTTACTAATAAATCGCATGACATTGGAGTCGAGGCGTACTATGATGTCGATGTGCGTTGTGTTTGATATCATTACTGGTTCCATTGATTGCTCATATCTTCTTATGAAAGTTAGCTTTATCGTGCCCTCACGGATTCTTCGTTGCAATGAATCGTTTTTTGTGGGCGTTGCTAGAACTCTTTATGCAATAAATGCTCCTCTAAGGAGAACACTTTCACAATTTAATGCCTTTTCCTCTACATTGGGGTGTGATTTTTGTTATACAAAGTTTAGTTTTAAGAGTTTGCTTATAAGACACTTGTCTTAATGCTTATTATAAATTTTTTTTTTAGAGATTTATTTTGTAATGCAATAGATATCATATAGTCTGTAAGCATATTGTTTGTTGATTGATTGAATAAATAAATAAATAAATAAATACCTGGAGCAGGGAAAGCCTCCTGAAATAGCACGCGAGATGGCTGGCATGAGGATGAGGTTAGAAACCGAACCGGCATCCGCAGAAGAGCGGCGTAGCGGGAAACGCACGGCTCAGCACAGACCCGCGCCAGCTGTAGAGCGGAGAGGCGAGGAAAACCCAGTCAAAAATGAACAACCTGCAGCCGCTATTAAGCGGAGAAGCGGGCAAATAACACCCACCTCCTCCACAATCGAGCTCGGGAACACCGAATCCCGAGTTCCCTCGCGACCTGCTGACAAATCTGCAGGAGGCGATAATGGACGAGGTCTTCAAAGGATGGACTCACCAGCTAGCGTTTTGTGGAGTTTACTTCCGGCCAGGGCTGCTCTTGGTCGATTGTAAAGAGGAGAACACCGCAACAAGGCTTGCGGACGTAACGCCTGCACTCGGAGCCTGGAAAAGCACGAAGCTGTGCACTAGGAGGAGAGAAGAGATACCTCCAACCCACACTATGATGGTGTTCCTCCCGAGGAGTGCGGACAAGCCCATCGAGCTGTTAAATGCCCAAAATGAGGGAATACATACCTCGGCCTGGCGTGTAGTGAGCAGCAAAGTGGAGGACACCGGTATACGCTCTGGTCCAGCCCTATCGAAACTGCACGTTTCCTGGGCCTCCCCCTAGACGAGTTCGACGACAAAGATCATGGGTGAATCCGCTCTTTACGGGGCGCGACTAGCCGCTACAACAACAACAACAACACCGGTATACGGGGGTAGGCCGATCTAAACAGGTTTAGATCGCCGAAACAAGAGTCCTTGGCCGGGTAAACCCCGGGTCATTCCGGTATGTAGACACGACTGTAGTGGAAATGCTCCCCCTGGTCCAACCCTGCCGTAACAGCACGTTTCCTGGGTCTCCCCCTAGATCAGTTTGAAGACAACGACCATGGGTGAATCCGCTCTTTACGGGGCGTGATAACCGCTACAACAACAACAACAACACACCGGTATACGACTAGTCGTTGGTGTACTAGAGCAGTGGGTCTACAAGGGCTAGGTAAGGGGCCTAAAGGAAGCTACATATAATATAATATGTCATCTCTCATATGAGAGACCAAGAGCTTGTATAGTGCTTAAGAACAATATTGAATACTTTTGCATTACAGAATATCTGACGCAAGATCTGGTAGGTGCAGACACGATTGGAGGTGGACAAAGTCTTCATGAACGTAGTGTTAGCCCCGCCTACTTTGCTGGGGACAACACAATACCCCTAAAAGAGGTCCAGGAACTAGTAAGGTATTGCGAGAAAGCAAAGCCGCCTGTTATTATTGGTTGCGATGCAAACGCGCACAATGAGGAGTGGGGCAGTACAGATACCAACCGACGCGGAGAGTCCTTACTAGAATACATAATAACCAGTGATCTAAGCATACGCAATGTTGGGCACAGACCAACATTCGTTACCAGAGCCAGAGAGGAAGTACTTGACATAACACTCAGCAACTAACTGGCTGACGATCTGATCTCGCAGTGGGAAGCTTCCTCGGAACCCTCTGTCGGACCACAGAATCATCCAGTTTAAGCTGAGCGCTAAGACAAGGAACAGTAAACCAAATAGAAAGCCAAGAAAAACGAACTGGGAGAAGTACAGGAACACATTAAGCTTAAATCTGCCTAGTATAGGTCACATACAAGGGAAGACAGACTGTATAGAATTAGAAAACAGGGTAAGTAGATTCAATGACGTTGACATTGATGCCTTCTACTACTGCTTCCCTGAAACCAAACCGAAGAAGTCCAATACTCCATGGTGGTCTCAGCACCTCTCAGCTCTAGGCAAGGTCGTGCGTTAGGTTTTTAACAGAGCCAAGTGCAATGGATGCTGCGAAGAGTATGCAGCGAACCTAACAGCATACAGTATGGAAATCAGGATAGCTAAAAGGGACAGTTTTCGAAGCTTCTGTGAGGATATCACATAAGGAGAATGAGACCAACACAATCTAACTGGGAACTAGCTAAAAACTTATTTACGCAACACTCAGTGAGATGGGCCATGAACTCGTTCGAACGATATAGAGCTCTTTAGGGGTGAATGGTATCTTGCGGTGTTGTTGCAACAGGGCGACGAACAGATTATTCCACACTTGGTGAGGATAATTAGGGACTCTTGCATTGTCATACATTCCAACTGTGTGGAGGAGAGCTAAGGTAGTATTTATACCAAAAGTTGGAAAAACGGACTACTCCTTTGCAAAGTCCCTCAGACCAATTAGCTTAACCTCCTTTGTACTGAAAACAATGGAGAAGATCATAGACAATGAGATCAGGTCAAACACTCTGCGGCGGAAGCCACTACATTCCAGTCAGCATGCGTATAGAAGGGGAAGGTCCACTGACACTGCCTTGTACCAGCTAACATCCGAAATACAGAGCGCGTTTGACTGTGGAGAGACCGCAATATTTTCATTTCTGGACATATCACATACGGGGGTATGTAAGGCGTTGGAGAGAAGGGAAGTACAAGTGCCTATCTGTCGATGGGTAAAAGCGCTGCTTCAGACAACACCTGAGTCATTCCCACGACAGACGGTTCTACGTACCGGAATGACCCAGGTTTTACCTGGCCAAGGACTGTTGTTTCGGCGATATAACCCTGTTTAGATCGGCCTACCCTATAAGTCGTCTGTCTCCCCCGGAGCAACTCCTTGCAGCAGGGTTACTTCTCCTCCTTCTGCTCAAGGCTGGCATCGAGCCAAACCCTGGACCAGAAAGCTATTTTTGCTGCGTTTGCCAGAAAGAGATCCATCCGAACTCCACTTCGGTAAGGTGTAATTCGTGCGACGGATGGAGCCATCTTAAGGTCTGCTCATGCCTTAAGACCCATAAGGAGTGGTTCACAATTTATGTGGCCCCATGTTGTTCGCGCCCTACGGCGCCCATAGCCTCTAAGGCCCCCTTAGCTGCACCAAGTGCACCGGTGTCTAGCACCGGCAGAACCTCTACGGTTCACAGGTGCACACAAAAACATGGACGCGCCCGTCCCCCAACCCCACCTAGCTCCGCCCCTCGTGTGGGGAGTAGCCGGCAGCTCCTGGTGCCCCACGCAGTCTGTTCCGTGTGTCAGCCCAGGGTATACCGGAATGCGACATCTGTCAGGTGCAACTCGTGTCAAGGCTGGTGTCACTTCCGTGTATGTTCTGGTCTGCGCACCACACGTGAATGGGCGGGTGACTACCTGGCTCCCTGCTGTAGAGCCTTACAACCGCACACGCCCGTGGCGGCGCTGCCGAACAACACCTCAAGGCATCCCAATGTGTCAGTGCATGTGCAGCGGGGACCAGGTGGGCAACATCACCCTTTCCTCACACCTATCTCCGCGACGACTCTCCCGAGGCAAACGAGACCCCTGCAGCTGAACTGCAACCGGCTGCAGGGCGAGATTGAGGAGATAACCGCCTTTATGAGTCGGCATAATCTGTCAATAGCTGCGATCTAGGAAACGAAACTGCACAGCAACTCAACCTCGTAAGGATCGCGAGCGAGGTAATGGTGGTGGCGTAGCATTCATCACTCATCACACTGTGCAGTATCGTCTTATTGAAGAAGACATCGACCGCAGGGATACTACCTTAGAATGTCAAGGAATAGCTGTCCGGTCAAGCGATGTCGAGCTCGAAATATTTAAAGTATATATACCCGCTGTCTCGAGAGCGATTTACGGCTCTCGGAGGTAGACGAGCCACAATTGTAATGACCCCGCCCATGACAGTAGCCCAGGTCAACCTCCACCACGCTAGAGCGGCTTCGGCCGTTATAGCGAGGAGGCTTGCCTCGGAAGATCTGGGCATAGTACTGGTGCAGGAACCGTGGGTCTATAAAGGCCACGTAAGGGGCCTGAAGGAAACCAATAATAAGGTAATATGGGATCTCTCATCTGAGAGGCCTAGAGCTTGTATAGTGCTTAAGAACAATATTGAATACTTTTGCATTACAGAATATTTAACGCAGGACCTGGTAGCGGTGCAGACAAGATTGGAGGTAGACAAAAGCTCCATAAACGTGGTTTTAGCGGCCGCCTACTTTGCTGGGGACAACACCATACCCCCAAAAGAAGTCCAGGAATTAATAAGGTACTGTGAGAAGGCAAAGCTGCCGATAATTATTGGTTGCGATGCCAACGCACACAATGTGGAGTGGGGCAGCACCGATATAAACGGACGCGGTGAGTCCTTATTAGAATATATTATAAGCAGTGATCTAAGTATACATAATGTTGGGCACAGACCAACATTCATTACCAGAGTTAGAGAGGAAGTACTCGACATAACACTCAGCAGCAAACTGGCTGACGATCTGATCTCACAGTGGGAAGTTTCCTCAGAACCCTCTCTGGCTGATCACAGAATCATCCAATTTAAGCTGACCGCTATGATAACGAAGAGTAATCCAAACAGGAACCCCAGAAGAACGAACTGGGAGAATTTCAGCAACACATTAAGCCTAAATTTGGCTAGTATAGAATTAGAAAAAAAAGGGTGCGAAGATTCAATGACGTTGTCATTGATGCCTTCCACTGTAGCTGTCCCGAAACCAAACCGAAGGAGAAATCCAAGACTCCATGGTGCCCTCAGCACCTCTCATCCTTACGCAAAACCGTGCGAAGACTTTTTAACAAAGCTAAGCGCAATGGATGCTGGGGAGAGTATGCAGCTAGTCTAACAGCATACAGTAAGGAAATCAGAAAAGCTAAAAGGGAAAGTTTTAGGAGCTTCTGTGAAGACATCACTTCCACGCCGGCAGCGGCAAGGCTTCACAGAGCGCTAGCTAAAGACAAGGTAGAATCTAGACTAGCTATCAAGCTACCTAATGGTACGTATACCGCTAGTGAAGAGGAAAGAGCGCTGGCTCTATTGTCGACTCACTTCCCTGATGCATCTGCGCCTGAATCTGAGTCCTATATAGGGAAAATGAGACCATCGCAATCTGACTGGGAACTAGCTAAAAACTTGTTTACGCAACACTCAGTGAGATGGGCCATGAACTCGTTTGAACGATATAGGTCTCCGGGGGTGAATGGTATCTTGCGGTGTTGTTGCAACAGGGCGACGAACAGATTATTCCACACTTGGTGAGGATAATTAGGGACTCCCTTGCATTGTCATACATTCCAACTGTGTGGAGGAGAGCTAAGGTAGTATTTATACCAAAAGTTGGAAAAACGGACTACTCCTTTGCAAAGTCCCTCAGACCAATTAGCTTAACTTCCTTTGTACTGAAAAAAATGGAGAAGGTCATAGACAATGAGATCAGGTCAAACACTCTGCGGCGGAAGCCACTGCATTCCAGTCAGCATGCGTATAGAGCGGGAAGGTCCACTGACACTGCCCTGTACCAGCTAACGACGGAGATACAGAGCGCCTTTGACTGTGGGGAGACCGTAATATGTTCATTTCTGGGCATAGAAGGCACCTTCGATAATGCCTCACATACGGGGGTATGCAAGGCGTTGGAGAGAAGGCAGGTACAAGAGCCCATCTGTCAATGGGTAGAAGCTCTGCTTAAGACTAGAACGGCGGAAACTAGTGTAGCAGACAAGGTAATACAGCTGAAAACCTGTAGAGGTTGCCCACAAGGGGGAGTTTTATCTCCTCTATTGTTGAGTCTTGTAGTAGATGAACTTCTACAAAAACTAACCGATAATGGTATTCGCTGTCAAGGATACGCAGACGACATTGTCGTTATAGCTAGAGGCAAATACGAAAGCACATTATGCGATATTGTGCAAAGAGCACTAAACCTGACAAAGGCATGGTGCGCTGGAGTGGGGCTTAATATTAATCCACTGAAAACAGCCATTATACCTTTCTCTAGGAAAAGGAAGCTACCAGCAATGAGAACAATCTCATTGGACGGTACTCAAGTTCCTGTGGTAAGCAAGGTGAAATACCTGGGTCTAAACATGGACTCTAAGCTGCTCTGGAGAGAACATGTGGATGCAACAGCATCCAAAGCAACAAAGGCAATAATGGTGTGCAGACGTCTAGCGGGCAAATCCTGGGGGTGCAGCCCGAACATACTTAGATGGATGTACACCATGATAGTCAGGCCAATAGTAACGTATGGTGCAGTGGCATGGGTCTCAAGGGCATCGCTGACAACAGTGAGGAAATCGCTTACCAAGCTCCAACGGCTGGCGTGTGTATGCATAACGGGAGCAATGCGTTCATGTCCAACGGGGGCGCTGAAAGTGATAGTGGACCTGACGCCACTGCACATTAACGTAGAACAGTCGGCCAATAGAACACTACTTAACATAATTAGGGAAGGTCATGGGAAAGGTAAGATTATATCATCCAAAAACATGGAGAAGCTGAGCATCCAGCTTCCTCTTGCGCAGCTTCCAAGGGATGAGATCATCAAAGTAACCAAATTTGAGAAAAGACTCAAAATTGAATTAGGAAACAAAGCTTCATGGAGTACACCCTCGCTGGAGGGGCACCTCACTGGTATACGGATGGATCAAAGACTCCGGAGGGTGTAGGGGCCGGGGTCTTCGGTCCCAGAACACACATGTCTGTGCCAATGGGTAAGATGCCAAGCATCTTTCAGGCGGAGGTGTACGCCATCCTACGGTGTGCAGAAGTAAACCTAGAAAGGAACTATCGCAATGAGCGGATAGTCATTGCAAGTGACAGCCAAGCAGCACTCAAGGCACTAGCATCGTATGAGATTAGATCTTCATTGGTGCCTGAGTGTGTAGAAAAACTCAACTCTCTAGCAACCCACAATCACATCCAGCTCCTCTGGGTCCCTGGTCATAAAGGCATTGAAGGAAACGAGGAGGCCGATCGATTGGCTAGAGGTGCGGCAAAAACACCCATATTGCCCGAGCCCTTCCTGCCGGTAGGTCGACATACCATAAGGGAGGTGCTCAGGGCAGAGGAAAATACCTTAAAGGAAAGACACTGGCACCAGATGGTAGGGTTACGCCAGGCGAAATGTCTATTGGGAGGGTATAACAGTAAACGATCAAAACAGTTTATTAACCTCTCAAAACCCCACTTGAGGATACTTACAGGTTTTCTTACAGGTCACTGCAGACTGCGTAGCCATCTACACAGGCTCGGAATATGGTCGAATGAGTCTTGTCGCTTCTGTGACTCGGCCCCGGAGACCCCGATGCACCTGCTCTTAGACTGTGAAGCCGTTTCAAGAAAACGGAAGAGATATCTGGGCTTATATATCCCCGATCAGGAACTTGTACACTCGCTATCACCAACCATCATCTTAGACTTCCTAAGAGCGTTGGGGTTAGATGAGGTACTATAAAGAAAGGAGGGCACTATGGATCGAAAGATCGAAGTGCAAACCTCAACAATAATATCTATCTATCTACCCGCTGTCACCTGCTGCCCGGCAGGATATCACCCTGGCATAGGTGCGCTCCTCAGAGGTGAAAACCGATTGGTAGTTGGTGACTTCAACGCTTTGGAAGAGCAGCTAGACGATTCGACATTCTGCACGATGAATGATGATGCCCCCACCAGGATTATGGGTAGTTGCAGCAGCTCGCCTGACCTAACAATAGCTAGCGCAGGTCTGATAAATAGCATAACGTGGCGACCTATGCTATCGCTTGCATCAGACCACCTACCCATAATCATCTCGATTGACATACCTGCTGACTTTGTCTCCGCAGACCACCGGACCTACATCAACTTTAAAAAGGCTGACTGGGTCAGGTTCGCGGAGTTTACCGAAAATGCCTTCAGGTCTCTTCCCACACCCACTGACGTACGAAAAGGTGAACAAAACTTCCGCAAGCTGGTTGCGTCAGCTGCTGCCCGCTTCATTCCGGCAGGGAGGATCCCCGAGATCCGTCCCAACTTTCCGGCCTAAGCGGCCGCTCTAGCGAATAAACGCGACCACCTTCGCCGCTCCGATCCCCGAAACCCTAACATTAAGGATTTGAACGTGGAGATTCGGAGGCTGGTTGACCAAACTAAGCGGAACAAGTGGGAGGAGCATTTGAAGTCCTGTAACCTAATCACGGGTGTTGGTAAGCTCTGGTCCACCGTGAAGTCCTTATCCAACCCGACGAAGCGCGACCACCGAGTAGAAATTTCATCTGGAAGGTTGGGAGGGTGGTCCCACTGCTGAAACCAGGGAAGCCGGCCGACAAGGGTGATTCCTAACGGCCAATTTCTCTGCTTTCGCCTGTGGTAAAGACACTTGAGGCCCTACTCCTCCCATATTACACATACCACCTAGGGTCGGCTAAGCATCAACATGGCTTCCGGAAAGTGCACAGTACAACAACAGCACTTAATGCCATAAACACACAGGTGAACCGCGGTCTTAACCAAAACCGCCCCTGCGAGAGAACCGTCCTAGTAGCGTTGGACCTGTCTAAAGCTTTTGACCCAGTCAGCCACTCCACGCTACTAGCTGACGTGGAAGCATCGACTCTCCCGCAGGGACTGAAACGGTGGACCGCGAATTACCTGTGCCAATCATCGGTATGGTTCAGAGACAAAACATCTAAACTAAGGAGGATTAAACAAGGGGTACCGCAGGGTGGCGTCCTGTCCCCACTCTTGTTTAATCACTATATCTCCAAGCTCCCTCAACCGCCAGAGGGAGTCACGATTGTCTCCTATGCTGATGACTGCTCGATAATGGCAACCGGCAATGTAATTGATGATCTGTGTTTGAAGGTGAACGGATATCTTTCCGATCTTGCCCATTTCTTTACAAGCAGAAACCTGGCGCTGTCCCCTGCTAAGTCCTCGGCTACCCTCTTTACCACTTGGACGAAGGAGGTCAGGCTGGATCTTAACATCCATATCGATGGCACCCCCATTCCGACGGTTAATCACCCGAAGATTCTGGGGGTGACTTTCGACAGAATGCTCTCCTTCTCCGCGCACACTACCGCAATCGCCAATAGAGTACAGAGCTGCAACAATGTCCTCAAGTCGCTCGGCGGCAGCTCTTGGGGCAAAGACAAAGAAACGTTGTTAGCAACTTACAAGGCGATTGGCCGGCCGGTAATACACTGTGCTGCGCCAGTGTGGTCGCCAGGAACCAGCAGGAAGCAGTGGACGAAGCTGCAGACCTGCCAGAACGCCGCACTTCGCACGGTGACAGGATGCCTTCTGATGTCGCCTGAGGAGCATCTCCACCAAGAGGTCAATGTGCTCCGCCTTAAGGAGCACAACCTCATGCTCAGCAAGCAGTTCCTTGCTGGGTGTCACCGTTTGGGGCACTGCAATAGGCATCTGCTTGCAGTGGAGCTACCCCCCAGGCACATCAGAAGGCATCTCTTAGAGCTAGAGGACGAGATCCAGCCACGCATAACGCAACCGGGACACAGTCACTACCACCATTGACTCTCGCCAGGCAAATGCAGTTATCGGAGCCCAACCACCACCTGTAGCTGATGAGGAGACCCTGATGTCCCGCGTCACTCTGGCACAATTTCGATCTGGATACTGTAGCAGGCTCAACTCCTACCTATCCAGAATCAACCCTGACATACCCAATAAATGTCCGGCAGGTGGAGATTCTCCGCACGACACCAATCACCTATTCACATGCTTGGGTGGGTTTGACCCACTCATCTAACCCCCCTCTCCCTCTGGTCCAACCCTGTCGAAACTGCACGTTTTCTGGGATCTCGGCCTCCCCCTAGATGAGTTCGACGACAACGACCATGGGTGAATCCGCTCTTTACGGGGCGTGACAACAACAACAACAACAACAACAACAACAAGACCTGAGTAACCGTTACAACAACAACAACAACAACAACAACAACAACAAGACCTGCAGCCGGTTCTACGTACCACAATGACCCGGGTTTCACCCAGCCGGATCGGCGATCAAACCCTGTTGGAGTTGAATCCAGCCCTGGTCCAGAAACATACTTTTGCTGCGTATGCCAGAGAAGGCTCCATCCAAGCTCCACCTCGGTAAGGTGGAATACGTGCGATGGATGGAGCCATCTTAAGGTATGCTCAGGCCTTAAGACTCATAAGGAGTGGACCACACGGTACAAGGCCCCGTGTTGCTTGGGCTCTCAAGCGCCAACGTCCTCTAAGGCCCAAAACATTGCGCCATTCGTTCCAAAAATCTTAATATTTATTTTCATAACGCCTCCGGTATAAGGACAAAGTCTAAGTTGTTATATGATCTGAGTGCACAATTGGAATATGACATCTTTGTGATTATCGAGACCTGGCTAAATATGGACTTCTGTGACAGCGAATTCTTTGACTCTAAGCTGTATAACGTGTACCGAAAAGACCGCGATTCTTCTAAAGCAGGACTTCTTAGAGGCGGTGGTATTATCATCGCTGTTCAGCGGAAATTTCGGTCATCAGTTCTGCCGCTGGAAAATCGTGACTCGCTTCTGGACCAACTCTGCATATCTGTACATGGCACTTCTAAACTTTTTATTTGTGCGTCTTATATCCCTCCATCTAGTGTGGATACTCTTTACATATCGCGCGTCGACAATATTGTTAACTTGATATCTGAGCGGCCAAATGGTAATTTTTGTATTCTAGGCGATTTTAACTTAGGTAATATTGCCTGGACTAATATGCATGATAGTTCTGCCTTGATTCCAATAAATATCAATTGCTGTTCGGAATCTTATTTAGTTGATAATTTTTTAAGTCTTAATCTTATGCAGATAAATAACTTTGTAAACAAATTAAGTAAAATCCTAGATCTTATTTTTATTAGCGACAATATGAACTTTTCATTGCGTGAATGCCTGGATCCTCTGTCGGACCACTGCATGCACCATGTACCACTTGTTCTGCAGTTGGAATTTTATGATTTTAACGCGATTTATCCGGATAGCGAATCCACCAATTTTTGTTTTAAAAATTGTAACTTTGGTGCCGTGAATGCTGAAATTTCCTTGATTGATTGGGATTCGATATTTTCTGGGGTCGAACTAGCTGAATGTTTCAATGCCTTCAAAACCATAATAAAGGACATTTGCTTGAATTTTATTCCGCTAGTTAAAAGGAGTTGCTACAAAATTCCTTGGTATACCGAAGAGCTAAAAAGTCTCAAGAATTTAAGAAATAAATTTTTCAAAAAATTCAAACAGACCAGTTCCCAATTTCATAGGAATGAATACCTGCGTTATTCGAGCGAGTTTAAAGTACTCAGTAAAACTCTCCATAGAAACTTTGTTCGTAAGTTTGAATCAGACATCAAGTCCAATACAAAGGCTTTTTGGCGCTATGTAAGTTCTATGAAACTAAGCTCAAGCATTCCTTCGGAAGTTTTTTATAATGAAGCTACTGCTAACTCTTCTTTGGAGGCGGATAATCAATTCGCAGATTTCTTTAGCTCAAACTTTGAACAGAATTCGGATCAAGCTAATAAGTTTATACCAGATGTCAGTACAGACTCCCGAATTAATTTTGGGTCTCTTTCCTTAACGCTCGATGACGTGATTGATGGAATTCTGCATATTAAATCCTCATCGCAAACAGATGTTGATGGGCTATCCTCCTTTCTATTAAAGAATTGTTCTGCACTTGCGTATCCAATTTTATTAATTTTCAATAAATCTCTTAATTGTGGGGTGTTCATTGATGATTGGAAAGTTTCTTCTATATCGCCAATCTTCAAGAGTGGTAACAAGAATAATGTTTCTAATTATCGACCAATCTCTAAACTGTCGACGGTTTCCAAATTGTTTGAGTTTATTGTCAAGCAGAAGTTATATTTCGTGGCTAAGCGTTTAATTTCGACTGAACAACATGGCTTTATGTCGGGTAGGTCTACCGTAACAAATCTCTCAGTTTTCTCCGAATTTTGCCTGTCTGCTTTTAATAATCGAGTTCAAGTTGATGCAGTTTATACCGACTTTTCCAAAGCCTTCGATAAGATCAGCCATTCAATTTTAGTTTCAAAATTAGCAAGCCTGGGTTTTCACTCAATTTTTCCTTCTTGGATAAAATCATATCTCTCGTCCCGCAGATGTACTGTCGTGGTAGATAATGCGCCTTCCCGTCCATTCATTGCTTCCTCTGGTATTCCCCAGGGGAGCATTTGAGGCCCCCTTCTATTCATTATCTTTATTAATGATATATTGTAGTAAGTGCAGACGTAGTATAATGATAGTATTAAGTATCAATAGTAATAAGGTGGCAACACCAAGAGACAACTTGATGAATGTAATAGGCCAATGGCAATACTGATGAAATAAAGAGACATTCTGGGATTAGACTTCTACAGCGTCAGGTGTGAAAAAAGAACTCCGCGAAAACTGTTTTAAACCGAAGTGAATAATTCAATCGCAGTGAACAAAAAATTTTTTCTTGACGATGGCAGAGAAATCGGAATTGGCTGCAGCACTACGCGATCTTGGTGTGGATTTTCCACCAAAAGCCACACTTAAACAATTGCGCAGCCTTTTGGCAGCCACAGTGACAGGAGGCGAAAACGCTAACGCCGCAACGGAGGTACCGGTGCCACGAGGCGAAACAGGCACCCTAAACTTATCGAGCGGCAGCGAAATGCCGTTAGAGAACCGGCAACCACGTGTTCCAGCGGCACCAATAGAGGCCGATCAATAACGGCAGTTGTATACAGACAACGCGAAGAAGCAGCGACGCCGACCGCGAGCACTGACGCAAACGGTATAACGAAAAACCGTTCGAACGCTGACGACTTGTTGGATTTGGAAGCGCAGTTGGAGAAGCGATTAAAAATTCTAAAACTGCAAGCTGAAATCGAAAAATTAGAAGCGGGGAGAAACCTTCAGACCCTTCCGTTGAACCTTAATGAAATTATAAAAAGCCTTCCGTACTTCAGTGGTGATGACAACCAAAGAGTGGAAAAATGGACGATGAGTCGAAACTCATAGTGGCTCGGCGGTTACTAACAGGCAGTGCCCAAATATTGGCAAGGCTAAAAAACACCAACAATTGGGACGAACTAAAAGCTGAACTAGTGCGTGAGTTTAAAAACCCGCTCAGTATTAAAGATGTTTTTAAACTACTAGAAACCCGAGTTTGGGAGAAAAGTGAAACACTGGGACATTATGTCCTCTCAAAACAAGAGCTTGCACAATCCGCCCCAATCGAAGAACATGAACTAGTCGACTCAATTATCGAGGGCCTAAAAGACAGGTCGGCCAAAGCATTTATGTTCACGGGAGTGACGACCATTGAACACCTAAAAAAGCTGCTGCCACAATACGAACGGCTAATAAAGGCCTAAGCAAACAAACGGAGCGCCACAACAAGCGAAATAAGATGCCACAACTGCTCGAAATATGGGCATTATTCAAAAGATTGTGGAGAAAAAAGGAGGGAGCAGGGCTCATGTTTCAAGTGCGGAGCGAAGGACCACATGTACAGAAATTGCCCACGCAAGGTTGTCGCAGCCATGGAAGAGGGGTCAAAATTCGATTACATACCATCTAGGGAAATGGTAAGTGTTGCTTTCAGTCTAAACTGTGATCGTCCTTACTTTGTTCGTTTTTTCTCTTTGCTCGATACCGGTAGCCCATTTAGCTTTATAAGGCAGTCATCCGTTCCGGCCATAGCAAAATACGACCAGACCATACGTACATTTAAGGGCGTAGGAAAAGGCGACATAAAGCCGCGCGGAAACATAGCTGTTTTAATGAAATTTAAAAATATTGAAAAATTACTTGAAATTTTTGTACTTACTGATAGAGATTTGCCATTTGCTTTGTTGTTGGGAAGAGATTTTCTCGACCTATTTAATATTGGTTTGTTTTTTAAAAGTGACTTAAATAATTTAAACAAAACTAAACCTAAAGTCGATGGAGAGTTTTTATGCATGTCGGGGGGAGATGAACTTGGGGAGAAGGGTAACCAAACTTCGGAACTTTTTATCACAAACGCGGAAACTTGTGATATTCTAAAGATTGAAATCGAAGAGAGCGATAAAGATGCAATTGATATAAACCTTCAGTTAACTTCAGAGTGGGTGAAAAACTTCCGCCTTATGGTAAAACAAACCTATGAAGTGAACCCAGTCGAGCACCTTCCGAACATAGAGGACTTACTTAAGAAAAATATTATTAGATGTAGTGAATCCCCTTATGCGTCACCCATTGTACTTACGAAGAAGAAGTCAGGCGAAACGAGAATGTGTATTGACTATAGAAACCTAAATAAACTAACTGTCAGAGATAATTATCATCTCCCACTGATAGAAGACTGTTTGGAGTACTTAGGAGGAAATAGTTTGTTCACATTGTTAGATCTTAAATCGGGGTTTTACCAAATAAAGATGGCCAAGGAATCTATAAAATATACGTAATTTGTGGTACCAAATGGCCAGTATGAGTTCCTAAGAATGCCATTTGGGTTGAAAAACGGACCGGCAATATTCCAAAGACTTATAACTAAAGTCTTGAAAGACTTCATCGAACAAAACGAAATAATGGTCTATATGGACGATATTATCATAGGGAATAATATAATAGAAGACCATTACACGTTAGTTAAGAAAGTACTGCAGAGATTGACCCAAAACGGCCTTCGGTTAAAACTAAGTAAATGTAAGTTTGCATACAGTGAAATAGAATACTTGGGTTACCTTGTTTCGGTACAGGGTATAAAACCATCGAAATCTCACATAGAGTCTATTACAAACTACCCAACCCCCAAGAATGTTCGGGAGTTGCAGGCCTTCATCGGGCTATGTTCGTACTTCAGCAAATTCGTAGAAAATTTTTCAGTGATAGCTCGTCCATTATATGATTTGCTGAAAAAGAACAAAGCTTTTACATATAACGAAGAATGTATGAACTGTTTCCGTACACTTAAGAAAAAGTTGATATCGAGTCCGGTGCTAGCTATGTATATATAACCATAAAAAATAAACTGAACTACATTGCGATGCCAGCGCTCAGGGATTCGGTGCGATATTACTGCAAATGCAGGACGATAACTTGTTACACCCAATAGCCTACTTTTCGAAAAGAACCTCGGGCGTAGAAAGTAGACACCATAGTTTCGAATTAGAGACTTTAGCCATAATATATGCGTTACGTCGATTCCGTGTTTACCTCGAAGGTATCAAGTTTAAAATAGTAACGGATTGCAATTCGCTGACATTAACACTCAATAAAAAGTTGGTAAACAGTCGTATAGCAAGATGGGCTTTGGAGTTAGAAAACTATAACTACGTAATATCGCATAGGGCGGGTACAAAAATGCCACACGTAGATGCACTCAGTAGAAACATAGTCGATTGCGAGAATGTAGTTGGGATCGTTGATAGTGAGGATTTAGATTTCCAATTACAAATAATGCAGTCACGAGACAACGATATAGTGAATCTCAAAAATAAGTTAGAAAACGAAAATATGAAAGACTTTACGATGGAAAACGGGGTGGTATTCAAAAGAAACAATGATGTCGTGCAGCTATATGTCCCCAAAGAACTTGAAAAGGAGATAATAAGAAACATCCATGAATTATTAGGACATCAGGGCGTTGAGAAGTGTTACCAAAAAATCAAAGTGAATTATTGGTTTCCGAATATGAGAGATAAAATTAATAATTTCATACAAAACTGCATAAAATGCATTATGCATTCAGCCCCTAACAATCCCAACGCCAGGCATTTGCATAGTATACCAAAAGACCCCCAACCCTTTCACACAATACACCTAGATCACTTAGGCCCACTTCCGTCTTTACAATCGAAACGAAAACACATACTGGTTATTATCGATGCATTTACAAAAAACGTGAAACTTTACCCAGTCTTAACCACAAGTACTAAAGAAGTAACGTGCGCACTTGATAAATATTTTGAGTACTATAGTCGACCCCAAAGGTGTATAACCGATAGAGGTAGTTGCTTTACATCTAGAGAATTTGAGGAGTACGTAGAAAGTAAAAACATAGCCCACATAAAAGTAGCAGTCCACTCCCCACAAGCAAACGGGCAAGTGGAAAGAGTAAATAGAAGTTTGGTAGGCATGCTTGCAAAAATTAGCGGCCCTTTAACTCATGGGGATTGGGTAAAACAGTTAACTAAAATAGAATTTGCTCTGAACAACTCAGTGAATAGATCAATTGGAATAACACCAAGTAAAGCGTTATTTGGTGTTAACCAACGAGGGGAAATAATCGATAAACTCACAGAATACCTAGACGAATGCAAGTCCGACCCGGAGGGAAGGGATTTGGACGAAATACGTCGCGGTGCAGATAAAAGTATACAGAAAGTACAAAATTATAACCTGAGTCGAAGCGAACAGAAAATACTAAGGGTTAATTCATTTGAAGAAGGTGACTTCGTTGTGATTAAGAATGTAGACACAACTGTAGGTGTTAATAAGAAGCTCATACCCAAGTTCAAAGGCCCGTACGTTATTCCTAAGAAGCTTCCAAACGATCGATACGTAATAAAAGACATTGAAAACGGGCAAATAACACAGATTCCATATAACAGTATAATCGAAGCGTGTAATATTAAGCTATGGAAGAGCAAAGAGAACGAAGCTACAAATAATGACTGAAAGCAATACGTGCCTATATTTTAGGTGTAAGCGTTGTAAATATGTAGATAACCGTAATTTTCATATGATCGGGCCGACCATATATGTAAGTCAGGTTGGCCGAGCTGTAGTAAGTGCAGACGTAGTATAATGATAGTATTAAGTATCAATAGTAATAAGGTGGCAACACCAAGAGACAACTTGACGAATGTAATAGGCCAATGGCAATACTGATGAAATAAAGAGACATTCTGTGATTAGACTTCTACAATATCTAGCTGTTTTAAGCATTCTCAATTTTTACTTTATGCTGATGACTTGAAAATATTCAGAACTATTTCAAGTAATTCAGATTCTCTTAAGATCCAGTCGGATCTTGATAATGTTGCTTTCTGGTGTAGAAAGAACCAATTACATTTAAATATAAAAAAATGTTTTCATGTTTCATTCGCCAAATCTCGCTCCCTTATTGCTACTTCATATTACATTAGTGGCTCTACGCTATGCACAGTGGGCGAAATTTGCGATCTCGGTGTGGTCGTCGATTCTAAATTCTTATTTCATAGCCACCTAAACTCCACTATTGCCAAGTCATATTCTATGCTTGCTTTCATTCGCCGATTCAGTTCAGGTTTTAGTGATCCTTACACCTTGAAACTATTATTTACCTCACTTGTACGCTCTAAATTAGAATACGCAGTCTTCATCTGGAGGCCATACTTTGAACGCCACATATTGAGACTCGAAAGAATTCAGAAAACGTTTATCAGGTTTGCCCTACGCTCTTTACATTTTAGTGACCCGCTTCCTTCTTATAGCGCTAGGTGTCAGCTAATAAATTAAACTAAATTAATCTCTAAACTCTAGAAGGACTATACTTTCTCTCACTTTTGTCTTTGATATCATTCGAGGTGCGATTGATTGTCCATTCTTACTAGAACGTATTCACTTTAACATCCCTTCCAGGAACCTTCGTAATCATGATACTTTTTTCCTAGAACGAGCAAGAACGCTATATGCAACTAATTCTCCTATTTTAAGGACTCTAAATGAATATAATAAAATCATGAATTCCACTGCAATTGATTTCTATTTACCAAAAACTAAATTTAAGCTTTTGTTAAATGAATTGGTTAAGTAATTGTTCACTGTGTCTTTCTTTATCACAATAATTTGTAAGAAACTTTTATATTTTTTAGATTATATATATTGAATAAATAAATATATAAATAAATAAATAAATAAATAAATAAATTGCGCCAGTGCCACCCAGGACCCAGAGGGCCTCCACGGCTCCAAGGAGCAATCAGCAACACTCACACTCCCCATCTCTCCCAACACATCCATTCTTATCCTGCTCCCACCAAAGTGTTAGGGATACAAAGGAGCTCTTGGTGCTCCCCACATCTCTTCCGTGTGTCAGGTCAGAATACGCCGGCACGTTGCATCAGTTAGGTGCAATATGTGCCAAGGCTGATGTCACTTTCAAACATGTTCTGGTCTGCGCACCACACGACTGAGACAAGGTGACGACCGCACCTGCCCTTTACACCCCCCATCGCGTCAACTCAACCTGGGCAGATTAAAGTTCTGCAGATAAACTGCAACGGACTCCAGAACAAGATCGAGGAGATAATCGTCTTTATGAGAAGACATGGTCTGTTGATAGCTGCGATCCAAGAGACGCCGCTACGGCGCGCTGGACGAATACCGGAAATTCGTCCGAATTTCCCAGCGGAAGTGGCAACATTAGCCATCGAATGTGACTACCTTCGCCAGTCCGATCCCCAAAATCGCCGCATCAGGGATTTAAACGCGGAGATGCTGACTCTGGTAGACGAACACAAGCGGAACAAGTGGAAGAAAGCCCCGCAACTGCGCGGCGGGTGTGAGCAAGCTTTAGACCACCGTGATGTCCTTGCCCAACCCGGCGAAGCGTGATGATCGAGAGAAGATTTCATTCGGTGACCGCGCCTCGTCGGACCCGAAGAGATCCCCGAGCAACTTTAGCCGACAGTTTATACTGTACCCTTCGGTGGATAGGACTAAACGGAGGGTGTCCAGAAGGCTACGCAAACTGTCAAAACCTAGCGTGCCACTTGCCTTGACCTTCAGCGTGGTTGCGGAAGCCATCGGGAAGGCGAAAGCCTCCAAAGCCATTGGTCCTGATGGACTAAGCATATTGATGCTGAAAATTTTGGGCCCTTTGGGAGTAGCATACCTTACGAGACTTCAACCTGTCTATGACCACCCTCATCATTCCGGAGATCTGGAAGGCTGGGAGGGTGATACCGCATTTGAAACCACGGAAACCCGCCGAAAAAGGTGAATCCTTTCGACCGGTTTCCCTTCTTTCAACAGTGGTAAAGACACTCGAAGCTATCCTGCTTCCCTACTTAACACACCACTTGGGTCTGGCTAAGCGTCAACACGACTTCCGGAAGTTGCACAGCACAACAACATCACAAAACATCATAAACAACCAGGTGATTCGTGGCCTCAACCGTAACCGTCCCTGTGAGAGAACTGGTTTAGTGGCGTTGGACCTATCAAAGGCCTTTGATGCGGTCAATCACCCAACAAACTCGAAGACGTTGAGACATTTACTCTCCCGCGGGGTCTGAAGCGGTGGACTACGAACTACGTGAGCGATCGACAGGCGTCGGTATATTTTAATTACTATATATCGAGGCTCCCTCAACCACCCGAGGGAGTTTCAATAATCTCATATGCCGCAGTCGTCGGCAATGCAATTGATCACATGTGCTCAAAAGTGAACGGATACCTCTCAGACCGTGCTCGTTTCTTCACTGGTCGGAACTTGTTTCTTTCCCCTGCTACGTCCTCGGCGACCCTATTTACCACCTGGACGAAGGAGGTCACGACACCAATCACCTATTCACATGCTTGGGTGGGTTTGACCCACTCATCTAACCCCCCTCTCCCTCTGGTCCAACCCTGTCGAAACTGCACGTTTTCTGGGATCTGGGCCTCCCCTTCGACGACAACGACCATGGGTGAATCCGCTCTTTACGGGGCGTGACAACAACAACAACAACAACAAGACCTGAGTAACCGTTACAACAACAACAACAAGACCTGCAGCCGGTTCTACGTACCACAATGACCCGGGTTTCACCCAGCCGGATCGGCGATCAAACCCTGTTGGAGTTGAATCCAGCCCTGGTCCAGAAACATACTTTTGCTGCGTATGGCAGAGAAGGCTCCATCCAAGCTCCACCTCGGTAAGGTGGAATACGTGCGATGGATGGAGCCATCTTAAGGTATGCTCAGGCCTTAAGACTCATAAGGAGTGGACCACACGGTACAAGGCCCCGTGTTGCTTGGGCTCTCAAGCGCCAACGTCCTCTAAGGCCCAAAACATTGCGCCATTCGTTCCAAAAATCTTAATATTTATTTTCATAACGCCTCCGGTATAAGGACAAAGTCTAAGTTGTTATATGATCTGAGTGCACAATTGGAATATGACATCTTTGTGATTATCGAGACCTGGCTAAATATGGACTTCTGTGACAGCGAATTCTTTGACTCTAAGCTGTATAACGTGTACCGAAAAGACCGCGATTCTTCTAAAGCAGGACTTCTTAGAGGCGGTGGTATTATCATCGCTGTTCAGCGGAAATTTCGGTCATCAGTTCTGCCGCTGGAAAATCGTGACTCGCTTCTGGACCAACTCTGCATATCTGTACATGGCACTTCTAAACTTTTTATTTGTGCGTCTTATATCCCTCCATCTAGTGTGGATACTCTTTACATATCGCGCGTCGACAATATTGTTAACTTGATATCTGAGCGGCCAAATGGTAATTTTTGTATTCTAGGCGATTTTAACTTAGGTAATATTGCCTGGACTAATATGCATGATAGTTCTGCCTTGATTCCAATAAATATCAATTGCTGTTCGGAATCTTATTTAGTTGATAATTTTTTAAGTCTTAATCTTATGCAGATAAATAACTTTGTAAACAAATTAAGTAAAATCCTAGATCTTATTTTTATTAGCGACAATATGAACTTTTCATTGCTTGAATGCCTGGATCCTCTGTCGGACCACTGCATGCACCATGTACCACTTGTTCTGCAGTTGGAATTTTATGATTTTAACGCGATTTATCCGGATAGCGAATCCACCAATTTTTGTTTTAAAAATTGTAACTTTGGTGCCGTGAATGCTGAAATTTCCTTGATTGATTGGAATTCGATATTTTCTGGGGTCGAAGTAGCTGAATGTTTCAATGCCTTCAAAACCATAATAAAGGACATTTGCTTGAATTTTATTCCGTTAGTTAAAAGGAGTTGCTACAAAATTCCTTGGTATACCGAAGAGCTAAAAAGTCTCAAGAATTTAAGAAATAAATTTTTCAAAAAATTCAAACAGACCAGTTCCGAATTTCATAGGAATGAATACCTGCGTTATTCGAGCGAGTTTAAAGTACTCAGTAAAACTCTCCATAGAAACTTTGTTCGTAAGTTTGAATCAGACATCAAGTCCAATCCAAAGGCTTTTTGGCGCTATGTAAGTTCTATGAAACTAAGCTCAAGCATTCCTTCGGAAGTTTTTTATAATGAAGCTACTGCTAACTCTTCTTTGGAGGCGGCTAATCTTTTCGCAGATTTCTTTAGCTCAAACTTTGAACAGGATTCGGATCAAGCTAATAAGTTTATACCAGATGTCAGTACCGACTCCCGAATTAATTTTGGGTCTCTTTCCTAAACGCGCGATGACGTGATTGATGGAATTCTGCATATTAAATCCTCATCGCAAACGGATGTTGATGGGCTATCCTCCTTTCTATTAAAGAATTGTTCTGCACTTGCGTATCCAATTTTATTTATTTCCAATAAATCTCTTAATTGTGGGGTGTTCATTGATGATTGGAAAGTTTATTCTATATCGCCAATCTTCAAGAGTGGTAACAAGAATAATGTTTCTAATTATCGACCAATCTCTAAACTGTCCACGGTTTCCAAATTGTTTGAGTTTATTGTCAAGCAGAAGTTATATTTCGTGACTAAGCGTTTAATTTCGACTGAACAACATGGCTTTATGTCGGGTAGGTCTACCGTAACAAATCTCTCAGTTTTCTCCGAATTTTGCCTGTCTGCTTTTAATAATCGAGTTCAAGTTGATGCAGTTTATACCGACTTTTCCAAAGCCTTCGGTAAGATCAGCCATTCAATTTTAGTTTCAAAATTAGCAAGCCTGGGTTTTCACTCAATTTTTCTTTCTTGGATAAAATCATATCTCTCGTCCCGCAGATGTACCGTCGTGGTAGATAATGCGCTTTCCCGTCCATTCATTGCGTCCTCTGGTATTCCCCAGGGGAGCATTTTAGGCCCCCTTCTATTCATTATCTTTATTAATGATATATCTAGCTGTTTTAAGCATTCTCAATTTTTACTTTATGCTGATGACTTGAAAATATTCAGAACTATTTCAAGTAATTCAGATTCTCTTAAGATCCAGTCGGATCTTGATAATGTTGCTTTCTGGTGTAGAAAGAACCAATTACATTTAAATATAAAAAAATGTTTTCATGTTTCATTCGCCAAATCTCGCTCCCTTATTGCTACTTCATATTACATTAGTGGCTCTACGCTATGCACAGTGGGCGAAATTTGCGATCTCGGTGTGGTCGTCGATTCTAAATTCTTATTTCATAGCCACCTAAACTCCACTATTGCCAAGTCATATTCTATGCTTGCTTTCATTCGCCGATTCAGTTCAGGTTTTAGTGATCCTTACACCTTGAAACTATTATTTACCTCACTTGTACGCTCTAAATTAGAATACGCAGTCTTCATCTGGAGGCCATACTTTGAACGCCACATATTGAGACTCGAAAGAATTCAGAAAACGTTTATCAGGTTTGCCCTACGCTCTTTACATTTTAGTGACCCGCTTCCTTCTTATAGCGCTAGGTGTCAGCTAATAAATTAAACTAAATTAATCTCTAAACTCTAGAAGGACTATACTTTCTCTCACTTTTGTCTTTGATATCATTCGAGGTGCGATTGATTGTCCATTCTTACTAGAACGTATTCACTTTAACATCCCTTCCAGGAACCTTCGTAATCATGATACTTTTTTCCTAGAACGAGCAAGAACGCTATATGCAACTAATTCTCCTATTTTAAGGACTCTAAATGAATATAATAAAATCATGAATTCCACTGCAATTGATTTCTATTTACCAAAAACTAAATTTAAGCTTTTGTTAAATGAATTGGTTAAGTAATTGTTCACTGTGTCTTTCTTTATCACAATAATTTGTAAGAAACTTTTATATTTTTTAGATTATATATATTGAATAAATAAATATATAAATAAATAAATAAATAAATAAATAAATTGCGCCGGTGCCACCCAGGACCCAGAGGGCCTCCACGGCTCCAAGGAGCAATCAGCAACACTCACACTCCCCATCTCTCCCAACACATCCATTCTTATCCTGCTCCCACCAAAGTGTTAGGGATACAAAGGAGCTCTTGGTGCTCCCCACATCTCTTCCGTGTGTCAGGTCAGAATACGCCGGCACGTTGCATCAGTTAGGTGCAATATGTGCCAAGGCTGATGTCACTTTCAAACATGTTCTGGTCTGCGCACCACACGACTGAGACAAGGTGACGACCGCACCTGCCCTTTACACCCCCCATCGCGTCAACTCAACCTGGGCAGATTAAAGTTCTGCAGATAAACTGCAACGGACTCCAGAACAAGATCGAGGAGATAATCGTCTTTATGAGAAGACATGGTCTGTTGATAGCTGCGATCCAAGAGACGCCGCTACGGCGCGCTGGACGAATACCGGAAATTCGTCCGAATTTCCCAGCGGAAGTGGCAACATTAGCCATCGAATGTGACTACCTTCGCCAGTCCGATCCCCAAAATCGCCGCATCAGGGATTTAAACGCGGAGATGCTGACTCTGGTAGACGAACACAAGCGGAACAAGTGGAAGAAAGCCCCACCGCCGCGCGGGTGTGGGCAAGCTTTAAATCACCGTGATGTCCTTGCCCAACCCGGCGAAGCGTGATGATCGAGAGAAGATTTCATTCGGTGACCGCGCCTCGTCGGACCCGAAGAGATCCCCGAGCAACTTTAGCCGACAGTTTATACTGTACCCTTCGGTGGATAGGACTAAACGGAGGGTGTCCAGAAGGCTACGCAAACTGTCAAAACCTAGCGTGCCACTTGCCTTGACCTTCAGCGTGGTTGCGGAAGCCATCGGGAAGGCGAAAGCCTCCAAAGCCATTGCTCCTGATGGACTAAGCATATTGATGCTGAAAAGTTTGGGCCCTTTGGGAGTAGCATACCTTACGAGACTTCAACCTGTCTTTGACCACCCTCATCATTCCGGAGATCTGGAAGGCTGGGAGGGTGATACCGCATTTGAAACCAGGGAAACCCGCCGAAAAAGGTGAATCCTTTCGACCGGTTTCCCTTCTTTCAACAGTGGTAAAGACACTCGAAGCTATCCTGCTTCCCTACTTAACACACCACTTGGGTCTGGCTAAGCGTCAACACGACTTCCGGAAGTTGCACAGCACAACAACATCACAAAACATCATAAACAACCAGGTGATTCGTGGCCTCAACCGTAACCGTCCCTGTGAGAGAACTGGTTTAGTGGCGTTGGACCTATCAAAGGCCTTTGATGCGGTCAATCACCCAACAAACTCGAAGACGTTGAGACATTTACTCTCCCGCGGGGTCTGAAGCGGTGGACTACGAACTACGTGAGCGATCGACAGGCGTCGGTATATTTTAATTACTATATATCGAGGCTCCCTCAACCACCCGAGGGAGTTTCAATAATCTCATATGCCGCAGTCGTCGGCAATGCAATTGATCACATGTGCTCAAAAGTGAACGGATACCTCTCAGACCGTGCTCGTTTCTTCACTGGTCGGAACTTGTTTCTTTCCCCTGCTACGTCCTCGGCGACCCTATTTACCACCTGGACGAAGGAGGTCACGACACCAATCACCTATTCACATGCTTGGGTGGGTTTGACCCACTCATCTAACCCCCCTCTCCCTCTGGTCCAACCCTGTCGAAACTGCACGTTTTCTGGGATCTGGGCCTCCCCTTCGACGACAACGACCATGGGTGAATCCGCTCTTTACGGGGCGTGACAACAACAACAACAACAACAAGACCTGAGTAACCGTTACAACAACAACAACAAGACCTGCAGCCGGTTCTACGTACCACAATGACCCGGGTTTCACCCAGCCGGATCGGCGATCAAACCCTGTTGGAGTTGAATCCAGCCCTGGTCCAGAAACATACTTTTGCTGCGTATGGCAGAGAAGGCTCCATCCAAGCTCCACCTCGGTAAGGTGGAATACGTGCGATGGATGGAGCCATCTTAAGGTATGCTCAGGCCTTAAGACTCATAAGGAGTGGACCACACGGTACAAGGCCCCGTGTTGCTTGGGCTCTCAAGCGCCAACGTCCTCTAAGGCCCAAAACATTGCGCCATTCGTTCCAAAAATCTTAATATTTATTTTCATAACGCCTCCGGTATAAGGACAAAGTCTAAGTTGTTATATGATCTGAGTGCACAATTGGAATATGACATCTTTGTGATTATCGAGACCTGGCTAAATATGGACTTCTGTGACAGCGAATTCTTTGACTCTAAGCTGTATAACGTGTACCGAAAAGACCGCGATTCTTCTAAAGCAGGACTTCTTAGAGGCGGTGGTATTATCATCGCTGTTCAGCGGAAATTTCGGTCATCAGTTCTGCCGCTGGAAAATCGTGACTCGCTTCTGGACCAACTCTGCATATCTGTACATGGCACTTCTAAACTTTTTATTTGTGCGTCTTATATCCCTCCATCTAGTGTGGATACTCTTTACATATCGCGCGTCGACAATATTGTTAACTTGATATCTGAGCGGCCAAATGGTAATTTTTGTATTCTAGGCGATTTTAACTTAGGTAATATTGCCTGGACTAATATGCATGATAGTTCTGCCTTGATTCCAATAAATATCAATTGCTGTTCGGAATCTTATTTAGTTGATAATTTTTTAAGTCTTAATCTTATGCAGATAAATAACGTTGTAAACAAATTAAGTAAAATCCTAGATCTTATTTTTATTAGCGACAATATGAACTTTTCATTGCTTGAATGCCTGGATCCTCTGTCGGACCACTGCATGCACCATGTACCACTTGTTCTGCAGTTGGAATTTTATGATTTTAACGCGATTTATCCGGATAGCGAATCCACCAATTTTTGTTTTAAAAATTGTAACTTTGGTGCCGTGAATGCTGAAATTTCCTTGATTGATTGGAATTCGATATTTTCTGGGGTCGAAGTAGCTGAATGTTTCAATGCCTTCAAAACCATAATAAAGGACATTTGCTTGAATTTTATTCCGTTAGTTAAAAGGAGTTGCTACAAAATTCCTTGGTATACCGAAGAGCTAAAAAGTCTCAAGAATTTAAGAAATAAATTTTTCAAAAAATTCAAACAGACCAGTTCCGAATTTCATAGGAATGAATACCTGCGTTATTCGAGCGAGTTTAAAGTACTCAGTAAAACTCTCCATAGAAACTTTGTTCGTAAGTTTGAATCAGACATCAAGTCCAATCCAAAGGCTTTTTGGCGCTATGTAAGTTCTATGAAACTAAGCTCAAGCATTCCTTCGGAAGTTTTTTATAATGAAGCTACTGCTAACTCTTCTTTGGAGGCGGCTAATCTTTTCGCAGATTTCTTTAGCTCAAACTTTGAACAGGATTCGGATCAAGCTAATAAGTTTATACCAGATGTCAGTACCGACTCCCGAATTAATTTTGGGTCTCTTTCCTAAACGCGCGATGACGTGATTGATGGAATTCTGCATATTAAATCCTCATCGCAAACGGATGTTGATGGGCTATCCTCCTTTCTATTAAAGAATTGTTCTGCACTTGCGTATCCAATTTTATTAATTTCCAATAAATCTCTTAATTGTGGGGTGTTCATTGATGATTGGAAAGTTTATTCTATATCGCCAATCTTCAAGAGTGGTAACAAGAATAATGTTTCTAATTATCGACCAATCTCTAAACTGTCCACGGTTTCCAAATTGTTTGAGTTTATTGTCAAGCAGAAGTTATATTTCGTGACTAAGCGTTTAATTTCGACTGAACAACATGGCTTTATGTCGGGTAGGTCTACCGTAACAAATCTCTCAGTTTTCTCCGAATTTTGCCTGTCTGCTTTTAATAATCGAGTTCAAGTTGATGCAGTTTATACCGACTTTTCCAAAGCCTTCGGTAAGATCAGCCATTCAATTTTAGTTTCAAAATTAGCAAGCCTGGGTTTTCACTCAATTTTTCTTTCTTGGATAAAATCATATCTCTCGTCCCGCAGATGTACCGTCGTGGTAGATAATGCGCTTTCCCGTCCATTCATTGCGTCCTCTGGTATTCCCCAGGGGAGCATTTTAGGCCCCCTTCTATTCATTATCTTTATTAATGATATATCTAGCTGTTTTAAGCATTCTCAATTTTTACTTTATGCTGATGACTTGAAAATATTCAGAACTATTTCAAGTAATTCAGATTCTCTTAAGATCCAGTCGGATCTTGATAATGTTGCTTTCTGGTGTAGAAAGAACCAATTACATTTAAATATAAAAAAATGTTTTCATGTTTCATTCGCCAAATCTCGCTCCCTTATTGCTACTTCATATTACATTAGTGGCTCTACGCTATGCACAGTGGGCGAAATTTGCGATCTCGGTGTGGTCGTCGATTCTAAATTCTTATTTCATAGCCACCTAAACTCCACTATTGCCAAGTCATATTCTATGCTTGCTTTCATTCGCCGATTCAGTTCAGGTTTTAGTGATCCTTACACCTTGAAACTATTATTTACCTCACTTGTACGCTCTAAATTAGAATACGCAGTCTTCATCTGGAGGCCATACTTTGAACGCCACATATTGAGACTCGAAAGAATTCAGAAAACGTTTATCAGGTTTGCCCTACGCTCTTTACATTTTAGTGACCCGCTTCCTTCTTATAGCGCTAGGTGTCAGCTAATTAATTTAAAATCTCTAAACTCTAGAAGGACTATACTTTCTCTCACTTTTGTCTTTGATATCATTCGAGGTGCGATTGATTGTCCATTCTTACTAGAACGTATTCCCTTTAACATCCCTTCAAGGAACCTTCGTAATCATGATACTTTTTTCCTAGAACGAGCAAGAACGCTATATGCAACTAATTCTCCTATTTTAAGGACTCTAAATGAATATAATAAAATCATGAATTCCACTGCACTTGATTTCTATTTACCAAAAACTAAATTTAAGCTTTTGTTAAATGAATTGGTTAAGTAATTGTTAACTGTGTCTTTCTTTATCACAATAATCTGTAAGAAACTTTTATATTTTTTAGATTATATATATTGAATAAATAAATATATAAATAAATAAATTAATTAATTAATTGCGCCGGTGCCACCCAGGACCCAGAGAGCCTCCACGGCTCCAAGGAGCAATCAGCAACACTCACACTCCCCATCTCTCCCAACACATCCATTCTTATCCTGCTCCCACCAAAGTGTTAGGGATACAAAGGAGCTCTTGGTGCCCCCCACATCTCTTCCGTGTGTCAGGTCAGAATACGCCGGCACGTTGCATCAGTTAGGTGCAATATGTGCCAAGGCTGGTGTCACTTTCAAACATGTTCTGGTCTGCGCACCACACGACTGAGACAAGGTGACGACCGCACCTGCCCTTTACACCCCCCATCGCGTCAACTCAACCTGGGCAGATTAAAGTTCTGCAGATAAACTGCAACGGACTCCAGAACAAGATCGAGGAGATAATCGTCTTTATGAGAAGACATGGTCTGTTGATAGCTGCGATCCAAGGGGCGCCGCTACGGCGCGCTGGACGAATACCGGAAATTCGTCCGAATTTCCCAGCGGAAGTGGCAACATTAGCCATGGAATGTGACTACCTTCGCCAGTCCGATCCCCAAAATCGCCACATCAGGGATTTAAACGCGGAGATGCTGACTCTGGTAGACGAACACAAGCGGAACAAGTGGAAGAAAGCCCCGCAACTGCGCGGCGGGTGTGAGCAAGCTTTAGACCACCGTGAAGTCCTTGCCCAACCCGCCGAAGCGTGATGATCGAGAGAAGATTTCATTCGGTGACCGCGCCTCGTCGGACCCGAAGAGATCCCCGAGCAACTTTAGCCGACAGTTTATACTGTACCCTTCGGTGGATAGGACTAAACGGAGGGTGTCCAGAAGGCTACGCAAACTGTCAAAACCTAGCGTGCCACTTGCCTTGACCTTCAGCGTGGTTGCGGAAGCCATCGGGAAGGCGAAAGCCTCCAAAGCCATTGGTCCTGATGGACTAAGCATATTGATGCTGAAAATTTTGGGCCCTTTGGGAGTAGCATACCTTACGAGACTTCAACCTGTCTATGACCACCCTCATCATTCCGGAGATCTGGAAGGCTGGGAGGGTGATACCGCATTTGAAACCACGGAAACCCGCCGAAAAAGGTGAATCCTTTCGACCGGTTTCCCTTCTTTCAACAGTGGTAAAGACACTCGAAGCTATCCTGCTTCCCTACTTAACACACCACTTGGGTCTGGCTAAGCGTCAACACGACTTCCGGAAGTTGCACAGCACAACAACATCACAAAACATCATAAACAACCAGGTGATTCGTGGCCTCAACCGTTACCGTCCCTGTGAGAGAACCGTTTTAGTGGCGTTGGACCTATCAAAGGCCTTTGATGCGGTCAATCACCCAACAAACTCGAAGACGTTGAGACATTTACTCTCCCGCGGGGTCTGAAGCGGTGGACTGCGAACTACGTGAGCGATCGACAGGCGTCGGTATATTTTAATTACTATATATCGAGGCTCCCTCAACCACCCGAGGGAGTTTCAATAATCTCATATGCCGCAGTCGTCGGCAATGCAATTGATCACATGTGCTCAAAAGTGAACGGATACCTCTCAGACCGTGCTCGTTTCTTCACTGGTCGGAACTTGTTTCTTTCCCCTGCTACGTCCTCGGCGACCCTATTTACCACCTGGACGAAGGAGGTCACGACACCAATCACCTATTCACATGCTTGGGTGGGTTTGACCCACTCATCTAACCCCCCTCTCCCTCTGGTCCAACCCTGTCGAAACTGCACGTTTTCTGGGATCTGGGCCTCCCCTTCGACGACAACGACCATGGGTGAATCCGCTCTTTACGGGGCGTGACAACAACAACAACAACAACAAGACCTGAGTAACCGTTACAACAACAACAACAAGACCTGCAGCCGGTTCTACGTACCACAATGACCCGGGTTTCACCCAGCCGGATCGGCGATCAAACCCTGTTGGAGTTGAATCCAGCCCTGGTCCAGAAACATACTTTTGCTGCGTATGGCAGAGAAGGCTCCATCCAAGCTCCACCTCGGTAAGGTGGAAAACGTGCGATGGATGGAGCCATCTTAAGGTATGCTCAGGCCTTAAGACTCATAAGGAGTGGACCACACGGTACAAGGCCCCGTGTTGCTTGGGCTCTCAAGCGCCAACGTCCTCTAAGGCCCAAAACATTGCGCCATTCGTTCCAAAAATCTTAATATTTATTTTCATAACGCCTCCGGTATAAGGACAAAGTCTAAGTTGTTATATGATCTGAGTGCACAATTGGAATATGACATCTTTGTGATTATCGAGACCTGGCTAAATATGGACTTCTGTGACAGCGAATTCTTTGACTCTAAGCTGTATAACGTGTACCGAAAAGACCGCGATTCTTCTAAAGCAGGACTTCTTAGAGGCGGTGGTATTATCATCGCTGTTCAGCGGAAATTTCGGTCATCAGTTCTGCCGCTGGAAAATCGTGACTCGCTTCTGGACCAACTCTGCATATCTGTACATGGCACTTCTAAACTTTTTATTTGTGCGTCTTATATCCCTCCATCTAGTGTGGATACTCTTTACATATCGCGCGTCGACAATATTGTTAACTTGATATCTGAGCGGCCAAATGGTAATTTTTGTATTCTAGGCGATTTTAACTTAGGTAATATTGCCTGGACTAATATGCATGATAGTTCTGCCTTGATTCCAATAAATATCAATTGCTGTTCGGAATCTTATTTAGTTGATAATTTTTTAAGTCTTAATCTTATGCAGATAAATAACTTTGTAAACAAATTAAGTAAAATCCTAGATCTTATTTTTATTAGCGACAATATGAACTTTTCATTGCTTGAATGCCTGGATCCTCTGTCGGACCACTGCATGCACCATGTACCACTTGTTCTGCAGTTGGAATTTTATGATTTTAACGCGATTTATCCGGATAGCGAATCCACCAATTTTTGTTTTAAAAATTGTAACTTTGGTGCCGTGAATGCTGAAATTTCCTTGATTGATTGGAATTCGATATTTTCTGGGGTCGAAGTAGCTGAATGTTTCAATGCCTTCAAAACCATAATAAAGGACATTTGCTTGAATTTTATTCCGTTAGTTAAAAGGAGTTGCTACAAAATTCCTTGGTATACCGAAGAGCTAAAAAGTCTCAAGAATTTAAGAAATAAATTTTTCAAAAAATTCAAACAGACCAGTTCCGAATTTCATAGGAATGAATACCTGCGTTATTCGAGCGAGTTTAAAGTACTCAGTAAAACTCTCCATAGAAACTTTGTTCGTAAGTTTGAATCAGACATCAAGTCCAATCCAAAGGCTTTTTGGCGCTATGTAAGTTCTATGAAACTAAGCTCAAGCATTCCTTCGGAAGTTTTTTATAATGAAGCTACTGCTAACTCTTCTTTGGAGGCGGCTAATCTTTTCGCAGATTTCTTTAGCTCAAACTTTGAACAGGATTCGGATCAAGCTAATAAGTTTATACCAGATGTCAGTACCGACTCCCGAATTAATTTTGGGTCTCTTTCCTAAACGCGCGATGACGTGATTGATGGAATTCTGCATATTAAATCCTCATCGCAAACGGATGTTGATGGGCTATCCTCCTTTCTATTAAAGAATTGTTCTGCACTTGCGTATCCAATTTTATTAATTTCCAATAAATCTCTTAATTGTGGGGTGTTCATTGATGATTGGAAAGTTTATTCTATATCGCCAATCTTCAAGAGTGGTAACAAGAATAATGTTTCTAATTATCGACCAATCTCTAAACTGTCCACGGTTTCCAAATTGTTTGAGTTTATTGTCAAGCAGAAGTTATATTTCGTGACTAAGCGTTTAATTTCGACTGAACAACATGGCTTTATGTCGGGTAGGTCTACCGTAACAAATCTCTCAGTTTTCTCCGAATTTTGCCTGTCTGCTTTTAATAATCGAGTTCAAGTTGATGCAGTTTATACCGACTTTTCCAAAGCCTTCGGTAAGATCAGCCATTCAATTTTAGTTTCAAAATTAGCAAGCCTGGGTTTTCACTCAATTTTTCTTTCTTGGATAAAATCATATCTCTCGTCCCGCAGATGTACCGTCGTGGTAGATAATGCGCTTTCCCGTCCATTCATTGCGTCCTCTGGTATTCCCCAGGGGAGCATTTTAGGCCCCCTTCTATTCATTATCTTTATTAATGATACAGTGGCTCACAGCTTATTTCAACCACTTAAGAGTAAAATATTTAACTAAGTATAACTTCTAAGCAAAACAAAAAATCGAAAATATTTAAATGTAGTATAATATATAGAACAATTAAAAAGGAATATGTTAATTTAAAAACGTAATCATCGTTTCCCCTAATTAGCTAGAACAGAAAACATAGTTATGACTCACAATTTTACGTCACAGCTTATTTCAACCAGCTATATACGACCACTGTTACGATCGCACTCTTTCGTCGAATAACGGTACATTTCGATGTGTATTCTTTGTTATCGTGTTCGCAATTATTTACATACATTTTTAGTGTGTGCTTGTCAGTTCAGTAGTTCACAGGCGCATTTTTTGACAATGGGACGACGTACTACAATAGAACAGCGAGAATTAGTCATCAGTCATTTCAAAAGTGGGCACTCGCGTCGAAAAATTGCTGAGATGGTCCGTCTAAGTGATTCTACAGTACAGAGCATAATATATCGATTTGTTCGTGAAAATAGAATTCATAATAAGGGCAGAAAAGCTCCTAACAAAATTTTTAATGAATCCGATGAGCGTTACATCGTTCGAAAAATAAGGGAAAACCCCAAATCATCTGCTCCAAAACTGGCTATTCAAGTAAAAACCGAATTAAATAAAACTTGTAGTGCAGAAACTATCCGCCGTGTTCTTCGAAACAATGATTTTAATGGTAGAGTAGCCCGCAAGAAACCTTTTATAAATAAGAAGAATCAACAAGCGCGCCTGAAATACGCCAAAGATCATATTTCAAAAGACTCAGCCTTTTGGGAGCAAGTAATATTTTCCGACGAGTCTAAATTTAACATTTTCGGCTCGGATGGTCAAACATATGTCTGGCGTAAGCCAAATACAGAGCTCCAAAACAAAAACTTAAAGGCTACAGTCAAACACGGCGGTGGCAGTGTCATGGTTTGGGCATGTATGTCAGCAGCAGGGGTAGGGAATTTGCAATTTATTGAAAGTACGATGGACAAATATGTGTACCTCAACATATTAAAATCGAATTTGTTACAAAGTGCCGAAAACCTGGGTATAAGACAGGAATTTCGATTCTATCAGGACAATGACCCAAAACATAAGTCAGGCATTGTCCAAACATGGCTTATTTGGAATTGCCCCCACTTGATGCAACCACCAGCACAATCACCTGATCTCAATTGCATTGAAAATTTATGGGCAATTTTGGATCAAAACATTCGCCAACACCAGATTTCTAACAAAAATGATCTTAAAAATGCATTAATGGAGGAATGGGCAAAAATTACTTCGCAAACTACTCGGAAGCTGGTGGAATCGATGCCAAAAAGGCTGAAAGCAGTTGTAGATCAAAAAGGTGGCCATACTAAGTTTTAAGATTAAAACGAAATATTATATTTTTAGTTTTATCGTTTTTTATATTAGCTGGTTGAAATAAGCTGTGACTTTTTATTTTTCCTTATTTTGAGTTTTTAGTTTGTACGTTTTACAAAATGTATCTTTGAGACTGAATAAAGTTCCTTTTTTTAAAGTTGTTAAAATTTTCAACAAATCCTCATTTAAATTTTTTGGATATCTCGTTTCGTTTAGAAATTATATACATTTTAAGTTTTGAAAAGGTGCTGGTTGAAATAAGCTGTGAACCACTGTATATCTAGCTGTTTTAAGCATTCTCAATTTTTACTTTATGCTGATGACTTGAAAATATTCAGAACTATTTCAAGTAATTCAGATTCTCTTAAGATCCAGTCGGATCTTGATAATGTTGCTTTCTGGTGTAGAAAGAACCAATTACATTTAAATATAAAAAAATGTTTTCATGTTTCATTCGCCAAATCTCGCTCCCTTATTGCTACTTCATATTACATTAGTGGCTCTACGCTATGCACAGTGGGCGAAATTTGCGATCTCGGTGTGGTCGTCGATTCTAAATTCTTATTTCATAGCCACCTAAACTCCACTATTGCCAAGTAATATTCTATGCTTGCTTTCATTCGCCGATTCAGTTCAGGTTTTAGTGATCCTTACACCTTGAAACTATTATTTACCTCACTTGTACGCTCTAAATTAGAATACGCAGTCTTCATCTGGAGGCCATACTTTGAACGCCACATATTGAGACTCGAAAGAATTCAGAAAACGTTTATCAGGTTTGCCCTACGCTCTTTACATTTTAGTGACCCGCTTCCTTCTTATAGCGCTAGGTGTCAGCTAATAAATTAAACTAAATTAATCTCTAAACTCTAGAAGGACTATACTTTCTCTCACTTTTGTCTTTGATATCATTCGAGGTGCGATTGATTGTCCATTCTTACTAGAACGTATTCACTTTAACATCCCTTCCAGGAACCTTCGTAATCATGATACTTTTTTCCTAGAACGAGCAAGAACGCTATATGCAACTAATTCTCCTATTTTAAGGACTCTAAATGAATATAATAAAATCATGAATTCCACTGCAATTGATTTCTATTTACCAAAAACTAAATTTAAGCTTTTGTTAAATGAATTGGTTAAGTAATTGTTCACTGTGTCTTTCTTTATCACAATAATTTGTAAGAAACTTTTATATTTTTTAGATTATATATATTGAATAAATAAATATATAAATAAATAAATAAATAAATAAATAAATTGCGCCGGTGCCACCCAGGACCCAGAGGGCCTCCACGGCTCCAAGGAGCAATCAGCAACACTCACACTCCCCATCTCTCCCAACACATCCATTCTTATCCTGCTCCCACCAAAGTGTTAGGGATACAAAGGAGCTCTTGGTGCTCCCCACATCTCTTCCGTGTGTCAGGTCAGAATACGCCGGCACGTTGCATCAGTTAGGTGCAATATGTGCCAAGGCTGATGTCACTTTCAAACATGTTCTGGTCTGCGCACCACACGACTGAGACAAGGTGACGACCGCACCTGCCCTTTACACCCCCCATCGCGTCAACTCAACCTGGGCAGATTAAAGTTCTGCAGATAAACTGCAACGGACTCCAGAACAAGATCGAGGAGATAATCGTCTTTATGAGAAGACATGGTCTGTTGATAGCTGCGATCCAAGAGACGCCGCTACGGCGCGCTGGACGAATACCGGAAATTCGTCCGAATTTCCCAGCGGAAGTGGCAACATTAGCCATCGAATGTGACTACCTTCGCCAGTCCGATCCCCAAAATCGCCGCATCAGGGATTTAAACGCGGAGATGCTGACTCTGGTAGACGAACACAAGCGGAACAAGTGGAAGAAAGCCCCACACCCGCGCGGCGGGTGTGGGCAAGCTTTAAATCACCGTGATGTCCTTGCCCAACCCGGCGAAGCGTGATGATCGAGAGAAGATTTCATTCGGTGACCGCGCCTCGTCGGACCCGAAGAGATCCCCGAGCAACTTTAGCCGACAGTTTATACTGTACCCTTCGGTGGATAGGACTAAACGGAGGGTGTCCAGAAGGCTACGCAAACTGTCAAAACCTAGCGTGCCACTTGCCTTGACCTTCAGCGTGGTTGCGGAAGCCATCGGGAAGGCGAAAGCCTCCAAAGCCATTGCTCCTGATGGACTAAGCATATTGATGCTGAAAAGTTTGGGCCCTTTGGGAGTAGCATACCTTACGAGACTTCAACCTGTCTTTGACCACCCTCATCATTCCGGAGATCTGGAAGGCTGGGAGGGTGATACCGCATTTGAAACCAGGGAAACCCGCCGAAAAAGGTGAATCCTTTCGACCGGTTTCCCTTCTTTCAACAGTGGTAAAGACACTCGAAGCTATCCTGCTTCCCTACTTAACACACCACTTGGGTCTGGCTAAGCGTCAACACGACTTCCGGAAGTTGCACAGCACAACAACATCACAAAACATCATAAACAACCAGGTGATTCGTGGCCTCAACCGTAACCGTCCCTGTGAGAGAACTGGTTTAGTGGCGTTGGACCTATCAAAGGCCTTTGATGCGGTCAATCACCCAACAAACTCGAAGACGTTGAGACATTTACTCTCCCGCGGGGTCTGAAGCGGTGGACTACGAACTACGTGAGCGATCGACAGGCGTCGGTATATTTTAATTACTATATATGGAGGCTCCCTCAACCACCCGAGGGAGTTTCAATAATCTCATATGCCGCAGTCGTCGGCAATGCAATTGATCACATGTGCTCAAAAGTGAACGGATACCTCTCAGACCGTGCTCGTTTCTTCACTGGTCGGAACTTGTTTCTTTCCCCTGCTACGTCCTCGGCGACCCTATTTACCACCTGGACGAAGGAGGTCACGACACCAATCACCTATTCACATGCTTGGGTGGGTTTGACCCACTCATCTAACCCCCCTCTCCCTCTGGTCCAACCCTGTCGAAACTGCACGTTTTCTGGGATCTGGGCCTCCCCTTCGACGACAACGACCATGGGTGAATCCGCTCTTTACGGGGCGTGACAACAACAACAACAACAACAAGACCTGAGTAACCGTTACAACAACAACAACAAGACCTGCAGCCGGTTCTACGTACCACAATGACCCGGGTTTCACCCAGCCGGATCGGCGATCAAACCCTGTTGGAGTTGAATCCAGCCCTGGTCCAGAAACATACTTTTGCTGCGTATGGCAGAGAAGGCTCCATCCAAGCTCCACCTCGGTAAGGTGGAATACGTGCGATGGATGGAGCCATCTTAAGGTATGCTCAGGCCTTAAGACTCATAAGGAGTGGACCACACGGTACAAGGCCCCGTGTTGCTTGGGCTCTCAAGCGCCAACGTCCTCTAAGGCCCAAAACATTGCGCCATTCGTTCCAAAAATCTTAATATTTATTTTCATAACGCCTCCGGTATAAGGACAAAGTCTAAGTTGTTATATGATCTGAGTGCACAATTGGAATATGACATCTTTGTGATTATCGAGACCTGGCTAAATATGGACTTCTGTGACAGCGAATTCTTTGACTCTAAGCTGTATAACGTGTACCGAAAAGACCGCGATTCTTCTAAAGCAGGACTTCTTAGAGGCGGTGGTATTATCATCGCTGTTCAGCGGAAATTTCGGTCATCAGTTCTGCCGCTGGAAAATCGTGACTCGCTTCTGGACCAACTCTGCATATCTGTACATGGCACTTCTAAACTTTTTATTTGTGCGTCTTATATCCCTCCATCTAGTGTGGATACTCTTTACATATCGCGCGTCGACAATATTGTTAACTTGATATCTGAGCGGCCAAATGGTAATTTTTGTATTCTAGGCGATTTTAACTTAGGTAATATTGCCTGGACTAATATGCATGATAGTTCTGCCTTGATTCCAATAAATATCAATTGCTGTTCGGAATCTTATTTAGTTGATAATTTTTTAAGTCTTAATCTTATGCAGATAAATAACGTTGTAAACAAATTAAGTAAAATCCTAGATCTTATTTTTATTAGCGACAATATGAACTTTTCATTGCTTGAATGCCTGGATCCTCTGTCGGACCACTGCATGCACCATGTACCACTTGTTCTGCAGTTGGAATTTTATGATTTTAACGCGATTTATCCGGATAGCGAATCCACCAATTTTTGTTTTAAAAATTGTAACTTTGGTGCCGTGAATGCTGAAATTTCCTTGATTGATTGGAATTCGATATTTTCTGGGGTCGAAGTAGCTGAATGTTTCAATGCCTTCAAAACCATAATAAAGGACATTTGCTTGAATTTTATTCCGTTAGTTAAAAGGAGTTGCTACAAAATTCCTTGGTATACCGAAGAGCTAAAAAGTCTCAAGAATTTAAGAAATAAATTTTTCAAAAAATTCAAACAGACCAGTTCCGAATTTCATAGGAATGAATACCTGCGTTATTCGAGCGAGTTTAAAGTACTCAGTAAAACTCTCCATAGAAACTTTGTTCGTAAGTTTGAATCAGACATCAAGTCCAATCCAAAGGCTTTTTGGCGCTATGTAAGTTCTATGAAACTAAGCTCAAGCATTCCTTCGGAAGTTTTTTATAATGAAGCTACTGCTAACTCTTCTTTGGAGGCGGCTAATCTTTTCGCAGATTTCTTTAGCTCAAACTTTGAACAGGATTCGGATCAAGCTAATAAGTTTATACCAGATGTCAGTACCGACTCCCGAATTAATTTTGGGTCTCTTTCCTAAACGCGCGATGACGTGATTGATGGAATTCTGCATATTAAATCCTCATCGCAAACGGATGTTGATGGGCTATCCTCCTTTCTATTAAAGAATTGTTCTGCACTTGCGTATCCAATTTTATTAATTTCCAATAAATCTCTTAATTGTGGGGTGTTCATTGATGATTGGAAAGTTTATTCTATATCGCCAATCTTCAAGAGTGGTAACAAGAATAATGTTTCTAATTATCGACCAATCTCTAAACTGTCCACGGTTTCCAAATTGTTTGAGTTTATTGTCAAGCAGAAGTTATATTTCGTGACTAAGCGTTTAATTTCGACTGAACAACATGGCTTTATGTCGGGTAGGTCTACCGTAACAAATCTCTCAGTTTTCTCCGAATTTTGCCTGTCTGCTTTTAATAATCGAGTTCAAGTTGATGCAGTTTATACCGACTTTTCCAAAGCCTTCGGTAAGATCAGCCATTCAATTTTAGTTTCAAAATTAGCAAGCCTGGGTTTTCACTCAATTTTTCTTTCTTGGATAAAATCATATCTCTCGTCCCGCAGATGTACCGTCGTGGTAGATAATGCGCTTTCCCGTCCATTCATTGCGTCCTCTGGTATTCCCCAGGGGAGCATTTTAGGCCCCCTTCTATTCATTATCTTTATTAATGATATATCTAGCTGTTTTAAGCATTCTCAATTTTTACTTTATGCTGATGACTTGAAAATATTCAGAACTATTTCAAGTAATTCAGATTCTCTTAAGATCCAGTCGGATCTTGATAATGTTGCTTTCTGGTGTAGAAAGAACCAATTACATTTAAATATAAAAAAATGTTTTCATGTTTCATTCGCCAAATCTCGCTCCCTTATTGCTACTTCATATTACATTAGTGGCTCTACGCTATGCACAGTGGGCGAAATTTGCGATCTCGGTGTGGTCGTCGATTCTAAATTCTTATTTCATAGCCACCTAAACTCCACTATTGCCAAGTCATATTCTATGCTTGCTTTCATTCGCCGATTCAGTTCAGGTTTTAGTGATCCTTACACCTTGAAACTATTATTTACCTCACTTGTACGCTCTAAATTAGAATACGCAGTCTTCATCTGGAGGCCATACTTTGAACGCCACATATTGAGACTCGAAAGAATTCAGAAAACGTTTATCAGGTTTGCCCTACGCTCTTTACATTTTAGTGACCCGCTTCCTTCTTATAGCGCTAGGTGTCAGCTAATTAATTTAAAATCTCTAAACTCTAGAAGGACTATACTTTCTCTCACTTTTGTCTTTGATATCATTCGAGGTGCGATTGATTGTCCATTCTTACTAGAACGTATTCCCTTTAACATCCCTTCAAGGAACCTTCGTAATCATGATACTTTTTTCCTAGAACGAGCAAGAACGCTATATGCAACTAATTCTCCTATTTTAAGGACTCTAAATGAATATAATAAAATCATGAATTCCACTGCACTTGATTTCTATTTACCAAAAACTAAATTTAAGCTTTTGTTAAATGAATTGGTTAAGTAATTGTTAACTGTGTCTTTCTTTATCACAATAATCTGTAAGAAACTTTTATATTTTTTAGATTATATATATTGAATAAATAAATATATAAATAAATAAATTAATTAATTAATTGCGCCGGTGCCACCCAGGACCCAGAGAGCCTCCACGGCTCCAAGGAGCAATCAGCAACACTCACACTCCCCATCTCTCCCAACACATCCATTCTTATCCTGCTCCCACCAAAGTGTTAGGGATACAAAGGAGCTCTTGGTGCCCCCCACATCTCTTCCGTGTGTCAGGTCAGAATACGCCGGCACGTTGCATCAGTTAGGTGCAATATGTGCCAAGGCTGGTGTCACTTTCAAACATGTTCTGGTCTGCGCACCACACGACTGAGACAAGGTGACGACCGCACCTGCCCTTTACACCCCCCATCGCGTCAACTCAACCTGGGCAGATTAAAGTTCTGCAGATAAACTGCAACGGACTCCAGAACAAGATCGAGGAGATAATCGTCTTTATGAGAAGACATGGTCTGTTGATAGCTGCGATCCAAGGGGCGCCGCTACGGCGCGCTGGACGAATACCGGAAATTCGTCCGAATTTCCCAGCGGAAGTGGCAACATTAGCCATGGAATGTGACTACCTTCGCCAGTCCGATCCCCAAAATCGCCACATCAGGGATTTAAACGCGGAGATGCTGACTCTGGTAGACGAACACAAGCGGAACAAGTGGAAGAAAGCCCCGCAACTGCGCGGCGGGTGTGAGCAAGCTTTAGACCACCGTGATGTCCTTGCCCAACCCGGCGAAGCGTGATGATCGAGAGAAGATTTCATTCGGTGACCGCGCCTCGTCGGACCCGAAGAGATCCCCGAGCAACTTTAGCCGACAGTTTATACTGTACCCTTCGGTGGATAGGACTAAACGGAGGGTGTCCAGAAGGCTACGCAAACTGTCAAAACCTAGCGTGCCACTTGCCTTGACCTTCAGCGTGGTTGCGGAAGCCATCGGGAAGGCGAAAGCCTCCAAAGCCATTGGTCCTGATGGACTAAGCATATTGATGCTGAAAATTTTGGGCCCTTTGGGAGTAGCATACCTTACGAGACTTCAACCTGTCTATGACCACCCTCATCATTCCGGAGATCTGGAAGGCTGGGAGGGTGATACCGCATTTGAAACCACGGAAACCCGCCGAAAAAGGTGAATCCTTTCGACCGGTTTCCCTTCTTTCAACAGTGGTAAAGACACTCGAAGCTATCCTGCTTCCCTACTTAACACACCACTTGGGTCTGGCTAAGCGTCAACACGACTTCCGGAAGTTGCACAGCACAACAACATCACAAAACATCATAAACAACCAGGTGATTCGTGGCCTCAACCGCTACCGTCCCTGTGAGAGAACCGTTTTAGTGGCGTTGGACCTATCAAAGGCCTTTGATGCGGTCAATCACCCAACAAACTCGAAGACGTTGAGACATTTACTCTCCCGCGGGGTCTGAAGCGGTGGACTGCGAACTACGTGAGCGATCGACAGGCGTCGGTATATTTTAATTACTATATATCGAGGCTCCCTCAACCACCCGAGGGAGTTTCAATAATCTCATATGCCGCAGTCGTCGGCAATGCAATTGATCACATGTGCTCAAAAGTGAACGGATACCTCTCAGACCGTGCTCGTTTCTTCACTGGTCGGAACTTGTTTCTTTCCCCTGCTACGTCCTCGGCGACCCTATTTACCACCTGGACGAAGGAGGTCACGACACCAATCACCTATTCACATGCTTGGGTGGGTTTGACCCACTCATCTAACCCCCCTCTCCCTCTGGTCCAACCCTGTCGAAACTGCACGTTTTCTGGGATCTGGGCCTCCCCTTCGACGACAACGACCATGGGTGAATCCGCTCTTTACGGGGCGTGACAACAACAACAACAACAACAAGACCTGAGTAACCGTTACAACAACAACAACAAGACCTGCAGCCGGTTCTACGTACCACAATGACCCGGGTTTCACCCAGCCGGATCGGCGATCAAACCCTGTTGGAGTTGAATCCAGCCCTGGTCCAGAAACATACTTTTGCTGCGTATGGCAGAGAAGGCTCCATCCAAGCTCCACCTCGGTAAGGTGGAAAACGTGCGATGGATGGAGCCATCTTAAGGTATGCTCAGGCCTTAAGACTCATAAGGAGTGGACCACACGGTACAAGGCCCCGTGTTGCTTGGGCTCTCAAGCGCCAACGTCCTCTAAGGCCCAAAACATTGCGCCATTCGTTCCAAAAATCTTAATATTTATTTTCATAACGCCTCCGGTATAAGGACAAAGTCTAAGTTGTTATATGAGCTGAGTGCACAATTGGAATATGACATCTTTGTGATTATCGAGACCTGGCTAAATATGGACTTCTGTGACAGCGAATTCTTTGACTCTAAGCTGTATAACGTGTACCGAAAAGACCGCGATTCTTCTAAAGCAGGACTTCTTAGAGGCGGTGGTATTATCATCGCTGTTCAGCGGAAATTTCGGTCATCAGTTCTGCCGCTGGAAAATCGTGACTCGCTTCTGGACCAACTCTGCATATCTGTACATGGCACTTCTAAACTTTTTATTTGTGCGTCTTATATCCCTCCATCTAGTGTGGATACTCTTTACATATCGCGCGTCGACAATATTGTTAACTTGATATCTGAGCGGCCAAATGGTAATTTTTGTATTCTAGGCGATTTTAACTTAGGTAATATTGCCTGGACTAATATGCATGATAGTTCTGCCTTGATTCCAATAAATATCAATTGCTGTTCGGAATCTTATTTAGTTGATAATTTTTTAAGTCTTAATCTTATGCAGATAAATAACTTTGTAAACAAATTAAGTAAAATCCTAGATCTTATTTTTATTAGCGACAATATGAACTTTTCATTGCTTGAATGCCTGGATCCTCTGTCGGACCACTGCATGCACCATGTACCACTTGTTCTGCAGTTGGAATTTTATGATTTTAACGCGATTTATCCGGATAGCGAATCCACCAATTTTTGTTTTAAAAATTGTAACTTTGGTGCCGTGAATGCTGAAATTTCCTTGATTGATTGGAATTCGATATTTTCTGGGGTCGAAGTAGCTGAATGTTTCAATGCCTTCAAAACCATAATAAAGGACATTTGCTTGAATTTTATTCCGTTAGTTAAAAGGAGTTGCTACAAAATTCCTTGGTATACCGAAGAGCTAAAAAGTCTCAAGAATTTAAGAAATAAATTTTTCAAAAAATTCAAACAGACCAGTTCCGAATTTCATAGGAATGAATACCTGCGTTATTCGAGCGAGTTTAAAGTACTCAGTAAAACTCTCCATAGAAACTTTGTTCGTAAGTTTGAATCAGACATCAAGTCCAATCCAAAGGCTTTTTGGCGCTATGTAAGTTCTATGAAACTAAGCTCAAGCATTCCTTCGGAAGTTTTTTATAATGAAGCTACTGCTAACTCTTCTTTGGAGGCGGCTAATCTTTTCGCAGATTTCTTTAGCTCAAACTTTGAACAGGATTCGGATCAAGCTAATAAGTTTATACCAGATGTCAGTACCGACTCCCGAATTAATTTTGGGTCTCTTTCCTAAACGCGCGATGACGTGATTGATGGAATTCTGCATATTAAATCCTCATCGCAAACGGATGTTGATGGGCTATCCTCCTTTCTATTAAAGAATTGTTCTGCACTTGCGTATCCAATTTTATTAATTTCCAATAAATCTCTTAATTGTGGGGTGTTCATTGATGATTGGAAAGTTTATTCTATATCGCCAATCTTCAAGAGTGGTAACAAGAATAATGTTTCTAATTATCGACCAATCTCTAAACTGTCCACGGTTTCCAAATTGTTTGAGTTTATTGTCAAGCAGAAGTTATATTTCGTGACTAAGCGTTTAATTTCGACTGAACAACATGGCTTTATGTCGGGTAGGTCTACCGTAACAAATCTCTCAGTTTTCTCCGAATTTTGCCTGTCTGCTTTTAATAATCGAGTTCAAGTTGATGCAGTTTATACCGACTTTTCCAAAGCCTTCGGTAAGATCAGCCATTCAATTTTAGTTTCAAAATTAGCAAGCCTGGGTTTTCACTCAATTTTTCTTTCTTGGATAAAATCATATCTCTCGTCCCGCAGATGTACCGTCGTGGTAGATAATGCGCTTTCCCGTCCATTCATTGCGTCCTCTGGTATTCCCCAGGGGAGCATTTTAGGCCCCCTTCTATTCATTATCTTTATTAATGATATATCTAGCTGTTTTAAGCATTCTCAATTTTTACTTTATGCTGATGACTTGAAAATATTCAGAACTATTTCAAGTAATTCAGATTCTCTTAAGATCCAGTCGGATCTTGATAATGTTGCTTTCTGGTGTAGAAAGAACCAATTACATTTAAATATAAAAAAATGTTTTCATGTTTCATTCGCCAAATCTCGCTCCCTTATTGCTACTTCATATTACATTAGTGGCTCTACGCTATGCACAGTGGGCGAAATTTGCGATCTCGGTGTGGTCGTCGATTCTAAATTCTTATTTCATAGCCACCTAAACTCCACTATTGCCAAGTCATATTCTATGCTTGCTTTCATTCGCCGATTCAGTTCAGGTTTTAGTGATCCTTACACCTTGAAACTATTATTTACCTCACTTGTACGCTCTAAATTAGAATACGCAGTCTTCATCTGGAGGCCATACTTTGAAAGCCACATATTGAGACTCGAAAGAATTCAGAAAACGTTTATCAGGTTTGCCCTACGCTCTTTACATTTTAGTGACCCGCTTCCTTCTTATAGCGCTAGGTGTCAGCTAATTAATTTAAAATCTCTAAACTCTAGAAGGACTATACTTTCTCTCACTTTTGTCTTTGATATCATTCGAGGTGCGATTGATTGTCCATTCTTACTAGAACGTATTCCCTTTAACATCCCTTCAAGGAACCTTCGTAATCATGATACTTTTTTCCTAGAACGAGCAAGAACGCTATATGCAACTAATTCTCCTATTTTAAGGACTCTAAATGAATATAATAAAATCATGAATTCCACTGCACTTGATTTCTATTTACCAAAAACTAAATTTAAGCTTTTGTTAAATGAATTGGTTAAGTAATTGTTAACTGTGTCTTTCTTTATCACAATAATCTGTAAGAAACTTTTATATTTTTTAGATTATATATATTGAATAAATAAATATATAAATAAATAAATTAATTAATTAATTGCGCCGGTGCCACCCAGGACCCAGAGAGCCTCCACGGCTCCAAGGAGCAATCAGCAACACTCACACTCCCCATCTCTCCCAACACATCCATTCTTATCCTGCTCCCACCAAAGTGTTAGGGATACAAAGGAGCTCTTGGTGCCCCCCACATCTCTTCCGTGTGTCAGGTCAGAATACGCCGGCACGTTGCATCAGTTAGGTGCAATATGTGCCAAGGCTGGTGTCACTTTCAAACATGTTCTGGTCTGCGCACCACACGACTGAGACAAGGTGACGACCGCACCTGCCCTTTACACCCCCCATCGCGTCAACTCAACCTGGGCAGATTAAAGTTCTGCAGATAAACTGCAACGGACTCCAGAACAAGATCGAGGAGATAATCGTCTTTATGAGAAGACATGGTCTGTTGATAGCTGCGATCCAAGGGGCGCCGCTACGGCGCGCTGGACGAATACCGGAAATTCGTCCGAATTTCCCAGCGGAAGTGGCAACATTAGCCATGGAATGTGACTACCTTCGCCAGTCCGATCCCCAAAATCGCCACATCAGGGATTTAAACGCGGAGATGCTGACTCTGGTAGACGAACACAAGCGGAACAAGTGGAAGAAAGCCCCGCAACTGCGCGGCGGGTGTGAGCAAGCTTTAGACCACCGTGATGTCCTTGCCCAACCCGGCGAAGCGTGATGATCGAGAGAAGATTTCATTCGGTGACCGCGCCTCGTCGGACCCGAAGAGATCCCCGAGCAACTTTAGCCGACAGTTTATACTGTACCCTTCGGTGGATAGGACTAAACGGAGGGTGTCCAGAAGGCTACGCAAACTGTCAAAACCTAGCGTGCCACTTGCCTTGACCTTCAGCGTGGTTGCGGAAGCCATCGGGAAGGCGAAAGCCTCCAAAGCCATTGGTCCTGATGGACTAAGCATATTGATGCTGAAAATTTTGGGCCCTTTGGGAGTAGCATACCTTACGAGACTTCAACCTGTCTATGACCACCCTCATCATTCCGGAGATCTGGAAGGCTGGGAGGGTGATACCGCATTTGAAACCACGGAAACCCGCCGAAAAAGGTGAATCCTTTCGACCGGTTTCCCTTCTTTCAACAGTGGTAAAGACACTCGAAGCTATCCTGCTTCCCTACTTAACACACCACTTGGGTCTGGCTAAGCGTCAACACGACTTCCGGAAGTTGCACAGCACAACAACATCACAAAACATCATAAACAACCAGGTGATTCGTGGCCTCAACCGCTACCGTCCCTGTGAGAGAACCGTTTTAGTGGCGTTGGACCTATCAAAGGCCTTTGATGCGGTCAATCACCCAACAAACTCGAAGACGTTGAGACATTTACTCTCCCGCGGGGTCTGAAGCGGTGGACTGCGAACTACGTGAGCGATCGACAGGCGTCGGTATATTTTAATTACTATATATCGAGGCTCCCTCAACCACCCGAGGGAGTTTCAATAATCTCATATGCCGCAGTCGTCGGCAATGCAATTGATCACATGTGCACAAAAGTGAACGGATACCTCTCAGACCGTGCTCGTTTCTTCACTGGTCGGAACTTGTTTCTTTCCCCTGCTACGTCCTCGGCGACCCTATTTACCACCTGGACGAAGGAGGTCAGGATGCAATTAAACACACATGTGGACGGTACACCTGTACCGACAGTAAACCACCCAAAAATCTTGGGTGTTACGTTTGACAGCCAGGCCGCTTTCTCTGCGCACACAACTGCAGTCGTCAACAAAGTACAGAGCCGCAACAAAGTCCTCAAGTCGCTAGCCGGCAACACTTGGGCAAAGACAAAGAAACATTGTTGGCAATATACAAGACGGACAAGCAGGACCCAGTGGATGACACTATAGGCTATCCAGAACGCAGCACTCCGGACGGCAACAGGATGCCTTATGATGTCACCTGTCGAACAGTTAAGGAGCACAACTTTATGCTCACTAAGCAGTTCCTCGTCGGCTGCCAACATAGTGGGCACCCAAACGGGTACCTGCTTGATGAAGATCCGCCTCCGAGACACGTCAGGAGGTATCTCCTTGATATGCACGACGAGGTTGCGTTGGAGAGAGCATGTTGATGCAACAGCAGACAAAGCAACTAAAGCAATAATGGTAGGCCGTTCCAGTTCAGTTGAAGGAGTCTCGTGTGCCTCGGGAGAGTCGTCGCGGAGAGGTGTGGGGCAAGGTGTCCCCCTGGTCCCTGCTGTGCATGCAGTAGTACATTAGGCTGCCTTATAGTGTTCTTTGGCAGCGCCACTATGGCCGTGTGCGGCTGCGGAGCTCTACAGCAGGGAGCCAGGTAGCCACCCGACCAGTCACGAGTGGTGCGCCAGAACACACACGAAAGTGGCACCAGCCACGATTTGCATTTGACTGATGTCACATTCCGATATATCCTGGTCTAACACACTGCGCAGACCGTGTGGGGTACCAGGAGCTTCTGGAGCATAACATCTTGCTCAGCAAGCAGTTCCCGATTGGATGTCAGATGGAACGAGGCACCCAAAACGAAACATGCACATGGCCGAGCCGCCTCCCATGTACGTCAGGAGACATATCCGTGTACTCAGGGGCGAGATCCAGTCGTTCACCAGACAACCACCGTTGGTGTATAGACAGGTTCTGAATAGCAACCAGTGAGTCAACCACTACCTTTATGAACCCACACTCTGTGAATGCTGTTATTGGGGTCAAATCACCAGTTATAACAAACCAAGAACTTCAGCTGCTACGAGAGTCGTAGTCACTGCGGCTCAATTAAGGTCTGTATATTGTAGTACCTTTAACTACTACCTATTTAGACTGGACTCCGACAACGGAAATAAATGTCCGGCATGTAGAGAATCTTCGCACGATACCAACCACCTAGTCACAGGCTTACAACCATACCATGGACAGCGTAGCCGGTTTTGGATTAGTCAGGTTATTCTTTAAGCGTCAAAGTTATTGTTGCAACAAATTATATATCTAATAAAATGTATTTTTAGGCACTTTTTGACGAACATATTTTTACGTATAGATAATTACATCTCTTTTAGAGGAAAAAATGGTTTTTATAAATAAAAGGTCATTATTTTATTTTTTTTTAGATTTTTTCAAAATATATATATACAGAAAAATGCATATCAAGAGAAAGATCCATCAATTACCCGTGCAACCAATGAGAATTCGTAGAAGATGGTGTTATAAGTACAACTACAAAATTCCCATGTATTGTTTTTTCTTTTGCATAAGAGTTGTCAAAATTTACATACACCTTGTTTTTGTTTTTACGGCTTTTGAAAGCTCATACTCTAAACCAAAAACAAAATTCATGTAGCTGAATAAAAAAATCAAACCAGCTGCTGTAGTAACTACAACTTATATGAATTGGCCTTGTGTGCAACCATATACAAATTTTAATTTAGTTAGAAAATGTGTAAGTAATATATGAGTGGAGCAAAGAAATGGTACGTGTTTACTCCCTCCAATAAACTTTGGTTGCATCATATAGTACGTGGTATTGCACGGCAAGCGATGATACATATAACAAAATAAACTAAATACATACTTATTTACCGGCAAAAATAGCCTCTGGGATGCGCAAGGCTTGAACAGAGATTGCCATTCCCTACGGTTACGCTTAGGAAAAGTCAACGGCCTCACATCAAATCCAAAACTAAAAAAAACCCGCCAATCATTTAACCGATCAACAAGTTCAGCCATTAGCAAGCCTTCTGCAAATATCCAGAAATGCAAATTCGTGTCATCAAATTGGCTAAAAAGAAGAGCCGATTTAACCATAACAAGAGATTCTTGCAACCTATGGCCGCACACGACCAGCGCAATGTTACGAACTGGAAGAGAACTGTAAAATATATTTAATATCTTCCAATATGCATATGTATATAGATAATTAATATTAAGTTATACCTTCTACTAAAGTAGGCATTTCTCAATACATGATAACCAATCCTAAACACACAGCGATGAAGAACGACGCATATTAACACCAACATAAATAAACCAAACGACAGATTTAATAGTCTAAGTCGCATTTCCGATATTTCTGTTAATTGTAATTGAGAATTGCAATAAAATTCAAGCATCAAACATTTTCGATGTTTTTAGAACTCTTCCGATATTTGAAAATGCAACCTCCGAAAAAAATCGATTACAGTACAGTACAGTACAGTAAGAACAATAAAATCTGTTACTGGAATTTTAATGGAGAGCTGAACTTGCAAGCTTTACTCTGGATTTGGGATAAGTAAAGAATACGATCCACTGAGCTAGAAAAAAATAAACAAGTGGGCGTGGTCCGCTTTCCTTTACTGATTCTTATGATGTATACCTTTGTTTTTGTGCAAATGAATACGGCAAGGCGAATTTATAGAAGTTGATGACATAAGAGCAGCTAATTTGATTTTTTTTATTCTCCTACATGTATTTTATTTTTGCTTTTGCGTATGAGCTTTCAAAAGCCGTAAAAGCAAAAACAAAATGTATTTAAATTTTGACAACTATTACGCAGAAACGAAAACAAAATATATAGGAATTTTATAGTTGTATTATAACACCACCTTGTATGGATTCGCCTTGGAATAGGGAGTGTGGTATGGAGAGGTAAAAATGGTATTTTAAATATTTTTAATAGCTTATAAGGCCTATAACTTATTCCGAACGAACTACCGTCGTGAAGAAATCTCTCGTCACGAATTCGGGAAAAAAGCTATCAGCAATTCGGACGTTTTCCTGGTTAGTGCTGTCAACTGTTATTCTAAGTTCGAATAAGTGCTACCAAATGTGTACACGAAATTCAGCTGTTTTTTGTTTCCCTGTAGGCAACAATCGAGACAACACACAATCACTCGCAAATTTTACAAGTAATTATTTTAATACAAACAAGTGTCCATTGCGGTACCAGCTTTATCAGTAGAGGAAGAGCAAAGATGCTTAAAAATTGAGCGAACAAATTGACGAGATGTTTGCTATGCCAAAGAACATGAAACTATAAGAAGAGACAACACGTTACTTTTGCTTTACTCGTTAATCAACAGGGCAGCTCCATCTCTTTTCATTCAATCATTTACGCATGCGGTCGAAAGTGTAGGCGCTACCCTGTTGATCAACGAGTAAAGCAAAAGTAACGTGTTGTCTCTTCTTATAGTTTTATGTTCTTTGGCTATGCTTTCAGTTTGGCCAATACAGACATATTGAACAAATATTTTATTGTGTACTTTTATAACTGTTGTACTATAAAAGATCATCTTAAATCTTATTGTACTAATAATTTTTTTTTTTATCAATAAATGAAAATGAAAGATCAAAAATTTCCAGTTAAATAAGGATGTATTCAAAGACGTACTGGATGTTGTGTAAGATCTTCCTCTCAAAAACTGTGCACCTGTTCTTTAGAGGTTCTTGGAAAACCTTGTGCAATGTCTACCCGCTCCGCCACCATATTCACCAGTCTCTCATACTGACTCCTGGTTGTGGATGGTCTTGACCTGTTTGAAAAACATATTTAAATTTTGCACTACAGCCATTAATAAACACTTATTACTTTTTTTCCCCCTGTGCTAGGGCAGGCTCCTTTACGTGGTGCAGGGGCTTAATCGAATCACAAATCGGATCTGATCAGGAAGAGGGTGCACTGCCACCTTGATGATCGGAACCGCTTGAGAACGATGACCTAGAACTGTCACCTCCTAATCCTAATTATGCGACACCGTGCCCATTGGACAGTTTGCAGCTAGGAGGACAATCTGCTGTATTAGTACGGCGCCTTCTTGACACCGGGCCGCATCGAGGAGTAACGGTGGCCTTACCGTGCAAAGGGGCGCTGGCGCGGCGAATTTTCACTAGTAGACATGCGGCACGCAGCCGAAAAATGGCTCCCAGGGGGAAAATGATCACGGGGAACGGGCGGGACAAACTTGTCGAGGCACGACCAGAGGGATCTGTTTCCAGGTATCGCTCCAGATCACCGGCCTCTTCTACCAAAACTGTTGAGACACGATCGGACTTATCTGTCTTCAGGCATCCAGGTAGATCGCCGGCATTTTACAGTCACCGTTCGCCGGAATCCGACCAAAGTAAAGCGCAAAGCTCTAAAGGTAAGCGCAAAAGAAGAAGAGGCAGACATCCGTAGGCGTAACACCAGGTTACCCGCACCCACATTAGAGCGGTCGAGCGGGAAGATAGAAGCAGACAGGCCCACGCCCGCTGAAAAGCTGAGAAGCGGGCATCCCAAGAAGCAAGACGTACCTGCACCCGCTGATAAGCGTAGCGGGCAGATTACCCCAAGGGCATCGATCTCCAAACGGCAGCGGGGGTCGGCGGAAACGAAGGTAGGGAAGGATCCAGAGGAACCGGCGGGTGAAAGAGCGCAGGCCATCAGCAATTCATACGCCCTAAAAGGCATTCGTTTAGCAGTACTGCATGAAGGCTACCCGGCGGTGAGGCTGGGTCCGAAGAGCTTACCGATCTGCAGAAGGCGATTATGGATGAGGTCTTTAAAGGGTGGACCTACCCGCTTGCCTTCTGTGGTGTGTACTTTCGACCGGGGCTACTCCTTGCGGACTGCAAGGAGGAAAGAACTGCGGCATGGCTTACGGAGGCCGCACCGAGACTCGGGGCTTGGAATGCTCCGAAGCTCTGCACGAAGAAGGGGTATGAGATAACCCCCACGCATACAGTTATGGTGTTCCTCCCGAAGAGTGCGGATAAGCCCGTAGAGCATGCCATAGAGGATACTGGAATCTGGCTGATGCTAGGCATAGACGAGGAGTCGTTCAGCAGACTGAAGAGAGACAGCTTCAGGTTGAACTACAGGCCAGCTTCGTCACCGTCAGGCCCTGGCGACCAAAGATCGCGGGCGAACCAGATGCGGCGCCAGGAAGTGTGTCTCTTGTATTCCCGGCGAGTGTTCTGGACCGGTAAGGACGATCACTGAGGGAGCGGAGATTCATACAACGCAGGAACTAATCGAGGGACTCGACCTGGGAAGGCTTAAGCTCGACAGAAGAAGCGAGAGCGAACTAAGGCCCTCAAAGATTGATGAGCTAGAATTATGATCCCGCCCGTGATAGTAACCCAGATCAACCTCCACCACACGAGAGCAGCTTCGGCTGCTATAGCTATGAGGTTCGCCTCGGCAGACCTGAGTATAATACTGGCTCAGAAGCCGTGGGTCTACAAGGGCCTGCTAAGTAATTTGGGATCTCTCATCTGAAAGACCCAGACACAATATTGATTAGTTTTGCATTACAGAGCACCTAACTCGGGACTTGGTAGCGGGTAAGACTGGAGGTGCACCGAGTATCCAAGGACATAGTTTTTGCCGCTGCTTATTTTCCAGGGGACATTAGCACCATCCCATAAAACTTCCCCTTATCATCGGATGCGAGGATAATGCGCGTAGCGAAGAGTGGTTCAGCACCGACACCAACAAGAGGGGTGAGTCTTTACTAGAATATATACTAAGTAATGATGTGGATATATGTAACGTCGGGCATACACCGACGTTTACCACCAGAACCAGAGAAGAGGTATTTGACATTATTCTCAGCAATAAACTGGCCGATAATCTGATATCGGAATGGGAAGTTTTCACAGAACCCTCACTGTCGGGTCATAGAATCATCCAGTTTAATCTGAAAGTTAAGTCAAGGGTGGGTAAACCCATGAGAAACCCCAGGAGAGCAGACTGGGAGAAATATAGCAACCTAGTTAACTTAAACTTATCTAGTATAAGACACACTCGTAGGGAAAAGAACTGTGTGGAGTTAGAAAGCAGGGTAACAAGGCTCAATGACATAATCACGGACACCTTCAACTGCAGCTGTCCTGTGACAAAACCAAAGGGTAAAACAAAAACCCCCTGGTGGTCTCAGCATCTCTCTCTTCTTAGGAAAACGGTGCGGAAGCTATTCAACAAAATAATACGCACCGGATGTTGGGAGCAATACGAAGTACAGTGAGGAGATAAAGAAAGCAAAAAGAGGCAGCTTTAGAAGCTTCTGCAGGGACATTGCTTAAACTCCAGTTGCAGCAAGACTTTATAGAGCTCTAGCAAAAGAGTACATAGAGACTAAACTAGCCATTAAACTACCAGACGGTACGTGTACTGCTAGTGAAGAGGAAAGAGCGATGACACTGCTGTCGACTCACTTTCCGGATGCTTCCACAACTGACATGGAGCCTTGGTCACGAGAATCGAGACCGTCGCAAGCTGACTGGGTGGTGGCTAAAAGTATATTTTCCCAACATTCAGTGAGGTGGGCGATGAGTTCGTTTGAACGGTATAAGGCTCCGGGAGTTGATGGCATACTGCCAGTGATCTTGCAGCAGGGTGGCGAAGGTTATGAGAGATTCGTTTGCTCTCACATACATTCCAATGATGTGGAGGAGGGCTAAGGTAATTTTTATACCTAAGGTAGGAAACAGGGATTACTCGCTAGCGAAGTCCTTTAGACCAATCACTTTAACCTCCTTTGTACTCAAAACAATGGAGAAGATCATTGGTAATGAGATTATGTCAAAAACTCAGCGAAGGAAACCACTTCACCCTAGTCATCATGCGTACAGGGCGGGACGATCTACGGATACCGCTCTGAACCAACTGACGACGGAGATACAGAGTGTTTTCGACTTCAAAGAGACCGTTAAATGTGCCTTTCTGGACATAGAGGGAGCCTTCGATAACACCTCTCATACAGGGGTATGCCAAGCGCTAACGAAATGGAACGTGCAACCATCAGGGCTAAGGTAATTTTTATACCTAAGGTAGGAAACAGGGATTACTCGCTAGCGAAGTCCTTTAGACCAATCACTTTAACCTCCTTTGTACTCAAAACAATGGAGAAGATCATTGGTAATGAGATTATGTCAAAAACTCAGCGAAGGAAACCACTTCACCCTAGTCATCATGCGTACAGGGCGGGACGATCTACGGATACCGCTCTGAACCAACTGACGACGGAGATACAGAGTGTTTTCGACTTCAAAGAGACCGTTAAATGTGCCTTTCTGGACATAGAGGGAGCCTTCGATAACGCCTCTCATACAGGGGTATGCCAAGCGCTAACGAAATGGAACGTGCAACCATCCATATGCAATCGGATAGAAGCACTACTTACGACCAGAACAGCAGAAACAACTGTAGCGGGCAGCGTTGTGCTGCTGAAACCCAGTAAGGGATGCCTACACGGGGGAGTAATCTCTCCTCTTCTGTGGAGCCTTGTAGTGGATGAATTGTTACAAATGCTAACTGACAACGGAATACGCTGCCAGAGATACGCGGATGATTTTGTCATTATAGCAAGTGAAAAATACGAGATCACATTATGTGATATCGTGCAAAGCGCGCTAAATCTTACGAAGGCATGCTGTGCTGGGGTGGGGCTCAATATCAACCCACAAGAGACGGCCATCGTACCATTCAGCAGAAAAATAAAACTACTAGGGATAAGAACTGTCTCCCTGGCAGGGATTGATGTCGGTATGGTGAGCTAGGTGAAGTACCTCGGTCTCACCATGGGCTCCAGGTTACTCTGGAGGGATTATTGCTTTGGGTTACTCTGGACCAAAGCAATAATTGTGTGCAGACGTCTAGCGGGAAAATCTCGGGGTTGTACCCCAAATATTTAGATGCATGTACGCCATGGTTGTTGGGCCATTAGTAGCCTGTGGAACGGTGGGAAACGGTGAGGAAATCACTGACAATTCTCAAATGGATAGCGTGTGTGTGCATAACGGGAGCCATGCGCACGTGTCCGACAAGAGCACTAGAGGTGATCCTAGACCTAACGCCACTCCACATAGTTATAGAACAGACAGCAAAAAATACCCTACTCTACATTGCTAAGGAAGGATATGGAAAGGGGAAAGTCATATCGTCTAAGAAAATGGAGACGCAGAGCGCGCGGCTACCACTAGCTCAACTCCCCAGGGACGATATCATCAAGGTTTCAAATTCTGAAAGGAATTTTAAAATTTAATTAGAAAACAAAGCAACATTGAGCGTATCCGCACTAGAAGGAGACCTCCATGCTAGCGACATGCACTGGTACACTGACGGTTCTAAAACTACGGAATGCATAGGAGCTGGGGTCTTTGGCCCTAGAACACACATGTCGGTGCCGATGGAAAGGGCTCCCAGCATCTTCCAAGCGGAGGTGTACGCCATCCTGTTATATGCAGAGGTTAACGAAAGGAGGAACTACCGGAATGAACGAATAGTCATTCTGAGCGACAGCCAAGCAGCACTCAAAGCGCTAGCCTCATATGAGGTGAAATCCTCACTAGTGCTTGAATGCGTAGAGAGACTTAACACATTAGTAATATATTAATACGGATTCCTGGCCATCGAGTCATCGAAGGTAATGAGGAAGCAGATACATTTGCAAGAGAGGCAGTTCTAAAAACGCCTATAGGACCCGAGCCTTTCCTGGCGATAGGACAACACACTATCAAGGAAGAGCTTAGGATATAAGAAAACCACTTGAGGGAGAACACTGGCAACTTGAGCCAGGATTACGTCAAGCGAAGCGTCTACTGGGAAGATACAACCATAAACGCTTCAAGCAGCTTATGTACCTCTCCAAAGAACATGTACGCTCGTTGCCATCAACTATTATATAAGACTTCCTAAAGGAGTTGGGATTAGACGAGGTACTGTAAAGAACAGAGGGCACAATGGATCTTTAAGGTCGAAGTGCAAACCTCAAATATATATCTATGTATCGATCTACACTGTTATTCACTTCAGTATAAGACTTAAACTTAGTTTATTTTAGTTATTCTATCGCTTCTCCCGAGACACAATAGCGTTCTTATAAAGTTTTCCCTAAGAACTGTCAAAATACCCTTTCTCCCGAATTTCGAAATTTCGTGATCAAGGCGGAATTGGTACTATCCGACGGGATCAATGATTAGACTGTATATTTCAAAAACTATTGAACTGATTTCAAAAATATTGGTACGGTTGGATAGACAATTAAGAGATATTTCACCTGATCTATATATACGTATATATATAGGTTTAATGTGAATTGTAACCTATTTTAAATACGTACCGTTTTATCTTAACTTATTGCCGAACAAATTACATACGCAATTAGACGTTAAAAATATAAATTCATTTATTTGATACTTATTAAAGTTTATAGCGGAAGGTATCGATGGCGAACCGTTGCGGTTGAAGATCAGATAAAGAAAGGGAAGATATAAAATTAAAGTGTAGGTAATAAGCTCCTGTGCTTACGGAATCATATGAAAACGGAATATTAATAATGATACAGGGTACCACATATATATTATATACATATTTTGACAAAATCAAAAAGAAAATGAACAAAGGGCATTGTTTTCATTAAAACTATTTTTTCTCTAAAAAATACGAAATTAACTGCATATAAAAATTTATTAAATAGTGCATAAAAATACCTGTGTTGATGGCGAAGGGAGAATTGGTCATATTGAAGATTATCATCGTGATTTGAATCGGTGAGGATTATTTTTTTTAGTGCGACCAAAGGCCGCCTACGCAAAAAAATTGCGTCAGCGTAGCCGGTATTTAACCGGCCAGGGTTATTTCTTTGAATCGCGGCCGAAGGTCGCCTACGCAGGAAGGTGTTATACGCAAAAATACTGTGGCCGGCATAGCCGGTGTTGCACCGGCCAGGGTTATTTTTTTGGATCGCGACCAAAAACTGCCTACGCAGAAAGGTGTTGTACGCAAAAATACTGTAGTCTCCCTCCGCCAGCAACACAAAAAAAGCATAATATCTAATAAAATTTAAACCTAACTATATAAAGTTAAGAATCAAAAGAAAAGTATTTTGATGCACTATTTGACAAATATATTTTTAGTAAGATTTAATTACGTATTTTTGAAAGAAAAAAATATTTTTTATGTAAAACGAGCATTATTTCCTTTTTTTGATTTTGTCCAAATATATATATAATATATACATGAATATACACATCATGAGAGATCTCTTAATTAGCTTTCCAACCATATCAATATTTTTGAAATTGGTTTAAAAGTTTTTAAATATAAGCTATTAAAATTAGTTAAAATACCCCTGTACCCCTCCATAACAGCCCCCTATACATTTGCGCAAAAAAAGGTGCACGCCATAGTTATCAGTAAAATAAGGAGAACCACGCCCATTAGTAATCCATATTCTTGACTTGTTCCTTTGATTTTTTCTGGATGAATTTCTACCAGCAAAAATTTGTCAGTAAGATAAACAGCTGATTGAAATTATTCAGTTGATCACATTTAGAAAACAATTCGAAAACATAACTAATGTTTATGCTTTCGCAAGTGCGACTACATTAGACACATGATTAGAATTACTGTTTAAATGATTTCATAAGATCTTTTGATATTTGGACATGCAATCGAAATGTGGAACGCCACAAAAATGTGTTTCTGTGGCTGCATAAACATGTTTCTAAATATTTAGTCATCGACATGGAAAACATTTTCCACATTGTTCTTTTTACATTCTGCTCTAAATAAAAAATTTTGTTACACATAAAACACAGTTTGCCAAGCTCCAGCGAAACCCACGAATGGAAGCAGAACGACCTGACTTTGCTGAGCAATTTGGTTTTAGCAATGCATGAACATTTTTCATTTAACCATTTTTTCTTTATTTCCAGATATCTTATATATTCGGCGCTGCGTCTGGAAATATTGATGGCACGATAAAAAAAAATTGTTCGGACGAACTGCTTATGTGATTCAATTGGGACGGCAGGTACGGAAAAAGAGCCTTGATAAAGCTGAAACTCGTTGACCGCATCTTATTTGGAAATAATTTTAGTGTGCTTATATATAACTTTATATTTAGATATTTTTAAAGTCAAAGGCCGTCTCAATTTCGAAAATAAGGTAAAAAACAGCTTTTTGGGGGAAAACCTTTCTCACCAGCACTAGAATAGTTGCTTTTTCTTTTTATTAGTTTACTTAGTTCTCAATTTTACTAGTTGATTTTTAATGTTTAAGTTTTTATTTTTAGTTTAAATTTTTACACTAACTGTTCCTTTTTTAATTAATGTTTTCCAGTGAATAAGTCCCTAGTTTTAAGTTTTGAAATGAAAATTTATAAAATTAATTTTAATATTTAAAATTTTTACTATTGAAGTGCATAGAAAAAGTATAAATGTTTTCTTAAATCAAGATCTCATATTATTAGTATGAATTCTCTTTGTGCAACTGAAACTTCTAAATGTTTCACTAAATGTGATGTTTTAACGTTAACTGAAAAAGTTTAAATTTTGAGTTTTTATGTTTTTATTTTCAGCTTAAACTTTTACACTAATTGTTTCTTTTTCAATTAATTTTTGCCAATTAATTTAGTTTTTAGTTTTGGAATGCAAACTTGTATAATTAATTTAGTATTTAAAATTTTTGCTATTGAAGTACATTGAAAAAGTATACATATTTTCTTATGTCAAGACTTCAAAGATGTTATGTTATTATTGTGCATTACCCCACATCTCGACACGCATTTTCTTGATTGCGCGCAATTGTCATTTTCAAGCAATTTGGCAATCGAGACAGCAAATTGAAAGCAATTTACAATTTATGTTTTGAAATATTGAAATATTTCCAATGCCCTCCACTAAAAAAGAAGCAGGCTGTGTCAGAGACACGGCCATTAAGTTTAACGTAGAATACGCCATCCGATAAGACAGAAAACATATGTAACAATAAATGATAAATAATACAAGCAAATTAATTTCTTTATTTGATAGTTACTTTGGATGATATACATAAGCTTTGCAGTGCTTGGCAGCATTTTCTCGTCTTTTACTCTACTTTAACTTGCCCGCCTAAAATTATGCAATACAAATCGCCCAACCGCAAACACTCAACCAAACACCACACACATATTTGTGTGCATGTGTTTATACAATTTTCATTGAGAAATTTAAATATTAGGAAGATATCAACCAACATGAAATGTATGTCAAACGAAAGCTAACATCTTCATTTGACTACAAAAAAAAAAAAAAAAAATTAATCGAGCCGTTTTCTTATAATTAAAGAAATAGAGATTACAACAATAAAAACCTGACATTGGTGCCCATACCGTAAGGTAAGACGTATTCTACGCCAATAAAAATATTGCCAACCTTTTCAATGAAATTTGACAGTTGTTATGACATCAATGATTGCGTGTCGAGTTGTGGGGTTATATTAATGGATGCCAATGAAGAACCCAAGATTTTGTACAACTGAATCTTTTAAATGTTGCACTAAGTGTGATATATTGTAGCGTTAAGTGGCGAAGTTGTAGTTTTATACCAAGAACTTTAAATATATTATAAACTTGGTGTTCCTTAAGTTTATTACTATTCGACAATGAAAAAAAATAAGATTTTACAATTTATATTTTTCCATACTTATTAAAATGTGTATATTTTTATTTGTTTCCATGTTTACTTGGGTGTTTTACTGGCCATTCTACTCGTTAGCTGATAGATTATTCTGAAGTTAGATTAGCCGTAAGAAAAACCACTAATTAACCAGATATTTTCCATTAGATTGACCACTAAATCCACTTCCACGTTCCCAACTAAATGACTTGTATGAGCGAGTGAGCTTACTAATTGGGCTAGCATTGAGCCCAAAACGTCCTTGCGAATACCTTCCATAATAATTCGGAGATTAGCGTCGCCTCCAAGAACAAGATCAATTTGTTCATTCATGAAGAGGCGCTTATCCGCCAGTGTCAATCCAGGAAACGCTTGACGTATCGATGGATCGATAGCACAAGTTGGGAGATTCCCCGTGAGTTGGGGTAACACCACTGCCACCGTTAAAATTGTAACCGTATGATCGAACGGTGACCCTAAAGTTATTGAACATGCCTGGTTTGCTAGCGCCGAAACAGTGTTGTTGATTCTGGATATCCGTGCATTCACCTTCTTGGTTGGTAGTTTGATGCGACGCAGAAGTCGTTCCGTAATAAACGAGCATTTGGGTTGGAGCCCCATTACTTGTATTAGCGCAACTAGCACTAGAACTGATCCGCTTAGATCAATCTGTTTGTAGGTGTTAGCTGTAGGAAACGGAAACAGCAATTGGTACTCATTTGTATGGCACATTTTATAATTAGAATTGGTCACGCTTACTTGGAAGGTGCCAACTCTTTTTGTCGCGGTTTCGAAAGGATGACGTGTGATTTGCAGCAGCTTTGGCACTCTCACTGCTTTACCATCCTGCAACCCTGAAACATATTGGGCAGAAACTTGTCCATATCTTCCAATTTGGGTATGTAATTTGTTTGGTCTTTGGTTTGTTCCCATAAAGCCAGTGTGCCGTCAGGCAGCTTCGTCGAGCAAAGATAAACGACAATTGCGTCCCAGTTTGATATGTCAATTTGATGACTCTTCAGGGCTGATAAGCAATTGTTTATCTCCCGCTGCAAACTTTTTATTGAGCTACCACACTCAAACTCTATTGCCTTTAAGTTAAACAATAGTTTTTGTTGTGTGTTAACTAAAATACGCTTATTTTCATAGTGTTCACACAAGTTTTTCCACGCAGTAGTAAAGCCTTCATTAGTCAGTGGGCACTTTCTTACGATTTCTTTGGCCTCCCGTTGTGTCTTATGGTTGAGATGAAATAGTTTCTCAACCGGGGTGAGGCGCTTATTTAGGATGTAGATGGCCGTAAACATATCACGGAATGTCGGCCATGAAAGATAGTCGCTCTTGAACACGTCTGTATCGCACGGTGGAAGGGTGATATTGTGTTCGCGGACGGACTGCTGCTCTACATCCTTTCCAACTTTTGATAATGCTTCTGCTTGAGTAGCCATAGCAGACATGCACTTAACTGTAAAAGATTATTTTGCACTAGTATTGAACACCTCCATTGTAAATATTAGCTTATTAAGTCATATGAAACACTCTGTGTTAGTATTAATGTACCCTGTAATGTCATGATGTGAGATGTGCGGCCATTACGCGTTCTCTGACAGCGACTGGTTTTCCTTCTCTTCCGTTTTGATCAAAGCCGAGAGACGGCGTAAAGAAATAATAAAGAGATAAATCCGCCATCTGACTTGGCGTCTTTTTATTTATTAAGCAAAAAGTAAAAGAGTCCTATAGCATTCAGGTGTGGGGTTTGTATTCCACTAATCTTTCCGACGAAAATCGATCTAATCTGGAAAATAAAAAAAAAATCGTAGCAAAGGAAAAATGCCTTCAACACAGAGGGGCAATAAAGGTGAGGTCGTGCCAAAGCAACTTGCTACTACAACTTCTGACATTACCACAGTTGCTGCCTCAACAACTACTGCTGTTGCTAAACAAATTTCCACCGCTGTTACTTCCGAAATTGCTATTACTACAAAGGGTGCTCCCACTGTTGCTATAAGCACTGCTGCAAAATCAATCTCTAAACAAAACTGCCGTAACCACCGCTGCATATGGAAAAATTGCCACCGCCGCTGCCTTTGAAAAATTTGCAACCACCACGGCCCTTGGAAAAATTGTCACTACCTGCTACCATTATGCAGGGTGCTCACACTGTTTCTATAAACACTGTCGCAAAACCAATTGTCACTGCCGCAATAAGTAAAACTGCTGTAACTGCTGGCTCAAAAATAATTGCTACCACCGCTGAGTCCGCTATTGTTTCACAGACCACTCCCACTATAGCCATAAGCACTGCTGCACAACTAATTGTTACTGCCGCATCGAACAAAGCTGATGAACGTTCCACCGCCGCAACCGCTGCCTTTGGCAATACCACGAATGATACTCCAACTAACACTGCTAATATGTCAGTTGTTTCCGATGAGCTCTACAGTAGTGCGCTTGCTATCGAACAGTCCACTATGTCCGAAGGTATTGCTATGCCAGCAATGGTCGTCTCATCTCATCCGACTCCTGTGCCTACTACCACTGCCGCCTCAGTGCATTCACCGGCTAAGGTTTTTCTCACTTCATACAATGATATGGCGCAAACTGCCGTTTCACAAATGGGTATTGGTCCGTCCTGTACTGCTGGTGAGACTGAGAAGCTAGAGGAACAAATCCGGGTGTTGAAACTACGACGTGAGATGATTGAACTCCAAAGTCGACTAGAGTATTTGGAGGAGGGACACCAAGTGTATGGTAGGAAGCACATAAATCTTGAAGAACTGGATGCGGCTGTTCCCAAATTCAGCGGCGATAATCATTATGATGTAAACAAGTGGCTCTTGCAATTCGAAGATTACATAGAGGCGAAAAATTATAATGACCGAAGCAAGTGTTTCGCTTTACGGCGCTGTTTGTCTGGAACGGCCAAAGAATGTGTCTTTAACCATGGCCTAGCAAATTATGCTGAACTAAAATCATTGTTGCGTGGAATGTTCCAGCGCACAATTACCAGGCAAGAAGTTTATCGTCAACTGCGTGCCCGCAAACTGAAGAGTTCCGAGTCTTGCATCAGTTATGTGGTCGCTATGCAATCCATTGCATCCAAAACCAATATTGAAGAAGCAGAGCTGGTAGATATAATTATTGATGGCATTCCAGACAGTAGCAACCACATTAGCATCCTATATGGTGCACGTACGATTGGTGAGCTTATTCGGCTAATGGATCGTTATGAACAACGCAGAAGCATTAATGCCAAAAACGTCACCGGCATGAATACACGCAATGTCCCAGCTGGAAAGCCCACAACTGTCACCTCTGGCGACATGACCGCTGTCCGATGCTTCAATTGCTCCCAATTTGGGCACTATCAGAGTAAATGTCCAGAAATGAGAAAAGTATAAATGAATTAAAAACAAACGGAAATGAGAAAAGTATAAATGAATTAAAAACAAAATTTGCCGAAAATAAACATGTAAATGAATTACAGAATTTATGTTTTTGTTTTGAAAATAAAACCAATAAAAGCAATGTTAGTCCTAAAATAAAGCGTAGTGTTTCTGATTCGATGGTATTTAAATCTGATGATGACTGGAAAGAGGATGTAAATATTTATGATAATAATTTAAAGAAAAATTATGGAAGTTGTGTTAGTAGTTTACCGTTGGATGATGATGAAAAATATCCCTTAGGTGGTGAAAGTGGTGACTGGCATGGTAAATACAACGATGTCTTAGGTGAACTTAGTGCCATTGATTGTGTTTCTGAATTAGACATAGATTTAGGACCCGAGTTAAGTAAATCAGAGCAAAAAGCAATAATGACAATATTAAACACTTCATACTTATCTCCTTTATCTACTGAAAGAAAACCCTACGATTATAAAATGAAGATCCGCCTGACGGATGATACGCCTTTTCATTGCCTGCCTAGACGATTGTCGTTTCATAACAGAGCGGAGGTTGAGAATATCACGAATGATTTGTTGAATAGGCATATTATACGACCAAGTAATTCTCCTTATGCTTCTGCTATAGTGCTGGTTAAGAAAAAGAATGGCGATGGTTCACGCTATTAGATCTGAAGGATGGTTTCAACAAATTGACGATGGATGAAGATTCCATTCCCTTGACCTCATTTGTGACTCCACATGGTCAGTTCGAATACCTTCGTATGCCGTTCGGGCTGAAGAATGCCCCAGCTAATTTCCAAAGGTTTATATATAACATTTTTCGTGATTTAATAGACTCAAAAGAAATCATAGTGTACATCGATGACATTTTAATTGCTTCTGCGGATTTTAAGTGTCATATTAACACTGTAGGAAAAGTATTAAAAAGAATATATGAGAGGAGTCTAGAACTTAAGCTAAAGAAATGCAAGTTTGGATACAACAAAATAGAATACTTGGGATATCTAGTTAGTTCATTAGGAATACAACCATCTGATGCTCATATACGCACCATCGCCAATTACCGAGCCCCTACTAACCAAAAGGAGCTTCGCTCTTGTATAGGTTTGTTTTCATACTTTCGGAAGTTTGTCCCATCCTTTTCAAGGATTGCGACACCGCTGTTAGATCTGCTGCGCAAGGAAGCACCTTTCCATTTTACCGCAGATTGCTTGGAAGCTTTCAAGGAATTGAGAAATCGGTTAATTAACGCCCCTGTGCTAGCGATCTATGATCCCAAGCGTGAGACGGAGGTTCATTGCGACGCTAGCAGTCATGGGTTCGGGTCTGTCCTGTTGCAAAGGCAGGGTGAAAGCCAATTTCACCGGATTGCATATTTCTCGAAGACGACGACAGCGGCAGAGTCACAGTACCATAGTTTTGAGCTGGAGACATTATCAATCGTATACGCTCTTAGAAGATTTATAATTTATCTGGAAGGAATACCCTTCAAAATCGTTACCGATTGCAACTCACTCACAATGACTCTTAATAAAAAACAAATTAACCCGCGAATAGCTCGGTGGGCGTTGGAGCTAGAAAATTTCAATTACACGATACAGCACCGCATGAATTTGACCCATGCAGATGCACTGAGTCGTTATCTGTTGCCGGACACGGTTGAAAGCGATTTTGTTGCTATCATAGACCCTGACGACTTAGACTTCCAGATTCAAGTTACCCAAAATCGGGATACCGATATTAAAGAATTGGCCAAGAAGCTAGAAGAGGGAGAGGTGATTGGCTATGAATTAGTAGATGGCCTGGTTTTCCGTAGGGTTAACCAAAAATTATTATTATGTATACCTGTCGAGATGCAAGAGAACATAATCCGGTTGGTGCATGAGAAAATCGGTCATATGGGAGTTGACAAGTGTTACGATCAAATACGAAAAAATTTTTGGTTTGATAAAATGAAAGAAAAGATAACCCGCTTTATTCAAAACTGCGTGAAGTGCATTATGTTCTCTGCGCCAGCTCGATCTAATCTGCATAACCTATTCAATATCCCGAAGAAACCCATACCATTTGACACTGTACATTTGGACCACTTTGGCCCCTTACCAGCTATTAAATCCAAACGCAAACATTTACTTGTAGCCATCGATGCCTTTACGAAATACGTTAAACTATACCCTGTCAATTCTACCAGTACGAAGGAAGTTTGCTGCGCTTTAGAAAAGTATTTTTCCTATTATAGCCGACCGAGGCGGGTTATTACCGACAGGGGCACGTGCTTTACTTCTCTTGAATTCAGTAACTTCAGTAACATAGGTCATGTAAAGGTTGCGGTAGCTTCACCACAAGCTAACGGCCAAGTCGAAAGGGTCAACCGAATACTTAAGGCGATGTTAAGCAAACTGACCGGGTCAATAGAGCATGTTGATTGGGTAGCTAAACTTTCTCAGGTGGAATATGCCATAAACAACACTGTCCACAGCACGACTCGATATAGTCCCAGTGAATTGTTATTTGGTGTAAATCAACGGGGCTGCGTGGTGGACGAACTGTCTGAACTTCTTGAAGATAAGTCGTTGAACGATATGCCTGGAGACTTAGTTAGTGTGCGCGAGAGAGCCAAGCAAAACATTAAAAAGTCTCAGGAATATAACTTGCAATATTTTCTCAGAAATAGTGTGCCCGCGAAAAAATATTCAGTAGGTGACTTTGTAGTGATCAGGCATGTCGATACTTCAGCTGGAACAAATAAAAAGTTTATTCAGAAATACCGCGGCCCTTACGTAGTACATAAGATCCTGCCAAATTGCAGGTATGTTATTAGGGACATCGAAAACTGCCAGTTAACACATTTACCCTATGATGGTATAGTGGAAGCTACAAAAATTCGGAAATGGGTTTCTCAAATTGTGGAGAGTGATAACTCACTCCAGTCATCAGAGCGAATAGGCCATACTGCTCGTGTGTCTAGTAATAAACCATGATTACTATGATTGAGGTCAATCAAATTAGTCAGGTTGGTCGAGTTGTATAAGAATATTTTGCACTAGTAGTGAACACCTCTATTGTAAATATTAGCTTATTAAGTCATATGAAACACTCTGTGTTTCATTTAGTATTAATGTACCCTGTAATGTCATGATGTGAGATGCCATTACGCGTTCTCTGACAGCGACTGGTTTTCCTTCTCTTCCGTTTTGATCAAAGCCGAGAGAAGGCGTAAAGAAATAATAAAGAGATAAATCCGCCATCTGACTTGGCATCTTTTTATTTATTAAGCAAAAAGTAAAAGAGTCCTATATAACATATGTCGAAAAACATAATCTATATTTCTTTTTAATAGCCCTAATATCTTCCTTGGTGAAACCTTCTGAGTTCGTGAGCGTATCGTACGCTACTTTCGTTTTCTCCCATAATACTTTCAATTCGTCCTGCTGGATAGCAAGACCGTGCTTGTTTTGTTCTGAGGCAGGAATACTGTTGAAGTCAGCATCGAACTCTGCAACAGATTCTGCCAAACAGATGTATGAATCCATTGTGAAGTTAAGAGTTATTAAAGTCTACCTAAATCTGATATTGCTAGAAAAAAAAGTTCCGCAAAATGATAATTGCCAATAAATTTATATATGTATGTTTCTTTATTTAGCGATTTTTTAATTCCAGTAAAGTTTTTTGTTTTTTTAAATTTGATGCAAAAAAAAACACTTCCCACCCAAATGTGAAATGGCAATTGATGCAAAAAAGAACACTTGCCACCCAAATGTGTCGACGTACATATATATGTATGTGCTTTAACAAGTAACGTAGGTGCTTAATCATGTACCAGTAATATTGTGATTTACTTGATGGTTATACTATATACAAAATAACAACAAAGGCTCAAATGTGATTATGTGAAAACGCAATAGTGTAAAATAGAAGTAATGTTTCTCGAACCAGTGAACTGGTGACTTGCAAATTAACAATTATGCTATGCCAATGAGCAGTATTGAACCAAAGAAAGTGATACAGATTTACTTTAAAGTGAATAAGTGTGAAAATCCAAACACAACTTTAAATTTAAAATTGGTGGATTGAACTGTTGCAATACAGTACCACTGTTCACTGTGGTGTGCGTGTTTGCACGAACGTTAGTTGTTGTTTTCGCTCGCGGACAAATGGAATTAGCACAGTTTCTATCTAATTTATTTTTCTAAAGCGGAGCACTCTTTCGTTTTCACAAAAAAAAAAATGACTTGCCTTTTAACGCGATGTTTCACAAAAAATGATTAACGTGTTATAAGCAGTGTAATTGAAACATAAACACGTACCTTGATGTCACAGTGATTGTTGTTGTGATGGCAGTTGGTATATGTGGGCAGTTGATTATGTGTGTATACGCCTTGTTTGGGTGGGTAATTGTCCGGCGTTGTGTATTGTGGGGATTTGTATACAATTTTCCTGCGGCTATGCGGCTTTGTGTAAAGGTGTGGACTGTATATTCAAATCTCGGCGTAGATGGACCATGTACAGTTGTGTATCGTGTCTTGGTTTTGGTTAATTCCAGTAGAATTTAATCAAATGTATAAGTGTACATATCAAATATATATATTGAGTTATGTGTGATCACAATAATGGCTTTACCTTGTGGTGTGAAGTGGTAGTCGACGTGTGTCGCTTCAGAGATCCTGAGATTAAGTGAAGTTAGAAAAAATGTTCGGTTGCCGTCAACCGCAATTTTATTGGAAAAAAGGTAAAACGGAATAATTAACAAAAGGAATTATCCGGCGGGAAATAGGTGAACCGGAATAATTCGCGGTTGCATCTGTATGTGTATGTATATGTACAAATGTATTGGGGCAGTTAGAAAAATATTTACGCTGCCGTCGTAAACAAAGACAAAATTGTGCAAAACTTGTCAATACATTTTGCTATTATTTTTATCGGCACATGTAGACAAATACATACATTCATACATTTGTATATTGCTAATAAATAAACGAAAAATAAGTGTAAAGAGCATTTGGAACGTCATTTCTGATTATTTGGCATTCTGACATGTCATAAAAATTAGGATTTTCCTAGTAAGCCATATCTATTAAACCTATTTCCTTGTACCCTAGTTGCAAGAGAAGACTAGTTAGGACAATAAACTACATGTACAGCAACAAAAACGGTTAAATGATATCCGACCTGAGATGTAGTGTTGAGAAATTTAGATGTAAGACCTAATTCGTTTTTTTTTGCATAGTATTTGTAAATATATAACTACATAAATAGCACTAAACAAATCGCAACTTTCATGAAACAGGCTAACAGAGTTGCAAATGAAGGACATTTTATCTGAGTTGGAGCTTTCTTTTGCAGCTAGGTTACATTAAAACGGACCCATTATATATTTATGAAACCGATATTGGTTAACATTTCCGACAAAAGTCAATTCCGAGTCGGATTCTGCGACATCGCGTATATTATATTTTTCATTAAATGTACAATTTTGTAACCTGTATTTTAAACTTCCATCTTCTTGTAATAAACTAAAACCTATAAAACCTTCTCAAGTTTGATTTTATATGAATTGACTACACATTTTATTTTGAGGTACGGGTACCGATTACTTTAAATAAACGTACACTTACCTCAATACAAAATTTCAAGAGACGCGGAAGATTTTCTGAGAATAGTGACCATTGTGAATGAATAGAAGTGAGAAGTCTTTTAAATTCAAGATGGCGGGGCTGATATTAAATGCCACAAATAGCCAATATTAAGTGTCAAACATAGAAATTCGCTCAGTGAATGACACAAGAATACTGAGGATTACTACATCAGGTGATTTCAGCTGTGCCGAATTTTGACGTCTATGGGGTAAGATTTTCACTTGTATTTATTTACAATGATAGTGGCACAAAACCAAACCCAGTAATGAATTTCCGACTTAAAAACAATCATTTCAGCAATAAAGTAAACAGTTTATAAACAAAGCAATAAACCCAAAAGTAAGTATTTGAGTGAAGTTTTTCAAGGTTAGAATGCAGAATATAACAGAAAATGAAATAAATTATTTCATCAAAGGTATAAACTTTTGATTCCTTTTAATATTGGTTCTTATTAAAAATATGGCATCCAAACCCTAATATGATAGAAAACAAGATTGCGCCTTCCACGCTGAGAGCAACTGTTAGTGACGTATTAATAGAAGGAGAAGGAAAGAGCTAAGAAAAAAGTATCGAAAAAAAGAAGAAGCGCAGAAAAAGCGAACAAACGGCATAACAATTGAAAAGTTTTCATAGCCTTTGTTTGTGTAAAATGCTTTTAAATCGTCAACGAATGGATGAATGCTGTCTAATCGATAAAGAGTCACGGAAGGTGCAATCCTGTATTCTATCATTCTTTATCAAAACCAAATCATGGTATCGATGAACAGCTGGCACGCGAAAACTGTAGTGCGATTCACTAACCTGTTTTAACGATATTCGCGTTGTTAACTCATCTTAATGAAAATGTTAACGATGATGCTATTCAGCAGCCATTTTTAATGATTTTCGCATTCGCTGATTGAATATCGAGCTGGTTGAATATCAAAAACTAAACGACAACAAATAAAAGATAAATTTAAAATTTGGTGATTTGGTTTTCTTGAAATTAAAATAGGAACATTTAATAATGTCGACAATCCCTTTCATTTGAATGCAATAGAATTTCAGAAGTTGTATCGACTTGGCTGAAGACCTAATTTCTGAGCTTGACAACCAAATAAGAGGCTCCAGAATACCAGCAATATCGACTGAGAAACTGGCTCGTGTAATCTTTAAGCATGTATGCAATTTTAATATACATACACTTTTATATTGCTAGGTTCGAGCGGCTTTGAGATTCATCGCACTTGGATGAGTATCCATGAGCCAGTCATCCGTAAGCCTTGTCACACATCGGGTAAAGTATGCAAATAATTACTCATTATTTCACCCAAAAGTGAGGTTTCCTATGACCCATGCGTAGCGTCCAGCTGCTAAAGAAATATTTGCTTCAGCGCCGTTTCGTTTGGTGGGAGGCACTATTCCCCCAATGTGCACATGAATCAATTTTAAGGAGGCTTATATCATATTAATGAGGAAATAGTAAAAGTAAACTTTAATCAAGGATTCACGTATAAAAACAAAATATAGTTTATCTTTAATATATAGATAAGTGATCCGAATTTAAAAAAAAAATTGAATATAAAAGCTAAGCACTCTGAAGTACGATTAATTGCAGGTGATTCCTTGGAGTCGAGTTGATGACCCTTTTACAAAATCACTCGGAGGAGAATCCGAAATTTCGCCAGCTAGTGAATCGCACTACTGGTCACCGATAATAGGCCATTAACAGGTACTTATATTTCATCGAAGCATCAAACTTCCGGCTATGACATCAGAAAGGTTGTTGAGGTATGTTGAATTTCTATCAAGCTTAAACTACGAAATTATATGTAAGAGAGAAAGTTTCAGAATACGAAATTGTCCATTGCCTTTCCAGAGCAGGGAAAGACTAACCACAGACAAACTCATCAATGGAGAGGTAAATGAATTATGCCTTCATTTTGGAAATTACAAATTAATACTTTATTGCTGAAATACAGATAACAGCAAAAGACCCTGATCTCTAAAAAATGTTATGTATTTTACTTAACCCTACGGTCCATAACCAGCTGGATGAACGGGTACCAGGGCACCAGGGTACCCGGGTACCTAGTGCAGTTTTTCGTTTATATATCTGCACAGATTATTGGAAACGCTTAGTTTTTACATCTGAACTGTACAAATTTCATGTTGGTAAGATAATACTTGTTTCTATAAGCATGTTTGTACCTAATATGCACACAATAGTAAACAGAAACTGGTTTTATAAGGGTTAGTTTTTTGCTTGTTTTTGGTACCTGGTTGTGAATTGTTTGTGTTTTTAGCTAGCAAATGTTCAGCTACGCTAGAAAAAGAATACATCATTTCGTCATTATAAGTTCAACAGTTGAACAGTGAAGTTGAAGAAAAATGAACCGCAAAACAGGATTTTTAACTGAAGGACAATATCTGCGTTTGAGGGAAGAAGCCAGAAGCAGATATATTGAGTCTATAATTGATGATATGATTGAGGACGACGACGCTTTAGTGCCAATTGAGGAAGAAGAAGAGGTATTTACTGGAGAAGTGGAAGAGTCAGAGAGTGAAGACTGGGACAATGACAACGAAATTCCAGCCGCTATTGACACGCCAACGCAAATTGAGCAAGATGTAATTGAAGATGAAGGTGACAATGAAACTGATATGGTTGAAGAAAATTCACCAACATCAAGCACAACAGAAAGTATGATTGCACGTGATGGTACTCAATGGCAACCAACACCCCCTAAACGAGAGGCAGCGTACAGACGCCAATCTCGCAAAATATTATGTGCCTACAGAAAATTTAACAATCGACGAACAATTGTATCCGTACCGCGGCAGAACGAAATTTACCCAGTATATTCCATCGAAGCCTGGGAAATACGATATCAAGGTATGGTGGCTATGCGATGCTAAAAATGCATAGCCTCTTCATGGCCAAATATATACTGGCAAACAAGACAGTGGTCGCGAAATTGGTGTAGGCGAAAGAGTAGTCAGAGTCACTGGCAAAGCAGCTGATATCCGTCAAACTTAGCATTGTCGGAACACTGCGGCGAAACAAAGCCTATATACCAACAGAAATGAAAGACGATAAGAGATGGACCATTGGGACAAGCAAATTTGGCTTCCACGAGAAGGTGACTATGGTTACATGCAAACAGAGGAAAACAAATAATAATGTCGACTATGCATGATGATGCAACTGTAGAAGAAAACGGCAAACCGGAAAACATCAATTTTTATAACAAAACGAAAGGTGGCGTGGATGTTATGGACCAGACGCTTCGGGAGTATACCACACAGAGACACACAAAAAGGTGGCCTTTGTCGTTTTTGTACAATATGCTCGATGTTAGTGCTTTCGCGGCATACACTATATTTTATGAGAATAACACAACTGTTCCATATCAGACAACACGGAGAAAACGCTCTTTGCGTAACCTTGCTGAAGACTTGTGTGCGCCAATAATAGAAGAAAGAGTAACCAATCGCCAAGTAACGCACCTCTTTTCCACCAAAACAGCAATTGAGAGCTTTTTGTGAAGACCACTGGAGACGGTAACCTATACCGAGCAACCATCTACTTCTACGGCCACTTCTACTGATGGCAGGAAGCCAATAACAGGAAGCTGTTATTTGTGCGCTTCTTTGCCAGATAAAAGGAGAAGAAAAACGAGGAAAGTCTGCAGCGTTTGCAAGAAACCAGTTTGCGATCAACATAAACCAATATCAAAATGTTTTCCATGTTTCAACAATGACTCAACATAAGACATCAAATATTAGAAATAAGTTAAAATTAATAAAATATAAATGATTCAACTAAGAAACAATTACATTTCATATTTTACACATCAATAAACATTATGAAATAAAATAAAAATGAAACAAACGTTTTTTCTTTGAAATATAAGGTAATTTGCACTAAGGTACCCGGGTACCCTGGTCATGGACCCCTGTATGCAAAAAACATGAAACTCATTTTTTGGTTAATATATTTAACCAAATTTGATTTCTAGTCTTTAAGTTGAGCCGAAATGTCTGATGATCCGGAGTTTCATGTTGATATCTTCAATATTATAGGAACAGCATCACTTTAAAGTTCAAATTGTTACCCGTGTACCCGGTAATGGACCGTAGGGCTGATATAAAAGCAAACGAAAACAATTATACTCTTTACAATGGTATTATATTCGAAGGCCACAGAATCTTGATTCGTATGAAGAACATACAGCCCCTCATTTTGAGCTCCACCGTACACATCCAGGCATTACGAAAATGAAACAACTCGCAAGAAGATCCTGCTACTGGAAGGGAATTGGTCCCGATATTGAGGGAGTGGTAAGATCGTTTGAAGTGCACGCGCAGGTTCAATCAAAGCGCGCAAAATTTCAACTTCATCATTAGGAAGACCCAACCGAAAATTAGGAAAGAATGCAAACTTACTATGCCGGTCCTTTTTAAAATTACCATATTCCAATAATTATCGATTCAAAATTGAAATGGGCTGAGTTTCTACCGGAGGGGAGTTGAGGGGGTTCTTATTATTCACTATATACAGGTTGAAGGTGAAGAAACTTCTAGTTTTTAAGAAATTCGTAGTTAAAGTTTGTAATTATAAAAAACTTGTATGCACATTTGCTCACAGTTTATAACACATCTTGCACTTAATTTACATTCAATATGTGTGCAATTACATAGTGTACAATAAAATACACAAAAATTTTAGGTTATTATAGTGTTTTAATAAAAACACAGGATTGTTAATAAATCATTCGTAATATGCACTTTCACATGGAGAACGGTATTTGCAAATAACAGCTGAAGAGTGCTGCCACATCTATCCAAGTAACATGAAATGTAAGAATAAACAAGAATATAATAACGTAATTATGTTTAGTGATAAATAAAATTTAACAAAGGGGCTGGGATCATATTACCCCAATACAATAAAGTAAGGTATGTATAGCAGATAGGTGTACTACGCAAAAATTCTGTAGATGGCGTAGCCAGAGTTAAACCGGCCAGGGTTATTTTTTTGAAGCGCGGCCGAATTCGCAATTTTATGCTATCAATAAAAAAATTTATAAGTTATACTCAAGATAAGTACCTTTCATTGATTTTCCTCAAATATACAAGAGTCCATTTCATTCCATTTTCAATCGTATAGTTTTTATCCGAAATATGTTTGGTTTTTTTAAACATATTTTTAACATATGCCTCGCTTTAAAACAGAAACCAAATAAATAATAACTGGAATGAAATATATATTTATAAAAAAAAATTAATAAACGTAAATGGCAAACTGTATTATGAATTCTATTGCATATGGTATGTCCGGCACTGTACGCATATACATAGACATATGATAATGAAAAGTTATGAAATATTTTAGGAGAATACAAATGAACAAAGTTTTAAACATAGAAAATGTATAAGTAATTAATTTTATAGAAATGCGGCACTGTCTTGCCGAGGAACAGAACCATATTCTGAATTAAGGTAATCTTTAAGGACATCTCGTACATATTTTCCATAACTAGTACATCTCCAACGGTACGCACTCTAATTGTTTTCTAAAATTGAATCCCTTTGGGGAAAAACTGTTTCCCATTCCCACAGACCAAATTTCTATTTCCGCCCTCAAACCCGGAAAAGCAACTAGCGCTGTAAGTGGGCCGTATTTTCTTTATTAAACAAGTGTGTATCTTGCAGCATGCGTTGACTATTTGCTGAGCATGGCCAGAACAAAGCCACCTTACACTTAATATTCCAAACGCATTTTCAATGCACCTTCGTGCTCTGCTTAGCCTGTAGTTAAAAATGCGTTCTTCTTTTGGTAAAGCCTACCATGAAAAAGGTACCCTTTTACCTCCGATGGTGGTACTATAAGTACTTAAATTACGGTGAAAACTTAGTTTGTATCAGGATATCCATCGGCCTCTGGGAGCGCTGATCGCTCATCGCTCATCGCGATATCATTTTGGAATTGGGCATCCGATGTGGTATTTCCTTAGCTATTGGAAAAAGTCAAATAAAGTTAGTAGGAACCCCGATTTAACTACGTTTGTCCGTTTATTCGAGTTTGTTCATTAAAGTTTTTTTTCAATATTATATCGATTATGTTTTCACTCTACGCTTTTCGCCTGGTGGGCTCCCGAGACGACCAATCCAAATATGGTCGCCTACACCAGCTACTCTCCAAAGGCTGATGGAGGCGCCCCACTTACTATCAGATTGAAGTACACATCAACACTCAACGTTAGCCGGGCGGGGCATGCGGTGTAAAAGACTGGGTACGCCAGCCACATGAATCGAAAGGGCGTTGCTACCATAGGGTCGTTGTTCGACCGGGACTGACTCGTATGTGCCCCTCTACGATTACCGCTTGCGTAGTCCCCCTTTCAGGTATGCCGTGCTTACCTTGTAGAATGAGCTTGACTCGGCGTCGGCCTTACGCTTGGCTGTGTCCGATCGCTAGATAGTGCAGGCTCATGTGGTGTTTCTCACGGCACCGATGGCAGCGATCTTGGCTGCTGCAAATTTCCATGCGATTAAATTGGGACAAACTATTTGATCAATAGCGGTGTATTAGAACCGCACACAAACTTTCTTCCACCGATTTCTCGCGAATGCCATAGTGCGTCCTTCCTGGAAGTATTCACTTCTTAATACAATGGTTGAAGTTAATCTTACAGGATGAGTTAATTGGGCGGTGAGCTTTGAATGCTGCGCCGCCGCCGCCGCCGATTTTTACCAGTTCAAACGCGCCGCCGCCGAGTTAACAAGAATATGGCGCGGCGGCGGCGGCGGCGTGGTTCGGCATACCATAACGTTTGGTACAATCTAAAATTATTTCCATAATAAACAGCAAATTATGAATATCGTTTGAAATGAACCCGCTAAATAATCGATTAAAAATAACCATTGTACCATCTACAGATTTGTCAGCTGATCTTGGTTTTGGTGCACATGTATTTTTCATATTTTCTGTTGATCATTCGGTTGTAGTAAAATAAAACCTAAAGAAAGCCTGCTCGCCGCCGCCGCTGGTTCTATTAGTGCTTTACGCCGCCGCCGGAGCGAAAGCACTCGGCGTAAGCCTCTACCGGGGAGTAATTTAACGACTTTTCCAAGCCACCATTCCTTAGGAGATAAGTTGTCTTCTCGGATGACAACTAGATTGTCCGCCTGCATGGCGGGATGTTCTGTTGTGTTGTTTTCTGTAACTCCTTCAGGTACTCGTTCTTTCACCGGTAACAGAATGAGTGATGAAGCGTCTTCATCTTCTGCCACCGGTTAACGAGGGAAGCCGGATTCTCGTTGACTTCGATCTCAGGCGGTGCGAGCAGATGAGGTCCAACAAGGAAATGTCCTGGTGTGAGTTGCTCCAGGCTCGATTGATCGTTCGAAGCTGGAGTTACAGCTCTAGAATTGAGGCCCGCTTTATTTTTTGCAAAGTAATCTTGTAAATTCCTAAAAGTATATTTAAGCCCCGAAGCTATTTTACGGGAGAATGATTTAAAGCTCTTTACTCCAGCCTCCCATAAACCGCTCATATGTCAAGCAGAAGGTGGAATAAAATGCCATAAAAGCTGTTGGTCCGTTGTCGGAATATATGTTTTTCGGGCACCCTCTGCGTGAAACAAACCTTAAGAGGTCTGCTAGAAAAATGGGGGTGGTCAAGTCATTTGCAGCTTCCAAATGAATTGCTTTTGTTGCGAAGCAGGCTCGACTAATATAGTTCTTTATTTAGAAGGGACCTGCGAAATATATGTACGCCCGTATTGGTAAACGCTCTAGAAAAGGTAGGAAGTTCCGCTGGAAGTCCTGCGATAAGTTGACTTTGGGCATTTATCTCTTCTTGTACAAATCTTGCAATTGTGTATTATCGATTTGATCATGACCTTCATCCGAGGTACTGGACTCGAATAAGCCCCAGCATTAACTGGTTAACCTCATGGATAATTTGTACTAATAATCGTGAAAACTGACAATTGTACGGAAGAATGATTGGATGTCGTTCACTATAGTTTAAAGCTTTTGACGTGCTTAGACGCCTTCTGCTTTAAGTACCTCACTAGAATCGATAAACGGATTGAGTGGGACGACTTCGCTTTTGGAGCTTATTTTTTTCTCAGTCCTTAAATCCGAAAATTCATTGGGGAAATGTTACTCTTGGTTAAGTGGTATCACACGCTGTGTTATAGCCTTGATTTCCTATGAAGAAATCGAGATAGACGTTGCAGTGAATTTACTCTTCTGAATGTGATGCATGCTTTGGAGCAATCGCAACATATACGATACTACTCGCAAAGCTCTCGCGAGTGAGGAGAATCTTTGGAGAATGTCAGACATTTCCATGACTTTTATTGTGTGCGAAGCTCTATCCTGTCTTTCAGTGAAAATTGTATCTATCGTGAAATTTTGATGTCATCTATTGGCGGGTACTCCTTTGCAAACGTTGACCAGCGTTCAAGGTTTGTTGATCTAACTCTTTCACTGTGAAGTAGAATTGATCGTAAGATGCATTCCATCGGATGTCGAGAGGCTCACCGCTGCTCGTATCTTCGAAATCGGGGAGGCCTTCACTTAGCAGGTGAGAGGAAGCAATACCACTCAAGACCTGTTTACTATTAGCGGGCCACTTACGAAGTGCGAACTCCGCTGAACTCAATGCCGCGGTGACTTGATCCCGGGCTTTAACTTTAACTCCTGTTCACCCGCTAGAAGGTCGCCGACGTACATAGCGATTCGCGAACATCGTCGGCAAGTTGCAGAATAGTCCTTATTCCGAGATAAGGAGTACAATTCACCCCGAAAGTGACAGTCGAATCACGAAAGATCTGTCTTTCGCGAACCCCATAAACTACCATCCTGCGGAAAATTCCGACGAAAAGGCAGTGCGACGTACCGTATTATAGTGGAGGAGTAGATTTTCTCCCAAGAGTCTTCCTCCACTGTACGGGTCCTTCTACGCGGTAAGTCCTCCAATTTCCACGCGACCTCATTGACAAATGAGATGCATGATTTTACCAGCTTGGTTGAGTTAGTCCGTCCAGTGAGGAACCACCCAAACACCATTTATTGGACTAGCATTGAGCCCAAGACTTCCTTGGGAACACTTTTCAGAATAATTTGGGGATAAACGTCGCGTCCAAGAACAAGATTAGCTTGTTCATTCATCAAGAGGCGCTTATCCGCCAGTGTCAATCCAGGAAACGCTTGATGTATCGATGGATCGATAGCACAAGTTGGGAGATTCCCCGTCAGTTGGGGTAACACCAGTGCCACCGTTGAAATTGTAACCGTATGATCGACCGGCAACACAAAAGTTATTGAACACGCCTGGTTTGCTTGCGCCGAAACAGTGTTGTTGATTCTGGATACCCGTGCATTCACCTTCTTGGTTGGTAGTTTGATGCGACGCAGAAGTCGTTCCGTAATAAACAAGCATTCAGATCGGGAATCCATGAGGGCTGCCGAATATGTGGAACCGCGATAGCGTAGATCCACCTGAGCTGTTCCCTGTAGAATCCGATTGTTCGTGTTCGTAAAACACGATTGCACATGGGTTGGAGCCCCATGCGCTAATGCGCAACTACATAGTACTAGAACTGATCCGCTAGGAAGTAGTTTCCAAACTGCTTGAGGATAAGTTCGAATTGCACAGCTCGCATTTATTTTTTGCCACACTCATCTGAAAAGTATTTAATTTTCGATGCGGATTACTTTTTCGGCTTTTGTCAACTTGGAGGACGGGCTACCTATCGACTCCATCCATTTCAAGTAAGCACAGTAGGCTTGCTTGTGGTTCTTTTTTGCTGCCGAAACCTCTTTTGAAATACCTGCAGAGTCGGCACCTAAGAATTCTAAATAGGCGCGCGCTGCATCCTATCCCATAACTCCTTGACTTCGTTCTTTTGGATGTCTAGGACTGTAAGATTTTGTTCCGATAAGGCAAAATCTTTAAAATCATATTCGAACTCAATTAGAGCATAAGCTGATTGGTGAAAAGTTGTCATATTCTTAGATTTAATGAACTAGGAATCATCTAAACTGAAATGTTTTGAAGGCTGAGGAGTTAATGCCAAATGGATTGCACGCTTGAATGTGCCTAATAAGGCGAACCAAAACGAAAACGTTAAAATAATACCGAAAAATATTTAATATTGATGTCGAGTCTCACACTGGCCCAGTGCGGGTGAATTCAAATCATTTCCGAAAGCAATTATAAAAAAAAAATTTTGTAGAAATTTATTACAAAACTATTTCGGAAAAATGTTTTTGGTAAATGCGCGTTATGTCAATGCGGATAAGGCCCAAATTCCTTTCGATAAAAAAATTTTTGTTCAGAAATTCATCACAAGATGTAGATGCGCGATTGTCAACGCGAATTTATTTAAAATATTTTGTATCAAAAAATTTATCACAAAAATATTTCGGAAAAATATTATGTGCGGATAAATTCTAAAATGTTATTTTGAAAATTATTAATATTTTTGTTTCCAGACACAGAATTGTGAATTGCTGTAATTAAATAGCCACCAGCCAATATTTTGTATATCGTTAATAATTTATTCGTCAAGATTTTAATTTAAGTACACATTAAATTTATTGTATTTAATTGTAATTGGATTTCAAATTCAGCTTATTGAACTATCACTTGTGGTGCGTGTAACCACTTAGTAATCCTGTATTAAGCTCGGCACCAAAGAACATAAAACTATGTATATTTATATTTTATGTTCTTTGTCGGCACTCAACTTTTGTAAATGCTGCTCTGCTGAATTCGGCACCATTTACTTTCATGTGTTTGTGTTTTGACTGCACTAATTTACATCGAGTATCCATTATTTCTTGGATATTATCACACATGCAAATGCTCATCTTGTCATGTGACTTCCATGGTTTCTTAATTTCATATATTTTCATTTCACATATAATTATATTTGAGTTTGTTAGTTTAATTACTTCATGTTCTTTCTTACGGGTTTAACTCGCGCCCACTGTGCCTGCGCAACATACATACTTATGTACATACAATAAAAACATTAGCGACGACCCTTCAGTCAGTGCTTTGCATGGTTACGCACATATCAGCGCACAAGCTGATATACATACATCGGAAAGTACATACATATGTGTATACTTATTTCGCTTACATACTTATTTTTTCTTGTTTTAACTCTCTACGTACACTAATTTTAAAACTTACCTTTTTCGAGTCATATTTATTTTGCGTACATACATCTATACATGCGTTTGCCAATTTCTATTGTTAAGTTTAACTCAATATCATCCGATGTTAACCTAACGGACAAGTTCCAATGAATTTGAGGGTATATAAGCGCATAGCGCAATATTGTAAGAGGGATTTTTAATAAATGGATTGAACACCACACATCGAGACCAAGGAGCTTTCAATTTTCTTTCAACATTATTTGCGACCGTGACAAGACATCGTTGGATACAAAACCTTCAAGTTTTAATAAATAAAAAGATTGCTCTTTTTGGTTGTTTTGTACTTTGCTGCTTTCGATTTTTAACAAAACTTCTATTATCTACTATTGCTACATTTTTGCTACAGTCGTTAGCGTAATGGAACCCCAAAATACTGTTCAAACGGGCACTTCGTCGGACCGGCAGAACCAACTACAGTTACTTATTCAACAACGAGCCATGGTAAAGCGCAACCTACTAAGCATGAAAGATAAGACTGGAATTGAAGACATCGAGTCCGACGCTTCCGTCCTCGACTGTCGACTGCAAATTGTAGAAACGTATTTTCAACAATTTTGTGCAGTGCAGGCGAATATTGAGGCACTAAACCCGTCCGACATGTTGAGAGCAGAAATTGAAGAAACCTACGTTGAAGTAAAATCAAAAATTCTTTCGCTCTTGAATACTTTTAGGAATCGAAATGCAGCCATGGAATCTAGTATGTTCAACGCTACAGGGTTAGGAGTAGCCACTCATCAACACCGGTTACCTAAGTTGAAATTACCGAAATTTGACGGCAAGTATGCGGATTATAAGAGGTTCATTCGCACGTTTTCGAATATGGTCGACGAGGGCCATACCATAGCTAAACTGGACAAATTCAACTATCTTCTAGATGGCTTGTCTGGACCAGCATTAAGTGTAGTAGAACCCTTCCAGGTCACAGACGATAACTACCCGAAGGCTCTTCAGCGGTTGAAGGAAAAGTATGACAACAATGTGCTAATTTTTCGTGAACACATTACCTCGTTATTTGAAATATCGTCGATGAAATTTGCTGATGCTGCAAGTCTTCGGAACGTTATTGACACCGTAGCTGCAATTCGTGGCTCATTTTTGTCAATAGGATCTGAAAGCGATGTGATGAACTCGATACTAATTCATATTGTTTTGTCCAAATTAGATGTAAACTCAAAAGCGGCTTACGATCCAAAACTGGACTATGATCGCTTGCCTTCATGGGAAGATTGCTACCAGTTGCTCAATCGCCACTGTCAGTACCTGGAAAGCAGCCATAAGAGAGAATCCTCATTGCCAACACATCGCGAGAACAAGGCAGCTGGTAAGAGAAACACTTCGCTGGTCAATTTCAAATCGAACTGCTCACATTGCAACCACATAGGCCATGTCCTTAGTAGTTGTCCATCGTTTTTGGCTCTACTGATTGCCGAACGTTTTGAGTTCGTCAAGCAGTCCAGAAGCTGCATAAACTGCTCGCGTAAGGGACATCTAGTGTCAAAATGTCCATCTACATCTCGTTGTCGAATATGCCACCAGAATCACCATACACATTTGCATTTCAACAGTGTTTCAACTTCTTCGCAGAAATCAGCTCCATCACCTCGACAACCAGAAGGTGCACCGTCATCATCTCCAAATATTTCGCAAAATACATCTCAACAATCAACAAACAATTCTGATTTTTCACTCATCGCTCGTTCTCGTAAAACAGCAATCATACCGACTGCGCTTATAAACATCAAAGACAAGTTTGGCTTATGGCAACCAACTCGCGCCTTACTCGATTCGGGCTCCGAAATTAATCTTATTACAGAGGAAACATCCAAACTTTTGCAGCTTAAACGCTATTCATCAACCAAGGAAATTTCAGGTATTTCTGATATTCGTACAAATCTAAATTTTTCTGTTAATGCAACCATCAAGTCGCGTTTTGGCAACTTTTCGCTTACGTCAGAATTTGCAATAACTAAATGCATATCTACACAACAACCATTTGAATCGATAGATATGAAGCGATTGAACATTCCCAAAGAAATTCAGCTCGCTGATTCATTGTTTTACAAACCTCAACGCATTGATGTTTTACTTAACACGGAGGTATTTTTCGAATGCTTTTAGGATGGCAAAATTTCTCTAGGCGAAGGATTACCATATCTCCAGAACACTTCCTTTGGCTGGATAGTCGGAGGATGCTGTGAAATTTCGCGTAGTCGCTGCCACAAAAGAAGATGACATAAATTCAATTCTTCAACGTTTTTACAAAATAAAAGGCGTATTTGAAACTAGTTTACTCATTTTGAAGTCGAGAGTGGCACCTATAAAGGCACAATCCCTCCCCAGATAGGAATTGTGTGCAAGTTTACTGCTCAGTCGAACATGGCAAAAAGTTAAAGAGAGGGTTTCTAATTATGTATCTAATATTTATTTTTGGACAGATTCAGAGATCGTTTTACATTGGCTTAAGATGCACTCATCAACACTAAACTGCTTTGTAGCGAACCGCGTCTCAGAGATTCAGGAGAATAGCACAGGGATTGTATGGAGACATGTGCCAAGCAAAGAAAATCCTGCAGATATCGTGTCCCGTGGATCGAGCGCTGGTGAGCTGGTAAATACAATTTGGTTTAAAGGGCCTAAGTTTCTTTCGCAGCATTGTTCCGAATGGCCTGTAGGAAAAATGGAAATAAGTACAGAAGCTAATTTGGAATTTCGTAAGACAAAGGCGCTTCAATGTAGCAATAGTAGCAACGAGGGATCCACTTTATGTTCAATAATCGAGCAAAGCTCATCATATCATCGTTTGATGCGTACAACTGCATATGTTTTCCGCATGTTCAACAAGGCGCCTGTCACCCTCAGATGTGCTGCATTTGCCATACACAGAATTGGAGACTTGTTTTTGGAAAATTGTTACAGAAATTCAACGTAGGGAGTTCGCTTCGGAAATTCAATGCCTACGAAAACAACAACCAGTAAAATCTTTCATTCAAAATCTAACACCATTTTTACATGAAATGGAACTCAATGGAGTCACATTTTCAATTCTTCGTGTCGGCGGTCGTCTTTCAAAGGCGACAATTGCATTTGATGCAAAATTTCCAGCATTATTACCTAAGTGTCATCGCTTTACGAAACTTTAAGTGGAGCATCTTCACATTTAACATTTACATGCTGGCCCCAAGATTCTTATAAGTTTGCTGCGAGAAAAGGTGTGGGTAATAAATGCCCGAGAATTGGTACGGAAAGTAGTACGAAACTGTATACACTGCTTCCACTACAAACCCAAATTGATAAGGCAAATAATGGGCGATCTTCCAGCCAGTCGTTTGCGAAGTCAGCGTCCTTTTCTTATCCGTTGGGGTGGCTTTTGTGGCCCATTTGCTACGCCATATCGTATTCGTGGCAAGCCACCATATAAAACATACCTAGCAATTTGTATCTGCTTTGCATCCAAAGCAATCCATGACGAGTTAGTTTCAGATTTATCAACTAACAACTTTGTTCTTTGTCTCAAAGGTTTCGTAGGTAGACGTGGAATACCTCAGTATATATTGTGACAACGCAACGAATCTCGTTGGAGCCCACTCCAAACTCAAGGCGCTAAAACAACAACTCTTCAACGAAGCAGCAGTCGAAGCCGTATTCAACTACAGCAATAACTTTGGGTTTGACTTCAGTTTCATCCCCCCTCGAGCGCCGCACTTTGGTGGGTTATGGCAGGCGGCGGTCAAGTCGATGAAAACCATTTTAATGAAAAATGTTCCAACGCTCATCTTACTTATGAGGAATTGCAGACTGTCGTCATAGAAGTGGAAGCAATCTTAAATTCCCGTCCGCTTACACCACTGTCAAACGACCCAAATGACGGCGAAGCCTTGACTCCATCGCATTTGTTAATCGGAACATCATTGCTTTCAATGCCGGACCACCACATAGACGTCGACCGAACATCATGCTTAACTCAGTGGAAACGAGTAACATATTTGAAACAGCGCTTATGGGAATTGTGGTCACGAGACTACATCTTGAGCTTGCAGCAGCGATCAAAGTGGCTGAATCCAGAACCCAACATTGAAGTTGGACGCATGGTCATTATTCATGAGGAGAATATACCACCGCAAGAGGGGCGCCTTGGCAGAGTGGTCAACGTGGTTCCCGGTTCTGATGGTAAGGTGCGAGTGCTCAACATCAAAACCGTGAAAGGAGACATCCGTCGTGCAATACACAAGGTCGCTCCATTGCCTATGTTGGATTGAAATGAGGACGTTCAATGGTGGGAGCATGTTTGGTCATATCGCGCCCACTGTGCCTGCGCAACATACATACAATAAAAACATTAGCGACGACCCTTCAGTCAGTGCTTTGCATGGTTACGCACATATCAGCGCACAAGCTGATATACATCGGAAAGTACATATGTGTATACTTATTTCGCTTACATACTTATTTTTTCTTGCTTTTAACTCTCTTCGTACACTAATTTTAAAACTTACCTTTTTTGAGTTATATTTATTTTGCGTACATACATCTATACATGCGTTTGCCAATTTCTATTGTTAAGTTTAACTCAATATCATCCGATGTTAACCTAACGGACAAGTTCCAATGAAATTGTAAAAGGGATTTTTAATAAATGGATTGAACACCACGCATCGAAACCAAGGAGCTTTCATTTTCCTTTCAACAGCAACTATTACCATTTACAGTTGGTAAGCTTACAATATATAAAATGATAGAATTATTTGTAGCTATTTTAAGGCTAGAAAATTTTAAACTTTGATATTGATTGGCATACGAGAATTTTTCTTGGCGTAAAAGATCTTTGAGTGCATCTATTTCTTTTTCGGAGAAAAGCGCCGTGTTAGTAATATAGGCTTTAGACCATAGCAGGGCTCTCTATACGACGTTTGTTATCTCTTCTTTTAAAACTTCTAACTCGAGCTTGAATCTAATTGCCGTTGTCCTTTGTACGTCTTCGTCGTCTTGTAAATCTTTTATTATAGCGTTCGTTCTATTCGCGATTTCGTTTAGTTTATCTTCAATGGGTCGTTTAGTAAAAATTTGATTCTCTGTTTGTCTTAAATTTCTTTCTATTTTATCGTTGATTAATTTTAAATCGTCCGCGTCCGGGGAGCCTGCAAGCCATTTCCAGGCTGTTCTTAATGTGTCTTTTGATCTTTTTGTCCGTGGAAAAGGTCTTTTTCGTTCCAAAATATGTTAAATTTCAGTAAGTTCGTGTTTCAAAAACGGTGAGTTGTACGGGTTCCGTTTAAAGTTGATATGGTCTTTTACTAATTTCAGCTCCCTTTCGTACAGGTCGATGTCCATTACGTGTATCAGCTTGTAGTCTCCGTTCTGTATCATGGATTGTCCCACCTCAAATGCTACAATTTCCTAGTTTGAATAGTCCAATATCTGCACCTCACATCTGATTGTCTGGATCGCAAGTCTGTAAAGAAGCATTTTATTTTATATTATCTTTATGGACTTTTTTACCTTCAATTAAAACGGCTGTACCTAAATCTTCTTGAATCTCCCTTTCCACATACAATTTTGAAAATTTGTTACCAAGCCTTTTGTTAATTTTAACAAAAACTTTTTGTCCTTTACTGAATGTTCTATTGTTTGAATTCTTGTTTATTCTATTTAGAGAAACTGTCTGAGTTGCTTTTATTTTGTTTATTATTTCTTCTCCTAGTTCTGAAGGTATGGTGGGAACTAGTTCGGCGGGTGGACGATTTATAACCGAGTGGACCGACTTATTATACTCTATGGTGGCCAGAAGCACCAGCTCGACAGTGTCATCTATTTTTGTCTCCGCTTTTAAACATCTCGCTATTTAGCCTAAGGTACTGTTAAAGCGTTCCACCTGTCCGTTTGAGGTGCTGTGCATAGGTGGGCATGTGTAGACATCCGCTTGAAACCGGTCTCTCAGTAAGTTTTTAATAGTTTGTGAGTTTAGAGACTTCTAATTGTCACAAACTATAGTTTTTGCCTTGGTTAAGACATTAAGGGTTTATCTGTCATGAATATATCTAAATGTAAAATCTCCCCGAAGTAGCTTGGAATGGGTGTTGCAAGTGTTTCCTGCTTCTTTGGGTGGCGATTGTACTTGGACTACTTACATATTTTACAGTTCGTCACAATTTCTGTGAGTTTTTTCTCATTTTCGGAAAAAAATAATCGGTCAGTATGTGCTTTTCATCTCGCGAGCTGATCTATGTGCTCTATTGTGTTCTTTATTAATTATTTCGGTCTGGTCATCCTCGTTTACTACATCGATAACTTGCTTTGTGGTATGCACGAATTTCGTTCCGGGAGAAATTTCTTGTAATTTATGTTGTATCTTGCCGAGTATGGGAAGTTTGCACAGAAGGGTGTTTGTTATATTTGGATTTACGCAGAGCTTGATGTCTGCTAAAAGAATATCTATGGAGTCAAAAATAATTGTGTGTCTTATACGGGACTGGAAAATAATTTTCTTTGGTACTTTTGATGGTACACCTTCCTCTAGTATTATCTGATTCTTAAAACAATTCACAGGGCTTGCTACTGTTCGGATTATTTCACTCAGGGAGTCTTCACTATGTATAGTTTCGATGGATGATGCTTAGTCCTCCATGGCATTAATATGTTGCCGCGACAGTGCGTCTGCTACAAGGATTTTCTTGCCTGGCTTGTATAGAAATTTTGGTGAGAATTGTTCGATAAATGCCATCCAGCGTCTCATTTTAGGATTCAGACTTTTCTCTGATATTGCGAATGTCAGGGGTTGGTGGTCCGTGAAGATGTTTAGTTGATTCACTCCATACAGATAATTTCTCAATTTCTGCAAGGCCCACACGATGGCTAGCAACTCTCTTTCATTAGTTGCGTAGTTCTCTTCTGCTCATGTGAGAGTGCGTGAAATCATCGTTATTGGTCTTCCTCTTTGCGATAGTACTGCCCCTATGGTATGTGACGACGCATCGGTGGTAAGGTCGAAGGGTTATTGTCAGTCCGGGTGAAGTAGAAGCACATCTTCTGAGGCAAGTATTTTATTCATTTGTTCAAATGCCTCCAAGGCATCGTTATCGAGATCAATTTTCACACCCTTTGACTTGTTTGCTGTTATGGATCCATCCCCTCAGTTACTTTGTGAGTGGTTTTACTATTGCTGAATAATCTCTGACAAATCTTCGATAGTACCCTGCTAGTTCTAAAAATGACCGTAAACTTCGTAAGTAGTATATCTTTTACATTGTCTGGGCAGGTTTTTATTCCTTTTCCTTAAAAATCCTAAGTATTCTACCTCTTCTAACAGAAACTTCGACTTTTCTCTTGAGACTCTCATGTTTGCGTTAAACAGCTTTTCCAACACGCGTTCCACATCTTCTAAGTGTTGCTGCAAGGAATTCGAAAAAATTATAATATCATCGATGTAAACATAGCAGCAGCGCCCGATTTCGTCTCGAAGTACGTCATCGATAGCTTTCTGGAAGATGCTTGGGGCATTTTTGAGCCCAAAGGGTAACCTGCAGAACTCAAATTTCCCATTGTTAACAGAAAACGCGGTTTTTAATTGGTCTTTTTCTGCAAGCTTAACTTGGTGGAATCCTGACTTTAGATCTAATGGAGAAAATATGCATGATTTCCCTAGATTGGACAATATTACAGAAATATCGGGAATAGGGTATCTTTCTGTTGTCGTCCGTTCGTTCAGTTTCCGAAAATCAATAACCATGCGATGTTTGTTTTTCCCATTCTCGTCTAGACCTTTTTTACTAACGATCCATATCGGATTATTGTAGGGCGAGCGTGAAGGTTGAATGATTCCGTTTCGTAGTAACTCATTAATTTCTTTTTCCACGAATTCGGTTAGCGGTATTGGGTACGAGTAAGGTTTGGAGTAAACTGGCTGATCGTCTTTCGTATTAATAGTTGCGGTTATTGATATATTAAAAGGAAGGGCTTCCACGGGATCAGCAAAGACTTTACTATTTTTTTTTTTAAAGTATCTCTAGGTTTGCCATTTCTTGGGATTTGGGTGGGTCATCTATGGACTGAATTAATTTGTTTACATCTTTACAGTAAAGATACAGAAGTTTAGTTTCTTCCCCTTCGTAACTAAGGAGTCCTTTTTTAAAATCTATTTTAGCGTTAATATCTTTAAGAAAATCGGAGCCAATAATTGCATCGAAACTCTTAAGTTCTTTTAGATAGAAAAACCACGTATTCTTTCCAAGCAGACTAACTGGACACTTTGACGTTACCTGCGATTTGCCATGCACTGATTTAACTAAAAATGGTGTATTTATATTTCTAAATCCTTTAAAATTGTCCTTACATTTTACGTAATTTCTTGATGTCCCTGTGTCTAAGAGAAGTTTAACTGTCCTCCCTTCTAACCTTCGCTTTATATACGGGAGGAGGGATCTTCCTCTAAAAAATTAAGCTCCTCTACACCATAGTACTCGGAAGTATCATCGGATTGATTAATTCTCTGTGCCTTTGCTGGCGGAATATTCTGCCGTGAAGATTCTATGGGTCTTTTAATAGGTTCTTGCTGGATCGTTTTATTTAATTCCCTTTGGATACTACGCATGCTTCTATCCACTTCCATAGGCTCTGGCCAATGGCATGTCCTGCGGTTTGCATGAAAATAGTATATCACACATAGGACGCCTTAGTCCGGAAATGAAGACTCTCAACGCGTCCTGCCTGTACTTTTCGTTTAATGATTTGATTAATGCAGCGTTTCCGTCGTTTGTCATTATAACTTTGTTAACGATGAGATTGAGTTTCTTCTCGACCTCATCGTTGAAGTCGCTGATGGACATTCGGCTCTGTTTCAAGGTGGACATTTCCTGTTCTAGAGTAAATAATGACCTCTTATCCCCATAGGAGAAGTCGAGTCGGGAAATAATAGCTTGGAAGTTTAGTACGGTGTTATATGAACTAAGCACAGAGTCGGCAGTGCCTACGATCTTATTCCTTATAATGGCTACCGTTTGGTAATATCTGGAGCTACCCTCAAAGTGTTCGAACAGCTTATGAGCCGTTACCGCTGCCTGCCGCCATGAGACATACCTAGTAGCGTCCCCATTAAATTCCGGAATGGACTTAACAATCTCCAAGGATTCATTACAAACAATGTCGTTCCGAATTTCTATGGGTTTATACTCTGCAACCCTTTCCAGGCTTGCTAGTCTGTTTGTCAAGCTATCTATTTGTGTCTGAAATGTCCGTCTAGCCTCTTCAGTCGCTCGAGTGATAGCAGTATTTAATAATGCTTGTAACTGATTTGCGTCCATTATTGTCGGGTTGTGTAATGGTCTTACTGTCAATATATTTAGTTCGTCAATTAGATTATCTAAGCTCATGCATTTTTAAATCACTTATGGCCCTGGTTTAATTGGACGAGAGAAGAATAATGCACTCTTGTATTTAAATTTGAATAGTTTTCTTTCTTAAGAAAAAAAATGTTTATTATTATTATTTTTTTTTTTAAATACCCGTATGCACTTTCACTTTAAATTTATATAGTTTGCTCGCTTTTTCTTACTTTAAATTTTAATTTGAATTTCAGTTTAAAGAATTCAAAATAAAAAAACGTGGATAAAAGAAAAAAAAAATTTAATTTGTTTCACTTTTAAATTTAGGTAGTTTTCTCGCTTTTTCTTGGCTTAAATTTTAATTTGAATTTCAATTAAAAATAAAAAAAGGTGGGAAAAAAAACTTTTAGTTTGGTATTTTTTTTCTTAAAGAATTTCTTTTTGAACTATTGGTCTAATCACTTAGTTTAACTTACAAAAATATGACGAAGAACATCTTCTTGGTGACAATTTTAATTTTTAGAGATGATCTGCTTCGTTGTCCTTGAATGATGAAATTAATCCTCTTAGTGTTGGTTGTGATTTTCCTCACAATGTTGTTAGTAATTTAGAGATGATTCGTTTCGTAGTTCTTTTTGTTGATAATATGTAGTTTTAAAGTTTTCGTTTCGTAATTTTAAAGCTTTGTTTACTGTTCACTTAAATTTTTCCTCTTTGTCCTAGTAAAAGGATATTCGCGCGAGGAATTTATTTTTTGTGTGTTTGTTTAAGTTTTATTTTATTGCTCACTTGATTTTTCCTCTTTGTCCTAGTAAAAGGATATTCGCATGAAAAAGTAACTTTTTGTGTTTTGCTTAAGTTTGTTTTACTTGATTTTTCCTCTTGATTTTTTCTCTTTGTCCTAGTAAAAGGATATTCGCATGAGGAACTTACTTTTTGTGTTTTGTTTAAGTTTTGTTTTAACACTTAGTTTGAATTTATTCAGGGTAGTTCACTATTTAATTTTTCCTCTTGGGGGAATTTTTTTCTACTACGTTGGGCGCCACTTACTGACCCGGCTTCGCGGAATTAAAACCACAATATTTTTCTTTCCTCACAAAGAGGAATTTTTGAATCTTTTATTGATTTCACGTAGCACAGAGTAAGGTGAGTTTAAGACTGAATTCAAATCCACTTGTCACTTAACAAGAGAGCTTCAGCAGCGCGTCAGTCACGTTGCTTTACAACGTGGCTGTTCAAATCGACACGAAAGAATTTTTGGAGTTGCAATCCGACTCGATTGCGAAACACGAGAAAAGGTGAGAACCCAAAAACTTAGCAGAACGGTATGCCGAAATTGCAGCTGCCGCGAAGGTGGGATCCACTGCGTCAGCGATTGCACCGTGAGAATGCAATGCAGTGAGGTGCATGGAAAAAACAAAAAACAGAAGTGCATGGATGAAAAGTAAAAGTGCATATGAATGCAAATGGATAGCGACGAGAAATGCGTCGCCGAAATTATGTTTAAGAGGGTTAATGACATGTGCCTTAACTTACACACGGGCTAGATTTACTGAATTAACACCAGATGATCGCGCAGACTGATTTGTGGGCAATTGGAATTTAGAACAAAAGTGTGTGTATTTATGAGTGCCGAGTGTAGTATTTGTTCTTGATTAGTACTGTTGTGTCAATTTACCAACGAAATGAATTTGCAAATGTCCACTAACATTCGGAATTTATTTAGTAAATTGTGAAAATGTTATTTGGACAATGAAATTTGGACCTTTTTAGTTTTTGCTGGTGTAATGCACTCCAACGGCGACGAAGGACCATGTGAACACCTGACACAGATAGTGATGGTCTCGAAAAAAAAGAATTAGTATTTTATCCTTGTAATGTGTAATAAATCCATTTATTAAATGTGTTAAATTGTTTCATTTAATTTACATCTCAGAAATGAGGAACTTACGTTTAATTTCGCTATACGTTGACGTAGCTGTAGTGCGATTCACTATCTTATTTTAAAGATATTCGATTGGTTAACTCAACTTAACCAAAATTTTAACGACCCTGCTATTCAGCAGGCATTTTTAACGATTTTCGCATTTGCTGGATCAGCTGTTGGTGTTAGCTAGTCGATGACTGAAAACTAAACGACAATAAATTTGATGTTGTTAACTCAATCGAGAAAAGTGAAATTCGTGATTTCAACTTAAATAAAGCACAAATTTAAAATTCAGTTATTTGTTTTCTTGTAACTAAAAAAAGAACATTAAGTAATATCGTTGGAATATTTGGCATATGATTTATCGCGAGGTGATGAAGAAGTAAGCGCTCCGACAGTGGATCGGCGTTTACTCCGAGATGTGGACAATCCCTTTCATTTGAATGCAACAGAATTTCAGAAGCTGTATCGGTTAACTCCAGACTTGGCGGAATACCTAATTTATCAGCTTGACAACCAAATAAGAGGCTCCAGAATAACAGCAATATCAACTGAGAAACAGGTAGCTCGTGTAATCTTGAAGCCTGTACGCAATTTTAAATTTTACTTTTATATTGGTAGGTTCTAGCGGCTTCAAGGTTCTTCGCAACTGGGAAAATACATGAGCCAGTCATCCGTAAGTCTGCGTTTATAGGATAACGGATGCATTCAATGATTCATTGTTTCACCAGAAAGTGAGGTTTCCTATGACCCAAACTGCAAAAGAAATGCTCGCTTCAGCGTCGTCACCCTTTGTGGGAGGCACTATTGGGGTCGTCGATTGCACACCAAAGAATCATGAGCAGGCTTATGCCAACCACCATAAAAATCTACCATTCAATTAATGTGCAAGTGGTAAAATCAAGCTTTATCAAGGATCAAGTACAAACAGAGAAATATAGTTTAGTTTTAATATATAGATAAATGATTCTAATTAAAAAATTTAAATACATATATGTAAATCCTAAATACGCACAAGGCGAATTTTAAAAACGAAAACCATTGCATATTTGCAGGTGATTCCGCATATTCCTTGGAGTCGAGTTGATGACTATTCTAACAAAACACTCAGAGGAGAGTTCGGAATTCTGCTGCAATGGAACATTACAATATATATAAAAATTTTAAGTGTTTGTAGTTTGAAACAAACTAGTATCTATTTCACTTTAATGAAATATAATAAAAACGCTCAAATTTATATTTGGCAGCAGGCATTCGTTTGTTTTTTCTCTATTCCTCTTTGTGCTTTTCACTTATTTTGACAATTAGTTTGACAGAGGTGCCACTCTTTATCACTTTGAATAAATACAACGAAACAGCTGTTAAGTGTCGTTAAGAATAAGTCAGTGAATCGCACAATCGTTAGCGCAAACGGCAAATATTGCCGTCAAAAATAACAATTGTCGCACCGTTTAAAGTTAGTGAATCGCACTACTGGTGACTGGTGATGATGTCCTGGCTGGCAAAGTGCTGATTGGTAATCGGCAGGCCCGTCGCGAGAACGGCGGGGGCCCCTGTAATTTGAAGAGCAAAAAAAAAAAAAAAGGCCATCTCCGAAATCATAAAGAACAAGACCCAGACGCGTCTATAAATGTAGTACCACGCATTCCGTCAATCCGACACTGTATTATCGATTTCATCAGCCGTACTTCCTTGCCTTTGCTTCAATTCTATATTGTTTAATACGTCGGATACTTCTCTTTCACATTTCCTTTTTTCGTTCACATCCTTCCTCGCGCAATTATCAACTTTGAAATTGCCTATCCCATGCAAATGTTTATTATCAACCAGACTATATCATTGCACGTCATGTTTATGTGGTGGAAAGAAAAAGATTTTTAGGACTGGTTCATACTAAATGCGGCAAATTATCGTTCAAGTATTATAACTCTGTCGGCATTTGCCTGAAGTTGATAGAGAAAACTACAGAAAAAACTCTCGCACGCAGAGCTTAGACACAGTTGCCAAGACCCTCCCAGTCTCGAGCTAATAGAGCTAATAGGGCTGTTTGCAACCGAACCCGCTGTTTTGTAGCAAAGAGCTTTTTAGCGAAACAAAACAGTTGGTTCGGTGGACAAACGGATAACCGGAGTTATGTCCTGACATGCATATTTGTGTTCGCAAATAGGTGACCACTACCCAATAGAACATTAATTTAGGACACTGGTCTAACCAACCGTTGTACCAACACTGACAAACATTGAGATGTTGTTTCAACGGTTATGCACAATAATACCATAACATCTTTGAGGTCTTGACATCAGAAAATATCTATACTTTTTCAATGCACTTCAATTACAAAAACTTTAAATATTAAAATTAACTATATAAATTTTCATTTCATTACTAAAAACTAAACTAATTGAAAAAGGAACAATTAGTGTAAAATTTTAAACTGAAAATAAAAACATAAAAATTTAAAATTTAAACTTTTTCAGTTAACGTTAAAACATCCCATTTGGTGAAACATTTAGAAGCTTCAATTGCACGAAGAGAATTCATACTAATGATATGAGATCATGATTTAAGAAAACATTTATACTTTTTCAATGCACTTCAATAGCAAAAATTTTAAATGTTAAAATTAATTTTATAAATTTTTATGTCAAAACTAAAAACTAGTGACTTATTCACTGGCAAACATTAATTGAAAAAGGCGCAGTAAGTGTAAAAATTTAAACTAAAAATTAAAACTTAAACATTAAAAATCCACTAGTAAAATTAAGATCTAAATAAACTAATCAAAAGAAAAATCAACTATTCTTGTGCTGGTGAGAAAGGTTTTTTCTCAAAAAGCTGTTTTTTACCTTATTTTCGAAATTGATACGGCCTTTGACTTTAAAAATATCTAATTATAAAGTTATATATAAGCACACTAAAATTATTTCCAAATAAGATGCGTTCCACGAGTTTCAGCTTTATCAAGGCTCTTTTTCCGTACCTGCCGTTCCAATTGAATCACATAAGCAGTTCGTCCGAAAACATTTTTTTTATCGTGCCATCAATATATCCAGACGCAGCGCCGAATATGTAAGATATCTAGAAATAAAAAAATGGTTAAATGAAAAATGTTCATGCATTGCTAAAACCAAATTGCTCAGCAACGTAAAGTCGTTCTGCTTCCATGGAGTTCCATGTAATCTACTCCAGCCCTGTAGTCACTGCCTACAGTTTGGTAATTTGTGAAAGTTTTTTATATTTTGCCGCACTGGCCTCAAAATTTTTTTTCTCTAACCATATCGAGTTAGTAAACGTTTTTTATTCAGTTTTTTTATATAGTATCATAAGAAACTCACTTATTTAATTAAATTAACTCACTTTTTGAATGTTTTCTACCGCTACTAAAATTTTCTTTGATGTATATGCACATATGCACGCGCAAAGAATATGTTGTTTGAAAGCGCATATGTCTTTCAATGCTTTTTCTCTTTCTCTCGTTGTTTGCAGGAGTTTGTGTGTATGTACAATCGATAACTTATTTTCGATATGGTCAGACATTTTTTGCAGGGTAATTGTCTCTACTGCTTTTGAACAAAATGTCTCTAATTGAAAGCCTCAAATTTAGGGCACTTGAGATGAGACTGAGTTACAGAATACCGGCATTGCAGTTGCTTTTTTGTGTTGCTATGGATGGGTTACAGAGTAAACACCTTTGAACCGTTGAAACAACATCTCAATGTTGTCAGTGTTGGTACAACGGTTGGTTAGACCAGTGTCCTAAATTAATGTTCTATTGGGTAGTGGTCACCTATTTGCGAACACAAACATGCGTGTCAGGACATAACTCCGGTTATCCGTTTGTCTACCGAACCAACTGTTTTGTTTCGCTAAAAAGCTCTTTGCTACCAAGCAGCGGGTTCGGTTACAAACAGGAGACTTCCCCTCGGCCATTCCATTTTTGCGCAGCCAAGGAGCCGACCAGTCCTATTACCAATCAGCCCATTGCCAGCCAGGACATCATCACCAGCTACGTTAACGTATAGCGAAATTAAACGTAAGTTCCTTATTTCTGAGTTGTAAATTAAATGAAACAATTTAATGGGTCGATTATCGATAGCAACCAAACTTCAGTTGCGTTGCCAGTTGCCGAAATGAAGTTACAGATGGCGACGTCAACTGACAGCTGCCAATTTAAGTTGCTAGTTTGTGTTAATGCAGGCAAGTGCATTCTTGCCTGCATTAACACAAACTAGCAACTTTGAAAATTCAAAGTGAGCAGAATTTATTATTAAATCGTTTGTAATTTTGATATTTTTAAACTTTTATGATGTTTTTTATGTTTGCAGGAGCGCAAATGGTCAAAATAACAACGAGCCAGCAATTTGAGGTGTAAATCCAACAGCTGGAGCTAAATCCGTCACAAGCCTGTGGGGTGCGTGCTTTTGGTGAAACAAAAGCAAATACTGAAGGCCAATGGAAGGACATAGCAGGAAAGCTAAGCAGCCTTGGCCCACCAATGCGTGGAACTAATGAACGGCAGAGGGTGTGGATTCATTTTAAGGCAAAATTGAAGCAAATGGCCTAGAATAAAAGAAATGTGCAAACCACTAGCGGCGGACCCTCCCAAGACGTCAGTTTGTCCTCATTGGAGCAGGCTGGGGCAGATTTGTTGCAAATGGGACTGGCGGTGAATCCACAGGGCTTAGCATTTGGTGCTGACTTGGCCGAAATTTTACACAGCAATCACAGGATCTGCAAAATCAGGATGAGCAACTCCAACAAGAGGAAAATTTACAGCAAAATAGAGCAGAACAGTAACCAAAAAAAAAGACTTAGAGCGGAAGGCAGGAAGATATATGTATGTGCTACAAAAATAGACTGGGACACAAGCGGAACTTTTAACGACATTTCAAAACATTGATAAACACATTAAAAAAAGAACGAAATTCTGAGGGATATGAAAGATATAAAAAAAAGAAGCTACAATAGGCGACAGAGATGCTTGAAATTAAAAAAAAGTTTTAAATCTATTTAGATGGAAAAAAGATCAAAAAAGAAATTGTTGAATTAAAACTCGAAATTCTGAACAAAAGCTTGCCAATTCGAATCAAGACGGATCTGAAATTATATCATGTACAAAGTATAAATAAGTAAATTGAACCAAGTATTTATTAAGGGACCTGAATATGTACATACATATATAGTTAGATATAAAGCTTTGCTAGTTTTTAAGATAACCGAATTTTATTATTAGTTTTTCAGTTTTCATGTGTACCTGAATATTGATAGAGTTTGATTATTATTTTTTTAGATTTTAAGATAAACCGAAATATGTGATGAATTTAATAAAATAAAAAAAAAAATATATTATTTCATTCGTTCAAACACTCCATTATTCTATGTCTTATATCTGAAGCCAAATTATTGTCAACATCTTCATTTAAATTTAAAACTGTATTGTGTTATATTTCCCTTCTGGCGATTGAGGCTCTGCAGATCGATAAAGAGTTAAAAGTTGTGGGTCTAAAGGAAACCCAGAATCACCCAAAGCCACATTTATGCTAAAGTAGCCTTTCCAGTTCATATATAGGTGGCCAACATCTTCAGTCTATCCTCAATTAATTGAATAGTTTCTTTTAAAACGACTGACATCGTTGGTTGTGCCATTCCCAGGTTGAAGTCATTGCCGTGCGACTTCTGGAAACTGCCTTCCGCAAAAAACCGTAAGCCTGCGCAAACTTTTATGAGCGGAGGAATAGCTGTTGAGCAATGACTTAGCCTAAAACTATCCACCAAATATACCACAGCCTCTTTTGGGAGGCGGAAATAAGATTTAAACCTAAAAAACAAAAGTTGTATTACTTACAGTGCAGACGGTAGCTCCAAAGGATAGGAGTTGTCCCTCAAGTGCCGCCTAATTGATCCCGTGTTAGCGCATTCCTCTTCCTCGCCAAAAAAAAAGTTCTACGGAACTCAGCATCTTCATTTATTTTCTAGCCACTTTTTATTTATTACTTTGCTACTGCTTGTTTTCATTCAACTTGCAGTTGCCGAACTGTCAAAATTCTGTTATCGATAATTTTATGGCAACTGAAGCTAGTTGCTATTCGTAATACCAATATTTATTTCAGTGGCGTTGCCAGTTGACAACGCAACTAAAGTTTGGTGGCTACCCATAATCGACCCATAACACATTTAATAAATTGATTTATTAAACATAAAAAGGATAAAATACTAATTCTATCATTTTCTTTGGACGACTGACCCCGAGACCATCACTATCTGCGTCAGGCGTTCACATGGTCCTTCGTCGCCGTTTGAGTGCATTACACCAGCAATAAATAAAATGGTCTCATCAAGAAATTTTATATGGCACAGATTCGTCGCTGCCACCTAGAACCACAGCATAAAATTGAGAAGCCCACACACCGACGGACATAAATTAATATACCAGCGTTCCGGCACCACAATCACATATATGTATACATACATCGAACAACAAGTATTCAATAGGTACGTATTTTATTCTGACATAAAGTCGTATAAATTAATATAAGAAAACTCTTAGTATCCGCCACGGTTATTAAAAAATATACATATGTAATATGTCGGCTTACGCCCCCTCTTATGCATGTTCGTCCGAACGGGCACCACAAAGTGCTACAAGAACAAAGTGTGATCCACGGTAATCGTATGCAGTGTATTGTTAGTACAATTTTCATTGTTAACCATAGTTTTTATTTTTATTTTATTTTTTATTTTAACAAGGGTTATATAATAGAAACTATCACATAAACTTACAAAAAGCAGCGCTAGCAACAGCTGACTGGTGAGGACTTGCTGATTAGATGCGACGGAGGAGATCTGAATCCTTTAGAAACTTATAGATCTTGAAGATGTTGTCGTGCGATGGGTTATTAAGAAGATGTAGGGGGTCAGTTGATTCAAAATTGCGTAGTCTATGTACCTCCAATTCCGGACAGAAAACTAGTAAATGAAGTATATTGACTAGCGCTCCGCAGAATGGACTGGGGCTTGGCTGACTTCCTTGTAATAGATGAGCGTTCGTGATAACGCAGTGTCCAATACGGAGCCTTATATAAGGCGTAATGTAATTAGTTGGAATAGATGACGGGTAGGATGGTTTGGTGCGGTTGTAATTGATTCTGGCGTAATGATGGTTGTAGTTCACCCAATCTGAAATCAATTTTGTTTGTCGCTGCTGAATAATTAGTCGGTTAGCATCATTTTTGTACAGGAAGCTTGTTGTGATTGTCGGGGTGATACTCATTTCCTTAGCCGTTGCATCACCTGCTGAGTTGCCATTGATTCCAGCGTGCCCTGGAACCCACATAAGTCTTAGCTTGTGAGGGTAAAAGATCATGATATTTCTTATACATTCAACGATGTAGTTACTGTTATTCAAATTTTTGGTGGCTTCGAAGCAGGAACGGCTATCCGAGCATATGATGAACCTTCCGTTGTGTTTTGTTACGTGTTGCATAGCGTGGAGTATCGCAACAGCTTCAGCAGTAAAAATCGAACAGAAAGGGAGAAGTATTCCATATGATAGATTTTCCCCATTTTCTTTAACTACAGCAAAAGAAGTGTGATCTCTCTTGGAGCCGTCAGTAAATAACAGTTGCCAACCGTTTGCTTTGGATCGAGCTGTTATATCCAAGAAACGGGCACAGTATTCTGCAGACGTAGTGCTCGATTTTCTTAACTGAGTTAAGTCGCTGAGGAAACACGATTTATTTAACAACCAAGGCGGACGCATAGCGTATCTTGGTAGCAACAATTTGGTAGGCAATCCAGTATATTTTGTGTAATCTGAGCACATATAGATCGCTGATTGTATTTTAGGTCGTCTTGTACGCGCGATTACTAATTGAAAGTCTTTACGCAGGAAAATATTGGAGGAGAGTAATAACTTAGGATAGAGTTTTTTTATACTGTCCTTGCTGTCGACGAGGTAAGGTAGTCCTGATTCGGCCAGAATGTTTTTGATGGGGGATGTAGGGAATGCACGTAAAGACTGGCGAACTGCATATGGGGGCATTCAACATCTTAAGGTTATTCTTCGCATGTATACCATATATTTCTAACCCATAGTTGATAACTGATGCAATGAGGGCTCTCGTTACATTAATCAGCAAGTCAGGACCAATGAGCGAACGTTTGGAAGATAGGTATTTTACAATATTTAACTTAATACATATCCTGTCTCCTACGTATTTACAATGTTCTTTGAAAGAATAATTATAATCTAAAATTAAGCCTAGAAACTTAATTGTATCTATACAGGTGATATTTACATTGTTGTAAGTTAGTGGTGGAACAGTGCAACAGCGTTTCCTACAAATATGAAGTAGCTAAGATTTGTTGGTTGAAATAGAAGCGCCTGAAGAAAGGGACCAAGAGGAAATACGGGATAGGATAAGTGAAAAGGTCGTCATTACTGTGCGCAGGTCGGATGTTTTAGAAAATAGTAAAACGTCGTCAGCATATATTTGATGACTGACATTTGGAAAATCCGAAAGGATTGTACTAAGCTCATCAAAAGCTATGTTGAATAGGATGACTGACAGGGGCGAGCCTTGCGGGGTACCATTTTCAAGGGATAGGATAGGAGAGCGGACACTGGAGATAAGAACACAAACCTTACGGTTGGACAAGAAGGATTTTACAAAGTTCTAGATTCTTGAGCCAACATTCCGTTTGTCCAGTTGTCTTAGTACCACATGGATTCTTATGCGGTCAAACGCTTTTAAGAAGTCCAGGGATAGCAAAGAAATATGGTTCTTGTAAGACAATGCATCCGAAATTGAATGGTCATGGTGTAATAGAGCATCGAGGGAGCCTTGACCCTTCTTGAATGCAACCTGGTTATGGTGAATGAATTGGTTTGAATGTATAAACCAGTATAGTCTTGAAGCGATCATTTTTTCAAGCAATTTACCGAGGCAAGGAAGTAAGGATATGGGGCGATAACTGCTTGCTTCGGACGAAGGTTTCCCAGGTTTTAAAATGGGGATGATTGCACTAGTCTTCCAAAGGTGGGGATAGTTACCTGTTTTGAAAATGTTGTTATAATGACTGAGAAGACGTGAAAGAAGAGACATAGCAATATGTTTTATTATGGGGTACGAAAGTTTGTCAAACCCAGGGGTTCTACCTTTAACGGCCGATATGGCAAATCGCAGCTCAAGCAGCGTCAGGTCGGCATCCAATTGTTTGGCTGAAGATGTCAAGTCGAGATGCAGAGGCCGAAAGGATTGGAGTGAGGTAAGCTTACTAGATACAAATTCAGGGGAAAAATTCAAGTCAGAAGAGGATTTGGAAAAATGGGAGGCCAGTTCTAAGGCTATGTCACGAGGACACAATAGATCGCCGTTCGGAGATTTGAGGAGGTTAAGAGGGGGGTGCGAAGGTAATCCAGTAAGTCTTCTTATGTCTGACCAAACTTTTTTGGTGTCGGACGTGGCTGTAATGCTGCTAGTAAATTTTTGAAAGCAAGAAAGTTTGGATGCTTTAGCAGTACGGCGAAAAAGTGCATTGTATTTCTTGAAAACAATTAGGTTGGTAGTGGTTCGATTGCGCTTAAACTCATGCCAGGCATGTTGCTTTTTTACTCTTAAAATTGAGAGTTCGCTATTCCACCACAAAGGAGTTGATCTGACTCGTCTAGTTGTAGAAAGAGGGATGGCTTTGTTGGCTGCGGAACAAATGATTTTCTGAATGGTGGATGTTTCTTGGTTAACATTTGAGGAAACTGGCATGGAGGAGGAGAACACTTCACAGGCTTCCTCAAATTTTGCCCAGTTTGCTAACTCCGTCTTGAAATAGATCCTAGGCTTGACAAACGTCAAGGGGGGGGGGGGTGGAAAGAAAGGAGGTAAGGATGGGAAAGTGATCGCATCGTAGGTCATCCATGACGCGCCATGATAGTTTAGGAGAGAGGGATGCAGTGGAGAGGGTAAGATCAATGTGAGTAAAGGTACTATGGGTGGAGAAGTGGGTGGGAGATCCGTCATTCTGAATGACGCAGTTGGAGGCTAGAATAGCATCTTCAATGGCACGTCCTCTGGCGTTTGCAGAAGCCGAGCCCCAAAGTGGGATCCAAGCGTTGAAGTCGCCAGCCAATATGAAGGGATTAGGGCTAGGAGAGAAAATATTATAAAAGTCTGTTGTTGTGAAACTTTGGCTAGGAGGGGAATACGCGCAGATTATAGATACTTTATAAGGAATTAATTAAGGAAATAATGGAATGTGGAAGGGAAGGCAAACTGTGTGGTAGGTTTCTCTTTACAAGGATGGCAATACCTTGTTTGGTAGTCGTATTGTGGGGCAGACTGTGGAAATATCCTACATAGGGCTTGGGGGTACGGGCTGAAACACCGTGGGCTAAGTGTGTTTCATATAGCAAAACAACAGATGGGTTATGGGTTTTTATTAACAACTCGAGGTTAACATAATTATTGAAATAACCATTAATATTCCACTGAAGTAAAGAGATCATACTAACGATAAATAAAAAATAATTTAAAAATAACAAATAGAAAATTGAAAGAGTGCATATGTAAAGAACAATGTAGTTTAGTAATGTTATTGATTAATTGATAAGGTTGTAGGAAGATTATCTTCATCAGATAGAAGCGATTCGTGTGAATGGGGGAGAAGAGAATGATGGATATTTGTGGGGGATATATTGCCGGGTAGGGAGTAAACGGAAAGAGGGGGAAATAGCGGAGAGGGTGATTTTTTCGTAGTCTCAGTGTTGTTATTTGGTGTTAGTAATTCGATATTTGATGATAAATTTGTTTGAGCATTGGAAGTTGTAGCATTTATATTGGCATTGGCATTTTTAGCTGTACTGGCATAAGAAATAGGGTTGGGAGTTGTGGGGAGCTGGTTTTTATATTTTATGATGGCGTCGCGCATACTGCATTTAGATATTGTTTTGATTTTTAGGATCTCTTTGGATTGTTGCAATTTGGGGCAGTTGTTGGAGGAGGAGGGGTGATTATCAGAACAGTTGGCACACATAACTCTAGTGCATTCTGTTGGCGAGACGTGGTTAGGTGGGAGGTTGCACGTAGCACAGGCTGGAGAGTTACGGCAGTGTTTCGCGGTATGACCAAGGGTTTGGCATTGCTTGCAACGCATAGGAGTAGGGTAATAGAGACGTACATCAAGTGTTCTCCAGGCGGCTTCGATTCTTTCCGGTAAATAATATTTATCAAAAGTTAGTAATATCGCGCCCGAGGGTTTGCGGCAGCCATCGACTAATCTAGTAAACTTAAATACAGAAGATACACCTTGGTCCTTAAGGCCTTCCACAATTTCTTCGTCGGCGAGGTGGCAAAGAAAAGTAGCATGAATGGTTCATTTCACCGAACTGAGGCTGTTGTGAAGCTTTACTATTATCGGCAGCGATCTGCAGTTTTTGGGTTGTTCACCAGTAAGAGGAGACTGCCATCACGGAGCTCCGAGATGTTGTTCACATCCTTACTCATTGCTTGAATTCCTTTATATACAGCGAAGCAAGATAGTGACGTAAGCGGCTTTTTCTCATCCAGCGATGTCATCACCAAATATTTAGGGTCATCCTTTTTAGTAATGGGTAAATCGGGAAATTCATTCAGCGGTATAGCGTTAGATTTTTTGCGTTTCCGATTCAGATCTGGAGATAATAGGGCGAACCTATTATCCCCGAATTTGGTGGCCCCGGGGGGGCATTGCCGGAGCACGTGCTTACGAACGCCGATATATGTAAATGCGGTTGTTTGTAAGAAAAGCAACAAAAATAACTCGCTCAAATATGATCGTAATAAGCTACAATAACTCTAACCCGAGTAGTTGCTAAGCACAATAAGCACAGCGGATTGAATAGCAACCGTTCACTCTGAGAGTTCGTCGGTGACTGACCATAGTTTTTATATGCGGCATTTGTCCAAATAACATTTTCACAATTAACTAAATAAATTCCGAATGTTAGTAGACATTTGCAAATTCATTTCGTGGGTAAATTGACACAACAGTACTAATCAGCAACAAACACTACACTCGGCACTTATAGCCCTGCCACTTAGAGTACGTTGCGTGCATTCCGACGAAACATTCGACTGACAGCTGAGTAAATTATGTGTATCTGTATGCAGATCGCCACATTCGCAACGCATGCAATACCGCAACGTACGACAGTCGCTCTACTCTCTACTTTTGGCGCATTCAAATCCGTCGCTAAAGACAGCTGATTGTTTTATTTTGTTTGTGGCAACATTGTCTTTGGTGGCGACAACGCGTCAGTGGTAAACATATTTAATTATTAATAAATAAATAAATTAACAAAATACGATTACTTTGTACAGAAAGAAAAATTTCCCGCCAATACAAAACAGCTGATTTGTTTGCTTGCGAAAACGTTTCATTGTGGCTTGCCTTTACGCTGCGTACGCCCTGTCAGTCGCATGCTTCGCCGGAATGCACGCAACGTACTCTAAGTGGCAGGGCTATTATAAATACACACACTTTTGTTCTAAATTCCAATTGCACACAAGTCAGTCTGCGCGATCATCTGGTGTTAATTCAATAAATTTAACCCGTGTGTATAAAGCAATAGCGATTTGCGATCGCTTTTAGCAACACTTTTTAAATAAAATCAGTGCAGTCAAAACACAAACACATGACAGTAAACGGCGCCGAATTCAGCAGAGCAGCATTTACAAAAGTTGAGTGGCGAGCTTAATACAGGATTACTAAGTGGTTACACGCACCACAAGTGATAGTTCAATAAGCTGAATTTGAAATCCAATTACAATTAAATACAATAAATTTAATGTGTAATTAAATTAAAATCTTGACGAATAAATTATTAACGATATACAAGTTTTACAGTTTTTAATTTATATAGTTATAGTGGCAGTATTCATTTATATTTTTCTAAGACGATTGCTTTGATGTTTTTTGTGTTGCATACTTCAAAATATTGGCTGGTGGCTATTTAATTACAGCAATTCACAATTCTGTGTCTGGAAACAAAAATATTAATAATTTTCAAAATAACATTTTAGAATTTATCCGCGCATAATATTTTCCCGAAATATTTTTGTGATAAATTTTTTGATACAAAATATTTTTTCGAATTAATTGTGAGATTTTAAATAAAATCGCGTTAACAATCCCGCATCTACATCTTGTGATGAATTTCTTAACAAAAATTTTTTTATCGAAAGGAATTTGGCCCTTATCCGCATTGGCATAGCGCGCATTTACCAAAAACATTTTTCCGAAATAGTTTTGTAATAAATTTCCATAAAATATTTTTTTTTATTATTGCCTTCGAAAATATTTTGAATTTACCCGCACTGGGCCAGTGTGAGACTCGGCATCAATATTAAATATTTTTCGGTATTATTTCAACGGTTTGGTTTTGATTCGCCTTATTAGGCACATTCTAGCGTTCAATCCATTTGGCATTAATTTCTCAGCCTTCAAAACTTTTCAGTTAAGATTATTGCTAGTTCGTTGAATCTAAGAATATGACAACTTTTAACCAATTAGCTGATGCTCTGATTGAGTTCGAATATGATTTCAAAGATTTTGCCTTATCGGAGCAAAATCATACAGTCCTAGACATCCAAAAGAATGAAGTCAAGGAGTTATGGAATAGGATGCAGCGCGCCTATTTGGAATTCTTAGGTGCCTACTCTGCAGGTATTTCAAAATTTCGATCTACGCTATCGCGGTTCTACATACTCGGCAGCCCTCATGGAGTCCGGATCTGAATGCTCGTTTATTACGGAACGACTACTACCAACCAAGAAGGTGAATGCACGGGTATCTAGAATCAACAACACTGTTTCGGCGCTAGCAAACCAGGCGTGTTCAATAACTTTAGGGTCACCGGTCGATCATACGGTTACAATTTTAACGGTGGCAGTGGTGTTCCCCAACTCACGGGGAATCTCCCAACTTGTGCTATCGATCCATCGATACGTCAAGCGTTTCCTGGATTGACACTGGCGGATAAGCACCTCTTCATGAATGAACAAATTGATCTTGTTCTTGGAGGCGACGCTAATCTCCGAATTATTACGGAAGGTATTCGCAAGGACGTTTAGGGCTCAATGCTAGTCCAATAAGTAAGCTCACTCGTTCATACAAGTCATTTAGTTGGGAACGTGGAAGTGAATTTAGTGGTCAATCTAATGGAAAATATCTGGTTAATTAGTGGTTTTTCTTACGTCTAATCTAACTTCAGAATAATCTATCAGCTAACGAGTAGAATGACCAGTAAAACACCCAAGTAAACATGGAAACAAATAAAAATATACACATTTTAATAAGTATGGAAAAATATAAATTGTAAAATCTTATTTTTTTCCATTGTCGAATATTAATAAACTTAAGGAACACCAAGTTTATAATATATTTAAAGTTCTTAGTATAAAACTAAAACTTCGCCACTTAACGCTACAATATATCACACTTAGTGCAACATTTAAAAGATTCAGTTGTACAAAATTTTGGGTTCTTCATTGACATCCATTAATATAACCCCACAACTCGACACGCAATCATTGATGTCATAACAACTGTCAAATTTCATTAAAAGGTTGGCAATATTTTTATTTTAGTGGAGGGCATTGCCATGTTATGTCATCGTCATTTTCAAAATGTCGCCAAGCAAGATAGTACGCTGTGCCCGCGCTCTTGAGTGGGTAAAAATAAAAAAGCAAGCAAAAACAGGCATTCGAATTGCCTGTATAAATTTATTAATTTAAAAACATCCGATGTAGACCACCCCATTTAATTTTCTTTTATTAATGTATGAGACGCGGTAAAATTATGTATACTAGTCAAAGATGCTGCCGCTGCGAGCGTCACAAAAAAATACAAAATGGCTGTCAAACAAACGAAATGGCAGCTCATTGCAACGCTGAAATATTTCAAAACATAAATTGTAAATTGCTTTCAATTTGCTGTCTCGATTGGCAAATTGCTTTAAAATGACAATTGCGCGCAATCAAAAAATGCACAAAAATAACATAACATCTTTGAGGTTTTGACATAAGAAAATATGTATACTTTTTCAATGCACTTCAATAGCAAAAATTTTAAATATTAAATTAATTATACAAGTTTTCATTTCAAAACTAAAAACTAAATTAATTGGCAAAAATTAATTGAAAAAGAAACAATTAGTGTAAAAGTTTAAACTGAAAATAAAAACATAAAAAATCAAAATTTAAACTTTTTCAGTTAACGTTAAAACATCACATTTAGTGAAACATTTAGAAGTTTTAATTGCGCGAAGAGAATTCATACTAATGATATGAGATCTTGATTTAAGAAAACATTTATACTTTTTCAATACACTTCAATAGCAAAAATATTAAATATTAAAATTAATTTTTATTTCAAAACTAAAAACTAGGGACTTATTCACTGGCAAACATTAATTGAAAGTATGTGTAAAAATTTAAACTAAAAATAAAAACTTAAACATTAAAAAGCCTCTAGTAAAATTAAGAACTAAATAAACTAATTAAAAGAAAAATCAACTATTCTAGTGCTGGTGAGAAAGGTTTTTTCTCAAAAAGCTGTTTTTTACCTTATTTTCGAAATTGATACGGCCTTTGACTTTAAAAATATCTAAATATAAAGTTATATATAAGCACACTAAAATTATTTCCAAATAAGATGCGGTCAACAAGTTTCAGCCTTACCAACGCTTGTTTTCCGTACCTGCCGTCCCAATTAAATCACATAAGCAGCTCGTCCGAAAACATTTTTTTTATCGTGCCATCAATATTTCCAGACGCAGCGCCGAATATATAAGATATCTGGAAATAAAAAAATATGGTTAAATGAAAAATGTTCATGCATTGCTAAAACCAAATTGCTCAGCAACGTAAAGTCGTTCTGCTTCCATGGAGTTCCATGTAATCTATTCCAGCCCTGGAGTCACTGCCTACAGTTTGGCAATTTGTGAAAGTTTTTTATATTTCGCCGCACTGGCCTCACAATTTTTCTTCTCTAACCACATCGAGTTAGTAAACGTTTTTTTTATTCAGTTTTTTTATGTATTACCATGAGAAACTCACTTATTTAATTAAATTAATTCACTTTTTGAATGTTTTCTACCGCTACTAAAATTTTCTTTGATGTATATGCACATATGCACGCGCAAAGAATATGTTGTTTGAAAGCGCATATATACATATGTACATATGTCTTTCAATGCTTTTTCTCTTTCTCTCGTCGTTTGCAGGAGTTTGTGAGTATGTACAATCAATAACTTATTTTCGATATGGTCAGACATATTTTGCAGGGTAATTGTCTCTACTGCTTTTTAACAAAATGTCTCTAATTGAAAACCTCAAATTCAGGGGCTTGAGATGAGACTGAGTTACAGAATACCGGCATTGCAGTTGCTTTTTTGTGTTGCTATGGATGGGTTACAGAGTAACCGTTGAAACAACATCTCAATGTTTGTCAGTGTTGGTACAACGGTTGGTTAGACCAGTGTCCTAAATTAATGTTCTATTGGGTAGTGGTCACCTATTTACGAACACAAACATGCATGTCAGGACATAACTCCGGTTATCCGTTTGTCCACCGAACCAACTGTTTTGTTTCGCTAAAAAGCTCTTTGCTACAAAGCAGCGGGTTCGGTTACAAACAGCCCTATTACCAATCAGCCCATTGCCAGCCAGGACATCATCACCAGTAGTGCGATTCACTAACTTTAAACGGTGCGACAATTGTTATTTTTGACGGCAATATTTGCCGTTTGCACTAACGATTGTGCGATTCACTAACTTATTCTTAACGACATTTAACAGCTGTTTCGTTGTATTTATTCAAGGAAGGTGAATGCACGGGTATCCAGAATCAAACAAACGAAATGACAGCTCATTGCAACGCTGAAATATTTCAAAACATAAATTGTAAATTGCTTTCAATTTGCTGTCTCGATTGGCAAATTGCTTTAAAATGACAATTGCGCGCAATCAAAAAATGCACAAAAATAACATAACATCTTTGAGGTTTTGACATAAGAAAATATGTATACTTTTTCAATGCACTTCAATAGCAAAAATTTTAAATATTAAATTAATTATACAAGTTTTCATTTCAAAACTAAAAACTAAATTAATTGGAAAAAATTATTGAAAAAGAAACAATTAGTGTAAAAGTTTAAACTGAAATAAAAACATGAAAAATCAAAATTTAAACTTTTTCAGTTAACGTTAAAACATCACATTTAGTGAAACATTTAGAAGTTTCAATTGCGCGAAGAGAATTCATACTAATGATATGAGATCTTGATTTAAGAAAACATTTATACTTTTTCAATGCACTTCAATAGCAAAAATATTAAATATTAAAATTAATTTTTATTTCAAAACTAAAAACTAGGGACTTATTCACTGGCAAACATTAATTGAAAGTATGTGTAAAAATTTAAACTAAAAATAAAAACTTAAACATTTAAAAGCCACTAGTAAAATTAAGAACTAAATAAACTAATTAAAAGAAAAATCAACTATTCTAGTGCTGGTGAGAAAGGTTTTTTCTCAAAAAGCTGTTGTAGTCGTCGCGCAAGAGTTTTCGCGCTCGAATGTATAGCAATGAATACCAACAACGAAAAATTAAAGGAGAATGGGTTGATTTGTACACGGTACAATTGCGAATGCCCAACCTTTATTGCGAGTTTTTGTTACAAAGTATAATAAGGGTTGCAATGTGCAAAACTAAAATATGTAGTGAGTGATGCCACTCGGTTAGGCAGTAGTGATCTGAACATCCTCCCCCCCTTGGCAGGACGTACCGCCAACCATGTCGTCATTGATAGGAAGAGCACATAGTTTTGCTATAGCTCTCTTACAAATTCCGCCTTCAGTTTTGACTTCTGCTACACAAACCATGCCATCATTTCCCTTGAAGACTTTCGTTACTCGGCCAAGCGGCCATTTTAAAGGCGGTAGTAGTTCATCTTTGATAAGGACCAGAGTTCCAACTGTTACGTTGTCTTTTGAGATTCGCCATCGTGAACGCTGCTGTAGGAGAGATAGATATTCGGAACTCCACCTTCTCCAAAATGTCTGTTGCATGAACTGAACTTGCTGCCAGTGGTCAAGTCGACCTACGCTTAGTGTGGAGAGGTTTGGTTCTGGAATAGATGTTAGTGGAGCCCCTATCAAAAAATGAGCCGGAGTGAGCACATCTAAATCCTCAGGGTCCTCTGAAATTGGAAAGAGTGGACGGGAATTTATTATTGCTGAAATCTGACATATAAGAGTTCTAAGTACGTCAAAGGTGAGCAAAGCGGAGCCAACTGTTCGCCAGAAGTGGAATTTTGCAAGTTTGACTGATGCCTCCCACAATCCACCAAAATGGGGAGACCTGGGAGGTATGAACTTCCAATCAATTCCCTCGATGATACATTGTCGATGAATCTTTTCAACGTGTTGCTGTGCCAGGAAACTCTTCTGTAGTTCAGCCATTTCATTTTTCGCCCCAACAAAGTTCGTTGCGTTATCTGACCAAATAACAGCAGGCTTGCCCCGAATGGAATAAAATCTGCGCAAGGCAGCTAAAAACGAATCTGTCGACAAGTCTTTAACTAGCTCCATATGTACTGCTTTCGTTGAGAAGCATATAAATATACATACATATATAGCATTTTGTTGGTGCTCTACCTCTAATTTCCGATCGATACTGGAATGGTCCGCAGTAATCAATACCGCTGGTGAGAAATGGTCGGCTGGGTCGAACCCGATCCTTTGGTAAATTTCCCATCACCTGTTCGCATACCTTTGGCTTGAGCCTAAAACACCGTACACATTTACTTATGACTTGAGTCACAGCCTTTTTTCCTCCGATATGCCAGTATTGTTGTCGTATTGCTGCTAATAATGCTAGAGGGCCAGCGTGTAAGTTTTTGTGGTGAAAATACATTATGATTGAATTAGTTAGAGGATGCCCCTTAGGAAGCAATATTTTGTGCCGCGATTGATAATTTAACATTGAGTTTTTTAAGCGACCTCCTACCCGTATGAGCCCAAAAGTATCCAAGAATGGGGACAGAGATGCCAACGCATTGGACGAACATAGTGGTTTATTGGTTTTTAATGATTTATATTCTGAACAAAAATTAACCCTTTGCACCATACGGAGTAAGCACCAGGTTCCTTGTAGGATGTGTATTGCAGTCAAGTTTCCAGAGTGGTCTCCTTTAATGAACATGTGTACATAGCCATATATGCGTTGCATTGCTGCAAAGGAATTTACGTATTTGCAGTTAAGTGACATATCGGTTACTGAAGTCGAATTCAAAAAAGCAGACCTTCGACGTTCAGGCAAGTTTCCAATTTGAGTCGTACATTTCGGCCAATCGCTTTCTAAGTTGCGTAGAAATTGCGGCCCGTTGGTCCAAAGGGGTGAATTTGCTAGATCGATAGGTGAAGCACCCCTCGATAGAATGTCTGCCGGGTTAATATTTGTTGGTACATACTTCCACTTCATACCGCTTGTGAGGTGCTGTATGCTTGTTATACGATTGGCAACGAAAACATTGAAACATGATGGTTCTTCCTTAAGCCATGACAAAACAATAGTTGAATCTGACCAACAAAAAAATGAGCAGTCGAAAATGTGTAAAGCGTTAATGGCACTAACTACTTGCGCTAAAAGTACAGCGGCACATAATTCCAGCTTAGGAACCGTTACCGTTTTTAAAGGTGCAACCCTGGATTTGGAACAGAGCAAAGTGACTTTCACATCTTCGTTTAGGCGAGCGACAATATATATGCATACGCCGTACGCTGAAAGACTAGCATCGCAGAATGCATGCACCTCAAGACAGGCGTTTGGGCGGGCCACGTATCGAGGAAATGCCAATTTACCTATGGTGTCAAGTTCACTTTGTATCTGCAGCCAAGCTGTCTGGTAAGACATTGGTAAACTTTCATCCCAATCAAATTTTTCGGTCCATAAACGCTGGAGAAAAATTTTTGCTTTGCATACGATGGGTCCAATTAGTCCCAGTGAATCATAAAATTTAGCTATTGTTGACAAGATTGTGCGCTTAGTTATCTTTGTTTTCATCTGCGGTGCAATAAACGAAAATAGAAATAGGTCTTCCTCTGGATTCCATTGTAGTCCAAGGGTCTTAGTAATATAGCTGCCATCATCGAATTTGATGAGCTTCTCTCTATCTGTGTCTGGTACGTTTCTGAGCACTTCTGGTGCGTTCGAGCACCATTTTCTTATTTTAAAATTTCCTTTGCCTAATAGTTCAGAGGTTTGCTGCATTATCTTATTTACGTGGTCAATGGTATCACCGCCCGTAATGAGGTCATCAACGTAAAAATCGCGCCGAATAATTTGAGAGCCTAAGGGGTATGATCCTGCTTCATCAGCTGCAAGCTGATGCATGGTACGGACTGCCAAGTAGGGTGCGGATTTTGTACCGTACGTTACCGTATCAAGGGAAAATATTTGGATATCATCTCTAGGATCGTCTCTCCAAAGTATGCACTGCAAATAATTATCTGGCTCGGTGACTCGGATGCAGCGATACATTTTACAAATGTCTCCAGTCAATGCAACTGGATGTGAGCGAAACCGAATGAGTGTATCTGCTAGTTTTGGTTGTATTGTTGTGCCCGTCATCATCACCTCATTCAATGAGTAGCCTGTGGACGTTGTTGCTGAGCCATCGAAAACTACTCTCAACTTGGTGGTTGTGCTATTGGCTTTGAACACGCAATGGTGGGGAAGAAAGTAAGTAGGTATGTTTGACGGAGGTTTTGAAATGCGGGACATGTGGCGGAGGTCCAGATACTCATTCATGAATGATGTGTATTGTGATTTTAGTTCATAGTTGCACCTAAAACGCCTTTCGAGACCCAAGAATCTTCGTAAAGCTTGCTGGTAGGAATCTCCAAGAAGATGTATACTCGATCGCAAAGGTAGGCGAACCGAATACTCGCCAGTTTCCATGCGACTGTAGTTTGCACTAAAATGAGCTTCGCATTCGATTTCCTCCTTTGTCGCTTTTCTAATCGGCTCGAAACTATTTTCTGTCTCCCAAAAAGAGCGAACCATTGCATTTGTTGATTCATGCTCTAAAGTTAATTCAGGGGAATTTGTTGTACCAACAAAAGATGATAGCTTGGGTGAAGTGCAACGACCACCAGATACCACCCAGCCGAGTCGAGTTTTTTGTAAAATATGATTAATGTTTTTTAAGGTTATTTGGCCAATGCAAAGCAACTCAAAAAATATGCTTGCACCAATGAGTAGATCTACTCGCTGAGGTTTATGAAATGCCGGGTCCGCGAGGTTAATGTTTGCTGGAATATCCCAATGACTAATGTCAAGGGGATAATTAGGTTGACAATCGGTGATTGTGGGAGTCACGGCTGAAGTTAAGGTCGTAGTGAAGTTGTCATGTAACGACTGAATCGTTATGCTTACGCTAGAGTTGACAACGAGTTCTGAGTCTCCAATTCCTGAAACTGCTACTAATGATTTTGATTTTTTTAATTGCAACTGATTAGCGAGTTTTGTTGTGATGAAATTTATTTGGGAAGCAGAGTCTAGAATTGCGCGACATGGTACAAAAACGCCTATGGAGTTACGAACTAATACTATAGCAGTCGCAATAAGAACACAATCATTTGACTCAGTGGTTGCTGTGCTGGCAACAAGGGTAGCTGTCTGTACTGGAACGGGAGAGCTATCAGACATACTGGAATCGATATCATCTTTATTATTGAAGTGCAGCAGGGTGTGATGCATCAACGAGCAGCGGCGACATGCAGACGACTTACATTGCTGCACATGGTGACCTTGTTTGAGGCAGTTAATGCACATCTGAGCTTTTTTAGCTTCCTTCCAGCGGTCATTTGGTTCTAAACTAGCGAAAGTTGGGCAGGAATAAACGACGTAGTTTGGCTTATTACATATAGCACAGGGTTTTTGAGCAGAGTTTGAAAGGATAAATGAATTTTTACGATACTTAATATTGCTCACCTGTGTGCTAGGTGTTTTCGTTACCATAGCATGATCCACGTTTTCCATCGTCTGACACCTTCTTTGTAAAAAGCTCACCATGTCCTGCCAAGTTGGCAACCTATCAGCAGAAACTCGTTCTTCCCATTTTGTGTGAGTCGTAGAATCTAATTTCTGGGCGGTAATATATTGGAGCAATCCATCAGCTATTTGTTCTGGCGTGCCTAAGGACTGCAATGCTCGTACATGCGATACCACTTTGTCGACAAGCGACCGTAGCTCCGTTGATTCTTTCTCAGGACTAACCTTCTGTAACTTGAATAGCTCTTTAATGTGCGCCTGAAAAATTAAGCGGCGATTATCAAATCGTTCAATAAGTAGTTTTAATGCAGTTGCGTAGTTTTCATCACTCATTTCAAGTGATTGAATGGTGTCTAGCGCGGCACCTTTCAAACTAGAACGAAGGTGCTGGAATTTTTCCAGGTTCGACAGTTCAGAGTCGTTGTGAACAATCGTTTGAAACATGCCGTTAAAGTCCGGCCACTCTGTATATGTTCCTCCAAACGATGGTAACTTAAGTTCGGGTAAGCGTGATCTTGGTTGTTTCACCACAACTACAGAGTGCTGTTCTTGAGTCGCCGGATTTCGAGTTGACGACATTATTTGTGAGTCCATCTTGTTAAACTCTCTTGTATAAGCTGCTTTAGCGCGTATGAATGATGTAGTAAATTGTTCTCGAGTGTCTGCTTCAAGCCCATCGGGGTTTTCCTCTTCCAGTTGAGATTGTGTTGACTCGAACTGGTCCTGGATGCGACTTAGCTGCTCCAATCTCACCGATAGTTCCGCATGATCCATGGGATGCAAATCTCCTACCTCAATTTTGATCGATGTCAGTTGGCGAAGCAATGCTGCACTTTTCTTTTTTAAGAACGACATTTCTTGAACAACGTCTGATTGACTTTCTTAACTCAGGCGAATTAATGTATAATTTTCTTCTTTTTTTTTTTCTTTTTAATGCGGTCGAGACGAAATGATTGAGATGTGAAAACTGGTTTGCACACAAACAACGACAATGCCGAAAACGTTTAACTGTTGAGTCATCTGATATATGCACAGTTTCTATGTACAACCCTGCAAAGCTATGCACTTACAAATCACATAGGCGGTTAGCGGTGCCTATGTGATCACGTCGGGGTCACCAAAAAATGTAGTCGTCGCGCAAGAGTTTTTGCGCTCGAATGTATAGCAATGAATACCAACAACGAAAAATTAAAGGAGAATGGGTTGATTTGTACACGGTACAATTGCGAATGCCCAACCTTTATTGCGAGTTTTTGTTACAAAGTATAATAAGGGTTGCAATGTGCAAAACTAAAATATGTAGTGAGTGATGCCACTCGGTTAGGCAGTAGTGATCTGAACAGCTGTTTTTTACCTTATTTTCGAAATTGATACGGCCTTTGACTTTAAAAATATCTAAATATACAGTTATATATAAGCACACTAAAATTATTTCCAAATAAGAATCGGTCAACAAGTTTCAGCCTTACCAACGCTTGTTTTCCGTACCTGCCGTCCCAATTGAATCACATAAGCAGCTCGTCCGAAAACATTTTTTTTATCGTGCCATCAATATTTCCAGACGCAGCGCCGAATATATAAGATATCTGGAAATAAAAAAATATGGTTAAATGAAAAATGTTCATGCATTGCTAAAACCAAATTGCTCAGCAACGTAAAGTCGTTCTGCTTCCATGGAGTTCCATGTAATCTATTCCAGCCCTGGAGTCACTGCCTACAGTTTGGCAATTTGTGAAAGTTTTTTATATTTCGCCGCACTGGCCTCAAAATTTTTCTTCTCTAACCACATCGAGTTAGTAAACGTTTTTTTTATTCAGTTTTTTTATGTATTACCATAAGAAACTCACTTATTTAATTAAATTAATTCACTTTTTGAATGTTTTCTACCGCTACTAAAATTTTCTTTGATGTAGATGCACATATGCACGCGCAAAGAATATGTTGTTTGAAAGCGCATATATACATATGTACATATGTCTTTCAATGCTTTTTCTCTTTCTCTCGTCGTTTGCAGGAGTTTGTGAGTATGTACAATCAATAACTTATTTTCGATATGGTCAGACATATTTTGCAGGGTAATTGTCTCTACTGCTTTTTAACAAAATGTCTCTAATTGAAAACCTCAAATTCAGGGACTTGAGATGAGACTGAGTTACAGAATACCGGCATTGCAGTTGCTTTTTTGTGTTGCTATGGATGGGTTACAGAGTAACCGTTGAAACAACATCTCAATGTTTGTCAGTGTTGGTACAACGGTTGGTTAGACCAGTGTCCTAAATTAATGTTCTATTGGGTAGTGGTCACCTATTTGCGAACACAAACATGCATGTCAGGACATAACTCCGGTTATCCGCTTGTCCACCGAACCAACTGTTTTGTTTCGCTAAAAAGCTCTTTGCTACAAAGCAGCGGGTTCGGTTACAAACAGCCCTATTACCAATAAGCCCATTGTCAGCCAGGACATCATCACCAGTAGTGCGATTCACTAACTTTAAACGGTGCGACAATTGTTATTTTTGACGGCAATATTTGCCGTTTGCACTAACGATTGTGCGATTCACTAACTTATTCTTAACGACATTTAACAGCTGTTTCGTTGTATTTATTCAAAGTGATAAAGAGTGGCACATCTGTCAAACTAAATGCTAAAATAAGCGAAAACTCAAAGAGGAATAGAGAAAAAACAAACGAATGCCTGCTGCCAAATATAAATTTGAGCGTTTTTATTATATTTCATTAAAGTGAAATAGATATTAGTTTGTTTCAAACTACAAACACTTAAAAATCTTTATATATATTTCAATGTTCCATTGTAGCAGAGTTCCGAACTTTCCTCTGAGTGTTTTGTTAGAATAGTCATCAACTCGACTCCAAGGAATATGCGGAATCACCTGCAAATATGCAATGGTTTTCGTTTTTAAAATTCACGTTGTGCGTATTTAGGATTTACATGTATGTATGTATTTAAATTTTTTTAATTAGAATCATTTATCTATATATTAAAACTAAACTATATTTCTCTTTTTGTACTTGATCCTTGATAAAAGCTTGATTTTACAATTTGCACATTAATTGAATGGTAGATTTGTATGGTGGTTGGCATAAGCCTTCTCATGATTTTATGGTGTGCAATCGATGGCCCCAATAGTGCCTAACACAAAGGGTGACGAGGCTGAAGCGAGCATTTCTTTAGCAGTTTGGGTCATAGGAAACCTTACTTTCTGGTGAAACAAGGAATCATTGAATGCATCCGTTATCCTCTAAACGCAGACTTGCGGATGACTGGCTCATGGATTTTCCCCATTGTTCACCTACGGGTCATTGATAGCAACCAGTGGAGAAGAACCTTAAAGCCGCTAGAACCTACCAATATCAAAGTAAAATTTAAAATTGCGTACAGGCTTCAAGATTACACGAGCTACCTGTTTCTCAGTTGATATTGCTGTTATTCTGGAGCCTCTTATTTGGTTGTCAAGCTGATAAATTAGGTATTCCGCCAAGTCTGGAGTTAACCGATACAGCTTCTGAAATTCTGTTGTATTCAAATGAAAGGGATTGTCCACATCTCGGAGTAAACGCCGATCCACTGTCGGAGCGCTTACTTCTTCATCACCTCGCGATAAATCATATGCCACATATTCAAACGATATTATTTAATGTTCTTTTTTTAGTTACAAGAAAACAAATAACTGAATTTTAAATTTATCCTTTATTTAAGTTGAAATCACGAATTTCACTTTTCTCGATTGAGTTAACAACATCAAATTTATTGTCGTTTAGTTTTCAGTCATCGACTAGCTAACACCAACAGCTGATTCAGCAAATGCGAAAATCGTTAAAAAATGCCTGCTGAATAGCAGGGTCGTTAAAATTTTGGTTAAGTTGAGTTAACCAATCGAATATCTTTAAAATAAGTTAGTGAATCGCACTACAACTGCGTCAACGTATAGCGAAATTAAACGTAAGTTTCTTATTTCTGAGATGTAAATTAATTGAAACAATTTAACACATTTAATAAATTGATTTGTTACACATTACAAGGATAAAATACTAATTCTTTTTTTTTCGAGACCATCACCATCTGTGTCAGGTGTTCACATGGTCCTTCGTCGCCGTTGGAGTGCATTACACCAGCAAAAACTAAAAAGGTCTCATCAAGAAATTTTATATGCCACAGATTCGTCGCTGCCACCTAGGACCACAGCATAAAATTGAGAAGCCCACACACCGACGGACATAAATTAATATACCAGCGTTCCGGCACCACACCTATATACATACATCAAACAACAAGTATTCAAAAGGTACGTGTTTTATTTTGACATAAAATCGTATAAATTAATATAAGAAAACTCTTAGTATCCGCCACGGTTATTAAAAAATGTACACATGTATATGTCGAATAAAGTGTGCGAGTGATTTTGTGAGAAATACATAAAATTAATAATTTTTCCATTATTCTCGGCTTACGCCCCTTCTTATGCATGTTCGTCCGAACGGCCACCACAAAGTGCTACAAGAACAAAGTGTGATCCACGGTAATCGTATGCAGTGTATTGTTAGTCCAATTTTCATTGTTAACCATAGTTTTTATGAGGGATTTGTCCAAATAACATTTTCACAATTTACTAAATAAATTCCGAATGTTAGTGGACATTTGCAAATTCATTTCGTTGGTAAATTGACACAACAGGACTAATCAAGAACAAACACTACACTCGGCACTCATAAATACACACACTTTTGTTCTAAATTCCAATTGCCCACAAATCAGTCTGCGCGATCATCTGGTGTTAATTCAGTAAATTTAGCCCGTGTGTAAGTTAAGGCACATGTCATTAACCCTCTTAAACATAATTTCGGCGACGCATTTCTCGTCGCTATCCATTTGCATTCATATACACTTTTACTTTTCATCCATGCACTTCTGTTTTTTGTTTTTTCCATGCACCTCACTGCATTGCATTCTCACGGTGCAATCGCTGACGCAGTGGATCCCACCTTCGCGGCAGCTGCAATTTCGGCATACCGTTCTGCTAAGTTTTTGGGTTCTCACCTTTTCTCGTGTTTCGCAATCGAGTCGGATTGCAACTCCAAAAATTCTTTCGTGTCGATTTGAACAGCCACGTTGTAAAGCAACGTGACTGACGCGCTGCTGAAGCTCTCTTGTTAAGTGACAAGTGGATTTGAATTCAGTCTTAAACTCACCTTACTCTGTGCTACGTGAAATCAATAAAAGATTCAAAAATTCCTCTTTGTGAGGAAAGAAAAATATTGTGGTTTTAATTCCGCGAAGCCGGGTCAGTAAGTGGCGCCCAACGTAGTAGAAAAAAATTCCCCCAAGAGGAAAAATTAAATAGTGAACTACCCTGAATAAATTCAAACTAGTTAAGTGTTAAAACAAAACTTAAACAAAACACAAAAAGTAAGTTCCTCATGCGAATATCCTTTTACTAGGACAAAGAGGAAAAATCAAGTGAGCAATAAAATAAAACTTAAACAAACACACAAAAAATAAATTCCTCGCGCGAATATCCTTTTACTAGGACAAAGAGGAAAAATTTAAGTGAACAGTAAACAAAGCTTTAAAATTACGAAACGAAAACTTTAAAACTACATATTATCAACAAAAAGAACTACGAAACGAATCATCTCTAAATTACTAACAACATTGTGAGGAAAATCACAACCAACACTAAGAGGATTAATTTCATCATTCAAGGACAACGAAGCAGATCATCTCTAAAAATTAAAATTGTCACCAAGAAGATGTTCTTCGTCATATTTTTGTAAGTTAAACTAAGTGATTCGACCAATAGTTCAAAAAGAAATCCTTTAAGAAAAAAAATACCAAACTAAAAGTTTTTTTTCCCACTTTTTTTTATTTTTAATTGACATTCAAATTAAAATTTAAGCCAAGAAAAAGCGAGAAAACTACCTTAATTTAAAAGTGAAACAAATTAAAATATTTTGTTTCTTTTATCCAGGTTTTTTTATTTTTAATTCTTTAAACTGAAATTCAAATTAAAACTTAAAGTAAGAAAAATTTAAAGTGAAAGTGCATACGGGTATTTAAAAAAAATAATAATAATAATAATAAAAATTTTTTTTCTTAAGAAAGAAAACTATTCAAATTTAAATACAAGAGTGCATTATTCTTCTCTCGTCCAATTAAACCAGGGTCATAAGTGCTTTAAAAATGCATGAGCTTAGATAATCTAATTGACGAACTAAATATATTGACAGTAAGACCATTACACAACCCGACAATAATGGACGCAAATCAGTTACAAGCATTATTAAATACTGCTATCACTCGAGCGACTGAAGAGGCTAGACGGACATTTCAGACACAAATAGAACAGACTAGCAAGCCTGGAAATTCCATCAAGGGTTGCAGAGTACAAACCCATAGAAATTCGGAACGACATTGTTTGTAATGAATCCTTGGAGATTGTTAAGTCCATTCCGGAATTTAATGGGGACGCTCCTAGGTATGTCTCATGGCGGCAGGCAGCGGTAACGGCTCATAAGCTGTTCGAACACTTTGAGGTTAGCTCCAGATATTACCAAACGGTAGCCATTATAAGGAATAAGATCGTAGGCACTGCCGACTCTGTGCTTAGTTCATATAACACCGTACTAAACTTCCAAGCTATTATTCCCCGACTCGACTTCTCCTATGGGGATAAGAGGTCATTATTTACTCTAGAACAGGAAATGTCCACCTTGAAACAGAGCCGAATGTCCATCATCGACTTCAACGATGAGGTCGAGAAGAAACTCAATCTCATCGTAAACAAAGTTATAATGACAAACGACGGAAACGCTGCATTAATCAAATCATTAAACGAAAAGTACAGGCAGGACGCGTTGAGAGTCTTCATTTCCGGACTAAGGCGTCCTATGTGTGATATACTATTTTCATGCAAACCGCAGGACATGCCATTGGCTCTAGCTCTTGCCCAGGAGCTAGAGACTAACCACAACAGGTACAATTTCGCAACGACGTGCTGGAATAATACCCAGAGCATTTTGCAACAATCCCAACAGCCGCGAACACGCGCTCCCCAATTTTCTGTACAAGATGCGTTGCAACAACCTCAACAATCGCAGGCACGCGCTCCCCAACCTTCTGCCCAGAATTTGTTGCCACAACATCAGCAGCCACAGGCACGTTTTCCACAATTTCAAGCTAGGAATTTTAACTACAATCGACAAAGCAATATAATACAAAGGCCAGAGCCTATGGAAGTGGATAGAAGCATGCGTAGTATCCAAAGGGAATTAAATAAAACGATCCAGCAAGAACCTATTAAAAGACCCATAGAATCTTCACGGCAGAATATTCCGCCAGCAAAGGCACAGAGAATTAATCAATCCGATGATACTTCCGAGTACTATGGTGTAGAGGAGCTTAATTTTTTAGAGGAAGATCCCTCCTCCCGTATATAAAGCGAAAGTTAGGAGGGAGGACAGTTAAACTTCTCTTAGACACAGGGACATCAAGAAATTACGTAAAATGTAAGGACAATTTTAAAGGATTTAGAAATATAAATACACCATTTTTAGTTAAATCAGTGCATGGCAAATCGCAGGTAACGTCAAAGTGTCCAGTTAGTCTGCTTGGAAAGAATACGTGGTTTTTCTATCTAAAAGAACTTAAGAGTTTCGATGCAATTATTGGCTCCGATTTTCTTAAAGATATTAACGCTAAAATAGATTTTAAAAAAGGACTCCTTAGTTACGAAGGGGAAGAAACTAAACTTCTGTATCTTTACTGTAAAGATGTAAACAAATTAATTCAGTCCATAGATGACCCACCCAAATCCCAAGAAATGGCAAACCTAGAGATACTTTAAAAAAAAAAATAGTAAAGTCTTTGCTGATCCCGTGGAAGCCCTTCCTTTTAATATATCAATAACCGCAACTATTAATACGAAAGACGATCAGCCAGTTTACTCCAAACCTTACTCGTACCCAATACCGCTAACCGAATTCGTGGAAAAAGAAATTAATGAGTTACTACGAAACGGAATCATTCAACCTTCACGCTCGCCCTACAATAATCCGATATGGATCGTTAGTAAAAAAGGTCTAGACGAGAATGGGAAAAACAAACATCGCATGGTTATTGATTTTCGGAAACTGAACGAACGGACGACAACAGAAAGATACCCTATTCCCGATATTTCTGTAATATTGGCCAATCTAGGGAAATCATGCATATTTTCTCCATTAGATCTAAAGTCAGGATTCCACCAAGTTAAGCTTGCAGAAAAAGACCAATTAAAAACCGCGTTTTCTGTTAACAACGGGAAATTTGAGTTCTGCAGGTTACCCTTTGGGCTCAAAAATGCCCCAAGCATCTTCCAGAAAGCTATCGATGACGTACTTCGAGACGAAATCGGGCGCTGCTGCTATGTTTACATCGATGATATTATAATTTTTTCGAATTCCTTGCAGCAACACTTAGAAGATGTGGAACGCGTGTTGGAAAAGCTGTTTAACGCAAACATGAGAGTCTCAAGAGAAAAGTCGAAGTTTCTGTTAGAAGAGGTAGAATACTTAGGATTTTTAAGGAAAAGGAATAAAAACCTGCCCAGACAATGTAAAAGATATACTACTTACGAAGTTTACGGTCATTTTTAGAACTAGCAGGGTACTATCGAAGATTTGTCAGAGATTATTCAGCAATAGTAAAACCACTCACAAAGTAACTGAGGGGATGGATCCATAACAGCAAACAAGTCAAAGGGTGTGAAAATTGATCTCGATAACGATGCCTTGGAGGCATTTGAACAAATGAATAAAATACTTGCCTCAGAAGATGTGCTTCTACTTCACCCGGACTGACAATAACCCTTCGACCTTACCACCGATGCGTCGTCACATACCATAGGGGCAGTACTATCGCAAAGAGGAAGACCAATAACGATGATTTCACGCACTCTCACATGAGCAGAAGAGAACTACGCAACTAATGAAAGAGAGTTGCTAGCCATCGTGTGGGCCTTGCAGAAATTGAGAAATTATCTGTATGGAGTGAATCAACTAAACATCTTCACGGACCACCAACCCCTGACATTCGCAATATCAGAGAAAAGTCTGAATCCTAAAATGAGACGCTGGATGGCATTTATCGAACAATTCTCACCAAAATTTCTATACAAGCCAGGCAAGAAAATCCTTGTAGCAGACGCACTGTCGCGGCAACATATTAATGCCATGGAGGACTCAGCATCATCCATCGAAACTATACATAGTGAAGACTCCCTGAGTGAAATAATCCGAACAGTAGCAAGCCCTGTGAATTGTTTTAAGAATCAGATAATACTAGAGGAAGGTGTACCATCAAAAGTACCAAAGAAAATTATTTTCCAGTCCCGTATAAGACACACAATTATTTTTGACTCCATAGATATTCTTTTAGCAGACATCAAGCTCTGCGTAAATCCAAATATAACAAACACCCTTCTGTGCAAACTTCCCATACTCGGCAAGATACAACATAAATTACAAGAAATTTCTCCCGGAACGAAATTCGTGCATACCACAAAGCAAGTTATCGATGTAGTAAACGAGGATGACCAGACCGAAATAATTAATAAAGAACACAATAGAGCACATAGATCAGCTCGCGAGATGAAAAGCACATACTGACCGATTATTTTTTTCCGAAAATGAGAAAAAACTCACAGAAATTGTGACGAACTGTAAAATATGTAAGTAGTCCAAGTACAATCGCCACCCAAAGAAGCAGGAAACACTTGCAACACCCATTCCAAGCTACTTCGGGGAGATTTTACCTTTATATATATTCATGACAGATAAAAAACTTTTTTTAACATGTATAGACAAATTTTCGAAGTTCGCTATAACCATACCCATCATATCTAGAGCTATAGTCCACATTAAAGAACCGCTCCTGCAAACCCTTAATGTCTTAACCAAGGCAAAAACTATAGTTTGTGACAATTAGAAGTCTCTAAACTCACAAACTATTAAAAACTTACTGAGAGACCGGTTTCAAGCGGATGTCTACATATGCCCACCTATGCACAGCACCTCAAACGGACAGGTGGAACGCTTTAAAAGTACCTTAGGCGAAATAGCGAGATGTTTAAAAGCGGAGACAAAAATAGATGACACTGTCGAGCTGGTGCTTCTGGCCACCATAGAGTATAATAAGTCGGTCCACTCGGTTATAAATCGTCCACCCGCCGAACTAGTTCGCACCATACCTTCAGAACTAGGAGAAGAAATAATAAACAAAATAAAAGCAACTCAGACAGTTTCTCTAAATAGAATAAACAAGAATTCAAACAATAGAGCATTCAGTAAAGGACAAAAAGTTTTTGTTAAAATTAACAAAAGGCTTGGTAACAAATTTTCAAAATTGTATGTGGAAAGGGAGATTCAAGAAGATTTAGGTACAGCCGTTTTAATTGAAGGTAAAAAAGTCCATAAAGATAATATAAAATAAAATGCTTGTTTACAGACTTGCGATCCAGACAATCAGATGTGAGGTGCAGATATTGGACTATTCAAACTCGGAAATTGTAGCATTTGAGGTGGGACAATCCATGATACAGAACGGAGACTACAAGCTGATACACGTAATGGACATCGACCTGTACGAAAGGGAGCTGAAATTAGTAAAAGACCATATCAACTTTAAACTGAACCCGTACAGCTCACCGTTTTTGAAACACGAACTTACTGAAATTTAACATATTTTAGAACGAAAAAGACCTTTCCCACGGACAAAAAGATCAAAAGACACATTAAGAACAGCCTGGAAATGGCTTGCAGGCACCCCGGACGCGGACGATTTAAAATTAATCAACGATAAAATAGAAAGAAATTTAAGACAAACAGAGAATCAAATTTTTACTAACCGACCCATTGAAGATAAACTAAACGAATAGAACGAACGCTATAATAAAAGATTTACAAGACGACGAAGACGTACAAAGGACAACGGCAATTAGATTCAAGTTCGAGTTAGAAGTTTTAAAAGAAGAGATAACAAACGTATAGAGAGCCCTGCTATGGTCTAAAGCCGATATTACTAACACGGCGCTTTTTTCCTAAAAATAAATAGATGCACTCAAAGATCTTTTACGCCAAGAAAAATTCCCGTATGCTAATCTAGATCAAAGTTTAAAATTTTCTAACCTTAAAATAGCTACAAATAATTCTATCATTTTATATATTGTAAGCTTACCAACTGCAAATGGTAATAGTTGCTGTTGAAAGGAAAATGAAAGCTCCTTGGTTTCGATGCGTGGTGTTCAATCCATTTATTAAAACTCCCTTTTACAATTTCATTGGAACTTGTCCGTTAGGTTAACATCGGATGATATTGAGTTAAACTTAACAATAGAAATTGGCAAACGCATATATAGATGTATGTACGCAAAATAAATATGACTCACAAAAGGTCAGTTTTAAAATTAGTGTACGTAGAGGGTTAAAAGCATGAAAAAATAAGTATGTAAGCGAAATAAGTATACACATATGTACTTTCCGATGTATATCAGCTTGTGCGCTGATATGTGCGTAACCATGCAAAGCACTGACTGAAGGGTCGTCGCTAATATTTTTATTGTATGTATGTTGCGCAGGCACAGTGGGCGCGATATGACCAAACATGCTCCCACCATTGAACGTCCTCATTTCAATCCAACATAGGCAATAGAGCGACCTTGTGTATTGCACGACGGATGTCTCCTTTCACGGTTTTGATGTCGAGCACTCGCACCTTACCATCAGAACCGGGAACCACGTTGACCACTCTGCCAAGGCGCCACTGTTGCGGTGGTATATTCTCCTCATGAATAATGACCATGCGTCCAACTTCAATGTTGGGCTCTGGTTTCAGCCACTTTGATCGCTGCTGCAAGCTCAAGATGTAGTCTCGTGACCACAATTCCCAGAAGCGCTGTTTCAAATATGTTACTCGTTTCCACTGAGTTAAGAATGATGTTCGGTCGACGTCTATGTGGTGGTCCGGCATTGAAAGCAATGATGTTCCGATTAACAAATGCGATGGAGTCAAGGCTTCGCCGTCATTTGGGTCGTTCTACAGTGGTGTAAGCGGACGGGAATTTAAGATTGCTTCCACTTCTATGACGACAGTCTGCAATTCCTCATAAGTAAGATGAGCGTTGGAACATTTTTCATTAAAATGGTTTTCATCGACTTGACCGCCGCCTCCCATAACCCACCAAAGTGCGGCGCTCGAGGGGGGATGAAACTGAAGTCAAACCCAATGTTATTGCTGTAGTTGAATACGGCTTCGACTGCTGCTTCGTTGAGGAGTTGCTGTTTTAGCGCCTTGAGTTTGGAGTGGGCTCCAACGAGATTCGTTGCGTTGTCACAATATATACGCTGAAGTATTCCACGTCTACCTACGAAACGTTTGAGACAAAGAACAAAGTTGTTAGTTGATAAATCTGAAACTAACTCGTCATGGTTTGCTTTGGATGCAAAGCAGATACAAATTGCTAGGTATGTTTTATATGGTGGCTTGCCACGAATACGATATGGCGTAGCAAATGGGCCACAAAAGCCACCCCAACGGATTAGAAAAGGACGCTGACTTCGCAAACGACTGGCTGGAAGATCGCCCATTATTTGCCCTATCAATTTGGGTTTGTAGTGGAAGCAGTGTATACAGTTTCGTACTACTTTCCGTACCAATTCTCGGGCATTTATTACCCACACCTTTTCTCGCAGCAAACTTATAAGAATCTTAGGGCCAGCATGTAAATGTTAAATGTGAAGATGCTCCACGTAAAGTTTCGTAAAGCGATGACACTTTGGTAATAATGCGGGAAAGTTTGCAACAAATGCAATTGTCGCCTTTGAAAGACGACCGCCGACACGAAGAATTGAAAATGTGGCTCCATTGAGTTCCATTTCATGTAAAAATTGTGTTAGATTTTGAATGAAAGATTTTACTGGTTGTTGTTTTCGTAGGCATTGAATTTCTGAAGCGAACTCCCTACGTTGAATTTCTGTAACAATTTTCCAAAAACAAGTCTCCAATTCTGTGTATGGCAAATGCAGCACATCTGAGGGTGAAAGGTTTTTGTTGACAGGCGCCTTGTTGAACATGCGGAAAACATATGCAGTTGTACGCATCAAACGATGATATGATGAGCTTTGCTCGATTATTGAACATAAAGTGGATCCCTCGTTGCTACTATTGCTACATTGAAGCGTCTTTGTCTTACGAAATTCCAAATTAGCTTCTGTACTTATTTCCATTTTTCGTACAGGCCATTCGGAACAATGCTGCGAAAGAAACTTAGGCCCTTTAAACCAAATTGTATTTACCAGCTCACCAGCGCTCGATCCACGGGACACGATATCTGCAGGATTTTCTTTGCTTGGCACATGTCTCCATACAATCCCTGTGCAATTCTCCTGAATCTCTGAGACGCGGTTCGCTACAAAGCAGTTTAGTGTCGATGAGTGCATCTTAAGCCAATGTAAAATGATCTCCGAATCTGTCCAAAGATAAATATTAGATACATAATTAGAAACCCTCTCTTTAATTTTTTGCCATGTTCGACTGAGCAGTAAACTTGCACACAATTCCTATCTGGGGAGGGATTGTACCTTTATAGGTGCCACTTTCGACTTCAAAATGAGTAAACTAGTTTCAAATACGCCTTTTATTTTGCAAAAACGTTGAAGAATTGAATTTATGTCATCTTCTTTTGTGGCAGCGACTACGCGAAATTTTACAGCATTCTCCGACTATCCAGCCAAAGGAAGTGTTCTGGAGATATGGTAATCCTTCGCCTAGAGAAATTTTGCCATCCTGAAAGCATTCGAAAAATATCTCCGTGTTAAGTAAAACATCAATGCGTTGGGGTTTGTAAAACAATGGATCAGCGAGCTGAATTTCTTTGGGAATGTTCAATCGCTTCATATCTATCGATTCAAATGGTTGTTGTGTAGATATGCATTTAGTTATTGCAAATTCTGACGTAAGCGAAAAGTTGCCAATACGCGACTTGATGGTTGCATTAACAGAAAAATTTAGATTTGTACGAATATCAGAAATACCTGAAATTTCCCTGGTTGATGAATAGCGTTTACGCTGCAAATGTTTGGATGTTTCCTCTGTAATAAGATTAATTTCGGAGCCCGAATCGAGTAAGGCGCGAGTTGGTTGCCATAAGCCAAACTTGTCTTTGATGTTTATAAGCGCAGTCGGTATGATTGCTGTTTTACGAGAACGAGCGATGAGTGAAACAGCAGAATTGTTTGTTGATTGTTGAGATGTATTTTGCGAAATATTTGCAGATGATGACGGTGCACCTTCTGGTTGTCGAGGTGATGGAGCTGATTTCTGCGAAGAAGTTGAAACACTGTTGAAATGCAAATGTGTATGGTGATTCTGGTGGCATATTCGACAACGAGATGTAGATGGACATTTTGACACTAGATGTCCCTTACGCAAGCAGTTTATGCAGCTTCTGGACTGCTTGACGAACTCAAAACGTTCGGCAATCAGTAGAGCCAAAAACGATGGGCAACTACTAAGGGCATGGCCTATGTGGTTGCAATGTGAGCAGTTCGATTTGAAATTGACCAGCGAAGTGTTTCTCTTACCAGCTGCCTTGTGCTCGCAATGTTTTGGCTGCTTTCCAGGTACTGACAGTGGCGATTGAGCAACTGGTAGCAATCTTCCCATGAAGGCAAGCGATCATAGTCCAGTTTTGGATCGTAAGCCGCTTTTGAGTTTACATCTAATTTGGACAAAACAATATGAATTAGTATCGAGTTCATCACATCGCTTTCAGATCCTATTGACAAAAATGAGCCACGAATTGCAGCTACGGTGTCAATAACGTTCCGAAGACTTGCAGCATCAGCAAATTTCATCGACGATATTTCAAATAACGAGGTAATGTGTTCACGAAAAATTAGCACATTGTTGTCATACTTTTCCTTCAACCGCTGAAGAGCCTTCGGGTAGTTATCGTCTGTGACCTGGAAGGGTTCTACTACACTTAATGCTGGTCCAGACAAGCCATCTAGAAGATAGTTGAATTTGTCCAGTTTAGCTATGGTATGGTCCTCGTCGACCATATTCGAAAACGTGCGAATGAACCTCTTATAATCCGCATACTTGCCGTCAAATTTCGGTAATTTCAACTTAGGTAACCGGTGTTGATGAGTGGCTACTCCTAACCCTGTAGCGTTGAACATACTAGATTCCGTGGCTGCATTTCGATTCCTAAAAGTATTCAAGAGCGAAAGAATTTTTGATTTTACTTCAACGTAGGTTTCTTCAATTTCTGCTCTCAACATGTCGGAGGGGTTTAGTGCCTCAATATTCGCCTGCACTGCACAAAATTGTTGAAAATACGTTTCTACAATTTGCAGTCGACAGTCGAGGACGGAAGCGTCGGACTCGATGTCTTCAATTCCAGTCTTATCTTTCATGCTTAGTAGGTTGCGCTTTACCATGGCTCGTTGTTGAATAAGTAACTGTAGTTGGTTCTGCCGGTCCGACGAAGTGCCCGTTTGAACTGTATTTTGGGGTTCCATTACGCTAACGACTGTAGCAAAAATGTAGCAATAGTAGATAATAGAAGTTTTGTTAAAAATCGAAAGCAGCAGAGTACAAAACAACCAAAAAGAGCAATCTTTTTATTTATTAAAACTTGAAGGTTTCGTATCCAACGATGTCTTGTCACGGTCGCAAATAATGTTGAAAGAAAATTGAAACTCCTTGGTCTCGATGTGTGGTGTTCAATCCATTTATTAAAAATCCCTCTTACAATATTGCGCTATGCGCTTATATACCCTCAAATTCATTGGAACTTGTCCGTTAGGTTAACATCGGATGATATTGAGTTAAACTTAACAATAGAAATTGGCAAACGCATGTATAGATGTACATATGTACGCAAAATAAATATGACTCAAAAAAGGTAAGTTTTAAAATTAGTGTACGTAGAGAGTTAAAAGCAAGAAAAAATAAGTATGTAAGCGAAATAAGTATACACATATGTACTTTCCGATGTATATCAGCTTGTGCGCTGATATGTGCGTAACCATGCAAAGCACTGACTGAAGGGTCGTCGCTAATGTTTTTATTGTATGTATGTTGCGCAGGCACAGTGGGCGCGAGTCAAACCCGTAAGAAAGAACATGAAGTAATTAAACTAACAAACTCAAATATAATTATATGTGAAATGAAAATACATATATGAAATTAAGGAACCATGTAAGTCACATGACAAGATGAGCATTTGCAGGTTTGATAATATCCAAGAAATAATGGATACTCGATGTAAATTAGTGCAGTCAAAACACAAACACATGAAAGTAAATGGTGCCGAATTCAGCAGAGCAGCATTTACAAAAGTTGAGTGCCGAGCTAAATACAGGATTACTAAGTGGTTACACGCACCACAAGTGATAGTTCAATAAGCTGAATTTGAAATCCAATTACAATTAAATACAATAAATTTAATGTGTAATTAAATTAAAATCTTGACGAATAAATTATTAACGGTATACAAGTTTTACAGTATTTAATTCATATAGTTATAGTGGCAGTATTCATTTATATTTTTCTAAGACGATTGCTTTGATGTTTTTTGTGTTGCATACTTCAAAATATTGCTGGTGGCTATTTAATTACAGCAATTCACAATTCTGTGTCTGGAAACAAAAATATTAATAATTTTCAAAATAACATTTTAGAATTTATCCGCGCATAATATTTTTCCGAAATATTTTTGTGATAAATTTTTTGATACAAAATATTTTTTCGAACTAATTGTGACATTTTAAATAAATTCGCGTTGACAATCGCGCATCTACATCTTGTGATGAATTTCTGAACAAAAATTTTTTTATCGAAAGGAATTTGGGCCTTATCCGAATTGACATAACGCGCATTTACCAAAAAAAATTTTCCGAAATAGTTTTGTAATAAATTTCTACAAAATTTTTTTTTATAATTGCTTTCGGAAATGATTTGAATTCACCCGCACAGTGTGAGACTCGACATCAATATTAAATATTTTTCGGTATTATTTTAACGTTTTCGTTTTGGTTCGCCTTATTAGGCACATTCTAGCGTGCAATCCATTTGGCATTAACTCCTCAGCCTTCAAAACATTTCAGTTTAGATGATTCCTACTTCATTAAATCCAAGAATATGACAACTTTTCACCAATCAGCTGATGCTCTAATTGAGTTCGAATATGATTTTAAAGATTTTGCCTTATCGGAACAAAATCTTACAGTCCTAGACATCCAAAAGAACGAAGTCAAGGAGTTATGGGATAGGATGCAGCGCGCGCCTATTTAGAATTCTTAGGTGCCGACGCTGCAGGTATTTCAAAAGAGGTTTCGGCAGCAAAAAAGAACCACAAGCAAGCCTACTGTGCTTACTTGAAATGGATGGAGTCGATAGGTAGCCCGTCCTCCAAGTTGACAAAAGCCGAAAAAGTAATCCGCATCGAAAATTAAATACTTTTCAGATGAGTGTGGCAAAAAATAAATGCGAGCTGTGCAATTCGAACTTATCCTCAAGCAGTTTGGAAACTACTTCCAAGCGGGTCAGTTCTAGTACTATGTAGTTGCGCATTAGCGCATGGGGTTCAAACCCATGTGCAGTCGTGTTTTACGAACACGAACAATCGGATTCTACTGGGAACAGCTCAGGTGGATCTACGCTATCGCGGTTCCACATATTCGGCAGCCCTCATGGATTCCCGATCTGAATGCTTGTTTATTACGGACCGACTTCTGCGTCGCATCAAACTACCAACCAAGAAGGTGAATGCACGGGTATCCAGAATCAACAACACTGTTTCGGCGCAAGCAAACCAGGCGTGTTCAATAACTTTTGGGTTGCCCGTCGATCATACGGTTACAATTTCAACGGTGGCACTGGTGTTACCCCAACTGACGGGGAATCTCCCAACTTGTGCTATCGATCCATCGATACATCAAGCGTTTCCTGGATTGACACTGGCGGATAAACGCCTCTTGATGAATGCACAAGCTGATCTTGTTCTTGGACGCGACGTTTATCCCCAAAGTGTTCCCAAGGAAGTCTTGGGCTCAATGCTAGTCCAATAAATGGTGTTTGGGTGGTTCCTCACTGGACGGACTAACTCAACCAAGCTGGCAAAATCATGCATCTCATTTGTCAATGAGGTCGCGTGGAAATTGGAGGACTTACCGCGTAGAAGGACCCGTACAGTGGAGGAAGACTCTTGGGAGAAAATCTACTCCTCCACTATAATACGGTACGTCGCACTGCCTTTTCGTCGGAATTTTCCGGAGTTCCCACTTCGTAAGTGGTCCGCTAATAGTAAGCAGGTCTTGAGTGGTATTGCTTCCTCTCACCTGCTAAGTGAAGGCCTCCCCGATTTCGAAGATACGAGCAGCGGTGAGCCTCTCGACATCCGATGGAATGCATCTTACGATCAATTCTACTTCACAGTGAAAGAGTTAGATCAACAAACCTTGAACGCTGGTCAACGTTTGCAAAGGAGTACCCGCCAATAGATGACATCAAAATTTCACGATAGATACAATTTTCACTGAAAGACAGGATAGAGCTTCGCACGCAACAAAAGTCAAGGAAATGTCTGACATTCTCCAAAGATTCTCCTCACTCGCGAGAGTTTTGCGAGTAGTATCGTATATGTTGCGGTTGCTCCAAAGCATGCATCCCATTCAGAAGAGTAAATTCACTGCAACGTCTATCTCGATTTCTTCAAAGGAAATCAAGGCTATAACACAGCGTGTGATACCACTTAACCAAGAGTAACATTTCCCCAATGAATTTTCGGATTTAAGGACTGAGAAAAAAATAAGCTCCAAAAGCGAAGTCGTCCCGCTCAATCCGTTTATCGATTCTAGTGGGGTACTTAAAGCAGAAGGCGTCTAAGCACGTCGAAAACTTTAAACTATAGTGAACGACATCCAATCATTCTTCCGTACAATTGTCAGTTTTCACGATTATTAGTACGCACTACGGCGTTCGCGAGAAATCGGTGGAAGAAAGTTTGTGTGCGGTTCTAATACACCGCTATTGATCAAATAGTTTGTCCCAATTTAATCGCATGGAAATTTGCAGCAGCCAAGATCGCTGCCATCGGTGCCGTGAGAAACACCACATGAGCCTGCACTATCTAGCGATCGGACACAGCCAAGCGTAAGGCCGACGCCGAGTCAAGCTCATTCTACAAGGTAAGCACGGCATACCTGAAAGGGGGACTACGCAAGCGGTAATCGTAGAGGGGCACATACGAGTCAGTCCCGGTTGAACAACGACCCTATGGTAGCAACGCCCTTTCGATTCATGTGGCTGGCGTACCCAGTCTTTTACACCGCATACCCCGCCCGGCTAACGTTGAGTGTTGATGTGTACTTCAATCTGATAGTAAGTGGGGCGCCTCCATCAGCCTTTGGAGAGTAGCTGGTGTAGGCGACCACATTTGGATTGGTCGTCTCGGGAGCCCACCAGGCGAAAAACTTTAATGAACAAACTCGAATAAACGGACAAACGATGTTAAATCGGGGGTTCCTACTAACTTTATTTGACTTTTTCCAATAGCTAAGGAAAGACCACATCGGATGCCCAATTCCAAAATGATATCGCGATGAGCGATGAGCGATCAGCGCTCCCAGAGGCCGATGGATATCCTGATACAAACTAAGTTTTCACCGTAATTTAAGTACTTGTAGTACCACCATCGGAGGTAAAAGGGTACCTTTTTCATGGTAGGCTTTACCAAAAGAAGCACGCATTTTTAACTACAGGCTAAGCAGAGCACGAAGGTGTATTGAAAATGCGTTTGGAATATTAAGTGTAAGGTGGCTTTGTTTGCGTAAGGTATTGCTTTGCAGTCCTGGCCATGCTCAGCAAATAGTCAACGCATGCTGCTTGTTACACACTTGTTTAATAAAGAGAATACGGAAAATATGGAAAATATGTACGAGATGTCCTTAAAGATTACCTCGAAATGAGTTTCATGTTTTTTGCATACAGGGGTCCATGACCAGGGTACCCGGGTACCTTAGTGCAAATTACCTTATATTTCAAAGAAAAAATGTTTGTTTCATTTTTATTTTATTTCATAATGTTTATTGATGTGTAAAATATGAAATGTAATTGTTTCTTAGTTGAATCATTTATATTTTATTAATTTTAACTTATTTCTAATATTTGATGTCTTATGTTGAGTCATTGTTGAAACATGGAAAACATTTTGATATTGGTTTATGTTGATCGCAAACTGGTTTCTTGCAAACGCTGCAGACTTTCCTCGTTTTTCTTCTCCTTTTATCTGGCAAAGAAGCGCACAAATAACAGCTTCCTGTTATTGGCTTCCTGCCATCAGTAGAAGTGGCCGTAGAAGTAGATGGTTGCTCGGTATAGGTTACCGTCTCCAGTGGTCTTCCCAAAAAGCTCTCAACTGCTGTTTTGGTGGAAAAGAGGTGCGTTACTTGGCGATTGGTTACTCTTTCTTCTATTATTGGCGCACACAAGTCTTCAGCAAGGTTACGCAAAGAGCGTTTTCTCCGTGTTGTTTGATATGGAACAGTTGTGTTATTCTCATAAAATATAGTGTATGCCGCGAAAGCACTAACATCGAGCATATTGTACAAAAACGACAAAGGCCACCTTTTTGTGTGTCTCTGTGTGGTATACTCCCGAAGCGTCTGGTCCATAACATCCACGCCACCTTTCGTTTTGTTATAAAAATTGATGTTTTCCGGTTTGCCGTTTTCTTTTACAGTTGCATCATCATGCATAGTCGACATTATTACGGAATTTGTTTTCCTCTGTTTGTATGTAACCATAGTCACCTTCTCGTGGAAGCCAAATTTGCTTGTCCCAATGGTTTACCTCTTATCGTCTTTCATTTCTGTTGGTATATAGGCTTTCTAATGATGTTGTGACTCCTTATTTGTTGACAAACAGGGGGTGTTGGTTGCCATTGAGTACCATCACGTGCAATCATACTTTCTGTTGTGCTTGATGTTGGTGAATTTTCTTCAACCATATCAGTTTCATTGTCACCTTCATCTTCAATTACATCTTGCTCAATTTGCGTTGGCGTGTCAATAGCGGCTGGAATTTCGTTGTCATTGTCCCAGTCTTCACTCTCTGACTCTTCCACTTCTCCAGTAAATACCTCTTCTTCTTCCTCAATTGGCACTAAAGCGTCGTCGTCCTCAATCATATCATCAATTATAGACTCAATATATCTGCTTCTGGCTTCTTCCCTCAAACGCAGATATTGTCCTTCAGTTAAAAATTCTGTTTTGCGGTTCATTTTTCTTCAACTTCACTTCAACTGTTCAACTTATGATGACGAAATCAACGAAATGTACCAAAAACAAGCAAAAAACCAACTCTTATAAAACCAGTTTCTGTTCACTTTTATGTGCATGTTAGGTACAAACATGCCTATAGAAACAAGTATTATCTTACAAACATGAAATTTGTACAGTTCAGATGTAAAAACTCAGCGTTTCTAATAATCTGTGCAGATATATATTATTTTATTTGAACATAAACGAAAAAACTGCACTAGGTACCCGGGTACCCTGGTGCCCTGGTACCCGTTCATCCAGCTGGTTATGGACCGTAGGGTTAAGTAAAATACATAAAATTTTTTAGAGATCAGGGTCTTTTGCTGTTATCTGTATTTCATCAATAAAGTATTCATTTGTAATTTCCAAAATGAAGGCATAATTCATTTACCTCTCCATTGATGAGTTTGTCTGTGGTTAGTCTTTCCCTGGCTTTTGTTGCTCTGGAAAGGCAATGGACAATTTCATGTTCTGAAACTTTCTCTCTTACATATAATTTCGTAGTTTAAGCTTGATAGAAATTCAACATACCTCAACAACCTTTCTGATGTCATAGCCGGAAGTTTGATACTTCGATGAAATATAAGTACCTGTTAATGGCCTATTATCGGTGACCAGTAGTGCGATTCACTAGCTGGCGAAATTTCGGACTCTCTTCCGAGTGATTTTGTAAAAGGGTCATCAACTCGACTCCAAGGAATCACCTGTAATGAATCGTACGTCAGAGTGCTTATCTTTTATATTTAATTTTTTTTTTAATTCGGATCACTTATCTACATATATATTAAAGATAAACTATATTTTTGTTTTTATACGTGAATCCTTGATTAAAGTTTACTTTTACTATTTCCACATTAATATGATATAAGCCTCCTTAAAATTGATACATGTGTACAATCGGGGGAATAGTGCCTCCCACCAAACGAAACGGCGCTGAAGCAAATATTTCTTTAGCAGCTTAACGCTACGCATGGGTCATAGGAAACCTCACTTTTGGGTAAAATAATGAGTAATTATTTGCATCCTTTACCCGATATGTGATAAGGCTTACGGATGACTGGCTCATGGATACTCAACCAAGTGCGATGAATCTCAAAGCCGCTCGAACCTAGCAATATAAAAGTGTATGTATATTAAAATTGCATACATGCTTAAAGATTACACGAGCCAGTTTCTCACTCGATATTGCTGGTATTCTGGAGCCTCTTATTTGGTTGTCAAGCTCAGAAATTAGGTCTTCATCTAAGTCGATACAACTTCTGAAATTCTATTGCATTCAAATGAAAGGGATTGTCGATATTATTAAATGTTCCTATTTTAATTTCAAGAAAACCAAATCACCAAATTTTAAATTTATCTTTTATTTGTTGTCGTTTAGTTTTCGATATTCAACCAGCTCGATATTCATTCAGCGAATGCGAAAATCATTAAAAATGGCTGCTGAATAGCATCATCGTTAACATTTTCATTAAGATGAGTTAACAACACGAATATCGTTAAAACAGGTTAGTGAATTGCACTACAGTTTTCGCGTGCCAGCTGTTCATCGATACCATGATTTGGTTTTGGTAAAGAATGATAGAATACAGGATTGCACCTTCCGTGACTCTTTATCGATTAGACAGCATTCATCCATTCGTTGACGATTTAAAAGCATTTTACACAAACAAAGGCTATGAAAACTTTTCAATTGTTATGCCGTTTGTTCGCTTTTTCTGCGCTTCTTCTTTTTTTCGATACTTTTTTCTTAGCTCTTTCCATCTCCAGCTATTAACACTAATCAATATCACTAACAGTAGCTCTCAGCGTGGAAGGCGCAATCTTGTTTTCTATCATATTAGGGTTTGGATGCCACATTTTTAATAAGAACCAATATTAAAAGGAATCAAAAGTTTATACCTTTGATGAAATAATTTATTTCATTTTCTGTTATATTCTGCATTCTAACCTTGAAAAACTTCACTCAAATACTTACTTTTGGGTTTATTGCTTTGTTTATAAACTGTTTACTTTATTGCTGAAATGATTGTTTTTAAGTCGGAAATTCATTACTGGGTTTGGTTTTGTGCCACTATCATTGTAAATAAATACAAGTGAAAATCTTACCCCATAGACGTCAAAATTCGGCACAGCTGAAATCACCTGATGTAGTAATCCTCAGTATTCTTGTGTCATTCACTGAGCGAATTTCTATGTTTGACACTTAATATTGGCTATTTGTGACATTTAATATCAGCCCCGCCATCTTGAATTTAAAAGACTTCTCACTTCTATTCATTCACAATGGTCACTATTCTCAGAAAATCTTCCGCGTCTCTTGAAATTTTGTATTGAGGTAAGTGTACGTTTATTTAAAGTAATCGGTACCCGTACCTCAAAATAAAATGTGTAGTCAATTCATATAAAATCAAACTTGAGAAGGTTTTATAGGTTTCAGTTTATTACAAGAAGATGGAAGTTTAAAATACAGGTTACAAAATTGTACATTTAATGAAAAATATAATATACGCGATGTCGCAGAATCCGACTCGGAATTGACTTTTGTCGGAAAAGTTAACCAATATCGGTTTCATAAATATATAATGGGTCCGTTTTAATGTAACCTAGCTGCAAAAGGAAGCTCCAACTCAGATAAAATGTCCTTCATTTGCAACTCTGTTAGCCTGTTTCATGAAAGTTGCGATTTGTTTAGTGCTATTTAGGAACGGAAAATTGTTGTGCCGGCAATTTTTGGGGTTATGTAGTTATAAGTTAACACAATAACCACTCATCCGGCCAAAACACCGCTCCCACGCGAATTTGCTGACAGCGCGTCTATAACTTTGCACGCAACACCAAATAAGAATCCGATATCGCAATAATTTAACCGGTCAAAATATCGTTCTCACGGATTTTGCTGACCGATCACTTACAGTCTTGCGCGTGACAACAACAAAGCGAATACAGGGCAATACGCGGAATTAGTTCAACAACTGCTAGTGCAACCAACTAAGAAGTCACGCGGCTAACAACGTGCAGTAGCTGAAGTAGTGTAGGTATTTAGACGCTAACGTCGCTCTTATGTAATCAGTCATAATAACTCCTCCGCTGAGACCGGCTGCCCTTGTACTAACAAGGGAAATAAAATTTTTAATAAACAATTCCGCTTGTTTAACTGGCGCCCAACGTGGGACCAAGCGAAAAAATCCTTGTAAAGGACGCGCGAGTTTGCCCGTGGGTTCGGACCCACCTCCTAAAAAATAAGAACCATCAAGTTATTTTAAGTGAAATTATCTAAGAAACAGAAGTGCCACCATAGAGTGCCAAAGTAAATTAGTTTTAATTTAAATTAATTTAAATTAATTTAAATACATTTGAAATACAAGAAATCAAGAAACATAAGTGCCACCATAGAAGTGAATAAAAAAGAAAAAAACAAAAAATAAATATAATAAAACCAACAAGAAACACAAGTGCCACCATAGAGTGCCAGAATAAATTAACTTTAATATAAATAAATTTGAAATAAAAAAATCGAAAGTGCCACCATAGAAGTGCCATCATTAACATATCTAAAAAATATTAAGGCATTGCACGCCAAGCAGAGGCGTTGCCAGCGAGTGACAACAAGCAGTCAAGAACCATTTACACCATTTACTGGATACAAGGACATAGAGGATAAATATGGAGATATTCATGTAAGTAGAAAGTTTTGCAGCTAACTATATGAGTTAATTTAATAAATAAAAAGTGTAAAGTAAATAAAATTTTTTAGAGATTTCTATTAGGTGTAAAGATAAAGATAGCATATGAATCAGAGATTCTATATGACTCAGTTGAATCAATAAAAAGTGTAGTAAATAAAATTTTTTATAGATTTCTATTGGAGATTTTTCCAATAAAATCTAGAGCCATATTAGACATTAAGGAACCAATCTATGAACTCCTCAACTTTTACAAAAACACAAGAGTTCTAGTTTGCGATAACGAGAGGTCACTGAATTCGGAAACTATTAGAGCAATTCTAAAAAATCACTTCGGAGTCACTATCTACGCCACACCACCGGCTCATAGTACGACTAACGGCTAGGTGGAAAGGTTCCACAGTACACTCACGGAAATTGCACGCTGCCAAAGGCTAGAGACTTGCATTTCCGACACGGTCGAATTAATTTTGCTAGCAACGGCAAAATACAGCCGCACTGTCCATTCCGTTACAGACAGGAAACCCATAGATATCATCCATGCAACGCCGGACGAATTGGTTAACGAAATAAGGGACAGACTTATACGTACCTAAAAAAATGACTTAAAAAGACACAACATAAAAATACAAACAAGACAATATAAACCAGGCGAAAAAGTTTTTGTAAAGACCAATAGGAGAATAGGAAACAAATTCACTAAACTTTACATCGAAAAAACTGTCCAGAGCGATTTGGGTACCTTTGTTTTAATCGACGGACGTAAGGTTCACAAAACCAATCTAAAACACTGAAATTTCTCCTGTCTTCTTAGGGTAACTCTGCTCTTGATAATGGGCCATTGGGCTAACGCGAGGATATTCAACTATACCAGCTCCCACTACATCCCGATAACAACAGGAAAAGTAGGCCTCCAGAGGCGTTGCCAGCGAGGGACAAGAAGCAGTCAAGAACCATTTACACCATTTACCGGATATAAGGACATAGAGGATAAATATGGAGATATTCATGTAAGTAGAAAGTTTGGCAGCTAACTATATGAGTTAATTTAATAAATAAAAAGTGTAAAGTAAATAAAATTTTTTAGAGATTTCTATTAGGTGTAAAGATAAAGATAGCATATGAATCAGAGATTCTATATGACTCAGTTGAATCAATAAAAAGTGTAGTAAATAAAATTTTTTATAGATTTCTATTGGAGATTTTATAAAAAGGTGTAAAGATAGCTTTTGAATCGGAGATTTCTTTTCGATGGACCCCCAAACTCTCCAAGCCCTTCTAAGTACTGCAATCCGTACGGCGACCGAGCATTCTAGACAGGAATTTCAGGCTCGCATAGACGAACTTACAAATAGATTAGCTAGAATAGAGACTCCGACTCAGGTGATTCAATATGAGCCGGTTACAATTGAACCAAATGTACAGTGTGACGAGTCCTTAGACCTAGTAAAAACCATGCCGGAATTTAAAGGTGATCCTACCCGTTATGTCTCCTGGAGACAAGCGGCGCACACTGCGTATAAAGTGTTCGAGGCATTCCCAGGTAGTTCCAAGCACTACCAGGCAGTGGGCATCATAAGATATAAGGTGGTAGGGGCAGAAGACAGTGTGCTTTCGTCCTTCAACACAGTCCTGATTTTCAAGGCAATTATTGCACGGTTAGATTTCGCATACGCCGATAAAAGGCCTATCCATCTAATAGAGCAAAAGCTGTCTACCTTAAGACAGGGTAAATTATCAGTGTTAGGGTTCTATGACGAGGTCGAAAGGAAGTTGACCCTCATAATTAATAAGACGATCATGACTCACGGTGGAAATACCACTCTAATAGAATCACTAAATAGTAAATACCGCGAGGACGCTCTCCGTGTTTTTATGTCAGGACTCAATCGTCCTTTATGCGACATACTGTTTTCCTCCAGACCAAGTGATCTTCCCTCCGCTTTAGCTTTAGCACAGGAGCTTGAATCAAACCAAGCTAGGTCCATGTTTGCCCAGTCCTTTAACAGGCAAACAATTCAGGGTCCCAGTCAGTATCCGTATTTACCACAGTACCGAGCGATTCAGCCGGACCAACAACGACAAACTCAGACACAAAGGGCCGTACCAATGGATGTAGACCCATCACTCTCAAGGTTCAGACAGAATAGACCTCAACCAATAAATGGTAATGGTGAGAGGATCCATCAAGGGGCCTATCCAAGAGCCTCTCGTCCAAATATTGCCAAACCGAGTGGCTTTTCCAACCGAAACACCACCCAGACCTTCAGAAAACAGGTATCCTCTAAGTAGGGAAAGGCCAGAGAAAAGACCGCATGGGAGTGACCAGCAGGCGTTACAAAAGGTACAAAGGATAAACAACCTTACCCAGGAACAGGAAGAGCCTGAGGGAGAATATTGGAGTAAGGCCGGATATGAAAATTATTACCAGAGCGAGGGTTACGAAGAATGTAACCCAGCTGAATACCAAGACGAAACAAATAACGATGTGAATTTTTTAGGACAAAATCCCTCTTGCCCTATATCGAACGGACAATCGGGGGAAGAGGTATAAAATTCCTTATTGACACTGGTGCTGCGAAGAGCTACATAAAACAACTTAACGACCTAAGGGGAATCAAACCCACAAACCATACATTTACGGTCAAATCTATCAACGGCACCACTAAAACCGACAAATATTGTACGATCAACAGTTTTGATAAAAATACTAAAATCTTTATTCTACCCAGCTTGGACACCTTCGACGGTATCATAGGTTTCGACTTATTAACGGAAGTGAACGGTAAAAAAGATTGTAAAGGTGGACTTCTTACTTATGACGGTGGACAGGAAAGACTCTATCATCACTATTGTCCGGATGTTAATAAACTAATAGAAGCGAATGTGAGCGAGTTGGATATTCCCACACTATTGCAACAATACGCTAAAGTTTTCGCGGAACCCAACGAAGCTCTACCCTACAACACCAATATTATAGGAACAATAAGGACCACCGATGACCTTCCAGTTTACTCAAGGAGCTACCCATACCCTATAGCTTCAGCCGAGTTTGTCAATAAAGAGATTTCGATTCTCTTACGTGACGGCATAATAAGACCATCCCATTCTCCTTATAATAATCCAATTTGGGTTGTAAGTAAGAAGGGCGTCGATGAGGATGGTAACAAGAAGTCCAGACTCGTGATTGACTTTAGGAAACTGAACAACAAAACATTGAGTGACAAGTACCCGACTCCGGACACGTCAGTAATTCTGGCTAACATTGGAAATGCCAGGTTCTTTTCAACAGTAGACCTCAAGTCCGGCTTCCACCAAATTAAGCTAGCTGAAAAGAGCAAGTATGAGTTCTATAGACTCCCCTTTGGCCTAAAAAATGCTCCCAGCATTTTTCAGAGGGCCATTGATGACGTATTGAGAGAAGAAATCGGTAAAATATGCCACGTCTATGTAGACGATGTCATAATTTTTTCAGAAAGTGCTGAGCAACATTTAAAGGACATAGACCCAGTACTACATAAACTTTACGCTGCTAATATGCGAGTGTCTGCCGACAAGTCCAAATTCTTTCAAGAAAGTGTCGAGTTTCTAGGCTTTACAGTATCCAAAGAGGGTATCAAGACATGCCCCGATAAGGTCAGGGATATTTTGGATTTCGCTGTCCCCAAATCCTTAAGAGCCTTACGATCGTTCCTTGGGTTGGCTGGCTATTACAGACGATTCGTAAAGGACTACGCTGCGATTACAAAGCCCCTAACAAAATACCTACGAGGGGAAAATGGAAATATCGGTGCTAACCAATCTCGGAAAATAGAAATAACCTTAGACGAAGAAGCTCTTAACGCATTTGGTAGAATTAAGAAGATTCTTGCATCAGAAGATGTGCTGCTCCTTTACCCTGACTACAAGCAACCCTTTGACCTGACAACGGACGCCTCTTCACATGCCATAGGCGCCGTTTTGTCACAAAACGGCAGACCTATCACCATGATCTCGAGAACTCTGTCTCCGCCAGAAGAAATCTATGCGACCAATGAAAGAGAGCTCTTGGCGATTGTATGGGCCCTACAAAAACTGCGTAACTATTTGTACGGCGTAAAACACTTGAACATCTATACAAATCATCAACCACTCACCTTTGCTTTGTCCGACAAAAATACAAATGCAAAGATGAAAAGATGGCGCGCTTTTGTTGAGGAGTATTCACCAAAGTTCCACTACAAACCAGGCAAGGAAAACTTTGTCGCCGATGCACTTTCCCGGTAACACATAAATGCACTGGATCACGAGGTAGGCACAGAAAGTATGGCCACCAACAGCGAGTTGTCACTTACTCAAGCAATACCTACAGTAAGAAACCCCATTAATTGTTTTCAAACTCAGATTATTTTAGAAGAAGGCGGCAAATTACCGGTTAGCACGTCAATCCTCTTTAGGACACGAGTGAGGCATCGAATATCTTTTAGTAACCTACGGGATTTACTGAAATCCATGAAACAATGTGTTAATCCAAACGTTGTTAACGGGTTGCTATGCGAACTCCCCACTTTGGCACTAATCCAAAACGAGCTTACCACATCTTTTCCAGGGGTGAAGTTCCGCCATACCACAAAACAGGTTATCGACGTTTTCAATATGGAAGACCAAAGAGAAATCCTCCAAACTGAACATAATCGTGCTCATAGATCCTGTCGCGAAAATGAACAGCAAGTCTTAGAAAATTACTACTTTCCTGACTTAAGGAAAATCTTAAAAGAAATAGTTTCAAATTGCAAAATATGTAAGGAAGCAAAATACCAACGACACCCCCAAAACCTGAAATAGGATCAACTCCCATACCTTCGTACCCAGGAGAAATCCTTCACGTTGACATTTATTCAACAGACAAAACATATTTTCTCACAACAATAGATAAATTCTCTAAATTCGCAATAGTTTTTCCAATAAAATCTAGAGCCTTAGTAGACATTAAGGAACCAATCTATGAACTCCTCAACTTTTACAAAAACACAAGAGTTCTAGTTTGCGATAACGAGAGGTCACTGAATTCGGAAACTATTAGAGCAATTCTAAAAAATCACTTCGGAGTCACTATCTACGCCACACCACCGGCTCACAGTACGACTAACGGCTAGGTGGAAAGGTTCCACAGTACACTCACGGAAATTGCACGCTGCCAAAGGCTAGAGACTTGCATTTCCGACACGGTCGAATTAATTTTGCTAGCAACGGCAAAATACAGCCGCACTGTCCATTCCGTAACAGACAGGAAACCCATAGATATCATCCATGCAACGCCGGACGAATTGGTTAACGAAATAAGGGGCAGACTTATACGTACCTAAAAAAATGACTTAAAAAGGCACAACATAAAAATACAAACAAGACAATATAAACCAGGCGAAAAAGTTTTTGTAAAGACCAATAGGAGAATAGGAAACAAATTCACTAAACTTTACATCGAAAAAACTGTCCAGAGCGATTTGGGTACCTTTGTTTTAATCGACGGACGTAAGGTTCACAAAACCAATCTAAAACACTGAAATTTCTCCTGTCTTCTTACGGTAACTCTGCTCTTGATAATGGGCCATTGGGCTAACGCGAGGATATTCAACTATACCAGCTCCCACTACATCTCGATAACAACAGGAAAAGTAGGCCTCCACGAGCGTTATGAGTTTTTACTCAACAGGACAAACTTGTCAGAATTCGAAGTGATAGCCGAAGAGACGGACATAATATTAGAACAATTTCAACTTTCCCTCGCCAGGCAACTTTTCCGAAATGACGCTAATGAAATACTAAAACTACTAGACGAGGTCAGGATACATAGTCGACATGCGCGGGGTATTAACATCTTGGGTACTGCATTAAAGTACGTAACCGGGACTCCAGACTTTGACGACTTTCAAACAATTGAGACCAGAGCCGAAGCCCTAATAGAAGCAAACGAACAGCAGGCAGAGGTTAATTTAGTCACGCAAAAGCAGATTAACGAATTGACGGTGAATGCAACAGAGAATACATCCCACTTTATAATTGCAAGGAAGCCATAATAGCAAACTTCTGCCAACCCCTGAAGGAAAGTCCCTGTGTACGACAACTACTTAACCAACACTTCGCAAAATGCAAATCAAAATCCGCCGATCACGTGCCATTGAGGAGATCGACGACGGCGTAATTCTGATTAATGACCAACCTGAGGTAATACAAAACGGAAATTTGACAAGATTGACTAGAGGAATTTTTTAATAATATTTAAAGGCAATATTACGATAAACAGCACTATTTATAGCAACTGGAATGAAGTAATGCGTTCACATCCCAAAGCGGTACCCGCACAGCACGTTAGCCTTACCGAACACATCGAGTTATTATCGCTTCCACACCTACAGAGGATTAATATAAAAAACCTGAGGCACATAGCACACCTAAGGAGTCTTATTGATACCCGCTCCATACAATCAGGAAGCGCCTTGCTCTTAATCCTATTAGCCATAGCTACCTGCACAGCAATATCTCTGAGAAGACGACAGAGAAATAAGGTAGCACTGAAGAATGTCATAAAAGAAGCCGGGGACGCCTTCACTTCAAGAGGGGGAGTAGTTAACACAATAACCACTCATCCGGCCAAAACACCGCTCCCACGGGAATTTGCTGACAGCGCGTCTATAACTTTGCACGCAACACCAAATAAGAATCCGATATCGCAATAATTTAACCGGTCAAAATACCGTTCTCATGGATTTTGCTGACCGATCACTTACAGTCTTGCGCGTGACAACAACAAAGCGAATACAGGGCAATAAGCGGAATTGGTTCAACAACTGCTAGTGCAAGCAACTAAGAAGTCACGCGGCTAACAACGTGCAGTAGCTGAAGTTAGGACAAGTAGTGTAGGTATTTAGACGCTAACGTCGCTCGTATGTAATCAGTCATAATAACTCCTCCGCTGAGACCGGCTGCCCTTGTACTAACAAGGGAAATAAAATTTTTAATAAACAACTCCGCTTGTTTAAATTATATATTTACAAATACTATGCAAAAAAAAACGAATTAGGTCTTACATCTAAATTTCCCATGTATTTTCTTAGGGTAAATTCACAATAGTGCAGTTTTTTCACTTCCCAACACTACATATCAGGTCGGATATCATTTAACCGTTTTTGTTGCTGTACATGTATTTTGTTATCCTAACTAGTCTTCTTTTGCAACTAGGGTACAAGGAAATAGGTTAAATATATATGGCTTACGAGGAAAATCCTAATTTTTATGACATGTCAGAATGCCAAATAATCAGAAATGACGTTCCAAATGCTCTTTACACTTATTTTTCGTTTATTTATTAGCATATGTTAGGCACACAATATACAAATGTATGTATGTATGTATTTGTCTACATGTGCCGATAAAAATAATAGCAAAATATATTGACAAGTTTTGCACAATTTTGTCTTTGTTTACGACGGCAGCGTAAATATTTTTCTAACTGCCCCAATACATGTGTACATATACACACGCATACAGATGCAACCGCGAATTATTCCGGTTCACCTATTTCCCGCCGGATAATTCCTTTTGTTAATTATTCCGTTTTACCTTTTTTCCAATAAAATTGCGGTTGACGGCAACCGAACACTTTTTCTAACTTCACTTAGTCTCAGGATCTCTGAAGCGACACACGTCGACTACCACTTCACACCACAAGGTAAAGCCATTATTGTGATCACACATAACTCAATATATATATGTACATATATACATTTGATTAAATTCTACTGGAATTAACAAACACCAAATCTTTCTTTTATTTAAAAATTCCAATTGTGCGTCTGGACTGCCCCCTTGGGAGACACGGTACACAACTGTACATGGTCCATCTACGCCGAGATTTGAATATACAGTCCACACCTTTACACAAAGCCGCATAGCCGCAGGAAAATTGTATACAAAGCCGCACAATATACAACGTTTTATGTTTCAATTACACTGCTTATAACACGTTAATCATTTTTTGTGAAACATCGCGTTACAAGGCAAGTAATGTTTTTTTTGTGAAAACGAAAGAGTGCTCCACTTAAGAAAACTAAATTAGATAGAAACTGTGCTAATTCCATTTGCCTGCGACCGGCAACAACAACTAACGTTCGTGCAAACGCGCGCAGCACAGTGAACAGTGGTACTGTATTGCAACAGTTCAATCCACCAATTTTAAATTTAAAGTTGTTTTTGGATTTTCACACTTATTCACTTTAAAGTAAATCTGTATCACTTTCTTTGGTTCAATACTGCATAGCATATTTGTTAATTTGCAAGTCACCAGTTCACTGGTTCGAGAAACATTACTTCTATTGCACACTATTGCGTTTTCACATAATCACATTTCAGCCTTTGTTGTTATTTTGTATATATAACCATCAAGTAAATCACAATATTACTGGTACATGATTAAGTACCTACGTTACTTGTTAAAGCACATACATATATACGTCGACACATTTGGGTGGCAAGTGTTGTTTTTGCATCAATTGCCATTTCAGAATTGGGTGGGAAGTCTTCTTTTTTGCATCAAATGCCATTTCACATTTGGGTGGGAAGTGTTTTTTTTGCATCAAATTTAAAAAAAATAACAAACTTTACTGAAATTAAAAAAATCGCTAAATAAAGAAACATACATATGTATATAAATTTATTGGCAATTGTCATTTTGCGGAACTTTTTTTTCTAGCAATATCAGAGTTAGGTAGAATTTAATAACTCTTAACTTCACAATGGATTCATACATCTGTTTGGCAGAATCTGTTGCAGAGTTCGATGCTGACTTCAACAGTACTCCTGCCTCAGAACAAAACAAGCACGGTCTTGCTATCCAGCAGGACGAATTGAAAGTATTATGGGAGAAAACGAAAGTAGCGTACGATACGCTCACGAACTCAGAAGGTTTCACTAAGGAAGATATTAGGGCTATTGAAAAGAAATATAGATTATGTTTACCGACATATGTTAAGTGCATGTCTGATATGGCTACTCAAGCAGAAGCATTATCAAAAGTAGGAAAGGATGTAGAGCAGCAGTCCATCTGCGAACACAATATCCACCTTTCACCGTTTGATACAGACGTGTTCAAGGGCGACTATCTTTCATGGCCGACATTCGTGATATGTTTATGGCCATCTACATCCTAAATAAGCGCCTCACCCAGGTCGAGAAACTATTTCATCTCAACCATAAGACACAACGGGAGGCCAAAGAAATCGTAAGAAAGTGCCCACTTACTAATGAAGGCTTTACTACTGCGTGGAAAAACTTGTGTGAACGCTATGAAAACAAGCGTATTTTAGTTAACACACAACTAAAACTATTGTTTAACTAAAAGGCAATAGAGTTTGAGTGTGGTAGCTCAATAAAAAGTTTGCAGCGGGAGATAAACAATTGCTTATCAGCCCTGAAGAGTCATCAAATTGACATATCAAATGGGGACGCAATTGTAGTTTATCTTTGCTCGACGAAGCTGCCTGATAGCACACTGGCTCTATGGGAACACACCAAAGACCATAAAAATTACATACCCAAATGGGAAGATATGGACAAGTTTCTGTCCAATAGGTTTCAGACCCTTGAGACATTGTCAGGGTTGAAGGATGGTAAAGCAGTGAGAGTGCCAAAGCCGCCGCAAATCACACGTCATCCTTTCGAAACCCCGACACACCTACAAACAGATTAAAATTTTTGAAGGAAAATACTTGTTGCCTGACATACTGTGTCAAGAGCACAAGTGCTTACTACTGCAATACGTGTAACTGGCGACATCACACGCTTCTGCATCTATATGCAATTCAGCCAAAGGCAACGACGCGTTGGATGTCTTCGAGGCCTGCCGATGATTCTCCATCGACATCGAGGCAGGCGCAAGCACAACGTGATTCCGATAAAGCAACTGAAAATGCAAACAGAAATGTTAAGTCCTGCTTTGCGAATACAAATACAGGTGTGCTATTAGGAACAGCTCGCGTAAATATACGTCTCAATGGCACAGATGAGCACGGATTGATTCTGGTTCTGAGTGTTCCTTTATTAAAGAGAGGCTCAAACGCAGAATCAATCTATCTGCAAAAAAGATGCATGCCCAAGTTTCGGGCATCACAAATTCGGTAAATGCCCAGTTTAAGGAAGCATGTAACATACAATTGCGGTCCCCCGTTGACCCGTTGCTTAGCTTGACTGCAACTGTCCTGGTTTTACCACACTAACGGGAAATCTCATTAGATGTTTTTTATGTATTCTATACAATTTATTTTAAATGTTTTCATATTGTGATAATTTTTTATACATTCTGCCAAGGCGTTAAATATTTGAAACCCCTGATAGAAAAGCGAGTTCTGTGCTGCTCTGGCACTCTGGAATTTTATTCTAAAATCGTTTAGGTTTCTGAGTTCAAACTTTTGAACATCCTTTACATATTCAACTTTATCTGTTAGATATGACGAGGCATCACTGTTCCTGAATTTAAATACCGTCAATAACGGAAATATTTAGCCACTTCAACATCTCATGCATAATTTCAACCGGGGTGTAGATACTACATTTAAATATATATCTCATTCCTTTGTTCTGAAGATTTTGTAGTATATTTGCCTTTGATTACAATATGTATATAGGACGGTGGAACAGTATTCAAAATGTGGTTTTATGATTACATTATAAATATTTATTGCAGTCATTGTATCGACTTTACTACGTATTCTTTTGAAGAAACCAATCTTTTTTCCAATTTTTGTACATATTTATTGAAAGGTATTAGCTGCGTACCATCACGGACGTGTTTTATTTGCGCTCCGCGATATTGGTGTTTCATATGCAAAACGTATACTTGTTATTAATCGAAATTTAATAAACAATTTGATATGCTCGAGAAAGTGACTCTATTAAAGTATAAAGTGCGAATACATGCAAAATGCCTTGTTTATGTGGGCAAAAGGTTGACCGCAACCAAGCCAAAGTTCAATGTGCTAAATGCAATGAACTATTTCATTTGGATTGTGCCAGTGTCTCAGCAGCTGATTTAGAGTTCTTGCTCAGCTCTAATAATAAGTTTTTTTGCAAGGGTTGTGCGGTTATTCGCCGAAGGTCTATTCGCTCCCCTCCTCCCTCAATTTGTGAGATAGTGAGTGAAGTTTCTAACAGTGCAACGAAGGCTACTTCAACTAGTACGAGCGTAAATATGTCAACCCTCAAAGACGTGCCTATGACAGCTGTAACAAAAAAGTTTGGTGAAACAGGCAATACTAATATTGAGAGTTCAGCAATTTCACTAAAAACTGTTTTGGTAGAAATTTCTGCTCTCAAATCTGAATATGACCGTGCGTTTGCCGTGATAAGTGAGCTGCGGGCAGATAAACAGTTGCTGATAGCAAAAACTGAAGACTTACGCGCGGAGTTGAAAACGATGCAGCTCAACCAATCGAAAGAGATCTCCTCGGCCCTTGCGCTGCTTATGGCTGAGGTAAATGACATGCGTGCGTGTGTAACTGCTTGTGTTTGTCATAAGAAAAAGCAACGTGCAAACACAATAACAAAGCATCAGACTACCATGCGCTCACACGCTCCGGTGACGATTGCATTATCACATTCTTCGGCTCCTGCTAATACTGCTACTAACTACTCTCGCTCTGCTGATAATGATCGATCTAATGCTACTGATCGCCTACCTGCCGCGATGCCGAATGATAAAGGTAACACTGTCGCTGCTGTATGCTCACATGCTGCTGTGACGACTGCGTTATCACATTCTCATGCCCCTGCTAATACTGCTACTAACTGCTCTCGCTCTGCTGATACTGATCGATCTAATGTTACTGATCGCCCTCATGCCGTTGTGCCGAATGACAAAGGTGACACTGTCGCTGCTATGCGTATGCTGCCGATTGAGCAATGTCTCTCGTCTGCTGCTTCCTATCCTGTTACGTCGGATGTTGGCGCTACTGTTAATGTTAATGCTGAAGCTTTTATGCCTTTGACTTATGCTAATGTTGCTGGCTCATCTGTATTTTCTGCCTCAAATAATACTACTACTGCCAATGTTCTTGGTGACAAACGCCCCAGTAAGAAATCAAAGAGTATTGTTGGATGTAATACGAGTAGTGAACTTGAGTTTGCCCATAGGATAAAATGGCTACATCTATCGTCATTTAAGAACTCGGTCACGTCTGACAATGTTGTCACATATGTTTCGAAACATGCGTCTATTGATCGTAATTTTATTTCCTGTTATATGCTCGTAAAAAAAGATGTTGCTGTAAAAACTTTAAAGCGAATCAATTTCAAGATCGGAGTACCGTCTATATATTTTGAGACTCTCTTGAATTCAGCGATTTGGCCTGCTGATGTTACTGTACGTCCGTTTAAGTTTTTCAAAACGAGGGTGCTATAACTGCTCTCGTCTCCAATTATCATAATGACAGTTTTTGTATTCTTGGTGACTTCAACTTACCTAATATTGAATGGTCACATGGCGATCATTATGGTTTAACCCCTAATAATATTAATAGCTTTCCGGAGTTGTACTTAGTAGATAACTTTTTAAGTTTTAATCTTATTCAAATTAATAGTTTTGCAAACAAGCTCTCTAGAATTCTTGATCTTATTTTTATTAATGATAACCTGCACTTTTCACTTAGTGAATGTCTTGATCCCTTATCGTGTTCTGGCTATCATCACATACCGCTTATTATTAATCTAAAATCTTACAGATTTAAAAGTATTGGGGGCGATAATAAATCTAATAATTTTTGCTTTAAAAGTTGTAATTTCTACAGTGTGAATAAAGCAATTTCTTTGATAGATTGGGACTCAATTTTTGCTGGAATTAAGGTTTCGGATTGTTTTGACACTTTTAAATCCAAGATTAATGAAATTTGCTACAGATATGTACCCCGTAATAATGCGAAACACTACAAAATTCCATGGCATACAAAAAGATTAACAAAGCTTAAGAATTTGAGAAATAAATTTTTTAAAAAGTTTAAAGTATCAGGAGCTTTAGTATATAAATACAAATATCTTCATTACTCCAAAAAGTTTAAGGCTTTAAGTAAAACGCTTCAGCAAAACTATGTTCGTAAGTTCGAAATTGAAATCAAATTAAATCCAAAGGCTTTTTGGCGTTATGTGAAATCCAAAAAGTCCTGTTCTAGTATTCCCTCGGATGTATTTTACAATGGAGAATATGCCTCCTCAACTCAAGACGCTGCTGATCTCTTCGCGAAATTTTTTAGTTCAAATTTTGATCCTGGGTCTGAAGCAATAATGGTTGACACTTGTAACGTCAACTCTGCTATTAATTTTGGGTCTTTATCGCTTGTCATTGATGATGTTTGTGAAGGCATTCAGAAAATCAAAAGCTCCTGGCTAGTTGATGTTGATGGGTTTTCATCTCATCTTTTCAAGAAATGTTCGGCCTTGGCCTATCCACTTTTGCTAATTTTTAATAAATCCTTAGGTTGCGGTGAATTCATAGACGCCTGGAAGGTTACAAGTATCACACCTGTATTTAAAAGTGGTAATAAATGTGATATTTCTAATTATAGGCCTATTTCGAAACTTTCTACAACATCAAAATTATTTGAATATATCATCAAACAGAAATTATATTTCGCAGTAAAGCGCTGTATTTCTAATAACCAGCATGGCTTCATGGCTGGTAGATCAACCGTCACCAATCTTGCTGTTTTTTCTGAATATTGTACGTCTGCCTTCAATAATAGACTTCAAGTAGATACTGTGTATACGGATTTTTCCAAGGCGTTTGATAGAGTTAGTCACTCGATTTTAGTTTCTAAACTGTTTAGTTTTGGGTTTCACTCCATTTTCTTAAAATGGGTTAAGTCGTATCTCTCTCGTCGTAAATGTGTAGTTGTTGTCGACGACAACTCTTCGCATTCTTTTATAGCTACTTCCGGTGTTCCTCAGGGGAGTATTTTGGGCCCATTGCTATTTATAATTTTTATTAATGATATTTCTGAATGTTTTCACTTCTCTAACTTCCTCCTGTATGCAGATGATTTGAAAATATTTAACACAATCTCAAGCCTTTCGGATTCTTTCAAGCTCCAGCTGGATCTTAATAATGTTGTGGCGTGGTGTGATCGGAATCGACTTCATTTAAACATTAAGAAATGCTCTCATCTGTCGTTTTCAAAGTCTAGGGAAGTTATTTCTACCTCGTATTTTGTTAACAATTCCCGACTCACTACTTTGAGTGAGGTCTCGGACTTAGGAGTAATTTTTGATTCGAAATTTACGTTTCTCAATCACTTAAATTTCATCATCGCCAAGTCTTATTCTACCTTTGCTTTCATTCGTCGTTTTGGTGCTGATTTTACTTGCCCATACACTTTAAAGGTACTATTTACTTCGCTTGTGCGATCTAAGTTAGAATATGCAGTATTTATATGGAGGCCATATCACCGTTGTCACATTAATAGACTAGAAACCATTCAGAAGAAGTTTCTGCGTTTTGCTCTTAGATCATTATTCTTCTCTGATCCGATTCCATTGTATAGTTCAAGATGTGCATTGATAAACTTAAAATCTTTAGAAATTAGGAGCAGAATACTTTCAATCTGCTTTGTTTTTGATGTTGTAAGTGCAGTAATCGACTCTCCAGCTCTTCTAGAGCGTATTTACTTCCATATTCCTCAAATAAACTTGAGGAGTAATGATTTGTTCTTCTTGGAGCGTGCCAGGACTGTTTATGCTTCTTATGCACCTTTTCTTAGAACTTTGAAAGAATTTAATCAAGTCTCAAATTCTCTCGCTTTTGATTTTTCGTTAACTAAGCAAAATTTCAAGCTATTATTAAATGAATTAATTAGATAAACCTTATTTTGCAAAACTATTTGTATTCCCATAGTCTTGTATAGTCTGTAAGAAATCCTGTATTTTTTAGACTGAATAAATAAATAAATAAATAAATATGTTCATCGAATTTCATATTTTTGTCTATTATAATACCTAAATATTTTATTTTGTCCACCTTCTCAATAACAATGTTATTTATTTTTAATTAAATTTCACTACTCATATTTATTTCCATTATCTTCGTTTTCTGTCCATTTAGCTTTAGTTTAATGCTGAATGTCATACATTAACTTTCTTTCACATTCAGTTTCAGTTTTTCCTTCTGCATATATCAGAGTATCATCTGCATACATTACAATCTTACAGTATTTTAATACACTTTCCATATCATTTATATAAATAATAAAGAGCAAAGCACCTAGGATTGATTCTTGTGGTACCCCTATCTCTACATTTTGAAAGCCTGATATGAATCCATTCACCTTGGTTCTTTGAGTCCTTTCAGAAAGATAGGAATTAAGCCACTTCAGTTCAATATTGTTTACTCCATACCTTTTTAGTTTGTTTTCCAATATTTCTCTATCTATTGTCTTGAAAGAAAAACGTCTTGAGGACGGTTGGATTATAACCGGTAATACCGTTACTACAAATACACAAAGAAGTATAATTTCATACTTCAGCGAAGTTGCGCTGGATAAGCAACTTACAGCATTCTGGGAGTTAGAAGATTTACCCAAAACCAAAAGCCTCAATGAAGATGACAAATATTGCTCAGAACTTTATAAAAAGACCACTATCAGAACTAATGAGGGGAAATACATAGTCTCGCTACCATTCCGACAGGAATTTCCAGTAACCATACAACTAGGCCCCGGAATGAGACACGGATAGCCAAGGATCCCGTCCTGCAAAAAGAGTACAATAGGGTATTAGCAGAGTATGAGACTCATGTGACAATTATTTCCTTACAAATTATTATTGGTTATTTACTAAGTAGTGAATATGAAAACAAAACTACCATAAACATTCTTTTCTTAAAACCTAAGCAGCTTGGTTTTACCTTGAATATGATGGCAAATGCAGGTTTTACGTATATTTCCCTCGTGTCATGTTCCCAAAAATTTTCCAAAATGTGTGGTGAACAGCCAGATTCAGGCAAAGCAGCGTGTTACACTCCAGTCTATTAAGAAAGAATTTAAAACAAATTAGTCTCAAAACAAAAAACAAACAAAAAGAAACAACCACCTTTTGCTTCCGCTCATTATCCGCTATCTTCGGATGGCATACCCACCATGCGCACGTAGATGCATATCGATATACATATATACTTACTTATTTACGTAAAAAGCTTCGAAATTCATGTACACAGTATTATTTTATTATTATTATATATCAATACCACTCACCATCGAATTTATCCACAGCCACCTGCTCTTCTCCGCCGTACACCTGTATGCGTCCACGATTGCAATAATGGCGATTTATGCATATGGTACGACACGCACTGTTAGCCAGCTGCACATAGAGATTTTCGCCAACCTCCAAATTAGGTGTTCCAACCACGTATTTTGACATTATTTTTGTCATTTTGCAATGCGCGCACTAACAACTTATTTTTTCACAACTTTTTAATTAATTAAAAATTTTTACCACTATTTTCCTAATTGGAAAATATGTAAAATATTTTTACATCTGATCCGTGCTGAACTTCACGTATAAATAAAATTTGTTTAACAGATTAATAAACTGATGCGCCCTGTGGTCAGCAAGTTATGCACAATGACATGCAAACTGTTTGTGGGTAGTAGGTCAGATTGCTGGATGGCCAGATTGCTGGATCTCAGACTGATCTATCTCCCCACCATCAAATAACTCATGTACAAAAAACAAAAAAAAAAGAGAATGTTGAGCCATTTCATGGTGGGGGGCACTGTCCGCGATTAAAAAAATGCAAGCATATGTAGTTCATATTAGTTTTTATTTGTTGCGATTTTTTTAAACACCCTATGCAGTTAGGTGCTAGGTCACTACACTGACCAGCTGACCAGCCCATCACGTGGTTTTACGATGTATGCAAATATATCGTAATGCCATATACGTTCTCAACTGTGGAACATACCCAAGTCAACTACCTTTAATTTAGACACCATTTACCGATGGGGGGCGCAAGTGTGCCATTTTTACAGTAGGTTATGAAAGTTTATGGACACTTGCATAAATACACCAAATATATAATAAATAGATACATTCATATATAAATGCATAAATACATCAAATTTACAATCAAATACATACATATATGTATAAATTTTTGATGAAAGTTTATGGACACTTGGCGCATAAATACACCAAATATATAATAAATAGATACATACATATATAAATACATAAATACATCAAATTTACAATAAAATACATACATATATGTATTAATTTTTTGTCATGTCATAATTTCATAAAATAAAATCTTTTTTGTGGTTTTAATTTTTTCTTCCTTGGTTATTTTTTGTCTGGTACTAATCCACCACTACTGTGCCTACTGTCTGTCGGCTTTTCACAAGCAGGAAATATGCAGCAGTGTCGGTCGCTGCCCCCGATGCAACGAAAAGCTGCACACAACATTGCAGCTCCAGTTTGAAGACAACCGTCGGTCGACGATCCCGCCAGCCGAGGATGACGATGATCGATCCGATGTATTATCGATCAATCTGACCGGCCAAATGAAGTCGTGGGCGCAACAGGTAGAGGAAGCCGATAAAGAAGAAGAGGAAGCTTCGGTGACCCAGGTGGTCCCACTTTCAGCGGGTGGCGGCTTGGAAACCCGTACTTTCCGACCTTCACTACATCATGAACGGCGAAGGCGCGGTCCTTTGCGACTGCCCAGGCAGCGCGGCTTTGTATCCCGTCCATTCAGACCGCCTGCCCAGAAACGAAACGGCGAACGACTGGCGTGGGTTCCCACCCTTCCCGACCAGCTCAGCATCAGCAAATGGATGGATGGCTCGACAGCACGACCACCCCTCTCATCAGGGCATTTGAGGCTCCTCTACGGTGATAGTAAAGATAGAGGCTGGCTGCCGCCTGCATTTAGTGCGGGCCTTAGTGGACCCGTGTGCGCCCAGCACCCTGATATCGGGCGAATTGGCGCGAACGCTCAGACTCGAGCAAATGAACGCAGGTCGTGGGGCGACATGCTCACTTTTATTAAATGGGAGACACGGCGTCGCGAAGAAAATTACGGCCCAAGCCATCGTGGTCGATGGCTGCCACCGCATGAGTCCGCGAACGAACCTCAACACTAGAGTTCTACGTGGCGGCTCCGGTGCGACCGAGGTTGGGCGTCGACATTCATGCGCAAATCATGCTAAGCGGCACCCCACCTGCATCAACCGGCGGCTTGTTGGCCCAATCAACCATATTTGGGTTGATGCTCTCTGGAGCCCAACAAAAATGATCTAATAGATATTAATTCATCCTATACTTTTACATACTTATACTTATTTAAAAATAAAGTTCACCAAAGTTGCGAAAAAAAGCCCACGTATGTTCTTCCTTAATGTTTCTTTCTTCTACCGTCCTTCCAAGTAGAGCACAGGATACGATGACGGAGGAACACGGAGCGACGCAAGGAAACAACAAGCAAGCGGCTCATTAAAAACAAACCGAAAAATATTTTTTAATCAAACATGTGATGTGGTGTGAACTGGTCGTTGGATGATGTTGACTCTCAGGATTTTGCTTACCGCAAGGGAGCCACCATGTTTACGACGGCAGCGTAAATATTTTTACATATACACACGCATACAGATGCAACCGCTAATTACTCCGGTTCACCTATTTCCCGCCGGATAAATTCTTTTGTAAATTATTCCGTTTTACCTTTTTTTCAATAAAATTGCAGTTGACGAACATTTTTTCTAACTTCACTTAGTCTCAGGATCTCTGAAGCGACACATCACAAGCTAAAGCCATTATTGTGATCACACATAACTCACACGATACACAACCGTACAGTCTTTCTTTATTTAATTTGACTTATTTCTTTAAAAAAATAGTTATTTTATATATTTTATGAGAAACTCCTGCTACGGCACTTAAAAAAATCATAAATAAGCAAAAAGTGTTAAGTTTGAGTGACCATTTTACTTCCGATAAAAACCCAATAAAACTGGATTGCGCGACACCTAACGAGGACGGTGATACCCAGCAAGGAACTGCTTGCTTAGCAAGAGGTTGTGCTCCTTAGCTCAGAGCAGATTCACCATCACCGTGCGGAGTGCGGCGTTCTCGGAGGTCTGCAGCTTCATCCACTGTGCCCTACTGGTTCCCGGCGACTACATTATTATTATATTATTATCGGCCGGGAAATCACCTTGTGTGTTGCCAACAATGCTTCTTTGTCTTTACCCAAGGTGTTGCCGGCGAGAGATTTGAGGACATTGTTGGGGCTCTGTACTTTATTGGCGACTGCGGTAGTGTGCGTAGAGAAGGAGAGAACACTGTCAAATGTAATCCCCAGAATGCTCGGTGATTAACACTCGGAATGGGGGAGCCATCGATATGGATATCAAGATCCAGCCTGACAGCGGCAGGTTTCTGCCTGTGAAGAAACATGCAAGGTCGGAGAGATATCCGTTCACTTTCGAACACAGGTCATCAATCATATTGCCGGTGGCCATTATCGAGCAATCATTGGCATATGAGGCTTAGGTGACTTCCTCTGCGGGTTGAAGGAGCTTGGAGATATAGTAGTTAGACAAGAGTGGAGACAGGACGCCACCCTGCGGTAGCCCTTATTTAATTCTCATGCGCTAGCACAGCCGCTCCAGCCGCGAAATCTGGTTGCATCTCGACAAACCCCTTTGCGGAACTTCTGCTCGCCTTTGCAATCGTCGGTGGGTCTAGGAAGAACTATGAAGGCATTTTCGGTGAACTCCGCGAACCTGACCCAGTCAGCCTTTTTAAAGTTGATATAGGTCCGGTGGTCCGCGGAGACAAAGTTAGCAGTCCTGTCAATCGAGATGGTTATGGGTAGGTGGTCTGATACAAGCGATTGTATAGCCACTTATGCTATTTATCAGACCTGCGCTAGCTTTTGTTAGGTCAGACGAGCTCCTGCAACTATCCATAATCCTGGTGGAGGCGTCATCGTTCATCGTGCAGAATGTCGAATCGTCTATCTGCTCTGCCCAATAAGTTCCCCTACGATCAGCTGGTAGGCTTGAGTTGCTCATGATAGCCGTTGCAACTCAAGAAGGTTGAGTTGCTGTGCAGTTTCGTTTTCTGGATCGCAGCTTGTTTGGCTCGGGTGATGTTGTCTACCTGGTCCCTGCTGCACATGCAGTGGCACATTAGGCTGCCTTGAGGTGTTGTTTGGCAGCGCCACTATGGGCGTGCGCGGCTGCTGAGCTCTACAGCAGGAAGCCAGGTAGCCATCCGACCAGTCACGAGTAGGGCGCACACCAGAACACACACGAAAGTGGCACCAGCGTTGGCATAAGTTGCACTTGACTGGTGCCGCATTCCGGTATATCCTGGTCTGACACACGGAGCAGACGGTGTGGGGCTTCTGGCTAGTCCCCACACCAGGGGCGCAGCTGGCTGGAGGAGAGGAGCGGTAATTTTGTAGTTTTGTGCTCCTTTGAACCGTGGGGGTTCTATCGGCACTAGGCACTGGTGAACTGGGTGCGGCTAAGGGGGCCGTAGAAGCTATGGGCGCCGTAGGACGCAAACAACATCGGGCCACATAATTTGTGGACCACTCCTTGTGGGCTAACCGTCGCACGATTTATGCCTTACCAAGGTGAAATTCGGATGGAGCCTTTTCTGGCAGACGCAGCAAATATAGGTTTCTGGTCCAGGGTTTCGCTCGATGGCAGCCCTGAGCACAAGGATGTGAAGCAACCCTGCTGCTATAGGCTGCTCCAGAGGAGACAAACGACTTATGGGGTAGGGCGATCCAAACAGTCCTTGGCCGGGTGAAATCCGGTCATTCCGGAACGTAGAACGGACTTTAATAGGAATGTATGTACGTAGTAGTTTATGGCTGTTGCGTCCAATAAAGATCGCTCCGAGTTACATCGACGTATCGATGTTAGATTCAAAACATCGCTGCTTTGGCAAGAATCTTGTAAAAAATGCCTGACCATATCGAAAGTTAGTAATCGATTGGGCATACACACATTCCTGGAAACGATGAGAAAAAGGCAATTCATACAGTTTCTTCCTCTGCACTGATGTATACATCAAAGAAAATTTGAGACCAATGTTAGCTGTGAATCTAGTTTTAGGTGAGACTGGGATGTAACTGGGATGGAAACCTTTAACTTATTCTGGCGATAGCAAACATATTAGACATAAGATTAAAATTAAAACATATAAAAACTGTCTTGGCTAAAAATAAAACAATTTTTAATATGAATGATTTTATAAGATCTTTTGATATTTGGACATATAATAAACATTTACAGACTGATTCTCGTACTCGAAACGATCCTTCGTTTTGTCCAAAGTGTCGTTTTTTCGTATGTTGGTATTCTCTAAGACTGGGTTCAGACGGGGAAACTTTTGTTGCTTATTATCGACGATTTCCCTTTTGGTGTTGTTCGTCGCGTTCACACAGAGCAACTCTGTTCAGGCAATTTTCTGGCATTTCATTTTATATCATTTTCGCAAATTTCTGTACGCTTCGCTTAAGCGGCATTTAAATTTTGTGATTATAAGTAAAAGGTGAGTTGAAAAATGAAGTTTTAACATAATTTACGTTACGTTGTGTATATTTAATCGCAAAAAAATAAGAAAAAAATTTCATTTCCCAACTAACCGTATGTATACACTTAAAACTCAACAAAACTGCAACCACTGAAAGAATTTATAAATGAAAAGGAGTGTCAAATTTCTTAGCTGCCGACTGAGACGAATAAGAACACAAAGCGTGTCGCCCGAGCACGAGCAACATTCCCACGACAGTCGGTTCTACGTACCGGAATGACCCAGGTTTCACCCGGCCAAGGACTGTTGTTTCGGCGATCTAACCCTGTTTAGATCGGCCTACCCCATCAGTTGTCTGTCTCCCCTGGAGCAACTCCTTGCAGGGTTGCTTCACATCGTTCTGCTCAGGGCTGGCATCGAGCCAAACCCTGGTCCAGAAACCTATTTTTGCTGCGTTTGCCAGAAAAAGCTCCATCCGAACTCCACTTCGGTAAAGTGTAATTCGTGCGACGGATGGAGCCATCTTAAGGTCTGCTCAGGCAGCAGCTCCTGGTGCCCCGCACAGTCTGTTCGTGTGTCAGGCCAGGATATACCGGAATGCGACATCTGTCAGGTGCAATTCGTGCAAGACTGGTGTCACTTTCGTGTGTGTTCTTGCCTGCGCACCACACGTGAATGGTCGGGTGACTACCTGGCACCCTGCTGTAGAGCTTTGCAACCGCACGCGCCAGTGGCGGCGCTGCCAAACAACACCTTAAGGCAGCCCAACGTGCCAATGCATGTGCAGCAGGGACCAGGTGGACAACATCACCCTTCCCTCACACCTCTCTCCGCGGCGACTCTACCGAGGCAAACGAGACTCTTTCAGCTGAACTGCAATGGGCTGCAGGGCAAGATTGAGGAGATAACCGGCTTTATGAGTCAGCATAATCTGTCAATAGCTTCGATCCAAGAAACGAAACTGCACAGCAACTCAACCTTGTTGAGTTGCAACGGCTACAATGTTCATCGTACGGATCGCGAGCGAGGTAATGGTGGTGGCTTAGCATTCATCGCCCATCACACTGTGCAGTATCGTCTTATTGAAGAAGACATCGACCGCAGAATGTCAAGGAATAGCTGTCCGGTCAGGCGATGTCGAGCTCGAAATATTTAATATTTACATACCCCCTGTCACCTGCTACCCGGCAGGACATCACCCTGACATAGGTGCGCTCCTCAGAGGTGAAAACCGATTGGTAGTTGGTGACTTCAACGCGCACCACGATCTCTGGCATTCAAGCCTACCAGCTGATCGTAGGGGAGATGATTTGGCAGAGCAGATAGACGATTCGACATTCTGCACGATGAATGATGATGCCCCAACCAGGATTATGGGTAGTTGCAGCAGCACGCCTGACCTAACAATAGCTAACACGGGTCTGATAAATAGCATAACGTGGCGACCTATGCTATCGCTTGCATCAGACCACCTACCCATAATCATCTCGATTGACAAACCTGCTGACTTTGTCTCCGCGGACCACCGGACCTATATCAACTTTAAAAAGGCTGACTGGGCCAGGTTCGCGGAGTTCACCGAAAATGCCTTCAGATCTCTTCCCACACCCACTGACGTTTATAAAGGCGAACAGATGTTCCGCAAGGTGGTTGCGTCAGCTGCGGCCCTCTTCATCCCCGCAGGGAGGATCCCCGAGATCCGTCCCAACTTTCCGGCCGAAGCGGCCGCTCTAGCAAACGAACGCGACCACCTTCGCCGCTCCGATCCCCGAAATTTAAACATCCAGGATTTAAATGTGGAGATTCGGAGGCTGATGGACCAAAACAAGCGGAACAAGTGGGAAGAGCATTTGAAGTCCTGTAACCTGGTCACGGGTGTTGGTAAGCTCTGGTCTACCGTGAAGTCCTTATCCAATCCGACGAAGCACGACGACCGAGTGGAAATTTCATTCGGGGAACGTGCCTCGTCGGACCCGAAGAGATGCGCGAACTATTTTAGCCGACAATTTATACTCCATCCTTCGGGGTATAGTACCAAGCGGAAGGTGACCAGGAGGCTGCGCAAACTACCGAACAACAGCGCGCCTCTTGCGTTCACTTGTGGCGAGGTAAAGGAGGTCATCGGGAAGGCGAAAACCTCCAAGGCCATTGGCCCTGACGGGCTAAGCGTGTTTATGCTGAAAAATTTAGGCCCCGCGGGAGTTGAGTTCCTCACTGGGATCCTCAATTTGTCCATTGCCACCCTCATAAATCCAGACATCTGGAAGGTTGGGAGGGTGGTCCCACTACTGAACCAAGGGTGATTCCTATCGGCCGATTTCCCTGCTTTCACCTGTGGTAAAGACACTTGAGGCCCTACTCCTCCCGTATTATACATACCACCTTGGGTCAGCTAAGCATCAACATGGCTTCCGGAAAGTGCACAGCACAACAAGAGCACTTAATGCCATAAACACACAGGTGAACCGTGGTCTTAACCAAAACCGCCCCTGCGAGAGAACCGTCCTAGTAGCGTTGGACCTGTCGAAAGCTTTCGACACAGTCAGTCACTCCACGCTACTAGCTGACGTAGAAGCATCAACTCTCAGGGACTGAAACGGTGGACCGCGAGTTACCTGTGTGGTAGTCAATCATCAGTATGGTTTAGAGATAAAACATCCAAACCAAGGAGGATTAAACAAGGGGTACCGCAGGGTGGCGTCCTGTCGCCATTATTGTTTAATCACTACATCTCCAAGCTCCCTCAACCGCCAGAGGGAGTCACGATTATCTCCTATGCTGATGACTGCTCGATAATGGCAACCGGCAATGTAATTGATGATCTGTGTTTGAAGGTGAACGGATATCTCTCCGATCTTGCCCATTTCTTTACTAGCAGAAACCTGGCGCTTTCCCCTGCTAAGTCCTCGGCGACCCTTTTTACCACCTGGACGAAGGAGGTCAGGCTGGATCGTAACATCCATATCGATGGCACCCCTATTCCGACGGTTACCCACCAAATGCCAGAAAATTGCCTGAACAGAATTGCTCTGTGTGAACGCGACGAGCAACACCAAAAGGGAAATCGCCGATAATAAGCAACAAAAGTTTCCCCATCTGAACCCAGTCTTAGAGAATACCAACATACGAAAAAACGACACTTTGGACAAAACGAAGGATCGTTTCGAGTACGAGAATCAGTCTGTAAATGTTTATTATATGTCCAAATATCAAAAGATCTTATAAAATCATTCATATTAAAAATTGTTTTATTTTTAGCCAAGACAGTTTTTATATGTTTTAATTTTAATCTTATGTCTAATATGTTTGCTATCGCCAGAATAAAGTTAAAGGTTTCCATCCCAGTGGCATCCCAGTCTCACCTAAAACTAGATTCACAGCTAACATTGGTCTCAAATTTTCTTTGATGTATACGTCAGTGCAGAGGAAGAAACTGTATGAATTGCCTTTTTCTCATCGTTTCCAGGAATGTGCGTATGCCCAATCGATTACTAACTTTCGAAATGGTCAGGCATTTTTTACAAGATTCTTGCCAAAGCAGCGATGTTTTGAATCTAACATCGATACGTCGATGTAACTCGGAGCGATCTTTATTGGACGCAACAGCCATAAACTACTACGTACATACATTCCTATTAAAGTCCGTTCTACGTTCCGGAATGACCGGATTTCACCCGGCCAAAGACTGTTTGGATCGCCCTACCCCATAAGTCGTTTGTCTCCTCTGGAGCAGCCTATAGCAGCAGGGTTGCTTCACATCATTGTGCTCAGGGCTGACATCGAGCCAAACCCTGGACCAGAAACCTATATTTGCTGCGTCTGCCAGAAAAGGCTCCATCCGAATTTCACCTTGGTAAGGCATAAATCGTGCGACGGTTGGCCCACAAGGAGTGGCCCACAAATTATGTGGCCCGATTTTGTTTGCGTCCTACGGCGCCCATAGCTTCTACGGCCCCCTTAGCCGCACCCAGTTCACCGGTGCCTAGTGCCGATAGAACCCCCACGGTTCAAAGGAGCACAAAACTACAAAATTACCGCTCCTCTCCTCCAGCCAGCTGCGCCCCTGGTGTGGGGACTAGCCAGAAGCCCCACACCGTCTGCTCCGTGTGTCAGACCAGGATATACCGGAATGCGGCACCAGTCAAGTGCAACTTATGCCAACGCTGGTGCCACTTTCGTGTGTGTTCTGGTGTACGCCCTACTCGTGACTGGTCGGATGGCTACCTGGCTTCCTGCTGTAGAGCTCAGCAGGCGCGCACGCCCATAGTGGCGCTGCCAAACAACACCTCAAGGCAGCCTAATGTGCCACTGCATGTGCAGCAGGGACCAGGTAGACAACATCACCCTCCCCTCACAACTCTCTCCGCGACGATGAACGATGACGCCTCCACCAGGATTATGGATAGTTGCAGGAGCTCGTCTGACCTAACAAAAGCTAGCGCAGGTCTGATAAATAGCATAAGTGGCTATACAATCGCTTGTATCAGACCACCTACCCATAACCATCTCGATTGACAGGACTGCTAACTTTGTCTCCGCGGACCACCGGACCTATATCAACTTTAAAAAGGCTGACTGGGTCAGGTTCGCGGAGTTCACCGAAAATGCCTTCATAGTTCTTCCTAGACCCACCGACGATTGCAAAGGCGAGCAGAAGTTCCGCAAAGGGGTTTGTCGAGATCCAACCAGATTTCCCGGCTGAAGCGGCTGTGCTAGCGGATGAGAATTAAATAAGGGCTACCGCAGGGTGGCGTCCTGTCTCCACTCTTGTCTAACTACTATATCTCCAAGCTCCTTCAACCCGCAGAGGAAGTCACCTTAGCCTCATATGCCAATGATTGCTCGATAATGGCCACCGGCAATATGATTGATGACCTGTGTTCGAAAGTGAACGGATATCTCTCCGACCTTGCATGTTTCTTCACAGGCAGAAACCTGCCGTTGTCAGGCTGGATCTTGATATCCATATCGATGGCTCCCCATTCCGAGTGCTAATCACCGAGCATTCTGGGGATTACATTTGACAGTGTTCTCTCCTTCTCTACGCACACTACCGCAATCGCCAATAGAGTACAGAGCCGCAACAATGTCCTCAAGTCGCTCGCCGGCAGCTCTTGGGGCAAAGACAAAGAAACGTTGTTGGCAACATACAAGGCGATTGGCCGGCCGGTAATAAATTATGCTGCGCCAGTTTGGTCGCCGGGAACCTGCAGGATATAGTGGATGAAGCTGCAGACCTGCCAGAACGCCGCACTCCGCACGATGACGGGATGTTTTCTGATGTCGCCTGAGGAGCATCTCCACCAAGAGATCAATGTGCTCCGCGTTAAGGAGCACAACCTCATGCTCAGCAAGCAGTTCCTTGGTGGATGTCACCGTTTGGGGCATCCAAACAGGCACCTGCTTGCAGTGGAGCTGCCCCCAGGCACATTAGAAGACATCTTCTAGAACTAAAGGACGAGATCCAGCCACTCATCGCGCCATCATTGACTCCCGCCAGGCAAATGCAGTCATCGGAGCCCAACCACCACCTGTAGCAGATGAGGAGTCCCTGCTCGCCCGTGAGTCCCGCGTCACTCTAGCACAATTACGATCTGGATACTGTAGCAGGCTCAACTCCTACCTATACAGAATCAACCCCGACATACCCAACACATGTCCGGCATGTGGAGATTCTCCGCACGACACCAACCACCTATTCACATGCCCCCTCAAACCCACTCATCTAACCCCCCTCTCCCTCTGGTCCAACCCTGTCGCAACTGCACGTTTCGTGGGCCTCCCCCTAGATGAGTTCGTCGACAACGACCATAGGTGAATCCGCTCTTTACGGGGCGCGACTAGCCGCTACAACAACAACAACAACAACAGCATGAGCAACTCGGTGCCCTTCCCCTTTCCCCGTCCCTCTCTCTCCTACAAGTAACGAGTTGCCGCGACAAAAGTTTCCCTGTCTGACCGCTGTCTAATGCGGATTTTCTTCTCTAGCAATAGCTTGTCGATAACAGCTAATTGTTGCGTATGAAAACGTAACAATAACAAATGTGAACTCTCTAACACGAAATCGATTTAAAATCTAGAAGAGAACTTTCAAAATCAAACGAAAAAGCACGTGGAAGCCGCTAAAATAAATAAAGAAGTAATGGTATAAACTTTCATATTATTAAAATTAGTTATTTAATATATTTTACAGTGTTGAAATTCCTCTTCATTCAAACGTTCAGTAGCGCGAAACATTATTGTTTGAGTTATTTTTGGAACACTTTTGTTAAATTTATTTTTTTTTTCAGCATTAACATAACGCAAACAAACCAATTTGGACAGGTTTTTCCACACGATAACATAAGAAGTGAGGATAGGCGATCATTTTCAAACGAGATAGGTACTTCCGACGATTTCATTTGGACACGAATCGTTCGTTAGGCTTTTCGTTCGAGATATAGAATCAGCCTGTTAGCTCTCCAGAAAATAAAAGCACACACCAATCGGGGCTCAAGTACAACTATATCTTAAAGAGAACTGTTGCTCCTAAAAACCCAAAAAAAGTGTGGAATGCTATGAAAAATATGTTTCCGGGGTTGCTACTAAATATTTATCTACGATGATTACCGCGAAATCAGTAAGTGGTTCATCTAACTGGAAGATTACGTCGAACCAAACAATCTCAGCGAGAGACATAAGTGCCTGGCCCGCCTGCGTCGTATGATGGGGGACAGCAAAGGTGTGCGTCCTTAATCACGGGCTTACCAATTACGGCAGCTTGAAAGCATTGTTGCAAACGATGTTTCAGCGCATAGTCACGCGGCAAGTAATTTATCGCCAACTGCGATCACGTCAATTGAAGTAATCAGAATCATACATTGCATTGGGGACTATGCAATCCATTGCGGCTAAGATGGACATCAAGGTCCATATAATCACGGATGGCATACCAGATAGCAGCAATAATATATCTGTCATATATGGCGCCAACTCAATGAAGAAGCTTATTCGACCTATGTATCGATATGCTGTCTCTGAAGACCTAGCCTCAGTTCGTTGCTACAACTGCTCACAGTTTGGACACTATCAAACGAGCTGCTCAAGGTAGGCCATACCTCCAAGATCTTGCTTCACCTGTCCTCAAATGGGATATCAGCACAATAATTGCCCCAAGGAGAAGAGCCCATCCACTCTAGTAACAGCTGTGTCTCGATGCCTACTTAGATGTTAGACAATGGGTAAGCGTGGCCTTGTGCAAATCAAATCCATTCGGAAACACAGGTTTTACAAATATTTATTCTCTCAATCGCCCCACAATGTACCAGATTAACACTTAACAAATTTCCAGTCAGATTTATCTGTTCGGCAAACGTAGAATGCGCCATAAGCCTTATAAAACTCGATGTACATTCAAGTGTTGATAATACCAGATAGCACAATCACGATACTTTCGATACTTGGCCAAGACTTTATTAAAGCATATAATATACGTTTGATTAAATTTAATAACAAAGATAAGCATGCATTCCAAAATGAGTTTTGGTTCAAAACCTAAGTTAAATAAAGTTGAATTTCTTCCAACATAAAACATGGTGTTTCTGATTCAATAGTAATTAAGTTATCTGATCTTGACTGTGAGGATAAGTTGCTTAGCTGTAAAAACACACAGGGTGAGGTTCTTAGAGAGGGTATCAACATGCTACAATCACGCGAGCGTAAAATACAATACTTAAGTAGTGACAAAGACGAATGTACCGCATTCCCAAGACAGCCGATTCTACGTACTGGAATGACCCGGGTTTTACCGAACCAAGGGCTGTTGTTTCGGCGATCTAACCCTGTTTAGATCGGCGCATACCATTCGTCGTTTATCATCTCTGGAGCAATGCCTTGCAGCAGGGTTGCTCCACGCTCTTCTGCTCAGGGCTGGAATTGAATCCAACCCTGGTCCAGAAACATATTTTTGCTGCGTATGCCGGAGGAAGCCACATCCAAACTCCACCTCGGTAAGGTGTAATACCTGCGATGGATGGAGCCATCTTAAGGTCTGCTCAGGCCTTAAGACACACGGTATGTGGCCCCGTGTTGCTTGCGCTCTCAAGCGCCAACAGCCTCTACGGCTCAAAATGTCGCGCCAATTGCGCCGGTTCCACCCAGCACCTAGGGGGCCCCCACGGCTTCAAGGGTATGCAGCAACACGCACACTCCCCATCTCTCCCAACCCATCCAACCCCATCCTGCTCCCACCCAAGTGTTAGGGCTACCCAGCAGCTCTTGGTGTCCTACACTGTCTGTTCCGTGTGTCAGTCCGGGTCTGCGCACCACACGTGAGTGGACAGGTGACTACCTCGCCCCATGTGGCAGAGCTCTGCAGCCGCTTGCGCCTCCTCCGGCGCTGCCCCCAATCTCCACAGCGGCAAGCGCAACTGAGGCAAGGTGGACAATCACACCAGTCCCTTACACCCCCCATCGCGTCGACTCATCCTGGGCGGATTAAGCTCCTGCAGATGAACTGCAACGGACTCCAGAGCAAGATCGAGGAGATAACCGTCTTTATGAGAAGACATGGTTTGTTGATAGCTGCGATTCAAGAGACGAGTTTGACCACCAATTCAACCCTGTTGAATTGCAACGGATACAATGTGCATCGTTAAGATCACGAGCGTGATAATGGAGGTGGCTTAGCATTCATCACACACAACACAGTGCAATATCGTCTTATCGAAGAAGACATTAGCCCCAGGGATACTACCCTTGAATGTCAGGGCATAGCTATCCGGTCAGGTAATGTCGAGTTCGAAATATTTAAGGTATATATACCCCCTGTCATCTGCTGCCCGACAGGATATCACCCTGACATAGGTGCGCTCCTCAGCCTGCCAGCAGATCGTGGGGGAAATTAATTGGCTGAGCAGATAGACGATTGGACATTCGGCACGATGAATGATGATGCCCCCACCAGGATTATGGGTAGTGGGTAGTTGCAGCAGCTCGCCTGACCTAACTATAGCTAGTGCAGGTCTGATAAATAGCATAACGTTTGCATCAGACCACCTACCCATAATCATCACGATTGACAGACCTGTCGACTTTGTCTCCGCTGATCGAAAGACTTTTATCAACTTTAAAAAAGCTGATTGGTCCGGATTCGCGAAATTCACTGAGAGTACCTTCGGTGCCCTATCCACACCAACAGACATTCGTCCCGCAGGGTATGAAGCGGTGGACTGCGAACTACCTGAGTGGTCGACAGGCGTCGGTGTATTTTAGAGACTCAACATCTAAACCGAGAAGAATTAAACAAGGGGTACCCCAGGGTGGCGTCCTCTCCCCGGTTCTGCTTAATCACTATATCTCGAAGCTTCCTCAGCCACCCGAGGGGGTTTCAATAGTCTCATATGCCGACGACTGTACGATCATGGCATCCGGCAATGCAATTGACGGTAGAACACCTACACCATGATGCTTCAATGCTTCCAGTTAGGGAACACAACTTTATGCTCGCCAGGCAGTTCCTCGTTGGTTGGCAACGTAGTGGCAACGAGTACCTGCTTGCTGAGGATCCGCCTCCGAGACATGTCAGGGGGCATCTCCTAGATATGACCGCCGAGATCCAGTCGCACACCACTAGCAGACTGGACCCTGCTGCCTACCCAGACATACTCAATGTGTGCCCAACATGAGATAACTCCCCGCACGATATCGCTCACCTTTTCACATGCCCCTTAAAATCGACTCATCTAACCCCCCTTTCCCTTTGGTCCGACCCTGTCGAAACTGGGCGTTTCTTGGGCCTTCCCCTAGATGAGTTTGATGATAACGACCATGGTTAAACCGATTTTGCAGGGCCTGAGTAACCGCTACAACAACAACAACGAATGTACCGCTGTATTCAATTAACTAAGTGCGATTAAGGTCGAATCTGAACCAGGTATAGATCTAGGACCGAAAGGCAATAATGGCGGTTTTAACTAATTTATTAGTAGTACCCTCAGTCCAGTGGCGAATTTAACGGTCAGCAAAAGAAGCATTTGCTGACTGGGCCCCCCATGCAGAAGGGTCACAGGGTTGCTTCAGTTACATATACGATTTTATTCACGTTCTTATAAAGAAGAAAGTATATATTTCTAAATATAAGCTCAACAAACAGTGCGATTACTTCAAATACCACAAAAATGCCAGAAGTTGGTTAGCCGAGTTTTTCATCCATTGCTGATAAACGCGATTCGTCCTTGTTGCACTAGAATTACATTAAATGTGAGACTGATATTGAAATATATAGTCAAGCATCTCATTATTTATTTTCGAAAATATACTTTTCCACAGTTAATTTTTTTTTCAATCATTTTGATTATGTGCAAAAATAATATTTCAGACCATTGGCATTGTAGAATGCATGGAATTAAAAGTTATCGTTTCAGAAGTGGCCTTCATTATATGCAAATGTTCAAAAAACGTAAATAATTCTTAAAATGTAGTGACTTCATCGCTTTTGAAGTATAACAACAATCACAGTGCTTTTTACATTGTGTATCAACTATAAAAATAATTGATGTCAATGAATTGATAATATTGATAGTAATTTATAATAATTAATAATTATTTGATAATAATTGTATTAGGTGATGCGCGTTGATTATTAATGAAGATTAATTATGGTAATAATGCAGTTGAGGAAAAATGCAATACTAGAATTAATGGCCGATGGTTGCGGAAGAGCAATAATTGCGCTGCATGCGGACAGCATACAGTCTTTGCGGGTTGGTTAGATTTGGTTAGATCCTATTGACATATGCAGACAGATGCGTCCTGCAATCCCAGGGTTTGAAGTCAATTTCATTTGTAACAACAATAACCTTATCAGAAAGGGTCTTGAAAACCTGTGATGAGCTTTAGTAGTAGAAGTGTTCTGGAACTCAGCTTACTCTGCTTCGCCTAATCAAAGTAAGGGCGATGGTTATGGCTCCCTGTATAATAAGAGTTCATTAGAATCTGTCAAAAAATGTTGCACTATATTCATCAAAGGCTTTTGGAAAACCACGTGTCATCATCTACTTAAATTTTTATTCTCATGCTTTGTCTGTGCATGCTTCTACTGTGAAAAAAGCTACAACAAAATTAGAATAAATGCAAAAAATATCGCGTCAAAGCTTCTTCACATTACTGTCAAGTGACGTAATAAAAAGGTTTGAAAGATGAATAAAAGACAAAAAAAAAGTAATAAATGTATCCCTCAATCCTAGTCTTTGAAAATTTATTGATTATATATACTAGACACGGTGAAAAATATCCAGGCAGAATTCAATATGTCATATCTCGGGTTAAAATTACGCAATATTCGCCGGATTTACACTTGCATGGACTATTGCTATTTTTCGCAAAAGTCGCCGAATAAAATAATGAAAATTACACTGAATATGCACAAAGAGCTATATCCTGTGGGGCTACTCTGTAATGCGATACGCAAGGCAATGCGATGCAAAAATTAAATGCGATGCGAAAACTAATTGACACTCTGTAATGTTATCGCATCGCTAACAATGTTGTTTTTTTTATTTTTTGCAAATTTCTTGCTTGAGTTGGCATTACTGACAGGAATATCAAAGAAAGAGACCAAAACAAACGAAGTAAATACAAATAAATAAAGAATAAGTGAATAAAAAACTCTGATTTTTGAAATGGATTCTGTGGCATTGTGGGATGATCTAAATGATGAAAGGATTGAGAGGAGAATTATTAGGGACGCTTCCAATGTTATGAGCCTCAGCGATAAAAGGTATGTTAAAATGCTTTGATTAAAGATTAAAACTTAATCTCTTTCTGTTCCTTATATCTAGTTTTGTGCAGAATTTTCGATTGAGTAAGGAAGCATTTTTATACGTACTATCCAATATAAAAATTGAGCTCAAGACTCCGCAAAGGTCCTCCGCAATCCCGGAAATCATAAAACTTTCCGCCACCCTAAGATTTTTTGCTCAGGGTGGGTACCAACACTTGATTGGCCAAGATCGCCATTTAGGGCTGGCACAGCAAACTGTTTCCAGTTGCTTGATGGAAGTTTGCAATGCGGTGGAAAAGGTGCTGTGTCCAAAGCACATTGTGTTTTCAATGACGAATGAGGAGAAATGTGATGCCAGCAGGAGTTTTTACTCAACTTGAGTTTTTATCCAACTGATACGGCCATCAAAAAATGAACATTTATTTTTCAACAGAAAGTTAAAGCACAGCATAAATGCAATGGTGGTAAGATAGGTTTTATAGAAGTTGTTGAACTTTCATTTAACGGAAAAATTTTGTTGTACTTTAGATATGTGATCACAAAATGCGGATTAGGACCGTTAACGGTACATTCGGAGGTGCGTCGCATGATTCCCACGTATGGAACTTATCACGGGAACGAGAGTATGAAAACCAATTTCGAAAATGGTGATAAGAACATACGAATCCTCGGTAATTCTTTTTACTATTACAATGTGCATATGTACACACAAAATATGTGTGCATACATACATATGTATACACTTATGTTGTTAATTCCTACATAGTTGCTATTTCTGCAGGAGACTCAGGATATCCGCTGGAACCTTGGCTTTTAACCCCATATAGAAGTGTCTCGGAAAATACGGATGAACACTTCTTCAATCATAAATTGTCGAAGGGAAGGTCGATAATCGAACGAGTTTTTGGTGTCATGAAGGGAAGATTTCGATGTCTCCTAGCTGCAAGGGAGTTACACTTCTCTCCAAAAAAGGTAGTACAAATATGTGCCTACTTAATTTTTGTTGCGCTCTTCACAACATTTGTATTTGGTTTAATGTGGAAAACCCGTCCAATATCGAAATCGAGCCAGAAGAAGTATCCGCTATTAATGTAGACAGTTTGGAAAATGGTCGAATTGGAAATAATAGTAGAAATATAAGAGATCAAATAAAAAATAATATGATTGCCAACACTAGTTCAATATAACATAAAATAAAAAATTAATGTGTTTATTAAATAAATATCAATTCAGTCCTTATTAAGGTTAAGAAAATATGTTATATATACTATACATGCATTTAATGTATATATACATATATAGTAGGTACTTATAGATACAGGTACATGAATACACTTATATTAATTTCTAATTACATGTTATTGCATTTTTGAAATCGCGTTATTGGCTGTAATTTCCACATCCAACATTTCTTGTTTAATTTCTAATTTGCATAGATTAAGTTTCAAATTTTGATGATCAATTTTTTGTCTATGAAGAAATTTTTCTTCAGCTAGCTTCAACTTTTTCTTCTCGATTTTATTACTTTTTTCATCGTTTTAAAAATTTTCTTTAAATTTAAATTAATATCGCTTAAAACTTGGGTGGAGTTTCTTTGGTATTCAATTTGATTGTCAACCTGCTTTTCCAATAGACTCTGCTTCTTGCGCGGAGTAGGCACCTCATTAATTGCTGGCGCTTCCTCATTTTCTTGATCGTTGCTATCCATAGCATCATTTGCATTGCTATTTGGGCCCACTGGAGTTTCAATCGGGATTTCAGGCACGGCCTGCGCTATACCAAACTGACGTGCATCTGTTACCCCGGTAACTGATTGTTCCATCGACAGCAACTCACTCACTTGCTGTTCTAGCTGGGTAAGCGTGGAATAAGAAGATGGACCGCCGCCTGTACCCGAAATATTTATCCTGTTCCTGCGCATTTTTGCCTTCAAATGGAGTTTGTAGTCAGCCCAAACCTAAATAATGTAATTAAAGTTTTGAAAATAATGTGCGCATACATATTTCGTTAAAATTACTTTTTTCCAACCAACCATGTCGCGCATCGGTGGTCCAGCTGCATTTAGCTGGCAAGTTAACCTCTTCCATAGATTTATGGATGCAGTTTTAGCGTTGGGCGTCTTTAGTAACCCCTTGGCCAATTCCGGGTGAGTTACCATGATATCTACAAGGATTTCAAATTGTTGTTTCTGCGTTTGCTTCGCTCTCACACCATCCCTGTATATTTTTTATAAAATATGTAAATGTATTATACGAAACTAATGCAATACATGTATATAATTTCCATTTTAAACTTACATTTTTAAGCGTTGCGATTACTCCTTTGCTGTAGCACGAAAATTGCGAATAAAATAGACTGTTGACATTCGTTTTCGAAATACACAGTGCTGCCAATGCGAAAGGGCAAAATAATTGCGAAAGGCCCCAATGTGAATGCGAATGTCAGATTACAAGGTGCCGGTTATGCGAATTCGAACACTTTTACATTCGCATCGCATTACAGAGTAGCCCCCCTGGGGTAAAATGACACATAATCGATTATTATGTTTTATATTTTTTTTTTTCTGTTCTTGTGACCATTCTTTGTGAGTACGTAGATTCTGATGTACACAGCTGTTTACCCACCACTGCGATCTATATTTTTGCGCCCTGATGTTTATTTGTATTAATATTATATTTTTAGATTTCGTATTCATTATTCTGTTTTATTTTTAAAATAATTTTTCTTACTTACAATTCCCTGAAGGGGCACAAACCGGGGCCCGCCAGAGAAATTGCTGACCGTGGTTCAAAAAATTATTGACGACCTTTTAAGTAGAGAAATAATACCACCAAGATGAAGAAGAAAAATAGAGAAACACGAATGTGTATTGATTAAAGGGCCCTCAGTAAGAAAACGATTCGAGAGAACTTTCCACTGCCTTTAAAAGAAGACTGCATCAAATAAATGTCAGGAAAGGGGGCCATATACCTGGATTCTTATCCCTTGGCGTCGTTCATTACTTCACACACACGATTAGAATACCTCCAACGCCTTTCGGATTAAAGAACGCACCAGCAAATTTTTAGAGACTTTTTATTGTATTTTCGTAAATTGATAGATACAAAATAAATGGTAGTATACATTAACGATATACTAATCGCGACGACTGACTACAATCATCAGAGCTAAAAGTGCTAGCGGGAATTTATGAAAGAAGCTTATAACTTAAATTAAAGAAATCAAGTTTGGTTATAATAAAATATAATAATTAGCATATCTTGTCGGTCCTAATGGAAAACAACCATCCGATACTCATGTCCCTGCAATCACCAAGTACCGCGCTCGTGCCTTGGACTGTTCTCATACTTTCGAAAATTTGTACCGTCGTTTTCAAAAACGGCTTACCGACTTTTGGACATCTTACGTAAAGACGCCGTATTCGAGTTTTCGGGATGTATTTAGAACTAGAACTAGAAAACGACAAATACGTAATCCGACAACGAAAAGGCGTTAATTTTGGTTATGTAGATGCATTAAGCCCTCTGTCTCCAAATGCCGAGAATGATGTTAATACGATTTCAATTGAAGTGGACTTAGAGGCAAGGGATATTTCAGAAAATTATCGGCTGATAGGTGAGCAGAGACATCAGGGTAGATAGGAGGTAATTGCTGTCATTGACCACGATGAGTTGGATTTTCAGATCCAAGTTATCCGAAATCGGGACGCGAGATTCAAAGAGCGGTTGAACGAATTGGAGAAAGGTGAAGTAGTAAACATTACTGGTTCGAGCATACGCGCGATAAAGTTTACTTGTAATCTTCGTCTTTTGTCTCCTGCCAGCTATTAGGTCAAAACGCAAACATATTGGCCATAGATTCCTTTACCAAGTTCGTAAAATAAATAGTTGCCGGCTGGGAAGAATAAGAAGTTCATCCAAAAATACCGCGGTCCATATATAATGCACCTAGTCCTACCAAATGATCGGTACGTAAAAAATACATTGGCAACAGTGAGCTAATGCATTTGCCGTATGATGGAATAGTCAAAGCTATAAAAACTCGAAGATGATTGTCACCGGTTACTAATTACTATAATCCTCACACTCATCGTCGAGCATAGACCACACTGCGTCATGAAAATTGTTTACACCATTGATTGAGGCTAATCTGATTGGTGAGGTTGGTCGAGAAGTAGCAATTTTTAGACGTAAGGATATATGAAGTACCCTGTACATCAGTCAAGTCGACCATCTTGTCGGCGATCCCACGACAGTCGGTTCTACGATAGCAGAACGACCCGGATATACATCCGTCCAAGGACTGTCACTTCAGCAGCATTCCCCAAAATTTTATGGGGAACGTTTTATGCCGTTACAACAATAACCATTTTGTCGGCCTCTTTTTCGGTTGGTCGTAGATGAGAACAGTCGCAGAAGGAAAACACAGAAAAACAAAAAACTAGATTTTCCAAAACGATTTGAATGAAAAATAAGCATATTCCAATTACTTCACTAAAAAACCATTATTAAATACTGTCAAACACACATTTTGACGATTACCCAACAAAATTTTTATTTTAAATTACTGCGCTTGGTGGTTAAAAATGGGGAAATAAGTGATTTGTTAATAAGTTATTTCAAACTTAGTATACTAATGTATATATTCTGGATTTTTGTAGAACAAAACACGTACACACAATTGGAGTTCCTGAGAAAAGGACTTTCTCGCTCACATACATCTAATTAAAAGTAAATTTATTTAAATTTAGTTTGTTAATATTTAAAATAAAAAATCTGAAGAGTGACTTGGTCTGGCCTAAATCTCCTTACCATATCTTCAAAATAGAACAAATTCCCTTTTTATTTTATCAAAATCACAACTGAAACGCTCTGACAGATTTAGCTACAGCTGTTGTGACAGCTTTTCGTCACTCTAACTTTAGCGCTAGTTCTAACCGAAAAATCTGGCTCTATGAAAAGAGGAAATGCACTGTGCACTCATCTTCCAGGCAAGATGTGCACATCGGGTCGTCGATGATGCCTGTGGCGATCATGTGTTGTCCCCATGGATCCCCATGTCCTATCATCAACCCAACCAGTGCTCATAACTCCCTCCTTCTCTGTGTAAGAAGAGTTCAGTCTCAACTTAGTTTGTTGGACAATTTTTGAAAGGCGCGAGCAGTATCAAAGGCATTTAGTGCAGCGTAGGTTTCACTGCAAACTCTGATTTGGTATCCACGCCACCTTTAGTCAATTAAGTATAGCAAATATCTTCGATCGGTAAACCGTTGTCATTGTACCTAAGGTGGAAAAGCAATCGCCGTCCAGGTGCCAACCATCTCCAGTCACATTTTCTGGACCACCAGTGCACCGAGTTTCCCAAAAGAGTATATGTATCTCTCCATTATTTTCTTGTAGGAAATCTTATGGTATACTTTCTACCAAAACAGTCTATCGGTATCCGTTAGCCATTAGGGGCCAAAACCAAAAGGGTTTACTCTGACAGCCTTCCAAACAACTTTCTGTGTTCGGAGTTTCCATCATTGTGCCACAATCCACAGGAATGAAGTCCAACAAGGCATTCAGAGCCGCTCCTTATGTCGTGCTCACGCGATTCCCATACGCACGAAACTCTGCAGGCTGCTTAACGTAGAAACCATGGAATTAACCATGGCTCTAGGCCACCAAACTACAGAAGAATACGTACAGATTGGTCTAGTTAGGGATGTGTATATCCAAAATACCACAGCTGATGTCAGACCCCAAGTCTTACTTAAGGTTCTCCCATACTGTCTACGAACTTGTTATGCTCTGTTTACCCTCTGTTCGTGATGAGCTTTCCAAGTAATTTTTCTATCAAGGGTGACACCCAAATATTTAATTTCCTCGGAAAGTCTTACGTTTACGTTCCCATGCACCCAAATACCATCACTTTATAAATTTCTTTCCCTCGTAATAATGTAATAATACCATGGTTGTCTTGGTGGTGTTGACAGAAAGACGCAGCATAGTACACCATGCTTAAATCTTATCAAGAGTTCTCGTGGATATGAACGAAGTCTTGTATGTCTGATAAAAGGGAGTCCTTTACCAAATACCGAAAGAAAGGTAAGGCAGCCATGGTGTAAATAACATGTTTCTCCCCGCAGTCAGAAATCTTCTAGATAACATGGAATAGGTCCACCTTAAGGTTGTTTGTTTCCCCCCATGCTTTCTGGCCGTTGATCACATATAAATAAAGGAAGTTTTGTCGAAAGCTCCGTCAATATCAGCAAAACCTCCCATTTGGTACTCACTTGCTTCCAGCCCCACTTCGATTTTTGTTAAAAGATCATATAGGTCAGATGCACAGAATTTCCTACTCTGGTATGCATGTTGATGAATGCTAAGTGGACTGCCTACCAAAACATTTTTTTAGCGCGTAATCATTTTTCCCGGTTTGGGAGTGAAGACCTCCCAGCTTCCTCCAAAGCATGGGCATATGATCAAAAGCCAGACAAGCTCTAAAGATTTTTATCAAGACCTTAATGAGATTGTCTCCTCACACTTTAGCATTTTCGGATTCACGCTACAAGGACCTGGTGACTTAAAGTCGTCGAAAGAGAATATAGGAAACCTCACTGACCCATCAGACACCACCCGTGATTCAACATACCAGTTTAGTTTGGGGAACCTTCCCGTCGCGTAATCTGCCCTATATCTCTGTATCCGTCAGAAGGTAACCTATTACCCGGAAAGTGAATTTCCCGGTGAGCTTTGTAGATCTCTAACAGCGACGTAATATAAATTTCGTCAGAGAGAGTCTAGTCTGGTTGTGTGGTATTGTTGAAATACAGTGCACGATAAGATTACGAACCAGTCTTCTCCTTTTCGAGTTTTTAGCGCTCTATTAAGAAGTTTTCTGGATCGGTTATGAAGTTCAATAAGTTCAGAGTTCCACGATGGGTCCACTTTGCATACTTCTTCTCAGCGGACAAACCTTCTTAAAACAGCCAATTAACGTATTCGTTACCCGGGGGACCCATTTCATTTGATTTTAAACTTTTGAGCTTTGGAAAGTGTGGTATTCTCGTTTCAAGGAGCAGCACAAACTCTTCGAGGATTTCGAGCTTTGGATACTTGATTAGTTTCAGTGCCCAGCCGAAAGTCATTGAATACTCTTCCAAGAGTTTCCATCCTTTGATATGATCCTTCATACCTCTATCAGCTAAGGTCAGATCGATCACTTCTAGTAATCTGATGCTGAATATGTTGAACTTTCACCTATGTTCTGAATTATCAACCCGGAAGACGGAATAAAGTCTAGTAGATTGTTCCCGTGAGTCCACTATCAGATTTGACTCCGCGTACTGCATGATGCTTATAATTTCCATCGAAGGAGAAGGAGGAGAGAAGAAGACGGTTGATAGGTAGGGCGAGACTGCGATGACATCGGTTCGACGACCGCCAATCCAGTACCAGATTTTTATCGCAACATCTTAGGAACACAATTCTCTTAGCTTCGCACAATAATGCATGCCCGCGGACTTTCGGTCCCCTTAATAGAAGAACGTTAGTCCAAATTATCCTTCTAAGAAGACAAATACGCCCACGAGATAACCATGGGGCCTGGATTAGAATTATTGGGGGATTTGTATGGAACTTTGCATGCCTACTTCATAAAAGAGCAGTAGACGATTTGCTATGCTGCATAAGAATTTTCTCAGTCATACCTTCAAGAGGTAAAACCACGAATTATTTATTCGCCTTCCCCTTCTCCCTATCCTGGACTTTGAAATGAATCCATCCAAGGTGTAGTCGACGCCAGTATCCGTATCTAGTCGTAAGAACTTTGAACGAGCCCACACCAATACCCATCACCAGAAATTCGCCTTCTCCATCCTCCCTGCTAAACGAGTAAACTCGCCATTGGCTTGCTTTCAGAACTCCGTTCTGAACACCTACACGTTTCAAACTCTCACTTGATTTCCGGTGTGGACCCGGTATCCAAGCAGAAGCTCTTACCAACCTGCAAATACTTCCATCGTTTAGGAGGAGTTTGTATTTTTCGCAGGATGGCATATTCGCTACCATTTTGTTCAGCCATTCTCGGGAATGCTCATCAGAGCACTGAAACTTAAAGATACCGTCCTCCACGACCATTCTTTCGAAGTAGAGAACAGACGAGTCATCACCTGTTCTATTACGTTTCCGCGCAACCGTGTAGAGACAGAAGTCGAAGGGAGTATGTTTGCCTTTGCTATTGCCGCATCTACTTTCTCCCTTTGCATTTCATCCTTACTAAAAAGGTGCCCTTCAGAGGGTATTCTGCCAATCATCCTTCTCCTTCCCGAAAAGCAATAACCGCCATTCGGGGTACCCAGAGTGGCAGTGCTTCGTTCTCGTTTAAAAAACAGCTCGAAACAATGGAATGGACTGCTATGGCTCAGTATTAGAGTTTTCGCAATCGCACTTCCACCCGTTGATAAGGTCTGATTAGTGATTCGACTAAGCCCTCGCACTGCGACAAGGTGGCTTTGCAAGGGGACATCGCTCATAATAACCGTATAAATAAATACTAAATAGAATGCTCACTTTGCTATTTGATGCAGTGGCATTACATTTTACGCTGAAAGCGTAAATTTTTGCGATGATTAACTGCGCAACCAAGACTTGCTGTCAGCTTGTCGTGGCGAAGAGGATGGCCGGGATGAACTAAGAGGAATGCTTCACATTCTCTGCAGCCGCGTTGTGACTACAGACTCTAACAGGTCTGAATTCCACTGACGCGCCTGGAGGTCATGTGAAGAAATCCGTATCACCCCTACTCTAATCCAAGGTATAAAGGTACCCGTGCCGAGCGTTGAGTGGTCTGGAGATTTTTATAGCTGGCCGTGATCGGTCCCCTCGTATTCCCGTGACAACACCTTTCCGTGCCTACTCGTGGGACCAAAACATGAACCGAAACAAAACAAAACAGCAACAACAAACTGAGTCAACGATGACGACAACAGCAAACCGCACTCCTTGCGGAGTCCGACGAGGACACTCTTTTCGCCTCCAGTCAGGAAACGATCAAGAATATCACGCATAATACTATCCACAGTACACCAATGGCATAAGCAGTAACACAACCAGCTAGTATGGACACCAACAAAAGTGCCTGTATATTAGAAGCACTATATACATCGAAAGCTGCCGGAAGTAACCAGAGTACACTGGCAAGCGAAATAAGTAAGGGTGCAGACAAATCAAGAGGTGCCAAGAAAAAGCATAAAAAATCATTAAACCAGATAAGGAAAAGCCGCTACCAGGGACCCATATACATGCTGGACGAAGTATCCAACAGTCAGGCGGCTGGCGGTCCCCTTGAAACAAAAGCTGTGGATCACTATAAACAACTGATCCAGGAGGACGAGACCTTTCAAAAAGAGAAGCAGTCCGCTCCTGTCAACGCACCCATTTCTAGACGACAAGTGGAGGTTCAGAAAAAAAACTGGTCAGTAAACGAAAGTGCCAAGGGCAACGACCCGAAGAAGCCGAAAAAGGCCTCCACGGCAGAACCGACCGTCACTATAGTAAGGTGGATAAGGTGGTGGATGACTGCAGCAACTCACCCTCGTCGATACAGCAGCACTGAGTGAAGATATCGGTTAGAATGACGATCCAGAACGACAGAGGTGAGTCACTCTTGCGCTTTATCCTAAATACCATTTTAAGTAAAAGTAATAGGGGCACGAGACCGACTTTCACTTTTCCAAGCTCCGAAAGGTTTTATGTGATGGAAACAACACTAATAACATGTAGTGTAAGTATCGATGACTACAGGGTGCCTGGCAAAGCATCCATATCCCATCACTGCTGGATACTCTTCGGCATCGGCACTCAATCAAACACTGCCTCTCTTTTCCGTAATCCTAGGAAGACTGACTGGAATAAATTCAGGTAAACTAGGTAAATCAAATAGAATTACAGCTGCAAAAGAGTTAGACAAAACAGTAGAAAAGTTGGAGAAAGCTCTAGCTAAGGCCTTCAAGAAATCAACACCTTCGACGACCCACCATACGTACATTAAAGCCGGATAAGAGAAACCGTTCTCCATGAAGTACGAGTTCTTCCTCCCAATATTTTTGTACTTCGATACATACATATGTATGCACAAGTACTTGGTATATAAGTAGCGAAATGAATGAAAATATAAAATAATATATATATAAAATATGGACAACATTTCTCATTTTTTAGCAACTCCTCTTTCTCCTCTTAAAAAACGTCAAACGTCAAGCTGTGTAGTTGCAATTTTTTCTGTTCCGTGCTATTTAAATAAATAAGTTTAACTTTAATTACTTATATTTAAATATTTTGTGTGAGAAATCAGTGCCAACACTTTGTTGATCGATCTAAGATAAGTTCAAACATATTTGGTTTGCATCTGCTATTGTTTTGAATCATTTAATTGCCGAGTCATATTTTGCAATTGTATTTGTTGTTAATTGGCTTTGTTTGTTCTTGCAGTTGTTTCTGTGCGTGCATATTTGTTTTGCTTTGTACTTTACTCATCTCTTGCTTTCTCTTTTTTGTCACAGCTGTTTACGTGTTTATTAAGTGTCACAATACAGTGTAACTAAAATTGTTCGTTTTATAGCTTCAAAACTTTAATCAAAATTTTGTTTTAGTTTAACTTACACTTGTCTTTGATCTAATATGGCTTGCATATTTGCAAATTGTCAAATTAAAAGTGAGTCCGAACGCTATGTGTCGTGCTGGCTGTGTGATGGGTTGGCCCATATAAAGTGTGCTGGCTTGACAGGTAGAGTTTTAGACTCAATTAATGATGGCAAAGGCTTACGCTGGTCATGCTTAAATTGTAGATAGACCGAAGTTGATCTTTTTAAATGCTTTAAACATACTAGGAACGGGTTTTCTGAAATTGGTAAGGAGCTTTCGGTACTTACCGAAAAATTTACTTTTTATGAGAATTTGCTTAAGTCGTTTAAATGCTTAAATGATTCACCTCCTGTCAATAACTCTAATCGTGAAAATAAACGTAAGCGAGTTGAGAGTCCGTCTGATTCAGTGATTAAAAATCCAACTCCGGTCGATATTCCAACTCCGGTCATTATTCCAACTCCCTCATTAGAACTAATAAATTTAACTTCACCGATTCCGCAGATAGTGGAGCCTTCCTTATCCAAATCCTCTTCAGCAAGGTCAATTGCCAGTAAAAACCGCGAACTTTCTATACCCCCTAAAGTTGTTGAAACAATTACCAAGAAGCTGGTTGTGGTTCCACAAAGAAAATCAATTTTTGTGTCAAGATTCGCCAAAGACACTACTGTCGAGGACATTGAGTTTTACATCGCATCAAAAATTTAAATTGACAACTTAACAATCAGGAAATTTAACTTCAAATACGAAACGAATATTTCCTCTTTTAAAATTTATGCTTCTTTAGAAAAGTTCGATGCTCTTCTAAACAATTCATTCTGGCCGATCGGTGCGTTTGTCCGCGAATTCGAGTACAAACCTAATATAAATGACCAAAATGTTGTAAAGATTTCTCGTCAAAACACTGAGCCAAAAAACTGATTGTTAAGTCTGATTTGAGTATTTATTATCAAAATGTAAGAGGTTTGAACACTAAATTAACTGACTTGTATTTGACAATCCTTCAATGCAATTATAATATTATTTCATTTACCTCAGTCTGATTTGTCTGTATATACCCAACATATTTTTTTCTTAAAATCGTTAGTTCAATGACTGAATCTTCTGACTCTATGATTGTCCTGGGTTACTTTAACCTCCCGCACATATCCTGGAAGATGATTGACTATAACATTGTACCAGTTTCTACGCGATTGGGTAGCTGCGACTTTTTGGATGAGATGGCTGAACTGTGCTTAAGTCAGATTAATGTTCTTCCAAAAGGGTTTGGGATGGTTTTGGATTTGGTGGTCGTTGATGATATTTCCAGATCTTCTCTAAATCGATGTGATCCTCTAGTTTTGTCAGAAGACGTTTACCATCCTGCAATTGAGATAACTTTCGAAATCATGGGTGTTGCTCGGGGGTATGATACGACAGCAGTCGGTTCTAGTACTCGCTTTGATTTTGCTAAGGCCGAATTAAAAAAAATAAAAAATGAACTTTCCAATTTAACATGGCCCAATTATAGTGGTGATGTTGAAGAAAACGTAATGCATTTTAATACCACTTTGTATGGTTTATTTCTAAAATACGTACCTAAACGTGTATGCGTTCAAGACGAACCAATACAGTTATGGTTTAATAAGGAACTGAGAATGTTGAAAAATAAAAAATCGCGTATCTTCAAACAATATAAAAAAACAGGTTTACTTACAGATTACTTAAAGTACTCAGTTCTGCGACATAAATATTTCAAATTAAATAAAAAGTCTTACCAAGAATACCAAAATAAAATGAAAAAGAATATTATTTGTAACCCTAAATCATTTTATGGTTTCGTAAACTCAAAGCGTAAGGTAAATGGTTTTCCTTCAAATATGAGGGATCAGAACACTGTGTCTAGCGACAATGAAGACATTGCTAACCTATTTGCCCAATTCTTTGAGTCTAACTATTCCACTAAAGTCAATCTTCCCCCTTATAAATATCCATATTATCTATATACTAATAATTCGATTAATGCTCCAGTGATATCTTCTGAAGATGTATTATTTTACCTGAAATCTTTAAAAGAATCATTCAGGTACGGCCCTGATATGATTCCGACATGTATTCTTAAACAATTTGCTGATTATCTATACCTGCCTTTATCAAACTTGTTTAACTTGTCGCTAAAACAAGGTAATTTCCCGTCTGTTTGGAAAAAGTATTTTATAATCCCTCTTCATAAAAGCGGCAGTAGGTCTTCGATTGAAAATTTCCGTGGAATAGCAAAGCTATCGGCAATTCCAAAACTATTTGAAGCAATTATTACTAATCAGTTAAAATATTCGATCTTTCCATCAATCGCAAACTCTCAGCACGGATTTTGTAAAGGCAAATCAACTATTACCAATTTACTGGAGTTCACAACTCATGTTTCAAATGGTTTTAGAGAAAATATTCCAACAGATGTTATATACACCGACTTCAGTAAAGCTTTTGACACAGTTTGTCACCCCTTACTCATCCACAAACTTAATCTGCTGGGCTTTCCACCCTCTCTCCTCCGCTGGATTTCTTCTTATCTATGTACATGATAGATCTCAAATCGTTATATTCAAAAATGCTTTTTCCAATGTCATTAATGTTACTTCGGGAGTTCCCCAAGGCAGCCATATAGGCCCGATTCTGTTTTTGTTATTCATAAATGATATTACTACTGCAATAAGATATTCGAATATACTTATGTATGCCGATGATGTAAAACTTTTTAAATCATACGCTTCGATTGAAGAAAGAAATTTATTACAAATAGATATTAACAGCTTAGTTGATTGGTGCAACATAAATTACATGCCACTTAACCTTAAAAAATGTAAATTTATGAGTTTTTCACGAATAACTATTCAGCCAGCTTCTTACACAATAAATATCTATACTCTGGATCAAGTGTTTGACTTTGTTGACTTGGGAGTTACAATGGATTCCAAACTTAATTTTAATAGTCATGTTAATGCTATAGCTAATAAGGCTAGAGGGATATTTGCCTTTATAAAACGATGGTCAAAAGAATTCAGGGACCCATATGTAACAAAGGTTCTTTTTATAACTTTAGTAAGACCTATGCTAGAATACGGTTCGATAGTTTGGAACCCACGTTATCAAGTTCACATTGATCGGCTGGAATTAATTCAAAAACAGTTCTTACTTTTTGCCCTAAGAGACTTTAGATGGGATTCTCGGCTTAATCTTCCTCATTATACTGATCGTTTGAAGCTAATAAATCTTCCTACTCTTTCCAGCCGTAGAGAAATGCTAGGCATAATATTCATTACTAAACTACTCACAGGGTCTATCGCAAGCACATTTCTTATTGCCGAAGTTAAACTTAATGTTCCGTCTCGGATTTCAAGACACTTTAAACCTCTTTATTTAAAACAGTGCAAAACCAGTTATGAATTAAATGAACCTTTCCGATGTTTATGTCAAGATTTCAACTGTCTTTCCAGCACTTTTGATATTTCGGACTCACTTTTCACCATAAACAGAGCTGTACTGTCCTTTCTCAATAAATGATTAACGGCGGTACAATATATATTTGATTCAGCTGATGAAGTTTTTTTTCTGTAGCTGAGCAGGTTTGGATCTCGACGCTTAACAAACTTTTTCCTTTTAACAACTCGGCACAAAAAAAAATTATAAATATAAATATAAAGAAAAAAAAAAGATCCGTACGTCATGCGGAATGTGCCCCTTGTGTCGGTTGGGCGGGAAAGAGGGTAACCGTTGGGCTTATTATTATTATTATTATTATTACTATTATTATTATTATTATTAAAAGCAATCCCATCACTTGCAGCCTTCCTAGACATAGAAAGTGCTTTCAATAACATAAGAACAGACGCTATTACTTAATCCCTCACTAGAGTTATAACATCATTATCCCTTTGGGTAGGGGCTCTGAACAATATTCTACTGGAACTAAATAAAGGGGAAGTAAAGGTAGTATGTTGATGTAGAGGTGGCAGTATCAGATCTCTTGCCCTCGTCGATGATGTCAAGTTCAGCTGGAAGGCAAACGGATCTTCAGTATAAACTGGGGATCAAAACCAAAGCTTGGTGTAAACGGAGAGTGGGCGAGGAGGGTGTCATGGCCATCCACACTGACGGCCGGCTCAATGGAAATCTCTTGTTAGGGTTCCCGTCCATAAGAACGTATACGGTAACGAGAGGGCCGACGAATTGGCCAGAGCCGGATCTTGTCTTGATGTACCCACGGTCGAAGCAATAATCTGCCCGCTAATGGTAATCAAGAGAAAGCTGCACTCACAGTTGAATGTCCGGCTCTGGCTCGTAGTAGACAGCGGAAACTAGCGACTTGAAGAATATTTCTAGTTGCACAATGGAAAACATCAGTCGATCATTCACAAATACAGATGGTTTGAAAATTAGTAATCACAACAGCAAAAAAGAAGGTTTCAGGAGAGTCAGCGTATCAAAATGGCGCTCTAAGCGGTAATTGGGACCTCGGTATTTCCTAGGCAACGCTACAACCAAAGGGGGGTAAAGGTAGCCTGTCCGACCCGGGCGGCAAATAGAAACCCAAAATCTCCGTGGTGGTCAATTAAACTTGCAACCCTCAGGAGGGAATGCAAATCAAAATTCAACCAAGCTTCCTCATGGAGGAACTTCTGTCAGAAGATAGAAACTTCATCAGAGCCCCGCAGACTACGTAAAATATTATCACTCAGTTCCAACAATCTCAGCTATTTCGTCAGGGAAGATTATTATTATTATTAGTGGTATTATTATTTATTTAATCCAAACATTAGCAATTAAAAGTAATATAAGTTAATAACTCGCTTTAGGATTACAATACGCTTTTTATATAAATTTTCAAATAGCTTTCCTGTTGGGTGTATTTGGCGAATTGAATAAATGAAGTTGCAGCTCATTAAGAAATATTGGTAAAGTAACTGAAAGCGTATGTTTCTAATAGCTATTCAAAAATTTTGGCACTATTATCCTGTTCTCTAAACATCTTCGTGTGTCTTGGCTGTGAGCAATTATGTTTTTAAACTCGCTCTATCAGAACCTATGTTCAAGAAATTTAAATAATTCCCTTATCAGAGAAATGTCTATGTTGTACTCGTAGACGTTTTTCCTTTTAGCGAGAATTTTTAATTTGTAACTTTGGATGTCTTGAAGTATTCTACAACATGCCGAGGTGCCCTATGCTGTAATACCATGTCTAATGTATGAATTTTTCGTTTTTTTTTTCAAATAGGAGATATGCTAATTCCATTTAAAATTTTTATCAAGGACTATTCCTTGGTATTTGTATCTTTCAACAGATTCTATTTTTGTAAAACAATGTGTTTTGGTTTTATGTAGGCGATCATAGTCTTAAAATATGAGATTGATTGTGCTAGATTCGATGTGAGGGGATATAATGTGCATTACTTTCGTTTTCATGGCATTTTATGCAAACCCAGTGGCAGTGTTAAGATTTCTTTGTGGAAATAAGATTGTCGTATTACCTGCGTAAGCGTATACTTCACAGTTTTTCAAACATTTTATAATACTATTGGAATAAATTACATACAAAAGCGGACCCAATTTGGATTCCTGTGGGACTCCGCAGAATACATATCTGTCTTTGCTATATCTGTTCTCGATTTTAATTCTGTAATGCCAGTTCCAGGTAACTTTAAATCATCTATGAATGTTTCCTCTGATTTCTGCGTTTTCCAGCGCTTCCAGCAATTTCGAGTGTGACAAAGTTTATGAAAAAACCAGATTATAAAAATATTTATCTAAATTGGCATCAATCATGCTGGTGAAGTTCCAGAGCAGTTGGTTGATATTTTTCTCTTTCTGAAAATCATATTGGCGATTACCGATTATTTGGTATTTGTTGAGAAAGACTGATATCCTTCTATATACGACCACCTCCATTATTTTTTCAATTGCTGGTTATATTGTTATTGGGCGATAATTTTTCAGGGTTGTTTCTGCTTAAAAAGCTTTTAAAGCTTTTGGAACTATAAATTAACGTAGACTAAGATTAATAACTTTTGGTACCACTGGAGTTATCACAGATGAATTCTTCTTATACATATGTAAATGGAAATCTTACTGTCAAGTGTATTTTTTGTCGTTCTAGTATTGAATGTATGTTCATATGTATTGCACTTTTAACGCTTTCGTCAAATGAGAAAGCAAAACAATCATATATATCGCTAATATTATTGTCCTCAAAGTTTGTTGATCACTTCGACGATGCGTTGACTTTTCCTCCCAACTATATCGTTTATGATCTGCCAAAATTTTGTTAAGATCATGTTTACATTCAATATTTATTTTTGTGGAAATTGTTTCAAGTATGTTGAATCTCTTTAACATAATTTTGAAACCATTTACAGTCTAATTTTATAACTTTTCGGATCGCAAACATCATACAGTGGTCGAGTCAAAAGAAGGCCACAGTCAATATTTGTTTACCTCAGGGATCGGTTTCAGCCCCAATACTTTTTAACGAAATTGAAACGTGTAAAACAAAACTATTTGCAGATAATACTCTTTTAGTCATTGCTGACAGAAATTTAGCAAAGAAAGAAGAATGAAAATATCGACTCATTATGAAGATGGTTATGCTTAAACAAGCTTAAATCGAATGTGAAAAATACGCAGTGAGTGATCTTGTCAAGCGCAGCAAATGTTAACATGTTAAAAATCTTAGATTTACAGATTGAGGAAGCAAAAATAATTAAGTAGTGATAATCACGGCTATTATGGCAAACTTCGGATGTGCTACGGCGGAAGTAAACTCGATGCGTACTCGACTCACTTTTTTCATTAAACGCTATTACTGACACCGACGTATGTACTGCATAACTCTCCGTGAACTGTATTATCAACATAAGACGGCCCCCACATTAAAATTTGCTGGAAGCAATTCAAATCCTTATTATCAGGCAGGTTTTGTAATTCACTTCCAAGTGAATATCAAGTAAATTCACTTTCAATCCGGCATTTGGTGTTCTGTGTCTCACTTCCCCCAATTTCATTTCCACATTTTTTTCTAAAATAAATTCTGAGTGTATTTGCATGTTCTGGAAGATATGAGAAGAAATAATTCAGATAGCATTCGGTTCGTGGATTTAGAGTAAAAACGAAAGTTGAGTAGTTTAAAAGTAAAAATATTGTAGCTTTTTTCAACTTTTGAAGAGTAAACACAAGAGTACAACGCATGAGGCAATCCTCCTTCAATTTATGGAAAAAAATACAACAGTGACTATAATATATGGAGCTTGAGACCAGGTTGTTACTAGGTAATAATATGAGAAAACAACCATTTTTCAAAGTGGCAGAAGTGATAGCTGCTATTTCGGAGATCACCACATCTCCTCATCAGACTTCTTTCTTGCTGGTCTTTACCAGATTCGAACCATAGTACACGGAGTTGCTAGGCGAGCCACGCTAACCGTGTGAAAATCGTTTGCTTTCTCATTATCCCTATCTCCAACCGTACCGCTATTAAATGTGACGTCGCCACTATGTGCTTAACAGCGTTGTCGGTATTGTTGATTTACAAATCTTTGTTCTAGTTCATAGATGGGCAAATGAAATGTATGGATGTATTGGTAACCGCGAGCGTAAAGTGGCTACCATGGGACAAAGAACATTTGCAGTCAGTTGATTAACAAACAACAGCGAAGCGACATCGTGAATGTGATGTAAACCAATATGAATTAAAAATCCAGTCAGAATTAATAATTCTTAGAAGTGGAGGAACTTGGAAAGCTCATTTTATCCGCAGCTTAAAGAAATTTCCCTCAAGGTTTTATCATTTTTCCCCTCAACATTCTTTTGTGAGAACATTTTTTCTGATATGAAATTCATCTGTTCCAAGCAAAGAAGCAGGTTAACTACTAGAAATTTATCGAATGCAATTTTAATAAGAAACTGTCACAAAAGTATAGAATTAATGTAGGCATTCAAAATAATTAAAATACAAAAAATTTAATTTTTCGGGGCGCCCAGAAACAACCCCGTTTTGACGAAAAGCTTTATGTAAGTGAATATATTTCAAAGCGAAGGTGTTTTTGGACGCCGAGGCAAGCCTTATTTTTAAGCATGATTTCTCTAGAACTTCACAATTTCAACTTTATCTTAAAATTTCCGCTAACTAGTGTGCTAGTAAAAGTAGTCAACTCCCAATTTACCCCACCAAAGGTATCTGAAATTATAACATTTTATTTATGTTATACATTTCAAATGGGGCAAAAATATACTAGGGCATAAAAAAACATCAACATACCGACTACCTATGTTACCTCGTTGCTGTCTGCAGCGCAACTGGCAGGAAAATCAATTCATTATCCCACAGTGCAAAACTGGTTTTTTCGCTCTCAATAGCGACTGAAATAAGGGCGTAAGAATACGTGTGCTGAGAGTAACTGCTCATGCGAGTCAAAACGCCCATCTATGTTCTAGTTATAGTTTGCTTTTAGGCGTACTCGTCCTTATTCCAATAACATAATACATAAATGCAGTTGTGTTAACCAGGTAGCTAGACACAAATCTATGTATAACAATTGTTTATGAAAATATTTCCACTGATTGCGATCACCCATAAACATATCTAAGTACTTACATTAATTCAGGCACAACTCCTTCTTCTGAAAGTCTAATATTTTCTATAAAAATAGCCGCAAAGCTCATTTTCCTATTAAAAAAAAATTTATTACTTATTACTTACAAATTGACAACTGTCAGCTGTTTAGTTCATTTCTAGTGTGAACCAAAATCGATCTCTAAAATGAACAAAAAACTGGGATTTCAGAACACCAAAATTAAATTCAATCTAAAATGACATGTCTGGAGAAGTAAGCTTGTATTGCAGACTCAGGATATTGACTTTAGCCTTACGCGGCCTTTAAATTCTGTCTGTCGTGGTCTGCCCCGGCACGCGAAAAAATCTGCGAGTCGCGAATATACAGGAGCTCGTCGTGAGGCTATAGGCAACCTTCAAATGCACTGCTTCCTTCATAAGATCGTTATCAAAATCGGTCCGAAGAAATCAATTCCGATGCACGTGATTGGCCTTGTGTTTATATTGGTTCATGCTGTTGGAAGAACCCCCATCTCGGGCGTTATTGAGGCAGCTTCGAGAAGCCTGCGAAGGCCTGGAATTCGAAATCGATCAAAAAAGTGTTAATTATTGCTTCATGGTTGACATGATTGAACTGTCGGTAATTGTCTATAGGGAGTACAATAGGATTTATTATTACAATATCAGAAAGAGTAGTTTTTAAGATTCGAGTTCGTTGTCGGATGACACCGTTTCCGTCCAAGTAAGGTGAAAACTTACGCAAAATAATTTTTTTTTGGTAGAACGCTTGCGTGATAGTGGATTAAGCACGTAACCACCGCTGCAAGTTCTCAGCAAGCACTTCATCCTAGTCGGTGTTGCTTCGCTCTATCTTTTACAATAAGATAGGTTAGGCGGTATTCCCTAGAGACACAGTTGGACTCGTGACCCATTGTCATACCGCATTGGGTGCTGTATAGTGACCCCTGTTCCCCCATAGCCACTTCGTATTCCCAGGAAACCTTGTCAACCTCTTAACTTCAACTCACCTAAGATCGTTGAGTTCATTAAGGAAATAGTTATCCACAGTTAAACCCTCCTTCTAACTAGTGCCGGGCAGCGACAGAGTAGGTGATGTATGGTCTCCTCCTCCTCTACGTCACGACAACTCCTACAGCAGCCCCGCTAGGGGGCCCTATCACACTGTATCAGTGATGTTGCCTTCGAAATTGCCATCAGCTCTGCCTGAAAAACACTTCAATAATCAGGTAGACGAAAGTTGAAAGTTATTCCCAATTGTTACGAAAACACCTCCCACCAATCCATCCGTCCAACATGGATGGTTCCGCTTTTCCTAACCGCGTCCAATCTCCACTCCTCCCTTTTAGACAGTAGGTTCGTGAACTTGGTTTCGTTCGAGTCGGTCGGAGGTACATAGTCTGCTCCCGTAGGCAGTTCCGTGAGTTCGGCCATTATGGAACTGTGGCCGATATAAAGATGTTCATTCCAAAACGGAATTTAACTGAATCAAAGGATCGATGAACAGCTGATGCGTGAAAACTGAGCTACCAATGGCTGTAATTGAAATCCACCAATTTTTATCCCGAAAACATGTTGTGCCATCATCAAAAAAAAAAACCTTTAGATAATTTTAAAGTATAAAGACCCTTTATTAGTAATTCTGATAAATAACAACACTAAAGGAATACATAACTGTCACAATTTCATATCTTATATGAATGAGTACAATCACCAAAATTCCTCAACGACTGCCAACACATGTTTCAGTTCTAGTGGCACTATTGGAAAATGCTATCAAAAACGCACATTTTGGCAGCGCTCTCACGAAGTAAAGAGTTTCGTATCGTATTGTCTATGGGTTTCATAGCACCGGTTATTTACAGAGAGGCTACTGAATTCTCTCTAATTTCTTAATATTTACTTGTTTTGGCGAGAGCATCCCACCACACAACTGTACCATAGAAAAGGACTGGTCTCACAACCACCGTGTAGATCCATTCGACCCAAGCCTGCCCTGCTGTATGAGTATACAGCCGTCATGGCTTTGCGGACTCCTTCGTTAACTTTGGGCCCCCAATTTAGTTTCCTATCTAGGATCAGGTCCAGATACTTGGCTTGTTCCATTCTTCTCAACGTTACTCCATTTAGAGTTAAATTTTCCATTGCAAGCCAACCGTACTTTCTAGTGAATAGTACCATTTCTGTTTGGTTGGGGATGGGGCATGAATTTTTGATATGATTTACACAGTAGAAGTGACAACACTCCCCCTTGAGGTGTACCTCTTAACACGAATTTCACCACAGAGGAGTACCCCAACTCCGCTTTGATTACCCTTTCCATGAGAAAAGTCCTGATGAACGCTGTCATAGTACCACATAGCCTCAGCCTGCGGAGCGATGATACAACTCCCTCTGGACAAATATTGTTAAAGGCACCTTCTATATCTAGGAACACCGGTAAGGAGTATTTCTTGTAAGGGCAAAGATTTTTCAATGTTAAAGATAAGGCTGTGAGGGGCAGTTTCCACCCCCTTACCTTTAGAGTACGCATGTTGAGCGTCGGATAGTTCCGGCCCTACTATCCCTCTTACGTAGGTGTCTAAGATACGCTCCAATGTTTTCATCAGAAAGGACAAAAGATTTATTGGTCTGAAATCTGTGGGTTTGTTATGTGAAGTTTTTTCCGAATTAGGGATAAAGACTACTTTAGCCTGGGCCCGTTTTCGTGGTATACAGTACTTTCGCCTTATATATGGTTTTCAGTCTTGGCTTGATTATGCCTAAGGTCTGTTGTGGGTCAGTAGGTACGATAACGTCGAACCCTGGTGATTTGTAACGTCGTAGGTATGATAACGTCGAGCCCTGGTGATTTGAGTCGCATCGCTGTCTCAATATTCTCATTAGAGATGACTTCAAAGGGAAAAGCTCCCTCTTCTTCCGTAACAGATGTGTCTTCCTCAGTCTTGGAGCAACGTTTAGCAGCCCTCTCTGCATATTTTAATCTGCGTTGGCAGCCTCTGTACTCGCTCCAACAGTTTGAGGATTTGGCCTGAGAGCACCAAGGAGGTTTTTGTTTCTCTTGTTGATGGACATGCTGCTTTAGTCGCTCGTTGAAGAGCACCTGTAAGTGTGCGACTGTATAATCTAGTATGTAAAGGTTGTTTTTTGTTAGACTGGTTATTTTCAATGAGGCAATACTTTTTTTGGATTTGGTTTTTTTGACAGCTGTTACTTCATTTGTACTCAGTTTGCCAATTCATAATGAATGGTTCCAATATTCGGTCGAGATTTTTTTTCAGCGGTGAAGCTCACTTTAGATTGAGACGGCGTTACATCCTCAAAAAGTCACTGTTTGGTGTGTTCTTTGGGCAGAGGGAATCATTGGTCTATATTTCTTAAAAAATCATTGCCATTAACAAGGGCGGAATTGGCGAGTCACGTGCCATATAGCTTGATGCCAACCAAAAAGTGTTCATTGACGACTCCACTGCAACCACAACATTGTCTTCATCATTAAGATGTGATATAGATAAGTCGATAATCTTTACTGCTCAAGCCACGAACCCGTTCTTTATCGACCCACAATTATTGTATGAGCACGATATCTTCTTCTCTTTGAGCGTGACGGAGTAGTGCGGATGAGGCCGCTTTACTGTAAGATCCCCACCTTATTTGTCTAAGAGTTTCATTGGCCGCCCTATGACCATGCACTTGGTCCTCTTTGACAGCGGATGGATGGCTTGGCCCTCATCCTCGTCCTCTAGTTTCAGTACGCTTCAGTCTTGGGTAGGCAGTTCTGGGTTAACCAGTTTTATTAGGTCCAGAACATCTTCTGAATCGTCATGGAAGTCCGGGACCAACGCCCAGGACCTGGGATGTTTGGGGATTCCTTCCCGTCCCAGCACATCCAAGCGTGCTCCGAGCCACAACTCTCCGATTCTGCTAATAGCCTCCGTGTAAAGCTGCTCCGACCTTTCAGCAGCTCACTTCACCACCTTCACGCTTCGGAGCCATCCAACATCAGAGCAACTTGGTGAAGGTCTCGAGTTTTCACGCAGTACCTCCCGTCCACTGCTTCCTGTTTACCAGGTCCCAGTTGTTCTGTAGGATCGCACCATCATGGGTGTTCCAGTCGCGCAGGAGTTACAAATAAGAACTCTGTTTTACTTATAGCATGCGTATATATGTATAAGGTTTTGGTAGAGTTTTATTTCCTAAGGAAATTTTACAATGAGTTGGTTTTAAATATTAGGTTAATATGGTAATAATTTCACTTACGCTTTGTGCGTCCTCCTGCTGCTGGTGCGACCAAGGAACAACCGAAAATTCTTTTCAAATATTTTTACGCAACTTTTCCTGTGACATTTGCGACAGGGTTGCCTAACGCACTTTTAACGTTTACTACACATGGTCGCAATCCAGAGGCAAGAGCATGCATTCACAATGACAATAATAAAGTAAAATATAAACGATCTTTGTTCGTAACATCCCAGCCTCCGTGAATCTAGCCCAGCTCAGATTCACCAACGTCTAGCTTCTCCAGGATGCAGGCCGGTCGCTTAAAAACTCCAAATTTGGTTTTCACGTCAGCTGCTCTGACTTGGGAATCCTTGCCTGGATACACCTCGGTCACTCTTCCCATCAACCATTTGGAACGGTGAACGCTAGCATCGCAGATCAGGACGACGTCATCCACTTTCAATGCTTCGACCGGTTGGTACCACTTAGTTCTACGGCATAGGTCAGGAAGATATTCCGAAAGCCACTTCTTCCAGAATCGATGTTGGAGTTGCTGCACCTTGCGCCACTGCTTCCGCGTTGCACGTAGCTTCTCTTGGAATGGACTGGGCGTCTGGTCAGAATTCGCAGTGCCTATAAGAAAGTGATTAGGAGTAAGGGGTTCATCGGTAGGAGCATCGAGAGGTATATGAGTTAGTGGTCGCGAATTTATAATATTCTCGGCTTCACACATAAGGCTATACAAACTGTGCTCCGGTAGGCTTTCGTTGTACAATGCATCTCCCATCGCTCGCTTCACGCTTCGTACTAGCCGCTCCCAGCAGCCACCTTCGTGAGGGTTAAGTGGGCAGTTGAATACCCATTCGATGCCTACCTTAGACAATGCATCAGCAATCTTTCCAGACTCAAACTCGGATAGCTGTCGCTTCAATTCTCTCTCTGCTCCAACAAAATTTGTGCCGTTGTCAGAACGAGTGCGCACAGGAGTACCACGCCGGCTTATGAAGTTGCGAATGCACATCAAACATGTGTCGGTCGACAGATCCTTTGCTAACTCGAGATGCACGGCGCGTGTGGTCAAGCACGTGAATAGCGCTATCCAACGTTTCTCGCTACGGCGACCTATTGTCACGACGAACGGGCCCATGTAGTCCAATCCGACATAGGAGAATGGTCTCACGAACGGAGTAACTCGATCCTCAGGTAGTTGTCCCATCATTGGTATTGCCGGCTTAGCACGATTTTTTTGACAAACGACGCACCTCCTAGTGGCTCGCTTAACTGACATCCGCACTCGAGGAATCCAATAACGCCTTCGAATCTCTGAAATTATCGTCTCATCATTTTGGTGGTGCCAGGCGCAGTGATAAATGTTTACAATCAATTCAGTGACACGATGGGCCTTAGGGAGTATAATTGGTCGACGAGTATATGGGGAAATAGATAGCGCATTGTTCAATCTGTCGTTTATGCGTATTACTCCGGATTCGTCCAAGTATGGTGTTAATTTCCACAGTGAGCTATTGCGTTGTACCCGTCCTTGCAATTTGAGAGACTTGTAATCCTCATCATAAGCCTCCATTTGAAGGGCACGACAAATTACCAAATCTGCTCTTTCCATATCTGATGGATCCAATCGAGTGTATTTCCTTTCTCCAGGGCTTCGCCTGCAATTGTCGTAGAAACGCAAAACCCAACTGAATACCCTTTTTAATCGCTGAAACGTGGAATACCTTTCGAAGATCTTTGAATAATTCAAAATAAATACAAAAATTGGTTTAGCTCGTAGCTCTTCACTCGTTTCTTCTGCTTGCGTTGATGCGGGCCAGTCTGTGATCTGATTTGATCCATGATATCGTTGTTTTCGAGTCGCTCCACATCAATACCCTTGAAGGTGTTACGTCGTGGCTTTGGATGATAAGCTGACGTAGACGAGTAGCCAACACTGCGGATTGGAGCCCCAAGCGGGGAATGGAGGTCAGTTTCAGTGGGGCACATCTGGGTTTTCCCAACACGAACGCTAATTGAACTGTCTCGGGTGCTCCGGCAATCCTCCAGTAGGCTACCGCCGCATAGGCCAGTTCACTGGCATCTGCAAATATGTGCAGTTCCACCGGGACGCTCATAAAAAGTGTGCTGTAACATCGCGGTACGCTGAGGTTGCCCAAATCGCAGAGCATCCCGACCCATTTCTTTCAGAGGATTGCTGCATCCATCGATATTTCGTCATCCCAGTCGACTTGCCTCCTCCAGGTTAGCTGCAATATAAGCTTGGCTACCAAGGAACACTCTGCTGCTAGACCGAACGGATCGAAGATGGACATTGTGACACTTAGCGCTTCTCGTTTGGTAGGTAATCTCGTTCCATCCAGTAAATTATTGTCAACCTTCTCCAGCGCTTTTGCAAAACGAAGTGCGTCCTGACTCGTATCCCAGCACATGCCGAGTACCTTTTGGAAACTTCCCGTTTCTTTATCGAGGCTAAAGACTTGACGATCTTCCAGATTTTCGTTAAACTTTCGGTTTACCTGTGCGGAATTAGAGGCAAAACGTTTTAGATCAAAACCAGCTCTTTTATGTACCCACACGATTTCGGGAAGGATTTTCAGCGCGTCGCGCTCGCTAGAAAAGGAGTGAACCAAATCATCGACATAATGATTATTAATTATAGCGCTAACAGCTTCAGGAAATTTGTCTTTAAACCCCAGGGCATTATGGTTTTTCACGTATTGAGCCGAGCAAGGTGAGCAAGTTGCTCCGAATGTCATAACTGCCATCGCGTACTCTTTGATTGGCTCGTTTGAGTTGGGTCTCCAAAGAAATCTTTGTGCTGCCTGATCGTCCTCTCGCATCTTCACCTGGTGAAACATCTCGACGATATCCGCGCATACCCCGATCATTCGCTGGCGAAATTTCATTAAAACAACTGATAGAGGCTGACACTGGTCAGGGCCACTTAATAACGCAGAGTTAAGGGAGCAACCGTCAACTCTTGCTGCAGCGTCGAATACGAGTCTTAGCTTTCCTGGTTTGTTTGGGTTGTACACTGCGAAGTGGGGAAGATACCACGTGTGACCACCTTTGATTAGTGATTCATCATCCCTTAGTTGCCTGCGCGCTCGAATTTCTTCTCCAACAGTAGCAGCCGTTTTTCTGCCATTAGGCGACTATTTGGAAGTTCTGGATTTTTAAACCTCCACAAAAGTCCGGTCTCATAACGCTCGCCCTTACGCACCGTTGTACTTTGCAAAAGAAATTTGGATCTCTTGATGTCTTCGCCTTCAACATTCTCAGCACATCGCACACCTAGGTCGTCGCTGGCTATGAACTCTTTCACCAATTGATCCAGTGTGTCGCTCTGGCCACAGCCAACATGTGTAAAAAACAACTGATGTACATCCTCGGTCGGTCCCCTGTCTGCAGGACCATACACGACCCAACCTAGCTTGGTCATGATTACTGCCGGACCCTTCCATCCATCTCTGGCTACCCGATGTGCCACTCCTAGATGCGCGTTATCAACCCCAATCAGTAACTCTGGGATAACTTCGGTGTAGTTGCATATTGCTATCTTCTTCATGTGGCGGTACTTCGATGAAAGCTCCTCGATGTTTAGTGTCTGCATTGGCAGGCGAAGATCGGACACTGTATTTACGTTTTTCAAACTAAATATTCTAGAACCTTTCCTTATCCCAGAAATTCCAAAGTCCACGCGTGTAGACGTCTCCGTTGCTGTGTTACTACCGAACCATTGGAGCGTCAGCTTCTCCTTTTTACCTTTCAGCCCAAGCCTCGCTGCCAAACCTTCATTCATCAACGTAATCGCCGAACCTTCATCGAAGAATGCATAGCTATTAATTTGTTTGTTCCCAGCATACAACTTTACCGGGATGATTTTAAATAAAACCATTCCATTTGTAGACTTTACGACGGCGCTAGTAAACATTGGGTGCGCTTGCTGATTATTATTTGTTTCGTCGGTACGTTCATGCAAGAGCTTATGCGTCCCCCTGGTCCCTACGTTTCGACTACGAAATGAGCAACGATTACCTGTATGACCCGGTCGCAGACAACAAAAACAAAGCTTGTGCAGACGAGCGACTCTCCACCGCTGATTACAAGGCATATCTAAAAACTGCTTACACTTTACTACTTCGTGATCTTCTGAACATATTCGACAAACCTTATTGCTTGCTGCCACTTCGTTGGCATGAAAAAATCGCTGACGTTGATCACCACATGCTGCCGACTTTAAACGTTCGTTTATGTTAACGCACGCCACGCTAACGACTCTAGCTAATTCTTGCAGCCAATCGCTAAAATCTACTATTGATGCTCTTGGAGTAATTGCAACCGCGTGTCTAGCCCATTCCAGCCTCCGTTGTATTGGTAATTTCGCTAAAATTTCATCCATGAGTGTTGGGTTGCATAAATGATGGTCACAGTTTGCCGCTTTTAAGAACGATGCCAGGCTTTGCACCTTGGTTGCAAACGGAATCAATAATTCGATTCGATTGTCCGAAATACTGGGCACATCACGGATTTTGCTAATTTGGCTTTTCACCAGCAAATCTGGACTACCGAATCGTTCCTCCAAAGTCTTCATAACTCTCGAAACATTGCTGCTGTGGATCAGGAGACACTCGACGGTATCCTTGGCTCTCCCCTTTATGGCCTTCTGCAAACGCATCATGTTTTGTCGATCGTTGTACCCATACTCCTTGGATGTCATGTCAAATGATTCCCTAAACATTGGCCAGTCTTCGGGCCGCCCATCGAATTCAGGTAGGTCGTGTAGTTTGCGATGATCTGTTTTATTTGATGCGAGCGTACGATTTAATTCGACTAGAACAGATGATAATGTGCATGCATTTCCGTCACGGCCCATACTTGTGGCTAACTGTGGAGTATTAACACCTGGCACCTGACTTTCCCTCAAACGACGGTTGCTGTTATCCAGTTCGACCTGTAGTGCATTAATTTTCTGCATCATTTGATTTAACCTAATTTCTATGTCATTACTCGCTGTATTTTCAACAACCGTTTCGTTCAAATCGTCACTATTTCTTTCTGCCATACTACTGGATGTTGAACGTGTTTGTGGCATCGCGACGAGTGGAATTTATGAAACAACGATTAACTGATTTTTCTGCAAAAATTTCTAACGGCCCACGTACCGTATGCCCTTCTCACGACCTAACCTCTGATGCTTGCGCCACTACCTGACCACCGAATTCCCCCAATCACTTCTAATTCTTCTTACCTGACCACTTCGATTGCCACAGCCGGTGTCCAACGCCGCAGTTCCGCTGGCTGGTTTGTTGGCTTTATGCTGTCGATTGTAGTTTATTGTGTCTCGCCTGGGCAGTGGGCCAACGCCCCTTCTGGTTCTCGCTTATTTCCTCTTTATTGCCTGCAGCTGCGTCTAGTCCTGGACATAGGCGCTCGACTCCTTGTGACCACTCCACCGATCAAACCAAAAGCGAAATAAAAATTGTTCCAGTCGCGCAGGAGTTACAAATAAGAACTCTGTTCTACTTATAGCATGCGTATATATGTATAAGGTTTTGGTAGAGTTTTATTTCCTAAGGAAATTTTACAATGAGTTGGTTTTAAATATTAGGTTAATATGGTAATAATTTCACTTACGCTTTGTGCGTCCTCCTGCTGCTGGTGCGACCAAGGAACAACCGAAAATTCTTTTCAAATATTTTTACGCAACTTTTCCTGTGACATTTGCGACAGGGTTGCCTAACGCACTTTTAACGTTTACTACACATGGTCGCAATCCAGAGGCAAGAGCATGCATTCACAATGACAATAATAAAGTAAAATATAAACGATCTTTGTTCGTAACAATGGGTACCAATAAATCACATGCACTACGGCAAACGACTTCTTTGGTCCCAGGTTCGTGGTCGCGAAATAATTGGAAGTATTCTTCCTCTTCCCTGTGGTTAAGGCATCCTCCTTTGGGCGTTTCCGCTTTTGAAGGTCTGCCTTCGTCTTCTCCCGGTGATTCTCCAGGAAGGACTCTGCCCATACTGTGGAGTCTGCCTGCTCCTCTTTAAAGTTCTCACCCTTGAGATTTCGAATATTATCAAGGACCATAATCAAAGAACATTGTCAACTTCGAAACCTTTTTCCGTCTTGCTCCGGCCTGACAAAAGTCCTCTTCAGAGCCTTCGCTCCCAAGGGCTGGAAGTACGTGCACAGAGATAGAAACCACCCACGAATATGGAAGCTGGCCTTCTGGTGGATTTCACTTACTTCCTTTGCGAGAGTGACAGCATCTTCTATGGTGTCTACAGAATAAAGCATGTCATCAACATAGAGTCTTGCAAGTATAGATTTGGGCGCGCGAGGCACCTACCACCAAAGCTCATAACGGTAAGTGCATAAACTCCTGGTGCGTGAGTTTTGTCATAGTCCCGCCATAAGAGTCTTTGAGTATGCTGGTCTTCTGACTCTACACCCACTCTCTGATATATTTCGCGAATCTCACCACTTATTCCTATTCGCCCTATGTGAAAATTAAAAAGGACTTCGATCAGTGGAGTTAGCAGGTGAGGTCCTTTATAGAGGCATTTATTGAGGGAAAACCCTCGATATTCGACCGCGGGATCCCATACGACCCGGATCTTGTTTGGCCAGTTCGGGCTATTTACAGTGAAAATTGGTAAATACCATTTCCGTTGGTAGTTTCCACGTATCTCGTCGGGTTGAACTCTGCGCATATATGTATGTACATGTGTACATATCCTTCGATTTTCATTTGCATTATTTTTTCGTGGACATGTTTTTTCAACTTTTCGTCTTGCGACATTTTCGCTTCAAAGTATTTCAAGCATTGTTATCAAATAATTATCGGGCAGGTTTATATGTATGTTCATGTTTTCATAAGAGCTTCGAAACGAAAACTTTTCGATTTCGTTGGATTGGCATTTCCAGATTTGGGAACTGGTCAGGAGATAATCTACACGACCCAGATCGTCGAAGTTAATTCCTTAGCCACAAGTTTATGTAGAGATATACCATCCTCTAATTCGTGTACATGGAGTTGAAACATGCAGTCGCTGTACGTTGCCGCATCTTGTTGTACCTGACCTTAAGCACAAAAGACTGACAAAAGTAACCGTGTTTTGATAGCCGCTGGCTCATAAGACTTACCCTCTCTGTATTTTAGGGGCTACACGTCATTATTCATGCCGATTATTATTCCCGGTAGGCCACGTATGTAGATGTTTGAATCTTCTTTAAGTTTACGTTACGTTGAGTTTTTTTCGGTAGATCTAGGCTCCGTACCATACGCACATTACAAAGCTTCATTTTGGTATTGTTTCCTATTGATGAAATGTCTAGATGAACTGACTTGGAGTTCTCTTCTACTCTCGCAGTTCTATCTGTTTATTTTAGTGATAAGCATGATTCAGGTCCATCAACACCCAATCTGGCAATAATACTTTGGTCGATCAAGGTTGGGTCTGAACCATCGCCAAGGAAAGCACACGTGTCGATAGATTTCTGCGTTCCATAAATGGTAATATGAACGATCTTGTAGAGTACCTTTGAGCTGTTTGAATGCTGGCTTGCAAACAAATGTATTCTCGCTTGATGCCTTATGGATTTTCGGATGTTTGGTTTGGAATTATGTGGCTTCAAACAAGAGAAACACAGTCCATTCTTGTCTACAGTTTTCCATCTCTACTTATAACTTGCATTTTCGAAGATTGCACAATCTACTTCTTCGCGCTTTCCGCGGCATTTGACCTCACCTGGACCTGGGCACAATTTTTGCACGTTAATTCTTTGAGTTTTGCGTTTCTCTGTATCAGTTGTTACTAGACTGGATGATGGTATCGTGGTAATAAAACTGAATGTATCAGCTGATTCGTAAGGCCAGCCACTAAAGTGGTAACCGTTACGTTTTCTTTTAGTCTCGCGAACATAGCCCAATTCAGGCGCATCTGGGCCGGAAGCTTTCCGATTAATTCTTGTACGAGCAGAGAATTGCTTAGATGCAGCGAGGAATTTATCAGTGTATATTTTCGGGAGGTTTTTTTTTGTCTTTGCCGCAAGTGCTGCCGGCTAGCAACTTGAGGACTTTGTTGCGGCTCTGTACTTTGTTGACGATTGCAGTTGTATGCACAGAGAAAGAGGTTAGGCTGTCAAACGTACCACTCAAGATTTATCGCTGGTTTACTGTTGGTACAGGTGTACCATGGACATGTATGTTTAATTGCATCCTGACCTCCTTTTCCCAGGTGGTAAATAGGGACGCCGAGGACTTAGTAGGGGAAAGAAACAAGTTCCGAAAAGTGAAGAAACGAGCAAGGTCTGATAGATAACCGCTTTCGAGCACATGTCATCAATTGCCTTGCCAGATGCAATAACCGAACAGTCGTCAGCATATGAGACCATTGAAACTCCTCAGTTGTGCTACTTATCAGACTTGCACAAGCTATTGTTAGGTCAGGCGAGCCATTGCAACTACCCCTAATCCTGGTGGGGGCGTCGTCATTCATTGCGCAGAATGTCGAATCGTCTATCTCCTCAGCCAATTCATTTCCCCTATGGTCTGCTGGCAGGCTTGAATGCCATAGATCGTGGTGCGCATTAAAGTCACCTACTATCAAACGGTTTTCACCTCTGAGGAGCTCACCTATGTCAGGGTGATATCCTGCCGGGTAGCAGGTGACAGGGGGTATGTAAATATTAAATATTTCGAGCTCGACATCGCCTGACCGGACAGCTATTCCTTGACATTCTAAGGTAGTGTCCCTGCGGTCGATGTCTTATTCAATAAGACGATACTGCACAGTGTGATGGGTGATGAATGCTAAGCCACCACCATTATTTCGCCCGTTGCAATTTAACAAAGTTGAATTGCTGTGTAATTTCGTTTCTTGGATCGCAGCTATCAACAGACCATGTCTTCTCATAAAGTCGGTTACCTCCTCGATCTTGCTCTGGAGTCCGTTGCAGTTTGTCTGCAGGAGCTTAATCTGCGCAGGATGAGTCGACGCGATGGAGGGTGTAAGGGACAGGTGCGGTTGTCCACCTTGCCTCAGTTGCGTTTCCCGCTGTGAAGGTAACTGCCTGGTGGAGATTGGGGGCAGCGCGGGTGGGGGCGTATGCGGCTGCAGATCTCTGCAACATGGGGCAAAGTAGTCACCTGTCCACTCACGTGAGGCGCGCAGACCAGAACACGTCCGAAAGTGACACCAGCCTTGGCACATATTGCACCTAACTGATGCCACATTCCGACGTATTCTGGCCTGACACGCGGAACAGAAGTGTGGGGCACCAAGAGCTGCTGGGTAGCCTTTACACTTGGTTGGGAGTAGTGAAGGGCTCAACTTGAGTCTGCTTAACTTGGTTTGCCAACGATGTCTGCATTCACGCCAACGCAATTTTAATAACTTAATACCACGTTCTAGTTTTACTGTTTATTTCAAAATTCATGAGATTGTATTTAAGTCTAAATTGATATAAATTTTGTAATTCAAAAAGATTTAAATAGATAGTTTGACTTACTTTGGTCGCCGGCTATTTCAGAATTAGTGAGGGTAAAATGAGTCGGGATCCCAAGCGGCCAAAGTTGCTTGAGTTGCCATATCAAACAAACTAAATCGACTTAAGTAGTTTCGTTCCCACGACAGTCTGTTCTACGATACCGGAACAACACGGATTTATATCCGGCCAAGGACTGTCACTTCAGCAGCATTTCCCAAAATTGTATGGGGAATGTTTTATGCTGTTACAACGGCAACAACAACAACATCAGCAGCAACAACAAACCCCGTAGCAACAACTTAAGCAGTTTTAATAAGCTTAATGCTACCGTATTAATGGGGAGCCGAATTCGTAGCAGGTACATTCATTTCAATTTTTTTTTTATTTATAGACATATATAGTTAGGAAAGTAGTAATTTCAAGAAGTATAATATCTTTGTACCCACAACTATTTCAATGGTGACAGTCGTACATACCCCGAGCAAATTTGTCAAGGACTTCTCCTCATAAGGTATTACAGAACAGCAACCGAAAGGCACATCTCCACATCATAACACATACAGACTGCTTCTAGTGCCCCTTCTGGTGGAAAGAGTTCGCAATGTGTTAAGCAGATAGTGCCAGTCACACATATAAAATTACTCCTTCAGAGCTATCCTACTAAAAGCAAGAAGGCATACAACTTTAGGGCCCTCAATTTGTGCTACAACATCAAAACGCACGTAACAATAGTAGAACATCGGCCAAACAACGAGCTATTATGTAAGCGCCACATTATTATATTATTATTAAGCAATATAAATCAAAGTTGTAAACTTAAAACAACATCCACAAAAATTCCAACAAAAAAATTAAATAACTTTATTGAATTTTCAAGTTTCAATCAGAATTTTTAGAAACTTTTCGAGTTTGCGGTTTCATAGCCAATTTTAGTTTAATAAAGTAAGTTTCAAGTGTCTACATGGCTGATTTTGATGCACATATTCTTCTATATTACAATATTTTGTAATATTAATTAAAATTAAAATTTGTTCATGCGTTATATGAAAGAAAACGCACAAAACCGACATCAAAATAAAGGTAATTTTCAGCTACATGCAATTTGCACTTTACTTTATTGAAATTGAATTGGCTACAAAACTGCATACTCGAAAAAATTCTAATCGAAACTCCATGAATTGTTTTTAATTTGTTCAAAATTTAAAAATTTGTGAATTCTGTATAACGTTTAAAACTTGGTTTTATGTGGTTAATGTTACATAATAAACAATATTTCCATACAAAAATAATAAGCATTGCAAATATATAAAAGAAAATCAATGTCCGAATTTCGCTTGGAACCGCTGTATATAATTAAACTTGAATTCGCTATAACTTTTGTTTATTTATTGCTTGTTATGCATCCAAAGATATATATACATCGCTTACATAAACGTTTAAAGGTAGAAATTAAGTTATTTTAACTTAGTAGGCTAAGGAGGCTCTCCACAGTAAAATGGTCCTATATAGTTATGATTTTTCCCCCAAGGACGAAAATTTGTATGGCCTTAAAATAAATTTTCAAATAGGGGGATAAGGAAAACTGTTTTCTTTCATATGAGGCATTACTGATATTTTGGTAGTTTAATGATATAATAGATCAAATATTAAGTTATGATGTATGCAATTTTCATTACAAGAAAAACAATTTTTGATTACCAGAAGTTTAACTATTTCATATACACTTTAACATAGAATGCACTGTAGATGACATTGAAATTTAGAAAATTGCAATTAATAGATATTTGTGAAGCGTCTCTAAACCATATTAAACAAATTTTAACTACATACATACATAGTTACTTAATTGGGTAATGTTAAAAACTAATAACGAAATTAATTGAGAGTCCCCCGACAGCCCTGTGCTCCGCATAAGCAAGGAATTTTCTCTTCTTCTAATGGAAATTTATAATCGTAAGTTATCTCTTCGTTTACTCCGATTTGTTGTTTAGAATAAATAACAATTTTCTTTTCAGACTCTATTGTAATGACCTTGGCATAGCAGTTAGGCTAAAAAAGAAATAAATACAGCACAATGAAGACAAGTCCCATGTGTATAAATACTTACATTACAGCTGTGGTTAATAAAGCGCGCTAAATTACCGCATTTTGTGGCATCGATAATTGTTTCCATATCAATTCTAAATAGATATGAGCTGCCAATTCCAATTGCTTCATATTTAGCCTCCCGCAAATCAGCAACTATTGGGCGAATCATTTGTCCAACGTATTCTATAACCATTTCATCCGCAGCAATTGGTTCCATTGCAAACAAGCCCCAATCATGGATAGCCGACTTAGCGAATTTAAGTTGTTTCTTTCGAAATTTTAGCTGATTAAACTTTAACAACTCAGATTCACCAATTGACCCAAATGCTGTAAGCAAACGCCGTTGATTTGACCTAGCTTCACGTGAAATTCCTTGCATTTTAGATATCAACTTATTGTGCGAATGTTGTAATTGATCATCTGGACGATCAAGCATTAAAGCACTATCTACACAATATTTCCCATGATGATATTTGAACTTAGCCTTTTCTCTAATATCCAATTTATAAAAACCCTCAGTGCGAGCACATCCAGTTGTATGTCGCTTAAGTTCATCTTCTCTCTTTCGCTTTTTTGCAGGAGGTGGGATAAATGAACGATCAGTTACACAATGATCAACCCAATGAGTATTATTGAGCCAAAATCTGTAAGACATTAATATTTTATAATTCATTCTCTTTCCATAACATCAAGTTGATTACCCGTATGTATCTGCTTGAAGGTGAATCTCATAACTCTTTCGAATATACTCGATATCTTCAAAATCAATTCCTTTTGTGAGAAACTCATATAGTACCATCAACTCGTCGGTAGTAACGCGGAGTTTAAAGAGTTCCAAAGGAAGAAAGTTAGATTGCGACGATAAGCTCTGCACAAAAACTTCACTGGGTAACGATCGTTTTTCGATATTAAACTTACAAAAGTTTCGTGGCGATCCATTTTTCTTTCGAACTCTCGAACGGTCTTTTCGAGGGCGTCCAGGCCCAGGTTTTTCATTTTGTCGTTCGATTATCAGTTCTTTCAAAATATGTTCTGCACGTTTTTCTGAAGTAAGAGTTGCATAACCACCGTGGTCGTGTGCTAAGTTTTGCTTCTCTCCATTAGAGTAAGACCGTTTTTGCTCAAGATTGCAGCTTATTGATGTATCAGTATGTGGGGGCAATGAATAACAATGCTCTAATGCTACTTGACTAGCTTGACTTGAGCCGCCATCCGAAGATGGCGAAAGTTTTACATCATGGATATATTTTTTGCAATCCTGATTATTTGGAAGCTTTTCATGATCTATGGCCTTAATAAATTCTTTATCAAATCCATTTGACAATTTGCGTTCTCTTTCGATAAATATGTTATCCAATTTTAAAACAGTATTTTGCAAAGTTAAGGGTGAGAGTGTGTGATTTTTCATTGTCGGATGCTTCTTTTGAGATTTTACATCATTATTGGCTTTGGAACACGAAACAGAACAGTGTATGTCTTTACTTTTCTCACATTTCGTTTCGGAAAAATTGGGAATATCGTCGTGTTTCTTTACAGTAATAGAATACTTTTTCTCATCATCTATATTACGTATTTTGTGCTGCCCTGTTTGATTAGATAACACTAATATATCAGACAGTAAAACAGGTGTCCCGCTTTTCTCTTCTACTGCACAATTTATTTTATTTTGTTTTTCACGTTGTATGCGGGCCTGTTCTTCAAGAAACTCGCGTTCTATTTGAGCCATATACTCAACATTACGTCGGCGTCGTTCTTGATACTCCCGCTCTTCTTCCGAGTCACTATATATGCGGTCGTATTCGAAATTTGATTTGCTTCTACTTAATTTTTCAGTGTCTTTTGTTTTTATGGCTTTGATCACATTTAAATTGTCGATTCCGGGTTTACTACCTTTTTCGTCACTATCACCTGCAACAGTTATAGTACTGTCTTTGCTAATATCCTCTAAATCGGTCGGTATAGGAAAATCCCTTGGTACATTATTGTGTGTCAGTAACTCTTTTTTTGTGCTATCTCCTTTTTTAGTTTGGCATACGATCTGTTCTCCATCACTATCTGAATAAATAAAGTTTTTGTTTGGTATAGGATTTTTAATAATTTCGGCATCAACTTTTTTCCAAGTAATCATATCTGGTATTTGCCGTTTCTGAATTGTATCGCACATAAAATTTTTACGATTTGAATCGTTATCTGAACATGAACCAAATTCATCTTCTGACACTGCGCTTTCGTCGCTTGTCTGCACTTCATCACTACTATCCTCGGAAGCTGAAGATGAAAAACTTGAGGAGCTGACTTTCCGATTAGATTTGGAGAGAAGTTCTGAAACCGCAACAATCTTTTCATTTTTATTACGAGCATTATTGATACATGAATTAGCGTAATCCTTTTCTGAGTCGGAACCTTGAACCATTTCATCTTGGTCACTTAAATGTTTTTCATAATTATCCTTCGCTTGCGGAATGGACTCTTTTCGAATACGACGAAATGATGGTAATTTTGGTATCGATGCTCGCAGTCCAAGGCTGGTAAAAGAAGACAAATCAGACATATCACATTGGCTATTAATTAACTGGTTTATATCGGGAGCTCTATCCATTCGTATCGTATTTGACATAATTAAATTCTTCGCAAGCTTGTCATTTACCATAGAATTTTTTTCTTTATGGCGACACTTTTGCATTTGATCATCCCACCAAGACTCAAAATTATTATAAGCTGTGTTTTCGATCATTTTTTTATTGAAATCGCGTTTAAGTATCTGCTTCAATTCACTACTCACTCGAGCCACAACTGCATCTATCTGTTTCTTAAAAGGATCGTTTTGATGGTAAGCATAGTTTGAATTCGATCTATAATTATCGCTCTTTAATGTTTGAGCATAATAACCATAATCTTCATTATATGATGAACTATATGTCATACTGCCGAAACCAGGCACGAAAGTTGAATGCATATACGCCGGATTGGGAATCTGATGTGCTATTGAAGTATTGTAATACTGGCTTTGATTAATTAAATATGATGAGGATACGATTTTGGATCTTACTACTGACTCCGAGAGACTTAACTTTTTTTTAAAAAAAGCACTTCGTTTAACACGTTTTTCATAACGCTGGACGCCATCATGGGAAGAAAGGCTTGATAAAGATAAACCATCTTCGTCCTTAATAGTTCGAAGGGGACTTAAAGACTCAGTTTTTAAAAGAATTTCGTCATCGCTCGATGATATGTCACTAGCATCATTTTGCTCGTAGGTACATGACTTCTTAAATTCATATTTACTAAGCATAGCAGTTTTATTTTTTATTTTTTCTCTAGAATCTGAATTAATTCCGTCTTTTTCCAACATAACGTTTTCTTCCGATTCACTACTATCGATTTGAAGGAATGGTGGAGCATTTCCGAAAGATTTTCGTTTGAACATCATTTCTATCCGAGTATCCAAGTCCACGTTTACTAATTCATTCATATCTCCTTTTTCTATAGAAATAAGACTTTCTTTTGTGAAATTATCAGACGATGGAGATATTTTTGTTATTTTTTCCGATTCAATGTGTTGTTCAGGACTGGAATGACCCGGAGGTGGAGGTTCTGGATCATCCCAATTTGGTGTTTTATCGTGTGGTAATGGTTGAAATTCGAACTGGGTATGAACTTGAGGAAGTGGAGCAGTCCAGTGACCGGCCCAAGTGTTTTTAGTGCTTTCTGTTTTATAGCCAGATGAAATATATGCATAATTTTTATTGGATGTGACATTATTTGACAGTTCTAAAGTTTGCGCAGGATGATGGGTAAGTGAAGGTCCAAAATACTGTATATAATGCGAATCAACGCGAGGTAATTTGGAAGCTTTGAGCTTATTCCGTTCATCATATTCTCTCACTAATTGATTAGGAAGTATTTTGTGACCTTTGTTTCTTTCGTGATCATCGACATTTCCAACAATATTCGTTTTTCGATAGCCGTGCCCACTGGATACATCCTGTTCTCGACGTCGGTCATGATCTCTTTCCCGCTGTCGTAATTTCTGGTATTCTTTATCACGCCGACCGACTCTTGCTCGATTAACTTCTGTAGAGTTATCTATTTCATTTTCTAGCCTTTTATAATGATGTTTGGAACGATCATATCTTAAAGACGAGTATTTCAGCTTATTTCGTTCCTTATCCCTGGAATCGATATGTTGGTATTCATCCCTAATATGCCTCCTAAATGTGGGTGTATAAATTTGAGGATGGGCATGCTCACTTCGAAATGTTTGATATACTGGTAATGGGGTTGCATTAAAAGCAATTTCAGTTTTATAATCACGATGGGGTTCTAAAGGCGAAGTATTTTTAGAGGTTTCCCTACAATGTTGATATGTTATTATGTTACCTGAACCAGCAACTTTAGAAACTTGCCTTGATTTGTCTAATGTTAGATGTTGTACCGATTGTTGGCATATTCTTCCAAAAGGATCATGAAAAACACTTAAAACCTAAAAAAATAAATATTAATTTAATAGAAACGAAAATTATATTTGAGTACCTTTCCCATAACAGATTTTTGATTGTATTTTTCTACACATAATCGAGCAGCTTTTACATTTTCAAACACGATGCGAGCAACACCAAGATGCTTATTAGTTTCTGGATGGTGATATATTAAGAGCTCATCGTAAGGACCACATTTATTTAACATTCCTGCCAAAAATTGTTTATCTATATTGTCATTTAAGTTTGTTATAGTAATTTCAATAGATGGAGGCTCTCCAATGTAGTTTTGGTCGATTTTTAAACTGAAAAGTATTTTATTGAAACATTGAATTATAGGAATAGATTTATTTTACCGTGGAACATTAAGAATTATTGGGTCTACTGGTTTTGCACGTATGCGCACAAGCGGATTTCGAGGATCCCTTGGTACTACAGAATATGTTGGATCTGCTGAAACTATTCCATCGTAACGATAAACTTTGCTTGAACCTTTTAACAATACTGGGTCAGAAAGCAATTTAAAATTTCTTGATTTATTTGAAGATCCTGTGCATTTTCCTTTGATCGGATCACTACTTCCAATGCTCACGTCACAGTTTAATAGTTGGCTAATACTACAATCTTTTTTTTTCTCCATCGCCTTATGATATATACTAATTGAAGCACGACGTTAAACACCGATTTTTTCTTTATCTTTCAGTATCAGGTCTTCAAAGATTTAAAATGCTAAATTAAAATAGTAATTTTTACGTGTAGATAAAAATAATTATAGGGTTCTATAAAATTGCCTAAACGCGAACGTGAAATCGACGACTTCAACCTGTAAAAATTAAACCTATTTAGAGGAAGCACAAAAAGTATCGATATCTCACATAACTAGAGCCGGAAAGCATGTATCAATGATTAGCTCCTCTATCGACTATAAAAATGAAAAGCATCAACTTTAGATAATATGCTTTACGTACTAATTTAATATAGTTCGGTCGCCCCTCGGTAGGCAATCGAGAACCCCCGAGTTTATTTATGCCATGCACAAACTTCTCACAAACACATTCGCCGTTCGGAGTCGGCGTAAAACTGTAGGTCCAAAATCGCGGTTGTAGCGCCAATTAAGTATGCAAGTAAGTAAACCGCGGCCACATAGGACATTCGCGTTGGCGTTGATTATCATTTGAATACACACAATAGGCCCGTTTCTTTGTACCCTAAATGCAATAGAACACTTGGTAGGAAAACAAAATGCATGTGCAGCAACAATACTAATGGTGCCCACAGTCACCGACGTGTACGTATGCCGTGTCTGTTTGACGGGAGATACACAAAATTGAGCAAAACTTGTGCCCGTACGTATGTTTTGTAAACAAACATTGCGTGCATAAAACTGTGTTTGCTTGCATCAAGCCAAAAACCAACAAATGCAAATAGTTCATTTATCTATAATTAACATTATTAAACATCGATTTTAAATTAATTTAATAAAAATTTAAATTTTTATAAGGCTATTTTGTTAATGATTTTAAAAAGTTCTGCTTGGCAACACTGTGCGGTGAGAGAGCACTCAGCTGACACGCCTTCACGGCAAAAATCTAAATTTCTCTGATTACACACGTACACGTCGCGCGTAACCGTCACACGTACACGTTGATGAGTTTTCATTTACATGGCGCTCTCATAAGTTTGATCGTGTCAGCTGACACGTAACGTACGTTTGCGTCGGTGACTGTGGGCACCATTATCTGTTCTTAAATAGCCCTAAACAAATCGCAACTTACATGAAAGAGGCTAGCAGGATTGCTTTTGCAAATAAGGTAAATTTTATCTGATTCCCCGTTTTAATGTAACCGAGTTGCAAACGCTTTAACTCGGATAAAATTTCCTTTAGTTGCAAAAGCAACCCTGTTAGTCTCTTTCATGAATGTTGCGTTTTGTTTAGTGCTATTTAAGAACGGATAATAGTTGTACCGGCAATTTTTAGGCTTAAGTAGTTTTATATTTACAAATACTATTTAAATAAAAACGAGCTAGGTCATAAATCTCAAACTTCATATTTCCTTAGAACTAATTTACAATAGCACAGTTTTCTCACTTCCCAACACTACATCTCAGGTCGGATATCATTTAACCGAGTTGGCTCAACTCGCATATTTTTTCGAGCTAGTGTTGTTGCATTACATGTGTTTTGTTATCCCACCTAGTGTTCTTTTGCAACTAGAGTACAAATAAACGGGCTCTTAGTTGTCAAAGCGAAACTGTCACGTAAAGCGAAGCAAACATTCTATCTAGCGTAGCCTTTAGTGCGTCTAAGTCCAGTAAGAGTTTGTGCTTGAGGATGGTATGTGCATATCATATATTTGTCAGGCAAATTGTATTTGCAACTGCAGCCAGCTTATATGTATGTCGCGCAGGCAAAATGTGTTTGGTGGTCCAGTTTCCTCTGTTTATACATACATATATACAGGTATGGAGCTGAAGCATCATATGCACGTACCATAGCCACTTGATTTTATTTATTAATTTTGTACATTTCAACAAAATTCTAGGTTGAACTAAGCAAAAACCCATGTTAACTGGAGACCGTTCTATTCATTAGGCTCATTTTAATGTAACCTAGTTGCAAAAAGACACTAGGTAGGATAAGAAATAACATGTAAAACAACAACACTAACTCGGAAAAATATGCGAGTTGAACCAACTCGGTTATATGTTATCCGACCTGAGATGTAGTGTTGTGAAGCAAAAAAACCGCTCTATTGTGAATGGGCTTTGGAAAAATACTTGGGAAATTTCAATCAACTGTGAAATCTTGTTTGTTTTATGGATACATAAACAAAACAAATAAAAATGGAACAAGGGTAAGTAAAATTTCTTTTCGTATATTTCACATAAAATTATGAATTAAAACACGTTTGTCATTTCAGAATGCAAGAAAAAAGGCGAAAGAGATGGTCATGTGAGGAGATAATTGAGTATTTGAGTTGTTACCTCGGCCGGAAAGCGGTGTTGGAGCACCCAAAAAAAAAGAGGTTGGCCTACGCGAACGTGTTGGAAGATATGGTGTCAATGGCGATCACCGTAGGTTCAAGAAATAAGTATATGTTTGAACAAATTATATTTATTAATCCACTTCCAGGACTTTGAAAAAACCCCGGTGTGCTTGGACAACAACAGCAGAACTGGCGCCAGCCAGTGCTTTGCCCCCTATATGGAGGAGTTCATGCGGGTTACAGACCGTTTGAAACACTTTCGGTAAATGTGCTGTCTCTAAAAAATAGCTAACAGAAATTACTCTGTATAGCAACAGCTTTTTAAAACGTAACAGTGAGTTTCAGTGAAAACCTTGTAGTGAATTGTTTGCAATGTTTTTGATGTAAATTCTTTGTGCTCGTTTTTATAAATTATAAATTATAAATTGTCTAAACTCGTCAAAATGTAACTATGCTACTACACTGTGTATTATTGACTAATCGAAAATACGCTACGTATTATTTTAGGTAGTATGTGCGGGATTGACCGTATTAATATGTACACACACTATATGCAAACTCACATAGTCATACTGAGAACTAGAGCCTTTGGAAGTAGTCGCTTCCTCTTCCTGTTGCTCTAGGCAATCCTCATTTACTGTGGTAAAAGTATGTTTGTACTTTAAATACAAGGATTATTGTACCTTCTCTTTTGGGAAACATTGGGTAGAAACGACATCTCTTCGGCGAATTCCCAGTCGATGTCCTCGCTAAAAAATGACTCGCTTAACTGCTCCCCACAAGCACTTCCACTTCGGAATTTGTGAGCAACTTTAGCCCGGTAGCGGTAGCTCTCCCGCAAGCTCACCCACGCCGCTTTGCATGCTTCCACTTAATAAATACGTTCAGGGTTTAAACACACATACATTTATATAAATATATTTATAGTTATAGGCTGTATTCGAGAATGCAAACATCAGTATCTATTCTTTACAGTAGATAATAATATGTCCATCGTTGATGATTTGATAGTACCTAACTAAGTTTTATTTGGCATGAAAGATAAGGATTGACTTCCGGAGAGTGCACCATTTGCCGTAGAAAGCAAACCACTTGGAATTTAGCAATTAAAGTTTGAAGCATTACCGAATACAGCTATATTTACCTGACTTCCCAATCATTCCGCCAATGTGATCCCAAGCCTGGTCGACCGCATTTTTATTCGAATGCATCGCATCGCTTATATTCCAAATACACGGTTTGCTTTTAACAGCGCCAATCAACGCTCGCTTCTCGACTGTGGAAAAGTTACAAATCCGTTTTTGTCGTGGTTTGGCTGAGTTTTCCATTTCTGAGTAGGTACTTCACTTTCACAACACAAAATTTAATTACTCCCGAAACGTCACTTTTCTTGAAGAAATATATGCTTTGTCATTTATTTCTTCGCAAAACCAGGGTTTCGTAGTTCAGCATTTTAAAATTTCTTTAGAAAAAAGGTAGTAAAAAGTGTATGATTTTTCTTTTGAACTGCATACCGGTATAAGAAAACTTGACACAAGGAATTTACTTGAGCATTTCTTAAGCGTTTTTTTATATGGAGTTTTTGCTTTTCTTGAGAGCTGCATACAGGCCTTTATCAATTTCGCACAAAAGAGAATACGATCGATTGGAGATGCCGTCGGTGCAACAAAAAGCACCACACCTCGTGGAGCCAGCAGGTGGAAAAAGCGGACTACGAAAAAAGTGTACTCTCAATCCACGCGGCTGATTTCGAGACGGAGGTTCCGTATCTCCAACCAGACCTTGAAGATAGAGGAGAAGCATCCGACAGCAAACAGGAGATCGGAACATTTCGACCCCTATTGGCACACGAACTGTGCCGGGGGTATATATCGGAAACTCACACTCTCCGGCTCTTCAGCAGCGCGGGCGGAAACCAGGACTTTCCGCCCGCCAACCAATCAAACAAGGTCGCTATTGGTAGTACGGCAATAAGAAAGTCAGGAGATGCAGCTACCTCTTTCCTACGGGCGGCGCTTGTCAAAATCAAGGCAAGAGGACACCTCCATCTCATTCGCCCCCTAAGAGACGTTTGCGCTCCTATATTCATCATCTCCGCCGACTTAGCATATGAGTTGGGCGTCGAAGAAATGTTCGTTGGTGGTCAAAGGGCATGAGCAGAATAGGCTGGTAGCATTACCCGCTCCAACACCGTCGGCTCGAACGTGGCAATGGAAAAATGGACCGGAAATTTTACGCTTCGGGCGCCATAATTCCCCCTTTTTACACACTTTGTACCTGAATATACAAATAAATATGCATTACAATCAAGTGTACTGAACCACGTTTATTTATTTAACATTTTAACTATATTCGACAGCCCAAGCAACGGGCGACTGAGAGAAAAGGTGACTACAAAAGATCCCACTGGCATCAGAAGCAACCGACTTTCATTATCTGATAAGTCGAAAAACAGGGGATCGAATGAGCGCGGTAGTTGAGCTCGCAGTCGGTGTCCTGGGTATCCGAAAAGATGTAAGGGATGATGAGGGACTTATTGAGCGTGGGTTGCGTTCGTCGAGAGAGGGCTGACATTATTGTTGGTGCTAATGCTGATTCCAAGATAAACAAAGTCCTCTACTTTGCCAAAATTTTGACTGTCAACATTGACACGGGAGCCAAGACGCTAATGCGCTGACTCTTTATTTGATCACAGGAGGTACTTCGTTTTGCCTTCATCCCTTCCAGACGCATTCGCTTCCCAACCTTATATAGTTAGGAAAAGGCAGACCTAACGGCGCTGTTGTTGAGGCCAATGATGTCGATGTCATCGGCATTCGCCAAGCTACACATAAAAAATGGTGGCTAACCGGTTTAATTCTGCATCTCGAAATATCTTTTCCAACATAATATTAAAGAAGCGATAGGAAGTCACCCTATCTGAAACCACGTTTGTTAACAAACGGCTGAGCTGGTGGTGTTGTTGAATGCCATTTTACATAGCCGTATTCGATTTCCAGGGATACCGAATTCATAAATCGCATAGGCACCTTCTTCTCGGGCTGTCGAAAGCTGATTTAAAGTCGACAAATAGAAGATATTTTCCAATATTTGGCTTATTGTAAATATCTGGTCGATGGGAGATTTCCCAAGTCTTAAGTCTTAAATTCCAATCTGCGGGCATGCATTCGGCCGACCGTATTCTGGAAATAAGCTGGTGCATGCATCTTACCAGCTCCTCGCCACCACTTTTGAAGTGCTTAGCTATTAATCCATCAGCGACCGCGGCGTTATTGTTTCTTATCCGCGTTATTGTTATTCGAACTTCTACAACGACGCTTTCGCTGTCACCATTTCGCAAAGTGGAGAATTGCTCCCTCCACAATGTGAGTGCACTTTGGGAATCAGTCACCAGGTCGCCGTTCTTGTTCTTACAAGAATTTGCCCCGGTCTTAAAATCGTCCGTAAGTCCTCGCACTTTTCTTGTTTCTGTGAGTATTTAAACACGCGTTCTTTGCTCCACAGAGACGTAGGCGCACCTTGGCTGCGACAAAATAATGATCCGAGTAGATGTTCGGTCCTCGGAGTACGTACGTCTAATATAATGGAAACATGACTTGGGTCTATTGTCTATCGCAATATGATCGATTTAATTTCTTTCGATCTGAAGACAGCCACGTGGCTTTGTGGATCTTATTGTGCTGAAACCTGTGGCTACGGACTACCATGTTTCGCGCCCCGGTGGAGTCCATCAGTCTCAGTCTGTTAGCAGATGTTTCGTCGTGGAGACGAAATTTTGCAATAGTATGACCACAGATGCCTTTCCTTATCCATCCTGGCATTGAAGTCACCAAACACGATTTTGATAACGTGACGCTCGTAAAAGTAATATTTAATGCGAATATTGGCGATACCCTCGTCCACCGGAGCGAATAACAGGACTTGGTGATGAAGTCTCTGTGTCACCACAAATCCAACACCGAAATAGCGCTCCTTTATATGACAGCTGTATGAGACGTCGTAAGGTCCAATGGCATTCTTACCTCCCCGTCCATTCATCATTTCCTGGATGGCGGTGATGTCAGTCTTAACACGAGTATAGCAACCAGCCGGGCAGCGGCACCTTCCGCATAAAGGATTCAGACATCCCAGGTGTATTCTCTAAAATTATGGTCCTTAATACATTCCCTGTGGTCGTCATCACAAAAAAAGGGGGGATCTCATACGAGCCATACTAGAATTTTTCATTATCTATAATTTTGTATGTGGCGGGTCCCAAACCCAACGAACAGCCAGATACAGCAAGGGTTTTTTTAAGAACACATTTATATAGCGAGACGCTTGAATCAAGTCAGACACCCGCTAGCGGTCGCTCTTACTGGTGACCAGACGCTGGACATCCTGGCCGGCTTTTATACTGGAAACGTTGGGGTGACCCCACTAGTTCCGCCTTCTCACTCTAGCCCACTCACAAACGGATATTCGGGAGCTACCCAGAAGATACTTGGGTGAAATTACCCGGAAGCTGGGAGCTGCTTGAACCGCGTGCAGAAGAATCGTGCTGGCAGCTCCTTGGCCAATGGCGATCACAGACTTTCTTTACTTGCGTGGACTTCTACACACGGAACCATCCATCTTGTCTTACTCAGCATCATATTGAACATTCAACAAATAGATTTGGTTAATGACATTCGTCTTTTACAGATAGGGTTCACAGCAATGACCTGCTGGGCTACTTAAATCCAGTTCTCGAGTCCGAAGGATTGCAAATAATAAAGGTTGGAGGTCGATTAGAATCAAAGGCTTCAGTTTTGGATATCAATGTACGAAACGTAGCAAAACGCGTCGTCATATCGTGCATACATTGCATACGTTACAAGCCCTGATGAACCGAGTAATGGGACAGTCGTCAGTCGAGCTATTGACTCCATCTCGTCCTTTTGCTCGCTGCGGTATAGATTTTTGTGGAACTGTCAACAAAGGCGGTATATCCACCGATGTATTTTTGTTGTCTATGAAATGCGTGATCGGAAGGAGAGAGCTACCATCTAACATGCAAAAATGGAATCAAATCAGAAGCATTAACCAGATGTTTTGGAACCGGTGATCAACTAAATACATCAACGAACTTCAAGTGCATTTAAATTGGTTTACTGAGTGTTCAAACATCAACAACAACTCAATGGTTATTTTCCATGACGACAACTAGCCACCAAAATAAATGGCATCTTTAAAAAATCATGAACTGTACTCCAGTTCAGGACTCTAAAATTTGCATCCTTGAAATTCAAACAATGAAGGGAATCATTCGGCACCAATCCACAAGCTTGCACATCTGCCGGTTTGAAATGCCTTTCAATGGGGCCGAGATGTTGAGCCACCCATTACCGCTACATTCGTCGATCATATGTTGTTATCATATGTCACCAATTTATTAATTATATATGTACCTCAAATATTCAAGGCCAAACAATTGAGGGTTTTCACCCCAACGTTGTTCACCCAATTACACGTAACCTTTTTTGTATGCATTAACGAATTCATTTTTTACATGTACTAATACAGTAGGCAGAAATTAGGAATGCATTAAGAGAAAACCGGTTGTTATGTATAGTTTTGAATTGTATTTAAGGAGGAAATTGTTGAAAATAAGGATCGTCTGACCTCTATACATATTTTACTTGTTGGAAGGTTGCGCTTTCGTCGTTTCTGCCCTTCGCCTACTTTCTCGCTTTAAGAAAAGTTGCGCTTTCGTCTTTACTGTCACGCCCCTAGCTTAGCGCTTTTGGGAAATGTTGAAATATTAAAAATAATAAGGGCTTGTTATTTTTTGCTCCTTTACTGGAGTTGTCCATTTATATGAAAAAAAAATTTTTCCAGGGTATTTATACTGAATGAGGATTATGTATGTAAATATCTACGAAACCTATCCAATGGTTTTTTATTTGATATCCCAATTTAAATATTAATTTTCCCGTGGATCTCAATACATTTCACTTTTGTAGTGAAGGGTATATGTACTACTAGGTTTACTGGGTTAGTATATGTAAGCATCAGAGAGCTGCTTTGAGTGTGCTCGAGCCTGATTGATCACACTCGCTAAAAATTGATCACAAGCGAATGTCACACTCGGCAGCTACATATGTGTTCGACCGAGTTGTACACCCGAGAGCAGTTTTGAGTATGGTCCAGGCTGTTTAATCACCATCGCCAAAAATCGAGCACAAGCGAATGCCACACTCGACACCCGCAGCTAACCCATAATTTGTGCAACTAATGAGACGGATACTCGAAATTGCTCGAGTTAAATCTACAGACGGAATGTAGGCGTCGTGATGTCGCATTTTGTGTAAGCCAAAATATAAGAAATGGCAATGTGTAAGTGCTGTATACACATAAACAATAGACAATATTGATAGGATTTTTTACCATATGTGCACTGCACTGCCGATCACATTACGCAAAGCCATACAAGCAAATTATGTGCACACTCGAGTTGAAACTCGAAAACTCGACTATATAGATCTGCAAATCACCCGAACCCTATCAAATATGTACGAAAATCACTCGAGTGTTGTGACCAACATCTTCGCCTTGAGCTCAGTCGCTAACGAAAAATACTTGTGCTCGATTAAAGAGATTGATGCAAAACGGATTTTGTTAGATGCTTGAGTATACACGAAAATTATGTATCCGTTGCAGCTCTCTGGTAAGCACGCATCTGTTTTTTGTTTGCAGTGTTAGGCGAAGGTGGCTATATATTTATATACGTATATAAGTCAAATACAAGAGAAAAAGAGGTAATATTGCTTTGTTATACTGATGAACGCCGTTAAGATAAATGTGCAGTGAGTTTGCTGCTGACCATTCTGTATGTTTGTTTGTATATAATTTTTGTTATGTATGTTAACAATCGTGTTACTGTGAAACACTAGCCCCTGTAATAAACATAATTATATGTTGTATGTACTACCGAAAGGGGTATTGCCGGGCAAGTCCTGCAAGTAGATATTGGAATGTATTATATATTTAGGGCTTTGGTTTGTGTTTATGAACACGAAAATAAACTAAAACAGAAATATCTGCAAAGAGTTGCATGCTTTTGTAGAGTTGAGGGTTATTATAATCGAATGTATTTTTTTATAAGAATATATTTTTATTTATTTAATTATATTGGCGGCCGCCGTAGTCAAGTAAGTAGGGTATACGAATGCATTTATTTTTAAAGTTTCACCTCAGTAAAGAAACCTTTTTTTTATACGGTAGTTTTAGTTTTTGTAATTTTCACTCAAACATCAACATATATCGACTTCAACATATTTTTGTGCTTGGAGATCATAGCGAGATGCCTTTGCTACTTTGGGAAATATCCTATTAAACAGCCTGATACCCACGGAAGTAGAAGACAGCTGTACACATCTATTACACTAATTTACTCGATGAAAGTACTACAGTTATAGCCAAAAAACTCCAGAATATCAAATTAACCTAACCAAATATATAAAAAATGTGATATTAAATGAAAAGTTGTTTTCAGAGTTTTTACTGCAATAGCGAATGCAGGAAAAATTTAAATTGACCACTTGTACTTAACTTGTAAGAACTTTTATATTTTCTGACCAATTTAGGCACTCCACATTTTTGCAATAAAACACTTTTTTTGTAATAAAACTCTCATCCAATAAAATATTTTGAATTATTTATTTTGCAAAACTTATCTACTAGAAATAGTTAATAAAAATATAAAATTTCCGCAAAAGTCGTTATTTTTTCCATTTAGACACCAATAAATCAAAAAGTAGTATTCCTATTTAGAAATGTAATATAAATGTATAAATCCTACTTATATTGTATATGTGAAAGTTTGTGTGTTTGCGATTGAGTGTGTGACTATGCTGGTACGTTTTCAGGCCCGAACGGCTGGACCGAATTGTACAAACTTAAACAAACAAACTTTAGCCACGTGTTTGAAAACATTAATTTAATGTTATTTGTGAGCTTCCTGAAACAGTGTTACTCTGAAACGAGAGAGTTTATACGAAAACATGTTTAATGAAGGTTGCCACCCCTGAAAGACCGTTATATTCAACTTTATCCATCGATAATTGTCCTGACTACCGCAGTGTAGGCCTAAATATTTACTACGAGCGTCTTCCCCCCTAGAGTTAGATGTCCCAGATCCGGTGTCTTATGTTTCCTAATGAAGAGCACCAGGTTCGTCTTTACAGGATTTATTTATAAGTTATCTAATTGTGCTCACAAGGGAGAAGAGAGCTTTACGAGTTGATCTCCCTTTATTGCAGGCATGTTTGGCGGATGAAAGTTTGCCACCAACCTTGTGCCTAATCGCCCAATCTGACAGTCGCTCGAGAGATTTCAGCAGAAGGATGACAGACTAATCGGTCTGAAGTCCTTTGGCCTCGTGTGAGTGGTTTTTCCTCATTTGGGAATGAAAACTACTATCACTTCCTCCCATTTATGGGGTATATAATTGAGTCGTAACGTTGCTTCAAAGACATGCACGAGTATGGGTGCAATCATGCTTCAAATATGCTGCTGTATGCTGTAAGTCTGGTCCCGGAGACTTATGTAATTGGAAACTGCTAATTTTTATTTGCCGCCCTGGTCGGGCAAGCTATCATTACCGCCATTGGAAAGTCTTGGTTAAGCTTTAGAGCTTGTTTGGAGTGTAGAGCTGGAAAAATTTTATAAAAGGTTGTTTCAAACTTTTTCAAATCGGTTTCCAATTTGCGGTTCAAAACGCTTGTTGCTTTTTTTGCATGGATAAGTTATGGACCAGTCGTTCAGAAGTTCGGCCCCCTGTTCATTTACACAAGTTATATCAAGAACCTTTCTTCTAACAGATGTCACAAAGGTTGGGGTATCACCTACATTACTAACCTGTAAGTTATTGCACATAATAAATTCAAAGTTAGACTCACCACGGTCATTTGTGTCCGAGCTGTCCCAGATATGGTGGTGGGCATTCGCATAGGTAATGTATCTGCATCGTGCACCATGTATGTTGATGCTAGCCTCCTTCCAGAGGATTCCAATGATATGACTGCATTATTCGCGTAGCTTAACTGTATCAAAAGGAATGAGTTAATACACTGTTTATCAATATGCACGACCTGGGTTTACCTTTGTCGGCGACTTAGACGAGTTTGTATCTTTTATGGCTTAGTCCACAAACCCGATCTTTTAAGACCCAATGTCCTTGGATGAGCTACATCCTCTTCTCTTTCAACGAGACAGCTGTGTCAGCTAAGTTATGTGTGTGTGTGTTTATGTTTTCTTTTTTTTTGCTATGCATCGTAAGCCTATCCTCCATAGAGTGGAACTTGAATGCGAACTAAAACTTCTTGTACGTTCGCTGCATTGTATACCCCCCGGTACCTGCCACGTATTTCGTCGGGAGGCTGTTTTGAGCAGCTGCGCTATCGTGCGTTTCTGTCTCATCACAGTTCTTCGCAAGTTGCACTAGCTTAGCACCGCCCCAGTAGACCAGTAACCCACCCTTCCCTACGATAATGCGCAGGTGTTTAATTAGGGGTTGCAGTATATCGTACAACTATTGATGCGGACCTTCTCCTTCTCTATCACTTTACTGCCCCGATTTCTGCTCTGCCAGACCCTTAACCATCGACCCAATTCAGTCGGAAATGGCTGCTGTCCGTTCTGCGTCTATAAGATGTTTTGCAACGGCAATGACCGCGATATCGTCAGCGAACCCTAAGACCCTCTCTTCATCAGGTACAGCTTGTTTCAACACGACATTGTATACTTTGTTCCATAGCAGCGGACCTAAGACCGATCCTTGGGTAATCCGCCTGAGACCTTATGTCTTATTACGCCAGATTGTGTCACACACAAGATTTTTCTGTCCCAGAAGTAGCTGTCAAGGAGCTTAACTAAATACTATGGAACCTCAAAATTCTGGGGAGCTTCGAGTACTTTTTGCCAATTTGTCGAATTGAAATCATTTCTGACAGTAACGATGAGGCAATACTCACTTGGACCGCCTTTCTAACATTTTCGAGATATTGCACTCGCTGCTACCTCTTTCACCGGGCCTACTTTCCGGAAGCCAAACTAGTTTGATGCAGGACCTCTTGTCGATGACTCTATGGCTTGGGTGATGTGATTCGCTATTATTCGCTACAAGATCTTCCCGGCCGGGACAGGCATAAAAATCGTATGGTAAGCTGCTGAATCGGCGGTAGGCTTATTAGACTTAGACAGTAGCATTACGCGGCCTTCTAACGTTTAGCGAAAACGCTCATCCTGACACAAGTATCGAAAACTTAGGCGAATACCTCCGGTTTTCAACCAAGTTCCTCTACCAAAGCGAAATCATCTGTGCACGGGCATTTATTCCAATTACGGCTAGCACTCACTGCGACCACCTGCGATGCTTATGAATAAGTTGTTCCTGCGTTGGTGGAGAATTCATTGTGTGTGCGAGCGAAATATGGATAAGGGCTGTAGCGAAATGTGTATATGCACCACTGTTTGTATGTCGATACGGGGTGTTGTTGAACATTGCAAAGCTGCTAATGCCATGAACATTGTATCGCAGCAAAATACTACGATACACTTTGTTTCAGCCCCTTCGAAACAATTCGTTACTTGGATATCCCCTCGAAGAGTTAGTCGATAACTATCATGAGCAAGCAGAAAGGTCAATGGACAAAAGTACTGTGGATGGTGGAGTTAGATCAGGTCTGCTGCGGGTCGTTCCTAAAGCTAATAAAAGCTATACAACAGACATATGTTTTTTTACGTGACAGGAATGGTTAGTCTCCAGTGAGATTAACCATTATATACCATTTTGTTTTAGGGTTTTTAAAATTCTTTATCTGGTAAGTCTAATATGTGACATCGTTTAAATCTTCGGGTTGTTTGACTCACATACCGAGTGATAGCTTTTGAGTATTTCAACATTTGAGTGACTTGCCGTTCCCCATAGTTGTATAGCATAAGTCCAAATCGGTTTAAAACTGATTTATATATACCCCTTTATTTTCCAAGCTCAGTTGCGAGTTTTTTATAAAATGCCAATACAGTTTCTTTGTTTTTTGGTTCAGTTGTGTTACTTTAGCTTTTATATGTGCTTTCGATGTCAGCCTTCTATCAAGATGCACACCAAAATACTTAATTTCCATTTGTTTAACCATCCCCCAATTTCCAGAGGTCTTTATGCACACAGCGGGAGGCTTCTTCTATTGTATCACATGTTGCAATTATGGCCGTGTCGTCAGCAAACGTGGCAATGTTTACATCAGCCAAGACAGATAAATCAGCAGGGAATATTGTGTGCAGAACACTGCCTTGCGGTACGCCAGCGTTTATGGAGTATATGTTAGATGTAACATCATGATGTAAAAAATAAAACTTTCGGTTACTTAGATATGATCTCAGTAATAAGAAGTAAGGACCTGGAAGCATTTTTTAAATTTTGTATAATATTCTCTGGGGCCAGACTCGATCGATGTCTGCTGTATATCAAGAAAAACCGCTGTGTAATAGTTTTTATTTTTCAGTGCTTCTGTAATATCATTGACAACTCGATGACATTGCTCTTTAGCTCTTTAGTTCTTTCAAATACTTTAGAGAAAGTTACCAACTAGCTAATCGGGCGATATGACGACAAGGCATTTTCAGGCTTACTTCTACCGTCTATTTTGTCAAATCCGGGGGACTTTTTACGGTTTTTTTTTTTAACGAATTGTATGTCCTATTTTTAAGCTTATTGAGATCAGTAGCTTATGCTAATTACTCTTTACATTAAATAGCGTTATATATGTTACAATACTTTAGATAGTTTATTATTTTATTTATGTGTTCAATTGTTGGGTTAGTGAGAAAGGTTGAAGGTTTAGTATTCTGAAGAGAACTCCTATGTCTACTGAAATGGGTGCAGTGGTCTAATATATGTTCTATTGTTGAGTTGGAAGCGTTTCAGTATTTGCAGTTGCTGGTTTCTTTACTAATTAAGTGTTCGTGCGACATTCTTCCGTGACCTAGCCTGAGTCTTGTAATCTTTACGAAGTCTTTTCTGGTTATGCCTTCATTGGGAGAAACTTTGTAATAGTTGTATATATTATTCATATTAGGGTTGATTAGTTTATACCAGTTAGTCGTTTTGTTGTATGACTCATGATGTCGTTTGTTGAATATATTTATATGGCTTAGTAAGTCGGGTAGTAGTATGTTAGGCGTAGTAATTAGTTGATTATGTACGGACTTTGCTACTGTATCGGTTATCTCGTTACCTGTTATTTTTGTGTGGCCAAGGTACCCAGTCAAGTTTAATTTTGTTCTTGTTTTTTATAAGTAAGTTTCTTAGGATTGTGTAGTAGTTTCCGTTAGTTGATTTTAGAGTTGCAAGGGAGTCCGTGCATATGGCGAATTTTCCAGGAGTTTGATTGGCAAATTTGATGGCTTCATGGATGGCAATGGTTTCCCGCGCGTAGTTCGAGCTATATTTAGGCAGGTGTGTAGTCAAAATTGTTTTTTGGTCTTGTACGATACTATAGCTTACCAGGTCATCTTTTTTGCTTCCATCTGTGTAAATAAATCTGAAGGAAGGTATTCGATGTTTCAGGTTCAGGAATTCTTGTGTATAAATATCAAGAGGTGTGGAAGCTTTAGCCCATCGATGTAAGGAGTCATTAATTGAATTAGGTTGGAGTAGCCAAGGAGGAAATATGAAGTATTTGCTCGTTTTATTGTTGATTGGAATTTCTAATGCGTTTGCTGTTGTTATTATTTTGTTAAGAGTCGATGGAATTCTATGGGCTCTTTTTAATTTCTTTAGTTTTACTGCTAAATTAGGTAGTAACGTATTGTCATTTATTAAAATGGATTTACAGAGTTTGTGTACAGCCATCTCACGGCTTAGTTCTATTGGCAGTATTTTGGCTTCGCATCTAATATTGGATATGGGTGTTGTCCTGAATGCTCCAAGAGCTATTATAATGGCTGAATTTATGGTTGAGTTGAGTCTGTTTAAAATAGATTTCGGGGAAAACCCAAACAAGTATATTCCGTAGTTAACTTTTGAAATTATTAGAGAATTGGTTGCCCTAATTAAGGAGATTGGATTGCAGTTATATTTCGTACTTAGATTCAATTGGTTACAGGTGATACTGGTGTTGCAATTTATCATACGACAGATGTGAATATGTTTGCATTTGCTTAACGAAAGGACTGCACCAGAGTATTGACATCAGTTTGTAATCTCGTTGTATATGTGATTTAGATCATAGTTAGTATTATTGTTTTTATTCATTTTCTTTCTCAATATGAAATCATCGGCGTATGCTAAGAAATCGATTTTACTCACTTTATTGTAGGCTATAAGGAATAAAATCACATATAAGGGGGAACCCTGAGGTATTCCATTCTGTAAAGGGTACATTTGGGACAAATTTATGCCTATTATAACTCGAATTTGTCGATTGGTCATGTAGTTTTTAATGTAATTGAAAACTTTAGGTCCTATTTTCCATTCAATAAGTTGGTCTAAGATTGTATGAATACCAATTTTATCAAAAGCTTTGGCGAAGTCGAGGGATACAATAGATAGGTGCTTTTCGAAAGATAGGGATTGAGTGATCTGATGGTCTAGGTAGACTAGAGAATCAGACACTGATTGCCCTTTTCGGAAGTCCATTTGATGGCTATGTAGTAGCTTATCGCAAGATACAAACCACCATAGCCGATTGGCTATAATTTTGTCCAAAACTTTGGAGCAGCAGGGGTTTAATGAGATGGGGCGATATGAAGATGTTACTGTTTTATCTTGGTTAGGTTTGCAAATTGGGATTATTAAGCTATTCTTATATATTTGTAGAATCAAGTTTTTTTTGTATAAGGAAAGGAGACGGGTTTTTACAATTGATGAGGCGTTATTTACCATTGGATAAGATATTCTATCGATACCAGGTGTTTGTCCTTTTAATTTGTTTAGGGCTAGGGTTAATTCTATATTGCTGATTTTTTCTTCAATAAACAGGGCGGATTTGCTGGGTTCAAATGGAGGAATGGTTGAAAGAGATCGGTATTTTTGGTTTCTGAAGTCTATAGGAAATTTTTCATTGTTTGACTCTGTAGACCAGTATTCTGCAAAAGTGTTGGCAATCATTAGTTTGTCTGTGATTGCAGTAGAGTTAGTGGGTTGGAGGGAGAGGCAGTGAATATTATTGTATAGTTTTAAGCCGCAAATCTTGGAATTGTTGCCCAAACTTGTCGGGAGAGACTAGTAGGGTTTATTTTTGAGGTGTAGTAGGTAATTGCTTCAGATTTAGCTATTTTCACTTGTCTTTTGAATTTTGAATTGGCTATTTTAAAGTTTCTAATATTTTCCGTTGTGATATTTTTTTTCAATTTATACCAGGAACGATTTCTTTCTTTTTTTAGCTCGTCAAGTTTTGTGTTCCACCATGGGACGGAGTTTCGAATTTTAAAGTTAGTTTGAGGGATAGTTTCGTTTGCGCTTTGTATAAGAATTCTTTGTAAATTAGCGGTTTCCTTGTTTATATTCTGACTAATTGGGATTTTGTCGTAGATTATAGTAGATTTATAACGAAATTTCTCTCAGTCGGCTATATTTAGGTTAAATTTGGGAGGATAATGAAGGGGTCGGTTTTGTTGGTTAGGAAAAATAGAGATTATAATGGGGAAATGATCACTTCCAAATAAGTTGGACTCGATTTCCCACTTGGCTTGTAAGGCTATTATGGGCGATGCTATAGTTAGGTCTCTATTTGTTAGTGTATGATGTGTTGTGTAGTGTGTAGGGGAATTATTGTTAAGAAGGACTAATCCCGACTGGTTTTTAAATTTCGAGATTTTGTTGTTATTCATGGTGGATCCCCAGCTGGTGTGCCAACTGTTGTAGTCGCCACAGATTAGCCATGGTAGGTTCATTGTATCGTAAAGTGAGTGTAGGTCCGAAAGTAGAAATTGTTTGTTTGGTGGAATGTATGTAGAATTGATAACAAGTTTTTGTTTAGAATGCACTATAAGATTTACGATATCGAAATTGCTACTTGGTGTATTGGATAATTGATGTTGTACGGAGTAATGAACTAATATAGCGGAACCACCAAATGAGTTCCTGGGACTCGGAGAGTTGTAGAGTGAGTAGTTAATAGGAGTAGGAATCGGGTTTGCATTCATAATGTGAGTTTCTTGTAAAATTACTACTTGTGGATGGTGTTTTTTTTTAGCAAAAGAAGAAGTTCGTTATAGTTTGAGTGGTAACCTGTAATATTCCACTGTAAGACTTTTAGTGCTGTAGGTATTACCATAGTTGTGGAAGTTTTAAGATAGATAGGAGACAAAGTGTTTTTTTGTTTGCTTACAATATATCGCTTTATAATAAAAGATGTTTTTATTCTACCATAGCTAAGCTGCTTGAATCATCGGTATCGGTGTCAGTGTCGTGGTTCATTGCCGCTGGAGCTTTATTTTTATTTTTCGAATTGGCTTTTAGTTTAGCTTTAAAGCGCTTGGAGAGGTTTTTTGGGTATACTTTCATCGTTTTCTTTTGGTTGTTGATTTGCTGGGCGATTTCTGGAGAGTTTTCTTTGGTTGATTGTTTTTGAGGACTTTGTGAGTTTATTCCTGTGGGGACGGGTTTCGATGTAGTAGTAGCTGTGGTGGTATTCTTGAAGGTTGATGGTGTTGTTAGTGGAATGGGTACTATTGAGTCGTATGTCTTCAGCTGACGTGCGGTGTCGGCATATGACTTTACTTGGTTTTTACGGTTTATCTTATGAATACTTCACTTAAAAAGAAACGGCATCTAGAAAATTAAAAATGTCATCTTCTTGTGTTCTGTCACCGTCTGGATTATGCTGAAATACTGCATGAGGGTGCTGTGCAAATGCCTCAACTTTTTCTTCATTGGATCTGCACCAGACTCCATTGTTGTCTGTCAGCGATATTTCTTCTAGTTGGACGTTTAAGATATCGCGTAGCTCTACAAAGACTGTGCTCATAATCGGGTGGAAAAGATCCAGATTTTGAAGAAAATCTACAGTTCATTCGTTTCTTATTTCCGCTAATCGTTTTTTGCGATTGTTCCATATCTGGTTAAATTTTATATACTGGACTCTAGATCGTTTGCCATTTTTTCCTTTCTTTTATTTTTGATAAGCTGTCTAAGTTCTGTTGATATAAATAGGCTACTTGAAGTGTTATCTTTTGGAGGACTAGTAAAGAAAAATCCAGCTTCATGTATTCTGTTGAATAATGCAAATTTTTTACAACTACTCTAAATGCCCTATCTAGCTTTAGCTGGTAAGTATGAAATTTTATTTTGTCTTTTTTAAGGCTATCAACAAATCTTCTATGAATTTTTACCGACTTAACCATAACTCTAACGTGGCCATCTCTCTGAGATTTATAGCTAAAGTTTTCTTTCTGTATCAACTTACAAATGTAAAACGTCACACCATTAATACAACTAACATCAAAAAGAAAAATTGGCGGTGGCTTTACAGAGCTTTCGCAATCAATCAGCTGTAATTTGGTGTTTTCCATTGCCATCGTCGTCGTCACCGTTTAGCACATCAAAGCGATTGGCATTGTGCGATGTTCCAGGTGAATCGGCCAAAGCTGGTCTTTTCCGCAATACTGTTGGTGAGGATCCATGCGGCCGCTTTTTTGCTCCGGGCACACTTTGTCAAGGCATGACGGGACAGTCATTACTTTCGTTAGGTATGTTGCTTTGTTTTAGCACCAACGGTGCCTTTATTGTTGTTTCCTTAAGCAGTCGAATGTATGTATACGAACAAACAACGAAAACAGAAAAAAAGATGTAATTTGTAAACAGTGTTGTTGTTATTTCTATTTTATTTTTAGCACAGGCACAGATTTTAACACTTATAATCACTTACGCAGTCAAAAGGCGACTTATAAAACACACTTATAAACGGTATTATTTACGTTTTGATTTGTTCGTGTCATAAGAGATTTTCGTTCGACATTTTTGCATACTGTGCGGCAGCAGCCAATATCAGTTCAGACGATCTCCTAAAAAAATGTACTTAAATTTTACTATTTATGCAATATTAGGTCTTTTTTTGTAACCAACTGGCAATAGAACGCTAGGTAGGTCGGTACAATGGCTGGTGCCCATGTCACCCAAGGAGCAAGAATACTGCCGTTTTGATAAACTCGATAAAACCTACTGAGTAATGAAAGGATGTGCATTACGACCAGCTAGAGTTGTTAATAGAATCTACTATATTGGAGGTCTATCCGAGATACCTAAGCACGATAATCAAGAAAATGACTTCTTAAGGATGTTAGACGAATGCGGGCCAGAGCGGAGCATTTTGCTAAGAAATACTCAACCGTTTCCTTAGTGGTTACGTCTCTGCAGCTTCCGCAGTATTTTTTATGCGAAATACCCATTTTTCCGCATGCGTGCTCGAAGGCCAGTGGCCGGTGTATACTGTAAAATATTTATGGGCAACGGCCGCTGTCTTATGAAGATGACCTCTGTTCCTCTTTTCATTATAGTCCGCCCAGGAAGTTCTTGATATCCTGCCAGGAGTGGTAGCTTTCTGCTTTCGTTGCCCCTTAATGAGATAGAAGTTGCTTACTTATATTTCCCTTTGCTACGGCTATGAGTATACCCACCCTCTGCCAAGCCGCTCCGTACTAGCTCATCGGCTTTCTCCTTACCTTCGATTCTTTTATGCCCAGGAACCCAGATGACAGATATTTTCAGATTTTTGGCTAAAAAGGCCATCAGCAGTTTACAAGCACCGACTCCCTCCGCTAGCACCTTTATTGCTCTATTCCTATCGGAAAAATGGTTACTGTTTTCAAGCGATTTACAGGCCTGCAAATAGTCAATACACATACTTGGTACTGCACTTTGTTGTCGGCCGTTTGGCCTGGAGTTCTTAAAGTAGCCGCTTTATATTTCCTCGTGAAGAGCAACAGCTTCGTCTTATTTGTGCTCATTTTCATTTATTATCGTCAGCTGTGTTAAGTTCGACCAGGATATCATTTATGGTGTTGTGCAACAAAAGAGTTGAAAGCGAGAAGAGTGCTATTGCCGTTACATACCTTTCTGATCCCTTGTTCTCACAGCCAGAGTGAGCTGCCTCTGATGGGAAATTTTCCACAGTACCCACGACTTCGTAAAACGCCATTTTCGTGGACCTTTTCTTTGAATATGAAAATTCTCTCAAGGACTCTTAGACCAAAAGGTTTGAGACTACCAGTCTAAAGTCCTTGGCCACATGTACCCTTCTACCAGAATTCGGAATAAAAATCACTCTAGTTTCCCTTCAGGTAGTCGGAATATGGTTATATAGAAAGCAAGAAGTGAAGATTTTCTCTAGCTCCCTTACCAAAGATTTTTGAGTCTTCTGCAGGGTAATATTAAGGATACCACGCACACCTGTGGATTTGTATGATGGCAAAAAACTATTAATTGCCCAGGCAATATTCTCTTCACGCGGCCGCCGTAGCCGAGTCTTTAGCGTGTGCGCATTTCATTCGGTGGGTCCCGGGTTCGAGTCCTGGCCGGGGCAAGTAACATCAAAAATTATAAAAAGTTTTTTTTAATAGCGGTCGCCCTTCGGCATGCAATGGCAAACCTTCGAATGTATTTCTGCCATGAAAGGAATTTCCGCAAATTAACGAAAATGCAATAAAAAAAAACCGAGTAGTAGGAATGAATAGATTTTTGAAAGAAAAAATTTGAAAAATCTGATATCAGCATCACAACATAAAAATGTCAAAGAAATTTACCTGTTTTCAAAAAAACTTTGTCAGTGTTATTGTTTTGTTCTCCTCTTCATTACCTTTCGCTTCAATTCTCAGCAAGCAAACTTGGCGTCAAAAAGCGCTCATCATAGATAACCAACCAAGGCGAATTCATATAGGGTGAAGCTATTAAAGCAGCTTATGTCTTCTTCTTTCGCTATATTTATATTTTTCCTTTACCCACGACATCCTGAAAACGAAAACTAATGGCGCCCATTATTATATTCTCTTCTATCATGACATCCTAAAATTGAAAAATGCGTGTGTGAGCGTTATGACATTACCTTATGTGAATTCGACTTGATACGAAACTCTATGGCTCGTGAGAGCGCTGCCAAAATGCGCATTTTTTTAAATATTTTATAATGGTGCCACTATGGCAAAAATCAAATTTGGGAATTGTAAAAGCATTTTAGGAGATTTTGCAGCTTCCGCCCTACTATTGAAATTTAATGAATGCAAAAACAATGCTGAGTGGAAGCAATGAATTGGGGTTTATAAAAAAATTCGGAAAATATGAAATCAACATTATAACAAAAATATCAAGGAAGTTTACCGATTTTCACGAACTTATAAGCCTAATATAAAAATTAATCTATTTATACATGTATACAGCATATATTAATACACTTATGGACATTAAAATAGGTGTGTGTGTGATATTTAGTTTCGAAAATAGTTAGATTTTAAAATGCTTCATTTATTTCAACAAAAAGTAAGACTTTTTCAAGTTGATACATTTGTTATTGGACATAGATGAGATGAGTTTCCGATCTGTTTCGACGGGTATATTGTACCATGCTTTTTCAATATTTTCCCACAACTGAGTTTTGTTGCTATACTCATGCTTTGAAACTTCTCTTGAGTTCATTCCAAAGGTTCTCAATTGTTTTCCACGGAACCAGTCCTTCACCGCTTTAGAGGAGTGCTTGGGGTCGTTATCTTGTTGAAACTTCCATACAATAGGTATATGCGTGTTTAACCGTCTTTTTAGTAACTTTATGTGAAACTCTTTACCTTGTGGTCTGCCCACCGTCCTATTTGCGTCATTCCCGAACAAATTTATTTTTGTTTCATCGCTCCAGAGAATGTTACGCCAATTTTGTTCACCATCTGCTCCGTGTGCAAATTCCTTCCTCCTTTTTAAATTTGCATTTCTCATTAGGGGAACTTTGCCAGGAAGATTTGCATGGTGTTCTTAAAGCATTTGTCACGAAATTTTGTGAACGTCCTTATGTTTCAGCTATAAATTTGTAGGTTTTTTCTTTCTTACGCATATTTTGGACTAGCCTTATCTCCTCAATACTGCAATGATCCGCAACATAACATTAAAACTTACATTTACTTTAAGTGAGTAAAAATTGAATACTTTTAAATTACGCCAGACACACCTATCTGATGACCACACTAAATTCCACTTTTTTTATTGTGAAGAACTTATAGAAAATAACGCTATTATTTTCAAATTTTAAAAGCATCGCCTACTTCTACGAACGATTATTTGGATTTCTTGAAAGTAAATAATCGAAATATGCTTTCTCCAAATAATTACATTTGAGCTCACACCTATTTTAATGTCCATATGTGTATATACATATGTATATACAGTGGCACACGCAGAAAAATACTTGGTTTAGGCTAATTTAATTTTAAAAAAATTAATTAATTTCGCGATAGTACTAAAGTTTTAAAATTTTTATAGGGGTTTGAACTCCCTAGTTATCTATGACGTCACTACCAGATAGTTACTTTTTTCTCTCGCTTCATATTGTCAGATCTGGTATAGTTGGTTCATGTAATAGGGGGACTGAAATATTAATGTTGCCCATGGAAAAATAGATACGAAACTCTTTTCTTCGACATTTTTTATAACATTTTCCAATGATGCCGCTGTAGAAAAATGAGATTTAGGAATTTTTAAAACATTTGAAACAAATTCAAGTAAACAGATATTTCAATATTCAATATAAAAATGTGTACAAAAATAAAATATCACAAATAAATTGCATCAATAAATCAACTACAATAAGTAATTGCAAATTTTGAAAAATAAAATTATATGTTAAATAAAAGAGTATACAAAAATATGATACAAACTACAAATAATTATAATAATTATATAAAATCAATCTATGCCCAGGTTTCAGTGAAAGTTATCTTCTATTATCTCTGGTGAAAAACTTTAATAAGGAAAAAAATCTGATTCGCACAAATAAGGTTAAAAGCTAGTTACTATCGCAATTGTTACAACATAAATATAGTCTGACATCCCTCAATTTATCAAATAAAATTTGACCTAATTCTATTGTACAGTCGTAAAATAATTATCAGCCCGGGTTCATAGCAATTAATATTTTTTCTTCATATTTGAATAATATTCGTCCAGCACCATACCGCCATCTGGTTGTGATTGTTGAAAGACAAGCCTGGAAACTGTTCAAAAGGAGTTGAAAGATGTGTAATTTTTGCTGTCACCTTGACAATTCGATAGAGAGAACCTCAGAAAAGTGATATGGATAACTTCCGGAAAAGATCTCCCACTTTTATTAACCGGATATCGTGCAGACTACATCGAGCCCGAACTTGCCAAGTTTTTTCTAATTAGAGTGGCTATTAATGCCCACCATAAAAAGTAAGACTATTTTCATCTTAAATCCGAAAACCGAGAAGGAATTCAGCGCAGAGAAATTACTTACGAAAAGGATTGTAATATCTGGTACATTACCTTGAAGAAGAGGTCGTCAGAATAACCGGGTTTCGGACACATGGCGCAGTAGAATTACGATTTAAACAAAGCAGCTATTCCAACTTTAATTTCCTGAGACGACCTCTTCTTTAAGGTAATTTCCTGAGAACCTATCGTTTGGAAAACTTAAGCCTCAAGGGCTATAAATATCTGGCAAATTTGCCACTTATTGATAGTGCGTAAATTTGCACTTTATCTGGATCTTACCAATCGTATTTCAATGAAAATCAGGATGTCTGATGAAATAGGATTTTTTTTCTCTTAAATATGAAATATAACAAAATAGAATAATTAATCTCCTTTGTTAAGGTTCCCTTATTTACGGTTTCGTTTACCTCGCTAAAATAGTGTCTTTATATATATTTTCTTGTTGTAAACTAAATGTACAAAAAAAAAAAAAAACAAAAGACAAAAGAAGGATCAAACAAAAACAACCGAAAATGTTATTCTAAGAGCATAAGACAATAACAATTAAGTTGAGAATCAACTTAAATAATTGAGAAACCAAGAAGCTAATTGAGATAGTAAGTTATGAACCTCACGTGGCTCAATTAGGTATAGCTTTTTATGAATTTGTAAATCAAAACAGGGAACCCGAAAAGCCTTAAATTATACTCTTTAATGCTGGAAACACATGTGCAGATAATCTGCTTGCATATATGCACGAATATCTGCAGCTCAAATACATGAGTAGTAATTTTTGACATGTACCCGTAGCAGATTATTTGGCTTGTAGTTGATGATTCAGTTGTGTGTTTTGTTTTATTATAAAAAGTTAGAGTGAATAAAAATGGAAATCGAGAAAAAGAGAAAAATCCAAAAGCTGCTTCTTCTTATGGCAGTCCAAAAGAAATATATTGATTTATTGACAATTTGTGCGTTAACTGAAGAAAGACGATCCCGAATATGGACACTTTCCATATATACTGAAAATGAAGGGGAAATTCATGGATTTTTCAATAAATTATTCAAACACATAAAAAACAACAACTGTGCGGAGTTCCGAAAAGCAACGCGAATGGGGGACAATGAATCTAACTTACTACTGACATTAATTAAAAAGCGCATTACAAAGCAACATTTTATAAGGCGTCCAATACCACCAGAATGTCGGCTGGCAATAACATTAGTGTAAGCTTGATCATAAATGAAACTATATAAAAATTAATAATAAAATTTATTCATTAACTTTTAGATATTTGGCTCATGGCGTTTGTCGCCAAATGTTAGCCTGGTCTTTCAGAGTAGGTGTACCGACGGTTGGAGATATTATTTTTGAAACATGCGCAGCCATTTGGGATGAACTTTCAGGAATATATTTAAAACAACCAAATGAAAATGAATGGCGAGAAATAGCAGATGCATCTACCAAAAATCAGGAATGCCGCATGTTGTAGGAGCTGTTGACGGCAAACATATCCACTTAAAGTGCCCAAGAAAGTCAGGATCAATTTGCAATAATTATAAAGGCTACTTTAACATTTTATTACTAGCGGTATGTGACAGCAAGTATACATTTACCGCAGTGGACATAGGTGCATACGGTAGTCAAAGTGACGGCGGAGTCTTAAAAGTCAGTGGTTTTGGCAAACGAATATTAAACGGCACAATGAATTTGCCAGAAGCAGAAAATCTTCCACGTAGTCAGATGGAACATTTGATGAGGCCATATCCTGGAAGGTGTTTGTAGTCGAGCAAAGATTATTTTAATAAAAGCTTATCTAAAGCGCGATTGATAATCGAAAATACATTTGGTATATTGGTAGCTAGATTACGATTGCTGAACAATCCTCTGAATGTGTTTCCCGAAAATGCTAATACAATAGTAAAAGCGACGGTTACATTACATAATTTTGTAAAATTTCATAGTCCAACTGAATATTGTCCCTCAAATTTTTTTTGACCACTTAAATGAAAACGGCCTATTAGTAGAAGGACAATGGAGAGAATCTGTTACGCCTTTGGAGCAGACTTTGATTTTGTCAAGTGCAAATGCAAAGCGAAGTGCGTTTGATGCACGAGACTTCCTTAAAAATTACATTTTTGATAATAAATAATAAAATTAATTTGTATCTGTACTTTATTTAATAAAAAAAATTATCGCAAAACATTTACTTGTTTCTATTTAACATAAAATTATGAAAACATTGCGTCATTAGCGGCTGAAGAGACGAAGCTTCCATGAATGTAAGGTTTGCCTGATCCGCTTGAACTGCAAGGCTTTCAAAGAAAAGCGTTATTGCACTTTTTTGCCCTTGCCCATTATCCGCTATTGATGCTACTCGCTTAAAATCTTTGTTTGCATTTTCAAGCAATTCATTAATTTGCTTTATTTGATGTTCTCTTTGGAATTGGTGAATGCTGCGATGCGCTGACATTCGACATGCATGAAATTTCAGACAATTTCTACGTATCATAATTTCCGTGTGTGCTGGAGAACATCGACGATTTATGCTATTTACTTTAAATATGCACTTCAAAAAACTTACTTTAAATTGTCCATTTCCACGTCCTTTAAAAACATCTCATGATCTGTCCACTTCCACTTCTTGTGAGGAGAACCAATGCCGCTTCCAGATGGTTTTTGTTTTAAGTCCTTATAAAATTTATCGCGCAATGTTCGCCAGCGGGCTTTTAACTTTTCAGCTAAAACAAACCGTCGAAAGTATTAGTTTTGTAGGCTAGTTATTAAACGAATGATTTACGGACCTGGAATATTCACCTTTGTAGACAGCTCTTGAAATTTTTGATCGCGCAGATAAATGTTTTTGCAGCATTTGTGACTTTTGTCATAAAAAAACCTGTTTTATCTCACAAACTCTATCAATTGTTCTTCCATTGTTATTGAACATCTGTTAGGCAAATCTTAAAACATATCACTTCTAATGTTGGCAACAATGACGTTTGACAACGAACAATTTGCTTTTTCATGTTGTCCGCACTGTATCTGCACAGAGAAATTTAATTTCAACATGGGTTACATCACTGCACTCAATAGCAGAACGCCAACTGTCAAATCAGTACAAATTTTTGTTTCTGCGTGCAGAATTCTGCTCATGTACTTCCAGCATAACGTTTAGCATATATATGTACATAGGTACCCGTCATACCTGGACCAACAACACAAGCAGTATCTTTTGAAGGTATTCGGAGTAGCGCAGCCAAAACAAACATACACACGACAAATCATAATTTATATAAACTCTATTCTGCTTCTCTTATATTCATTCACAATTCACTATAATGTATTACGTTTTTTCTAAATAATTTAACAACAACAAAAAGAAATAAAACAAATGAAAGAAAACATACGTTTGTTTGTTTCTCAATTGCATACGTTATAATTTTGACTGATAAGAAATTTCTTTAAAAATTCTAATTCCCTTATCGACAGAGGGCCGAAAATTGAAATTGAATTTATTTAGATAGTAAGAAAATATATGCGTAGACGTTTAAACTAGATATGAATAAGTAAGGATTGTAGATATACATATGTTAATGTTTTTATGATTAACAATAATAAAGATACCCTACAAGTGGTATCCTAAGGGAATTGTTGGCGGGTAAATGGGGTTTCGTTCTTAAGTAATTGAAATCAAGGTGCAGCATTCTTACTTAAATAAATCTTTCATCTTGTCTTTGTCGCATAAAATAAAATTCTCTTGCAACTATATCATCTTCGGAATAAAGTAAGGGTTGGGAGCAAACGTGTGTCTTATAAAATTTAAAATAGAGATAGCCCCAGAAGTAGGCATACGCATTTTTTTACGGAAGTATATTTCTATATCTCCTACTTCAGATTGTGCTTCTAATCTAAGCCTATTAGAAGTATGCTCTGGCCTTGGTAAACCTGGAAATTCTTGACAAGAGAGATCCCGCACTAGAATGTCATTGCACACATTTGCTGCTATTTCGGGTAGTATTAGCTTATCGCAATCCCCAAGATTTCTTAAATAAATTACAGAACATGTGGATTACCCCTCACACGTCTTCCACCCCTCTTCTTATTTGTCCGAAACAGTGTTCTAAACTGTCCTGACAAAGTCGTCTCGTCCGTAAGTTACAGAAGACTGAGCGCGACAAAAATCGCCACAAACGTCTTAAACAACTAATACTCCGGATCCATACCTTAATATAGTTGAAAGAGGAAGCAATGTCAGATCCATTCTCATCCCTAATACTTATTGTACAGCCTCATCCAACAACTGGGTTTGTTCCACTGTTGCCGAAAATATTTTTTTTGTTGGCAAAATAGCCTCAAAACTGTTGCTATTACTTATGTATATCGAAAAGTTGATTTATGAACAAAGCGTATTCTAGTGTATTTATAAATCGAGAAGCAGGATAAGTCAAACGCCCGGAGCTACATATATGAAGCTAGCATACCCGAAGTAACGGTATGAGCTTCACGACCATTCTCTGAAAACTGCTTGAAAACATACATACATATGTGCGTCAGAAACAGTGTTTAAATTGCTGCAGTCGAAGTAGCAAAAGTCGTAGAATTTTTGCTTTTTACTGCTTCGACTTCTTTTAACTGTTTCAAATTTGCTTTTGCTTTTGCTTATGCTATGAAAAAGCAGCAGTCGCAAGCAAAGCAAAAGCAGAAAACAATTATTAGAAAAATGCGCAGTACTTTTGGCAGTCATTGGTTTGCAGTTTTTCAAATTTCTTTGCTTGTGTTTGATCAGCTGCACAAACCAAAGCATGAGCGTTATATTTGCTTCGCAAGTCGTCAGCAGTCGCAGTCGCGAAACAGTTTTTTCGATCATTTTAAAACTGTTAACACATTCGGCTGAAGTGCGGGAATTCCCGTCATTCATGTTTCCTTCAATAAAACAATTGCGGGAACTCCCGCGCTATTTGAATAGAGCTTTTCAGCCGTCAAAAACGGTTCACTTCTTATCACTGCGTCCTAAGATGCAATTTACTGCAATAACAAAATATGAAATGCTTCAATTTTTAGGCATGTGCCTATTACAAGGCCAAAACCGAAAACCGTCGATGAAGAAAATGTTTTCGAAGGATATATAAAAATGCTCTTGAAAAATTAAATGCGGGAATTCCCGTAATGGCGGGAATCCCGTAATTTGTTCAGACTATTTAAAAAAATGATCCTGTAAAAAAAAAGCGGGAATTCCCGCTCTTCAATTTTGTATGGAAAAATTAAGTGATTAACTGGTAGCCATCCGCTAAATTTAAATGAAGCCGAATGTGTTAAGCACTTCGACAGTTTTTAGTTTCGCGTAATTTTTTGGCAGCTATAAGTGATGTGATGTTCATGGTGATTGAAAAACTATATGTATTTGTTTTATATATATGTATTTTATGTATTTGAATTCAGTGTGTTTACATTTTATATACAACGCAATATATGTAGGATATAGGTATAAACATTTAAAAATAAAAAAAAATTAAATTTGTTCGTCATCTACGTCTTGGAAAAGTGGCAAACTGTCTATAGCAGCTTCCAGAAAGTTTGGATTTAGCTTTACCAGCAATATGTTTTCCAGTGTTTCCTCACTTAATCGATTCCTATAGTCTGTTAGTACTAGTTTAAGGGTGGAAAATGTGCGTTCAATCGTCACCTGTTTTGGGGAGAAAAGCAAAATTTTATTCAATTTAGTAAAACTTATTTCATTTACTTATTATACTTATTTGGTTCATTCAATAAATAAATTAAATTCATGATTAATTAAATAGATACTAGAGTATGAAAAAAATTCATTTGTTCAGTTTTACGTTACAATAAAAATAAAAATTATGTTACGTTTATATGTATGTACATACCTGAGTGGGTGGTATTGCAAAGCACACATTGCTTAACGAGTACAAGTCGGGATCAGTGAACTGCTTTTCCTTCCAAAATGATAGAATATTTGTGTCACTTCTTAAAAATGGAAGCTGCAGATTGTCAATTTTTGTATAGACATCGGATGCATTATTTACGTTCGCTTCAATTCCTTGCGATAAATATTCGGTTAATAATTTCTCTTCAATATCACAAAATTGGTTGCCGTATTGATGTACACTTGAATTTGGACTTAAACACGTGATGTTACCAGGGTTAATTTCATTAATTCTATCCCATACTTTTTTTAAATATTGTCTTGCTTCGATTTTTTGTTTTACCGTTAAGGTGTGATGGAACCGAGGATCTAAATACAAACAAGCAATTAAACTATGTGTGTGCATTAACGTGTTTGTTCTTTTTTCGAAGGACTGCAAAATCATATCGCCGATTGTTTTAACTAGTGGGTGGTTCGTATCTTTAATAATATTTTCCGTGCATATTTTGCACTTGAGCCATTGTGCATAGAAGTTGCCGTAGTGTAATTGTTCTTCTTGAAATATTTTTATGTTTTTTTGTAATGGATTAAATACAAGACAATAGCTTTCGACGAATTCCCAAAGGGAGTCATCTAACTCGAAATTTTCATCTTCGGTCTTATATTTAACGGATTCGATTTCTTTTAGAACGTCTTTGGCTGCCTTCAAATTTTCCACCATTAGGAAGGTCGATCCCCATCTTGTAGGGCAATCTAGTTGAGGCATCTTTAATTGCTTTAATTCAAATATAGCTCGATATCCATTTGTTGTTTTTCTCACATATTTTGTCAAATTACGGCATGTTAATAGGTACTTTGCTATAGCTGAGGATTTTGTTACGTCGAGCGCACAAAGCTGCGCAGTATGAGCAGCGCAACGGCAAACTTGAATATCGCCCAATAGCATATCTGGCATTTCCTCAACAAGTTCGATTTTTTTAAGATACTCATCATTCGCGCAATCTGCTTCATTTTCTTCCAATTCTTCTTGTGAAACAAAAGATAATATTTTAGTTGCTTTAAGCATATTTGCGCCATTATCCGACGTAACTGACACTATTTGTCTTAAAGTAATGTCGTATTTTTTTATGGTTTTTATAATTTCCATGGCTAGGTTTTTGCTAGTACTCGATCTAGCACCCTTCAATTCTACCATTCCTAGAACGCGCGATTTTATCAGCCCATTTGTTATAAATTGCGCACTAATGCCAAAAATGTTTCGGCATAACCGCGTAGCACTGTCTATTTTTAACGATAACAGTCTATTTTTCACTTCTGCTGTTATGTCGTTTCGAATATTATTAGCAACGATCTGTAAAGTCTTCTTGGAGTTTGAAGCATTCAAACATATTTGTTTTCCGTCTGCAGCAAAAAGTCCTTTACAAATAGGATTCAAAATATTTTTCATATTCACCGAATTTAGCACATTAAACGGAATAGAATCTTCGGTGACTAGACCAATATATGATCTCAGTAGCTGCTTTTTATTAATCTCAATTGTTATTTTTTTTTTCACTATTACTTTTGATAAAGAAGTCATCGAAGAAGTTTCCGATACTTCTGTATTATTCAATGAAACATTTATACTGTGTATTTTAATTAAATGTGTTTTTAAGTTCGACAGTCTATTATTTTTGAGTTTATTTTTACAAGTTTTGCATGTAGCAAAACCGTCGTCTGTATTGTTATCAAAAAACTGCCAAATTTCCGATTGCTTGCTCCGCCCCATTGCACTTAAGAAAAACTAATGACCATCAATTTTTTCAATGTGCCCTTAAATAGCAAAATAATTTAAAACAGTAAATTGCATCTTAGGACGCAGTGATAAGAAGTGAACCGTTTTTGACGGCTGAAAAGCTCTATTCAAATAGCGCGGGAATTCCCGCAATTGTTTTATTGAAGGAAACATGAATGACGGGAATTCCCGCACTTCAGCCGAATGTGTTAACAGTTTTAAAATGATCGAAAAAACTGTTTCGCGACTGCGACTGCTGACGACTTGCGAAGCAAATATAACGCTCATGCTTTGGTTTGTGCAGCTGATCAAACACAAGCAAAGAAATTTGAAAAACTGCAAACCAATGACTGCCAAAAGTACTGCGCATTTTTCTAATAATTGTTTTCTGCTTTTGCTTTGCTTGCGACTGCTGCTTTTTCATAGCATAAGCAAAAGCAAAAGCGAAAAAAATAAAACTTATCGCAGTTTTTTAAACACTGACACACTTTCTGACTCAGAAAGCTTTAAAACACAACGGACGGGACTTTGTGAACCCAACTAACGCGATTCAAAACTAACTTTGTTTTTAAAATTTTAAGGCAATTTCTTGTCCTCTTCAAAAAAAAAAGAATATGTACTTGCCATTGACCTGAATATATGGGCGCTCTTCTGCAACTCATAATATCTTAGATAAATTTACAAAATTGGATCCCAAACAAAATGGCAAGGTATGAGATCGATTGTAATTGGTTAATGGCCTCAAAATGTATTTCGTGCCAACACCCTCTTTACAAGGGCCATGGACAATGAAGTATGATAGAGGGCGCGACAAAGGTATACTACCAATGCCGTGGACCATAAAAGCAATGCCACATAAAAAGATTTAGCTTGCCGTGACATTTGCAGCTTTGTCTGTAAAGCGAAAAATGTAAAAGAGGTACCACAATGAACGCTTTGACAACACTCATTTATTTATTTATTTTGAAAAGTTAAAAAACTAGAATGTTGAACATTTATTTTGGTAAATCTCTAAACTTATAGTGTTTTTGAATTATTTCTAAACGAATGTGATTTCTAAGAGAAATATGAAAATTAGTTAATTGTCAAAGCACGTTTTGGCGTCGGCGGTGGTTATGTGGGAATTCATTAGTTGTCAGAGAGAAACTGCCGTAAAGCGATGCAAGCATTCTATCTAGCATAGCCTTATGAGTTATTGAACTAGTCCTTTTAAACGCACAATTTTCATCACCGTAATCTTCAACTCCTACAATTTTGTCATACTTAGGAAGATATTTCAAATGACTTATAAGTGTCCTTTCGTTACACACAAAAATGACACGAGCTTTTTATCCTGCTTCATGCCCCGATTTTGACTCTAAGGAACGGCTTCAGTAGTGCGATTCACTAACTTCTTTTAACAATTTTAACTATTCAGCAGCCATTTTTTTAATATCGAAACTAAACGATAACAAATTTGATGTTGTTAGCTAATCGAGAAAAGAATAGTTTGTGATTTAGTAAAAGATAAATTTTAAATTCGGCGATTTGTTTTCTTGATATTAAAAAGGAACATTAAATAATGCCGTTTGCATATCAGGAATATGATTACCCACGAAGAAGTCAGTCCTCCAACAGAATTTCCGAATCTGTATCGGTTAACTCCAGACTTGGCTGAAGACCTAATTTCTCAACTTGCCAGCTTTCCTATGAACCAAGTAAAAAGAAAGGTTTGCTTCAGTGCCGTCACCTTTTGTGGGAGGCACTATTGGGATCGTCGATTGCACTTTAAATTCGGCGATTTGTTTTCTTGATATTAAAAAGAAACATTAAATAATGCCGTTTGCATATCAGGAATATGATTACCCACGAAGAAGTCAGTCCTCCAACAGAATTTCCGAATCTGTATCGGTTAACTCCAGACTTGGCTGAAGACCTAATTTCTCAACTTGACAGCTTTCCTATGAACCAAGTAAAAAGAAAGGTTTGCTTCAGTGCCGTCACCTTTTGTGGGAGGCACTATTGGGACCGTCGATTGCACTCATGTAACAATTTTGGAGCCAAAGAATCACGAGGAGGCTTATGTCAACCACCATCTCTAATATTCAATTAACTTTAATCAAATATAATAAAAACGCGTTCAAATTTTTATTCGGTAGCACGTTTTTTCATTTCTTTTTTTCGTTTTTTGGAATTTAGTTGACCAAGATGCCACTCTTTAGTGAATGGCACAATGGTTAGTGCAAACGACAGATATTGTTGGCAAAAAATGCAATTGCCGCATCGTTAAAAGTTAGTAAATCACACTGCAGGTGTCTATAGGCTAGAGGAGAAAGGAAGTATACACCTAAAGCCAAAGACTAAAAATAGTTGTAGTATGTACGACCTTTGGAATGACAACTACAATTTTTCAAACTATTTTCTACTATACTTCTAACCTTGGGAGGAAGATTACTACACAAATTCTTATAATAACTGAACCCCGTCTATATCGCTAATTTTCTTTTCAAATTTTTTACTTTCATTGCCAATTCTGCTAACTGAACTTTTAAGTAAATTCTGCCTCGATATTTTTCTTCTAATCTAACTTTAAACCTGACATCTTCCTCCATTAATTTCTGCTCTCTGCCTACCACAGATGTCAAAATCAAATTCGTTTGACATCCTTTCTCTAAATAATTTTCGTCCGCAACAGCTGCTTCTTCATCTACATGTGAATCGACGCGATCTTCTGATAGATGGGGAAGCAAATCTTCTGTTCCTAATTCGATACTCGAAGTAAAACCTACATGAAAACTGAGTATAGATTTATATCTGGAACCGCGGTTGGCAGCAATTTTCTTTTCATTTTCATTTCTCCGCAGAAGTGACGGTCGCATACGCATAAGTATTTTTTGCCCTGTTCCCCTACACCCAAACGATAAGTCAGATTGAAAATCTATAGAATATTAAATAAAAAGTCTGTACCAGGTATGCCGTGGAATCCGATCATATCGGCATCGGATTTGAAACCGTTGACTTTTTTCGTGCAGTCCTATTTCATCGGTTTTTATGTTCGATTTTTTTTATCGGGTTTTTTTATCTTCTTGAAATTCACTGATTATAATACATAGTTAAACTGAATGAGCAAAACAAAACTGCATGCCCAAATATTTTCTAAAAAATTTGGATTGAAAAGTAAGAAATTTTGATGACATTTATTTTTTAATTTGTTTAATTTTTATACGTTTTCTCAAAAGTTTGAAAGTACATTATTTATATTAGAGAATAAACTATTTAAATAAGTTAAATTAAATAAAGAAAGAAAATATTTTCAAAACTTGTCGATACATTTTGCTATTAGTTTTATCGGCACAATTATAAAATGTTGCGAAATGTTTACCTTCTTCTGAGACGGAAAATTGAAAAAGTGCTGTCCGCGAAAATTGAAAAAGCGGCATCCACCAGTACACTTATTTGTGGTTTTCGGCGTTTTCACTGAATTATATAAATAATTGCAACCTTACACAAATCAAATTGTCAATAAAATTACGTGACTCTTTTAGTTAAAAATTGTACGGGTGCGCCATGCATAACTTTGATGTACATATGTTTTTAAAGTGGTTTTGATTTTCGTCAAATTTGTTGCTTGGCTGACTAGTGTCATGGACCAAATTCATTTCTCGCTGCATTTTGTGTACAAAAGTGAACAGTTAAATAAGTGGGCTTTGTGAAATATATTTTTATATTGAGCTCATAAAATTATTGTTTGATATAAAATAAATAGACCAAAAAAAATTAATATACATATGTAATGGATGAGCACAATTAACCATAACAATTTCCTAACAACAATAGTAGTACAAATAGAATTTGTTATAATAAACAACAACCACACATTCATGTAGTTAATAGCGGCAGACTGCTGTAGTTGAAATTGTGTTTAGAAAAATAGGAAGAAGGAAAAAACAATATTAGCGTACACAACTACTTTTCTCATCTCGTTTAGGCTTTGTCTTAATGAGTATAAGCTAGGGGACGTGAGTTCGAATCCCCGCAATAAGTCTGATGAGGAGATGTGGTGATCTCCGAAATAGCTATAACTTCTACCATTGCTGTTTTTTCTATTATTCTTCCTATTAAAACCTGGTTTTGAGCTCATAAAATTATTGTTTGACATAAAAAAAATAGGCCAAAAAATATTAATATACATATAGTGGCTCACAGCCAAAATGATGCAGCAACGAAATGAAAAAGTGCTTAGTAAAAAATCGTGTTTATATTGCGAAATAAAAAAATTTTACTAATTTATTTTTGGTACATATATGTGAAATCTTGTAAAATAAAAAAAAAAAACAAAATTAATTCTTTTTTACAAACGTAAAGTAAAAACATGTCCGTGTACCGAAATGCAAGCTCACAGCGAAAATGTTTACCAAATGTTTACCGATAGCAGCGACAGCTTGGCGCCGATTTCCGAATGCAAAGTAAATACTGTTATAAAGGTGAGCAATCCTGGAATAGTATTTGATAGTTTTGACCTTTTAGTATTGTCATTCATGAAGTGTAGTTCAATGGGTCGCCTAACAAGTATTGAAGTGTGCGAATTAATACTAAAGCATTATAAAGACCGCAAAAGCAAATGGGACTAGGAAAATAAATATAACAAAATATCATTTCTAATTTTTTGCATTGATTGCTAGTTTCTACAATTCGCACTCGAAACTCGTTTATTTGTAGCTGATGAAAAAAAGTAACATTTCAATCGGAGGGAGGGGTCCAACAATGCTACAGAGGTAGATAAATGAGTAAAACTGGGGCAAATAAACGAGTGGTTCAAATAAACGAAAGTCCAAAGAAAGGAGTTTTAAGTATTTTTCTTTAAACCTACTTTTGGATGTTGGAAAAAACTTTCTTCAATGTGTTACATATAAAAAAATTGTGCGAAAAAATTCTGAAGTCCTTCTAGGAACTACTGATTTTATAGATTTGAACGGAATGTCGAAGCAACCACCACGGAAGAGGATAAAAGTAGAATGTGCAGAATGTGGGAGTTAATTCGATGATGACTATAAAACTCGTCATGAAGCATTCAAAAGGGAAAATATGTCAATGTAAAGCATATCGGAGCTCCGCTGAATCCGTTTGAAGCTTCCAAGCGAGAACGTTCTGTATCGTCGAATCAACCTTCTTCAACTTAATCATCGGATGTGGATGATGCTGCTGCTGAAATTTCCGTCAATGGAAATAAAAATATCCAACGGTCTCCGAAAAATTTACCTCGAACTCTTGAGCGCTCAACCGTTATAACTCCAGTTTGTTTGCCAGAGCCAAATGCTGAAGAATTAATATCATCATCTTCAAATTTGCTTCATTCACAGTCAATATCGTCGTCAGAGTTACAACCAGAAATATCAGAAACACAAGAAATACAAGAAGAAGACGATGTTGATTACACTTGGGTAAATTTTTGTGGCAAGGTTGCTGAATTTTTTAAAAATTTTGAACGACCGAAAGACTTTTTAAAGATATTTAAAAACGATGCGGTACCAAATTTAGAAACATTTTTCATTGATATGATTGACTGTTTAACAAGCATTCATGAAGGAAGTGGAGAGTTATTGAAATTTTCAAGAAAGGAAAACGAACAACTTTCATCTGAGACGCCTACCTTACAAATCGGAAATCAAGTTCTCAAGACGTAGCAAAGTATCATCTGCCAATGAACGTAGATATTTAAGTTCTCTTGGTCCCTATCAACCAAAAACTGGTATAAAAAATTCAACTTCTTGGAGTACAGACCTTACAAAGATGCGGCATTCTGCTTTGCTTGCATTTTATTTCCTGAAGGGGTAGGATGATGTCACGCTAGTCCAGAATGGGTAACAATAGGTGTTCGCCAATATCATAAAATGATGAGTTGTGGCCAAAACAACAAAGGAAAACTGATCCAACGCTTTACTTCTAAATCTCACGAAACAGCTCTTAGAGATTATTGCAGTTTCATCAAAGAAGGTGCATTACTTCACAAATCTGTAATAGAAAAAAAAATAGAGAAGTTCAATAGAGAGAGTATCATCAAAGAGTCTGGCAGGTTTTGATTGATGTCGTGAGAACTCTGGGAAGGCAAGGTTTGGCTTTACGGGGTCATAAAGATTCAGCTGACGACAGCGATGGAAATTTTCGCCAGATTGTTCATCTCATTTCCCGACATTGTTCACTGATAAAAAAAAATGGTTAGATGAGACCTCCGAAAGACCACATCGTGTTACTTATCACAGTCCTGTTACACAAAATGAATTCAATAATTTGTTGGGATCTAAAACTGAAGAGGCCATCGTCAATGAAGTAAATACAGCGAGGATTTTTTCTGTAATGGCTGACACTACTTCAGACCTGTCACATCGAGATCGACTAGCTGTTACCATTCGATACGTACTCCAAAAGAATGGAAGAATTGTACCAGTTGAACGGCTTTTGAAGATGGATATCGTGCTAATAAAAAAATCAGGAGAAGAGTTGGCGGAAAAAATTTTAAAGGCAATGGGAATTTCGATAAAAAAAATTGTTTTCCAGTCTTACGATTTCGCAAAAAATATGTCCGACAAGTTTAAAGGCACACAGAAACAATTATCAATAAAATGTAAAAAGTGTATCCCTTACATTCCATGCCATGCTCATCGGGTCAACATATTTCTTGAAATGTCATGTAATGCTAGTGTTTTAATGAAACAGTTTTTCAATGTTTTACAAGCTCTGTATATGTTCTTTTCTGGAAGTACGAAACGTCATTTGAGTTTGTGTAAAGATTTACAAGTAATTGAATATTCTTTGCAGTTGAAAAATTTATCAAAAACACGATGGACTACTAGGGCTGAAACAGTTTAAGCTGTATGGATATCTTATGACGGCATCGTTAGTGCTTTAGAATTAATAAAAAATAATTCTGAAAATTTCGTTAATAATACACGTACTGTGGCTTCTGGCTTGCTGAAAAAAGTTTTGGATTTTGATTTTATTAGCTCCTTATATTTTTGCGAAAAGATAATGTTAAGTTAAGAATTTGACAGAAAGTTTGGAAGCTGAAGAATTGAATGTAGTCGATGCTTTGTTGTTGATTCAAAGTACATTAGCATCATTCCAACAAATGGACGATGATACACAAATCAACGCATTGCTGGCAAGTTCAGTTTCATTCGCTAAAAATGGCAGATTAGACCTGAAAATGATTTTTCAAAACATCGCAGAACGCGCCGGCTGCTGAACAATTTTTATTAAAATCCAGAATCTGCTACGAATTTTGATTTTCATACATTTTACAGAAAGGAATTCAAAACTGTTCTTCAAGTCTTCATCAGTTGGATCCAAAATAACTTTCAGGGTCTACGTTCAAACCTATCCGAGAAATGTTCAAAATTTCAGTTGACAGAAACAAGATTTCGACTGAATTGATTGAATCTATTGTTCAATTTGAACCTGAATTTTTCAAAGAAGAACACGAAAGTTTGCTTAGGTTAGGTTAGGTTACTGTGGTAGCTCCCGCAATGGGAGCTTTCTTAGACATAGTAGGAGTCCATGTGATACCACTTTTTATGAACGGTAAAGTGAATCGGAAAAATCAGGAAAGATTAACCTGAGAAACGTTGCGTACCCCGAATGAAGTCACGCAAATTACCAATCTCCACCCCAGAAAGCTCTTCTGGAGTCTTAAAGAAGTACGAGCCTAGGTACTTGAACCTCAGCCTCGCAAAGGCAGGACAGCTAAGCAGAAAATGAAAAGATGAATCCACCTCATCCTCCTCCATACAGCTGCGGCAGAAAGGGTCAGAGACTAACTTCAGCCTAACCGCAAGTATACCCAACGGACAATGCCCAGTCAGAACACCTACGAGGGTCGAGAGTTGACGCTTAGTAAGGGACATCAGCTCCTTTGAGCGCCCACGATCCACTCTTGGCCAGAGGGTCCTTGCAATTCTGCATGTCGTGGCAATTTCCCAGCGCTCGCTGAAACGACCGAGAGCCCATCTGTCCAAGAGAAGTCCGTAGGCAGCCAAAGGAGCCCCCACCCTCTCCCTGCATGGGGAAATTACTTCCAGGGTACCCTGCCGAGCGAGCTCATCAGCCATGCAGTTCCCTGCAATGTCACTATGGCCTGGTACCCAAATTAGTCTAACGTTGAGATACTCTTAGGCGGCTGCGAGAGAAATCAGCCACTCTCTGACAAGTTTTGATCTCACCATTAGTGATCCTAAGGCCTTAATAGCGGCCTGACTGTCCGAGTAAATGTTAGCTCGTCTAGTGCGCATTACATTGGTTAGAAGCCAATCGGCAGCCTCCTTGATTGCGGCCACCTCTGCTTGAAATACACTACAATAGTCCGGAAGCCTAAACTTGCGGCTGAGGGAGAGCTTCTCGCAGAAGACTCCCCACCCCCAGCTTCGAGCCATCCGTGAAAAAGTTCACCGTCCTCCCGCCCCACAAGCTACCCTCCTTCCACTCCTCCCTACGCGGGATGTGAGTGAAAAAGGAGCAATCCCGAGCTGGAGCAGGCAGACAGCAATCTGTTTCCGGAGGGACAAAGTTGAAGCTGGCAAGAATCCTAGAGTTCCCAAAGGCCGAGCTGAATCTGTAGCTATTGCAACCTAGCCGGGCGGCGGCACGGGCTGCTGCAACATTGCCTGCAATGGCCACAGGTAACACATTAAGCATAACATTGAGCGCGAGAGTGGGCGTGGTCCTAAGCGCCCCACTGATCCCAATGAGCGCGGACCACTGCACCCGCTCTAGCTGCTTATCCTTCGATACTCTATCTAGCGAGTTCCACCATACCCCCACTCCATAAAACATTATAGGCCTAATTATGGTCTCATAAATCCAGTCATAAAGCTCTGTCTTGCTAGGATTAATTGCGAGTCCGCACCCTGCAGACCATTTTACGATCAAGTTAAGGTAACCCTGCATGATATCAAAAAGGGTGTTCAAAAACTTACCCCTGACAATGAGAGCAACATCATCAGCATAGGCAATAACCGTGCAGTCTTCCCTTTCCAGCTCCTTCAGGACGCCATTGATAACACCGACCCAAAGGTGTGGTGAGAGAACCCCTCCATGCGGAGAGCCTCTACTCACCCTTCGTTGAATGAATGGGCTGCCCCACTCCGCCACGACAGTTCTGTCCCAGAGAAGGTGGTTGACGAGCCTTACTAGACCCGGTTCAACCCCAAGCTCCGAGGGATCCGACTATTGCCTGTGGCTGAATGTTATTAAAGGCACCTTCTATATCCAGAAAGGCACCAACTGCAAAGTCTTTGTGTTCAAGAGACTCCTCAATGACGTTAACAACCCTATGCCGGGCTGTTTCCACAGACCTTCCCTTCGAGTAAGCATGCTGAGCACGCGACAATCGCTCCCGCCTCTCCAGGGTCTTCAAAAAAAAAGAAGAGAGGCTGATAGGACTAAAGTCCTTTGGGGATACATGAAAACTCTTGCCCGCCTTGGGGATAAACGTTACTTTCACATTTCTCCAAAGTCTGGGAATATAGCCCCTACTTATACAGCTTGCGTAAATAGGCGCCAACCATCGACACGACACTCGTTCGGACTTCTGCAACTGAGAGGGAATGATACCATCAGGTCCCGGCGACTTGAAAGCTTTGAAGGAGCGTATCGCCCAGAGTAGGCGAAGCTCTTCCAACAGGTCGCAAGGAGGGACATAGATGGCATCTGGTTCCACGCCTGTAACCCCACATGGCTCAGGATTACTCGGAAAATGGGAATCGATGAGAAGTTTGAGCGACTCCTCGCTGCTCATCGCCCAATTTCCCATGTCGTCCCTGAGACATCCTAAGGGGACGGGAGCCCTCGCGCGCACCCGCCTAAGCCTAGCCTAGAGGACTCGTGGCAGCCTTCGACGTTTTCGCAGGAGCTTCTCCACGAGTCTCGCTTAGCTTTCCTCATTTCGGATTAATATATTCCCAATCCGATCCTATAAAGTTCCCAATCCGAGAGATCTTTACTCTTCCTCGCCTGGTTAAAAAGTCGTCTACTCGAAGCCCTAAGCTCCGAAATTTCCAAAGTCCACCAGTACGGCTTAGATTTGCCCGAAGGCCTCCTCAGCGGACACGAAAACTTTATCGATTTCTTACAAGCTACGGTGAATTTCTCCACTAAGCTGTCGATCGAACTTTCCGAAAGGAGTGAATTCCCCTGAGGTTCCTCAGGAAGAAACTCCTGCCGCTTCTTACAGTATGGATTCCAATCCGTATTTCTCAGATTCCTATAGGGACGATTTTGGGGACGAGCTCGCCTAGGGAGAATTGAATATACCTATGATCAGAGAAGGAGTGATCATTAAGAACCCTCCAGGTCGAGATACGGGATACCAATTCAGACGAAACCAGGGTAAGGTCCAGGACCTCCTCCCTCACCGAAGTTATAAACGTGGGGTCGCTGCCCCTATTATAAATAGACAAATTTTCGCTAAGAATAAAATCAAAGAGAGACTCACCTCCTGCGTTAATATCCGAGCTTCCCCAGCAGGAGTGCCTCGAATTGGCATCACAACCCACAACGACGCCGGCTTTCCTACGCCTCGCTTCCGCCAAACTATTCCTCAGCAGCACTGGAGGTGGTTCCACCTCATCATCGTGAGCCATATACGTGAACATGAGCCAAAGTTCTCCGGCCCCGTCCTCGAGTCTCACTGTTACTACACCTCCATTGCTGAAATTATACAGAAAATAAGTATTTATTTCACGCCTTACGAGCATACAAGCTCTAGGTTTACCTGCGCTACTGGACATCAGAAGCTTGTACTTCTTCATCCCGATGCCAGAAACACCGTTACTGCTCAGCCACGGTTCCTGGATCAGAACTATATCTGCCCCACCTTGCTCAAGGTGGAGCATCAGATTGGCGGACGCGGGCTTAGAGTGCTGGAGATTGATCTGCAGGATAATCATCCTCAGTAATCTCCTCCAGCCCACCCGCGGCAGCGTCCTCACTATCCGAGGCAAGTAGCCTCTCCTCCTCCGCCCCATCGAACAGCCTGTTCAGACTGAGGACGGACCCCGCGACCGAAGAGACTCCCCCAGTGCTCTCGGCATTCGACCTGACGTAGTCAACCTCCATGCTCATGAAGGCCTCCATGACTTCCACCGCTTCCTCCGCATCCGGTCCGCAGACCTCCGGCACCACCTCCGGTCCAACCGGAAGGAGGGCGTCACTACTTCTGGCATCCGATTGGTGGACCGAGGGACTCCGCGTTAAGCAAAATCAGTGCTTGCCGATATGGTTCCTCGGACCCCTCAAACCGAACGACCGTCCAGTTGTGCGCAGGAAGGTTCGGATTACAGTAACGGAGGATTTCCTCGATCTCTCCCGGTGCAGAGGGCTCCGAAGGGAGCCAGACACGAGCCCGCGGACGCAAAAGCAAATCCTTCTTATCCACGGCCTCGAGCCTGGCAACCTTCCAGACCTCCCCCACCAAGGAAACCGGCGCTTTATAGAGCGTGGCCGACCGCTCGTCAGCGCACGAAATCCACTTAATGAGGCCAGAGTGCCAGCCCGCACTCTCGCAGCGAGGAGGTGGACCAGGATTATCCCTGATCACCTTCAAGAAGACGGCAGAGATTGCTGTCGCCACACGGTTCCAATCCATCCTAAAGATGGCTCCGTCTTCCTTACTGCGGTCCACGACACCCACGATAATGGAGCCCGCCTGCTTAGTGACTTCGCTAAACGTTTTGGGCGCGACCCCAGTCCTGGTCCGTTTGCCTGAAGAGATCTCCCCTTCCAGAGACCGCTGTCTCTTTGCAGCTGAGCTCTTCGGAGGCGCGCTCGCGCTCTCCTTCAGCACCCTCCTGGCCCACTCAAGCCACTTGACATGCTTCTCAGATATCTGAGACCCAGTCTGGCCGCCATAGCGCTCCAGAATCTTGGAGGCCATGCGACGATCTGAGTGAGCCCTCCTTCCCATGCCCATCCGCCGCTTAGATCTATTGGCGGGCGGAATTTGAGACTCTTTCGACTGCACCGGTACACTGCAGGATAGTGCCTTACTGGTACTGGGAATTTCGTCCAGCCTCCCCTCTCTAGAGGCCGCGGGCGATTTCCCCTGTGGCCCACCTGCGCGGCTAGCCTGAATTGCATCCCCCTCTAACGTAGAGGCTGCGGAGGTCGGCTTCGACTCTCCTTCACTACCCTTAGTTTTGGCCACAACGGCCGTCCCCATTACAGAGCAAGCGGAGGGAGGCGGTTTCGCCATCCCTTCATTCATAGAAGCTGCCACCCGCAGCGATGAGCCGGTTTTAGGGATCGGCTTCGACGCCCCTCTACCGCTCAAAACTTTGCTGAAATTTTAAGAGTTTTTGGAGTTCATTATCTTTACTGGGTCCCAACTCAGAGCCAAAAAGCCCAAATGTGTAGTCGTCCTGAAAAGAAAAAGGTCTCATGGTTGTCAATGCCGCAGCAGGGAGGCCATGCGACGGTTGGCGCACACCCTTATGAGGTGAGCGTTCAGAGGCAGACCAGACGTAAAGACGGGGGTCCCCTCAACCGCACCTACACCATCAACCCAATGACGACGGGAATTGGAACATACTCTGAGACTTGCCAGATTTTAACGGGACGGAGACGGCGGTGGCATTAGCCTACCAGCCATTTCTGCTGAGTTTCACCTCAACATACTAAGGTGATAGAATACCACAGCCGCCAGCCCAAAGCAAACAGAATCAATTAAATGTAAACAGAGAGTAGTCCTTGGACAAGGCAGGGGTTGTTACCGTTCAGGTTAAGGCCGTCAAGGCCGCACGATCATTTAGCGTTACCCAGGATGCACCACGAGGAGGCGATCATCCATTACTGAGTTGCAAATTCTTTTCGATTCATGTGAAGAATGTAAATCCTTTCAAGATATTTCTACAGTAGCGTTCAAGTTACAAAAAATCATCCCTTTAGCGTACAAACTAGTTCATTACATTTTGACTGCTCCTATCACTTCACCTTCGTGTGAACGTTCCTTCAGTAAATAGCTTTCGCCAGTTTGGGCTCAAAAATGGGATATGATCGCTTCAGTTATTTGATGATCCTTTTTTCTTAAAAGAATAAAGTCGACGACATCGACCTTCGTGAAATTGTTAACAAATGGTCATTGTTGAAACATCGCAGAGTGAAAATTTAAGCAGGATTCTTCAACTTTTTGCGATAAACGCCTTATGGAAATTCTTCTCTCATTTTTGCGTCCCGTGCCTCTTTATATAGTACGTTTTTAATTGTGTATTGACCACGGCACTAATATCAAAGTGTAGTATGAGATTCTGACAATAAAACAATAAAATATAAAGTTTTGTATTGACGATCTTCTGCAATTACCCATTAGCACTGTAAATGATTTTTCTGTCGTCAATATAGTGTATATCATCAATTCATGATTTTAACTTTCGCGATGAAGAGATGTGGTGATCTCCGACATAGCTATAACTTTCTATTATTCTATTACTCTTCCTATTAAAAACAGGCCTTGAGGTCATAAAATTATTGTTTGATATAAAATAAATTCGCCAAAAAATATTAATATATATATGTAATGGTTTAGCACACTTACCAATAACAACTTTCTAACAACAATAGTAGCACAAATAGAATTTGTTATAATAAACATCAACCACACATTCATGTAATATCGGCAGACTGCCGTACTTGCAATTGTGATTTTAAAAATAGGAAGAAGGAAAAATCAATAACAGCATACACAACTGACTTGGCTTTGCCTTAATGAGTATAAGCTAGGAGACGTGAGTTCGAATCCCTGCAAGAAAACTAATGAGGAGATGTGGTGATCTCCGAAATAGCTATAACTTCTACCATTGCTGTTTTTTCTACTATTCTTCCAATTAAAAATAGGACTTGAGCTCATAAAATTATTGTTTGATATAATAAAAATAGGCCAAAAAATATTAATATATATACGTCATGGATTACCACACCTAACCATAACAATTTTCCACAACAATAGTAGTACAAATAGAACTTGTTATAATAAACAACAACCACACATTCAAGTAATAGCGGCAGACTGCCGTACTCGAAATTGTGTTTGCAAAAATCGTTTAGGCTTTGCCTTAATGAGTATAAACTAGGGTGCGGGAGTAAATAGAAGGAGGTAGCGCAGAGCTTTGAAATTTTGCACAGATGCATTTTAGGTAAAAATAAAATATTGTGTACAAATGTCCCGACGCACGGTTGGATATTTGAAAATAGAAATTAAAAAGATTGTGTTTAGTTTTAAAATGTAATTGAAATTTATTCAAAGGTATATATGGAGATATACGTGAAAGTTGCTTTACCTGTGGTGTGAATCCGTGGTAGACCTGTGTCGCTCTTGAAATCCTGTGATCGAGTGCAATTATGAAAAAACGTACGGTTGCCGTCAACCGCAGTTTTATTGAAAAGCAATTAATGGAAATGTTAGCAAAAGGAATTATCCGGCGGGAAATACGGAGTAATTCGCAGTTGCATGTGTATGCGTACATACACGCGTATTAGGGCGGTTAGAAAATATTTACGCTGCGGCGAAAACATGCCGGCCCCCTTGCGGTAAGCAAAATTCTGAGCGTTGACAACAGTCTACTACCAGTTCACACCACATCACATATTTGATTAAAAAAAATATTATTTTGTTTGTTTGTTTGTTGAGCCGCTTGCTTGTTGTTTCCTTGAGCCGCTCCGTGTTCCTCCGTCATCGGCTCCTGTGCTCTACTAGGAAGGACGGTAATAGAAAAAAATATTAGGCTCAACATACGTGTGTTGTCGCGCTAGTTGGGGTAATTGTATGGGGCTTTCGTCGTAGTGATCGGGAAGGACGTGTTCCCGAGTCAACTCGCCGCCAATTCTTTTGGATATCAGATGGTCGGAAAGAACATGTTCCCGAGCCATCCGTTCGCTGATGCTGAGCTGGTCGGGAAGGACGAGTTCCCACGCCAGTCGCTCGTCGTTTCATTTTCATGAGCAGACGGTCTGAAAGGACGGGATCCAAAGCCGCGCTGCCTGGGCCGTCGGAAAGGACTGGTTTCCGAGCCGCACCTTCGCCGTTCATGCTGCAGTGACGGTCGGAAAGTACAGGTTTCCGAGCCGCCACCCGTTGAAAGTGGTCGTAATATTGGGTGGCAAGTGATATAGAAAAAAATAACCAAAGAAAAAAAAATGATTTTATTTTATGAAATTATGGCATGACAAAAATTGTATGCATATATATATATGTATTTTATAGTAAATTTTATGTATTTATGTATTTATGTATTTATTATGTATTTGGTGCATTTATGCGCCAAGTGTCCAAAAACTATCATCACCCACTGTAAAAATGGTATTTGCGCTCCCCATCGGTAGATGGTGCCTAACTTAAAGTTGCTCTTGAGGGTGGTGGACTTGGCTATGTCCACAGTTGTGATCGTATATGGCATTACGATATATTTGCATATATCGTAAAAACACCTGATGGACTGGTCAGTGTAGTGACCTAACACCTGACTGCATATGAAATTTTTACAAGAAATTGAAAAGAATTAAAAAATTGATATGAACTACCTATTCCTGTGTTTCGATAATCGCGGAAAGTGCCCCCCACCATGAAATGGCTCAACATTCTGTTTTTTGTGTGGTTTATGTACATACATTAGATATTTGATTGTGGTGAGGTAGGTGAGCCATCTGGCATCCAGCAATCTGGTCTACCACCCACAAACAGTTTGTAGGCCACTGTGCTTAATTTGCTGACCACAGTGGTGTTGCAAAAAATTATTTGCTGACCACAGGGATGTTACAGAAATTATTTACACGTGAATTTTGGCGCGAGTGGTAGTGAAAATTTTTGTTAATTTAATAAAAGTTGTTAATATAGAAAATGCATGAAAAAAAACTTTGTCGTGTCGGGTGTGTACGTTGCTCTGCCCAACGCAAAAAAAGCTTTCTTGAATAATAAATAGGAAAAGAATTTGAGTGTTAAATCCATTCCAAACGTGTTACCAGATTTTGTTAGCATTTCCGTTTTGCCTGTGAACAAAATTAGAAATGCATAGAAATGGCTGGAGGCAAAGCCGGCCAGGATTCTGGCACAGCAAAGGCGAAGGCAGTATCTTGTTCAGCACGAGCGGGGCTTCAGTTCCCAGTTGTGGTGATTTTGAGGTTGGCGTACATGTCGCCATGTGCAGCTGACCAACAGTGCCTGCCGTACATATGCGTACATCGCATTCATGGCGATGGTGGACGCATGCATGTGTACGGCGGCGATGATCAGGTAAGAGGTATTTATATATTTATACTAATAATAATATAATAATTTGTGTACATAAATTTTTGAGTTTTTTACGTACATATGTAAGTAGGTACATGTGCATGTATGTATGTATATCGATATATACATATCTACATGCACATGGTGGCGTGATGCGTTCGATTGCGGGGGCACAGTCGGTGGGAGGAGGGGTGTGCCATGCGAAGATGGCGGATGATCGGAAGCAAAGAAAGGAGTTTGTAAAGTATTAATGTGGATCGAAATTTTTTTTTTTTTTGTGTTTAATCAATTTTGTACACTGAACTAATTTGTTTTATTTCCCCACAGGTGAACAATGAAATGATTTTCACGATGTGAGGAGCAGGACACCAGTGGAGCTGTTCATAACCAACAAGTAACTGTTTTGTTTTTATACGTATATGTACATATATATATATTTAAAATTTTTATGTGTATAGGGTAAACACTAGCACTTAGATGTTTCCAAAAAAAAAATTTTTTTTTTTTTTTTAACGGATAAATTGGAAAGATCTAAGTACTAGCCAAGGATTTGCAAGTTGGTTAAAAAAAATGATTGAAAATTATTGAGTTGATCCAAAAAAAAAATATAAAGTTATAATTGAAGTTATTAAAATTTGGAAAATGATAAAATATTTAAATATACAAAATGTTTAAATATATCGAAATATATAAAAAAAACTTGCAACTTCTCATTAGTTTTACGTTCTCTCCGCTTCTTGCATCTTTACGTTTTCTCCGCTTCTTGCGTCTTTACGTTTTCCATTACTGCGTGTTTCTTTCATTGAAAGCAAATTTTCTTTACGCTCTGAAATTTAGTTAGTGGATAGGGTTTTTGGGGTTTAGGGTTTTCACAACTAATGTTAGGGTTGGACCGGGCTGATTTCTGACAATCGGTCATAAATTCCGGAAAATTAACTCGAGCTATTGGTTAGTTGTCGGTTAATTTCGAAATAGTTTCGGATATTTATTTTGATATGACCACTTTTCAAAGTTAACTGAAACTATTGGTTAGTTATTCGGTTAGTTTTGAAATAGTTTCGGGTATTAAATGACCACTTTTCAAAATTAATTCAAAACTATTGTTTAGTTTGTCAGTTAATTTTGTACGGGTTTCGGGTACCAAATAACCACTACTTGATGTATGTAATCCATCGGAACATTTTCAAGTTAAGTACTTATATTATTAGAAAAAATGGCAGGGCAGATTTCTTTATTTTCTTGTACTTCACGTACTGTTTATGAAATTTTTTTTTTTTTTTTTAAAGTACTTATCCTTGGGTAGGGGAAGTAGAAGTACTTTCGATGGAGGGCAGCAAAACCAATTTCGTTATTGGTCTGCTGGTTTGTCCCTTCGTAGTATAGATGTCGACGACGCGTACCCGGTTATCCGAGCCTGGGTGTAAGTTGATGACTCGTCCCAGTCTCCACATGTTAGGCGGTAGATCATCTTCTTTTATAACCACAAGATCTCCTGTTTTGATGTTAGTTTGTGGATGTTTCCACTTTGTGCGTTTCTGCATTTCCAGCAGATATTCAGCCTTCCATCTTTTACAAAATGTTTGATGTAGGGCTTTAAGTTTCTGCCATCGGTTTACGATCGAGGCAGGGCTTTCGTTGATTTCTAGTTCAGGTGGAGCTAATAGGTGTCCACCTACTAGGAATTGACCGGGGGTAAGAGGCGCCAAGTCAGAAGGCTCATTCGAAGAGGGGCTTAACGGACGGGAGTTAAGGCATGACTCGATTCGGCATAAAAGAGTTGTGAACTCTTCGAATGTATATCTGAAGCCGGAAGCAATCTTTTTAAAATGGGTTTTAAAACTTTTTACCCCTGCTTCCCACAATCTGCCCATATGAGGCGCTGCAGTGGGTAAGAAATGCCATGTGATTATCTGATGGCTATATTTAATCATTATATTATTTCGCGCTTCAGTTATAAATGCTTTGAATTCTGATCGTAGAGATCGCGAAGCTCCGACAAAGTTGGTGCCATTGTCGGAGTAATTTGGGCATCCTCTCCTGGCTATGAACCTAGCAAAAGCTGCCAAAAAAGATGCAGTGCTAAGGTCATTGGTGGCTACACTTGGTATAGCCTTAGTGGGGAAACACACAAACAGGCAGACGTAACCTTTTGAGATGCGACAACCTCTGCCGCGGAAGTTTTTGATATCGAAAGGTCCTGCAAAATCTACACCCGTGTTTGTAAATGCACGCGAATAGGAGGTGCGTTCCGGAGGGAGCACTCCCATAAGCTGCGTTTGGGTTTGTTTTCTGTGGATTGTGCAGACCTTACAATTATGGATGGCGGACTTTACCATATTTTTGACTCGGGGAATCCAGTATTGCGTTCGAATGAGACGCAGCATTAATTGGTTTTAGCCATGCAAGGAGATTTTATGGATAAATTGGACAACAAGACGGTCTAATCGGCATTTATAAGGAAGGATTATTGGGTGACGCTCGTTGTACGCTAAATCTAGCGATGTGCCAAGACGACCTCCAGTCCTCATAATCCCATTTTTATCTAAGAAAGGGTTAAGGGGTAGCACTTCGCTTTTTCTATCGATGGGTTTCTTTGACTCTAGATTCGAATATTCATCACTGTAGTATTGCTTCTGATAAAGGATTATTAAGCGTTGTGTCGTTGCCTTAATTTCATCGGATGAAATTAAACAAGACTCTGCTCGAAAGGAAGCTTTTTTGTTCGGATGAGTGCTTTGGTAGAATCTCATGATATATGACAAGATTCTCAAAGCTCTCGGTAAATCTGAAAACCTATCGAGAATGTCATCAAAATTTTTTATTGTTACGGTTGCACATAAATGCGCCCTTTTTTCTTCGATGTTGGTGTTATAGTTTGTCTCTTGTCTTGGCCAATTTTCCTTGTCTGTTTGCAACCAAGAAGGGCCATGCCACCACAGAGTGTTATCGACTAATTCGTAGGCGAGAACTCCTCTGCTTGCCATATCTGCTGGATTTGATGCCGACTCCACATGAAGCCAGTCCGTATTTCCGACTTTGTCGACTTGTCGGTAAATCTGAAAACCTATCGAGAATGTCATCAAAATTTTTTATTGTTACGGTTGCACATAAATGCGCCCTTTTTTCTTCGATGTTGGGGTTATAGTTTGTCTCTTGTCTTGGCCAATTTTCCTTGTCTTCTTGCAACCAAGAAGGGCCATGCCACCACAGAGTGTTATCGACTAATTCGTAGGCGAGAACTCCTCTGCTTGCCATATCTGCTGGATTTGATGCCGACTCCACATGAAGCCAGTCCGTATTTCCGACTTTGTCGACAATTTTGGTTATACGATGTGCTACGAACGTTGACCACGAACATGGAGGTTTACGTATCCATGCAAGCACAATTGTGAAATCTGTCCATAAGTGTACTTGTACCTGTCCTAGTGGTAGGTTGCCAAGTACCGATTCAATGCTTTCGGCGAGCAATACCGCGCCGCAGAGTTCTAATCGGGGTAGGGAAATAGTTTTAACTGGAGCAACTTTTGTTTTTGCTACCAGCAGATTCACTAGAACTTCACTACCCTGCTTAACCCGTAAGTATACCGTAGCTGCATACGCTTTTTCTGAAGCATTGCAGAAGCCATGTACTTCGACGTCATGGGCGGGAGAAAAATAGACCCAACGCGGTATCTTAATCCTCTCTATCTCGCGGTAGTGTTTGGTGAAATTTTGCCATTTTTCCAAAGTAGTTGGAGACACAGGTTCATCCCACTCTGTGCCTTCCAGCCAAAAGTTTTGCATCAATATTTTGGCTACTATTACAATGGGCGCAAGCCATCCTAGCGGATCGAACAGCTTGGCGATCGAAGACAATATCGACCTTTTAGTGATTGTGTCATTATGCTCCATTGGTCTTGTTAGGAAGTAAAAATAATCCGAATGGGCGTTCGACCTTATTCCAAGAGCCTTAACTGTGCTGGTGTCTTCGAATTCCAAAAAATCTTCGGTTAGTAGATCTTTTTTTGGAATGTCTGCAATTATATCCTCGCAGTTGGCCGTTCATTTTCGTAAGGGAAAACCTGCTGACCGCAGTACCGTAGAAATTTCGTCCCTTGCCTTGATGGTAGATTCGATGCTGTGTCCTCCTGGAAGTACGTCATCTACGTACATGCATTTTCGCAGAATATTAGCTGCTATTGGATGCGAGCTTTCTACGTCATCGGCCAACTGCAACAGTGTTCTTATCGCCAGGTAAGGAGCACAGTTTATTCCAAACGTAACCGTCTTTAGTTCATATAGGCTCGTTGATTCGTTCGGGTTTGCCCGAAAGACGATGCGCTGATATTTCGACTGGTTATCGTTTATCCAGATTTGTCGGTACATTTTCTCAATGTCACTGTTGAAAACATATCTGTATAATCTCCAGCGTAGAATCAGTATCGGAAAATCTGATTGCAGTACTGGACCTGGTAGGAGGACGTCATTTAAGCTTTTCCCATTAGCGGTTGCACTTGAGGCGTTGAAAACCACGCGAACTTTAGTTGAGGTACTCTCTGCCTTTGTAACGGCGTGATGAGGCAGGAAGTAATTTTCACATGATACCGCTGAAATGTTACTATTTATTCTCGTCATGTGTCCTAGTGTCTCATACTCTGCTAACACCCTATTATACTCTTTTTGTAGGACGGGATCCTTCGCTATCCGTGTCTCATTCCGGAAGAATTGAGAGCAGGCTTTTTAAGAGAGGGGCCTAGTTGTATGGTTACTGGGAATTCCTGTCGGAATGGTAACGAGACTATGTATTTTCCCTCATTAGTTCTGATAGTGGTCTTTTTATAAAGCTCTTCGCAATATTTATCATCTTCATTGAGGCTTTTGGTTTTGGGTAAATCTTCTAACTCCCAGAATGCCGTCAGTTGCTTGTCCAGCGAAACTTCGCTGAAGCACGAAACTATATTTCTGTTTGTATTTGTAGTATCCGTACTACTTGTTATAATCCAGCCGAATACGGTTTCTTGGGCTAGAAGTGTCCTCAAGACGTTTTTACTTATCCCACTTAATATGATTTGTGGATAAATGTCTCCACCAAGAATGAGGTCTATTTGTTCATTTACAAAAAACCTTTTATCCCCTAATACCAGGTCCGGAAATTCTTGCCTCGTTGTCGCGCTTATATTTGTTGTAGGCAGATTTCCGGCTAGTTGTGGTAAAACCAGGACAGTTGCAGTCAAGCTAAACAATGGGTCGACGGGGGACCGCAATTGTATGTTACATGCTTCTTTAACCTGGGCATTTACCGAGTTTGTGATGCCCGAAACTTGGGCATGCATCTTTTTTGCAGATAGATTGATTCTGCGTTTGAGCCTCTCTGTTATAAAGGAACACTCAGAACCAGAATCAATCAGTGCTCGTGCAGCAAAATCTGTGTCATTGAGACGTATATTTACGCGAGCTGTTCCTAATATCACACCTGTACTTGAATTCGCAAAGCAGGACTTAAAATTTCTGTTTGCGTTTTCTGTTGCTTTATCGGAATCACGTTGTGCTTGCGCCTGCCTAGATGTCGATGGAGAATCGTCGGCAGGCCTTGAAGACGTCGAACGCGTCATTGCCTTTGGCTGAATTGCATTTAGATGCAGGAGCGTGTGATGTCGCGAGTGACACGTATTGCAATTGTATGCGCTTGTGCATCTTGACACAGTATGTCCGGAACTAAGGCAATTCAGGCAACAATTATTTTACTTTAAACAATTCAATCTGTTTGTAGGTGTTAGCTGTAGGAATCGGGAACAGCTGCGCAATTTGTGCTCGTTTGTATGGCACATTTTACAAGTAAAAGTGGTCACGCTTACTTGGAAGATGCCAACTCTTTTTGTTGGGGTTTCGAAAGGATGACGTGTGATTTGTGGCGGCTTTGGCACTCTCACAGCTCTACCATCCTTCAACCCTGACAATGTCTCAAGGGTCTGAAAACGATTGGACAGGAACTTGTCCATATCGTCCCACTTGGGTATGTCGTTTTTATGGTCTATGGTTTGTTACCATAGAGCCAGTGTACTGTCAGGCAGCTTTGTCGAGCAGAGATAAACTACAATTGCGTCCCAGTTCGATATGTCAATTTGATGACTCTGCAGGGCTGATAAGCAATTGTTTATCTCCCGCTGCAAACTTTTTATTGAGCTACCACACTCAAATTCTATTGCCTTTAAGCTGAACAATAGTTTTAGTTGCGTGTTGACTAGAATACGCTTGTTTTCATAGCGTTCGCACAGGTTTTTCCACGCTGTAGTAAAGCCTTCATTCGTTAGGGGGCACTTTCTTACTATTTCTTTGGCCTCCCCTTGTGTCTTATGGTTGAGATGAGGATGTAGATGGCCGTGAACATATCACGGAATGTTAGCCATGAAAGATAGTCGCCCTTGAACACGTCTGTATCGCACGGTGGAAGGTGGATATTGTGTTCGCGGACGGACTGCTCCGCTACATCCTTTTGTAAGTTAGTTAATGCTTCTGCTTGAGTAGCTATAGCAGACATGCATTTCACATATGTCGAAAAACATATTCTATATTTCTTTTTTATCGCCCTAAGATCTTCCTTACTTAAACCTTCTGAGCTCGCTAGCGTATCGTACGCTGCCTTCGTCTTCTCCCATAACACTTTTAATTCGTCTTGCTGGATAGCAAGGCCGTGCTTATTTTATGCGGAGGCGGGAGTGCTGTTGAAGTCAGCATCGAACTCTGTGATAGATTCTGCTAAACGGATGTATGAATCCATAGTGAAAGCTAAGAAGGATTTACTGAAGTAACCTAAATCTGATATTGTTAAAAAAGTCCCACAAAATGACAATCACCAGTAAATTTTTATATGTCTGTATCTTTATTTAATAATTTTCTTTTAATTTCAGTCAAGTGGTTAATTTTTTTTTTTAAATGTGTGTGCCACCCTAATGTGTGAAAATGGCACTTGATGCCAAAGAAAAAAACACTTGCCACCCAAAATGTGTCGACGTATATATATAACTGTGTTTTAACAAGTAAAGTGGGTACTTAATTATGTATCAGTGTTATTGTTGATTTACTTGTTAGTTATGTATATATACAAAATTACAACAAAGGCTCAAAAGTGATTATGTGAAAACGCAATAGTGCAATAGAAATAGTGTTGCTCGAATCAGTGAAAATAGTGACTTGCAAATAAACAATTGTGCTAAGCCAATGAACAGTATTGAACAAAGAAAATTATGCCGATTTACTTTAAAGTAAATAAAAGTGAAAAATCCAAAATAAAACTTTAAATTAAAATTCGATGGATTGAATTGTTGGAATACCGTACCAATGTTCACTGTTGTGCGTGTGTGTGTACGACCGTTAGTGTTTGTTGTTGTCGCTCGCGTACAAACGGAATTAGCACTGTATAATTTTTTTTTTTTTCAATTGTAACACTATTTCGTTTTCACAAAAAAAAATCACTTGCCTTGTAAGGCGTTGTTTCACCAAAAAATTGATTAACGTGTTATAAATACTATTGGAAAATATAACACGTACCTTAATGTTTGTGATTTGTGGTGATGGCAATTGATTGTTTGCTGTTGGTGTGTATGCAGCTGGTATATGTGTGCAGCTTGTGTATATGTGCCCTTGCCGTGTTTGGTGGTTGATTGTTCGGCTGTGTCTTGTGCGGCTTTTTATCTTGTGCGGCTTTGTTTTAAATTTTTGATTTTTCTCGGGCTTTGGTTTGCTTTTGGTAATTAAGTGGACTGTATCTGTGGTCTCGGCGCAGATGGACCATGTACAAATGTCCAGACGCACGGTTGGATATTTGAAAATAGAAATTAAAAAGATTGTGTTTAGTTTTAAAATGTAATTGAAATTTATTCAAAGGTATATATGGAGATATACGTGAAAGTTGCTTTACCTGTGGTGTGAATCCGTGGTAGACCTGTGTCGCTCTTGAAATCCTGTGATCGAGTGCAATTATGAAAAAACGTACGGTTGCCGTCAACCGCAGTTTTATTGGAAAGCAATTAATGGAAATGTTAGCAAAAGGAATTATCCGGCGGGAAATACGGAGTAATTCGCAGTTGCATGTGTATGCGTACATACACGCGTGTTAGGGCGGTTAGAAAATATTTACGCTGCGGCGTAAACATATTGACAAAGTTTTTTGGAAAATCCGCCCACGGACACGCCCACCTCCCATACAACGGAAACTTAAAAAGTGCTTTATTTTCGAAGATTTTCACGCTAGAGCAATACAATTTTGTGAGATTGTTTGTTTCAACAATAGCATACCCCATAATAAATATTAAGGTGATCTGCCAACGAACACGTCAACCTCCCATACACCTTTGAAGTTATAAACGTCGTACTCAACAAAAATTTCAAAATAATAGAGAAAACATCAATAATTCGATTTTTAATCATATTCCATTAACATGTCCTTTACTTCATCATGATATTCTAATTTTTTAAATTTTAATTTTTTTCTGAATTTGTTAATAAATGAATCTGATGTTACCAGCAAATGATGCATATCGTCTTCATTGGTGGACGACCTTGAACATTTTCTCGAATGATGGAGTCTATAATTTCTATAATCTTTATTTCTGGCTTCCTGAGCTTCCTCAGATAACATTCCTGTGTAGAAAAAGTTCGATAAATACATAAATAGTATTTATAAGCAATTTAATATGAATCACCTATTGGTAAAACTGCTTCAGATATAGTTCTCGAACCATGTAGGAGAACTTTATATACTGTGGCATATAGTACCAGCCATAAAGTTCGACGTACAATTTGGCAGTGTACATAGAGTATTTTTGAAATTTTGATGGGTCTATAGCCGCACTGCAGTTAATAGTTGACAATATTATTTTAAATCTATGAATTAAATTGGTATCAATACCAATGGCATCAGCCGTTATGGCTGGATTTTCAAAAAACCTTCTGGACATGTTTCCATCATTCGTTGTTCCCATACCTTGTTTAACAACGTCCACATTTATTCCGAGCACGGCTTTCAGTCTTCCTTGAATCTCTGCTTTAGCAGGATCTCTTTGTGGTTTAGTGACATTATTCACTTTCCATGCTCGGAAAGTTTATTATAAGCTATGTGCAAAATGCACTCCATAAACTTTATCCGCGCCTGTAGGGGAGAAATACCAAATTTCAGAGCATCTTCAGAACTTTTTTTGACCAACAACGTATCTAAATCGTTCATTTCCTTGGGTTTTGCACCACATATGAAGCAAACCGCCATTGACGTAGTTCCAGTCGTCGTGCTTGCAACTTTGCCATCAATCATAGTCAATGACAAGTTTTGGAAAATCTGCCAATTCTGTTTCCGATTGCGTCATAACAATTCTGGTCGCTGTGTGATCCAGCAAACTTTGCAAACTGACTTTACTGAAGTTTTCGTGGACTTCTACATTCGCTGGGTAGCACTCCTTTTTGACATCCAAAACATGCTGATAAAGGGGAAAAATATCGCAATCTTCCTCCTTGCAAGAACTTCGTAGTACCTCATATTGATGCTTGGATAAGTCGGCATCTATAATGATACTTAGCGCTTTCTGTGGACTAAACATTTTAAATCTTTTCTCACTTGCATCCAATTTTTTGGCAGCTGGCGTTATTAGTTCAGCCGATGTATGATCACATAGCTCCTGTACTTTGCTGCAATTCGATCTTTCCTTACTAGCGTCAAATGATTTCGTTGGGCGGCCACGCTTGCCTGTGGAAGTCGAACTCTCTTCTTCGTTTTCCGTGACAGTCCCCACAGTATAAATATTTGACAGCTAATCTGCATTTTCGTTTAGAAACCTTTGCATATGGCGATTAGCTTTTTTCCATTTAAGTTTAAATTTCGGTAAAAATATGTTAACCAAAAATTTTTTTAATTTTTCAATGTTTTCCGTAGATATATTAGCGTTATTTGTCGAAATAACACCAACAAGAACATCAATATCTTTCTCGCAATCAATAAGCGGTTCAGAAATTTCTTTATAAGATAATATTAAATAAGCCATTTTGATAATATAATATAACTAGCGTAACCGGCTTGCGTTGCTGCTCCAATAATATTTATAAATAATATTTATAAAAGCGGCCGAAAATACATTGCATATTGAGATTACAGTAAATAAACCTTAACTAACATATCTACCTACATAGGAAACTTTTAAATACCTTAAATAACATACATACATTCTTGTATACATATGTACATACGCTCTTACGAAGTACATATTAATAATTATCTATAAAATGTACATATGTATATATTATATGTATCTATATACTTATGTATGTATACTCATTATACTTATTGCAGAACCCTTTATTTAAAAGATCCCAAATAAAGTATATACATTTAATACTTATGCATGTGTTACAGCTACATATGTATGTATGTACCTGCGTGTTTAATAAAATGCATTATACTGCAGAACCCCTTTTTCCTAATTTCTTGCGCAAGTGATTAGCGCTGCTAAGTTTTCTGTGGAAAAGAGTGAAAGGAGCCCAAATTAAGCAATTAAGGAAAATTTCTTGTAAACTTGTTGTTTTTGTTCCACATGTAAAATTGTCTTATTTCAATACAACTCTGAAAGGTATGTTTAGTTATCTATTTGTGTGTGTTATTCGATCAGCTGTTTCTGTTTATCGTCACTTTTTTTTTATTATTTTTGCAAAAGCGGCCAGTGAAACAATTGAAGGAGATATACATATTAAAAAAAAAGAATGGAAATACATCTAAATGACGAAGTAAGTGATTTTGAATAAAAAACAAACACATCTGGCTTATTAAACAACCTTTTGATTTTAGGGCAAATCCAAACGCGTCCGCTGCAACCCAATCCGGAGATGGACGGTGACAGAAGAGAAGTCTCTTATTGAGTTTCTTTTGGAAAATCGGCAATTTGAGGTTTATTTTTGTTTAAACAAAAGTAAAAGTAAGTTATATAGAAATATATATACATGTACATCCATATTTTACAGAAACCGACCGCTCAATTTTATTATAAGCGATTTTGTGTGGAGAAGAATGTCGCAATGGAGTGGAAGCTGGTGCGTGGAAAAGTGCGGAACTTGAGATCAAGTTACAATAAAGCGAAAACATGGGAGGGATCGGCGGGGGCAGTTAGCATGAATGGCGATACCATTAAAGGAACATTTTATTTCCAAGGAACTTTGCTAAAAATGTGCACCTCTTTTTATGAGCTGGATGACATTTTCGGAAGCCGAATTTGCGAGTCTTCGGTAATCGAAGACACAATGGCAGAATATATTATCATAGAAGAGGACCCATTAAATGAAGTCGAAACGCCATTAACGGTAGAGGTCACACAAAGCTCTCAGAGTCCTCCATGCACGTCGAGTACGACATCATGCGATAGCCCAACTGAAATAACGTATGCACCAACAACGAGCCGTAAAGGCATATACAGTCGAACAGCAGATTCCGATATAATTAAGGTGCAAGCCGTAGCAATGAGCTTCAAAAAACAGAAATTGGAGGAAGAAACGATAGCAAGAGATAGGGAGCTGGCCATAAGGGAGAATGAATTTATTCTTAAGCAAAAAGAGTTGGAACTGAAGGTGCGATTTGAGGAAAGCTTTAAAGAAAAAGAGCTCCAAAGCCAAGAAAAGCTAAAAATTCTTGACCTTCAAATGCGTGAGCGTTTGGCTATGGAAGAATTGAAACTTAAGTATAAGTAAATGATGTAAATATTTTTTTATTTTTGTTTTTATGGATTTTGTGATATTTTTGAAACCTACATAAAGTACTGAATTTTATTTTATTTTGACTGTTATATAATTATGAATTTCAATTTAAGTTTAACCTTTATTAAAATATACATACATATGTTCCATGATATGCATTTTGTGCATGTTAAAATGCAAGCCTTGTGATATGAATAAAAAAAAAACTGAAAAAATTTCAGCACGTACATATAGATGTACTTATAAAATTAAATCTTTTTATTGACATGGTTGAACATTTTGGTAATTGCACTACACATTGGGTTGATTTTGAATGAAGTTTAATATACTATCTCTAAGGTTCGTTGACGATAATAAGTTGACAGTGGGCTGTATGCTACATTCTTCATCCTCGTTGTTGAAACTTATGAAAATGTTGTGCAAAATACAGCAGACAATTATCCACTCATTGCAATCCCTCTTGTTTTGTATTGTATGCAATCTAAACTTGAGTTCTTTCAGGCTGGAAAATTTTTCCTTTAAAGCCCCAAAGGTGTATTCTGTACTATTTTGTCTGAATGGGGTCAGCAGAAATGGTTTCAACGGATATGCACTATCTCCAGCAATCCATTGCAATGTTGACAGAAACCTATCCGGGTATTTCGAGAGCAAACAGTCCGAAAACATTTTTGCATCATGGGCACTACCCGGGTAACCAAGTGTAGCTTGCCTAATGCGTAAGCGGTAATCACAAATAACTTGAACTTTGATGGAGTACTGGCACTTGCGGGAAAAGAAGATTTCGTGATGCTTTACAGGTGCTTCGGCCAATTTAATTTCGGAGCCATCAATGTACCCAACACAACCAGGCAATTCTTTTTCTGTTGCTGCAATCAATTTTAAGCGCTCCCTTTCATCAGGCCAGTATAAAAATCTTTCTTTTAAATTCAGAATAGCCTTAAAAACTCGCCTTGTCACTGTTTGAATAGTACCGCCATCTCCTATTCCAAACAAGGATGCCACTTTACGAACCGAAAGTCCTTCACCTGATGATCCTAACCGGTAAAGCACGATCTTAAGTTGGGTTTCTATCGGAAGTTGTGCTGCATTATTATCACTCCGAAACACGTCGTCATATTTTATTAAGTTTAGGAGGTAGTCAAACTCCATTTGGTTTACCCGCACCATTTGACAAAATCTGTTTTCGTCTAAATGCGCCAATACATTCAGCTCCCACTGGTTGGACTTGGGAACTCCTAAATGGACACCTCGGCGATTGTTCAGCAATATGAGCATATTCACTCTAAAAGTTTCATCTATCTCTTCCTGCACATCTTCATCACCTATAACCAACACGTTAAAAAAAATGCATGAAAATATGTTGGATTACTTACTTTCTTCCATCACGAGGATGTCCTGTTCGTATTTTCTACAAACAGCAGCTATTAATTGATTTTTTTCGGTTCTCTTAGGCATTTTAATGTTTATACTTTTATTTCGTTTTGTTTTCTCTTCTTCTACTCAGCTGATTAATTGCTTCAATACGACATACAATAGTTAACGAAATAGCACAGTGCGTTCACACGTTCCACTGTTATTTCAATAACGGACTAAATATATACGACATATAACACGGCTTGTGAACTCCCTAACTATGTATAGTATACAGTATCGTAGTTGATTTATAATTTGTAATAATAACTTGATATAATAACATGTATATAGATTTATTCTTAGCAACTGTTCTCCCTCCTTAATAACCGTTATAATTTTTGCACTTGACAATATAATGCCAGTAAGCGCAAAGCAACAACAACGAGCAAAGCGAGAGGTAATGCGTAGTTGCTTTTGTACAACAACGAACAAAGCGAGAGATACTGCGCAGTTGCTTTTGTACACTTCTCTCTACTCAATTTTGATCGGGATTCTTTTGTTCTTTGCTAATAAATCAAATTGGCGCAAATTTGCGCAGCTAAGTTTTACATAACCGCTTAGCTAAGATTTCACGTTTTAAGTTGATATAAGTCTCCAGCTGGAGGTCGGTGGTGGTTATAAGATACAGTCCATTGAAGTTGATGAATATTTATTTTTTTATAGCAAAAAGGTATTATATGAGAATTTTTTGTAAATATTCTTTTCCTTCAACTTTTTGTTTACAGTTCTTATCTTTGATAAAATGGTAATGTAAAAAAAAAGTCATATAGTTCAATTATATTTTATGTATCAAGACTTTGAAAGTTAAGTAAATTTTCATGCAAGTTTTACCATTGCAACTTAGCGCAACTTTGAGCGTGTCTGTCTTGAAAAATAATGCATATATCGACCTAATATTTCGAAAGACATGAAAAAATTGAATTTTTCCCGCCAACTTACTACTGTGGGACGTGAGTAATAGCTATAACTTCTACCATTGCTATTTTTTCTATTATTCTATTATTCTTACGTTTGATATAACGTAGCAACTGGAATGCTTGGTTGCGTGGCAAAAGTTTGAATGCGCCTAGCAACTGTGAGAACCCAATTTGGTTAGTCTCTTTGCACTAATTTCATAGCGGCAGTGCATGATTCAATTATTAAAGGTTTGATACATAATGACAGCCAATTTCTAGCTCTCCAGTACAAAAGGTTGCATTTGCGAAGGAGGTGGAAAGAGGGAAGAATGTAATCCCTTTTTGTGAAAAAGTAGTTAAAAAGTAAGGGAAGTATGTATGTAATTAGTGGTAAATGTATGTAAGCTCCACAAAATCGAAATATGTTTGGAAGTCTACGAAATATTTGATGCATTTTTCTGACTGGAAATTCTTACATTATTTTAATTGACAAACATTTAGTGGTAAATATATGAAATTGTTGGAAAAATCAAATTTTTTTGGTCACAATATAAAAAAACATGTGATTACGTTATTTGTTCTTATAAAAAACAAACAACACAAGCTCGTTTGGAAGCCATGTTATATACTGAGCCATATGAATTGATTCACTCTTTAATACGCTTAATTTACATACGTATTAGTCCGTTTCGAAAAACGCGACATTAGTCAAAACGGCGTAAACCGAATTTTTAGTCTTCCATACGATTTCAAAGACAAGGTTATTGATAGGTTCAAACAAGGGAAAGTACTTTTTAATTATATTGCTTACAGAAAAACGTATGGTACAAAAAGTACAAATCAGCACATTTAAAACATAAAATCATTAAATATTAAGGTACAATGGTTTAGTTTAAATGCATTTCAATATTTGAAAATTCAAATATTATTATATCACTCACGGGCTTCGATGCAAAAGAATGCTCGCACAGGGGTGGACGTGAAAATGAGCAGGGACGAACGAGCGCCGAACTTTGGCAAAAAAAAACCTCTAACAAAAGTGATCACTAATAATCGTAACATACTGTTTTCAAGTACTTACGCGTGCCAAAAGGGTTAAGATGCAGAGAAACGGTCACTGGTACACTAGTCACGATCTTGACGCACAAGTTTCCTAATGAATTGCAAAGACATATGGGCCCGTAGTCATAGTCCAACATAAAATCCGACTTTAGTTAGTAAAATACTAAAAAGATAAAGCCGACTTTATTTTTAGTCTTGTCATAGTCAGTTTAGTACATGGTACTAACTAATAACAACTTTGTCAATCAGCAAATTTGCAGAAATGGCAATGATGCAAATATAGAGATGACATTTTGGAGGGAAAAATGTCGAAAATGAACTAATGGATATATTTTATCGAAGGATATTTTTTTAACTTGATAATTTCACAATAAAATGGTGATTTTATTGCTATTAATAGTTAAAATATGTTTGAAAAGACTTTGTATGCTTTTATATAAAGATAAAAGCCAGAATTTATGTGAAATACTGTACTTCTTATGCGATATTACTGTTTATCGATTAAAAAAAACCCATCTCCAAGAGGCATACTATATCAGCTGGTATTTGTTTATTATTTGCAAATGAAAAATTAAACACGATGGAGGGCAAAGCAAGTGTAAGTAGTGGCTTTGTCGAACCGATACCGAGAATAGAAATCACTGTCGTCTAATTCAAAAGGGTTGATTCTGGTTTTATACACTTTTGGACGTCTAATCAAAGTAGCATCACTAATGATGCAAAAATCCCGTTCAATATTATCAAAACGGCTCATTTTTTTTCCTTTAATTTAAGTTTCACCAAAAGAACACAACTTTTAGCCCCGAAGATGCAGATTTATAATTATTTTGACAGTTTACTAAATGGGTTAGTAACAGTTTTTCGGCACTCTAACTTTAAATTCGACTTTAACCGAAAAAGCCGGGTTTAACTCGACTGTGACTAAGATAAAGTATACTTTAAGCTAAAGTATGCTTTAACGTATTTAGATCCGACTTTAATTTGACTATGGGCCATGTGGTTTAAGAATAAAATATTGAAATTTTTAAAAAATACTTACTCAAATTTTCACAATTTTCAAATAAACTGTCAACGAATCAGAACAAAACAAACGAACCAGTGAAACCGATTCTTTTTTTGTTTTTTAAATTTACTACTATTTAAAAATATTTGATAAGATTCATACAAAAATGTTCAATGAAATAACACTGTTTTAGCTACGGGAGACGTCATGTGAAGAGTGAGGAGCAAAGGTGTTTATGTATCAAACCTTTCATTATCGAATCGTGGCGTCAGTCATCAACGCACTTGACAACAGCGAGACGCCAAGTTACCAGCACCTTGGCATAGCGTCAACGATGATCAAAGGCGCCAATGTAATCGGTAACAACGGTACGCCAAACATAAAGCTGCCAGCATCTTCCCAATAATGCGATAGCGTCATTGTTGGTCAACAAGCAAACACAGTTGTGGGTGTTGACAAAGTTGTTGGGACATCCGCAGTGGACAGACAACGCGCAATAGCTATAAAAAGGAGTTCAGGAGTCATCGAGCGGTATTGTAAAAGTGGAAGTTCTAATGACGAGTCGCATCGTCGTAATTTAAATTAAGAGTTAAAGTTAAACTTATTAAAAGTGTAAATAGAATTGAATAAACGGAATAAATTTGTAAATATAATTTAGTGATTCAATAAACATAATCAATTGGCGCCCGAGCAAAAAAACAGGACCATAAAATCCCGAGAAGCTGCTTTACTCGAAGTATAAAAGGACCATAGGACCTAGAAAAACTATCAAAGGACACCTAGTATAAGACATTCAAAACATGTAAGTGACTTTTCAAATTATGCTTAAAGTGGACTTAACCTTAATGGTAAAAAAAGAATATAATTATTAAAATATTGTGAAATATAATTAAATATAAAATAATTTAACTGTGAAAAAGTTTGAGAAAATTTTTGAATAAAAAGTAAAAATTTTGTAACGAAACGCATTTTCAAATAGTGTCTTGATTTTTTTTTATGCTTCAAGAGTTTAAAATAAAATTCTTTGCAAAATTATTAATTAAAAACCATTAGACAAAATATTCGAAGTCTTTCTAAAGTGTCGATTATTAAAAAGTTTGCCTATTACAAATTTTTTTTTAATTACCTTTGTCCTTTTGACAATGGTGGCAATATCATTAATAAAAAATGCCAAATAAACATTTCAGAAAATACCTCAACGTTTTATTTGTTATCGAACCTAAGCACGTTCGTCGGTATAATAGGGAACGATTTTTGAAAACAAATTGATGCGACAATTGACACTTTTAGAGGCTATTTGTTTTATCGTAACGGTAAAGTTAAATTACGTTTTCTCTCATGTGACCATGTAATCCTTATTACCATAGAAGAAGATTCAGTACCAGTAACATTTCAGGCCCAATTCCGTGATGTTTTAAATAAAAATGCTAACGCTTTTGCTGATCCAGACATGGCATTGCCATATAATACGAGAGTTCAGGCCTGTATTCGTACTACTACAGAGGATCCAATTTATAGTAAAAGTTATCCCTATCCGATATCGGTAGCACCATTTATAAACAATGAGATACAATCGCTTCTCAACGATGGTATCATTAAAGAGTCTTGTTCGCCTTACAATTCACCTGTACTTGTTGTATCTAAAAAATGTATCGATGAAAAGGGAAAGCGTAACTTGCGTATGGTAATCGATTTTAGGAAAGTTAATGAAAAAACGATTCCTGACCGATACCCAATCCCAGATACGTCTGTAATGTTATCTAACGTAGGAAGTTCGAAGTTTTTCACAACTTTAGACCTAAAATCAGGCTTCCACCAGATCATAATGTGCAAACAGGACAGACAAAAAACAGCCTTTAGTATCAATATTGGGAAATATGGATTTTGTCGGTTACCTTTTGGCCTTAGAAATGCGCATATTTCAAAGAACTTTTGACGATGTGCTGCGCGAAGTTATAGGGAAATTCGGTCACGTTTATGTCGATGACATAATCATATACTCTCCAAATGAAGAATCACATTTGGAGAACATCGATTATATTCTGCAAAAGCTTGAAAATGCTGGGATGAGAGTGTCACAGGCATAAGAACTTGCCCAGATAAGGCCCATGATATCCTTAATTATGAACCCCCAAGGACGCTGCGTGCCTTGCGTTCCTTCCACGGTTTGTCCGGCTATTTGTAAAAGATTATGCCTCCATTGTTAAGCCTATAACACTTTATCTTCGCGGTGAAAACGGGCAGGTGGGTACAAAAACTTCGAAACAAATAAAAATAAATCTAAACGCTGAAGCACTAAATGCATTCGAAAAAATCAGCATATATTAGCATCTGAGGAAGTTTTACTGTGGTATCCTGATTATAATCAACCTTTTGAGCTTACGACCGAACCCTCGTCCAAGGCACTAGGCTCGGTTTTATCACAAAAGGGTCGCCCAATAACCATGATTTCGCGAACACTTTCGACGAGTGAAGAAAATTATGCAGTAAATGAGCGTGAATTACTTGCCATTGTATGGGCGTTGAAAACACTTCGCCATTATTTATACGGAATACAGAATATCAAAATTTTTACTGACCATCAGCCCCTTATATTTGCGATGTCGGAAAAGAATCCGAACAGCAAAATTAAAAGATGGCGTGCATTTATTGAGGAATTTTCACCAACATTTTTTTATAAGCCTGGAAGTGAAAATAAGGTAGCTGATGCCCTTTCTACGCAGTTTTCTCACAACTTAAATGATACCGCATCTGCTGAAACCATGCATAGTGAGGTATCATCAAGTAACGTAATAAAGACTGTTAGAAACTCTGTAAATCAGTTTAGAAACCAGCTTTCGCTATCTAAATCAGATTCATGCAGTACAAATACAAAGATTATCTTCCAAAGCTGATTAGACACACGATCACATATAACTCCATTGAAAGTCTCATTCAGTGTTTAAAATGCGCAATTAACCCTATCGTTACCAACGGAATACACTGCGATCTTCCCACACTGGGTGAAATACAGAACTCGACATTGTTAGCTTTCCCCGGAATTAAGTTTGTTCATACTGAACTCCTTGTCATAGATTTAATCAATAAAGATGATCAACTGGAAACAGTAGCAACAGAGCATAATCGTGCCCGTCGTGGGTTACATCAAAACCTTCAACAAATTTCTCGCGAGTACTATTTTCCAAACATGAATAAATTTACTGAAAACAATGATAACAAACTGCAAGATATGTTTGAAAAATAAGTATCAGCGTAGACCATCTGATCCAGTAATGGGCCGAACTCCTGTTCCTGCCAAACTGGGAGAAATCCTTCATATTGATATCTTTATAATTTCTAAACATTTATTTCTGACATGTATAGACAGACTATCCAAATTTGCTATTGTGAAACCTATCGCGTCCAGATCTATGATGGATATAAAAAACGCGCTTTTAGAAACATTGTTGGTATTTAAAAACACTGAAACTATCGTTTCTGACAACGAAGGGGCCTTGAAATCGAACGCTATTATGACATTGCTCAGAGAGAATTTTTCAATAAGTCAGTTTTTTATACCAACTCTCCACAGTGAAAGTAATGGCCAGGTGGAAAGGCTCCATTCGACCTTGCTTAAAATTATACGATGTATTAAGAACCAGGAGCAAATTGATGATATTACTGATGTGTTGATTGTGTCACTATGCTCCACGGGTCTTGTTAAGAAGTAAAAATAATCCGAATGGGCGTTCCATTTATTCCAAGAGCCTTAACTGTGCTGGTGTCTTCGAATTCCAAAAAATCTTCACTTAGTAGATCCTTTTTTAGAATGTCGGCTACTACATCCTCGCTGTTGGCCATCCATTTTCGTAAGGGAAAACCTGCTGGCCGCAGTACCGCAGAAATTTCGTCCCTTACCTTTATGGTTGATTCGATACTGTGTCCTCCTGCAAGTACGTCATCTACGTACATGCATTTTCGCAGAATATTTGCTGCAATTGAATGCGAGCTTTCTACGTCATCGGCCAACTGCAACAGTGTCCTTATCGTCAGGTAAGGAGGACAGTTTATTCCAAACGTAACCGTCTTTAATTCATATAGGCTCGTGGATTCGTTCGGGCTTACCCGAAAGACTATGCGCTGATATTTCGACTGGTTATCGTTTATCCAAATTTGTCTGTACATTTTCTCGATGTCACTGTTGAAAACATATCTATATAACCTCCAGCGTAGAATCAGTATTGGAAGATCTGATTGCAGTACTGGACCTGGTAGGAGGACGTCATTTAAGCTTGTCCCATTAGCGGTTGCACTTGAGGCTTAGAAAACCTCCGGCTTTGTAACGGCGTGATGAGGCAGAAAATAATTATCACATGAGTCCGCTGATATGTTACTATTTATTCTCGTCATGTGTCCTAGTGTCTCATACTCTGCTAAAACCCTATTATACTCTTTTTGTAGGACGGGATCCTTCGCTATCCGTGTCTCATTCCGGAAGAATTGAGAGCAGGCTTTTTTCAGAGAAGGGCCTAGTTGTATGGTTACTGGAAATTCCTGTCGGAATGGTAACGAGACTATGTATATTCCCTCATTAGTTCTGATAGTGGTCTTTTTATAAAGGTCATCTTCATTGACGCTTTTGGTTTTGGGTAAACCTTCTAACTCCCAGAATGCCGTAAGTTGCTTATCCAGCTGCTTCGCTGAAGTACGAAACTATATTTCTTTGTGTATTTGTAGTATCCATATTATAACCGGTAATCCAACCGAATACGGTTTCTTGGGCTAGAAGTGTTCTCAAGACGTTTTTCTTTATTCCACTTAATATGATTTGTGGATAAATGTCTCCACCGAGAATGAGGTATATTTGTTCAATTACGAAAAACCTTTTATCCGCTAATACCAGGTCCGGAAATTCTTGCCTAGTCGTCGCGCTTATATTTGTAGCCGGCAGATTTCCGGTTAGTTGTGGTAAAACCAGGACAGTTGCAGTCAAGCTAAACGACGGGTCGACGGGGGACCGCAATTGTATGTTACATGCTTCCTTAACCTGGGCATTTACCGAATTTGTGATGCCCGAAACTTGGGCATGCATCGTTTTTGCATATAGATTGATTCTGCGTGATAGCCTCTCTGTTATATACGAACACCCAGAACCAGAATCAATCAGAGCTCGTGCAGCAAAATCGGTGCCATTGAGATGTATATTTACGCGAGCTGTTCCTAATAGCACACCTGTATTTGTATTCGCAAAGCAGGACTTAAAATTTCTGTTTGCATTTTCAGTTGCTTCAGTCGGAATCACGTTGTGCTTGCGCTTGCCTCGATGTCGATGGAGAATCATCGGCAGGCCTCGAAGACGTCCAACGCGTCGTTGCCGTTGGCTGAATTGCATTTCAATACAAGAGCGTGTGATGTCGCGAGTGACACGTATTGCAATTATAAGCACTTGTGCATCTTGACACAGTATGTCCGGAACTAAGGCAATTCAGGCAACAATTATTTTCCTTTAAAAATTTCAATCTGTTTGTAGGTGTTAGCTGTAGGAAAGGGGAACAGCTGCGCAATTTGTGCTCGTTTGTAATGCACATGTTACAAGTAAAAGTGGTCACGCTTACTTGGAAGATGCCAACTCTTTTTGTCGGACTTTCCAATGGATGACGTGTGAATTGTTTATCTCCCGCTGCAAACTTTTTATTGAGCTGTCACACTCAAGCTCAATTGCCTTTAAGCTCAACAACAGTTTTAGTTGTGTGTTAACTAAAATACGCTTGTTTTCATAGCGTTCACACTAGTTTTTCCACGCAGTAGTAACCCCTTCAATAGTTGGGCACTTTCTTACGATTTTTTTGGCCTCCCCTTGTGTCTTATGGTTGAGATAAAATAGTTTCTCAACCGGGGTGAGGCGCTTATTTAGTAGATGTAGACGGCCGTAAATATATCACGTTGGCCATGAAAGGTAGTCGCCCTTGAACACGTCTGTATCGCACGGGGGAAGGTGGATATTGTGTTCGCAGACGGATTGCTCCCCTACATCCTTTTCTACGTTTGATAATGCTTCTGCTTGAATAGCCATAACAGACATGCATTTAACATATGTCGAAAAACATACTCTATATTTTTTTTAATAGCCCTGATATCTTCTTTAATTAATCCTTCTGAGTTCGTGAGCGTATCGTACGCTACTTTCGTTTTCTCTCATAACACTTTCAACTCGTCCTGCTGGATAGCAAGACCGTGCTTGTTTTGTTTTGAGGCAGAAATGTTGTTGAAGTCAGCATCGAACTCTGCAACAGATTCTGCCAAACGGATGTATGAATCCATAGTGAAGCTAAGATTGAGTTGCTAAATTCTACCTAACTCTGATATTGCTAGAAAAAAAAAGTTCCGCAAAATGACAATTACCAGTAAATTTATGTATGTCTGTTTCTTTATTTCACGATTTTTCTTTAATTTCAGTCAAGTTTAAATTTGATGCAAAAAAGAACACTGCCACCCAAATGTGAAATGGCACTTGATGCAAAAAAAAACCCTGGCCACCCAAATGTGTCGACGTATATATAAATGTAGGTACTTAATTATGTACCAGTAATATTGTGATTTACTTGTTGGTTATATATACAAAATAACAACAAAAGCTCAAAAGTGAATATGTGAAAACGCAATAGTGTGCAATAGAAGTAATGTTTCTCGAACCAGTGAACTAGGGACTTGCAAATTAACAATTATGCTATGCCAATGAGCAGTATTGAACAAAAGAAAGTTATACAGATTTACTTTAAAGTGAATAAGTGTGAAAATCCAAAAAAAAAAACTTTAAATTTAAATTTGATGGATTGAACTGTTGCAATACAGTACCACTGTTCACTGTTGTGCATGTGTGTGTACGACCGTTAGTTGTTGTTGTCGCTCGCGGACAAACGGAATTAGCACAGTTTCTATTTTTTTTTTTAAGTGTAACACTTTCGTTTTCACAAAAAATGATTAACGTGTTATAAAGAGTAATTGGAACATATAACACGTACCTTGATGTCTCAGTAACTTGTGGTGATGGCAGTTGGTATATGTGTGTAGTTGATTGTGTTTGCAGTTGATTTTGTGTGCAGTTGGTATATGTGTGCAGTTTTCTTGTTTGGGTGGGTAATTGTGCGGCTTTGTGTCTTGTGCGGCTTTGTATGAAATTTTCCTGCGGCTATGAAATTTTCTGCGGCTATGCGGCTTTGTGTAAAAATTTTTTGTGGACTTATGTGAAATTTTCCTGCGGCTATGCAACTTTGTGTAAAGATTTTTTTTGTGGACTTGTGTGAAATATTCCTGCGGCTATGCGGCTTTGTGTAAAGATTTTTTGTGGACTGTATATTCAAAATCTCGGCGTAGATGGACTATGTACAAATGTATGTCGTGTCTCCCAAGAGGGCAGTCCAGACGCACAGTTGGAAATTTTGTAAAGAAATGAAAGAATTGGGTTTTAGTTTAATTCAATTAGAATTTAATAAAATGTATATATGTAGATATACAAGAATGGTTTACCTTGTGGTGTGAAGTGGTAGTTGACGAGTGTCGCTTCTGAGATCCTGAGACAAAGTGAAGTTAGGAAAAAATGCACGGTTGTCGTCAAACGCAACTTTATTGGAAAACAAGTAAATGGAAAAATTAACAAAAGGGATTATCCGGCGGGAAATACGGTGAACCGGAATAATTCGCAGTTGCATGTGTATGCGTATGTGTATGTACACGTGTATTAGGGCGGTTAGAAAAATATTTAGGCTGCCGTCGTAAACACTGCCGAACTTGAAAAACCCATAACAACATACACAGCTTACTTGGCTCATCTCGTTTGGACTTTGCCTTAACAAGTATAAGCTAGGGGACGTGAGCTCGAATCCCGCAAGAAGTCTGAAGAGGAGATGTGGTGATCTCCGAAATAGCTATAGCTTCTACCATTGCTGTTTTTTCTAGTATTCTTTCTATTAAAAACTGGCCTTGAGAGCATAAAATTTCTTTTTGATATAAAATAAATAGGCTATAAAGTATTAATATATACATATCACTGCGGGCACTGTGGTTGCGTTTAGACGTGTTTTTTAACGATCCGCATTGGTCAAGTACACTAATATCTAATGCAAGTTTATATATTGGTGATGATATCATAATATCATATTGAGACAGTGACTGCGAAGCCAAAATTGAACATCGCCGCTGCCACTCATGCGTTGTCTCCGCCAACTATGCCCATCCAGTCCGCTACGGCTGTGATAAATGATACTGCTTCTCTCAGTACTGCTGTTACTAAATAAGTGGCTGCGAAGAAAAATTCGAGTTTCGCTGACGCCACTCACAGGTCGTCCCTTCTAACTAAGCCTACTCAGCCCGCTACGCCTGCTTCAACCGCTCTCACTATGGTAGTGACTGCTGCTCCGTCTGTGTTATCTCCGAATTGTCATGCTTGTGCCGCTCTGCCAATATTAAATACTCAAGCATTGTCGTATGCTAATGTCGCTGCGCTTATACCGCCAGCTGAATCTTCCGTTCAAAACAATGTAACTGCAGCTAATACGTTTTCGCAAAGTATTGGAAAAATGCAACTCAAAATAGCCGCCGCATGCTAAATCGACCCTTAGTTACAGGCTCTAGCAACAACAATGAATTAAGTGTGATATCGAAAATGAGGTGGTTACACATTTCCTCCTTTTCACCCAGTGTGACAACTGACGATATTCTGACATATACATATATCGAATCATGCAGCCATTGAAGAGAAGCTCCTGGTTTGCTTTGCACTTATTAAGAAAGATACTATGGTGGACGATCTCTCAAGAGTAAACTTTAAGCTAGGCATATCTGAATGGTGCTATGAAAAATATATAGAGTGCAGATATGTGGCCTGCGAACGTTAAAATCCGGTCATTCCCAAAGACGGTGCGCATCTGCAAGAATAATAAATACGATTCCTCAGCCTGAAATTTGTTCCAAAAATATCAATATATGTATATTCCCCTAATGCTTCTGTTATTAGGACAAAGTCTAAGTTATTGTATGATTTGAGTGCACAAGGGCAATATGACGTCTTTGTGATTATCGAGACCTGGCTAAATTCAGACTTCTGTGACAGCGAATTCTCTGATTCTAAGCTTTTTAATGTGTACCGTAAAGACCGCGATTATTCTAAGACTGGACTTCTTAAGGGTGGTGGTATTCTCATTTCTGTTCAGCGGAAATTACGCTCATCAGTTCTGACGCTGGAAAACCGTGACTCGCTTCTAGACCAACTCTGCGTATCTGTAGATGGAACTTCAAAACTTTTTATTTGTGCATCTTATATCCCTCCTTCTAGTGGGGATAGTCTTTACCAAGCACACGCCGATAATATTATTATTTTGTTATCTGAGCGACCAAATGCCAACTTTCGCATTCTTGGGGATTTTAATTTAAGTAATATTGCTTGAACTCAGTTGCATGAAAGTGTAGCGTTGATTCCGATGAATATCAATAGTGTCTCTAAATCGTATTTAGTTGATAATTTTTTTAGTCTTAATCTTATGCAGATTAATCACTTCTTAAACAAACTCTGTAAAATCTTAGATCTTATTTTTATAAGCGATAATATAAATTTTTCTCTGCGTGAATGCCTTGATCCCTTATCGGACCAAAGCTTACACCATGTCCCGCTTGTTTTGCAGCTGGAATTTTATGATTTTAAACCGATTTCTCCCAACAGCCAATCAACAAATTTTTGTTTTAAAAAATGTAATTTTGATACTGTTAATGATTATTATTGATTGGGATTCGTTATTATCTGGTAAGGAAGTTGCGGATTGTTTTCATGCTTTCAAAACTATAATTAAGGACATATGCTTGAATTTTATTCCACTAGTTAAAAGAAGTTGCTACAAAATTCTGTGGTATACTGATGAACTAAAAAGAATTAAGAATTTAAGAAACAAATTTTAAAAAAAACCACTCTGTATCCGAACACAGGGGCGATGTGTTAACATTTTATTTGTTATTCTTTAAAAAAAAGTAAATTTGGATATATAAAGTAAAAATATAGTAAAAAAACGAGCATCTGAGAAATTGAAAGAGCACAAAAAGTCGTCAGTTTGATTTTTTTTTATTCTCTAGGACAATTAAAACAGGATAACAATAGGAAGATAGGAATAGGAGGGGAAAGATAATTCTTCGCAATGTTCATCGAACAGAACAGAGACTGGAATGTTATTTTGAGCAGGAGCCAAACAGAGGTAATGGTCCTCATCCCAAAGAAGCGTATGCTGTTGTGTAAGTAAGCTCTCGTCGATTTCAATGAGCTCACTCAAATCTTCCCGTTCTATGTCTTGCAACTGATTCGAATCATTATGAGCAATATTGTTATTATTATTAGCAATATTATTGTTATTATTATAATTATCATTATTATTATTATTATTATTATTATTATTATTATTATTATTATTATTATAATTATTAAGAAATGAATTGTCTATTTTTACGTCATAAAATTGAAACAGTGGAGTTTGCAGAAGATATTGCAACCAGACTTTGACAATGCCTTTTTCACTAGTCCTTGAAGGTAACTCGACCGATGAATTAATTTCTTCTTTATATGCACAGTAATTGCAAAATCATCGTCTAGATTGCGTGGCAAAATGTTGACCATATTATTTATAGAAACGGGGTCGTGCCATATTGACCCTGGCCATGCCTTAATCGTCGGATTTGCATGAAAGGCAATCTAGGAGACACTAAACGTTCCGTTAAAATGTCTAATGGTGGCAAATGTGATGGTCGAGGTGGATATTTGAAGCCATTAGATGATGAGAGTTATGGAATTCTATTTAGTTTTAATGCGGATTGACAGGTGCTACATACGCGAGCATTTGGAAAATCGAAATTCTGAAATTCCGCATGAACTAAGTCCTTGCAAACAAGTGGAATCGATTATAAATCCTTAAAGAACCATAATCTGTCCCAAAGACAACACACATGCCCGAATGAATTATGCACAAATTTAGTTTGAAATTCTTTATGAGCAGCAGCATCACTGAAATTCGTGTAGGGCAAATTAGGCACAGAAGCTGATTCCGAGTGTTGCGGTTGTTGTTGTGGTGGTGTTGATTATTGTTGTTCCAATCTTGCATTGATTGCATCCATGCTTTTCTGTGTTTGCCGTTTTCTGTATTCACGCTGATATTCTGCATTTCTCGCCCTTTTGTTTGCCACGGTATTTTGATGTGAAGTTGATGGTTGATTGGTGCTTGTAGAAGCTTCTTGTGCATAAGATGCATTTGCATTACGCCTTGTGTTGTAATCTCTCCTTGTGCATGCTTACTCTTTTCATTGGCTGCCATATTTAATGATGAGTTCTGTCATATATAATAATAATATAATTGAACAATATTTAATATTTTTTCAGATACATACATACATACATACATATGTATATGTACTGATACATTTGCACAATACTTACTTCCATCGTAAACTTCTTATGAAGAAAAAATCGCAAAACAAACAATCGCACAAACTTCTATTTCTATAAAACACAAGCAGAGACTGACTGCTTTGATCAAGAATAGCTTCGCGTAATTTTGAATTGCCAATCGTGTCTGCGCAGAACAAACTATTGCGGTCGGCCACGCGACGCTATGAGCTGCACTCACACCATCTCAAACGGTAGACACACATTCTCACACAGAGTCCCTTGTTGTACAACAACCACTCATTCAGTATGTCTTACGCTTTCATTGTGTGTTTTTAGAAATTCACTTTAGCTACCCCAGGCATAGATGTTAACACATCAAAAATTAAACTGACTAGTTCCGAAATTCATAGGAATGAATATCTGCGTTACTCGAACGAGTTTAAAATACTCAGTAAAACACTGTATATAAATTATGTGCGTAAATTTAAATCTGACCTCAAATCGAATCCTTAGTCTTTTTGACGCTATGTAAGCTCTTTGAAATCGTGCTCAAGTATTCCCTCGGAAGTGTTCTATAATGAAACCCATGCCAACTCTTCTACGGAGGTGGCTAATCTTTTAGCAGATTTCTTTAGCTCAAAATTTGAACCCGATGCGATTTTAGTTCATAATTTGCTCCCAAATGATAGTACCATTTCCCCAATTAATTTTGGTGTTCTTTCCTTAACGCTCGGTGATGTGTTAGATGGGATTCTGAAAATCAAATCCTCTGGCCAAACTGATGTTGACGGGTTTCCCTCTTACCTTTTAAAAAACTGTTCTGCATTTGCGTATCCTATTTTATTAATTTTTAATAAGTCTCTTGAGTTTGGTGTTTTTATTAATGATTGGAAAGTTTCCTCTATCTCACCTTTCTTCAAGAGTGGCAATACGAATAACGTTTCTAATTATGGACCGATCTCTAAACTGTCGACGGTTTCAAAATTGTTTGAGTTCATTATGAAACAGAAGTTATATTTTGCGGCCAAACATTTGATTTCGAATGAACAACATGGCTTCATTGCTGGTGGGTCTACTGTAACCAATCTCGCAGTGTTCTCCGAATTTTGTCTGTCCGTTTTTAATAGTCGACCCCAAGTTGATGCAGTTTATACCGATTTTTCTAAAGCCTTTGATAAAGTCAGCCACTCAATTTTGGTCTCCAAATTAGCAAATCTGGGGTTTCACTAAATTTTTCTTTCTTGAATAAAATCATATCTCTCGTCTCGCATTTGTACTGTCGTAGTGGATAACGCTTCTTCTCGTCCTTTCCTTGCGTCCTCTGGTATACCCCAGAGGAGTTTTTTAGGCCCCCTTCTCTTCACTATCTTCATTAATGATATATCCAACTGTTTTAACTACTCTCAATTTCTATTATACATATGCTGATGATTTGAAAGTATTCACTACCATATCTAGCAATTCAAATTCGGATAAGATCCAGTCGGATCTTGATAACATTGCTTTCTGGTGTAGAAAAAACCAACTACATTTAAATATAAAAAAATGTTTTCATGTCTCATTTGGCAAATCTCGTTCCCTTATCCCTACTTCTTATTATATTAATGGTTCTCAGCTGAGCACAGTTGGTGAAATATTCAATATTGGTGTGGTCTTTGATTCTAAATTCCAATTTCAAAGCCATCTAAACTCCATTATTTCCAGGTCATATTCTATGCTGGCTTTCATTCGCCGATTCAGTTCAGATTTTAGGGATCCTTATACCTTGAAACAGGGATGTAATGCATGGTCCGCCTCGTCGTGGTGCATCCTGGGTAACGCTAAATGATCGTGCGGCCTTGACGGCCTAACCTGAACGGTGACAAACCTGCTTTGTCCATGGACTACTCTTTTGTTTACTTTTGATTGATTTTGTTTGCTTTGGGCTGGCGGCTGTGGTATTCTATCACCTCAGTATGTTGGAGTGAAACTCATCAGAAATGGCTGGTAGGCTAATGCCACCGCCGTCTCCGTCCCATTAAAACCTGGCAAGTCTCAGAGTACGTTCCAACTCCCGTCGCCATTAAGTTGGTGGTGTGGGTGCGGTTGAGAGGACTCCCGTCTTTGCGTCTGGTCTGGCTCTGAACGTTTACCTCATAAGGGTGTGCGTCAACCCTCGTAATGGTTCTCAGCTGAGCACAGTTGGTGAAATATTCAATATTGGTGTGGTCTTTGATTCTAAATTCCAATTTCAAAGCCATCTAAACTCCATTATTTCCAGGTCATATTCTATGCTGGCTTTCATTCGCCGATTCAGTTCAGATTTGAAACAGGGATGTAATGCATGGTCGCCTCGTCGTGGTGCATCCTGGGTAACGCTAAATGATCGTGCGGCCTTGACGGCCTAACCTGAACGGTGACAAACCTGCTTTGTCCATGGACTACTCTTTTGTTTACTTTTGATTGATTTTGTTTGCTTTGGGCTGGCGGCTGTGGTATTCTATCACCTCAGTATGTTGGGGTGAAACTCATCAGAAATGGCTGGTAGGGTAATGCCACCGCCGTCTCCGTCCCATTAAAACCTGGCAAGTCTCAGAGTACGTTCCAACTCCCGTCGCCATTAAGTTGGTGGTGTGGGTGCGGTTGAGAGGACTCCCGTCTTTGCGTCTGGTCTGGCTCTGAACGTTTACCTCATAAGGGTGTGCGTCAACCCTCGTATGGCCTCCCTGCTGCGGCATAGATAACCATGGGACCATTTTTAGGACGACTGCACTTTCGGGCTTTGGATAGCGGCTCTGAGTTGGGACCCTATTATCTTTTTTAGAATGAACTCCAAAAATGTAAAATTTTCTAGCGGTAGAGGGGCGTCGAAGCCGATCACCAAATCTGGCTCATCGCTGCGGGTGGCGGCATCTGCTAACGAAGGGAAGGCGAAACCGAGCCGAAGTCGACATCCGTTACCTCAAGCTTAGTTGGGGGCGTAATACCGGTTGGGGTCGTAATACCGGTTGGGGGCGTAATACCGGTTGGGCGCGTAGGTGGGGCGCAGGTAAAATCACCCGCCAGGGGGTGCTGAGGGAGGGCGCGAGTGCGCCTCTGAAAAGCTCAGCGTCAAAGAGGCAGCGGTCTCAGTAAGGTAAGACCTCTTCCGTCAAACGGCCCAGGACTGGGGTCGCGCCCAAATCGTTTAGCGAAGTCGCTAAGCAGGCGGGCTCCATTATCTTGGTTGTAGTGGACTACAGCAATGAAGACGGTGCCATCTGTAGAATGGATTGGAAGCGGGTGGCGTCAGCGATATCGGCCGTCTTCATGAAGGATATCATGCGCCGACGAGCGGTCGGCCACGCTCTATAAAGCGGCGGTTGCCTTGGTGGGAGAGGTCTGGATTTGACTTTGCGTCCGCGGGCTCGTGTATGGCTCCCTGCGGAGCCCTCCGCACCAGGGGAAATCGAGGAAATCCTCCGCTACTGCAACCCAAACATTCCCACGCACAACTGGAAGGTCGTTCGGGTTGAGGGGTCCGGGGAACCATATCGGCAAGCGCTGATTTTGCTTAACGCAGAGCCCCTCGGTCCTCTCGCTGAGCAGCAGGGGGTCATTTCCTATGGATTCGAGAAGGTGGCCCTTAGGGTCTTGTAACGGTGAGTCTCGTGGGCGGGGCCGGAGAACTTTGGCTCATGTCCGCGTACATGGCTCACGATGATGAGGTGGAACCACCTCCAATGCTACTGAGAAATGCTCTGGTGTAAGCGAGGCGCAGGAAGGCCGGCGTCGTTGTTGGCTGTGATGCCAATTCGAGGCACTCCTGTTGGGGTACATTAACGCAAGAGGTGAGTCTCTCTTTGATTTTAATCTTAGTGAGAACTTGTCTATTTGTAATAGGGGGAATGACCCTACGTTTGTAACTTCGGTCAGGGAAGAGGTTCTGGACCTTACCCTGGTTTCATCTGAATTGTTATCCAGATCTCTAACTGGAGAGTTCTCAATGATCACTCCTTCTCTGATCATAGGTATATTCAATTCTCTCTGGGCAAAGCTCGTCCTCTTAACCTTCCCAATAGAAATCTGAGATATACAGATTGGGATTTATACTGTAGAAAGCTGCAGGAGTTTCTTTCGGAGGAACCTTAGGGGAATTTACTCCTTTCCGAAAGTTCGATTGACAGCTTGGTGGAGAAATTCACCGCAGCCTGCAATAAAGCGATCGAGCTCTCGTGTCCGTTGAGGAGGCCTTCAGGCAAATCTAAGCCACTCTGGTGGACGTTTGAAATTTCGGAGCTTAGGGCTTCGAGTAGACGACTGTTTAACCAAGCGAGGTAGAGTAAAAACCCCTCGGATTGGGAGCTTTATAGCAGTGGTGCTCACGGCTAATGCACGCAATGTATTTCGCGTGCAAGGCGCCAGACTGTCGGCAAGTGTATGTACACGCTGTTTCTCTGCTTTTATTCGCTAACAGACAAGCAAGCAAGCAAGACGTAGCAAGCAAAACACTGTACGAAGTGTTTAATGTTGATTGGGAATTAGAATATTTCTTCATTGAAAATGCAGATAAAAATGCTCAATGCCTAATATGCAATCGCATTTTAAGCCGTTGCACTCGTTTTCACTTAGAAAGGCATTATCGTTCCCTTCATCCACAATTAATTTCAATATTTGAAGATGAACGAGAAATTTATCTTCAAAAATTAAAAAAAAAAAATTTAAAAAAACCCCAAACTGCTATATGCAAATACGAAAAAGCATCATATGTAGTGGCTCTTGCTTTAGCAAAAAAAGGCAGGCCATTTACAGAGGGTACATTTTTCAAAGAAATGACTGCAGAATTTTTGAATTGCTTTGAAGAGGGCAATGCAATGTTAGAACATTTAAAAAAAACTCCCTTGTCCAGACATACAATTATGCGAAGAACTGAGGCAATAGCTGAATATATTAAAAGTAACACTTTTCAAAGACTAAGGAATTGCGAGTATTTCTCACTTTGCTTAGACGAGTCTACGGACTCAAACAATTTATGTCAACTTTTAATATGTGCTAGGAGCGTAAACCACAATTTTGAGGCATTTGAAGAAGTGGTTGCCACAGTTACTTTGCACAGTAACGTCAAAGGTGAAACCATTTATGAAGCATTACAAAATAATGTTTTTGCTTCTATTGATAAAAGCAAATTAAGCGCTATTTGTACTGATGGTGCAAAAGTGATGATTGGTCCCAACATTGGACTTGTAGGCCAACTTAAAAAAAATGACATCCTAGTTCCAAATTATCACTGCATTATACATCAGCAGGCGCTTCTTTGCAAAGAATTTAATTGTTTAAAAGTAATGGAAACTTCTACTAAAATAATTAATAAAATAAAAGGCGGCCATAACTCTCTTTCTCATAGAAAATTTAAAACTTTTCTAGAAGAAATAGAAGCAGAACATAAAGATTTATTATTGTACACAGAAGTCCGTTGGCTAAGCCGAGGAAAAAGTTTGCAAAGATTGTTTGACTTGAGGAAAGAAGTTTCCGTATTTCTGGAGGACGATACTTCTCAAACAGGCATATCTTTACTTGCCGAATTGAAAAGTGACACTTTTCTAATATATTTAGCGTTTTTGTGTGATATCACAAAAATGCTAAATCAGTTAAATTTATGCTTACAAGGCAATGTTAAAATAATTTCTGAATTGGTATCTGCTGTTGACGAGTTTAAAAACCGCTTAGTAAGGTTAGAAAATCAATTAGAAAACAAAATATTGGACAATATGGTAAATTTAAAAGTTATTGAGGAAGAAATTGATTTGCCACTTCCACTAGAAAATCTCTGTGAAATTTTAAAACGTTTAATAAGTGAATTTAATAATAGATTTCAAGATTTTGGTAAAATTCGTCACCTATTGCACATGTTCGACAACCCTCTCACCTGTGATTATGCACAATTTGAGCCATTACTCAAACTAGAAATTACAAAACTGCGAGTGGACCTTAGTTTGCCCTTGGGAAAAAAAGGAGTAGATTTCTGGAAAGAAATTGACCCCAAAAAATATTCTTTGGCAAGGAACGAAATGCTGAAATTGTATTCAATGTTTGGAACAACATACTCATGCGAAGTGGCATTTTCCTCTTTGAAACTAATTCAGAATAAGTATAGGAATACATTGTCGGATCGCCATATATCAGATTTGATATGTATAAAACAATATAATTATGAAATTGATTGAAATAAGATTTTTGAAATAAATAATTAAATAAAACAAAATTATAATTCATTTTTTTTTTTTGAGCTCAAGTCTGCTCAGTGTATTTCGCTGCCGTTGTCTCTGCTTCACTAATACTACCATGTATATCACACCATCTCGTTGAGCACCACTGCTTTATAGTATCGGGTTGGGTATATACAAATCCGAAATAAGGAAAGCGAAACGAGACTCGTGGAGAAGCTTCTGCGAGAACGTTGCCGCGAGTTCTCTAGGCTTAGGCGGGTGCTTGCGAGGGCTCCCGTGCCTTTGGGTTGTCTCAGGGACGACTTAGGAAATTGGGCGATGAGTAGTGAGGAGTCGCTCAATCTTCTCCTCGATTCTCATTTTCCCAGCAACCCAGAGCCGTGTGAGACCACAAGCGTTGAACCAGGTGCCATATATGTCCCTCCATGTGACCTGTTGGAAGAGCGTCGCCTGCTCTGGGCGATACGCTTCTTCAAGGCGTTCAAGTTGCCGGGACCTGATGGCATTTTTCTCGCTCAGCTGCAAAAGTCTGAGCGGGTGTCCTGTCGGTGGTTGTCGCCTATTTCTGCGAGCTGTATAAGTAGGAGTTACATCCCTAGACTTTGGAGGAACGAGAGGGTTACGTTTATTCCCAAGGCGGGCAAAAGCTCCCATGTATCCCCAAAGGGCTTTAGGCCTATCAGCCTCTCTTCTTTTCTGTTGAAGACTCTAGAGAGGCTGATTGATCTTCATATCAGGGATGGGATTCCTCGGGGGCGGTTGTCACGTGCTCAGCATGCTTACTCGAAGGGAAGGTTTGTGGAAACAGCCCTGCATTTGGTCGTTAGCGTCATTGAAGGGTTTCTTGAGCACAAGGACTTTGCAGTTGGTGCCTTTCTGGATATAGAAGGTGCCTTTAATTACGTACAGCTGCAGGCAATAGTCAGATCACTAGTGGAGCTTGGGGTTGAACCGGGTCTTATGAGGCTCGTCAACCACCTGCTCTGTGACAGAACTGTCGTGGCAGAGTGGGGCAGCGCCTCCATTTAGCGTAGGGTTAGTAGAGGTACTCCTCAAGGAGGGGTTCTCTCACCACTCCTTTGGGTCGTTGTTATCAATGGCGTTCAGAAGGAGCTACAAAGGGAAGGCTGCACGGTTATTGCCTATGCCGACAAAGTGGGCCTCATTGTCAGGGGTAAGTTCTTGAGCACCCTTTTTGACATCATGCAGGGTTACCGTAACTTGATCGTGAATTGGTCTACAGGCTGTGGGCTCGCGATCAATCCTAGCAAGATGGAGCTCGTCTTATTTACGAGAAGGTATAAAGTGCCGGCTACCCATCCCCCTTCAATAGGTGGCGTCTCGCTTGAGCTTTCTGACCGGGTCAAGTCTCTAGGTTTGATTTTGGACAGCAAGCTTTCCTCGGGGCCAAATATTGAGGAACGGATGAAAAAGGCTTCGGTTGCGGTATACTGCTGCCGGGGTGCTATTGGTAAGAGATGGGGCCTCTCCCAAAGTAAATTACTGGCTTTATGATACTATTATACGTCCTATAATGTTTTATGGAGTGGTTGTTCGGTGGAATTCACTGGATAAGGTATCGAAAGTTAAGCAGCTAGAGCGGGTGCAGCGAATTGCGCTCATTGGAATCAGTGGGGTGCTTAGGACCACACCCACCCTCGCGCTCAATGTTATGCTTAACCTGTTGCCTGTGAACATTGCATGCAAGGTTGCAGCAGCCCGTGCTCTCCCTCAGCCGAAATGTAGTGTGTTTCAGACAGAGGTGGCCGCAATCAAGGAGGCAGCCGATTGGCTACTCACCAATGCAATGCCCACGTGACGGGCTAACATTTATTCTGATAGTCAGGCCGCTATTAAGGCCTTAGGATCGCTACTGGTGAGATCAAAACTTGTCGGAGAGTGTCTGACTTCTCTCGCAGCAGTCTCGGAGTCTCTCGAAATTAGACTAATTTGGGTACCGGGCCATAGCGGCATTGCAGGGAACTGCATGGCTGATGAGCTCGCTCGGCAGGGTACCCTGGAAGTTATTACTCCATGCAGGGAGAGGGTGGGGGCTCCTTTGGCTGCCTACGGACTTCTCTTGTCGTCTCGGCGAACGCTGGGAAAATGTCACGACTTGCAAATGGGCACTCAAATGAACTTAGGTCGCTTACTAAGCGGCAACTCTCGACCCTCGTAGGTGTTCTGACTGGTCATTGTATGATTGGTATCCATACGGTTAGGCCGAACATAGTCTCTGACCCTTTCTGCCGCAGCTGTATGGAAGAGGATGAGGTGGATTCATCTTTTCATTTTCTGCTCTGCTGCCCTGCCTTTCCGAGACTGAGGTTAAAGTACCTAGACCCGTACTTCTTTAGCACTCCAGCAGAGCTTTTTGGGGTGGGGATAGGTGATTTGCGTGACTTCATTCGGGGTACGCAACGTTTCTCCGGTTAATCATTCTTGGTTTTCCGATTTTAGTTACCGTTCCTTTAACAGGTGGTATCACAACGGACTCTTATAAGTCTAAGTGCGTTCCTATTGCGGGAACTACCACATTGACCTAACCTATACCTTGAAACTATTATTTACCTCACTTCTACGCTCTAATCTAGAATACGCTGTCTTCATCTGGTGGCCATATTTTGATCGCCATATAGTGAGACTCGTAAGAATTCAAAAAAAGTTTGTCTTTACATTTTAGTGACCCGATTCCGTCTTATAGAGCTATGTAGATGTCAGCTCATCAATTTAAAATCTCGCACCTGAGATTGTGTTTGCAAAAATAGGATGAAGGAATAAACAATAACAGAATACAGAGCTTACTTGACTCATCTCGCTTAGGCTTTGCTTTAATGAGTATAAGCGAGGGGACGTGAGTTCGAATCCCCGCAAGAAGTCTGATGTGGAGATGTGGTGATCTCCGAAATAGCTATAACTTCTATCATTGCTGTTTTTTTATAATTCTTCCTATTAAAATCTGGCCTTGAGCTCATAAAATTATTGTTTGATATAAAACAGATAGGCCAAAAAATATTAATACACATGTGTAATGGATGAGCACACCTGACCATAAAAATTTTCTAACAACAATAGTAGTACAAATAGAATTTGATATAATATACAACAAAGACACATTCATGTAATAGCGGCAGACTACTGTAATTAAAATTGTGTTTGGAAAAATAGGAGGAAGGAAAAAACAATAACAGGATAGACAGCTTACTTAGCTCATCTCGTGTAGACTTTGCCTTAATGTATAAGCTAGGGGACGTGAGTTCGAATCCCCGCAAGCCGAAATAGCTATTACTTCTACCATTGCTGTTTTTTCCATTATTCTTTCTATTAAAAACTGGCCTTGAGCTCATAAAATTATTGTTTGATGTAAAATAGATAGGCCAAAAAATATCAATACATATATATAATGGATGAGCACACCTAACCGTAAAAATTTTCTAACAATAATAGTGTTATGGTCTGCAAATATTCACAATAGAAAACTGTCATAATGATATGTCGCTGTAAGCTACTCTCTGACAGGACTCGTTACTTGGTTTGTTTTTGCACGAATCTTGTTAGCTGAACCCGTTGCCAGATAGTGGTGCTATAAAAGCGACTCTTACTCTTCTGCTTTCTTCCAGCGCGCATTGAGAGCAGTTGAGCAATCGTGTGACAATTGTTGATTTTCCGTAAGTTAGCTCCATTCATAGCGTACGACTCCCTTTTGATACACGTGGTGTTTAATTTTCTATTTCTTATCGTTTGAGTGTTAAAAAGCAAAAAAGCTTTAAACTTAGTGAAATTCATTATTCATTGCAATGGCGTCCTCCTCTGGAGGAAATTATTACGAACTACTGGATCCGGGTGACACTTCAATCAATCCCCCTTCACATAAGCGAAAAAAATATAGTTCAAGTTTGAATCTCAAAAATACGCATGATTTTCCCATCCTGGAGTCCAAAAGTAATCAAAATAAAAATCTATGCCATAAATTTATAACAATTAAAAGCAACGTTGCTGACAAACCAATCAGAAGGGATTATCCGGCGGGAAATACGGTGAACCGGAATAGTTCGCAGTTGCATGTGTATGCGTATGTGTATGTACACGTGTATTAGGGCGGTTAGAAAAATATTTACGCTGCCGTCGTAATCATGCCGGCCCCCTTGCGGGGATTAAAAAAAAAAATTTTTTTTTTCGGTTTGTTTCCAATGAGCCGTTCCGTGCTCCTACGTCATCGTCTCCTGTGCCCTACTTGGAAGGATGATAAAAGAAAGAAACCTTACGGAAGAACATACGTGGGCTTTTTTTCGCAACTTTATTTTTTTTTTGTGTATAGTGTAGATATGTGTGTATAATTTTATTGTTCATTTTTGTTGGGCTCCAGAGAGCATCAACCCAAATATGGTCGCCTGAGCCAACAAGGCGCCGATGGATGCAGGTGGGGTGCCGCTTAGCATGTCTCCCCCTTAACACCAGTGAGCATGTCGCCCCACGACCCGTGTGGATTTGCTCAAGTGTGAGCGTTCGCGCCAATTCGCTTGATATCAAGGTGCTGCGCGCGCACGGGTCTACTAAAGCTCGCACTAAATGCAGGCGGCCGCCTGCCTCTATCTTGATTATCACCGTAGATGCGATAGCCTCAAATGCGCTCATGAGAGGGGCGGTTGTGCTGTCGAGCAAACGGCCCGACCGGAATGTTGGTTGTTGTTGTTGTCGCGCTACTTGAAGCGTCTCTTCCCTTTGTTGGGGATAATGGTATGGGGCGCTTCGTTGTTGTGATCGGGAAGGACGTGTTCCCGAGCCATCCATTTGCTGATGTTGCGCTGGTCGGGAAAGACGAGTTCCCACGCCAGTCGTTCGTCGTTTCGTTTTAAGAGCAGGCAGTCTGAATGGACGGGATCCAAAGCCGGGCTGCCTGGGCAGTCGGAAAGGACTGGTTTCCGAGCCGCGCCTTCGCCGTTCATGCAGTAGTGAAAGTCGGAAAGTACATGTTTCCGAGCCGCCACCCGCTGAGAGTGGGACCACATGGGTCACCGAAGCTTCTTCTTCTTCTTCGGCTTCCGCCATCTGTTGTGCCCACGACTTCATTTGGCCGGTCAGATTGATTGATAGCACGTCGGATCGATCATCGTCATCCTCGGCTATCGGGATCGTTGGCCGACGGTCGTCTTCGAATTGGGGATGTAGTGTGGTATGGTGTTTTTCGTTGCATCGATGGCAGCGCCCGACGCTGCTACAGATCTCCTGTTTGTGAAAAGGCGACAGGCAGCTCGCGCAGTAGTGGTGGATTAATACCACCCGCAGCCTCTTTTCCGCAGACTTGTTTCGGTAGACCGGGCAAAGTCTTATGCCGTGGTTTCCTTGGCATAATCGACATGCCACGACGAAACGGACGGCACGCTGCTCCGTTTTGTTGCGCGTCTCTGTGAATCGGCCCATGGTCTAAAAGTTTTGTGTATTTATTTTTGATTTTATTAATTAATGTGGCGGAATATTGGGTGGCAAGTGATGTCAAAAAATAACAAAAGAATAGAAATTAAACCACAAAAAAAAATTTGTTTTATGAAATAATGAAATTACAAAAAAAATGATAATACTAATTTGTGAGCTCAAGGCCAGTGTATAAAGAAAAGTATATTATATGGTGATAGTTTAGGGCACCCTTATCAATCACTATGTGGAGCCTATGTTTGCTGACATGCAAATGTGATTTCGTATGGTACTTATATGTGTTCGTATGTATGTATGTATACCGGCGTCCGTTAAGGTTGTGCAAACGGGATAGTTTAGCTTATATGTATATCGGTTCGGGTTACATGTGACAACGCTCACAAATTATAATGGTGAGAAAAAAAATTAAAAAAGATTGAAAACGAAATCGGTGTTTTATAAACGACTTACAGGTCGGACGCTCTGTGGACGAAGTGTTACGCCTCATTGAGGCATTCCAGTTTGTCGATGTGCACGGAGAGGTGTGTCCAGCTAATTGGCATCCAGACAAGAACCCAGATACCATCAAGCCGGACGTTGCCGATTCGAAAGAGTACTTTAAAAAGCACGGGTAAGTTAGTTTGGTCTGCAACTTTAGTTCATACTAGATCTTTATCTTTTAATATATAAACATTCGATTTATAAGTGTTGTGTTGACGAAGATTATGACAAAAAAGTAAAAAAAAATAAAAACGAAATCTTACGAGTATAGCGTAAAATTATAAAAAAGTGATATATTTTGAAACTAAATGGAAAACATACAGATCATTTATCGGATGCTGTGTTAATGCACTCAATGAATCCGTGGTATGCATAGCTTTTTGTTGGTGATAATTTATCTTTTCGATATTGCTTTTTATTTGAGAATTTTGTATTTTAAATTATACAGAAAAAACTACTACTAAAAAACTACTACTATCGTTCTTCGGATGATTACACATTTTTATGCTAAAATTGGTCAATGTAGTTCAAAAAATGGTTATTGTTACACGAGGTGACTACATAGAACCCGTAATGGGTGGGGAATTCAATGTAGCCATTGGCGCTCATTTCATCGCGGCCGGTTTCTGACAATAACCACAAAAGCAACAATAACTCTACCTCACAAAATCAACAATCACCCTCCTCACTGAACTCTGCAATAACTTTGCAGTCTTCTCCTTTATCTAATCCCTCATTTCCTACCTCGCATGCCTTCACAAACTACAAAAATAACAAAAACAACACGACATTAAATTTACAAGCACCTTCTTCATCTCTAGCATCCACATTCCACAATCTTAACTCTAACCCTCTTACGTTCCAAACTACATACTCTTACTCTTCTTTAACTGATAGTAATCATAACTCTCAAAATTCCTTAGCAGAAAACTCTCACTACAACTCAAGTCCTACAGCTTCTTCAACAGCTCCCCAATTCGATCAAACTAATAAACATTCTACACCCACCTCCACATCCCCCACAACCGTTCAACCATCTCCTGACTACAATACCTTAATGGAATATGTAAACAAAGAACTCAACAATCCAATATCATCCCAAATGTACACTGACGATGCATCAAGCGATCACTTAGAACCCACACTATAAGCTGTTTACATAAAATAGCTAACATAGTGTACATAATTTTGAAAGTTATTAAATTATGATACTTAATATTCTGCAATGGAATATGAAAGGATATTATAACAACTATTCAGAATTAGAAATTTTAATTAAAGATCGTAATCCACACATAATCTGCATTCAAGAAACTCATCTAAAATTCAACCTTTCTCCATACTTCCCAAAACAATACTCTGCATACTTTCACAACCACCCCCACATAAACTCCGCCAAGCAAGGCTGTGGAATATTAGTCCATAAAAGCATACCCCACAAATTTATTAACTTTAATTCCAATATTTCTGCAGTTGGAATCGAGGTTAAATTAACTTATCCAATAACCGTTGTTTCTCTTTACATCCCGCCTCTCCAGAAATTTTCCGTTCTCGATCTGTCACAAATTACCTCGAATTTAAATACCCAAATTATTCTCTCTGGAGACTTCAATAGCTGGAGCCCTCTATGGGGGTCACCAAACACCAATCAAAGAGGAACAGTACTGGAGGACTTCATTCTCAACTCAAACCTATGTGTTTTAAACAACAACAGTCCGACACACTTCTCCACACACAACACATTCACACACATAGACGTAACCATTTGTACACCCCAATTACTCCCACTTGCTTCTTGGTACACATTAGATGATTTACACAATAGCGATCACTTTCCAATAATATGCTCGATCACACTTTCACCCATGAACAATCACCCAAAAACCAAACCCATAAAATTTAACACTAAGAAAGCTAATTGGGATAAGTATCAAGACATTCTAACCCGTAAACACTTACCCGACTTCAACCATGTGAATACAAACAAAGAAGCAGCCATACTTCAAAAAGCCATAAGAGAAGCTGCAAACCAATCAATTCCAATAATCTCCCATAACAAATTCTCAAGGAAAGTTTGTTGGTGGACGCCTGAGATAAACGTCCTTCGTAACGAAAAAGTCCTAGCCTGGAGGGAATACCAAAAATCACGTAGTCTAAGCTCCCTAATTAGATTCAAAATAAAAAATTCACGGTTTAATAAAGAAAAGAAAATAGCGAAGCGAGTAAGTCTAGAAGAATTTACAAAGAAACTCAACCCGAGTTCATCAACTGGTGAAATTTGGAGAGGGATCAAAACTCTCACAGGAAACTATAAACCAACGAAGATAACATCCCTAATTACAACTAATTCAACCATTACAAACCCATTTGATATCGCATTTGAATTTTCGCATCATTTTTCCGAATCCTCCAAAACATCCAATTTCCCAATTACATTTATAGCACTATCCAACAACCTAAAAGATATGCTCCCTAACTGCAATATAGACAAGTTAGCAATTCATCTTGAGGAAGCCATTAACCATATGGAGTTGTATTCCGCATTAAAAACTGTTAAAGGTACTACCCCGGGCTTTGACAAAATCAATTATCAAATGTTGCGTAACACCCCACCAGTTATTAAAACCAGATTACTCAATCTTTATAACTCAATCCTCAACACTGGTGTAATACCTCAAACTTTTAAGACCGCTACTATAGTTCCAATAGTTAAGCCTCAAAAGGATCCAAATGTTATAGATAACTACCGACCAATTTCGCTTATAACGTGTTTAAGTAAAACCATGGAGAAAATAATCTCAACACGGTTGATGTGGTTGCTACAAAGAAAAAAGCTTCTCTCCCCATTTCAGGTAGGGTTCAAATCTGGGACGAGCACATTAGACGCCCTCTTATTTCTAGACCATCAAATATGCAAAAGCTTCTCGACCAAAAACCATATATCAATACTCTCTATAGATTTCGAAAAAGCGTTTGATAAGATCGGCGGTCATGTGGTTTTGAGAAAACTACAAGAATGGCGAATCGGGCCAAAGATATTCAATTACGTTAAATCCTTTCTAAGCAATAGAAAATTCCGCTGTAAAATAAATGACACCTTTTCTACTACATTTCCTCTCCACAACGGAATCCCTCAGGGCTCTCCACTTTCCGTGACACTTTTTTTAATAGCATTCGATGATATAAGCAGACTTTTGACAAAGCGAAGCCATATAAAACACTGTCTCTACGCAGACGACCTCTATCTTATTTGCAACAAAAAAAAAGAATCGGACGTAGAGGAGTCCTTCGCGAATGCTCTTAATATCATTAATAACTGGTCACAGGATTCAGGTGCTCTAATCTCACTAAACAAATGCAAGCATTTGCATGTCTGCAGGAAACATAATTGCAAAGAGATTTTCGTTAAATATAACAACCATACAATCCCTAATGTAAATAATATGAAAATTTTAGGGTTAATATTTGATGATAAGCATAGCTTTAAGTACCATTGTAATAAGCTAAGAAGTGAACTAGCTACCAGGCTAAACATTGTCAAATACTTGGCTTCAAAAAAAAGTTTTGTACACACTAACACTTTATTAAGTCTAACTAAACTAACAATACAAAGTAAGATCGATTACGGACTACAAATATATGGCAAATGCGCGAAAACTACACTCAATAAAATCAAAACACCCTATCACGCCGCTATAAGAAGGAGCTTAAGAGCTTTCAGGACAACTCCAGTAAAAAACCTACTAACCGAAGGAGGATTTCAACCAATCGAATTCCGCATAAAATACCTCAGAGGCCGTATAATTTATAAACTGTTTTGTAGTTCAGCAAACATCCTACACCAAGAAATTCAACTTCTAAAGAAACGGAAGACCAAATTATCAAACAAATCAGCGCTTTGCGAAATCAAAGAATTAGTAGAATTTTTAAATATGGACATATCCCCTGCTAACTTTCCGCAAACTAACTTTCCTCCCTGGGAGTTAAACGCCAACATCTTCATTAACGAGTTGTCCCTTCTACGCAAACAAAACACAAGTAACTCAACTTACCAACAAATATTTACGAGCATAGCAACACCACTAAAACTTGCTGGATGGAACTTTCTTTTCACAGACGGATCCAAGCAAAAAGAAGGCGTTTCATTTGCAGTGACAGATAACAAGGGCACAACACATCAGCACGGGTTATTACCAGAATATGCGAATATATTTGATGCCGAATGTGTACTTTCAGCTCTAACATTAGCAAAAGAGTCTAAAGAAAAACACGTTATATGCACTGACAGTCAATCAGTTTTCAATGCTGTACAAAAGCTCCACCTTACGGAAGATACCAGATATTACATTCAACAGACTCTCATAAGTATGTCATCAAAAGTAAAACTGATGTGGACTCCAGCGCATACGGGCATTTTAGGCAATGAACTAGCCGACCAAGCCGCGAAATCCGCCCTAAAATCTTGCCTACACCTTCATATGCCATTTGATATCAAATCATTAAAACACATATTTTCAAACAAGCTAAAATTGCACCTTGCTGACGAATGGTCAACATACCAACATCAGTACAAAGACGTGAACCCTTATGGGGTTTGCATCAGACTCCCAACCAGCACGTCGACATGGGCAAATAGATGCTTCACACGCCTCAGATTAGGCCACACACTCTTAACACATGAATACATCCTGCAACGCGCTTCTCAACCTATTTGCCATTTCTGCAACAACTCCAACCTCACTGTTCATCACATATTAATCGATTGTCCAGCTCTCCAAAATATCCGAGATCAAATCTTTGATGATCACAACCCTTTATACTCTATCTTACCAAATACTTCCGAAGCCAACATAAAACTAATGAAAACATTTTTAAAACATGTTAACATTTACCATTTAATTTAAACATTTAATACAATGACTAAGCCGATAGCCCTGGTAGCTTGTGCTCAAATATTGTTTTATAATTTTAATTATATATAATAATAAATAATAATAATAATACTTTGCTTTGTGGATGTTTCCATTTAATGCGTTTTTGCATTTCCTGCAGATATTCAGCCTTCCATCTCCTGCAAAATGTTTGATGTAGGGCTTTAAGTTTCTGCCATCGGCTTATGATCGACGCTGGGCTTTCGTTGACTTCTAGTTCAGGTGGAGCTAATAAGTGTCCACCTACTAAGAAGTGACCAGGGGCAAAAGGCTCGAAGTCGGAAGGTTCATTCGAAGAGGGGCTTAACGGACGGGAGTAAGGCAAGACTCGATTCGACATAAAAGAGTCGTGAACTCTTCGAATGTGTAACTGAAACCGGAAGCAATCTTTTTAAAATGGGTTTTAAAACTTTTTACCCCTGCTTCTTACAATCCGCCCATATGAGGCGCTGCAGTGGGTAAGAAATACCATGTGATTATCTGGTGGCTATATTTATTCATTGTACTATTTCGCGCTTCGGTTATAAAAGCTTTAAATTCAGAACCTGGCTATGAACACCAAAGGCTGCCAAAAAAGATGCAGTGCTAAGGTCATTGGTGGCTACACTTGGTATAGCCTTAGTGGCGAAACACACAAACAGGCAAACGTAACCCTTTGAGATTCGACAACCTCTGCCGCGAAACATATCGAAAGGTACTGCGAAATCTACACCCGTGTTTGTAAATGAACGCGAATATGAGGTGCGTTCCTGACGCAGCACTCCCATAAGCTGCGTTTGGGTTTGTTTTCTGTGGATTGTGCAGACCTTGCAATTATGGATGACGGACTTTACCATATTTTTGACTCGGGGAATCCAGTATTGCGTTCGAAAAAGACATCAATTCTCGCCATGCAGGGAGATTTTAATGGATAAATTGGACAACAAGACGGGCCAATCGGCACTTATAAGGAAAGATGATTGGGTGACGCTCGTTGTACACTAAGTCTAGCGATGCGCCAAGACGACCTCCAGTCCGCATAATCCCATTTTTATCTAAGAAAGGGTTAAGGGGTAGCACTTCGCTTTTTCCATCGTTGGGTTTCTTTGACCAGCGCTGTGTCGTTGCCTTAATTTCATCGGATGAAATTGAACAAGACTCTGCTCGAAAGGAAGCTTTTTTGTTCGGATGAGTGCTTTTGTAGAATCTCATAATATATGATAAGACTTTCAAAGCTCTCGGTAAATCTGAAAACCTATCGAGAATTTTTCTTCGATGTTGGTGTTATAGCTTGTCTCTTGTCTTGGCCAATTTTCCTTGTCTTCTTGCAACCAAGAAGGGCCATGCCACCACTGAGTGTTGTCGACTAATTCGTAGGCGAGAACTCCTCTGCTTGCCCTATCTGCTGGATTTGATGCCGACTCCACATCAAGCCAGTCCGTATTTCCGACTTTGTCGACAATTTTGGTTATACGATGTGCTACGAACGTTGACCACGAACATGGAGGTTTGCGTATCCATGCAAGCACAATTGTGGAATCTGTCCATAAGTGTACTTGTACCTGTCCTAGTGGTAGGTTGCCAAGTAACGACTCAATGCTTTCGGCGAGCAATACCGCGCCGCAGAGTTCTAATCGGGGTAGGAAAATAGTTTTAACTGGAGCAACCTTTGGTTTTGCTACCAGCAGATTCACTAGAACTTCACTGCCCTGCTTAACCCGTAAGTATATCGTAGCCGCATGCACTTTTTCTGAGTCATCGCAGAAGCCATGTACTTCGACGTCATGGGCGGGAGAAAAATAGACCCAACGCGGTATCTTAATCCTCTCTATCTGGCGGTAGTGTTTGGTAAAATTTTGCCATTTTTCTAAAGTAGTTGAGGACACAGGTTCATCCCACTCTGTGCCTTCCAGCCAAATGTTTTGCATCAATATCTTGGATACTATTGCAATGGGCGCAAGCCATTCTAGCGGATCGAACAGCTTGGCGATGGAGGACAATATCGACCTTTTAGTGATTGTGTCACTATGCTCCACTGGTCTTGTTAAGAAGTAAAAATATTCCGAATAGGCGTTTCATTTATTCCAAGAGCCTTAACTGTGCTGGTGTCTTCGAATTCCAAAAAATCTTCACTTAGTAGATCCTTTTTTAGAATGTCGGCTATTACATCCTCGCTGTTGGCCATCCATTTTCGTAAGGGAAAACCTGCTGGCCGCAGTACCGCAGAAATTTCGTCTCTTACCTTTATGGTTGATTCGATACTGTGTCCTCCTGCAAGTACGTCATCTACGTACATGCATTTTCGCAGAATATTTGCTGCAATTGAATGCGAACTTTCTACGTCATCGGCCAACTGCAACAGTGTCCTTATAGCCAAGTAAGGAGGACAGTTTATTCCAAACGTAACCGTCTTTAATTCATATAGGCTCGTGGATTCCTTCGGGCTTACCCGAAAGACTATGCGCTGATATTTCGACTGGTTATCGTTTATCCAAATTTGTCTGTACATTTTCTCGATGTCACTGTTGAAAACATATCTATATAACCTCCAGCGTAGAATCAGTATTGCAAGATCTGATTGTAGTACTGGACCTGGTAGGAGGACGTCATTTAAGCTTGTCCCATTAGCGGTTGCACTTGAGGCTTTGAAAACCACGCGAACTTTAGTTGATGTACTCTCCGGCTTTGTAACGGCGTGATGAGGCAGAAAATAATTATCACATGAGTCCGCTGATATGTTACTATTTATTCTCGTCATGTGTCCTAGTGTCTCATACTCTGCTAAAACCCTATTATACTCTTTTTGTAGGACGGGATCCTTCGCTATCCGTGTCTCATTCCGGAAGAATTGAGAGCAGGCTGTTTTCAGAGAAGGGCCTAGTTGTATGGTTGCTGGAAATTCCTGTCGTAATGGTAACGAGACTATGTATTTTCCCTTATTAGTTCTGATAGTGGTCTTTTTATAAAGCTCTTCGCAATATTTGTCATCGTCATTGACGCTTTTGGTTTTGGGTAAACCTTCTAACTCCCAGACTGCCGTAAGTTGCTTATCCAGCTGCTACGAAACTATATTTCTTTGTGTATTTGTAGTATCCATATTATAACCGGTAATCCAACCGAATAGGTTTCTTGGGCTAGAAGTGTCCTCAAGACGTTTTTCTTTATTCCACTTAATATGATTTGTGGATAAATGTCTCCACCGAGAATGAGGTATATTTCTTCATTTACGAAAAACCTTTTATCCGCTAATACCAGGTCCGGAAATTCTTGCCTCGTCGTCGCGCTTATATTTGTAGCCGGCAGATTTCCGGTTAGTTGTGGTAAAACCAGGACAGTTGCAGTCAAGCTAAACGACGGGTCGACGGGGGACCGCAATTGTATGTTACATGCTTCCTTAACCTGGGCATTTACCGAATTTGTGATGCCCGAAACTTGGGCATGCATCGTTTTTGCATATAGATTGATTCTGCGTTTGAGCTTCTCTGTTATATAGGAACACTCAGAACCAGAATCAATCAGAGCTCGTGCAGCAAAATCGGTGCCATTGAGATGTATATTTACGCGAGCTGTTCCTAATAGCACACCTGTATTTGTATTCGCAAAGCAGGACTTAAAGTTTCTGTTTGCATTTTCAGTTGCTTCAGTCGGAATCACGTTGTGCTTGCGCTTGCCTCGATGTCGATGGAGAATCATCGGCAGGCCTCGAAGACGTCCAACGCGTCGTTGCCTTTGGCTGAATTGCATTTCAATACAGGAGCGTGTGATGTCGCGAGTGACACGTATTGCAATTATAAGAACTTGTGCATCTTGACACAGTATGTCCGGAACTAAGGCAATTCAGGCAAAAATTATTTTCCTTTAAAAATTTCAATCTGTTTGTTGGTGTTAGCTGTAGGAAAGGGGAACAGCTGCGCAATTTGTGCTCGTTTGTATGGCACATTTTACAAGTAAATGTGGTCACGCTTACTTGGAAGATGCCAACTCTTTTTGTCGGAGTTTCGAATGGATGACGTGTGAATTATTTATCTCCCGCTGCAAACTTTTTATTGAGCTGTCACACTCAAGCTCAATTGCCTTTAAGTTCAACAACAGTTTTAGTCGTGTGTTAACTAAAATACGCTTGTTTTCATAGCGTTCACACTAGTTTTTCCACGCAGTAGTAAACCCTTCAATAGTTGGGAACTTTCTTACGATTTTTTTGGCCTCCCCTTGTGTCTTATGGTTGAGATAAAATAGTTTCTCAACCGGGTGAGGCGCTTATTTAGGATGTAGACGGCCGTAAATATATCACGTTGGCCATGAAAGGTAGTCGCCCTGGAACACGTCTGTATCGCACGGTGGAAGGTGGATATTGTGTTCGCAGACGGATTGCTCCCCTACATCCTTTTCTACGTTTGATAATGCTTCTGCTTGAATAGCCATAACAGACATGCATTTAACATATGTCGAAAAACATACTCTATATTTTTTTTTTATAGCCCTGATATCTTCTTTAATTAATCCTTCTGAGTTCGTGAGCGTATCGTACGCTACTTTCGTTTTCTCTCATAACACTTTCAACTCGTCCTGCTGGATAGCAAGACCGTGCTTGTTTTGTTCTGAGGCAGAAGTGCTGTTGAAGTCAGCATCGAACTCTGCAACAGATTCTGCCAAACGTATGTATGAATCCATAGTGAAGCTAAGATTGAGTTGCTAAATTCTACCTAACTCTGGTATTGCTAGAAAAAAAAAGTTCCGCAAAATGACAATTACCAGTAAATTTATATATGTCTGTTTCTTTATTTCACGATTTTTCTTTAATTTCAGTCAAGTTTTTTTTTTTATTTAAATTTGATGCAAAAAAGAACACTGCCACTCAAATGTGAAATGGCACTTGATGAAAAAAAAAAACCCTTGCCACCCAAATGTATCGACGTATATATAAATGTAGGTACTTAATTATGTGCCAGTAATATTGTGATTTACTTGTTGGTTATATATACAAAATAACAACAAAAGCTCAAAAGTGAATATGTGAAAACGCAATAGTGTGCAATAGAAGTAATGTTTCTCGAACCAGTGAACTAGTGACTTGCAAATTAACAATTTTTCTATGCCAATGAGCAGTATTGAGCAAAAGAAAGTTATACAGATTTACTTTAAAGTGAATGAGTGTGAAAATCCAAAAAAAAAACTTTAAATTTAAATTTGATGGATTGAACTGTTGCAATACAGTACCAATGTTCACTGTTGTGCATGTGTGTGTACGACCGTTAGTTGTTGTTGTCGCTCGCGGACAAACGGAATTAGCACAGTTTCTATTTTTTTTTTTTAAGTGTAACACTTTCGTTTAGAGTGCAATGGGGTGTGGTAACTCTTCTGGGTCTGCAGTTACAGATGAGTGGCTACACTCAATCCCTACTCTTGCGTCCTCGTCGCGCACTCTGGGCAACGTGAGCAACCCTTGTGTGAGATATGGTAACCAACCCGTGTGGAGCCTTGGGTCACGGCAGAAAGAGAGGGAGCTTCAGTGGGGCCACTCCGACATATTCGGTTTAAGGGCTCACTGAAGTCAGCAGCGTCTGTTCACCAGGAGGTGCGGCTGCAAGCGGGCGTCTGACTTGGAGCAAGCGGCTCGCTATATAAATGTGTCTTCAAAAACAAAACAACCCTCCAGTATTTGGTTGTGCGCTGGGCTTGGGACCCGCCACGTAAAAAACTATACCCAATGAAAAATTTCAATGTGCCTCGGATGAGATCTCCCTTTTTTGATGACGACCACAAGCAATGTTTTAAGGACTACGATTTAAGGGCATGCACCTGGAATGTCCGAACCCTTAATGGGGAAGGTGCCGCTGCCCGGCTGGCTGATGTCCTCGTAAGAGTAAGGGCTGACATCACCGCCATCCAAGAAATGAAATGGACGGGGCAAGGCAAGAAAACCGTTGAGCCTTGCGACATCTACTACAGCTGCCATGTAAAGGAGCGCAAGTTCGGTGTTGGATTTGTGGTGGGAGAGAGGCTTCGTCGCCAAGTACTGTCGTTCACTCCAGTGGACGAGCGTCTCGCCACTATTCGCATCAAAGCGAGATTTTTCAACATCTCGCTGATTTGTGCCCACGCACCGACAGAAGAGAAGGACGATGTGATCAAGGATCACTTCTACGAGCGCTTAGAACGCACTTACGAGCGCTGCCCCCGTCACGATATCAAAATCGTGCTTGGTGACTTCAATGCCAGGGTGGGAAAGGAAGGGATCTTTGGTCACACTGTCGGAAAATTCAGTCTCCACGACGAAACCTCCGCCAACGGACTGAGACTGATCGACTTTGCCGGGGCCCGAAACATGGTGGTCTGTAGCACCAGGTTTCAGCATAAAAAAATACACTTGGCTACGTGGCTGTCTCCAGATCGAAAAACGCGAAATCAAATCGTTCATATTGCGATAGACGGAAGGCATGACTCCAGTATATTAGACGTACGCATCAAAGCGAGTACACGCATACGCCTCTGTGCATCAAAAAACGTGCGTGTAAATACACAGCGAAAGCTTGACGTCGGAAAGCTGCAATCGCAACAGATAGCTGCAAACTTCACCACTCGACTCTCACACCTGCTCACTGAGAGCACTTCTCAAGAAACCGGAATTTGCGAGCACTGGGAGCACATTTCTCGATCACTGCGTACCGCCGCTGAAGAAGTCGTTGGCTTTCAGCGAACCCGAAAAAATGACTGGTATGATGAGGAATGCCGCGCCGCTTCGGAAAATAAAGATGCTGCCTACAGGGCCACGCTGCGATCGGGCGCAACGCGAGCTGTATGGGAACGCTACCGGGAGCTGAGAAAGGAAGAGAGACGTATCGTCCGTAGAAAGAAGAGAGAGGCCGAAATACGTGAGTGTGAAGAGCTTGAGATGCTAGCCGACATGAAAAGCGCCCGAAAATTTTACCAAAAGGTGCGGCGACTTACGGAAGGTTTTAAGACCGGGGTGAATTCCTGTAAGAACAAGAACGGCGACCTGGTGACTGATGTCCAAAGCGCACTTAGATTGTGGAGGGAACACTTCTCGACTCTGCTAAATGGTGACAGCGAAAGCGTCGCCGGAGAAGATGAAGATCCCGAACCCCAAATCGCTGATGACGGCATTAACATCCCGTCACCCGACCTCGATGAAGTTCGAATAGCAATTATGCGGCTACGGAACAACAAAGCCGCTGGAGCTGATGGGTTACCAGCTGAGCTATTCAAGCATGGTGGCGAGGAGCTGGTAAGGTGCATGCACCAGCTTATTTGCAGAATATGGTCGGACGAATGCATGCCCGCCGATTGGAATTTAAGTGTACTCTGCCCAATCCACAAGAAGGGTGATCCTGCAATATGCGCCAACTACCGCGGGATCAGCCTTCTTAACATTTCGTATAAGGTTCTATCGAGTGTATTGTGTGAAAGACTAAAGCCAACCGTCAACGAACTGATTGGACCTTATCAGTGTGGCTTTAGACCTGGTAAATCTACCATCGACCAGATATTCACGATACGCCAAATATTGGAATAGACCCGTGAGAAGAGGATCGACACACACCATCTATTTGTCGACTTTAAATCAGCTTTCGACAGCACAAGAAGAAGTTGCCTATATGCCGCGATGTCTGACTTTGGTATCCCTGCAAAACTAATACGGCTATGTAAAATGACACTGAGCAACACCACCAGCTCAGTCAGAGTTGGGAAGGACCTCTCCGAGCCGTTTGATACCAAACGAGGTTTCAGACAGGGTGACTCCCTATCGTGTGACTTCTTTAACATTATGCTAGAAAAGATAATTCGAGCTGCAGAATTAAACCGGTCAGGTACCATCTTTTATAAGAGTGTGCAACTGCTGGCGTATGCCGTTGACATCGATATCATTGGCCTCAACAACCGCGCCGTTAGTTCTGCCTTTTCAAAGCTGGACAAGGAAGCGAAGCGAATGGGTCTGGAGGTGAACGAGGACAAAACGAAGTACCTCCTGTCATCAAATAAATAGTCAGCGCATTCGCGCCTTGGCTCCCGCATCACTGTTGACAGTTACAATTTTGACAAAGTAGAGGACTTTGTTTATCTTGGAACCAGCATCAACACCAACAATAATGTCAGCCTTGAAATCCAACGAAGAATCTCTCTTGCCAACAAGTGCTACTTTGGGCTGAGTAGGCAAATGAACAGTAAAGCCCTCTCTCGACGAACGAAAACCACGCTCTATAAGTCCCTCATCATGCCCGTGCTAATGTATGGCGCAGAAGCATGGACCCTATCAACATCGGATGAGATGGCGCTTGGAGTGTTCGAGAGAAAGATTCTCCGAAAGATTTTTGGTCCTTTACGTCTTTGCGATGGCGAATACCGCAGACGATGGAACGATGAGTTGTATGAGCTGTACCGCGACATAGACATAGTTCAGCGAATTAAGATTCAGCGGCTACGCTGGCTAGGTCATGTGGTACGTATGGAAGAAAATGCTCCAGCCCTGAAAGTATTCGACGCGGTACCCGCTGGTGGTAGCAGAGGAAGAGGAAGGCCTCCTCTACGTTGGAAAGACCAGGTGGAGAAGGACTTGACTACACTTGGGATATCTAACTGGCGCCAGGCAGCAAAGCAGAGGAGCGGCTGGCGTGCAATATTGAAATCGGCCAAAATCGCCTAGGCGGTTATAGCGCCAATTAAGAAGAAGAAGAACACTTTCGTTTTCACAAAAAATGATTAACGTGTTATAAAGTGTAATTGGAACATATAACACGTACCTTGATGTCTCAGTAACTTGTGGTGATGGCAGTTGGTATATGTGTGCAGTTGATTGTATAAAGATTTTTTGTGGACTTGTGTGAAATTTTCCTGCGGCTATGCAGCTTTGTGTAAAGATTTTTTTTGTGGTTTGTGTGAAATTTTCCTGCGGCTATGCGGCTTTGTGTAAAGATTTTTTGTGGACTGTATATTCAAAATCTCGGCGTAGATGGACCATGTACAAATGTATGTCGTGTCTCCCAAGAGGGCAGTCCAGACGCACAGTTGGAAATTTTGTAAAGAAATGAAAGAATTGGGTTTTAGTTTAATTCAATTAGAATTTAATAAAATATATACATATATGTAGATATACAAGAATGGTTTACCTTGTGGTGTGAAGTGGTAGTTGACGAGTGTCGCTTCTGAGATCCTGAGACAAAGTGAAGTTAGGAAAAAATGCACGGTTGTCGTCAAACGCAACTTTATAGGAAAACAAGTAAATGGAAAAATTAACAAAAGGGATTATCCGGCGGGAAGTACGGTGAACCGGAATAATTCGCAGTTGCATGTGTATGCGTATGTGTATGTACACATGTGTTAGGGCGGTTAGAAAAATATTTACGCTGCCGTCGTAAACATGCCGGCCCCCTTGCGGTGATTAAAAAAAAAATTTTTTTTTTTCGTTTTGTTTCCAATGAGCCGTTCCGTGCTCCTCCGTCATGGTCTCCTGTGCCCTACTTGGAAGGATGATAAAAGAAAGAAACCTTAAGGAAGAACATACGTGGGCTTTTTTTCGCAACTTTATTTTTTGTTGTGTCTAGTGTAGATATGTGTGTATAATTTTATTGTTCATTTTTGTTGGGCTCCAGACAGCATCAACCCAAATATGGTCGCCTGAGCTAACAATCCGGCGATTGATGCAGGTGGGTTGCCAGTGAGCATGTCGCCCCACGACCCGTGTGGATTTGCTCAAGTGTGAGCGTTCGCGCCAATTCGCTTGATATCAAGGTGCTGCGCGCGCACGGGTCTGCTAAAGCTCGCACTAAATGCGATAGCCTCAAATGCGCTCATGAGAGGGGCGGTTGTGCTGTCGAGCAAACGGCCCGACCGGAATCTTGGTTGTTGTTGTTGTCGCGCTACTTGAAGCGTCTCTTCCCTTTGTTGTGGATAATGGTATGGGGCGCTTCGTTGTTGTGATCGGGAAGGACGTGTTCCCGAGCCATCCATTTGCTGATGTTGCGCTGGTCGGGAAAGACGAGTTCCCACGTTTTATGAGCAGGCAGTCTGAATGGACGGGATCCAAAGCCGGGCTGCCTGGGCAGTCGGAAAGGACTGGTTTCCGAGCCGCGCCTTCGCCGTTCATGCAGTAGTGAAAGTCGGAAAGTACGGGTTTCCGAGCTGCCACCCGCTGAGAGTGGGACCACATGGGTCACTGAAGCTTCTTCTTCTTCTTCGGCTTCCGCCACCTGTTGTGCCCACGACTTCATTTGGCCGGTCAGATTGATCGATAGCACGTCGGATCGATCATCGTCATCCTCGGCTATCGGGATCGTTGGCCGACGGTCGTCTTCGAATTGGAGATGTAGTGTGGTATGGTGTTTGTCGTTGCATCGATGGCAGCGCCCGACGCTGCTACAGATCTCCAGTTTGTGAAAAGGCGACAGGCAGTTCGCGCAGTAGTGGTGCATTAATACCACCCGCAGCCTCTTTCCGGCAGACTTGGTTCGGTAGACCGGGCAAAGTCTTATGCCGTTTTTTTCTTGGCATAATCGACATGCCACGACGAAACGGACGGCACGCTGCTCCGTTTTGTTGCGCGTCGCTGTGAATCGGCCCATGGTCTAAAAGTTTTGTGTATTTATTTTTGATTTTATTGATTAATGTGGCGGAATATTGGGTGGCAAGTGATGTCAAAAAATAACATAAGAATAGAAATTAAACCACAAAAAAAAATTTGTTTTATGAAATAATGAAATTACAAAAAAAATGATAATATTAATTTGTGAGCTCAAGGCCAGTGTATAAGGAAAAGTATATTGGAAAAAGGACAACAACAGTCAGGAGTGGTAGAAATTATAGCTATTTCGGAGATCACCACATCTCCTCATCAGATTTCTTTCATGACTCCACTGGCATTCGAACCAACAACCTACGACTTGCTGGGCAAGTGCGTAGCCAATGGACCACAGCCGGCATGTAAGCTGCTGTTGCTTTTTACCACTTTTCCTTATGTCCTACCAACACAATTCAAGTACGACAGTCTGTCGCTATTAAGTGAATGTGTGGGTTTTAATTTTTGTTGTGTAACACAAATTCTATTTTTAGAATATTGTTAGAATTGTTGTTACGTTTTGGGCGTGCTCGTCCGTTTCAAATATTCATAAAAAAAAATGTTTATTCATATATGTACATACGTTTGTATTTCATTATAAATTGTATGTATTTATGTATTTATATGTATGTATCTATTTATTACATATTTGGTGTATTCATGCGCCAAGTGTCCATAAACTTCCATCACCTACTGTAAAAATTATATTTGGGTGTGATCGTATCGGCACATTTGCGCCCCCCATCGGTAAATGGTGCCTAACTTAAAGGTGGTGGACTTGGCTATGTTCCACAGCTGAGAAGTATATTGCATTACGATATATCTGCATATATCGTACAAATACCTGATGGACTGGTCAGTGTAGTGACCGAACACCTGACTGCATAGGATGTTTAAAAAAAATCGACAAAAATGAAAATTAGTATGAACTACATATTCTTGTATTTTTTGTTATCGCGGAAAGTGCCCCCCACCATGAAATGGCTTAACATTCCGTTTTTTGTTTTTTTTTTGTTTTTTTTTTTTTGTTTTTTTTGGACATTAGTTATTTGATGGTGGTGAGGTAGGTCAGTTTGACATCCAGCAATCTGGCCATCCAGCAATCTGGCCATCCAGCCTACCACCCACAAACAGTTTGCATGCCACTGTGCATAAGTTGCAGACCACAGGGCCAACTGGTAACTTAATGTGTTACAAAAAATTTTATTTTTATTTTTTTTTTTCATTAAATGAGGTGTGCATGCAATAGGAGCAACACAATTTGTTTTAGTTGTAACCTACCTTCATGTCGCCATTTTTTTTTTTTTTGCTTTATTATTGACATAAATTCATTCCCAAACTGGTGATAGTTTAGGGCACCCTTATCAATCACTATGTGGAGCCTATGTTTGCTGCATGTATAACTTTTTGTTGGTGATAATTTATCTTTTCGATATTGCTTTTTATTTGAGAATTTTGTATTTTAAATTATACAGAAAAAACTACTACTAAAAAACTACTACTATCGTTCTTCGGATGATTACACATTTTTATGCTAAAATTGGTCAATGTAGTTCAAAAAATGGTTATTGTTACACGAGGTGACTACATAGAACCCGTAATGGGTGGGGAATTCAATGTAGCCATTGGCGCTTATTTCATCGCGGCCGAAGGTAGACGCGTACCGGTATGCGGCGACGAGGAGCAGGCGGCTGTGGATAGATTCGATGGTAAGTGGTATTGATATATAATAATGATAATAAAATAATTTTTTGTACATGAATTTCGGAGTTTTTTACGTACATAAGTAGGTACATATGTATATCGATATACATCTACATGCACATGGTGGAGTGCTGAGTTCGATTGCGTGGGCACAGTCGAAGGGAGGAGGGGTATGCCATCCGAAGATAGCGGATAATGACCGGAAGCAAAAAGGAGGTTGTGAAAGTAACAATGTGGATTGATTTTTTGTCTTGCCTAATCACTTTTGTACACTGAAACTAATTTGCTTTCTTTCTCAATAGGTGAACAAATTGGATAATCTCCACGACGTGAGGAGCGGGACACCAGTGGATTATTACACATAAAACCTGCATTTGCCATCATATTTAAGGTAAAAAACAAGCTGTTTAGATTTAAGGAAACGATAATGTTTATCTATTGATAATTGTGTTTTCATATTCACTACCTAGTAAATAACCAATCATAATTTTTACTGATTTTTTTTCCATTATTGGATCTTTACTGGATAAATTTCCACCAGCAAGAATTTGCAAGTTAGATAAAAAAGCTGATTGAAAGTATTGAGTTGATCAAAAGTAGAAAACATTTATTAAAATTGGAAAATTGATAAAACATTTAAATGTACAAAATGTTTAAATATACCGAAATTTTTAAGGATAAAAAAAAAACTTTCAACTTCTTATTGGTTTTACGTTCTCTTTGTTTCTTGCATGTTTCTTTCATTTAAAACAAATTTTTCTTACGCTCTGAAATTTAGTTAGTGGATAGGGTTTTTACTAGAGAATATTAAGACACAACTAATGTTAGGGTGGAACCGGGCTGGCTTTTGACTATCGGTTATAAATTCCAGAAAATTAACTCGGGCTATTGGTTAGTTCTCGTTAGTTTTGAACTTCTTCCGGGTATCAAATGCACCACTTCTTAAAATTAACTCAAACTATCGGTTAGTTTGTCGGCTAGTTTTGTACGGGTATCGGGTATCAAATAACCACTACTTGTTGCATGTATGACAAATGAATTCGCAGAATTGATTTCTGTACGCCATCGTCGTAGGTAATACATCGGAAAATTTCAAGTTAAGTACTTATATTGCTAGAAAAATGGCAGAGCAGATTTCTTTATTTTCTTGTACTAAACGTACTGTTTATGATTTTTTTTTTTTAAGAACTTATCCTTGTGTAGGGGAAGTAGCGGTATTTTCCATGGAGGGCAGCAATGCCAATTTCGATATTGGTCTGCTGGTTTGCCCCTTCGTAGTATAGATGTCGACGACGCGTACCCGGTTATCAGAGCCTGGGTGTAGGTTGATGACTCTTCCCAGTCTCCACATATTAGGCGGTCGATTGTCTTCTTTTATAACCACAAGATCTCCTGTTTTTACTTTGCTTTGTGGATGTTTCCATTTAATGCGTTTTTGCATTTCATGCAGATATTCAGCCTTCCATCTCCTGCAAAATGTTTGATGTAGGGCTTTAAGTTTCTGCCATCGGTTTATGATCGAGGCTGGGCTTTCGTTGACTTCTAGTTCAGGTGGAGCTAATAAGTGTCCACCTACTAAGAAGTGACCGGGGGTAAAAGGCTCGAAGTCGGAAGGTTCATTCGAAGAGGGGCTTAACGGACGGGAGTAAGGCAAGACTCGATTCGACATAAAAGAGTCGTGAACTCTTCGAATGTGTAACTGAAACCGGAAGCAATCTTTTTAAAATGGGTTTTAAAACTTTTTACCCCTGCTTCCCGCAATCCGCCCATATGATGCGCTGCAGTGGGTAAGAAATACCATGTGATTATCTGGTGGCTATATTTATTCATTGTACTATTTCGCGCTTCGGTTATAAAAGCTTTAAATTCTGAACCTGGCTATGAATACCAACGGCTGCCAAAAAAGATGCAGTGCTAAGGTCATTGGTGGCTTCCAAGTGTATAGCCTTAGTGGCGAAACACACAAACAGGCAAACGTAACCCTTTGAGATTCGACAACCTCTGCCGCGAAACATATCGAAAGGTACTGCGAAATCTACACCCGTGTTTGTAAATGCACGCGAATATGAGGTGCGTTCCTGACGGAGCACTCCCATGCAGGGAGATTTTAATGGATAAATTGGACAACAAGACGGGCCAATCGGCACTTATAAGGAAAGATGATTGGGTGACGCTCGTTGTACACTAAGTCTAGCGATGCGCCAAGACGACCTCCAGTCCGCATAATCCCATTTTTATCTAAGAAAGGGTTAAGGGGTAGCACTTCGCTTTTTCCATCGTTTGGTTTCTTTGACTTTAGGTTAGAATATTCATCACTATAGTATTGCTTCTGGTAATAATCATTTACCATTTATCAGCGCTGTGTCGTTGCATTAATTTCATCGGATGAAATTAAACAAGACTCTGCTCGAAAGGAAGCTTTTTTGTTCGGATGAGTGCTTTTGTAGAATCTCATAATATATGATAAGACTTTCAAAGCTCTCGGTAAATCTGAAAACCTATCGAAAATTTTTCTTCGAAGTTGGTGTTATAGCTTGTCTCTTGTCTTGGCCAATTTTCCTTGTCTTCTTGCAACCAAGAAGGGCCATGCCGCCACTGAGTGTTGTCGACGAATTCGTAGGCGAGAACTCCTCTGCTTGCCCTATCTGCTGGATTTGATGCCGACTCCACATCAAGCCAGTCCGTATTTCCGACTTTGTCGACAATTTTTGTTATACGATGTGCTACGAACGTTGACCACGAACATGGAGGGTTGCGTATCCATGCAAGCACAATTGTGGAATCTGTCCGTAAGTGTACTTGTACCTGTCCTAGTGGTAGGTTGCCAAGTAACGACTCAATGCTTTCGGCGAGCAATACTGCGCCGCAGAGTTCTAATCGGGGTAGGAAAATAGTTTTAACTGGAGCAACCTTTGGTTTTGCTACCAGCAGATTCACTAGAACTTCACTGCCCTGCTTAACCCGTAAGTATACCGCAGCCGCATACACTTTTTCTGAGTCATCGCAGAAGCCATGTACTTCGACGTCGTGGGCGGGAGAAAAATAAACCCAGCGCGGCATTTTGATCCTCTCTATCTCGCGGTAGTGTTTGGTAAAATTTTGCCATTTTTCTAAAGTAGTTGAGGACACAGGTTCATCCCACTCTGTGCCTTCCAGCCAAATGTTTTGCATCAATATCTTGGATACTATTACAATGGGCGCAAGCCATCCTAGAGGATCGAACAGTTTGGCGATGGAGGACAATATCGACCTTTTAGTGATTCTGTCACTATGCTCCAACTGGTCTTGTTAAGAAGTAAAAATAATCCGAATGGGCGTTCCATTTATTCCAAGAGCCTTAACTGTGCTGGTGTCTTCGAATACCAAAAAATCTTCCCTTAGTAGATCCTTTTTTAGAATGTCGGCTACTACATCCTCGCTGTTGGCCATCCATTTTCGTAAGGGAAAACCTGCTGGCCGCAGTACCGCAGAAATTTCGTCCCTTACCTTTATGGTTGATTCGATACTGTGTCCTCCTGCAAGTACGTCATCTACGTACATGCATTTTCGCAGAATATTTGCTGCAATTGAATGCGAACTTTCTACGTCATCGGCCAACTGCAACAGTGTCCTTATCGCCAGGTAAGGAGGGCAGTATATTCCAAACGTAACCGTCTTTAATTCATATAGGCTCGTGGATTCGTTCGGGCTTACCCGAAAGACTATGCGTTGATATTTCGACTGGTTATCGTTTATCCAAATTTGTCTGTACATTTTCTCGATGTCACTGTTGAAAACATATCTATATAACCTCCAGCGTAGAATCAGTATTGGAAGATCTGATTGCAGTACTGGACCTGGTAGGAGGACGTCATTTAAGCTTGTCCCATTAGCGGTTGCACTTGAGGCTTTGAAAACCACGCGAACTTTAGTTGATGTACTCTCCGGCTTTGTAACGGCGTGATGAGGCAGAAAATAATTATCACATGAGTCCGCTGATATGTTACTATTTATTCTCGTCATGTGTCCTAGGGTCTCATACTCTGCTAAAACCCTATTATACTCTTTTTGTAGGACGGGATCCTTCGCTATCCGTGTCTCATTCCGGTAGAATTGAGAGCAGGCTGTTTTCAGAGAAGGGCCTAGTTGTATGGTTGCTGGAAATTGCTGTCGGAATGGTAACGAGACTATGTATTTTCCCTTATTAGTTCTGATAGTGGTCTTTTTATAAAGCTCTTCGCAATATTTGTCATCTTCATTGACGCTTTTGGCTTTGGGTAAACCTTCTAACTCCCAGAATGCCGTAAGTTGCTTATCCAGCTGCTTCGCTGAAGTACAAAATATTTCTTTGTGTATTTGTAGTATCCATATTATAACCGGTAATCCAACCGAATACGGTTTCTTGGGCTAGAAGTGTCTTCAAGACGTTTTTCTTTATTCCACTTAATATGATTTGTGGATAAATGTCTCCACCGAGAATGAGGTATATTTGTTCATTTACGAAAAACCTTTTATCCGCTAATACCAGGTCCGGAAATTCTTGCCTAGTCGTCCCGCTTATATATGTAGCCGGCAGATTTCCGGTTAGTTGTGGTAAAACCAGGACAGTTGCAGTCAAGCTAAACGACGGGTCGACGGGGGACCGCAATTGTATGTTACATGCTTCCTTAACCTGGGCATTTACCGAATTTGTGATGCCCGAAACTTGGGCATGCATCGTTTTTGCATATATATTGATTCTGCGTTTGAGCTTCTCTGTTATATAGGAACACTCAGAACCAGAATCAATCAGAGCTCGTGCAGCAAAATCGGTGCCATTGAGATGTATATTTAGGCGAGCTGTTCCTAATAGCACACCTGTATTTGTATTCGCAAAGCAGGACTTAAAATTTCTGTTTGCATTTTCAGTTGCTTCAGTCGGAATCACGTTGTGCTTGCGCTTACCTCGATGTCGATGGAGAATCATCGGCAGGCCTCGAAGACGTCCAACGCGTCGTTGCCTTTGGCTGAATTGCATTTCAATACAGGAGCGTGTGATGTCGCGAGTGACACGTATTGCAATTATAAGCACTTGTGCATCTTGACACAGTATGTCCGGAACTAAGGCAATTCAGGCAACAATTATTTTCCTTTAAAATTTCAATCTGTTTGTAGGTGTTAGCTGTAGGAAAGGGGAACAGCTGCGCAATTTGTGCTCGTTTGTATGGCACATTTTACAAGTAAAAGTGGTCACGCTTACTTGGAAGATGCCAACTCTTTTTGTCGGACTTTCGAATGGATGACGTGTGAATTGTTTATCTCCCGCTGCAAACTTTTTATTGAGCTGTCACACTCAAGCTCAATTGCCTTTAAGTTCAACAACAGTTTTAGTTGTGTGTTAACTAAAATACGCTTGTTTTCATAGCGTTCACACTAGTTTTTCCACGCAGTAGTAAACCCTTCAATAGTTGGGCACTTTCTTACGATTTTTTGGCCTCCCCTTGTGTCTTATGGTTGAGCTAAAATAGTTTCTCAACCGGGGTGAGGCGCTTATTTAGGATGTAGACGGCCATAAATATATCACGTTGGCCATGAAAGGTAGTCGCCCTTGAACACGTCTGTATCGCACGGTGGAAGGTGGATATTGTGTTCGCAGACGGATTGCTCCCCTAAATCCTTTTCTACGTTTGATAATGCTTCTGCTTGAATAGCCATAATAGACATGCATTTAACATATGTCGAAAAACATACTCTATATTTTTTTTTTAATAGCCCTGATATCTTCTTTAATTAATCCTTCTGAGTTCGTGAGCGTATCGTACGCTACTTTCGTTTTCTCTCATAACACTTTCAACTCGTCCTGCTGGATAGCAAGACCGTGCTTGTTTTGTTCTGAGGCAGAAGTGCTGTTGAAGTCAGCATCGAACTCTGCAACAGATTCTGCCAAACGGATGTATGAATCCATAGTGAAGCTAAGATTGAGTTGCTAAATTCTACCTAACTCTGGTATTGCTAGAAAAAAAAAGTTCCGCAAAATGACAATTACCAGTAAATTTATATATGTCTGTTTCTTTATTTCACGATTTTTCTTTAATTTCAGTCAAGTTTGGTTTTTTTATTTAAATTTGATGCAAAAAAGAACACTGCCACTCAAATGTGAAATGGCACTTGATGAAAAAAAAACCCTTGCCACCCAAATGTATCGACGTATATATAAATGTAGGTACTTAATTATGTACCAGTAATATTGTGATTTGTATTTTTCTTGGGACCAAAGTTGAATTTCCAATTGGGATGCTTTAGGAGCTTTTCGGTCGGTAATTATTAAAAGCAAACAAAAAGTTTCTTTTTTTCTCCTACGCGTTTCGGCGTCTTCCGCGCCTTCATCAGGGAGTCTGCATTTTATTGTACATAAAACATAAAAAACAAGTGTTAACAAAATAACAATATTTTTGCTTACAACAATAATTGCACTTACATTTTTAATTACATTGAAAACAGTAACAACATCAAAACAAATAAAAATATAAAAACGAAAATAAAAATAAAACTCCACATATTGAATTGTACACTACGTTTTTGTCTCTCTGTTTATCTATCACTCGTTATTGCTGTTCTGTATGCGCAGTTTATATTGTCTACGTCCTCCTTAAAATTCATAGTGTGTCGTATTTGTTGTTGTATTCTCAGCCCTTCTAATGTTAATCTTGTCCTCTCTTTTTTCTCCACGTCTAATATTTTTGTATTTTCGAAATCGGCTGAGTGTCCGCTATTCGTTAAATGTTGTGCCAATGCTGTTGTTGTCTTTTTGTTCTTCGCGTCCGTTTTATGTTCGCTAATTCGAATTCCGAGTGATCGCTTTGTAGTGCCTATGTATACTTTATCGCAATGTTCACCCAATTTGCCATTGCACTTGATTTCATATACTACGTTGTGTTGTTGTTCCTTGTTAATTCTGTCTTTTGTTTTGGTAAACACCGAATTTAGCGTGCGATGGGTTTTATGTGCAAAGCATATTTTGTCTGTCTGTATACTTCTGCTTATTGTTTTTTTGTCCGTTAGTCCTGGTATGTATGTGATACCTGTGTATTTTTTGTTTTCATTTTTGTTTGTGGTTACAATATTTGTGTGCGCCAATGCCCTTTTGTTGTTTGCAGTTGCTAACAGACTCTCTATTGCTGCATTAGGGTATCCATTTTTGTACAATATATTTTTAATTTTTTTGGTGTTCTCATTTTTGAATTCTTGGTCACTTAAATCGTAAATTTTATTTATTAAATTGATAGCTGTGTTTCTTTTTTGCGTCCACGGGTGGTTTGAATGATAATTAATCATCCTTGACGATGCTATCGATTTTGTGTACCAGTTTGTTGTGATTTTATTGCCAATTCGCTGTATTTCCATGTCTAGGAAGGCTAACTTTTTCCCGTGTTCTGTTTCCGTAGTGAAATTTATTTTAGTATGTTGTGCATTTAGTGTTTTTAGTATGTCTTCCACGTCCTTGATCTTAACAATAGCGAATATATCATCTACATATTTGTTAATGTATTTGATATATATGTCCTTTTGTTTAAGTTCAGCGATGCTGTCGTCCAGTATTTTATCTAATACAATGTCAGCTACGGTGGGTGATACAAGCATTGCCCATTGGCATTGCTTGTATCTGTTGATAGTGAGTGTCGTCATATTTGAAATAGTTGTTTTCCCGTAGGCAGAATTGTAGTATTGTCAAAAATTGTTTCTTAGTGAGAGTGGTATGTTCTTCTAGGATGGTCCAATGTTGCATAATCGTGTGTATTGCTAGCTGTATCGGTATATTCGTGAATAGGGAAACCACGTCAAATGAAATAAGAATTTCATCCTCTTCTATCGTTATATTTTGTAATCTTTCTTTGAGTTGGAAAGAATTGTTAATGTTGTGGTCCTTCGAAATTATCTGACTCAGTATTTTTCCAATATGTTTCGAAAGATTGTAGCACGGTACACCAATTGAAGAGCAAATTGGTCTGAGAGGGGAGTTTTCCTTGTGTATTTTCGGAAGGCCATATAGTCTTGGTGCTGTAGATGCATTGCATGTCAAGTAGTATTTAAGTTTTGCGTCAATTTTCTTTTGTTTGTAGATGTCATTAACTATGGTGTTGTTTTTTCTCTGTAGCTTTTTAAGCGACAAAACTACATATAAAACCATCCGTATTGACCCAACACAAAAGCTACAGAGAAAAAACAACACCATAGTTAATGACATCTACAAACAAAAGAAAATTGACGCAAAACTTAAATACTACTTGACATGCAATGCAGCTACAGCACCAAGACTATATGGCCTTCCGAAAATACACAAGGAAAACTCCCCTCTCAGACCAATTTGCTCTTCAATTGGTGTACCGTGCTACAATCTTTCGAAACATATTGGAAAAATACTGAGGCAGATAATTTCGAAGGACCACAACATTAACAATTCTTTCCAACTCAAAGAAAGATTACAAAATATAACGATAGAAGAGGATGAAATTCTTATTTCATTTGACGTGGTTTCCCTATTCACGAATATACCGATACAGCTAGCAATACACACGATTATGCAACATTGGACCATCCTAGAAGAACATACCACTCTCACTAAGAAACAATTTTTGACAATACTACAATTCTGCCTACGGGAAAACAACTATTTCAAATATGACGACACTCACTATCAACAGATACAAGGAATGCCAATGGGCAACCCACTGTCACCCACCGTAGCTGACATTGTATTAGATAAAATACTGGACGACAGCATCGCTGAACTTAAACAAAAGGACATATATATCAAATACATTAACAAATATGTAGATGATATAATCGCTATTGTTAAGATCAAGGACGTGGAAGACATACTAAAAACACTAAATGCACAACATACTAAAATAAATTTCACTACGGAAACAGAACACGGGAAAAAGTTAGCCTTCCTAGACATGGAAATACAGCGAATTGGCAATAAAATCACAACAAACTGGTACACAAAATCGATAGCATCGTCAAGGATGATTAATTATCATTCAAACCACCCGTGGACGCAAAAAAGAAACACAGCTATCAATTTAATAAATAAAATTTACGATTTAAGTGACCAAGAATTCAAAAATGAGAACACCAAAAAAATTAAAAATATATTGTACAAAAATGGATACCCTAATGCAGCAATAGAGAGTCTGTTAGCAACTGCAAACAACAAAAGGGCATTGGCGCACACAAATATTGTAACCACAAACAAAAATGAAAACAAAAAATACACAGGTATCACATACATACCAGGACTAACGGACAAAAAAACAATAAGCAGAAGTATACAGACAGACAAAATATGCTTTGCACATAAAACCCATCGCACGCTAAATTCGGTGTTTACCAAAACAAAAGACAGAATTAACAAGGAACAACAACACAACGTAGTATATGAAATCAAGTGCAATGGCAAATTGGGCGAAAATTGCGATAAAATATACATAGGCACTACAAAGCGATCACTCGGAATTCGAATTAGCGAACATAAAACGGACGCGAAGAACAAAAAGACAACAACAGCATTGGCACAACATTTAACGAATAGCGGACACTCAGCCGATTTCGAAAATACAAAAATATTAGACGTGGAGAAAAAAGAGAGGACAAGATTAACATTAGAAGGGCTGAGAATACAACAACAAATACGACACACTATGAATTTTAAGGAGGACGTAGACAATATAAACTGCGCATACAGAACAGCAATAACGAGTGATAGATAAACAGAGAGACAAAAACGTAGTGTACAATTCAATATGAGGAGTTTTATTTTTATTTTCGTTTTTATATTTTTATTTGTTTTGATGTTGTTACTGTTTTCAATGTAATTAAAAATGTAAGTGCAATTATTGTTGTAAGCAAAAATATTGTTATTTTGTTAACACTTGTTTTTTATGTTTTATGTACAATAAAATGCAGACTCCCTGATGAAGGCGCGGAAGACGCCGAAACGCGTAGGAGAAAAAAAGAAACTTTTTGTTTGCTTTTAATAATTACCGACCGAAAAGCTCCTAAAGCATCCCAATATTGTGATTTACTTGTTGGTTATATATACAAAATAACAACAAAAGCTCAAAAGTGAATATGTGAAAACGCAATAGTGTGCAATAGAAGTAATGTTTCTCGAACCAGTGAACTAGTGACTTGCAAATTAACAATTATGCTATGCCAATGAGCAGTATTGAACAAAAGAAAGTTATACAGATTTACTTTAAAGTGAATAAGTGTGAAAATCCAAAAAAAAAAAACTTTAAATTTAAATTTGATGGATTGAACTGTTGCAATACAGTACCAATGTTCACTGTTGTGCATGTGTATGTACGACCGTTAGTTGTTGTAACACTTTCGTTTTCACAAAAAATGATTAACGTGTTATAAAGCGTAATTGGAACATATAACACGTACCTTGATGTCTCAGTAACTTGTGGTGATGGCAGTTGGTATATGTGTGTAGTTGATTGTGTTTGCTGTTGATTATGTGTGCAGTTGGTATATGTGTGCAGTTTTCTTGTTTGGGTGGGTAATTGTGCGGCTTTGTGTCTTGTGCGGCTTTGTATGAAATTTTCCTGCGGCTATGAAATTTTTCTGCGGCTATGCGGCTTTGTGTAAAGATTTTTTGTGGACTTATGTGAAATTTTCCTGCGGCTATGCAGTTTTGTGTAAAGATTTTTTTTGTGGACTTGTGTGAAATATTCCTGCGGCTATGCGGCTTTGTGTAAAGATTTTTTGTGGACTGTATATTCAAAATCTCGGCGTAGATGGACCATGTACAAATGTATGTCGTGTCTCCCAAGAGGGCAGTCCAGACGCACAGTTGGAAATTTTGTAAAGAAATGAAAGAATTGGGTTTTAGTTTAATTCAATTAGAATTTAATAAAATATATACATATATGTAGATATACAAGAATGGTTTACCTTGTGGTGTGAAGTGGTAGTTGACGAGTGTCGCTTCTGAGATCCTGAGACAAAGTGAAGTTAGGAAAAAATGCACGGTTGTCGTCAAACGCAACTTTATTGGAAAACACGTAAATGGAAAAATTAACAAAAGGGATTATCCGGCGGTAAATACGGTGAACCGGAATAATTCGCAGTTGCATGTGTATGCGTATGTGTATGTACACGTGTATTAGGGCGGTTAGAAAAATATTTATGCTGCCGTCGTAAACACTGCCGAACTTGAAAAACCCATAACAACATACACAGCTAACTTGGCTCATCTCGTTTGGACTTTACCTTAATAAGTATAAGCTAGGGGACGTGAGCTCGAATCCCCGCAAGAAGTCTGAAGAGGAGATGCGGTGATCTCCGAAATAGCTATAGCTTCTACCATTGCTGTTTTTTCTATTATTCTTTCTATTAAAAACTGGCCTTGAGAGCATAAAATTTCTTTTTGATATAAAATAAATAGGCTATAAAGTATTAATATATACATATCACTGCGGGCACAGTGGTTGCGTTTAGACGTGTTTTTTATCGCTCCGCATTGGTCAAGTACACTAAGATCTAATGCGAGTTTATATATTGGTGATGATATCGTAATATCATATTGAGACAGTGACTGCGAAGCCAAAATTGAACATCGCCGCTGCCACTCATGCGTTGTCTCCGCCAACTATGCCCATCCAGTCCGCTACGGCTGTGATAAATGATACTGCTTCTCTCAGTACTGCTGTTACTAAATAAGTGGCTGCGAAGAAAAATTCGAGTTTCGCTGACGCCACTCACAGGTCGTCCCTTCTAACTAAGCCTACTCAGCCCGCTACGCCTGCTTCAACCGCTCTCACTATGGTAGTGACTGCTGCTCCGTCTGTGTTATCTCCGAATTGTCATGCTTGTGCCGCTCTGCCAATATTAAATACTCAAGCATTGTCGTATGCTAATGTCGCTGCGCTTATACCGCCAGCTGAATCTTCCGTTCAAAACAATGTAACTGCAGCTAATACGTTTTCGCAAAGTATTGGAAAAATGCAACTCAAAATAGCCGCCGCATGCTAAATCGACCCTTAGTTACAGGCTCTAGCAACAACAATGAATTAAGTGTGATATCGAAAATGAGGTGGTTACACATTTCCTCCTTTTCACCCAGTGTGACAACTAACGATATTCTGACATATATATCGAATCATGCAGCCATTGAAGAGAAGCTCCTGGTTTGCTTTGCACTTTTTAAGAAAGATACTATGGTGGACGATCTCTCAAGAGTAAACTTTAAGCTAGGCATATCTGAATGGTGCTATGAAAAATATATAGAGTGCAGATATGTGGCCTGCGAACGTTAAAATCCGGTCATTCCCAAAGACGGTGCGCATCTGCAAGAATAATAAATACGATCCCTCAGCCTGAAATTTGTTCCAAAAATATCAATATATATTTCCCTAATGCTTCTGTTATAAGGACAAAGTCTAAGTTATTGTATGATTTGAGTGCACAAGGGCAATATGACGTCTTTGTGATTATCGACACCTGGCTAAATTCAGACTTCTGTGACAGCGAATTCCTTGATTCTAAGCTTTTTAATGTGTACCGTAAAGACCGCGATTATTCTAAAACTGGACTTCTCAATGGTGGTGGTATTCTCATGTCTGTTCAGCGGAAATTACGCTTATCAGTTCTGACGCTGGAAAACCGTGACTCGCTTCTAGACCAACTCTGCGTATCTGTAGATGGAACTTCAAAACTTTTTATTTGTGCATCTTATATCCCTCCTTCTAGTGGGGTTAGTCTTTACCAAGCACACGTCGATAATATTATTAATTTGTTATCTGAGCGACCAAATGGCAACTTTCATGCATTCTTGGGGATTTTAATTTAAGTAATATTGCTTGGACTCAGTTGCATGAAAGTGTAGCGTTGATTCCGATGAATATCAATAGTGTCTCTAAATCGTATTTAGTTGATAATTTTTTTAGTCTTAATCTTATGCAGATTAATCACTTCTTAAACAAACTCTGTAAAATCTTAGATCTTATTTTTATAAGCGATAATATAAATTTTTCTCTGCGTGAATGCCTTGATCCCTTATCGGACCAAAGCTAACACCATGTCCCGCTTATTTTGCAGCTGGAATTTTATGATTTTAAACCGATTTCTCCCAACAGCCAATCAACAAATTTTTGTTTTAAAAAATGTAATTTTGATACTGTTAATGATTATTATTGATTGGGATTCGGTATTATCTGGTAAGGAAGTTGCGGATTGTTTTCATGCTTTCAAAACTATAATTAAGGACATATGCTTGAATTTTATTCCACTAGTTAAAAGAAGTTGCTACAAAATTCTGTGGTATACTGATGAACTAAAAAGAATTAAGAATTTAAGAAACAAATTTTTAAAAAAACCACTCTGTATCCGAACACAGGGGCGATGTGTTAACATTTTATTTGTTATTCTTAAAAAAAAAAGTAAATTTGGATATATAAAGTAAAAATATAGTAAAAAAACGAGCATCTGAGAAATTGAAAGAGCACAAAAAGTCGTCAGTTTGATTTTTTTTTATTCTCTAGGACAATTAAAACAGGATAACAATAGGAAGATAGGAATAGGAGGGGAAAGATAATTCTTCGCAATGTTCATCGAACAGAACAGAGACTGGAATGTTATTTTGAGCAGGAGCCAAACAGAGGTAATGGTCCTCATCCCAAAGAAGCGTCTGCTGTTGTGTAAGTAAGCTCTCGTCGATTTCAATGAGCTCACTCAAATCTTCCCGTTCTATGTCTTGCAACTGATTCGAATCATTATGAGCAATATTGTTATTATTATTAGCAATATTATTGTTATTATTATTATTATCATTATTATTATTATTATTATTATTATTATTATTATTATTATTATTATTATTATTATAATTATTAAGAAATGAATTGTCTATTTTTATGTCATAAGATTGAAACAGTGGAGTTTTATTATTATTATTATTATAATTATTAAGAAATGAATTGTCTATTTTTATGTCATAAGATTGAAACAGTGGAGTTTGCAGAAGATATTGCAACCAGACTTTGACAATGCCTTTTTCACTAGTCCTTGAAGGTAACTCGACCGATGAATTAATTTCTTCTTTATATGCACAGTAATTGCAAAATCATCGTCTAGATTGCGTGGCAAAATGTTGACCATATTATTTATAGAAACGGGGTCGTGCCATATTGACCCTGGCCATGCCTTAATCGTCGGATTTGCATGAAAGGCAATCTAGGAGACACTAAACGTTCCGTTAAAATGTCTAATGGTGGCAAATGTGATGGTCGAGGTGGATATTTGAAGCCATTAGATGATGAGAGTTATGGAATTCTATTTAGTTTTAATGCGGATTGACAGGTGCTACATACGCGAGCATTTGGAAAATCGAAATTCTGAAATTCCGCATGAACTAAGTCCTTGCAAACAAGTGGAATCGATTATAAATCCTTAAAGAACCATAATCTGTCCCAAAGACAACACACATGCCCGAATGAATTATGCACAAATTTAGTTTGAAATTCTTTATGAGCAGCAGCATCACTGAAATTCGTGTAGGGCAAATTAGGCACAGAAGCTGATTCCGAGTGTTGCGGTTGTTGTTGTGGTGGTGTTGATTATTGTTGTTCCAATCTTGCATTGATTGCATCCATGCTTTTCTGTGTTTGCCGTTTTCTGTATTCACGCTGATATTCTGCATTTCTCGCCCTTTTGTTTGCCACGGTATTTTGATGTGAAGTTGATGGTTGATTGGTGCTTGTAGAAGCTTCTTGTGCATAAGATGCATTTGCATTACGCCTTGTGTTGTAATCTCTCCTTGTGCATGCTTACTCTTTTCATTGGCTGCCATATTTAATGATGAGTTCTGTCATATATAATAATAATATAATTGAACAATATTTAATATTTTTTCAGATACATACATACATACATGCATATGTATATGTACTGACACATTTGCACAATACTTACTTCCATCGTAAACTTCTTATGAAGAAAAAATCGCAAAACAAACAACCGCACAAACTTCTATTTCTATAAAACACAAGCAGAGACTGACTGCTTTGATCAAGAATAGCTTCGCGTAATTTTGAATTGCCAATCGTGTCTGCGCAGAACAAACTATTGCGGTCGGCCACGCGACGCTATGAGCTGCACTCACACCATCTCAAACGGTAGACACACATTCTCACACAGAGTCCCTTGTTGTACAACAACCACTCATTCAGTATGTCTTACGCTTTCATTGTGTGTTTTTAGAAATCCACTTTAGCTACCCCGGGCATAGATGTTAACACATCAAAAATTAAACTGACTAGTTCCGAAATTCATAGGAATGAATATCTGCGTTACTCGAACGAGTTTAAAATACTCAGTAAAACACTGTATGTAAATTATGTGCGTAAATTTGAATCTGACCTCAAATCCAATCCTGAGTCTTTATGACGCTATGTAAGCTCTTTGAAATCGTGCTCAAGTATTCCCTCGGAAGTGTTCTATAATGAAACCCATGCCAACTCTTCTATGGAGGTGACTAATCTTTTAGCAGATTTCTTTAGCTCAAATTTTGAACCCGAGTCGATTTTAGTTCATAATTTGCTCCCAAATGATAGTACCATTTCCCCAATTAATTTTGGTGTTCTTTCCTTAACGCTCGGTGATGTGTTAGATGGGATTCTGAAAATCAAATCCTCTTGCCAAACTGATGTTGACGGGTTTCCCTCTTACCTTTTAAAAAACTGTTCTGCATTTGCGTATCCTATTTTATTAATTTTTAATAAGTCTCTTGAGTTTGGTGTTTTTATTATTGATTGGAAAGTTTCCTCTATCTCACCTTTCTTCAAGAGTGGCAATACGAATAACGTTTCTAATTATGGACCGATCTCTAAACTGTCGACGGTTTCAAAATTGTTTGAGTTCATTATGAAACAGAAGTTATATTTTGCGGCCAAACATTTGATTTCGAATGAACAACATGGCTTCATTGCTGGTGGGTCTACTGTAACCAATCTCGCAGTGTTCTCCGAATTTTGTCTGTCCGTTTTTAATAGTCGACCCCAAGTTGATGCAGTTTATACCGATTTTTCTAAAGTCTTTGATAAAGTCAGCCACTCAATTTTGGTCTCCAAATTAGCAAATCTGGGGTTTCACTAAATTTTTCTTTCTTGAATAAAATCATATCTCTCGTCTCGCATTTGTATGTCGTGGTGGATAACGCTTCTTCTCGCCCTTTCCTTGCGTCCTCTGGTATACCCCAGAGGAGTATTTTAGGCCCCCTTCTCTTCACTATCTTCATTAATGATATATCCAACTGTTTTAACTACTCTCAATTTCTATTATATGCTGATGATTTGAAAGTATTCACTACCATATCTAGCAATTCAAATTCGGATAAGATCCAGTCGGATCTTGATAACATTGCTTTCTGGTGTAGAAAAAACCAACTACATTTAAATATAAAAAAATGTTTTCATGTCTCATTTGGCAAATCTCGTTCCCTTATCCCTACTTCTTATTATATTAATGGTTCTCAGCTGAGCACAGTTGGTGAAATATTCAATATTGGTGTGGTCTTTGATTCTAAATTCTAATTTCAAAGCCATCTAAACTCCATTATTTCCAGGTCATATTCTATGCTGGCTTTCATTCGCCGATTCAGTTCAGATTTTAGGGATCCTTATACCTTGAAACAGGGATGTAATGCATGGTCGTCTCGTCGTGGTGCATCCTGGGTAACGCTAAATGATCGTGCGGCCTTGACGGCCTAACCTGAACGGTGACAAACCTGCTTTGTCCATGGACTACTCTTTTGTTTACTTTTGATTGATTTTTTTTCTTTGGGCTGGCGGCTGTGGTATTCTATCACCTCTGTATGTTGGGGTGAAACTCATCAGAAATGGCTGGTAGGCTAATGCCACCGCCGTCTCTGTCCCGTTAAAACCTGGCAAGTCTCAGAGTACGTTCCAACTCCCGTCGCCATTAAGTTGGTGGTGTGGGTGCGTTTGAAAGGACTCCCGTCTTTGCGTCTGGTCTGGCTCTGAACGTTTACCTCATAAGGGTGTGCGTCAACCCTCGTATGGCCTCCCTGCTGCGGCATAGATAACCATGGGACCATTTTTAGGACGACTGCACTTTCGGGCTTTGGATAGCGGCTCTGAGTTGGGACCCTATTATCTTTTTTAGAATGAACTCCAAAAATGTAAAATTTTCTAGCGGTAGAGGGGCGTCGAAGCCGATCACCAAATCTGGCTCATCGCTGCGGGTGGCGGCATCTGCTAACGAAGGGAAGGCGAAACCAAGCCGAAGTCGACATCCGTTACCTCAAGCTTAGTTGGGGGCGTAATACCGGTTGGGCGCGTAGGTGGGGCGCAGGTAAAATCACCCGCCAGGGGGTGCTAAGGGAGGGCGCGAGTGTGCCTCTGAAAAGCTCAGCGTCAAAGAGGCAGCGGTCACAGTAAGGTAAGACCTCTTCCGTCAAACGGCCCAGGACTGGGGTCGCGCCCAAATCGTTTAGCGAAGTCGCTAAGCAGGGGGGCTCCATTATCTTGGTTGTAGTGGACTACAGCAAGGAAGACGGTGCCATCTGTAGAATGGATTGGAAGCGGGTGGCGTCAGCGATATCGGCCGTCTTCATGAAGGATATCATGCGCCGAAGAGCGGTCGGCCACGCTCTATAAAGCGGCGGTTGCCTTGGTGGGAGAGGTCTGGATTTGACTTTGCGTCCGCGGGCTCGTGTCTGGCTCTCTGCGGAGCCCTCCGCACCAGGGGAAATCGAAGAAATCCTCCGCTACTGCAACCCAAACATTCCCACGCACAACTGGAAGGTCGTTCGGTTTGAGGGGTCCGGGGAACCACATCGGCAAGCGCTGATTTTGCTCAACGCAGAGTCCCTCGGTCCTCTCGCTGAGCAGCAGGGGGTCATTTCCTATGGCTTCGAGAAGGTGGCCCTTAGGGTCTTGTAACGGCGAGTCTCGTGGGCGGGGCCGAAGAACTTTGGCTCATGTCCGCGTACATGGCTCACGATGATAAGGTGGAAGCACCTCCAATGCTACTGAGAAATGCTCTGGCGGAAGCGAGGCGCAGGAAGGCTGGCGTCGTTGTTGGCTGTGATGCCAATTCGAGGCACTCCTGTTGGGGTAGCTCGGACATTAACGAAAGAGGTGAGTCTCTCTTTGATTTTAATCTTAGTGAGAACTTGTCTATTTGTAATAGGGGGAATGACCCTACGTTTGTAACTTCGGTCAGGGAAGAGGTTCTGGACCTTACCCTGGTTTCATCTGAATTGTTATCCAGATCTCTAACTGGAGAGTTCTCAATGATCACTCCTTCTCTGATCATAGGTATATTCAATTCTCTCTGGGCAAAGCTCGTCCTCTTAACCTTCCCAATAGAAATCTGAGATATACAGATTGGGATTTATACTGTAGAAAGCTGCAGGAGTTTCTTTCGGAGGAACCTTAGGGGAATTTACTCCTTTCCGAAAGTTCGATTGACAGCTTGGTGGAGAAATTCACCGCAGCCTGCAATAAAGCGATCGAGCTCTCGTGTCCGTTGAGGAGGCCTTCAGGCAAATCTAAGCCACTCTGGTGGACGTCAGGTGTCATCTATGTCCCTCCATGTGACCTGTTGGAAGAGCGTCGCCTGCTCTGGGCGATACGCTTCTTCAAGGCGTTCAAGTTGCCGGGACCTGATGGCATTTTTCTCGCTCAGCTGCAAAAGTCTGAGCGGGTGTCCTGTCGGTGGTTGTCGCCTATTTATGCGAGCTGTATAAGTAGGAGTTACATCCCTAGACTTTGGAGGAACGAGAGGGTTACGTTTATTCCCAAGGCAGGCAAAAGCTCCCATGTATCCCCAAAGGGCCTTAGACCTATCAGCCTCTCTTCTTTTCTGTTGAAGACTCTAGAGAGGCTGATCGATCTTCATATAAGGGATGGGATTCCTCGGGGGCGGTTGTCGCGTGCTCAGCATGCTTACTCGAAGGGAAGGTCTGTGGAAACAGCCCTGCATTTGGTCGTTAGCGTCATTGAAGGGTTTCTTGAGCACAAGGACTTTGCAGTTGGTGCCTTTCTGGATATAGAAGGTGCCTTTAATTACGTACAGCTACAGGCAATAGTCAGATCACTAGTGGAGCTTGGGGTTGAACCGGGTCTTATTAGGCTCGTCAACCACCTGCTCTGTGACAGAACTGTCGTGGCAGAGTGGGGCAGCGCCTCCATTTAGCGTAGGGTTAGTAGAGGTACTTCTCAAGGAGGGGTTCTCTCACCACTCCTTTGGGTCGTTGTTATCAATGGCGTTCTGAAGGAGCTAGAAAGTTAAGGCTGCACGGTTATTGCCTATGCCGACAAAGTGGGTCTCATTGTCAGGGGTAAGTTCTTGAGCACCCTTTTTGACATCATGCAGGGTTACCGTAACTTGATCGTAAATTGGTCTACAGGCTGTGGGCTCGCGATCAATCCTAGCAAGATGGAGCTCGTCTTATTTACGAGAAGGTATAAAGTGCCGGCTACCCATCCCCCTTCAATAGGTGGCGTCTCGCTTGAGCTTTCTGACCGGGTCAAGTCTTTAGGTTTGATTTTGGACAGAAAGCTTTCCTGGGGGCCAAATATTGAGGAAAGGATGAAAAAGGCTTCGGTTGCGGTATACTGCTGACGGGGTGCTATTGGTAAGAGATGGGGCCTCTCCCAAAGTAAATTACTGGCTTTATGATACTATTATACGGCCTATAATGTTTTATGGAGTGGTTGTCCGGTGGAATTCACTGGATAAGGTATCGAAAGTTAAGCAGCTAGAGCGGGTGCAGCGAATTGCGCTCATTGGAATCAGTGGGGTGCTTAGGACCACACCCACCCTCGCGCTCAATGTTATGCTTAACGTGTTGCCTGTGAACATTGCATGCAAGGTTGCAGCAGCCCGTGCTCTCCCTCAGCCGAAATGTAGTGTGTTTCAGACAGAGGTGGCCGCAATCAAGGAGGCAGCCGATTGGGGATAGGTGATTTGCGTGACTTCATTCGGGGTACGCAACATTTCTCCGGTTAATCATTCTTGGTTTTCCGATTTTAGTTACCGTTCCTTTAACAGGTGGTATCACAACGGACTCTTATAAGTCTAAGTGCGTTCCTATTGCGGGAACTACCACATTGACCTAACCTATACCTTGAAACTATTATTTACCTCACTTCTACGCTCTAATCTAGAATACGCTGTCTTCATCTGGCGGACATATTTTGATCGCCATATAGTGAGACTCATAAGAATTCAAAAAAAGTTTGTCATTACATTTTAGTGACCCGATTCCGTCTTATAGAGCTAGATGTCAGCTCATCAATTTAAAATCTTGCACCTAAGATTGTGTTTGCAAAAATAGGATGAAGGAATAAACAATAACAGCATACAGAGCTTACTTGACTCATCTCGCTTAGGCTTTGATTTAATGAGTATAAGCGAGGGACGTGAGTTCGAATCCCCGCAAGAAGTCTGATGTGGAGATGTGGTGATCTCCGAAATAGCTATAACTTCTATCGTTGAGGTTTTTTTATAATTCTTCCTATTAAAACCTGGCCTTGAGCCCATAAAATTATTGTTTGATATAAAACAGATAGGCCAAAAAATATTAATACACATGTGTAATGGATGAGCACACCTGACCATAAAAATTTTCTAACAACAATAGTAGTACAAATAGAATTTGATATAATATACAACAAAGACACATTCATGTAATAGCGGCAGACTACTGTAATTAAAATTGTGTTTGGAAAAATAGGAGGAAGGAAAAAACAATAACAGGATAGACAGCTTACTTAGCTCATCTCGTGTAGACTTTGCCTTAATGTATAAGCTAGGGGACGTGAGTTCGAATCCCCGCAAGCCGAAATAGCTATTACTTCTACCATTGCTGTTTTTTCCATTATTCTTTCTATTAAAAACTGGCCTTGAGCTCATAAAATTATTGTTTGATGTAAAATAGATAGGCCAAAAAATATCAATACATATATATAATGGATGAGCACACCTAACCGTAAAAATTTTCTAACAATAATAGTGTTATGGTCTGCAAATATTCACAATAGAAAACTGTCATAATGATATGTCGCTGTAAGCTACTCTCTGACAGGACTCGTTACTTGGTTTGCTTTTGCACGAGTCCTGTTAGCTGAACCCGTTGCCAGATAGTGGTGCTATAAAAGCGACTCTTACTCTTCTGCTTTCTTCCAGCGCGCATTGAGAGCAGTTGAGCAATCGTGTGACAATTGTTGATTTTCCGTGAGTGAACTCCATTCATAGCGTACGACTCCCTTTTGATACACGTGGTGTTTAATTTTCTATTTCTTATCGTTTGAGTGTTAAAAAGAAAAAAAGCTTTAAACTTAGTGAAATTCATATTTCATTGCAATGGCGTCCTCCTCTGGAGGAAATTATTACGAACTACTGGACCCGGGTGACACTTCAATCAATCCCCCTTCACATAAGCAAAAAAAAATAGTTCAAGTTTGAATCTCAAAAATACGCATGATTTTCCCGTCCTGGAATCCAAAAGTAATCAAAATAAAAATCTATGCCATAAATTTATAACAATTAAAAGCAACTTGCATGGAGCCACCCCAAGACATCTCATTCACTAGATATGGCAATCTGCTCGTGCTTACAAAAAGCGAACACCAAACCAACAAATTTTTGAAAGCCAAGAGCTTGGCTAATGTTTGTTCTGTCACTACTGCCTTACATCCTACGCTAAATACCGTAAAAGGCGTTATATACTATGTGAGGTGTGCGCTTCTGCCGTCCACGACCCTGCTACGTGCTTGGAAGTAAAGTGTATCAACTGTAACCAACCGCATAGAGCCAACAACAAAAACTGCCTAAGCATACAGCAAAGACAAGAAATTATAAATATAAAAACAATAACGAAATGTTCCTTTAAAAGCGCTGTCGAAAAAGTAAAATCGCAGCAAAAAGAATACAGCATTCCAACTGAAACTCTTAACGAAGCTACCGAGCAAAGGCGTAAGCGTATTTCTTCTCAATTCACAACAACTCAAACAAACACTTTACCCGAATCAACAAATAATATATCCAACACCATTTCAATAAAAAATACGACTCACTCTCATAACCTAGCAACAAGCACCACTAAAAACCCAACAACTATCCTTAGTACATGCAATAGTACGAACAAAAACGCAACTACTGAAACAAAAGCAGATACCGCTCCCTCATTTCTAACCATGAATCTCAGCCATAGTTACAACAAAGAACATAGATTTGATATAACTTCCAAAACACTCTCAAACTCAATACAAAGTCACACAGTTGCATTTTTTCACTCTGAGAACTCGATTTCTCCTAGAATCAAAGACAGCTCGACATCGCTCGACTCAAACCATCTACATACACTTAAATAATCGCAACCGTATATTAAGTATACGCTTGTAGATTATTCTCACTCGCTCTCAATGTTGTGGTAGTTAAAATTCTGCAATGGAATTTAAATGGTTATTACAATAATCTCCACGAGCTCAAATTACTCATCAACATTCACTCCCCTGATATAATAGCTCTTCAAGAGACACATCTGAATAGCAACTCAATAAATTTAAATAATTACAATCACTCTCTATCCAACACACAAACACAAGCGAACGCCAAGGGCGGTGCTGCCTTATTTATCAAGAAATCCATTCAACACGTATTTTTACCACCAACACCAAATATATGTGCAGTTTCAGCAGAAATTAAAGCTGACTCAAGAATTGTCATATCGTCAGTTTATATTAGTCCGAAAGAAAACATACCAATTAACGAAATACAGTCTATATGTCAAAACAGTCAAGCCACCATACTACTAGGGGATTTCAATGCTCATAGTATGATCTGAGGTTCACAAACAACCAATAGACGTTGACTTCAAATCGAAGACTTTATGCTTCAATCCAACATGGCCATTCTGAACGATGGGTCACCTACTCATCTATGAACTCATTCCACGTTTACCCATTTAGATCTGTCCCTAGTGACGACACAACTACGCCCCTTTTTTTCTTGGGAAGTTGACTCACAGCTTTTTGGCAGTGATCACTTTCCCATTCACACACAATTTTGTAAACATTTCAATGAAAGTTATAGTAATGAAAATCACAGCTTGACCCTTTTTAATACCGAAAAGGCAAACTGGGATAAATTCCAAATAACCCTCTCCAACAATCTGGACTATTTCACTATCTCTCCCAATATAAAAGTTAACTCTCATCAAAGGAGAGTTGTAAAAAAATAAGGTTGCGGCGAACCAACTCGTTCGCCGACTTTTGAAATTAAACACAAGTTTAAGAAATGTTACAATTTTAATTCCGTGCGCCTTGCGCACTCCAACAGAACTAACTTTACAATTCGAATTTACTTAAAAGTTCTTAGCCTAGTAGCCCCAACGATAACTTCCATGGCTCCAACTTGCTGATGTAGCACTTTCCACACTTTTGGTATGGCGCGCCTGTCCACGACTCCAACTTGCTGATGTAGCGGTTCCCACATTTTGGTATGGCGCGCCGGATGCGCGTGTGTCATGTCAGCGAAAGTTCTGCCCGTGTGAATGCAAGTTGCGTAACCGAGTAGCGGTCACTTGCATGGCAACGTGAGCAAGTGTACGAACCGTGGGAGACCGTAGTGATAACTCCTCCCCCTTTAATGATCTGCGACCCGCAGATCAGCGATTGAGCGGCACGGGGGGTTAGTGGCCCTTAAGGAGTAAACACAACTTCCTGGCGGCGATGTATCTTGGTTTCTCCTGGATTTGGCTCCTGGCAGGTCAATTTCTAATCTGTAAAGTTCTGGTGAGGACTCCCCCTTACTGATCTTGCTGCTGCTGGGGTTTTTCGTCCACTGGGTAGGGATTTGGACAGGTGGTAGGTCGAGTTTTTTCGTGTAGCATCTCCACAGCAAACCCGCAATAAAGATTATTGCGCATATTGAAAATGCCTCTGTAACGATAGAGAAATTTATTTTTTCATTAAAGTACCCTAGGTTTTTGACGTTCGCCATAGTGATATTGTGGACGTATTCCAGGTTGACTCTCATCGTGCTGTTCCTTACATTCGATAATGCCGCTGGTAAAGCTTGCGCTGAAGTAGCTTCTCTACTATAGAAAACCTGATCCCCAATCGTGATGGTCTCGTTGTTGAATTGGATTACATAGGTACCATTGATGGCATATGTGGCGTTACTACTCTTAACTTCGCCTTGGAAGTTTGAAACAAAAACTGTGCTCTCATTTATTAGTTCGATTAATGTGCCATTCCGCCTGTTGAATTGGCAAGTGGCTTCCCCACCTTTTAACAGTCGCGGCAGGCAACTATTCTCTTCTAGCTTATTTATAGACTGCGATCCACATATTGTAGATGAACCTAATACTAGGCAGTCCTTTGTGAGCCCATAAGTTTCCTCCTGGTTCACTAGCATCCTGCTGAATGGTAGGTCTAGTTCTTTCCCGTCGTAGATACCAGCGCGAGTCATCAATAAGTTAAATTTATCAGTTCTCACCTTCGGCATGGATAGAATGTAGAGGAGCAGTGTCCTATTGGTGTATACCGATGGCGTGCCGTATTCTATTGCCTCAATTATATTCTGGTAACCTAGCAATTTCGTTTAGTTCTGCCTCCGTCTGAGGACTGATAAGAGGCTCATATGCCTCCTGCGGATCAGTATCTGGGGATTGCCTACGCACCTCATCTAGCCTATCCTCTAAACTTTTTAAGTTAGCACTGAGTCCTTGCAAGGACTGTGAACTGTCTCTGGCCTCTACGGATTGTAGACGGGCTTCTACAACTTTCAACTGCTGTAGAACGGCATTTACGGCGCCGTTCATTTCCGTTAGGGACCTTTTCATTTCCTCCGGATTCATTGTTGTTTCTGAAAATATAGACGGAAAAAAAATTTTTTGTTTCTCTTATTAACTTACATAACCCAGAACTTCATTCGGGTTTCAGCGCTTTTTGCTCTTCGAGTCGAGTCACTTTTCTATATGTAAAGTAAACAAATTACTTTAACTACTTTTACTTGAAACAAGTCACTTTAAATATTTCTTTTTTGTCTTCACTTTAAATACTTTTACTTGAAACAAGTCACTTTAAATATTTATTTTTTGTATTCACTTTAAATACTTTTACTTGAAACAAGTCACTTTAAATACTTTTCTTTCAAAGAAGTCACTTTAAATACTTTTACTTGAAACAAGTCACTTTAAATACTTTCACTTGAAACAAATCAATTTTGCAACCCGCTCGGGCGCCAGTTAACTCTCATCAAAGGAGAGTTGTAAAAAAATAAGGTTGCGGCGAACCAACTCGTTCGCCGACTTGTGAAATTAAACACAAGTTTAAGAAATGTTACAATTTTAATTCCGTGCGCCTTGCGCACTCCAACAGAACTAACTTTACAATTCGAATTTACTTAAAAGGTAAGTTCTTAGCCTAGTAGCCCCAACGATAACTTCCATGGCTCCAACTTGCTGATGTAGCACTTCCCACACTTTTGGTATGGCGCGCCTGTCCACGACTCCAACTTGCTGATGTAGTGGTCCCCACATTTTGGTATGGCGCGCCGGATGCGCGTGTGTCATGTCAGCGAAAGTTCTGCCCGTGTGAATGCAAGTTGCGTAACCGAGTACCGGTCACCTGCATGGCAACGTGAGCAAGTGTACGGGCCGTGGGATACCGTAGTGATAACTTAAATAAGTCCGCAGCGATATTCCATAGGCAGATAATTCGAGCGGTAAACGAGTGCTTTCCACACAGATCGAAAACACGAAACCACGCTGCCCGTCATTGGTGGAATGAAAATCTTTCTATCTTTCGAAACAAAAAGCAGTCCGCATTTAAAGAGTTCAAAAGAAGGCCAACCACCAATAATAGAATGGTATATAAACAAGCCAATGCGATTTTTAAGCGGGAATGCAAGCAAGCAAAGCGAAGATCCTTCGCTCAATTTACCAACACAGTAAATCCATCCTCTTCAGTGAAACAGCTATGGGATTCGGTAAACAAACTTTATGGAAACTACTCCTTTGCCAGAATTCATTGTTTAGAGAGTGATGATGGAGGAATAATAACAGATCCTTCGGATATCTCTAACCTTTTTGCCCACAAGTGGACAGAACAAGCTAAGGACTGCAATTTTTCAAATACTTTCAACTTAAGCAAATCTAGAGTTGCCCTACCGGCAAACCATCAAGTTGATAAAACTGCTGAACTTCTAGAATCAGACATAACCATTAACTCGTCTAAGGGAAAATCACCGGGTTTTGACAAAATCACGTATTCAATGCTTAGGTACCTCCCTGTTGTTATTAAAGAGCGGTATGTACACCTCTACAATAAAATATTTACTTCCGGAGTTATCCCCCAAGAATGGAAAACCGCCTCGATAGTACCATTACATAAGCCAAAGGCACCAAAGACCAAGCCCGAAGGGTACAGACCTATCTCACTTTTGCCATGTCCCGCTGAAACCTTGGAAAAAATCATATCCAAGCGTTTATCTTGGTTCTTGACAAAACGAAAGTTAATAAGTCCACAACAATTCGGGTTTAAGGCTAACAAAGGCACTATGGACGCTCTCTTATTCCATG